>CM038048.1:23989226-26894226 GCA_021397845.1 Areca catechu
CGCGCACGTGTCATGGCACGGGCATGCGCGGGTCATGGCACGGTAGTGCACGGGGAACTCGACGCGCGCGCGCCCTGGTCATGGCACGGCCGTGCGCGGGTCCTGGCACCGCTGGGCTCGAGTCCCAGGGCACGCGCAAGGGCGCGGGCGTGCGCGAGTCCTGGCACCGTGGGGCTCAAGTCCCAGGGCGCGCGCATGGGCGCGGGCGTGCGCGGGTCCTGGCAGCACCGAGCTCGAGTCCCCGGGCGCGCGCACGGGCGCGGGCGGTCGCGGGTCCTGGCAGCGCAGGGCGTGGTGCACCAGGCGCGCGCACGTTCGCGGGTCCTGGCAGCACCGGGCGTGGGGCACTGGGCGCGCGCATGGGCGCAGGTCCTGGCAGCGCCGGGCGCGGGGCACCGGGCACGCGTGGGCGAGGGTCTTGGCAGCGCCGGGCGCGGGGCACCGGGCGCGCGCACGGGCGCGGGCGGGCGCGGGTCCTTGCAGCGCCGGGCACGGGGCACCGGGCGCGCGCACGGGCACGGGCGGGCGCGGCTCCTGGTAGCGCCGGGCGCGGGGCAACGGGCGCGCGCAAGGGCACGGGCGGTCGCGGGTCCTGGCAGCGCCGAGCGCGGGGCACTGGGCACGCGTGGGCGCGGGTCTTGGCAGCGCCGGGCATGGGATACCGGGCGCGCGCACGGGGGGGGTACCGGGCGCGGGCGGGCGCGGGTCCTGGCAGCGCCGGGCGCGTGGCACCGGGCGCGCGCACGGGCGCCGGTGGGCGCAAGTCCTGGCAGCGCCGAGCGCGGGGCAACGGGCGCGCGCAGGGCGGTCGCGGGTCTTGGCAGCACCGGACGCGGGGCACCGGGCGCGCGCACGGGCGCGGGCGGGCGCGGGTCTTGGCAACGCCGGGCGCAGGGCAACGAGCATGCGCTCGGGCGCAGGTCTTGGCAGCGCCGGGCGCGGGCAACGGGCTCGCGCATGGGCGCGGGCGGGTGCGGGTCCTGGCAGCGCCGGGCGTGGGTCACTCGGGGCACGCGCGGACGCGGGGCATGCCCCCGAATTTGCAATGCTGCTCGCGACCCAGGAACCCCCAGGGTGGACCTTGGCCGGATGCCCCGCTCGGGTAGTAGGTTGTCAAGCCCCCTTGCGGGCGGGGCGCGGGTCAATATCTTGGACTTAGTCGAGTATAGGAAACCAACAAACATACCTAGCAAGCCATTTGGGCCTAACCTTTCATTTGAGAGCAAACCCAACCATGAGTGTCCACCTCCAATTTTACTTGAGAAAGGAGAGCAGATCGAGCATGTCTTGGATGATCAAGCTATCAGCACCTGGGGCAAAGGCTATCAGCATTACTTGGTCTGATGGCAAGGTTGACCGGAGTCCGACGATTCGTGGATTACTTGGGAGGACATGCAGCACCTCGACACTGACCTTCTGGAGAAATATCAAAGCCAAATCAACCCTTACTCGATAGGGTCGAGTTCCTCCCATCCTGGAAGAACTGGTGTGGGCACTAGGGTCAGACAGAGACTCCTTAACCCTCTATGGATCTCTGATTAGGGTGCTTTTTAATTTTTGGGTATTGTAATAAGGCTTCAAGCCTGAGCATTTTATTTTGAGTTATGTATTTAGTTTTAATTTTGTTTTAGTCATGTACCTTGGCTAATTTGGTCAAGTTGGGTTAATGGGTCTTGTAGTGAGCTGAATTGGTTCAAGCCAAAGTCTACTTGTGGTTGGGCTCAAGCTTGGTGAGCATTCAACTCCAACCTAGTTGTTGACGGGTCAAGCAATCTCCCTGTTGACTCCACTAATTGATTTTGATGATAAGCAAAATAATTAAGTATAAATTGAGGACTAATGATTTGCTTTAAGTATATTTTTATTGAAAGGATGCTCATAAAATTTGAAGAAGCCCAATTGTGTTGAAAAATCAAGTTTGAATGGAATGATTGCACAATACAAGACTTGGACACTTAAAAGATGGTTGAATGGATAGCTAAGGCAAGTGAAATATTGTTGCAACTCAAAATTAGCATCTTCTATGATTTTTTCAGTGATGTGTCAACTCAAGGTGTTGACACATGACATGATGTGTCGACACATGAAGATGAAGTGTCGACTTAGGCCGGTATGCTACAAAGTTTCCAATGGCACAGATGATGTGTCAATATATGGATCTTATGTATCGATTCAAAGTGTCAACACATGGATAAACACATCGCCTGAGACTTTCAAGCCATAGAACTTGCAAAAGTTGAAGCAACAGTTGATATGTCGACACATGGATGCAAGGTATCGACTAAACTGAGAATGTGTCGACTCAACTGAGATTTCTAGAGATTCTGAATGGACCTTTTTGAATTATGTGTCAACTCAAGAAGAACATATGTCGACCTTATATGTCGACTCAACTGAGGAAGTGTCGACACATGGAGTTCTTGCAACAGTAATGGCTAGTTTTTTCAAACATAGAACTCGTCCCAAATGCCCCCAATGGCTAGTTTTTCAAGTGTAATGGCTATATTTTGGTTTTGAGGCCTTAGAAAAGTATAAATAGGCTCCAAATCAAATCAAGACAACAACTATTCATTATTAATGAATATCCTAAAAGAGTTTAGAAAGAAAAGAAGAGAAAAGAGCCTTAACTCCTATTCATTCAAGGTTCAACCAATTTCAAGCTAAAGGAAGCCTCCAAGCATTCAAAGCCATCAAGAGCATTGAAGATATTTTCTACTTCGGCATTCAAAAGGCTTCAACAAGAGCAAAGCAACACTACATCGAGCTTCATCGAATTATTTGCTTTATCATTGAAAGCTTATATTGGTTATTTGTTTTAAACCTTATATATTGTAAAGGTTCTTGGTTAGCCTATTGTAAAATCAATGGAGGTTATTGGTAAGCCTTGGAAAACTAATTAGGTTGATGGTTAGCCTACAAAACTACTAAGGTTCTTGGTTAGCCCAAAAAACCAAGTGAGGTTGTTGGTTAGCCTTGTGAAAACTAATTAGGTTCTTGGTTAGCCCGTAAAATCAAGTGAGGTTTGACTTGTGAACCTTGTGAAAACAAGTCGGGTTTTGATTAGTGAGCCCGAAAAATTAATCGACTGTAATCGATTTGATTATAGTGAATTCCTAAGGGGAGCTTGGGGAGTGGATGTAGGTGCATTGGTTGGCATCGAACCACTATAGCTTTTGATGTTTGTGATTGCTTGTTCTCTCTCTCTACTTGCTCTTTATTTATTGCTTTTATTTTTTGCTGCACTTATACATATAGAGCATTGCATTTGAATTATAGCACCCTGCAATATATATTCATTGAATTGGATTGTTTTGCTTTCATTAAGTTTGTAACTTGTGATTATCTTAAATCATTTTTAGAGACCCAATTCACCTCCCCTCTTGGATTACTTTCTGGGAAACAAGTGGTATCAGAGTCCTATTCTCAGTATATAGGCTTTATCGCCTTGAGTAAAGATCTATGGCAGTCCCGATAGGTAATAGTGTAGTTGAGGGACAAGCCTCAAATAGACCTACATTTTTTAATGGTGCAAATTACACTTATTGGAAAACTAGGATGAGAATTTATATGCATTCTATAGATTACAATTTGTGGAGAGTAGTTGATAAGGGTCCACATTTCATTCGATGGTGGTTAATGATGTTGCCATCCCAAAACTTGAAGAGAATTGGGATGAAAATGATATTAAACAATTCGAGATCAATGCTAAGACAATGAATCTCCTTTATTGTACATTAGATCCTAGTGAATTTAATAGGATATCTACATGCATGTCCATCAAAGAAATATGGAACACACTTGAAGTTACCCATGAGGGTATCGATCAAGTGAAGAACACTAAGGTCAATATGTTAGTGCACACATATGAGATGTTCCGGATGGAACCAAATGAATCTATCACTGATATGTATACACGTTTTACAAATATTGTAAATGTTATGAGAAGTCTTGGTAAAGTCATATCTAAAAATGATCTTGTGAATAAAATTCTTAGGTCACTACCAACATCGTGGGATCCAAAGGTGACTACAATTCAAGAAGCAAAGGATGTGAACAAGCTATCTCTTGAGCAGTTAGTAGGATCGCTCATGACCTATGAGCTCAACTTGAAACAGAAATTAATGGACATGGACAAAAAGAAGAAGGGGATCACTTTTAAATCAAATATTCAAGAAGAATCATCAATTGATGAGTTCAAAAATGAAGAAGAAGAAGAAGAAGAAGAAGGTGAAGAAGCCCTCCTTGCAAGAAAGTTTAAAAGATTTATGAAGAGGAGGAAGTTTCCCTACAAGAAGAAATATCATTCCAAAGATAAAGGTAAAGAAAAAGAGAAAGAGAGAGAAAAGGAAAAGGAGAAGGAAATACTTACATACTTCGAGTGCAAGAAGCCCAGGCACTACAAATTTGATTGTCCTCTCCTTATGAAATCAAGAAAGAAAATAAGGAAGAAAGCAATGATGGCCACTTGGAGTAATAGTGAAGACTCTAGTTCAGAAGAAGAGCAGACTGAAGTTGCAAATCTCTGCTTCATGGCATATCAGGACAATGAAGAGGTATGTTCTGACACTGAAGTTGATTTCACTTTCAATGAACTTAGAAATGCTTTTGAAGTGCTTATGCATGATTATAAAATAGTTTTATCAGAAAATAAGAAATTAAAAAAGCATGCAAATAGTTTCTCTTTAGAAAACAATTCTTTACTTAATGATGTTAGTTCTTTGAAAACAAAACTAGATATTTTGGAAAAGAAAAATAATGCTTTGGCTATGGAAAATGAAGTTTTAAAAAGACCTAAAAATATTGTTTCTAACAATGATCTTATAAAGAAAAACAAGGATTTGGAACTTGAAAATGATAAATACAAAAATGAACTTGAAAAAATTAATCCTTTTGTTGACAAATTTACTTATAGCTCAGAAAAGTTGAATTTACTTTTAAATAATCAAAGAGTAGTTTTCAATAAGGCAGGTCTAGGATATATACCTCAAAAGCAATAAAAGTACTTCAAAAACTTTTTTGTACCTGCATCATCCAGCATTACTTATTTTATTTGCAAGAAATTAGGTCATAAATCATATCAATGTAATTTTAGAAAAATGATGTCTTTTGGTAAAGTGTAGGTTCCAAAAAGAACCATTTTGAATGCTAATCCTAAAGGACCCAAGTTGGCTTGGGTACTTAAAAACAAAGCTTGACCTTATTGCAGGTGTGTCTTACAACCAAGGAAAATAAACGAGTTTGGTATCTTGACAGTGGTTGCTCAAGGCACATGACTGGAGATGTGAAGCAATTCACTTCTCTTGAAACTTTGAATGGAGGGAGTGTGACCTTCAGTGATAATGGTAAAGAAAAAATCATAGGTATTGGTAAGGTTCACATTATTCCTTCTAATAGTATTAGTAATGTACTTTTAGTAGATGGTTTAAAGCATAATCTTTTGAGCATTAGTCAGTTTTGTGATAAAGGTTTTCAAGTAGTTTTCATATCATTATATTGCATGATTACTAGTCCAGATGTAAATGGAGTACAATTCATTAAAAAAAGGCATGGAAATATTTATTTGGTAGACCTAGATGATCTATCTTTATCTAATGGAGAATGCCTTGTTGCAATGAATTCTACTAAGGAAGAGACTAGTTGGTTATGGAATAGAAGATTAAGGCATGCTAGTATGTATCTCATTTCAAAACTTAGTAAAAAGAATTTAGTTAGAGATTTATCTGAAATTTGTTTTGAAAAAGATAGAATTTGCCAAGCATGTCAATTTGGTAAGCAACTCAAAACTTCTTTTAAACCAAAAGGATTTGTTACTACTAGTAGGCCACTTGAACTACTTCATATGGATCTCTTTAGACCAACTAGAACATCAAGTCTAGGAGGCAAGAGATATGGACTAGTCATTGTGGATGATTTTTCAAGATTTACTTGGGTTTTCTTTTTAGCACAAAAAGATGAATCATTTTCTGTATTTGTAAAGTTTTATAGAAAAGTTTCAAATGAGAAAGGTGTTTCGGTCATTTATATTTGTAGTGATCATAGAACCGAATTTGAAAATCAAGATTTTGAAAACTTCTGTAATGAAAAAGTATAGAACATAATTTTTCTACACCCAGGACACCTCAGCAAAATGGGGTAGTAGAAAGGAAAAATCGTATTTTAAAAGAAATGGCATGCACTATGCTTTATGAAAATGATTTGCCAAGGTATTTTTGGGCTAAAGCTATTAATACAGCCTGTTATATTTTAAATCAAGTTTTGTTACGCCCTATTTTAAAGAAAACTCCATATAAGCTTTGGAACCAAAGAAAACTAACTTTGAAATATTTTCATGTTTTTTATTGTAAATGTTTTGTTTTAAATAATGAAAAGGATCATCTTGGAAAGTTTGATGCTAAGTCTGATGAAGGTATCTTCTTAGGATACTCTACATCAAGCAGGGCATACAGAATATTTAATAAATAAACTTTGGTTGTAGAAGAGTCAGTACATGTTATATTTGAAGAATCTACTAACAAGTCCTCGAGAAAAGAGGATACATCTGATAAATGTGCAGGCGCTGACAAACTTCAGAAGCTGACACTGAATGATCAAGCTCAACCAAATGAAGAAGAACAAGACAAGGATGAGAAAGAAGATAACACTCCAAAGCATCAAGATCTACCTAAGGAGTGGAGGTATGCTCATGGACACCCTAAGGAATTAATCTTAGGTGATCCATCTAAAGGGATAAGAACTAGAGCTTCTATTAGAAATGAATGTGATTATATAGCTTTTGTATCTCAAGTAAAACCTAAATGTTTTGAAGAAGCTGAAAAAAACTCTAATTGGATCAATGTTATACAAGAAGAATTAATTCAATTTGATAGAAATAATGTTTAAACACTTATAGAAAGATCATCTAATATTTCAATTATTGGCACTAAATGGATATTTAAGAATAAGTTAGATAAAAATGGTATTGTTATTAGAAATAAAGCTAGGCTAGTTGTTAAAGGCTACAATCAGGAGGAATGGATTGACTTTGATGAAACTTTTGCTCCTGTTACTAGACTTAAAGCAATTAGACTACTTTTAGTATTTGCTTTTTTTATGAATTTCAAATTATTTTAAATGGATGTTAAGAGTGCTTTCTTAAATGGTTTTATATTTGAAAAAGTTTTTGTTGAACAATCACCTAGTTTTGAGAATTATGCACATCCTGATCATGTTTTCAAACTATACAAAGCACTTTATGGATTGAAGCAAGTACCTAGAGCATGGTATGAAAGGTTAAGCAAATTTCTTATTGAAAATGAATTTTCTAGAAAAAATGTTGATAAGACTCTATTTTTGAAAAAGAAAGATAATGACTTATTAGTAGTATAAATATATGTTGATAATATTATTTTTGGTGCTACTAATGAAATTCTTTGTCAAGAGTTTGCTAAGTTAATGCAGGGTGAGTTCGAGATAAGCATGATAAGAGAACTCAATTTCTTTCTCGAACTCCAGATCAAGCAAACTCCAGATGGTATCTTCATCAACTAAGCAAAGTACACATAAGAAATTATCAAAAAGTTTAGGATGGGGACTACTAAACCAATAGGTATGCCTATGAGCCCCTCTTGTAAACTTGACAAAGATGAGCATGGTAAATCTATAGATCAGAATTTACATAGATGCATGATAAGCTCCTTATTGTATTTAACTGCTAGTAGACCAGATATAATGTTTAGTGTTTGCATGTGTGCTAAATATCAATCTGAACCTAAAGATCATATCTTATGGCTGTTAAGCGCATTATTAGATATATGTCTGGTACTATTAGTATTGGCTTATGGTATTCTAGAGATTCTTCTACTGAATTGATTGGATATTTTGATGCAGACTTTGCAGGTTGTAGATTAGATAGAAAGAGTACTAGTTGAACTTGCCAACTTCTTGGAGTGAACTTAATCTCATGGTTTAGCGAGAAACAAACTTCAGTTACACTATCCACAGCTGAGGCTGAGTATATTGCAGCGGGAAGTTGTTGTGCTCAAATTCTATAGATTAAGCAACAACTTGAAGACTTTGGAATAAAGTTGGCTAGTACTCCCATTAGGTGTGATAATACCAGTGCTATTTGCTTGACTAAAAATCCTGTTCAACATTCTAGGAGTAAGCACAATGAAATTAGGCATCATTTTATTAGAGATCATGTAGAAAACAATAATATTTTGCTTGAATTTGTTTGTACTGAATTTCAATTAGCTGATATCTTAACTAAACCTCTTCTGGAAGATCAATTTTGTATGATTAAAAGAGAGCTCGAGATCATCAATCCATTTGATTAAATCTTTTCCCTAATTTGACTCAAACTAGATCAATTTGACATTATTCATGATAAATCATGTTAATCATTATTAATTTGACTCCAAAAATATGATATTTCAATTGATTTTGCTCATTCTATGAAATTCCTAAATTTTTAGTTTTTAAGTGGATGTGTCGACACATCATGAGTCGACACCAAAATGTGTCGACACATGTGTGAGCCGACACATGTCCGACAGCGAATTGAGATTTAAGGGGTTTTCGAACCATTTTTTCCCCCAAATTGATTCTCCTCCGAGTCGACACTAGGAATTGAGGTACCTATAATGTTCATCATTCCATTTTGCTATTTTTGGCTGGATTTCTTGGATTTGAAGCCTTAGTAGCCATTTTTTATTGAATTTCTTCCTAGGCTTAGCTTCCTAAACCCTAGAAACCCCCATTTTCTACCAAAAACCTTGCCAAAACTTTGATTCTTGACAATGGATCCTCGCAAACAAGTTGTTCGCCGACTGTGTCAGTCACAACAAGAAGGAGATCGGAGAACGAAGGCCCGACACGAGTCTAGAGCTCCGGATTCGCCAGTATGACCGTTGTTTGTTCCTTCTAGCCGAATGAGCTCCAAGACAGTGGTTGGAGGATGATGAGTGGGTTTTTCTTTGATAGACCAGCAGCATTTCTGGATAGGAAAATGGATTAGACCGGCTGGTTTGGCCACTTTTTGTTAACTCAGTGAGAGATACTACCCCAAGCTGATGAGAGAGTTCTATGGATCACTTGCCCGAGGGACTGATAGCTGGGTTGCATAGGTTAGAGGATGGGATATCCCCATTTCTTCAGAGATTCTGAGCAAAGTATGGGATATAACCATGACCAGATCTATTATTGACAGTTTGATGGACCGAGTTAGTGGTCTCCAGTGCATTTTTGAGTCTGATATCTTACTAGAGGGAGCCACTATTCCAACATCGAGATTATCTGCAGAGATGAGACTACTACACCATATAGTCGCCTGGATTCTTCTGCCGAAGACCGGTCATTTTGACTACATTGCCGACTGTGTCAGCGCACATCGATATGTTTACCTATTCTGATGGCACATTAGATTACTGAGGCATCGTCTAGTCAGCGACTCTGCTTGCCGTATGGCATGGGATTGACTGTATTGTTCCGGGAGTATGGAGTCAGCTTCCAGGATAAGCCCTATCCTACTTTGATCCATACTGATGTATATGACATCAGGTCAATGCATCGCATGGGTTATCATTTAGTCCGAGGCCAGTGGACATGGAGAAAATCAGGTCAGGCCGAGGATAGAGCTGATGGTGATGAGAACATAGTAGAGGAGGAGCGGATTCTTTCAGGTGAGGCTGGACCTAGCGAGACTCAGCCTGAGACAACAGCACAGCCAACTCAGTCTGATCCTTCTACATCTGCACAGCCTTAGCCAGCATAGATGGAGACTTCTGGCACTTTAGACAGTCTAGAGGATAGAGTCAGATGCATAGAGATCGATGTTTTCATCATGAGATAGCATCTAGACATTTTTATTGCTAAGACGAGAGAGAGCTATATTGGTCTTAGTGATGGCATTTCGGTTATTCTCTCAGCACTGTCCAGATCTTCTATGAGTGCTCCTGCTACAGACACTATTACTGCTTCTGTTCATGTACCTGCTCCAGCACCAGTGGATGATTTTGTTGATATGGATACTAGTGTTGAGACTATAATTGGAGATTGAGATGGAGACACTGTTATTGGAGATATTAATGGAGACGAGGAGATTGACTCAGACCACTTCGATATTGCTGATCTTACATCAGAGCCAGTTGCAAAGGTGACAGATGACATGCCTGCGAGCCCTGTTGTTGACCCATCTGCTCACCTACCCAGACCTCTATCCCTTCTCCTTCTAGATCGGATGATCACACTCCAGTTCCCACTCCTATTCCTATTCTCACTCCTATTATTGATGTACCTATTATAGACTTACCTGATATTGATTTTCCTGATATTCATACACCTATCATTGAGACCCCCACTGTTGATACACTCATTATAGATTCACCTACAGCTGATACTATTGTTCTTGATATGCTTGTATCATTAGCTGTCATCCCTGTTTTTGATTCTCACATTTCTGATACTCCTACCCTTCATACTTCATCAGTTACTCGAGAGCTTAGGTTTTATACACCCGGCTTTCAGTATCTTGATTCAGGTCCTACTTTTGATCGCACTCCACTTCCAGCTATTGCTGAGATGATTGACCCGATCAGTTTAGTTCCTGCGGAAGACGTAGCTCCTACCTCTACTGCTTCAGCCAGAGGTCAGACATATATTCGCATAGAGGATGTGGGTGCCGTACCCCTCCTCAGCCGACCAGGACCAGACTTTGAGATCTTCGATCGAGATGGCCGAGAGCTCGCTCCTTCACTGATACTAGATCGATCTAGATCGGTTCATCTTCTGATGACTTGATGGATGAGGATTAGGATTTTGATGTACTTCTAGATAGATAGTTTGTTTTATGCTTATATATACTTTTTGTCTTTGTTATGTATCACTTTCTGTTGTACTATATCTGAGTTTATATGAAAAATCCTTTTGTTACTCATTCCTATATCTTTGATGGACATGAATACTATATCTTGAATTGCTTTTATGATTCTATGTCTTCACTCTTTATTGAATGCACTTCCTAACGAAAAAGAGTAATGAGTTTTGAAAATGAATAATCTTGAGTTATTTTTTTTTATTCCCTTTATCTATCTTTTTAATGATAACAAAAAGGGGGAGTAATTTATGAGATTTAAGTATAAATGTTGAGTAATTTTGAAAAATGTTGAGAAACTTTGATTTACAAAATTCTTTAAGGGGGAGCTTTACCTTACTTTACTCTCTTTTGAAAATCATTTCAAAATGAACTTCATCTTAAAAACCCCTCACTATTTGTTTAAAAACATTATTGCAAATTTTGTTTTTAATCACTGATTCAGGGGGAGCTTTGCTAAAATTTTCTTGATGAGTATCGTGATACATATTTTCTTGTTTTAGATGAATTCCATAGTTCTGATACTCTCTATCTTAATAACAAGCTATAGCAATTTTACTTGTGTTCTGAATTGTCATATCTTTGATGCAAGTAATGTTGATGTTCTAAAATGCTTTAAATGTTATGCACCTCATTCAATCCTCTTAAAGCCCTATTCTTTAAAGCAATTTATACTTAAGGGTTTTATTATCATTAAAAAGGAAGAGATTGTTGATTCCACTAATTGATTTTGATGATAAACAAAATGGTTAAGTATAAATTGAGGACTAATGATTTGCTTTAAGTGTGTTTTTATTGAAAGGATGCTCACAAAATTTGAAGAAGCCCAATTGTGTTGAAGAACCAAGTTTGAATGGAATGATTGCATAATATAAGCCTTGGACACTTAAAAGATGGTTGAATGGATAGCTAAGGCAAGTGGAATCTTGTTGCAACTCAAAATCAGCATCTTTTGTGATTTTTTCAGTGATGTGTCGACTCAAGATGTCGACACATGATATGATGTGTCGACACATGAAAATGAAGTGTCGACTCAGGCCGGTATGCTGCAAAGTTTTAAATGGCACAGATGATGTGTCGACACATGGACCTTATGTGTCGACTCAAAGTGTCAACACATGGATCAACACATTGCCTGAGACTTTCAAGCCACAGAACTTGCAAAAGTTGAAGCAACAATTGATGTGTCGACACATGGATGCAAGGTATTGACTCAAGGTGTTGACTCAATTGAGAATGTGTCAACTCAACTGAGATTTCCAGAGATTTTGAATGGATCTTTTTGAACTATGTGTCGACTCAAGAAGAACATGTATCGACCTTATGTGTCGACTCAACTGAGAAAGTGTCGACACATGGAGTTCTGGCAACAGTAACGGCTAGTTTTTTCAAACGCAGAACTCATCCCAAATGCCCCCAACGGCTAGTTTTTCGAGTGTAATGGCTATATTTCGATTTTGAGACCTTAGGAAGGTATAAATAGGCTCCAAATTAAATCAGGACAACAACTATTCATTATTATTAAATATCCTAAAAGAGTTTAGAAAGAAAAGAAGAGAGAAGAGCCTTAACTCCTATTCATTCAAGGTTCAACCAATTTCAAGCTAAAGGAAGCCTCCAAGCATTCAAAGCCATCAAGAGCATTGAAGATCTTTCCTACTTGTGCATTCAAAAGGCTTTAACAAGAGCAAAGCAACACTACATCAAGCTTCATCTAATTATTTACTTTATTATTGAAAGCTTACATTGGTTCTTTGTTTTAAACCTTATATCTTGTAGGGGTTCTTGGTTAGCCTATTATAAAACCAAGGGAGGTTATTGGTAAGCCTTGGAAAACCAATTAGGCTGGTGGTTAGCCTGCAAAACCACTAAGGTTCTTGGTTAGCCCAGAAAACCAAGTGAGGTTGTTGGTTAGCCTTGTGAAAACCAATTAGGTTCTTGGTTAGCCCGTAAAATCAAGTGAGGTTTGACTTGTGAACCTTGTGAAAACAAGTCAGGTTTTGATTAGTGAGCCCGGAAAACTAATCGGCTGTAATCGATTTGATTATTATGAATTCCCAAGGGAAGCTTGGGGAGTGGATGTAGGTGCATTGGTTGGCACCGAACCACTATAGCTTTTGGTGTTTGTGATTGCTTGTTTTCTCTCTCTACTTGCTCTTTATTTATTGCTTTTATTTTTCACTACACTTATACATATAGAGCATTGCATTTGAATTATAGCACCTTGCAATATATATTCATTGAATTAGATTGTTTTGCTTTCATTAAGTTTGTAACTTGTGATTAGCTTAAATCATTTTTAGAGATCCAATTCATCCCCCCTCTTGGGTTGCTTTCTGGGCAACACTTCCCATGCCAAGTAGGAGCACCACTTAAATTCATGAAGTGCCACCTCATCTATGCCATGTGGTGTGAGGAAGCGCCACTTCACCAAGACAAGTTGGGTAGCCAAGGCAAGAGGGAAATTCAAATTTTTTAGATGCCATCAAGCCTCCCCTTGATCCAAGCCAACCACTTCCTCTCTTTCCTCCCCCTATCAAGTCTCTTTCCAAAGTACCATGGGCGGCCAAGGAAGCAAATTTCAAAGGGAGACAACCTTCCTCCCTTCCCTCCCCCTATCAAGTCTCTTTCCAAAGAACCATGGGCAGCCAAGGAAGCAAATCTCAAATGGAAACAACCTTCCTCCCTTCCCTCCCCATTCAAGCCTCTCTCCAAAGAAGGGTGGGTGGCCAAAGAAGGTCAAAAGAGCCTCCCTTGATTCTTGAAGACAACAGCCACCTTTCACTCCCCCAAATCAAGCCACACCACGAAGCACAAGAAAGGATCATGGTCGACCAAGAGAAGAAAATTTAGAATTTTTGGTGCCCTCTTGATGAAGACTTGTAATTCTTTCATTTGAATTTGAATGGGACTTAGGAGCCTATATAAAGGGCCCTACCCCCTTGTAAAAATAATTTTTGGTGAATGAAAAAGTGAGAAGTTCTTCTTCCATTAGCCCTTCTCCTCTTAGACTAGGAACTCTGTGAGAGGTGCCTTTGTCCTTTGGGACATCGAGGGGTGAGAGGCCCTGAGTTACCATCCTCTTTCGCAAGCCACCATTCCATCTTCAAGTTGGGACGCCACCTGGAAGATCCACCTAGACGTCCAACGAGAAGAGCCCTCCTCGACCACCATCTTCGACTCCTTTCTTAACACTTCCTACTTTTTTATACCCCTACTTGCTATTTTCTAATCCTTTACTTGGTTGCTCACAGGTCCTTTAAGTGCCACGAACAAAGGATTCGGTCTCCCTTGCCTTCAGGACCATCGGACGAAAAGCCAGCCAATCCACAGGGTCTAAGGCTTGATCCTCCAGGCCGTATCCATGAGTATGAGTGAACTCAGCATCGGGCAGATCAGAATCTTCAAGGTTTGCACTCCCTAGTCTCCTAAGTAGGTATTGATTTAGAACTAAGTCCTATGAGATTTCTCAATCCCGGGGTCCTCTCTTCATCATTGTTTAAAGGCTAAGCTTGCATGTTAGAAGTTTCTTATACTTATAGAACCTCTAGATCTAATCTTTGCTTGACTTCGAGAATCAAAAAATCTCTTAAAACCTAAATCACAAAAAAAAAAAATTATTTGCATATGTATCTCATCATTAGTATAGTCTCGCATTATCTTAGTCCCATATCACTATGTAAAGAAATAATTGAAACACCTTTTTCATTTGAAACCTTTTTATGAAACTTAATGAATGCTAAAAATGTTTCATCTTTATGAGCCAAAAATATTATCCATGTAAAATGTGAATAGTCATCTACAATCAAGGAAAGGTAATGATGTCCTTCCCTTATGTTATGATTGAATGCCCTTAATTAGATTTAGGAATGGATGCACAAACAATTCACCAACTAGTTAACACAACAACTAGTATTAGCACAAACATGTGATTCAAATCCAAATTAAAAATAATTAAAATTCAAAAAAATTAAATTAAAAAATTTAGATTTTTAGATCTAGATTTCAGAAATCAAATTTTAAAATTTAAATCTCAAATTAGGATTAAAAATTTGTCATAGAAGTTAGAGTTGTTGCAAGATAGTTTCAGCCCTAACAACTTCAAGTTAACTAGTTTTAAAAAATTCAAAATTAAAATATTAAAATTTAAAAAAAATTAAAATTTGAATTGTTAGACCCCTTAGTGAATATTTGAGATTCTAAATTTTGAAATTTAATTCATGGAATTTGGTTAAGAAATTCATTTTGAAAGCTTGTTGTAAAAGAAAATTTTAGTAGGGAACAACTTTCAACTAGCTAGTTTTAAAAATTTAAAATTTAATCTTTTAAAATACAAAAATTCAAAATAAAATTGATTTAGTTAACTCTCATATTAGAATTCTTGGATTTTAAAGTTTTGACTTCAGATTAACTCGAATTTTGATTGAGAAGGTAGTTTGAAAACACTTACTAGAAGGTTCCAGCAGTTTAGCTAACTCTTAATAACCTGAATTCAAATTTCGAATTCCTAACTCTAAATCCTTCTAAAATTCAAAATTCTGGTGGAAATAACAAAAATCAAAGTCTGGATCTCAGATCTAAAAATTAAAAATTTAGAAAAAATATTTTTGTATTTTTTTGAAAAGTAAATAAAATGGAAGGCAGAAATAGAATTCTGGATATAACTTCAGAAATGATCTAAGAACTCATATTTTTAAATCCAGAAATCATTGGAGAATATTTTTTTGAGTTTTATATTTCAAATCCTGAACACTAAGATATTAGAAAGTATTTTTGTGGATTTGTTTTCAATATAAAAAAATTACTAAAACACATGAAAAATTTGGGTGAATACTAGAATAGAAATTTTAACAATCAAACACTTGACCTAGTAGAACCATAAGCTCTGATACCAAAAAATTGATGGGGGATGAAAAATGAAATGATGAATGGAGAGTTTAAGCGAGCTAACCAGCAAGTAAACTTGAGAAATTAATTTTTAAATAAATGGGCTAAATTAATCCAAGAAAAGAATTTTCATAAGGAGACTAGTTGATCTAATTTTTAAGACACGCAATGTAGATCTAGTTCAAAATAAGGATTAGAATCTTCATGGCAAGGAAACCATTACTACTAGGTAAGTTAACCTTCAAATAATCAGATCTAATGAGGCTTAGGAAGAGTTTTCCTACCAATAATGATGGCTAATTATTTGGTGGAAGAAGGAGCTCTCATCACTCAAGGATTGAGGCCTAGAAGTCAAGATTGGCACTCTCTACTTTGAGACTCACCTTGGCCTTGATCCATGGCATGGAGACCTTCATCTTTGACCTAGGAACCTGAGAGAACCTGCAAAGAAATTTGGGATTAGACATGGAAGAAGAATTGGAGTTGGAATGGAAACAAAGAGAAAAAGGAAGAAGAAGAAAGTGGCCGGAGGCTTGGGACTTGGACCTTGATCATAAATCCATCAATGGGCATCCCATCCTTTACTTCTTGCAAAAGCACTCTTCACTCTCAAATTCAAACTTAGAAAACTCTTTTTCTTTCTTTAAATAAGGATCTACACACTCAAACTAGCTAGAAAACTTTCACTCCAAACAAGAACTTAAGAAAACTAGAATACAAGGAAATAATCTTTTCATTAATTCAAATCATAGCATAAAATGAATACAATGAGAGCCTAGGGGCCCTATTTATAGGCTCCAATGCTAGGAATTTTGTCCAAGGGTGGAGAAGAGGGGATAAGGATGGCTTGTTGGCTCCAACAATTTTTAGGTAAGTGGTTTTAACTAAAAACAAATTATTGGTAAAATGTTATAACCACTTGACTTCTGGCATTCTAGAAGGTCTTCATGTGGTTGTCAAATGCTGATATGGAGGCCTAAGTATCATTAGAGGTGGTGCCCCACATGTCACTTGTTGGAAGGTATCTTTATGTTCCCCATAAAAGTCTTGATGTAGTGTAATTTCTTCTTCCCCAAGGTTTCTTGATGAGGTGTCCCCCCATATAAAAATTTTGGCTTCAAGTCTTGGCTTGAATTGGGCTTGAATGGCTTGAATTGGGCTTTGAAGAGATAGCTTTCCATCATGCTTTGAGCTTGAGTTGACTTATGAAAAATTGTCTTCTTCCATGTGTTGACTCATGAATATGCTTCAAGAAAATTTGGGACTTGTTTCATGGCTCAAGATTTTATTAACTATAGCTACAAAAACAAAGTCAGTTAATCAAAGTATATATTCTTATTATTGATGTCCCCATCAATTCTCCCGGGGTGGAAAAAAAGGCTCGACTCCGTCGAGTAGGAATTCATCTGGCTTTGGTGATACTCTAAAAGGTCAGAGTTGATTCTTTATAAGTCCTCTCGAGTGATCCATGAATCTTTAAAATCAAGTCATCCTTGCTAGTGAACCAAGTAGTGTTGATAGTCTTTGTTTTGAGTAGTGACAATCTTGTCATCTAAGATTCACTTAATCCTATCTTGCCGCTTTGGTAATATGATTGGTGGACACTCAAGGATTGGTTCACTCTCAAAGGTGTAATCAGGCTTGAATAGCTCACTATGTATCATTGTTGGTTCTTTATACTTTACTAGATCTTAAATGTTGACAGTGGAACTGATACCAAAGTCGGATGGTATATCTAGCACATATTAGGTCCAATTTTTCTTACTATTTTGAAAAGGACCTACACCACAGGCATATAATCATTTTGAGCCTAATCAAGACATAGTCTCCTTCTTGAAATTCTTTGGATTTTTTTACAAAATTTAGCCATATGCTTGTTAATTTCATTGCTCAAAATTTATTTTACTAATCATGCTATGCATATGACTCTCGTAATCATGGATACTTATGCATGGGACACCAAATGACAAGAGACAAATGCAAATGATACTAAATGGTAAAAGACAAACAAAAACAAAACAAGCTCAAATGGACTTTATTATCTATGGACTAAACTTTATTGTTGGGCCAGGAAATAAGGTTCCTAATTTCCAATATTCCCTAAATGGCTTTGAAGACTCTGGCACAAAACTTCAGGTAGGTGGCAGTGAATCTTAATTTGGCTCCCAACATATGCCAAAGAGTCTTAATAAAGTAACTATTGAATATCACTGGGACTAGATCAATGGTATGATAAATGTCCTAATCGGATGAGATAGAAGAGTGAATAAAATGTAATGGTGGATCGGGATGGTGGATGTTCATAAATGGGGAATCAGGGATAGAAAAATTATTAGGAAAAATGTTTTGCAGGGTTTTTAAAGTCTCTACAGGTTCTTGGGGCTGATCCATAGGGTTCTGTTCTTTGACGGTCAATACCCCAATATGTGATCCTTCATCGATCTCTAGATCTAAACCTTCAATATCAATTAATTTTGGATCTTCTATGTTATCCTCAGATTGATCTCCATGGTTTTGTCC
The DNA here is from genome assembly GCA_021397845.1 of Areca catechu. Taxonomy (NCBI): domain Eukaryota; kingdom Viridiplantae; phylum Streptophyta; class Magnoliopsida; order Arecales; family Arecaceae; genus Areca; species Areca catechu. The sequence goes on from CM038048.1 coordinate 24,007,483, forward strand.
TTGGATTTCATTTTAATCATCCCCGTTGTCGATTTCTTTAGGCTGGGTAATTATTTTATCTTCAAGTGATTATTCTTGATCATATTCATCCATAAGGTTAGATCTAGCTTCATAAACTTCTTCCTTAAGTTCTTCAACAGGTTTAGGATTTTCTCTTTCTAGGCCTTCATTTGGACAAGACTTTGATTCTATTTCATCCTTAAATTCTTCAACAGGTTTAGGAGATTCTTTTTCTAATTCTTTCATGGGTTTAGTCTCTTCTTCATGTCCCTCATGCTTATTGAATTTAGCAGTATATTTAAACGTAGGTTCATCATATTGTCTCAATTTGTACCATTGGGTTGGAAGATTTTGCTTATAAGACTTACCTAGATACTTTTCCCTCAACTTACTCTTCATATCTTTTCAAGTATTTATTTTATTCCACTATAATAATTTTTTCTCTCAACTTCTCTCAAATATGCTTTAGCATGTCGAACTAACTTTGATTTGGCAAATTGACACTTTGTTACTTCTGACATTTCATCAAATTTAAAGTATTGATCCATTTTTCTTCCCAGTTGACATACACCTCAGGGTTTCCATCAAAAATGGGTGCATAGGGTCGATTGCTCGTAAAGACTATCTCCTCCTGATCTACAAAGTTTTGGTAGGGGTATCTAGGGTTATACTTAGGGGTGAGATCATGACATTGGGCCCTTGGACAAGGGGAAGTAGATTAGGTGATTCAGGCTCAGCATGGATCATATGTGATGCGGGACAGGGATTGGACTGGATCGCTGGCGAGCATGAAAGTCACCAGAGATTAGGATTTGCAAAGGAGGAAAGAAGAGGGTGCAGGGTTAAGAAAAATACTGGGGTTCACATAGATTCCCCAAGAAGAACAAGCACATAGCAAAGGGGCTCACATAGATGCCCTAGAAGAACAAGCACATAGCAAAGGGGCTCACATAGATGCCCTGGGCTCACACAGATGCCCAAAATCAGGGATCACATAGAAACCCTGGGAAGATGGAGAAGGCATCATACAGATACCCTAGGATCACACAGATCCTTCATACAGAACAATAGAAATTTTATTCATCCATCCTCCTCAATACAAAAGGCTGAGGGTGGTATTTATAAATTTTTCAACCCTCATTTGAATTTGAATACAAGATAAAAAGATAAGAACGAATCAAATTCAAATATAAGATAGGATAAGATAAGCCTATCCATATATCAATCCTAACCAACCAAATCCTAATTCAAATGAACGAATCAAATTCAAATATAAGATAGGATAAGATAAGCCTATCCATATATCAATCCTTACCAACCAAATCCTAATTCAAATTTTAAACAAAAGATAAATCCTAAATAAATTTATTCCAAAAAAATGCTTCAAGATCTGTGCCACTCCAAGAATTATGCTTGCTCCAAGATCCATGCTTGAGATGTCCCCATCATTCTCCTACGGTGGGGAAAAAACTCGACTCTGTCGAGTTTGGGTCAGGCTCCAGCTTCAGCTTGACTTCAGCTCCGGGAACTCCAAACTTTTAGCTTGACATAACCATGATTTTTTTTTAATCAACTTTGCTTTGAAAATGGTGCAGCTTTGAGATCGGTGTGCTTTGAAAATGGGTTGCAGGCAGTTCTTGGAGAGCTTGGCATAGACGAAGCAGAAAACAGGGGTGAGGGCTGGAAGGGAGGAATGGTGGTGGGTGACCAGCTGGGGGGAGGGTGGTCCGACATCGATGTTGGGGAAGGATCCGTGGACGAGATTTGGAACAAGGAAGAAAGAGAACAGTGGGCCGGTGATGAAACAGAAAAATCCTAATCCTTTAGCTCTGATACCACTTGATGCGGGACAGGGATTGGACTGGATCGCTGGCGAGCATGAAAGTCACCAGAGATTAGGATTTGCAAAGGAGGAAAGAAGAGGGTGCAGGGAAGAACAAGCACATAGCAAAGGGGCTCACATAGATGCCCTGGGCTCACACAGATGCCCAAAATCAGGGATCACACAGAAATCCTGGAAAGATGGAGAAGGCATCATACAGATACCCTAGGATCACACAGATCCTTCATACAGAATAATAGAAATTTTATTCATCCATCCTCCTCAATACAAAAGGCTGAGGGTGGTATTTATAAATTTTTCAACCCTCATTTGAATTTGAATACAAGATAAAAAGATAAGAACGAATCAAATTCAAATATAAGATAGGATAAGATAAGCCTATCCATATATCAATCCTAACCAACCAAATCCTAATTCAAATGAACGAATCAAATTCAAATATAAGATAGGATAAGATAAGCCTATCCATATATCAATCCTAACCAACCAAATCCTAATTCAAATTTTAAACAAAAGATAAATCCTAAATAAATTTATTCCAAAAAAATGCTTCAAGATCTGTGCCACTCCAAGAATTATGCTTGCTCCAAGATCCATGCTTGAGATGTCCCCATCAATATGGGCTTCTTCTATAAAGTCATGGTGAAGTCATCTTGAATTGTATTCAATAGTGAATTCATGATGATGGACTCTTGGACCTCGAGGACTTGACCTAAGTGAACCAGGTTCGGTGGGGGTCATTAGGGTCTCTTCAAGTGTCCCAACATGGTCTTTCACTTGACCTAATTCCTTTCTCATTTGCCCTAATTGCCCATTTATGGTATCAAACTTTTTAGACAGGGTTCTCAAAAAAATTCAAGATTAGGATCCATGGGTAAAAAATAGACTGAGTGTGGAACTATTGGTATGGAGCTTAAAAACAGCAGTACAAACCTAACTTCTAGGGCTCCTAGACCTAAAAGTTCAAAATACAGGAATTGACTAAGTACTAGTTAAAGTTGTAATTACCTTTTCCACTGGCCAGATAAGAGGTGGGGTTGTGGGAGGTTTTCCTCGCTTTCACGAGATCCTAATTAAAAACTACAAGTCGATTTAAGGCGTTTGCCATTGGACCCCTTGCCTTAGATACTAATTTCAAGAAGTACAAACTCAACTAATATTTGGTCTCATCTTGTACTTGAACCCGACTTGTGGGTGTCCCTAGTTTTAGGTTCCTACTCGATTTCAATTATGATTTAGGTCAATGCAAATGTTGGTGATTGTTTTGGGCCAAGAAAAGGTAATGACCTCCTTTCCTTATGATATGATTGAATGCCCTTAAGTAGATTTAGGAATGGATGCACAAACAATTCACCAACTAGTTAACACAACAACTAATATTAGCACAAACATGTGATTCAAACCCGAATTTTAAAAAATTAAAATTCAAAAAAATTAAATTGAAAAATTTAGATTTTGAGGTCCAGATTTTAGAAATCAAATTTTAAAATTTAAATCTCGAATTAGGATTAAAAATTTATTCTAGAAGTTAGAGTTGTTGCAAGATAGTTTCAGCTCTAACAACTTCTAGTCAACTAGTTTTAAAAAATTCAAAATTAAAATCTTAAAATTTAAAAAAAATTAAAATTAAAGTTTGAATTGTTAGATCCCTCAGTGAAGATTCCAGATTCTAAATTTTAAAATTTAATTCCTGGAATTTCATTAAGAAATTCATTTTGAAAGCTTGTTGTAAAAGAAAATTTCAGCAGGGAACAACTTTAAACTATTTAGTTTTAAAAATTCAGATTTTAATATTTTTAAAATATAAAAATTTAAAATAAAATTGATTTGGTTAACTCTCAGATCAAAATTCTTGGATTTTAAAGTTTTGACTTCATATTAACTCGAATTTTGATTGAGAAGGTAGTTTGAAAACACTTGCTAGAAGGTTTCAGCTATTTAGCTAACTCTTAACAACCTGAATTCAAATTTTGAATTCCTAACTCTAGATCCTTCTAAAATTCAAAATTCTGATGAAAAATAATAAAGATTGAAGTCTGGATCTCAGATCTAAAAATTAAAAATTTAGAAAAAATATTTTTGTATTTTTTAAAAAATTAAATGAAATAGAAGGTGAAAACAGAATTCTGGACAGAACTTCAGAAATGATCTAAGAACTCGTATTTTTAAATCTAGAAATCAATGGAGAATATTTTTTGAATTTTATATTTAGAGTCTTAACACACTAAGGTACTGGAAAAGTATTTTTGTGGATTTGTTTTCAATATAAGAAAATTACTAAAATTCATGAAAAATTTTGGTGAATACTAGAACAGAAATTTCAGCAATCAAACACTTGACCTAGTAGAACCATAAGATTTGATACCAAAAAATTGATTGGGGACGAAAAATGAAATGTTGAATGGAAAGTTTAAGTAAGATAACCAGCAAGCAAACTTGATCAATTAATTATCAAATAAATGGGCTAAATTAATCCAAGAAAAAAATTTTCATAAGGAGACTAGTTGATCTAATTTTTAAGACCCGCAATGTAGATCTAGTTCAAAATAAGGATTATGATCTTCATGGCAAGGGAACCATCACTACTAGGATAAGTTAACCTTCAAATAATTAGATCTAATAAAGCTTAGGAAGAGCTTTCCTACCAACAATGATGGCTAATTATTTGGTGGAAGAAGGAGCTCTCATCACTCAAGGATTGAGGCCTAGAAGTCAAGATTTGTACTCTCTACTTTGAGCTCACCTTGGCCTTGATCCATGGCATGTAGACCTTCATCCTTGACCTAGGAACCTGAGAGAACTTGCAAAAAAATTTGGGATTAGACATGGAAGAAGAATTGAAGTTGGAATGGAAACAAAAAAAAAAGGAAGAAGAAGAAAGTGGCTGGCGGCTTGGGACTTGGAGCTTGATCATAAATCCATCAATGGACATCCCATCCTTTACTCCTTGCAAAAGCACTCTTCACTCTCAAACTCAAACTTAGAAAACTCTCATTCTCTCCTTGCATAAGGATCTATACACTCAAACTAGCTAGAAAACTTTCACTCCAAATAAGAACTCAAGAAAACTAGAACACAAGGAAACAATCCTTTCATTAATTCAAATCATAGTATAGAATGAATATAATGAGAGCCTAGGGGCCCTATTTATAGGCTCCAATACTAGAAATTTTGTCCAAGGGTGGAGAGGAGGGGATAAGGATGGCTTGTTGGCTCTAACAATTTTTAGGTAAGTGGTTTTAACAAAAAATAAATTATTGATAAAATGTTACAACCACTTGACATGTGGCATTCTAGAAGGTCTTCATGTGGTTGTCAAATGCTGATGTGGAGGACTAGGTGTCATTAGAAGTGGCGCGCCACATGTCACTTGTTGGAAGGTATCTTTATGTTCCCTATAAAAGTCTTGATGTAGTGTAATTTCTTCTTCCCCAAGGTTTCTTGATGAGGTGTCTCCCCATATAAAAATTTTGGCTTCAAGTCTTGGCTTGAATTGGGCTTAAATGGCTTGAATTAGGCTTTGAAGAGGTGGCTTTCCATCATGCTTTGAGCTTGAGTCGACTCATGAAAAATTGTCTTCTTCCATGTGTTGACTCATGAGTATGCTTCAAGAAAATTTGGGACTTGTTTCATGCCTCAAGATTTTATTAATTATAGCTACAAAAACAAAGTCAGTTAATCAAAGTATATATTCTTATTATTGATGTCCCCATCACATGCCCTAGTCTACAATGTCAAAGCCAACTAGTTTCATTGATCTTGGCTTCCTTCACTACTAAAAAAAAAATAGTTGTCGACGCTTTTTTCGATTTTTCCCGATGCTTTAAAAAGCGTGGTAAATGCGTCGCGTATGTGAGGGTGGAAAAAAAAATTTTCGATGCTTTGGGGAAGAGTCGGGATTGACCAGATAAGCGTCGGGAATAAGGTTATTCCCGATGCTTTTAAGCGTCGGAAATAAGGTTATTCCCGATGCTTTTAAGCGTCGGGAATAAGCCTGGAATAAGGTTATTCCCGATACTTTAAAACATCGAGAATTTCAATTTTTTTAAAAAAATAAATAAATAATATTTAAATTTAAATATCCACCTTCATAGTTGTATGCTTCTTTTCTTGATGTTTATGTATCAAAAAAATAAATATATGCACTTTTTTGCACCCCCCCTCCCAAAAAAAAAAAATAAAATAAAATCTAGAAACAACCATGATATTGGGCGAGTTCCAATATGCATCGATCGAAAACTTGTTTGGTATAAAGAAGAATGGGTTATGGTAAATTGTGTAATTAATTCCCACTATAATGACCTTCATAGCCGGCATTTTATAAAAGAAAAAGCTCATCATGTCAGCCATTATAATAACTTTAAATGCTGTTCTAGAGGTGGTGAAATTCCTTGTGTGGGGGGGGGGGGGGGGGGGGGGGGGGAGAGGGGGCATGCAAACAATAAACACCGCTACATGTATAGTATTAGTTTAGCAGCTGTCATTCCTTTATAATGATGGAATAAAATGACATTATTAGCTTTCATACCGGTTATTGAATAAATTGGTAATTTCCACCTGCTGAAAATTTAATTTATATTTAAAAAATAATTATTTATCTGACTTGAGATAATTTCTTCATTACAGTAAGAAACAATGGCTGCTATAATTGTCATGCTGGTAAAAATCCTGACATCCTCAGTTGCGTGTACTTATGAGAGAGCAATTTATGAAAGAAAACAAAAGCTGTGTCCAATCTCATTCTACCAGTCAAATCCTTTTCTTCCACATAATTACAATTAGGTTGTGATGGGCTGATGGCAATATTGCCGATGGCTAAACCAGTTCAAACTTCAGACCAGCTATCCAAATTTATAAAATCTTTAACTATCTGACGCGCTCATGATGCTTTAGTTTTAGTATGTTGTCGCTAACCTATTAATGGTGCTAAAGTTCCATGGAAGAAACAAGAAAAAAAAAAAAAACACGGTAAAGAAAAACCAAGAAATATTTTTTTACTTCATGAACTTTGATTATCAAGATCAGGTTAATGTTATATGTAATCCAGACTCCTCAATTACTCGACCAGTTTGCTCTCTGTAGTTGCCCGGATCATTAGCACCGTTCATCATAGAAGTGCTTACACAAACAATTATTTATAGTAAACGAACACTTGCCATAGACGCATTCAGCAATTGTCATCACCTCAATACAAGAGAAAACGTGAAATCTCCAAATATTATGAAAAGTGGATGCTCAAGTGCATATGTACTGTTGTAAGAGAAAGGGATCAAAGTTTACCTCAAGCATGGGGCTGTCTTTTGGTAAGTTGAATACCAAAACTATGCTAAGACCAGTCCTCAGTGCTGGCAGAAAGCATCATATCATCAGTCACCGTGTCAATGAAACAACATGTAAAGCAACACAATATAGCTGTAATCATACTTAATGACGAGCAATGCTGGACCCAATTTTGTCAGGACCGCCCCCAATCAAAGAAATAACACCCACTTCAATGATCTGCCAAATCTCATTTAACAGAAACTTCAGATATGTGAAGAGAAAACAACTACGACAGTATCACATGAGCAAGGTAATTGACTACTGGTCCAGCAGTTGCGGCAGCATATAAATGCCCAAAACTTGCAGGGTTGCACCCGATCCATGCATAGATCTGCACCGCTTATGCAAGGTGACAACATTATTAGTGATTTTAACAGAAAAATACAGCATCGGACACCCCGAAGTATGATAATGTAAGTCAAAGAGAATGTTTGTTGAACGAGCATAGAAACGAGGAGATTAAATATTCCACTCAAGGAATCTCTATCTATAATATCGGCAGTAAGCAAATTAAGACATTCGTCGAGAAGGCACCTGGGAGCAATGAAAAATAGTCCATCAAATAGGAAGAGGCTAAAATATTGTAGAAAATGGCGATTGAATTGACAAAGCATCTATTGCAAGCAGACCTTCTAAGTATTCTCGATCTAAATCCTTATGATGAATAACAAAGCCAAGTCCAAAATATACTATGCATACAAGTTTGTCTTGATCAAATAGAAGAATAAACTTTAAAATGTGCTGTTTTAGTTTCCAGGCAATCGATTGATGTGCGAAGTACAGACAGAATTTCTCAAGAACCAGGCAAAGCAAAATGTTATTCAGGGAGCAGCTACACGCACCTCACTTGCATAAGCAGTTTCACTTACATTGACAATCCTCAGGCTTGAGGATGTTGCATAAACAACAACCAAGCCTTATCCCATCAAGATGGACTAGGTTATAGAGCATAACTCAGATTTCAAGATGCACAGCAAAACTTCTTAACAAAATTAGCCAAAACATTGGGTGAATTGGAGCTTACTCCAGCAGTCACACACCTTTGCTTAGCAAACAAAGGTTCTAGGTTTGATTTTTGGATGGTACATTTCCCAAAACTCTGGACCTAGCTAATTATAGTGTCAGTGGTGCCCCTCCCTTGATAGGGAGATTGAGAGAGAGAGAGAGAGAGTAACCAAAACTGTGAGGTGCCTTGCCTGCATTGGATCTTGTTCCAGCTCCTGACCTCGCTTTTTTGCGTTTTCAATCTTTTATCCATCAGCATCCGATTCTACTACTATATCTATCACACCGTGTTGTCAAAAGGCACTTCGAGCACTCACTTAGGTGCTCAGGGGAGGCAAGAATGCCCTTGAGAGTCTCAACAGTCCCCAGGCGAGATGATACTATTGTAATGCACTTTGTAACATGGATGCAAAGGTGTCCAGTTCAAGTCAAGGAGGCTTATAGATTTCCTAGTTCTTGACTTCACACATCTAGTTTCAACATTTGCAGCTAATATATTTTATTTTATTTTATCTTGTAACACTTATTTTGTAATGCATTTATTGTAAATAGTTGTTAAATTCACTATGAAAAAGTATCTTTTCTATTACAAAGTCTTAGTTACTTTCCATCTCACTTACCAATCGCAGAGGCTATAGGTACTAGAAATAGGTTTTCCATAAAAGTCAACAAGGAACTTGATAAGGAGATGAGAGGTTCTTTTTTTCATGCAAACAACAATCTAATATAAATAACATGGTTACGAAGATATACCACATGGCTAGTTCTATAAAATGAATGCTCAATAATTGCAGCCCGAATTCTTTCGTCTAGAATGCATGGCCAAGCACGAGTAACTTGTTATTTGTCTGTCTTCTTATGAGTCTGCAAAGTCACAAGAGACATTAACAACAAAAATCAAGCAAAACATTTTTCCACACATTTGTACCAATAACATAATCAGGATGAATGTGATAGTAATGGAAAGGATCAAGCTGGTTTCTCACCTGCCTTGTCATACAGAAACTCCAGAAACTTGTAACACATAATCAAATATCCATAATTATATTACTTAAACCAGACCTACTGCAAAAGGAAACATATATTGGTTTTAACAAGACCTATCTAACAATAACAAATATTTCAATTTCACAGTAATAACACAGTAATAAATTTTTAAAATTTGTATAATACAGAAATAACAAATATTTCATTTTCATTCCATGCATTCTTCACACATCAAAATATAAGTCCAAATATAAAATTCATTAAGTGCCAATATTTTTAATGTTTGTTATACATATGTATGTTTAACAAAATTAAAAAATACATGAAAATACAAAGTATACAATAACAAAAAGCCGAGGTCAATGATCTGTAGGAGGTAGATCGTCATCCTGTCCGCGAGGATCTGATGCTCCAGAAGACTATATAAAAAATATTTAAATTATTTAATTTATGAAACTATGAATGATAATATATTATATAAATTATGAATTTAATATAAGAATATATATTTAATATCATATATCAATATATACCTGATGTGGAAAAAATGTCTGTACGACAGATGTAAGCCGCTCAATGTGCTCTCTCATTCTATCCATTGCTGCTCTATCGGCGGCACGGCTCTGTCGTATCTCCTCTAGCTCGGCGGCATGACTCCGTCGCATCTCCACTATCTCGTCCTCGAGTCTACAAACACGTGCATCCTGAGCATTATCTACAGTCTCACGTGTATATGTCCTGACTGCAGATAAATGAGTGGGAGTGACTCCAACTCCATATCCCCTCACTCGATCGTAGCGCTTCGGGCCCATCAACTCTGTAAACACCTCGGCCTCGATGCGACTACTCTGCGTAGATAGTGTAGACTCATCAACACGCTCGGCAATACGAGCTGTAGCTCTTTCCTGTATTAATTTAGAAAAATTAGTTAGGTCTTAAAGACTAACAAAATAAAATTTATGTCGTTGAATGAATTAAATTGTAATAACTTACATATATATCTCTCAACTCATCTCTGACAAAAGTGCCGTCACGATGGGTATGAGTCATCCGGTAAAACTCCACCTGACCGGGTTCCCTCCCATGCTCATCGGCCTACAAGAAACATTATACTTTTAAGTAAATAATTCAAACTATTTTAAACATTATTTAAGTATCAAGATATATATGTATCGCGATACATCGTCCGTGGCACATATACATGTCCTGCAACACATATTAAGTATCAAGAATTTGCATGAACAATGGGCAATAATTCTAAAAAAGTCTAGGTTAGATTTTATCATAGTCAATATTAAGTTCCTTCTCTTAGATGCCATTTAGAAGTCTCTTCTAGAATTGGCCATTTATCTGATCTTGTTATGTGGTCAAAATATCATTATAAGTGCAAATTATGCCAGGTTACTGCTAATTGTACTGTGCCAATATGAACTATGCCATGCCAGTGAGAACTACACCGTGCCCATGCAAACTTTACCATGACAACACGTTTGAAGTTCAAAAAAATTTGAAACAAAAATTTAAATATTTTTTTAGGGGAATTTTAAAGTTTTGTTCATGAAAGAAGGGGCAATTGAGTTGGATTTGGTTGGTTTTAATGCTCAAAGAGACCTGTTATATGCTTTTAGCATGCTGATTATAGCAAATATTCTGTAACAATATAACATTCCAAAAGGATAAGAAAGAATAATCCAAGCTTTTCTATGGTAAGGGACTCAAAGTTGACATGATAGCTTAAGTTCAAAAGCTAAACATGGATATTGAAATCACACTCTCAAATGTATCTGCAATATTCCAGTTATATGAAGTCCTAGACACAAAGATAAGGTTCATAACATATGTTCAAACTTACAGTATGGCTGAACAAGCAATTAGAGTTTCAAGACAAAACAGTACCTTAAAGAACTTAAGAACCATGGTTACAAAGAATTGTCATAACCACCTATCTCAACTTTGACGAATCTTTGCCGATGATCTACTACTAAAGGGTACGCCTCATATTACACAAGCATTTTATGGTCTTAACTAACAACTTCAGTCCATAATCCCTTTAGCTTCCTTCCCATCTGTAACACAAATCTGATCACCTCCATCTATTGGCACCACCTTATTCTTTATTTTGAATGCCTATACTATGTTTATATCTTCTTCACTTCATTCCTCAATTAGCTGTTTATAGAATAGAGAAAATTAAATGAATCTTATTATGTATTTTTCATTAGAAGATTATCATAGTTGGATCTTCAAACTTTTCATAGCAGACTTCATCATAATCATAGAGGAGTGTCAGTTTGGAGAAAATAAACATCTTCAGTTTCTGCTAGTTATTTGTGCTAGACTCACTTATAACAGATCACCATGTGAAAGCATATTCCACAAGTTTGATGGTGTCAAGATCTAGTTTTTTGATCATCAGAAAACCCTACAACCAATCAAGAAATTCCAAGAAAGTAAGAAACACATAGCCATGGCTTTGAACATCATAGAACGGAAGAAGACAATGGTGGCTAAGGCTTCTTACTGGGAAGTTGTAGATATGGCAAAATCCATGTCAAAATAAAATTATCATTCTATATTTACATCATGCTATTGCAAGATTTGCCATTGTTATGCAAATGAAAATTCTTTGCTGCATGTTATTGGTATTGTCTAGTGCATTGACAGAATTTAGTTTCTCTCTCCTACTTAGGGGTTATTAAGAGTGCTTCCACTAAGCTATTGAAATGTTGCTGATAAACTTCAATACTTTTATTTTGATATGTCTAAATCTGACCTATTATGCATCCTCAAAACATACAAGAGGAAAGAAGCTAACATGAGAAAATGGGAGAATTTGTAGAAATCAGAAGCTGGGGTGATCAAATATAACTGTGCCATGTGAATGAACCGTGGCTTGCCGTGCCAATGCAAAATGCACCATGCCATGCCAATGCAAAATGTGCCATGCCATTGTACTCCTACTCCTATTCATAGGGGATGGTGCTATTTGGGCTCATCAAGTTATAATATGCCAACATATATATATTAGCAAAGCCCTATGAATCTTTGGTTGATTAGTTATGTTTTTCATACACCTGACTTGACTCTATTTTAAACCTCAAAACCATGATCAAGATTGGCTCGTTTATGTTAAACTTAATATGGTTGAGGTCATGTCAAGCTACTTTGTCGCTGAAAGTCTCCTTTTAAGAGCAAGCAAGCACTTGTACTGTGCAAGAAAAGCTTTTGTACTATACCATTCAGAAGACTTTGCTAAATCTATTGTTATGGTTTTAGTGCTCCTTTGTTGTTATGGTTTCTGCCATCATATGGATGGCTGAGTCTTGGTAGTGGTGGCTGAATACCTTATTCTTGATCATTTAAATCTCTCATTACCTATTTTTGAACTTGGTCTCTAGTCTTATTAAAAACTAGGTGCTTGAAATCTGAACATGGAGTTGTGCCTAATCTGTGTGATTACATAGCACAGATGAGATAATACTATCACTCATAGCAGACATAGCACAGGATGTGCCTTGTCACATCATGCCAAGTACTCGTTCTTGGCACACCAGCACATAGGGAAGTTATGATATGAAAATCCCCTTATAAGCTAACATACTATTTTGTCCTTTTTTCTCAATAAATGAATGAATACATGTTTCAATTGGAATAAACCAATCTATGATGGCCCTGTTTAACCTGCCACAACTCATAACCTTGAACTATGCAGAACTGAACGTCACTTTTTAAATCAAAGTATATCTAAAGATGATCTCATAATTGACAATGGAAGGAAATAGCTAATCCAAAATGCAGTAATATTGTAGTTTACTTCACTACTAATGTGAGTGGGAACAGCTATCCACCTTCTGCACTACTATACTTCGATTTATATGTCAATTTATATAAAGGTGTCCTAGCAAGCCTGAAAGAAGCTCCGTGATCCTCAGAGGACATTATCTATTAACTGTTAGATTATATAAATTTTACAATTAAATATATCCTAAATCTATTTAAATGAACTTCATCCATAACAATTCAAATTCAATGATTGGATTAACATTAGCAAAACTGTAGCCAAAATATCAATCATCGGTTAATGTTTTTTAATTCTTCATTTGAAATACTATAATTTTCAGAGGCCTAAGCATTTGATATATTTTCAAATTTTGCTTGATGTACAGGCTCACCTGATATATAATATTAGTATCATTATACATACATAAATACTTTAATATTGAAAATATAAGCATATAGTTTAAATAATTTACGAACTCTTGTCTGACTCGCGCGTAACTCTTGGATCCCGATGTATGGGAAACAAACTGGGATGCTCGTACAGCTCTACCAATATCAGAATATGTCTGCAAAATAAAAAACAGAACTCATATCAAGATAGTAATGTATATATATATATAATATACCATATTCTTTAATAAACTTGCTTCAAATAAATTAGAAGATACCTATCCCCTGTCAGAAAACCAATAGTGAACCAACTCCACCCACTGATGAGGGGGTACATCAGGAGGACAGGTACCAATTACCTGCTCCTCTGTTATACCCGGCAACTTGTACTTCGTATTCAATTGGGCTTTATATTCTTTCCATTTCCGGTTGAGAGATTTCAGTACAAAGTCATGGGAGGATGGAGGAAGTACAAACTTACCCTACAAAACAAAATAATTAATAATAATATAAAACATACCGTAATATTTGAACTATACAAGATAACAAATAATTTAATACAAATTTTTTACCTGTATAACATGAAGAATCTCTACTTTATACATCGGAAGCATATCATTCCACTTAGCATAGCTAAGTGGACAAAGTTGATGCCTCCGTGCAACCGTCCCCAGAAAAGAGCTCAATAAGCTGGCGGCTTTCTTAATTGGTTGCCCCAGCTCATTGCACTCAATCAATATCCTCTCACCCTCGGGCATCTGCCAAACATCATGTACTACTATAGGCCCGCACCTATGTCTAACACTCCCCGATCCATCTGCATAGAAATAGATAAAAGCTATAATAAAAAGTGTAATCAAATTTAAAGTTACCAAGGATATTGGAATAAATTACCCTGAATATGTATCTTATCATCTGCTGGATCGACGGGAGGGTCATGATGCCCCGAGGATGATGGAGCTGCAGTACTATGCTGTGTGGAAGGAAAGGAAGGACTGGCATGAACATCCTCCGAAGTACTAGCCTTAGCATGCTGTCCAGAAGAACTGCCGGCCTCTGTCCAGGAGTGTTGGAACTATACCCCAAGAAAACGTCGCCCGCAAGGCATCGTATCACCTATCATTTACATCAGAGACAGAATTAGTAAAGATAAATAGTAATTTAACATAATAATTAATATAAATTCCAAACATTAGAAAATTTAATACCAATAAGAATCAAGCATTAACGTTTTCTTCAACTTCTGTCCTAACTAAGGATATTGTAGCATGTATGTCATTAACTAATACAAAATTGAATGGCATGGAATGCGTATAAGTATCATCATCTTCATCATCTTCCAGTTGTCTTCCCATATCATATAATTCCCGAGGTTTTGTCTTAATAACAATAGCCCATTCTTTGTCCTTTGCATCTTATACGAAAAATACTTGACGAGCTTGAGAAGAAAAGATAAATGGATCATCCTTCAATAAGACACCAGTATGTATCAACCTTGTAAAGTTTACAAGTGTAAATCCATTTGCATCTTTTTTCAAATCCTTTGATGGATTTATATCTACCCAATCACATCTAAATAATATGATTTTAAAAATTCCATAGTAATCAACTCGTATATATTTTTAAATGCACCATAATAAGTATTTCCATCAGCTTCTACCTTAACACCATTATTCTGTGTTTTTCTAAATTTCTCGTTATCTTTAGTGTGAAATTTAAATCCATTGATTATGAAGCCATTATATCTGATGACAATTTTGTTCGGTCCTCAAGCCAGGGCTATTAATTCATCTGAACAATTCTTCTCCATTATGTTAATACCTAAAAAATCATAAAAATTGTTAACAAGTTATTCGATGATAAATCTATACATATATTCTTTAAATATATGTAAAACCTATTTTGAAAGCCATGTAGGAAATAACTCGACTAACAATCACTGCTCAATCCTTGGATTAGGTCGAGTGCTATGACTAGCTTGTCGCTGAGACATTAAAAATTCGCTGCATAAAATTTATAATTATTCAAATTGTTTCAAAAATAATATATGATATTCATAACCATCGAAATATATTAAGTATACTAACCTTCGATAGTCAGATATTATTTCACTATGAAGTAACACAACGGTGTGCTTGTGCAATTGATTTATGGTCCAATACAATACTTTCACCTTTTCCCATTAATCTTTCTGCAGTTAAAAACTTATACAACTCTGCATTGGCTACGAAATCACTATGTCATTGAGGTCTGTTAAACACAATATCTACACCTTGAAGATATCTTGAACAAAATGTCAGACACTCTTCAGCAATATATCCTTCTGCAATAGAGCCCTCTGTATAGGCTTTATTTCGTACATAATCTTTCAAGCATACAAGATACCTACAATATATAAAACTTTTATGTATACATCATCATGATGCTACTTTTATTACAAATTATCTAGAGATTAAAAATTAACAATAATACCTTTCAATAGGATACATCCATCTGTAGTATACCAGTTCACCAAGGTTGACTTCCGAAGCTAAGTGAATGATTAGATGTACCATAATAGTAAACAATCCAAGTGGAAAAATCTTCTCCATCTGATAAAGTGTAACTGCAATATCTGACTCCAACCGATCAAACTCTCCAGGATCAATAACCTTTGAACATAATGACTTAAAGAATGATGATAATCGGACTATAATTGTAAGAACTTCTTTAGACACTGATGATCTTGAAGCTATTGGAAAGATATCTTGCATCAATATGTGACCATCATGACTTTTGAGATTAGAAATTTTTCGGTCTTTAAGATGCACGCACCTTGAAATATTAGATGCATATCCATCAGGTACTTTAATATTTTTCAATACTGTCAAAAAATTATCTTTTTCTTGAACAGACATGGTATAAGATGCAGGAGGCAAATAAATTCTATCATTAGCAAGCATTTTGGGATGAAGATCATGTCGGATACCCAATTCTTGTAAATCAATTTGGGCCTTCATGTTATCTTTGGTCTTTCCATCAAGATTCAATAATGTTCCAAGCAGATTATCACATACATTCTTCTCTATGTGCATGACATCAAGATTATGCCAAATAAGATTATGTTCCCAATAAGGTAAGTCAAAGAAGATATTTTTTTTCTTCCATAAATGTTTGCTGGACTGATTTGTAGATGTTATCTGTATGTCTTCCTCATTTTTATTTTCAAAAAAATTATCAGGATATTCAAATACCTGTGCATCCATAATATCGGTAGTCATTTCTTCTGCCAATCCTTCTTGATCATCTCTCATTCTTTTTTTAGAAAACTGTAAGAATTTATCATATATGTAACTGATGGAATCCATTTGTCTACGAATATTAATTCCAGAAGGTGGAATAGGTGCACATCTCATTTCTATGGTACCATCAAATAAATCTGACTGAAAACAAAATGGATGATTTGGTTCTAACCATCGACGATGTCTCATATAACAGAATTTTCCTCCATGTTTTAACCAAATTGAATGTGTCAAATATGCACAACAAGGGCATGCAACCCGTCCTTTTGTACTCCAGCTAGATAAATTGGCATAGGCTGGAAAATCATTTATAGTCCACAGCAAAGCCGCCCGTAGATTAAATTTTTCACCATTTGAAGCATCAATTGCTTCGACACCTTCCCACAACTATTTCAATTCCTCTATTAAAGGTTGGAGAAAAATATCAATATCATTTCCTGGACCCTTATCACCTGGAATAACCATTGATAAGATAAGTGAGGATTGTTTCATGCACAACCATGGTGGTAAATTGTATGGTATCAGAACAACTGGCCAAGTATTGTATGTAGAATTTAGAGTATAAAAAGGATTGAAGCCATCTGAAGCTAAACCCAACCGAACATTATGAATATCAGAGGCGAAAGCAGAATGCCTAGTAGTATTAAATGCTTTCCATGCTAAACTATCTGCTGGATGTCTCAACATTCCATCCTTCGTACGCCCTTCATGATGCCATCTCATCAGTGAAGCTGTTTTTGATGATGAATATAGCCTTCTCAATCGAAAAATAAGTGGCAAGTAACGCAACAACTTCGCCGGTTTCTTGGTACGCCGCAGTGTATCTGTTGCATTCACTACATCCTCATCTCCTTTATGAGTGTCCATCACGAAGATCCGCATACATTGCATGACTCTCGATCAGCATTTTCACCATAATATAACATGCAATCTTTTGGACAGCCATGAATCTTTTGATACCCAAGATCCAGATTGTTGACAACTTTCTTTGCTTTATAATAAGAGGATGGTAAACCATTGCCTTCTGGAAATGCATCCTTTAATAACTTCAGAAGCATAGTAAAATTCTTTCCCGACCATCCATTCATATATTTTATATGAAATAAATGTATAAGAAAAGAGATCTTAGAAAATCTCAAACAACCCGGATATAATTGTTCATCTGCTTCTCTCATTAAATTATGATACCGAGCTGACTCAGAAGTTGATGATTGCATTTGCTCCTCGATATATGTTTGTTCAATGAATGTAGAACCTTCATACATTCCACTTATTTCATGTGTACCAGTTGAACCTTCAAAATTTTTAACATCATGTCGAAAAGCATCTATGATCAAACCCATTATATCATCATCTCCTACTAGATTCTCTTGCATATTACTGGATCCAGAATCAGACAAGGTTTCATTACTTAATTCTGGCAACATAAATTCTCCATGAAAAATCTACCGAGTATAACCTCTTGCAAAACCATTCCATATCAAATGTCTTCAACTACTTGTGGATCTAGATAGGAACTGTTAATACATCGTCGACATGGACATGAAATTTTTCTATTCAAACTACTTTTGTCCATACCAAATTTAATGAAATCACGAACTCCATCTAAATACTCGTTCGTATTTCTCGGTTTATTTATCCAACTTTTATCCATTTTAGAAAAAAAAATGATCCAACTTTCAAGTTATCTAAATACAAAAAAAAAATAATTCTTCAGTGAATAATAATGTACCAAGTTTTTTAAAAAAATATATCAAAAATAACATAGATTAAATAGTAAATGCATCCTATCACCAACTAATAGGTAAAGAGGTCCTATCCCATTCAAGAATTGCATTAATTATATAGGTCATTTACAGTAATCAAACGATATGGAATAGGAGTTCTAAAAAAATTTCGGCAGCATTTCCCTTTAGTTCTCCCCATATGACTAAAAATGTATGAGGAGAACTAAAAGAAAATGCTGTCCGAAATATATCTGGAATTCTATCCATATCGCTTGATTTCTGTAAGTACCTATAAAATTATTTGCAATTCTCAAACTGTCCAAATTGGACAATCAATTGATTATACATAATTCTCCCAACCATACAAAAATAAAATTAATGTACGGATGATATAGAATATGTACATTAATCAATTGACGGGTCTATGTTTCTATGCAATGCAAGTTTTATAAAAAATATTTAAAAAATTATTATTGATCATAGCAAAACTATATATAGTATTGAAATGAAGGATTTGCAATGTCTTAATAAATAGAGGAATGATAAAACTAGTATGAAATAGAGCAAAATAAAATGTCTATGATGTATCAAAGTAAGCATAATGGAGTAACATCTTCCAAAGCAAGCCAATGCCAAAATAATTAGAAGCAATCATGAAAAGGTAGTCGAGCTTGGTTGTAGTGAGATGCATACCTGTCAAAAAACTTCAGACCAAATTTAACATTACCAGTGAAGGCAATTTGATACAATGAAAGATTCATGTCCATGGTACCATACCTTTTAGATTTTGTTCATTGCCATTGTAAACTTATCTTAGGTATTAAAATTTACATTATCAGATATATATCAGCTACTTCGCACTGTCTCGAGGAAAAAAATGCTAGTAAAATAAATGACAAAATAGAATGGGGAAGATGTCGAGAGTTGAAGAGAAAAAGAATTCTTGGAGATTGAAAGTGTATGTGTGCGAGATCGTTCGCGCGTCCCCCCAAGCTATCCTTCTTATCCATATTTAAAAGATGGCCTCCGGTCTATGGCCTGCTCTTTTTCCGGCGATCATGGGGAGCCAATCTCTTCCATGATTAGCGATCATGGGTTGTCAATGAGTGATTCCAGCCAGATCGGGGGCGTGGCTGTAGGAGTTGTGCACCATGATCATGGCATGATGAGTGTCGATTGTAACCGTTGGTTACAGTTTTCTTTTTGGAACAGATTGCGGTTCAAGCTTCGAGCTTCCCCTTGCGTGGGCCGAAGGCTTGGTATTTTCTCGAGACCAGAGATCATGTCTATGGCGGGGACCGAAGTACGTGTCTTCGAAAGTCGATGAGTAGTTCAGACTTTGGCCAGGGCCGAAGGTGCTACCTGAAGGACTGGCCTTCAGATGCTGTAGTCCGGTGTGAAGCCTTGGGTTGCTTGCGGTTGGCCTTCGCTTAGTCCGAAGTCCGTAGTCTGGAGAAACGAGCTTCGATAAGTCAAACCGGAGCTTGGTTCATAGCTGAACCAGGATATCCCAACAGTTGCCCCCTACTCTTAGTTGTCGAAGCGAAGATCTGTCTCGAAAAGTGAGAGTATTATAGCCTTGTCATTTTCCTCCTGAAAGATGGTGCAGTGAATGATTACGGGACCCCTATCGGGCTGTCCATCATGATCTGAGAATTAGATGGTGGACAGGTGCCATTCCCGAATTGGAAAAAAGTAGGTGGCCCTGAGGCTATCTCTTCTTGTCCCGTTGCATAGTGGTTGAGGCAATCTTTTGGATGGAATTTGGATAGTTGTGGTGGCTGTTCTCCGCCCACTGGATGAAGGATAGATCTTATCCTGGCGGTCAGTCGCAAGTGGGTTATCTCCCAGGGTAACCTTGAGTCAAAGTAACCCTCGGTGGGGGTCCAGAGACCCTTACTTTTCTTTTGGGGAAGGGTGAAGGTCTGGGCAAGGAAGCTTCTTCAACCTCGTCTCATTCTCCGCCCAAACCGTTCTAGATTGCCAGTCTCTTCCCGCGTATTTTCTGCGATGTGTTGCATCACAATTTGTCCATAATATAGACTCTGTAGACCACTTATGGTATGTAGGAAAAAAGTAGGGTCCGTTGGACCATTTTGAGAATATTTGATGTTGACAGAAAGGATAACAGTGGTCCTTTTAGGCACGTGTTCGAATTTTCCGTAGGGTAAGGTGCTTACACCATCCCTGTGCACTTTTTGTCATGATTAAAATAGGCTATTCAGGCACGTCTTGGCGCGTGTTCGGATTCACCGTAGGGTAGGTTACGAAAACCATCCCTGCGCCGTTGATCTTTTGGTGGCCTGGTTAGACCATCCATTGCACTTGTCGGGCATACCGATAAGGTGAATGGATCAGACTCTCCTTTGCACAGTTGACCGATTTTTCATATTGGGTCATTCGGGCTGTTGTCGTTCAGTCGATGCAACTAGCCATTCTGAGTTGAGTAGGGTTGAGGAGCTTTGCACAGGAGTTTTTTGAAACTTTTTCATTGATAGTATTTGCGAAAGTTTTGTACATTCCATGGCTGGGATAGGGTCTTCCCCTCCAGGGTCTTGAGTCGATATGTTCCTGGTTGAATGACTTCTTCGACTTGATATGGGCTTTCCCAGTTGGGGGAGAGTTTACCCTATTCCGTTGGCCTGGGCATTTCTTCTCTTCGCAATACCATTCCCCCGTGCAGAAAGTTTGCTCTTTCACCCTCGCATTGTAGTACTTGGCGACCTTTTGCTGGTATGTCGCCATTCTTATTTGGGCCTATAGCCTGGTGCTTGATAGCAAATCCAGATCAACTCTTCTACGATCGGAATTCTCAGGCTCCTCATACTTATCAATTCTCAGGGACTGTAGGGAGACTTCGATAGGTAGCACGGCTTCGGTACCGTAGGCTAGGTTGAACGGAGATTCACCGGTGGCTGTTCTTGGGATAGTTTGGTACGCCCAAAGAACAGAGGTCAATTCTTCGGCCCAAAGCCCTTTGGCGGCGTTCAACCTTGTCTTTAGACCATGGAGGATGGTCCGGTTGGTGACTTCGGCTTCTCCGTTGGACTATGGATGAGCAACGGATGTTAGTCAATGCTGGATATGGTACCGAGCACAGAAGTCCTTGAACTTTGGATTGTCGAATTGTCTCCCGTTGTCCGTGATAATGACATGTGGGATGCCAAACCTGAAGATGATAAATTTTTTTACAAAATTTTCCACCTTGCCCTCTGTGATCTGGGCCAATGGTTCGGCTTCCACCCACTTCGTGAAATAGTCGATGGCCACTAGGAGAAACTTCCTTTGCCTTGATGCTGGTGGGAACGGGCCAAGAATGTCCATCCCCCACTGGGCAAAAGGCCATGGGGCTGCCAACTGAGTCAGGTGACTCACAGGTTGTCTCTGCACATTGGCATACCTCTAGCATTGATCGCACTTCCCCACGAAATCAGTTGAGTCCTTCTGGATGGAGGGCCAGTAAACCCTTGTCGAATAATCTTGTATGCTAGAGATCTGCCTCCCAAGTGATCCCTGCATATGCCCTCGTGGACTTCTCTCAAAGCATAATCTGCATCGGTGGGTCATAGGCATTTTAGCAGTGGTTAGGAGAACGATCTCTTGTAGAGGGTTACGTCTAAGATGACGTATTGAGATGCCATCTAGTGAATCTTTTTGGCCTTTGCCTTATCTTCGA
This sequence comes from Areca catechu, assembly GCA_021397845.1. Classification (NCBI taxonomy): domain Eukaryota; kingdom Viridiplantae; phylum Streptophyta; class Magnoliopsida; order Arecales; family Arecaceae; genus Areca; species Areca catechu. The sequence goes on from CM038048.1 coordinate 24,029,494, forward strand.
GCAGTTCTCCTTCATTCAGGAATCTGATTATGGGATCCATCCAGCTTGGCTCAGTATCAATATGGTGCACCTCTGCAGCCTCTTCGGCGATGCTTGGAGTTTCAAGATGTTCAACAAAGGTGAGCCCGAGAGACTCCGGTGCTGTAGTTGCTAGTCGAGACAGTGCATCCACTCGGGAGTTTTCTGATCGAGGAACATGAATAATTTCAAAATGTTCCAGTTGGGAGGATAAAGCCTGAACCTTCTCCAGGTATTGCACCATGGTTGGATCTTTGGCTGCGTATTCTCTGTTGACTTGATTCACAACCAATTGAGAATCGGAGAAGGTTCAGAGTTGCCAGACTCCCAAATCTTTGGCGATCCGAAGTCCGATGAGTAGGGCCTCAATTTGGCCTGATTATTGGAGGCATGGAAGGAGAAACGTAGTGCATACTCTATGGTATGGCCATCAAGTTCGGCCAACATGAGTCCAGCCCCGCACCCAGTAGCATTAGAAGCTCCGTCCACATGAAGCACCCAACGAACTTCATCTCCTTCGGGGCTTCTTCTTCTTCCGAAGAGGCTTCATCTTTGGACTTCCAGGTACACTCAGCTAGGAAATCGAAGAGCACTTGGGCTTTCATAGCTGCTCGGGGTTGGAAGCTGATGTCAAATTCACTTAGCTTCACAACCCATTTGGCTATCCTTTCAGAAGTGTCCGGAGATCGGAGAACGGCCTTGAGAGGTTGATCAATCAGCACCACAATAGCGTGGGCCTAGAAATATGGCCGTAGTCGTTTTGCCGCAATCACTAAAGAGTATATCAGCTTCTGCATCCTTGCATATCGCATTTCTGCATCATGTAGGTTCTTGCTGATGTAGTAGATCGGCTTGTAGGACCCGTCTTCTTCCTTCTGGACAAGAACCGAACTCACTGCTTCATCTGAAGCAGAGAGGTACAGGTAGAGGACCTCGCCTTCTTTTGGCTTGGAGAGTAATGACGGGGTCTCCAAATACTTTTTCAATTCCTCAAAGGCAACGCGACAATCTTCGAACCATTCGAAGCCCTTTGATTATCGAAGTACCTTGAAGAACGGAAGACATTTCTCGGCCGACCGAGAGATAAATCTGCTTAGGGAGGCAATCCTCCCTGTCAACTGTTGGACTTCCTTTTTACTAGAGGGATGCCTCATATCTTTCAAGGCTTGAATCTTCTCGGGATTGGCCTCAATCCCTCGTTTAGTGACAAGAAAGCCTAGGAAATTACCTGATGTGGCCTTGAAGGTGCACTTCGTCGGGTTTAACTTCATGTGGTAGCACCGGAGAGTGCTGAATGACTCCTCCAAGTCGTGGATGTAGTCTCTCTAGTAGAGACTCTTAACGATCATGTCGTCAACATAGGCCTCCATATTTCTTCCCAGTTGCTTTTCGAGCACCTTATTGATGAGTCTTTGAAATGTTGCTCTGGCGTTCTTGAAGCTGAACGGCATCATCTTGTAGCAGTAGAGACCTTTGTCAGTGATGAATGCCATCTTCTCCTTATCTTGCGGATCCATTCTGATTTGGTTGTAGTTGGAGAAGTCATCCATAAAGCTCAGCAACTGGTGGCTAGCGATAGCGTCGACCAGTTGATCAATCTTTGGGAGAGGGAAGCTATCTTTTGGGCAAGCCTTGTTGAGGTCTGTATAGTCGATGCAGATCCTCCACTTGCCGCTAGCTTTCTTCACCATTACCACATTGGCCAGCCACTCGGGGTAGTGGGCCTTTCTGATGAACCCTGCCTTGAGAAGCTTTCCAACCTCTTCATCAATAGCTTGCTATCTTTCAGGGGTGAAGCCCCTCTTCTTCTGTCGCACCAGCTTGTACCTAGGGGTTACTTCTAGCCGATGAGTAATCACTTTGGCGGAAATCTCGAGCATGTCTGAAGCTGACCAGGCGAAGACATCGGCATTGTCCTTGAGGAAACTGATCAGCTTCATTCTGGTTTCCTCATCAAGGGTGCTCCCGATCTGCACAACTCTGGAGGGTCTTCCTCTTTCAAAGGTATCGGGATGGTCCTCTCCATGGGTTCACCAAGGTTTGTGGTTGAATTCCTCGGATTCAGCTGATTCAGATTAGTCGAATCCTTGAAATGCCTATCTTCAATCATCAGACATTGTCGTGCCGTCCTCTGGTTTCCTCTAACTTCTCCAACTCCATTCTTGGTGGGGAAGCGTACCAAGAGGTAGTGAGAGGAGATCACGGTCCGGAACCTTTTCAAGGCAGGCCTCCCTAGAATAATGTTGTATACTGAGGAGATCTGGACTACCGTGAAGTTGATCGACAATTTCTTTTGTCGAGGCTCGATGCCGAGGGTTACAGGCAACAACATCTCCCCTTCGGCATAAACTTGGTTGCCTCCGAAACCAGAGAGTGGTATGGGGGATCTTTGCAGTTGATGTTTAGGCAAACACATTTTGGAGAATGCATCGTACATCAAGATATCAATCAAACTTTCATTATCAATAAGAACTCTCTGTACATCATAATTGGCCACTACGGCCGAAATTACAAGAGGGTCGTCGTGCGGGAGCCAAACTCCCGCAAAGTCATCATCGGAGAAGAGGATGGAGTTGTTATCTTTCAGTCGCTTTGAAGCTTCATCTTCATCCCTTCTTCAGTTGGTGGGCCGGTGTATCATCCCTACACCTCCGTTGGTGGGCCTTTGATTTGGCAATTCGACCTCTTCGGGAGGTGGCTGGGGAATAGTTGCTTCCGACCGGGGTCCCTGGCGACCGATATACCACCCCAGGTATCCTCTCTTGATGAGATCCTCGATTGTATCCCTCAACTAGATGCATTCTTCTATGTTGTGGCCGTGGTCCTGGTGGAATCGGCAGAATTTGTTCCTATTTCTTGTGGAAGAGGAGGCCTTCATGGGACAGGGCCGTTGGAGATAGTTTTCTTTTTCTATCTCCATGAGGATCTTCTCTCGAGGGAGGTTGAGGGGGGTGTAGGAGTCGAATCTTCTTCCTAATGCTCTAAGCTTGGGAGGGCTTCTTCGGTGGTCTGCATATCTACCGCCATTGTTGTTGGAAGTTTGGGGGCCTTGCCCCCTGTTATTCTTCTTCTTTGAAGGGGGTTTCCCTTCAATCAATCATCGATTCACCACCTACTCTTTGGCATCGGCGTATTTCTGAACCCTTGATAGGAGTTTAGCATAGCTTTTAGGGAACTTCTTGTCCAGGAAAAAAGTAAGCCTGAAGGTTCGAAGCCCCTTCTTTAGTGCTGACATGGCCACGTGCTCGTTGAGATCGAGGATCACAAGCGTGGCTGCATTGAACCTGGAGATGTAATCTCTCAAGCTCCCTCCTTCATTCTGGTGAAGGAGGAAGAGTGTGTCCGTATTCCGAGAAGTCTTGCGGCAGGTCCTGAAATGCAAGACAAATAATTTTTCTAACTCGAAAAAGGAATCGATGGTACCTGGGCGTAGGCTCGAGAACCACATCCGAGCGAACTTCTTTAAGGTAGCCAGGAATGCCAAACAGTACATTGCATCTGAAGCTCCTTGGATCATCATATGGGCTTTGAAGCTACCCAAATGGTCAAGGGGGTCGGAGGTGCTGTCATAGGGTTCCATCTGGGGAACCTTGAAGTGCCGAGGAATATCCTCAGCCATGATGCGGTCGGTGTAGGGTGGGCGTAGATCACCCACAATCAAGTCATCGGGATCTCTCTGATCCTGCATTCTCTGTTCTCGCACCCTTGTCATCTTTGATTCGATGGCTCTGAACCTCCCATCATAATCAGGAGTTTGCTTGGGTGCTCTCTCCACCGGAGTGGAGTCTTCGGAGGAAGAGGAGGAAGTTTGCCTAGGCCTTTTCCCTTTTTGTGGGGAATCGGCAGACCTAGGCAGTCTCGAAGTTCGACCTTCGGGAGAGGGCCGAGAACGGGGGGAGGGATGCGCTGAATCCTCCCGTGGTGCTCTCCTTCTTCGGGATCGAGGGCCATGTCTAGAAATAGCTGGTGGGTTTGCCACCGGAAAGGCTCTGTCTTGGAACTCTTGAACCATGGCCATCAGGTTGATGACCTGGTTCAGTAGAGCTTTGAACTGCTATGCTCCCATAACAACTATGAGAGGTGGAACATCGTTCTCCTCCGGGGGTGCACCCCACTGAGATGGAGCATGACTCTGGCTTGTAGAAGCATTTTGAGCTTTTTCTCTTGCCATCAAAAACTTCTTTGTTTCTTCCCCTTGTCTGGGAGGGAACTTAACAAATGTTAATGCTGCACTCCTATCTGGCATGCCAATCTGTTGGCGTGGAGTCCCTGGATCCGCCGGTCGGAGCCACTGCATCACAGGACCACTCCCTGGTTCACTTGCAAAACAGGTCCCTTGCCGGAGTTGTTCCGACGGAGGACACTCCGATGCCTAAGTCAGTGACGGATTCCAGCCACAGAATGGGAAAGATGTCGAGAGTGGAAGAGAAAAAGAATTCTTGGGGATTGAAAGTGTAAGTGTGCGAGATCGTTCATGCGTCCCCCCAAGCTATCCTTCTTACCCATATTTAAAAGATGGCCTCCGGTTTGTGGCCCGCTCTTTTTCCGACGATCATGGGGAGCCAATCTCTCCTATGATTGGCAATCATGGGTTGTCAATGAGCGGTTCCAGCCAGATCGGGGATGTGGCTGCAGGAGTTACATGCCATGATCATGGCATGATGAGTGTCGATTGTAACTGTTGGTTACAGTTTTCTTTCTAGAACAGATTGTGGTTCAAGCTTCGGGTTTTCCCTTGCATGGGCTGAAGGCTTGGTATTTCCCCGAGGCCAGAGATCGTGTCTACGGCAGGGACCGAAGTACGTGTCTTCGGAAGTTGATGAGTAGTTCAGACTTCGGCCGGGGCCGAAGGTGCTACCTGAAGGACTGGCCTTCGGATGCTGTAGTCCAGTGTGAAGCCTTGGGTTGCTTGCGGTTGGCCTTCGCTTAATCCGACATCCGTAGTCCAGAGAAACGGGCTTCGATAAGTCAAACCGGAGCTTGGTTTATAGCTGAACCAGGATATCCCAACAGCCATCGTAAACTTATCTTAGGTATTAAAATTTACATTATCATATATATATCAACTACTTCGCACTGTCTCGAGAAAAAAAATGCTAGTAAAATAAATGACAAAATAAATCTACCAACATAATTCTGCATTGCCAACAAAGGGACAGCAAGTCCATTTGCCTAATTTATGAGCTTGACTAAATTTTACAAGTGGTTGTTTAGGAGTTCTAGAATAATTGGTCATATATTTTTGACTTGTTATCTATAATCAGAAGGGATATGGTTATGTGTTGACAAAAAACTGGCAAGTTTGCATTAATTTCTTTAAGTGTCTCTTTAAACATAAGTCAGGTGAAGAATCCACCATCTCGCCAGCATGGAAAACACAGTACTTCGAATAAATTGCAAAGATTCATTTATTAGGTTGCATACATCAATGTAGAAGGTCAACATTATGAAAAATAGGGGGATATGAAATATTGAAGGTCAGCATACATCAATAACAGCATTATGAAAAATGGTGTCAACTTTTCCAGTGGTCAACATGCACTTCCAAGGCACCTCATACTGTATTAATATATCATTTTATATTCAATTTTTAAATTATTATTTATATAATATTGGTAGCTTCTAGGAACCACACCTTACCAACATTAATGAACAAGAAAGTTACAGGCAAAATACATCAATGAAATAAGAACAAAGCACCTCGCCAAGGGAAGCAAAGAAAAAAAAAAACAAGGAATTCACACAAGGCTTGCGCAAGCTTATTTACTCCAGCCCGGGGGACTTTTGTGCTTAAGCACATAGTCATCAAAATTTATTCAAAAGATTTAAAAATGCAGAAGAGAATGTACAAGCCAATCAGCTAATTACATAAACTTGCTTAATAACCAAAGAAAGCTAAAAATCATACAAAGAAAGAGTGCTAACAAGGAATAGCATAGGGAGCCAAAGAAATCAGACAGATTCGCTTCAAGAAGACTAAAATCACCATAACTAATTTTCACCCCACAAAACCAAAAGATACCCGGATGTCAGTACCACCAACTATTTTAAAAAGATTTTCCACCTTAAAAAATAAAGCACCAGCTACCAAAGTTTCAGAGTAAGAAAATAGAGCAGAGTAGAGCGGAGCTTCAGAAGATGGAAACAAAGATGAGCTCTTCATCATAAAGAAAATCAACATTCTCTTCATCACCGTCCCGCAAAAACCACTTTGAGCTAGCAAGGTAGCTTAGCCACCAGTTGCAGTCAAGAGAATTTAAAAATAAGCCCAGAGGAGACTCAAAAGTTCTAGCATTTGTAAAAATAGTAACCAAAGAAACTCAGGACAATCTTCATCATTGTCTCATCCTGCTTTAGACGACAGTCAAAGAATCAAGAGCTATGTGTTGCCAACAATTGATTAGAGAAGCCGGACAGATATTTTTGCTTTATAAGAATAGACTGGTCAAAAATAAGATTTAGAGCTTTAGAGACAACTGCCTTGAGTTATCTTGCAAGCTTTTTTTTTTTTTCCACGATAGAGGAACCAACTTCACATGTTTTCAAAAACTAAATGTTTTCGCTCAAAATAGACAAACCTTAGGCAATGAGTTTCGGAAGATCCAGTCATCCTTTCTTAAGATTCTTAATACCAGATTCATGCCAACAAGTTCATATAATCTTACCGAGTCTCACAGTAGTAGAATCAGACCCGAGTCTGTTATAGATTTGGATTCGATGACTTCTAGAGTAGATCCATGAACTCTAGAACTAAGCTCTAGGTGTGTTAAGACTAGATCAGCTAAGATTTGTCAATGGGAATTAGTGATTACTTTTACTCGAGCAAATCATTTAGTTCATGCGTACCAATAACTGAAGATCCGAAGCATTACCTTTAGATCCGACAGATTTTTGGGAGCTCCGCTATGTCAGGGGAGAGGGATCAGTCACCGCGGGGGAGCGGAGAGGCAACGCGATCCAAAATCCTCACCGGAGATCAGAAAATCCTGCCAACAACCGACGTATGCTCGCCGGAGATCAAAAGAGAGGAAATGGGATCGATTAGGGCGGGATCGATTAGGGCGGCGAAGAGAGGAAATGGGATCGATTAGGGCGACGAAGAGAGGAAATGGGATTTTATGCGTTGAGAAAGGTGAGCTTTTGCCGATGCTATTTTAAAGCATCGCCATGCCAGCGGTGGTTGCCGACGCTTTCAACTAGCGTCGGGAGAAATCAGTTGCAATTCCACCAAATCGTTGTAGTGCTTTGCCACTAGGCATTGGCCATTTTGCATAGGTAGATCATCAAAATCAACCATGTAAATGTTTCTATACCTATGACCAATAAACTTGATGCCTTTGTCATCTAGGCTAGATACCATGTACAAAGAAGATTCGAAAATGACTTTAAATCCTTTATCATAGGATTGACTTATACTAAACAAATTGTGTTTTAAACCATTAACAAACAAAATGTTATCAACATAAGAAGAGGGGGTGATATGGACTTTACTGATCCAATAATCTTGTCCTTTCCATTATCACCAAATATCACATTTCTATCATTTAAAGCTTCTAGAGATGAGAATTTCCTTATATCCTTAGTCATGTGTCTTGAGCAATCGCTGTCAAGATACCACATTCTACTTTTACCCTTGATTGCAAGACACACCTCTTCTTCATTGGCCATAAAGCAAAGGTTGGCCACTTCTTGCTGTTCTTCATCAGAGCTTGAATCTTCACTTTTGCTCCATGTTGCCATCATAGCCTTTTTTCTAAATTTTCTTTTGCTCTTTTTGAGTGTGGGGCAATCTATTTTGTAGTGTCTCAGTTTCTTACACTCAAAACATATTGGTTGCTCTCTTTCCTTTTTTTTTCTTTCTCCTTGCTATGATATCCTTTTTGTGGCTTTTTCTTATAGTTGAACCTCTTTCTTCTCATGAATTTCTTAAATTTTCCTGAAATGAGGGCTATTTCATCTTCTTCATCCTCTTCATCATATTCATCACTTGACTCCTCCTTGGTTGTGGACTTGAATGCAATAGCTTTCTTCTTTTCATTGTCCACTATTTTTTGCTTCAATGACAACTCATAAGTCATCAATGATCCTAAGAGTTGCTCAAGTGGAAGGGTGTTAACATCCTTGGCTTTTTCAATAGCTATGACCTTTGGATCCTAAGAAGTCGTAAGAGACCTGAGAATTTTATTGACAAGTTCAGCATTAGAAATTACTTTTTTCAAACTCCTCATGCCATTAACAATATTAGTGAATCTAATATACATTTCATTAATAGTTTTAGTTGGTTCCATCCTAAACATCTCATAAGTATAAATGAGCATGTTTACTTTGGTGGTCTTCACTTGATGTGTATCCTCATGGGTAACTTCAAGTGTATCCCAAATTTCTTTGGCAGAGGTATAGTTGGATATTCTATTAAATTCACTTGGGTCAAGTACACAAAATAATAAGTTCATGGCCTTAGCATTAAGCTCTATTTTCTTAATGTCATTCTCATCCCAATCTTCTTCTAATTTAGGGATGGGAATGCCATTAACCAAGACAGTGGACTGATAAGGGCTTTTAACTATAGTTTTCCAAATATTATAATCAATAACTTGAATATATATGCGCATGCATGTCTTCTAGTAGGTATAATTTATGCCATTAAATAATGGGGGACGGTTTGAGGCTTGTCCTTCTACAATACCAACATCGATTTGGGCTGCCATGATCTTTAGCTCAAGATTGTTGGACCTACAAGTAGAGTACCAAGCTCTAATACCACTTGTTGCCCAGCGAAGCAACCCAAGAGGGGGGTGAATTGGATATTTTAAAAAATGTTAATAATTATGTGCTAAACTTAGAGTGTTTGTGCAACAAAGTGATTGTGCTTAATGTGATATGCAGCAGAAGTAGCAAATTAAATACAGAGTAATAAAGAGCAAGTAGAGAAATAAGTAAGCAATCACAAACACATAGAAGTATAGTAATTCGGTGCACTCCAAGCACCTACGTCCACTCTCCAAGCTTCCTCTTGAGAATTTCTACTATAATCTATCCAAGATTATAGCCAACTTATTTTCTAAGGCTCACAAGTTAAACCTTTATTGGTTTTGTCACCTAGGCTCACCAATAACCTTTACAACTTATTTTTAATCTGGGCATACAAGTCAAACCCTAGTTGATTTTGTCATTTAGGCTCACCAACAACCATCAACACTAGTTTCAATACCTTTGAAACTACTAACAACAAATAAAAATAAGTATAAAGAAATAAGCACAAGAAATAGCTCCTAAATTAGCAGAAATAAATATCGATGAAGCTCTTCTTGAATGCTTTAGTTGTCTCCTTCTTTGAATCTTTGAATGCACACTTTTGGCAAATGATTTGAAGGCTCAAAGGTGAGTGGAAGGCTTTTTCAGGTGGAATCTATTTTAAAGCTCACACTTGCCTTTTCTCAAAAGGGAAACTTTGTCTCTTCTTGTTGTTCTTGTCTTCAATGAGTTTGGTGAGGGATAAATAGCTCAAAATCATTGAAAAAATTGTTGGAGACCATTAGAGTAAAGAAACTAGCTGTTTAGAGCCATTTGGAATCAATTCTGAAATTCTGGAAAACTAGCCATTACATTAAGTATCGATACTTGAATTTTTTCATAAGTCGATATGTGAGTCGATACTTGGAATTGTGAGTTGATACTTGGGTCGATACTTGAGTAAAAACTTGAATTTCCAATATTTTGCTTCACTTCTAGTCTCAAGCTATGAGTCAACTTGTGAGTTGACACTTGTCAAAAATTTTAAAAAATACATAGTTCTATCCATTTTTTTGTCTCGGCTATGAGTCAACCTGTGAGTCGACACTTGGCATGCCATCTGAAACTCTACGTGCTAGATTTCTGAAATGTCTATACTTTCTTCATGAGTCAATACCTTGAGTCGACACTTGCTTTGTACCATTTCAAAACTACGTGCCAAACTCTAAAATTTCAAAATTTTATCCAATATCCTCTTACACTCATCTTCATAAGGACCAAAGTGATCATTTTACCAATATTCCAAGGTGAGAAGATAACTTAAACATTAAAATTCATCTTGCTTTGATGTTACCAACTTTGATACTCTTGAGTGAATAAATTGATGTACCTATGTCCTTAAATTTATACTCCAATTGAAACATTAGTCCAAACATATACTCAACATTTTGTTATTCATCAAAATCAAGGAGCCAAAGCCAACAAGCTTCCTCCCATCTCGTGAAGTAGTTAAAGGCAACCAGCAAGTAGTTATGCTATCTCGAAGCTAGAGTGAATGGATTGATAATATCCATCCCCCATTATGCAAAAGGCCATGCGGCATATATAAGAGTGATCGGTGTGGCCAAGAGATGCTGAATGTTAGCATTCCTCTGACAGGCATCTTACCTCATTACAAATCTCTTGGCAACCTGCTACATGTTGACTAATAATAGCCTTGTTAGAGAACTTGTAAGCCTAGGCCCTCTGCCTGACATGATCTCTACAGATCCTTTCGTGAACCTCCCTTAATGCAAATTCCACCTTTGACAGCCATAGGCATCTAAGGAGGATAGAGAAAATGACCACTTATAGAGTTTTCTCTCATTTACCAAGTACTTAAAAGATTTGTACTTGATCTTGTGGGCCACCTTTTGGTCTGTAGGGAGTCGACTGTCCCTTAGGAAGTTAATTAGTGGGTCAATCTAGCATGGTTCGCTATCAAGCTACATGACTTCTAACAGTTCCCTGATGGTTGTTTTTTTGATTTGCTAGAAGTAGACTTCTCGAGAGAGCGCCATAGGAACTCTAGTTATTGCTTTGGCCAACAAATCTACCTGAGAATTTCTTTCCTTGGAATCTATCTGACCTCAAAGCTACAGAGGCCACTGGTCAACTCTTTGATTTTTTGGAGATATTTGATCATGTTTTCCTCCCGAGCCTTAGAATCACCTTTGATATGGTTAGCAACCAATTAAGAGTTCCTATAGACTTTTAAATCTTGCACTTCCAATTCCTTAGGGATATTGAGTCCTGCTATCAATGCTTCATATTCAACTTCATTATTGGTCGCAAGGAACTCAAGGCATAGACCATTCTTAGCAATGATTTCTTTCGAGCTAGTAATGACTACTCCTATTCCTGATCCTTTGAGGTTGTATGACCCCTCCACGTATATCTCCTAGGTATCACTCAAGATTGGAGGGCTTTTAGTGTCAATTTTGATGGCTTTGTTGCCTCTGACTTAGTTGACTCATCAAGAATAGTACATTCGACCAAGAAGTCGCTAGTATTTGGACTTTGATCAATGGTCTGGGTTGATACTTAATATCAAACTCTAAGAGATCGATCATCCATTTCACAATATGTCTGGATATATCGGGCCGATGGAAGATATTCTTCATGGGTTGATCAATCATCCAGATGATAGTGTGAGCCTAAAAATATGGGCAAAGTTACCAAGCAGTAATAATAAGAGCATATGCCATCTTGTCTAACTTCAAATACCAGGTCTTAGCATCTCTTAAAATTATACTGACATAGTAAATAGGTTTCTAGACCTTATTCTTTTCTTGAATTAGCACTGCACTCATCACCAATGGGGAGGTTGCTAGATACAAGAATAGCTCTTTGCTAGGATATGGCTTCCCTAGTAGCAAAGAAGAGATGAGATAACTCTTGAGGTCATCGAAGGCTTTTGACACTCCTTCATCCATCGAAAGTCCTTCACATGCTTTAGAGTTTAGAAAAATGGAAGGCAACACTTAATTGATTTTGAGATGAACTTGCTGAGGGCTATGATCCTTCCAGCAAGGTCCTGGACCTCCTTGACCATCTTTGTTAGGCTCATATCATAGACAACTTTAATTTTCTCTGGGTTGGCCTCTATCCCCCTATTAGAGAGCATGAAATCCAAGAATTTACCAGAGGCCACTCCAAAGGTATACTTGGTGGGGTTTAACTTTATTTGGTATTTCTAAAGAGTATTAAGGTCTCCCATAGGTCTTTAATATGGGTCCTGACGGTTTTACTTTTGACGAGCATGTCATCCATGTACACTTCCATGTTTCTTGATCTATTCTTTAAAGACCTTATTTAACAAGTATTGGTAAGTAGCACCTGCATTCTTTAACCCAAATAGTATAACCCTATAACAAAAGAGATCTTGGTCAATAATAAAAGCAGTTTTATCCTCATCCTTTGAAGCCTTTCTAGATTTGGTTCTATCTAAAGAAAGCATTCATGAAGCTGAGAAGTTTGTGGCCCAATGTTACATCGACCATTTGATCAATCCATGGCAATGGATAGCAATCTTTTGGGCATGCTTTGTTAAGATCAATGAAATCTATGTAGATCCACCATTTGCCATTTGACTTCTTCATCATAATTAGGTTGGTGATCCATTCTGGATAGGTAGTCTCTTGTAGGAAGCTAGCATCAACAATTTATCAACCTTCTCGGTGAAAGCTTTTTAACGTTCGGGCATAAAGTTTTGTTTCTTTTGCTTGATGGATCAACATTTGGGATCCATCTTTAATCGATATACTATCATTGAGGGTCAATGCCTGATATGTCTACAGGTGCCCAAGTGAAAGCATTAGTGTTTCCCTACAAAAATGAGATTAGTTGGTCTTTAGTTGCCTAATCCAAGTTGGAGTTGACCCTGACCTTATGTTCAGGATTGCCATCAGCCAGGGGTATGAAAATGAGGTCCTTGACCGGTTCTGATGCAGGATGATCTTAGGACTACCATGATTTTATGAAAATAGAAACTAATTTTTTTAGAATTTTTTTAGGAATTTAATTTGCAGGCTAAAGTTTTCAAAATCGAGTAAAGCATAGCAGGAAAACTAGTAATGAAAGAAATTATCATGCCTGCAAAAGACTCATGCAAAATAATAAAATGGAGGATCTCGAAGATTGAGAAACCCCTAGTTAGGATAGCATATTTTCAGCAAATCAGAAGTTAGGAGGGGGAAGGATTTTACCAAGCACTGATTTGGAGATTTATTCGAAGCCGAGGTCGCACAGTACTCGAGATTGTCGCCTGGAAGTCAAGCCTTTGGTTCCTCAGTTCGGGCAGCTATCTGGGATCGATCCTAGAGGCAAAGAGGGCCTCCTCCTTGGAGGTGAATACCATGGGGATCCTGCAAGCATCAAAGGTCAGCAAATAAACAAATAAGAAAGTAAAGAAAGAGAACTAGGGTTTGGAAGAAAGAAGAAATAAGGGTTTTGGATGTGGCCGGCTTGATGCTTGAAGAAGAACTCCTTGCTTGGGCGGCCTAGGGAACTTCTTCTTTGGGTGGATTAGGGCTTGGAAGAAGAACACCTGGGGTGGCTAGGGCTTGGTAGAATTAGGGTGCACCAATCTCAAACACTCACACACCAAAGAAGAACATAAGGAACAAGCTAGAAAAATTTCTGCAAAATATTATTTCATGATAAAAAATTTTTTCTTTAAGGGGAGGAGGGGTGGGGTTTATATAGATGATCCCATGCCCTTTTTTTGTTAGAATAGGAATGCAAGCTAGATAGGGAGAAGGATTACAAGTAGAATAGGAATAGGATATGGTTAAATAGCCTATACTTGTGGGACAGGCCATGATCCTGTTAAGATATAGTTCATACTTGACAAGATAGTCTATACTAAGGATTAGTTTGAAAGATTCAAAAATAAATATGGAATTCAATTATTTAAATTAGAGAAATACATGATTTATGATTGTGATTACCTAGAAACCCAAAGACATCTTTTTATCATATAAACCCTTCGATCTCATGTTTTGTTTTAATTGATTAGTTTTAATTAACCCATCATCTATTTTCTAAATGTCTAAATAATTATCTCTTTTCTTTGTTTTTTTCATGCAATAATTATCCTTGATCCCTGAGGATATGATCTCGACTCATCCTAGCTATAGTAGTGAGTTAGATTTTTTTTTGACCACCTACAATAGTGATCATGCATCAAAGTATAAAATATTTGCTAAGCTTCTATTATCAATGAGGATATAATGCACATCATAATCTTCAATATTCAGAGTGACAACCACTACACATCATGCAGGAGCTAAATGCCACCATCATATTCTTCAGAAAAATCTATTGAGTTATATGCCTTTTTACTAGTTGGCTAGGTTGGTAGCATCCCCCAGTTATAATCTTCACATTCCTCGATGGTATGGGATAACCCTCCTCAGGGGGTAGAAGTGGTGGTGGTTGTTCAACTGGTCGTGGTGATCTTGGCCACCTCTCATTTTTCTTTATTGTAGAATGAATTGATTGAGATGACCCCGTTTGATCAGTTCTTCAATCTCATCTCGTAGCTGGATATACTCTTCGATATTATGACCATGGTCCCGATGATATAAATAGAATATTTTTTGATTTCTCCTTGCCAATGGTGTCCACATTCTTTGAGGCTCTAGGATGTGCCCTTTGTCTCTATTAGCACCTTTTCTCTTGGTACATTTAGTAGAGTATAGGTGTAGAGCTTCTCTAGTGGCGATGCTTGATGGGTCTCCCTGAGCCAGCAATCTTTGAAGAATCTATTTCTCTCTTGTAGAGATTTGGAGAGAGACTGAGTTCTCCCTTCTTGCCTTAGAAAGAGTTTGCATCCCCATGTTTCCTTACCACCCTTTAGTGTAGAAGTGGGTGGACCTTCTTCTAGCATCAGAGCTTCTTCCATCCAAGCATAATTTTCAAATCGGACTAGCATTCTTGTGAAATTCTTAGGATATATTTTGGCTAATGACTTTTTAAGATTATTTACCAGCAATCCTTTTGTAAGGGCTGACATAGCAATAGATTGGTCCAAATCATGGATCTTCAAAGTGGCCATGTTAAAATGACTCACAAAGCTTCAGATCATCTTGCCCTCCTTCTATTTAAGGGTATGGAGATAATCTGTGCACTATTGCGGTCTCCGACTACTAACAAAGTGGCTCATGAATGCTTGGCTTAATTGTTTAAAGTAGTGTATTGATCTTGGCTTCAGACTAGAATATTAGTGCTGAGCTACTCCCTTTAGAGTGAAGGGGAAGGCTCAACAATGGATGGGGTCGGATGCTCCATGGAGAAGTATTGTTGCTCTAAAACTTGCCAATTGATCATCAAGGTCGGTGGTTCCATCATAGCTTTCAAGCTATGAGATTTTGAAATGCCAGGGAAGCAAAGCCTACATAATTTTATTGTTAAATGGTGGCTCATTGCTAACCCCATCATTTGGTATTGAGGGAAGACTATGAATCACCTTGATTCACTGATCTATCTCATTGAGACTCTGAGCCTCTAATCATTTCAAGGTCTCGCCAAGGCTTCTGATTGCCAAAAGGATCGGCAATCAAGAGATGAGTCATGCTCTGATCGAGAGCTTTCAGGACATTATCTTCATGCCCTTAGGCTTCTAGGATGGTGACAACGATGATAGGTAGTCCCTCCAAGGTCCTTTAGAGGGACTAGTTATTGCTCCAGTGATGGAAGTACTGCTTTGATTGCTGGCAGTTGCATCACTGGTGGAGGCATGAGTGTAGGTGGTGCCAGAGGTTGAGAGGCTATGCATGGCACAACTAATGGAAGTGGCATTGTTGGATATGGTACAAGGATAGCCTAGATGGCTTGGATGGTTGTCACTAGGTTCTAAACTTGCTCAACAATCAAGTTAAATTGATCCAGGCTCACCACTTCTTGTAGTTGTGGTGAGACTCTCACTAATATAGGGTGAGATGAATCATTCACCTAGCTTTCCACTGCCCTTTCTACCAGTCAAGAAGCCATGATGTAGGTGTGGCGAAAGGTGGTCTTCTTAGGTGGCATGGCTTTCTCATTTCATGGGTTACACCCCTCATAAATTTCAAGCCCATTAGTGTCAAAATTCATCAACTACCAAAGAAAGAGCTGGAGCTAGTGGAACTGCTAAAGTTGGTAGTGCATGCCAGTCTTCGAGAAGAGATACTTGCAAAAATGTCTCGCTGAGGATGGCCTCGATGATGGTACTTTGATGCTCAAGTCAATATCAATATTAACAGTAGAGGAATGTAAGTAGGAAGGCTCATGTACCTCTAGGAGTTCACCTAGAACCCTTCTTTTAAAAAGATGATCTAGGGTGTTTTTGGTGAGACCAAGATCCTATCAGATCTGATGAAAGGTGGCTGGACTCCCACATGTCACTTGGAGCCTTTATGTCGGCAATGAGGCATCTTGTCTTCTTAAATACATCCTTATCGTTAGTCTAATGTAGGCCATGCTTCATTGAGTGGTAGTTCAAGTTATGGGGCATCCTCACCACTCTTGTGGAGATCTTTTAATGATTTGATGATTTTAGGATGTGATAGAGAGCTCTGCCAGGTAGTATTATTTGATAATAGTGGTGAGCATCAGAGTTTTGCATTATGAGGGTGTAGAGTGGATGTGATGCTAAGGCATTATTGATCAACATTCTGATAGAGTACCTTAGGGGTGGCCAGTAGGGTCGGATGATGCATAAGGGTACAAGAACTGGTCTCTATCATTATCCGCTTGGAAGCTTCTGGTCGAATGCCTTAGGGGCAGTTGGTAATGCTTACTGATGCCTTAGGGGCATAGAAATTAGCCTCTATCATCATCTGCTAGGGGGCTTCTAGCCAAGCACCTTAGAAGTGGTCAACATGACTCATTGATGCTTTGGAGACATAAGAATTGGCCTTTAGCATTATCTACTTGGGGTCTTTTGGTCAAGAACCTTAGGGGTAGTCTGCAGGGCTTGCTGATACCTTAGAGTGGTTAGAGCACATCATGTCATTCATGCCTATTCCAGCTGGAGACCTTGATCCAAATCCATATCACTCGATTGATAAAGTGCCCATAGTGCTGTGGGTCCCTTGTACCTGATCTGATAGTATTTCCCACCAATAACCACCTTACATGCCCCCTCTCCTTCTACACTTCAAGATTCATTATCTCTTGTATGAAACCTCTAAAGCCCCCTTTTTTAAGGAGAGCACTTCCTTAAGTTGATTTTTTTCGGTCTCAACATGCTTGAGGCTAGATTCGATAGATTTTCAACTAGCCTCTACCTCCTTCAGGCATGCTACCAAATCCTTTTTCTTCTTTTCTTCGATTGTCCAGCAACCTCTCAAGTCATAGTATCTTTGATGAGATGACATACTTATGAAACAACAAATCTAATAATAACTATCGAATAATGAATGCCAAACCAAAAGAAAAAAAAGAAACTAACCCTCATGGCAGTCCAAACTGTATTCTTTTGGTGCTGGTGGTTACCCTCTCTCATGATCCAATCTATGTCAATGGGACAAATGAGTCTTCAAAGATGCCCTTGGCAACCTCCCAGTTATCAAAGGCATAGACTTCGAACCTCAGGGTTTGGTCACTCGAGGTCCTCTTAAAAGTGACCAAGTGAGGGGTGGAGGAAGAAGTCTTGGCCTTGGATGGCTGGGAATGTTTCGAAGCAATCAGAGGAGCGACCTTCAGAGTGTCGGATAGGATGACTTCAAGCTTAGGGACGGTCATGGCTTAAACCCCCGATGGCTCTCCAATGGTGAGAACTGCATTAGCTTTCCTCTTCTTTAAAGTAGCCTTCCTTAGCACATGGGTATTCGAAAGATCCATATCTAAAGACAAAGAAAAAGAATATTTAGAGGAAATAATGATCAAGGTAAAGAAGTAGAAGGAATGTGTTGGAATTCTTCTTACATCCTGGCTGAACTAGCCTAAATCCTGTCCTAAAAAGGGTCACCTTGGATAGCAAACTTTCAAGCTGGAAACTTAAAAATGCTAAAAATACCAACCCATCTCTCCCCTTCAGACAAAAGGGTGGGATGAGTTAATTATCGAGACTGAATGCCCCACTATGTGAAGCCCCAGTCACTAACATCCGGATGCCTTACAAAGAAGAACAGCCTCTTCCAATGGTCAATAAAAGTGGGGGTATGTCAAATCAAGGGACACTCCCCTTTACGGGGAGTCGGGGATAGGCAAAAAACTATCCATGGTACTAGTGATGTTTGTCAAAAAAAGGAAGCCCTGAAAAGCAAGATGTAGGGTGAATCCCAGCTAAGACACAAATTTCTAAGAAACCATAGAGAAATTTCCATATGTTTTGCATGACCGTGCAAGGGGGAGGCTTATATCTCTAAAAAACTTAACAAAGAAAAGAGCCAAAGGTAACCTCAACCCGACCAGAAAATACTCTCTATACAGGGTCAACAACCTAGAGGAGGGTTGCACACCCGATCAATGTTAAGCAAGGCTTCCAATTTGAAATCCAGAGAAATTTGGTTCTGACTTCATAGCTTTCCCAGATGAGATTCCCAAATCTCAGATTGGAGGAGTCTGAGAAGAAAATTGCCTTTAGGACCATTTGGGAAATCTTCTTCGGGATCCTCCAGAAATCCTCCCCCAGGACCCACGAGGACCCTCCTTCGATTCTTATGGCAAAGCTACAACCAATGTGACTTCACTATCCAAGATAATTTCTGCACCCTTGGCAGAAATCCTTGATTCAGTAGGATCATGGTCTGAAGTCCATGAAGCCTCCAACTCAGGGGACTACTTAGAGTTTGATATCTAAAGATTGAACAAAATTACCTAAAATCAGGAAAAAATATTCTAAAAACAAATGCAAAGAACTCTTAAGAGCTCAAAATCAAGAATAGATAATAAGGACCGTTGAAATTAAGATAAAAACTATCCTAAAAGAAGTGGAGAAACCCCCTAACGAACCTAAGCAGGAGTTCAAAGAGCCTAAGCAAGGAAGACATAAAGGAAAAAGTAACAAACACAGATGGAATTCATCGAAAATGACTAACAAGTAGAGAGAGGGAGACTCAAAGAAGAAGAAAATGGGAGGAAAATGAACGAGTTTTGAAAGTAGGAGGTAAATTGGGTTCCAAGGATTTTCTTACTTATAAAAACCTTTTCAATGGCCTAGATTTGATAAAAATAAAATCGATCTATTTGATGGCTAACAAATGGCACTTAGGGATAAGCTAAACCATGTCCTTGTGGATCATTGGCACTGAAGCACCTTGAACGTGCTTTGCCAACTCATCACCTTTTGTGTAGAAAAGCCATAATCCTTCTCAAGTACTGCTCATCTTAGGCCATCATAATATTATAAATGCTCATCGTTCTCTACGTAATTCATGATAGGATGTCTTTTTGAATGCCATATCCTATCAAAAATAATTTGAAAATTAACATGATTTGATTAAAGGAATGCCCCTGGTCATTCCACTGTCTCCCCAAAAACAAAATTGCCAAAGAAAAACTGATAGAATCCGGATTGCTTGAAAAGCAACTAAGTGCTTCCAAAAGACACCATGTCACGACACTTAGAAAAAGTTTGTATTTTATTCACTTCAAAGGTGCTTACGAGCTAGAAATGAAATTGTAAAATATTACAGTAGATGGGAACCTCAATTCCCTTGCCCTTGCTCATGGTTCGTTTGGCTTGCATGTAGAAACCATATAGCTTGCATTGTGATAGGAACCCGAAGCAAGTGTGCTCCCACCTTTGGGAGAATTTGGGTCACCAGGAGCCTACAATCCTCAAATCTAGCCTCATATGATCTTCTTTTGGCATGGCAAAGTTGAATCTCAGTAGCTCCCATGCATGTTTCAACCAAAGTTATTCTGCCATTTAGCCTCAAGATTTCATCACCATAGTTATTGATTTTATCCTTCATGCTATCAATAGTGATTCTGGCCACCTTTAATTGATTTTGTAAGGATATGTTTTCTTCATCTCTATGGTTCAATGACTCTGAATGCAACAAAAGGTAGTCATGCTCTTCTCTCTCCTTCTCTATTACTTGCTGAAGGAACCGAGCTTCAGCTATTGCTTCATCTCCAACCTGTTCAACTTGTTGGACCCATGTATCCTGTGTCGAAGGTCCTTTGCTTAAGACTTGGTTATGAGATAAGCTAAGCTCTTTCCATAACCACTTGTTTTGACCCTTGGCTAGGTTGAGTCCCTCCCAAAACCATTGAATTCAGCTATTTGTTTCAGCCTTTAGGTCATTGATTTTGGCTTGAAAATTCTTCTCCAACTTGGTGATCTTTATTTTACCATTCAAAATTGCCTAGATCTTCATTGGCATGCAGCATCCACTTTTTGATGCATGGAGGCTAGATGACTACCCGTCTCGCCTAGTTTTATTGGCGAATGAATGATATTCTTTAATAGAGAATCCATGCACTCTTTCTACTCTCGAAACATTTCCTTTGCTTTAGAAGCTTGAATCTGAGCTTTGCTAAGTTCCTTTTCAGCATCGGCCACCTTTTCTTTCATTATAGCAACCTTTGTCTCAATAGATTCGATGATTCCATAAAGCAGAAAAGGTAGTTAGTCAAATGTATCAAATTTGAATAGTACCATCTTAAAAA
Organism: Areca catechu; assembly: GCA_021397845.1. Taxonomy (NCBI): domain Eukaryota; kingdom Viridiplantae; phylum Streptophyta; class Magnoliopsida; order Arecales; family Arecaceae; genus Areca; species Areca catechu. The sequence continues at coordinate 24,049,891 of CM038048.1, forward strand.
GAGAGAAATTGATATAAGGCAAAATAGTAATGGCATAAAAGCCAAATGATGAACCTCTTCCATACCTAAATGACAAACTCAAAGGTCATGCATCTATGCTCTTCGAACTCTTTCTTGCAGGCCAGATGGTCACCTACCACCCGAGAAAAGTTTTAACCCATTCTTCGATAGATACTGGACTCTCAGAAACATCTAGAGTGCCGAGTTCACCTCCCAATCCTTTACCCCTAAAAGCATTGGTAAGGGAACCTAGGTCCTTATTACTTGATGCATCAGCCCTTCGATGCTTTAAGATCGCTCTCAACAGTCCCAAACTTCGTGTGGATCTATTGAATGCATGAGCCACCAAAAGATTTGCCAAAAACCTACCATAAATCATCCTTCTCACTAGAAATTGCCACCAAGTGAATAAAGAATCTCCTTGATAGAAAGTCTAGTAGTAGTAAACCACTTCTAAAATCCCTTTATAAGGGAATTAGCTACATTAATTCTTCCCATTGTTTGAAAAAAATGTCATAAATACAAAATATGGAAACTATCTAATAAGCTCACTTTTCAAGAATACAAAATTCAACAAGTCTTCTCAAGATCCCGTGGACGAGGTGCTAGATCTACTCCTCGACCCAAATACTTCATAATCAAATTAAGGAGTGGGGGGCTATTGATATGGGGGTAACCCCACTCCCGGGATCCCGAAGATTTCAAGGCTAATGATGGACCGATTGAACTCGTTTTAGGATGAGATGGAGCTGCATCCTATTATTCTTACCCTCCTTGTTAGGATCGCTGAACCCAACTCTATGTAAGCAGAATAAATGATTGCCAACTCAAGAATAACTACATCTATGTAACCAATTTAATACACTATCGAATTGTCCAAAGGGATAGATCCTATTCTAGAGTATTTTTTTAAAAATCTTTACCAGTCCTCTGATCCTATTTCCTGAAAGTAGAAGCTGAGAGAGATATCTTAACCCCCGGCCCTACTAGTCATAGTATTTAAATACATCCGGTCCCTCGAGAATCCTGTAGGCCCAATATTCGGCCTTATGGCTCTCTCCTGGACAAAGATCTTTATGGCTCCATCCTAGCACAAACCTTCAGTCCTCAAGGCTTCGACCAAGCTTGGCTCCTAGTCTTTTGGACCTCTCTCAAATAAATATTCATCCATTTAAATTACAATCTCATAGACTCGGTCGAGATAGGTACATCCATCTACCTTCTGTACATTTGGTACCCGGATCCCTCGATCCTTGAATCCTATCAAGCTTTGATCGTGGAAGGCTTATAGGCTTACCAAACCATACATATAGGGTCCAGGATCAGCTAGCCACTTTTCCTAAAGGCATCCACCAAATGGCCGAAGGAAGAATCCATCGATGCTTACTCTGATACACCCCCCATCACATACAAACTATCAAATCTCATTATCAAAAGTAGATCTCAGTTATTAAAGAAGTGTGGCCCCTCTTTAGGTCAGAACTCTCGAAACCATTAAGGCAAATGGTGGCAGATATGAAAGACAAAACCTTCCATTAATGGAAGGGGATATTCTAGATAATAAAGGATAATTTCTTCTTAAAAATTCTAATAGCGGTCAAAACTAAATCGTTCTCTACCTTCTCTCTAACATATTAAGGCATCCCAAAACTACCCCTATAGCTTGAGTATAAAAGGAGATTCTCAGCGAAGGCCCAGAGGTATACACTCTCTATGTGCATGCACATGATTTCATTCTACTTGCGCTCTATTTTCTGCTATATGGTTTAAGATACTGACTTAAGTATCGAAGGGCCTTCATCGAAACCATTTTTGGTCAGAACTTCTTTTGCAGGTACAGCTATCGGCATTCCCTCCCCAGCTTACTCCGATGATCAAATAGATTTCAGCACCATCAATACTTGAGGAGAATACACTCTCAACCTTTATACAAAATAATTCCTTAATAAGAAGCCTAAACCCCTCACAAAGCTTTCAACTTTCAAGGAGACCTTCTAGCTACTCTTTGCTACCATCTATGTTCTTTTTATAGATCCCAAAACTATATTCTAGATAGAAAAAGAACTTCTAAGGTCTTCAGAACCGCATCCACCACATTCAGGATGCGTAATACCTTGAACTAGCCAAAATAGCTCCAAACCAGCCCAAAACTAGCCAAACCGGTTCTTGAACCATGCCAAGCCTCACCCACATGAACCGGCACATGAATCGTACCCATTGCCATGCACCACATGTGCGCTCGCACACGTGGACCACCTTGAGTTGTGGAAGCATGCGTGGATGCATGAAGCAGTCATGTGGACCACACATGTGAGCCACATGCTTGGGTTGGGCCTAGCCCACTGCTACCATGCTTGGTCTACTCCTAGGCCTGTGCTGGATCTTCTCTTTAATTTTTTTGGTACCTGGAATTTGCATTTTGGGCTGAATCAAGTCATTTTCTCAATATTTGCATCCCTAGTTCTTGCTTTAGTAGTCCAATTAGAATTGCAAGTATTTTAGTTAGATGTTAAATTAGCTTTTCTAAATGAAAGGAAAGGAAGATAGAGTTTATTGGTTGTGCAAAGCACTCTATGGCCTAAAGTAAGCTTCTGGAGCCTAAAATATCAAGACTAATTCCTATTTTCATCAAAATGGATTCCAAGGGAGGCAAAGTTAGCTATCACGTACTTTATGTGAAGAGAGGAGGTCTTATAGATTTTTTGGTTGTCCATCTTTATGTAGATGTTTTGATTTACCCTAGAACTAATATTATGATGAAAGAATACGAGATAATAGATAGAGGACTTATGAAATACTTGCTCGAAATTCAAGTAAAACAATCAAAAGGGGAGATTTTTGTTCCATAAGCAAAGTATGTTGTAAATTTGCTTGAGATATTTCAAATAGCAACTTGCAAGCCAAAAGCAACTCCTATGGTTCTCAAGGCCCATCTGGCCAAGTATAATCTAGCCTGAAAGAATAAATTTTATTTAGATTATCATGTTTGGTTTAAAAAGTGGATGAGAAAGGTATCAAACTAATGGTGAATCTCATGTCCATCTTCTTTTGGAAGAGAAAGGGTGGTATTTGTTTTCCCATACTGGATTACTAAGTAGAGATAATATAAAAATATCATTTCTTGATGAAAATGCCCTCAATTATATTATATTAATTATATTAATATATTAAATTATAATATTATAAATAACAACATATTTAATATATTGATATAATTATTAATAAATAATTAACAAATATTCATAAATTATTAATAAATCTAATATAAGATTTATTAATAATTAATATATTTATTTATACACCAAATCATACTAAAATTTATATATAAGAAAAAACATATGTTATAATATATGCATAATTCATTTAAAAATAATTATTAACTTCTCTAAATATATTTCAATGTTTGAAATAGCTAATATTCATGATACATATGTAAGTGGGTAATAAATGACCAACAAATGAATTGAAAAAAAATGTTATTACTTGAATTATTTATTCAATAATATTTTTAGAATTTTGGTAATATTTTCATATAAGATTAACTCCAATCAAATATTGCAAACTTTTTCTTATGTGATTTTCCAGGATATTTTTTCACCAACCAAATATAATAACATTTAGTTTTTCTTTAATTAATTTTCTAGATAAATGATTTCCAGAAATCATGAGATTACCTCATAATCTAATATACCGTAACGAAATGAATCATTGTAGCTAAATGGTGGGACTGAGAAGGCTGATTTAAAAATTTTAAAGGCTTTGTTGGCTCCATAATTAATCTCACAAATACAAGACAGGATATTATGCTATGAGTATTATCTCGGGGTTTATGAATTAGCCAACTCTTCCATTTGGCAGTGGCAAAGATAGTGTTGCGCTATCTTTAAGGGATGGGAGAGCTTGGTATCAAATATGTGAAGGAAGAAGACTATAACCTAGTTGGTTTCGTGGATAAAGATTGGGCTAGTTCCTTTGATGATTGAAGTACATCAAGATATATCTTTTGCCTTGGTACACAGGTAATCTCATGGAGTTCAGAACAAAGGAGGGCTATTAAATTATCATCTGCTAAAGCTGACTATACAACAACTATTGAAGCTACTTGTGAGCGAAGCAGCTTGGTTGCAGTGAATTCTTTCATATTTGCAGCAAAGAATTTCAGAACCTAAGACACCATTTATTGTGACAATATGTCAACAAAAGCTATGGCAAAAAATCGAGTCTTTGATTCTAGATCAAAGTATATTAAACTACGACATCATTTCATTCATGATGTGGCTAACAAAGGAGAAATCTGCTAAGAGTTTATTAATGCACGATCAACCAGCTGATGTACTCACCAAAGCAATAAATTTTGAGAAGCTTGTTTTCTCAAAAAAAAATAAAGTTCTAAGAAGCTTGAACAATTCAATAAACAGTTGAAAATTATAACTTAAGAGAGGGTGTTGAGAATTAATTTATAACTTTCAGAGGAGATATTTCTAGCAAATGTAGAAGAAGCATATATACTTGACTTTGTCTTTTTTGTTATTTCAAGGATCTTTGATTTCCAAAGATCTTGGAAAGTTCCACATCTATCTGGATCTATCTGGATTTATTCAGGAACTATCTTTAGGTAGTCTAAGAGTCATTTGTTACCTATTGTATTAAATCTGTATAGTAGTCTTTTAAAAGCAATTGTTCGAAGAAGAGGAATTTAGGAAGAAAAGTATTTTTTCAGTCTTTGCTTAAAACCAAATGACAAATATAAGGGACATTTATAAGTAAAAGAAAGACCCTTCTGTTCTACATATTCTTGAAACTGATGAGACTCTTCACTTTCAAATATATACTATCCCCATTCAATACATTAATAATCCCATTTATGAATTAAATGCTAGATACATGAACTTTCCCATGAACTGTCCCATTAACTTCTTCAAATATAACTCTAAGATAATTGTCTATTCAAATTCCAAAATATTCAAATTAATTATTTGTAACACTCCCACTTAATTTATAAATTTTTGTTTCTTCAATCAAAGTTCTTCTCTTAATCTTCGAAAATATTCAAATTTGAGTGGCTTAGTAAAGATATCAGCAATTTGATCTTGAGTCTTTACATATTCAAGCTCCACTTCTTTATTGGCAATGCTTTCTCTAATAAAATGATATCTTGTATCGATGTGCTTGCTTCGATCATGAAACGCTGGATTTTTAGCAAGTGCTTGTGTAGACTTGTTGTCAATACAAATTTTTGTAGCTTCTTCTTGTGACAATTGAAGTTCCTTCAATAATCTTCTTAGCCAAATTGCATGACAAGTACAAGATGTTGCTACCACATATTCTGATTCACAAGTTGAAAGTGTGATAATGGATTGCTTCTTTGAACTCCATGTAATAGCACAACCATCCATGAAAAATATAAAACCAGTAGTGCTCTTTCTATCATCTATATCTTCCACAAAATCACTATCACAATCACAAGCTTGGACTCATTAGAAGGAGAATAAAATAGCCCAAAATCAAGTATACCTTTAAGGTAACGAAGGATCCTTTTGGTCACTTTCATATGAGTGGAGGTAGGGGCTTCCATGAAACGACTCACTACTCCAACTCCAAAAAGGATATCGGGCCTTGTACATGTCAAATATCTTAAGCTTCCCACGAGACTTTTGAAAAGCGTGGGGTCTTTCTTTTCTCCTTCATCAAACTTTGATAATTTTACTCTAACTTCCATGGGTGTGTTTACAGGATTGCAATAAAACATTTTAAATTTCTTCAAAACTTCTTTTGCGTAGCCTTCTTGGGAAATGAAGATACCTTCTTCCATTTGCTTCACTTCTAGGCCTAAATAATATGATATAAGCCCTACGTCAGTCATCTGAAATTCAAATGACATTGCCTTCTTGCTTCAAACAAAGTTGGATTATTATCAGTGAAAATAAGATCATCCACATAAAGACAAATAATCAACATATCTTCATTGGCATTAATTTTATAATAAAGAGCATACTCAAGAGGGTAGCGAACAAATCTATTATCTTGAAAGTACTTGTCAATGCGACTATTCCACGCCCTAGGTGCTTGCTTCAATCTGTATAATGCCTTTTTTAATTTGAAACATTTGTCTTCATGCCCTTTGACAAGGTAGCCCAATGGTTGCTCAATGTAGACCTCTTTTTCAAGAAAACCATTTAAGAAAGCCGACTTCACATCAAGTTGATAAATTCTTTATTTCATTTGAGCTGCCAAAGAAATGAGTAATCGAATAGTCTCCATGCAAACAACTGGAGCATAAACCTCATCATAATCAACTCCATGCTTCTGCTTGTAGCCTTTGGCAACAAGCCTTGCTTTATATCTCTCCTTTCATTTGATTGTTGATAGTAGCCACGTCCTCTTCCTCTTGCTCTTCCATGACCTCTTGATGATGGATGAGTTTTTTCCTTGTTATTTGAATTATCACTATTACCTCTTCCTCTTGCTCCTTGACCACGACCACGTCCTCTTCCTCGTCCATGTCCTCTTTGACTTTTTTCTTCCCTATCATCTTTCAAAAAAGTCTTAGTTTTAAGAACTTGCTCTAATGGCTCTTTTTGTCTCATTTTGATCTTCTCTTCATGGGCTTGTAAGGAACCCTCCAATTGTTCGATAGTCATAGAGTCTAGATCTTTTGACACTTCAATGACACAAACAACATAATCAAATTTGGGAATCAAGGATCGAAGAATCTTCTCAACCACACGAACATCTTCAATCTTGTCTCCATACCTCTTCAATTGATTTACCACGGCCTTCACCCTTGAACAATAATCTGAACTTGATTTGGATTCCTTCATTCTTAAGGCTTCAAAATCACCTCTTAGTGATTGAAGTCTTACTTTCTTCACTTTATCAACACCTTGGAAAGAATTCTTCAAAATCTCTCAAGCTTGCTTTGATGTGGTTGCATCGGCCACCTTCTCAAACATGGGGTCATCCAAACATTGATGGATGAGAGTGGGGGCTTGTTGATTCTTCTTCCTTATCTTTGACAAAGTCTCTTTCTCATTTTGAGATAAATTGTCTTCATTTTGGAGAACTTCATAGCCTTTATCTACAATCTCCCAATCATCTTGAGAGCCAAGTAAGGCTTTCATGCGAAGACACCAACTCTCATAATTTTCTTTTATGAGACAAGGAAAGTGAAAAGAAAGAACTCCACTATTTGCCAATTTTTATAAATTTTCTTTTTTCACTAAACTCTTTTTTCTCTCTCAACACTCTTTTCTCTCAATTTTTTTCTCAACTCTAAGGACCATGGCTCTAATACCACATTGTTAGAAGAAGAGAAATTTAGGAAGAAAAGTATTTCTTCATTCTTTGCTTAAAACCAAATGACAAATATAAGGGGTATTTATAGGTAAAAGAAAGATCATTCGGTTCTACATATTCTTGAACATGATGAGACTCTTTACTTTTAAACATATTCTATCCCCATTCAATACATTAATCATCCCATTTATGAATTAAATACTAGATACATCTATCCCATTAACTTCTCCAAATATAATTCTAAGACAATTGTCTATTCAAATTCCAAAATATTCAAATTAATTATTTTTAACAGCAATGGCCTTTTGAAAGATGCTGTGCAACTTAAAAAAATTGCAATGTCCTGTGAAATAATATTTCAGCCTCCTATTAATGAAAGTTTATTGTAGCAAATAGTCTCTATTTCTAGATTGCCTTATTTCTTTGCTTTTCCTCTATTCCTCTGCTATGTTTTTCAACAAATAATCCCTTTCAGCTGACTTTTTCCAAGCGAGATTTAGAAACATTACAATACTAAAATTTAGTCCAAAAGAAATTTATGGGCTTGCTATTCGTTTATTGTCCAAAACAGTACAAACTTAAAAACATAATTTTAAAAAAAGATCAAATAACTTACAAGATGACATCTGGGAAAGATATTAAATAACTTCTCAGCCTGACATGACAAACAACTATCACATGGTCTCATGATATCTTGGAATATATTAATTTATATCGGCCATAACATAAAGAGCTAGCTAATATATCAAAATAGTTTGCATTTGTGAATGCTTGATCCGATATAAACCAAGGACTCAGCTGTGACGGAAACAAATGCCCTTCATATATAGAACCAGGTACAGGCCCTTTCAAGTTTCAATCAGTAGTTAAACATATGAAACAAATCAACAGCAGCGGCTGAAGAGAGATTCTCGAATACGACACAAAAAAAATCCAGAAGCAAAGAGAAATTTCATTCTTTCTTCCAGCTCGTTTTCTCCGTCTCATTTGCACTCCCCAAGGCTTGCATTTTGCCCAACCTCAGGCCTTTCTTTGTATTCTCCAATCCTTGTCAACTGGTCCACTTGCCAGATAGAATCCGTTAATTCCAACACTGTTATTCAAAATTATCATAAAAATACTATATCTAATTCCTTCCCTTTGCATGCTATTAAAGCCCCAAGAGCCATCCAACAATTCCCTTTACCTTCGCTTGGTTAAAGCTTTTCCAATCCGATCACTCTCGTAGCCTTATTTTTATGGCTTGTACGAGAGTAGAAGCTGGCCGCAGTGATGCCCGGTGGATGCGAACCCGGAAGAAGGCGGTACTCGCCAAGGATTCGGACGTGCCACCAGAGTCGCCGTGTGGCCGCAAGCATGTGGTCCTAGTGATGGATGCACTCAAGGATTTCTCCACTAAGCCCCTCGAGTGGGCACTCGAGCACGTAGCCGAGCCCGGAGATGTCGTCACCCTCCTTGGGGTCATGCCTTGGCTCAGCTTTGCACGTAAGCATCATCTACCATATTTGGGCGTATTTATTACTATTTGAGTAAGTTTGATGCCTCATTAGGTTATTTAATTTGATAACCTCTTGCAAACTTCAATTACATTATCAAGCATCCAGATGCATGTGATTGACGGTTTATTTGTTGGAACTATAAAATATTGCAGAGAAAAAAACTCTTGCTTGCTCCAAATTTTTAAGAGCAGAATAATCAACCACCCACTCTTTTGGAATTGCAAAATGGATTATCTCTTATTAACACTATCGACCATATTTATATCACCATAAAGACCATTCCTGATAACATAGCAATATTAATGACATTAAATATGACACATAGTAACAAGACTCGACGCATCAAATTGAAAAACCAAAAGACGAAGACTGCTTTAATATCATGACTTCTTGGAAATTGGATTATCTTCAACATTATTGATGTCTGTGCATGCCCGCATCATCTTCAATACCCAAACCCAACACTTCTCTGGTATTCAAATTCCATTCGGATTTCTATCACGAGCTAAACACATCGATGAATGTACACCATTCCTAATTCCCATTCCAATTCTGATGGCGACCCAGACACACCGGCCCGATATATAAATTCTCACTCAAGGATAAAACCTATATAAATTTATGTGAAAATATTGACATGAAGTTCGTGTTGGGTCACAGGATCAGTCAACCGAGATAGGGGAACATCCAGTTAGTTATGCTTGTTTCAAGCTTTGCCTTCATGGCATTTGTGCTCCAATTTGAAGAAAAGAGTAGATGCAAATATATTTAGTTGTTAGCCTTATTTTAATGCCAGAAACTCCATTAGTAATGGAAATCAACTTCGGCATCTTAATCATCTGAACTCTTTAAGGTAACCAATGGATAAAGGAGTACCAAGGACTTCCCTAAAAATGCCAGGCCAGTGTTTTGAAGCAGATATTTATCATCTACAGATTGCCGGTATAGCACTTCGCATTAGCATGAAGGGAGTTGAATTCCTTCGCATCACTACATGAGACTAGCGAAGTCCAAATAGGCTAATGATCAGCAGCCACAAAAATGGGTTTTTGTTCTCGCGCGCACTACCATTCTGATGCCTTGGCAACTGGAAGTTCGCATTATGCATTTAAGCTCACCTTTAATTTCATGCTAACATATGAGGCAGCCCATAACTAGCAATTTTGTTGTCGAGACAGAACCAGAAATTTGGAATAAAAACCATGACAGGAAACCTTTGTCATCAACCAAATGTCAACCGCCAACCTTTGATTTGGCATCACAAAATGGCCATGGAATCGAAAGCATGTGCTTTAATGAATCTCATCCTAATTATAAAAATGAAAAATCAACAAAATATTTGGGAAATTTGTATAATTCATGATTTTCCACAGATATTTCACAAATTATGCTAATTTCTTTCCAAGAGAGTAGAGTTCTGCATGTCCATGACAATGTCTTATAATACTTTAGCAATTTTTTTTTTTGTTAATATTCTTATCTTCAGAGCTTGTATCCAGTGTCCATGAAACGGTATTGAAAAAAAAAGTTGCATGAACTTGTAAAATTTTTCTAGTGAGCTTAACATGCTTAACCATAATATATTTTGTGCATATATATGGCTTTTACTCGGAATCCCTCGGTTTTGAAGCACCAGGAATGAACTCAACAGGGCAACTGTATATAAGAGGTCTCATTATCATTGTTACAGGCTAAATCACTAGAGATGGAGTAGTTAGTACTTTTTTGATATGCTCAACCTTGACCCAGCCTGCTGACATCCCCAAGTGCCACATAACTAATTAACGCACCTGAACAACCATGTACAACTGCAAGTGTTAATTATTGCCTACTAATCAAACCAGATCATCTATATCCAAAATAAAGAAACAAGGGTGCATGGTATCTATCGATTAAACAAGGCAACCACATAAGGGGAAGTATGATTTGGTATATAGTTAGGGGTTCGGGTTGTAAGTTTCACACGAAAGAATGATTGATCTTCTTTCGCGGCCTCGAGCATTGGATGTGTTTTATACGGCTTTCAAAGCACAACATCAGCTTTGTGATATATGCTGCAGATGGAGGTAATTGATTTATGATGCTTTGGAAGCTCTGCGAAGTGCGGTCTAATTGGTTAAGGTCTCAAAAAAAAGATCAATCATTCCTTCGCATGAGAGATGGAAATCGAACTTGCATTCTTATGCGCTGCTCTTCGTGCAGTCTCATGCAAAACCTGGTTGGACATATGGACCCGGAAGTGTGAGGATCTTTCTAAAATGAAAGAGTGCCCTGAATGGAAGAATGATGTTCCCTATCAAAAACTTCGCGCAGTAGTTGAGCTTTGTGAAGCTCGTGGGGTAAGCGCATCACCAACGACTTCAACACAGATGTTAATATCTTAATTCTTATGTTGTATAGCTTCTTTCTTCATGAATAGATTAATTGTAGGTGGTTCCATTGAAGAAGGTAGCCATGGGTCATCCCGTGCGACTTGTAGCTTTTGAGAAGACCACTAAACTTCATGCAACGTGGGTGGTGTTTGATAGGTATATAAGAGAATCCTAAGATTTTAAATTAATAACATTCGAGGAATTAATTTCGCTTTTCTTGATCTGGCAGACACCACAGGAAGTGGAGCACTTTTTACCGAGAGAGGATCCCATGCAATATGGTGTTCATGAATGGTGATGGGCAAGTCGACATTTTTACTGCCAGATCTGTTCTTGCTTGTGAGGAAACTATTACTTCAGAAGCGCCTCCTGCATTGGCAGCACCAGTACCCAATTCAGTCATGCCTAAAGCATGGATGGAGATGGAGATCCTTAACAAAGAGGGAAAGGAGGAGGTCAATGAGGGTTCAATTTATTCAACTGAATTTTTATCTATTTAATAAATTGATTATGTTCAGGTCGATAGACTTTTGATCTATCTTGCATCCAACACATCAGTATCTGGTCTAACCTAATCCGATTATCCCCCATAATAAGGAGAGAGTGTATACTCTAGTGAATGAGGAGTCAAAAAAACTTAATATATCAAAGGTCACCAGAGCAAGATAAAGTTTTGTCTGGTAATAGTTGTAGCAAGACAAGACAAAGGCTGATGACAGTCCTATCACCAGGCAAATTAATATTACTCGATTAATGGAAGGTCACCCCAACAATTACACAGAGCTTTGCAAGTTAGAGCTTAGATTACAATTTACATTGGTTAGTTCAAGCCGAGTACAATATACAACATTGACAGTTGGGTTCTATCCAGTACTTTTAACTTTATGTCCAATAAAAATGTCAAAGACTAGTTATCTTAGGATTATTTGATTGACGGTAAATAAAAAATAAATTACATATTATGTTATCATATTTGATATAAAAAATAAAAAAGAGATATGGTAAAAAAAATAATAGGTTTCAAGTTTATTTTTTAGAAAGAGAAAGTAAGATAAATATCATGAAGAATTAGTATTTGTTAAATTTCTAAGTAATAATAATTTATGCTTGACAAAAATACTTTCAATAGAGTACATTTATAATTATTAAATTTATTTTGATATCATTCCAAATTCATTTAATAAAGAGTTTTTATAAAATAATAAAAATGTAAATGGCAATATACAAAGGGTTATGTGATTATAATACTGTAGTTCCATCCGAAACTTGGTGACGTGGCTGGATATGGATGTTAACTTAGATGGCTCTGCGATCTCCTCTATTTGGTACGGGTACTCTGCAACCTACAAAATGAAGAGGATACGGAAGTCCAGCCACAAGAACACAATGGGATGGTTCCCCATTATAGAATCTATGATGCCTAAGTCATTCTCTGATGGAAGCAAACAGAAAAAGAGAGGAAGTTGTAACTTCTATGTAAATGATGTAGTAGTGGAGTGCTGGTGAGACAAGATAGAAGTGGATGAGGCAATAGAGATGGGCATAGGCGAGGTAGTGGAAATGCTGAATGGTGTGGCAAGACATAGGCGAGACAGTAGAAATGAGTGCTAACCAATCTCAGGACAGCAAGAGGCACTTAGGCGAGGCATGGCGAGGCAAGATAAGGCTTAAGCAAGGCAAGGTGATCTTGGGTTTTGCTCGAATAGCACTCACTCCAGGGCTTTCAGGTGAAGACTCTGAGGAGACTATTTAGCCTCTCATAGCCCTCAAGATTTTTATAGATGCTTGCTTATAGAAAGTCTTAGTATCCCCAGACTTATGATCTAGAATCGTCCAAAAAAACTTGCCTAAAATAGCCTTACCTGGAAGGTCCGGAAAATAAGTTTATGGACGAGGTATACAGAGTACCTAGTGCCTATGAAGTATACGGTGCATGAAGAGGTAGTTGGTATATCACTACAATGTACATGCCCTTGGAAGAGTGGGTGGAAAAGGCATGGAGCCCATCAACACCATAGGCATGCTACTGGAGAAGTGGCTGGAGCCGACATGGTGCTCTCTAAATGATGGGCATGCTACCTGTATTAATGAGTGGTGGTCGGTTTTAGAAGGCCATGGCATAAGGCCACCTATTCCTTACTGGGTTTCGGGCTGGTGCAATGAAAGATTGGATTTCAAAATTTTCATTATTGAAATCCTAATCGACCGAAACCCTAATCCCAAGGACCACTTGACCATGACAACTAATAAATCATAATTTAGGATTATAGAGGAATACCTGGAGCACTATACTCCTTAATTTTCATAAGGCATACAAGTGTACGCCCTCCATAGGTGATCCATATAGGAGACTAAGGAAGCCCTCCTACAAAGCTTGCTTATTTGACTAGGACTTTTTCCGGTAGCCTTTCTTCCTTTTCCTTTGCTAGAACCCCTACCCTCCTGTAGGGTACTCAGAGACCTCTCTAGATCCTCTCTCAGAATTTGATTATCCTTCCTATATCTCTTCCTAGGATTCTATTTAAAATGACAATTCTTGTCTTAAAATGACAAGCCTTGTCTTAAAAGAGACCTTTATCCTAAGACAAGGAAGAGAAAAATGAAAGGACTTCTTTTGGATGTTTTTTTGGATACTATGATACCAGATTACCGATGTCTATTTATAATGAAAGAGGAAGCACCTAATAAACCTTTTTCTTAGTCCTTGATCTATTTATCTAGTGATCAGATAGGACCCTTCAAGCAGAAGGAGTCCCTTGAGTGAAAAGACTTATCCTGATACGCTATATCATGCGCCAAGAGACATATATGAGTCTCTTTAATTTTTTCAATATTTTTTATATTTTCCACATGGCAAATAGCTGGTCAAAATAAAGCTAAGGGGTGTGGGAATTGAATGGATGTATTTGAGAACCAGAAGCCTTCAAGCAGAAGGACTTATGGTTTTTTGAATCTATGCCAAATATGAAGGGACGCGTCCCTTCATTATGCGCGCCACAAATTCATGCCAATTCCCTTCCAATTGACTGGTCAAACCCAAATTAGATGGGCATGGAGATAAGGAATAATGCCCTAAATTTTATCTAAAAAAAATGATTAAGTTGCAAAAGGACTCTTGGTCCTTCTGCACCCCTTAGTTTTGGTGCATGCTAATATGGCGCCAAGAGTCCAACTTAACTTGGACTCTTCGATAATTCAAAGATAAAGCCCAATAAAATCTAAATAAAATTAGATAATTGCTACCGCAATTAAGACTCAACCCAATCCAAGTTTCACTTAAATTGGTTAGCCCAAATAGCAAGCTAATTGACCCAATCCAATTGGGTTAGGAGTTGGGCTAGCCAACATATGCAAGTATGTTAATTAGCTAGCAAATTAGGATCCTATGACCCTAATAAAAATCCAATTAGCTTCCTTGGCCAATTCCCTAGCATGTATGACCCTTTGGGCTCCACATCTTGCTAGTAGTAGGTTTCAGGTCCAAGCTGTTTCAATTCAATCGAAACTTATTGACCTAATTAGGTCAAATCAAGCTAACCCAAGTTACCAATTCAAACAAATTTCCAAATTGACTCATGAATCCATCCAATTTGATTCATAAAAACCTACAAGACATGATTGATGTCTAGCAATGTATCATGCCTATCCGGAAGATGAAGAATTTAGTAGAAAGTATCAAAATACCCTTCACTAGAAAGTTACCGTGCAATTCAATCATTCGATCTTCCTTTATCTCGAATAAGTAATGGGTATGAAGAATTGTCAAACCCTAGTACTTAATCCTTTCGAATCTCAATTCGATAATGAAGATTCGATCGATGAAAGATTAGAAGCCTTATCTAATCTCATCTTGCTTTGATCAAAGACTTATTGAGTCAATAATCGAAGAGATTACATGGGATAAGTCCTCCTCTTACTACGAGTGATCATTTTCTTGTTGATCCACTCATATCCTTCATACACAATCCACCATATCCAAAAACACCCCATTCATGACTCTTTGTCATGAATGAGTATAAACAAAAAACATGGCTTTATGTATTTAAGGAACCATGGTGATCTTAGATCTAAGGATCACTTACACAACTCCCATTATGAGAACCATCTTTTGACAAATAGTAAGACCTCCATAAGATGTTCTCGAGGTAGATCAGTTTAGTAAACTCATACCTTAATGAGCACCCACATCCTTGTATTAGTGTCCCTACATAAGTGGCTGTGAGACCAACCACCCTCTCCTTCAAGCATACATAGGATGTGCTAGCCTTTTCGGAAATATCAATCCTCGAATCAATGATTCAATGACTTGGAACATTTTAGATTAGAATTTATAGGTACTTAGGTCTTATCATTATGACCTCCATCATAACCTTAATTTCATTGTTCTAATCTATGGGATTCATCATAATCTTGATAAGATGCAGTAGTATGATGAATCAATAATTACCTTTTATTAATAAATAATATGATACATGAGTTGGAAGATTAAGAAATGCCTATACAAAGATTGGTTCGTAGGGCATAATTCTTTCTATCTCCGACTTGCATTAAAGCCAATCGTCCTTATATCTTACACCCATACAATCTAAGTGGTGATCAAACTACTGCTATGGTGCTTTAGTGAATGGGTCTACTATGTTGTCTTTATATCTACTCATTCAATGACAACATCTTATCTTTCTATGATCTCTCGAATAAGGTAGAAGCATCTTAGGATATGCTTGGTCTTTTGATGAGATCTCGGTTCCTTAGCTTGTGCAACAGCTCCAGTATTATTATAATAAAGTGGTACCGATTGTTGCATAACAGAACCATGCCCAATTTCGTGATAAATTTTGTCATCCACATGGCTTCCTTTATAGCTTCACTTGCAGTTATGTACTCTACCTCAGTGACAGAGTCAGCTACAATTTATTGCTTTGTACTCTTCTAACTTACTGTACCACCATATAGGATGAAGACATACTCTGATATGGATTTGCTATGACCAAGGTATAAACAACATCAGGCCTGGTACATAACATGGCATACATAATTGATCCTATAGCCGATGCATAAGAAATCATACTCATCCTTTTTCTCTCTTCTGGTGTCTTAGGTGATATCTTCTTGGAGAGATGTATGCCTTGGCTCATGGGCAAGTAACCTCTCTTACTTCTCTCCATGTTGAATCTCTTCAACACTAAATCAATGTACCTAGATTGGGATAAGCCAATCATCCTCTTAGATCTATCTCTATAGATCATTATACCCAATATATAGGATGCCTCTCCCAAATCCTTCATGAAAAACTACTTTGATAGCCAAGACTTGACCGATTGCAACATTGATATATCATTCCCAATGATGAGTATATCATCAACATACAAAATCAAGAAAACAAGGA
The DNA here is from genome assembly GCA_021397845.1 of Areca catechu. Lineage (NCBI taxonomy): Eukaryota > Viridiplantae > Streptophyta > Magnoliopsida > Arecales > Arecaceae > Areca > Areca catechu. The sequence continues at coordinate 24,066,444 of CM038048.1, forward strand.
CACTCCCACTTGTCTTCTTATACACACACGGTTCATCTACATTCTTGATGAAACCAAATTCTTTGATTATCTCATCAAAGTGAATGTTCCAACTCCTCGATGCTTGCTTCAATCCATAAATAGATTTCTTAAGCATGCATACTTGGTTTAATCTTTCACTTGAGGCAAACTGCTCTGGCTGTGACATATAGACTTCTTTCTCGAGATATCCATTAAGAAAACCAGTCTTTATGTCCATTTGCTAGATCTTATAGTCGTAGTATGCAACTATGGCAAGCAATATCCGAATGGACTTGAGCAAGGCTACTGGTGAAAAAGTTCCATCATAGTCAATACCATGTTTTTGTCTGAAACCTTTTGCTACCAGCCTGGTCTTGTAGATCTTTACTTGACCATCTGCTCCTATCTTTTTCTTGAAGACCTATTTACACCCAACTGAGTTTACTCCCTCAGGTGGATCAACTAATGTCCAAACCTAATTAGAGTACATGGAGTCCATCTCAGATTTCATGGCTTCCAGCCATTTGTTAGAGTCTCTACCCGTGACAGCTTTCATATAGGTCAGAGGATCATCATCCTGTATGATACTAGCTTCATTGTCATTCCCGATGATAAAGCCATATATGAGAGGTGCACTTCATACTCTCTCCGACCTACGGAAAGAAGGTGTATGTTGTGGTTGATCCTGAACCTTAGGAACATCTGGTTGAGGAATTACTTCAGGTGTAGGTAGAACTTCTTCAAGCTTAAATCTCATTGCCCCCTTCTTGGATAAAACTTTTTCCAAGAATGTGGCATGCGTACTGACAAAGACCTTTTGCTCAGTAGGGTGGTAGAAAAGGTATCCCATACCTTCTTTAGGATATCATATAAACATGCACTTATTAGCCCTAGCACTTAGCTTATGTCCAAAAACACTCCTGACATAAGCAGGGCAACCATAAATCTTAAAATACTTAAGAATTGGCCTTTTTCCTTTCCATAATTCATATAGAGTTCTTTTAATTGCCTTTGATGGCACCCTATTCAGTATGTAGGTAGCAGTCTTTAGGACATAACCCTAGAATGATACTAGAAGATATGTGAAGCACATCATGGATTGTACCATGTCCAACAAGGTACGATTCCTCCTTTCTGCTATACCAATTAACTGTGGTATGTATGGAGGGGTCCATTCAGGATGAATGCCTTTGTCTTTAAGATAATTGAGAAACTCACTAGATAAGTATTTTTCTCCTTGATCAGATCGAAGGATTTTAATACTATGACCAGTTTGTTTCTCAATTTCACTTTGATATTCTTTGAATTTATCAAAGGTTTCAGACTTATGTTTTATTAGATACACATATTCGAACCTTGATAAATCATCAATAAAACTAATAAAATAAGAGTATTCTCTTCTAGCTTGGGTTGTCATAGGACCTGTTGCGACGTCAACTCCTAAACAGGGAACCAGGGCGGTTGGATGGGCTGGAGCACTCCTCTCCCGGGCGGACCTGCACGAAGTCCCCAAGGGCGCCGATGGTGTTCCAGTGGGGGACCCTTCGATGCTTAAGTTAGTAGGAGATTGAAGGCAACAGAATGGAGGAATCAAGGAATCAACAGTCTCTGAAAAGGGAAGAGTTCTATACCTTCTAACGGGGTCCCCTGGATACCTTATATAGGCACGGAACAGTCCAAAATCCATTAGGGGAGAGGCTGAGAAAGACCAATATGCCCCTAGGAGAATCTAGAGAGTGGCCATGTGGGGCGCTGATACGGCGGCATCATGGAAGTAGTGGAGCAGGGCCATTGGGATAGTAGGATCTCGCAGCAACAGAAAGGTGCTTCTAGAACACCCTGGATGCTAAGACTCGCCGGTCGGATGTCGGTCATGAGGCGATCCGTCGGTCGGACCAAAGGCCAAACCTTTGAAGGAGAGCAGTGGATCAGACCCCAGCAGGAGAGGGTAGTTTAGACCTCAGCTCCGGTGGGTCGGACCTTTGAAGGAGAGCGACGGGCCAGACCCCAGTAGGAGAGGGTCGTTCGGACCTCAGCTCTGGTGGGTCGGACCTCTGAAGGAGAGCGACGGGCCGGACCCCAGCAGGAGAGGGTCGTTCGGATCTCAGCTCCAGTGGGTCGGACCTCTTTAGTTGGAGTCTTGAGAAGGGCGGCCGGGTCAGACTGCAAGACTGGGCCGATTCTGGCAGAGGGTGAGTCGTCATGGTACAACAGTGTTCCCCTTGCCCTTGTGCTTTGAGCGAGTCCGTAGGCTCGAAGGGCGAGGGCATTAAATGGCAATGAATGCACCAGCCTTTCAAATGATGGTGAATCCGGTTAAGTGCGCTGCATCCGATCACCTCTTGCTCCGACTTTTTCCCCGGGACAGGTGTCAGTACCTGTTTGGCGAGGACTGGGGGAGCAGTTATGGCTGGTATGGCGTGTGGCACCTGCCCGTTGGGATTCTTGAAGCAACGTGGGACACGTGGTGCCATCAGGACGGTTGGTGTGCTTGCCAGAGTGACCCATCCGCCGTTGCCTCGTCTATCACGTGGATCACGATCGGATATGATCCGGCGTGTCGCCTCGGATTCCCATCCAACTCAGGAACCGAAGCGGTGGCCGTCGGAGCTCGGCATGTGGGGGATGCATCGAGACGTGGCCCCTGGATGCCTATAAAAGGAGGAGGGCATCGCCTAGAAGGAACCTGCTGCTGTGTTTGTGCTGCAAGAGAAAATCGCCTCCTTCTCCCCTGCGCTGCCTTTAGGCTCCTTTAGAGACCCAGAGAATCAGGTTAGTCCCATCTTCGTCTTCCTCCACCTCCTTCATTCTCTGCAATCCATTTTAGGATGGCTGTAGCTCACGGTCATAGGGAGCCCGATCCCTTCGACATCCCGTCGGCCATGACCCGAGATAGAGTTGAGAACCTTAGAACCATATAAAACATTCCTTCCACCTTATATCTGACCATCCCCAATCGTGAGGGTAGGGTAAATGGACCTCTGAACTTAGGAGCCCTCCCGGTGTACGAAGATCACCTGAAGGCCGGTCTTTATTTCTCGATTCATAGCTATTTTGTCCAGGTCTTCAATACCTATAGGATCACGCATTCCTAGCTGACGCCGAACAGCATTAGGATTCTGTGCAGCTTCGTAGTTCTATGTTGGAGGGCCGACATAGAGCCTAGGGTAACCCTCTTCTCGAACTTCTTTCTACTGAAACAAGACTACCGAAGTCAGGAATGGTGGATGTTCAGTCCCCGTCCTAACTGGAAGATCCTAGGGGGACTTCCGTCCGTGATTCATGGATGAAAGTCCCGATACTTCTTTGTAGATAGTCTGGAACCATGGGACTTCGAGGCAGCCTGGAGGGAGCCGAGGCCGAATGCTTTGAATGGAAGGAAAGTCTCAAGGGCCGATGAGGCTGACTTCCACAAGTTGGATGGTGAAGATCCAAAATTTATCAATTTTCTGCTTTTCGAGGAGAGCCTTCACCAGGCTGGACTCAGCCAGCAACCGATGTTAGGTAGGACGAGAGTCATGTAGAGAGAGGTCGGCTACTCTTTTTTATTTTCCATCGGCTTGACGACTGCCACTGACCCTGACTTTCATTGTTGACAGGCAGAAAAATAAAGCCGGATCAGGCTATCCTTTCATCACGGTCGGCGTAGCGGAGAGCCATCCGGATCACAGAATCGACGCAACAAGAGCCAAAGAAACGGGCGACAGAATCAGCGCCCGAAAGGTCGAAGAAGCAACGGACGGTGGAGCCATCCATCTCGGTGGTGTCGGTCGACTCAGGGGACGGCATGCCCCTGATTAAACGCTGAAAGGTGATCGCGTCTGAGCGAACCTCTTCAGTAGGACAGCTGACCATCCAGACAGAAGGGAGGTGCTCGACGTCGGCAGGGATGGTAGCAGCCCCTGCACCCCCGCTGCTGGAGACGACTACAATGATTCCCCCGACGACCCAGAGAACCCCTACAGGAGAGGGGCCGTCGGCTGTTGGCGAGAGGGCCGTTGGTTCCCCGGGGGAGGAGGAGCGCCTACTGTGGTGCGCTGCTGAGGAAACGAAAGAATAGCTTCATAGGGCTGTCCCCGACACTGATGGGCAGTCGGTGAATGAGGTAGCTAGAAGTTTCCTCCGCCATCTATTCGGGGTAAGTTTCACTCTTTCTTCCTTCACTTAAAATTTATGACTTGTAATTTTCTAACCATGAGTGTTTGTCAGCAGCTCATCAAGGATAACCTCCTGATGGATGAGGGGCTGGGTGAGCTGCTCTATATAAAAGAGCAGTTAACCCAGAGGGTTGAAGCGGCCAAGCTAGCGAGGGACATAGCCTGGGCGGCATTGACAGCTTACAGGGAAGAGGTGCTGGGCTTGAGGGTCGCAGTGGCAGAGGTGTCTCCCTTGTGGGCCGAACTGGAGGCCCAGAAGAAATAGATAGAAGACCTACTCGCCCAGAAAGCTGATTGGAAGGCAAGGCTAAAAGAAAGGAGGAAGAAGATCAAGACCTTGGCCCGTCGACTGGCCGTTGAGGAGGGTTGTCTGACCGATCTTGACATCCGTGTGAAGGGTTATCAAGCATCGGCAGAAAGATACAAGGGCTTGCTGAAGTCGGCCCAGGATTTGCTGAAGACGGCCGATGAGAAGGTCGTGGTAGATTATAAAGCCTCTGAAGACTTTATGAAGGAATTGAACGAAGTCGAGATGGTCGACTTCGGCTACCAGTATGAAGAGTGCCTAGGAATGGTTAGCACTGCCTTCCCAGAACTCAATCTGGTGTTCCTTCAGCTGTCGAAGCTGGTAGAGGCAGGAGCTTTAGACGGGACGGACCCGACTGCCCGAGAGGTCGACGCCGTAGCGGAGGTCGTTGTGGGAGTAGCCGGAGTGGACACCCCAGCTGGTGCCGAGGTAAAGGCAGCCGAAGGACCCGAAGAGGCCAAAGCGGCAGCTGGCACTGAAGGGGCTGAAGTGGCCATAGTTGCTATAACTCTCGGAGGTTGGACCTCGTCATCTGTAAAGGTCTAACCTTCAGTTTTTGCAAAGAACCTTTTTGGAGTGATGAAAAGGTCTTTTTCCAATATCTTGTCTTTTTACGCTGTCCAATGTCTTCTTTTCTGAAATTTTGCTAAGTATGGGCCAGTCGGCATGTTAGAGTGAGTGGTCGGATCTTCAGGGTAAGTGTTGAATAGTAGCCTAGGCCGAACTAGATTCTCTTGAGATTTCCCTTCTAAGACTAGCCCGTCGGCCTTCCGGACCAAGAATAGACTAGGGCGGTGATCAGATTCAAGCTATGGTAGAGCAACAAGCTTAGGAAATTTATCCTAAGTGTTGGTTTGTTGGCTTTCTGGACCCAGGAGCAGTTAAAGCAGCGATCGAATTTCAGCTCAGGCCGAAGCAACTAGCTTAGAAAATTTATCCTAAGTGTTGTTCCGTCGGCTTTCGGAAGTGGGCTGCCCTAGAGCCTTTGCCAACCGGAGTCAGACTTTCGGAAGTGGGCTGCCCTAGAGCCTTTGCCGACCGGAGTCAGACTTTCGGAAGTGGGCTGCCCTAGAGCCTTTGTCGACCGGAGTCAGACTTTCGGAAGTGGGCTGCCCTAGAGCCTTTGTCCACCGGAGTCAGACTTTCGGAAGTGGGCTGCCCTAGAGCCTTTGTTGACCAGAGTCAGACTTTCGGAAGTGGGCTACCCTAGAGCCTTTGCCAACCGGAGTTGGACTTTCGGAAGTGGGTTGCCCTAGAGCCTTTACCGACCGGAGTCGGACTTTCAGAAGTGGGCTGCCCTAGAGCCTTTGCTGACCGGAATCAGACTTTCGGAAGTGAGCTGCCCTAGAGCCTTTGCCGATCGGAGTCAGACTTTCGGAAGTGGTTCATAGAAGAAACATGAACTTCATTGATAGTACTTGCGGAGGTTATCTAAATTCCACGGACGCACCAATTGTCGTCCGTCCAAAAATTCAAGTCGATAAGTGCCGGCTCGGACCACTTCAGTGACCCGATAGGGTCCTTCCTAATTTGGAGAAAGCTTGCCTTGCTCGGTCGGCCTCGAGATTTCGGCCCTCCACAGGACCAAGTCTCCAACTCGGAAAGCTCGCACCTTGACTTGCAAGTTGTAATACTTTGCCATCTTTTGGCGGCATACTGCCATCTTCATGTTTGCCTGAAGTCTTGTTTCCTCAAGCAAGTCCAGGTCAGCCCTTCGTCGCTCGGAGTTGGCCGGTTCGGTGTAGTAGTCAATCCGGAGAGATTGGAGAGAAGTCTCAATAGGGATGATAGCTTCACTTCCATAAGTGAGGTTGAATGGAGTTTCGCTAGTCAATGCTCTGGCGGTCGTTCGATATGCCCATAATACTGAATGGAGTTCCTCCGCCCAAAGTCCCTTTGCTTCATTGAGCCGGGTCTTCAGCCCATGCAAGATTGTTCAATTGGTGACTTCGGTCTCTTCGTTGCACTGTGGGTGACCGACCGAGATAAGTCGGTGAGAGACTTGGTATTGCTGACATAAATCTTGAAATTTAGAGTTGTCAAATTGTCTTCCATTGTCAGTGATAATCGTCCGGGGAATGCCAAATCAGAAGATGATATTGTTCCAGATGAAGTTCTCTACCTTAGCCTCCGTTATCTATGCTAGTGGTTTGACTTCCACCCACTTTGTGAAATAGTCGATAGCCACAAGCAAAAATCCCCGTTGCCCGGAGGCCGGGGGAAAGGGTCCCAGGATATCCATCCCCCATTGTATAAACGGCCATGGGATAGTGATCGGAGTCTGCTCGCTGGTGGGTCTCCTTTGAATGACGGAGTACCTCTAACACGCATCGCACCGTCGGACGAAGTCCGACGTGTCCTTCTGAATGTTGGGCCAGTAGTATCCCTGCCGGATGATCGTATAAGCTAAGGATCTCCCTCCGAGGTGGTCGCCACAAATGCCTTCATGGACTTCTTTGAGGGCGTAGTCGGCGTCCACCAGCCCCAAGCACTTCAATAGCGGCTGTGAGAATGACTGCTTATAAAGGATGCCATTATGGACGACGTACTTAGAGGCCGTCAGGCGCACCCACTTGGCCTCAACCGGATCTTCTGGAAGGGTTCCCTTGGTCAGGAAAGTAAGGATCGAATCCATCCAAGAAGCTTCATGTTCCACCTGGTGGACCTCCATCGGCTCTTCGGCAATGCTAGGATGCCGCAAATACTCCACAAAGGTCCGGTCAGAAGTCCTGCTAGTGACCATAGCCAGCCTTGAGAGAGCGTCCGCCCGAGAGTTCTGTAGATGAGGTATGTGGAGGATTTCAAAAAATTTGAACCGAGGAATGAGATTTTATATCTTATTTAAATATTTTGCCAGGGTCGGATCCCTGGCTTCAAATTCTCCCTTTACTTGATTGACCACTAGCTGTGAGTCGGAGAAAACTCTGAGTCGGTTGATGCCCAGTTCGTTGGCGATCTGCAGCCCTGCGAGGAGGGCTTCGTACTCTGCTTGATTATTTGATATCTGAAATAAAAAATATAATGCATACTCTAAGTTCTCCCCGTCTTGGTCGACCAGAATCAGTCCGGCTCCACATCCTGTGAGGTTGGACACTCCATCCACATGGAGAGTCCAGGATAGCTCTACTTCATAGACAGCATCAACTTCAGGTACTTCGATCATTCGAGTAGGCATCTCCTGTCTCCACGTGCACTCTGCAATGAAGTCAGCAATTACCTGGGCCTTCAAAGTAGAGCGTGACTGGAAAGAGATGTTGAACTCCCCTAACTTGATGGCCCACTTGGCGAGCTGACTAGATGTATCTGGGCTCTGAAGGATCACCTTGAGAGGTTGGTCGGTCAGCACTACAATCGAGTGCGCTTGGAAGTACGGACGGAGCTACTTGGCAGATGTGACCAAGGAGTATATTAACTTTTGAACCTTGGGATACCTTGTTTTAGCATCGTGGAGGACTTTGCTGATATAATAGACAGGCTTTTGCTGTCCATCCTCTCTGACTCATACAAGGACGGCGCAAATCACCTCGTCTGACGCCGAAAGGTAGAGGTATAAAGGCTCCCCCTTCGCCGGTTTGGCCAGTAGCGGAGGGTTCTTCAAGTACTCCTTCAATGATTCAAAAGTCGACCGATAGTCATCGGTCCAAACAAAACCCTCCGATCAGCACAGGGTCTTGAAGAATGGCAAGGACTTCTCGGCCAAACGGGAGATAAAATGGCTGAGGGAGGCGATCTGGCCGGTGAGCTCCTGGACCTGCTTTTTGTTGGTCGGGTGTGCCATCTCTGTGACAGTTTTTATCTTGTTGAGATTCACTTCAATTCCCCTCTTGTAACCAGAAAGCCAAGGATTTGCCAGAAGTTACCCCAAAAGTACACTTTATGGGATTCAGCTTCATCCGATGGCACCTGAGCGCATCAAAGGATTCCTGCAGGTCCTTGATGTGGTCAGCCTTATGGAGACTCTTCATTATCATGTCATCCATATAAGCCTCCATGTTCCTACCTAGCTGACCTTCGAACACCCGGTTAATTAACCTTTGAAAGGTGGCGCCGACGTTCTTTAGGTCGAAGGGCATCATTAGATAACAATACAGACTTTTGTCGGTGGCAAAGGCGGTCTTCTCCTCATCTTCCGGATGCATCTTTATTTGATTGTAGTAGAAAAAGGCATCCATAAAGCTGAGAAGTTGATGGCCGGCCGTGGCATCCACCAGCTGATCAATCTTGGGTATTGGGAAGCTATCCTTTGGACATGCGTTATTGAGGTCGGTGTAGTCTACACAAATCCTCCACTTTCCATTGGATTTCTTTACATAACCACATTCGCCAGCCACTCAGGGTAGTGGACTTCCCTGATGAAGCCAGCATCACGGAGCTTCTTTACTTCCTCATCTATAGCTTTCTGTCTTTCGGCAGCAAAGCTTCTCTTCTTCTGTCGGACAGGTTGGTAGGTCGAGTCGACCTTGAGTTGGTGAGTGATGACCTCCGACGGTATTCCAGGTATGTTCGACGCCGATCAGGCAAAGACGTCGACGTTATCCCTAAGAAAGCTTATCAATTCTGACTTAAGATCTTCACTGAGGGAGCCCCCAATCTGAAGGACTTTAGTGGGATCATCCTCTCGTAGGGGAACAAACAGAATTCTTTCCCCTAGTTGATCGAGGCCATCGGCCTCCGTTGTTGGGTCAAGTTGATCCAGAGTTGGGCAGCCTTCTGACTATTGATTCATAATGGTTAGACATTGCCTGGCCATCCGACAGTCTCCCCTCATTACTCCGACCCTGCTCCTGGTCAAAAATCTCGCCAGCAGATGGTAAGTGGACACGATGGCTCTGAATTTGTTGAGGGTCGGTCGGCCCAGGATAGCATTGTAAGGAGAGGTCGTCTGAACGACCACAAAATTAATGAGGATGGTTTTCTGGAGAGGCTCCGTCCCAATTGTCACGGGTAGAACTATTTCTCCTTCCACTCCAACGGAGTTGCCCCCGAAGCCTATTAGCGGCACAGGGGATTCCCGCAGCATGGACCTAGATAGATTCATTCTCACAAAAGCATCATACAGCAATACCTCTGTCGAGCTTCCATTATCAATAAGTATTCTCCTTATATCATAATTAGCAATCACTGCTGACACGACTATAGGATCGTTCTCAAAAACAAGAGTTTCCAAGAGATCTTTGTTGGGAAAAATGATGGCACTGGAGCCCGTGGGCCTTTTAGCAATATCGACTCTGTCCTCGTAACTTCCTTCGGATTGCCGATGCAGCATGCCGACATCTCCGCCCATCGGTCTTTGATTGGGGAGCTCCGTCTCCTTCGAAGGGTTTCGGGTGTTTGATGCTTCGACCCGGTCCTGGTGGGGCCAGACATACTTGCGCAGGTATCCCCTCCGGAGAGGTCTTCAATGGCGTCCTTCAGCTACAGGCACTCTTCAATACTGTGCCCATGATCCCTATGGAAATGACAGAATTTATCTTTGTTCCTTAGGGCAGGAGGTCCCCTCATCGGTCGAGGCCTTTGCAGAAAGGTCTCATTCTCTATCTCCATCAGGATCTTCTCTCTTGGCAGGGACAGAGGTGCATAAGTCTCGAACCTTCAGGGAAAATCCCTCAGCTTCAGACTTTGGCATTGGGCCGACCGTCGAGCATCGCTCGGAGGTCGGACTTTGGGAGCTTTGTCGCTCTGCTTCTTCGGGGCCGGCCTTCCTTCAGCTTGACATCGCCGGCTGCTTGTTCTTCCGCCAGGGCATACTTCTGTGCTCTAGCTAGTAGTTCACTGTAGCTTGTCGGATGCTTCTTGTCCAGAAAAAAAGTCAGCCTGGACGAGCGGAGCCCTCGCTTGAAGGTTGACATTGCTACAGCTTCGTTCAAATCCGGGACTTCCATGGCCGCTGAGTTGAAACGGGCCATGAAATCCTGAAGGATCTCTCCCTCCTTTTGCAGCACAAGGAAGAGGTAGTCGGTATTCCTTGGTATCCGACTGCAAGTCCTGAAATAGGAAAGAAAAAGTGATTCGAGTTGAAAGGAGTGGATCGTACCTAGCCGGATGGCGGAGAACCACATCCGGGCGGTCTTCTTGAGGGTTGCGGGGAAGGCGATGCAATGGAGAGCATCGAAGGTACCCTGGACCATCATATGGGCCTTGTATGTGCCCAGATGGTCCATCGGATCGGTGGTACCATCGTAGGGGTCCACCTGTGGAATCTTGAAGTGGTGGGGGATCATCTCTGCCATAATTTCTTCAGAGAACGAGGGACGGGAGTTGTATACCTATCCTCCTTTGGCCTTATGTTGAAGGGCGATTTCAGCAATGCGCTCCTCCATGCGCATGATCTTGCTGGCATAGTCCTTCGTAGGCTCAAGAGCAGGCTGACCGCTGACAGGAATAGATTTAGCATAGGAAGGTGAAGCGGACCTTGCCCTCTTGCCATCAGCACGATCACCCAAGGACCTTCGGTGCTCTGCGGCGGTGTGAGAATAGTGTTAAGGGACCTCCAGCCGCCGGCTTCCCACAGCAGCAGTCGGGGGGTTGGTGCAGGAAGCAGCTGGTTGCTGCTGATGGTTATCAGCTGCTTCCTGGAAATGCTGGACTACAGTAGTAAGTGTCTTAATGCGATTCACCAAGGCTTGGAACTATTACAGCCCCAATGTGATGGTATGTTCTGCAGTAGCAGGGGTAGTGGCAGCAAAATCATTCTCTCCAAGAGGCTCCTCAGACCTAGAAGGAGAGACATCCCTCCTGGTAGCGGCACTTATTAGCCCTAGCACTTAGCTTATGTCCAAAAACACTCCTGACATAAGCAGGGCAACCATAAATATTAAAATACATAAGAATTGGCCTTTTTCCTTTCCATAATTCATATAGAGTGCTTTTAATTGCCTTTGATGGCACCCTATTCAGTATGTAGGCAGCAGTCTTTAGGACATAATCCTAGAAGGATACTAGAAGATATGTGAAGCACATCATGGACTGTACTATATCCAATAAGGTACGATTCCTCCTTTCTTCTATACCATTTAACTGTGGTATGTATGGAGGGGTCCATTCCGGATGAATGCCTTTGTCTTTAAGATAATTGAGAAATTCACTAGATAAGTATTTTTCTCCTTGATCAAATCGAAGGATTTTAATACTATGACCAGTTTGTTTCTCAACTTCACTTTGATATTCTTTGAATTTATCAAAGGTTTCAGACTTATGTTTTATTAGATACACATATTCGAACCTTGATAAATCATCAGTAAAATTGATAAAACAAGAGTATCCTCTTCTAGCTTGGGTTGTCATAGGACCTGTTGTGGCGTCAACTCCTGGACTGGGAACTGGGGCGGCTGGATGGGTTGGAGCACTCCTCTCTTGGGCGGACCTACATGAAGTCCCCAAGGGCGCCGATGGTGTTCCAGCGGGAGACCCTCCGATGCTTAAGTTAGCAGGAGATTGAAGGTAATAGAATGGAAGAATCAAGGAATCAACAGTCTCTAGAAAGGGAAGAGTTCTCTACCTTCGAACGAGGTCCCCTGGGTACCTTATATAGGCGTGGAACATTCCAAAATCCATTAGGGGAGAGGCTGAGAAAGACCGATCTGCCCCTAGGAGAATCTGGAGAGTGGCCACATGGCGTGCAGATACGGCGACTTCATGGAAGTAGTGGAGCAGGGTCATTGGGATAGCAGGATCCCGCAGTAATAGAAAGGTGCTTCTGGAACACCATGGATGCTAAGACTCGCCGGTCGGACGTCGGTCATGTGGCGGTCGGTCGGTCGGACCAAAGGCCAAAACTCCAATGGAGAGCAGTGGATCAGACCCTAGCAGGTGAGGGTAGTTCAGATCTCAGCTTCGGTGGGTCGGACCTTTGAAGGAGAGCGACGGGCCGGACCCCAGCAGGAGAGGGTCGTTCGGACCTCAGCTCCGGTGGGTCGGACCTCTGAAGGAGAGCGACGGGCCGGACTCCAGCAGGAGAGGGTCGTTCGGATCTCAGCTCCAGTGGGTCGGACCTCTTTAGTTGGAGTCTTGAGAAGGGCGGCCGGGTCGGACCGCAAGATTGGGCCGATTCTGGCGGAGGGTGAGCTGTCATGGTACAACAGGACCATACATATCTGTATGTACTAGACCTAACAACTCAGTTACCCTTTCTCTATATCCAGTGAATGAAGACTTGGTCATCTTATCCATGAGACAGGACTCACAAGTTCCTAATGACTCATGATCAAAAGGTTCAAAGAAATTATCTTTGTACAACTTGTTTATCCTGGACTCATTGATATGACCTAAACAACAATGCCAGAGATAAGTGACATTTACATCATCTCTCTTTCATTTTCTTATTCTTAACAAGCATAATCTCATCATTGAGTGGCAGAATCAAAAAACCATTAAAAAATATATCACAACCAAAGAGTTTTTTGGAAAAGAAAATTGAGCACCCATGGCTCATCAAATTTATTTCATAACCTTGTTTCATCAATAAAGGTATAGAAATAATATTCCTTATTATTGTGGGGGGATCACTAACATGGGACCCCTGTCAAACGCCATGTCGGATGAAGCTGCCATGTGGGACACCTCCGCCAGGACTCCTTCACCCGGCTGCGCTCCCTCAAGGTTGAGATGCCGAGGCCGAAGTCGAGCTCCGCCACTCATTCACCTGGCCGCGCTTCCTCCAGGTCGAGACACCGAGGCCGAAGTCAAGCTTTGCCTCTCCTTTGCCCGGCCACGCTCCCTCTAGGTCGACACATTAAGGTTAGAGTCGAGCTTCGCCTCTCCTTCGCCCGGCCACTCTCCCTTTGGGTCGAGACGGCGAGGCAGAAGTCGAGCTCCACCTCTCCTTCGCCCGGCCGCCCTCCCTCCAGGTCGAGACACTGAGGCCGAAGTTGAGCTCCACCTCTCCTTCACCCAGTCGTGCTCCCTCCAGGTTGAGATGCCAAGGTCGAAGTCAAGCTCTGCCTCTCCTTCGTTCGATTGTGCTCCCTTCGGGTTGAGATGTCAAGGCCGAAGTCGAGCTATGCCTCTCCTTCACCCGACCATGCACCCTCCGGGTCGAGACACTGAGGCTAAAGTTGAGCTCCGCCTCTCCAGATCGGCTCCACCTCGGACGAAGATTTTTGTAGTCAAATAAAATTGCCGCTCTCCCTGGATGGCGACTCGATGCCCGAGGGCCACTAAAAGATGCTTGCTAGGCCACAATGATGGTCCTAGCTACCACTTACACCAAAATGGAAGGAATCCTCCGATCGAGACTCTGCATTCTCCACCAATTATCTGCACCCTCCAAAAGAGGAAGTCAACCAGTAGATCCAGATCTAGGAGGCGATGGCCTGTCGATCGAGGCCCTTCTATGTTATCCAAAAGGAAGTGACCAGAAGAAATGTTAGAGTAAATGGTAGCTTCCATACCACCAAAATGGAAAGGCAACCCGTCCACGGCATGAAACATCACCGCACATGCCCGTAAGCATGGGGAAGATCCCGAGGTAAGCGGCGCACAATGCCCCCAACTAAAAGGGGTCTCCCAGATTCAAACGAGGTAGGTTCAAGTTAAAGTTCACGTTCAAGTTGAAGTTCAAGTTTAAGCTAAAAGCTCAAGCTAAGATTCGGTCGAGTGAGGTCCAACGAGAAAGAAGGGGGTAGTGCATAGAAAGACACTGCTCGAGGCTACCATGAAACCCCCAGGACGGGCCTAGATGGACAGAGCCATTCAGCTCGAGCTCTCCTCTGCTGTCACTCCCACACTCTGTTCTTGGCCTGCTCACACACTCTCACCTCATAAATTCTCCTCCTAGCATGGAGTCCACACTCAGGGCTCGACCAGGAGGATCAATTCTCCTGGATCATTACTGACTTGAGCATCGGAGTGCCCCCGTTGGAATTCCCGACTTGGGTCTCTAACTCTGTTGCACCTAAGTTGGATCCCGAGCGACAGGAGAACATTCCAAGCTCGACCTTAGCTACAGGCCACAACGATCTTGGCGGCAACAGATTGGCGTGCCAATTAGGGGGCAAGACACATCTTGATCCAACCCAAGCCCCTTGCAAGCAACCAACCGGGAGGATGGTGACGATGCGAGCGAGATAAGTCTCCACTAGCCATGCGAGGGATCCCCTTTCCTGTGGGGACCCGCATAGTCTAGAAGGGGAGCTTCCCACTCCAGCTCAACCATCTTCGGCGGACACTCAGCTAGCCGCACATGCCCAGCAGATGCAGATTCTTACTACGGCAGTGCGCCAGCTCCAGCACCAGCACCAATCCTTGGCTACCCACCTGCAGCCAGTGACTCCCACGGCCCATATCGCAGCACCCCGTGACAAGCCTGCATTCCTTCCAAGGAAGGCCTTCGTAGCTGCAGGCCACCACTAACCATCGAGGAAGCCAACAGACCCAGCGAAGAGGCAACGGGCTAGATCTACCGATCAAGAGAGCCGGTCCCCGGCATTAGAGCGGGTCGCTGCTAAACCCCACCAAGGTCGAAGAAGCAAGATTCCCCATCGTGACACCCCTCACATGTCACCTTCTCCACTCTAGTTGGCCTCCGTGGAGGGTTGAACCGATGAGGCCTTCAGGAACATGGCAGAGAAGCACCTGGAGGAGCAGGAGCGCAAGCTGGTGGAGCTCTCCTGCCAGTGTGCGAATCTGCAAGGCTCCACCAGCGAGCTGGTGGGCTATGATGCCCATCCCCCTTTTTCCCGAGAAGTCTAAGAGGAGTCAGTTTTGAGCCTGTTCCGCATGCCATAGGTGGATCCCTACGACAGGACCAACGGCCCCCTAGATCATCTTGAGAGCTACAAGTCCCTTATAAGGGTCCAGGGCACGACCGACGCTCTTCTATGCATCGGCTTTCCTGCTACTCTCCGGAAGGTGGCTCGGGTATGGTTCACTCGCCTAAAGCTGGAGAGCATCAACTGTTTTGCTTAACTGGAGTGATAGTTCATGGTCCACTTTGATGCTTGCTGAAAGGTGCCACGAGAGACAGACAGCCTCTTCTCCATCAGGCAACAAGACCACGAGCTCTTACGGGACTCCGTGGCCCACTTCAAGGTTGCCGTGCTGGAGATCTATAACCTTGATGAGCCAATCACCATGCTGGTGCTGAAGAGAGGGCTCAGGACATCCCGCCTAACCAACTCTCTTGACAAGAAACCCCCCAAGAGGTACTCTGAGCTCCTCCTTCGAATCCAGAAGTACATCCATGCTTAGAAGGCAGATCGCACGAGGATGGAGCTGGATGGAAGGCCTCTGAAGAAGCCAGCTTCTGGGGAGACCCCCGGGAAGCAGAAGCTCGAACCATCGACACCGAACTTCCGCCAGAGGCCGAAGCCAAGGAGATACCCCAACCCAGAAGAGAGTTTCATGCCTCTTCTAGCCCCAAGGGTGAAGATCCTCATGGAGATCTAGGGTGAGCGCTATCTGAAGCACCCACCTCCGCTGAAGCTGTCTACCAGTCGCGACAGGTCAAAGTACTACCAGTTCTACCACGGCCACAACCATGACATCGAGGAATGCTGGTACCTCAAGAAGGAGATTGAAGATCTCATAAAGAGGGGCTACCTTGGGAGGTTCATGGGGGGCAAGCCTCCAGTGGAACCTCAGGAACTCACCGCCCTCCCTCCGGTCCCTGCAGTCGACAACCGCCTTACTGAGAAGCCGGTGGGGATGATATGCTGGGGAGTCGAGCGCGCTTCCAAAAAGGCCCGGGGGGAGAAAGTTCTGAAGATGTACTTCCCTTTGTAAGGGAGGAGGGTTTGAAAATAAAAATGTAAACAATGATGCTGTGGTCATCGAGATGACGATCGCAAAGTATCTTGTAAAATGGATCATGGTTAATAGTGGGAGCTCCATGGATGTGCTTTTTTAAAATACTTTCTCTAGGATGAATCTATCCTCTGCTCTGCTCAGACCTGGGTACACACCCATCACTGGTTTCACAGGTGACTCAATCGGAGTTGAGGGGAAGATCACTTTCCCAGTTACTGCCAGGAGATCACTTTCACTGTTGTTACGCTTCCCTCAGCCTACAACCTGCTCGATGCGGTCATTTCCACAAAGTGCCTATTGGTGCAGTTTTCAACTCCCTACGATGTCAGGGAGATGAGGGGGGCACCTTAGCCAATCCAACATTGCCTCCAAATCGTCCCCAGGGCCAAGGTTACCGAGGATGACCCTAGCACGGACGACCTCGACCAAAGGGTGCAGGATCCTAGAGGTGGCCCGGTCGAGCGGCTGCTATCGTATCCCCTCAGAACCGATGAAGATGGTCCAGATTGGGGCGCAGCTGCAAGATGATGAACGAGCCCACCTGCTGGAGTTTCTCTGGGTGAATGCCGACATGTTCACTTGGATGACTGCCGACATCCCCGAGATCCCACCTGAGATCATAACCCATAAGCTGAGCATCGACTTGAAATATTGCCCTGTGTGGCAAAAGAAAAGGATTTTTGCACTGGAAAGATAAAGGGCGATCAACGAGGAGGTGGACAAACTCCTCACAGTCGAATTTGTTCGGGAAGTGCAATTTCTGAGCTGGCTGGCAAACATGGTTATGGTGAAGAAGAATAACATGAAGTGGAGGATCTGTGTAGACTACACCAACCTCAACCAAGCCTGTCTGAAGGATAGCTTTTCTCTATCGAAAATTGATCAGTTAGTGGATGCCACCTCAGGGCACCGCTTGTTCTCCTTCGTGGATGCATTCTCTGGGTACAACAAAATCCAGATGCACCCGGAGGATGAGGAGCACACTGCCTTCATCACCGATCGAGGGATGTAGTGCTACTGGATGATGCCGTTCAGCTTGAAGAATGCTGGCACTACACACCAGCGCCTAGTCAATCAAGTCTTCAAGGACCAGATCGGTAGGAACATGCAAGTCTATGTGGACGACATGCTCATCATGAGCAAGCCGAGGTTGGACCATGTCGTCGACCTCGTGGAAGCTTTCCAAAACCTCTGGGAGCATAAGATGAAGCTAAATTCGGCAAAATGCACTTTCGAAGTAGCAGCAGGAAAGTTCCTTGGCTTCATGGTGACCCAAAGAGGAATCGAGATGAACCCGGAGATGGTCCGATGATCATCGACATGGAGCATCCGACCTCAAAGAAGCAGGTACAATGCCTGACGGGTCGGATAGCTGCACTGAGCTAGTTCATCTCGAGGTCGGTGGACTACTACCTTCCTTTTTTCAAGGTGCTGCGTAAGATGAACGACTTCACCTAGATAGAGGAGTGCAAGATGGCCTTTGAAAAGCTTAAAGGCTTCCTAGCATCACCACCACTACTCTCCAGGTCGGAGATAGGAGAGGAGCTCTTGCTATACCTGGCGATCACCCCTGGAGCTATCAGTTCGGTACTCATCTGCACGGATCAAGATGGATCCTAGAAGTCGGTATACTACACCAGCAAGATCCTTTGGAATGTTGAGATCAAGTACACCCGATCCAAAAAACTAATTTTTGCCCTTATCATGTCTGCTCAGCATCTCAGGCTGTACTTCCAAGCATATTCGATCATGGTCTTGACGGACCTGCCCCTGAGGGTTGTGCTTAGTCGACCAGACACATCCGGGCATTTGGCCAAGTGGGCACTAAAGCTCAGCGAGTTTGACATCGCATACCGACCGAGGTCATCCCAAAAGGCTCAGGTGCTGGCCGACTTCCTAGTCGAGTATGCGGGACTTGCTGAAGAGCTAGAGCAGACGATTCCGGAGCACCAAGTGGAGCCCGATGTCGAGGAGTATTGGATCTATTGGGAATTATGTCCCAAAGCCAATCATCTAGGCAGTAGATGGTTGTGCTATCTTTGTATTTGTATATAAATTCTTTTAATAAATACAAGTTATTTATTTTGGCTATCCATCATATTTATATTTTTCTGTAAAGAACTCTAGTGTGATCGAGTCCTTAGAACTACATTGTTTGATATATAGAGGATATATCAGGTAGTTCTTAAACTGGTTCACAACCAAAGGATACGTTGTTATAGGACGATGATGTATGGTTGTTGTATGTCACATTTGTTGGTTGTCCTCTTAACCAAGGAGTGTGGAGACACTGGTGTGACATGCAAGTGAAATGTGTGACATTTCACTGAACATGACCATTTGCGAAGCTCCCTTCTGCCAAAGGGTTGCTTGCGAAGGGATATAGATATATGTGTCCCTCATACCTGAGGTCACCATGGCAGCTTGCAAGCAACTCATTGTACTTTGGTACCGGACTACCTGAATTTCTAATCCAGTGATGGAAGGTTTCTGGGTGCAGTCAAGTACTTGTGGAG
The DNA here is from genome assembly GCA_021397845.1 of Areca catechu. Classification (NCBI taxonomy): domain Eukaryota; kingdom Viridiplantae; phylum Streptophyta; class Magnoliopsida; order Arecales; family Arecaceae; genus Areca; species Areca catechu. The sequence continues at coordinate 24,085,169 of CM038048.1, forward strand.
CGGTGGAGGATCAAGATGGAATTGATCGCTCTAAATAGTTTGGAGTGAATGACTCACTATGTCTCAATTCAATAAAACCTTGGCCAGGATAGTTTTTGTGAGGAGTCACAGAACTTGTGAGGTTGAGACATGATCTAGATAAACCAAATTAGGGTTGGCAGTCTAACCCTAGGTCATCTTGAGCATTGTGAGGTCAAAGGGATGAATTATACGGCAACCATATGCCAGAGGTTCTTATGAGGTGCTCTGCATCTTCGACCTATCCGGACGTCGGGTATCATTGCTAGATGAGGACTTTGACTAGTACTGAAAATATTCTAGTGTTACCGTCTTAGTGTTCGAACCTATGGAGTCACACACCATAGAGGACTTCTATCTGATCTTTTGGCTAATCGATGATTGAGAATCATTGACATCACCAGAGATCAATTTGATTGACCAGGTTCCAAGTGTCGACACTTGGAATTTTGCAGGTGTCGACACTTGGTAAAGTGTCGACACTTGGCAATTTTTAAGTGTCGACACTTCCTATGATGAACAGATTCTGGAAGGATTTTGTGGAGATTTTTTGGACAGGTTTTGACCTGGTTTGAATTTTGAATTCAAACCAGTTTTGGCTCTAAGGCTTTATGGTATGAAAATTGTACTTACCTTAATGGGTTGGACCCATTCGGAATGGCCTTGATCCTCTCCCCCATTCTCTCTCCTCATCTCTCCTTCTTTTTTCTTCTCCCTCTCATGGTTGCACCTATAAATGAGGGTCATTCTATAGGCTGCAGAGGTTACAACAACAGCAAAAGAATACTTTGAGAGAGATAAAGAAGGGTTGTGAGAGTTCTAAGGATTGGGTGTGAGCAACCTAGCACTCTAGCTAGGTCTTAGGAAGAGAGGTTTTGGGAAGGGGTTATTGCTCTCCTCCTAGTCTTCCTGGAAGAAGAAGATCGACCAAGGATCCTGAAGAGCTAGCACTCTGAGGGAGTTGATCAGAGTCAAGCCCAGGTGTGGATTTTCTCTAGAGGCTAGACGCATGTGTGGCTCGAGCACCCTCTTCCTTTTCACAGCACTTCCACTGCTTCTCTCTAAGGTATAAAGGTATGGTACTTTTATATATATTCTCTTGCTTTTGATGTTATATGCATGCTAGATCTTTATACTAGTTCCTGTTGCGGGCAGATCGATAGATCATTTAGATTTATCTACCGAGCCTTCTGCTGTGCATGCCTTAAAAATATTTTAAAATGCATATCTTTCTGCCCTCTATTCTTGCATATTATATGCTTGGTGTAGGTGCTTTTCACCTTCAATGGTATCAGAGCCAGGTTCCTTTTTGTAGTATAATGATGCTAACATGCTAATAACATCTCTTCTTATGTACTTGGATTAAGTGCTTCACCATGGCCGTCCAGTCATAGGAGAGAAGTAGGGCTGCAAGACCCTCTCTTCCCATTTAATGGGATCTCCTATGGCGTGTAGGGGTGCCGCTGTGATTGACTCTTGAAAAGGAAAATAAGAAGCGAGAAAATGTAGATTAAAAATATTTTAATCTAATGAAATGATCATAAAATAACTTTAGATAAGATCTAAGAGTTTTTATTGATCGATTTTGATTGAATGTTTGGAGAAATATTAGATTTGAAATCACTATTTTTTCATTGTCTCAGGCTATGAGTCGACACTTGGCCTTTGAAGTGTCGACTCATGAGAAAATTTTCTGAGATCTGGTTTCTATTTTTCTTCTGAGACAGGATGAAGTATTGACACTTGACCCTGAAGTGTCGATACTTGACCTTTAAAGTGTCGATACTTGAGTGTATGCCAGAAAACATGTTGTTCTATTTTCTGTTCCCTGTCTCAGGCCTTGAGTCGACACTTGCTCCTGAAGTGTCGACACTTGGGTTGAAAAATTCTGAAAAATAGTGAATTCAAATTTTAGTTTTTGTAAAATTATTTTACATTTATAAATTAAAATTATTTTAATTTATTTGAGGCTATTGAACTTAATTGAGAATTAAGAATAACTACTAACTCTAGGAATTTGATTCAAAGATTTTAAGTCATTTCAATAAGCCTTAAGGGTCATAGGTTAGCTTCTATTAGGTCCTTAATCGAGTTAGACCTAAGTTTAGATGCATTGGACTAATAAGAGAACTAATCTAATCAAATGTTGAGTTAGGGTTTCTTCTCTTTAGATCTCTTTAATAGTTAGATTGATTAGTCCATAATCTAAATGGACCTAATTTGTAGCTCAGTGGAAAGCCCGAGTCTTTAGGCTAGTCTAATCGAGTCTGATGAACCGATTGGTGTTGAGGTAAGTTTGGCATTGTGATCATGGTTCTTTAGGGCTACCTCTTACCTGGCCAACTTCGTTGGTGTTTAAGGCAAGACGGTTAATGGCGGAACTCAACCCATGATCTCACTTACCTGGCCAATGTGGTCGATCAGGATTGATTAGATAGCTTATTGACTCGTGTTAACCCTTGTCACCCAAGGTTAATCAGTCTTGATTGATTTTAGGTGCCCATAGATCATTAGTTATGTGTAACCCTCCTAGATTGCTGATGTGGTCAGTGGGAGGTTGATCCATGTCTTCTCATCTCTTCATCTGTCACATTAATTTAAAACTCTCTGAATTATTAGGTCCTTAAAAGGATAAAGTTATAGGGATAACCAAGTCCTAGCCTCCCATTAAGTGGGATAGTAATGTATCCAATAGTTGGGTGTTCATCGACAGATCCAAAGATTGGATGTTCATCAGGCTATTGGAATTGCTGTTCCTAATATGATGGCTCAGTGCGACTCTCTTAACGGCGGTCAGGTGGGCTAGCCAAAGTCGGGCTTGACTATTCATTAATTAGAAGCATTGAATTTTGTCATGTTAACAATTGGACCTAACCAGGACCTTCAATAGGAGATCCAAAGGCCGATTGAAGTGCTTATTGGGGCAAAATCCAAATACTAGAGGTTACTTGGAGAAGTAATCGATTAAAGAACCTACCTTTAGACATGCATTGGTGGGCCGGCCAAAGTTGGGCTAATGTGTTGTCTATTGGACTCTGGTACCCACTAGGAAATTAAAATAATTTCTCTGATTGGAGGTAGAGGCTACCAATCTGAGCAAAATAGTGGGAGGGACCTTTAGACTAAAGTCCATGCCTTTAGGTTAATAATTCATATACACTAATTAGTTTTGGTTTTCCTTTTAGATGTCTTCCAATATGTCACTCCGATCTCTTCTCGACAATGAGAAGCTTAATGGACCCAACTTCGATAGCTGGTATCGAAGGCTCAGGATTGTCGTGGAGCACGAATGGATCATGTATGTGATATCGGATCTGGCACCTGTGATCCTTGCTGCCAATGCTCAGGGTTTGGTTAGAGACACTTATCAGAAGTGGCTCTCTGACAGGACCACTGTTTGATGCATTATGTTGTGGTGATGAACGACGAGTTCAGTCGCAAGTTCGAGGAAGCCTAGCCGGAAGAAATCCTTCAAAGGTTGAAGGAGTCTTTCAGGATACTAGACGATGTTGAGAGGTACAGGGTCTCCTGTGCTATCTACAACGCGCGGATGCGTGATGGAGCCTCGGTCACTGATCATGTACTGTACATGATCGAGATGATTGAGTGCTTGGGCAAGCTCGCTTGTCCCTTGCATGAACAGCTTGGGAAAGATGTGATTTTGAATTCTCTCCCCTCCTCATATCTTGACTTTCTCGATCATTATAGAATGAATAAGCCTGTAGTCAACTACCATGGTCTGTTGGGGTTGCTGCAGACTTATGAGAAAGACCACCAATTGAATAAAGGGGTGGTGAATATAATGGGAGGTTCTTCGAGAGGGCGTCGTCCCTTTAAGAAAGGGAAGAAGAAAAATAATAAAGGAAAAAATGTGCTTAATGCTTCTGGGCCCAGTCAGGCCAAGAAAGTGAAGGCTGATCAGAGTCGTGTAGAATGCTTCTTCTGCAAGAAGCAGGGACACTGGAAGAGGAACTGTCCTCTTTACATTGCATCCCTTGGTCCGAACAGGTCCAAGAAGAGAAAGGTGCAGGATGGTCCTGAATAAGGTATTTCTATGATAACACCTTGTAGTTTCTCTGTTTGCGATACTACTAACTGGGTATTGGATATAGGAAGTCCAATTCATATTTGCAATTATTTGCAGGGACTTCAAGTTAGTAGAAGATCCGAGGATGGCGAGAGGTTCTTGAACGTGTGGAATGAAAGCCGAGTTCCAGTTTTGGCATTGGGAGTCCTTAAACTTGTTTCGAGTCCTGTACTATCGTTTTGAACAAGTGTCATTTTTGTCCTTCCTTTATTTTAAATGTCATTTCTGTAGGCCAGTTGGCTGTGTATGGTTACAAACTATTAATAAAGAATGACATTTGCAAAATCATTTGGAATGATTCTATAGTTTTGAATGGACAAATGTGTGATGGCATCTATGTACTATCGCGACCTGTTAGTGTAATGTACACGTCTTGCAAACGCCCTAGGATAGATAATGTCAGCGATGCATACCTATGGCATTGTAGGCTAGGTTATATTAACAGGAATAGGATAAACAGGTTGAAAACCAAGGGTCTTCTCGATTTTAGTGAAGATAGTTCACTTCCAACCTATGAGTCCTATCTTCTTGGAAAAATGACAAAGTCACTTTTTGCTGAAAAAGGTGAACAAGACAATTAGATTCTAAGTCTGATACATACTGATGTATGTGGACCCATGAATATTAGTGCCAGGGGAGGGTATGATTATTTTATTACTTTTACAGACGACCTTTCGAGATATGGTTGTCTTCTTGATGAGACATAAATCTGAATCGTTTGAAATGTTCAAACGATATCGTAATGAAGTAGAAAAACAAATTAAAAAGTGTATCAAAACCCTTCGATCCGATCAAGGCAGTGAATACCTTTCTGGCAAGTTTCTGACATATCTCGAGGAGAATGGGATTTTCTTTTAGTGGACACCTCTAGGGACACCTCAATTAAATGGAGTGTTTGAGAGGAGAAATCGAATCCTATTAGACATGGTTCAGTCCATGATGGGCTTTGCTTCTCTACCGATATCCTTTTGGGGATATGCTTTAGAATCAGCCTGTTACCTTCTAAATAGGCCTCCAAGTAAGTCCGTTAGCAAAATATCATATGAGATATGGACCGGACATAAGCTGACACTTTCATACCTTCGGGTTTAGGGATGCCCGATGATGGGGATCTAGGGCAGGTCCAGGTTCTTTTTCCATTTTTCTTGATTTTCTTGTATTTTTTTAATTTTTGGCTATTCCTGCTATTCCACCTATTCCCACTATTCCAGCTTTATCCCAAATTTATCCGAACCTTATTCCAGCCTTATTCCATCTTCATCCTGTGTTTTTAAAAAGCTTCCCAAACCCTAGCCCCCGCCCTACCGGCCCCAAATCTGGGCTGCCCGACCCCCGGTCATCGCCGCCGACCCTTCGCCGGTGCTCGCTGGCCCTGCCCATGCCAGAAAATCCGGCCGCCCGTTGCCCATACCGTGGGAAGATGAACGGACATGGAGGCGTCTCCCCGTCGCCTGCCCACGGCAACCGCTGCCACCGCCACCACCGGCTTGCTGCCGGCCGCCAGTCCCGCCGCCCGCCAGCTCTCGCCCGGCCATCAGGGGGCCCTCGCCGGCGCCCAGGGCCCCATGGCCCGTGGGAGATGAACGGACGCGTCCGTCCATGTGACGCCGCCCCCCGTCGCCGTCGCCACCCACTTGCCGCCATCCCTCCATCCACCGGTTGCCACCGGAGGTGATTTCCTCCCCCCTGTGCACATCCGCATGAGATGAATCCGCACGCTTTTTGGAGTAGTCCAAGCAACACTCTTTTCAAAGTAGATCATCAAGTCGACATGCTTCCCAAAGTAGATCAGCACCAATATTGATGTAGCATGGATTTTGGTGTAATTTATTTTTCCTTTTTGGGTTTCTTGTAGGCTAAGTAACTGGGGGTTTTGGTTTTTCTATATAATAGCCCCTCCCCCTCTTGTAAAGTTTAAGTTTGAATGAAATTTTTGGGTTTTCCACTGGTTCTAGTTCTGGGCTAAGGCCCGTCTTTCCTTTACTTGCGAGTGTTGAGGGGTGTGAGACCCCACTTCCTTCGCTCCATGCGAGCGTCGAGGGGCGCGAGGCCCTAGTTATCCCCCTTTTCAATAGAGTCCCCCTCTAGGTCTTAGGAATTTTTCTTTACGGCCCCAGGTAGTGATTTGGGTGGGATGCCCTAGGCTCCGCATGTAGTGAGATGGGTGGGATGCCCTATATTACATATAGTGGGATGGGTGAGATGCCCTAGAGATGCGACGTCTCTCCGTGAAGGTGAGTCCCTAGTCCTAGAGTGTCCATGTTTCCTATCCTCCATCCCATTGTTCCTCCACCAAGAAAATTGAAAACCAAAAGAGTTCAGCCGTTTTAGGATTTAGTGTTAGTTCACCCTAGTCCCAGGAGGCTTCTTAGCCCTCCCACGGTCCTAGTTTGTTTAGGTGGTGTTCCCTTTTTCCAAATAAATTGGGGTACATCGAAGTCCGTCCCTCATCAATTTGGTATCAAAGCGAGTTGTGGATTAGGGTGTGCTCCATTTTTTGAACTCGACGGAGTCGAGTTCTTCGCGGTCAAGGAGAATGATGGGGATCCAAGGCTGGTCCAGGTTCTTTTTCTATTTTTCTTGATTTTCTCGTATTATTTTTATTTTTGGCTATTCCCTCTATTCCACCTATTCCCACTATTCTAGCTTTATCCCAAATTTATCCCCACTTTATTCCAGCCTTATTCCATCTTCATCCTGTGTTTTTAAAAAGCTTCCCAAACCCTAGCCGCTGCCTCGTTGGCCCCAGATCTGGGCTGCCCAACCCTCGGCCACCGCCGCAGACCCTCCACCAGTGCTCGCCGGCCCAGCCGACGCCGGAAAATCAGGCCACCCGCCGCTCAAGCTGTGGGAGGACAAACGGACGTAGTGGCATCCGCCCGCCACCTGCCAATGACCACTGCTACCGCCACCGCCATCGGCTTGCTACCGGTCGCCTGTCCCGCCACCCACTGGCTCTCACCCGGTCGTCGGGTGGGCCGTCGCCAGCGCCTAAGGCCCCTCGGCCCATGGGAGACGAACAGACGTATCCATCCGTGTGACGCCACTGCTGCCGCCCACCGCCTGACGCCACCGCCACTGCCCGCCTGCCGTCGTCCCACCACCCCGCTGTCCGTCGGCCAAGGTCCGGCTATTGGAGGTCTTCGCCAGTGCTCGGGGCCACACGCCCATGGGAGACCAAATGGCACGCCCTGGGCGTGCCGTGCCATCCCTGTGCCATCGCCTCGCCTGCAGCCGCTGCCGGCTATCCGTCGCTTGCCGTCTGCCAGCCTCATCCACCGCCCGCTTCCCGATGCTGCCCATCCGCTTGTTGCTACCGGAGGTGATTTCCTCCCCCCTGTGCACGTCCGCGTAAGATGAATCGCATGCTTTCTGGAGCAGTCCTGGTGTGGACACCAGAAACCGAAATAAACTCACTCCAACAAGTTAATCAAGTCTTAAAGCAATGAAAGCCAGCAACAAGACTCAAATTCTGGACCCCAGAATTTGACCACATGAAGAAGAGAAGACACATCAACCAAGCAAGAGAAAAGGACCATCAACTAGGACCACTTGGCGCCACATGTCATTCCTTATCCAAGTAGAAGACCATCTCATCATCAGGCGTGACCTCACTAGCCACCTCATCACTCTTTGGCGCCAACAAGGAAGACTCAAATTCAAGGAGGTTGGCCACACCCCTCCAAGTCCTCCACCAAATCCTCCAACCCCCCCCCATCCCTCCAAACTCTCCACCAAATCCTCCAACCCCCCTTGTAACCCTCCTCAATTTGGGGAGTTTTTAAATTTCAAAAGCTAGCTTTGTGAGGCTATTAAAGGCCTTGGATGCCCATTGTAAAGGGGATTGATTTTGGGAATGAATGAAAATTGAAGTTGAATTTTGGAAGTAGAAGTTGTCTTGTGTTTTTTTTTTTCCTTATGTGAAAGTTTCCCATCCTCTTCCTCCACGCCAAACCCATTCTTTTTCCCTAGCAAAGCATCTTCCAAGCTCACGTGAAGGCATTGGAGGTCCTTCGAAGTCTTTGAGTTGTGAACCGGGTTCACCTTGACAAAGAACCAACAAGCTGAAGCCCCAAGTCCAGGGTTCTGATCTCTGTTATCTAGGTTCTTCAGTTCTGAGCATTGGTAGTTTCAAGGTATGAATCAAAAGAAGGTTGGAAAGCTCATCAAGGTAAGTCCACAATCATTAGCCCCTATTGTCTAGATCTTCTTCCTTCTTAGTTTAGGATTGTGTCTAATCAAGTAAAAATCCCATTTCTTATAATCCTTAAGTCTTATTATGATGAGTACAATGCTAGTGTAATTAGGTTTCATTGCTCTACAAACCATATTCAAAACATTAATCATATGTTTGCTGCATCAAATTGGTATCAGAGCATGGTTGCATTAGGGTAGAATAGTTCTCTTTAAATCTAAGCAAGATCTAAAATTCATGCCTCCTGAGCGGGTGTACTCCAGTACACTATCACGACCCATAGGAATAATGAGCCCCTGGCCAGATGTGAATTTTTTAGATTGAAGTTTGGGTAAGCCATTGCACTTGTTTGATTAGGTTATGTTTTCTGAAAATTTGCATCTGTTTATTATAATCCATCTGCAGCTCCAAAGGCATGTCACTGATTTTTTGTTGAAATATTTTTTTTCTTGTTCCTTTTTAAGTCAGTTATCACCATATTAAATTTCATCATCAAAAAAAAATTATAAAAAAAATGAAAATTTCTGCAGTTTGACACTGTCATTAGGGCTCTATTCTATCCTTTTTATTTATCTTCATTTGTAGGATCTTCTTAGAGTAGTACAGATTTTAGTTTTAAATTTCCTTTCATCTGCATTGAAACATATAAGTTAGAAATCCTCTGTGAATTTTTCAGAATCTTTGGATATTTTTTTCATCACGTTTTCCATACCACTTTCAAACTGCAACACACTTCTGCAGCACCTTTGCATTTCATTCATCTCATGAGAAATCAAATTAAGGGCATCAATTTGACATAGGGTTAGGGTTTCATCACCTGTCCCTAGCCCAAAAATATCACCACCCAGCATATCGATCCTAGCCCGTTAATTAAAATTGAGTAGAACGTTAATTTCCCTAGTGGGTTAGGGACACCAACAAGTTGGGTTCAAGTTAGGGTCAAGTTAACTGTGTCAGCTAATTGGTGTGTGCTTACTAGCTTGGTGTCTAGGATTGGTGCATCAGGGCTTGTGATTTTGTCCGCCTACCTGGCCAATCTCAGATTGGTGTCTAAGGTTTGGCAATCAGGGACCTTCACTCCCCTCCACCTACCTGGCTAAGTCCCATAAGTAATACTAGCTAGTTGGTTCACTTAATTAGACCTCTAATTTGTGCTCTAGGTCTAGGAAACCTTAGCTCGAGCTTGAGTCTACTTGCATGCATGAAAACTAGATCAGGGGCCTCATATTCACCAGTCCAGACCCAGTCTAGTGTAGCCATGGACCCGAATCTTGAAACCATGCTGAAAGGCCTAAATGATCTAATGGCCCAATTGAACCAAATTCTGGCTAAACAATTTCTCTTAGACCAACCAACTCCTACAATCCCATTAGCTCATATAAATGATATGAGTAAGAACCCTGAAGTACAAGTTGAGTTCATTAATAACCAAGACTTAGGGTATCCTCAAACTGAAGGGCTAGGGAAGGAAGAAGGCAAATATGAACCTAGTTAATATGTGTATGAGACTAACATAAGTTTAATAGATGAATATGAAGGGGAAGACTGTGAAGAGAACAACTTTAGTACCTTACCTGAGGAAACCTTTGGTAAAGAAAAGATTATTGAGCCTGGTCCTGAAACATCAGAACAACCAAAATTTAGTGAGGACTTGGTTCCCGTAAGACAATGCCCTCAGGAAGAACCCAATACTTTAGCTTCGACACAAGAACTCCTTCAGGTACCTGAGAAGAACCCAATCATTATTTTAGAAGACTTTCCTGATGACCTTCAACTACCTAGAAGCATCCTGCCTGTAGATCAAAATTCTAATCTTAAGGTCATCATGAGTAACCAAGGTCTGTTTCAAGATTCTCCTAAATTACCCCAAGTCTCGGATTCCTATCATAATTTTAGAGCCATTAAGTTTCATTTTGATGAGATTACTAGGATGCATGAGCTTTTAAGGCCTATTCCTTTTGCTACCTACTTTTGGAAAACCTTATGGCATTTGCTAGGAACCCATGGTAAATTCTCATGTGCATGCCAGACCAGGGTCAAACCTAGAAAGTCATTAATCTGTTAGGTTTAGGCCCTAGAGAGTCTAATAAAATTCCTCTCAATAAGGATGCCTAGTTCAGTCTGCATTTTGTAAGTGCTCGTGTAAGTTTCTGAGTCTGCTGAGTCTTTTGCACAGCATGTCACAAATTTGCATAAAGAAATCAGTAATAAGATCAACCTGAGCAATGAAACTTATAAACACTTAGTTGACTCACATAAGATGGCTAAAGAATTCGGTGAAGGGGATTATGCGATGATTAGGCTCAACCCTGAACGGTTCTCCTCTGGAACCATAAAGAAGCTGCATGCCCGCGGAGCGGGACCTTTCAAGATCTTAAAGAAAATAGGGCCTAATGCATATGTTTTGGAACTTCCACCTAATATGGGTATCAGTACAACCTTTAATGTTTCAGACCTAGTAGAATACAAAGAACCAGTACTAATACCTAGTGAGCCTTTTGGGCCAGAAACTTTCATTGAGAGTGAATATGTTTCCAAGTGTCCACCACCAACCCTACCTGAGCGGAGAGAGAGGATTGAGAGAATCCTGGATGACAAGACCATTACTACCAGGAATAAGGAGTATCAGCGATACCTGGTTCAATGGCAGGGTCAACCTGAGTCCGACAACTCTTGGATTACTCGAGAGGACCTGCAAAGACTTAACCCAGACTTGTTCGAGCATTACCAGGGCAAAGTTGAACCATACTCGACTGGGTCGAGTTCTGCCCACCCTAGGAGAATTGGTGTGGACACCAGAAATCGAAAGAAACTTCACTCCAACAAGTTAATCAAGTCTTAAAGCAATGAAAGCCAGCAACAAGACTCAAATTTTGGACCCCAGAATTTGACCACATAAAGAAGAGAAGACACATCAACCAAGCAAGAGAAAAAGACCATCAACTAGGACCACTTGGCGCCACATGTCATTCCTTATCCAAGTAGAAGACCATCTCATCATCAGGCACCACCTCACTAGCCACCTCATCACTCTTTGGCGCCAACAAGGAAGATTCAAATTCAAGGAGGTTGGCCACACCCCTCCAAGTCCTCCACCAAATCCTCCAACCCCCCCCCATCCCTCCAAACTCTCCACCAAATCCTCCAACCCCCCTTGTAATCCTCCTCAATTTGGGGAGTTTTTAAATTTCAAAAGCTGTCTTTGTGAGGCTATTAAAGGCCTTGGATGCCCATTGTAAAGGGGATTGATTTTGGGAATGAATGAAAATTGAAGTTGAATTTTGGAAGTAGAAGTTGTCTTGTATTTTTTTTTCCTTATGTGAAAGTTTCCCATCCTCTTCCTCCACGCCAAACCCATTCTTTTCCCCTAGCAAAGCATCTTCCAAGCTCACATGAAGGCATTGGAGGTCCTTCGAAGTCTTTCAGTTGTGAACCGGGTTCACCTTGATAAAGAACCAACAAGCTGAAGCCCCAAGTCCAGGGTTCTGATCTCCGTTATCCAGGTTCTTTAGTTCTGAGCGTTGGTAGTTTCAAGGTATGAATCAAAAGAAGGTTGGAAAGCTCATCAAGGTAAATCCACAATCATTAGCCCCTATTGTCTAGATCTTCTTCCTTCTTAGTTTAGGATTATGTCTAATCAAGTAAAAATCCCATTTCTTATAATCCTTAAGTATTATTATGATGAGTACAATGCTAATGTAATTAGGTTTCATTGCTCTACAAACCATATTCAAAATATTAATCATATGCTTGCCGCATCAAATCCAAGTAGCACGCTTTTCAAAGCAGATCATCAAGTCAACATGCTTCTCAGAGCATATCAGCAACAATTTTTATGTAGCATGGATTTTAATGTAATTTATTTTTTCTTTTTTGGGTTTCTTGTAGGCTAAGTAACTGGGGGTTTTGGTTTTTCTATATAATGGCCCCTCCCCCTCTTGTAAAGTTTAAGTTTGAATGAAATATTTTGGTTTTCCACTGGTTCTGGTTTTGGGCTGAGGCCCATCTTTCCTTCACCTGCGGGTGTCGAGGGGTGTGAGACCCCACTTCCATCGCTCCATGCGAGTGTCGAGGGGTGCGAGGCCCTAGTTATCCTCCTTTTCCATCGAGGCCCCCTCTAGGTCTTCGGGATTTTTCTTTACGGCCCCAGGTAGTGATTTAGATGGGATGCCCTAGGCTCCGCGTATAGTGAGATGGGTGGGATGCCCTAGATTACACGTAGTGGTGTGGGTGAGATGCCCTAGAGGTGCGATGTCTCTTCATGAAGGTGAGTCCCCAGTCCTAGAGTGTCCATGTTTCCTATCCTCCATCCCATTGTTCCTCCACCAAGAAAATTGAAAACCAAAAGAATTCAGCTGTTTTAGGGTTTAGTGTCAGTTCACCCTAGTCCTAGGAGGCTTCTTAGCCCTCCCAAGGTCCTACTTTGTTTAGGTGGTGTTCCCTTTTCCCAAATAAACCGGGGTACATCGGAGTCCGCCCCTCATCAGTTTGGTATCAGAACGAGTTGTGGATTAGGGTGTGCCCCATTTTTCGAACTCGATGGAGTCGAGTTCTTCATGGTCGAGGAGAATGATGGGGATCCAGGATAGGTCCAGGTTCTTTTTCCATTTTTCTTGATTTTCTTATATTTTTTTATTTTTGGCTATTCCCGCTATTCCACCTATTCCCACTATTTCAGCTTTATCCCAAATTTATCCCCACCTTATTCCAGCCTTATTCCATCTTCACCCGTATTTCTAAAAAGCTTCCCAAACCCTAGCCGCCGCCTCGTCGGCCCTAGATCCGGACTGCCTGACCCCCGGCCACCATTGCCGACCCTCCGCTGGTACTCGCCGGCCCCACCCATTACGAAAAATCCGGCCGCCCGTCGCTCACACCGTGGGAAGATGAACAGATGCAGAGGTGTTCATCCGTCGCCTGCCCGCGACTGCTGCTGCAGCCATGGCCGCCGGCTTGCTATCGGCCGCCCGTCCCATGGCCCGCCGGCTCTCACCTGGCCGTCGAGGGGCCCTCGCCGGTGCCCAAGGCCCCACGGCCCGTGGGAGACGAACGGACATGTCTGTCCGTGTGACACCACCGCCCGCTGCCTGACACCGCCACCGCCGCCCGCCTGCCACCATCCCACTGTCCCGCCATTTGCCGGCCAAGGTCCGATCGCCGGAGGTCCTCGCCGACGCCTGGGGCCCCACGCCCATAGGAGACCAAACGGCATGCCCTGGGCGTGCCGTGCCATCCCTGTGCCACCGCCCCACCTGCAGCCACCACCGGCCGTCCGCCGGTCACCGTCCACGTCCACCGCCTGCTTCCCGGTTGCTGCCCGTCCATCGGTTGCCACCGGAGGTGATTTCCTCCCCTCTGTGCACGTCTGCATGAGATGAATCCGCACGCTTTCTGGAGTAGTCCAAGCAGCATGCTTTTCAGAGCAAATCATCAAGTCAACATGCTTCCAGAGCAGATCAGCACCAATATTGATGTAGCATGGATTTTGATGTAATTTATTTTTCCTTTTTTGGATTTCTTGTAGGCTAAGTAACTAGGGGTTTTGGTTTTTCTATATAATGGCCCCTCCCCCTCTTGTAAAGTTTAAGTTTGAATGAAATTTTTGGGTTTTCCACTGGTTTCTGGTTCTAGACTGAGGCCCATCTTTCCTTCACCTATGGCTGTCGAGGGGTGTGAGACCCCACTTCCTTCGCTCCATGAGAGCATCGAGGGGTGTCAGGCCCTAGTTATCCCTCTTTTCCATCGAGTCCCCCTCTAGGTCTTAGGGAATTTTCTTTATGGCCCCAGGTAGTGATTTGGGTGGGATGCCCTAGGCTTCGCATGTAGTGAGATGGGTGGGACGCCCTATATTACACATAGTGGGGTGGGTGAGATGCCCTAGAGGTGCGATGTCTCTTCGTGAAGGTGAGTCCCCAGTCCTAGAGTGTCCATGTTTCCTATCCTCCATCCCATTGTTCCTCCACCAAGAAAATTGAAAACCAAAAGAGTTCAACTGTTTTAGGGTTTGGTGTCAGTTCACCCTAGTCCTGGGAGGCTTCTTAGCCCTCCCACGATCCTAGTTTGTTTAGGTGGTGTTCCCCTTTCCCAAATAAACCGGGGTACGTCGGAGTCCGTCCCTCATCACCCGACTTATGTAAAATGTTTGGAAATGGACAAACTTGGACTTCGGTCTGACCAGTGCCTATTTGTTGGGTATCCAAAGGAGTCTAAGGGGTACTACTTTTACTTAGTCGAGGAACAAAAGTTGTTCGTCAGTCTTAGAGCTATCTTTTTGGAAAAGGAGTTCCTTGGTGAAGGAATTGAAGCCGCTAAGATTGAACTTAGTGAAGTTCAATAAGTAGAAGAACCGACACACTTAAGGGACAACATACAACCGGCTATGATTAGATCACACCCAGAGCCCACTCAAGAACCATTAAGGAGATCCGTTAGAGTATCGAGTCAACTAGACAGATACTATGGTTTCTTGGTCCGGGATGGTGATCCCATTGAACTCGATGAGAATAATGAGGATCCGATCACCTATATGGAGCAATGTAGAGATCCGACTCTGAGAAATGGCTAGGAGCCATGAAATCCGAAATGGAGTCCATGGAGATCAATAATGTATGGACATTGGTTGATCCACCTGAAGGGATAAAACCTATTGGGTGCAAATATATTTTCAAGAGGAAAAGGGGTGCAGACGGGCAGGTGGAGACTTATAAAGCCCGTCTGGTTGCCAAAGGGTATTGTCAACATTATGGTATTGACTATGACGAGACGTTCTCTCCTATGGCAATGCTCAAATCCATTCAGATTATGCTTGCTTTAGCAGCACACTTTGACTATGAAATCTGGCAAATGGATGTCCGAACAGCTTTCCTGAATGGTGAGCTGGAAGAGAAGGTGTATATGATACAACCTGAAGGGTTCACTTCCACAGACTAGTCAAAGGTATGTAGGCTTCAAAAGTCCATCTATGGACTGAAGCAAGCATTTAGGAGTTGGAACATGCGATTTGATAAGTGTATCGAGTCGTGTGGCTTCGTTAGGAATGGAGAAGAACCTTGCATTTACAAATGGACTAATGGTTTTGTGATTGTATTCCTTGTGCTGGATATGGATGACATTCTCTTAATCAGGAATGATATTACAGCACTGCAAGGAATAAAGGTCTGGTTATCATCTTAGTTCTCTATGAAGGACTTGGGTGAAGCCTCTTACATACTGGATATGAAGATCTATAGAGATAGATCTAAGAGGCTTCTGGGACTGTTCCAGTCTATGTACATCGATACCGTGCTGAAAAGGTTTAGCATGGAGAATTCCAAGAAGGGCTATCTTTCGATAGGCATTGGAATTGATCTCTCCAAAAGGAATTGTGCGACAACTCCTGAGGAGAGAGACGGCATGAGTAGAATCCCATATGCTTCGGTAGTGTGTTCTATCATGTATGCCATGACATGTACTAGGCCAGACATGGCATACTCACTAGGTGTAGTGAGCAGATACCAGTCTGACCCAGGTGAAGCTCGTTGGAATGTGGTAAAAACCATCCTTAAGTATTTACGAAATACTAAGGACCAATGGCTCATTAATGAAGAATCTGACTTGAAACTTGTGGGGTTTACTGACTCCAGTTTCCAGTCAGATAAGAATGATAGCAAGAGTGTGTCAGCATTTATTTTTACCCTGAATGAAGGAGCTATCTGCTGGAAAAGTTTGAAGCAGCCTACTGTGGCGGACTCAGTGTGTGAAGTAGAGTACATTGCAGCATCATATGCGGTGAAGGAAGTAGTGTGGTTACGAAAGTTCCTTGGTGAGTTGTGTTGGGATCCGGTGCAACGCAGCGGAAGGGTAATTTCAAAATATAGAAATTAATATGCACCAAAACCCTAAACCAGTAACTCCTTAATAAGACTAAAATGTATGAAGACTAACATTCTTATAAAAATTAGAATTAGAGTACTAACCTGTAACCGCTAATTCCAATTTGATGAAGATTTAATCTTGAAGATGAATGGGCTATTTGAGTTCACCAGGCATCCAGGTGTCCGCCCTCCGATGGTGATCCACACAAAGCAATGACCAAGATCCTAACTCCTTGTTCTAATGGTTCCTTCAATTGAATTCTTCTTCCAGGAATTCATTACTTGGATTATGGCTCGAATTCTTCCACTCAAAGGTGTGTCTTCTTCCTTCTTACCCCTTCTCCACCTTCTACCAAGACTTAGAACCTTTAGGACACCTTTGTCTTGAAAGTAAGACATTGTCCTAAGAAGATTTATGCTTGTCTTTAATTGGTGGAGAAATTAAGACAAGGATGTCTTAATGTAAGGAAGAAAATAATTGAATCAGAACTCTTCTTTTCCTTTACCGTCGGAGACTTTCTCCCTTAACCTTGTTTAGTAGTAGAGTTTCGACGGAGTTTTACTCTGTAAAGGAAACAATGCAAAAACAAGAAAGGGAGAAAGAGTCTTCAGGAGAGGAAGGAAGAAAAAAAAAACACATCACCGAGTTCTGATTCCCACCCCCTTTTTATAGTTTTCGGAGAGGCGCCCTCACAACTCTCCGATAACAATTTCTCACGCCATTTCCCTTCTTTCCACGCCCCTTTCCCTTCTTCCCACGCTCTTTTCTTTTTGTCATGGCCTTCTGGATTAATTCTCATGGCTATTCTCAAAGGAAGAAGTCGCGACGATTGGGAGAAAGAAGTCACGAAACTTGAATCTCCGAAGAGATCTGATTTCACGCTCCCGGGAAGAAACTGCGCTTTCTTTCTTTCTTAAAAACCTCTCCACCCATTAGATTATCATCCAAGGGTGGACAAATGAGGTGCTAATACTAATAAAGAAGGCCGCCCCATCTTAATTCATCAGAGAATTAAGTGGGCACGCGCCAAGAGTCCATGCGCCCATGGACTCCTCCAAATGGCGCGCCAAGAGTCCATAAGCGCATGGACTCTTGGTGTTTTTGGCGTGCAAGGGAAAGGGGGTGGGTGGGGAAGTGGCCTAGCTAATAGGTTAGCCAATTGGGTTAGCCATAATCCCTAAATTCTCAATTAAGGTCTAATTAGATCCAATTAGAACCCAAATCGAGTCAATTCGGAACCCAAATTTGATTACGATTCGAATAGGAGTTAGGATTTGCAACACTTGCTAGAGTGTCTTCATGCAAATGAATCTTGATCAATTCTTTTAAGTGTGTGACCCATTGGGTTCCACATCTAGCCGGCAATGGGTTCGAATACAAGTTGACCTAATTTGATTAGAACTCTTTCTAATCGATTTAGGTCAAATCGGGCTTACATGATTTTGATCAATTAGGACTCTTCCTAATAAGTGATCATTCAAATCAACCCACAAGACAAGATTGACGTCTAGCAACGTGTCATGTCTACCCGGAAGATATGGAAATTCTGTTGAAATACCAAAATTATCCTTCAGTAGATAGTTACCGTACAATTAAATCCTTCGATCAGCCTGCACCCAAAATATAATTATGGATATGGATATATGTCAAATCCAATATTATATTTGTTTTTAAATCAATTTTATATTGATGATTCAATTATCTTGATATTAGAAACCATCTCTAATATCTCTACTTTGATCAAAGATTCCCTGAATCATCATCCGATTGATAACTAGCTAGATGCAATCTCCTCTTACTAAGAGTGATCGATTCCTTGTTGACCTACTCATTACCTTCATATCAAATTCACCATTCCCAGCATCAATCCTGTGCATGACTCAGTGTCATGATTAGGATTGAACCAAAGCATGGGTTCATGTACATAAGGTACTTATGGCAGTCTCAGGTCAAAGGATTACTTGTACCACTCCCACTATGTGAACCTTCTATTGACATGTAGCTAAGACTCCATTAGATGTTCTCAAGTTGGATCATATCAGTGAACTCATTCTCTAATGAGCACCCACATCCTAGTATTAGTGTCATACAGAAGTGACTATAAGAGCAGTCACCCTATTCAGTATACATAGGATGTGCTAGTCTTATCGGAAAAACCCTGATCCCCTACTCAAGGTTCCTTCGATTAGGAATATTTTTTATTAAGGTTTTAAGACTTTAGGTCTCACTGGTATGATCTCATCATAACCCTAAACTCATAGCCCTAATCTATGGGGTTCATCATATAATAATCACAGCGTATGATAAAAATAATGTCTTTATTAGAATATTGTCAATTACAATGGTTTGGGATATACAACATAGATTGGCTTGCAGGGCATATCCCTTTCAATCTCCCACTTGCACTAAAGTCAATCGCCTTTAAATCTTAACCCCATACTCTCGAGGTGGTGATCAAACTCTTGATGTGGTAGAGCCTTAGTGAATGGGTCTGCTACATTGTTCTTTGTATCAACTCTATTTATGTAGATATCTTGTCTTTCTACTATTTCTCGTACGAGAAGGAAGCATCTCAGAATGTGCTTGGACTTATGATGAGCTCTTGGTTCCTTAGCCTGAGCAACAGCTCCAATGTTGTCACAATAAAGTGACACTGGATTTTCTATCTCAGGAATAACACCCAACTCTGTGATGAACTTCTTCATCCAGACTACTTCCTTGGCGGCTTCACTGACAGCTATGTATTTTGCCTCTGTGGTTGAGTCAGCTACAATCTGCTGCTTGGAACTCTTCCAACATACTGCTCCACCATTTAGGGTAAAAACATATCTCGATATGGATTTGCTATCATCAGGGTCTGATTGAAAACTAGAATCAGAATAAGCTTCTAGTTTAAGATCAGAACCACCATAAACCAGAAAAATATCCTTAGTCCTTCTCAGGTACTTAAGAATATTTTTAACTGCTTTCCAATGATCCTCTCCTGGATCAGCCTGAAACCTACTAACAATGCCTAAAGCATATGCCACATCAGGCCTGGTACATAACATGGCATACATTATCGACCCTATTGCTGAAGCATAAGGTATAGAATTCATTCTATTTCTTTCTTCAGGTGTCTTAGGAGACATCCTTTTGGAAAGATGTATGCCTTGACTCATAGGAAGATAACCTCTTTTACTTCCATCCATGCTGAATCTTTTCAGCACTAAGTCAATGTACCTAGATTGGGATAAACCTAGCATCCTCTTAGACATATCTCTATAGATCTTAATACCTAATATATAGGATGCTTCTCCCAAATCTTTCATGAAAAACTGGTTTGATAGCCAAACCTTGACTAATTGTAACATTGGGATATCATTCCCAATGAGGAGTATGTCATCTACATACAGAACCAAGATGACTATGGCACTCCCACTAGTCTTCTTATAAACACAGGGTTCATCCACATTTTTGATAAAACCAAACCTTTTAATAGTTTCATCAAAATGGATGTTCCAACTCCTTGAAGCTTGCTTTAATCATAAATAGATTTCTTTAGCTTGCACACTTGATTAGGTTTATTCTTTGAAATAAAACCTTCTGGCTATGACATGTAGACTTCTTCCTCAAGGAAACCATTGAGGAATGCAGTCTTCACATCCATCTGCCAGATCTCATAATCGTGGTATGCTGCTATAGCAAGTAAAATCCGAATTGATTTGAGCATGGCAACAGGTGAGAATGTTTCATCATAATCAATTCCCTGTTTTTGTCTAAAACCTTTTGCTACTAATCTAGCTTTATAGGTTTCAACTTAGCCATCAGCCCCAATCTTTTTCTTATAGACCCATTTGCACCCAATAGGATTAACACCCTCTGGTGCATCAACCAAAGTCCATACTTGATTGACATACATAGAATCTATCTTGGATTCCATAGCTTCTTGCCATCTATCTGAATCAGTACTCAAGATAGCTTCCGTATAGGTCAAAGGTTCATCATTTTGAATGACTTGGGCTTCATTATTTTCAATAATAAACCCATACCTCTCAGGTGCCCGTGACACTCTATCAGACCTACGGGGAGGAGTTTTGTGTTCTGGTTCTGATCTAACTATATGTTCTATTGATTGAGAATTGTCTATCTGTGTTTCTTGTACTTCTCCAAGTTCAATAGTTCTACCATTGCCCTTTTCTAAAATAAACTCTTTTTCTAGAAAAGTGGCATGTCTGCTGACAAAAATCTTTTGTCCAGTTGGATGGTAAAACAGATATCCTCTATCCTCTCTAGGATATCCTACAAATAGACATTTATCCGCTCTAGGTTCCAACTTATGTCCAAAATTTCTTTTAACATAAGCTGGACATCCCCATACCTTAAAATATTTAAGATACAGTTTCTTTCCACTCCAAATTTCATATGGAGTACTAACAACGGATTTAGAAGGTACATTGTTCAGAATGTAAACAACAGTTTCTAGGATATGATCCAAGAAGGAAATGGGTAAATTTGTGAAGCACATCATGGATCGTACCATATCTAATAAGGTACGATTCCTCCTTTCAGCTATACCATTTAGCTGTGGTGTATAAGGAGGGGTCCATTCATAAAGAATTTCATTAACTTTAAGATAGTCTAAAAACTCCGTGGATAAGTATTCTCCTCCTCGATCAGACCGAATAACTTTAATACTTTTCCCGGTTTGTTTTTCGACCATACTTTGATACTCCTTAAATTTATCAAAGGCTTCAAATTTATGTTTCATAAGATACACATATCCGAACCTAGATAAATCATCTGTAAAAGTGATAAAATATGAGTATCCACCTCTGGCCTGAGTTGTCATTGGATCACATACATTAGTATGTATAAGTCCTAATAACTCAGTTGACCTTTCTCCATGTCCAGTAAATGGAGTCTTGGTCATCTTACCCATGAGATATGATTCGCAAGTTCCTAATGATTCATACTCATAAGGATCAAGGAATTTTTCCTTGTATAACTTGCTTATCCTAGACTCATTAACATGACCAAGTCGATGATGCCAAAGTAAAGTTTCATTAAAGTCCTCTCTTTTTCTTTTATTATTGACATGAAAAACACTATCATTGGAAGAAAGAGTTAAGAGCCCATTGCTAAATATGCCAGAACAAATAATTTTATCAGACAATATTATCGAGCAACCAGTGCTCGTTACATCCATTACATATCCTTGTTTTAATAACAAGGGAACAGATACAATGTTCCTAATAATCTTAGGCATATAATAACAATTATGTAACTCCAAGATCTTCCCTGAAGGCAACTTCAAAATATAGGTCCCTACAGCTTCTGCTTGGATGACATCTCCACTAGCACCATAGAGATTGAAGTCACCTTCCTTTAATACTTTAAGCTTGTAGAGGCCCTGCAAAGATTTGCATATATGATAACCACAAGCGGTATCTAATACCCAAGTATTTGAAACTGAAGAATTTAATGTCAATATAGCATGTATCTCATAAATACCTTTTGGCGCATCTGATGCACCAGGCTTCACAGTTGCAAGGTAAGCCTTGCAATTCCTTTTCTAATGTCCCGCTTTGCCGCAAAAGAAACAGGTTGACTGTATGGAGGCCTTCTTTCCTTTCTTATTCTTATTGATGCCACTCTTAGGGTTTAGCCTCCTATTAAAACCCTTTTTGCCTGATTTCTTCTTATTGGTCTTATTAATAAGAAGAAGTGGAGCCTTTTCTTTCTTTATGTGGCTCTCCACTATTTTTAACATATTTAATAGCTCAGGCAAGGAAGTGTTCAGTTTGTTCATGTGATAATTCAAGACAAACTGAGAAAATGACTCCGGGATTGATTGCAGGATTAAATCCTGATTCAACTCCCCATCCATGATAAAACCTAATTGACCCAATCTGGTGATCAAGTCAATTACCTTCAGAACATGATCCTGAACGGATGTTCCCTCTATCATCCTAGCACGGAATAACTGCTTAGATATTTCATATCTAGCAGTTCTGCTATGTTCTCCATAAAGCTCTATTAAATTGAGCATTATGGATTGAGTATCCATGCTTTCATGCTGTCTCTATAACTCATTGGTCATAGAGGCTAGTATGATACACTTGAAAGTAAGGGAGTCATTCTGCCACATTTTGTATGTGGCCATATCTTCCTCTGTGGCATCATCCCCTAGTGGATTAAGACTAGGGGTATCTAGAATATAAGAAAGTTTTTCTGAACTCAGCACAATTTTTAAATTTCTCAACCAGTCCACATAGTTCGGACCAGTCAGTTTGTTGGTATCTAAGATACTTCACAGTGACAATGAAGATGCCATTTATCTATATTTAACAAAGAACAATACATAAGCAAACAACCATGAAATGTCTTACATAATTAAATTAGGTCTTCAATTTAATTATGTCTCCCACTATTTTATCAAAAATCATAGCCCTCACTATGATAATCGAGAAGAACCCTGATCGGTTTTTCTTAGTGAGATTGAGATCCTAATAACTTATAAAAGATCTTGCAGAAAACACAACAAATCTTTTATAAGCTCAAAGGTAGCAAACTCTTCCAATTATATCTCATATAATTCTCAAGAAGTAACTTGGCATCTAGAACATTATTATTCTTGCAGAAAACACAACAAACCATAATGTTCTAGTTAAGTCAAGACCCTTTCATTTCTATATAGTCAATACTCAAATATAATGCCCTTGCAGATAACACAACAAAGCATTATATTGAATATACTGTAAGCATATCTATGCACTAGACTAGTATTATGTCAATCACCATATTAGGTCTTGCAGATAACACAACAAACCTAATGTGGTTCATAACACAATAATGATCCAGCATGAAGGAAGGCCAATATATAGTATTTTTAACACTAAGCATTTTAGTCAAGATTTAAATTTAATCAAGTCGGCCAGGCAAGTGGAAGAGATGTGGGAGTCCCCTCGTTGCTTTCCTAGACACCAATAAAAATTGGCCAAGTTAATCAACGGAACCAATTAAAAATCACAATTCTCTTTACCTTCCCAGAACCACCTTTCTAGACATCGAATGATCAATTATACATCATGACTAGTGATGCTTATTAATTAAATATAATAGACTTAATATAATTTTTAAGAGGAGGGATTTATAAATCGCCAGCACATCCTTATAGAATGTATCACAATCAACATATCACTCTTATAAATAAACAAATATGTGCTAAGTGTGTCATCATACTAGGATAACCATTTACCACATAATGGATCCACCATTATGCCAGGGCATCCTTATTTCAGTATGATGACTTCAAAACTATACATATCTCTATAATAATTAGGGTTTGAGTGAAAGACCCTAACTAGTGGCATACATCAAAATATATATGCAATCAAAGATATGCTAAGTGCAGTAACATATTAGGATTTAAAAACCCTAAGATGTGACATACAAACTATCATAAATTATAGTCCTAATTAAGGTGGCTCTGATACCACTGTTGGGATCCGGTGCAACGCAGCAGAAGGGTAATTTCAAAATATAGAAATTAATATGCACCAAAACCCTAAACCAGGAACTCCTTAATAAGACTAAAATGTATGAAGACTAACATTCTTATGAAAATTATAATTAGAGTACTAACCTATAACCGCTAATTCCAATTTGATGAAGATTTAATCTTGAAGATGAACATGCTATTTGAGTTCACCAGGCGTCCAGGTGTCAGCCCTCCGATGGTGATCCACACAAAGCAATGACCAAGATCCTAACTCCTTGTTCCAATGGTTCCTTCAATTGAATTCTTCTTCCAGGAATTCAATACTTGGATTATGGCTAGAATTCTTCCACTCAAAGGTGTGTCTTCTTCCTTCTTACCCCTTCTCCACCTTCTACCAAGACTTAGAACCTTTAGGACACCTTTGTCTTGAAAGTAAGACCTTGTCCTAAGAAGATTTATGCTTGTCTTTAATTGGTGGAGAAATTAAGACAAGGATGTCTTAATGTAAGGAAGAAAATAATTGAATCAGAACTCTTCTTTTCCTTTACCGTCGGAGACTTTCTCTCTTAACCTTGTTTAGTAGCAGAGTTTCGACAGAGTTTTACTCTGTAAAGGAAACAATGCAAAAACAAGAAAGGGAGAAAGAGTCTTCAGGAGAGGAAGGAAGAAAAAAAAATCACATCACCGAGTTCTGATTCCCACCCCCTTTTTATAGTTTTCGGAGAGGCGCCCTCACAACTCTCCGATAACAATTTCTCACGCCATTTCCCTTCTTTCCATGCCCCTTTCCCTTCTTCCCACGCTCTTTCCTTTTTCTCACGGCCTTCTGGATTAATTCTCACGGTTTTTCTCAAAGGAAGAAGTCGCGATGATTGGGAGAAAGAAGTCGTGAAACTTGAATCTCCGAAGAGATCTGATTTCGCACTCCCAAGAAGAAACTGCGCTTTCTTTCTTTCTTAAAAACCTCTCCACCCATTAGATTATGATCCAAGGGTGGACAAATGAGGTGCTAATACTAAGAAAGAAGGCTGCCCCATCTTAATTCATCGGAGAATTAAGTGGGCGCGCACCAAGAGTCCATGTGCCCATGGACTCCTCCAAATGGCGCGCCAAGAGTCCATAAGCGCATGGACTCTTGGTGTTTTTGGCATGCAAGGGAAAGGGGGCAGGTGGGGAAGTGGCCTAGCTAATAGGTTAGCCAATTGGGTTAGCCATAATCCCTAAATTCTCAATTAAGGTCTAATTAGATCCAATTAGAACCCAAATCGAGTCAATTCGGAACCCTAATTCGATTCCGATTCGAATAGGAGTTAGGATTTGCAACACTTGCTAGAGTGTCTTCATGAAAATGACTATTGATAAATTCTTTTAAGTGTGTGACCCATTGGGTTCCACATCTAGCCGGCAGTGGGTTCGAATACAAGTTAACCTAATTTGATTAGAACTCTTTCTAATCGATTTAGGTCAAATCGGGCTTACCCGATTTTGATCAATTAGGACTCTTCCTAATAAGTGATCATTCAAATCAACCCACAAGACAAGATTGACGTCTAGCAACGTGTCATGTCTACCTGGAAGATATGGAAATTCTGGTGAAATACCAAAATTACCCTTCAGTAGAAAGTTACCATACAATTAAATCCTTCGATTAGCTTGCACCCAAAATATAATTATGGATATGGATATATGTCAAATCCAATATTATATTTGTTTCTAGATCAATTTTATATTGATGATTCAATTATCTTGATATTAGAAACCATCTCTAATATCTCTACTTTGATCAAAGATTTCCTGAATCATCATCCGATTGATAACTAGCTAGATGCAATCTCCTCTTACTAAGAGTGATCGATTCCTTGTTGACCTACTCATTACCTTCATATCCAATTCACCATTCCCAGCATCAATCCTGTGCATGACTCAGTATCATGATTAGGATTGAAACAAAACATGGGTTCATGTACATAAGGTACTTATGGCAGTCTCAGGTCAAAGGATTACTTGTACCTCTCCAACTATGAGAACCTTCTATTGACATGTAGCTAAGACTCCATTAGATGTTCTCAAGTTGGATCATATCAGTGAACTCATTCTCTAATGAGCACCCACATCCTAGTATTAGTGTCATACAGTAGTGACTGTGAGAGCAGTCACCCTATTCAGTATACATAGGATGTGCTAGTCTTACCGGAAAAATCCTGATCCCCTACTCAAGATTCCTTCGACTAGGAATATTTTTTATTAAGGTTTTAAGACTTTAGGTCTCACTGGTATGATCTCATCATAACCCTAAAATCATAGCCCTAATCTATGGGGTTCATCATATAATAATCACAACGTATGATAAAAATAATGCCTTTATTAGAATATTGTCAATTACAATGGTTTGGGAGATACAACATAGATTGGCTTGTAGGGCATATCCCTTTCAAGCTGGGAGTGGCACCTACCCTTGATGGTCCTGTTCTGGTGTACTGTGACAACACTGGAGCCATTGTTCAAGCCAAAGAGCTGAAGTCTCATCACCGCACAAAGCATATTCTGCGATGCTATCACCTTGTACGAGAAATCATGGAACGAGATGACATCGACCTTCAGAAGATCGATGGAAAGGAGAACCTAGCTGACCCCTTCACTAAAGCCATCGGAGTTCAAGAGTTCGACTGTTGTAAACAAAAATGAGAATGAGATTTTGTACTAATTGGCTTTAGTCCAAGTGGGAGTTGTTGGAAATTATGTCTCAAAGCCAATCATCTAGGCTGTAGACAGTTGTGCTATCTTTGTATTTGTATATGAATTCTTTTAATAAATAAAAGTTATTTATTTTGGCTGTCCATCATATTTACATTTTCTTGTAAAGAACTCTTGTATGATGGAGTCCTTAGAACTACATTGTTTGATTTAGAGAGGATATATCAGGTAGTTCTTAAACTGGTTCACAACCAAAGGATACATTGTTATAGGACAACGATGTATCAATTATAGGTTGTTATATGTCACATTTGTTGATTGTCCTCTTAACCAAGGAGTGTGGAGACATTGGTGTGACATGCAAGTAAAATGTGTGATATTTCATTGAACATGACCATTTGCGAAGCTCCCTTCTACCAAAGGGTTTCTTGCGAACAGATATGGATATATGTGTCCTTTAGACTTGAGGTCACCATGGCAGCTTGCAAGCAACTCACCGTACTTTGGTACCGGACTACCTGGATTTCTAATCTAGTGATGGAAGGTTCTGGGTACAGTCAAGTACTTGTGAAGTGGTGGTGGATCAAGATGGAATTGACCTCTCTAAATAGTTTGGAGTGAATGACTAACTATTTCTCAATTTAGCAAAACCTTGGCCAGGATAGTTCTTGTGAGGAGTCACATAACTTGTGAGGTTGAGACATGATCTAGATAAACCAAATTAGGGTTGGTAGTCTAATCCTAGGTCATCCTGAGCATTGTGAGGTCAAAGGGATAAATTATACGACAACCATATGCCAGAGGTTCTTGTGAGGTGCTCTGCATCTTCGACCTATCTGGACGTCGGGTATCATTACTAGATGAGGACTTTGATTGGTACTGGAAATGTTCCAATGCTATCGGCTTAGTGTTCGAACCTACGGGGTCATACACTATAGAGGATTTCTATCTGATCTTTTGGCTAATCTATGATTGAGAATCATTTGACATCACCAGAGGTCAATTTGATTGACCAGGTTCCAAGTATCGACACTTGGAATTTTGTAGGTGTCGACACTTGGTGAAGTGTCGACACTTGGCAATTTTCGAGCGTCGGCACTTCCTGTGATATACAGATTTCTGGGAGGATTTCATGGAGATTTTTTGGGCAGGTTTTGACCTGGTTTGAATTTTGAATTCAAACCAGTTTTGGCTCCAAGGCTTTATGGTATGAAAGTCAAACTTACCTTAATGGGTTGGACCCATTTGGAATGGCCTTGATCCTCTCCCCCATTCTCCCTCCTCATCTCTCCTCCTTCCTTCTTCTCCCTCTCATGGCTGCACCTATAAATGAGGGTCATTCTATAGGCTACAGAGGTTACAACAACAGCAAAAGAATACTTTGAGAGAGATAGAAAAGGGTTATGAGAGTTCTAGGGATTGGGTGTGAGCAACCTAGCACTCTAGCTAGGTCTTGGGAAGAGAGGTTTTGGAAAGGGGTTCCTGTTCTTCTCCTAGTCTTCCTGGAAGAAGAAGATCAGCCAAGGATCCCAAAGAGCTAGCACTCCAAGGGAGTTGATCAGAGTCGAGCCCAAGTGTGGATTTCTTGTAGAGGCCAGATGCATATGTGGCTCGAGCACCCTCTTCCTTTTCACAGCATTTCCACTGCTTTTCTCAGAGGTATAAATGTATGGTACTTTTACATATATTCTCTTGCTTTTGATGTTATATGCATGCTAGATCTTTATACTAGTTCCTGTTGCGAGCAGATTGGTAGATCATTTAGATTTGTCTACCGAGCCTTCCGCTGTGCATGCCTTAAAAATATTTTAAAATGCATATCTTTCTGCCCTCTATTCTTGCATATTGTATGCTTGGTGTAGGTGCTTTTCACCTTCAGGATCCTCTATGTCGACGGTGCGTCCAATGCAGGCGAAAGCGGAGCAGGTCTCATCCTTGCTAACAGCGATAGAGTTGTAGCTGAATGCGCACTCTGCTTCAAGTTCGCCGCAACAAATAACTAGGTGGAGTACGAGGCACTCCTCGCGGGCCTCAGGGTCTCCCGTGAGCTGGGTGTGCGAAGTCTGAAGGTCTTCACCAACTCCTAATTGGTGGCCAGACAGGTCTTCGGAGAGTATGAAGCCAGAGATCCCCAGATGATGAAGTGCTTAAAGTGGGTCCGCTCAAGCATGACTGGTTTGCGATGCTTCAGCATCTCTCACATCCCACGAGGTGAGAATGCTCACACCGATATATTATCAAGACTTGTGACCTTGCCAGACTCGTCACTAGGATGCACCCACATCGAGTACCTCGAAAATCCAAGCAACAAAGCTCCGTAGATGTGCAGCAAGTCACCCCAGAGCCGAGTTGGATGGATAGGTACATCAGATACATCATCAATGGCACCCTATCGAAAGACTATGCAGAGGCCGGCCTTATTAAGAAGAAGGCCTCGTGATAGGGAACGAGATTAGGGTAGGATCGTCGGCGAGCTGAGAAGTTGCCGAAGATTAGGGTATCCTTTTTTTTTATTTTATTATTATTATTTTTCTATGGTGGTGGCGAAAGAAAAATAGAGATAGAGGGTAGGAAAATTGGACACTCTAGGACCTAGGACTTATATTCACGGAGAGACATCTCACCTTTAGGGCATCTCACCCACCCCACTACATGTATCCTAGGGCATCCCACCCATCTCTCTACATACGGAGCCTAGGGCATCCCACCCAAATCGCTACCTGGGGCTGTAAAAGAAAATCCCTAAGACCATAGAGGGGACTCGATGAAAAAAAGGGGATAACTAGGGTCTCACACTCCTCGACGCTCAAAAGCGAAGGACTAGGGTCTCTCAGCCCTCGACACCCGAAGGCGAAGGACAGACAGGCCTCTTACCCTTCCCATATGGGGCGAATGAAAAGAAAAACTCTTTTCTAAAAACTCACTTGATTAACCAAACTGATTTTTTTACAAAGAACTGAGAGTGGTATTTATAGACCTGTCCAACTCTCATCTGAATTTGAATACAAGATAAAAAGTAGGGATGATTCAAATTCAAATACAAGATAGGATAAGATAAGCCTATCCATATCTCAATCCTAACCAACCAAATCCTAATTCAAAATTCAAACAAAAGATAAAGATAAATCCCAAATTTATTATGGATATCCTCCAAGATTCATGCAGCTTTAAGATTCATGCTTGCTCCGGGATCCATGCTGGCGATGTCCCCATCATTGTATTCAAATTCAAAAACAAGATAGGATAAGATAAGCCTATCCATATCTTAATCCTAACAAACCAAATCCTAATTTAAAATTCAAACAAAATATAAAGATAAATCCCAAATTTATTCTGGATATCCTCCGAGATTCATGCAGCTCTAGAATTCGTGCTTGCTCCAGGATCCATGCTGGCGATGTCCCCATCACCTCATGGTTCGTCCTCATGGAAGGACAACTCTATCGCCGATCCTACTTCCATTCGCTCCTGAAATGCCTGAAACCCATAGAGGCAACCTTCATGCTCTAAGAGATACACGAAGGCCTTTGTGGAAACCATGTCGGGAGGAGGACTCTTGCATATAAAGCCCTCCGACAGGGATACTACTAGGAGACTATGAGGAAGGATGCCGCTAACTTCATGAAGAGGTGTGACCGGTGCCAGTGCCATGCCTACATATAGCGTCAACCAGCAGCTCCACTCTCCCAGCTCTCTGCCCCTTGGCCGTTTGCCCAGTGGGGAATGGACATCCTAGATCCATTTCCCCCTGGATCAGGGCAACAAAAGTTTCTGATAGTGGCCATTCACTACTTCACCAAGTGGGTAGAAGCAGAGCCACTAGCACGGATCACCAAAGCCAAGGTCCGCCAGTTCTTCTAGAAGTTGATCATCTGCCGCTTTGGACTTCCCCATAGCATTATCACTGATAACGGGCGGTAATTCGATAACTGAGTGTTCGAATAATTCTGTGTTGAGCTCGGCATCCAACATCGTTTCACCTCGGTGGCTCACCTCCAGACCAATGGGGAGGCCGAGGTGACCAACCGAACCATCCTCCAAAGACTCACGACCAGATTAAACCGGGCCAAGGGTAGGTGGGTAAAGAAACTCCCCAGCATTCTTTGGGCCTACCACACGATGCCCCGGACGGCCACAGACGAGACGCCTTTCAGCCTCACCTTCGGTGTAGAGGCCATTGTTCCAGTTGAACTCAGCATGCCCACACTACGGATACAGCAGTATAATGAAGCAGAGAATCTGGTGTGCCTTCTTCTCAACTTGGACCTCCTCGAGAAAACCAGAGAGAAGGCCCAACTCTAGATGGTGGCTTACCAGTAGCGTGTAGCCCGGTACTACAATGAACGAGTGAAGCTGAAGGTTTTCCACCCTGGTGACCTTGTGCTGCGTCGAGCTAAAGTGTCTCAACCCCAGGAGTGCAGCAAGCTCTCATCTAACTGGGAGGGCCCCTAAAAGATGGTCAAGGCCCTTCCACATGGTGCTTACTATCTTGCGGATCTGGACGGTGCTAGATTCTCGCGGACGTGGAATGCCTGCAACGTGAGAATATATTATTAGTAGTGTAAGGCCTTTTCATAGTAATAATAAAGATCCTCTTTTGCACAAACTGCTTTTGCCTTGCAGGGACATCGCTGCCCGGCCCAAGGTCTGGCACGTTCAAGCTCGGAGTCCAGCTCTACGGCAACGAAGCCCGGAGCCCAACTCTCCGGCAATCAAGCCTGGAGTCTAGCTCTCCGGAACCAAAGCTCGGAGTCTAGCCCTCCGGCAATCATGCCTGGAGTCCAACCTCCGGCACCGAATCCCGAAGTCCAGCCCTCCAGCAATCAAGCCCGGAGTCCGGCTCTCTGACACCAAAGCTCGAAGTCTAGTTCTTCGGCACTGAAGCCCAGAGTCCAGCCCTCCGATAATCAAGTTTGTTGTCCAGCTTTCCGGCACCAAAGCTCGAAGTCCAGCGCTCCGGCACCGAAGCCTGGAGCCCAGCTCTCCGGCATCGAAGCCTAGAGTCCAGCCCTCCAGCAATCAAGCTCGGAGTCTATCTCTCTAGCACCGAAGCCCGGAGTCTAGCTCTTCGGTACCAAAGCTCAGAGTCCAGCTCTCCCATACCAAAGCATGGAGTCCAGCTCTCCGACACCAAAGCCCGGAGTCCAGCACTCTGGCATCGAAGTCCAGAGCCCAACTCTTAGGCATCGAAGCCTGGAGTCTAGCCCTTCGACAATCAAGCCCGGAGTCCGGCTCTCCGATACTGAATCCCGGAGTCCAGCTCTCCGATAATCAAGCCCGGAGTCCAGATCTCTGACATCGAAGCCCGGAGCCTAGCTCTCAGGCAATCAAGCCCGGAGTCCAGCTCTCTGACACCGAAGCCCGGAGTCCAACCCTCCGGTAAGCAAGCCTAGAGTCCAGCTCTCCGGCACTGAAGCCCAGAGTCCAGCCCTCTGGCAATCAAGCTCAGAGTCCGGCTCTCTGGCACCGAAGCCCAGAGTCCAGCCCTCTGGCAATCAAGTTTGGAGTCTAGCTCTCTGGCACCAAAGCCTAGAGTCCAGCGCTCCAGCAATGAAGCCCGGAGCCCAGCTCTCCGGTATCGAAGCCCGGAGCCCAGCTCTCCGATATTGAAGCCCAGAGTCCAGCCCTTTGGCAATCAAGCCTGGAGTCCAAATCTCTGGCATCGAAGCCCGGAGTATAGCTCTCCGGCACCAAAGCCTGGAGTCCAGCGCTCCAGCATCGAAGCTCGGAGCCTAGCTCTCCCGCACCGAAGCCCAGAGTCTAGCCCTCCGGCAATCAAGACCGGAAACTCCTAAAGCCTAGCACCAAAGACCGGAAACTTTTGAAGCCCGACACCAAAGACCAAAAACCCCGGCACTTAAGACAGGAAACTCCTAAAGCCTGGCACCAAAGACCAGAAACCCTGGCACTCAATACCAAAAACTCCTGAAGCCCGGCACCAAAGACCGGTCAGCCCGGTACCCATGACCGGAAACTCCTGAAACATGGCACCAAAGATCGAAAACCTCGGCACTTAAGATGGGAAACTCTTAAAGCCCAGCACCAAAGATCGGAAACCCCAGCCTCAAGACTGGAAACTCCTGAAGCCCAACACCAAAGATCGAAAACCCTGGCACTCAAGACCGGAAACTCCTGAAGCCTGGCACCAAAGATCGGAAACCCCGGCACTCAAGATCGAAAACTCCTGAAGCCCGGCACCAAAGATCGGACAACCCGGCACCTCATGCCCGGAAGCTCTTGAAGACCGGAGCTCCATAGTCGCATGGTGTTGCAACCTCCGAGCTCGGCCTTGCCATGCACACTTGGAGCTGGTGCCGGCAAGAACCAGGTGGATCTCATCCAGCAAAGCACTCAGAAGCTTCCAGCTACCTCACCCATGATGTGGGAACATCTTGGCAAGTCAAAGAACTTCTCTCTGACTCCATGACATGCTTGGAACACAACAAAATAAAAAAAAAATGAAAATGAAAAAAAAAGAAAAGAGAGAAGAGAAAGAAGGAAGGAGATTCAAGCCAGGGTGACTGAAAAAGTTTCTTCATTAATAATAAATAGTTTGATACAAGTGTTTCTGGGCCCCGACATGCCGGGTAGCCTAGACCAAAGGAAAGGAAGAAGATAATTACATGGAACCCTACCCTACTCGGCCGGCTCCTTCCCGAGATGGTGTACGGGCGGGGCATCATCTTCTAGGGCCTCAGGCTACGTGGCTTCGGTGACCACCACCAGCGGAGCAGGATCGGAGGCTGCAGCGGGCTCCTCACCAGTGCTCAAGTCCGGGGTCAGCTCCCCGTCTGAACCTCCGGGGTATCTGAGAAGGCTTCGGCCCTTATCCAAGACGAAGCCCTCCACCCTAGCATGGAGGTACATGAAGCCCTTATAAAAAGAGTCCGATGCCATTTCGTGGAACTCAGCGGTGAACTCCTTTGAAGCCCTGTACCTTGCCATGGCCTCCGTGGCTCCCTTCTTAGCAACCTCAGCCTGGCCAACCACCTTGATGGCCTCCTTCCTTGCCGCCTCCACCGACTCGGTTATTGCTGCTGCCTCCTTCTCAGCAACAATGACCCTTCTTTCGGTAGCAATCAATCTCTCCCTTGCCACCTCCAACTTGACTTGGAGAGATTGGGCTCACCCCTTCTGCTGGGCGGATTTGGAGCTGAGCTCATTTAGCCTAGCCTCCTTGGCTTTGAGCTCCTCTGCCCTGCCCTTTGACTAGCTCCGTTCCTGATCCAGGCTCTCCTAGAGCTCCTTCAAGTGCCTTTCGACACTTGCGACCTCGCCTTGGAGCTCCTTGTTCTTTTGGGTCACCTCCCAAGCATTGTCATTTTTCTGTTTCAGCTCGATCTTCAAAGACTCGAGCTACGCTGCTCGCTGCCTATCCTTCTTCAACCAGTTCTTGCAGCAGTCCTTGATCAGAAGGAGCTCAGTACCGAGTTGCACCAAAGAAGACGTTAGCAACAAATGTAGAGGGGAGAAGGAAGGAACGAAACAAAGAAAGATACTTACTGAGAAGAGATGGGGGAAGGTGCTGCTGATTGCATCCCCAAGAAGTTTCCTGGCCTTCTCCCACCGGTCGCATGACTGGATTGCGAAATCCATCATGTGCTTAGCCAGGCCCTAGTCCCGGACCAGGGAGACATTTGGTGCTAGTCTGAAGGGGGCCCGGTGATAGTCCCTCTCCCTCTTGCTCGCCCCGGACATGGAGTCGCCCGCCTCGCTAGCTGAAGAAGCTTCGGGGGCATGGTGGGAGCTCGGCACCTCTTCGATCGGTGCCCCCAGTGCTGGCTCTGTTCCTCCTTCCTCCTCCTCCTCCTTGACAACAATGATCTTCTGGGGAGGAGGAGACATCACGACAGTTGCAAAGGCAGTGGCTCTGGCCCGGACGACCACCTCAGGCTCCAAGGTTGGGACCAACTCACATCGCCTCGGCTGCTCCTGCATAGGCTCAGCAACCCTCTGGCCCAGCTCGGGCTTTACCTCAACCGCCCTCCTTACCTGCTCAGAGATGGTCTTGGTTCCTCCTCTGCTCGGCTCAGTTGGCGCGGTGGGGGCAGTCACCGTGCCACTTTCATCGTGAGCCCTCTTCGAGGGGGACTCACCGATCGTCACCGG
Organism: Areca catechu; assembly: GCA_021397845.1. NCBI lineage: Eukaryota > Viridiplantae > Streptophyta > Magnoliopsida > Arecales > Arecaceae > Areca > Areca catechu. The sequence continues at coordinate 24,119,609 of CM038048.1, forward strand.
AGGACCCCTCTTCTTGGTGATCGAGAGGAGGTCATCCAGTGAGAACTTCATGTCTGCACACAGAAGAAAGAATGTTAGCTCCAAGCTCAGAAAGATAAAAGAAAAAGCACAAGGAGAAAAGTTTGAGCCGAACTCACCCAACCCTCTCATTGGGTCGACCCCAGCTTCAAAGAGGTTATGCTCTAACAGCAGAACCTCGAGAGAAGGAACCTGGATGGTGTGGAGCTGCTTGAAGACCTCTCAGTCAGCTGCTTCGACCGTGGAGTTTCGGTTAGGGGATCGATCTGGATCGCTCCAAACCCAGTCGACCCCCTCGATCGATGCAAAGAAATACTTGTTCTTCCATCCTTTGATGGAAGAAGGGAGTTCAAATTTAATACTCCTCGGGTGAGAAGAAATGGACCACCACCCCTCCTCAGAAGGGTGGTGTTTCATGGTAAAAAAGGCCTTGAACAAGGAAAAATGGGCTACAATCCCTTGAAAATGATAGAGTACTATGAAGCAGAAGATGGTCTTCATAGCATTCGGGATGAGCTTAGTGATGTGGTGATGGTGGACACGAAGAAACCTGGGGTTATTCAGAAATGGAAAAAAAAACCTAAAGCAAACCAAGGATCGTGGGAGGGCTAAGAAGCCTCCCGGGACTAGGATAGGATGACCCCGAAAGTCCTAAAATAGCCAGACTCTTTTGATTTTCAATTTTCTTGGCGGAGGTGGCGAAGGAAGGATGGGGATGGGAGACAGGGGACTGAAACTCATGGACCTTGGGACTCATCCTAACGAAGAGACCTCTCACCTCTAAGGCATTACACCCTCCTCGATACTTGGAGGTGCTAGGATGAATCTCAAGGTCACAAGGGGAAACAGGGAGAGATATAAAGATGGGAGAAAAGAATGGAGATACCTGGGGCCTCACACCCCTCGACGTCCCGAAGAACGAAGGCAAGTTGGGGCCTCACACCCCTCGACATCCCGAAGGACAAAGGCAAATGGGCCTCAGCCCATAACCACACACAAGTGGAAAAACACTCTCAAAAATTCATTTTCATTAACTGCAAATACAAAAGGGATGCCTTTTTATAGGCATTAGAACTCATACATGAAAATTTTATTTTATTTTACTTTATTATATATATATATATATTTAAAACCTAAATCTTGTAGCTTTAAGATCCATGCCAGTTCTTCCACTCTGAAATCTGTGCATGTCTCTCTCTCTCGAGATCGTGGAACAGGGGATCACATGTCGAGATCGCAGGCAAGGTGGAGGATGCGGGCCAGCAAATTTGGAGGAGGATGGCAGATTTGGAGGAGGCTGGCAAATTTGGAGGCGGAACTCGCATGTGAGGTGGATGGACAGGAGGGGTTGGAGTGACACAGCACGCGGACGTGGCTCAAGCTCGCGAGCTGGGTGGAAGGTGGACGAGTTGGCGGATCCAGCGAGATCTGATGGCATTGATGGCGGCTGGGCGGTGGTTGCGGGAGAGTGGGATGCGGCACGGAGATGGGAGATGGGCTTCACGGTTGCAGACGGTATGGAGACGGTCTTGACGAGCGGAGGGGTTCCCGGTTGCAGGCATGGCTTCAAGGATGGAGGTGCGGTGGCAGCGGGGCGGCATGGTGGCACCCGGCGGCTGGGGACGGTGGTGGCACCCGGCGGCTGGGGAAGGCGACGGACCATGGCGGGGAGGGCATCGTGCCAACGGACGAACGGGCCTGCAGAGGTCCCCCACTGTGGTCAGACCCACCGTGAGCCTAGCCCCTAGAAGATCTACCCGAAGGGCAAGGCCAGCGGGTGGTGGGAGACGGCCGCCGGCGTCGGTGGGAGGTGGACGGGCGGGCGGCTCCCAGGGGACGGTCGTGACGGCATGGGTGCAGACCACGAAGATCGAACAGTTGTGTGTGTGGGCGGCCAAGCGAGGAAGAGGGCACAGCACGGGGAGGCTGGAGCCGGTGGAGACGGCTTGGGCATGGCAGATCCAAGACCGGCGGCAAAAAAAATGGAGTTCTGGGAGATGGTTTGGAGGAGGAAGAAGACAGGAATAGCAGTGGAATAACTCGGGGATAAACCTGGGATAACACTAGGATAATAGGAATAGGAAGAATAGCAGGGATAAAAAACTTAAAAAAAATCTAGAAAATTAAAAGAAAATATAGGTGGGTTTTAGGTCCTCATCATTCTCCTGCAGCATGAAGAACTTGACTCCGTTGAGTTTGAAGACGAAGCAAATCCTAGTCCACTGCTAGCTCTGATACCAATTTGATGTGGTGATGGCAGACACGAAGAAACCTGGGGTTATTCAGAAATAGAAAAAAAAATCTAAAGCAAACCAAGGATCGTGAGAGGGCTAAGAAGCCTCCCAGGACTAGGATAGGATGACCCCAAAAGTCCTAAAACAGCCAGACTCTTTTGATTTTCAGTTTTCTTGGCGGAGGTGGCGAAGGAAGGACGGGGATGGGAGACAGGGAACTGGAACTCATGGACCTTGGGACTCTTCCTAATGAAGAGACCTCTCACCTCTAAGGCATTACGCCCTCCTCAATACTTGGAGGCGCTAGGATGAATCTCAGGGTCACGAGGGGAAACAGGGAGAGACATGAAGATGGGAGAAAATAATGGAGATACTTAGGGCCTCACATCCCTCGACGTCCCGAAGGACGAAGGCAAGTTAGGGCCTCACATCCCTCGACGTCCCGAAGGACGAAGGCAAATGGGCCTCAGCCCATAACCACACACAAGTGGAAAAACACTCTCAAAAATTCATTTTCGTTAACTGCAAATACAAAAGGGATGCCTTTTTATAGGCATTAGAACTCATACATGGAAATTTTATTTTATTTTACTTTATTATATATATATATTTATTTATTTTTTATTTTTTTTAAAACCTAAATCTTGTAGCTTTAAGATCCGTGCCAGTTCTTCCACTCTGAAATCTGTGCATGTCTCTCTCTCCCGTGACCGTGGAACAGGGGATCACATGTCGAGATCGTAGACGAGGTGGAGGATGTGGGCCAGCGAATTTGGAGGATGGCAGATTTGGAGGAGGGCGACGGATTTGGAGGTGGAACTCGCGTGCGAGGCGGACGGACTGTTGGGGTTGGAGCGCCATAGCATGAGGACATGGCTCAAGCTCGTGAGCTGGGCAGAAGGCGAACGAGCTGGCAGATCCAGCAAGATCTGATGGCATTGATGGCAGCTGGGCGGTGGTTGCGGGAGAGTGGGACGCAGCACGGAGATGGGAGATGGGCTTCACGGTTGCAAACGGTATGGAGACGGTCTTGACGAGCGGAGGGGTTCCTAGTTGCAGGCGTGGCTTCACGGACGGAGGTGCGGTGGTAGCGGGGCAGCATGGTGGCACCCGGTGGCTGGGGACGGTGGCGGCACCCGGCGGCTGGGGAAGGTGGCGGACCATGGCGGGGAGGGCGTCATGCCAATGGACAAACGGGCCAACGGAGGTCCCCCACGGTGGTTAGACCCACCGTGAGCCTGGCCCCTGGAAGATCTACCCGAAGGGCAAGGTCGGTGGGCGGTGGGACATGGCCGCGGGCATCAGCGGGAGGTGGACGGGCACGCGGCTCCCAGGGGATGGTCGTGACGGCATGGGTGCAGACCACGAAGATCAGATGGCTATGAGCATGGGCGGCCGAGCGAGGAAGAGGGCACAGTACGGGGAGGCTGGAGCCGGTGGAGATGGCTCGAGCATGGTATATCCAAGATCGGCGGCAAAAAAAATGGAGTTCTGGGCGGTGGTTTGGAGGAAGAAGACAGGAATAGCAGTGGAATAACTCGAGGATAAACCTGGGATAACATTGGGATAATAGGAATAGGCGGAATAGCAGGGATAAAAAAACTTTAAAAAATCTAGAAAATTAAAAGAAAATACAGGTGGGTTTTGGGTCCCCATCACTTAGCAGGGACAAGAAGGAAATTTCCCAGCATGGAAAGGAAGAAAGGATGGAAGGGAAATCGAAGTCCCCCTGCAAGAGTCTCCTCGTAGAGGGCGATCCGACTAGGGCCATTGAAAGTGACCCATTCCCCCAGTCGAGGGACCGAGAGCCGAATAGAGTCCGGGATGCCATAGACATCCCAAATGGTCACTAGTTCCTTGGTACAGATTGTCGAAACAACCCCGCCAGGGCCTGTCAACTGAGGAGGTTCGGGGGCAGGTTCAGGTAGAGGAGGAGGAGAGGGGCTAGCTCTAGGCTCCCTAATGATGATCCCGATGGGAGGGTGCCTCTAGTTTAACTTAAAGCATGTCTCTTCCCCTTCCTCATCGAAGGAAAAAGGCAGCCTTGACCTAGAAGGCCCTGCCTCACCCTGATTGGTTGAGGGACGGAAGTTGGGGCTAAAATGAGACATCTTAAAGATGGAGGAGATGAAGGCTGGAAGAGAAGAAGAAGAGGACGGACTACGTTCGAGAAGACCCTAACCTTAAGGGGAAATCCTACCCTGCTAGAAGATGGGGAAGGAAAGAGATGAACCTGGCTAATTGGGGGAGTCTAGGATAGCCGGGGGAGAGGAAGAAGCTTTGCTATGATGGCGGGCACTCGAGATTTGAAAGAGAAAATATTTTGGGAAAAAAACTCATTCCTTTCGAAGTGTCTGGATGCCTAACCGTACAGTTACAGCATCTCCACCGATGGATCCATGCCACGTGTCGGCCATCGGTGAATGGGATGCCTTGCATTTATCGCTGCCACTCAGGATTCCGTGCCAGCAATAACTATTCCTCGGACGTGTCCACGTGGGTTCTCTGCACTAGCTTGGAGAATCGCCTAACGAAGCACTGGCGATCATGGTCATTATTGCACCAGATTTCTGCCTTTCCATGTCAGCACCGCATTTACTCTCTTCATCCTGAGCGCCACATGCCAACGGGCCTCGGGAGTGGGGGGCAAATGATGTGGCGGGATCGCTGATGTGGCACCCTTGTCAGATGCCACATCGGACAAAGCTGCCACATGGGACACCTCCACCCAGACTCCTTCGCCCGCCGTGCTCCCTCTAGGTCGAGACACCGAGGTCAAAGTTGAGCTCCACCACTCCTTTGCCCGGCCGCGCTCCCTCCAGGTCGAGACACCAAGGCCGAAGTCAAGCTCCGCCTCTCCTTTGCCCGGCCGCACTCCCTCCGGGTCGAGACACTGAGGCTGGAGTCGAGCTCCGCCTCTCCTTCACCCGACCATGCTCCCTCCAGGTCGAAATGCCGAGGTCGAAGTCGAGCTCTGCCTCTCCTTCGTCCGGTCGTGCTCCCTCTTGGTCGAGACGCCGAGGCTGAAGTCGAGCTCCTCCTCTTCATATCGGCTCTACCTCGAATGAAGAGTTCTACAGTTGAAGGAAGTCACCGCTCTCCCTAGATGGTGGCTTGATGCCCGAGAGGCACTAAAAGATGCCTGCCAGGCCATGATGATGGTCACAGCTGCCACTTACACCAAAATGGAAGGAATCCTCCGATCGAGGCTCTGCATTCTCCACCAACCGTCTGCACCCTCCAAAATAGGAACTCAACCAGCAGATCCAGATCCAAGAGGTGGCAGCCCGTCGATCGAGGCCTTACTAAGTTATCCAAAAGGGAGTGACCAGAAGGAATGTTAGATTAAATGGTAGCTTCCATACCACCAAAATAGAAAGGCAACCCATCCATGGCATGAAACATCGCTACACGCGCCCATAAGCATGGGAAAGATCTCGAGGTAAGCGGCACGCAATGCCCCCAGTTAAAAGGGGTCTCCTAGATTCGAACAAGGTAGGTTCACGTTAAAGTTCATGTTCAAGTTGAAGTTCAAGTTCAAGCTAAATACTCAAGCTAAGATTCGGTCGAGTGATGTCCAACGAGAAAGAAGGGGGCAGCACATAGGAAGACACCGCTCGAGGCTACCGCGAAACCCCCAGGAGGGGTCTAGACAAACACAACCATTCAGCTCGAGCTCTCCTCTGCTGCCACTCCCACACTCTGTTCTCGGCCCGCTCGCACTCTCTCACCTCATAAATTCTCCTCCTAGCATGGAGTCCACACTCGGGGCTCAACCAGGAGGATATTTCCCTTGATTGTTACTGACTTAAGCATCGGAGTGCCTCCACCGGAATCCTTGGCCTGGATCTCTAACTCTATTTTGTAGGTCTGTGCAACCGAGCAGGATCCCGAGCAACAGGAGTGCATTCCGAGCTCGACCTCAGCTACAAGCCACAACGATCTTGACGGCAACACTTATAATATTGGGTCAATAATAATGATCTTTTAATTAAAGAATATTGCCGTAGGCAATAACCAAAGATAGGTGCCAACAGCTTTAGCCTGAATGGGTTCACCACTCATGCCAAACAGCTTGAAATTACCCTTCATCAAGCTTCTAGGTCTCTGTAACCCCTACAATAACTTACAGATATGAGACCCCTATGCAGTATCCAATACACATGAATCAAAAATTAAAGAACTCAATGACAAGTTTGTTTGTATCATGTACAAACCTTTAGATGCTCCACCAGTATCATGCTTCAAACTTGCAAGATACAATTTGCAATTTTTCTTCTAGTGCCCTTACTTCATAGTAATAGCAGGTCCCATCAGTAGAGGGCTTCTTCGCCTTCTTCCTCTTGTGGAAGCTACTCTTAGGGTTCCTCTTCCTCTTTGAAACCTTTTACATTGCCTGCTTCTTATTTCCATCAACTAGAAGAAATTGAGCCTTATCACCTTTGAAATGGCTCTCTGCTATCTTGAGCATATTCAGCAGCTCAAGCAATGACAAATTCAATTTGTTCATGGGGTAATTCATGATAAACTACGAGAAGGAATCTGAGAGTGACTGCAGGATCAAGTCTTGACTAAGCAATATGGATTGAGATTCCATTTTCTCATGTTGCCTCTACAACTCATTGCTTATAAAGTTCAACATGATACACTTGACAATCATACTATCATTCTGCCACATTTTATATATGGCCCTTTCCTTCTCAGTAGCATCTTCTCCTACCAGATCTGGGTTAGGAGAATCAAGGATATAGACAAGCTTTTCCTGAGCTACTACAATCCTCAGGTTCCTTAACTAGTCCACATAATTTGAACCGGTCAACTTGTTGGCATCCAAAATGCCCTGCAGCGAAAGAGTAGAAGCCATAATGTAAAATCTATATTAAATAAAAAATAACTATAAGCAGACCACTCATGATGATATTCATATTTAGACAAGGACTTTTGCATCTAATTGTGTCTCCCACTATTTTCTTTCAAATACTATAACTCTCAACTATGGTAAGTGAGAAAACCCTCTCAGGGCTTCCTTAGTGGGGTTGAGACTGTTACCCAGTAAGTAACCTAAGAGGGGGGGTGAATTGGATTTCTAAAAAATTAAATGCAAGTATGTACTAATTCAATAGACAACTTCAGTGCAATGAGATGCAATAGTAATATGCTCTTAAAGAGTATGCAGCAAAAATTTAAAAGCAATAAATATAAAAGCAAGAGAAAGAGAGAGAGAGACAAGCAATCACAAACACAATCCAAGTATAGTGGTTCGGTGCTTTTCAATGCACCTACATCTACTCCCCAAGGTCCACTTAAAAAATCACTATAATCTCCACCAATTATAGCCGATTAGTTTTTCAGGCTCACTAATCAAAACCTGACTTGTTTTCACAAGGCTTACAAGTCAAAACCTCCCTTGGTTTTGCGGGCTAACTAATAACCTAATTGGTTTTAAGGCTCACCAACAACCTCCTTGGTTTTCAAGGCTAACCAATAACCTCCTTGGTTTTCAAGGCTAACCAAAAACCTCCTTGGTCTTCTAATAGGCTAACCAAAAATCTCCTTGGTTTTCTAATAGGCTAATCAAAAATCCTTACAATAAAGATAGAGTTAAAGTAAAGCAACAAGAAAAGCTTTTTAAATAAAAGCGGATATCTCTTTGAAGCTTTGAGGAATTATTATCTTCAACTTGATGAAGCCTCAATCAATGCTCAAGAATGTTGGACTTGAATGCTCTTGAAGGCTTTCAATGCTTTGAGACTTCTTTTTGTTTGAAGGTGGTTACTTTCAATGAATGGTAGTGAATGCACTTGCTTTTCTTTTCCTATTGTTGATCCTCTTATGTTTAGATTTGATTTGAATCACTTAAATACCATCCTAAGGCCTCAAAGTCAGTTTATGACTATTAGACACGAAAAACTATCCACTGTGATGTGGGACTGATGGGGGTAGGATTGTTGGTGAGCCTAAAAGTCACCTAAATTAGGGTATCCTAATTTTCTTTTGATTTTCTAATTTGATGGCGAAGGAATAATGGGGATGGAAGACAGGGATCTGGATCTCATGGATCTTGAAACTCACACTAACGAAGAGACCTCTCACCTCTAGGGCATTCCACCCTCCTCGATACATGGAGGCATTGGGGTGAATCTTAAAGAACATGAGGGTGGTAAGGAAGATGGTGAAAGGGATATGCCCTACAAGCCAATCAATATTGTATCTCCCAAATCAATGTAATTGACAATATTCTAATAAAGGCATTATTTTTCATCATACACTATGTTTTATTATGATGAACTCTATATATTAGGGCTATGATTTTAGGGTTATGATGAGATCATACCAGTGAGACCTAAAGTCTTAAAACCTTAATCTAAAATATTCCTAGTCAAAGGAACCCTGATTAGGGGATTAGGGTTTTTTCGGTAAGACTAGCACATCCCATGTATACTGGAAAGGGTGACTGCTCTTATAGTCACTTGTGTATGACACTAATACTAGGATGTGGGTGCTCATTAGTGAATGAGTTCACTGATATGATCCAACTTGAGAACATCTAATGGAGTTTTAGCTACATGTCAATGGAAGGTTCTCATAGTGGGAGTGGTACAAGTAATCCTTTGACCTGAGACTGCCATAAGTACCTTATGTACATGAACCTATCCTTTGGTTCAATCCTAATCATGACATTGAGTCATGCACAGGATTGATACTGGGAATGGTGAATTATATATGAAGATAATGAGTAGGTCAATAAGAAATCGATCACTCTTAGTAAGAGGAGATTGCATCCAGCTAGTTATCAATCGGATGATGATTCAGGGAATCTTTGATCAAAGTAAAGATATTGGAGATGGTTTCTAATATCAAGATAATTGAATCATCAATATAAGATTGAGCTAGAAATAAATATAATATTGGATTTGACATATATCCATATCCATAATTATATTTTGGGTGCAGGCTGATCGAAAGATTTAATTGTACGGTAACTTTCTACTAAATGGTAGTTTTGGTATTTCACCAGAATTTCCATATCTTCCAGGTAGACATGACACGTTGCTAGACGTCAATCTTGTCTTGTGGGTTGATCAAATTTAAAGATCACTTATTAGGAAGAGTCCTAATTGATCAAGTCGGGTAAGCTCGTTTTGACCTAAATCAATTAGAAAGAGTTCTAATCAAGTTAGGTCAACTTGTACTCAGACCTACTGCCGGCTGGATATGGAATCCAATGGGTCACACACTTAAGAGGATTGATCAAGAGTTTAATTTGTAATTAAATCATCTATGCAGGATAACACTCTAGCAGGTGTTGCAAACCCTTGCTTCTATTCGAATTGGATTCGAATTAGGGTTCCGAATTGGATCAATTTGGGTTCTAATTGGACCTAATTAGACCCTAATTGAATATATAGGACTTTGGGCTAACCCATGGCTAAGACTACATCTTAATTAACACCCAAGCCCATCCATATAGGCCGCCCAAGATTTTGTGCACGTTGATAAGAGGAAAGACTCCACGCGCGCATGGACTCTTCATGCGCGCGTGAAGTCTTCTTATTTCACCGCATTTTTTTTCTTCTTGGCCGGTTATTCCCTATTAGCGCATCTCCTAATGACCATTAAATAGTCATCTAACGGTTTTGGGGATTTTGAGAAAGAAAGATGGCGCTAACTCTTCCTGGTTGCATGAAATAACGTCTCTTCGGAGACCGAAACATCGCGACTTCCTTCTTAAAACTTCACGACTTTTCTTATAGGAAGAGCCATGAGTTTGAATCTGAAGGGCCGTGAGAAGGAAGGAGAGGGCATGAGAAATGTGGAAAGCCAGGAGAAATAGTTTACGGAGAGTTATGAAGACATCTTTTTATAGTCTATTTAAGGAACAGAGGCTTCGAGTGTTTTTCTGATGTACGACAGAAGTCTTTTTATTTTTCTTTCCTTTCCAGGAGACTGATTCCTCCTTAGCTTGTTTAGGACACAAGAGTTTCCCTTTTACAGAGTTCTCTTCTCTGTTGAAACTCAAGTCTAAAATAAGAGATAGGAAGAATCTCTCGAACGGTAAAAGAAAAGAAGATATACTCCTTTTATTCCTTTTTTTTACATCAAGACATTAGTATCTTAAATCCTCCTCCTCCTTCAAGACAAAAGTGTATTCTTAAGACAAGGTCTTAAGAAAGGGAGAGGAAGAAAAAGAAAGGAAATAAGAAGTCCCTGCCGTGGAGTTTTTCAGCCATAGTCCTCTTGAGTTCTAGGAGAAGAATTCAAGTGAAGGAACTTTTGAAGAAGCAAGCATCTTGATCAATTTTCTTGTGGATCACCATTGGAGGGTGGACATTTGGACACCTGGTGAATTCAAAAGGGTCATTCAACATCAAGTTTTGATTCTACATCAAAAATTGGATTTAGCGATAACAGGTTGGTGTCCTAATTCTAATAGTGTAGGTTTGCATGTTTTTCATATGTTTTAATCCTGAATAAGGAGATCCTGGCTAAGGGTTTTGGTGTAAATTTCATCATTTTGAAATTATCTTTTCCACTGTGGTGCACTGGAACCTTGCAGTGGTATCAGAGTCACCCTTTTTACAGTTAAAACATATGGAAATTATTTATATGTGTTTTTGTTGTAGTGTCGCATGTTAGGGTTTTAAACCCTTGAATGTTGATACACTTAGCACATTTATGTGATGCATGTATGTTTGATAATTTATGTATGATGTGTGTCACTAATTAGGGTTTTTCACTCAAACCCTAATTATTATAAAGATATGTTTAGTTTTGAAGTCATCATACTGAAATAAGGTTGCCCTAGCATAATGGTGGATCCATTATGTGGTAAATGGTTGTCCTAGTATGATGACATACTTAGCACATATTTTCTTATTTATAAGAATGATATGTTGTGATAAATTTTATAAGGATGTGCTGGCAATTCATAAATCCCTCCTCTTAAAAATTATATTAAGTCTTAGTATATTTAACTGATAAGAATCACCAGTCATGATGAATAATTGATCATTTCGGTGTCTAGAAAGGTGGTTCTGGGACGGTAAAGAGAATTGTGATTTTTAATTGGTTCCGTTGACTGACCTAACCAATTTTTATTGGTGTATAGGAAAGCAACGGGGGGACTCCCACATCTCTTCCACTTTCCTGGCCGATTTGATTAAATTTAAATCTTGACTAAAATGCTTAGTGTTAAAAATACTATATATATTGGCCTTCCTTCATGCTGGATCGTTATTGTGTTATGAACCACATTAGGTTTGTTGTGTTATCTGCAAGACCTAATATGGTGATTGACATAATACTAGTCTAGTGCATAGAGATGCTTACAGCATATTCAGTATAATGCTTTGTTGTGTTATCTGCAAGGGCATTATATTTAAGTATTAACTGTAAAGAAATGAAAGGGTCTTGACTTAACTAGAATATTATGGTTTGTTGTGTTTTCTGCAAAGACTAATAATGTTCTAGAGGCCAAGTTACTTCTTGAGAATTATATGAGATATAATTGAAAGAGTTTCCTACCTTTAAGCTTATAAAAGATTTGTTGTATTTTCTGCAAGATCTTTTATAAGTTATTAGGATCTCAATCTCACTAAGAAAAACCTATCAGGGTTTTTCTCGATTATCATAGTGAGGGCTATGATTTTTTGATAAAATAGTGGGAGACATAATTAAATTAAAGACCTAATTTAATTATGTATGTCATTTCATGATTGTTTGCTTATGTATTGTTCTTTGTTAAATTTAGATAAATGGCATCTTCATTATCACTACGAAGTATCTAGATACCAACAAACTGACTGGTCCAAACTATGTGGACTGGTTGAGAAATTTAAAGATTGTGCTGAGTTCAGAAAAACTTTCTTATATTCTTGATATCCCTAGTCTTAATTCACTAGGGGACGATGCCACACAGGAAGATATGGCCACATACAAAATATGGTAGAATGACTCCCTCACTGTCAAGTGTATCATACTAGCCTCTATGACCAATGAGTTACAGAGATAGCATGACAGCATGGATACTCAATCCATAATGCTCAATTTAAAAGAGCTTTATGGAGAATATAGCAGAACTGCTAGATATGAAATATCTAAGCAGTTATTCCATTCTAGGATGACAGAGGGAACATCTGTTCAGGATCATGTTCTGAAAGTAATTGACTTCATCACCAGATTGGGTCAATTAGGTTTAATTATGGATGGGGAGTTGAATCAGGATTTAATCCTGCAATCACTCCCAGAGTCATTTTCTCAGTTTGTCTTGAATTATCACATGAACAAACTGAACACTTCCTTACTTGAGCTGTTAAATATGTTAAAAATAGTGGAGAGCCACATAAAAAAAGAAAAGGCTCCACTTCTTCTTATTGATAAGACCAATAAGAAGAAATCAGGCAAAAAGGGTTTTAATAGGAAGCTAAACCCTAAGAGTGGCATCAATAAGAACAAGAAAGGAAAGAAGGCCTCCAAACAGTCGACCTGTTTCTTTTGCGGCAAAGCGGGACATTGGAAAAGGAATTGCAAGGCTTACCTTGTAACTGTGAAGCCTGGTGCATCAGATGCGCCAAAAGGTATGTATGAGATACATGCTATATTGACATTAAATTCATCTGTTTCAAATACTTGGGTATTGGATACCGCTTGTGGTTACCATATATGCAAATCTTTGCAGGACCTCCACAAGCTTAAAGTATTGAAGGAAGGTGACTTCAATCTCTAAGGTGCTAGTGGTGATATCATCCAAGCAGAAGCTGTAGGGACCTATATTCTGAAGTTGCCTTCAGCGAAGATCTTGGAGTTAGAAAATTGTTATTATATGCCTAAGATTATTAGGAACATTATATCTATTCCCTTGTTATTAAAACAAGGATATGTAATGGATGTAACGAGCACTGGTTGCTCGATAATGTTATCTAATGAATTTATTTGTTATGGCATATTTAGCAATGGGCTCTTAACTCTTCCTTCCAATGATAGTGTTTTTAATGTCAATAATAAAAGAAAAATAGAACACTTTAATAATACTTTACTTTGACATCATTGACTTGGTCATGTTAATGAGTCTAGGATAAGCAAGTTATACAAGGAGAAATTCCTTGATCCTTATGAATATAAATCATTACGGACTTGCGAATCATGTTTCATGGGTAAGATGACCAAGACTCCATTTACTGGACATGGAGAAAGGACAACTGAGTTATTAGGACTTATACATACTGATGTATGTGGTCCAATGATGACTCAGGCCAGAGGTAGATACTCATATTTTATCACTTTTACAGATGATTTATCTAGGTTCGGATATGTGTATCTTATGAAACATAAATTTGAAGCCTTTGATAAATTTAAGGAGTATCAAAGTATGGTCGAAAAACAAACCGGGAAAAGTATTAAAGTTCTTCGGTCTGATCGAGGAGGAGAATACTTATCCATGGAGTTTTTAGACTATCTTAAAGTTAATGGAATTCTTTCTAAAAGGACCCCTCCTTATACACCACAACTAAATGGTGTAGCCGAAAGGAGGAATCGTACCTTATTAGATATGGTACGATCCATGATGTGCTTCACAAATTTACCCATTTCTTTCTGGGGTCATGCCCTAGAAACTGCTATTTATATTCTGAACAAAGTACCTTCTAAATCCATTTTTAGTACTCCGTATGAGATTTGGAGTGGAAAGAAACTATATCTTAAATATTTTAAGATATGGGGATGTCCAGCTTATGTTAAAAGAAATTTTGGACATAAGTTGGAAGCTAGAGCGGATAAATATCTATTTGTAGGATATCCTAGAGAAGGTAGAGGATATTTGTTTTACCATCCTACTGAACAAAAGATTTTTGTCAGCAGGCATGCCATTTTTCTAGAAAAAGAGTTCATTTTAGAAAAAGGCAATGGTAGAACTGTTAAACTTGGAGAAGTACAAGAAACACAGATAGACAATTCTCAACCATTAGAACATATAGCTAGGTTAGAACCAGAACACAAAACTCCTCCCCGTAGGTCTGATAGAGTGCCACGGGCACCTGAGAGGTATGGGTTTATTATTGAAAATAATGAAGCCAAAGTCATTCAAAATGATGAACCTCTGACCTATACGGAAGCTATCATGAGTAGTGACTCAGATAGATGGCAAGAAGCCATGGAATCCGAGATAGACTCTATGTATGTCAACCAAGTATGGTCTTTGGTCGATGCACCAGAGGGTGTTAATCCTATTGGGTGCAAATGGGTCTATAAGAAAAAGATTGGGGCTGATGGCCAAGTTGAAACCTATAAAGCCAGATTAATGGCAAAAGGTTTTATACAAAAATAGGGAATTGATTATGATGAAACATTCTCACCTGTAGCCATGCTCAAATCAATTCGGATTCTACTTGCTATAGCAGCATACCACGATTATGAGATCTGGCAAATGGATGTGAAGACTGCTTTCCTCAATGGTTTCCTTGAGGAAGAAGTCTACATGTCACAACCAGAAGGTTTTATTTCAAAGAATAAACCTAATCAAGTATGCAAGCTAAAGAAATCCATTTATGGATTGAAACAAGCTTCAAGGAGTTGGAACATCCATTTTGATGAAACTATTAAAAGGTTTGGTTTTATCAAAAATGTGGATGAACCCTGTGTTTATAAGAAGACTAGTGGGAGTGCCATAGTCTTCTTGGTTCTGTATGTAGATGACATACTCCTCATTGGGAATGATATCCCAATGTTACAATCAGTCAAGGTTTGGCTATCAAACCAGTTTTTCATGAAAGATTTGGGAGAAGCATCCTATATATTAGGTATTAAGATCTATAGAGATAGGTCTAAGAGGATGCTAGGTTTATCCCAGTCAAGGTACATTGACTTAGTACTGAAACGGTTCAGCATGGATGGAAGTAAAAGAGGTTATCTTCTTATGAGTCAAGGCATACATCTTTCCAAAAGAATGTCTCCTAAGACACCTGAAGAAAGAAATAGAATGAATTCTATACCTTATGCTTCGGCAATAGGGTCCATAATGTATGCCATGTTATGTACTAGGCCTGATGTGACATATGCTTTAGGCATTGTCAATAGGTTTCAGGCTAATCCAAGAGAGGATCATTGGAAAGCAGTTAAAAATATTCTTAAGTACCTGAGAAGGACTAAGGATATTTTTCTGGTTTATGGTGGTTCTGATCTTAAACTAGAAGCATATTCTGATTCTAGTTTTCAATCAGACATTGATGATAGCAAATCCATTTTGGGATATGTTTTTACCCTAAATGGTGGAGCAGTGAGTTGGAAGAGTACTAAGCAGCAGACTGTAGCTGACTCAACCACAGAGGCAGAATCATAGCTGTCAGTGAAGCCACCAAGGAAGCAGTCTGGATGAAGAAGTTCATCATAGAGTTGGGTGTTGTTCCTGAGATTGAAAACCCAGTGCCACTTTACTGTGACAACATTGGAGCTGTTGCTCAAGCTAAGGAACCAAGAGCTCATCATAAGTCCAAGCACATTCTGAGACGCTTCCATCTCGTCCGAGAAATAGTCGAAAGACAAGATGCCTACATAAATAGAGTTGATACAAAGAACAATGTAGCAGACCCGTTCACTAAGGCTCTACCACAGAGAGATTTTGATCGCCACCTCGAGGGTATGGGGTTAAGATTTAAAGGCGATTGGCTTTAATGCAAGTGGGAGATTGAAAGGGATATGCCCTACAAGCCAATCAATATTGTATCTCCCAAATCAATGTAATTGACAATATTCTAATAAAGGCATTATTTTTTGTCATATGCTGTGTTTTATTATGATGAACCCCATAGATTAGGGCTATGATGAGATCATACCAGTGAGACCTAAAGTCTTAAAACCTTAATCTAAAATATTCCTAGTCAAAGGAACCTTGAGTAGGGGATCAGGGTTTTTCCGGTAAGACTAGCACATCCCATGTATACTGGAAAGGGTGACTGCTCTCACAGTCACTTGTGTATGACACTGATACTAGGATGTCGGTGCTCATTAGTGAATGAGTTCACTAATATGATCCAACTTGAGAACATCTAATGGAGTCTTAGCTACATGTCAATGAAAGGTTCTCATAGTGGGAGTGGTACAAGTAATCCTTTGACCTGAGACTGCCATAAGTACCTTATGTACATGAACCCATCCTTTGGTTCAATTCTAATCATGACATTGAGTCATGCACAGGATTGATACTGGGAATGGTGAATTGTATATGAAGGTAATGAGTAAGTCAACAAGGAATCGATCACTCTTAGTAAGAGGAGATTGCATCCAGCTAGTTATCAATCGGATGATGATTCAGGGAATCTTTGATCAAAGTAAAGATATTGGAGATGGTTTCTAATATCAAGATAATTGAATCATCAATAAAAGATTGAGCTAAAAATAAATATAATATTGGATTTAACATATATCCATATCCATAATTATATTTTGGGTGCAGGCTGATCGAAAGATTTAATTGTACGGTAACTTTCTACTGAAGGGTAGTTTTGGTATTTCACCAGAATTTCCATATCTTCCGGGTAGACATGACACATTGCTAGACGTCAATCTTGTCTTGTGGGTTGATCAAATTTAAAGATCACTTATTAGGAAGAGTCCTAATTGATCAAGTCGGGTAAGCTCGTTTTGACCTAAATCAATTAGAAAGAGTTCTAATCAAGTTAGGTCAACTTGTACTCAGACCTACTACCGGCTGGATATGGAACCCAATGGGTCACACAGTTAAGAGGATTGATCAAGAGTTTAATTTGTAATTAAATCATCTTTGCAGGAAAACACTCTAGCAGTTGTTGCAAACCCTTGCTTCTATTCGAATTGGACTCGAATTAGGGTTCTGAATTGGATCAATTTGGGTTCTAATTGGACCTAATTAGACCCTAATTGAATATATAGGACTTTGGGCTAACCCATGACTAAGACTACATCTTAATTAACACCCAAGCCCATCCATATAGGCCGCCCAAGATTTTGTGCACGTTGATAAGAGGAAAGACTCCACGCGTGCATGGACTCTTCATGCATGCGTGAAGTCTTCTTATTTCACCACATTTTTTTTCTTCTTGGCCGGTTATTCCATATTAGCGCATCTCCTAATGACCATTAGATAGTCATCTAACGGTTTGGGGGATTTTGAGAAAGAAAGAAGGCGCTAACTCTTCCCGGTTGCGCGAAATAACATCTCTTCGGAGACCGAAACATCGCGACTTCCTTCTTCTTAAAACTTCATGACTTTTCTTATAGGAAGAGCCATGAGTTTGAATTTGAAGGGCTGTGAGAAGGAAGGAGAGGGCGTGAGAAATGTGGAAAGCTGGGAGAAATAGTTTACGGAGAGTTGTGAAGACATCTTTTTGTAGTCTATTTAAGGAACAGAGGCTTCGGGTGTTTTTCTGATGTACGATAGAAGTCCTTTTATTTTTCTTTCCTTTCCAGGAGACTGATTCCTCCTTAGCTTGTTTAGGACACAAGAGTTTCCCTTTTACAGAGTTCTCTTCTCTATTGAAACTCAAGTCTAAAACAAGAGATAGGAAGAATCTCTTGAACGGTAAAAGAAAAGAAGATATACTCCTTTTATTCCTTTTTTTACATCAAGACATTAGTGTCTTAAATCCTCCCCCTCCTTCAAGACAAGAGTGTATTCTTAAGACAAGGTCTTAAGAAAGGGGGAGGAAGAAAAAGAAAGGAAGTAAGAAGTCCCTGCCGTGGAGTTTTTCAGCCATAGTCCTCTTGAGTTCTAGGAGAAGAATTCAAGTGAAGGATCTTTTGAAGAAGCAAGCATCTTGATCAATTTTCTTGTGGATCACCATTGGAGGGTGGACATTTGGACGCCTGGTGAATTCAAAAGGGTCATTCAACATCAAGTTTTGATTCTACATCAAAAATTGGATTTAGCGATAACATGTTGGTGTCCTAATTCTAATAGTGTAGGTTTGCATGTTTTTCATATGTTTTAATCCTGAATAAGGAGATCCTGGCTAAGGGTTTTGGTGTAAATTTCATCATTTTGAAATTATCTTTTGCACTATGGCGCACTGGAACCTTGCAGATGGAATCAAGGGAGGGGATAACTAGACATGACCTCACATCATGTCCTAGAGTTGGGCCTCATACCCTCTCCTCATGGAGCAAAAGAAGAATCACACTTCTCTAAAAGAAAATTTTCATTCATCAAATTCATTATTCAAATACAAGAGGGGATGCCCTTTTATAGGCTTACAAGACCAAGTATGGAAATATTTTTTTATTATTATTATTATTATTATTATTATTTTTAAATCCTAAACCTATAGCTTTGAGATCCATGCAAGATCTTCTGCTCTGAGATCTATGCAAGTCCTCTGTGACCGTGGAACAGAGAGTAGTGGACGGAAATCAAAGCTTTGATTCAGTGATCGGCGTACAAGGCGGGGAATGCGGCACGGATAGGATGGAGGGCGGGCAAGGCGAAGGGCAGGAGGGATTGGAGCACGCACGGGGATCTGGCCTAGGAAGTCATGCTCGTGGGCGAGGTGGAGGGTGGATGGGCCGGAGGGGCTTGCCGTGCTGCTACGATTCTGATGGGTTTTGCATTGTCACGAAAATCGCAGCCAAAGTTACGCCCGAGGATCGTAGCTCGAAATAGCAAGTGGCGGGGAGATGGATGGTGATGAGAGGGTGGTGGCTTCACTATGTTTGGGAGAATCCCGGCAAGAGCCCGTACTCGGTCAGCAGCTTGTAGATCATCGTACTCGGGCACGTCCAAAGGGCTTCAATATTCTAATGTCAGAGGCTCAACTCTTCCACTCACGATTTCCCAAGAAAACACCCAGCGAGCCATTCACATAGTATTCACTTTTTTTATGTGGTGCATAGCGATGGCGAGGCAGAGAGCAGAGGTGATCTGGGCACAGCGGTCCTGCTCATGGAGGAGGGCGTCAGTGATGTCGGTGAGGGTCGGAGGAGGATGGAAGAGACATTGGCAGGGTAGGAGGCGGCCATGGAGCGGATGGCACCCTTGGGTTGTTCGAATGGCTCGGAAACTGGTGGCTTGGTCGTGGGTCTTACGGACGGGAGGGAGCGGTGGTGGAGCACGGGAGGCGGTAGCATCGGGCATGGATGGTGGCATGGGGGAGACAGGCACGTGGGCGGAGCCGTAGGGGCGGACGGCCGTGGGTGGAGCCGCAGGGGTGCACGGTCGTGGGCGGTTCCGTGGGGATTCGCTGGCGTTCCCACGAGAAGAGAGCAGCCGGGGGAAGGTGGACGGTCGTCGGTGGGGTCGTCGGTGGTCGGGTGTGGCGAATCCGGGACCAGTGGGAGAAAAAATGAATGTTCTGGGAGGAAGAAGATGACAGGGATAACCTAGGGATAAGTCTAGGATAAGTTTGGAATAAAATTGGAATAACAAGGATAGGTGAAATAGCTGGAATAAGAAAATATGAATAAAATAAAAAAATCTAGTAAAGAAAAAGAAAAACCTGGATGGGTTTTGATGTCCCCATCATTCCCCTAGGGTAGGAAAAACTCGACTCTGTCAAGTCGGGCTCGCTGCATTTTTTTTCTCTTCTTTTTTTTTCAACCCTAATCCTCTCCCACTCTGATACCAAGTTGATGTAGGACAGATGGGGGTAGGATCATTGGTAAGCCTAAAAGTCACCTAGATTAGGGTATCCTAATTTTCTTTTGATTTTTTAATTTGATGGCGAAGTAATAATTAGGATGGAAGACAAGGATCTGGATCTCATGGACCTTGAAACTCACACTAACGAAGAGACCTCTCACCTCTACGGCATTCTATCCTCCTCGATACTTGGAGGTGTTAGGGTGAATCTCAAAGAACATGAGGGTGGTAAGAAAGATGTAATCAAGGGAGGGGATAACTAGACATGACCTCGCATCATGTCCTGGGGTTGGGCCTCACACCCTCTCCTCACGGAGAAAAAGAAGAATCACTCTTCTCTAAAAGAAAATTTTCATTCATCAAATTCATTATTCAAATATAAGAGTGGATGCCCTTTTATAGGCTTACAAGACCAAGTATGAAAATATTTTATTATTATTATTATTATTATTTTTAAATTCTAAACATGTAGCTTTGAGATCCATGCAAGATCTTCTTCTCTAAGATCTATGCAAGTCCTCTGTGACCATGGAACAGAGAGTAGTAGACAGAAATCAAAGCCTTGATTCAGTGATTGGTGTACAGGGCGAGGAATGCGACATGGATAGGACGGAGGGTGGGCGAGGCACAGGGCGGACGGGCTGGAGGGGTTGGAGCACGCGCGAGGATCTGGCCCAGGATGTCATGCTCATGGGCGAGGCGGTGGGCGGACGGGCTGGAGGGGCTTGCCGCGCTGCTGCGATTCTGCTGGGTTTTGCACTATCATGAAAATTGCGGCCAAAGTTCCTCCCAAGGATCGTAGCCCGAAATAGCAAGTGGCGGGGAGATGGATGTTGATGAGGGGGTGGCGGCATCATCGTGTTTGGGAGAATCCTCGTAGGAGCCCGTACTCGTTCAGTAGCTCGTAGATCGTCGTACTCGGGCACATCCAAAGGGCTTCAAAGTTCTAATGTCAGAGGCTCAACTCTTCCACTCACGATTTCCCAAGAAAACACCCAGTGTGCCATTCACGTAGTATTCACTTTTCTCATGTGGTGCATAGCGACGGCGAGGCAGAGAGTGGAGGTGATATGGGTGTAGCGATCCTGCTCGTGGAGTAGGGCATCGGCAACATCGGTGAGGGGCAGAGGAGGATGGGAGCGACAGTCGCAGGGTGGGAGGTAGCCATGGAGCGGATAGCATCCTTGGGTTGTTCAGATGGCTCAAAAATTGATAGCTCAGCCATGGGTCTTCCAGACTGGAGGGAGCGGTGGAGCAGGGCCAGTGGCATCGTCGGGCATGGACGGTGGCGCGGGGGAGAGGGGTGTGTGGGCGGAGCTGCAGGGGTGGACGGTCATGGGTGGAGCCGTAGGGGCGCACGATCGTTGGCAGTTCCGTGGGGATTCATCGGCATTCCCACGAGATGAGAGCAGCCAGGGGAAGGTGGACGACCGTCGGGGGGGTCGCCGATGGTCGGGCGTGGCGGATTCAAGACCGGTGGGATAAAAAATGGTAGTTTTGGGAGGAAGAAGATGACAAGGATAACCTAGGGATAAGTCCAGGATAAGTCAAGAATAAAATAAAAATAACAGGTATAGGTGGAATAGTTGGAATAAGAAAATATGAAATAAAATAAAAAAATCTAGAAAAGAAGAAGAAAAACCTTGATGGGTTTTAATATCCCCATCACATTGGGATCCAAGAGGGCTGAGTTCTGTATTTGAAAAACTAGCCATTATTGTTCCTAGAACTCCAAGTGTTGACACTTCAAGCTGTGAGTCGACGCTTAGGATCGACACTTAAGTTCCATGAGTCGACACCAAGTTCAAATATCTTCATTGAAGCTCTCTGGAATTCTCAGGTGAGTCAACACTTCTTCTGGTGAGTCGACATTTGAGTCGACACTTGACATCCATGAGTTGACACTTCAGGCAAGTCTTCAATTTCAGCAAGTTTTGTATCAAAATTTTCTCAGACCTTGAGCCGATCCTTAAGTCGACAGCTTGAGTCAACACTTGATTGGCATGAGTCGACACTTCCGCTATGCTATCTAACACTCTTGCTGCGTACCAGCTTGAGTTGACACTTCCACTATCATGAGTCAACACTTGAGTAGTGAGTCGATACTTTAAGTCAACACTTGCTAAGATTTCTTCAAAAATTATTGAACCTTTACTGAAACCAATTTGTGCTGGACTAACCAAGTCCTTTCAAGCAATCTTCAAGTACTTAAGTCCATTTAAAACTGATCTTTCATTCATGGAAGGGACTTTTTCATTTTCACAAGCAATCATTTCTTGTTGAATTGATGAGTACATTTTTCTATAAAAATATACTTTAAAGAAACAGTTAGTACTCAACTTATACTTAAATATTTTGTTTATCATCAAAATCAATAACGAAGTCAACAGTCTTCCCATTTTTGATGACGACAAAATCTTTAAGTATAATTCATGTGATAAGCTCTTAAAAAGTATTTTCAATAGACATAAAGCTTATTACAATATGTATTCAAATAAAGAAAGATAAGAGATAAATTTTAAAAGCTCATTTGAATTGAATTTGAACTAAGAGTATCGAAGCTAAAAACGAAATTCGTGTATCATGATACTCTAAAGAGAACATGCTTGAATAATAAATTCATCAATGCAACAAGATGAAAGTAATCAAAGAAGAATTTTGAACAATAGATTGAAGAGTATAAATACTCCCCGTCAAGAGGTGATTCGAAAAATTGATTTTCAAAGATCTTTTAAAGGCAAAAAGCTGAAATTAAACATATGGAATTAAGAATTTTGCAATCCAAAGGAGGGATTACTCCCCCTCACTCAATGCTCAAAATATTTTTATCAAACACAAATAATTTTTCATCTTATCTCCATTGCACAAGAAATATATATACCTTTCATCTCTTTTATCTCACCTTCATTTTTTATACTTACCTACCTTGCATCTTATCTCTCCTCTTTATCTTTTATACTTACCTCTCTCCCTTTTTATCAACATTAAAAAGGAAAAAGAGAAAATAGGGAAATTAAAACATTGAAACTAAGTTATGCAATTCATTCATTCAAAGGAGATATCATCTAAAGACATAGGTATGAAGTAGAACATTTCAATCATTCATAATGTTTCATACATTGATACAAGTTTGATACATAAAAGTAAATAAACATAAAAGCATACAGGTAATATAGAAATATAAACTTGCTAATCATAGAGACTATCCTAAGCACAGTTCTCATCATTTGAGGATCCAATCTAGATCGATCATGTATCAGTAAAAGCATGGGATCGAGGCCACATAAATCAAAGATCACGAAGACGGGTCCTGGTCAGTCTCGGTGGAACACGACGACCTCGTCCTCTGCATCTAACATAAGTCCTACTTCTAGCTAGTGCAGAAGAGGTAAAAGCTGTATCAGCAGCAAGAATAGAATTGATAGTAATGGCAGTATGAATTGGTGTATGATCAAAGATAGGACCTGAATCAAGACAGTGAAAACCAAGGATATAAAATCCTAGTTCCCTAATAAGGGAAGATGTATGCAATGGGAGAGAATGAATAATAGGCGTATCAAAATTTGAAGATATAACAGGAGTAGGTGCTGGAATGGAAGTGTGATCAGCAAGTCTAGAGAGAGGAGTGGGTAAAATAGGAGTCTAAAAAGATGAACTAGATGGATCATGAATGGAACTCCTAGGAAGGTCAACTGCAGTCTCCGGTACTAGCTCTGTGATCAGATTTGCCATGTCAAAGTCATCAGAGTCAGTCTCATCCAAATCTGATCTGGAGCAAGTGGTGCTGGAGCTGAATCAAGTGGAACCGAAGTATCAGGGGCTCTATCGAAAGAGGGTCTACCCAAAGTAGATATGATGGGGGACTAATATGTATGCAATTCTTTTTTTTTATGTTTTAAATGTGAGGTGAGTGACTAATTCCCGAATTTCAGATTAAAATAAGTTATAGGGAATTTTGTATGAATTTTAGAAGATCAGCATGTAGATTAGGACCTAGAAAAGTAGCAAAGAAGGATCGCCGGGGCTGAGAAGCCTCGATTAGGGCAAGTTCTCCTACAATAAAACTACTGGAGGTAGAGGGGTGTACCTGACAACATCTGTGAAGATCACAGCAAAGGGGTCTCTCGTTTCTTAATGGATGCGGCCTGAATAACTGAGCCAATGACCCGCGGATATCCAGCTTTCTGCTCGGTGGTCCGATTGAGGTTTAGCTGGTCATTTCGGTAGAAATAAGACGATCTTAGCAATAGAGGACCAGTTCTTTTGGCCAGGATTGAAAAGGCACATTGCACAAATTGCAGCCAGATGTCGAACTTGTGCTGTTGCCAAACAGCAAAAACATAACACTGGTCTTTACACACCTTTACCAGTGCCTGATCGCCCTTGGCAGGACCTAAGTATGGATTTTGTGCTAGGATTACCTAAGACCCAAAAGAAACATGACTCAATCTTTGTAGTGGTCGATAGGTTCTCTAAGATGGCTCACTTCATTCCCAGTTCCCAGACCTTTGACGCGTCTAGGGTAGCCAAACTCTTCTTAGATCATGTGGTCAAACTCCATGGCCTACCCAAGACCATTATACCTGATAGGGATGTTAGGTTCACTAGTTATTTCTGGAAGACCTTATGGCACCTATTAGGGACCAAGCTTAAGTTTTCTATAGCCTACCACCCTCAAACAGATGGCCAAACTGAAGTAGTGAACCGAAGTTTAGGAAACCTCCTTAGATGCCTGGTAGGTGAACATGTTGGAACATGGGATTTGTTATTGCCTAGAGCAGATTTGCCTACAACAGTTCAGTAAATAGGACAACGGGTAAGTGCCCTTTTGAGATAGTCCATGGGTACAAGCCTAATCGCCCCATTGATTTAATTCCTTTACCTATTCATGCACGAGTCTCAGAGTCTGCAGAGTCATTTGCACAGCATATTAGAGACTTGCATAAAGACATTAACCAAAAGATAAACTTAAGCAATGAAACTTATAAAAATTTGGTTAATTCCTGAAGAAGGATCAAAGAATTTGATGTAGGAGATTCTGTCATGATTAGGCTTAGGCCTGAGCGGTTTCCACCTGGGACCGTTAAGAAGCTTCATGCTCGTGGAGCCGGACCTTTTAAAGTATTGAAGAAGGTTGGATCAAATGCCTATGTGCTAGACTTGCCTTCGGATATGGGCATTAGTTCTACCTTCAATATTACAGACCTGGTTGAGTACAGGGAACCGGCAACGATACCCAGTGAGGCTTTTGGACCTATCCCTTCTGTTGAGAGTGATCCTTACCCAGAGTGTCCACCCATCAATTGGCCTGAGAGAGGAGAACGGATCGAGCGTATCCTGAACGATCAAGCCATTACGACCCGGGGTTGCGGTTATCAACACTTCCTAGTCCGATGGCAAGGCCGGCCAGAGTCGGACGATTCGTGGATTTCTCGAGAGGACTTGCAACGCCTCAACCCAGACCTTCTCGAGAGATATGTGAGCCAATCTGATCTTCACTCGACAGGGTCGAGTTCCTCCCACCCTGGTAGAATTGGAGCGAACACCAGAGGCACCAGAATAAGGCAGAGGCTTTTCAACCCTCTGTGAATTACTTAGTTAATATTTGAGTCCCCTGTAATAAAGCTTAGTCCAGCTACATTTGAGTCCTGTAATTAGTCTAGCTCTTGTTGAGCTAGTTCAGTTCGTTCAGTACTAGACAGCTCATGTTGAGCTAATTTCAATTTTTGAGTCCTGTCCAATCAAATTGAAGACTCAAGACCACATCATACAAGTGAATACCAAGTTCAACCTAATTGAAGACATAAAAGTTTAGCCCAAGTTCAACCCAGATTGAAGATTTGAAGACCCCAGGAGGAAAAACTCAGAAAACCTTGATTCTTTGCAGATGCCCTCCAGATGCCCAGATTCCCTTCCAGATGCCAAAGTATTTTCATAGATAAGGGCATCCATGATTCCAGAGGTCCATCTGCATCCTAGCCCAAAGAAATCAAGCCCAGGCGCCAAGCCTAAGCCCCTAAGAAGCAAGATACCAGGGAATATTCCTGCTACATGGCTACCAGGCCACCCCAGCTTCCAGAGGCCCAAACCCATGCGCCCGAGCCCCTTTGGGCCGGCCCCTTGCTGCTCTTAGAAGCCCAACACACCCCCCTATGCGTCCTTGGAGTGTTGGCCAAGTCAAGAGAATTTTTAGGGGTTTTTTCTACCTAATGTTTCCTTATTTTCTAGCTAGGGTTTGAGAGGGAAAATGATTCTTATGTAAAAACTTATGTACTCTTACTTGGAGCCCAAGGTTAAGGGTCTATTTAAGGGACCCTAGCCTCTTGTATGAAACTCACTTTTGATATGAATTAAAACCTTGAGTTCTTCTATTGAGTTGTGTGATACCCTGCTGTGTGCATAAAGGGGTTTGTGAGAGTTCTTCTTCCCGGTGTTTGCAATCATCTTCCTGCTGCCAACAAACCCTCCAGATCCCTGGACGCCCACTCCAAAAGAAGCCTTACCTTGCTATTTTTCCTTTGTTTTCTTGTCCTTTTGTGAATTTTCTAACCCCTGACAGGTCGTTTGCAGGTCCCCGAGTTCCTACGAATCCAACGACTCCAGCCAAGCCTCAATCGGACCACCGAGCAGAAAGCCGGGTATCCGCGGGTCATTGGCTCAGTTTTCCAGGCCGCATCCATCGAGGAACGACAGACCCCTTCGCTGCGATCTTCACAGATATTGTCAGGTACACCCCTCTACCTCCAGTAGTTTTATTGTAGGAGAACTTTCCCTAATCGAGGCTTCTCAGCCCCGGTGGTCCTTCTTTGCTACTTTTCTAGGTCCTAATCTGCATGCTGATCTTCAAAAATTCATACAAAATTCTCTACAAATAATTTTGATCTGAAATTTGGGAATTAAACACCTAACTCCACATGTATAACATACAAAAAGAATTCCATGCATATTAGTCCCCCATCAAGATAGAATGGCAAAAATCCCATCTCTCAGTCCTTGATGGCTCTTTCTCATCTCCATGTGAAACCTGTCGACTCATTGATGAATGATCATCACCTCAATCTCAATGCGAGCGACCCTGTCCTCTAAACTCTCTGAAACTCCAGGGATATCTGATCGTGCTAGTTCAGGCTGAGGAGCTGGCTCTTGCTATGCTGAAGGCTCGGGCTATAACTCAGGCATATCAGTTGGTGGCTCTGAGGGCCCTGCCTCATCTGAAAAGATACGCTTCTCGTCCACTATATCCTTATCTCTATCAATGGCCTGACCAAATACACGCCATCTCCACTAGCCTCTGACAAGCTAGTACCCCATCCGGTGAAGAGATCTGATGTCATAGACATCAGTGTGCAATAGTTAACAGTAGGGCTCTTCATCCATCACTACTCCATAAGCTCTAAACAGTAAAGTCAAGCCCATCCCGTAGGGCAGACACAATCTCTAGCTGATAGATGCCTCTGTCAGCTGATGTACCATGAGTACCGATAGGCATACAAGAGTGTGCTGTACTAAAGAAACCATCACTAATAGCTCTCGCTCTGTCATGAAGTCGAAATGGCCGGTCTTCGGTAGAAGAATCTGGGCTACAATGTGATGCAGCAACCTCATCTCAACAGATAATCTCAAAGCTACAATAGTGGCTCCCTTAGGTAAATCATCTGTCTCGAAAATGCAACGGAGACCACTGAATCTGTCCACTAAACTATCCACCACAGATCCTCTCATGGGTATATCCCATACTCTGCTCAGAATCTCTACTGTCACTAGGACATCTCTGTCTAGCACCTGAGCAACCCATCCATCACTACCTCGGGCGAGTGAACCATA
The DNA here is from genome assembly GCA_021397845.1 of Areca catechu. Taxonomy (NCBI): domain Eukaryota; kingdom Viridiplantae; phylum Streptophyta; class Magnoliopsida; order Arecales; family Arecaceae; genus Areca; species Areca catechu. Next base: position 24,147,287 of record CM038048.1, read on the forward strand.
GAACTCTCAAATAAAACCCGGGTAAAATCTCTCTATCAAGGAGCAAAATGACACCAATCTTGCATCCCTAAGCCATTGACCTATTCTAAACTGCTACTGATCAATGAAATCGAAGTCTACACAATGTCCTCTAATGATGGTCTTCGATCCCATGTGATTCGCTGCAGAAAAGAGAGGTATGGCTAGAATCTTGGGCTCCATAGCTGCTCTAACCTCATGTCATGTCTTTGTTCTCCTTTCTTCTTCTTGATTGGATGGTCTTGGATGCCGAACAACTTACTTCTGAGGCCCCATTCCAAAGATACAAGATTGAAATACAAGAGGGGAAGAAACCTAGGATTTCTACGGTGCAAAATCAAAGTGGAAGGCAGAAAAAGGTAGAACCTGAAGGAAAATCTATCCCAAATGAAGATTTGAGAGGTTTGGAGTTGATATTTGGAAAGAAGATATTGTTGGAATGGAATAGGGGGTGAGTCGGCTCGATTTGAAAGGAAAAATATGAAGAGAACTCATTTTCCTGTTTTTATCTCGGTCTGTCGCCGTTCAAGTGTCGACTCACGACACAGAGTCAAGTATTGACACTTCCAGGTGTTGACACTTTCAAGTGTTGACACTTTCAAGTGTCAACACTTCGATTCAAAATCAAACAAAAAATAGGAAATGAAGCTTTGATCAAAATGAATAGAATTTCAATGGAATTCAAGGAGATTAAACATAATTAATAGCAAATTTGATCATTCAAGGGTCAAAGAATATGAAGAGATGGAAATTTTCAATCAAAAGGGTTGATGACTCCAAGTTCTCTTTTAATCATACTGAACCGATCTTTTTGGAGAGGTTTAGTCAATATATCAGCTAATTGCATTTCAATACTAACAAATTCAAGTACAATATCATTACTTTCAACATGATTTCTAATAAAATGATGCCTAATTTCAATATGTTTACTTCTTGAGTGCTGAATAGAATTTTTAGTTAAGCATATTGTACTAGTATTATCATATTTTTATGGGTGTCTTAGTTAATTTGATTCTAAAATCTTCAAGTTGTTGCTTAATCCACAAGATTTGAGCATAATAACTTACTGCTGCAATATACTCAGCCTTAGCTATGGATAGTACAACTAAAGTTTGTTTCTTGCAAAACCATGAGATTAAGTTAACTTTAAGAAATTGGCAAGTTTCACTAGTACTTTTTCTATCAAGTTACACCCAGCAAAATTAGCATCAGAAAATCCAATTAAATCAATAGATGAATTTCTAGAATACCACAAACCAATATCAATTGTACTAGATAAGTACCTAAAAATGTGCTTAACAGCCAATAGATGAGGCTCTTTAGGATCAGACTGATATCTAGCACACATACAGACACTAAACATTATATCTGGTCTACTAGCAATCAAATATAATAAAGAGCCAATCATTCCTCTATATAATTTTTGATCAATAGATTTACCATGTTCATCTTTATCAAGTTTACAAGAATGGCTCGTAGGTGTACCTATTGACTTAGTAGTCTCCATCCCAAACTTCTTTAAGATTTTTCTTGTATACTTAGCTTGGTTGATGAAGATTCCATCCTTAGTTTGCTTAATTTGGAGTCCGAGAAAGAAATTGAGTTCTCCCATCATACTCATTTTGAACTCTCCCTGCATAAGCTTAATAAACTCTTGAAAAGGATTTCATTAGTAGCACTGAATATAATATTATCAACATAAATTTGTACTACTAACAAATCATCATTTTTCTTCTTTAGAAATAAAGTGTGTCAACATGGCCTCTAGAGAATTCATTTTCAATCAAAAACTTGCTGAGTCTTTCATACCATGCTCGGGGTGCTTTCTTTAAACCATAAAGTGCTTTGTATAGTTTTAAAACATGATCAGGATGTGCATGATTTTCAAAACTAGGTGGTTGTTCAACAAATATTTTTTATACTATATAACCATTCAGAAAAGCACTTTTAACATCCATTTGAAAAAGTTTAAAGTTCACAAAACATGCAAATACTAAAAGTAATCTAATGACTTTAAGTCTAGCAATAGGTGCAAGGGTTTCATCAAAATCAATGCCCTCCTCTTGATTATAACCTTTAGCAACCAATCTAGCCTTGTTCCTAGTAATAATACTATTTTCATCCAATTTATTCCTAAATATCCATTTTGTGCCAATAATTGAAACATTAGATGGTCTTTCTATTAAAGTCCAAACATTGTTTCTTCAAATTGATTTAATTCTTCTTGCATTGCATTAATCCAATTATGGTCCTTTTCAGCATCTTCAAAATATTTTGGTTCAATTTGAGAAATAAAAGCAATATAATCAATCACATTCTTTTCTAATTGAAGATCTTGTTCTTACCCCTTTTGATGGATCACCTAGGATTAACTTTTTAGGATGTCCATGAGCATACCTCCACTCCTTGGACAGATCTTGATGCTTTGGTGTGGATTGTATGGCTTCTTCTCTTTCATTTTTGTCTTGATCTTCTTCTCCTTGTTGAGAAGATTGGTTTTCCAATGTCAGCTTCTTTAACTTTTCAGCACCTGCACATGCATCTGAAGTATCCTTTTTTCTAGAGGATTTATTAGCAAACTCTTCAAAGACTACATGTACAGACTCCTCTACTACTAAGGTTCTCTTATTAAAAACTCTGTATGCCCTACTTGATGTAGAGTATCCTAAGAAGATACCTTCATCAGACTTGGCATCAAATTTTTCCAAGTCGTCTTTACCATTATTCAAAATGAAACATTTACAACCAAAAACTCGAAAATATTTTAAAGTTGATTTTCTTTGATTCCAAAGTTCATAAGGAGTTTTCTTTAAAATAGGATAAATTAAAATATAATTTAAAATATAACAAGTAGTATTAACTACTTCAGCCCAAAAATATCTTGGCAAATCATTTTCACAAATCATAGTGCATGTCATTTCTTCTAAAGTACAATTTTTTTTTTCTACAACCCCATTCTATTGAGGTGTCCCCGGTGCAGAAAAACTATGTTCTATCGCTTTTTCATTGCAAAAGTTTTCAAAATCCTGATTTTCAAATTCAGAACCATGATCACTACAAATACAAATTACTGAAGTACTTTTTTCATTTGAAACTTTTCGATAAAACTTCATGAATGCTGAAAATGATTCATCTTTATGAGCAAGAAATAAAATCCATGTAAACTATAAAAATCATCCATTATAACTAATCTATATCTCTTATCTCGTAGACTAGATGTTCTAGTTGGTCCAAAGAGATCCATATAGAGTAGTTCTAATGGCCTAGTATTTGTAACAAAATCTTTAGGTTTAAAAGATGTTTTTACTTATTTTTTAAATTGGCATGCTTCACAAACTTTATCCTTTTCAAAACTAAGTTTTGGCAAATCTCTTACTAAATCCTTTTTAGAAAGTTTTGAAAGTAAATACATGCTAGCATGACCTAGTCTACGATGCCAAAGCCAACTAATCTCATTTATAGTAGAATTTATTGCAACTAGGCATTCTCCATTTGGCAAAGATAGATTATTGAATATACTAGATAGATATTACCATGCCTTTTTTCAATGAATTTTATTCTATTTTTATCAGAACTAGATATCATGCAATAAGATGATTCGAAAATAACTTGAAAACCCTTATCACAAAATTGATTGATACTTAAACGATTATGCTTAAAACCTTCAACTAAAAGTACATTATTGATACAAGTAGAAGGGGGTTATGTGAACCTTACCAGTATCAATGATTTTTCCTTTACCATTATCTTCAAAGGTCACACTCCTTCCATTTATTGCCTCAAGAGAGATAAATTGCTTCACATCTCCTATCATGTGTCTTGAAAAACCACTATCAAGATACCATAGCTTGTTATTTTTCTTGGTTGCAAGACACATCTATAAAACAAATCAAGTTTTGTTTTTAGGTACCCAAGCCAACTTGGGTCTTTTAGGGTTAGTGCTTAAATTGGTTTCTTTTGGAATCCAAATCTTTCCAAAATTACTATTTTTTCTTAAATTGCATTAAAAAGCTTTATGACATAATTTTTTGCATGAAAAACATGTAATGTTTGATGATGCAGGTATAAAGAAAATTTTGAAATACCTTTGCTATTTTTGAGGGTTATATCCTAATTCTGCTTTGTTAAAAATAGCTCTTTGATTATTTAGAAGAAGATTTAGTTTATCAGAACTATAGATGAACTTTTCAACAAAGGATTTTATTTTATCAAGTTCATCTTTATAATTTTTGTTTTCTATCTCTAGATCTTTGTTTTTCTTTAAAAGATCACCATTTGAAACAATAGCTTTAGGTCTTTTTAAAACTTCATTTTCCATTATTAAAGCTTTATTTTTCTTTTCTAAAACATCAAGTTTACTTTTCAATTCACTAACTTCATTTAAAAGAGAATTGTTTTCATGTGAAAAATTATTTGCATGCTTTCTTAATTTTCTATTTTCAGATAAAATCAATTTATAATCATGCATCAATTCATCAAATGCATTTTTCAATTCATCAAAAGTAAAATCTACTTCAGTATCAGAAATTACCTCCTCTTGTTCTTGTTGTGTCATGAAACATAGATTGGCAACTTCAGTTGGTTCTTCATCTAAGCTAGAGTCCTTACTGTCACTCCAGGTCGCCATCATTGTTTTCTTTCTCAGCTTCTTTTTTGATTTCTTTAGAAGAGGATAATCAAACTTATAATGTCCTGGCTTCTTGCATTCGAAGAATATAGGTAATTCCTTCTCCTTTTTTTTCCCCTTGTCTTTACTTGTTTGGAACCTTTTCTTGTAAGGGAATTTTTTTCTTTTCATAAATCTTCTGAACTTCCTTGCTAGAAGGGCTTCCTCACTCTCATCCTCTTCTTCTTCTTCTTCTGATTTTTCACTTGAGGATTCTTCTTGAATTGTAGACTTGAAGGCTATCCCCTTTTTCTTTTTATCCAAGAACATAGATTTTTGCTTCAGATTTAGCTCATAAGTCATGAGCGATCCCACTAGCTGCTCCAAGGGTAATTTATCAACATCTTTATCTTCTTGTATGGCGGTCACCTTTGGATCCCATGAAGTTGGAAGTGACCTGAGAATTTTGTTAACAAGATTTGCATTAGACATGACTTTTCTTAAACTTCTCATGCCATTAACAATGTTTGTGAATTTAGTATATATGTCAGTGATAAATTCATTTGGTTCCATTCGGAATATCTCATAAGTGTGCACTAACATGTTTACTTTTATATTTTTCACTTGATCAGTACCCTCATGGGTAACTTCAAGTGTGTCCCATATTTTCTTAGCAGATGTGCATGTAGAAATCCTATTGAATTCACTAGGATCTAATGCACAATAAAGGAGATTCATTGCTTTCGCATTAATCTCGGATTGTTTAATATTATTTTCATCCCAATCCTTTTCGAACTTTGGGATGGAAACACCAATAACCACAATCAAAGAAATATGTGGACCCTTATCAACAACTTTCCACAAATTATAATCTATTGAATGTATATAAATTCTCATTCTAGTTTTTCAATAAGTATAATTTGTTCCATTAAAATATGGAGGTCTATTTAAGGCTTGTCCCTCAACTACACTAGTACTAAAGGGGGTTGCCATAGATGTTTACTCAAGGTGGTTAGACCTATATACTGAGAACGTGGCTCTGATACCACTTGTTTCCCAGTAAGCAATCCAAGAGGGGGGGTGAATTGGATTTCTAAAAAATTAAATGCAAGTGTGCACTAAATTCAATAGATAACTTAAGTGCAATGAGATGCAATAGTAATATGCTCTTAAAGAGTATACAGTGGAAATTTAAAAGTAATAAATGTTAGAGCAAGAGAAAGAGAGAGAGAAAGATAAGTAATCACAAACACAATCCAAGTATAGTGGTTCAGTGCTTTCAAATGCACCTACATCCACTACCCAAGGTCCACTTGGAAAATCACTATAATTTTCATCGATTATAGCTAATTAGTTTTTTGGGCTCACTAATCAAAATCTGACTTGTTTTTATAAGACTCACAAGTCAAAACCTCCCTTGGTTTTATAGGCTAACCAAGAACCTAATTGGTTTTAAGGGTCACCAACAACCTCCTTGGTTTTCAAGGCTAACCAAAAACCTCCTTAGTTTTTCAATAGGCTAACCAAAAATCTTTATAACAAAGATAGAGTTAAAGTAACGCAACAAGAAAAGCTTTCTAAATAAAAGCGGATATCTCTTTGAAGCTTTGAGGAATTGCTATTTTCAACTTGATGAAGCCTCAATCAATGCTCAAGAATGTTGGACTTGAATGCTCTTGAAGGCTTTCAATGCTTTGAGACTTCTCTTTGCTTGAAGGTGTTTGCTCTCAATGAATGAGAGTGAATGCACTTGCTTTTCTTTTTCTATTATTGATACTCTTGTGTTTAGATTTGATTTGAATCACTTAAATACCTTCCCAAGTCCTCAAATTCAGTTAATGGTTGTTAGACATGAAAAACTAGCTATTGAGAGCCAAGAGGGCCGAGTTCTGCATTTGAAAAACTAGCCATTACTGTTTCCAGGACTCCAAGTGTCGACACTTCAAGCTGTGAGTCGATACTTAGGGTCGACACTTAAGTTCCATGAGTCGACACCAAGTTCAAATATCTTCATTGAAGTTCTCTAGAATTCTCAGGTGAGTCGACACTTCTTCTAGTGAGTTAATCTTGAGTCGACACTTGACATCCATGAGTCGACACTTCAAGCAAGTCTTCAATTTCAGCAAGTTCTATATCAAAATTTTCTTAGGCCTTGAGCTGATCCTTGAGTCGACACTTTGAGTCGATACTTGACTAGTGAGTCAACACTTCAGCTATGCCATTTGACACTCTTTCTGTGTACCGGCTTGAGTCGACACTTCCACTGTAATGAGTCGATACTTTAGTTGTGAGTCGACACTTGCTAAGATTTTTTCAAAAACTATTGAACCTCTACTGAAACCAATTTGTGCTGGACTAACCAAGTCCTTTCAAGCAATCTTTAAGTACTTAAGTCCATTTAAAACTGATCTTTCATTCATGGAAGGGACTTCTTCATTTTGATAAGCAATCAAATCTTGTTGAATTGATGAGTACATTTTTCTATAAAAACATACTTTAATGAAACAGTTAGTACTCAACTTACACTTAAGTATTTTGTTTATCATCAAAATCAATAATGGAGTCAACAGAGACCCCAATTCCTCGTGAATGCCTTGTGTTAATCATAATAAACACCTATGAGTTCAATGGTAGAAAAAATTTCTTTCTAATTGCAACCCGTGAACTCTCAGCATAACACCTACCTTTAAGACACTTATAGTCTTATGTTAATCACAACAAACTATATTGCCTTAGTTTAGTTAGACCCTTCATTTTCATACAGCCATGTTTGATAAATGTTGCCCTTGTATCAATCACAACAAAGCAACACCACCAATCATGCCATAAAGCATAAAATGCATCAAGACAAATATCATATCAAACCTTAGAGTAGACCTTGTGTTAATCACAACAAACATACTATAGTTTTTGACATGGATTTGGCTTAGCATGGAGGAAGGCAATTTGTAGTGTGCTTAATCAATTAGCATTTCCTATTTAAGATCTAGATATAACCAAATTGGCTAGGTAAGTGGGAGAGATGAGGGGGTCCCCCCATTGCTTTCCTTAGATACCAAATTTATTAGCCAGGACAGATAATGGAATCAATTAAAAACCTCATTCCCTTTATCTTCTCGAAACCTCTTACCTAGACATCAATTGGCTAACCAAACCCTAAATGGATTTGCATCATGATTAACTTACACTACAACTAAATATAATTTTTTATGAGGGATTTGATGGTCTCAAACACATCCTAATTAACCATGCCAACATGACACATATACCAGCAAATAAGCATATTAAACCTAATATGCAAAACCAAAACATGATTACAATAATAATCTATTCACCTCACTTGTTCATGTTATAAGGCCACAGCAACACCCACACATCATAGGAGACCTCATTGAATGGGAAGAGTGGGCCTTTAAACCCTACTTAGCTCCTATGATTAGATGGCCATGGTGACTAATCCAATCCGAAGTAGTTACTATGAGAATAACATATCACATATGTAATATGAACTAATCATGCAAGAGTCATAGCAAAAAAAGTAATTAACACTAAAATGACTACTAATTGCATGACTCAAGCTTGCTTTGATACCACTGTGTTGCCCAGGTGGCTTTCCTAAGAGGGTGTGAATTGAAAATTTATAAAATTTAAATAGATATGTGCTCTTTTAAATCTTCTTATGTGGTAGGTGCTGTGATTCAGATATTTAAAGCAGAAGCAAGTAAAGAAGAAAAAGCACAATCACAAACACATCAATTTTATAGTGGTTCAGAGCAACCTCGCTCCTACTTCCACTATCCAAGATACCGCATAGAATTTTTACTATATTCACCCATAGAATATAGTCAGATTGTTTTACTAGGCTCACAATCCAAAACCCAACTTGATTTTTCAACTGGGCTCACCAAAAACATAACTTGGTTTTGAACAAGATCATCAAGAACCCACACTTGGTATTGAACAGGATCACCAAGAATCCGCACTTGGTTTTCAAACAGGCTCACCAAGAACCTACACTTGGTTTTTCAATCGGGCTCGCCAAAAATCTATAAACTCACAAAAGAGTTAAGAAAAACAAGCAACTAATTGACAAACTAAAGTTGTTTGATGGTTGCAGTTGCAGCTCGAGAGAAGCCTTCTTAATTATACTTTAATGCACTTCAATGGCTTTTTCAACTTCTTCAATAAATTCTTCTAGCTTCAGATTTGAGTTGGTGAAGTCTTGAAGGCTGACTTGAATGCTCTTTAGTGCTCTCTTACTCACAAGCTCATTTGACCATTAACTGCTCATTAACCTCTTCAAAGGTTGTCCAAATCCCTCATTTATAAAGTCTTGTACTCTTCATAGGTGGATATAGTCATTGTAGACTGTTAGGATTTAAAATTTGATCATTGGAGCACTTTTCAAATTCAAAAATGAAGTTCTAGAACTAGCTGTTACATGCCTGAAATCGATGTTCGTGTCAGCTCGGATGCTTTGAGTTGGCTCGGATCCTCAGAATAGTTGAATCTTCACTCTAGTCGAGTCGTATCACCTTAATCGAGTTGGCTTGGACTCTCAGGTCTTTGAAATTATATTCTGGGGGAGTCAGCTCTTCTTAATAGAGTCGGCTCGCCTGGTTTGTTCTTTCAGAACTGATTTTTTTGGACCTTGGAGGAGTCAGTTCGGATTACTGAAGGGTCGACTCAGATGCCTGACTGAATAGTTGAGTCGGCTCAGATTGCTTTTGGGTCGACTTGCCTGTCTGATTCAAGAAATGATGCTCTAGATGAGTCGGCTCGGATCTTTGCATGCCAGAATCCTTCATGCATACCAAGAACTCGAGTCGGCTCTCCTTACTCAAGTCGGCTCAAGTGAATTTTCCATAAGATCTTCAATTCTTCTCCAGAAATCATCCAGCAGCTTTTAATCACTCAAGACACTTTCCAACTCAATTAACAACAGATTCTAAAGAATTTTGATCTTGAAAACACATAGAAGCAACCCATTTTTATGAATACTACTTTAATTTTTCTTTGGGCTCTTCTTTACATGATACATTTACAACACTACACATGACATATAACAAGGTTGTAGGAGTTGTGATTGAGCATTAAAATCATCATACAAAAACTTGTAAAGCACTTAAAAGGTAGTTAGTAACTCAAGTGCATGCTCCAATGTTTTGTTATCATCAAAATCATTTGGTGCGGACACCAAAGGCACCAGAATAAGGCAGAGGCTTCTCAACCCTCTGTAATTGATCAATAATTTATGAGTCCATCTGTAATAAGGGCTTAGCTCATCTGAGTCCATTTTAGTTGTTATTTGAGTATTTTTAGTTGTTATTTCACTTCTGTACTAGTCAGCTCATGTTGAGCTAGTTCAGTCCAATGCTAGTTAGCTCATGTTGAGCTAATTTTATTTTTTTGAGTCCTGTCCAAGCATACTGAAGACTCAAGACTATATCATACAAGTGAAGACCAAGTCCAACTAGATTGAAGACATGGAAGTATAGCCCAAGTCCAACCTAGCTTGAAGATTTGAAGACCCCAGGAGGAAAATTCAGAAAACCCTGATTTCTTGCAGATGCCCTCCAAGTGCCCAGATTCCCTTCCATATGCCAAAGTATATTCATAGATAAGGGCATCCATGATTCCAAAGGTCCATCTGCATCCTAGCCCAAAGAAATCAAGCCCAGGTGCCAAGCCCAAGCCCCTAAGAAGCAAGATACCAGGGAATATTCCTGCTACCTGGCTACCAGGCCACCCCAGCTTCCAGAGGCCCAAACCCATGCACCCGAGCCCCTTTGGGCCGGCCTTTTGCTGCTCCTAGAAGCCCAACACGCCCCCCTAGGCGTCCTTGGAGTCTTGACCAAGTCAAGAAAATTTTTAGGGATTTTTCTACCTAATATTTCCTTATTTTCTAGCTAGGGTTTGAGAGGGAAAAGGATTCTTATGTAAAGACTTATGTACCCTTACTTGGAGCCCAAGGTTAAGGGTCTATTTAAGGGACCCTAGCCTCTTGTATGAGGAGAATTTTTGATGAATGAAAACCTTGAGTTCTTCTATTGAGTGGTGTGATACCCTGCTGTGTGCATAAAGGGGTTTGTGAGAGTTCTTCTTCCCGGTGTTTGCAATCATCTTCCTGCTGCCAACAAACCCTCCAGATCCCTGGACGCCCACTCCAAAAGAAGCCTTCCCTTGCTGTTTTTACTTTGTTTTCTTGTTCCTTTGTGAGCTTTCTAACCCCTGACAGGTCGTTTGCAGGTCCCTGAGTTCCTACGAATCCAACGACTCCAGCCAAGCCTCAATCGGATCACCGAGCAGAAAGCCGGGTATCCGCGGGTCTTTGGCTCGGTTTTCCAGGCCGCATCCGTCGAGGAACGAGAGACCCCTTCGTGGCGATCTTCACAGACATTGTCAGGTACACCCCTCTACCTCCAGTAGTTTTATTGTAGGAGAACTTGCCCTAACCGAGGCTTCTCAGCCCCGGCGGTCCTTCTTTGCTACTTTTCTAGGTCCTAATCTGCATGCTGATCTTCAAAAATTCATACAAAATTCCCTACAAATAAGTTTGATCTTAAATTTGGGAATTAATCACCTAACTCAACATGTAAAACATACAAAAAAAATTGCATGCATATTAGTTTCCCCATCATTTGGTATCAGAGCTTAGATTAGGGCTTATTTTCTACAATTTTTCAGTCCATATATACTCTGTTCTTTTAATTATTTCTCCCTTTTAAAAACTCCAAAAATTCTGAAATTTATTTTCCTAGATTTATCATAATTCACAGTAATTTTAAAAATTTTTCCAGATTTTATTATGACCTGTGAATTTTCTGTAAGCCGAAATAGGGCCTACAAATTTCCGGCTCTATTTTTTTTTAGCAAGACAAGTTTGGAAGTTTTAGGGTTTTGTTTAGCATTTTTGCATATCTTTTAATTTTAGTATATTTCCTGAATATTAGGCAATAATTTGTAAGTTTTCTTCTATTTAATAAAATACAAAAAAAAAAAAAATTACATATTCTCCAAAAATACCAAAAACATCTAACCCTAATTTGCATCATTTGCCTGCCATCATTGCATAATCTACTTTTAAGGGCACTCTTGCTATATCAGATGGGGGGAGGAGTTGATAACCTCTCCATAGCCCAAAACCACATCCCTTGCATTCGGTCCCAAGCCTTAACCTAAAATTAATTGGACTTAATTTGCCCTAGTGGGCTAGGGACACCAACTGGTCGGATCCGGGCTAGTGTTAGACCACTGTGTCAAGTTAACCTGTGTGTGCCTTGTGCTCAGTGTCTAGAACGGTGGTTTAGGGATTCAATCCCGAAGGGCTTGTGTGCTGGTCCGCCTACCTGGCCAATCTCTGATTGGTGTCTAGGATTGGCAATCAGGGACCTAACACTCCCCTTACACCTGCCTGGCTGAGTACAGGGTTACTATAGGCTAGTTTGCCACCCTGATTGAGCATCTAGTTTGGACTCTAGGTCTAGTCAGCTATAGTCGGTCTGATCGAGTCTTGTATGAGCACTAGATCAGGAGTTTCATATCACCCACCTCCTTCACAAATGTCTGAACCCATGGAAAACTTACAAGCCCAAATAAAAGTCCTAGCTGATCAAATGGCCCAGATGACTACCCAGTTAACTCAGTCTGGTACCCAAACCAACAATAGAATTGACCATCTTGCCAAAAGGTTTGACCAGTTAGGAGGCCGTGTAGGGACCATAGCAAGAACCCATGGGTCACAATCTGAGCCAGATCCTGAGTCCCCTCAACCTAGGAGAACCCCAAACCCTGATCTATACCATGAGGTCGAACCTAGGAGATCCCCTTATTCTGACCCGTACTACAATCCTCAACCTAGGAGGACCCCAAACCTTGATCCATACCGAGAGATTGAACCTAGGAGAGCCCCTCAGCCTGACCCATACAATAATACTGAACCTAGAAGAACCCCTTACCATGACCCTTATTATGATACTGAACCTAGAAGAACCCCTTACCGTGACCATTATTATGATACTGAACTCAGGAGAACCCAATACTCTGACTCATATAGGGAGCCCAACCCTAGGAGAACCCAATACTCTGACCCATATAGGGAGCCCAACCCTAGGAGAACCCAATATTCTGACCCATATAGGGAGTCCAACCCTAGGAGAACCCAATATCCTGACCCATATAGGAAGCCCAACCTTAGGAGGACCCCAAACCATGATCCATCCTTAGAACCTGACCATAGAGCTAACCCAAAATCCTATGACCCGAGATCCTATAATCCCATGACCCATAGATCTGCACCCTTGTCCTATGAGCCCAGAGAACCCATAACCCCTAAGTATCAGCCTAGTCATGCTTCCCCTAGTCAACTTGAACCCCATAGGATTAGTATCCCTAAATATGAACCCAGAAGTGAGCCACTACCCCTTATACAACCTGAACCTACTAGGAGTAGTACCCATAATCAGAGACCAAAACCTAACCAACTTCCTGCTAGCCGACCTTCTCCAACCATTCCTGAGATTCACAAGGCTTACATTAACGCGGAAGTGTATGAAGCTGATGTGAGCCTAGTGGATGAGTATGAGGGAGAAGAGGAGACACCTTTAGATGACCTAGAATTAGCTGACCCAATAGATACCCAGGTAAAAGCCAACCTAGAGGTAGTTGACCTTGACCACATCCAACCTAAAGCTATAGTGGAAGAACAAATAGAAGAAGAGAACCTGGGTACTGCTACTAGAGCCTTACCTGAGGAAACCATAGAGGAGAGCCAAATTATAGAGTCTTGTCCTAAAATACAAGAACCTGAAGAATTTATTAAGGACCTGATCTCTTTGAATCTATACCTTCAAGATGAGCCTCCTCCTATAGTTCCCATTAAGGACCTCTTCCCTGAGATTAATAACCCATCCTTCCATTATACAAACCCCATAGATATACCGCAACCCCGTAAGGTTAACCTCATTAGTATAGGATTAGTTCCTGACACCCCATCTTTTATCCTATTTTATCCAACTAACCATGAACCTTTTTCTCTATCTTACCAAACTAATTCTGAACCCACTTCCTATTTTCTGCCCTTTCCTGACACCTCCAGCATTTCTAGGATCATTAGATTGCATTTAGCTGAGATTAGCATACTGCATGCATTCATCATGCATGTTAGGTTTGCATCTTACTTCTGGCATACTCTTTGGAATTTGCTAGGAGTTCACTGTAAATTTTCATGTACATGTCAAGCTAGGATCAAACCTAGAGAACCTATAATCTATTAGGTTTAGATCCAAAGAGTTCAATAAAATTTCCTTCGATAGGAATGCATAGTCGAGTCTGTTAGGTGTCAGTATGAGTCCTTTGCATCATTTGTCTGCATGTGCCTAGCATGTTCACCACCCGCACTAATCTTAAAACAACTGGCTAATTCCCGAAGAAGGGTCAAAGAATTTGATGTAGTGGATTCTATCTTGGTTAGGCTTAGGCCTAAAAGAAGCTTCATGCTCGCAGAGCCGGACCTTTTAAAGTGATAGAGAAGGATTGGATCAAATGCCTAGGTGTTAGACTTGCCTTCGGATTTGGGCATTAGTTCTACCTTCAATATTACAGACCTGGTTGAGTATAGGGAACCGGCAGCGATACCTAGTAAGGCCTTTGGACCTATTCCTTTTCATTGTGAGTGACCCTAACCCAGAGTGTCCACTAACAAATTGGCCTGAGAGAGGAGAACGGATCGAGCGTATCCTGGACGATCAAGCCATCATGACCCGGGGCCGTGACTATCAATGCTTCCTGATCCGATGGCAAGGCCAGCCAGAGTCGGACGATTCGTAGATTTCTCGAGAGGACTTGCAATGCCTCAACCCAGACCTTCTCGAGAGATATGTGAGCCAGTCTGATCTTCACTCGACAGGGTCGAGTTCCTCCCACCCTGGGAGAATTGGTGCGGACACCAAAGGCACCAGAATAAGGCAGAGGCTTCTCAACCCTCTGTAATTGATCAATAATTTATGAGTCCATCTGTAATAAGGGCTTAGCTCATCTGAGTCCATTTTAGTTGTTATTTGAGTATTTTTAGTTGTTATTTCACTTCTGTACTAGTCAGCTCATGTTGAGCTAGTTCAGTCCAATGCTAGTTAGCTCATGTTGAGCTAATTTTATTTTTTTGAGTCCTGTCCAAGCATACTGAAGACTCAAGACTATATCATACAAGTGAAGACCAAGTCCAACTAGATTGAAGACATGGAAGTATAGCCCAAGTCCAACCTAGCTTGAAGATTTGAAGACCCCAGGAGGAAAATTCAGAAAACCCTGATTTCTTGCAGATGCCCTCCAAGTGCCCAGATTCCCTTCCATATGCCAAAGTATATTCATAGATAAGGGCATCCATGATTCCAAAGGTCCATCTGCATCCTAGCCCAAAGAAATCAAGCCCAGGTGCCAAGCCCAAGCCCCTAAGAAGCAAGATACCAGGGAATATTCCTGCTACCTGGCTACCAGGCCACCCCAGCTTCCAGAGGCCCAAACCCATGCACCCGAGCCCCTTTGGGCCGGCCTTTTGCTGCTCCTAGAAGCCCAACACGCCCCCCTAGGCGTCCTTGGAGTCTTGACCAAGTCAAGAAAATTTTTAGGGATTTTTCTACCTAATATTTCCTTATTTTCTAGCTAGGGTTTGAGAGGGAAAAGGATTCTTATGTAAAGACTTATGTACCCTTACTTGGAGCCCAAGGTTAAGGGTCTATTTAAGGGACCCTAGCCTCTTGTATGAGGAGAATTTTTGATGAATGAAAACCTTGAGTTCTTCTATTGAGTGGTGTGATACCCTGCTGTGTGCATAAAGGGGTTTGTGAGAGTTCTTCTTCCCGGTGTTTGCAATCATCTTCCTGCTGCCAACAAACCCTCCAGATCCCTGGACGCCCACTCCAAAAGAAGCCTTCCCTTGCTGTTTTTACTTTGTTTTCTTGTTCCTTTGTGAGCTTTCTAACCCCTGACAGGTCGTTTGCAGGTCCCTGAGTTCCTACGAATCCAACGACTCCAGCCAAGCCTCAATCGGATCACCGAGCAGAAAGCCGGGTATCCGCGGGTCTTTGGCTCGGTTTTCCAGGCCGCATCCGTCGAGGAACGAGAGACCCCTTCGTGGCGATCTTCACAGACATTGTCAGGTACACCCCTCTACCTCCAGTAGTTTTATTGTAGGAGAACTTGCCCTAACCGAGGCTTCTCAGCCCCGGCGGTCCTTCTTTGCTACTTTTCTAGGTCCTAATCTGCATGCTGATCTTCAAAAATTCATACAAAATTCCCTACAAATAAGTTTGATCTTAAATTTGGGAATTAATCACCTAACTCAACATGTAAAACATACAAAAAAAATTGCATGCATATTAGTTCCGCATCATCATTCAAGGGGTCAACATACTATTTGGTTTCAGGTTGGCATAGCGGAAGACTGGACTTCAAAATTTTTATTATTAGAATCCCAATCGATCGAAACCCTAGTCCCAAGGATCACTTGACCATGATAACTAAAAAATTATAATTTAAGATTATAGAGGAACACTTGGAATGCTATACTTCATAATTTCTACAAGGCACACAAGTGTATGCCCTCTAGAGGTGATCCACATAGGAACCATACCAAGGAAGCACTCCTACCAAGCTTGCTTATTTGACTAGGA
Source organism: Areca catechu (assembly GCA_021397845.1). Lineage (NCBI taxonomy): Eukaryota > Viridiplantae > Streptophyta > Magnoliopsida > Arecales > Arecaceae > Areca > Areca catechu. Next base: position 24,163,580 of record CM038048.1, read on the forward strand.
CTCTTCTCAATAGCCTTTCTTCCTTTCCCTTTGCTGGAACCCCTACCCTCCTATAGGGCACTCAGAGATCTCTCTGAATCCTCTCTCAAAATTTGATTATCCTTCTTATATCTATTCCTAGGGTCTTTTCTTAAAATGAAAGTCTTGTCTTAAAAGGACAAGCCTTGTCTTAAAAGAGACCTTCATCCTAAGACAAGGAAGAGAAAATGGAAAAGACTTCTTTCAGATATTTTTTTAGATACCATGGCATTAGATTACCGATGCCTATTTATAATAAGAGAGGAAACACCTGATAAACCTTTTTCTTAGCCCTTGATCTGATTATCTAATATCAGATAGGACCCTTCAAGCAAAAGGAGTCCCTTGAGTGAAAAGACTTATCTTGATATGCTATATCATGCGCCAAAAGACATATATGTGTCTCTTTGATTTTTCTAGCATTTTTTACACTACCCACATGACAAATAATTGATCAAAATAAAGCTAAGGGGCATGGGAATTGAATTGATGTATTAGAGAACCAGAAGCCTTCAAGTAGAAGGACTTCTAATTTTTTGAATCTATGCCAAATATGAAGGGACATGTCCCTTCATTGTGCGCAGCACAAATTCATGCCAATTCCCTTCCTATTGATCGATCAAACCCAGATTAGATGGGCATGGAGATAAGAGAGAATGTCTTAAACTTTATCTTAAAATAGTGATTAAGTGGTAGAAGGACTTTTGGTTCTTCTACACCCCTAAATTTTGGTGCACACTAATATGGCGCCAAGAGTCCTACTTAACTTTGACTCTTCCATAATTCAAAGATAAAGCCCAATAAAATCAAGATGAAATCAGATAATTACTACCCCAATTAGGACTCAACCCAATCTAAGTTTCACTTAAATTGGTTAGCCCAATTGCAAGCTAATTGACCCAATCCAATTAGGTTAGGAGTTGGGCTAGCCAACAAATACTAGTATGTTAATTAGCTAGCCAATTAGAATCCTATGATCCTAATAAAAATTCAATTAACTTTCTTAGCCAATTTTCTAGCATGTGTGATCCTTTGGGATCTACATCTAGCCAGTAGTAGGTCTAGGTCCAAGTTGTTTCGATCCAATCAAATTCGATTGACCTAGTTAGGTCAAATCGAGCTGATCCAAGTTAGCCAATTCGAACCAATTTTTAAATTGACTTAAGAATCCATCTAATTTGATTCATGAAAATCTATAATACATAATTGACATCTACCAATGTGTCATGTCTATCCAAAAGATGAAAATATTGATAAAATTACCAAACTACCCTTCAGTAAAAAGTTATCGTGCAATTCAATCCTTCGATCTTCCTTTATGCCGAATAAGTTATAGGTATGGAGAATTATCAAACCCAAGCACTTAATCCTTTCGAATCTCAATTCGATAACGAAGACTCGATCGATGAAAGATTAGAAACTCTATCTAATCTCATCTTGCTTTGATCAAAGACTTCTTGAGTCAACAATTGAAGATATTACATGGGATAAGTCCTCCTCTTACTAGAAGTGATTGATTCCTTGTTGATCCACTCACATCCTTCATGTACAATCCACCATATCCAAGGACACCCCATACATGACTCTTTGTCATGAATGAGTATGAACCAAAAACATGGCTTTATGTACATAATGAACCATGGTGATCTCAGGTCTAAAGATTACTTGTACAACTTCCATGTGAGAACCATCTTTTGATAAGTAATAAGACCTCCATAAGATGTTCTCGAAGCGGATCAGTTTAGTGAACTCATACCCTAATGAGCACCTACATCCTTGTATTTGTATCTCTACACAAGTAGCTATGAGACCAACCACCATCTCCATTGAGCATACATTAGATGTGCCAGCCTTTTCGGAAATATCAATCCCCGAATAGATGATTCAATGACTTGGAATATTTTAGATTAGAATTTATAGAAACTTAGGTCTCACCATTTTGACCTCCATTATAACCCTAATTCTATTACCATAACTTATGGGGTTCATCATAATCTTGATAAGATGCTGCAGTATGATAAATCAATAATTACCTTTAATTAATAAATAATATCATACATGAGTTGAAAGATTAAGAAATGCCCATACAAAGATTGACTTTTAGGGTACATTCTTTCACCCCTTGCAGGAGAAGAGCACACCAAGCTTGCTTGCACAGCAGTGGAGGCTGTGTATCGAACCTTGGGGAGCTTGCTTGCTATAATGGGCCGGTAAGTGAAATGGCTTGAGATGGCAAATGACATGGCCTGTAGCAAGTTGGTGAGTGAGGTGGCAATCCACATGGCATCTACATAGGAGCAATCATTCCTAGATACATCAAATGCCTCTCACTTCTTAGGATGAGGCATCTCCTTTATCTTGGATATAAAAAGTAGAAGTTGTAGGGCATCGGGCTTGACACCAGATCCTTGTAATAGTTAGCTACCTAGATGGCTCACCCTCGGTCCCTGCTAGTGAGGCATGAGGAGATGCTTTGCTTTGCACCAAGTGAGGCAATATGTGCTGATAGCATGGGATGCACGTGACTCAAAGGAGGTCTAGGGTGTCATGTCCTATCAGATCATGCATATCTACTACATTTAACATGGTGCATTTGACAACTTGGAGTGATGATGGTGATTCACGGCTTGAAGGGATGGTAATTTAGATGAAACAATGCTACTACTAGGGTGTAGATGCATGTCCCTCAATGAACCGCTGCTAGCCATAGTGGTGCTTGGGATACTACCATGGGTTGGAGGCTTTAAATAGGGAAAAAGATGGGTAGCATCCTCACATTCTTGCTATTTATTATTGTTGATATATCGAGAGAGAAAGGGGGAGTGCCTTGCCAAGAAAGCTTGCTGCTATTGTCGGAGGCACTATAAGAAAAGTAATGGCTTCTCTCTTTTCTTCTTCTTCCTCATTGTCTTTTTGTCTTGTTTCTACGATGTGTTTTTGGAGTTTTGCAATGGAATCATAGCAATCAAAGACAATCCTGAGGCAATCAAGTCTATCTTGGATGAGAAGGACTTGGCAAGGATTTAGGAGAATTTGCTGTCCTGGTGTTGGTCAGGTCCGAGGTTCTAGGACCTTCTAAGAGGATGACCATGGGAATAGTGATCCGCATGGTGGTGCATGAAGATGTGCTCAAGGCTGGACCAAGACTTCTAATTCTTGCTATTATTGTTGAATTGCTTCGATGCTACCAAATGCCTCTCATGTAGCTAGTCCCTAATACCTAGTGGATGATCATAGGGTTCTTTTGCCATATAGTGGATTACGAGGAGATGCCCCATGCACAAGTTTTTAGAGCCTTGTTCTAGTTGAAGTATAGTTTACATAGATGGTTGTATGCTTCACTATGGAAGGAGCAATTTTTATTCATCACATCCATGGTGGCATGGCTGTTCCAACTACCTAGGGTTCATCGAATAGAGCAAGGAGCAAGATTACCTAGAACTATAGCTTTCAAAAAAGGAAATAGTCCACAAGTTATGGGTGACCATCATCCCTCCCCTTGAGGATCTCTTGCAAGAGGAGCTTCTGGTGGCACTATACCATATGGATCCACTTGCTACCAGTGAGTGCTTTCCTAATACTTTTTGAGTTGTCTTGCCTTTTCAAGAATAAAAGTATGATGGTTTGCTTCCTGGTAGGCCTGTCTCTTTAGAGTGCAAAGGGGGAGGTCCAGAGACCTGCTTTTCCCATGGGGGACAAAAAGAGAAGCAAGTCCTAGATGGATTGGTAGAGGCATTGAAGGCTAAAAAGTGACAGTAGTGCCAAGAGAAGACCTCTACTCCTAGGATAGGTGAGGCCTCTTCCAAGGCCATTGATGCTTTGGTGGTGAGGTTATAGAGGTGACTGTCGGGACTATCATCATGGTTGGTGATGTTGTGAGGGCACTGGAGGAGGCTCTAGAGATTCCCCATAGAGCTACGAAGATTGTTGGCCAGGCAGTTGAGATGATGAAGGTGGGTGTGGCACCATTATGGCTATGGATTAGGCTAAGTGTGATCCATGGGGGCTCGAGTGAGGCTAGCAATGGCCATATTGGCATCGTAGAGAAGGTTGCTACATTGCCTACAAGGAGGGGTAAGTCTTCAAGGAGACATTGCCCAAAAGTGATGAAGGCAAGCCGGCGAGCTGTGTCTTATCTTAGGACTCTAAACGAGGAGACCTATTTTTCCATGCTAGAGAAGTATGTGTCTTCTGAGTTCAGCACCTTGGAGGGTCTCGAGTTGGTCATTCATGCCCTAATGGCGATAAGTTCATCGTACTTGAGCTTCTTGCTTTTGAAGGACTTTATTAGTGACTTGATTGATGGCTCTTTTGTAGATCAACCTTGCAACAAGGGGGCAACTTCAACATTTGGTGAGGCTGGAGAATAATCAAGAGTAGGCTCTCTAGCATATCTCAGCATTGGAAATTGAATAGGATGATGCTGTAATGCAGCTGAGTGTCACCCCGCTGGATAGTTAACCACCAAGTGGAACTAAAGTGAGACACTGGCGACTTGGTGGTGGAACAAATCTAGGTTGGAGAACTCCAGGTTGAAGAAAGCATGTCTTGGTGGAAGGATGAAGTTGCCTAGCTCAAAAAAGAGTTGGCCAAGACTGACGACATGGTGGCAATGCTGAAGAGGTTGCTTGCCCAAGCTGAGGGCAAGCGAGCTAAAGGAGTTATCCAAGCTACGAGGGTCATTTGTGTTAGATATATGCCCTAGAAGCTAAGTTGGCATGACATATTATATATTTTCTAGGATATATTTTTATACATAATTCATTGAAATCAATAAAATCAGATATTTTTCTTTTCCAATCATATATGATGTGTCTATAAATTATTTATGAATTAATGGACAATGGCACATATTCTCAAGAGTTGAGAATTTGAGACATATGTCATTATAAATTAACTCCTAAATACACTCGATTGTTGGATCATCACGAGGATAGTCATTGATTTGTCAAGACCGATGCAAGGATCACTTCCCTTTAAGGTAGACAAGTCTTGAGTTTATAACATGGGGATACTAGAGAAAGAATGCAAGTGATTGATATAGATCAATAGTATTGAGCATGACCAAGTAATAAGAAGTTACATGGATGACTACTCACTCGTTAGTGATGTCTTGATGCTATAGTTGTATAAATAGTTCTTTGACCTATGGTATCTCAGCTTTTTATAATGGGGCTACTATAGTTTGTAGTATATAAATATGGTTCCTAGCTATTCGGAGCCTTGTAGTATTCATTAGTTGTAGTAGATTTATTATAGGAATAAGGAGAGCACTTATAGAAGAACTTTTGACCTTAGTAGTTGAGGTATAGTCCTATGCAACCTAATAGACCAAGTTCTTAAATCTATGGCACAATAGCATGATAATAGAAAGGAGTTTTTATAAAAATAATGATTGGACTCAAGTTAATTAAGTATATCATATGATATATACTTAGAATTTGATGAGTTTCCATGACCTGCATCTTGTCAGGACTTTTGATAGAGAAACTTGATCACATGGTAACTACACCTAGGGGTTCATCTTTCTGATCTATTGGGTTAAACTATATACTATTAGATATCACTGGTGGATTGTAAAAACTCACTAGGATCATTTTCAGATCAACAATCCTTATTAGGATTGAGCTGGAATAGTTTCAGTCTATTGGAAGAGTTTCAATGATACTATGATAGGGATCATAATATATTTTACTACTAGATATGTTAGAACCTAAGGGGTCATACACAAAAGGAGCTTGACCTGATCAAGGGCTTGGATCTAACCTAAATTATTAATTAGAATGATGGTTCGAAATTTAGAAATTGCTATTTTGTAAGGGTTGCAAACTTAGTAGCTACTAATTATTAGTACAAGGGATTTAATTATAAATATTACATTATAATTGAATTTAATTAAATTATAAATTACACCTTAATTAATTTAAATCAGATTTAATTTAATTGGACTTGATTTAATTAAAGTCTAATTAGGTTTAATTTTTCTTGTTGGACTAGGAATTGAATTCTATTTGATGATAGCTTTTTCAAATTTGATTTAAATCGAGCTCAATTTAAGTTTAAATTAAATATAATTTAAACATAATTAAACTAGATACCTAACCCAATTAGATTGGGCTTTATCCTATTAGATTGGTCGAACAAAAGAAGGATTGTGTGATGATTTATTCACATCCTTTCTATTATGCATGCGGTAAAGAAAGAGAGGAGGCACTAATAAGGTTTCCTCTTCTATTAGAACTCTTATTTAATTTAGATTAATTCTAATCCTTTTGTATGTGAACTAGGATAAAATTAATCTGATTTAGACATGGAATACTAGGAGTTTTGTATGACAAACACCTCATTAAATTGGGAGAAAGTTGGGGCATGCAATAAGATATTCTATTAATCTACTTCCTACCATGATCTACTTTCTCATCTCTTCTCTCCTTTGTTCCATACCTAAAAACCCTACAAAATAGAAAGATATAGAGGGCCAATTAAGAAATAATTAATAGGAAAAAAACTTAGATTTTTTTTTTTTATGTGTTCTAGAAGAAATCCCTTCCATAGTATTCAAGTTTCCACCTTCTAGTTCTAGTTCCAGAAGGAGGCTGTAGATACAAGTCAGAAGAGGGGCCTGCGAAGGAGCTAGTACTCCAAGGACCTCGGGGAATCAATCAGGAGCTCATCCTATATGGATACCAATAAAGGTTGTATATTTTTGTAGCTCCAATAGAAACACCAGGATTCAACCGGATCCAGATTTGATTAGAAGAAAAAATGATTTGAGCTTCAGGTAAGTTATTTTCTTCTTATCTAATTTTTTATAAATTCATATATGATTTTTTCCATAATTCTAAGCATGTTAGTTAGAAAATTATTTAATTGAGATTAAATGTACATATATATATATATATATATAAGGTTTTTATAGCTATTGCTTCTATGATTAGGATTTTAAGAACTATTTTTAGCATACTTTCATCTAACAAATCCAATACTAGTATCAAAGCCATGATTTACAAACTTATATGTTTAGATTTAGATCTACATCCTCTTTGGATCTAAAGGTTTTGATTAGATTTAATCAATTTTCTGATGAGTGAAATGGTTATCATATCACAAGATTGGTTGTTTTTGAAAAATTATTTTCAAAACATAAAATCTATAATATTAAGATTTAAATTTTCTAATATATATGATGCATCATAATTCTAATTAAGATATGAAAATAAATTAATTTCATAATTTATTATAATTTCTTTAGCCTAGTACTCAGCTTGGGTGCATCACCTGACTGTTCGGTCATAAGAGCTAAGTAGGGTTTAATGGCCCTCTCTTTCTATTCAATAAGATCTCTTATGACATGTAGGGGTACCACTTATGATTTGGCCCATGAAGAAGAACACAGAAGAAATTGGGTTCATGTAAAATTAATTACGTAAGATATAACTTAATCAATTTGATCTTAAATAAGATATATGAGATACATGAACTAGGATTTAGATTTGAAAAAATAATTCATGATCATAAACTAATAATTTTATGAAATTAAAATCTAAAATTGTTTTAGATTCTGAATTTTCATTTCATGGATGTGGGTGTGGGTGCTAAAATTAGGTCTAATGATTAGACTACACATTAGGGTTTTGATCGAACTTAATCAATAATTGATTAGGGTTAGGTAAAAGGGACTCAAAATTGATTTTAAATATAGTTTGGTCACATCAATTTATACTTAATGTGAATTGATTAATTTAAGACCTAATTTGGCTCAATGGTTTGAGCTCGAGTCACTAGGCTAATCTATTCATACTTATTGACCAATTGGTGTCTAATGTAAGTCATGATCATAGTTATTAATTGGGTTGAACTCTTACCTGACCAACTCAATTGGTGTCTAAGAAAAGAGGTTAAATGATGGAACCCTTCCATTGATCTAACTTACCTAGACAACCTGGTCGATTAATTTTTTGATTAAGTTGCTTTTTTATTCAAGTTCCTCTATACCGACTAGGTTTATCAAATATGAGACTGTGTTGACCTAAACGTAGTTATCAGACATGAGATTGGGATGACTAATTTAGATGAGATCTGAATCCAAACCTCTCCATTAATATTAAATTTTAGGTCTTCCACTATTGTAAGTGTATAGGCATCCTACTGGCATTGACTATTCTTAGTTAGTTACGGTGGTTCAATTACATCGAAAAGATGCAACCACCTTATAAACATTAGGTATTACCAGGTATAGTGCACTTGGGCCCAATAACCAAGCATGGTGATGGACCCAATGATGGCTTTGTCAAGTATTAATGATGGGTCTAGCTTAACTAAGGATTAGGCTAATAATCAAATTTTGTGAGGCTTCATAACTTAGAGACTGAGTCGCTATAACATGCATAAGATGCATTGGATAAGAGTTGTCCACTCATCGGTATAGCGAGTTATAAATAACCGGGCATGGTAAGGTACCATATATTTGTGAGACCATAGTATCCACTAGAAACCTTGGTTGTATAGGGTTTCCGCATCTCCACGGAGGTGTGAGCAATCCATGAAAAATAGGTAAGTAAAAATTGTTACTTAAAGTATCTAGAATAATTTTTATAATTGAGAACAAAAGTCTAACTTAATGTTTTACTCTCGTAGCTAAACCATGTCATTTTTCAATCCATTAGCCAATATCCTTAAGTCTAATTGACTTGTTGGCCTAAACTATAAAGACTGGTTTAGAAACCTCAAAATTATTTTGAGTTTGGAGAAGTACCCCCAATCTTGCTTGATCATCCTAGTGCTCATCAATTGGTAGCACACCAAAAATGGATGGAAGATGATAATAAGGAAAAGTGTTACATGCTAGCTTCAATGTCAAATGACTTGTATGGCCAGCATGAGGATATACTAACAACCAAGTCTATAGTTACTCACCTGTAATAGTTGTATGGTGAGCAGAGTTGCATTGCATGCTTTAAGGTCTCTAAAAGGCTTTTTAATACTAAAATGCATAAAGGATAGTCAATCCATGATTATTGTTTGACAATGATAAAAAATATAGAATAGCTTGAGAAGTGGTGGGGGCACCAAGATCAGACATAGATTACTAGGCCCTATTTAGTTTACCTAGCCATGTATTAAAATTTTGTAATCAACTAGAATTGAGTCCTGTATACTAGTATGAGTCCAGTGTGAGTTCAATTCTTGTACAAGAGAAGAGGCTATGCTATTTTGGAGTTCCACCAGACCCATTCTGAAGCCAAAAGCAGTTACACCAGCTTAGGGAAGCTCAATCGACACCTAGGTGCCCTGATTATGCCCTGATTTTCTCTGGGTTCCATTTCAGATGCCAGATTCCCTCCAGATGCTTTCAAAATATTCCATATACTAGAAGCTCATGTTTACCAGGCTATCCCAGCACTCCAGGCCTCCAAATCCAAGCCCAGGAAGTAAGCCCAAGCAAGGAGAACCAAGATTCCCTTTTGATGCTAGGAATATGCCAGCCCAGGGAACCAGGCGCCCCAGCTTCCAGGGGGCCCAAGCCCAAGCCTTCCAAACCCATGACCGACTTTCCCCTTGCTACCCTAAAGCCCACACACCCAAAGGAGGGACGTCCAAAGAGGTTTGACCAAGTCCAAGTTGAAGAAAAGTGGGAGAAGACCAAGAATTTTTCTAACCTAGTTGGGATTTCTAATCCTTTTAAACTTTGTATTTCTAACCTAGCTAGGAGAGGACTTGTATTTTAATTTGGAAGAGGATTTGTAACCCAAGTGTAACCATGGTTAGTGAGGGCATGGGAACTCTATAAATATCCCACCCCTCCCCCTCTTGTAAGCATCTTTTTCTTATGAATAAACCTTATTGAAATTATGATCAATTGCCTTGTGTTTGAGTTTTGGTCTTCTCTTTGAGGGCTCTCCTTGTGTTCCTGGATTGAAACCCTGCTGCCCTAGCACCCCTTGGCATCCCTGGAGATCAGCCACACCCAAGGAATTGAAGCCCTTGTTACCGTCCAAGTCCAAGAGCTTCTTCTTCCCCGGCTACCAGCTTTTAGCCCTAATTCTGATTTCCTTCAAACCCTAGTTACTTTTTCTAATTTTTATTTGCTGCTTTGATTAACCTTTGATGCTTGCAGGATTCCCAAGGTGCTTCTCCTACCTTGAGGAGGCCTTCTTTGCTACTCAAACTACCCAGATTCGCCATCAGATTCATGGGAAACAAGGGTTCTTCTTCCAGGCTCCGATCAGAGTGTGAGTGATCCTTTCTGCTACTGAAATTTAATCTCTGACTGGTAAGAAACCTTCCCTTCCCTTATTATCTGATTTGATTAAGATAAGCTATCCTAAACTGGGAGTTTCTTAACTCTCGGGTCCTGGCTATTGATTATCTTGCATGAGTTCTTTGCGATCATGATGATTCTATGCATTGCTATCCTATTTGCTAGTCTTTACTTTACTTTTGAGAATTTAGCCTACAAACCTAAATTATAAAAATCATAAAAAAATTAATTTACTATTTCTTCCTACTTGTTTAGCAATCCTAGAGTTGTCCTGCATCATTTTGGTATCAGAGCGGGTTTAGGATAGTTTTTATTTGCTTTGGACTCACAAACCCTAATTTCTGCATTCTATCCACTATATTAGGTATCTAGTTTTCATCTGATTTTAGCATCATAAATATTTTACTTTTCTATGAAATTTGCACTGCATGTCCTCTATTTTGTCCTAGTAATTATCAAAATTTTTAATTAATTTTACTGAAACCCTAAATTTCTAAAAATTGGCATAATAGAAACCCTAACAGAATCCTAATAATTTCTATAGTAGTCCAGAAAACCCTAGGTTTGCATCATCATATGATTTTTGTTATGCATGAAATTTAGTAGGCATCATCCACACCGTCCATCCTCTATTCTAGATGTCTTTTGAACTTTTTATGCATCGGGATTTTTGTCAAACTCTGCAACCACTGAAACTCTACTTCACTAATTTCTGCTACATTCTGCATCTTGACTCAACCTAACCGAATCAACTACCAAACCCCCAATCCCAAGCCAAACTTTGTTTGATAACCCCAGTTAACTTAAACCTAACTTGACACATTATAAATCATTAAAAAAATATTTTATTTTTTGATTGTTTTAGATTGCATTAGGGCCATTGATTGCCATCATTCTAACCTAATCTTAAGGACAACTCAAAATCTCATATCATGACAGGATTTCATCACCTATCCTGGGCCCAAAACCACCATCATCATACTAACCCAGGCCTAATTAAAATCAATTAGACCTAATTTGCCCTAGTGGACTAGGAGACATCAACATGTTCAAGCTGTGTGGGCCAACTAGTGCATTTAACCTCTTAGCTATCAATGAAAGCTGGTGTCTAAAGTTGGGGGTCCAAAGTCAAACGACCTAAGTGGTGCTGTGGTTTTTAATTGGGTCCCTACGAAAGCAGAGGGGCCTCCCTCACTCCCACCCCCTACCTGGCCAGTGGAAGGACTAGCTATTGGGTTAGGTATAAGTTGAGCTGACCCACCCAGTTTCTGGCTCTAGGTTTAGGAAACCCTAGATTATACTAGTCTTTTCTTTCTTTTTTGCATGCTTGGTTGCATCATTTCATTTTGATTGTTTGATTTGTGCATGGCCACTAGACTAGGAACCCAATATTAGAGGTCTAAACCCCAACCTAGCTCAAGCATGGACCCTAGTCTAGAAGCTTTCATGAAAACCATGACCGAATGATTTGACCGAATCGATTTAGCCAATACCCAAACCTAAGCCCAGCTTGCCTAACTAAACCGTAGGTTTGACCAATCCGATACTAAGCATGTCCAAATGAACCAAAGATTCAACCAAGTAGGAACCCTAGGCAAGACCCATAGAGCTGAACCCTAGGAACCCATAGTTCCTAGATATGAATCGAGTAGTAACCCACTATCCCTCAGTCGACCTAAACCCTATAGGATTGATACTCTTAGATTTGAACCCATAACCTTTAAACCCATAGCATGTGAACCCATAACCCTTAGTTTACCCACCCCTATTATCCCAGACTTTAGCTAGTTTTCCTTTAGCCAAACCCCTCTTACCACCCCATTGGTTCACCAAGATGACCTAGAAGAAGAAATATATGAAGCTGACCCAAGTTTGGTAGAGGAGTATGAGGATAATGAGTCTATTATAAATCTAGAGGAAGAAACACCTATAGAAGACCTAGAAGTAGTTGACTATAACCAAACCCCAATAGAAACCAATCCAAAATTATTTAAATTGATAGAGACCCAGGTAGAAGCCACCTTAGAATCAGTTGACCTTGACCATACCCAAGTAGTAGCCAATCTAGATTTAGCTAACCTTGACCATAATTAGTTAGTGGCCGATCTAGAATTAGATAACCCAGATCACACCCAAGTTGTAATGGAAGAACAATTAGAAGAGATTTTAGAAGAGGATCCAATTGTAGAGCCTAGTCCTGAATTTTCTAAGCCAAAAGAGTTTATTGAGGACTTGGCTTATCTCACCCAATACCCTAAAGATGAAGTCACTTCCTTGATCCCAAATGAAGATCTTTTCCCTGAAATTAGTGACCCATTCTTCCATAAGGCAGACCTAGTAGATAGACACCAACCCTTTAAGGTCAACCTTATTAGTTTAGGATTAATCCTTGACACCCCTTCTTATATCCTAGTCTATCCAATTAACCCCATACCCTTTTCTTACTTTCCACCTGATCAGACCAACCCTGAACCCACCTCTTATTTTCTACCATTTCCAGAAACTTTTTTTGTTTTCTTTACTATTAGGTTGCATTTTATAGGAATTTGCATGATGCATTCATTCTTTAAGCATGTCATATTTGCATCTTACTTTAGGAGAACCCTATGGAACCTGGTAGGGGTACATAGTAAGTTCTCATGTGCATGCCATGCTAGGGTCAAACCTAATGAGTCTATAGTCTGTTAGGTTTTTTCCCTTAGAGTCCAATAAAATATCCTTTGATAAGGATGTCTAGTCGAGTCTGTTAGGTATTAGTTGAGTCCAACAAATGCACAACCAGAATCACATGTCTGCACTTGCACTACCCTCTGCACAGCATAGAGAAATTAGTCAAAAGCTGAACATAACTAATAAACTAAATAACAACTTGGCTAATTCCCAAAAGAGAGATAAAGAATTTTGTAGGGGATTTTGTGGTTGTAAAGAATTTTCTGCTCGCGAAGCTGGCCCATCCAAGATAATGAATATGTGTGGATCCGATGCCTATGTGCATGAGATACTACCTAAATTAGGTATTAGCTCCACCTTCATCATCTCAGATCTTATAGAGTCTAGGGAGCCAGCAGCGATACCTAGCGAGCACCTTGAGCCTATCCCTCCCTTTGAGAGAGAACCCACCCTAGAGTGTCCACCAACCAATTGGCCAAATAGTGAGGAAAGTCGATAGAATCTTGGATGATCAAGCCATATGTACCCGGAACTGCGGCTATCAGAGATACTTGGTCCGGTGGCAAGGTCGGCCAGAATCTGAGGACTCATGGATCACCCATGAGGATATGCAGTGCCTCAACCTAGACCTACGTGAGTACTATGAGAGCCAAATTGAACCTTACTTGACGGGGTCGAGTTCCTCCCACCCTAGGAGAATTGGTGGGGGCACTAAGATTAGACACAGATTACTGGGCCCTATTTGGTTAACCTAGCCATGTGTCAAAATTTTGTAATCAACTAGAATTGAGTCCTGTATACCAGTATAAGTCCAGTGTGAGTTCACTTCTTGTATAAGAGAGGAGGCGACGCTATTTCAGAGTTCCACCAAACCTCATTCTGAAGCCAGAAAAAGTTACACCAGCTTAGGGGAGCTCAATTGACACCCAGGTGCCCTAATTGTGCCCTGATTTTTCCCGGGTGCCATTTTAGATGCCAGATTCCCTCGTGATGCTTCCAGAATATTCCATATGCCAGGAGCCCATGTTTACCAGGGTATCCCAGCACTCCAGGCCTCCAAATTTAAGCCCAGGAAGCAAGCCCAAGCAAGGAGAACCAAGATTCCCTTTTGATGCCGAGAATATGCCAACCCAGGAAACCAGGCGCCCCAGCTTCCAGGGGGCCCACACCCAAGCTTTCCAAACCCATGACCGACCTTTTCCTTGCTGCCCTAAAGCCCACACACCCAAAGGAGGGACATCCAAAGAGGTTTGACCAAGTCCAAGTTGAACAAAAGTAGGAGAAGACCAAGCCTTTTCCTAACCTAGTTGGGATTTCTAATCCTTTTAAACTTTGTAATTCTAACCTAGCTAGGAGAGGACATGTATTCCAATTTGGAAGAGGATTTGAAACCCAAGTGTTACCATGGTTAGTGAGGGCATGGGAACTCTATAAATACCACACCCCTCCCCCTCTTGTAAGCATCTTTTTCTTATGAATAAACCTTGTTGAAATTATGATCAATTGGCTTGTATTTGAGTTTTGGTCATCTCTTTGAGTGCTCTCCTTGTATTCCTAGATTGAAACCCTACTACCCTAGCACCCCTTGGCATCCCTGGAGATCAGCCAAGCCTAAGGAATTGAAGCCCTTGCTGCCGTCCAAGTCCAAGAGCTTCTTCTTCCCCGATTGCCAGCTTTTTGCCCTAATTCTGATTTCCTTCAAACCCTAGTTGCTTTTTCTAATTTTTATTTGCTACTTTGATTAACCTTTGATGCTTGCAGGATCCCCGAGGTGCTTCCCCTCCCTTGAGGAGGCCTTCTTTGCTGCCCAGACCATCCAGATTCGCCATCAGATTCAAGGGAAACAAGGCTTCTTCTTCCAAGCTTCGATCAAAGTGTGAGTGATCCCTTCTGCTATTGAAATTTAATTCTGACTGGTAAGAAACCTTCCCTTCTCCCTTTTTTTTGATTTGATGAAGATAAGCTATCCTAAATTGGGAGTTTCTAAACTCTCGGGTCCTAGCTACTTATGATCTTGCATGAGATCTTTGCGATCATGATGATTCTATGCATTGCTATCCTATTTGCTAGTCTTTACTTTGAGAATTTAGCCTACAAACCTAAATTATTAAAATCACAAAAAAATTAATTTACTATTTTTTCCTATATGTTTAGAAATCCTATAGTTATCCTGCATCAGTTGTTTTGGTCCTCTCATTGAGTGCTCTCCTTGATTCCTGAATTGAAACCCTGCAGCCCTAGCACCCCTTGGCATCCTTGGAGATCAGCCATGCCCAAGGAATTGAAGCCTGTTGCCCAAGTGGCTTCCCAAGAAGGTGGTGAATTGGGAATTAAAACTTTTCATAATTATGTGCACTTTGAAATTCTTTTAGTGTTGTGGTGCAGTATGCAATGCAGAAGTAAATAAGTAAATGCAATAAGCTAAAGTAAGCACAAACACAAACACAAAGAGTTTTAGAGTGGTTCGGAGCAACCGGCTCCTATGTCTACTACCCAAGCACCACTTGGAATTTCTACTATATCCCCCAACCAGAAACAGTCGGATTATTTTACCAAGCTCACAATCCAAGCCTATACACTTTAGTTTTACCGGGATCACCAAAGAAACCCAAACTCCTTTGGTTTTGAACGAGATCACCAAAGAAACCCTAACCCTTGGTTTTATACCGAGATCACCAAGAACCCAACTTAGGTTTTCACAAGGCTCACCTAAAAACCTTCAACCCTCTCTTAAGACATAACCCTTTACTGTTCTTAGAGAGAAAACAAAGATAGAGAAAAATAAACAAGAAATTACAACAAACCGAGTTTGTTTAAATGTTGTCGATGTAGATCAAGATGAAGCCTAGCTTTGAATACTCTTTAATGCTCTTCAAGCTACTTCTTTGCTTCTTCAATGAGTGGATTCAATGATGAAGAGGAGTTGGTGAAGCTTTGAATCCTAACTTGAAAGCTCTTGAAGTAGGTAGGTGAAAGACATGAAGGCTCTTCAATTTCTCAAGATAAATCAATAATAATGCTCTAATAATTGTTTAATCCCTCAAAAGCAATCCCTTTTATAGTTTTCCATGAGATATGGCCATTGTAGGGCCTAGGGATTCATGAAAGAGCTGTTGGAGATGAATTTTAATTTAAAAATCACTTCCAGCAACTAGCCATTGGAGTGCAGAAAATGACTACTCGAGTCGGCTCGAGGTCCACGAGTCGGCTCGAAGTCTCAGACAGCCCAGCCCAAATTTCTGTAAGAGTTGGCTCTTTAAGTTAGAGTTGGCCCTTGCCTTCAATCAATTCAAAATAGAAAATTACAGGAGTCGGCTCTTCAGGGCAAAGTCGGCTCGAAGTCCCAGTTCACCAAAAATCATAACTTTGGATGAGTCGGCTCTTGGAGCTCGAGTCGGCTCGAGATCTCAGACTTCAGAAATATGTATTCTTCCACGAGTCGGCTCTTGGGACATGAGTCAGCTTGAGATACTGAAACTCTAAAATTTCTTCATGCCAGTCCACAAGGAGTCGGCTCTTGATCCATGAGTCAGCTCTCGCCAAAACTTCAATTAATGCTTCAAACTTCTCCAAAACTCTTCAACACTTGAATCAAACAAGAGCTAAACTACATACTCTCAATTTTATAAATTTATAGCTCTTTTTACAAGATTACAAGATTGGCAAAATTAGGGCTTTTACAAGTTAAAGTTTATAAAAGTCCATACATAACTGAATTACCTCTCAATCAATTTGAAAACCAATATAAACTAATGGTAACCAATTTCCTGCAAAAACTTCTCAAGTAATTGAAAGAATTAGTAATAAGTACATGCTCCAATATTTTGTGATCATCAAAATCATTCCAAGGGTCAACAATCTCCTCCTTTTTGATGATGACAAAATACTAGGCATGAATAGAATTTAAAGACACTTTACAGTTGCAGTGTATCATATCCACATGTATCAAATGATATTAGACATAGTGTGTATCAATCAATTGACTATCAAGGTATCAAATTATTGAATTGATAAGAATTAATGCAATGTATCATATGTATCAAATGTATAATAAGTCTAAAAACTTATCAACACCAAATATCATATGTATCAATACAAAGCTTCACCTGTATCATATGTGTATCAAGTATCGAAAACATAATGTATCGAAACATAATGTATCAAATATATTGCATATCAAAACTTTACTAGTATTTAAAGTAACTTTCATGAAAAATTAACAAACATAAGCTCCCCCTTACTAATGTAATCAAATTTTCATAAGTTTTCATATATATTCATGTTTTTATAAACATTCATGCACATTTTCATAAATTAACATTCATATCTTCATATTTTCATGCACATTCATATTTTCTCCCTTCTTCCCCTTTTTGTCATCAACAAAAGGTATACAAGATAGGAGAACATTCATTCACAATAAGTCATGAGTGTATCATAAGAAGACATGTAGCATAAAAAGTGATATATATATATATATATAAGTGAAAAGTCAGTACATTAGTGATACATTACAAATGTGCCTCGGCACGACAAAATAGTATCACAACAACAAGATATAAAAAGTATAAAGTCCTAAAAACATCAAGATGAAAGACTAAAACATCAAAAGGATGGACTAAAACATCAAAAAGAAGGACTAGGATCATCACCACTAAGGTCTTCCTCACTAGAGGAGGAACCGACCTCTAAAATGCCTGGAGTACGCCTGAACTTAGGGAGCCTAGGTCTAAGGTCTCTGAGTCTAGTCCTAACAGCTGTAGCAGTCCTAGAGGTTTTGGTTCTGGCTATAGCTTTCACTTTGGACTCAGAAGAAATGATAATAGGAGTGGGTCTGGCAGTGGGAGGATCAAACGACAAGGCCAAAGTGCTGGTGGTAGACAATATCTTCGTAGTTGGAGTCTCTCCAACGTCAGATCCTGGAATCTCAGTACCAGCCTCAGCCTTAGCAGGAGTGGCCTCTAAAAGAATATCACTGAAATGTGCTGCCTATCCCTGCTCGTAATCAGTGCTAGTGTTAGGTGCTGCTGTGGAAGTAGTCAGTACAGACTGACTGGCTGCGGTAAGCTTTCGAAGAATAGTCATGATGTCCTGGAATCCCTGGTGTATCTCTGATTGAAGAGCATATATCTTGGCATCAGTCTTAACTCTCCCCTTATGAAGACTCTAGATCTCGTCCAATACACGCCGCAATCGATCATCAGCATCAGGTCCAATAGCTGTAGATCCTCTGACTGGTGAACGAGGAGTAGATAGAGCTAGCTCTGAGGGTCCAGCCTCGTCAACATGTGCCTCTGCCTCTCCACCATGTCCCTCTGCTTCCTGAATATCCTCATCAGAATTATCCTCAGAATGAGCCTTTGCAAGACCTAAGCTCTTCCTAATCCAGTGACCCTTTAATAAATCCCATCCGAGTCAGAGATTTCAAGTTGTATCTATCTATGTGTAAAAGTGGCATACTATCCTCACCAGACAAATCAACTAGGGCATCCTGAAACAGAAGTGTGAATACCATCCCGTATGGTAGACATGCTCATGCCCTACGAGCAGCCTCTCTCATCTGTGATAGCATAATGAATGGTAGATTAAGGGCCTCCCCCTCAATCAAGCATCTCATAAAGACCAGGTCATGCTCACTAACCCTATCAAACCTCCCCATTCGGGGAAAGAAGATACGACAAATGATATTGTACAATAATCTCATTTCCAATGATAATTGATTTGCACTAACATGAATAACTCCCTTTACATTTGTCCTTTCCAGTACTAATCTCAAAGTTTTTTGCTTCTCCTTCAAAACTAGGTAACTTTCACCCTCTTTTGGAATGTGAAGAATACTTGATAATTTCTATTCACTAATTTCAATGTGCTTACCCTTCATTGTACCTTCAATGTGGAATGCACCTAAGGACATACTTTCAAAAAATTGCCTAACAAAGTTTGGATAGGTGGGAAGATTGAGCATACAAAAATCTCTCCAACCCTGTTTAGCCAACCAATCACTAATGTGCAAATGCTCTTGTTCTAGAAAATTGAAATCAATGCATCTATCCTGTGTAACTTGTCTATTTCCCATTAAAATAACTTGCCTTGGTGCCTCTTGTTCTTTCTCATGCACTATTTGCTGTTCTTCTTCCGGATTTGAGGTATCCAAATGCTGCTTTGTCCTTCTTTCCTTCGCAACTGACCGAACCACTCTCTTAGGTTTCTTGGCTACAGCCTTATGAGGATCCATCTAGCTTTAATTAGGACTTTGGAGTGTTTAGGAAGAGTTTTAGGAGCTTTTCCTAGGTTAGGGTTAGGAGTCGGCTAAGGGAAAGTGGGAAATAAAAAAGAAATAGTGAAAACAAACCTATGGAGCCCTATTTAAAAACCTTCGACCCGACTCTCGAGTCGGCTCGAGCCAAAATTCAGCCTAAAACTCGAAAAAAGTTAAAATCAATTTCTATGGGTTTCTAGTCACTAAAATAAGTTGTTATAAGCTCTAGAAGGAAATTTGAAATGTCTAGATAATTTTTCCTTATTTTCAAAAATTAGGTCAAAATGTTCAGAATGAGTCACACAGGCCTAATTTGCCTTTAATCTTCTCAAATCTTTCTTAACTTAGGGGTTTAGTAAAAATGTCAGCTAGTTGATCTTTAGTAGGTACAAATTCTAGCTCAATAACATTATTTAAAACATGATCATGAATAAAATGATGTCTTATTTCTATGTTCTTAGTTCGTGAATGTTGAATTGGATTTTTGGATAAGTTAATAGCACTAGTGTTATCACATTTAATAGGAATTTTAGATTGGACAACACCATAATCTTCTAGTTGTTGCTTGATCCATAACACTTGAGCATAACAGCTCTCAGCAGCCATGTATTCTACCTCAGCAGTAGTTAGTGCTGCAGAGTTCTGCTTGCGACAGTCACATGAAATCAAGTTAACACCTAGAAATTGACAGGTACCACTTGTACTTTTTTTATCAATTTTACAGCCTCCATAATTAGCATCAGAATAACTAATTAATTTCAAGGATGTGTGCTTAGAGTACCATAAACCTAGATTTCATGTTCCTTTAAGATGCTTAATGTTCTTTTAACAGCTATGATGTGTGACTCTTTTGGATTAGATTGAAAATGTCCACACATATAAACACTAAATAAAATATCAGGTCTACTAGCTGTCAAATAAAGTAAAGAACCAATCATACCTCTGTACAGCTTTTGATAAACATTTGTGCCATTCTCATCTTTATCAAGTCTACATGCAAGATTCATAGGTGTTCCAATTTCTTTGCTTGATTCCATGCCAAATTTCTTGATAATCTCTTTGATGTATTTGGCTTGGTTTATCAGAATACCTTCCTTAGATTGTTTGATTTGAAGCTCGAGGAAGTAACTTAGCTCACCCATCAAGCTCATCTCGAATTCACCTTGCATTAGCTTAGCAAAGTCTTGACACAAAGATTCACTAGTAGATCCAAAAATAATATCATCAACATAGATTTGAATAACTAGAATATCATTATCTCTTCTTTGAATAAATAGTGTGGTGTCAACACTACCTCTTACAAAATCATTTGCAATTAAAAACTTACTTAGTCTGTCATACCAGGCTCTAGGTGCCTGTTTCATACTATACAAAGCTTTATTCAATTTGAAAACATGATTTGGAAATGAGTGATCGATAAAATCCGATGGTTGTTCGACAAAAACTTCTTCAAATAGAAAATCATTTTAAAATGCACTATTTACGTCCATTTGAAATAACTTAAAATTCATAAAGCATGCATATACTAATAGTAATCTAATAGCTTCTAACCTAGCTACTGGTGCATAAGTTTTATCAAAATCTATTCCCTCTTCTTGATTATATCCTTGTGCTACCAATCTAGCCTTAATTCTAATTACATTTCCTTCTTCATCTAATTTATTTCTATAAACTCACCTAGTACCTATAATAGGATAGTCACTAGGTCTTTCTGCTACGGTCCAAACATTATTCCTCCTAAATTAGTTTAATTCATCATGCATTGCTAACATCCAATTAGGATCAGTTTTAGCTTCTTCTATAGTGTGTGGTTCTACATGAGAAACAAAAGCAATCAAGTCATGTGTATCTCTATGTGCAGCTCTAGTTCTAACACCTTGAGATGGGTCTCCTATAATTAATTCTTTGGGATGTGAGTATACATACCCCCATTCTTTAGGTATATCATCATGATTTTTGCTTACCTCTTTTTTATGTAGTTCACTTGATTATTTGTCTTTGAGAGTCAAATCTTTCAGTCCATGTTCTAGTGTACCCATATCATCATCAGCAAGATCTTCTTTTCTAGAAGATGTAATGTCAGATTCATTGAAAACAATATATATTGATTCTTCTACAGTCAATATGCTTTTGTTGAAAACTTAATAGGCTTTACTATTTAAAGAATATCCAAGAAAAATAGCCTCATCGGATTTTGCATGAAATTTACCAAGATTATCTTTTCTATTATTAAGAACAAAATATTTACAGCCAAAAATATGAAAATATTTGATATTAGGCTTTCTATTATTTCACAGTTCATAGAGGATTTTTCTAATGATAGGTCTAATCAAAACTCTATTCAAAATATAGCAAGCGAAATTTACAGCTTCTGTCCAAAAGTATTTTGGAAGATTTTCTTTACAAAGTATTGTTCAGGATATCTCTTCCAAAGTACGATTCTTTCTTTCTACAACACCATTTTGCTATGGTCAATACCATGCTTTGTACAAAAATGATCAAAATGTTGATTTTCAAACTCAGTGCCATGATCACTACAAATTGAAATAACAGACAGATTTTTTAAATTTGTAACTCTTTTATAAAACTTTTGAATACTTTGAAAGTTTCATCTTTATATGCAATAAACAAAACCCATGTGTATCTTGAAAAATCATCGACAATCACAAGGCCATATTTCATACCACCTAGGCTTGTAATCCTAGTAGGTCCAAATAAGTCCATGTGAAGTAGCTCTAAGGGTCTAGTAGTAGAAAGAATGTTTTTAGATTTAAAACTCCCCCTCACTTGCTTTCGTAATTGACAAGCATCACAAACATAATCAAAATTAACTTTAAATTTTGGCAATCCTTTGACTAAGTCTTTTGAAATAAGTTTAGCTATAATGTCCATACTAGCATATCCAAGTCGCTTATGCCATAGTAAACTTGATTCCTTGCTCTTATCATTCATTGCTACAAGACTTGTATTGCTTGACATAGCCAGATCATTAAGATCTACTACATAAATGTTACCAAGTCTATGTCCAATGAATTTAGTACTAGAGTCAAGTGGATCAACTACTATATACATTGATGACTTGAAGAAAATATTAAAACCAATGTCACACAGCTGACTAATACTCAAAAGATTATGTTTTAAATTTTCTACAAGTAACACATTTTCAATAAATATAGAAGGAAATATTTTAATTTTACTGATACCAATTATCCTTCCTTTGTGATTATCATCAAATATTACCATTCTACCATCTTTTTGTTCTAGGATCAAGAATTGATCAGCATCACCCATCATGTGTTTTGAACGGTCACTATCCAGATACCATCTTTTCTTTATATTTGTGGTTGCAAGACATCCCTGCAAAATAATCATTTAATAGATTTAGGAACCCAAGCTTTCCTGGGTCCTTGCAAGTAGTAGAAATGGCTCCTTTTGGAACCCAAACTTTCTTAATTTTCTTTTTATCATTATGTTTCAAATGACACTCAAATGCCTTATGACCAATATTATTGCAAGCATAGCATACAATCCTTGACTTTGAATAATAAGTATGAGATGATGCAAATTTAGGTCTAACTTGTTTTGAAGTAATAAACTTAGGAGCATAAGATGTAGATGCAGAAAATTTGTTTGAAATTGAATCTTTGTAACCAATTCCAAATTTGTTATTTGTTTCTCTTTGATCTTTCAAAATTAATTCAAGCTTGTTGGAACTTAGGGTTAGTTTTTCAACCAAAGGCTTGAGCTTTTGAACTTCTTTCTTCAAATCATCATTTTCATTTTGCAAACCTTTGTTTTTCTGAAGAAGCTCTTCTTTTTCAAATTGGGTGATCTTAAGTCTTTCACAAGCTAGACTTAATTCTCTTTGCAAAATTTGATTTCTTTCACCAAATTCATTTTTATCATTTTCAAATGTATCACATTGATTTTTCAAAGTTTTATTTTTAAACCAGCTTTTTTATATTCTACAAGTAATTCACAAAATGCATTATGCATTTCATCATATGTAAATTCTAAGTTAGGTTCAGAAGTAGTTACCTCATCCTCCAAACCCATAAGACAGATCTGTGCAGTCTTTGTTGTCTCTTTATCCTCTTCAATGGATGTAGATTCATCGTTGTCACTCTATGCTGCAAGCATAGCCTTCTTCTTTTTTTTGATGAACATATTTTTCTTTGCTTCAGGATAGTCAGGACGGATATGTCCCGGTTTCTTATATCCATAGCAGATTGGTATTTGATCCTTATCTTTATCCTTCTCCTTTTCTCTGTCCTTTTCTCTTTCTCTCCCAAAATCTCCTTTTTTGAATTGCTTCCTCCATCTATTTATTTTTCTTCTGTCCATAAACCTTTTAAACTTCCCCATTACAAGGGCAATCTCATCATTTTCTAAATCATCATCATCTGATGAGTCTGAGTCTTCATTCTTGTCCTTTTCTGTAGCTTTAAATGCTATAGCTTTCTTTCTTTTGGAATCTTCATCAGTTCTTTGTTGCATGGCTAATTCATGTGTAATAAGTGAACCAAGCAACTCATCTAGTGGTAGAGTGTTCAGGTCCTTCTCCTCTTGAATAGCTATCACCTTTACTTCTCATTTATCTGGCAAGGATCTCAAAACTTTTTGAATAAGATCAGTATTAGTGTAAGTTTTACCAAGACTTTTGAGACCATTTATAATATCAGTAAAGCATGTATACATAGCAGATATAGTCTCACTAGGATCCATCTTAAATAACTCATAGTTATGTACAAGAAGATTGATTTTTGATGTTTTAACTTATGATATGCTTTTATGTGTGATTTCTAGCTTGTTCCAAATTTCTTTAGTAGAATTATAAGTTGAGATTCTGTTAAACTCATTTGGATCCAAAGCACAATACAACAATTTCATGGCTTTGGCATTTAGCTCAGCTAATTTCATATCATTTTCATTCCAATTCTCTTCTGGTTTGGGAACCTCTATATCATTTACTCTAACAGTGGGTGTGTGAGGTCCTTTCAAGATAATTTTCCATAAATGAAAGTCTATGGCTTGAATGTATATTTTCATTCTTGCCTTTCAATATGTATAATTGGTTTCGATGAAAAGTAGAGGTCGATTTATGGATTGACCTTTGGCCAAAGAAGTGCTCATGGGATGTGCCATCTATCTTTACTCTAAGTAATTTTCAGAGACTCTGCTCTGATACCATTTGTTGTCCAAGTGGCTTCCCAAGAGGGGGGTGAATTGGGAATAAAAACTTTTCACAATTATGTGCACTTTGAAATTCTTTTAGTATTATAGTGCAATATGCAATGCAGAAGTAAATAAGTAAATGCAATAAGCTAAAGTACAAATACAAACATAAAGAGATTTAGAGTGGTTCGGAGCAACCGGTTCCTATGTCCACTACCCAAGTACCACTTGGGATTTTCACTATATCCTCCAACCAGAATACAGTCGGATTGTTTTACCAGGCTCACAATCCAAACCTATATACTTTGGTTTTACTAGGATCACCAAAGAAACCCAAACTCCTTTGATTTTGAACGGGATCACCAAAGAAACCCTAACACTTGGTTTTATACCGGGATCACCAAGAACCCAACTTAGGTTTTCACAAGGCTCACCTAAAAACCTTCAACCCTCTCTTAAGATACAGCCCCTTACTATTCTTAGAGAGAAAACAAAGATAGAGAAAAATAAATAAGCAACTACAACAAACCGAGTTTGTTTAAATGTTACCGATGTAGATCAAGATAAAGCCTAGCTTTGAATGCTCTTTAATGCTCTTCAAGCTACTTCTTTGCTTCTTCAATGAGTGGATTCAATGATGAAGAGGAGTTGGTGAAGCTTTGAATCCTATCTTGAAAGCTCTTGAAGTTGGTAGGTGAAAGACATGAAGGCTCTTCAATTTCTCAAGATAAATCAATAATAATGCTCTAATAATTGTTTAATCCCTTAAAAGCAATCCCTTTTATAGTTTTCCATGAGATATGGCCATTGTAGGGCCTAGGGATTTGTGAAAGAGCTATTGGAGACGAATTTCAATTCAAAAATCACATCCAGCAACTAGCTGTTGGAGTGTAGAAAATGATTACTCGAGTCAGCTCGAGGTCCACGAGTCGGCTCAAAGTCTCAGACAGCTCAGACCAAATTTCTATAAGAGTTGGCTCTTCAAGCTAGAGTTGGCTCTTGCCGTCAATCAATTCAAAATAGAAAATTACAGGAGTCGGCTCTTCAGGGCAGAGTCGGCTCGAAGTCCCAGTTCACCAAAAATCATAACTCTGGATGAGTCGGCTCTTGGAGCTCGAGTCGGCACAAGATCTCAGATTTCAGAAACATGTATTCTTCTACAAGTCAGCTCTTGGGACATGAGTTGGTTCAAGATACTAAAACTCTGAAATTTCTTCATGTCGTGCCACAAGGAGTCGGCTCTTGATCCATGAGTCAGCTCTTGCCAAAACTTCAATTAATGCTTCAAACTTCTCCAAAACTCTTCAACACTTGAATCAAACAAGAGCTAAACTACATACTCTCAATTTTACAATTTTACAGCCCTTTTTACAAGATTACAAGATTGGCAAAATTAGGGCTTTTACAAGTTAAAGTTCATAAAAGTCCATACATAATTGAATTATCTCTCAATCAATTTGAAAACCAATTTAAACTAAAGGTAACCAATTTCTTCTAAACACTTCTTAAGTAATTGAAAGAATTAGTAACAAGTACATGCTCCAATATTTTGTGATCATCAAAATCATTCCATGGGTCAACAAAGCCTTTGCTGCCATCCAAGTCCAAGAGCTTCTTCTTCCCTGGCTGCCAGCTTTTAGCCATAATTTTGATTTCCTTCAAACCCTAGTTGATTTTTCTAATTTTTATTTGCTGCTTTGATTAACCTTTGATGCTTGTAGGATCCTCGAGGTGCTTCCCCTCCCCTGAAGAGGCCTTCTTTGCTGCCTGGACCGCCCAGATTCACCATCAAATTCAAGGGAAATAAGGCTTCTTCTTCCAGGCTCCAATCAGAGTGTGAGTGATCTCTTTTACTACTGAAATTTAATCTCTTACTGTTAAGAAACCTTTCCTTCTCTTATTATCTGATTTGATAAAGATAAGCTATCCTAAATTAGGAGTTTCTCAACTCTCGGGTCTTGGCTACTTATTATCTTGTATGAGTTCTTTGCGATCGTGATGATTCTATGCATTGCTATCCTATTTGCTAGTCTTTACTTTACTTTTGAGAATTTAGCCTACAAACCGAAATTATAAAAATCACAAAAAAACTAATTTACTATTTTTCCCTACATGTTTAGCAATCCTAGAGTTGTCCCACATCAAGAAGCTGGGCATTTTGATCCATAGGGAATTGCAAGTCGATTTGATTCTTCAGTGCCTAACTAGTTCATTTACTCAGTTCATCATGAACTACAATATAAACAAACTGAGTTACTTTACTTGAGTTACTGAACATGCTAGTAAGTATGAGGAGACCTTAAAAAGTTCAATGGGCTCTATTCTAGCATAGAGTAGGCATCTTCCTCTAAGAAAAAGTTTAATTGGAAGAAGAAGAAGCTGATGAAAAAATAGAAGGAGAACAAGTCAAAGAAGAAGAATGCTCAAAAGAAACCTACTGCAAGTAAAGGAAAATATTTCCATTGTAACACAGATGGTCACTAGAAGAGAAATTATCCATTATACTTGGAGAACTTGAAGAAATAGAAGGTTGATGCACCTTTGGAAGGCATGTCCATGCTTATTATTGAATCAAACCTTATGGTATTTTCTACTTCTAGTTGGATATTAGACTCTAGTTCAAGTGCTCATAGTTGTGCTTCATTGAAGGGTCTAGTAGGAAATAGAGCATTGAGATAATGATACTACATGTCAGTAATGGAGCAAGAGTTATTGTAGTCGCCGTTGGAGCATACCCTTTATCATTGCTATCAGGATTTAGTTTGATTTTGTAAGTCTATTATCATGTACCTGTAGCTAGCAAAAATTTAATTTTTATCTCTATGCTAGCACAGGAAGGTTATAAATTCATTTTTAATAAAGACTTTTATTCAATTTATTTTAAAAATAAGTTAATTACAAGAGCTCTTTTAATTGATGGTCTATATCATTTGCTTGCTAATGATTTTATAAATATTAACAAGCAAATAGTGAATGCCATAAGATACAAGCAACCTGGAGATAAACTAATCTAAAAGTATATGTTGCACCTTAGGTTTGGTCACATTAGAGAAGACATGATCAACAAACCAAAAAAGGATGGAGTCCTAGACTCAATTAATTTTAAGTCATACCTAGTTGTGAATCATGCCTTCAAAAAAAATGATCAAGTTATCCTTTATGTGATACAGGGAGAGGGCCACTGAATTACTTTTCCTGGTACACACTAATGTGTGTGGGCTATTTGATGTATAGGTAAAGGATAGTTTTCAATACTTTATTACCTTTATTGATGATTACTCATGATATGGGTATGTATTTTTTATGAGATACAAGTCTAAAGTAATTGAAAAGTTCAAGAAATTTAGACATGAAGTAGAAAAGCAAACATGAAAACTCCTTAAGGTTCTTCAATCGTATCAGGGAGGGGAATACCTTAGTAAAGGATTTTTGAGTTTCTCTCAAGGATAATGGCATAGTCTTACAGTGGACTATTGGCACACCTCAACCCAACAAGGTATCTAAAAGGAGGAATAGGACCTTATTTGATATGGTCTGGTCCATGATGAGCTTCACTGACCTACTTATATTTCTTTGGGGACATGCACTATAAATTTCAATTTATATTTTAAATAGAGTTCCCTCTAAATCCATTCTTACTATACCACATGAGATATAGCATGGTAAGAAACCAAGTTTTGGTCATCTAAAGATTTGGAGATGTCCAGCCTATGTTAAGAGACTAATGATAGATAAATTAGAGTCCAGATCTATAAAACTCACTTCATAAGGTATCCTAAAGAATCTATAGGGTACCACTTTTACTTCTCAGAAGATTATAATGTGATTGTGAGTTGGCATGCTACATTCCTAGAGAAATAATTTGTTCAATATAGTGGTAATGGGAGGTTAATTAAGCTCGATGAGAAAGACTTTGAAGAGCGACCTACTTGAAATTAAGTTGAACCTAATGAACTGGTAGTGTAGTTGCTCCACCACCTTATAGGTCTAGTAGAGTCTATCATCCTCTTGAAAGATACTTAGCTATGCTTACAGAGGACATAAAGAAAAATTTCTTGTAGAATATAAGGATCAATTAGTTAATCCTAAGACCTATGATGAGGTAATGTCAGATATCGACTCTTTGAAATGGTTGAGTACTATAAAGTTAGAAATTAACTCAATGCATTTGAACTAGATCTGATCCTTAGTGGATCCACCTAAAGGTACAGTATCCATTAGATATAAATGGATCTATAAAAGGAAGATAGGCGAAGATGGTAAGGTAGAGACTTATAAAGCTAGGCTAGTGACAAGGGGTATAGTTAATGTGAGGGCATTGACTATCAAGATAACTTTTCATGGTAGCCATGCTGAAATCCATCTATACATTACTTGCCATTGCAGCATTTCATAATTATGAAATATAGTAGATTGATGTGAAAATTGTATTCCTTAATGGATATCTTGAGGAAGATATCTATATGAAGCAACCTTTGGATTTCACTTTCAGTGATGAGTATCATAAAGTCTACGAGCTGCATAAGTCCATTTATGGATTAAAGCAAGCTTCTCGGAGCTAGAATACTCATTTTAATAAGGCAATCAAATTATTTGATTTCATAAAAATGAGGACAAGCCTTGTATATACAAGAAGGTTAGTGGAAGGGTTATGACATTCCTTATATTGTACATGGATGACAATCTCCTAATTCGGAATGACATTTTCATGCTAACTTCAGTTAAAAGTTTGTTATCCAAAGAATTTTTCATGGAAAACCTAGGTGGAGTGCCTTACATTCTAGGATTTAAAGTCTATAGAGATACACCAAATAGGATGCTTAGCCTTTCATAGAAAATACATAGAGAAAGTGCTAAAAAGATTCATCATAGAGAACTCTAAAAGAAGACTTTTATCCCCTAGGCATGGTATAAGTCTCTCCAAGAAGATGTGTCCTAGCACAGCTAAGGAGATTTAGCAAACGAGCAAGATCACATATGCTTTAGCAATTAGGAACCTCTATATGTCATGTTATATACTCGACCTAATATTGCCTGTAAGCTCATGTGTGGCACACCCAAAGCCCAGGGGAGCCACACAGGTTTGGGGGCTCAGGTTTATAAGTTTTCAAGGCCCTTTGAGTCATGTTGGGTCAGGGGGCTTAACCCAGGGTTGAGAGGACATGCGAGACATGGATGTACATGGGCTCGGGTTTGAGTATTTTTCTCATGTGACTCAAGGAGAAGTTTTTTGAGAGATTGTAACATAACCCAGTTGGATTATGGAGTTTTAGGTCCAGAGGTGTAGCCAGCTACCCTTTAGGTATGAAAGTGGTTAAGTAGTTAATTGGTTAGGTGGTTAGTTGGTTAGCCCAACCACCCAGGATCCTAACCAAATTGGTTGGACCAGTCCAAGAGCCTAACCATCCAAATCAAGAAGAGAAACCACTCCCCATCAAAAGAGAGGAGAGGCTGATGGTTTTAGAGGTGCGCTTCTTGGTTTTTGCATGGACTCTTCTTAGGTTTACCGTGTGGACGTTCTTGGCATTGGAGAGGAAGGGACGGCATCTTGTAATAGAGGCTAGGTTTCTTCTCCAAGGAAACAAAGAAACGATCTCTCTTTTCTCCAAAATTTCTTCTCTCATCTCTCTTTCTATACGGTATTGAATCTTGAATCCAAGAACAAGATTGGGCTAGCTAGTTTTCTCTTATTTCCTTCCAAGAAGTTGGTAGCAATCATCTCTTCCATGGTGTGACGTGATCTTACAAGTGTTATCATAGTGGGGTTAGAGTGTGGAAGAGAAGGATTCAAGAAAGGAGGCATGCTCTCTGGTTCATCTCCAAGAGGAATGGAGAAGATGCTGGCTTGTAATTGTCTTCTGTTGCACCCCTCCGCATATTATCTTCACATTACGGGGTTTCTATCCCGGGATCCCTTCGAGGTTTTATCTCAAATCCTGACTTTGAGTTAGTTTTTTATGGCCTGATCAACCATGAATAGCAGTAAGGTGGAGTTTGAGAAGTTCAATGGGAAGGGAAGCTTCACTATGTGGAAGGTTAGGATAGAAGATTTGTTGGTGCAGAATTTCCTAGGCATGGCTTTGGAGAAAAAGCATGAGGAGATGGCAGAATGGGAGTGGCTATCATTGCAAAAGAGGTCGTGTACAACCATCAGAGGATGTTTGGCTGATATGGCATTGTACAGCATCCTGAAGGAGAAGACAGCGAAGGGTTTATGGTCAAAGTTGCATGCCTTGTACATGGGAAAGAATATGTGCAACAAGCTGATGTTGAAGAAGCAGTTGTATAGCCTTCAGATGCAGGAAGGTGGAGATGTTCTTCTTCATATTCAAAGGTATGACTAGTTTTGCAATGATTTGCTGACCCTTGGAGTGAAGATGAAGGAAGAAGATAAGTCCCTACTCTTGCTATGCTCGTTGTCGAGTTCATTCAATCTACTTGTCACTACTTTGCATATGAGAAGGAGATGCTAGTGTATGAAGAAATTATATTAGTGCTAAGGTCTAATGAGCAAAGGGAGAAGATGATAATGGATGGAGTACCTCAGGAGGGCCTCACGGTGGGAGAGAGGACCGGGTGAGGGAAGGACGGCAGCAAGTGCAGGGGACGGTCCAAGTCACGGAAAGGCAAGAGGAAATTCAGATGCTACAAGTGCAATCAGGTCTAGCACTTAAAGAGGAACTATCCTCTTTGGAAAAAGCATCAAGGGGAGAAGAGTAAAAAGGAATCCATGAGCACCGTGGTTGATTTAGGGTTAGAGGAAGACCTCATGGTGGTTTCAAATTTGCACCAGAAGGCGGTGGACAGTTGGATCCTTGATTCAGCATGCTCACATCACAACACACCTCATTGATCCTTGTTTGCTGATTATGCCAAAACCAATGAGGGGACTGTGACGGTTGGGGACAACCAGCTTTGGAAGGTGACTGGAGTTGGTACAGTCAGGGTGAGGATGTTTGATGGGGTTGTGCGAACTCTCACACATGTGAAGCATGTCCTAGAGTTGAAGAAAAACCCAGTATCGCTGGGGTACCTGGAGAGGAGCATTTTCAGTTTTAGTTGCCATTCTGGGAGTGGTGTTCTGAACATCATGAAAGGTGCTATGGTGGTGATAAGAGGGAAGAGGCTGGAGAACAATCTATATCAGATTGAAGGGTCTGTAGAGTGTGGAGGATCTAACATAGCGGTGGCAGCTCATGATTAGCAGGATTTGTACCGATTATGGCATTATCTCCTTGTCCATATGGGAGAACACGGTATGAAGGAGCTGATGAAGGATGCATGGATTCTAGATGTAGATACAGGTGTTGCAGAGGTGTGTAACCCATGCCAGATAGGGAAGCAACATCGGGTGAAGTTCTCCACAAGATCAGCATGCGACGAAGGGCCCCTGGACCTAGTGCACACGGATGTTTGGGGTCTGGCTTTGATTTTAAGGAGAAACTGAGCAGATACTTCATGTCCCTTATTGATGACTTTTCAAGGAGAGTGTGGGTGTTCTTCTTAAGGGAGAAGTCAGAGGTCTTCACCAAGTTCAAATCCTGGTTGGCAGAGGTGGACGAGAAGGGGCGGTATATGAAGGTTGTGCGATTTGATAATGGTGGTGTTGCAGCGTCAACTCCTGGGCCGGGGCTAGATGTGCTGGAGCGCTCCTCTCCCAGGTGAACCTGCAACAAAGCCCCTAAGGGTGCCGGTGGTGTTCCAGCGAGGGACCCTCCGATACCTAAGTTAGCAGGAGGTTGAAGGCAATAGAATGGAGGAACCAAAGAAAGAACAGCGTATGGAGAGGGAAGAGTTGTTCTACCTTCAAACGGGGTCCCCTGAGTACCTTATATAAGCGCGGAACAGTCCAAAATCCATTAGGAAAGAGGCTGAGAAAGAAAGATCTGCCCCTAGGAGAATCTGGAGAGTGGCCACGTGGCGTGCAGATGCGGCGACATCATGAAAGTAGTGGAGCAGGGCTGTTGGGATGGCAGGATCTTGCAGTAATAGAAAGGTGCTTCTAGAATTCCCTGGATGCTAAGGCATGCCTGTTAGACGTCGACCGTGGGAAAGCCGGTCGGCCGGACCAAAGGCCAAACCTCTGAATGAGAGCCACGGGCAGGACCCCAGCAGGAGAGGGTCATTCAGACATCTACTTTGGTGGGTCAGACCTCTGAAGGAGAGCCACGGGCCAGACCCCAGCAGGAGAGGGTCGTTCGGACCTCTGCTCCGGTGGGTCGGACCTCTGAAGGAGAGCGATGGACCGGACCCCTGCAGAAGAGGGTTGTTCGGACCTCTGCCCTGGTGGGTCGGACCTCTGAAGGAGAGCGATGGGCCGGACCCTAGCAGGAGAGGGTCGTTCGGACCTCTACTCTGGTGGGTCGGACTTCTAGTAGTCGAAGCCTTGAAGGGGTGGCCCGATCGGACCACAAGAATGGGCCGGTTCTCGTTGAGGGTGAGCCGTCAAGGTACAACAGGTGGAGAGTTCACAAGCAAGGAGTTCCTTAGATTTTGCTAGGATGGTGGGATCAGGAGGCAATTTGTGGTAGCAAGGACTCCTCAGCAGAATGAAGTGGCCGAGCAGATGAACCGGACTCTCATGGAGAAAGCGAGGTTTATGAGGTTGCAAGTTGGGTTACCCAAGGCATTTTGGGTGGATACAATTGACATAGCGGCCTACTTGGTGAATCAGTCTCCTCATACAAAGCTTAATGGGAGAGTTCCAGAGGAGCTATGGTCTAGAAGAAAGGTGAAGCTCGATCATCTCAGAGTGTTTAGGTGCATGGCATTTGTGCACATAGATTCAAGTCAATGGAGCAAGTTGGATGCCAAGGCCTGGAAGATGGTGTTCATAGGATATCCACGAGGAGTCAAAGGATACCAGCTATGGGATCCTTTGGAGAGGAAGGCCACGATCAGCCGAGATGTGGTCTTTGATGAAGAATCAGTCCTCAAAAGGCAAAAGAAAGTGGAGGTTCAGCAGGAGGTCCAATCAGACTTGGTTAGGTGGGATGCAGCTCAGTAGGGTACAGCTGAGCAACAACTAACCTCTTATACAATTCTACATTTTGCAGGTACACTAGGAGGACCTAAGATTCAAGTGGAGCACTCTTCAGAGGTGCCTCCACATGTAGAGAGTAGCGAGATGCATGCTCATGGCCCAGATGAGCAAGGGGAGGAGCCACATCCCAGTCTAGGCATCGGAGTTGCACTGCATAAGCCTAGGCAGATTGTGAGGCAGCCAGTTAGATATGATTTTGGCGAAACCATGTCATATGCTTTGGTAGCTGCTAGTGGCGGACCGGAGACCTATGAGGATCATGACAGGTGGGTCCAAGCCATGGTGGAGGAGATGTAGTCTCTACACAAAAATAGGACTTGGTGGTTGGTGTCACTGCCAAGTGGAAAGAGATCCATCGGTTGCAGATGGGTATTTCAATGCAAGGAAGGAGTCTCAGAGAAAAAAGGCACAAGGTACAAGGCCAGGTTGGTGGCCAAAGGATACTCCCAAAAGGAAGGCATCGACTACAACGAGGTTTTCTCACTGGTGGTTTGACATACATCCATCAAGGTTTTGTTAAGAATTATAGTGGTGCAGGATTTGGAGCTTGAACAGATGGACATCAGGATGGCCTTCCTCCATGGGGATTTGGAGGAGGAAATATATATGGAGCAACCACAGGGGTTCCAAGAGCCAGGGTCAGAAGGAAAGGTCTGTCTTTTGCAAAGATCACTATATGGACTGAAGCAGTCATCGAGACAGTGGTACCTACAGTTTGATGCATACGTGAGGAGCATTGGCATGACCAGATATGAGTATAATCCTTGTGTTTATGTTAGAACACTTGAAGATAACTCTAGATTATACTTGCTTATGTATGTAGACGATATGTTGATTGCATGCAAAAGTAGAGATGTTGTGGAGGACTTGAAGGCAGCATGTTAGATGAGTTTGAAATGAAGGATTTGGGTCTTGCTACAAGGATTCTAGGGATGGAGATCTTTAGGGATAGAGCCAGGAGGATGCTTCATTTATCTCAGGGGAGCTACATCAGGAGGGTCTTAAAGAGATTTAGCATGGATGGTGCGAAACCAGTGGCATTGCCTCTTGCAGGTCATGTTAAACTCTCAAGGATGATGTCACCCAGTACTGAGGTGGAGGCCAAAAAGATGACGAGGGCTCCATATGCTTCAGGAGTTGGGATTCTAATGTATGCAATGGTGTGTTGTAGGCCAGATCTCGGGCATGCAGTTAGCCAGGTCAGCAAGTTCATGGCTAATTTGGGCAAGAAGCATTGGAGAGCACTGAAAGGTATCTTTAGATACTTAATAGGCACAGTTGGAGTTGGCATATGCTACAGGCACCGTGGCATGGAGGACGACTCTAGGGTGTTCATGGAGGCTCAGGACCGGATGATTGGTTCGTGGATGCTGATTATGGTGGTGATTTGAACACGAGGCATTCCACAACAGGTTATGTGTTTGTATTGAATGGTGGTCCAATCTCATGGAGATCAAGTCTACAAGCAATAATGTTGACTCCGGTCTTGATTTTGATGATTGACAAAATACTTAATTATATATGAGTACTAATTATGTGTTTTAGTGTGTTTATCAGAATAAGTACTCATATCAGTTGAAAGAACAAAATGCTTGTATTTTCATTGAAGAAGTCCTTCAAATTCATGGAACTTCAAGTTATAAGGACTTTGGAATATAAGGAAGACTTGGAAGAACTTAAAGTTTAATTTTGGAGAAATTTCAGTATTAGCACACTCAAGTATCGACTTATGAAGATATCAAAGTATCGACTCAAGGCCTGAGAACAAGAAAAATACATAACTATGTCAATCCATAATTTTTGCCTTAGCTGACCTATCAAGTGTCAACTCACGAGTCAAGTGTCGACTCATGAAGAAATCAAGTATCGACTCATGAAGAACTCAAGTGTCAACTCACCAGATTCAAGTGTCGACACTTGGAGTAATGGCTACTTTCTTCTGAAGCATAGAACTTCCTCAACTTGGTTCCAATGACTATATTTTCTCCTCCAATAGTCACCAACGGTGAAATAAGGTTTGGAGGGCTATTTATACACTACCAAGCTTAAAGGGAAAGGGATCCTTTGGATTGAATGATGAATTTGTTGATCCTTGGAATGATTTTGATGATAGCAAAACATTGAAGCATGCATTTGATTACTAACTATTTTCAAGTATTTTCTAAGTTTTTGTAGGATGTCTTTAATGAAAATCCACTCTTCCTACAACCTCGGTGTATGACAAGTTTATTTTGTTGAAATGTATTTTGTAATGAAGAGCCCAAAGAAAAATCAATTATGTATTTATGAAAATGGGCTATTTCTATGTATTTTTCTAGTTTAAATCTCTTAAAATTAACTTTGATGGAGTTTGAGAGCTTTTGGACTTGATTAGATGTCTTTGGAAGAAATCTGAGAAATTTGGAATGTTTTGGATCTAAGTCACAAGAGCCGACTCAAAGCAGGAGAGCCGACTCGAAATCTGGCACAGCACTTAGTTTTCTGGCATGCAAACATTTGAGCCACCTCATGAGTAAAGAGCTGACTCGGGCATAGCTTAACTTCTGAAGTTTTGAGAACACAAGCCGACTCAAGGGAAGTCGAGCCGACTCGACCAGAGTGATGATTTCTTAGACAAACAACCGAGCTGACTCAAGTACCGGAGAGCCGACTCTTCCAAAGTTCATATGTTTTCAGTTTTGAAGAACCAGCCAGGTGAGCTGACTCGAAGAAGAAAAGCCAACTCGAGCAGAGTGATGTTTTGACCTGTCTAAGAATCTGAGCCAACTCGAAGTCTAGTTCCAGGTTTGTAACGGCTAGTTCCAGAACTCTCTTTTTGAATCCAAAATGGTCTCCAACAATCATATTTCGAATCTCAATGGTCTACAATGGTTATATCCTTCTGAATTCAATTAGAGAGACTATTTATGAGAGATTGGAACCACTTTTGAATACAGGAATGAGAAATTGATGAGTTTTTGAAAGAATACTCAAGAGAGAATTCAAGAGAGCACTTAAGACCACACCTAACTTCTATTTAATTTCTTGAGACATTTATTGAAGAAGCTAGAAGAATTGAAGAGCATTCAAAGAGCAATCAAGAAAGCTTCTCAAAAGCTACAACTGCAACCATCTGACAACGATCGATTTGTCATAGAGTTGCTTTGTTTACATACTCTTTATTTGAGTTGTTCCAAGTATAGCAGGGGCTCTAACTTGGGATTTATATAGATTATTGGTGAGCCTTATAAAACCAAATGTGGGTTGTTAGTGAGCCCGATAAAACTAACATTGTATTGGGTTTTTAGTGAGCCCGAGATAAAACCAAGTTTGGGTTTTGGATTATAAGCCCGTGAAAATAATCTGGCTGTATTCCGAGGGTGAATATAGTGAAAATCCCAAGTGGTATCTTGCTAGTGGACATAGGAATGAGGTTGCTCCGAACCACTTTAAATCTGCTTATTTGTGATTGTGTTTCTTATGCTTCTGATTTGCTTTCGCATTAGTTATCTAATTTACAGCACTCACCATACTAAGTTTGTTTAAGAGGAGCATATATTTGAGAAAAATCTTAAATACCCAATTCATCCCCCTCTTGGGTAAAACACCTAGGCAATAACTGGAATCAGAGCAGTGTCTCTGAATTTATTTAGAGTAAAGATAAATGGCAAATCTCATGAGTACCTCTTTGGCCGAAGGCCAATCCATAAATAGACCTTCACTATTCACAGGCACTAACTACACCTACTGGAAAGCCCAAATGAAAATCTACATTCAAGTAGTAGACTTTCAATCATGGA
This sequence comes from Areca catechu, assembly GCA_021397845.1. Lineage (NCBI taxonomy): Eukaryota > Viridiplantae > Streptophyta > Magnoliopsida > Arecales > Arecaceae > Areca > Areca catechu. The sequence continues at coordinate 24,200,785 of CM038048.1, forward strand.
AAATGATTCTAACAGGACCTCACACACCCACAAAGAAAGTTGATGGCGTGGATGTCCGATAACTTAAAGAGGAATGGGATGAATACGACATGGAAATGGGTGAGCTGAATGCCAAAGCCATGAATCTATTATATTGTGCTTTGGATGCAAACGAGTTTAACCAAATTTCTACTTGCAATTCAGCTAAGAAAATTTGGGATAAACTTGAGGTAACCCATGAAGGAACTTTCCAAGTGTAAACATCTAAGATTAATCTTCTTGTACATAGCTATGAACTGTTTAAGATGGAACTGAATGAGACTATATCTGCCATGTTTTCATATTTTATAGATATTATTAACGGTTTAAAGAGTCTTGGCAGGATATATTCTAATGTAGATCTCATGCAAAAGGTTTTGAGATCACTTTCAGATAAATGAGACCTGAAAGTGATTGTAATTATGGAGGCCAAGGACCTCAATACATTATCACTGGATGAACTACTGGGTTCCCATATTACACATGAGCTCACTATGCAACATAGAATGAAGATGACATCAAGAAGAAGGAATCAATTACCTTCAAAGCTGCTGTAGAGTTGAAGAAACATGAAGAAGAAATTGATGAAGAAAGCTCCTCCTTCGAAGATGACTAGAAGATGATTATATTGCACTAGTAGCGAGGAGATTCAAGAAGTTTATGGGCAAGAGAAAGGAAAGATACTGGAGGAAGTTTCATAAAAAAGGAGAATATAGTAAAGATAAGGAAAAAGAAAAAGAAAAGGATAAAGAGCAACAGCCCATTTGCTATGAATGCAAGAAATCGGGGCACTTCAGATCAGATTATCCAAACTTGAAGAAAGCATATAAGAAGAAGAAAAAATGATGCGGGACTAATATGCATGCAATTATTTTTGTGGATTTTATATATGGGGTTAAGAGATTAAATCCCAAAAATTAGATCAAAATAAGTTATAAGGAATTCTCTATGAATTTTAGAAGTCAAGCATGCAGATTGTTACCTAGAAAAGTATTAAAGAAGGATCGCTGGGACTGAGAAGCCTCGGTTATGACAAGTTCTCTTACAATATAATTATTGGAGGTAGAGGGGATGTACCTGACAACATTTGAAGCACCCGGTGAAGATCGTAGCAAAGGGATCTCTCGTTCCTCGATGGATGCGACTTGGAAAACTGAGCCAAAGACCTGCGGATACCCAGCTTTCTGCTCGGTGGTCCGATTGAGGCTTGGCTGGAGTCGTTGGATTCATAGGAACTCGGGAACCTACAAACGACTTGTCAGGGGTTAGAAAACTCAGAGAAAATCAAGAAAACAAAGGAAAACAGCAAAGGAAAGAAAATCTTGGAGGGGCTGGAAGGATGGTTGGCGGCAGGAAGATGGTTGCAAACACCGGGAAGAAGAACTCTCAAACCCCTTTATGCACACAGCAGGGTAATCACACAAAGCAATATAAGAACTCAAGGTTTATTTCATATCAAAATCAAGTTTCATACAAGAGACTAGGGTCCCTTAAATAGACCCTTAACCTTGGGCCCCAAGTAAGGGTACTTTAGACTTTACATAGGACTCCTTCTCCCTTTCAAACCCTAACTAGGAATACAAGGTAACATAGGTAGAAATCCCTAAAGCACTTGGACTCCCTCTCCTGATCTTGGTCGGCCAAGGGGGTGACCATAAGTGGCCGACCAAGGGGAGGGTCACCATAAGAGATGGCACCCTAATTCCTTCCTGGGCCCGGGCTGGCCCAATTTCCTTCCGGCTAGTTCAGGGCTTCGATTTATGCTTGTTTTAATTTTCTCCTCCTGGGATCTTCAAGTCTTCAAACTGGGTTGAACTTGGGCTCAACTTCCATGTCTTCAATCAAGTTGGACTTGGTCTTCACTTGTATAATGTGGTCTTGAGTCTTCGATATGCTTGAACAGGAAGTGGACTCGAATGTCATTTAAGTGATCCACAGAGGGTTGAGAAGCCTCTACCTTATTCTGGTGCATTTGGTGTCTGCACCAAAAAAGCAATGGTTGCAACTTGGAGCGACATCGAGGAGTCAACTTTGAATGAAGAAGAAGAGACCACAAAAATAGCGAACATATATTTAATGGGTCTTGAAGATGAGGTAATTTCTTCTTGTTGCCCAATAAGCAACCCAAGAGGGGGGGTTAGTTGGGTTTTTAAAAATTAATTGCAAGAGTGTGAACCAATTTAATAAACAATATAAGTACAATGAAATACAAGTATAATGTGCTCTTAAAGAGTAATCAGTGAAAATTTAAAAGCAATAAAAGTAAGAGCAAAAGAGAGAGATAAACAATCACAAACACAATCCAAGTATAGTGGTTCGGTGCTTTCTAATGCACCTACATCCACTCCCGAAGGACCACTTAGAAATTCACTATAATCTCCATCAATTATAGCCGATTAGTTTTTCAGACTCACTAATCAAAACCTGACTTGTTTTTACAAGGCTCACAAATCAAAACCTCCCTTGGTTTTGCTGGCTAACTAAGAACCTAATTGGTTTCAAGGCTCACCAACAACCTCTCTTAGTTTTGTGGGCTAACCAAGAACGTAATTAGTTTTCAAGGCTCACCAATAACCTCCTTGGTTTTCAAGGCTAACCAATAACCTTTACAACAAATATAAAGTTTGAAGTAAGACAACAATAAAAGCTTTCTAAATAAAAGTAGATATCTCTTTGAAGCTTTGAGGAATCGCTTGTCTTCAACTAGATGAAGCCTCAATTAATGCTCAAGAATGTTGAACTTGAATGCTCTTAAAGTCTTTGAAAGTTTAGAGACTTCTTTTTGCTTGAAGGTAGTTGCTCTCAATGAATGGGAGTGAATGCTCTTGCTTTTTCATTTCTATTGTTGATCCTTTTTTGTTTAGATTTGATTTTAATTACTTAAATACCTTTCCAAGGTCTCAAAGTCAGTTTATGGCCATTAGACACGAAAAACTAGCCGTTGGGAGTCAAGAGGGTCAAGTTCTGTATTTGAAAAACTAGCCGTTACTATTTCCAGAACTCCAAGTGTCGACACTTCAAGCTGTGAGTCGACACTTAGGGTCGACACTTACATTCCATGAGTCGACACTTAGTTCAAATTTCTTCATTAAAGCTCTTTGGAATTTTCAGGTGAGTCGGCACTTCTTCTTATGAGTTGACACTTGAGTCAACACTTGACATCCACGAGTCGACAGTTCAGGCAAGTCTTCAATTTCAGCAAATTCTATATCAAAATTTTCTCAGGTGATGAGCCGATCCTTGAGTCGACACCTTGAGTCGATACTTGACTTGCGTGAGTTGACACTTTAGCCATGCCATCTAAAATTCTTTTTTCATGCCAGATTAAGTCGACACTTCCACTGTCCTGAGTCAATACTTTGAGTTGCGAGTCAACACTTTGAGTCGACACTTGCTAAGATTTCTTCAAGAACCATTGAACCTCTGCTGAAACCAAATTGGCTGAACTCTTTGTGTTATTTCAAGCAATCTCCAAGTTCTCAAGTCCATTTAAAAATTGATCTTTCATTCATGGAGAGGACTTCTTCATTTCTTTGACAAGCAATCAAAATTGTTGGATTGATGAATACATTTTTCTATAGAAACACACTTTAAAGAAATAGTTAGTACTCAACTTATACTTAAGTGTTTTGCTTATCATCAAAATCAATAATGGAGTTAATAATCTCCCCTTTTTTATGATGACAAAACCTTTAAGTATAAAACACATAATAAGCTCTTTAAGAGAAGTTTTCAATTTTGCATAAGGCTTATTGCAGAATGTATTTAAATAGAGAAAGAAAGTTTAAAGGCTTAATTGAGTCAACTTTTAACTAAGGTATCAGAGCTAAGAAAAAGGAATTCATGTATCATGATACTCTAAAGAAAACATGCTCAAGAATAATAAATTCAGCAATGAAACAAGGTGAGTATAAATACTCTCCCTTAAGAGGTGATTTAAAGAATTTATTTTTCAAAGATCTTTCAATAACATAAAGCTAAAATTAAGTATTTAAAATTAAGAATTGGGCATGAAATTTTAGCAAAACAGGTTTTACAATACAAAGGAGGAAATACTCCCCTTCACACAATGCTCAAAATATTTTTCTTCATTTCAAAACTTATCTTCATTGCACAAGAAATATATATATATCTTTTTTCTCTCATTACTTACTTATATCTTTTATACTTACTTTGCTATACCATCTCCCCCTTTTTGTCAACATTAAAAAAAAATAGAGAGAAGTCAAACAACTGAAATTCAAAACTAAAATTCATTCATTCATTTAGAAGTAACTGATACCAAAATTGAAATGCATTCATTCATTTAGAAGTGACAACATCCAAAGTCATAACGTTCCGATCATTCATGATATTGCATTCATTGATACATGTTTGATACAAAAGAGTAAGTAAACATAAAACTATCTAAATAGCATACAAGGAGTGCATAAATGTAAACTATATAAACATAAAGAGTATCCTAAGCACTATCCTCATCATTCGAGGATCCAATCTCGATCGGTCCTATATCAATATAAGCATGAGATCGAGGCCACATAGATCGAAGATCACGAAGATGGGTCCTGGTCGGTTTCGATGGAACACGACGGCCTCATCCTCTGCATCTAATATAAGTCCTGCCTCTAGATGGTGCAGATAAGGTAGACGCTATGGCAGTAGTAGGAGAAGAATGAATCGGAGTGGCAGTATCAACAATTGTATGGAAAGGTGTATGGTCAAATATAGGACCTGAATCAAGATGATGGAAACAAGGGATATAAAATCCTAGTTCCCTGATAAGGGAAGATGTATGCAATGGTAGAGAATCAATGATAGGAGTATCAGTAGCTGAAGGAATGACAGGTGTAGATGCAGGAATGGAAGTGTGATTAGCTGGTTTGGAAAGAGGAGTGGGTAGAATAGGAGTCTGGAAAGATGAACTAAATGGATCATGAATGGGACTCCTAGGAGGGTCAGCTGTTGTCTCTGGCACTGGCTCTATCATTAAATCTGCCATGTCAAACTCATCATAGTCAGTCTTATCCAAATCTGGTCCGGGAGCAGGTGGTGTCGGAACTGAATCAGTTGGAGCAGAAGTATTAGGAGCACTCTTGGAAGAAGGTCTACCCAAAGCAAACAGAATGGCAGAGATCCCATCTCTCAATCCATGATGGCTCTCTCTTAACTCTATATGATATGTGTCGACTCGCTGATGAATGATCATCAACTCAATTTCAATGCAAGCGATCCTGTCCTTTAGACTCTCTGAAACTCAAGGTATATCAGATTGTGCTAGCTCAGGCTGAGGAGCTAGCTTTGGCTGCACTAAAGACTCGGGCTGTATCTCAGGCATATCAGTAGGTGGCTCTGAGAGCCCTGCCTCACCCGAAAAGATGCTCTCCTCGTCTTCTATATCCTCATATCTGTTAGTGGCCTGACTAGATACTCATCGTCTCTACTGGCCTCTAACAAGCTGGTACCCCATTCGATGAAGAGATATGATGTCATAAACATCAGTGTGCAGTAGCTGCTGGTAGGGCTCATCATCCATCACCTAACCATAGGCTCCGAAAAGTAACGTCAAGCCCATCCCGTAAGGCAAACTCAATCTCTGGCTAATGGATGCCTCTGTTAATTGATGTACCATAAGTACCAGTAGGCATATAGGAGTGTGCTGTACCAGAAAAACCATCACCAATAGCTCTCGCTCTATGATGAAGTTGAAATGGCCAGTTTTCAGTAGAAGAATCTGGGATACTATGTGATGCAGCAACCTTATCTCAGCTGACAGTCTCGAAGCAACCACAGTGGCTCCCTCAGGTAAGTCATCTATCTCGAAGATACAATGGAGACTTCTGAGTCTGTCCACTATATTGTCTATAACAGAACCTCTCATGGGTATATCTCATACTCTGCTCAGAATCTCTGCTGTCATTGGGACATGTCTGCCTCATACCGAGCAACCCATCCATCACTACCTCGGGCTAGTAAACCATAGAACTCTCGAATCAAACTCGGGTAGAATCTCTTGATCAAAGAACAAAATAGCACCAAGCCTACATCTCTGAACCATTTACCTATCCTAAATTGCTACTGATCAATGAACTCAAAGTCTGCACAACATCCTCCGATGATGGTCTTCGATCCCATCTGACTAGCTGCAGGAAAGAGAGGTCTAGCAGTGACATCGGGTGCATCTGCTAATCTGGCTTCATGCCTAGCCTTGGTTCTTCTTTCTTCTTCTTGATTGGATGGTCTTGGATGCCGGACAACTTGCTTCCTAAGCACCATTCCAAAGATACAAGATTGAATTGCAAGAGGGGAGAAACCTAGGGTTTCTACGGTTCAAAATCAAAAGGGAGGGAGAAGAATGGTAGAGACAGAAGCTAAAACCATCCAAATAAAAATTTGAGGAGATTAGAGGTCTGATTTGGATGGAAGGAGTGTATGGAATAGTGTTAGGGATGAGTCGACTTGATTAGGAAGGAAAAAAATGAAGAAAATAGTTCGTTTCCCTATTTTTATCTCGATCTGTCACCATTTAAGTGTCGACTCACGACACAAAGCCAAGTGTCGACACTTCCAGGTGTTGACACTTCGACTTAAAAATCGAAGAAAAAATAGGAAATGAAGCGTTGATCAAAGTGAATAGAATTTCAATAGAGTTCAAGGAAATTAAGCATAGTTGATAGCAAAATTGATCATTTAAGAGTCAATGAATATGAAGAGATGGAGTTTTTTCAATCAAAAGGTTTGATGATCCCAAGTTCTCTTCTAATCATACTGAACCGATCTTCTTGGAGAGGCTTAGTCAAAATATCAACTAATTGCATTTCAAAATAGACAAATTCAAGCACAACATCATTATTTTCAACATGATTTCTAATGAAATGATGCCTAATTTCAATATGTTTACTTCTAGAGTGCTGAACAGGATTTTTAGTTAAGCATATTGTACTAGTATTATCATATTTTTTAGGTGTCTTAGTTAGTTTGATTCCAAAATCTTCAAGTTATTACTTAATCCACAAGATTTGAGCACAACAACTTCCTGCTGTAATATACTTAGCCTCGGCTATGGATAGTGCAACCAAAGTTTGTTTCTTGCTAAACCAAGAGATTAAGTTAACTCCAAGAAATTGGCAAGTTCCACTACTACTTTTTCTATCAAGTTTATACCTAGCAAAATCAGCATCAGAAAATCTAATTAAGTCAATATAAGAATATCTAGAATACCACAAACCAATATCAATTATACCAGATAAGTATCTAAATATGTGCTTAACAGCCAACAGATGAGACTCTTTAAAATCAGACTGATATCTAGCACACATACATACACTAAACATTATATTTGGTTTACTAGCAGTCAAATATAATAAAGAGCCAATCATACCTCTATATAATTTTTGATTAATAGATTTACCATGTTCATCTTTATCAAGTTTATAAGAGGGGCTCATAGGTGTACCTATTGACTTAGTAGTTTTCATCCCAAACTTCTTTAACATTTCTCTTATATACTTAGCTTGGTTGATGAAGATCCCATTCTTAGTTTGCTTGACTTGGAGTCCGAGAAAAAAATTGAGTTCCCCATCATGCTCATTTCGAACTCTCCCTGCATAAACTTGGCAAACTCTTGATAAAGAATTTCATTAGTAGCACTGAATATAATATCATCAACATAAATTTGTACTACTAATAAATTATTATTTTTTTCTTTAAAAATAAAGTTGTATCAACATGGCCTCAAAAGAAATCATTTTCAATCAAAAATTTGCTGAGTCTTTCATACCATGCTCGGGTTGCTTGCTTTAAATCATAAAGTAATTTGTGCAATTTAAAAACATGATCAGGATATACATTATTTTCAAAACTAGGTGGTTGTTCAACAAATACTTTTTCTTTTATATAACCATTCAGAAAAGTACTTTTAACATCCATTTGAAAAAGTTTGAAGTTCATAAAATAAGCAAATGCTAATAGTAGTCTAATTGCCTCAAGTCTAGCAACAGGAGCAAAGGTTTCATCAAAATCAATTCCTTCCTCCTGATTGTAGCCTTTGGCAACTAGCCTAACTTTATTTCTAGTTATAATTTCATTTTTATCCAATCTATTCCTAAATACCCATTTCATGCTAATAATGGAAATGTTAGATGGTCTTTCTATTAATATCCTAACATTATTTCTTTCAAACTAAATTAGTTCACTTGCATAGCATTTATCCAGTTAGGGTCTTTTTCAGTATCTTCAAAATATTTTGGCTCTATTTGAGAAACAAAAGCAATATAATCACATTCATTTCTAATTAAGGATCGAGTTCTTATCCCTTTAGATGGATCACCTAGGATTAACTCCTTAGGATGTCCATGAGCATACCTCCACTCTTTAGGTAGATCTTGATGCTTTGGTATGGATTGTATGGCTTCTTCTCTTTCATTTTTGTCTTGATCTTCTTCACCATGTTGAGAAGGTTGATCTTCCAATGTCAGCTTTTCTAACTTGTCAACACCTGCACATGCATCAGAAGTATCCTCTTTTCTAGAGGATTTGTTAGTAGACTCTTCAAAAACTACATGTACAGACTCCTCTACAACTAGGGTTCTTTTGTTAAAAATTCTGTATGCCCTGCTTGATGTGGAATATCTTTGAAAGATACCTTCATCAGACTTAGCATCAAATTTTCCAAGATTTTCTTTACCATTATTCAAAATGAAACATTGACAACCAAAAACTCGAAAATATTTTAAAGTTGGTTTCCTTTGATTCCAAAGTTTATAAGGAGTTTTCTTTAAAATAGGATGAATTAAAATGTGATTCAAAATATAACAAGCAATATTAATTGCTTCGGTCTAAAAATATCTTGGCAAATCATTTTCACATAGCATAGTGCATGCCATTTCTTCCAAAGTATGATTTTTTCTTTCTACTACCCCATTCTATTGAGGTATCCTAGGTGCAGAAAAATTGTGTTCAATACTTTTTTCATTGCAAAAATTCTTGAAATCTTGATTTTCAAATTCAGAACTATGATCACTACGTATGCAAATAACTGAAGTACCTTTTTCATTAGAAATCTTTCAGTAAAACTTTGTGAATACTGAAAATGATTCATCTTTATGAGCGAGAAAGAAAATCCAAGTAAACCTTGAAAAGTCATCCACTATAACTAATCCATATCTCTTACCTCCTAGACTAGATATTCTAGTTGGTCCAAAGAGATCCATATGGAGTAGTTCTAATGGCCTACTAGTAGTAACAAAGCCTTTAGGTTTAAAAGATGTTTTTACTTGTTTTCCAAGTTGGCAAGCTTCAAAACTCTATCTTTTTCAAAACTATGTTTTGGCAAATCTCTTACTAAATCCTTTTTGCAATGTTTTCAGAGTAAATACATGCTAGCATGTCCTAGTCTATGATGTCATAGCCAACTAGTCTCATTTATAGTAGAATTCATTGCAACTAGACATTCTCCATTAGGCATAGATAGATTGTCCAAATCTACTAGATAAACATTACCATGCATTTTTCCAATGAGTTTCACTCCAATTTTATCAGGACTAGCAATCATGCAATTGGATGATTTGAAAACAACTTGAAAACCTTTGTCACAAAATTGACTAATACTTAAAAAATTATGCTTTAAACCTTCAACTAAAAGTACATTATTAATACAAGTAGAAGGGAAGATGTGAACCTTACCAATACTAATGATTTTTTCTTTACCATTATCACCGAAGGCCACACTCCCTCCATTTATTATCTCAAGAGAGGTGAATTGCTTCACATCTCCTGTCATGTATCTTGAACAACTACTATCAAGATACCATAGCCTTTTGTTTTCCTTGGTTGCAAGACACACTTGTAAAACAAATCAGGTTTTGTTTTTGGTACCCAAGCCAACTTAGGTCCTTTAGGGTTAGTACTTAAATTGGTTCCTTGTAGAATCCAAACCTTTCCAAAATTATTGATTTTTCTCAAATTGCATTGAAAAGCTTTATGACCTAATTTTTTACATGAAAAACATGTAATGCTTGATGATGCAGGTACAAAGGAATTTTTAAAATACCTTTGCTTTTTTTGAGGTTTATATCCTAATCCTGCTTTATTAAAAATAACTCTTTGATTATTTAAAAGAAGATCTAGTTTTTTAGAACTATAAGTGAACTTTTCAATAAAGGGTTTTATTTTATCATGTTCATTTTTATAGTTGTTGTTTTCTATCTCTAAATCTTTGTTTTTCTTTAAAAGATCACCATTTGAAACAATAGCTTTAGGTCTTTTTAAAACTTTATTTTCCATTATTAAAGCTTTATTTTTCTTTTCTAAAACATCAAGTTTACTTTTCAATTCACTGACTTCATTTAAAAGAAAATTGTTTTCATGTGAAAAACTATTTGCATGCTTTTTTAATTTTCTATTTTTAGATGAAATCAGTTTATAATCATGCATCAATTTATCAAATGAATTTTTCAATTCATCAAAAGTAAAATCTACTTTAGAGTCAGAAATTACCTCTTCTTGTTCTTCTTGTTGTGCCATGAGATATAGATTGGCAACTTCAATTTGTTCTTCATCTGAGCTGGAGTTCTTACTATCACTCCAGGTTGCCATCATAGCTTTCTTCCTAAGCTTTTTTCTTGATTTCTTTAAGAGAGAGCAGTCAAACTTGTAGTGTCTGGGCTTCTTGCATTTGAAGCATGTTGGTATTTTCTTCTCCTTTTCTTTTTCATTCTCCTTTTCTTTTTCCTTGTCTTTACTTGTTTGAAACCTTTTCTTGTAAGGGAACTTTCTTCTTTTCATAAATTTTTTGAACTTCCTTGCCAAAAGAGCTTCCTCACTCTCATCCTCTTCTTCTTCTTCTGATTCTTTATTTGAGGATTCTTCTTGAATTGGAGATTTGAATGCTATCCCCTTTTTCTTTTTGTCCAAGTCCATAAATTTTTGCTTCAAATTTAGCTCATAAGTAATGAGCGATCCCACTAGTTGCTCCAAGGATAGTTTATCAACATCTTTAGCTTCTTGTATGACAGTCACCTTTGGATCCCAGGAAGTTGGAAGTGACCTAAGAATTTTATTGATAAGATCAGCATTAGACATGATTTTTTCTAAACTTCTCGTGCTATTGACAATGTTTGTGAATTTAGTGTACATGTCAGTGATAGATTCATTTGGTTCCATTCGGAACATCTCATAAGTATGCACTAACATGTTTACTTTAGTATTCTTCACTTGATCAGTACCCTCATGGGTAACTTCAAGTGTGTCATATATTTTTTTAGCAGATGTGCATGTAGAAATCCTTTTAAACTCACTAGGATCTAATATACAATAAAGAAGATTTATTACTTTCGCATTAATCTCAGATATTTAATATCATTTTCATCTCAATCCTGTTCGAGCTTTGGGATGGAAATACCATTAACTACAATCGAAAGAATATGTAGACATTTATCAACAACTTTCTACAAATTATAATCTATTGAATGCATATAAATTCTCATTCTAGTTTTTTAATAAGTATAATTTGTTCCATTAAAATATGAAGGTCGATTTGAGGCTTGTCCCTCAACTACACTAGTACCAAGAGGGATTGTCATAGATCTTTACTCAAGATGGTTAGACCTATATACTGAGAACGTGGCTCTAATACCACTTGTTTCCTAGTAAGCAACCCAAGATAGGGGGTGAATTGGGTTTCTAAAAATTAATTGCAAGTGTGTGAACCAATTTAATAAACAATCTAAGTACAATGAAATACAAGTGTAATGTGCTCTTAAAAAGTATGCAGCAAAATTTTAAAAGCAATAAAAGTAAGCACAAAAGAGAGACAAACAATCACAAACACAATCCAAGTATAGTGGTTCAGTGCTTTCCAATGACCTACATCCACTTTCCAAGGACCACTTGGAAATTCACTATAATCTCCACCGATTATAGCCTATTAATTTTCTAGGCTCATAAATCAAAACCCGATTTGTTTTTACAAGGCTCACAAGTCAAAATCTCCCTTGTTTTGTAGGCTAACCAAGAACCTAATTGATTTTCAAGAAAAACTAATAACCTCCTTGATTTTCAAGGCTAACCAATAACCTTTACAACAAATATAAAGTTTGAAATAGGATAACAATAAAAGCTTTCTAAATAAAAGCAGATTTCTCTTTGAAGCTTTGAGGAATCGCTTGTCTTCAACTTGATGAAGCCTTAATCAATACTTAAGAATGTTGAACTTGAATGCTCTTGAAGGCTTTGGAAGTTTGGAGACTTTTTTTTACTTGAAGGTGGTTGCTCTTAATGAATTGAAGTGAATGCTCTTGCTTTTTCTTTTCTATTGTTGATCTTCTTTTGTTTAGATTTGATTTCAATCACTTAAATACCTTTCTAAGGTCTCAAAGTCAATTTGTGGCCGTTAGACATGAAAAACTAGCCATTAGGAGCCAAGAGGATCGAGTTATGTGTTTGAAAAACTAGCCGTTACTATTTCCAAAACTTCAAGTGTCAATATTTCAAGCTGAGTCGACACTTAGGGTCGACACTTACATTCCATGAGTCAACACCTAGTTTAAATTTCCTCATTGAAGCTCTCTGGAATTCTCAAGTGAGTTGACACTTCTTTCGGTGAGTCGACACCTCGAGTCAAAACTTCACTAGCATGAGTCGATACTTCAGCCGTGCCATCTAAAATTCTTTCTGTATGCCAGATTAAGTTGACACTTCCACTATCATGAGTCAACACTTGAGTTGTGAGTTGACACTTTGAGTCGACATTTAATGAGATTTCTTTAAGAACCATTAAACCTCTACTAAAACTAAATTGTACTGAACTCTTTGTATTATTTCAAGCAATCTCCAAGTGCTCAAGCCATTTAAAAATTGATCTTTCATTCATGGAGAGGACTTCTTCATTTCTTTGACAAGCAATCAAAATTGTTGGATTGATGAGTAGATTTTTTTATAAAAACACACTTTAAAGAAATAGTTAGTAGTCAACTATACTTAAGTATTTTGCTTATCATCAAAATCAATAACATATTTAACACTTCTGAACCTCATGATGAATTCACTTTTGAAGAATTAAATACTGCATTTCATGAATTGTTATCTGAATACAAAAAGGTTGGTCTCAAAGTTAAATCTCTGAAGAATAGCAATGATATTTTAATGAAAGAAAAAGAAGAGATTTCAGAAAAGAATAAAATTTTGTAAAAAGAATTGAATGGCTTTTTTGAAAATCATAAATCTTTTCAAATTGAAAAGAATGATTTTCTCAAGAAAAATAAAGCTTTGCATGAAGAAAATATTGGTTTGCAAAAGAAAGTTGAAAAGCTCAAGCCATTGGTTGAAAAGCTAACACTGTGTTCAAACAAGCTTGAGTTAATTTTAAAAGATCAAAGAGATTTAAGTAACAAGGCTGGAATTGGTTTTAATCCTCCACATACAAATGAAGTTTCAGCTACAAAATTTATACCTTCAAAATTCTTTGTACCAAAATTTTCAGTATCTAAATTTTATGCATCAAAGTTTTCTATGACAAAATATGTTGTTTCTAGTGCTTCAACATATGCATCAAGAGTTGTTTGTTATTCATGTAATGGGGTTGGTCTTAAAGCATTTGAATGCAATATCAAGAAAAGTATTAGAAATAAGATTAGAAAGATTTAGATTCTCAAAGGAACCACTCCTGCTAACCTACAAGGATCCAAGAAAGCTTGCGTACCTAAAAGAACTACGTGATTATTTTGCAGGAATGTCTTGTAGCCCAAAATATAATGAAAAGATGGTATCTGGATAGTGGCTGTTCAAGGAATATGACGGGTGACAAGGAACAATTCATCACCCTTGAGATGAAGGATGGAGGAATGGTCACTTTTAGTGACAATGGTAAGGGAAAGATAATTGGCATAGGTAATATCAGAATTACCCCTTCCATATTTATTGAAAATATATTGCTAGTTGAAAAATTAAAGAAAAATTTATTAAGTATTAGTCAATTATGTTATAGAGGCTTCAAGGTTGTCTTTGAATCTTTAATGTGCATTATAACTAACTCACTTGATTCTAGCACCAAGCTTATTGGACATAAACTTGGAATCATATATATGGTAGATTTAAATGATCTAGCCATGTCTAGTAGTACAAGTCTTGTAGCAATGAATGCTAACCAAGGAGTCTAGCTTATTTTGGCATAGAAGATTAGGTCATGCTAGCATACATACTATATCTAAATTGATTTTCAAAAATCTAGTTAGAGGTTTACCAAAATTCAAAGTTGATTTTGAACATGTTTGTGATGCATGCCAATTAGATAAACAAACTATGAGGAGTTTTAAATCAAAAAATATGGTTTCCACTTTTAGACCACTAGAGCTGCTACACATGGACCTATTTAGACCAACTAGGACCACAAGCCTAGATGGTATGAAATATGGACTTGTGATAGTAGATGATTTTTCAAGATTTACTTGGATCTTATTTATTGCACACAAAGATCAAGCTTTTAAAGATTTTCAAAAATTTCACAAGAAAGTTTCAAACCAAAAATATCTTTTAGTTATTTCTATTAGGAGTGATCATGATACAGAATTTAAAAATCAGTATTTTGATGATTACTACACTGAGCAAGGCATTGATCACAACTTCTCCGCTTCTAAAATACCATAGCAAAATAGTATTGTAGAGAGGAAGAATAGGACATTGAAAGAGATGGCCCGAACAATGTTATATGAAGGCAATCTTCCAAGGCACTTCTGGGCAGAGGCTGTAAATACTGCTTACTATATTTTGAACTATATTTTAATAAGATTGATTTTGAAGAAAACCCCCTATGAACTATGGAATGACAAAAAATTGAACATTCATTATTTTCATGTATTTGGTTGTAAATACTTTGTGTTAAACAATGGAAAGGATAATCTAGAAAAAATTGATGCTAATTCTGATGAAGCCATATTTCTGGGTTATTCTATAAATAACAAAGCTTATAGAGTTTTTAATAAAAGGATATTAACAGTAGAAGAATCTGTTCATGTTATCTTTGATGAATCAAACCCTTCACCTTCTAGAAAAGAAGAGTGTATTGATAATGATGCAGGTACATCTGATCAAGCAATGGAAGACATGAGCTTGAAGGATAAACCAACTTAAGAAGGAGAAGAAATGGTAAGTAAAGATCATGGTGATCTACCAAGAGAATGGAGGTACGTAACTTCACACCCTAGAGATTTGATTATAGGTGATCCCTCACAAGGTGTTAGGACTAGGTCATCACTTAGAGAAGCACATGACTATCTAGCATTTGTTCATAAATAGAACGACATAGTATCAAAGAAGCTGAAAATGACCCTAATTGAAAGATGGCCATGCATGAAGAACTTAACCAATTTGAAAGAAATAATGTATGGACCTTAGTGAATAGACCCTCAGATCATCCTGTAATAGGAACTAAATGGGTTTATAGGAATAAGTTGGATGAACAAGAAAAAGTAATTAGAAATAAAGCAAGAATAGTGGCTAAAGGATATAAGCAACAAGAAGGAATATATTTTGATGAAACTTATGCACTGGTAGCAAGATTAGAAGCCATTAGATTATTACTTGCATTTGCTTACTACATGAATTTCAAATTATTTTAAATGGATGTAAAAAGTATATTTTTGAATGGATTTATTTCGGAAGAAGTTTTTGTAGAACAACTACCAGGTTTTGAAAATCATGCTCTTTCAATTCATGTTTTTAAACTTAATATAGCATTGTATGAATTAAAATAGGCCCCTAGAGCATGGTTTGATAGATTGAGCAAGTTCTTACTTGAAAATAACTTTGTTAGAGGCAATGTAGATACAACATTACTTATTAAGAAGAAAGAGAATGATATCTTAGTTATACAAATTTATGTAGATGACATTATTTTTGGTGCAACTAATGAGGATCTATATAGAGAATTTGCTGAGTTAATGTAGGGTGAATTTGAAATGAGCTCGATGGGTGAACTAACCTACTTCTTTGGACTCCAAATTAAGCAAACAAAGGAAGGAATTTTCATCAACCAAGAAAAGTACATCAAGGAGATCATTAAGAAATTTGGTATGGAGTCATCCAAAGAAATGAGCACACCCATGAGCCTCTCTTGTAGATTAGATAAAGATGAAGATGGCAGCAACATTGATCAAAAGCTTTATCAAGGTATGATTGGATCACTATTGTATTTAACTACTAGTAGGCCTGATATCTTGTTCGGTGTATGTATATGTGCTAGATTTCAATCAAATCCTAAAGAATCATATATACTTGATATTAAAAGAATTATAAAATATCTAAAAGGAACAAGTAATCTTGGTATACGGTATTCTAAGCAATCTTCATTAAATTTAATTAGTTTTTTTGATTCTAATTATGATGGATGTAAAATTGATAGAAAAAGTACTAGCGGTACTTACCAGTTTTTAGGATTGAACATAATCTCATGGCATTGTAAAAAATAAAACTCTATGCACTATCCATTGTTGAGGCAGAGTACATGGCTGTAGGTTGTTGTTGTGCACAAGTGCTTTGGATTAAGAAACAACTAGAAGACTTTGGTGTTATTCAAACAAAAATTCCTATCAAATGTGATAACACAAGTACTATTAATTTGACAAAAAATTCAATTCAGCATTCAAGAACAAAACATATAAAAATTAGACATCACTTCATTAGAGATCATGTACAAAATGAAGAAATTGAACTTGAATTCATTCCAATAGAAAACCAACTTGTTGACATCTTTACCAAGCCACGTAATGAAGAAAGATTTTAAATGATTAGAGGAGAATTAGGATTGTGTGACCCATTTTAAAATTTCTAACCTATTTTCTTTTAAATTAAGGAAAAATTATCTAGAAGACCTCCTATATCAATTTAAGGACAATGACTACCTTACCTAGTATGCTACCATCATTAGAAACCTTTTTATAGTATTTTAGAACATTTTAAAGAGTTTTTGCTCGAGCCGACTCGAGTAGTCAAGGCTCTGGCCAAGCCGACTCGGATGTCAGGATAGGTGTTTTTATATATAAACCACAGGACCTAAACTAGGGCACAGTCCTTCTTTTAAACCCTATCTAAGGAATAGAAACTTTCATTCCAACTTGGGACCACTCCATCTTTACCCTACCTACCTTTGATTGCTTCAAACCTCTCTTCCACCCTTGATTACCAGAAATGGGACCTAGGAAGGCAATAGCTAAACAACCTCGTGGTGTTGAATCAAGCACACGGAGGGAAAGGAGATCCAAGAGAAGAGAAGAAGAGTCGACCTGTGGCCAGCAACAAGAGGAAGAACAAAGGGATGAGTCTCCATCTCCACAGGTAATCTCCATGACAAACCACCCTATCACCAGTGGGAGAAGAATTATTTTTTCTTTTCTTGAAGAATTAGGATTATGGATCGGAGATTGGATAGAAAACCAAGGTTGGACCTATTTTTGCTCATTGGACACTGTTACTTATCCTAATCTAGTGAGAAGCTTTTATGAAAATCTTATCCTAGGAGAATATCATATTGAATCTACTGTTAATAAAGTAAGATTGATGTGGATGAGGATAGATTAAGTAATGTATTGTAGATGCCCACTGATGGTCTAAACCATTTGGTCCTAAAAGATAAGCAAAAAACCTTAAGGACCATCTTAGAAAGAAGAGATGTGGATGATGTTAGGAATGTGCAGGATAACATGTTGTCACTGGAAATGAGACTCCTACATAATATGATTAGTAGGATCTTCTTGCCAAGGACCGGGCGCTTCGATTGGGTGAGCAAACAGGACATGGTGTTTATAAGGCACATGATTGAGGGGGAGGCCTTAATCTTCCCTACATTATGTTGGTTCAGATGAGGGAGGCAACCATGAGAGTAAAGGCTTGCCTACCCTACAGGGTGGTATTTACCTTACTCTTTCATGATTCTAGCATAGATTTGACTTGAGAGGACGGGCATCCACTGCATCATACTGACACCTATTCTGTAAAGTCCCTTCAGAGGATGGGCTACCATCTAGCTGAGGGAGTTTTATCGAAGAGGGTGTCAGGTCAGAGAGTTGCTACCTCTTCAGATGAGGATGAGGATGAGGATTAGGATGAGCAGGCAGAGCACCCTTTGGTTGACATTGAGACTACTACTGTTCGAGATAATGATGATGATATGTTATAAAGGCTGAGACCAAGGAGTAGAGATAGTCAGAGAGATAGCCTTGTAGTCCTAGGACTCCACCAGGACCTTCAGTTGCTCCATCAGCATCTTCAGCATCAACATTTGCACCGTCTGCTTCACAGGCCTTCATTGCTTAGCAACTCAGATAGCTTTCTGAGTCCCTGACTACTACTTTCAGTTTGATGTTTAGTGAGCTTTGTCAAATAGTTGATATAGGATTTCTGGAGATCAAATCACAGCTGGGAGAGCTGACCTCTAGGGTTGAGGTAGTTGAGAGTCATCAGCACCTACAGGATGAGATTCAATCAAATATTAGAGACCTGCACTCGAATTTTGGTCGACTGAGAGGAGCAGCGGATGCTCTTAGTACCCAGCATACTGTAGAGCTTCAGTGTTTACAGAAAAGAGTTCAGGGCATCTCTACCGAGCTTCAGACTATCTAGGTGTTCTTATTGAGATTATCTTCTACAGTCGAGGCTTCAAGAGCTTCAGCATCTAGAGAGCCACCTCAATCACCACCTCCTATTTTTGATCCTACACCACTTGCTTCACAGCCTCCTGCACCACCTACAACCGAGCCTAGTTTACCTACTGATATTAAAGCTAAGCCTGTACCTGATAGAGCAAAACCCAAATCTAGGGGTAAACAAAAATCTAAGGTATCTAAGGCCCCAACAAGAACTAGAAATCGAGATCTTAGATTCAAACCCTTGAAGACTAAGACCTCCTCCACTATATTAGAGATCGGCTCTTCCTCTAGTGAGGAAGAAGAGTAGTTGATGTATGTTTTTATTGTTTCCTTTTGGATGTATCTTGTACTACATTTTGATGCATTGTACTTCTTTTCAAAAGTAATGAAATGTTTATTTGCAAATCAAAGTGTGCATTGATACAATGTTGTTATATCTTGTTTTCTCAATGTTTGATCTTATTATTTACCCTATTAAGGGGGAGCACTTCAACAAAATCTTAATGAAGAATTGCAATTGAAAAAATTCTATGAGAAGGTGAAATTATCTTAAACAATGTTATTGATCTTCTTATTCTATTTAAAAAAGGAAAGTAATATGCTTTTGAACACCTTTTTGATTAATGACAAAAAGGAGGAGTAATTGTATGTGCATGGAAAACTAGCATGGAAAATTAGCAAATTTATTGAAAATGTGCATTGTAATGATTAAAACAGGGGGAGTTATCCTATTTTTGCTTAAATTTGCTCTGATCATAACTTGCTCTGATTCATCTCTAGCTTCTAATAGCTTTGATACATTCTTGCTAATCCTAAGCTTTGATGCATTTTTGCTATCTTTGATAGCTCTGATTCATTCTTTCTAACTTTGATACTTTTTTCTACCTTAAGCTCTGATACACATAATACACTTAAGTTCTGATACATTCTTCAATACAGTTGCAAACTCCTGATACATTTTGCCTCGAAACATTATTGCTCTGACACTTCAAATCATTAATAGATTTTGATAAATGTTAACTTTGACACATATTGGATATATTTCAAAAGCTTTGATACTTTGTTGATAAGCTCTAATACTTTTTGATACATGTTGATATATATCGATTTAAAGTCATACACAAGTTACTTTGATACATTTAAATGTTTATATACTCATAACTATAAAGTTTTTCCATGCCCAGTATTTTGTCATCATCAAAAAGGAAAAGATTGTTGACCCTTGAAATGATTTTGATGATAATAAAACATTGGAGCATGCATTTAATTACTAACTATTTTCAAGTATTTTCTAAGTTTTTGTAGGATGTCTTTAATGAAAATCCACTCTTCCTATAACCTTGGTGTATGACAATTTTATTTTGTTGAAATGTATTTTGTAATGAAGAGCCCAAAAAAAATCATTTATGTATTTATGAAAATGGGCTATTTTTATGTATTTTTTTAGTTTAAATCTCTTAGAATTAACTTGGATGGAGTTGGATAGCTTTTGGACTTGATTAGATGTCTCTGAAAGAAATCTTAGAAATTTGGAATGTTTTGGATCTATGTCACAAGAGCCGACTCAAAGTCTAGCACAACACTCAATTTTCTGGCACGCAGACATTTGAGCCCACTCGTGAGTAAAGAGCCAACTCGGGCAGAGTTCAACTTCTAAAGTTTTGAGAACTCGAGCCGACTCAAGGGAAGTCGAGCCGACTCGACCAGAGTGATGATTCCTCAAACAAAAAATTGAGCTGAGCCGACTCAAGTACAGGGGAGTCGACTCTTCCAGAGTTCATATATTTTCAATTCTGAAGAACTAGCCAGGCGAGCTGACTCATAGAAGAAGAGCCAACTCGAGCAAAGTGATGTTTTGACCTATCTAAGAATCCGAGCCAACTCAAAGCATTCGAGCCGACTCGAAGTCCAATTTCGAGTTTGTAATGGCTAGTTCCAGAACTCTCATTTTGAACCCAAAATGATCTCGAATGATCATATTTCGAATCCCAATGGTCTACAATGGCTATATCCTCTTGAATTCAGTTAGAGGGACTATTTATGAGAGATTGGAACCATTTTTGAATACAAGAATGAGAAATTAATGAGTTTTTGAAAGAATACTCAAGAGAGCATTCAAGAGAGCACTCAAGACCACACCTAACTTCTATCAGATTTCTTAAGATATTTATTGAAGAAGCTAGAAGCCTTGAAGAGCATTCAAAGATAAATCAAGAGGGCTTCTTAAAAGCTACAACTGCAACCATCCGATAATGATCGGTTTGTCATAGAGTTGCTTTGTTTTCATACTCTTTATTTGAGTTGTTCCAAGTATAGCAAGGGCTGAAACTTGGGGCTTGTATAGGTTATTGGTGAGCCTTATAAAATCGGGTGTGGGTTGTTAGTGAGCCCGATAAAACTAATATTGTATTGGGTTTTTGGTAAGCCTGAGATAAAACCAAGTTTGGATTTTGGATTGTGAACCTGTGAAAACAATTTGACTATATTTCAATGGTGAATATAGTGAAAATCCCAAGTGGTATCTTGGATAGTGGACGTAGGAGTGAGGTTGCTCCGAACCACTCTAAATCTGTTGTGTTTGTGATTGTGCTTCTTGTGCTTCTGATTTGCTTCTGCATTAGTTATCTAATTCACAGCACTCACCACACTAAGTTTGTTTAATTGGAGCACATATTTGAGAAAAATTTTAAATACCCAATTCACCCCCCTCTTGGATAAGCTACCTAGGCAACATAATTTCTTGAAGATCAAGTAAAAATATTTTAAGCACCCAATTATTGAGAGTGTTGAGCCTCCAAGGATTGAAAAGTAAGAAGAAGCTTCCAAGTCCTCATCTTCAATCATCCATTGAAGCTTCAACATCAACATAGAGACAAGATCAACAACATCAATCAAGTGCTTCAATGAAATATCTACTTTTTGTAAGAAAGCTTTTATATTTTCATTATTGTTTTTATGATTGTATTGTTTACTAGTTTCAATGGAATTGAAACTATTGTCTAGGTTGATGATGAGCCTTGAGAAAACCATCTAGGTTCTTGATTAGACTATGTGATAAAAACTAAGGAGGTTGTTGGTGAGCCTATATTACAAAACCAACTAGGTTCTTAGTTAGCCCACAAAACCAAGGGGTTTTTGGTGAGCCCGTGAAAACCAAGGGATTTTTGGTTAGCCTATGAAAACCAAAGTAGTTTTTGGTGAGCCCATGAAAACCAAGGATTTTCGGTTAGCCCATGAAAATCAAAGAAATTTTTGGTGAGCCCATGAAAACCAAGGAGTTTTGGTTAGCTCGTGAAAATCAAAGGGGTTTTAACTTATAATCCCATGAAAACAAGTTGGCTTTGGTTAATGAGCCCAGAAAACTAATCGACCGCATTCAAGTATGATTATAGTGAATTTCCAAGAAAAACTTGGGGAGTGGATGCAGATGCCTTAGAGTGCATCGAACCACTGTAAATCTTTATGTATTTGTGATTGTTTTTATTCTTACATTTACTTTTTTATTTTCGATGTACTTTATTATCATGCTCACAAACACATGCTTTGAATTGGCACATTATTTGAAGTCTTGCAAAAAAGTTTTAAAGTCCAATTCACCCACCCTCTTGGGTTGCATTATCCTCTCCAAGACAACAATTGGTATCAGAGCCCAGTACTCTATTTGAGAATCCAACGATTTTGAGTTAAAGATCATGGCATCTCAAGTTTGAAAGTTTAAAAGTCTCAAATTTTTAAAAAACTTTTGAAAAATATTTACAAATCATATGTTGAGGGGGAGCTTTTGAAAGATTATTTTTAGATCATATTTTGAGGGAGATCTCAATATTTTTCATTGCTATATTGCTCTATGCTTATTGTTAATCTCTTAGAGTATGTTATATTTATTTTTGAGCTTACCTTGTTTATATACTTAAAGGTTTTTTCATTATCAAAAATAAAGAGATTGTTGACTCTGATCTTGATTTTGATGATTGACAAAATACTTAAGTATATATGAGTTCTAATTATGTTTTAGTGTGTTTATCAGATTAAGTACTCATATCAGTTGAAATAATAAAATGCTTGTATTTCAGTTGAAGAAGTCCTACAAATTCATGAAATTTCAAGTTATAAGGACTTTGGAACATAAAGAAGACTTAGAAGGACTTAAAGTTTGATTTTGGAGAAGTTTCAGCAAGTTTCAGTACCGGCACACTCAAGTGTCAACTTATGAAGATATCAAAGTGTCGACTCAAGGCCTGAGAACAAAAAAAATATAGAACTGTGTCAATCCAGAATTTTTGTCTTGAGCTAACCTGTCAAGTGTCGACTCATGAAGAAATCAAGTATCGACTCATGAAAAACTCAAGTGTCGACTCACCAGATTCAAGTGTCGACACTTGAAATAATGGCTAGTTTTTTCTGAAGTGCAAAACTTTCCCATCTTGGTTCCAACGGCTATATTTTCTTCTCCAACGGTCACCAATGATCAAATAAGGTTTGGAGGGCTATTTATACACTACCAAGCTTAAAGGGAAAGGGATCCTTTTGATTGAATGATGAATTTCTTGAAGATCAAGTAAAAATATTTTAAGGATCTAATTATTGAGAGCGTTGAGCCTCCAAGGATTGAAAAGTGAGAAGAAGCTTCCAAGTCATCATCTTCAAGGATCCATTGAAGCTTCAACATTAACATGAAGAGAAACTCAACAACATCAATCAAGTGCATCAACGAAATATCTGCTTTTTGTAAGAAAGCTTTTATATTTTCATTATTATATTTATGCTTGTGTTGTTTACTAGTTTCAATGGAATTGAAACTAGTGTCTAGGTTGATGGTGAGCCTTGAGAAAACCATCTAGGTTCTTTGTTAGCCTATGTGATAAAAATCAAGGAGGTAGTTGGTGAGCCTATGTTACAAAACCAACTAGGTTCTTGGTTAGCCGCAAAACCAAGGAATTTTTGGTGAGCCCGTGAAAACCAAGGAATTTTTGGTTAGCCCGTAAAAACCAAAGGGATTTTTGGTGAGCCAGTAAAAATCAAAGGGTTTTTGGTTAGCCCATGAAAATCAAAGGGTTTTGACTTGTGATCCCGTGAAAACAAGTTAGGTTTGATTAGTGAGCCCGGAAAACTAATCGGCTGTAATCAAGTATGATTATAGTGAATTCCCAAGGAAAACTTAGGGAGTGGATGTAGGTGCCTTGGAGTGCATTGAACCACTATAAATCTTTATGTGTTTGTGATTATTTTTATTCTTGCATTTACTTCTTTATTTCTACTACACTTTATTATCATGCTCACAAACGCATGCTTTGAATTGGCACATTATTTGAAGTCTTGCAAAAATATTTAAAGTCCAATTCACCCCACTTTTTGGGTTGCATCATCCTCTTCGCGGCAACAATTGGTATCAGAGCCCGGTACTCTATTTGAAAATCTAACAATTTTGAGTTAAAGATCATGGCAGCCCAAGTTTGAAAGTTTAAATGTCTTAAATTTTTGAAAAACTTTTGAAAAATATTTACAAATCATATGTTGAGGGGGAGCTTTTGAAAAATTATTTTTAGATCATATTTTGAGGGGGAGCTCAATGTTTTTCATTGCTACATTGCTCTATGATTATTGTTAATCTTTTGGAGCATGTTATATTTATTTTTGAGTTTAACTTGTTTATATACTTAAAGGTTTTATCATTATCAAAAAGGGAGAGATTATTGACTCTGGTCTTGATTTTGATGATTGACAAAATACTTAATTATATATGAGTACTAATTATGTGTTTTAGTGGGTTTATCAGATTAAGTACTCATATCAGTTGAAAGAACAAAATCCTTATATTTCAGTTGAAGAAGTCCTTCAAATTCATGAAATTTCAAGTTATAAGGACTTTGGAATATAAGGAGGACTTAGAAGGACATAAAGTTTGATTTTAGAGAAGTTTTAGCAAGTTTCAGCACGGCACACTCAACTCTCGACTCATGACGATGTCGAAGTATCGACTCAAGGCCTGAGAAAAAGAAAAATACATAACTATGTCAATCCAAGATTTTTGTTTTGAGTTGACCAGTCAAGTATCGACTCAAGAAGAAATCAAGTATCGACTCATGAAGAACTCAAGTGTCGACTCACCAGATTCAAGTATCGACACTTGGAGTAATGGCTAGTTTTTTCTAAAGCGCAAAACTTTCCCAACTTGGTTCCAACGGCTATATTTTCTCCTTCAATGGTCACCAACAGTCAAATAAGGTTTGGAGGCTATTTATACACTACCAAGCTTAAAGGAAAGGGGATCCTTTGGATTGAATGATGAATTTCTTGAAGATCAAGTAAAAATATTTTAGGGATCCAATTATTGAGAGTGTTGAGCCTCCAAGGATTGAAAAGTGAGAAGAAGCTTTCAAGTCCTTATCTTCAAGCATCCATTGAAGCCTCAACATAACATGGAGACAAGCTCAACAACATCAATCAACTGTCTCAACGAAATATCTGATTTTTGTAAGAAAGCTTTTATATTTTTATTATTATATTTATGCTTGTGTTATTTACTAATTTAAATGGAATTGAAACTAGTGTCTAGGTTGATGGTATGCCTTGAGAAAACCATCTAGGTTCTTGGTTAGCCTATGTGGTAAAAACCAAGGAGGTTGTTGGTGAGCCTATGTTACAAAACCAACTAGATTCTTGGTTAGCCCGCAAAACCAAGGGGTTTTTGGTGAGCCCGTGAAAACCAAGGGATTTTTGGTTAGTCCATGAAAATCAAAGGGGTTTTTGGTGAGCCCATGAAAACCAAGGAGTTTTTGGTTAGCCCATGAAAACCAAAGGAGTTTTTGGTGAGCCCTTGAAAACCAAGGGGTTTTTGGTTAGCCCGTGAAAACCAAAGGGGTTTTGACTTGTGAGCCCGTGAAAACAAGTTGGGTTTGATTAGTGAGCTTGAAAAACTAAGTGGCTATAATCAAGTATGATTATAGTGAATTCCCAAGGAAAACTTGAAAAGTGAATGTTGGTGCCTTGGAGTGTACCGAACCACTATAAATCTTTATATGTTTATGATTTTTTTTATTCTTGCATTTACTTCTTTATTTCTCTGCACTTTATTATCATGCTCACAAACACATGCTTTGAATTGGCACATTATTTGAAGTCTTGCCAAAAAATTTTGAAGTCCAATTCACCCCCTACTTGGGTTGCATCATCCTCTCAGGGGCAACAAATATCAGTATTGTCTACTACAGAGTCAGAGTACATTGATATTTCTGAGGCAGCCAAGGAAGCTATATGGCTGAAGGGACTTGCATTGGAGCTGTGCATTTCATAGAAAACAATCAAAATTTATTCTGATAGCCAGAGTGTATTGTGTTTGGTCCAAAATCTGGTCTATCATGCTAAGACCAAACATATTGACATCAGGTACCACGGGATTCAGAAGCTGGTGGAAGATGGTGAGGTGGAGCTCGCCAAAGTATCTTAATGCAACATGCAAAGGATGATTTCTAAGCTAGAAGATTAATTAGTTGGTTGAGCAATTATCCTTACTTACATAAGAAAAAACTCATTCATAAAATAAGCATATGAATCATATGAAGGAAAGCTAAACAATGGATTAAAGGTAACCCAAACTATAGCTTTTGTTTAATCCATGAAGATTGGACCTAATGGTTGGGAAACCATTCCAACTAGGGCATAAACTATTCAAATATTCAAACCCTAAGAGTAAAGGAAGGTTTACTTACCAATATTGAGCTCTCACACTCTGGAATGATGGATCAAATTTCAGCACTCAATGGATTGAAGACTTGAACTAGAAAACTATCACACCTAGGATGTAGACTTCTATGATGTTGGTTCCAAGGCAAAGTACACCTCCTCTTTAGCTCGCGACCATGGAGGATCCTGCAAGGAAACTCATTATTTATTGGAAGGGATGGAAGAATGGAGTAGAAATAATTTTGGAAGAGGGTTAGAAGCGGCGATTTGGTGATGGAAAATGTAGTGGGTTGTTTGAAAGGAATGGCTCCTTGGAAGAAGGAATGTTGGGCTCCTTGGCTGAAGTTGATGGGCGTCCTTGAGTTAATGGAAGATGGCACAATCCTTGATTGAATGAAGGATATTTGATGGTGGTTAGGTTGACTAATAGAAGAACTAATGGGCCTCTTACCCTCTCCCTCTCGGAGGATATTTACACAACACAAATGGAAGTAAAAATTTTAAAATTTTTTTTATTCATCAAAAAATAATTGATATCCTAATCTTTGTTGACTTCTTGGCTCGCGATGATCTTATCTCATTCCATTCTACATCAATTTAATATCAAAGCCAAAGGATTAGAATATGTTTCTTCTTCCCGAATCATCCCAGATCTTCTCGGCGCCATCTCTTCCATTTTTTTTCTGTTCTTCCCTACTTCCATTCTTCCCGAATCACCCCAGATCTTCTCGACGCCATCTCTTCCATTTTTCTCTTCCATTCTTCATCAATTTAATATAGCCAGAGGGTTAGAATATGTTTCTTCTCCCCGAATCACCCCAGATCTTCTCGACGCCATCTCTTCCATCTTTTTTCTGTTCTTCCCTACTTCCCTATCCTCTTTCAGATCTCCACACCAGATCCCGCTACCACCAAGCCAGATCCAACCGGACACACCGACACCCTTGCTGCCCTTCCCACCGATGATGCCTCCTTCCCTGCCAATCAACATCCATCACCACACTTGAGCAAGGACTCCGCCCCATCAACAGACGCCATCGTCGACCAAGTCTGACCCTCACCATCGATAATGGAAGTCCCTGCAGCAGCCATTGCAAGATCTCCCGCACCGTAGACATCCATCCCAGAAGCCGACCCTCTGTTCATCTCCACACGACACCTCACCGATCAGAGGACACCGCCAAACCCCATCGTCCGCCTGACCGAGCGCGCCATCTGGAACCCCCTACTGCCACCAACACATGATCATCCCAACCGGAACCAATGTCGCCCTCCACTCCTCTGATCAGTGCCTCCACAGCCACCAATCGCGATCATCCCCTCCACCCATGAAGCAGCCCGTCTCTTCCTTCACCACCATCGTCATCGTCCGCTGCTGCCCGAGCCATCCACTGGACTCGCCCAATCGCTGCCAATAGCCGTCGGACTTCTTCCATCCATGAGCAAAACCACCGTCGATGACCCTCTCCACCCAGATCCAAACCCCTCCTCCACCCATGATTGCCTTCTTGCCAGTGCCCCGTGAGGTCATTCCCGTTCCGAACCTGGCATGACCTCCTCCGAGTCCGGCTGCCCCATCTCTCGGTGCTGTGACGTCCGACATCCACCGATCCAGCCACCCGTGCCACCCACCTGATCCTCCCTGCTTCCCCTGCTAGAAGCTGACCGTCTTCATCCTTTAGATCCCTTTGGCTTCCCTTCAGGTCACTACGTTCTATTTTCGTAAGAGAGGATGTCGACGCTCTTGGTTCCCATTTCCATTCCGTCATCCTATGACGACATCGAGCAGCTCCACAAAACCTTTGAAGGATGGGGCATGAACGAGGGGCTGATCATCACCATCTTGGCCCATCGCTTCGCTGCCCCAGCAATGCCAGATCTGCGATGCCTACGCCCAGGTCTACGGCGAGGATATTTTCAAGGCCCTCGAAAGAGAGCTCAACCGTGACTTCAAGAAAGTCGTGCTGCTGTGGATGCTGGACCCCCGGAGAGAAATGCCATGCTGACCAATGAGACCTTGAAGAAGTGGTCCCCTGGGAACCGTGCATTGATTGAGATTGCTGTGATGAGGACTTCTGATGAGATATTCATAGTCCGGAGAGCATACCATGCTCGCTTCAAGAGATCGTTTGAGGAGGACATCGCGGCCCATGCCAACGGGGATTTCTGGAAGTTTCTTGTACCACTTGTAAGCTCATACCGCTACGAGGGGCTTGAAGTGAATGCATCACTAGCGAAGTCAGAGGCTAAGATGCTGCATGAAAAGATAAATGACAAAGATTATGGCCATGAAGAAATCATTAGAATTCTAACTACAAGGAGCAAAGTGCAACTGCTTGCAACATTTAATGATTACAACAATGAATTTGGTCATCCAATTAACAAGGACTTGAAGGCTGATACTAAGGATGACTTCCTCTTTGCATTGAGGAGCATCATAAGTTGCATCATTTGCCCTGGAAGATATCTTGAGAAGGTCATCCGACTTGCTATCATTAAAATGGGTTCCAGGACATGATGCGAGGTCATGTTAAGTTATTTTTTTTATTAATTCCATCCTTTATACTATCCTCATGTTCTTTGAGATTCACCCTAACAGCTCCAAGTAGAGAGATGGGTGGGATGCCCTATAGATGAGAGGTCTCTCCGTGAGTGTGAGTCTCAAAGTCCATGAGAGTCTAGATTTTTTCTACATTCCATCTCCATTGTTCCTTCACCACCTCCCTATAAAAAAAATCAAAAAAAATAAGATACCTTAATCTTCAGTGACTTCTCAGCTCGCCGATGATCTTATCCCATCCCGTTCCCCATCATATCTACTACAGAGAACATGGCTAATGCACTTACCAAAGTTCTTCCAAGGAATAGCTTCTTTATATAAGGAGCACTAATGGGATTGATGGATCGGGTGGAGCTTACTGGAGCTTTGGAGCACCAAGGTGAAAATGTAGGCTCATGTGTGGCGCACCCAAAGCCTAGGGGAGCCACACAGGTTTAGGGACTAAGGTTTATAAGTTTACAAGGCCCTTTGAGTCATGTTGGGTCAGGGGGCTTGATCCAGGATTGAGAGGACATGTGAGACATGGGTGTACATGGGCTCGGGTTTGAGTGTTTTTCTCATGTGACTCAGGGAGAAGTTTTTTGAGAGATTGTAACATAACCCAGTTGGATTATAGGGTTTTAGGTCCAAAGATGTAGCCAGCTACCACTTAGGTGTGAAAGGGGTTAGGTAATTAATTGGTTAGGTGGTTAGTTGGTTAGCCCAACCATTTAGGATCCTAACCAAATTGGTTGGACCGGTCCAAGAGCCTAACCGTCCAAATCAAGAAGAGAAATCTCTCCCCATCAAAAGAGAGGAGAGGCCGACGATTTTGGAGGCACTCTTCTTGGCTTTTGCATGGACTCTTCTTGGGTTTACCATGTGGGCGTTCTTGGCATTGGAGAGGAAGGGGATGGCATCTTGTAATAGAGGCTAGGTTTCTTCTCCAAGGAAATAAAGGAATGATCTCTCTTTTCTCCAAAATTTCTTCTCTCATCTCTCTTTCTATATGGTATTGAATCTTGAATCCAAGAACTAGATTAGGCTGATTGGTTTTCTCTTGTTTCCTTCCAAGAAGTCGGTAGCAATCATCTCTTCCATGGTGTGACGTGATCTTACATTGCCCTTGCTGTGACTGTCACAAGCAAGTATCAATCAAATCTAAGCAAAAAGCACTGAACTATTGTAAAAAGATCCTTAAGTCCTTGAGAAAAATTAATGATTTATTCTTGATCTTTGAAGGAATTTCTAAATTGTGGATAGAGGGATACACTAATTCAAGCTTTATATATGATCTTGATGATAGAAGGTCTATATCAGGATATGTGTAATGGTAGTTCTACTAGCTAAAAGAGTTCCAAGTAACCTATCATTGTTGATTCTATCATGGAAGCTGAGTACATCGCTTCATTTGAAGCTACAAAGAAAGCCTTTTGATATAAGAAATTTATTGCAAAGCTCGAAGTGATGCCATCAGATGCCATCCCCTTGTACTATGATAATAACGGTGCCATAGTCCTTGCTAAGATCTCAAGTCTCACCATAAGCTAAGCAAATCGAGTGGTGGTTCCATATCATACACGACTTCCTCGAGAAAAAGTATAATGAGGTGCAAAGAGTGGACTTTGTGAACAATGTGGCAGACTAACTAATGAAGCAGTTGAGCTGGTAGAAGACTGAAGTCCACCTTAAGAAGATGGAACTTAGTATATGGCCAATGGACTTTAGTATAAGTGGAAGATTATTAGATGTATGCCCTAAAATCCAAGTTGGCAAGATACATTATATCTTCTCTAGGACATATTTTTATACTTAATTCTTTAAAATCAATAAAATTGGTCATTTTTCCTTTCCATTCATATGTCATGTGTCTATGAATTATCCATAGAGTTAATGGACAATGACATATTCTCAAGAGTTGAGAATTTGAGATATGTGTCATTATAGTTTAACTCCTAAATGTACTTGGTTATTAGATCATCATAGAGATAGTGATCGATCTATCAAGACTAGTGCAAGGATCACTTCCCTTTGGGGTAGACAAGTCTCGATCTTCAGTATGGGGACACTAAAGGAGAATGCAAGTACTTGATACAGATCAATGGTACTAAGAATGACCAAGTAATGAGAAGTCATATGGATGACTACTCACTCATTAGTGACTTCTCGATGTTGTAATTATATGAGTAGATCTTTGACCTATGGTGTCCCAGCCACTCATAGTGGGATTGCTTAGTTTGACAGTATATAAAAATGATCCCTTGCCATTCAGGGCCTTGTGGTGTTTATCGACTATGATAAATTTACTATAGGAGTAGGGAGTGCAGTTATAGGAGAACTATTGGTCTTATTAGTTGAGGTATAGTCCTATGCGATCTAATAAGCTGAGTTGTTAAATCCATGGCCATAGTAATTGATAATGAAAATGAGTTTTTATGAAAATTATGATTGGACTCAAACTAATTAACTCTAGCATATAATGGATGCATAGGGTTTGATGAGTTTCCATGACCTGTATCCTGTTGAAACTTGTGATAGAAGAACTTGATCATATGTTAACTACACCTTGGGATTCTTTTTTTTGATCTGTTGGGTTACCATTCATACTACTAATGCCATTGGTGGATTGTGAGAATCTTTTAGGATCATTATTGGATCAACGATCCTTATTAGGGTTGAGTCGGAATAGTTTCGGTCCATCAAAAGAGTTTCAATGATACTATAATAGGGATCATAATATGTTTCACTACTAGATAAATTAGAACCTAAAAGATCACATGCAAAAGGGGCTTGACTTGTCAAGAACTTGGATCAAACCTAAATTATCAATTTGATTGATGATTTAAATTTTAGAAATTGCAATTTTATAAGGGTTATAAATTTAGCAGTTGCTAATTATTAGCACAAGAAGTTTATTTAGAAATGTTATAATATAATTAGATTTAATTAAAATATAAATTAAATCTTAATTAATTTAAATAATATTTAATTTAATTAGGATTGATTTAATTAAAATCTAATTGAGTTTAATTTTTCATTTTGGACTAGGAATTGAATCTGATTTGGAATAGGATTAACAACCTTTTCAAATTTGATTCAAATCAAGCTCAATTTAAATCCAAATCAAGTCACATTTGAACCTAATTAAACTAGAGACCTACTCAATTAGATTGGGGATCTTCTTAGATTATCCAACTAAAAGAAGGATTGTGTGATGATTTATTCACATCCTTACTTTAATGTGTGGTAAAGAAAGAGAGGAGGTGCTAATGAGGTTTCTTTTTCCATTAGAACTCCTATTTAATTCAGATTAATTCTAATCCTTTTGTATTTGAACTATGATGGAACCAACCTGATTTATGCATGGAATATCATGAGTTTTGTATAATGCAAACCTTATTAAATAGGGAGAAATTTGGGGCATGTGATAAGATATTCTATTGATCTCCTTCCTACTGTAATTAGCTTTCTCATCTCTTCTCCCCTTTGTTCCACGCCTGAAAGCCCTACAAAATAGAGATAAATAGAGGGCTAATTAAGAGAAGAGTAAAAGGAAAAAAATTTAATTTTTTTTTAGGTGTTTTAGGAGAAATCCCTTCCACTATGCGAAGTGTTCGTGTTTTAGCCTTCTTGTTCTAGTTCTTGAAGGAGGTTACAAATCCAAGCTAGAAGAGGGGCCTATGAATGAGGTAGCACTCTAGGAGCCTTGGAAACTCGATCAAGAGCTCATCCCATTTGGACACTAGTAGAGGTTGCATATTTTCGTAGCTTCGAAAGAAATCTTGGGATTTAACCGGATCTGAATCCGATTAGATGTAGAAAATGATTTGCACTTCAGGTAAGTTATTTTCTTCCCCTCTATTTTTTTTTAAAAAAAATTAATCTAATATTTTCCATAATTCTAAGCATGTTAGTTTATAATATAGATGATTATTTAATTGAAATTAAATTTACATGCATATATGAAAAGGTTTTCATAGTTATTACTTTCATAATTAGGGTCTTAAGAACCGTTATTAGCATGCTTTCATCTAATGAATCCAACTGCTTGCCAATTTAAAAGGCAAGGCAATCTAGCTAAAGGAGGAAGTTGCAGATTACAAGGGCTGCTCATCATTGTGGAGGGCAAGGCTACCAAGTAGTGAGAGGAGGCTGTTAGGTTGCAAATTTTGCCAGCCAAGGCAAAGGAGAAGCATCCCTTGCTGAGTGTCATGTCTCCAAGGTGGATGTTAAGGCCATCAAGGTTTACTAAAAGGGAGAGGTCTTCTGCAAAGAGCTTCTGGAATCCTACGAAGATGCTTATGCCAAGAATGTGCAATGGCTAGGGAAGAAAGTGGTGAAGCACTACCCGGGCATGGACCTCAGCATACTGTCCTTGGGGGAGTCATCCTATGACACTGAGCCTGGTGGCTTTGATGTGGATGTGTCAAGATACCCATTTTGTGATTTTTTTTGAAATGGAATAAAGTGACCCTTTATCTTTTATATTCCTTCGTGCATTTTCTTCCTTAGAATATCTTGATGCAAAAATTCATATATTGCTTGATGTTTGTGCAGGAGATGTTCTCAAAGAAGGAACTGCATGCTAAGCTAAGGGTCCATTCTCAAAGAAGGGGAAGAGAGATAATAGCAGTGATGAAATGACTATTGAGAGGGCTATAGTAGTAGTGGAGGAGCAGATCAAGTTTGCTCCCCTTGCAAGCTCTGTTGTCATCGCTCTGATGGTAGAGTGTCTCTTCGGGATTACTAGGACTATTCATGAGGCTGAGGTGGAGCGAGTGACCAACCCATTGATGTGAGGGTGGATGCTCCATCGGAGGTAGAATTTGGAAGCTATCCTATCAAGGAGGGGGAGGCTAGTCCCTAAAGGTGGAGCCTTTACCCATGCAAGGTTCAATAGGACTCTCTCTAGAGGTGGAGCCAACTCCTAGATTAGAGGAGATATAGTCAAGCAATGATGATGTCTTGATTGAAGCTGCAAATGAGCATGGGGAGATGGGCACAACTATAGCTACCACTTCGGTGATAATGATAAAAGAAACAAAGCCACTAGTGGTAATGGAGGCATCTCCAACTGCATCTGGCGATCCGGTGATCGAAGAAGAGTTGCCAATTACTATTGAGTCTACTAGCCCTATTACTACCATGCTGGTGTCCCCTATAGGAATACTAGCCCCCCAATCGAAAGTTGAGGTATTGTATTTGGTAGATGAAAGCAAGTTTAAAACGGTTCATAAAATCCCAATCGTGGAAGCAATAACTATGAAAAACATTTTCATAGATGCATGTAGATTTAAAATAAATCAAATATTCATCTATATTACAAACTAACATTCTTAGAAACATATAAATAATCAGTCCTAAATTTCTAAAATTAAATAAGATAATGACTTACCTAAAGCACAAATTCATTTCTTCTTCCAATATAGTCTAGATCTGACTGAATATCGAGATTTTGAAATGGTTGTCAATCCTATTTCAAATAGGATTCAATTCTTAGTCTAACTAAGAAAAATAAATCCAATTAGATTTTAATTAAATAAAGCCCAATTAAATTAAATTTGATTTAAATTAATTATCATTTAATTTATAATTTAATTGAATTTAATTATATTATAATATTTATAATTATATTCTTTGCATTAATAATTAGTAGCTACTAAATTTGTAACCCTTATAAAATAGTAGTTTCTAAATTTAAATCATCAATTCAACTAATAATTTAGGTTTGATCAAAGCTCTTGATTAGGTCAAATCCCTTTTGTGTGTAACCCCTTAGATTCTAATCTGTTTGGTAGAGAAACATTATAATCCTTATCATAATATTATCAAAACTCTTCCAATGGACCAAAACTTTTTCGGCTCAATCTTAGCAAGGATTGTCGATCCGAAAATGATCCTAGTAAGTTTTCATAATCCATCAGTGACATCTAGTAATATATAGTGGCAACCCAGTAGATCAAAAAATAAACCTCTAGGTGCAGTTACCATGTGATCAAGTTTTTCTATTAAAAGTCTCAACAGAATATAGGTCATGAAATCTCATCAAATCCTAAGCAATTATTATATGCTAGACCTAATTAGTTAGAGTCCAATATGATTCCTAAGAAGACTTCTTTCTATTATCACAGTACTATGGCCATAGATTTAAAGACTTAGCCTATTAAGTTGTATAGGACTATACCTCAATTAGTAAGGCTGATAGTTTCCTATAAGCACACTTCCTACTCCTACAATAAACCTACCATAGCCAACCAATACCACAAGATCTCATATGAATAGGGACCATGTTTATATACTATCAAACTACAACAACCCCACTATGAGTAGCCAAGGTATCGCAGGTTAAGAAACTACTCACACTACTAAAACATCGAGAAGTCACCGATGAGTGAGAGTCATCCATGTGACTTCTCATTACTTAATCATGCTTAGTACCATTAATCTATAACAGCTACTTGCATTCTTGCTCTAGTGTTATCATACTATAGATTTAAGACTCGTCTACCTTAAAGGAAAGTGATCTTTGCACCAATCTTGATAGATCTATCACTATCCCTATGATGATCCAATGATCGAGAGCATTTAGAAGTTAACCTATATGACACGTCTCAAATTCTCAACTCTTGAGAATTTATATCATTGTCCATTAACTCCATGGATAATTCATAAACACATCACATATGAATGGAAAGAAAAAATATCTAATTTTATTGATTTCAATGAACTAAGTATAAAAATATGTTCTAGAAAAGATACAATGTGTTATGCCAACTTAGCTTTCATGGCATATATCAATAATCTTCCACTTGCACTAAAGCTAATTGGCCATATACCTAAGCTCCATCTTCTCAAGATGGACCTCAATCTTTTACTAGCTCAACTACTTCGTTACTGGGTCTACCATATTATCTACGAAGTCTGCTCTTCACACCTCGATGTACTTCTTCTCGAGATAGTTACATATAATATGAAACTGCCTCCCAATGTGCTTGGACTTATAGTGCAACTTGGACTCCTTAGAAAGGGATATGGCACCGTTATTATTATAGTCCAGGGAGATAACATCTGATGGCATCACTTCGAGCTCTACTATAAATTTCTTGTACAAAAAGGCTTTTCTTGCAACTTTAAAGGCAACGATGTA
This sequence comes from Areca catechu, assembly GCA_021397845.1. Taxonomy (NCBI): domain Eukaryota; kingdom Viridiplantae; phylum Streptophyta; class Magnoliopsida; order Arecales; family Arecaceae; genus Areca; species Areca catechu. Next base: position 24,236,807 of record CM038048.1, read on the forward strand.
CTAACCTTCTATGGTAGAATTAGCAATGATAGAGTTCTTGGAACTCTTTCAGCTAGTAGAACCATCATTGCAAAGGAATACACATCCTGATGTAGACCTTTTATCATCAGGATGAGATATAAAGTCTAAATTAGTGTATCCCTCAACTTGTAATTCAGAAGTTCCTCCAAAGACCAAGAACAAAGTCTTAGTTTTTCTTAAGTACTTAAGGATGTTCTTCATAGCAGTCTAGTATTCTTTACCTTAATTTGACTAACCTGCTCATAACACTCACAGCAAGGGCAATATCAGGTCAAGTATATAACATGGCATACATGAGGCTCCCAATTGCTGAAGTATATGGGATCTTGCTCATACGTCGTATCTCCTTAGGTATGCTAGGACACAACTTCTTGAAGAGATTGATATAATGCCTAAGGAATAATAATCTTCTATTAGAGTTTTCCATGTTGAATTTTTTCAACACTTCTTTTACATATATTTTCTATGAAAGGCCAAGCATCCTATTTGGTCTATCTTTATAGACCATGATTCCTAGAATGTATGATGTCTCACCCAGATCTTTCACGAAAAATTCTTTGACAATCAACTTTTAATTGAAGTGACTATAGGAAATCATTCTCAATTAGGAGGATGTCATCCATGTATAATATCAGGAATGTCACAGCCCTCCTATTGACCTTCTTGTATATACAAAGCTCATCTTCATTATTAATGACATAAAATGATTTGATTGCATCATTGAAATAAGTATTCTAGCTTAAAGAAGCTTGCTTTAATCCATAAATGGATCTATGTAGCTGGCAAACTTTATGATCCTCATCATTGGAAATAAAATCCAAAGGCTGCTCGATATAGATATCTTCCTCAATATATCCATTAAGAAATATAGTTTTTATATCGTTCTACCATATCTCATAATCATGAAATGCTATAATGGCAAGCAATGTATGGATAGATTTCAACAAGGTTACTGGCAAAAAAGTATCTTGATAGTCAATACCTTTGCACTGGCTATACTCCTTTGCCACTAGTCTAGATTTATATGTCCCTACCTTACCATCTGAATTGATTTTTCTTTGTAGATCCATTTATACTTAATAGGTACTATACCCTCTAGTAGATCCACTAAAATCTAGACTTGGTTTGAGTACATTGAGTCAATTTTTGACTTCATAGCATTCAACCATTTCTTAAAGTCAATATCTGATATCACTTCATCATAAGTCTTAGGATCAATTAATTGATCCTTATCTCCTATAAGAAATATTTTCTTTATATCCTCTGTAAGTATACCCAAGTACCTTTCAAGAAGATGGGAGACCTAATAGACCTATGAGGTGGTGGAGCATCTATATTGTCAGACTGTAGCCCCTAAACACCATTCCAAAAGGCACATGCCTATTGGAAGGCGAGGATTTATTAGTCTTGAGGTGAACCAGAACCTAGCAGTAAGTGCACTGGCAAGCCTGAGGGGCTTCGCACCTAGGCCGACCCGCATCAAGCTAGATCGAACCCAAGCAGTAGGCTGGCTCGTCATAATCCTGAATTAATATCCCTAGCAGGGGTCGAGCTAACTCGCCCATACGAGTTGACACTGTCGAGGATGATTGAGCCTCGTTGCACCCCACCTCGGCAACCTCGTCTGAGTTCCATGGGTGTCCACTAGCCAGACCCAACAATCCCCACCAGTGACACCCGGGGGGCCTGCCAAGGCTCAAACCTGCAACCTCGCTCTGATACCACCTGTTGGACCATAGCCCCTAACCACCGTTCCAAAAGGCACATGCCTATTGGAAGGCTAGGATTTATTTGTCTTAAGGTGCACCAGAACCCAACGGTAAGCACGTTGGTAGGCCTGAGGGGCTTCGCACTTGGGCTGACACGCATCAAGCTAGATCGAACCCAAGCGACAGGCTGGCTCGTCACAATCCTGAATAAATCTCCCCAGCAACAATATCTACTTATTCATTAGGTTCAACTTAATCTCTAGCTGGCCACTCTTCAAAAACTTTCTCATCGAACTCAATTAACCTCCCACTACAATCATCATGAATAAATTATTTTTCTAGGAACATCATATGCTGGCTCACTATTACATTGTGATCCTTTGGGTAGTAAAAGTAGTATCTAATAGATTTCTTAGGGTATTTTTATGAAGCAAACTTTCATAGATCTAGACTCTAATTTGTCTGCCATTAGTCTCTTGATATAGATTAGACATTTCCAAATCTTGAGATGACCAAGACTTGATTTCTTACTATACCACATCTTATATGGTGTGGTAGGAATGGACTTAGAGGGAACCCTATTTAAAATGTAAATTGAAGTTTGTAGAGCATGTCCCCAAAGAAACATAGGTAGGTCAATAAAGTTCATCATGATCAGACCATTCTAATAAAATCCTATTCCTCCTTTCTGATATCTCACTGAGTTGAGATGTACTAGGAGGAGTCTAATGTGAGACTAAGACATTTTCTTAGGATAATTTAAAATTTTTTTACTAATGTATTCCCCTCCTCATTTAATCAGAGAATCTTAAGATGTTTTCCTGTATGCTTTTCTATTTCATGTCTTAATTCATTGAACTTTTTAAAGGTTTCAAATTTATATCTCATAAAAAACATATACCCATACTGTGAGTAATCATTGGTAATGGTAATAAAGTACTGAAAACCTCCCCTAGCTTGTACATCAAATGGCCCACACACATCAATGTATACTAGGAAAAGTACTTCAATGGCCCTACCCAATGTCCCATAAAGGATAACTTGGTCACTTTTTCTTAAAGGCATGATTCACAAACTGGGTATGACTCAGAATTAATTGAGTCTAGGATTCCATCCTTTTATAGTTTGTTAATTGATCACTTGTCGTAGAAAGGTCAAAAATAAAACCTAACTCACTACTATAGCTAGGATGAGTAGGGATCATATCCTCGAAATCAAGGATAATTATTTTATGAAGAGATTAAAAATGATTGTCATTGGTAATTTTTATTTTAAAATATTTTATAGAATAAGAAAATAATAACCAAATCATAAAACTAGGAAAAATGATATGATAGCAAGGTCCTAAGATTTCAAATCATTTTTTAATTCCAGTATTAGTACTATTAATTATTGTAAAATGATAAATGACCAAGATATTTTATGATCAAATTTGACCATAACGTGTCTCACTTTGAGCATGGATCGTATCTCTTGATCACAATCCATCTTTATAGAGTATAAGCTATTCGAAGTCGAATCACAATGATCTTGAAGAGATTAGCCAAATATATGAATAACTCATTATGATAATTTATGTTGCTTGAGCATGGAGCATATCTCTTGATAACAATCCATCCCTTACATATATAAATTATTTAAATATCAACTACATAAAGCATAAAACTTTCAAGTAATCTTGAATAAAGGATATTCATTAAACTTAAATAAGCTTACAAGATTGCATCAAAATAAGTACTACAAGATTAAAAATAAAAAATTGACTCTACTTTCTCGAGACCAGGCTTCTAGCTGCTCATGACATTTATCATTGTGGCTTTCTCCACTTTTTTTTCTTCCTAAAACCTAAAACAATATATAAATAAATTAAAATAAAATAAAGGACTATTGCTAAATTGATGTCTAAACTGTTGCCTTGGGTTTTCCTTTTATAGAGCTTGATAAGAGCTTTTTCTTAGTTAAATTTGGAGTGAATTTGAGTTAGTATCAGCCTTATATCATGAAAAATAGTCCCAACTATCCGATCTACTTCACGAGGCCTCAAATCCCACCAAAATCCATGCCAGATCCATTGTTCATTGCCTATCATGTTTTGGATATGATGGAAGTCATCCAATCTTTGATTGGATGGATTCTAGGTCATTGATGGGTGCTGAAAGGGTCATAGATCATGACCTAAGTCTCTTAGGAAGATTAAAGATCCACCATCGGATCTACATCCAATGGATGATTGTGCCTAGCACTTCCTCTGAACACAGTTGCTGATCATTGTTGTCAATGCTCAAGCCTTGCCGGTAATGGTGGCATTAAGACGAACAGCTAGTAGGCGGTGACAAATTAGGAGTGGGTGACTACCAGATTGGGAGGTGGTGGCCATGGGTGCAATAGACGAGAATGGGAATGATGGGCAATGGGCAGTGATGGCATCAAATGGACAAGAAAGGATAGTGGTGGGTGTCTTAGGAGGTGGTGGCCATGGGTGCAATAGACGAGAATGGGAATGATGGGCAATGCACAGTGATGGCATCAAATGGACAAGAAAGGATAGTGGTGGGTGTCTTAGTTTGGCAGCATCAATGGTGAAGGGTGATGAACAGCAATGGGCCAGAGAGGAATGATGAGCATGGGCGGTGGCAGCTCGACATGGGTGAAGGTGGCACGGTGGCTTGGGAAGATGATGGCAGTGAGGAGGCCATGGACGGAGCAGGGAGAGTGGCATTATATCTTGGCCACCTCTCTGGCTAGTGATGTGCAGTAGTAGGCAGCTCGACATGGGTGAAGAAGTGGCAATGATGGTGATAGGAAGAAGAGGGTCAGGGTCTATGGGTTGAGTGACCGGTCCATGGTAGACTGGCTACTTTAAAGTCTATGTTGATCTTCGATTTAAGTTAATTTTGGTCCCATTTGAGCTCCGATTTGAGTACCATTTAAACCCTTGGATTCTACAAATCAAGCTCATTTCATCTATGAATATCTTTTCTATAAAACACAAGTAAATGTATCAATTTTTAAGTAAACATCAATTAACATATATTTTATAACTTATATTGAGATATTTAATAGACTTATCATACACCCAACTGATTCATTACTAGTCCCTTAGCAATAATAAAAATATAAGTATTAATTTACAACCATGTGTCATTAAGATCTTCCTTTACAAAATTAGACCTATGATTAAAATTAAAAGAGTTTAGCTAGTATCATTAACTAAATATTGAGTTTCAGAAGCAAACTTTTAGTTAGCATAATTAAAAACTTCCTTATAATTCATCCAAAGATCTACAGCACTTGTGTTTGTGATAGCCAACTCAGCATTTTGATGCAAGCTTGTAAAGGACAAATGTATCTTCGCTTATCACTTACTTTGATCAATTTTTTATATACCATGAATCAAGTTCATGAACTAAGATAGCTTTCACATTACCTTTTTTTTTAAGTGCTAAGCATCTTGGCCTTCCCTTCATCATTTGACACAAACCTCCATACTTGACTTAAGTGCAGAGACCCGGTCACTAAGCTTAGGGCAATCCACATATACTCTATGTTTTGCACTTTTATTTCAGATAGGTAGCTCTTTCCTTGAATTCAAGGTAGCTTTCATTCTGTATAATTTTTTCAAGTAGGTAGCTCTTTCCTTAAATTCAAGTTTTGTAATTGGGGTGTATACAATTTCCAATTTTTAGTAATAATTGAATACTCATTTGACTTTTATAATCAACACCTACTTGGTTTTGTTAGTGTATATGTGCTATGGAAGTGCTAATAGCCTTTAGGTAATCTAAGTAGGCTACTAAAAGTCTGACCAGCTAGTCTACTCCTTGACTCACCATAGTTATTTTAAAATACTTTCTAACTCTATAACTTTTTTCTAGTCTATTTTATTCTAGATTTTCTTTCTTGACACATGATTTATTAAAAATATTTTTTTTTTCTTTTTAAAAATTTAAAATGATACATAATTTTTTAATGTATTTTCAAAATATTTTTCAAAAATTTTTCAAAAGGTTTTCCCTACTCTCCAACTTAATTTTTATTATCCTCAATGGAGTAAGGAGAAAAAAAGATATAAAAGATAAAATAAGGAGAGATATCACCTGGACTAATATGCATTGTGTATTGCTAGAAATGTCTGTACAAAGTAGTCTATTATTTTTAAAAATAAAAATTACTATAGAAAAAGTTAATAAAAAGATTGGGTTGCCTTCCAACAAGTACTAAGTTTAACATCTTCAGCCAAACTTCTTAGAATTATCATCCTATTCCTGTCTAAAGCTTGACACTTGTTTGTAATTTCTTATGTGATTGGGATCCATCTTAGAGTACTTCCTGCATGAGACCATTGAGTAACTTATTCTCTTGATAGTTAACAAATCTTTCTTTATAATTAGATCTAGGTATAACTTAAGTACCAGTCAGGGTTCTAAGGAATCTAGATCTATGTACTCATGTGCTCGATTTACTGAGAAAGTATTTCAGGATCCCCTTTTGATACCTCTTCCCTTTTAGGTAAAGGTTCAACTAGTGTCATGAGGGGTTCAACAAATAATTTAGATCTTGGCATAATCCCTTTTCGATCTATAACTTGATACTTTTTTTAAATTAATATTAACTCTATCTTCATACATCATTTCAATACTATAAATAAATTTTGGAGGTAGTCCTTAAAAGTAGTGCCGAATATGAATAAATCAAACATAAAAATTTTGAAGTCGTTATCCCTCATATTGGCAATATCCCACCCAAACGCTTCTTTATGTGCATTTAGAACAACTACAATTTGGGCTTCTTAATTACATATTACTGGTAGGGTATCAGTGGATGTGATAAAAAATAGTTTCAGTTCTGGATCAGGTGGTAATTCAAACAAGGGAGCTATTAGGGGGTTGGGTGGTGGCTTATATTTCTTGATCAAAAGTGGGATGGTGTTGAGGTTGGGTATTTCTACTAGGTCATTCATTTTTATGGTATATCCATCTACATCAAAAATTGTCTACCTCAAAGTAAGCCAAGAAGGGATTTAATAAATCATGGAAGAGAATTTTATGTATAGCTTCCTCTACTATACTATGCATTTGTGATCCTTGAAAAGTCTTAATTAATTCCATCATTGCACCTATTTGTTCTCTCTTCCCATTAAAGGCAATGGATGATCCTACGGTACTTGAGAATAGGGCCATAGATAGAAGTGATTCAATCCCTCCAGTCTGATTTCTCTTTATATATCTTTACCTTAGTCTAGTTCTCTAGGTTGGTGTTTTTGGTTTTGCAGTGTTGCTCTATGACCATTTCATTCTTGAGAGTCATATTTGATTATTTAGGGACAATTACAGGGATATTAAAGCTTCTAGCCAGGTATTGTTCATGAGGATGACTCTTGGGTTGACTAGGTAGCTCTTCTTCACATGTAGCCATGGCTAATGGACTCAATTGCATTTCCAAATAGAAAATAACTTGGCTATTAAAAGTTATCTATTGGCTCATGGTCTGCACGAAGCTATTTAGGATAGCATTGGGGCTATTTAGTGTAGTATTAAGGTCAGCATGGGATTTAGCCAAAGCTTCCAGGGTTTTTCTAGAGGACTGAATCCTTTCTCAAGATCTAAACCTAGTTGATTGTTCAATGTTTGGTTGGGCCTTAGGTAGAGCTAATAAAAATATGGGCTCCTAATGTTGTATCTTGTGACCACACAGAATTAGGATGATTTTTCCATCCTGAGTCATAAGGTTTAGTCATATATCTTTCATTGATTACACTTTCCTATGTAAACTCATTTTGGATTAGATGCATCAACTAAGGACATTCCTCCACAATATGATCTGGTGCATCACATCCAATGCACAAAGGTGCTTGCAAATATTTTTTTTGGGTATTCCTTATGTTCTATGACTTCCTCTATCCTACAGATCAAAGATGACATTTTAGTCTTTCAGATTCCCTTGTATAATTATATGCATCCTCGAAGCTATTAAATTTAGGATGCATATCAATCAGTTTAGGTCTAATTACAAAATTGTTAGCTGGGGATCTACTTGTAGATGATTGGATAGAGTCAATCAGGCACCAATACTAATGTAAGGTTTTAGGTCATACACTGGAATCTATTTGGATAAAGCTACTAGGGTGCCAATAGTCTCTTAAGGTTTTAAGTTATACATTGGAATCTATTTCTCTCTTAGGGTACCAATAATCTCTTAGGGTTTTAGGTCGATTACAAGATTTTGGTTGGAAAGAGTTGCTCGAGTAGCAATAATCCTGTAGGGTCTTAGGTCATCCATTAGAGTCTATTTCTCACTTAGTCAGGTAATAATAGTCTATTAGGCTTTTAGGTTGTTTAATGGAACCTGGGTAGCAATAATCCCTTATGGTTTTAGGTTGTATATTGGAATCTAGTTGGATAGAGCTATTTAGGTACCAATAGTCCCTTAAGTTTTAGGTCGATCACTAGATTCTATTTCTCCCTTGGTGACCTATAATCTTGTAAGGCTTAGATTGTATCTACACAATTATCATTTGTCTTACTAGAATTTTTTTTTAATTTATATTTATTTATTGTAAACAAAGAAACAAAAGAAAGGATAGATATATGAGAGGAGAATTCTAAAGATGAGAACCTAAATAGTTCTAAATCTAGAGATGATAAAGAAGAATTAGTTAAAGTTTAGTGTTAATTACAAACAAGTTAGCATGCAATGGACTCTATCCTAGGGTTAACCTATATCAAGATAGTTCTTAACTGCCAAGGCCACCATGGAGCTCTTCAAGTTAGAGACAAACTAGCTAACTAGCCAGATAAGGATAAGTTCAATGGGGGTCCCCCCATTGCTTTCCTTAGACACCAAATAAATTGGCCAGGTCAATCAATAAAACCAATTAAAGAACCACCTTCCTTTAGGCCTACTTCATCCTTGAACTCCTATCCTAGATACTAGTCAACCAGCTAATCCTGATATGGTCTAACACTTCTAGATGACTTGTCCTAAATAAATTATGCAATATGCAGGATGATTATTTATGAGCCAAGGAAGGATGATAAAATCTTCACCTTATCTTGTTTAAATAAGTTAGTACCCTTAAGATAGTTTACGAGATATACAATATAAATAAAACACTTGTCCAACTAAATCAAAAATTTTTAGGATTTTTATTTGTTTCCATTAATTAATTAAATTTTATGGAAAGGTGTCTTCTTCTTTTTTTTGGTTATTTAGAATAGTTGAATTGAATAGGGAAACTTAATTATATTAGGAGTTATCTTGTGAAAAGAAGGAAAGTAACTTTTTTTCTCCTTTTTTATGCTAACAAGAATAAAAGATAATCTAAAAACATAAGTTAATTAAAATAAATAAGGCAATAATTATAAAGTAAGCAATAAAAAGGATCAAAATAAAAAAAATAATATTTTTTAAAAAATAATTTATGAAAAAAAATCATTCTTAGATACCCGGTAATGGTGCCAAAATTTGATCACTTATTATAGGGAAATCAAAAATAAAACCAAACTCACTACTATAGTTAGGATAAGTAGGAATCGTATTCTTGGAGACCAAGGATAATTATTTCACAAAAAGATTAAAAAAGATTGTTATTGTTAATTTATACCTTAAAATATTTTATGAAAAAATAAAATAAAAACCAAATGAAAAAACTAGGAAAAATGATATGATAATGAGGTCTTGGGATTTCAAATCAATTTTTAATTCCAATCTTGGAATTATTAATTATTGCAATAATGATAATCAATCAAGATATTTTATGATCGGATTCGTTCATAACTTATCTCACTTCAAGCATGGACCGTATCTCCTAATCATGATCCATCTTTCTAGAGTATAAGTTGTTCGAAGTTGAATCATAAAGATATTGAAGAGATTAGCCAAATATATGAATAACTCCTTAAGATAGTTTATGTTGTTTAGTACAGATGTATCTCCTGATAACGATCTATCCTTACATAAATTATTTAAAGATCAACTACATAAAGCATAAAAACTTGCAAATAATCTTGAATAATGGATATTCATTAAACTCAAAGAAAAGCTTACAAGATTGCATCAAAATAAGTATTACAAGATTAAAAATCAAAAACTGACTCTACTTCCCTGAGAACCAGGCTTCTAGCTACCATGATGTTGATCACCGAGGCTTTCTTTAGCTTTTTCTTTTCTTCCTAAAACATAAAATAAGATCTAAATAAATTAAAATAAAATAAAAGACTACTATTGAATTGATGCCTAGACTATTTCCTGGGTCCTCTGTTTATATTGCTTAGTGAGAGCTTTCTCCTAATCAAATTTGGTGTAAATTTGAGATAGAATCGGCCTTATATCGTACAAAATTGTCCTAGCCATCTAATCTGCATCATAGGGCCTCAAATTCCATCAAAATCCATGCCAGATCTACTGTCCAATGCCTATCATGTGTCCATATGATGGGCACCAAAAGGGCTACAGTTAGTGGCTGAAGTCTTCTCTCAGGTGGATTAAAGATCCATCATCAGATCTGCATCCAATGGATGATAAAGTGAAGCTCTTCCTTCAAACCCAGTCATTGAGCACTACTATCGATGCTAAAGCCTCACCAATGGTGGTGGCATCAGGAAGAATGGCTAATGGGCGATGATGGATTGGGCGTGGGCAGCGATCGAACTGGATGGTGGTGGCCATGGGTAGAGCAGGGAGGAGTTGAGAACAGGGATGATGGGTAGAGGGTGGTGGGGACACCAGAGGCACCAGAATAAGATAGAGGTTTCTAAACCCTTTGTAGGTTACCTAGTGATAATTGAGTCCATTTGTAATAAGGGCTTAGCCTATTTGAGTTGTCTTTTATTATTTCAGTCCTGTACTAGTCAGCTCATATTGAGCTAGTTTTTTTTCTGAGTCCTGTATGTAGCATTTGATCCACACTATTAGGATTTTGGATCAGTCGATCAAGTCAGCTCATGTTGAGCTAATCATATTCCGAGTCTTATAATTATGTCTAGTTATATTGAGTCTGTTTGAGTCAAGCCCAGTCAAAGAAGGCTCAAGCATGTAAAGGACACCACCCAGCATGCCACCTCAGCAACCGCATGGAGCCCAGTCACACCTTGGATTGCGCCACCTAGGATTACTTGGAGGATCATGAAGTTGGCCCATGCATGAGGAGTTGATGACCACACGCCAGCACACCCCTTCCACACCCCAAGTACACCAGCTCCACATGCCAGCATGACAAGAAAGAAAGTCAAAACGGATAAACATGAATCCCTTGATTCATGCTAGCTTGCCAAGGAAAGAAGTGGTCACCCCCCTTTGGATGTCCACTACCTATCTTGTTTGGAGGGATTTTGTATGGCATGAGAGAGTTTTCTTCCATGTATTCAGCCCCACACTTTAGGAAGAAAGTGGGAGAGTGTTTTCTTCCATGTATTCAGCCCCACACTTTAGGAAGAAAGTGGTCACTCATTATTTTCCTTATTTTCTTTTGCTTGGGCCCTAAGTCTCATGACTTTATATAAGGGACTCCTTGTATGAAAATTTAACAATTTTGATATATGAAATACTCTTGAGTTTTTTTCTTGCTGTGTGCCTCCCTGCTGTGTGCATTAAGGGATCTTGTGTGAGCATGAATTCCTGCTGAAGTGCTAGCCGACCAACCTTCTTCCAAGCCTCTTCTTCCAACACGCCCTTGCTGCCTTTTTTCTAAAATTATTCTTGTTTCCAACCTTTATTTTCTCACTCTTGATGGTTGTTTGCAGGTTCCCAAGTTCCTACAAATCCAACGACTCCAACCGGGCCGCAATCGGACCACCGAGCAGAAAGCCAGGAATCCGCGGGCCTCCAACTTGATTTTCCAGGCCGCATCCATCAAGGAACGAGTCATCTCTTCACTGCAATCTTCACTAGGTGCATTAGACGATGCCAGGTACATCCCCTCTGTCACCAGTAGTTTTATTGTAGGTAAACTAGCCCTAATCGAGGCTTCTCAGTCCCGGCGATCCTCTTTTACTGCTTTCTTAGGTCCTGATCTGCATGTGTAGTTTCTAAAATTCATATATAACTCTCTACATCTTATTTTGATATGATATTCAAGATTTAACCACCTCACCCCACATATAAAGCATACAAAATAATCGCAAGCATATTAGTTCCGCATCATCTAGTATCAGAGCTTAGATTAGGGCTCATTTTCTGTACCCTTCATAGTCCGTATATATAATGTTCTTTTAATTGTTTCTCCCTGCTCAGAACTCCAAAAATTCTAATTTTTATTTTGCTGGATTCATATTAATTCAAAGTATTTTAAATTTTTTTAAATTTTATTTCAGTCTATGCAATTTCTACAAGCCAAAATATAGCCTACAAATTTTCAGCTTTATTTTTTCAGCAAGACAATTTTGGAAGGTTTAGGGTTTTGTTTAGCATCTCTTTTGCATATCTTTTATTTTTAGCATATTTCCTGCATATTAGAGCAAAATCTGCAAATATCTTCTATTTAAGAAAATCTCCAAAAAAAAAACATATATTCAAAAACACCAAAAACACTAAACCCTAATTTTGCATCATCTGCCTGCCATCATTGCATAAACTACCTTTAAGGGTACTCTTGCTATGTCAGATGGGGGGAGGATTTGATCACCTCTCCTTAGCCCAAAACCACATCCCCTGCATTCAGTCCTAAGTCTAACTTAAAATCTATTAGACTTAATTTTCCTTAGTGGGCTAGGGACACCAACTGGTCGGGTTCGGGCTTAGTGTCAGATCACTATGTCAAGCTAACCTGTATGTGCCTTGTGCTTAGTGGCTAGAATGATGGTTCAAGGATTCAATCCCGAAGGGCTTGTGTGCTGGTCCGCCTACCTGGCCAATCTTTGATTGGTGTCTAGGATTGGCAATCAAGGACCTAACACTCCCCTTACACCTGCCTGGCTGAGTACAGGGTTACTATAGGCTAGTTTGCCACCCTGATTGAGCATCTAGTTTTGGACTCTATGTCTAGGGAGCTATAGTTGATTTGATCGAGTCTTGCATGAGCACTAGATCAGGGGTTTCATATCATCCACCACCTTCATAAATGGCTGAACCCATGGATCATCTTGATGCCAAAATTGATGCCCTTGGAGAGAGGATAGCACGATCCATCAATCTTAGGCTTGATCAATCAAACGCCCAGTTGACCCATAGACTTGATCAACTAGATGCCCGACTAGGAATCCTAGAGAAAACCCGTAGGACCCAGACTAGATCCAAACCTGAGCCACCTTTACCCACACTACCCAAATTATATGAGCCTAGAATCTATGTACCCAAAACCTATGAACATAGGTCCTATGCACCCACTCCCTATAAGCCTAGTATACCCACAACCTATAGATCTTATGACTCCAAATCCTATGACTCTAGAACCTATGAGCCCATATCCCATGAGCCCAGTAGACCCATGACCCATAGATCTGCGCCCTTGTCCTATGAGCCTAGGGAGCCCATAACCCCTAGGTATTAGCCTAGTACTAGTCAGGTTTCCCCTAGTCAACTTGAACCCCATAGGATTAGTACCCCTAAATATGAATCCAGTAGTAAGCCACTACCCCTTAGGCAACCTGAACCTATTAGGAGTAGTGCCCATAATCAGAGACCAAGACCTAGACAATTTTTTCTTAGCCGATCTTTCCCTACCACCCCTGTGATTCACAAGGCTTACATTAAAGCGGAAGTGTATGAAGCTAATGTGAGCTTAGTGGATGAGTATGAGGGAGAAGAGGAGACATCTCTAGAAGACCTAGAATTAGTTGACCACATAGGTACCCAGGTAGAAGCTAATCTAGAGTTAGTTGACCCTGACTATACCCAGCCTAAAATTTTAGTGGAAGAACAATTAGAGGAAGAGAACCCAGAGACTGCTGCTAGAACCTTACCTGAGGAAACCATAGAGGAGAGCCAAATTTTAGAGTCTAGTCCTAAAACATAGGAACCAAAAGAATTTATTAAGGACCTGATCTCTTTGAATCAGCATCCCCAGGATGAGCCCCCTCCTATAGTTCCCATTAAGGACCTCTTCCCTGAGATTAGTAACCCAACCTTCTATTATGCAAACCCTGTAGATATACCTCAACCTCGTAAGGTTAGTCTCATTAGTCTAGGATTAGTTCCTGACACCCCTTCTTTTATCCTACTATATCCAACTAACCCTGAACCTTTTTCCCTACCCTATCAGACTAATTCTGAACCCACTTCCTATTTTCTGCCCTTTCCTGGCACCTCCAGCATTTCTAGGATCATTAGATTGCATTTAGTTGAGATTAGCATACTGCATGCATTCATTACGCATGTTAGGTTTGCATTATACTTCTGGCATACCCTATGGAATTTGCTAGGAGCCCATTGTAAGTTTTCATGTGCATGTCAAGCTAGGATCAAACCTAGAGAACCTATAATCTCTTAGGTTTAGGTCCAAAAGAGGTCAATAAAATTTCCTTCGATAGGAATGCATAGTCGAGTCTGTTAGGAGATAGTTTAAGTCCTTTGCATCACCTGTTAGGAGTCTGCATGTGCCCAGCATGTTCACCACTTGCACTAATTTTGAAAGAAACTGGCTAATTCCCAAAGAAGGGCCAAGGAATTTGATGTAGTGGATTCTATCTTGATTAGGCTTAGACCTAAAAGAGAAGCATCATGCTTGTAGAGCTAGACCTTTTAAAGTGATAGAGAAGGTTGGACTAAATGCCTATGTGTTAGATTTGCCTCCGGATTTGGGCATTAGTTCTACCTTCAATATCGCAGACCTGGTTGAGTATAGGGAACCGACAGCGATACCCGATGAGGCTTTTGGACCTACTCCTTCCATTGTGAGTGACCCTAACCCAGAGTGTCCACCAATAAATTATCCTGAGAGAGGAGAACATATCGAGCGTATCCTGGATGATCAAGCTATAATGACTCGGGGCCATGACTATCAACGCTATCAGGTCTGATAGCATGGTCGGCCAGAGTCAAACGATTCATGGATTTCTTGAGAGGACTTGCAGTGCCTTAATCTAGACCTCCTCGAGAGATATGTGAGCCAACCTGATCTTCACTTGACAGGATCGAGTTCCTCCCATCCCGGGAGAATTGGTGGGGACACCAGAGGCAGCAAAATAAGACAGAGGTTTCTAAACCCTCTGTAGGTTACCTAGTGGTAATTGAGTCCATTTGTAATAAGGGCTTAGCCTATTTGAGTTATCTTTTATTATTTCAGTCCTGTACTAGTCAGCTCATGTTGAGCTAGTTTTTTTTCTGAGTCCTGTATGTAGCATTTGATCCACACTATTAGGGTTTTGGATCAGTTGGTCAAGTCAGCTCATGTTGAGCTAATCATATTCTGAGTCTTATAATCATGTCTAGTTATATTGAGTCTGTTTGAGTCAAGCCCAGTCAAAGAAGGCTCAAGCATGTAAAGGACACCACCCAGCATGCCACCTCAGCAGCCGCATGGAGCCCAATCACACCCTGGATTGCGCCACCTAGGATTACTTGGAGGATCATGAAGTTGGCCCATGCATGAGGAGTTGATGACCACACACCAGCATACCCCTTCCACACCCCAAGCACACTAGCTCCACATGCCAGCATGACAAGAAGGAAAGTCAAAACAAATAAATATGAATCCCTTGATTCATGCTAGCTTGCTTAGGAAAGAAGTGGTCCCCCCCTTTGGATGTCCACTACCTTCCTTGTTTGGAGGGATTTTGTATGGCATGAGAGTGTTTTCTACCATGTATTCAGCACCACACTTTAGGAAGAAAGTGGGAGAGTGTTTTCTTCCATGTATTCAGCCCCACACTTTAGGAAGAAAGTGGTTACCTATTATTTTCCTTATTTTCTTTTGCTTGGGCCCTAAGTCTCATGACTTTATATAAGGGACCCCTTGTATGAAAATTTAACAATTTTGATATATGGAATACTTGAGTTCTTTTCTTGCTATGTGCCTCCCTGCTGTGTGCATTAAAGGATCTTGTGTGAGCCTGAAGTCCTGCTGAAGTGCTAGTCGACCAACCTTCTTCCAAGCTTCTTCTTCCAACACGCCCTTACTGCCCTTTTTTTTGAAATTATTCTTGTTTCTAGCCTTTGTTTTCTCACCCTTGATGGTTGTTTGTAGGTCCCCGAGTTCGTATGAATCCAACGACTCCAACTGGACTGCAATCGGACCACCGAGCAGAAAGCCGGGAATCCACGGGTCTCCGGCTTAATTTTCCAGGCCGCATCCATCGAGGAATGAGTGATCTCTGATGCGGCAAGCATATGATTAATGATTTGATTAGTGTATGTAGAGCAATGAAACCAAATTACACTAGCATTGTACTCATCATAATAAGACTTAAGGATTACATGAAATGGAACTTTTACTTGATTAGACACAATCCTAAACTAAGAAGGAAGAAGATCTAGATAATAGGGGCTAATGATTATGGACTTACCTTGATGAGCTTTCCAACCTTCTTTTGATTCATACCTTGAAACTACCAACGCTCTGGACTGGAGGACTTGGATAACAAAGATCAGAACTCTGGACTTGGACTTCAGTCTGTCGGTTCATTGTCAAGGGGGAACCCAGTTCTCAACTCAAAGACCTCGAAGGACCCTGCAATTGAAGATCAAAGGTTAAGGAAGAAAGTGACATATGTAAAGAAAGGTTAGGAGGATTTGTGAACAAAAAAAAAATTATAGAAGATCTGGCCGACTCCAATGCCTTTGCCTTGAGCTTGGATGATGAATTGCTAGGGAAAAGAGTGGCTTTGGGTGTGGAAGAAGAAGATAGAAAAAATTTCACACATAAAACTCAAGACAACTTCACTTCAAACTTCATTCATTTCCAAAATCAATTCCCTTTTACAATGGGGCATCCAAGGCTTTTTAATAGCCTTACAAAACTTTTGAAATTTGAAAACTCCCCAAATTATGGAGGATTACAAGGGAGGTTGGAGGATATGGGGCCTTGTTACATGGGATAAGGAGAAATTCATGGAGATTCTCCCCAAATTGTGGAGGATTACAAGGGAGGTTGGAGGATATGGGGCCTTGTTACATGGGATAAGGAGAAATTCATGGAGATTGGCCGGTTTCTTTGAATTTAAAATGCTTGGTCGATCTCCCCTTTAGGTGCCCATTTGAAGGTTACGTGGCTGATGATGTGGCATCCCTGGTGGCTGTTTTGTTGGCATGGTGATGTGGAATTCCAGCTTGGTGGACCAAGGTCTTGATTTGGAAGCTCCAAGTGGTTTGGTGAACCTCAACTTGAAGTAGCTTGGACTTGATTTAAATAAACCTAATGGAACTCTAATTGAGTTCTTATTTGAACCCAGATTGAGACAGGACATAATTATAGGACTCGATTGGACATAATTACAGGATTCATGAAATTGAAACTAAGTAATTACAGGACTCTTGAAAGTAAATTTCCCTTTACAAGAAAAATTTAACCTAGTGATTTTCGATCCAAAGTGGAATCAGGTTAACCTTATTTGAGTGAGGTTTTATTCTGCTTCTGCTTCTGGTGTCCACACCAATTTTCCTGGGGTGGGCAGAACTCGACCCAGTCGAGTATGGTTCAGTTTTGCCCTGGTAATGCTCGAACAAGTCTGGGTTAAGTCTTTGCAGGTCCTCTCGAGTAATCCAAGAGTTGTTGGACTTAGGTCGACCTTGCCATTGAACCAGGTATCGCTGATAGTCCTTATTCCTAGTAGTAATGGTCTTGTCATCCTGGATTCTCTCAATCCTCTCTCTCCGCTCAGGTAAGGTTGGTGGTGGACACTTGGAAATAAGTTCACTCTCAATGAAAGTTTCTGGCCCAAAAGGCTCACTAGGTATTAGTACTGGTTCTTTGTATTCTACCAAGTCTGAAACATTAAAGGTTGTACTGATACCCATATCAGGTGGAAGTTCCAAAACTTACGCATTAGGCCCTATTTTCTTTAAGATCTTGAAAGGTCCCGCTCCACGGGCATGCAGCTTCTTTATGGTTCCAGAGGGGAACCGTTCAGGGTTGAGCCTAATCATCGCATAATCTCCTTCACAGAATTCTTTAGCCCTCTTATGTGAATCAGTTAAATGTTTGTAAGTCTTATTGCTCAGTTTGATCTTATTACTGATTTCTTTATGCAAATTTGTGACATGCTGTGCGAAAGATTCAGCAGACTCAGAAATTTACACAAGCACTTACAAAATGCAGACTGAACTAGGCATCCTTATTGAGAGGAATTTTATTGGACTTTCTAGGACCTAAACCTAATAGATTAATGACTCTTTAGGTTTGACCCTGGCCTGGTATGCACATGAGAATTTACCATGGGTTCCTAGCAAATTCCATAAGGTTTTCCAAAAGTAGGTAGCAAAAGAAATAGGCTTTAAAAGCTCATGCATCCTAGTAATCTCATCAAAATGAAACTTAATGGCTCTAAAATTATGATAAGACTCAGGGAAAGGCAGGAAAAAGGAATCCGAGACTTGGGATAATTTAGGAGAATCTTGAAATAGACCTTGGTTACTCATGATGACCATAAGATTAGAATTTTGATCTACAGGCGGGATGCTTCTAGGTAGTTGAAGGTCATCAGGAAAGTCTTCTAGAATAATGATTGGGTTCTTCTCAGGTACCTGAAGGAGTTATTGTGTCGAAGCTAAAGTATTGGGTTCTTCCTGAGGGCATTGTCTTACGGGAACCAAGTCCTCACTAAATTTTGGTTGTTCTGATGTTTCAGGACTAGGCTCAATAATCTTTTCTTTACCAAAGGTTTCCTCAGGTAAGGTACTAAAGTTATTCTCTTCACAGTCTTCCCCTTCATTTTCATCTATTAAACTTATGTCGGTCTCATACATATATTTACTAGGTTCAAATTTGCCTTCTTCCTTCCCTAGCCCTTCAGTTTGAAGATACCCTAAGTCTTGAGTATTCATGAACTCAACTTGTACTTCAGGGTTCTTACTCCTATCATTCATATGAGCTAATGGGAAAGTAGGAGTTGGTTGGTCTAAGAAAAATTGTTTAGCCAGCATTTGGTTCAATTGGGCCATTAGATCATTTAGGCCTTTCAGCATGGTTTCAAGATTCGGGTCCATGGCTACACTTGACTGGGCTTGGATTGGTGAATACGGTGTCCCTGCTCTAGTTGTCATGCATGCAAATGGACTCAAGTTTGAGCTAAGGTTTCCTAGACCTAGAGCACAAATTAGAAGTCTAATTAAGTGAACCAACTAGCTAGTAGTACTTATGGGACTTAGCCAGGTAGGTGGATGGGAGTGTAGGTCCCTGATTGCCAACCTTAGACACCAATCTGAGATTGGCCAGGTAGGCGGACCAAATCACAAGCCCTGATGCACCAATCCTAGACACCAAGCCAGTAAGCACACACCAATTAGCTGACACAGTTAACTTGACCCTAACCTGAACCCAACTTGTTGGTGTCCCTAACCCACAAGGGCAATTAACGTTCTACTCAATTTTAATTAACGGGCTGGGATCGATATGCTGGTTGGTGATTTTTGGGCTAGGGACAGGTGATGAAACCCTGACCCTATGTCAATTTGATGCCCTTAATTTGATTTCTCATGAGATGAATGAAATGCAAAGGTGCTGCAGAAGTGTGTTGCAATTTGAAAGTGGTGTGGAAAACGTGATGAAAAAAATGTCCAAAAATTCTGAAAAATTCATAGAGGATTCCTAACTTATATGTTTCAATGTAGATGAAAGGAATTTTAAAACTAAAATCCATACTAATCTAAGAAGATCCTACAAATGAAGATAAATAAAAAAGACAGAACAGAACCCTAATGATAGTGTCGAACTGCAAAAATTTTCTTTTTTTTTATAATTTTTTTCTGATGATGAAATTTAATATGGTGATAACTGACTTAAAAAAGAACAAGAAAAAAAATATTTCAATAAAAAATTAGTGACTTGCCTTTGGAGCTGCAGATGGATTACAGTAAACAGATGCAAATTTTTAGAAAACAGAACCTAATCAAACAAGTGCAATGGCTTACCCAAAATTTCAATCTAAAAACTCACGTCCGGCTAGGGGCTCATTATTCCCATGGGTCATGACAGTGTACTGGAGCACACCTGCTCAGGAGGCGTGAATTTTAGATCTTGCTTGGATTTAAAGAAAACTATTCTATCCTAATGCAACCATGCTCTGATACCAATATGATGCGGCAAGCATATGATTAATGATTTGATTAGTGTATGTAGAGCAATGAAACCAAATTACACTAGCATTGTACTCATCATAATAAGACTTAAGGATTACATGAAATGGAACTTTTACTTGATTAGACACAATCCTAAACTAAGAAGGAAGAAGATCTAGATAATAGGGGCTAATGATTATGGACTTACCTTGATGAGATTTCCAACCTTCTTTTGATTCATACCTTGAAACTACCAACGCTCTGGACTGGAGGACTTGGATAACAAAGATCAGAACTCTGGACTTGGACTTCAGTCTGTCGGTTCATTGTCAAGGGGGAACCCAGTTCTTAACTCAAAGACCTCGAAGGACCCTGCAATTGAAGATCAAAGGTTAAGGAAGAAAGAGACATATGTAAAGAAAGGTTAGGAGGATTTGTGAACAAAAAGAAATTGCAGAAGATCTGGCCGACTCCAATGCCTTTGCCTTGAGCTTGGATGATGAATTGCTAGGAAAAAGAGTGGCTTTGGGCGTGGAAGAAGAAGATAGAAAAATTTTCACACATAAAACTCAAGACAACTTCACTTCAAACTTCATTCATTTCCAAAATCAATTCCCTTTTACAATGGGGCGTCCAAGGCTTTTTAATAGCCTTACAAAACTTTTGAAATTTGAAAACTCCCCAAATTGTGGAGGATTACAAGGGAGGTTGGAGGATATGGGGCCTTGTTACATGGGATAAGGAGAAATTCATGGAGATTCTCTCCAAATTGTGGAGGATTACAAGGGAGGTTGGAGGATATGGGGCCTTGTTACATGGGATAAGGAGAAATTCGTGGAGATTGGCCGGTTTCTTTGAATTTAAAATGCTTGGTCGATCTCCCCTTTAGGTGCCCATTTGAAGGTGACGTGGCTGATGATGTGGCATCCCTGGTGGCTGCTTTGTTGGCATGGTGATGTGGAATTCCAGCTTGGTGGACCAAGGTCTTGATTTGGAAGCTCCAAGTGGTTTGGTGAACCTCAACTTGAAGTAGCTTGGACTTGATTTAAATAAACCTAATGGAACTCTAATTGAGTTCTTATTTGAACCCAGATTGAGACAGGACATAATTACAGGACTCGATTGGACATAATTACAGGATTCATGAAATTGAAACTAAGTAATTACAGGACTCTTGAAAGTAAATTTCCCTTTACAAGAAAAATTTAACCTAGTGATTTTCGATCCAAAGTGGAATCAGGTTAACCTTATTTGATTAAGGTTTTATTCTGCTTCTACTTCTGGTGTCCACACCAATCTCTTCGCTGCGATCTTCACTAGGTGCATCAGACGATGCCAGGTACACCCTCTCTGCTACCAGTATTTTTATTGTAGGTAAACTAGCCCTAACTGAGGCTTCTTAGTCCCGGCGATCCCCTTTTACTGCTTTCTTAGGTCCTGATCTATATGCATAGTTTCTAAAATTTATATAGAAATCTCTACATCTTATTTTGATCCGATATTTGGGATTTAACCACCTCACCCCACATATAAAACACACAAAAATAATCGCATGCATATTAGTTCCGCATCAGAGGGCAGCGATGGCATTGAATGGATAGTGAAGGATAGCGGTGCATGTCTTGGTCTAGTGGCATCAAACAATGAAGGGTGACGGATGGTGATCAGCTAGAGAAAAATGGGGAGCATGGGTAGTGGTAACTTAATATCTGAAGGTGGCATATTGGCTCAGGAGGATGATGGTAGTAGGAAGGAGGCCATAGGCAAAGTAGGGAGGCATCAAGATCTAGCTACCTCTCTAGCTGGTGATGGGCAGTGTGGCAGTGGCAAGTGGCTTGGCATGGGTGAAGAAGTGGTAATGATGATGATAGGAAGAAAATAGTCCATGAAGGAGGGTTTGTGGATCGAGCGACCGCTCTATGATAGACCAACTATTTTAAAGTCTATGCTAATCTTGGATTTAAGTTGATTTTTGGCTTATTTGAGCTCCAATTTGAGTACCATTTGATTCCTTGGATTCTACAAATCAAGCTCTTTCTGTCTATGAATATGTTTTCTATAAAACACAAGTATCAATTTTTAAGAAGTAAACATCAATTAATATATATTTTAATACCTAAATTGGGATATTTAATAGACTTATCATTAATCCTATCCTCTCAAATGTGACCAAGTCTAAGATACCACATATACTTTTGGTTTAGGTTATCTCTAGATCGCTTGTGTCCATGGCATTTATGTTTTGCTCATTAATGTTTACAAATGTATTAGCATGCAAATGATATAGACTGTCAATCAAAAGAGCCTTATAATTAATTTATTTCTTAAATAAATTAAATAAAATCTTTATTGAAAATGTATTCAAAACCTTCTTGTGCTATTACTGGGATAGAAATTAAATTTTTGTTAACTATAGGTACATGATAATAGTCTTTCAGAATTAAACTAAATCCTAATAACAATGATAGAGGAAATGCTCCAACAGTGACTGCAATAACTCTAGCTCCATTACTGATACACAAGATCATCTCTCTTTTCCTAAGTACTCTACTTCCTACTAGACCCTACATTGAAGCATAGATATGAGCACTTGAACTAGAGTATAACACCCAACTAGAAGTAGAAGATACCATAAGGTTTGATTCAATAATAAGGACATACCATCCGAAGGTGCATATGCCTTCTATTTCTTCAGGCACTCCAAGTATAACAGATAGTTTTTCTTCTAGTGGCCCTCTGTGTTGCAATGAAAATACTTTTCTTTGCTTGCAGTAGACTTCTTTTGGGTGTCCTTATTCTTTGGCTTGTTCTCCTTCTACTTTTTCACTATCTTCTTTTTTTTCTATGTAGACTTTCTTTCAGATGAAGATAACTACTTCATAGCTAGAACAAAAACCATTAAACTTTTCAAGTTCCCCTCATTGCTTACCAAAATTGTTGCCTGGATTGTCGTGGCTTGTAGCTCCAGCGCGTTGCCGCTGCATCGGGCGCCTCCTCCCATCGAGAGTGCTCCCTCCTCTTCTAGAGTCGGCTCTTCGATCCGATCGGCCTGCAAAACAGAGGAGACTCGGGTCGGGGATTCCAGCAAGGACACTCCAACAATCAAGTCAGTGGGATGATCGAGGGGAACAGAACCTCTAAGGCAGAGAGCTTGTGGGACTCCCTCGCTCCAGGGGGTGACAAGATGATAATGATCAAATAGCAACAAGAAAGAGGGAATGGAGAGCAGGGAGCGGGGAGGATCCTTCCGGCCGGTCCCTTGGTCATTGAGCTTTCAACTGCTTACTTACCTCTCTCCCCGTCCCGCTCACTTACCTTCTTACTTACCTTCCTCCTCTTTTCTGGCTATGTCCTGGTGCCCCTCTTAGTGTGCCCTTTCATGGTATCTTCCCCGGAGGGTCTTGCCACTGCTCGTGGCTTCTCCTTCTTCCCCCCTTTTGGACTGGTCCTTTCAGAGGAGGAGGCCATCCATGGGCCTCTTGGAGCCTTTCCCTTTCTCTCAAACTCCCCCATACTCGTTAGGACTCATCTGGACTCCTCCTTTTTTTTCCCCTCCGCTGGGGGTGTTGTTTTTCTTAGAAGGGGTAGGCACTGTGCCATCGAGCCCCATGCCATAGTGGGAAGTTTCCATTCCTGGAGGGACCATCCCAGCATCGTAGGGCCTATGGCTTTGACAGGATTCTTTTTTTGGGAAAATTATGGATCTCACGCTGCATGGGTTAGCATCCTCCAGTCGTACGGTAGTGGATATGGTGGCACATTATGGGGCCCTGAGCTTGATGGGCCTTACCTTGTGCAAAGCATGCAGGTGGCGTGTCACAGAGCTGGCATTGATAGTAGGGCATGCCCCACCTTTTGAAGGTTGCAGGTGGACAAGGACCTCCATGCCATGGTTTGAATTCCTGTTGATCTTTCCCTCTCTCCTTGCAGGCAGGAATTCTGGCCTTCGTATGGTAGGGAAGGAGCTTCATTCAAGAGGTCTGCCTTTGATAGCGTGAGCATGACCCCGATCGGGATCTGATCTAGAATGGAGGGCTCGCCCTATGAGCTCGACCTCGACTAGGAGTTGCCTCAATAGGAGGGCTCACATTATGAGCTCGACCTAGGCTAGGGGCTGACCTCAGATGGAGGGCTCACCTTGGTAGTTGAGCATAACCCCTACCAGGAGCTGGCCTTAAATGGAGGGCTCATCCCATAAGCTTAGCCCTAGCTTGGAGCTGACCTCGACAAGAGGGTTCACTTCGACAGTATGAGCACGACCCCAACTAGGAGCTGACCTCAAATAGAGGGCTCGCTTTACAAGGTCGACCCTGACTAGGAGCTAACCTCAGATGGAGGGCTTGCCTCAGCCTTCCACATAGGGGCCGCATCCAGGTGGCAGTCCCCACCCGTGCGGCTGTCGACTAGCAGTTGTGTAGGCTCCACGTCAATGGATGTTAACATATTAGATGCCCCCCACTTCCAAGTCTAGAGAATGAAGCATCGCTTTGGGTGATGGAAGTTACGACGATGCTGACATCGGGGGACTCACCTTCTGCACCATCGATGCTTCAAATTGCCATGCCTCGAAGACCGCACCTTTGCATTAATGGGGTGCTATGCTCAGCTTTCTAATGGAGGGATCATAAATGGCTTGGCTGGATCAAGGTGTCCATTCTACGAACCAAAGCATCGAGGGGCACCTGGTGCCGACACGTGGCCTCCGGTTGGCTTTTTAGCTTTTGAAGGGCCTTCGGGTGTAGGCAGCTAGAATTTCGCAAAGCTTCCTTCCTTTTTTAGCCCCCTTCTCGTTCTAGCATTGGCCTCCATGTTCTCCTTCTTCAATCCCTCTCCTTCGACCTGTGCTGAGGGAGGGCTCTTAGTAGATTTCACAATTTTAGCTTAAGGCCCGAAGGGCCAAATGGGGGCTCTCCAGGAGCGACTAGCCAGCATCAAGGTGAGGGCGTCTGGTTCGAAGAATAAATCTGCTGAGCTCAAAGCTTCCCCCAAGGAGGTGAAGGGGGAGAGCCTCCGGTCGTGCAACTGGGGCAGAGAAAGAGTCTACCTCAAAGATGAGGGGCATCTGGAGCCACCTCCCGGTTCACAAGATCGGAGTTCTTACAGGAGGAGGTGGTGGCCCTGGTCATGGTCACTGTGAAAAGGGCTATAGCTGTTATGGTGCTGACAAAAGTATCCTGATGCGGAGCTGCTGTAGCTACCCTTGGAATCATGGGATCGATGAACTCCAAAGGGGGGGGCGGCAGAGCCGATGCTGGGCTCTAGAGATCTGTTGAACTCCTATGGAAGGGCACCTGTATTCTCGGGCAGAAGGAATTGGCATGTCCCCAGCCACTCCTCGAGGGTAGAGTGTAGTGCCGACCTACCCTACCAGTGCCTCCTACACTAATCACGAAGGTTAAGGTCAGATCCCTCTGGTAGGAACTATGCCAAGGCTGAGGGGACCCGCTCACCAATTGGGCAAGGAAAGAAGATGGGGCTTCAGCTTATCTTCCCTTCATCTTGTATCTTTGGATTTTAAGAGGTCTCTCGGCCTGTCAAGAGCCTCCACAGGATGTAACAGACTTTTGATCAATGAAGGCACCTCTTCCTTCATGATTGTTGTTCTCTCTTCCCCTTTTTTTTTGGCTTGAATCTATTGTATGGCCTCCCCGACTACTGGGGGCCTCTCTGAACTTTGCTTGCCATTTTTCTTTTCTTCTACTTGGATTGCTCCTGGGGGCTCTCCTCAGTTTGCCAAGCCATGAGTCAGGTGGCCAACAGTGGGAGTTATGGGATTTCCCACCAACATCCCCGGGCTGTGAGCAAGGCAACTGGATGTAGGGCTTCCAAAATATCCTAACTTAGTTTGCCAAGCTGTGAGTCGAGTGGCCGATGGCGGGACTTCTGGAGTTTCCTGGCAGACATCTTTGGATTGTGAGTAAGGTAGTGGGTGTAGGGCTTCATGAGTTTCCTAGCTTATAGGTGCTAAACTGTAAGTCACATGATAGATGGTAGGGTTCCAGGAATCCCCAACTACACCTCAAGACTGTGAGTGAGGCGAGTCAGCATGGGTCAGTTGAAAGGATCTAGCTTGGAGATTTCCTAGCTACGGGCCTTATAGTAGATGGCAGGTTGCCCTATGGCCGCCTCAAGGTTATGAGCTTGACTGAAAAGTGTGGGCCTGATGTACTGGACCCAGCTTGAGAGTGCCAAACTGTGAGTCACACAGTAGATGGCAAGTTGCCCTGCTGCCACCCATGGGCTGTGAGCTCGACTAAAAAGTGCAGGCCTGATGGAGTGGGCCCGGCTTAAGAGTGCCAAACTGTGAGTCACAGGGTAGATGGCGGGTTGCCCTACTGCCAACCCTGGGCTGTCAGCTCGGCTGATGAGCCCGGGGCTGATGGTGTGGGCCCAGCTCACTGATAAGGAGTTGCCATGCTGTGAGTCACATGGTAGACAGCATCTTGGTGCCACCTCTAGGCTGTGAGTGAGGGCGGGGGTGCTGAGCTTCTCGATTCACTATGCTATGAGTCATGCGGTAGACGACATCTTGGTGCCACCTTCAGGCTATGAGCACAGTTGGGGGCATGGAGCTTCTTGATTTGCCATACTATGAGTCACGCAGTAGACGACACCTTGTTGCTGCCTTCGAGCTATGAGTGAGACTAGGGGTGCCAAGCTTCTCGATTCACCATGTTGTGAGTCACGTGGTAGATGGCATCTTGGTGCCACCTCCAGGCTGTTAGCGCAGCCAAGAGGTTATGGGGCGCTGGCTTATAGGTGAGCCAAGCTGTGAGTCACGCGGTAGACTGCACCTTGGTGCCGCCTCTAGGCTGTGAGCTCGATTGATGAGCACGGGACTGATAGAGTGGGCCCACCTTGTTGGTGAGGATGCTAAACTATGAGTCATGTGGTAGATGACGGGTTGCCTGGTCGCCACCTCCGGGCTATAAGCTCGGTTGATCGAGGGTGGGCCTGATGGAGGGGCCCACCTGATGAGTTTACCACATTATGAGTCATGAGGTATACGGCATCTTGGTGCCACCTCCGGGCTATGAGCGAGGCTGGGGGCACCGAGCTTCTCGATTTGCCATGCTCTGAGTCATGTGGTAGACAGCATCTTGGTGCCGCTCCAGGTTGTGAGCGCGGCCATGAGGCTGTTGGGTGCCGGACTTATATGTGAGCTAAGCTACGAGTCATATGGTAGACGGCACCTTGGTGCTACCTCCGGTCTATGAGCCAGTTTGGGGGTGCCGACCTTCTCGATTTGCCATGCTATGAGTCATGCGATAGACGGCACCTTGGTGCCACCTTTGGGCTGTGAGCATGGCCATGAGGCTATGGGGTGCTGGACTTATAAGTGAGCCAAGCTGTTAGTCACATGAAAGATGGCACCTTGGTACCGCCTCTAGACTTTGAGCTCGATTGATGAGCGGGGCTAGGGGTGCCGAGCTTCTTGATTCGCCACGCTGTGAGTCACATGGTAGATGGCATCTTGGTGCCACCTCTGGGCTATGAGCATGGCCATGAGGTTGTGGAGCACCAGACTTATAAGTGAGCCAAGCTATGAGTCATGCTATAGACTGCACCTTGGTTCTGCCTCAGGGCTGTGAGCTCGACTGATGAGCACGAGCCTGATGGAGTGGGCCCGTCTTGTTGGTGAGGATGCTGAACTGTGAGTCACATGGTAGATTGCAGGTTGCCCTGCCACCACCTCCGGACTGTGAGCTCGTCTAATGAGGGTGGGCCTGATGGAGGGGCCAGCCTAATGAGTTTGTCATGCTATGAGTCATGTGGTAGACGGAATCTTGGTGCCACCTCCGGGCTGTGAGCGAGGGTGGGGGTGCCAAGCTTCTTGATTTGCCATGCTATGAGTCACGCGGTAGACATCATCTTGGTGTCACCTCCATGCTATGAGCATGGCCATGAGGCTGTGCGGTGCCGGACTTATAGGTGAGCCAAGTTATGAGTCACGCAGTATACGTCACCTTGGTGCCACCTACGGGCTGTGAGCTTGGCTGATAAGCAAGGGGTTGATGGAGTGGGCCCACCTTGTTGGTGAGGATGCCGAACTGTGAGTCACGTGGTAGATGGTAGGTTGACTTGTCACCACCTCCGGGCTGTGAGCTCGGTTGATGAGCGCAGGCTTGATGGAGTGGGTCCACCTTATTGGTGAGGATGTCGAACTATGAGTCACGCGGTAGATGATGGATTGCCCTGTCGCCACCTCTAGGCTGTGAGCTCGGTTGATGAGGGCAAGCCTGATGGAGGGGCCTGCCTTGTTGGTGAGGATGCCGAATTGTGAGTCACGTGATAGATGACAGGTTGTCCTACCACCACCTCTAGGCTTTGAGCTCGGCTGATGAGCACGAGCCTGATGGAGTGGGTCTGGCTTGCTAATAAGGGGTGGCCATGCTGTGGTCTCGTGATAGACAGCATCTTGGTGCTGCCTCTGGGCTGTGAGCATGGCTGATGAGGGCAGGCCTGATGGAGTGGGCCCACCTTGTTGGTGAGGATACCGAACTGAGTCTTGTGGTAGATGACAAGTTGCCTTGCCACCATGTCTGGGCTGTGAGCTCGACTGATGAGCGCGGGCCTGATGGAGTGGGCCCGACTTGAGAGTGCCAAACTGTGAGTCACACGGTAGATGTCGGGTTGCCCTACCGCTACCTCCAGGTTGTGAGCTTGGCTGATGAGCACAGGCCTGATGGAGTGGGCCTGGCTTGAGGGTGCCATACTGTGAGTCAAGCGATAGATGGTGGGTTGCCCTGCCGCCACCTCCAAATTGTGAGCATGACGAGGAGGGCAGCAAACTGTGAGTTAAGTGGTAGATGGTGGGTTGCCTTGCCAGCACCTCCGAACTATGAGCTTAGTTGATGAGGGTGGGCATGATGGAGGGGCCCACCTTGTTGGTGAGGGTGCCGAACTGTGAGTCATGCAGCAGATGGTGGGTTGCCCTGCTGCCACCTCCGGGCTGTGAGCTTGGCTGATGAGTGAGGGTCTAATAGAGTGGGCCTGGCTTGAGGGTGCCGTACTATGAGTCAAGCGATAGATGGCAGGTACCCTACCACCACCTCCGGACTGTGAGCAGGCGAGGAGTGCGGGCCTATTAGGGGGGCCGACTTGAGTCCACCAGGCTTTGAGTCGGACGAAGAAATCCCTACACAGGTGAAAGACAAAGTTGCACAAAAAGGAGACTTAGATAATCGAGAAGAAGTTTTACATCACTGGTAGTGCTCTTTCAAATTGCTTGTTTTTTAAGTTTGCAAGCGTCGGGAGGCACCAGGACCGGCGAGGTAGTAGGCTCCGCCCGGTTGGGCTTCAACCCCTTCGCTGGCATCCTTTACGGGGTTTGTAGTAGCGTGCCATCCTTTATCGGCAGGCTGCCCCCCGGGATCAGGATCTATCTATTGTTGGTTTGCCCCGCTGTAAGTCACACGATGGCTGGCATCCCACTGCCACCTCCAGGCAATGAGCGAGGCGATGGTGCTTGCCATTGATGGTGATGCTGGGGCTTCTCCTAAAGAACGGTAACATAATTTTTATGTTGCAAAGATAGTGGGGAAGGGAGTTACCCGTTAGGCTTGCATGAGATGATGGAAGCCTTATGCGTAGGGGAATGCCTAGATTTTGGGTCTAACCAGAGAGTACCATGAAAGGTGGCAGGTGTTCGAAAAACCCATGAATACAAGCCCTTCTCTCCGCTATCATCAGACCCTTTTCTTCTTGTTCTTTGGTCGGGCCCCCAAGAGGGAGCTTTCGTGTCCCCTACGTACCCCCCAGGGATTTGGCTACTGTATTTCATCGGTTAGTGAGCCTGGATCCTTAGCCTTGGCCAAGATCCTCTTAACTCCTAAATCATCTATCGCCCCTACCTGGTGCGCCAATCTATTACCGCTTGGATTGTCATGGCCTGTAGCTCCAGCACATCACCGCTGCATCGAGTGCCTCCTCCCGCCGGGAGTGCTCCCTTATCTTCGGGGGTTGTCTCTTCGATCCAATTGGCCTGCAAAATAGAGGAGAACCAGGCCGGGGATTTTGGTGAGAACACTTCGATGATCAAGTTAGTAGGACGATCGAGAGGAACATAACCTCTGAGATAGAGAGCTTGGAGGACTCCCTCGCCCCAGGGGGTGACAAGATGATAATGATCAAATAGAAAAAAGAAAGAGGGAATGAAGTGCGGGGAGCAGGGAGGATCCCTCCGATCGGTCCCTTGGCTGCTAAGCTTTTGGCTGCTTGCTTACCTCTCTCCGCCTCCCGTTCACTTACCTTCATCCTCTTTTCTAGCTGTCCTGGTGTCCTTCTTAGTGTGCCCTCTCATGGTGTCTTCCTCGAAGGGGCTTGCCATTGCTCGCGGCTTCTCCTTCTTCCCCCCTTCTTAGATTAGTCCTTCTAGAGGAGGAGGCCTCAGATGGAGGGCTCGCCCCTTAAGCTCGACCCTGGCTTGGAGATGAACTCGATAGGAGGGCTCGCTTCAATGGCATGAGCATGACCCTGGCTGGGAGATGACCTTGGCAAGAGGACTCGCTTCGGCAGCATAAGCATGACCTTGACTGGGAGCTAACCTCAAATGGAGGGCTCGCTTTATGAGCTCGACCCCGGTCGGGAGCTGACCTCAAACGGAGGGCTCGCCTTGACCTTCCACCTAGGGGCCCTATCCAGGTGGTAGTCCCCACCCAACGGCTGTTGGCTAGCAGCTGTGTAGGCTCTGCATCAGTGGATGTTGCCACATCAACCAGCATGTTCAATAACTCATGCAAAGTATAACTTAACTTGTTCATATTGTAATTTATGATGATCCGAGCAAATGAACTAGTTGGAGACTAAAGGATCAAATCAACTTGCAATTCCTTATGGATCAGAATGCCTAGCTTCTTAAGCTATTCTATGTCTTTGATCATTACAAACAATAATCATGGACAACTACCCTTCACATATTTTGATATTAAAAGAACTTTTAGAGCCTTTAAAGTATGCTTTTCAACTCTACTCACCATACAACTCTTGCAGGTAAGTGATTATAGTCTTGGCAGTTGGCATATCCTCATGCTGGTTCTGTAACTCATTTGATATCAAAGCTAACATATAACACTTTATCTTGTCATCATCTTCTATCCATTTTTCATGTGCTACTGATTGATGAGAACTAGGATGGTCAGGTAAGATGGGGGATCCTAGTAGAGCACACGGCCCAACTTCTCTGAACTCAAAATAATTTTGAGGTTCTCGAACCAGTCTTTATAATTTAGGCCAACAAGTCGATTGGACTCAAGGATATGGTCTAATGGGTTGGAAGTTGACATGGTTTAGCTACAAGAGTAGAAGATTAAGTTAGACTTTTGTACTTAATTATAAAAATTATTCTAGGAACTTTAAGTAACAATTTTGACTCTCAATATTTTCATGGATCTTTTACACTACCCCATAGAGATGCGAAAACCCCTATGCAACTATGGTTTCTAATGGGTGCTGTGGTTCTACTAATATGTGGTACCTCACCTACCCGGTTATTGGTAACTTTCTATACCAATGAGTAGACAACTCTTGTCCAATGCATCTCATGCATATTGTTATGACTCGGTTTCGAAGTCATGAAGCCTTACCATGCCCAATTAATGACCCAATCCTTAGTTAACTATGACCCACCATTAATGCTTTGACAAAGCCATCATTGGATCTCTCACTATGCCTAGTTATTGGCCTCAATCCTATCTATACCTAGCAACATCTCATATTTATAGGGTGGTTGCATCTTTTCAATGTATCTGAACCATTGTAACTAGCTAAGAACAGTCAACATCAGTAGGATACCTATACACCTACAATGGTGGAAGACCTAAGACTTAATATTTATGAAATGGTCTGGGTTCTAATCTCATCTAAATTAAGTCATATCTGATTAACCAGGTTTAGGTTAGCATAATCTCATGTCTAACATATCTAGTTGGCATGGGTGAACTCGAATAAAAAAGCAACTTAATAAACCATATTAGCTAGATAAGTTAGATCAATGGTAGGGTTCCGCCATTTAACCTCTTTCCTTAGATGCTAACTAAGTTGGCTAGGTAAGAGTTAGCTCCAACTAAAAACTATGATCAAGACTTAGTGATACAAGATGGACTATCTATCCTGGATCTAAAGACCCTCTATTAAGATAAGTGAACAAAATTAAATAAGTAATTAGAATAAACAATAGTATATGTCAAAAGCAAGCAAGAATTAAGATAATTGATTTGGTCAAGATTAACATCCGATCTAGGAAGTGATTTGATAGACATGCACAGTCAAGGACTTTAAGAGGTTGGATTGTTGGTCCTTAAGGAACGACCATTAGGTTAGGGTGACTCAATTCAATTAATTCATATATAACTAAATTTAAAGATAAGAAAATTAATAAAGATAAATTTTCAATAATGATTTTAAATTCTAATCTAAACCATGAGAAGTTCTCACTAAGCATAGGATGTCACAGTTTTTGGATGAGAGAGATCAATCTAGAGGTGGTCAAGAGGTCTAGCCAGAGGTTCATGCCTGAAATAGGCTGGAAGTCTTCAGATCTAGATTAACCAAATATAAAAGGAAAATCCAACAAGCAAGTATAAGCTAGCCCATGTAAACAAATCCCAAATAGCCTAAAAAAAGCCCAAAGCTCAAAGTCTACAGACAGTTTGGTATTTGCTTTAAGGATTGTGTAAGGTCTTTAGAGTGTTTTCACGATCATGCAAAGGGAGGCCTGCTGCCTTCATGGTGGAACATGGAGGAAGCAGGCTCCTCAAGAAGAACTTAAAAGAGAAGACTCGCCAGATCATGAAGGAGGAAGGTCGTTGGTGGGAGAGGGTGTCGGTGGAGATGTGCAGTGGTGGCAATGATGGCTCCAGGGATGATGACATGGCAGCAACAGAGCTTTGATGGCTCTCGCTATGGATCTCATGACAATGACATCAACGGGGATAGTGGCTCCATCGAGGTGATAGATGATGGAGGATGCGATGACCTCAACAAATAGGAAGGGTTCACAAGTGGAGGGAGAGGGAACCCTAGGCGATGGGGTCTCTGAGGAGAATAATCAACGGGGGGGAGGAAGCATACTAGTGGAATAGTGGCATGGAGGCATGGTTAGCATGGAAGATGGCACGGTGGTGGCACGGGATCGGGCAACATGGTCATTTTCCATGTGCATGGTGGCCAGGAGGAGGGTTTTGGGAATAGGATGGGGGTGCCATAGGTGATGGGGTCACCAGTGTTGGGATCTTGGTAGGGACACCCAAGTTGGAGGAAGCCGCGATGGTGGAAGGGGGCTAAGGTGGTGGTTGATGGTGGTGGAGTGTGGGGGTGCGGTGGTGGTGATGACTCAACGGAGGTAGGAGATGGCGTGCAGTGGTGGCAATGGATTGACAAAGGTGGGAGATGGCTTGTGGTGGTAGACAATGTTGATGGCTACATAGAGGGGCATGTAAAAGAGTTGGTGATGCGGGACTAAATATGCATGCAAACTATTTTTATATTTTTATATATTGAGTTAGGTGTCTAAATCCTGAAAATAGGGCCATGAATTAAAATAGAGAGTTTTATGCAAAAATAAGAAGCAATAGCATGCAAAAAGATCCTAAAAGTAATTGAAAAGAGGACCACCGAGGCTGAGAAGCCTTGGTTGGGCTAGTTCCCCTTCAATAATGCTACTGGCAAGTAGAGGGGATGTACTTGACAAGATCTTGCAGATAGATCCTTGCAGAGGTCTCTCTTCGCTCCCGGATGCGGCCTGGATGATCAAGCTGAAGACCCCACAAATTCACGGCTTTCAACCCGGTGATCCGATCGCTGCCTGGCTAAAATCAATGAATTCATAGACTTCGAGGAACCTGCAAATTGCCTGTCAAGGGTTAGAAATCAATGTAGGGATGAAAAAATAAATTGAAAATAGTAAGGATGGAAGAGTTTTTGTGTTGGGAAGCCAAGGTTGGAGAGATGGCTTCAAGGGTTTTGATGAAGGCTGGAAGCAAGGCATAGGGAACAATGAAGAAGAAGGGGTTCACACAGATTTCCCTTAGCACATAGCAAACACACAGCAGAAGTTGGAAAACTCAATTTATATTCATGAAAGATTATTAAATTTTCATACAAGGGGTCCCTTATATAAGGTCATGAGACTTAAGGCCCAAGCAAAAGAAAACAAGGAAAATAAGGGGTGCCCACTTTCTTCCTAAAGTGTAGGGCTGAATACATGGAAGAAAACACTCTCATGCCATACAAAATCCCTCATAAAAAGGTAGGTAGTGGGTAGCCAAAGGGGGGGACCAAGGGATGCCAACTTCTTACTTCTGTTGGCTTGGGGTGGACTACTTCATTCCTATGCAAGCTGGCATGAATCATGGGATTCATGTTTATCTATTTTGACTTTCATTCTTGTCATGCTGGCGTGTGGAGTTGGTGTGCTTAGGGTGTGGAAGGGGTGTTCTGGCGTATGGTCATCAACTCCCATGCATGGGCCGACTTCATGATCCTCCAAGTAATCCTAGGTGAAGAAATCCATAGTATGACTGGGACTCCATGCGGTTGCTAAGGTGGCACATTGGGTGGTGTCCTTCACATGATTGAGTCTTCTTTGACTAGGCTTGACTCAATACAGACTCAATACAACTGGATATGATTCAAGACTCAGAAAAAGACAAGCTTAACATGAGCTTACATGACTAACTGATCCAAACCCTATTAGAATGAATCCACTCTGAATACAAGATTCAAATGATGAAAAGGAAAACTCTAATAGGCTAAGCCCTTATTACAAACTGGACTCAAACACTACAAAGTAATCCATAGAGGGTTTAGAAGCCTCTATCTTATTCTGGTGCCTCTGGTGTCTGCACCAATTCTCCCGGGGTGGGAGGAACTCAACCCTGTTGAGTAAGGATCACACTGGCACACATATCTTTCGAGAAGATCTAGGTTGAGGCTTTGCAAGTCCTCTCGAGAAATCCATGAATCATCCGATTCTGGCTAGCCTTGCCATCTGACCAGGTAGCGTTGATAGCTGTGGCCCTGGGTCATGATGGCTTGATCTTCCAGGATACGCTCAATCCGTTCTCCTCTCTCAAGCCAATTTATTGGTAGACACTCTGGGCTAGGGTCACTTACAAGGGATGGAGTAGGTCCAAAGGCTTCACTGGGTATCGCTGTCGGTTCCCTATACTCAACCAGGTCTGTGATATTGAAGGTAAAACTAATGCCAAAATTCGAGGGCAAATCGAACACATAGGCATTTGGTCCGACCTTCTCTATCACTCTAAAGGGTCCAGCTCTGCGAGCACTTCTTAACGGTCCTGGGTGAAAACCGCTCAAGCCTAAGCCTAACCATGATAGATCCACTACATTAAATTTCTTGGCTCTTTTCCAGGAATTAGCCAGTTTGTTTCAAAATTAATGCAGGTGGTGAACATGCTGGGCACATGTAGACTCCTAATAGGTGACATAAAGGACTCATACTAACACCTAACAAAGTGTAGACTATGCATTCCTATTGAGAGGAGTTTTGTTGGACTCTTATGGGCCTAAACTTAACAGATTATTGACTCTCTAAGTCTGACCCTAGTGTGGTATGCACATAAGAATTTACAATGGACTCCTAGCAAATGCCATAAAGTCTTCCAAAAGTAGGTCGCAAACCTAACATACTCAAAGAATTGGTGTAACTTTCTTAATAAAGCATAATTGGAAAGTTTGGGCAACATTGGAAGCCTTAGGGTAGGGCAGGAAATAAGAATCGGAGTCTTGGGGTAATCCATTGGAAATATAAAATAGACCTTGGTTAGTAGGGATGACCTTAATATTTGAATTTTGATCTATGGGTGACATAAGGTCCACTTGAAGGATGAAGAATTTGGCCATTGCAAGTGCAAGGTCTTTAAGAAAGGATGACTTAATCAGTTCAAGAAAAAGGTCATTAACTAGGGTTAGAGGAATGAACTCTTATAAGGATACTAAAAGAGGTATGGGGTTGAGGCTAAAGGAGTGGGCTCTTCTTGAGGGTATTTACTTATAGGAACCAAGTCCTCACTAATTTTCTATTGTTCTATTACTCCAGGACTAGGCTCTACAATTTCATCTTCGCCTAGGGTTTCCTCAAGCAAGGTACTAGAGTGATCCTCCTGAAAGTCATCTCCTTCGTATTCATCTACTAAACTTATGTCAACCTCATATAAATTTACAATGGGTTCTTCCTCAGGCTCATTAATGCGTTCAGGGGTCTTTTCCTTACAAACTAATGGGATAGGAGTAGTAGGCTGGGTTGAAGGACTTTGCCTAAGAATTGGTCTAGAGGTGCTAATCATGCTGGGCTTAGGTTGGCTCCCCATGAGTTTTTTTTGATGAGACTCGAACTCCCTAGCAATCAGATAAGCTTCCTCTAGAGTATGAATTTTCCATTGAAATAATTCTCCTTGGATGTCCCTACATAGGCCAGCTCGAAACTTTGATATAATCTTATACTCAGGTTCAACTGTGTTGCATCTCCTAATAAACTCAATAAATTGGTCAGTGTATTCAAACACAATCTTATTACCTTGTCTCAAATCATACCATTACTCTAAAAGTTGGTGCTCATAAAATCTACCTAGGTACTTTGCTCTCAACTTACTTCTCATGGATCTCCAAGTAAGTATTTCATCTCCCTATTGATAACATTTATCCTCAATATCTTCCCAGTATCGCCTAGCATGTCGGATTAGCTTACATGTGGCCAATCTAACTTTTTCTAACTCCATCATTTGAGTGTACTCAAAATACCGATCCATTCTTTCTTCCTAATCAATATACACCTCAGGACTAGGCTTCCATCAAAAGTGGATGCATAGGGTTGGGTGTGTCTAACAGGTCTTTCCTCTGGGTCCACCAAGTATGGGTATGGGCTTCTAGGGTTAGACTCAAGGGCAAGATCATGATGATAAGCTCATGGATCAAAGGTACTAGGTCTAGGGGATCTTAATTTAGCATGGGTCCTACGGTCTCCTTCATAGGTCAAAGAATGTTCACCTGTTCGATCAGGCCTATGGGATTCAAGAGAGTCAGGTCTAATATGGGCCTTAGGGGGTCTAAGGGACATGGTTGATGGGCTAATGGGTTCCTAATCTAGTGGACATGCAAGACACAAGATAGTGGACTTCTGACCTAGTACACATGCAAGAAACAAGACAAATTGACTAGGGCTATCTAGACCTAGAGCCCAAATAGAATGGGTTGACTCAACTTACACACAATGCAACTCCTAGTCCTTCAATCGGCCAAGTAAGAGGTGGGATGGTGGGAGGCCCCCTGCTCTTGTAGGGACCCAATTAAGGAACACCAATCTGCTTAGGTCATTTAACACTGTACCACTAGCTTAGACACCAACTTTCAGTAATAGGAGATGAA
This sequence comes from Areca catechu, assembly GCA_021397845.1. NCBI lineage: Eukaryota > Viridiplantae > Streptophyta > Magnoliopsida > Arecales > Arecaceae > Areca > Areca catechu. Next base: position 24,274,069 of record CM038048.1, read on the forward strand.
TTAGGTGCACTAGTCTTTCCACAATGGTTGAACTCGACCTGTTGATGTCCATAGCCCTCTAGGACAAATTAGGTCTACTTGATTTTAATTAGGATTGGGTTCAGATGCAAGGATTGTAGTTTTGGGCTAAGGAGAGGTGATCAAATCCTCCCTCCATCTGATATAGTAAAATTGTCTTTAAAGTAGTTTATGCTCATGATGGCAGGCAGATGAAAATGCAAATTAAGGTTTCAAGTATTTTTGTTGTTTTATGAGTATATGTATTTTTTTATTTTGGTATTTTTTTAAATAGAAATATAATTTGCAGATAATGTCTTAATATGTAGAAAACATGCCAAAAGTTTAAGATATACAAAAATTATATTAAAAGAACCCTAAACTTGCTGAAATTAGCTTTGCTAAAAAACAGGGCAGAACTATTCTCAGGAAGTATTCTAGCTGGAAGAAAATCCATAGACTGAAATAATTCTTGAAAAAATTCTGAGAATTAATGTCAATTATAAAAAATCCAACAAAACAAAAATCATATTTTTATAAGTTTTCTACATGCAGAAACAATTAAAAAACTAGGCTATGTACTGAGATGGCCGAGATGCAAAATTACCCTAATAAAGCACTTTGTTTTCTTCTTCAGGGGTCAATCACAGCGGCACCCCTACATGCCATAGGAGATCCTGTAGATTGGGAAGAGAGGGTCTTGTAGCCCTACTTGTCTCCTATGACTGGACGGCCATGGTAAAGCACCCGATCCAAATATGCAAAGAGAAACTAAGCCCAAACAAGCTCTGATACCAAAATGATGCGGGACTAAATATGCAAGTAAAGTATTTTTATATTTTTATATGTTGAGTTAGGTGTCTAAATCCTAAAAAAAAGGCCAAGAATTAAAGTAGAGAGTTCTATGCAAAAATAAGAAGGAACATCATGTAAAAAGATCCTAAAAGTAATAGAAAAGAGGACTGCCGAGGCTGAGAAGCCTCGGCTAGGCTAATTCCCCTTTAATAATGCTACTGGCAAGTAGAGGGGGTGTACCTGACAGGATCTTATAGATGGATCCTTGCAGAGGTCTCTCTTCGCTCCCGGATGCGACCAGGATGATCAAGCCGAAGACCCCATGGATTCATGGCTTTCAACCCGATGATCCGATCGCTGCCCGGCTGGAATCAATGGATCATAGACTTTAAGAGAGACTTGTAAATCACCTATCAAGGGTTAGAAATCAATGTAGGGATGAATAAATAAATTAAAAATAGCAAGGATGGAAGAGTTTTTGTGTTGAGCGGCCAAGGCTGGAGAGATGGCTTCTAGGGTTTTGATGGTGGCTGGAAGCAAGGTGCATGAAACAATGAAGAAGAAGGGGTTCACACAAATTCCCCTTAGCACACAGCAAGCACACAGCAAAAGTTAGAAAACTCAATTTATATTCATGAAAGATTATGAAATTTTCATACAAGGGGTCCCTTATATAAAGTCATGAGACTTAGGGCCCAAGCAATAGAAAATAAGGAAAATAAGGGGTGCCCACTTTCTTCCTAAAGTGTGGGGCTGAATACATGGAAGAAAATACTCTCATGCCACACAAAATCCCTCCAAACAAGGTAGGTAGTGGGCAGCCAAAGGGGGGGACCAAGGGGTGCCAACTTCTTACTTCTCTTGGCTTGGGGTGGACCACTTCTTTCCTAAGCAAGCTGGCATGAATCATGGGATTCATGTTTATCTATTTTGACATTCCTTCTTGTCATGCTGGCATGTGGAGTTGGTGTGCTTAGGGTATGGAAGGGGTGTGCTGGCATGTGGTCATCAACTCCTCATGCATGGGCTGACTTCATGATCCTCCAAGTAATCCTAGGTGGTGAAATCCAGGGTGTGACTGTGGGAATCCATGTGGTTGCTGAGGTGGCATGCTGGGTGGTGTCCTTCACATGCTTGAGTCTTCTTTGACTGGGCTTGACTCAATACAGACTCAATACAATTGGACATGATTACAAGACTCAGAAAAAGACTATCTCAACATGAGCTGACTTGATTGATTGATCCAAACCCTACTAGAATGAATCCACTATGTATACAGGACTCAAATGATGAAAAGGAAAACTCTAATAGGTTAAGCCCTTATTACAAACTGGACTCAAACATTACAAAGTAATCCACAAAGGGTTTAGAAGCCTCTATCTTGTTCTGGTGCCTCTGGTGTCCACACCAGTTGGGGTTCTCAAGGAGCTTGAGATTAGCAGGGAGAAGGAGAATAAGAGGAAGAAGGGAAGAGAGAGAAGAAGAACAAGGGTAAAAGAAGAGAGGAGAAAGGGAGAGCCAGGGAGAATAAGAGGAAGAATGAAGAAGAAGAGAAAGAGAAGAAGAATCGGGAAAGAAGAAGTAAGAGAAGAGGAGAAGAGAAAGAGAGGGAGTAGCCAAAAGAAGAAAGGGGAATTCTCAAATTTTATTCTCTTGTTCAATCAAATTTTCTAATAACAAGACCCTTTAAATAGACTCTAAACCTCAACAACCTAGAGGCCAACTCTACCAAAACTCTTAAACTTCCTACTAATCTAAAATAAATTTTAAAATAATCTAAACTAATCTACTTCCATTCTCTGAGACTATGAATGAGTTGGATATAAGAAAAATAAATCCAATCTCCATACATGTAGGTAAAATAAAAAAAATAAATATATATGTCTACTCCAAAAAATGCTGGGTATGTATCAAAATCTGTACTGAGCAATCTTCTTATCATTTTTTCGAGGGTGAGTAGAACTCGACTCCATCGAGTTAAGCTTCATACTGCTCTATACTCAAAAAGGTCTGGATTAATTCTCTATAGCTCATCTCGGATAATCCAGGAATCTTTTGACTATAGCCTACCTTGCTAGTGAACCAAATAGCCATGATAGTCTTAAAACCCCAGTGAACTTGTCTGCTCATCTAGGATGAGATCGACTCATCATACTGTTCTCTCAATTGGACTTGTAGGCACTCAATAGAAGTGCATCACTCACAAAGGATGGTATAGGCTCAAATAGATCACTTGGTATAATGCTAGTTCTTTATATTCAATTAAATCCGATATATTAAAAGTTGAACTAATCCCATAGCTAAATGGTAGTTCAATAATATAGTATTAGGTCCAACTTTCTTTAAAATCTTGAATAGGCCTATTCCTTAGGTATGTAGCTTCCGAATAGTTCTTGGTGGAAACTGCTTGAGTCTAACCCTAATCATGACATAATCATCTTTAGCAAAATCCTTGACTTGTCCATGAGAATTTATTAATTATTTTTTGATTACTTATATTAATTTTATTACTGATCTTTTTATGTAGACTCCTAATATACTCTGCAAAGGATGATGCTGACTTTAATACTCTAGAATGCATAATAAGATATACAATATTATTATTATTATTATTATTATTGAAGTTTGAGCATTCATCATATTCTTCTTTTAGCTATCAAATCCCATAGCTTTTATATTTATTATCGATAAGAGGTCTACCTTATAAGAGAGTGCATCAATAGCTTTGGTATATATATCTGCTTCATGCCTTATGACAAAGGTGTAGGCTTGAAGGAACTCAATCCACTTTCTAGGTTTCAAAATTAATTTTTTTTTTGAATTAAGAAACCTAAAGGTTGTGGTTTGAATATAGGACAAATTCTCTTAGAAGCAGATAATGCCTCCAAAACTTAAGAACTTGGACCATAACATAAAACTCTTTAGGATAGACATGGCTCAATAGACATCTATGCTTTAAAGGGATAGATAGAGTACTTATCCAAGCCACATTATATGGACTCGAGTGATCCACATGTACCAAAAATCTAGGCACAAAATGATATAAAGGGAGATGGCATCAATGCAGCTACCACTATCGATGTTTTTCTTGCATATTTTATTATCTTGAAAAACAAAGGTATGAAGAATAATAATCTTGTTTCCATCTTTAATCACTTTGAGTTGGTTCAATATATATCTATCTACTTTTAGTTGTTCCTCAAGTGTAGTGTTAATATGGATAGTGTCATACTTATTGTAACTGTTGGCTAATTCTGAGTTCGCTATATAGACTTCTTCTTTAAGATCATTTTTAGGATTTTTATTTTTAAACTTCTTTATAAGTAGGGCTATGGATAGGCACTGACTAGCAATATGATCCAGTCCATTGCACAAAAAGCAATGAGTTTTGAAACTGATTCCTTGGAAAGTCTCTCTTATGACTTCTTTTTTTTTATCGACCTTCTTGGTTGACTGTGTCATAAGTCTAAGAGGAGTATTTCTAATCTTGTCATTCTTAGCTCAGTTTTTATCTATATTTTCTAACATTACTCCATTTTCTTAACAAATTCTAGTCAAATTATTAATTTTGTCCATGAGAGTTTGAAGGGTTGCAGCAAATTAGTTGGAATCTATTTTGCTATTTGACTCTAAAGGTTTAGGATCGTACTTTGCTCCTGACTTGGTGGTCATACAGTGGTGCGGACACCAGAGGAACCAGAATAAGACAGAGGCTTCTCAACCCTCTATGGATTAATTAGTAGTGTTTGAGTCCATTTATAATAAGGGCTTAGTCCATCTGAGTTATCATTTTATTATTTGAGTCCTGTACCAGCCAACTCATGTTGAGCTAGTCTTCTTCCAGAGTGCTGTACATGTCAGCCCAAGTACAAGAGAAGACCAAGCTAGTCCAAGTGAAGACCAACCCAACTGAAGACATGAAGACCAACCCAACTGAAGACATGAAGACCATGGAAGGCCCAGAAGAAGTAATCAGAAACTCTGGAATCATATCGGAAGCCCGGGAGCCCTGGACCACTGCCTGAAGCAGATTGGGCCAGTCAAGGCCCAAGAGAGGAGCTAGGGCACCACATGCTTATGGTTACCTTCCCCTTGGTCGGCCACTTAGAGTCACCCCTCTTGGCCGACCAAGGCAAGAGAGAGGAGAGAAAATTGAGGGATTTTTCTACCTAAACCTACCATGTATTCTAGCTAGGATTTGGGTGGGATTCAGATTCCTAGGTAATGACTAATGTAACCTTACTTTGGGGCCAAGTCTAAGAGTCTATTTAAGAGACTCTACTCTCTTATATGAAGGCAACTTTTCCATGAAATAATATTAAGTTTATAATTACTACTGTGTGCTTTGCTGTGTGCTAAGGGGATTCTATGTGAGCCCCTTCTTCTTTTCTATTTTCTGTGTCCTGCTTCCGGTCATCAACGAACCCTAGAAGATTTCTCAAACCCTGGCTGCCAACTCATAACTCCTTTTTCCCTTTCTATTTTCTCACTCATATCTTCATCCTTGCTTCGATTCCTAACCCCTGAAAGGTTGTTTGTGGGTCCCTCAACTCCTATGAATCCAACGACTCCAGCCGGGTATCAATCGAATCATCGAGTTGAAAGCCGGGAATTTGCGAGTCTCCGACTTGATTTTCTAGGCCACATCCGAGAGTGAGAGCGACCCCTTCATATACGATTTGCACCAAGTGCATCAACCATTGTCTGGTATACCCCCTCTGCCTGCCAGTCCCTTTATTGAAGATGAACTAGCCCAATCAAGACTTCTCAGCCTTGGCGATCCACTTTATATTGCTTTTTAGGTCCTGTTATGCATGCTTTTTGCTTCTTAATTTCATATAGAACTCTCTACTTAGTTTCTTGGTATGATCTTTGGGATTCAGACATATAACTTAATATATAAAAACAAAAAATTAATATGCATGCATATCTAGTTCCGCATCATTTGGTATTAGAGCCAGTTTTGGGCTCAGTTCTCTTTGGATATTCGGATCGGGTGCTTCACCATGGCCATCCGGTCATAGGAGACTAGTAAGGCTGCAAGACCCTCTCTTCCCAATCTACAGGATCTCCTATGGTGGTAGGGGTGCCACTATGAATTGACCCCTGAAGAAGAACACAAAGAGTTCCATTAGAGTTTTTGCATTCTCGGCCTTCTCAGTACATCCCTTGTTATTTTAATTGTTTCTACCTGCATAGAACCCAACAAATTCTAAAATTTATTTTTTGAATTCCTCTAATTGAAATTAGTTTTCAAAATTTTCTCAAGAATTATTTAGGTATATGGATTTTCTAGCAACCAAAACACTTCCTGAGAACAGTTTTGGTCTATTTTGGCAGCAAAGCCGATTTCGAAAAGTTTAGGATGAAAAGAATATGCCCTATAAGCCAATCAAAATTGTATTCTAATAGGATATTCATACATCTTCCAGACCAATGTATTGATAATTTTATCAATAAAGGCATTATTTTTATCATTCGCTGTGTCTTAATTATAAATTAGGAAATGATAAACCCCATAGATTAAGGCTATGGTTTTAGGGTTATGATGTAATCATACCAGTGAGACCTAAAACCTTGAAACCTTAATCTAAATATTCCTGGTCGGTGGAATTTTGAGTAGGGGTTCAATGTTTCCAGAAAGACCAGCACATTCTATGTATGTTTGGGTGATGATCTCACTGTCACAGGTGTAGGACACTAATACTAGAATATGGGTGCTTATTAGGTAATAAGTTCACTGAATGGATCCAACCTGAGATTTTCTAATGGAGCCTTATCTGCTTGTTAATAGAATATTCTCATAGTAGAAAGTTATATATATAATCCTTTGACCTGAGATTACCATGGAACCTTGTATCCAAGAAACCATGTTTTGGTTCATACTCATTCATGACTAAGTCATGTACGAGATGTTCTGGATATGGTGGATTGAATATGAAGGTTGTGAGTAGATCAATATGGAAACGATCACTCCTAGTAAGAGGAGATTGCATCCTACTTGTTTTTAATTACTTGATGATTCAGGAGTCTTTGATCAAAGCATAATGAATATTAGAAATGGTTTCTAATATTGCATTAAATTTGAATCATCATTATCAAATTGAAACAAATATGAATATGATATTGAATTTGACATAATTCCATATTCAGAGTCATATTCGAGATGTTTGGTGATTGCAGGATTGAATTGTATAGTAGCTTTCCACTGAAGGGTATTTTTGGTATTTCCACAAAAAATTTCATGTCTTCCGGGTAGGCATGAAATATTGCTAGACATCAATCATGTCTTGTAGGTTGATCAAATTAAATAGTTTTAATTAGATCATGAATTAGAATGAGTTCTAATTTTCAATCGGGTTAGCTCGGTTTGACCTAAATCGGTTAGAAAGAGTTCTAATCAGGTTAGGTCAACTTGCACTCGAACCTACTGCTAGCTAGATGTGGAACCCAATGGGTCACACATGAAAGAGGATTGATCAAGGATTTAATTTGGATTAAATCATGTTTGCAGGACAAACACACTAGCATGTGTTGCAAACCCTAGCTCGAAATCAAATCGGATTTGAGTTTATGGTTATGAATTGGCCTTAATTGGGTTCTAATTAAGCCTAATTGAAGACTAATTAAGTAAATTGGGTTTTTGGGCTAATCCATGGCTAACCTAATTGGCTAAGCAAACACCAAAATCAGCCCCTCCACTTGCCTATTTTATTTTGTGCACCAAATGAGAAGAGTCCATGCGCGCATGGACTCTTCACATCTTAGCGAATAAAAATTTTCGTGAAGAATTTTGGGGTGGCCTCCTTTCAAAAATTAGCACCCCTTTTGTTGATCATTGGATGGCCATCAAATGGTGGGAATTTAATCTGGATTTTAAGAAAGGCGTGGTTGCTTCCCAGTAGCGTGAATTCACGTCTCTTTGGAGATTTAAGTTCGCGACTTCTTCTTTTTAAATTTATCACGACTTTTCCTTTAAGAAAAGCTGTGAGATTTAATCTGGAAGGCCATGAGAAATTAAGAAAGGGTGTGAGAAGAGTTTTGCAGAGAGATGTGATCTTTGGATTGACATCTATACATAAACTATTTAAGGAGTGGTATTATGGGTGTTTTGTTTACTGGTTTTTTCTTCCTCTCCTGAAAACCGTTTCCCTCTTTTCTTGTTTAAGAAGACTTTCCTTTACAGAGTTAGAACTCTATTGAAACTCTAATCTATAACAAGAGTAAGAGTGAAACTCTTGAAAGGCAAAGTCACAGGTTAGGGTTTTCACTTAAACCTTAATCAACATAGAGATATGATAAGCTTTATAGTCATCATTATGATATAAGGTTACCCTGGCATAATGGTGGATCCATTATGTGGTAGATGGTTGTCCTAGAATGATGACACACCTGGCACATATATGCTTAGACTGTAGATTGCTGTTTTTAGAATGTGCTTGAGTTTTAAAGCCCTCTTAAAAAAAAAAAAACATATTAAGTTGTAGTATGATTAACAAATAGCAATATTGGTCCGGATGTACAATAAATCAATTCGGTGTCTAGAAAGATGGTTCATGATCGGTAAAGAGATCATGGTTTTTAATTGGTTCCGTTGTCTGACCTGGCCAATTTTTATTGGTGTCTAGGAAAGCAATGGGGGGACTCCCACCTCTCTCCCACCTGCCTGGCCGAGTTGATTAATTATTATTTTGGACTAGCATGCTTAGTGTTAACCTACTACATTAGGGCCTTCCTTCATGCTAAAGTACTATTATATTATAAACCATATTAGGTTTGTTGTGTTACTGCAAGACCTAATATAGTGAATGATGTAAGGTTACTTTAGTGCATAGAGATGCTTACATGATATTCAATATAATACTTTGTTGTGTTACTGCAAGGGTATTTATATTTGAATGTTGACTGTATTGAAATGAAGGGTCTTACTTAACTAAAATATTATGGTTTGTTGTGTTACTGCAAGGCCAATAATATTTTAGAGGCAAAGTTTTTATTGTTGAATTGTATTAGATACAATTGGAAAGAGTTTCCTACCTATGAACTTATAGAAGATTTGTTGTGTTACTGCAAGATCTTCTATAAGTAATTAGGATCTCAACACCACTAATTGTATGACATAATGAGGGCTATGACATTTAGTAGGATACATAATTAAATTAAAGTCCAAATTTAATTATGATTGTCAATACATGGTTGTTTGCTTATGTAATGTTTTTATTAATGTAGATAAATGGCATCTTCGTTATCACTGCGAAGCATTTTAGATACCAACAAATTAACTGGTCCAAATTATGTGGATTGGCTGAGGAATCTAAAGATTGTACTCAGTTCAGAGAAGCTTGCTTATGTTCTTGATACCCCTAGTCTTACTCCACTAGGGGATGATGCTACAGAGGAAGATAGGGCCACATATAAGATGTGGCAGAATGATTCTCTTTCTGCTAAGTGTATCATACTTGCCTCCATGACTAATGAGATACAGAGACAGCATGAAAGTATGGATACACATTCCATATTGCTCAATCTTAAAGAGCTCTATGGGGAACATAGCCGAACTGCTTGATATGAAATATCCAAACAATTGTTCCATGCTAGAATGACAGAGGGCTCATCTATACAAAACCATGTACTAATAGTTATTGACCTAATCACTCGATTAGGTCAATTAGGTTTTGTTATGGATGGGGAGTTAAATCAAGATCTGATCCTTCAGTCACTCCCGGAATCATTCTCCTAGTTTGTTCTAAATTATCATATGAACAAACTAAATACTTCTTTACCCGAGCTGTTAAACATGCTAAAAATAGCCGAGTGCCATATCAAGAAGGATAAGGCTCCACTTCTTCTTGTAAAAGGGAACAGCAAGAAGAAGGCAGGAAAAAAGGGTTTTAGTAAGAAGAAACTAAACCCTAAAGATGGCATCAGCAAGAAAAAGGGAAAGAAGGCCTCTGACAAGATGACCTGTTTCTTCTGCGAAAAAGCGGGTCATTGGAAAAGGAACTGCAAGGCCTACCTTGCAAGTTTGAAGCCCGGTGCATCAGATGCGCCAAAAGGTATGTATGAGATACATACAATATTGTCATTGAATTCTTCCATTTCAAATACTTGGGTATTAGATACCACCTGTGGTTACCATATCTGCAAATCATTGCAGGGGTTGCAAAGGCTTAAAATATTAAAGGAAGGTGACTTCGAACTCTATGGTGCTGGAGGAGAAATCATCCAAGCTGAAGCTGTAGGGGTCTATTACTTGAAGTTACCATCTGGGAAGAACTTAGAGCTAAAGAATTGTTATTATATGCCTAAGATCATTAGAAATATTATATCTGTACCCTTGTTGTTAGAACAAGGTTATGTAATAGATGTAAAGAGCAATGGTTGCTCTATTAAGTTTTCTAATGAAATTATTTGTTCTGGCATGTTTTGCAATGGTATCGACTCTATCATTCAATGACAATGTGTTTCATATTAATGAACATAAATGAAAGAGAGAAAATTTGAATAACACATTACTTTGGCATTGTCGCCTTGGTCATATTAGTGAAAACAGGATTAGCAAGTTATACAAGAAGAAAATCCTTGATCCTTATGATTATGAATCATTAGGAACTTGTGAATCATGTCTCATGGGTAAGATGACCAAGACTCCATTTAGTGGACATGGAGAGAGGACAACTGAGTTATTAAGACTTGTACATACTGATGTATGTGGTCCAATGACAACTCAGGCTAGAGGAGGATACTCTTACTTCATCACATTTACTGATGATTTATCAAGGTTCGGATATGTGTATCTTATGAAACACAAATCCGAAGCTTTTGATAAGTTCAAGGAGTATCAAAGTATGGTCGAAAAACAAACCAGGAAAAGTATAAAAGTTCTTCGATCTGATCGAGGAGGAGAGTACTTATCCACGGAGTTCTTAGACCATCTTAAAGATAATGGAATTCTCTCGGAATGGACTTCTTTTACACCGCAGCTTAATGGTGTAAGTGAAAGGAGGAATTGTACCCTATTAGATATGGTACGGTCCATGATGTACTTCATAGATTTACCTATTTCATTCTGGGGTCATTCCTTGGAAACTGTTGCATATATTCTGAACAGAGTACCTTCTAAATCTGTCTCTAGTACTCCATATGAAGTATGGAGTGGAAAGAAACATTATCTTAAATATTTTAAGATATGGGGATGTCCGGCTTTTGTTAAAAGAAATTTTTGACATAAGTTGGATACTAGAGCAGATAAATGTCTATTTGTAGGATATCCTAAAGAAACTAGAGGATATCTATTCTTTAACCCTACTGAACAAAAGGTTTTTGTCAGTAGGCATGCCACTTTTCTGGAAAAGGAATTTATCCTACAAAAGAATAGTGGGAGAAGTATTGAACTTAATGAAGTTCAAGGGAAACAGATAGACAATTCTCAACCACAAGAACACATAATTAGGTTAGAACCAGAACACACAACTCCACCCCATAGGTCTAATAGAGTGTGAAATGCACCTCAGAGGTATGGGTTTATTATTGAGAATAATGAAGCCCAAATCATTGAAAATGATGAACCTTTGACCTATACAGAAGCTGTCATGAGTAGGGACTCAAACAGATGGCATCAGGCCGTAGAATCTGAAATAGACTCGATGTATGTCAACCAAGTATGGAATTTGGTTGATCCCCCTAAGGGTGTAAACCCAATAGGGTGCAAATGGGTCTATAAGAAAAAGATTGGAGCGGATGGTCAAGTCAAAACTTATAAAGCTAGATTAGTGGCTAAGGGTTTTCGACAAAAACAGGGCATTGATTATGATGAAACATTTTCACTTGTTGCCATGCTCAAATCCATTCAGATTTTACTTGCAATTGCTGTATACCATGATTATGAAATCTGGCAAATGGATGTGAAGACTGCATTCCTTAATGGTTTCCTTGAGGAAGAAGTCTACATGTCACAGCCAGAGGGTTTTGTCTTAGAAGACAGGCCTAATCAGGTATGTAAGCTTAAGAAATCCATTTATGGATTGAAGCAAGCTTCCAGGAGGTGGAACATCCATTTTGATGTGACCATAAAAGAATTTGATTTCATCAAAAATGTAGATGAACCATGTGTGTATAAGAAGACTAGTGGGAGTGCCATAGTCTTATTGGTTATGTATGTAGATGACATACTCCACATTGGGAATGACATCCCAATGTTACAATCATTTAAAGTTTGGCTATCAAAACAGTTTTCAATGAAAGACTTAGGAGAAGCATCTTATATACTGGATATAAAGATCTATAGAGATAGATCTAAAAGGATGCTAGGGTTATCCCAGTCAAGGTACATTGACTTAGTGCTGAAGAGATTTAGCATGGATGGGAGTAAGAGAGGTTATCTTCCCATAAGTCAAGGCATACACCTCTCCAAAAGGATGTCTCCAAAGACTCCTGAAGAGAGAAATAAAATGAGTTCTATACCTTATGCTTTGGCAATAGGGTCTATAATGTATGTTATGTTATGTACTAGGCCTGATGTAGCATATGCCTTAGGCATAAGCAGTAGGTTTCAGGCTGATCCAGGAGAAGATCATTGGAAAGCTATAAAAAATATTCTTAAATACTTGAGAAGGACTAAAGATATTTTTCTGGTATATGGAGGTTTTGATCTTAAACTAGAAGCCTATTCAGATTCTAGTTTTCAATTAGACCCAGATGATAGCAAATCCATATCAGGATATGTCTTTATCCTAAATGGTGGAGCAGTGAGTTGGAAGAGTACGAAGCAGCAGACTGTAGCTGACTCAACTACTGAGGCAGAATAAATAACTGTTAGTGAAGCTGCCAAGGAAGCTGTTTGGATGAAGAAGTTCATCACAGAGTTGGGCATTGTTCCAGAGATTGAGAATCCAGTACCACTTTACTGTGACAACACAGGTGCTGTTGCTCAAGCTAAGGAACCTAGAGCCCATCATAAGTCAAAGCACATTCTGAGATGCTTCTATCTTGTTCGAGAGATCGTGGAAAGATAAGAAGTCTACATTAAAAGAGTAGAAACAAAGAAAAACATAGCAGACCCATTCACTAAGGCTCTACCACAGCGAGAGTTTGATCGCCACCTCAACTGTATGGGGTTAAAATTTAAAGGCGATTAGCTTTAGTGCAAGTGGGAGATTGAAAGGAATATGCCCTATAAGCCAATCGAAATTGTATTCTAATGGAATATTCTTATATCTTCCAAACCAATGTATTGACAATTTTATCAATAAAGGCATTATTTTTATCATTCGCTGTCTTAATTATAAATTAGGAAATGATAAACCCCATAGATTAAGGCTATGATTTTAGGGTTATGATATAATCATACCAGTGAGACCTAAAACCTTGAAACCTTAATCTAAAATATTCCTGGTCGGTGAAATTTTGAGTAGGGGATCAATGTTTCCGGAAAGACCAGCACATTCTATGTATGTTTGGGTGACTGATCTCACTGTCATAGGTGTAGGACACTAATACTAGAATGTGGGTGCTTATTAGGTAATAAGTTCATTGAACGGATCCAACCTGAGATTTTCTAATGGAGCCTTATCTGCTTGTCAATAGAATATTCTCATAGTAGAATGATATACATATAATCCTTTGACATGAGATTACCATGGAACCTTGTATCCATGAAACCATGTTTTGGTTCATACTCATTCATGACTAAGTCATGTACGGGATATTCTGGATATGGTGGATTGAATATGAAGGTTGTGAGTAGATCAATATGGAAACGATCACTCCTAGTAAGAGAAAATTGCATCCTACTTGTTTTTAATTACTTGATGATTCGGGAGTCTTTGATCAAAGCATAATGAATATTAGAAATGGTTTCTAATATTGCATTAAATTTGAAATATCATTATCAAATTGAAACAAATATGAATATGATATTGAATTTGACGTAATTCCATATTCAGAGTCATATTCGGGATGTTTGGTGATCGCAGGATTGAATTGTATAGTAGCTTTCCATTGAAGGGTATTTTTGGTATTTCCATCAAAAATTCCATGTCTTCCGGGTAGGCATGAAATGTTGCTAGACATCAATCATGTCTTGTAGGTTGATCAAATTAAATAGTTTTAATTAGATCATGAATTAGAATGAGTTCTAATTTTCAATCGGGTTAGCTTGGTTTGACCTAAATCGGTTAGAAAAAGTTCTAATCAGGTTAGGTCAACTTGCACTCGAACCTACTGCTAGCTAGATGTGGATCCCAATGGGTCACACATGAAAGAGGATTGATCAAGGATTTAATTTGGATTAAATCATGTTTGCAGGACAAACACACTAGCATGTGTTGCAAACCCTAGCTCGAAATCAAATTGGATTTGAGTTTATGGTTCTGAATTAGCCTTAATTGGGTTCTAATTGAGCCTAATTGAAGACTAATTAAGTAAATTGGGTTTTTGGGCTAATCCATGGCTAATCCAATTGGTTAAGCAAACACCCAAATCAGCCCTTCCACCCGCCCATTTTATTTTGTGCGCCAAATGAGAAGAGTCCATGCGCGCATTGACTCTTCACATCTTAGCGCATAAAAAATTCCGTGAAGAATTTTGGGGCGGCCTCCTTCCACAAATTAGCACCCCTTTTGTTGATCATTGGATGGCCATCAAATGGTGGGAATTTAATCTGGATTTTAAGAAAGGCGTGGTTGCTTCCCAATAGCGTGAATTCACGTCTCTTCGGAGTTTTAAGTTCGCGACTTCTTCTTTTTAAATTCATCGTGACTTTTTCTTTAAGAAAAGCTGTGAGATTAAATCTGGAAGGCCATGAGAAAATAATAAAGGGCATGAGAAGAGTTTTGTAGAGAGATGTGATCTTTGGATTGACATCTATACGTAAACTATTTAAGGAGTGGTATTACGGGTCTTTTGTTTACTGGTTTTTTCTTCCTCTCCTGAATACTGTTTCCCTCTTTACTTGTTTAAGAAGAGTTTCCTTTACAGAGTTAGAACTCTGTCGAAACTCTAATCTATAACAAGAATAAGAGTGAAACTCTTGAAAGGCAAAGGAAAGAAATAGAAAATTTTTCCTTCTCTCTTGTAAAAGGACAATAGTTATCTTAGTAGTTTTTCTTTAAGACAAAATTTATTCATTTAGGACATTCATCTTCCTTCAAGAAGGTAGTGTTCTTTTGAATAAGTGTTTAAGGGAAAACAAGGACAAGGCTAGGAAGAAGGAAGTACAAAGGAAGAGGGACCATTTCCTAGAAGAGTTAGTGTCTTGATTGCTTCTCTTGTGGATCACCGTTGGAGGGTGGATGTTTGGACACCTGGTGGAGTGATCAAGTTTGCTTCAATAAATCTATCACCAAATTTGGATTTAGCGATCTAAGGTTGGTGCTTTAACTTAATGTGTTATTTAATTGCATGTTTGTATGATTTTGTCTATAATAAGGAGGTCTTGTTTTTAGGGTTCGGTAAGGATTTCATAATAATTTTGAAATCCATGCTTCTGCCCTTGTTATTGAATCCTTTCATAAGATTCCTTCAGTATAATTTTTACGTATCTTTAATTTTGGCATGTTCCCTGCATATTAGGTCATATTCTACAAGTTATCTTTCTATTTAAGAAAATACCAAAACATAAAAAAAAAGTTACATATATTCATAAAACACCAAAAATAGCTAAACCCTAATTTGCATTTTCATCTGCCTGCCATCATTGTATAAAATACTTTAAGGGCACTTTCTATTCAAGATAAGGGAAGGAGGTCATTACCTTTCCTTAGCCCAAAACCACCATCCTTGCATTCTGTCCCAAGCCTAACTTAAAATTAACTAGACTTAATTTGCCCTAGTGGGCTAGGGACACCCATTGGTTAGATTCAATCATTGTGGAACGACTAGTGCATCCAATTCATTTTCTATTACTGGATACTAGTGTCTAGGTAAGAGGTACAGTGTCATATGACCTAAGCGGATTGGTGGTTCCTTAATCGGGTCCCTGCGAGAGCAGGGGGGCCTCCCACCATCCCACCTCTTACCTGTCCAGATTGAAGGACTAGGATTTGAGTTATGTGTAAGTTGAGTCAACCCATTCTGATTGGGCTCTAGGTCTAGGCAGTTGTAGTTGAGTCAGTGTTGAGTCTTGCATGAGCACTAGGTCAGGAGCATCATATCACCCACCATCTCCACTTTTGGTTGAATCCATGGACAATCCTGAAGCCCAAATTAAAGCCCTTACTGAACAGCTAACCCAATCCCTTGCTCAGGTGACTACCTAGATGACTCAGTTGACCCTGTCCAATACCCAAACCAACAATAGACTTGACCACTTAGTTAATAGGTTTGATCAAGTAGAAGACCGTATAGGGACCTTAGAGAGAACCCATGGGTCGTAGTCTGAACCAGATCCTAAGTCACCTCCCCATCCTAGGAGAACCCCTTGCCATGATCCTTACTATGAGGTTGACCCTAGGAGAACTCCAAACCCTGATCCCTACTTTGAGGCTAAACCTAGGAGAGCCCATCGTCATGACCCAATCCCAGAGGTTCGTCCAAGGAGACCCAATCAGGACTTCATAGACCAGGAGGATAGAGCTTACAAGAACATAAGGTTAGAAGCCCCCACTTTTGATGGTTTTCATGATCCTAAGGTTTATATAGATTGGGAGGGAGATGATGACCAGTACTTTAAGTGGTATGATATATCTGAGAAGCATAAGTTTAGGTTTGCCAAGCTTAAGTTGGTCCGCGAGGCCAGGTTATATTGGATGAGTGTTGAGAGAACACTTAGACAAGGAGGTCATGATCCCATAGTCACCTGGAGGGCCATGAAGGTCAAGCTTAGAGGGAAATACGTTCTTACCTCATATCATTATGGTTTATTGGATCAGTGGCAGTGATTAAATCAGGGTAGCAAGAGTGTAGATAAGTACATCATGATATTTGATGAGTATTCCATATGATGTGACTTAAAGAGGCTGAGGATGTTGTCCTATCTAGGTTTAGGGCTAGCCAGAGAGATGATATTAAGATGGAGCTCTACATGAGAGAGGTTAGGGACCTGGACCATGCCTACCAGATTGATAGGAATTATAAGCATTTCCAGAGAGGGCCCGTCTACCGTAAACCCGAGCCCACTAGATACCCTAGTTAGTACCCAGGAGCTAGCCAGTCCCACCAAAGCCGACCCAATTTTAGCCGACCTAGCCCGAGTCGACCCAGTCTGAGCCACCCTGACTAGAGTCGACCCCAGCCTAGTACTCCTTTGACCCGTAGAGAGGATAGAGGTAAATCTGTAAAGGTCCACAGGAGTCCCAATGATGGGGGACTAACTGAATGCAAAAATGAAGAATGATGCAAGCGATTTGTTGGTTTTGTGAATTTTAGATTTTTGTGGTTTTCTTTGGATTCCCGAAAATAAGTAAGAGTTGATCTAGGGTTCTATAATAATAAGAACTATCAAGCATGTAAGTAGTCCCTAAACAATGATAAAGAGAGGACCCCGGGATTGAGAAATCCCGTAGGACTTAGCTCTTCGATCAAGACCTACTTAGGAGTCATGGGGCAAACCTCAAAGATCTGAAGCGCCCGATGCAGAGATCGCTCACTTTGGTGGATGCGGCTTGGATGATCGAGTCGTCAACCCTGCGGAGGCGCCGGTTGGCTGTCTGAAGATCTCGATGGTAAAGAAAACCGTCTTTGTACTCGAGTCACCTGGAGGACCTGCGAGCATTCAAAGAAGATAAAGGTTAAGTTTCAATCGAAAGGAAAGCAATGGAAGAATGAAAGAAAGAGTTGTTGAAGTGATGGTAGAGTTCTTCTTGATTCGGAGCTGGATGATGGAGTTGCGGAAGTGACGGTAGTTTGAGGCCTCACACCTCTCGATGCTCGAAGGTGAAGGTGCTCCCTCATGGAGATCGACGTTCTTAGTGAACGAAGGCAACTAGAAAGTGATTGGACTCAAGAAATGTATTTTTTTTCATTCATCAAAGAGTAACCTTACAAAGGAGGGGTTAGGTCCTTTAAATAGGCACCTTAGGACCCTTTCGAAATTCAAATGAAAGATTACAAAATTTCTTGAATGGGCGCCCAAAACCTTTGACTTTCTTCTCTCCTTGGCCGACCAAGAGATGGCTTGATTGGGCGTGGCATGATGCAAGGCTTGGAGGAGGGATCTTGGCACCTTGAACATGGAAAGAAGCTTCTTTGTTTTGGAAGAAAACATGAAGAGAGGCTTGGAGCAGGGCATGTGTTCTTCTTCCTTCCTTGGTTGTGCATCCTTTTTTGGTACAAGGCATGACATGGGGAGTGGCAAGTGGAGGCGCCCATGGATCTTGTCCCTTCCTTCCAAAGGGGTTCAAACAATTTGGGAAGAAGACTTGATTGGAGGGCTTGAAGCAAGGGATTTGAATTCCCAACTTCAACTCCCCTTTGACCTTCTCTTTGACCGACCACCCTTGCTTGGAAAGGAGCTTGATAGGGGGAGGGAAAAAGGGCTAGTGGCAAGTAATGTATTCCTCCTCTTTGGGCATCCAATGATGGGAAGTGTGCTGCCCACATTGCAAGTTGTCATGGCACCACATAGGATGAAAAGGTGGGCCCTGAGCTGACTTGGATTCCTTTCTGACTTGGCTCCAAGGAGACTAAATTTTAAGACCAATTCTTGCATGGACCCATACTTCCAGCAGACTCAGACTGGACTCAATTTATGCCTGGACTCAGTACAGGACACAATTTGACCCAATTGGTGAAAGTACATACTCAATTTAAAGCAAAAGAAAATTACAAGGTTGAGGCTTGAAGCCTTATTACGAGACCTGAAAAATTGGAACCCTAATTGGACATCCATAGAGGGTTGAGGAGCCTCTGTTGGATTCTGGTACCCACCCCAGTTCTCCCGGGGTGGGAGGAACTCGACCCTGTCGAGTAAGAGTTGAGTTGGCTTATGTACTCCTCCAGAAGGTCGAGATCGAGGTGCTACAAGTCCTCCTGGATAATCCACGAGTCATCAGACTCAGGTCGGCCTTGCCATCAGACTAAGAAACGTTGATAACCTTTGCCCCGGGTAGTGATAGCTTAGTCATCCAAGATACGCTCGATCCACTCTCCTCTCTCAGGTATAATTGAAGGTGGACACTCAGGTTCGGGTTCACTCTCAAAAGAAAGGTCAGGCCCAAATGGCTCACTAGGAATGTTTGCTGGTTCCCTGTACTCGACTAAGTCTGAGATTTTGAAAGTCGAGCTAATGCCATAATTCAGGGGTAGCTCAAGAACGTAGGCATTAGGGCCGACTCTCTTTATCACTCTAAAGGGGCCAGCTCCATGAGCATGAAATTTCTTAATGGTTCCTGGTGGAAACCGTTCAGGCCTAAGCTTAATCATTACAGAATCCCCAATTTCAAACTCTTTGGCTCGTTTTCAGGAATCAGCCATTTTTTTTTATGCATTATTACTTAGATTAATTTTATTGCTAATTTCCTTATGTATATCTTTAATATGCTGTGCAAAGGATTCGGCGGACTCAGAGACACGAGCATGGATAGGTAGGGGAATCAAATCAAGGGGTCGGTTAGGCTTGTAACCACTCACAATCTCGAAAGGACTTTTCCCGGTGGTCCTATTCACAAAACTGTTGTAGGCAAACTCAGCTCGAGGTAAAAGAAGATCCCAGTTTTCAGTATGTTCACCTATCAAACACCTCAAGAGGTTCCCTAGGCTGTGGTTGACTACCTCAGTTTGGCCATCGATCTGCGGGTGGTAGGCAGTTGAGAACTTAAGCTTGGTACCTAGTAAGTGCCAAAGGAATTTTCAGAAGTAGCTAGTGAATCGGACATCCCTATCGGACACTATGGTTTTTGGAAGGCCATGTAACTTAACCACATGATCAAGAAAGAGCTTGGCAACTTTGGAAGCATCTAGGGTCTGGGAGCAGGGTATGAAATGGGCCATTTTAGAGAACCTATCTACCACTACACAGACTGAATTGTGCTTCCTTGCGGTCTTGGGCAATCCCACTACAAAGTCCATGCTAAGGTCTTCCCAAGGGCAACTAGGCACAGGAAGAGGGGTGTACAGGCCAGTATTCTGTTTTTGTTGTTTACCGATAGCACAAGTTCGGCACCGGGAAACAATGTTAGCTACATCCTTCTTTAGGCTAGGCCAAAAGAACTGGTCTTCTACTGCTAAGATGGTCTTTTCCCTACCAAAGTGATCAGCTAGGCCTCTTGAATGGGTCTCCCAAACTAAGAATTCTCGAAGAGACGTCTTGGGAATACACAACCTATTTGCTTTGAAAAGATAACCATCTTGGAGGGTGTACTAACTAAAGGTGCTAGATGGTTGGTGTTTCTTTGATTGGAAAATCTCTCCAAAGTCAGGACAGGTCTCATATTGCTCTTTCAATCGATCAAATCCTATAACCTCTGTCCTAACGGTATTCAGTAATAGGGCACGATGGCTAAGGGCATCAGCTACCTTATTCTCGGTACCAGCACGATGTTTAAGCACAAAGGTATAGGCCTGGATGTATTCTACCCACTTAGCGTGCCTCGGGTTTAGTCTTTTCTGGGAGTTTAGGTACCGAAGGGCTTCATGGTCAGAGAAAAGGATAAATTCTTGGGGTAAAAGATAATGCCTCCAATACCTAAGAGCCTGAACGACTGCATAGAACTCTTTATCATAAGTCGAGTACTTAACTTTGGCCTCATTGAGTTTCTCGCTAAAGAAGGCCATGAGGTGATTTTCCTGACTAAGCACTCCTCCAATGCCAACTCCCGAAGCATCACAAGCAACCTCAAAAACTTTAGTAAAGTCGGGTAATCATAGGACAGGTGCTTGTATGATTTTATCTTTGATTTCTTGGAAGGCTTTATCTATAGCTTTGGTCCATTGGAAGCCTTCCTTCCTGATGCAGTCAGTGATGGATGCTATGATTGAACCAAATCCCTGAATAAATCTCCTATAAAAAGTGGCTAGGCCATGGAAACTATGCACATCATGGACACTAGTTGGGACTGGCCACTCAACTATGGCTCTAACTTTCTTGGGATTAGCAGAGACTCCTTCTGGGGTGACTACAAAACCTAGGAAGATAACCCTTGTTGTCATGAACTCACATTTCTTTGGGTTGGGATAAAGGCTATTCTTCCTAAGGGTTTGGCAGACTAACCTATGATGGTTAAGATGGTCTTCTTTGGTCCTACTGTAAATCAAAATATCATCGAAATAAACCACCAAAAATCTTCTAGCAAATTCTTTCAGGACTTGGTTCATGACCCTCATAAAGGTGATATGGGCATTTGAAAGTCCAAAAGGCATCACTACCCATTCAAAAAGGTTATCCTTAGTTTTAAATGCCATCTTCCATTCATCCCCGAGTCTAATCCTAATCTGGTGGTAGCCACTCTTAAGGTCTATCTTGGAAAAAATAGTAGCTCCGGCCATCATATCAAGCATATCATCTAAACAGGGGATGGGAAACCTATATTTGATTGTGATCTTGTTTATGGCTCTGATATCTACACACATTCTCCAGGTTCCATCTTTCTTAGGGGTTAGCAAAGCAGGGACGGCATAGGGACTTAAACTCTCCCTAAGAAAATCCTTCCTAAGCAACTCTCCCGCTTGTTTCTGCAATTCCTGGTGTTCGGTGGGGTTCATTCTATAATGGGGAAGGTTGGGTAAGGTGGCTCCTAGGACCAAATCTATGGCATGTTGGATGTCCCTAAGAGGTGGTAGATGATCAGTTAATTCTTTCGGGAAGACATCCTTAAACTCTTCCAGAGCCTTAACTACTTCTTGGGGGTGCTCTACTTGGGTCGGTTCATGACTATCTTTGGTGGTCAAAATCCAAACAGGGGCTCCCTCAGCAATCTCTTTCTCCAATTCCTTAGATTTGATTAGGTTGACTCCAGGCTTCTTTTCCTTAAGACTACTTGATCCTCGCTTAGCCTGGTCCTTAGGCTGAACTGGGTTAATGGTAAATTTCTTCCCATGGTGATTGAAGGTACAACTATTGGTCTGACCGTAAAGAGTAGTATCATGATCATAAAGCCACGGTCGTCCTAAGATAATACTGCTGATGCCCATGGGAAGGACATCACACCAAATCTTCTCTTCATAAGACTGTAATTTGATTAAGACTTGGCACCTAGATTTTATGGATATAGAGGTTGAATCAATCCAAGAGACCTTGTACGGGTTGGGATGAGGGACTGAGGTCAATCCTAGGGCTTTGACAATACTAGAAGAGATAGCATTGACACAGCTCCCACTATCAACTATGATTTTGCAAACCTTATCCCCTAGTTTGACAAAGGTTTGTAGGATGTTTGTCCTAGACCAATCTTCCTGTACTACGTTTTGGGTAAGGATGCACCTAACTACCCCTAGAAGGTCTTCAGATTCAAATTGCTCTTCCTCTCCCTCATATTCTTTCAGTAACTGATCTTCTGGCTCATAGACTTCTCCTTCTGGATTAGTAATGGGTTCTATCTCATTCTCAGTTGGCTCTTCTATGACTAGGGCTGTGGAGGTGCACAGGCTAGCTCGATGTCCAGGTTTATGACACCTAAAGCAAGTGTTTTGGGGAGTGGGACTCTTATAGGCTCCAACAGCTTTACCCTTTTCCTCTCTACTAAAATGGGGTCAGTTCAGATCTAGTCAGCTCGGGCTGGGTCAGCTGGGGTTGGGTCGACTCGAGTCAGGTCGATAAGGATTGGGACGACTTGGGTAAGCCTGACTATATCCTGGGTTAGGTCCTGGGAGTCGACTAGGGTTTCTAAAGGGTTCAGGTTTACGATAGGTAGGAGCCCTCTGGAAATGCTCACAATTCCATGCAACTTGGTAAGCATACTCTAAATCAGTGACCTCTCTAAAGTAAAGCTCTCTCTGGATGTTTGGGTGTAGGCCAACCCTAAACCTAGACAGGGTCACAGAAGCAGATTCTTTGACATGACATCGCATGACATACTCATCAAACTTCGCGATGTAGTCAACCACACTCTTGTTCCCTTGACTCAGATTTTGCCATTGGTCCAATAAACTCTGGTGTAAGAAAGTGGTTGGTACTTCTCCCTAAGTTTGGCTTTCATGCCTCTCCAAGTTGCCATAGGTTCTTCATCTCTCTGTTCTACCAGCCTCTCAACACTATTCCAGAATAACCTAGCTTGGCGAACCAACCTAGTATTGGCAAACTTAAACTTCATCCTTTCAATCATGGTATACCACTCGAAATACTGCTCCATATCCTCCTCCCAATCTACATACACTTTAGGATCTCGACTACCATCGAAGGTAGGGGCTTCTAGCTTGATGTTCCTAAGGGCCCTTTCTTCTTGGTCTATGATCTCGGGATTGAGTCTCCTAGGTTCAAACTCCTGGACTGGGTTAACACGGGGCAGTCTCCTAGGTTCAGCCTCTATGGGTGGTTCATGATGAGGATAATCCCTAGGGGGAAAAGGTGATCCAGACTCAGGCTCGACAGATGGCCTAGGACTATACCTCTCTAAGGTTCCAACTCTCTCTTCAAGCTTATTTAGTTTACTGTTCATCCTAGTCAATTGCTCAAGAAGGTCCTTAAGTTGAACTTCTCTCTCATTCTCCATAGGTTCACCGGATTGGGAATGGTGGGGATGATAGGGTACTCCTGATCTAGTGGACATGGTTAAAGTACACAAAAATGTCTAAGATCTATTAGACCTAGAATCTCAACCAGTTGTCTAAGTTAGGGTGGCAAACCAGTCTGTAGTAACTTTGTCCTTGGCCAGGTAGGTGTAGGGGAGTGGAGGTCCCTGAACACCAACCTTAGACACCAATCTGGGATTGGCCAGGTAGGCGGACCAAACTCACAAGCCCTGAATCACCAAGCCTAGACACCAAGAGCAACAGCACACACAGAATGGGCTGACGCCAAGAATAGACACTTAGTCTTGACTCGACCAGTTGGTGTCCCTAAGCTCTCTAGAGCAAAATTAGTGTCTACTAGATTTTAATTAGAGCTTGGGTTCGTGATGTAGGTTAGTGATTTTTGGGCTAGGGACAGGTAATGAAATCCTGACCCTATGTCAAATTGCCGCCCTTAAAGTGAATTATGAAAATGAATGCAAGCAAATGATCTATTGAGATGTTTCTAAATTATATTTTTGGGTTTTTTTTGATGTATGATAATAGAGTTAAGATGTTGGAAATGAAATGATATGACTCTAAATGCAAGATTAAGCTATATGACAAATGAAACATAAGAAAATATAAATTTCTGAAATTCACAGAACAGAACTTGCTCTCAGGTAGTATTTCGGCTTGTAGAAATTCTACAAACTGAAATAAAATCAGAGAAAATTACCAATAATACTTTGAACTATTTGTGATCTATCCAAATAAAAATCATGAAATTTGGAGATTCCGACAGGTAGTATAACCTAAAACAACAGACCATGTACGAAAAGAAAAACAACAGAAATTAAAAGATGAAATCTAAGATGCAAAATCTTTTTTGTTCTTTTAAACCTATTCTTCTTGTATTCTCCTTCGAAGGCCTATCACAATGGCACCCTGACACACCTTAGGAGATCCCCGTGGAATGGGAGGAGTGGGTCTTGAAACCTTACTTTTCTCCTAAGACCGAACGGCCTGGTAAAGCACCTAATCCAGGTACTTAAGAAGAGCTAAAGTCCTAACCATGCTCTGATACCAGAAATGATGGGGGACTAACTGAATGCAAAAATGAAGAATGATGCAAGCGATTTGTTGGTTTTGTGGATTCCCGAAAATAAGTAAGAGTTGATCTAGGGTTCTATAATAATAAGAACTATCAAGCACGTAAGTAGTCCCTAAACAATGATAAAGAGAGGACCCCAGGATTGAGAAATCCCATAGGACTTAGCTCTCCGATCAAGACCTACTTAGGAGTCAGGGGGCAAACCTTAAAGATCTGAAGCGCCCGATGCAGAGATCGCTCACTTTGGCAGATGCGGCCTGGATGATCGAGTCGTCAACCCTGTAGAGGCACCGGCTGGCTGTCTGAAGATCTCAATGGCAAAGGCAACCATCTCCGTACTCGTGTCACCTGGAGGACCTGCGAGCATTCAAAGAAGATAAAGGTTAAGTTTCAATTGGAAGGAAAGCAATGGAAGAATGAAAGAAAGAGTTATTGAAGTGATGGTGGAGTTCTTCTTGATTCGAAGCCAGATGATGGAGTTGCGGAAGTGACTGTAGTTTGAGGCCTCACACCTCTCGACGAACGAAGGCGAAAGCGCTCCCTCACGGAGATCGACGTTCCTAGTGAACGAAGGCAACTAGAAAGAGAATGGACTCAAGAAATGTATATTTTTTTTCATTCATCAAAGAGTAACCTTACAAAGGAGGGGTTAGGTCCTTTAAATAGGCACCTTAGGACCCTTTTGAAATTCAAATGAAAGATTACAAAATTTCTTGAATGGGCGCCCAAAACCTTTGACTTTCTTCTCTCCTTGGCCAACCAAGAGCTAGCTTGATTGGGCGTGGCATGATGCAAGGCTTGGAGGAGGGATCTTGGCGCCTTGAACTTGGAAAGAAGCTTCTTTATTTTGGAAGAAAACATGAAGAGAGGCTTGGAGCAAGGCATGTGTTCTTCTTCCTTCCTTGGTTGTGCATCCTTTTTTGGTACAAGGCATGACATGGGGAGTGGCAAGTGAAGGCGCCCATGGATCTTGTCCCTTCCTTCCAAAGGGGTTCAAACAATTTGGGAAGAAGACTTGATTGGAGGGCTTGAAGCAAGGGACTTGAATTCCCAACTTCAACTCCCCTTTGACCTTCTCTTTGGCCGACCACCCTTGCTTGGAAAGGAGCTTGATAGCGGGAGGGAAAAAGGGCTAGTGGCAAGTGATGTATTCTTCCTCTTTGGGCGTCCAAGGGTGATGCAGAACAAAGAACAAAGAAGCGTATGCGGAAGTAAATTAAGATTAATCTTTTTTTTTTTTTTAATATATATTTCAGAAATTGGCTTCGACTCAAAGTAAAGCTAAACTACGTTGAAGGAAACTAGGTAAGGATTGAAAGCACAGTTTAGAAGAAACTAAATTATCAGAGTAGTTCAGAAGTAATGGATCGCTGGGGGTTGAGAAACTCCCAGACCTAGGGTTTCGCTCCGAACTTTCAACAGAACAGAAATAGAGAGAAGAGATGGTTTACTAACCAGACAGTGATCTTCTCAGGATTTTGGTGGAAGAACTCTCTCGAGCAGATTGTGGGATCCTTAGAGTCGGCTATCTTCGCAATGGATCCTCCAATACTGGTCTTGTGGTTTGGTCGGCTTCTCCTGGACTCAAGATCTGGGAAAGAAGAGGAACAAGTGAAGGAATTCAGAAACTCAAGAAAAGATCTTACCAGGTTGAAGAACTTGAAAGCCGAAGTTGCTGAAATCGAATTCTCCTGGAGGCCGATCTGACTTCCTCTTAGAATTATCGTAGATCTGCAGTATCTGGACAGGAGCTGGATGCTGGTGGTCGGCCTGGACTTGGAGATGGTGGCCATGAGAAGGGAAATAGACTAGGGCTTGGTGGAAAGAGAAGGGTGATGGCGGCTAGGGTTTGGGAGTGGAGTGGCTAACCTAGGGTTTGGGGTTTTGGAGATCTCTCACCTCCTCAAGGTTCCA
Source organism: Areca catechu (assembly GCA_021397845.1). NCBI lineage: Eukaryota > Viridiplantae > Streptophyta > Magnoliopsida > Arecales > Arecaceae > Areca > Areca catechu. The sequence continues at coordinate 24,300,470 of CM038048.1, forward strand.
GGGGAACCCGGATTTACTCCCTCACGGAGCTCAACACCTGGAAGCAAGTGCGGACAAGAGAAAACACAAGTTTGCTCAAGAAAAAATTTCTTTCATTCATCTGATTGTTGTAAACTTACAAGAGGGGTTTAATTTATAAGGCATTACAAGGGAGGAGGGTTTCACATCTTCCCATGTGGGACTAAAGGAGGGGATCTCCAAATTAGGGCAAATCCCTTACATATGGTCGGCCAAAATACCAAAAAAATAGGATTTGGGTTATAAATGGCAGGTAGATGGTGCCACCTTGCTTGGATTTTCAAGAAAAATTTTCTTCCTTCCCTGGATCGACTCTTTTGGACTCCTCCTTTTCTTTCTCCCTAAGTCAAGGTCCTTCCCATCTTTGTTTTGATTGTTTTTGGCAGGTAGTGGGCGCCCCCTTGAAGTTCTCTTCCAAGAGAATTTCTTCCCTTCTTTGTTTTGGAATTCTTGGAAAAGTCTTGGCCGCCCCCTTGATTGGTGGTCTCTTGGTGGACTTCTCCTTATCTGGCGCATGAGAGAAGGAGGTTGCCATCTGTGGAGTGGGGACCAAAAGCTGCTGGATGTGGATATGGCGCCCCCTGGACTGGGAGTGTGGCTGGGAGTGTGGTGTCCACTTGCCTGGTCTTGGAAGAAAGTGTAACATCCCATTTTGAAACCCTAATCCACTACTGAGTCAACATGACTCAACAAAATAAAATGCAGGTAATGTAGACTCAAGCTAAATTAAGTTGATCTAGTCAACTCTTATTAAAAACCAAAAAACCCTAATTCTTCGGGCAAGGTTAATCAGAGATCCAGATGGAGCTCTGAAGTCTTCTTCTGAGTCTGGTGCCCGCACCAAAGGGTGGGAAGTGTGCTGCCCACATGGCAAGTTGTCATGGAACCACATAGGATGAAAAGGTGGGCCCTGATCTGACTTAGATTCCTTCCTGACTTGGCTCCAAGGAGACTAAATTTTAAGACCAATTCTTGCATGGACCCATACTTCCAACAGACTCAGACTGGACTCAATTTATGACTGGACTCAGTACAGGACACAATTTGACCCAATTGGTGAAAGTACAGACTCAATTCAAAGCAAAAGAAAATTACAAGGTTGAGGCTTGAAGACTTATACGAGACATGAAAACTTGAACCCTAATTGGACATCCACGGAGGGTTGAGGAGCCTCTATCGGATTCTGGTGCCCACACCACCCAATCCCCAGAAAACCTATTTTAAATGTTGGAGATCAGGCCACTTTGCTAGCCAGTGCCCAGTTAGTGCCCTACACTTAGGTGACCTAGAGGAAGAAGATCCTAAACCCGTAGCTGAACCTGAGGGAGAAATCTATGAGGTTGATGACTAGTTGTTGGATGAGTATGAAGGTGAGGAGGAGGAACCTGAGTCTAAGAACCTATTAGGAGTGGTTAGGTGATCTTGACCCAAACCCCAGTTAAGGAAGGTTGGCATAGGACTAACATTTTATAGACCTTTGTTAAGGTAGGGGATAAGGTACTTAAGATCATCATAGATAGTGGGAGTTATGTCAATGCCGTCTCTACTAGTATAGTCAAATCTTTAGGATTGACAACAGTTCCGCATCCTAGCCCTTACAAAGTTTTTTAGGTAGATTCCACCTCCATCCAAATCAAGTCTAGGTGCCAAATCTTAGTTAGACTGCAAACCTATGAGGAAAAGATTTGGTGTGATGTCATCCCCATGGAAGTAAGTAGCATCATTTTAGGTTGACCTTGGCTTTTTGATCATAATGCAACCCTGTTTGGTCGAACCAATGTCTATGCTTTTAGCCACCATGGGAATAAGTTTGTTATCCACCCAACTCCACCTAGAGACCCAGTTAAGAGAGGTTCTAGTAGTCTTAAAAACAAGAAACTTGGAGTTAATCTGTTTAAGGCTAAGGAGTTAGAGAGAGATTGCTGAGGGTAACCCTATTTGGATCTTGACCACCAAAGAAATACATGAGCCGACCTAAAAGGAACACCCTCCAAAAATTGTTGTGGCTCTCAAAGAATTTGAGGATGTCTTCCCTAATGATTTACCTGATCAATTACTACTGCTTAGAGACATCCAACATGCCATAGATCTAGTCCCAGGAGCCACTTTACCAAATCTTCCTCACTATAGAATGAACTCCAGTGAGCATCAAGAATTACAGAAACAAGTGGAAGAGTTGCTTAAGAAGGGTTTCATTAGGGAGAGCTTGAGTCCATGTGCAGTCACTACCCTATTGACCCCTAAGAAAGATGATACCTGGAGGATGTATGTAGATAGTAAAGCCATCAGCAAAATAACTGTGAAGTATAGGTTTCCCATCCCCTGATTGGACGACATGCTAGACATGATGACCGGTGCTAAAGTTTTCTCAAAGATATACCTTAAGAGCGGCTATCATCAGGTTAGGATTAGACCTGGGGATAAGTGGAAGACTGCATTCTAGACTAAGGATGGCCTGTTTGAGTGGGTTGTAATGCCTTTCGGCCTTTCAAATGCACCAAGTACATTTTTGAGGATTATGACCCATGTCCTGAAGGAATATACTGAGAAATTTGTTGTGGTTTATTTTGATGACATCTTGATTTATAGCAGGACAAAAAAGGACCACCTTAGTCACCTTAGACTAGTTTGCCATACCCTTAGGGAGAATAACCTCTATGCCAATTTTAAGAAATGTGAGTTCATGACACAGGGTTATCTTCCTAGATTTTGTTGTCACCCCTGAGGGAGTTTCTGTAGATCTTGAAAAGTTTAGGATAATTGTTGAGTGGCCTGTACCTACTAGTGTCCACGATGTACGTAGTTTCCATGGCCTAGCAACCTTTTACAAGAGATTTATTCAGGATTTTAGTACTGTCATCGCACCAATAACCGATTGCATTAGGAATGGTACATTTGAGTGGACCAAAGCAGCTGATAAGGCCTTCCTAGAGATTAAGGATAAGATAACCCATGCACCCATTCTTAAATTACCTGACTTCTCTAAGGTGTTTGAGGTCACTTGTGATGCCTCGGGAGTAGGAATAGGTGGGGTACTAAGTCAAGAAAATCACCCTGTAGCCTTCTTTAGTGAGAAGCTGAATGAGGCTAAACTTAAGTACTCTACCTATGACAAGAAATTTTATGTGGTAGTCTAGACCCTTAGATATTGGAGACATTACTTACTACCACAGGAGTTTATCTTATTTTCTGACCATGAGGCACTCCGGTTCCTAAACTCCCAAAAGAAACTCAACCCACGGCACGGTAAATGGATCGAGTACATTTAGGCATACACCTTTGTCCTGAAATACCGTGCCGGAGTAGAAAATAAGATAGCAGACGCCCTTAGCCGTAGGTCTTTGCTTTTAGACTCAGTCAGCATCCAAGTCATAGCGTTTGATAGGTTAAAGGAAGAGTATGAAGCTTGCTCAGACTTTGGTGACATTTACCAGACCCTTAGGCTAGGACCATCCAATATCCATAGTGAGTATACCATTCAGAATGGCTACCTTTTCCAGAATAATAAACTTTATATCCCTAAAACTTTCCTTAGAGAATTCCTGGTTTGGGAGACCCATGTTGGAGGTTTAGCTGGTCAATTTGGTAGGAATAAGACCATCTTAGTGATAGAAGACCAGTTCTTTTGGCCAGGTTTGAAAAGGCATGTTACTCAGATTGTAGCCAGGTGTAGAACTTGTGCTGTTGCAAAATAGCAAAAGCAAAACACTGGTCTCTACACACCTTTACCAGTGCCTGATCGCCCTTGGAAGGACCTAAGTATGTACTTCGTGTTAGGATTACCTAAGACCTAGAAAAGACATGATTCTATTTTTGTAGTGGTCGATAGGTTCTCTAAGATGGCTCACTTCATCCCATGTTCCTAGACCTTTGATGCGTCTAGGATAGCCAAGCTTTTCTTAGATAATGTGGTTAGACTCTATGGCCTACCCAAGACCATCATATCTGATAGGGATGTTAGATTCATGAGTTATTTCTGGAAAATCCTGTGGCACCTGTTAGGAACCAAGCTTAAGTTTTCTATATCCTACCACCCCTAAATAGATGGCCAAACCGAAGTGGTGAACCATAGTTTAGGAAACCTCCTTAGATGCCTGGTAGGTGAACACATTGGAATTTGGGATCTATTGTTTCCTAGAGCAGAGTTAGCCTACAACAGCTCAGTGAATAGGATAATGGCAAGTGTCCCTTTGAGATAGTCCATGGGATAAGCCTAAGTGCCCCATTGACCTGATTCCTTTACTTGTTCAAGCACGAGTCTCAGATTCTGCAGAATCATTTGCACAGCATATTAGAGACTTGCATAAGGATATTAGCCAAAAGATTAACCTAAGCAATGAAACATATAAGAAACTGGCTAATTCCTAAAGAAGGGCCAAGAAATTTTATGTAGGGGATTCTATCATGATTAGGCTTAGGCCTGAGTAGTTCCCACCCGGGACCGTTAAGAAGCTTCATGCTCGCGAAGCTGGACCTTTTAAAGTGATAGAGAGGGTTGGACCAAATGCCTATGTATTAGATTTACCTTTGGATTTGGGCATTAGTTCTACCTTCAATATCGCAAACTTGGTTGAGTACAAGGAACCGATAGCAATACCCAGTGAGGCCTCTGGACCTATTCCTTCCATTAAGAGTGACCCTAGCCTAGAGTGTCCACCAATAAATTGGCCTGAGAGAGGAGAATGGATCGAGCGTATCCTGGATGATCAAGCCATAATGACTTAGGGCCGCGGCTATCAATGCTACCTAGTCCGATGGTATGGCCGGCCAGAGTCAGATGATTCATGGATTTCTTGAGAAGACTTGTAGTGCCTCAACCTAGACCTTCTTGAGAGATATGTGAGCCAGCTTGATCTTCACTTGATAGGGTCGAGTTCCTCCTACCCGGGAGAATTGGTGCAGACACCAGAGACACCAGAATAAGACAGAGGCTTCTCAACCCTCTGTGGATTAATTAGTAGTGATTGAGTCCATTTGTAATAAGGGCTTACTCCATCTGAGTTGTCATTTTATTATTTGAGTCCTGTACCAGCCAACTCATGTTGAGCTAGTCTTCTTCCTGAGTCCTGTACATGTCAGCCCAAGTACAAGAGAAGACCAATCCAGTCCAAGTGAAGACCAACCCAACTAAAGACATTAAGACCAACCCAACTGAAGACATGAAGGCCATGAAAGGCCTAGTAGAAGAAATCAGAAACCCTGGAATCACATCGAAAGCCCGGGAGCCCTGGACCGCGGCTTAAAGCAGATTGGGCCTATCAAGGCCCAGGAGAAGAGCTAGGGCGCCACATGCTTATGGTTACCTTCTCCTTGGTCGGCCACTTAGAGTCAACCCTCTTGGTCGACCAAGGCAAGAGTGAGGATAGAAATTTGAGGGATTTTTTTACCTAAACCTACCATATATTCTAGCTAGGATTTGGGTGGGATTCAGATTCCTAGGTAATGACTAATGTAACCTTACTTGGGGGCCAAGTCTAAGAATCTATTTAAGAGATCTACTCTCTTGTATCAAGGCAACTTTTCTATGAAATAATATTGAGTTTACAATTAATGTCGTGTGCTTTGCTATATGCTAAGAAAATTTCATGTGAGCCCCTTCTTCTTCCTTGTTCCCTGCGCCCTGCTTCCAGCCATCAACGAACCCTAGATGACTTCTCCAACCCTGGCTGCCAACTCCATAAATCCTCTTTCTCTTGTTGTTTTCCCACTCATATCTTCATCCTTGCTTCGATTCCTAACCCTTGAAAGGTTGTTTGCAGGTCCCTCGACTCCTACGAATCCAACGACTCCAGTTGGGTAGCAATCGGATCACTGAGTTGAAAGCCAGGAATCCACGGGTCTTCGGCTTGATTTTCCAGGCTGCATCCAGGAGTGAGAGCGACCCCTTTGCATATGATCTACACTAGGCACATCAACCATTATCTGGTGCACCCCCTCTGCCTGCCAGACCCTTTAGATGAACTAGCCCAATCGAGACTTCTCAACCATGGCGGTCCACTTTCTATTGCTTTTTAGGTCCTGTTATGCATGCTTTTTGCTTCTTAATTTGATATAGAACTCTCTACTTAGTTTCTTGGTCTGATCTTTGGGATTCAAACATATAACTTAATATATAAAAACACAAAAATAATTTGCATGCATATCTTGTTCCGCATCATACAGGATCACAACAAGCTCTCTATTGACTTTTCAATCCTATAATATGTAGGAGATATGTTTCAGTTTAGATTGATACTCAAAAATAAATATCCTGGAGAAGTACTTTCATGTATTTCAAAGTAAGGTCAGATTTCTCAATGAGGGGGATTCCAATAACCCGAAATTTAGAATTTTTGGATATTTCTAGGATTAAGAAATAACTAATTATAAGATACTATGCAAACTAAGTTTTTTGCAAGATTTTTAAGATGTACTGACAAGTTTTCTAGTGAAATCTGATATCAATCTAGGATTTGATTCCAAAACTTTTAAATATAAATATTTTTCTTATCGAATCTAGTTTTCAAATCTATAAGTTTTACAAATTTTTGATAATCCTACTAACAGGAATCGATGAAAGAACAGGGGTTATGCAATTTTGCAGATTGCAGATTTCTACATGCATAATTCAAAAATTTTTGGTCAAACTAGCATAAATCCTAAAGTAGGTTCATGTATTTTCATACATAAAAAAATTCCAAATCAAATCTAGTTTCTAAAGCCACCAAATTTATATTTTTTTAACACTCCTATGAATAGGATTTAGGGTTTAACCACATATTGTTCAAAACTATAGGTTGCAGAATTCTAAGAATAGAAACTTAGAATCTCAAGTCTAAAATGGCATAAATTTTAGAGCAATCTCACAAATCCATAAATATAGAAATGTTCACTTTCGAGTCTATTTCCCAACGAAGCAAGTTTTATAACTTTCTAGGGATTTTAGAGATGGGACATCCTAAAATACTAAAGGTTATATAGACCTCCAAATAATGCATAATGCTGAATATGAATACTAAATTTCTTTTCCAATAATGCGAGCTATGTAAATGCAATATAAATATCCTTAACCTGACCTAAACTATGCTTTGATACTAAAGAAGCCGATACGAGATGGGCTAGATATCTTAGATCTAAAGATCCATATTGAGATTAGCAAACAAAATTAAATAAGCAATTAGAACAAACAATAGCATATATCAAAAGCAAGAATTAAGCTAATTGATTTTGGTCAAGATTAAAGTATGATCTAGGAAGTGACCTGATCGGCACGCATAGTCAAAGACTTCAAGAGGTTGGATTGTTGGTTAATGTGGCAACATCCACTGACATGGAGCTTACACAACTGTTAGCTAGCAGCCGCATGGGTGGGGATTGCCACCTAGGTGCGGGCCCTGGTAGAATGCCGAGGCTAGCTCCCGACCAGGGTCGAGCTCATGAAGTGAGCCCCCTGTCGAGGTCAGCTCCTGGCCATGGTCAAGCTCATGAAATGAGCCCTCCCTGACGAGGTTAGCTCCCGACTGAAGCAGAGCTCGTAAAGCCAGCCCTCCCGCCAAGGTCAGCTCCCAACCGGGGTCGAGCTTAGAGGGTGAGCCCTCCATTTGAGGTCAGCTCCTGGCCAAGGTCGAGCTCATGCTGCCAAAGGTGGACCTCTTTGAGAGGTCCTTCCCTGCAATACGAAGGCTAGAATTCCTGCTAGTGATGAAGGAGGGAAAGATCAATAAGAATTCAAACTACGGCACAGAGATCCTTGTTCACCTGCAACCTCTGGAAGGTGGCACATATCTTGCCACCAATGCCAGTTCTGCAACTTGCCGCTCGCATGCTCTGTGTGAGGTAGGCCCCGTCAAACTTAAGGCCCCATAGCATGCCACAATGTCGACTACCGAATGGCTGAAGGATTCCAACCCACATGGCACAGGCCTAGAGCTCCCCCAAAAGGAGAATCCTGCCAAGGTTATAGGCCCTGCAATGCTCGAGCGGTCCCTCTAGGAATGGAAAGTTCCTATGATGGCATGGGGCTCGAGGGTGCAGTGCTTGCCAAAAGAAAGAAGGAAACAAAAGGGCGACACCCCCAACAAGGAGAGGGGGGCCAAAAGAATGAGCAGGAGGAGATCATCAGAGCGAGCCAAGGAAAAAGGGAGAAGAAGGAGCATCCCAAGAAGATGAAGGAAAGAGAGTGCTCCAAGAGGCCCACGGATTGCCTCCTCCTTTGGAAGGACCATTTTGAGACGGGGAGGGAAGAAGGAAAAGCCACGTGCAGCTGCAACCCCCCCGGAGAAGACACCACGAGAAGGTGCCTCAAGAAGGACACCAGGACCAAGCCCCTAATTCGATCAAGGCCATCATACGAGGCGTGAGGTAAGAAAGGTAAGAGGAAGATGCAGGAGGAGTGGGAAGAGGTAAGCAAGCAAGCCCCCCGAGAGCTCAACGGCCAAGGAACCGGCCAGAGAACCTCCCCACTCTCCAATCTCTCTTTCTACCGCTTAGGCATTATCATCTTGCTCTTTACATTATTTGAATCTCTTTATCATGTCACCCCTTGAGGTGAGGGAGTCCCCTAAGGTCTCCATCTTAGAGGTTTCTGTTCCCCTCGATCATCCCACTGACTTGATCGTCAGAGTGTCCTTCCCAGAATCCCTAGCTCAGGTCTCTCCTATTGTGCAGGCCGAGCAGGCCAAAGAGCCGACCCTCGAGGAGGAGGGAGTGCCCTCGGTGGGAGAAGGAGGCACCCGACATGGCAGTGACACACCAGAGTTACGGGCCACGATGATCCAGGCGGTAATAGATTGGCATGCCAGGTAGAGAAGATGGGCGGACGTGACAAATGATCTAGGAGCCTAGAGGATCTCAGCCAAGGATGAGGGTCTAGGCTCTCCAACCGACAGAATGACCGTGATTGCCTCCATAGGGGGCAAGCACGGTCGGACCGAGATTCTAGGCATGCCCCTAGGTGTGGGGTTTTCGTCATCTCATGCGAGCCTAACAAGTAACTCCCTTCCGTGCTACACTTTACAACATGAAAACTGCATTACAGTTTTACAGGAAAAGCCCCTACATCACCATAAATGGCAAGCACCATCACCTCACCCATGGTTCAGAGATGGCAATGGGGTGCTGCCCACCACGTGGCTCGTAGCGGGGCAAACCAACAAGAGATGGGGCCTGACTCCTAGGGAGAAGGGGCAGCCTGCCAATCACAGATGGGTGAACTACTGTAACCCCCGAAAGGGGCCCCAGCAAAGGGGTCGAAGCCCAACCAGGCAAAGATTACCACCTTGCCAGTCCAGGCGCCTCCCGACGCTCGCAGGCTTGGAGCACGAGCAACCTAAGAGAGCGCTACCGGTAATGTAAAACTTCTTCTCAACTATCTAAGTCCCTTGTTCGCACAACTTCATCTTTCACCTATGCAGGGACATCCTCATCCAACTAAAAGTCCGGAGGGCAATAGCCAAGCTCACAACCCAGAGGAGGTGGTAGGGCAATCGGCCACCTACCATGTGATTCACAGTTAGACATCCTCTTCAACAAGCCAAGCCCTCCATCATGCCTGCCTTCCATAGCTATACTCACAGCCTCGAGGCAGCACCAAGATGCCATCTACCGTGAGCTTACAGCATGACAATTCCTCATCAACAAGCCGAGGCCCTCCATCAGGCCCGCCTTCCTTAGCTGAGCACATAGCCCAGAGGTGGCGACAAGGCAACCTGCCATCTACCAAGTGACTCATAATTTGGCATCCTCTTCAACAAGCCAAGCCCTCCATCAGGCCTACCTTCCTTAGCCGAGCTCATAGCCCAAAGGTGATGGCAGGGCAACCCGCCACCTACCATGTGACTCACAGTTTGGCATCCTTATCAACAAGCTAGGCCCTCCATCAAGCCTGCCTTCCAAAGCTATGCTCACAGCCCGAAGGCGGCACCAAGAAGCTGTCTACTATGAGACTCATAGTATGGCAACTCCTCATCAACAAGCCGGGCCCTCAATCAGGCTTGCCTTCCTCAATCGAGCTCACAACCCGAAGGCGGCACCAAGATGTCATTTACCGCATAACTCATAGCTTGGCTTACCTGAAGTTTGGCACCTCATAGCCTCATGGCTGCGCACACAACCCGGAGGTGGCACCAAGATACCATCTACCAAGTGACTCACAGCACGACGAATAAAGAAACTCGGCACCCCACAACCCCATAATCGAGCTCATAGCCCAAAGGTGGCACCAAGATGTTGTCTACCACATGACTCACAGTTCGGCATCCTCTTCAACAAGCTGGACCTTACATCAGGCCTGCCTTCCTTAGCCGAGCTCATAGCCCGGAGGTGGCGGTAGGGTAACCCGCCACCTACCGTATGACTTATAGTTTGGCATCCTCTTCAACAAGCCAGGTCCTCCATCAGGCCGCCTTCCACAGCCATGCTCATAGCCTAGAGGCAGCACCAAGATGTCATATACCACGAGACTTATAGCATGGCAACTCCTCATCAACAAGCCAGGACCTCTATCAAGCAAGCCTTCCTCAGTCGAGCTCACAGCCCGGAGGCTGCACCAAGATGTCATCTATCGCGAGACTCATAGCTTGGCTTACCCATAAGTTTGGCACCCCACAGCCTCATGTCCGCACTCATAGTCCGGATGTTGGATTTCTAGGATTTCGATGGTACAGCGGAATAATGGATTTCAAAAAATTTCTTTCTTAAAACTCCAAATAACTTGAAACCCTAAGCCCAAGATCCCTTATTCATTACAATTAACAAGTCATGCAATTAGGGTTTGGAAAAATACCTGGAATGCTAATTCCTTCTTCTTTCCACTAGGCACACAAGTACATGCCCTCTAGAGGTGATCCACATAGGAATGGAACCCAGGAAGCACTTCTTAGTAGGTTGCTTAAACCATTGGGACTCTTCTGATGGCTTTCCTTCTTTTGGCAGCCTCTCCTTTCTTGCTCAGACCCTTGCCCTCCAGTAGAGCACTCTGAGCACTTTCCAAAACTCTCTTCACTTTCACTTACACTTCCTAATTCACTTCTTAAAACCCTTGTCTTAAAATTAAGTACTTGTCTTAAGATAAGACAAGGTAGGAAGAGACAAAAGGAGAGTGTGGCAGAGTATGAGTGTAAGAATACAGGAAAGAAAGGATTTTTGATGCCATTGGCCTAAACACCGATGGAAATTTATAGGAGAGGGGGAGGTGCTAGGTAAGCCATATCATCAGCCTTTGATCAATCCAAACACAGATCAAATAAGACCCTTTATTAAGAAGAAGTCTTATCATGAAAGGTCAAGACCTTTCATGCGCCAAAAGCCTTATATCCCTTAGTCTGGATAATGTGGCCCACTTATCCTCATGCAATATGGCATGTAACCCTTAGGGAGGTGGTTTAGATGGTGTGGAATGAAGTGACCCTTCCTAGAGACAAGTTCCTTCATTATGAAAAACTCTTGGATTTAAACTATTTGCGGTTATCATGAAGGGATGCAACCCTTCATGTGCATGCCATCTTAATTCACCACCCTTTCATTTATTTCACTGGTAATATGCCATATCAAATGGATAAGGGATAAGGCTAGGGATGCCTTGCTTCATCTAGAAACAAAGTCCCCAAAGCAGAAGGACTCTAGGTCCTTTTCTGCGCGCCAATAGTGAAGAGTCGCTACTCTTCACTTGTCAGTCAATTTTCTCCATGCCATTTCCCATCTATGACTAGTCAAAGACCATGCAAAATGGGTGTCATATGAAAGGGGATAAAATGTAGTTTATCACCTCATAAGTGATTAATAGGCAAAAGGACTCTTGGTCCTTCTGTGCCCCTTTAATTGCCGACCACTTCTTTTGGCACCATGAGTCCCATGCCCTTAGGACTCTTGGTATTTGGCACATAAAAGCCATGAAAAATATCAGATAAATTTTGATAAATTTGTCCCACCTAGGACTAAACCCAATTTAGGTCTCCCATAAATTGATTAGTCCATTTAGCAACCTTTTAGACTCTCATCCTGTGCAGTGATCTCTCATTATAGATGTCAGTATGAAGCAACTGCCTGTAGGGCTCTCCATCTATGACAACTCCATAAGCTTTGAAGAGGATGGTCAAACCCATGCCATGCGATAAACATAATCTCCTGCTAGTGGCTGCCTCAGTCATCTTATGTACCATGAGAATGGGGAGGCATACAGGAGTCTCTCGGATCAGAGACACCATGACAAGTAACTCTCTCTCCATGATGAAATCGAAGCATCCGGTCTTCGGTAGAAATATCTGGGCAATAATGTGATGGAGTAACCTCATCTCTGAAGAAAGTCGAGATGCAACAACTATGTCTCCCTCTCTAAGAATCTTTGACTCAAAATGCATTGAATCCACTCATCCGATCCACTAAGGAGTCCACTACGGTACCTCTCATCGAAATCTCCCAAGCTCTGCTCAAAATCTCTGCAGTGAGTGGTATAGCTATCCCTCAGACCTCAGTAATCCAACTATCTGCTCCTCTGGCCAAAGTGCCATCGAACTCTCATATTAGGCTAGGATAAAACCTCTCTGTCAGTGAGCAGAAGTGGGCCAGCCTGGCATCTCTCAACCAATCTCCTATACGGAAGTGGTGCTGGTCCACAAAATCAAAATCAACCTGCCATCCTCCATCAATGGCCTTGGATTCCATCCTATCTACCCCATGGATGGGTGGTTTGACAGGAATGTCTTGCTGAACTGGTGACTCTGGTGCCTGATCCTCATGCTGCGCCTTCGTGCATCGCTCTGTATCATGTGTAGACTAATGAGGTCTCCTGACAACTTACTTTCTGGGATCCATCTCACAAGAAAATAGGGAAAGAAGCAATGTAAGGTGAAATGGACAGGGAATTCATGGTAAAACCATGAGAAATCGAGAAGAATAGTGAAAAATAGGAAAGAAATAGGCTCAAACAAGAAATTAGGTGGTTGCAACAGTGATTGGAGTTAAACGGAGGATGAGATACTGTTTATGGATGAGTCGGCTCAACGATTATGAAGAAAAAATGAGAGAAAATGATCAATTTTTCCTATTTATTCTCAAATTCCCACCATTCAAGTGTCGACTCATGATCTCAGTCCAAGTGTCAACACTTGGAGGTGTCGACACTTCAAAGTGTCGACACTTTGATAAAAATCTAAAAAAAATGAAGAAAAAATCATAGAAAATTATAGAAACTAATGTTAATGGTTTATGAATGATTAATCATGATTTTTAAGGATATTTGATCAAAAAAATTTCAAGGAAAATTTGAAAGGTCATGAAGAGATCAAAATTCAATCAAAAAATTTAATGACCCCTAATTCTCTTCTAATCATACTGAACCAATCTTCATGGAGTGGCTTAGTCAGTATATCAGCCAATTGCATTTCAGTGCAAACAAATTCAAGTATAACATCATTATTTTGAACATGATTCCTAATAAAATGATGTCTAATTTCAATGTGCTTACTTCTAGAGTGTTGAACAGAATTTTTAGTTAAGTTTATAGCATGTATTGTCACATCTAATTAAAATAAATATTTAATTAAAATTTAAAATAAATATTTACATGGTAAAAAGTGTTTGGGTTCAGGGTTTTGTTCACAGGTGATCCACAGGGATGTGGGTTCAACCTATCGATTTCTTTTAGTCCTGGTGCCCGTACCAAAGGAAAACTTGTTATATTTGTGTGATTACTTTTACTATTACATTTACTTTATAATTCCTGCTGCATATTTTTTGAAGCACACAAATACTTTGGCAAAACACAAGCACTTAATTGCAATTAGCATATACTTATTGAAATAGTTCAAAAAGTTTTTATAAAATCCAATTCACTCATCCTCTTAGATTGCTTCATCACTGAGCAACACCTTCAACTCTGACCGAATCCCCGATGAAGCCCACTAAGGGTGTGAACACCATCTTTATTTTGTCAGTACACAAGTTCATCCTCGCAAAAGCATCATAAAAAAGGATGTTAGCAGAGCTTCCACTATCAACCTTAATTTCTTTTTATAGGGTATTTTGCTATCATCATTTCTGTGATGATAGTATTATTATTTGGATTATCTACCCAAGCCGGCCCTTCTCCCTCATAGGGGAGAACATCTTCACTTCTCTCTCTCCCCCTAGCCCTCTTTGAGGTTCTCCTTGCCCCTCAAGAGATCATCCCGATCGGCTTCTCAATGGGCTGGTTATCAATGGTGAGCAGTTGGGGCTCTTCATTCTGGGCTGCTGGAGGCGCTCCTCCCTCCATGTACTTCCCAAGATAGCCATGTTTGATAAGGTCTTCTATCTCCCTCTTCAGGTGACGGCATTCCTTTGTGTCATGCCCGTGGTCCTGGTGGATGCGGTAGTAGCAAGATCTGTCACATCTAGTGGATGGCCTCAGCAAGGGAGGATGACATAGAAAGCGCTCGCCCTCGATCTCTATCAAGATCTTTACTCTCGAGGCGAGAAGAGGAGTGAACTTTTCTTCCTCAGTGGGGTCGACTCTGGGCCTAGCCCTAGCTGCAGGGCTAGCATGGCCTTCAGGATTGGGGGGCTGGATGTCTTCCCCATGGCTTATCTCTTCAGCGACCACTTGTCCAGCTCCCTCCTGGTGTGGTCGACCTCCTTCGCATGGATGTACTTATGGGCCCAGAGGAGGAGCTCTGAGTAAGTCTTCGAAGTCTTCTTATTGAGGGAGTAGGTGAAACGGGAGGTTCGCAATCCCCTCTTGAGGGCCAGCATGGTGACTGGCTCATCAAGGTGATAGATCTGTAGGGTGGCGGCTTTAAACCAAGACACGTAGTCTTGGAGGGGCTCTCAGTCCTATTGATGGATCGAGAAAAGACTATCAGCTTCACGTGGCACCTTTCTATAGGCATCAAAGTGTGCCATAAACTTTTTCTCTAACTGGGTGAAGGAGTCAATGCTTCATGACTTGAGTCTAGAAAACCAGGCTCAAACAGCCTTTTAGAGGGTAGCCAGAATGGCAATGCAGAGGAGAGCATCGGTGATGGGGGTCGAATTTGATGAAGTGGGTGTGTGGAGATGTGATCTACTCATATAGCAATAACATACTAGCATTAGAGCTCCAGATATGGCCAGATTCATGGGTAGAAGGGATGAAGAACTTCGATCTGGGAACTAGGTGAGCAGAAAATCTGACATCCTTATACAAGCTTACTTTCAAAAAAATAAAAGAGAGAATTTAAGGGCATAGAAACCCTCAAACTAGGCTAAGCTACCTTTAAAAACCTTAGATCTAAGGATCAAGAGGATCTTTTCCCAACAATGAGAAGGAATCATAGCTCAAATTGAAGGAAAATACTCACCACTCAAGAATCGAAGGCTAGAGACAAGATCTACACTCCCTTCTTGGATTTACCATTGGAGCTTTGATCATTGGCATAGAGCCTTCATCATCATCTTCAAATCACCAAGAAGAACCTGCAAAAGAGTCAAGGTAAGGTCATGATTCAAAGAAATTAAGGAAAAAGGAATGAATCAACAAAGAGAAGTGAAGGGAGTTGCTGGAATTTTTTTTGGGTAGCACTTCCTCTTCTTCTTGGACTACTTGGATCTTAGGTAAAAAAGCTTGGAAATGAAACTATGGTCCTTCAAACTCAAGGCACTCACTCAAACTCAAGATCAAACTCAACACTCCAACTCAATCTTTAAGAGAAACACTCAAACACCAAGGAGAACTCATGAACTAGGCAAGATGGAAGAGAACACAAACTAGCAACTTTCATTCAACTCAAGTATTTCATTGCTTACAAGAGGAGGCCTTGGTCCCTTTTTATAGGCCAAGGGTAGCCAATTTGGGCGGCAAAGAAGGGGATTAAGAGACCAACTAATTCAAGTTTAGTTGGTAGCTAATTACATGATTAGTTCCTAGTAACTAATTTCTAGTAACTAATCCTAACAAAAGAAATTCTAGAAGTCCCATGTAGCACCATCTCCTTTCAACACTTGTCTTCATCTAATCGTTCCACATGTCCTTTAAAGTTTGGTCTTTTAATAGGCTTCAAAGTAGATGATTTCTTCATAGATTGGCTGGCCCATGGGCTTGGAAAAGGAGTCTTCACTTGGTTTTGGTCTTGAACACTTCAAACTTGTTTCATGAAATTAGGAGTCTTCACTTCAAGAGGTGCTTCATATATTTATGGGAACCTGAAAAAAGAAAAGATTGGACTACAACCAAAGATTGTTTGTTTATAGTTTTTTTCTCTTACTAATGTCCTCATTAATCAGTGGCCCCCTGGACCCTCATAAGGTCCTTATAGCTTCCAAGTGGTCTTGGGGGTCAGTTGTCCCATCGTAGGGGTTAACCTGGGGCATGCGGAACCAGCTAGGGATTGGTTCCTCTTGGATTATGCGAGAAAAGGGTGGACGGGTGTCATAACCCATGGGCTCACTAGGGAAGCCCTGAATCTCAGCAAACCGGTGGGATATGCTGGCCAGCTTGTGCTCTTGCTCTTTGAGGCACCTTTCTGCCTGGTGATGGATGGCCTCGTCTGTGAACCCTTTGGCGGAGGCCGTCAAGGATGAAGGAGGTGCGGAGTGGAGGAACTCTCACCTGAGTTCTTGACCGTGCCGGTGCCGTTGGTGCAAGTGTGCCCCATGGTCCAAGATCGATGAGTGATTCTCTTGGTCGGTTGGGCCATTATGCTGCTTTTTTTTGTCCTCCCAGTGGTCTCCCCGCAGGTGGGAGGCCACGTGTAACGACCCCTCCTAGAAAGATCATAGGCTAGTACGGGGACTAGCGGCGTGGGCCACCGACATCCCTAGCTACTATTGCATAGCCAGGGACCAATGTCTCTGGTGAAGCTAGCACACCACTGTAGCCAGGGCATGGAGCTGCTGGGCTAGTGCGATGGTCTGGGGATCTGCCGGAGGTGGCGGTACTAGAGTGGGGAGATCCCCCTCAGGGCTCCATGGGTCACCACTATGAGGGGGGCCCTTGCATGGCTTGTGGAAGCCTCCCTGTGTGCATTGTCACCATGAGGCTATGGATGTCCACGAGTGCTCTGCTAATGGTGGGGGACTCGCTGTCAGACTTTCCATAGTCATCTATGTCTTGGCCCCCTTCCTAACATGCCAATCTGTTGCCGCCTGGATCACCCTAGCCTATAGCTCAAACATGTCACAATCTCGTCGGGCTCCCTCTGGGTGCTTGGTTTTCTCTCACGGTCGGCACCTTGGTCAGGTTGTCCCATAAAAAAGAGGAGACCCAGGTCGGGGATTTTAGTGAGGACACTCCGATGATCAAGTTAGTTGGCATGGTCTAGGAGAACAGAACCTCAATGGCAGAGAGCTTGGGGACTCTCCACATAGAGGATGAAGGATGAGATGTAAGAAACAGAAAGATAGGGTTGAGTGGAGATCAGAGAGCTGGGAGGTTCTCTTGGCTGGTTCGTTGCCTATTTGCTCTCTGAGTCTTACCAGTTGCCTCTCTCCCTCCCCTCTCAAGGGTCCTTTCTTCTGTATTACATAAGAAGGATGGCCCAGACCAAGTCTGAGGCTTCACTGAGATGTTCCTTTCCTGGTATCCCTTTTGGGAGGGGTTTTCCTATGTTTGTTGCCTCCCCCATATCAGACCGATCCTCAAATGAAGATCCTTCCATTAGGGGTGTTTGCTGGCATAGTACATATCTTGTCCCTCTAGTGGTGCAAATTCTTGTGGGAGGGGCAGGCACCGTGCCGCTAAGCCCTGAGCCATGATGGGGCATTTCTATTCCAGGAAGGACTATTGGAGTGTCACAGGGCTTGGGGTCTTAGTGGAATACTCCTCTTGGAGGAGGTATAGGTTTCATATAGTGAGGGTTGAAGTCCCTCGGTTGCACAGTCATGGATGTGGTGGCACGCTACAGGGCCTGGTTCCTGGTGAAGGACACATTGTGCATAACATGTGGGTGGCATGTTTGCAGCATTTGATCTCTGGTAGGGCATGTGCCACCTCCTAGAGGTTGCAGGTGGCTAGGAGATTCCATGGCACGGTCTGAACCACTATTGATTTTCTCTATCTATTGCTTCTAGTGAGAGCTTCGGCCTTGGCTAGATGGGGGAGCTTGACCCCGAAATGCATGAGCACAACCTCGATCGGGAGCTTGACCCCGGATTGGGGCTGACCTCAGTTGGGGGCTCGCTTTGGTCAGCATGAGCACGTCCTCGACCGGGAGCTTGACCCCGGATGGGAGCTGACCTTGACTGGGCGCTCACCTTTGGTTGGCATGAGCACGTCCTTGATTGGGAGCTCGACCCTGGATAGGAGTTGACCTCGACCATGGGCTCACCTTTGGTCAATATGAGCACATCCTCGATTGGGAGCTTGACCCCAGATGGGAGCTGACCTCGATCAGGGGCTTGCCTTGGTAAGCATTAGCATATCCTCAGCCGGGAGCTTGACCTTGGATGGGAGCTGACCTTGGCCGGGGGCTCACCTTTGGTTAGATGAGCATATCCTTGGCTGGGAGCTTGACCCCAAATTGGAGCTGACCTCGGCCGGGGGCTCACCTTTGGTTAGATGAGCATATCCTTGGCTGGGAGCTTGACCCCAAATTGGAGCTGACCTCGGCCGGGGGCTCACCTTTGGTAAGCATGAGCACATCCTCAGCCAGGAGCTCAACCTCGGATGGGAGTTTATCTCGGTCGGGGGCTTGTCTTTGGTAAGCATGAGCACATCCTCGACCGGGAGCTCGACCTCAGATGAGAGTTGACCTCAATCGAGGGCTCGCCTTTAGTCCTTCATTTGATCACCACATCCAAATGGCATCTTCTGCAAGCACAGCTACCAGCATGGGCTCCACATCAGTGGTTGTGCCACATCAATGAATACTTAGGTGTAGTTACCGTATGATCATGTTTATCTACCAAAAGTCCTGATAAGATGCAGGTCAAATGGAAACTCGTCAAATCCTAAGCATCCATCATATACTAGACTTAATTAGCTAGAATCCAATCATTATTCCTAAAAACTCCTTTCCATTATCATGCTACCATGGCCACAGATTTAAGGACTTAGCCTATTAGGTTGCAAATAGACTATACCTTAACTACTAAAAATGATAGTTCCTTATAAGCACACTCCCTACTCCTATAGTGAATCTACTATAGCTAATGAATACTATAAGGCTCTGAATAGCTAGGGATTATGTTTATATGCTATCAAACTATAGCAACCCCACTGTGAATAGTCAAGGCACCTTGGATCAAAGAACTACTCACACAATTATAGTATCAAGAAGTCATTGACAAGTGAGTAGTCATCCATGTGACTTCTCATTACATAGTCATGCTCAATACTGTTGATCTATATCAACTATTTGTATTCTCGCTCTAGTGTCACTACACTATAGACTCAAGACTCATCTACCCTATAGGAAAGCAATTCTTACACCAGTCTTGATGGATCAACACTATCCTCGTGATGATGCAATGACCAGGAACATTTATGAGTTAACCTATAATGATACATGTCTCAGATTCTTAACTCTTGAGGATAAATGTCATTGCCTATTAACTCCATAAATAATTCATAGACACATCACATATGAATGGAAAAGAAAAATGCCCAGTTTTATTTATTTTAATGAATTATGTATAAAAACATATCCTAGAAAAAAATGTATCATGCCATATTTTCTTCTAGGGCGTACATCTAACATGAGGAGGGTGGCTTAAGTGTGGCAAAGGCTGGTGAGCTCGCACTGGTTGTTACTTCTCCTATTGGCACCATGACATCATGGTGCATATTGATGGAGGAGGCATTAGGACCCTACACCATTATATAGCTAAGGTAGGTGGCGCATCTCTATATGGCTATGTTAATGCCAAGATGAACACTAACATTTCTAATACTGCAAGTAGGATCCTATGCCCAAGTGCTAGAGTGCTCCATCGTCGATCATGAGGTGATACTTATAGAGGTTACTCTATAGTGAAAGCATGGACCATTGCCAAAGAAGGCCAGGCTTTGGTAGAATTGGAGTGAAGCATAGCTAAAGAAGCTTTCCAAGTTCTTGTGTAGGAGCTTGATAGGTTATCTACAAGAAATGAAGAACTAGAAAGAGAACTAAATGCTGCATATCAGGAGTTGGCAAGGCTAAGAGGAGGTGACTCTCAAGCATTCAGAGCACCTCCAGGGATCATCGCTAGCCAAGGAACCCTGATGGAAGCTGACAAGATGTGGGCCTCCACCAATATGGGGACTTAGATGGCTACTGATGACCATGCTATCATCCTACATTTCCATCCTTATCCTGTGCTAGTTAGCAACAATGGTGAAGGTGGTGGAGGAGACCCTTGCGAGCTAAGCACACTGCCTAGTGCTATTAGCGAGGCTAGCAATGGGGGAGCTCCCCATGGGTAGAGCGTGCTGTCCAGTGCTACCAATGAAGCCGAGGTGAAAGAGGGTGAAGTAGTACACCCTGCAGTAGGTGAGGGGGCTGGTGGTGGAGAGGGCCTATGGAGGATGTGGTGGTTGGACCGAGACTGTACAGAGCTACTACAAGAAATAGACTTCCTCCAAAGCACATTCTCTTGGAAAGTGGTGAGGCTGCATGGCACCCAGCTAAGGCACGGGCAAAGCTTTTCAAGTGGCTACATGAAGTTGACTGCCTAAGAGTTGCACCAAGAAGATAGTCCAAGCCTGGCATTGCCGAGGATGCTAATGTAAGGAAACATTATGTAGGCAATAGTGATGCAACTTTAAAATTTTTTAACCTTGCATCATAATGGAAAACTAGATTAATCATATTAATTAACATATAATATTAGAATATTTTTAATATAGGCCTACAAACAGGATCATGTATAAATATTAACATGTAAATGAAAGATAATACAAGCACACAAAGTTGTGCATCACATAGAATCATTCTATGTTCGATGCACATACCAAAGAACACTTCTTTAGAAAACTCACCAAGATCCTTACCTTTAATCCGAGGTGATACTCGCCAAGTTGAGGAAAAGCTCACCAAGGAAGATAATTGCTCTGGAAGCCGCACATGTGTCTGGCCTCTATAGGTAATCCACACCAGAGTTCTTCCTTGACATTCTTCCAATGAAGTTCTAACTTCGCTGGAACAAATTGGCTTATGGATTCTTCTTCTTCTTCTTCTTCGGGATGCTCTAGGAGATGAAGAAGCACTTTGGAGGATGTAGGAAGTGCACTCAAGAACCCTTCCCAAGACAATCTTTCCAAGCCCAAAACACTAGGCAGCACACACCCAAACCCAAACCTTTCTTTCCCACACAAAGGTTTCAAGCTTTCTTCTTTCCTTTTTAAAGACTTTCTAGCAAATAAACTTCAGAAATCACTCACCTTCACATCCTCATTAAGCCCCCATATGTAGGTCAGTGGGGTGAGAAGAAAAGGGAAGAGTTACATAAGTTATGGGAGGGGTTACAAGACATTCAAGCCCATGGGAGTTACATCCTTTTGTTGCCCAGGTGGCTACCCAAGAGGGGGCGTGAATTGAGATTTTAAAAAATAATTATAGCTACAGATATGTGCTTTTAGAATTTAACTTCTATTAGTGAAAGGTGCTATGATTAAGAATGTAAAGCACAAGCTAAAAGGAAAGAGAAAGGCAGTAATACAAACAACAAAGTTTATAGTGGTTCGAAGCAAACCCGCTCCTACGTCCACTATCCAAGATACCACTTAGGATTTCTACTATATTTACACCCAAATATAGTAAAATTGTTTTATAGGCTCACAATCCAAACCTACACTAGGTTTTGAACAAGATCACCTAGAACCCAAGTTCCTTTGATTTTAAAATGGGAGCACCAAAGAAACCCAACTCTTGGTTTTAACACAGGATCACCAATAACCTATTTGGTTTTAAATCGGGCTCACCAATAACCCAACTCTTGGTTTTAAAACAGAATCACCAAGAACCTATTTGGTTTTAAGTCGGGTTCACCAATAATCCAACTCTTGGTTTTAACACAGGATCACCAAGAACCTATTTGGTTTTAAATCGGGCTCATCAATAACCCAAACAACTCACAAAGTAGTTGAAAGTAATTGCAACAATAAATGACAAACTCTCGTTGTCAGATAGTTGTCGATGTTGCGCTGATGAAGCCTTCTTTAACTTTTCTTTAATGCACTTGAGAGGCTTCCTTTCTTTCTTAAATGAATGCTTCAATCTTCAGATGGGAGTTGGTGAAGAATGAAGACTATCTTGAATGCTCACTTGTGCTCACAAACTCCTTTTTTTTATATTCAATTAAGCATCCTCTCTTTAATCACTCTTTTTAAATTCCTTTATATGGTCTCTTGTACTTATCTTTGAAGGATATAGTCATTGTAGTTCGTTGGGATTTGAAAACTAGCCGTTGAAGCACCTTTTTGCATTCAGAAAGGAATTCTGGAACTAGCCGTTATGTACCTAGAATCAACACTCGAGTCGGCTCGGATCCTTTGAGTCAGCTCAGATCCTTCGAGTCGAATGGTCAAGTCGCCAATTCTACAGCTGGGTCGGCTCTTTGTCTCAGGGTGTGGAAACCATACTCTGGATGAGTTGACTCAATTCCATTCGGGTCGGCTCAAACTCTCATCATTGAAATCATTATACTGGAGGAGTCGGCTCGCTTCTACTTGGGTCGACTCGAACTCTTAAAATCAGAATCCTTCACTCTAAAGGAGTCGGCTCGTTGTAGTTCGGGTTAGCTCGCTTTCACAGGTCTTCAAAATTTGTTCTGGTAGAGTTAGCTCATTCTTGTTGGGGATGACTCGCTTGGCTTGTTCTCAGAAAACTTCATAACTGGACTCTGGATGAGTCGGCTCGGATTTACTCGAGTTGGCTCGGATTTACTCGAGTTGGCTTGAATTTACTCGAGTCAGCTTTGATTGCTGCATCCAGAATCCTCAGTGCATGCCACGAGATAGAGTCAACTCTTCTTCTAGTTGGGTTGGCTCGAGTGAGTTCTTCAGAAATTTTACAATTAGACTAGAGAACACTCACCAAAACTCTTAAACATTCGATACAAACCAACTCTAATTAAATCTAGAGCACAACACTCGTAGAAGTAACCCAGCTTCATGATTTTAAAAGGTTTTTCAAATGGTTCTTCTTTACATAACACTCATACAATATTACTTAACACACTCAACAGAATAAAGTAGGAGCAATCGATAATCAGTAAGAATCATCCTAAAAAACTTGTGAAACACTTGAGAGTAGTTAGTAATATATGTGCATGCTCCAATATTTTGTTATCATCAAAATCACTCAAGGGGTTAACAATCTCCCCCTTTTTGATGATGACAAAACACCGGGCATGAAAAGATAAGATAAGACTTTATATTTACTTGTATAATTGTATTTGCAAGAAGGTATAACAAGTATAGAAAGAATTGACTCTAATTTTGAACAATACATTTTTATGACATGCTTAACTATCATTAATGTCAAATCATGGAAGGAAAGTTAGAGCATGTTAGTGGTAACAAGAGAGATAAAGAATTGGAGCAGTAAGAAATAATCTCCCACTCAATAAGATACTCCATGCTTTAACAAACATTCCATGCAAGATAATGTAATAGAACATAACTAATAAAGTATATTTCTCAAGTCTTTCAAGAAGATTTTCATGTATCAAAGCTCATGTGTCAAGGTTTCCAAGAAAATTTTATGTATCTGAGCATATATACTAAGGAAATTTTAATGTATCAGAGCATGAGAAAATTTTTATGTATCAGAGCATGAGAAAATTTTTATGTACCAGAGCATATATCAAGAAGATTTTCAGGAGAAAATTGATGTTCATGTATCAGAGCATATCCTAAAAGATTAATGTTCATGTATCTGAGCATATCAATAGAGCATATTATATATCAAAGCATATAGATTTTATTCTTTTCATGCAAGTACATAAATTTCTCCCCCTTTTTGTCATAAATCAAAAAGGTGATGCCAGTAAAGCTCATTTTTAAAAGAGATTGAGAATGTTTTTAAGATTTGTTTGAGATAATTTAACTTTCTCAAAATTATGAAGATATTCTATTAAAAAAATAGCATTAGAATCAATTAAAGTAAAAATAACAACTCCAGTACACAAGTGCCCAAAATTAAGATATTCATTTCCTTCATCAAAGTTCAGTATATTGAGATGATATTAGAATATGCATAGTTTAGAAAGAAAGATTCTAGTCACTATCACTAGATCAGAAGAGATAACATCAATTGACTTTCCCTTAGCTTTTATAGGTTTCCTAGAACTAGTTTGCATGTGAGGAGGAGGTCTTTTGGGTGGAATAGAAGAAATGGGAGTTGGATCAAAAGGTTCCACAGTAGGTGCACAATGAGCTGACTGAAGCTCTTCAACCTTAATCATTAACTTCCATAAGAAATTGTTGATGGTCTTTAACTCACTTTCCACCTTCTTTGTATCCTTGGAAGAAGTCCACTTTTGCATTGTGGCATTGATCTCTCCAACCTCCTTTTGTAGTGAAAGTACTTTTGAAGCTTGAGCATTTGCATAAGCTTATGCTGAGCCTCTTAGCCTTCCAAGTTCTCCTCTTAGTATGCCCAAGTCTTCAATATAATTGTCTTCTTTCTTCAATCTTTTCTTAACAGCTCCCATTCTCATTTTTACTTGATTTAATTCATCTCTAAACTCATTAAGTCTTTGGTTCACTTTAGATTTAAGATCACTTATCATAGAACCAAAAGAACTTAATAATTCTTCTGAAAACTTATTGAGCTGATCTGAGATGTCAATGTGATGAATAGTAGCTAGTGCAGGAGTAGCAGTAGGTGAAAAGTCAGGTATAGGAGCATCAGAAGATGGCTGAACAGGTGAGTCTGGCTGTGGTTCAGGAATAGGAACTGAAGTGTCCTCACCAGCCTGCATCTCACCTTCCTATTCTTGTTCTTCAATATCAACTGGAGCATCAAATTTCTTCTTCCAGGTGCTTTCAGAGAGCAGATATCCCATTCTTTGTAGAGTCTTAGCAGTGTATGTATCAGTATGAAGAAGTGATTTGCTATCTTCATCAGATAAATCTATATTTGTAGCTTGGAAGAACAATGTCAGTATCATGCCATATGGCAAGCAAACTTTTATCTTTCTGATTGCTTCCTTCATTTGAGATAACATGATTGCAGGAAGGTTTATCTTGTCTCCATGAATCAAAAGCTCTATAAAACATAAATTCCTCTCACTAACCCAGTCAAACCATCCCGTTCTAGGTAAGAAAATTCGACTAATGAAACTATGACACTAATAAGGAGCTAGCCTTTAAAATGCCAATTTCATTCACTTCAGCCTATTCCAACACTATTTGTAGTGCCTTTGCCTTGTCTTTTAAAACTAAGTGTCCAATCCCTTCAAAAGGCATTTCCAACATGTTGCCAAGAATTTCTTCAAAAATTATAATCCTTTTTCCTTTCACAACAAATTCAACATGCTGCTCTCCAAGTCTCAAATTTTCATAAAATACCTTGACCAAGTTTGGATAAGTGAGAATATTTAAGGAACACATATAATGCCAACCTTGGTTTTCAATGAAATCTCTGACAATCAACCCTATTTCTTTGAGAAATCCAAATAGAATCCGTCTCCCTGTCGTGATGGGTCTCATTCCCAAGGACATTTGCTATCGAGGAGAAGGGGAGCTCAATTCTTCAACAGGTTGAGCTGGAATCCATGATGAGCTGTCTTCACGGAACTTGGAGCACCTTTCTTGCAGAGATTGCTCAGATTCTCAATGAGGTCTCTTCCCAATAGCTTTTCGTGGAGCCATTCCCACAAAGACACAATGATCCGAGGTCATTTGGAGGGGAAGGGTTTTTGGAAAAGAAATTTCGGAGGGAAGGGACGAGGAGCCAAAGAAAGAAATGCAATAAAAAAAAAAAACCCTACGGCTTGACTTAAGAAAGAGTCGACCCGACATCCGAGCCAGCTCGACCAACATGACTTTTGCTCGAGTCGGCTCGAGCAGAGGGAGCACAAAAACAAATAAATTGAAGCCTTACTCAAAACTTTTTACATAGGAAAAATCATATATAGAAATAAAATATGGAGGCTATCTAGATAATGTTTCCTTAAGTTTGAGGGAAATCAGGTTGAGGATTCTAAAGAGGGTCACACAAACCTAGTTCACATTTAATCATTGCAAACCTATCATAATTTAAAGGTTTAGTAAAAATATCAGCAAGCTGGTTTTCAGTTGGCATAAATTCAAGTACAATATCATTGTTCAAAACATGATCTCTTATAAAATGGTGCCTAATTTAAATGTGCTTAGTTCTTGAAAGCTGAACAGGATTCTTGGTTAAATTTATAGCACTTGTCTTATCACATTTGATTGGAATTTTAGATTGTGCAACACTAAATCTTATAGCTGTTGTTTAATCCAAAGCACTTGAGCACAACAACTACTAGCAGCAACATACTCTACCTCAGCAGTAGACAATGCTATGGAGTTTTGCTTCTTACAATACCATGAGATTAAATTCAACCCTAGAAATTGGCATGTTTCACTAATGCTCTTTTTATCAATTTTACATCCAGCATAGTCAGCATCCGAAAAACCAATTAAATTTAATGAAAATTTTTTAGAATACCAAAGACCTAAATTACTTGTACCTCTTAGATATTTGATAATTCTTTTAATAGCAAGCATGTATGATTCCTTAAGATTTGAATGAAAATGAGCACACACACATACACTATACAAGATATCAGGTCTACTGGAAGTAAGATATAACAACGATCCAATCAAACCTTGATTGAGCTTTTGATCGATGTTGCAATCATCTTCATCTTTGTCTAGTCTGCAGGTAGAGCTCATAGGTATGCTAGCCTTCTTTGCTTGTCTCCATGCCAAACTTTTTGATTATTTCGTTGATATACTTTGTTTGGCTTATAAAGATCACTTCCTTTGTTTGTTTTACTTGTAACCCAAGGTAGTTGAGTTCACCAATAAGGCTCATTTCAAACTCGCCCTACATCAACTCACCAAATTCTCCACAAAGATTTTTATTAGTTGCACCAAATATGATATCATCAATGTAAATATTTACAACTAACATGTCATTCCCTTTTTTCTTAATGAAAAGAGTTTTGTCAATATTTCCACTCTTGAAATCATTTACAAGCAGAAATTTGCTAAGTCTATCATATCAGGCCCTAGGCGCTTGTTTCAAACCATATAATGCTTTATTTAGTTTAAACACATGATTTGGAAAAGCATGATTTTCGAAACCTGGTGGCTGTTCTACAAAGACTTTTCAGAAATGACTCCATTTAGAAAAGGACTTTTGACATCCATTTGGAATAGTTTAACATTCATGTAGCAAGCAAATGCAAGAAAAAATCTAATGGCCTCAAGTCTTGCTACAGGTGCATAAGTTTCATCAAAATCTATTCCCTCTTCCTGGTTGTACCCTTTAGCTACCAACCTTGCTTTATTTCTCATAACCTTACCATTCTCATCTAATTTGTTCCTATATACCCATTTGGTTCTTATTATGGGATGGTCTAGAGGTCTACTAACAAGAGTCTAAACATTATTCCTTTCAAACAAGTTTAATTCTTCATGTATGGCCATCATCCAGTTTGGGTCAGTTTCAGCTTCTTCTAAATTATGTGGTTCAATTTGTTAAACAAAGGTTAGGTAGTCATGTGCATCTCTATGTGCATACCTAGTTTTAACACCATGAGAAGGATCACCAATAATTAGATCTTTAGGATGTGAAGTTACATACCTCTATTCCTTTGGTAAATCAATATGATCATTATTTACCACTTCATTTCCATCTTGTGTTGGCTTGTCTTGTATGCTTAGATCTTCCATCTCCTTTTGGAGTGTACCTACATCATTGTCTATAACTCATCTTTTGTAGATGGTGAGGGGTTAGCTTCATCAAAAACAACATGAATTGACTCTTCTACAGTAAGAGTCCTCTTATTAAATACTCTATATGCTTTGCTTTGCAGTGAATAACCAAGAAATATGGATTCATCAGATTTTGCATCAAATTTTCCTAGGTTATCTTTATCATTATTCAACACAAAGCATTTACACCCAAAAACATAAAAATAGTTAATATTAGTGATGCGGGACGAAAAATCGATGTAACCTGGTTATTTGGAAAACAGTAAAACAATTAAACAAACTAGGACCGTGGGAGGACTAAGAAGCCTCCCGGGACTAGGGCATACTGACACTAAAATCCTAAGACAGCTGATCTCTTTTGTTTTCAATTTTTCTGGGTGGATGTGGCGAAGGAAGGATGAAGATGGGGGACCGGGAAGTGGAACTCATGGCCCTGAGACTCACTCTAGCGAGGGACGCACACAGAAAGTCAGGGGTCAAAGCCTAAAGCTACCCTCCCGAGGGATCAAAGTACCAGCTACCATGAGCATAAAGCTACCCTCCCAAAGGGGTCACAGCACCAGCTACCCTGAGCATAAAGCTACCCTCCTGAAGGGGTCACAGCACCAGCTACCCTGAGCATAAAGCTACCCTCCCGAAGGGGTCATAGCACTAGCTACCCTGAGCTCTCATCGAACCCATAATGCACACAGCATGGCTCTCACATAGATGCGCTAGGATGACTCTCGAAGGACACGAGGGGATAAAGAAGACGAGATAGGGGATAACTAGGGTGCTCATTGAACCCATAATGCACACAGCAGGGAATGCCTCACACCCCTCATCGAACCCATAATGCACACAGCAGGGAACGAAGGAAAACGGGCCTCAGCCCAGAACCAGAACCAACCCAAAAATCTATATCAAATCATCTTTCTCTGATTATTACAGGGGGAGAGGGGGCCTTTATATAGAAAAACCAAAACCCTCAGTTTCTTAGCCTCTAAGAAAACTAAAAAAAAAAAAAAATTATATCAAAATTTGTGTTGCATCAAAAGTGGTGCTGGTTTGCTCTAAAAAGCATATCAACTTGATGATCTGCTCCAGAAAGCGTGCTACTCTGAAAATTGGGATACTCTGAAATCCATGCAACTCCACCTCATGGCCGTGCGGAGGATGGATCGTCCGACGGAGCACACGGCCGGTGATCGGAAAGCAGGCGGCGGATGGGGCCGGCGGGCGGCGAGCAGCGGACGGCCAGCGACGGTCGCAGGCGAGGCGGCACATGGTCTGGCACGGCACGCCCAGCGTGTCGTTTGGTCTCCCATGGCCGTGGGAGACCTCCCGGGCATCGGGAATGGCCGGTGGATGGCGGGGGAGGCCGGGGAAGGCGGGACCGTGTCCGGCGGACAGGCGGGCGGTGGCGGCGACGTCAGGTGGTGGGCGGCGGTGCCACACGGCCGCACGCGGGCGGACGGACGCCTCCCACATCCGTTCATCTTCCCACAAGCGTGGGCAGTGGTGGACCCCACCGGCGACCGGGTGAGGGCAGGTGGGTGGCGGGAACAGCGATGGGCAGCGGGCCGGCGGTGGCGGTGGCAGCGACGACCGTGGGCCGTGGCGGGTAGATGCCTCTGCGTCCATTTGGCTTCCCACGGGCATGGGCGGCGGTGGCTTCTCCGGTGAGGGCGAGGGCTGGCGAGCTTCGACGGCGGTCCGGCGAGGGCTGGCGGCCCGGATCTGGGGCCGGAGGGGCGGTGGGCTAGGGTTCGGAACTTTTAAAAAAATTCATGGGAGGAAGGTTGCAAGAGGTTGAATAAGGCTGGGATAACTCGAGGATAAACCGAGAACAAAACTAGAATAGCGGGGATAGGTGGAATAGCGGGATAGGAAAAATAAAAAATTCTGAGAAAATAAGAAAAAATACCCGGACCTGCCCTGGATCCCCATCAATTAGGTTTTCTTCCATTCCAAAGCTCATAGGGGGTTTTCTTTGAAATTGGGCATATTAAAACACGGTTCAATATGTAACAGGCAGTGTTCACTACTTCCATCCAAAAGTACCTTGGAAGATTGCCTTCACACAATATATTTCAGGCTATTTCTTCTAAAGTCCTATTCTTTCTCTCTACAACACCATTTTGTTGTGGTGTTCTAGGAGTGGAGAAGTTGTGATCAATGTCATGCTCAATGCAATATTCATCAAAAAATTGATTTTGAAATTCAGTCTCGTGATCACTTCTTATAGAAATAATAGAAAGATTTTTCTTATTTGAAACCTTTTTATGAAATTTTTGAAATACATTGAAGGTTTCATCTTTATGTGAGATAAATAATATCCATGTGAATCTAGAAAAGTCATCTACAATCACAAGGCCATATTTTATACCACCTAGACTTGTGGTCCTAGTTGGTCCAAATAAGTCCATGTGAAGTAGCTCAAGGGGTCTAGTAGTTGAAATTACATTTTTTGATTTAAAACTTTCCCTAATTTGTTTGCCTAATTGATAAGCATCACATACATAATCAAGATCTACTTTAAAATATGGCAAACCTCTAACTAGATTCTTTGAAATTAATTTGGCAATTATATGCATGCTAGCATGACCTAATCATCTATGCCAAAGTAAACAAGACTCCTTGGTCTTAGCATTCATTGCTACTAGACTAGAACTACTAGTCATGGCTAGATCATTTAGATCTACCACATAGATATTTCCAAGTCTATGATCAATGAATTTATTGCTAGAGTCAAGAGAGTTAGTTACAATACACATAGATGATTCAAAGACAACCTTGAAGACTTTATCACAAAGTTGACTAATACTTAACATATTATGCTTCAATTTGTCTATTAGCAATACATCTTCAATAAAAGTACAGGGGGTTATCTTGATCTTATCGATTCTGATTATTTTCTCCTTGCCATTATCACTGAAAGTAACCGATCCTCCTTTCATTTGTAAGGTGATAAATTGGTCTTTATCATCGATCATATGCCTTGAATAGCCACTATCTAAATACCATCATTTCTTAGCATTCAGGGCTGCAAGACAATCCTCATTCTCAAGACCCATTAAACAGAAGTTCGTGATTTTTGTGGAATCTTACACATACGCTCTCTCCTCAGGAGTTGTCGCACAATCCTTCTTAGAAAGAGTAATTCCATGTCCTATCAAAAGATAACCTTTCTTAAAATTTTTCATGCTGAATTGTTTCAATACAGTGTCTATGTACGTAGATTGAGACAATCCCAAAAGCTTACTAGATCTATCTCTATAGATTTTCATACCAAGTATGTAGGAAACTTCACCCAAGTTCTTCATAAAAAATTAAGATGACAACCAAACCTTTTGATGCAGGACAGGATACGGGGATCGAATCGCTGGCGAGCATAGAAGTCACCAGGGATTAGGGCTTACTTGGAAGAAGAAAAAAGAGGGCGACTAGGGCTTCATTGGAGCTTTGGAGGCAGGGCGCAGGAGGATGGGGCAGTGAAGGGATCACACAGATACCCTTAGAAATAATAGGGATCACATAAATACCCTTCACACAAAATAATAGGGATCACACAGATACCCTCATACAGTAAATCACACAGCAAGTTGAGAAAACTCAAGAAATTTTATCAATCAATGGCATGAAAAAAATACAAGAGGAGGTGGGGTATTTATAGATTCACCCAGGTTACATGACTTGAGCATCAAGAAATCCTGACTTGAGGGCCAAGAAACCTCAAGTGTTGGGCTTGTGCTAGGGTGCTGGGCTAGGGCGGCTTGGACTGGGGCACCATCTTCATGGGTTGGAGAGGGCGCTCCCTTATGGGCTTGGTGGCATGAAAGGGCCTAGGCGCCTAGCTGGGGCTTGAATAGGAGCCCAGGTGCATGATGGCCATCTCTGTTGGGGGGGCCTAATGAATCTCCTAATCTACTGACTCTCCTGTTGAACATGACTTGAATGAAAACTACATGGACTCGATTAGACTTGACTGGACTAAAATGACTGGACCTGACTAAGTAGACTCAACTAGACACGGTTGTCTCACTTTATTACATGACTCAATTGGCTCACTATAGTACAAGTGACTCATTACTAATGGACTCAAATAGACTCTCGGGTCCCCATCATTTTCTTGGAGTGGGGAGAACTCAACTTCGTCGAGTCAGGCACAGTGAGGGCTTTGATGGGACTGAATCTAATCAAATCAAGAAGGGCTCTTAGGCTAGGTTCACACTTTTTTTTCAAACAAATCCCAGATTTCTTGTTTTTAGCTCTGCTCTGAGATTTGTGCAACTTTGCAATCCGTGTAGCTCAGAAAGTTGTGCAGCTTTG
Organism: Areca catechu; assembly: GCA_021397845.1. Taxonomy (NCBI): domain Eukaryota; kingdom Viridiplantae; phylum Streptophyta; class Magnoliopsida; order Arecales; family Arecaceae; genus Areca; species Areca catechu. Next base: position 24,332,622 of record CM038048.1, read on the forward strand.
AGATTTGTGCAGCTTTGAGGAGCATGTGCTTTCACGTTCATGCACTTCTTCATCTCTCGATCCGATGTAGGGTGGAATAGAGGAGAGACTTCGATGGGCTTCACTGGTGATTGGCATTGGGCGGTGACGGCGGCATGAATAGGGAGAAGGCTGGCACGGTGATCTCTCAGTCAGTCATGGATCTCTCCGATCTGCTGGCAGTAGAGGAAATAGGGTCGGATTGGAAGGGAGGAAGAGGCTACCATGACTGGTGGCTCAATTAGCTGTGGAGGTTTCGATCGAAGGCGGGAGCGATGGTCGGCATCGTCGGTAGTGGAGGGGGGGCTTTAGAGGAGTAGATCAGCATGCTCTTCTTCCTTGAAGTTGGCAACCATGAAAGGCAATTGCTTTCATGATCGTGCATGGGGCCTCTCCTTCTCATAGGCCAACGTAGGGTGCCACGGAGATGAAAATTCGATGAAGTTCTTCGCTGATGATGGTAATGGGAGTGCGGTGGCTCAGGTAGAGGTAGGTGCGGCTTGTTCCGATGACTGGCAGCGGCACACTAATGATGGGCTCGATCCCGAGGCCCTGTTGCAGAGCTTGGCTCACCGTGGTAGGGTGCGAGCGGTGAAGAAGGAGGTGGAGCTAGCATTTCTAGTGGTAGGGCATCATCGACTTTCGGCAGGGGAGGGGGGCGTCGGCTGCCGGCGATAGCTTCACGGACAAACGATGCCGATGGGGCATTGAAGTCACAGGAGGGAAGCGGATGCCAGGCCGTTGACAACCGGAGATGGAGGTCGGTGACTGATTGAGGTTTGAGAAGGAGTCTTGCACAAGGGGAATCTGGATGGGAGGAAGAATGATGTGGAGCCGAGGAGGATGAAAAAACCCTAATCCTCTGGGCTCTGATACCTAACTGATGCGAGACAGGATGCGGGGATCGAATCGCTGGTGAGTGTAGAAGTCACCAGGGATTAGGGTTTGCTTGGAAGAAGAAAGAAAAGGGTGGCTAGGGCTTCGTTGGAGCTTTGGAGGCAAGGCACAGGAGGCTGGGGCAGTGAAGGAATCACACAGATACCCTTAGGAATAATAGGGATCACACAGATACCCTTCACACAGAACAATAGGGATCACACAGATACCCTCACACAGTAAATCACATAGTAAGTTAAGAAAACTCAAGAAATTTTATTAATCAATTGCATGTAAAAAATACAAGAGGAGGTGGGGTATTTATAGATTCACCCAGGTTACATGACTTGAGGGTCAAGAAACCCTGACTTGAGGGCCAAGAAACCTCAAGTGTTGGGCTTGGGCTAGGGGTGCTAGGCTGGGGCAGCTTGGACTGGGGCGCCATCTTCATGGGTTGGAGGGGGCACTTCCTTATGGGCTTGGCGGCATGAAAGGGCCCAGGTGCCTTACTGGGGCTTGAGTAGGAGCCCAGGTGCATGAAGGCCAGCTCTGTTGGGGGGGCCTGGTGAATCTCCTGGTCTGCTGACTCTCCTCTTGAACATGACTTGAATGAAAACTACATGGACTCAATTAGACTTGACCGGACTAAAATGACTGGACATGACTAAGTGGACTATACTAGACTCAGTTGTCTCACTTTATTACAGGACTCAATTGGCTTACTTTAGTACAGGTGACTCAGTAATAATGGACTCAAATAGACTCTCGGGTCCCCATCACCTTTATTCCCTGTAATGCAAGAATATCATTCTCGATTAAGAGAATGTTATCCACATACAGAACAAGAAATACAACTACAGAACCATTAGCCTAATTATATATATAGGGTTCTTCTTCATTCCTAACGAAGCCATACGTCTTGATACATTTATCAAAATGCATATTCCAACTCTGAGATGCCTACTTCAGTCCATAAATGTGATGGGGACCTGAGAGCCCAGCCACCTCAACAGCCACATGGAATCCCAATCATAGCAGGCATCATCCATCCTGTTAGGTAACCTAAGATCTTCATGACATCATCCAAGCCCAAAAAAAAGCAAATCAGCGCCCCATGTGGAAGTTGTGGACCGCCTAAGAGAAGATGGAAGAAACTCATATGGCATCCAAGCAAACAAGGCAGTATATGGGTGGCCTCCCTCATTTTCTTTATTCATGAGATTTTTCCTTGTACTACCCAACCCTTTATGGAAGATAGGTGGTGACATCCCTTGATCCTCTCCATGTTTCATTCCACCTACAAGGAAATAATGTGGCGCCTCCCCTCTTTTCTTTTATTTTCATGTAATCCAAGGGCTAGGGTCAACTATTAAAGGATCCCTTCATGAATGAAAAAAATAAATTCGAATGAAATGAAAATTTAAGAAGAGAGATTCTACTTTTGCTCCGTATGGAGAGGGTGAGAGGCCCACTTTTCACTCTGCAAGGAAAGCACGTGAGGTGCAACCCCCGGACAAGATGCAAGGTCATGTCAAGTTATCCCCTTCCCTAATTCCACCTTCTTTACCACACTCATGTCCTTTGAGATTCACCCTAATGGCTCCATTCGTGAGGTGGGTAGGATGACCTAGAGGTGTGAGATCTCTTTGTACGGCTCCATTAGTGAGGTGGGTAGGATGCCCTAGAGGTGTGAGATCTCTCTGTACGATTCCATTAGTGAGGTTGGATACCCTAGAGGTGTGAGATCTCTCCGTGAGTGTGAGTCCCAAAGTTCATGAAAGCCCCGACCCCTCTCTTCCATCTCCATTGTTCCTTCGCCACCTCCATAGAAAATTAAAAAAATAAAAGAAAAACTAGTGATACCCTAATTTTGGTGACTTCTAGGCTCGCAAATGATCCATCCCCAGCCCATCTCCCATCAATTTTGGTATCAGAGCTAGAGGATTAGGGTATTCTATATCTTTTCTTCTTTTTTTCTCTCCTCTACTTATTCCCCTTATTCTCATTATTCCCACTATCCTGACATTATTCTTCCTATATTCTGGACTTATTCCTATCATCTTCCTTCTAAATCTAGTCGGATTGAAAGCCCAAAACACTTGTCCACCACCCACAGCCTGCCAAGAAGCTCCCTCCACCATCGCCGCCACTCTCCGGTCCGGATCTCACCAGAGCCCACCATAGCTTCCTTCGTCACCGCATCCTCCCACCGACTGGAACCATCACAGGCCACCAGATCAATGTCGTGCCTATAACCACATGGATCTACTGCTTGGTCTGAGCCTCCTCCCGCTATCAATGATGCCGACGAACCTCGCCACCACCCTGCCGATCTCTTCCTCCAAAGCCCCCCTTCCTTGTCGATCGATGCCACCGATGCCGTTTGAGCCCATCATCATCCTTAGCTCCCAGATCATGTTCGCCTCCTCCCACCCTTCCGGAGCCCCATAGCCGCTCCCTCCCGCTCGATCCTCCCTGCTCCCCTGTTGGAGATGCCGGCTCTGCCTCCTTCTTCATCACTCGTGCACCCTCCCACAGCAAGCTGAGCTCTGTGATAGTGCCTCGAAATCATGCCCCCTGTACAACCGAGCCATGCCGACTTCTGTGCCGGCCTTCTTCTTGTCTATGCCATTGCCAGTCACTGGAACAAGCCGCACCTCCCTCTCCCCAAGCCATCGCACTCCCAGCACTATCACCAACGAAGATCTTTGCTAGATTTTCATCTCCATTACACTCTGCATCGGCCATGAGAAGGAGAGTCCCCGCACGATCGTGAAGGCAATTTCCCTTCACTATTGCTGACTTCAGAGCTACATGGATTTCAGAGCTACATGGATTTCAGAGCTGCATGGATTGCAGAGTTGCATAGATCTCAGAGCAGAGCTAATGAAAAAAAAATCTGGGATTTGTTTGGGAAAAAAAAGAGAAAAACTGGGTGAACCTAGTCTCTTTTGATTTGATTTGTTTGGATTTGGTTCCATCAATGCCCTGCTGACCCAAACTCGATGGAGTCGAGTTCTCCCCACTCCAAGGAAAAGATGGGGATCCGAGAGCCCAGCCACCTCAACAGCCACATGGAATCCTAGTCACAGCAGGCATCATCCACCCTGTTAGGTATCCTAAGATCTTCATGACATCATCCAAGCCCAAAAGGAAGCAGATCAATGCCCCATATGGAAGTTATGGACCGCCCAAGAGAAGATGGAAGAAACTCATATATGGCATCTAGGCAAACTAAGCAGTATATGGGCACCCTCCCTCTTTTTCTTGATTCATGAGATTTTTTCTTGTACTACCCAACCCTTTATGGAAGATAGGTGGTGCCCATCCCTTGATCCTCTCCATGTTTCATTCCACCTACAAGGAAATAATGTGGTGCCTCCCCTCTCTTCTCTTATTTCCATGTAATCCAAGGACTAGGGTCAACTATAAAAGGACCCCTTCATGTATGAAAAAATAAATTCGAATGAAATAAAAATTTGGAAAAATAGATTCTTCTTTCACTCCGTATGGAGAGGGTGAGAGTCCCACTTTTCGCTCTGCAAGGAGCGCACGTGAGGTGCAACTCCCGGACATGATGCGAGGTCATGTCTAGTTATCCCCTTCCCTAATTTCACCTTCTTTACTATCTTCATGTCCTTTGAGATTCACCGTAATGGCTCCATTAGTGAGGTGGGTAGGATGCCCTAGAGGTGTGAGAACTCTCCGTATGGCTCATTAGTGAGGTGGGTAGGATGCCCTAGAGGTGTGAGATCTCTCTATACAACTTCATTAGTGAGGTGGGATATCCTAGAGGTGTAAGATCTCTCCATGAGAGTGAGTCCCAAAGTTCATGAAAGCCCCGACCCCTATCTTCCATCTTCATTATTCCTTTGCCACCTCCATAGAAAATTAAAAAAATAAAAGAAAAACTAGTGATACCCTAATTTTGGTGACTTCTAGGCTGGCCAACGATCCTTCCCGCATCCTATTTTCCATCAAAATGGACCTCTATAGCTTGCACACCTTAGACTCATCTATGGATGTGAACCCTTCAGGTTGCATCATATACACCTCCTCTTCCAGCTCACCATTTAGGAAAGCTATTCGAATATCCATTTGCCAGATTTCATAGTCTAGATATATTGCTAGAGCAAGCATAATCCGAATAGACTTGAGCATTGCCACAGGAAAAAACGTCTCGTCATAGTCAATACCATAATATTGACGATATCCTTTGACAGCTAGACGGGCTTTATAGGTCTCCACCTACCCATCTACGCCCCTCTTCCTCTTGAAGACCCATTTGCATCCAATGGGTTTTATCCCTTCAGGTGGATCAACCAATGTCCACACATTATTGATTTCCCTGGACTCCATTTTGGATTTCATGGCCTCAAGCCATTTCTTAGAGTCAAACCTCTGCATTCCATCCATATAGGTGATTAGATCCTCGTTGTTCTCATTGAGCTCAATAGGATCACCATCCCAGACCAAAAAATCATAGTATATATCCGGTTGGCATGGTACTCTACCGAATCTCCTTAATGGTAGCATAATAGGCTCAAATCTTATCAAATCTGATTCTATAACAATTCTAGAATGTGTTGTTTCCTCTACATATTGAACTTCCCCAAGTTCAACCTTAACAGATCGAGTGGCATCAATAAGGTACTCCCTTTCCAAAAAGATAGCCCTTGACTGATGAACACTCTATGTTCCTTAAGCAGATAGAAGAAATACCCTTTAAACTCTTTTGGATACCCAACAAAGAGGCACCTATCAGACCTAGGTCCAAGTTTATCCTCTGCAAATGTCTAACTTAAGCTAGACACCCCCAAACCCGAAGATGTGAAAGTGTTGGCTTATGCCCAGTCCATATCTCATATGGAGTTTTGTCAACTGATTTACAAGGAACCCTATTCAAAAGATAACATGCTGACTCAAGAGCATATCCCCAAAAGGATATAGGTAGAGTGGCTAAGCCCATCATGGATCGAACCATATCTAATAAAGTTCGATTCCTCCTTTCAGATACTCCATTTAACTGAGGTGTCCCTAGAGGAGTCCATTGAGAAAGAATCCCATTCTTCTCAAGATAAGTCAGAAACTCACTAGAAAGATACTCACCACCTCAATCTGATCGAAGGATTTAATAAACTTTCTAGTTTGTTTTTCTACTTCATTACGATATCGTTTGAACATTTCAAATGACTCAGATTTATGTCTCATAAGAAGACATAACAATAATTGGATAAGTCATCTATAAACATAATGAAATAGTTACACCCACCCCTGGCACTAATATTCATTGGTCCACATACATCAGTATGTACCAAACTAAGAATATCATTGGCTCGCTTACCTTTTCTAGTAAAGGATGATTTGGTCATTTTACCAACGAGATAAGATTCACAAGTTAGCAGTGATTCACAATCACTTATATTCATGAGACCTTCTCCAACTAACTTGTTGATCATGTTCTTGTTAATATGACCTAGCCTACAGTGCCAAAGATAAGTATCACTGACATTACCTATCCTAGGGTGTTTGCAAGAAGTTGTCATTACTGTAACAAGTCGTGATAGTAAGTATATGCCATTACTTAAACATCCATCCATAAGTCTCACACCATTCACAATGATAAAAAAAATATCATTCTTTATTGAAAATTTAAAATTTTCATTGGCAACTGGCCTACATAACTGACATTTATAAGAAAAGATGGACAATAATGACAATCATTTAAAATGACATTACAAGAATCAAAAACTATCTTGATAACTCCCAACGCTAGAACTGGAACTTGACTTCCATTTTTCACGTTCAGGAATTTCTCACCATCCTTGAATCTCCTACTAACTTGAAGCCCCTGCAAAGAATTGTAAATATGAATAGGACTTTTGGTATCCAATATCCAATTAGTAGTATTGCATATATAGAAAGTATAAGGTGTTATCATATAATTACCTTGTGCAGCAACAACTTGCTGCTTTCTCTTCTTCGGCCTGTTCGGGTCAAGTGTAGCAAGGTAGGCAAGAAAGTTCCTCCTCTAATGACCCTGCTTTTTGTAATAAAAGCACTCTGCCTTACTCTGATCAGCCTTCTTCCTTGTTTGGCTAGCCCTAGCACTTTGCACCTTCTTGGATTTATTCTTTTTCTTTTTCCCTTTCCCAAAGGGACGATGTCCTACTTCATTGCCTCCCACTAGGTTCACCAACACTTTATTAAGCTGATGATCTTTCTCGTAGGTCTGCAATAAATCCAACAAATCATGGTAGTTTACTACAGACCTATTCAATCTGTAGTAATCAAGAAAGTCCAAGTAGGAGGGAGGCAAGGAATTCAAAATTGCATCTTTCCCCAGCTGCCCATGCAAGCAAAATCCGAGCTTGCCCAAATGTTCAATCAACTCGATCATGTACAGTACATGATCAGTGACTGATGCTTCATCATGCATCCGAGTGCTGAAAATGATAGAGGAAATCCTGTATTGCTCAACATCATCAGGTATGGCAAAAGACTCCTTCAACTTTTGAAGGATCTCCTCTAGCTGGGCTTCCTCGAACCTATGACCGAACTCGTCGTTCATCGCCGCCAACATAATACATCGCACCATAGTACAATCAGAGAGCCACTTTTAATAAGTGTCCCTGATGATAGTACGGGCATTGGCAGTAGGTTCCTCAGGTGTAGGATCTGCTATCACATATAGGATCCTTTCATGCTCCAAAACTATTTTGAGTCTTCGATAGCAGTTATCGAAGTTTGGACCCATAAGTTTGTTATTGTCAAGCAATGATCGGAGTGATAGACTGGTAGACATGATCTGAAAGGAAAAACCCCCCAAACTATTAGTGTATATGAATTATTAACATCCTAAAGACATAGACTTTAGTCTAAAGGTTTCTCCCACTGTTTTGCGCAGATTGGTAGCCTCTACCCTCCAATCCAAAGAATAACACTTACTCCTTAGTGGGTACTAGAATCCAATAGATTACACATGAGCCCAATTTTAGCTAGCTAACCCATGTGCATCTATTGGTAGGTTCACAACCAATTACTTCACGAAGCAATTTCTAGTAAATAATTTTTGTCCCAAGGTGCCAATCAATCAGCCTTTGGAACTCCAATTGAAGGTCCTGGTTAGGTCCACCATTAACATGACCGAATTCAATGCTTCTAACTAACCCATGTACATCTAAAGGTAGGTTCACAACCAATTACTTCTCAAAGCAATTTCTAGTTAATAATTTTTGCCCCAAGGTGCCAATCAATCAGCCTTTGGAACTCCAATTGAAGGTCCTGGTTAGGTCCACCATTAACATGACCGAATTCAATGCTTCTAACTAACCCATCTGCATCTAAAGGTAGGTTCACAACCAATTACTTCTCGAAGCAATTTCTAGTAAATAATTTTTGCCCCAAGGTGCCAATCAATCAGCCTTTGGAACTCCAATTGAAGGTTATGGTTAGGTCCACCATTAACATTACCGAATTCAATGCTTCTAATTAACAAATGATCAAGCCCGACTTTGGCCAGCTATCCTGACTACTTGTTAAGATAGTTGCACTGAGCCATCATATTATGAATGGCAATTCTACCAGCCTGATTACCACCCGATCTTTGGATCTACCGATGATCACCCAACTAATGGGCTCATTACCATCCACTTAATGGGCGGCTAAGACTAGGTTATCCTATAACTCTGTCTTTTAAAGGACCTAATAATTTAGAGGATTTAATTCATTGTGACACATTAAGAGAAGATATAGACGTAATCATGAAACCTCCCACTAGCTCATAGAGGGGCTCATGATCAATTGATCCTTGGGCACCTAATAACCAGTCATGACTAATTAACCTTAGTTGACATGGGTTAACTTGAATCAACAAGTTATCCAATTAATTCTGGTTCACCACATTGGCTAGGTAAGTGAGATCAAGGGATGGGTTGTGCCAAGTAAGCCTCTTGCCTTTGACACCAACCTTAAGTTGGTCAGGTAAGAGTTAGCCCCAAAGAACCTTGATCAAGATGCCAGACTTACCTTAGACACCAATTGGTTTACTAGACTCAATTGGACCAACCTAAAGACTCGGGCTCACCATGAAACCAAAAATCAAGTCCATTTAGATGTATGGAATGATCAAACTAACTGATTAGAGTGATCTGTAGAGAGGAGACCTAATACAATATTTGATTACACTTATTCTCTACTTAATCCATTTCATCTAAACTTAGGTCTAACCTAATTAAGGACTAGTTATAGCTAACCTAATTCACCCAAGGTTATGATCATGTTTCAAGATTTTTGGATCACATTCCTAAATCTTAATAGGTTATTAGACAACTTAATTCATAATTAAGTTTATCAATTATAATTGAAGGATTTTCAATTAATCACTTCTTATTTGAAATAATTTCAAATATGTGAAACAATTTTACAAAACATTCAAAGATTTTCACTAAACTTTTCAGTGGATTTAGATCATATAATTTTATTAGATAATATCTAAACAAATTAAAGATCTAACATACAAGATTAAAACTATTTTAATCTACTAAACCTTTCACTTTTCCTTTTCATAAGATCATGATGCAAGCGGTACCCCTACATGCCATAGGAGATGCCATTAAATGAGAAGAGAGGGCCTTTAAACCCTACTTCTCTCTTATGACCGGATGGCCATGGCGAATTCACCTTAATCCAAGTACTTCCTATGTGAAAGGAAACTAAGATTTCATATCTACATGTTAAATAATCATACAAATGAACATGGCTCTGATACCATTATAAGGAAACATTATGTAGGCAATAGTGATGCAACTTTAAAATTTTTTATCCTTGCATTGTAGTGGAAAACTAGATTTATCATATTAATCAACATATAATATTAGAACATTTCTAATATAGGCCTACAAACAGGATCATGTATGAATATTAACATGTAAATGAAAGACAATACAAGCACATAAAGTTGTGCAACACATAGAATCATTCTATGTTCGATGCACATACCAAAGAACACTTCTTTAAAAAACTCACCAAGAACCTTACCTTTAATCCGACATGACACTCACCGGGTTGAGGAAAAGCTCACCAAGGAAGATAATCACTCTGGAAGCTGCACACATGTCCGGCCTCTACAGGTAATCCACACTAAAGTTCTTCCATGACCTTCTTCCTTTGAAGTGCTAGCTTTGCTGGAACAAATTGGCATATGGACTCTTCTTCTTCTTCTTCGGGACGCTCCAGGAGATAAAGAAGCATTATGGAGGATGTAGGAAGTGCACTCAAGAACCTTTCCCAAGACACTCTTCCCAAGCCTAAAACACTATGTAGCACACACCCAAACCCAAACCTTTCTTCCCCACACAAAGGTTTCAAGCTTTCTTCTTTCTTTTTCCTTTTTTCTTCTATTTTTAAAGACTTTCCAGCAAATAAACTTCAGGAATCACTCACCTTCACGTCCTCATTAAGCTCCCATATGTAGGTAAGTGGGGGAAAAAGAAAAGGGGAGAGTTACATAAGTTATGGGAGGGGTTACAAAACATTCAAGCCCATGGGAGTTACATCCTTTTAAATTCAATCTAAATTATGTATTTAAAAACTTAAATCAAAAATTGAATTCATAATTTAAACTTAGGTTTGAAATGGGATGCGATAATTAAGCCCAATCATATTGGACCTAACTCGAGCCCAAATCGAATCACATTCGGTTTGACCTAAACTAGATTGCTCAATCAAATTGAGTTAATTAAGCAATCGCATTACCAATAACCCTCCATATAATTACCAACATTTAGTAATTATAACCTTTATCATAATGTTTGTAAAATGATATGTCAACATTTGACAAATCATCAAATCCCTACAATTGAGTCAACTCATAAATCTAGTCGACTCCGAAATGTAGATGGACAATCAGATTGTCCAAAGAGTCCAAAAATGATTCCCAATTGTTCAATAGACATTAGGTCAATCATAAGCCCCTATGGTGTGTGACCCCATTGGTTCGAACACTAAGTCGGTAGTACTGGAATACTTCTAGTACCAGCCAAAGTCTCCATCTAGCAATGACACCCGGTGTCCGGATAGGTCGAAGGTTGCAGACCAACTATCAAGAACCAAATGGATATGATAATTATATAATATATTCCTTTAACTCTCAATGCTCTGGATGACTTAGGGTTCAATTGCCCAACCCTAGAATAGTCCATCACAATATGTCTCAAACTCAAAATCCCTGTAACTGCTTACAAGGAGTACCCTGGCCAAGGTTTACTTAATTGAGATATAATGAGTCATTCACTCCAAACTCTTTTGAAGGGGTTAATCTCATCTTGATCCAATCACTACCACACAAGTACTTGACTGTACCCAACAACCTTTCATCACCAGATTAGAAATTCGAGTAGTCCGGTACCTAAGCACAGTGAGATGCTTGCAAGCTACCATGGTGATCTCAAGTTAGAAGAATATTTATACCCATATCCTACGAACTACTCTTTAACAAAAAGAATGTTCTACAGATGAGTCACATCCAATGAAGTGTCATATACAATACCTGCATGCCATACCAGTGTCTCTACATTCCTTGGTTAAGAGGATAATCAACGACTATGACATACAATAACCTACACTTGAAACACTATCGTCCTACGACAATGTATCATTTGGTCGCCAATGAATTTAAGGACTAGATATATCCTCTCTATATCACATCAATGAAGTTCTAAGGACTTCATCACATAAGAGTTCGTTACAGGAAGATGTAAAATGTGATGAATAGCCAGAATAAACATTTTATTCAATATATTCATATATAATTATAACAATAGCTCAATTATCTACAAGCTAGACAATTGGTTTCAGGACACATTTCCCAATAGCTAATGTAGAAGAAGGTGAGATAGTTCATCTTGTTAGGACCTGGTACCACTTTTTAAGTGGCTAAATGAGGTTGACTAGACATGAACCATTTTCTTGCATGGGAACCTAGGTATTAAGCTAGAAAATCAGAGGAAACAAGGGAAAACCCAAACCTGAATTGAAACCTCTCCAATCTATTTCAATAGAATTCTACATAGCATATCTCTTGGATTCTAAGATGTCGTGAACTTCACCCGAGATCCAAAATACCAAGAAACTTTACCAGATGGAAGCCCACTTAAGCTGCTTCAACTCTAGCAACTATTTTGGGGCATTGAAAAGGGGATTGGGGTAAAACCAACCTAACATACTGAACTTTTCAGCACAGACTTGTGTAGAATTCTATTCTATGACCAACAATTTGCCATTGATACTGGCACCCTTCTAGTGGTTCTTAAGGCATAAAGATAAAACAATAGAGACATCAAGGAATGCCCTCCTTACTATTTAATTTTACCTAAAATGGAGATTCATGGAGAGAGAAAAAATTCCAAGAATAATGACCTATTAGTGCTAAAAATAAGATGCTGAAATCTATTTTGGGACATCTTGCCTTCTCTTGGTGTAAATTATTCTTTGTGCCATGAGAAGAGAGGGGGAGAGAGGGAGAGAGGAGGCTAAGGTTTTAAGAGAAAAGAACTCTATTTATCCTAGACATTTCTTAGTATTACAAGATCTTAATATACCAATTACAATGGGTTAAATAATGCAAGCCCCAAAACTCCTTAGGCAAACCAATACATGACTGCACTCAACTCAAGCCCGAGTACATGATAAGCTCTCACCCAGTTGAACCCAAACCTGGTCCAAAACTAGATTATCTCCTTGAGACCAAAATCTCCTAGGCCTCGAGCCCGAGGAGACTGAACCTCCATCCTAGGACCAAACTTTCCTAGTCTTAGGATCCAAACTAGTCCTAGATCCTAGAGCCAAGCCCATGGCTCTTCTCCTGGCCTCCCAATACTTGGGAGTACCACACCAATTTTTACAATCTCCACTTTGGTGCCCCCAAGCCTTGGCAAGCCTAGTAATGTCCTCTTACATGACCCAACTATCACTTCATACCTTGACAGCCCCTTGTGTGAACATCCTTGCCATCGCCAACCTTCTTCTACTTCTGAGCTCCCTTGGAGACCTTTTAGATGACCGCCTCCATAGCTGAAGACCTTTGCTTACTTCTTGGTACTATCTTGGAACTTGTACTCTCCCTTCTACTTTACAGTTACACCACCTATTATCTTGGACTTCCATGGAGAGACTGCAACATTCTTATGTTGGCACTCACTACAACTGATGCTCCACCTAACATGGTCTCTTTATAGCCATGCCTCTCCATCTAAACACTCCACTCCACCTGGCTCTCTGCAACTCTAGCATAGGTACTGGGATATAGCTCTTTCTCTTACACCCCTCTACTCTGAACTCACGTCTTAACTCTCTCCACTTATAAAGCCACCTCTACCTAGTGCTCCACCAAAATCTAAAGTCTATCTAACTATAGAAGACAATCCTATACCTGAAGCTAGCCACCTAATATTGCCCTGCTCAGTCTATCACTTCACATTGATCACCGTTGCTACCCCTCTAAAGCTGCTTTGGACCCTTCGCATCCTATAAGCAACTCTGAAGCCATCAAGAGCTCATCCGACTCTTCAAACATAGCAACTAAGCCTAGAGATCTGAGTCTTTCCTTTCTCTTCCCTTACAATTCATCCAAAATGGACACTCCTACTTAAAGTGCCCCACTTCACCTTTCTTGAAGCACCTAGCCTCCCTGCTACCTTTCTAGAACTATCTTCGCCCCACCTACTCGCTCTTTTTCTTTCACCTCCTGGGCCTCTCTAAAACTGCAAGACCCTCCTGAAAAGCCTCCCTCTTCATCATCCGCTCCCACTGCTCATTGGACCTAAACACTGATACAATCTCCTCAGACACTAGTATCTCCTTATCATATAGCAACATCATAATTAACAAATCAAAGCTCCCAAGTAGCGAACATAATATTAATAGGCTTGTACCTCTTCTTCAAGCTCTACCCCAATATTGATCAAATCCATGCTTATCTGGTCAAACCATCGAATATGTCCCACAATATCCTCACTCTCTTGCATCCGAAGGCTATATAGTTGTTTCTTTAACATTAACTTATTGCATATGTTCTTTCCCATATACAACATGTGCAACCTCAACCATAAACTCTTGGGTGATCTCTCCTCCAACATGCCATACAGCACCTCGTCCACCAAATACTCCTGAATCATGGCACATGCCTTCTTCTCTTAGGACACCCATTGCTTGTTAGCCATCTCTTTGGCTTATCCTCCAAGGCCACATCCAATCACATCTGAACTAGCAGATCCTCCACCCTAACCTTCTATAAAATAAAATTTCTCTTTCCATCAAATTTATCAAACCCAACCTTCACCCCATTACTTTCCATGATCAAACCCAATCACAAATGGCATAAAGGATGGTTCTGCAAAATACCTAACTAGGGAGGGTGGATAGTAGCCCTAAGATTGCTTCCTCCTTGCAAACTTGGAGAAAAAACATATTGGCCCTAAGGATTGATTTTGATAAATAACAAAATATTTGAGTATATAAAGATACTAATGAATTACTTGAGATAATATTTTAAGAAAAGATAAGGATAACACTTATCAATTCAAAACATGAGTTTATGAATATCAAAAGATGTGGAAAAACCTATAGTTTTATAAAGAAATATGTGCATTGGGATTTGAAGTCACAAAACTTTTGGAAAATCAATTATTGCCCAGCAAAGCAATTCAAGAGGGGAGATGAATTAGGTTTCTTAAATACTTTAAACTAAGAGTGTGTTGATTTTGAAAAATAATGAAGTGAAAGTGAAGCAATGCATATGTGCTAATTGAAGCTAAATGCAATGCTTATGTAAAGAAGAGGAAGAAGGCAAAGCACAACAAATACACAAGGTTTATAGTGGTTTGGTGTATCGTAAGAACCTACATTTACTCTCTAAGAATCCCTTAAAAATTATACTATAAACCTTCAAAGATTATAGTTAGTTTATTTTTCAAACTCACAATCCTAACGTAGTTGGTTTATGTTAGATATGTTCCATAGAAGCCAATCTAGTTGACATAATTTTTACTCTAGAATATAATTTTGTATTTAATAATTCAAAATGGATGATTTTTAACCCTACTATTGCATCCATATATTGTCCAAGGAGGTAATAGATAATGACACATATTCTTAAGAGTTGAGAATTTGAGATATGTGTCATTATAGTTTAACTTCTAAATCCTTCCAGTTGTTGGATCATCATAAGGATGGTGATCGATCCATTAAGACTAGTGTACAAATCTCTTCCCTTTCAAGTAGACGAGTCTAGAGTCTATAGTGTGGGGATACTAAAGTGATAATGCAAGTGACTTTAGAGAATAATGGTATTGAATGTGACCAAGTACAAGAAGTCACATGGATGTCTACTTACTCATCAATGACTTCTCGATGCTATAATTAAATGAGTAGTTTCTTAACCTGCAGTGTCTCAATCACTCACAGTGGGGTTGCTATAGTTTGAAAGCATATAAATATAGTCCCTAGCTATATGGGACCTTGTAGTATATGTTGGCTATAGTAGGTCACTGTAGAAGTTAGAAGTGCACATAGAGGAGATCTCTCGACCTTAGTAGTTGAGGAGTAGTCCTATATAACTTAAGAGGCTAAGTCCTTAAGTATATGCCATAACAGTGTGATAATGGAACGAAGTTTTCATGGGAATCACGAATGTGCTCAATCTAATTAAGTCTAGCATATGATAGATGCTTAGAGTTTGACAAGCTTCCATGACCTACATCTAATTGGGACTCTGGATAAAGAAACTTGATCATATGGTAACTACACTTAGAGGTTTATCCTTCTATTCTTCTAGGTATCACTAGGTTGTAGAAACTCACTTGGATTGTTTTAAAAATTAACAATCCATGTTAGGGTTGAGCTAAAAAAATCTCAGTCCATCAAAAGGATTTTGATGATATTATGATAGAGATCATAGTATGTCTCACTACCAGATAGAATAGAACTTGAAGGATTATACATAATAGGGGCTTGACTTGATCAAGGCTTGGGTCAAATTTAGTATCCCAGATAGAATAGAACTTGAAGGATTATACATAATAGGGGCTTGACCTGATCAAGATTTGGATCAAATTTAGTATCTAATAATTTTGGCACTTACTAAATTTGGCATTAGGGACTTAATTATAAAGTTATAATATTAATATACTTAATTAAATTTTAAATCAAGTCCTAATTAATTTAAATAAGATTTAATTTAATTGGACTTGACCTGACTAGGTTTAAGAATCCTAATTGGACTAGGTTTTCAATCCTATTGTGAATAGGGTTGACAGCCTTTTTGAATTTGATTAAAACTAGGCTTAAATTAGATTTGATTTGAATCAAATTAAATCTCAATAAAATAAGATGTCAAAACCTAATGGGATTGGGTTTATTTTATCTAAATTTCATGTTGATTTGAAGAAGGGGTACTAGTTTCTTTCGTGTTTCTTCTTATTGTTCACAGAAATTCTAAAAACATTTGATAATAGTTGGTGCCCCTCTTCTCAGGGACTCTCTCCTCTTATTTGGATAAATACAATTTTATTAAAACTATTATTTGATTGAGGATTAAGATTTATCAGGTTTGGGAGATTGATTCTTTTTTTATGTGACAAAAGAAAATCTGGAATGATGACTAGCGCATTTCTTGGTTGTTGTTTTCTTCCTTAATGCAAAGTTGATTTGATCAGCCAATTCTAATTTTATTTTAAATCAAATCAAGATTATTTTTTATTTATGGTATGTAATCTTATCTAGGAATGGCATGGAATATATAAAAAAAAAAATGTGTGAAAAAAACTCATTAGAAAAGTAAGAAGGAACACTGGTGCACAAATCCTTTTATTTGCCACAAATATTTTCTCAACCCAACAACTTGTCACCCAATTTCCTTATTTGATTTGAATTCCTTTTAGATTAGGATGAGGCCTGATCTAGATGAGGCATGCTTCTGATGGTTGATATGGGAATATTGAGCCTTGTGCAACAACTTTAAAAAGAAAGAGTTTAGGGAATGCGCAAGAAAGGGCATCCTCCCTTCCTTCTTCTGCACCACTTGTTCTCCACTACCATATCTATTTTCTTCTTCCTATTCCACACCAATTCCAAGCCAAAACTTCTCAAGGAAGAGAGGATAGAGAGAGTACTAGGGAGGAAAAATATTTTTGTTCTTCCTTAGGCATCCGAGGAGAAGTCTTGATGTCCTACATGAAGTTTCATATATAAGCTACAAAGGTTGCAAGCCTTCCTTCAAGTTATTTAAGGAAGATCAAGATCCTAGCTACAGGAGAGGCCTACAAAGGAGCTAGCATTCCAATGGCATCATCAATTCAATCAGAAATAGGTCTTGTGTAGATACCAGTAAAGGTTGGGCATATGCATGACTCCAATAGGAACCCTGATGATCCACCGGATTTGATATGATCGGAGTTAAAGATGGAAAGTATTTATAAGTAAGTGTCTATCCTTCTTTTTATATTTATTTTATTTGAAATCTATGTTCATGTGATGATTAACTAATTAGCATGCTAGATAGATCCTTAGATAAATTTTAAATTAATTATGCATGATTTTATGAAAAGGTTTTGTAAATAGCTCTTGCTAGGATTTCAAAAATCCTAATTTTATGCATGCTACCCCCTATTTCCTTCAATGGTTTCAGAGTTTAGGGTTGATCTAACATGCATGATTAGGTCAAAATTTGAAATAAAATAAAATTAATTTTATAATTATTATGATTACTTTAGCCAAGTACTCAGATTGGGTGCATCACTATGGCCATTCGGTCATAAGAGCTAAATAAAGTTTAAAGACTGGTCTCTTATGACATGTAAGGGTGCTGCTTGTGATTTGACTCATGAAAAAGAACATAGAAAAGAAATTAAATTCCTGTTTTAGATCTAAAATTAATTATATAAGATGTAAGTAACTGGTTCGATCTAAAACAAGATGTATGAGATGCATGAACTAGGGTTTTGATCTAAAAAATCAATTCATGATCATAAAATTTTAATTCCATGAACTAAATCATAATCTTAAATATTTTTAGGTTTTGGATTTTTAGGTCATGGATATGGGTGCGTGTCGAATAATTAGGTATAGTGATTGGACTATATATTAGGATTTTGATTAGATCATGCTAGAACACTATTTTAATTTTGAATAGTTGATCAAACCCAATCAATAGCCAATTAGGGTTAGGACAGAAGGGCTTGAAATTGATCTTAGTTATAGTTTGGTCACATTGATTCACACTTGATGTAAATTAATCAATTTAAGACCTAATTTAGCTCAATGGTCCAAGCCCGAGTTGCTAGATTGACCTATTCACCTATTCATACTTATTAATCAATTAATATCTAAGACAAGTCTTGATCATGGTTATTAATTAGTGCTAACTCTTACCTGGCCAACTCAGTTGGTATCTAGAAAAAGAGATTAAATGATGGAACCCTTCCATTGATCTTACTTACCTAGCCAACTGAATCGACTAAGTTTTGATTAGGTTTCCTATTATTTCGAGTTCACCCAAGCCATCTAGGTTCATGTTGCCCAGGTGGCTTACCCAGGGGGGGTGAATTGGGTATTTAAAAAATTATTGCAAGTATATGCTCCTTATTAAGTTCTTAGTATGGTAAGTGCTGTGAATGTTCAATGAAAACACTTCAATCTCACATTAACTTCTCATGTATATCTCCAACAGTGATTCAAATCTTTTAAATATATTCTCTTTAACTAAATTCAGATGGTTATAGCCATTGTAGACCATTAGAATTTGAAATATAACCATTGGAGACTGTTTTGGATTCAAAAAAGAGTTCTGGAACTAGCCATTACTAACCTGAAATTGTCACTCGAGTTGGCTCGGATAGCTCGAGTCGGCTTGGATCCTCAGGTAGGTAAAAATAACACTCTGATCGAGTCGGCTCTTTTTCTTCAAGTTAGCTCACCTGGCTGGTTCTTCAGAACTGAGATTTTCAGAACTCTGGATGAGTCGGCTCTTCAATACTCGAGTCGGCTCGGATGTCTGTCTGAGAAAACTGCACTCTGGACGAGTCGGTTTGGATCCCCTTGAGTTGGGTCAAATTCTCAGAACCTCATAATTGAACTCTGTCCAAGTCGGCTCCTCTGACTCTAGTCAGCTCGAATGTCTGTATGCCAGAAAATAAGGTGCCATGCCAGACTTTGAGTCGACTCTTGTGACTTAGGTCCAAAACTTGTCAAACTTTTCTAGACTTCTTCCAGTGGTTTTCAAACAACTCAAAACCTTTCCAACTCATTCAAAGATTGAACTTGAGATAGTTAAACTAGAAACATACATAGAAGTAGCCCTCTTAAATGAGTATACAATTGATTTTACTTGGGGGCTCTTCTTTACATAGAGTTTTAACAAAAATTAACTTAACATACTACAATGTTGTAGGAAGGTGGGTTGTTCAATGAAATCAACCTACAAAAACTTTGAGAGCACTTAAAAGATAGTCAGTAATCAAATGCATGCTCCAATGTTTGGTTATCATCAAAATCATTCCAGGGGTCAACAATCTTCCCCTTTTTGATGATTACAAAACATTGGGCATGGAAAAACTTTACAGATTTCAATAAATATTTCAGAGTAACTTGTATATGACTATAATATTAAGATGTATTCACATTTATCAACAAGTATCATTAATATATTGAAAGTATCAAGGTTTATCAACAAAGTATCAAGACTTTTGAATTAGATCCAATATGTATCAGAGTTAATTTTAAATCAAAAGCTGCTTTTTCCTATCATGAATTAAAGTTAAGAAAGATGTCAAAGCTTAGAGAAATACCAAGATAGAATGTATCAGAGCAAAAGCACAAAATGTATCAGAGCTTATGTATCAGATAATATCAGAGATGTTTTAAACAAATGTCAAATCTATAATATCTGGATTGTATCAGAGTTATTATGAAAAGCATTAAAGGTATTAAGAATGTATTAGAGCTATTATATTAGCAATTAAAGATTTGAATGAATCAAGATTGGTTAAGATATGATCAAATTTGAGTACCAAAGCAAGATACGATCCAATATGAGTACCAAAGTAAATAAATTTAAGCAAAATTCATACTCATTATGCCAATTCATTCATTTTTACATCAATATGCCAATTCATTTCCATGCACATCAAACACTCCCCCTTTTTGTCATTAGTCAAAAAGGTTTTCAAAAAAGCATAGTATTTTATCTTTTTTTTTAAAGAGTAAAAAATAATGATAATATTGTTTGAGATAATTTCACCTTCTCATAGAATTTTTCAAGTTGAAATTCTTCATTAAAATTTAGGTGAAGTTTGTCTCCCCCTTATTAGGTTAAAGATTGGGATCATTGAAAGAAGTAATAAGATGTAGCAATAAGAGATTCAGCACAATGTACACAATGATTCGGAAAAGAAGGTACTTCATTACCTCAAAAAGATAGTACATTACATCAAAAAGTAATACATTTAAAGGATAAAAAAATACAAGCACAAAGATACAAATTAGTGTTCTTCCTCACTAGAGGAAGAACCAACTTCTATAATAGTATCTGAAGTTATAGTATTTAAGGTTTTAAATCTAAGGTCTCTAAGTCTTGTTCTAGTAGGAGCCTTAGGTGTCATAGCTTTTTGTTTACCCCTAGATTTTGGTTTGGCCTTAAATGGAGTAGGTTCTACTTTTACTTCAGAGGCCATACAAGGTTCAGTGGGTAGTATAAAAGAAATAGGATTTGGATCGAATAACCCTTGAGGTACAAAAGGTGGTGGCTGAGCTGGTGGTGAAGGTGGGTCTGCTGGTGGCTCCCTGGAGGTCTGAGCTATAGAAGCCTTAGTAGTGGATGAAAGCTTGTGTAAGAATAACCATACAGCTCTAAGATCATCCTTGAGACCTTCCAATCCTCTTTGCATGCCCTACTTCTCAATAGCCTACTGTGCCCTGAAACTATTTGCAGCTCCCCTCAATCTGCCAAAATCCGCATGCATCTCTGTGATAGTAGCATGAATGTCCTCCTATGGATGCGGTTTGCTCTCCATAGCCTCGATCCTAGTGGTAAGCTGTGCCAGCTATGCCCTGATGTCCTATAAACCAGTGTCGACTGTCTGGCGTAGCTCGCCAAACATCGAAATAATGGAGCTCGTCAGGAACTCTAAGAGAAGTCTGATCTGCTAGGCTATAAAGGCTTGTGAAGCTGATGGTGCTATAGTAGAAGGTCCAGGAGCAGGTCCAGTAGAAGGTCCAGGAGCAGGTCTAGTAGAAGGTCCAGGGGGTATCTTGAGACTATCAGGCTCTCTTTGTGTCTGACCCTGGTCATCAATGTTAGCCTAAGTACCATCATCTCCTCTAGCTATAGCAGTATCAGTGTCACCATCTGGATGCTCAGTCTAATCCTCCTCATCCTCATCATCATCAGAAGAGGTAGCAACCCTCTGCCCAGATATCCTTTTTGACCAAATTCCTTCTACTAGATGGTATCCCATTCTTTGAAGGGATTTTGCCGAATAAGTGTCTATGTGGGTAAGGGTCTGTCATCCTCCCTAGTGAGATCAATCCCTGCATCCTGAAATAGCAAAGTGAAGACCATTCCATAGGGCAAGCAAGCCTTTACCTTTCTTGCTACCTCTCTCATCTGCACAAGCATGATGTAAAGTAGATTGAGGGCCTCCCCCTTAATCAAATGTCTCATGAATCTAGGTCCCGTTCGCTTACCCAGTCAAAGCGACCGATCCTATGCTGAAAAACACGACTAATAATATTGTGCAGCAATCTCATTTCCAATGAGAGCATATTTGCCTGTATATTTTTGATTATATCCACATCTTATCTTTCCAATATAATCCTTAAAGTCCTCTACTTGTTTTATTAGAACCAAGTGATTTAAACCATCTATGGGCATCTGTAAAATGCTGCTTAGCTTCTCTTCATCCATAATTATTCTTACCCCTTTCACAGTTAACTCAATATGGTACTCCCCAAGGGTAAGATTTTCAAAGAAAGCTTTCACCAAGTTAGGGTAAGTAGGGGTGTCTAAAGAATAGAAAAATATCCATCCCTATTTTTCAATCCATTCCCCTATTCTTACTCCTAATCCATCCAAAAAAAAAATATGATGCTTGTTGACCCCATAAGTTATTTTGATGATAACCAAACATTGGAGCATGTACATTTATTTCTAACAACTCTTCAAGTGTTTTACAAGTTTTTGTAGGATGAGTTAATTGTTCAAACTTCAACTCCTACACCTTTGTTTCTTGTTTGAGTTGTGTTGTAATGTATTTTTGTAAAGAAGAACCCAATGAAAATGCTAAGAAAAAAATCATGTGAAAAGGGTTACTTCTCTGTGTGTGTGCCTTAGAATTATTTTGAGTTGGTATGATTGAAAATCGTAAGAGTGTTGGTGAGAGTTCTTTCTTGAGTTCAAGTATAAAAATCCTGAAGAAGATGCTCGAGTTGACCCAGCATGTTGAAGAGCCAACTCTACCTACTGGCACGCAGCAAAGATTCTGGTACACGGCAATCTGAGCTAACATCAATGAATCCGAGTCGATTGGAATTTGTCTGAGCCGACTCCTCTAGAGTCCAATTTCTGAAGATTTCTGAGAACAGCCAAGCGAGCTAACCCGAAATGTTGACCCGAAACAGAAAGAGCCGACTCTGCCAGACCTAATTTTGAAGACCTGAGAAAGTGAGCCGACCCAAACTGCATCGAGCCGACTCTTCCAGAGTGAGGTTTTCTGAACCTGAGAAAAAGAGCCGACCCAAGCTGAAAAGAGCTGACTCCTCGAGTTCAAGTTCTTCAATGATACAAGTTCGAGCCGACCCGAGCTATCAAGAGCCGACTCATCCAGAGTGATGTTTTGCTCTCTGAGAAAAAGAGCCAACTGCACTGAAGATTTGGGGCTCGACCTATCGACTCGAAGGATCCAAGCTGACTCAAAGGAATCCGAGCCGACTCGAACATCACTTTCAGGTATCCAACGGCTAGTTCCAGAATTTATTTTTGAGTGCCAAAAAGTGCTCCAACGATCATAAGTCACATCCCAATGGTCAAAAATGTCTCTAACTACCTTGGAGTGATGAAAGACCTTATATCTGAAGGATTTGAACATCTAATAGACAAGTTTTTGAAAATTCTTCAAAGTTTTGAGAGCTACATTTAATATCCTACCAACCAAAGAGATAAAGAGCACAAGAGCATTCAAGTTAGCCTTCGAGTCTTCACCAACTCTGATCTGAAGCTTGAAGCAACTTTTCAAGAAACCACTGAAGCAATTAAAGCTTATTCGAGTGCAAGTCAAGTGGACTTCCATCAAGCTACACCAGCAACTATCCGATAAATTGAGTTTGTCATTTATTGTTGCATTTACTTTAATTCTTTTTCTGAATTATTGTTGGGTTATTGGTAAGCTTGGTTGACAAACCAAATAGGTTCTTGATGAGCCTTGATAAAAGCCAAGTGTTGAGTTCTTGGTGATCCTGGTAAAACTAAGTTAGGTTTCTTTGGTGAGCCTGTTTAAAACTAAAGGATGTTGGGTTTTTTTTGGTGATCCCATTAAAACCAAAGGGTAGAGGTTTTGGATTATGATCCTGCAAAATAATATGACTGTATTCGGGTATGAATATAGTGGAAATTCCAAGTGATACCTTGGATAGTGGACGTAGGAGCTAGGTTGCTCCGAACCACTATATATCATGTGTGTTTGTATTGTGATTCTCTGATTTCTTTTAGCTTATGCATTTAATTCTTAATCACAACTCACAACACTTTAAAAGGGAATTTTAATTGCACATTATCTATTTTAAATTTTTAAATTCCCAATTCACCTCCCTCTTGGGTAGCCACCTAGGCAACAACTGGTATCAGAGCAGTGTCTCTGAATACATAAGAGTAAAGATCAATGGCTCATCCAATGAGTACATTCTTGGTGGAAGGCCAATCAACCAATAGACCTCCACTCTTCACTGGCACAAATTATGCATACTGAAAAGCTAGAATGAAAATTTATGTTCAAGCAATTGATTTTCAATTATGGAAGGTCATTCTAAAGGGTCATTATATCCCCATCATAAAATTTATGGAATGGACGTTTCAAAACCTGAAGAAGATTGGGACGAACATGACATGAAGATGGGTGAGTTAAATGCCAAAGCAATGGATCTCTTATACTGTGCTTTGGATAGTAATGAGTTTAATCGAATTTCTATTTACTCCTCAATAAAAGAAATTTGGGATAAACTCGAAGTGACCCATGAAGGAACTTCACAAGTGAAGTCTTCTAAAATTAATCTTCTTGTGCATAGTTACGAATTATTCAAAATGAAACCTAATAAAATAATTTCTGCCATGTTTTCATGTTTCACTGATATTATTAATGGCTTAAGGAGTCTTGGCAGGATATATACTAATGCAGATCTAGTGCAGAAGATTCTAAGATCTCTTCCAGATAAATGGGATCCGAAAGTGACAACCATCCAGGAAGCAAAAGATTTGAATACCTTACTGCTGGATGAACTACTAGGATCTCTCATCACACATGAACTGACCATGCAGCACCGAACTGAAGATGATCAAAAGAAGAAGAAGAAGTCAATTACCTTCAAAGCTGCTATGGATTTTAGAAAGGATGAAGAATCGGAAGAAGAATGCTCATCTACTGAAAGTGACATGGAAGACGAAGACGTTGCCATGGTCATCAAGAAATTTTGAAGATTCTTGGGAAGACGAAAAGGAAGAAAATTTAGAAAATTCTACAATAACAAGGAATTTAGTAAGGAGAAGGACAAGGAAAAGGAGAAAGAAAAAGAAGTGCCCACTTGCTATGAATGCAAAAAGCCAGGGCACATCCAACCAGACTGTCCATTATTGAAAAAGGGTTTTAAGAAAAAGAAAAAGAAAGCTATGGTAGCGACGTGGAGCGACAGTGAAGCATCCTCATCTAATAAAGAAGAAGAGACCATGAAATCTACGAATCTATGATTGATGGGTCTAGAATAAGAGGTATCATCCCTTGAGCTTCAAACTGAATTTACATATGATGAACTAAATTCTGCATTTCATGATTTACTTGTTGAATTCAAGAAAGCTGGGGTTAAAATTAAATCTTTGAAGAAACAAAATGATGTTTTATTAAAAGACAAGGATGAGATTTCTGAAAAGAATAACATTTTGCAAAAAGAATTGAATAACCTTTCTGAAAATGTTATTGTTTTGAATAATGAGAAAATTGCTTTAAAGGAGATAAACAAAGTTTTAGTTGCTGAAAATGTTGATTTAAAAAAGGAGGTTGAAAAGCTTAAACCTATAGTAGAAAAACTTACTTTGAGTTCTAACAAGCTTGAGCTAATTTTGAAAGAACAAAAAGATTCGAAAAGTAAAGCTGGAATTGGATTTAATCCTTTAAATGCCAAAGGGATTTCAGCAACAAAATTTGTATCTTCAAAAGCTTCAACTTCAAATGCTAAATTTCAAAAAGCTTTTCCATCAAAATCTATTTCAAATGGCTTGAAATATGTTCCTAAGAATTCTATGCAAAAATCCTTCAAACCAAATATTTCTATTTCTACATATGTTATAGCTTCAAAGCATGCATCATTCATAGATGATAAAATTATTTGTCATGCATGTCATAGATTTGGATATAAATCTTATCAATGCAATTCCTTAAAAAATTCCATGATTGGTGCATTGAAATTAGAACCATTTGGGTTCCAAAGGGAACTGATTTTGCTAACCCAAAAGGATCCAAGTTAGCTTGGGTACCTAAAATCACTCCTTGACTATTTTGCAGGACTGTCTTGTAGCCCACAAATTAAAGAAAAGATGGTATCTTAACAGTGGCTATTCAAGACATATGACAGGTGACAAAAATCAGTTCATCACCCTACAAATGAAAGAAGGAGGATTAGTTACTTTCGAAGATAATGATAAGGGGAGAATAATCGGAATCGGTAAGATTAAAAAAACCCCTTGTACTTTTATTGAAGATGTGCTGCTAGTTGATAAATTGAAGCATAATTTACTGAGTATAAGTCAATTATGTTATAAAGGCTTCAAGGTTATCTTTGAATCATTTATGTGTGTAGTAACTAACTCTCTTGACTCTAGCAACAAATTCATTGGTCATAGACTTGGAAACATCTATGTGGTAAATCTAAATGATCTAGCCATGACTAGTAGTTCCAGTCTAGTGGCTATGAATGCTAAGACCAAGGAGTCATGTTTATTATGGCATAGACAATTAGGTCATGCTAGCATGCATACAATTGCCAAATTAATCTCAAAGAATCTAGTTAGAGGTTTGCCACATTTTAAAGTTGATCTTGATTTTGTATATGATGCTAGTCAATTTGGCAAACAAACTAGGGAGAGTTTTAAATCAAAAAATGTTATTTCAATAACTAGACCCCTTAAGCTACTTCACATGGACTTATTTGGACCTATTAGGACCACAAGCCTAGAAAGTATGAAATATGGCCTTGTGATTATAGACGACTTTTCTATATTCACTTGGATACTATTTATTGCACATAAGGATGAAACTTTTAATGTATTTCAAAAATTTCATAAGAAAGTTTCAAATGAGAAAAATTTTTCTATTATTTCTATAAGAAGTGATCATGGAACTGAGTTTCAAAATTAATTTTTTGATGAATATTGCACTGAGCATGGCATTGATCATAACTTCTCCTCTCCTAGAACACCATAACAAAATGGTGTTGTAGAAAGAAAGAATAGGACTTTGGAAGAAATGGCCCGAACCATGTTGTGTGAAGGTAATCTTTCGAGGTACTTTTGGGCAGAAGCGGTGAACACTGCCTGTTACATATTAAACCGAGTTTTAATTAGACCAATTTGAAAGAAAACCCCCTATGAACTTTGGAATGGAAGAAAATCGAATATTAACTATTTTCATGTTTTTGGGTGTAAATGCTTTGTGTTAAATAATGGCAAAGATAACCTAGAAAAATTTGATACAAAATCTGATGAATCTATATTCCTTAGTTATTCCTTACATAGCAAAGCATATAAAGTATTTAATAAGAGGACTCTTACTGTAGAAGAGTCAATTCATGTTGTTTTTTATGAGGCTAATCATTCATCTTCTAGAAAAGATGAGTGTATAGATAATGATGCAGGTACATTACAAAAAGAAATGGAAGATCTAAGCATTCAAGACAAGCCAACACAAGATGAAAATGAAATGGTAAGCAAGGATCATACTGATTTACCAAAGGAATGGAGGTATATAACTTCACATCCTAAAGATTTAATTATTGGTGATCCTTCTCATGGTGTTAGAACTAGGTCAGCACATAGAGATGCACATGACTACCTAGCCTTTGTCTCATAAATTGAACCACATAGTCTAGAAGAAGCTGAAACTGATCATAACTAGATGATAGCCATGCATGATGAATTAAACCAGTTTGAAAGGAATAATGTCTGGACACTAGTTAGTAGACTTACAGACCACCCAGTCATAGGAACCAAATGGGTCTATAGGAACAAACTAGATGAGAATGGCAAGGTTATAAGAAATAAAGCAAGGTTGGTAGCAAAAGGGTACAATCAAGAAGAGGGCATTGATTTTGATGAAACATATGCTCTTGTAGCAAGACTAGAAGCCATTAGATTACTTCTTGCATTTGCTTGCTACATGAACTTTAAACTCTTTCAAATGGATGTCAAAAGTGCTTTTCTAAATGAATTTATTTCTGAACAAGTTTTTGTAGAATAGCCACCAGGTTTTGAAAATCATGCTTTTCCAAATCATGTACTTAAATTGAATAAAGCTTTATATAGTTTGAAACAAGCACCTAGGGCCTGGTATGATAGACTAAGAAAATTTTTACTTGAAAATGATTTCAAAAGAGGAAATGTTGACAAAACTCTTTTTATTAAAAATAAAGAGTATGACATGATAGTTGTAAAAATTTATATTGATGATATTATATTTGGTACAACTAATAAAAATCTTTGTGAAGAATTTACTGAGTTGATGCAGGGTGAGTTTGAAAATAGCCTTATGGGTGAACTCAACTACTTCCTTGGATTACAAGTCAAACAAATGAAGGAAGGAACCTTTATAAGCCAAGCCAAGTACATTAAAGAGATAATCAAGAGATTTGGCATGGAAACAAGCAAAAAGGCTAGCACACGCATGAGCACTACCTGTAGGCTAGACAAAGATAAAAGTGGATCCAATGTTGACCAAAAGCTATATAGAGGTATGATCGGATCCCTACTATATCTTACAGCTAGCAGACCTGATATCTTGTATAGTGTATATGTATGTGCTAGATT
Source organism: Areca catechu (assembly GCA_021397845.1). Lineage (NCBI taxonomy): Eukaryota > Viridiplantae > Streptophyta > Magnoliopsida > Arecales > Arecaceae > Areca > Areca catechu. The sequence goes on from CM038048.1 coordinate 24,360,850, forward strand.
TTAATGTAATCCTAAAGAAACATATATGCTTGCCGTTAAAAGAATTTTCAAATATTTGAAAGGTACAAGTAATTTAGGTCTTTGGTACTCTAAAGAATCATCTTTGAATTTAATTGATTTTTCCGATGCTAATTATGCTGGTTGCAAAATTGATAGAAAGAGCACTAGTGGTACATGACAATTTCTAGGGTTGAATTTAATTTCATGGCAATGTAAGAAGCAAAACTCCATAGCTTTGTCCACTGCTGAGGCAGAGTACGTTGCTGCTGGTAGTTGTTGTGCTCAAGTGTTATGGATTAAACAACAACTAGAAGACTTTGATATTACACAACTTAAAATTCCAATCAAATTTGCAACACAAGTGCTATTAATCTGACAAAAAATCCTGTCCAGCATTCATGAACTAAGATATTGAAATTAGGCACCATTTTATAAGGGATCATGTATTGAACAATGATATTGTACTTGAATTCGTGCCAACTGAAAACTAGCTTGCAGATATTTTTACCAAACATTTGAATTTTGATAGATTTTCAATGATTAGAAGTGAACTAGGATTATGTGACCCACTCTAGAAACACTCCCATAATCTTAAGGACAAATTATCTAGGTAACCTCCTAATCCCAATTTTTTTGTTAAATGAGCTTTGATTAAAATCCAAAAATTTCTTTTGTGCTCCCTCTGCTCGAGCCGACTTGAGCAGATGACCTATTAGTTGAGCCGTCTCGGATGTCAAGCCATCTCTTTTTAGTTCGAGCCATAGGGTTTTTCATTTCCATTTCTATTCCTAAACCCTACTCTCCTTCCCTTCAAGAAAATTTCCAAATACTTCCTACTTCCAAAAATCTCTTTGGAACTCAATTATCTTTTGCAATGGCACCAAAGAGGGTAGATGGAAAGAAATCAAGATGGGATACAGTAGCTGCTCTGCAAGAAAAGAGAACCAAGTTTCGAGAAGATAGTGTTTCACAACTTCCACCTCAATCAGAGGAAGAGCCAAGCCCAGTTTCTCCTAGCCACCAGATTTCTTTAGGTATAAGACCTATTACCACTGGGAGAAGGATTTTGTTCGAATATTTAATGGAAATAGGTTTTGTTATTGGGGATTTGATTGAGAATCAAGGGTGGAGAACCATGTGCTCCTTGGACATCAAAACCTAGTCAGAACCTTCTATGAAAATTTGAGGTTTGGAGAGAACTTTGTTGAATCATCTATTAAGCGAAAAAGAATTATCATTTATGCTGAAATTCTTGGAAATATTTTAGAAATGCCTTTTGAGGGTACTGAGTACTTAGTCCTAAAAGACAGAACAAAGGCTTTGCAAACAGTACTGGAAAGGGCTGAGGTAGATGAAATTGGAATTCTCAAGGCCAGCACTTTATCAATTGAAATGAGAATTCTTCATAGTTTCATCAGTAGAATATTTTTACCTAGGACTGGCCGCTTCAATTAGGTAAGTGAAAGGGATCTTTGCTTTATGGAGCTTCTAATTAATGGTGACAAAATTAACCTGCCTGCTATCATGATTTGTCAAATGAAAGAGGCAGTGAGGAAAGTTAAAGCTTGTCTACCATATGGTACAGTCCTCTCACTTTTCTTTCAAAGTGCAAATATAGATTTGACAGGAGAGGATAGCAAAACCCTCTTACACACCGATACCTATACAGCCAAAACACTTCAAAGAATGGGTTATTTATTATCTGATGGAACCTGGAAAAAGAAGTCAGATACTCTAATAGTTGAACAAACAGAGGAAATACAAGAGCAAGGTGAAATGGAGATAGGTGAAGGTATTTCAATGCAAATTCTAGAGTCACAACCACAGCTAGGGTCTCAAGCCCAGACATACCTCGATACTTCACTTCCAAATGTCCCAGTGCCTGACATGCCACCAAGCACACCAATTTATACACAGGCCACCACCGATGCTCAGGTTCACAGTCATGTTACTACTCCTGTTGTGGACACCACAATGTTACAGAACTTCATTACACAACAGTTAAACAATGTGACTAAAACCATTGCCTCATCAATGTCTACTATGTTTGAAGAACTACACAAATATGTTGATGAGAGACTCAATTAGTTTGAAGGAAAAATAGGCTATCTGAAAAGCAAAATTAACTATCTTGAAAGCTCAAAGACTACAGTACATCAAACTGATATAAATATGCAACCAATTTTACAGCTGATTACCTCAAGTTCTGAAAGGATTGAAAAATCTGTTACACAAGTACTTGAAAATTACAAAGTTGAGATGGATAACTTAAGAATAATAATGGGATGAGTAGAAGCAGGTAAAAGATTGGAAGAAGATTACACAAGTGGCATTGGAATAATTAGAAGTGATTTTGGAAGATTGAGAGGCTCGGTAGAAGCGTATGCTAATGTACAAGCCACAGAAATCCTTACAATGCAAAAGGAAGTTGCTTAAATAAAAGAATCAATGGACGATCTGGCTGCCTCCAGAAGCACAAAGAAAATAGAAGCAGAATTAAAATCTATCTTTAGTTACTTATGGAAAATGATGACTAAGATTGAAGATATCCAAGCTGCTCAAAATGGTCCTTCCTCTTCTAGATCTTTTCCTACTCAATCTGCTCATCCAAGACAACCTGCTCCATATATTAGGCCTCAAGCATCCCACAATATTGCACAATTTGTTGACCCAATTGCTTCTCTGCCACCTGGCATTCAAATTCCTGGTCAACCTCCACATCCTAAAGTAGATATAGATAGTGACTGAATGTATTACTTTTCATTTTGTACTTTGTATTGAACATCTATCAAATGAAATGAAAATCCACTTTTTGTCTCTTCAAATTGTTCAATGAGTGTTTATGCTCAATTGTTCATATAATGACTGATCCAATGATTGATTTTTTAATTAGAGTTTCAAGTTGAATATGAGAAAGTGAAATTATCTCAAAAAATCTTAAACACTTTCTCATTCTATTTTAAAATCTGAGCTTAACTCTCACTCTACCTTTTTGATTGATTGACAAAAAGGGGGAGAAAATTGTGAAGCTATTACATGAAAAGGATAAAACATGTTCATTTGCTCTGATTCATAAAGATTGAAAAATTGAAAACATGTTTGTATATTTGCTCTGATTAAAGCTCTGATAATGTTAAAGGATCTGGTACATAATGTGGTATTTATGAATGAAAGATCTGGTACATAATGTATATGCAAGTTCTGATAATGTTGAAGCTCTGATAATATTTTAAATAAAAGCTCTGATGATGTTTTAAATGCTTTAAACTCTGATACATAAAAAGCTATGAATGTTTAAACATTTGTTAAAAACTTTTAAGCTTTGAAGTCTAAAAATGCATAGAAAGTGTGTCAAAACATGGAGTATCTTATTGAGGGGAAGATTACCTCTCATTGTCCTAATTCTCCTCCATAGTTTGATTCCAATTAAAGTTAATTCTTCTTACTTGTTCATACATTCTTGCAAATACAGCTATACAAGTAATTGTAAAGTTTTATTATGCTTTTTCATGCCCAGTGTTTTGTCATCATCAAAAAGGGAAAGATTGTTGACCCCATAAGTAATTTTGATGATAACCAAACATTGGAGCATGTACATTTATTTCTAACAACTCTTCAAGTTTTTTACAAGTTTTTGTAGGATGAGTTAATTGTTCAAGCTTCAACTCCTATGCCTTTGTTTCTTGTTTAAGTTGTATTGTAATGTGTTTTTGTAAAGAAGAACCAAATGAAAAAGCTAAGAAAAAATCATGGAGAAGGGTTACTTCTCTATGTGTGTGTCTTAGAATTATTTTGAGTTGGTATGATTGAAAATCGTAAGAGTGTTGGTGAGAGTTCTTCCTTGAGTTCAAGTATAAAAATCCTGAAGAAGATGCTCGAGCCGACCCAGCATGTTGAAGAGCCGACTCTACCTACTGGCATGCAGCAAGGATTCTGGTATGCAGCAATCTGAGCCTAATCGAAAGTAATCGAGCCGACTCTAATGAATCTGGGTCGACTGAAATTTGTCCGAGCCGACTCCTCTAGAGTCTAGTTTTTGAAAATTTCTGAGAATAGCCAGGCGAGCTGACCCGAAACAGAAAGAGCCGACTCTGCCAGACCTAATTTTGAAGACCTAAGAAAGTGAGCCGACCCGAACTGCATCGAGCCGACTCTTCTAGAGTGAGATTTTTTGAACCTGAGAAAAAGAGCCGACCCAAGTTGAAAAGAGTCGATTCCTCGAGTTCATGTTCTTCAATGATACAAGTTCGAGCCGACCCGAGCTATCAAGAGCCAACTCGTCCAGAGTGATGTTTTGCTCTTTGAGACAAAGAACCTACTGCACTGAAGATTTGGAAACTCGACCTATCGACTCGAAGGATCCGAGCCGACTCGAAGGAATCCGAGCTGACTCGAACATCGCTTTCAGGTATCCAATGGCTAGTTCCAGAATTTGTTTTTGAATGCCAAAAAGTACTCCAACAGTCATATGTCACATCCCAACAGTCAAAAACATCTCTAACTGCCTTGGAGTGATGGAAGACCTTATATTTGAAGGATTTGAATATCCAATAGACAAGTTTTTGAAAGTTCTTCAAAGTTTTGAGAGCTACATTGAATATCCTACCAACCAAAGAGAGAAAGAGCATAATAGCATTCAAGTCAGCCTTCAAGTCTTCACCAACTCTAATCTAAAGCTTGAAACAACTTTTGAAGAAGCCACTGAAGAAATTAAAGCTTATTCAAGTGTAAGTCAAGTGGACTTCCATTAAGCTGCACCGGCAACTATCTGACAAATTGAGTTTGTCATTTATTGTTGCATTTACTTCAATTCTTTTTCTAAATTGTTGTTGGGTTATTGGTGAGCCCGGTTGAAAAACCAAATAGGTTCTTGGTGAGCCTTGATAAAAACCAAGTGTTGGGTTCTAGGTGATCCTGGTAAAACCAAGTTAGGTTTCTTTGGTGAGCCTGTTTTAAAACGAAAGGGTATTGGGTTTTCTTTGGTGATCCCGTTAAAACCAAAGGGTAGAGATTTAGGATTGTGATCCTGCAAAACAATCTCACTATATTCGGGTGTGAATATAATGAAAATCCTAAGTTGTATCTTGGGTAGTGGACGTAGGAGCAGGGTTACTCCAAACCATTATAAATCCTGTGTGTTTGCATTGTGATTCTCTGATTTCTTTTAGCTTCTACATTTAATTCTTAATCACAACTCACAACACTTTAAAAGGGAATTTTAATTACACATTATCTGTTTTAAATTTTTTAAATTTCCAATTCACCCCCCTCTTGGGTAGCCACCTGGGCAACAATGCTTCTACCACTAGTGACTGGCCGATTGGCCATTGAGATAACTTGCCTTGGTGGTGAAGGAGATTCTTCTTCCATTTCTTCTTCCTCTTGTTGCCTTCAAGCTGACTCATCCTCTTCTCTTCTCTTACTTCTTCTTTCCCTTCGAGCACTCGAGTCGACTACCTGAGATCGCTTCCTTACTGCCCTTCTAGGAGCCATTCCAAAAATCATGGATGGAAAGAGGTTGGAACTCATAAAAAAAAAGGGAAAGAGGAGAGGTTTCTAAGGTTCGAAAGGGTTTTTGGCGAGGTTTGGCTAAGGTTGAACAATGAAAATAAGCCCTAGCCCGATCTTACGAGTTTTATATAAAAAGCCCTAACTCGACAATCGAGTCGACTCGCCCAGAGCCTTATCTGCTCGAGTCGACTCGAGCAAAAATGCTCGAAAAAGCTCTAAAAAGCTAACAAAAAGATTCCTAAGGATAGTAGCACATTAGATAAGGTGGTCATTGTCCTTAAATTTTATATTGGAGGACTTCTAGATAATTTTCCTTAATAAGAAAAATCAGGTCAAAACTTCTAAAATGGATCACACAAACCTAATTCACTTCTAATCATTTCAACTCTTTCTCCATTAAGTGGCTTAGTAAAGATGTCAGCAAGTTGATTTTCAGTTGGAATGAATTCAAGTTCAATATCACTATTTTGTAGATGATCCTTAATAAAATAATGTCTAATTTCAATGTGCTTAGTTCTTGAATACTGAATTAGATTCTTTGTATGATTGATAGCACTTGTGTTATCACATTTGATAGGAATTTTAGTCTGTATAACACCAAAGTCTTCTAGTTGTTGCTTAATCCATAACACTTGTGCATAATAACTCCCTACAGCCACATACTCTGTATCAGCAGTAGATAGTGCTACGGAGTTTTGTTTCTTACAGTGCCATGAAATTAAGTTCAACCCTAAAAACTGGCAAGTGCCACTAGTGCTCTTTCTATCAATTTTATATCCACCATAATCAGCATCAGAAAAGCCAATTAAATTTATTAAAGATTGCTTAGAATATCATAAACCAAGATTACTTATTCCTTTAAGATATTTTATGATTCTTTTAACAGCAATCAAATGTAATTCTTTAGGATTTGATTGAAATCTAGCACATATGCATACACTGAATAAGATATCAGGCCTACTAGTAGTTAAGTACAATAGCAATTCGATCATACCTCAATAAAGCTTTTGATCAATGTTGTTGCCATCTTCATCTTTGTCTAATCTACATGTAGGGCTCATGGGTGTGCTCATTTCTTTGGATGACTCCATACCAAACTTCTTAATAATTTCGTTGATATACTTTGCTTGGTTGATAAAAATTCCTTCTCTTGCTTGCTTAGTTTGGAGTCCAAGGAAGTAAGTTAGTTCACCCATCAAGCTCATCTCAAGTTTATCCTGCATTAACTCAGCAAGTTCTTTGTAAAGATTCTTATTAGTTGCACCAAAAATGATGTCATCAACATAAATCTATACAACTAATATATCATTCTCTTTCTTTTTGATAAATAAAGTTGTATCTACATTACCTCTAACAAAATTATTTTTAAGTAAGAATTTGCTTAATCTATTATACCAGGCTCTAGACACTTGTTTCAATCCATATAATGCTTGATTGAGTTTGAAAACATGATTTGGAAAAGTATGACTTTCAAAACCTGATGGTTGTTCAACAAAAACTTCTTCAGATATAAAACCATTAAAAAATATATTCTTTACATCCATTTGAAATAGTTTGAGATTCATGTAGTAAACAAATGCAAATAATAGTCTAATGGCTTCTAGTCTTGCTACGGGTGCATAGGTCTCATCAAAATCTATTCATTCTTCTTAATTATATCTTTTTGCCACTAATCTTTCTTTATTTCAATTACATTTCTTTTTTTATCTAATTTGTTTCTATTAACCCATTTGGTTCCTATAACAGGATGGACTAAGGATCTATTTACTAAGGTTCATACATTATTTCTTTCAAATTGGTTGAGTTCTTTATGTATGGCCATCATCTAATTAGGGTCATTTTCAGCCTCTTCTATACTATGTGGTTCTACTTGTGAGACAAAGGCTAGATAGTCATGTGCATCTCTAAGTGAAGACCTAGTCCTAACACCTTGAGAGGGATCATCAATAATTAAGTCTCTAGAATGTGAAGTTACATATCTCCATTCCTTAGGAAGATCACCATGATCTTTACTTACCATTTCTTCTCCTTCTTGAGTTGGTTTGTCCTTTAGGCTCATGTCCTCTATGGCTTTATCAAGTGTACCTATATCATTATCAATACACTCTTCTTTTCTAGAAGGTGAGGGGTTAGCTTCATCAAAGATAACATGAACAGATTCTTCAACTATTAAAGTCCTTTTATTAAACACTCTATAAGCTTTGCTATTGATTGAATAACCAAGAAAGATAGCTTCATAAAATTTAGCATTAAACTTTCCTAGGTTTTCCTTTCCATTGTTTAACACAATGCATTTACAACCAAAAACATGAAAGTAATTAATGTTAGGTTTCTTATCATTCCAAAGTTCATAGGGGATTTTCTTTAAAATCGGTCTTATCAAAACATGATTTAAGATGTAGCAAGCAGTGTTCACCGCTTCTACCCAAAGGTTTCTTAGAAGATTGCCTTCACATAATATTTTTTGGGCCATCTCTTCCAAAGTCCTATTCTTCCTCTCTATAACATCATTTTGCTGTGGTGTTCTAGGAGCAGAGAAGTTGTGATCAATGCCGTGCTCAGTGTAATAATCATTAAAATATTGATTTTCAAATTCTATGTCGTGATCACTTCTAATTGAAAAAACTAAAATATTTTTCTGATTTGAAACTTTCTTATGAAATTTTTGAAAAACTTTAAATGCTTCATCTTTTTGTGCAATAAATAAACTCCAAGTAAATCTAGAAAAATCATCTACTATCACAAGTCCATATTTCATACCACCTAGGCTTATGGTCCTAGTTGGTCCAAATAGGTCCATATGTAGTAGCTCAAGAGGTCTAGAAGTTGAAACCATATTTTTTGATTTAAAACTCCCCCTAGTTTGTTTACCAAGTTGACAAGCATCACAAATATGTTCAAAATCAACTTTGAATTTAGGTAAACATCTAACTAGATCTTTAGAAATTAATTTGGCAATAATATACATGCTAGCATGACCTAATCTTCTATGCCAAAGTAAGTTAGACTCCTTGGTTTTAGCATTCATTGCCACTAGACTTGTAGAACTAGACATGGCTAGATCATTTAAATCTACCACATATATTTTCAAGTCTATGACCAATGAGCTTGGTGCTAGAATCAAGTGAGTTAGTTACAATACACATAGATGATTCAAAGACAACCTTGAAGCCTCTATCACATAATTGACTAATATTTAAAAAATTATGCTTCAATTTGTCAACTAACAATACATTTTCAATGAATGTAGAAGGGGTTATTTTGATCTTATCGATGCCAATTATTTTTCCTTTGCCATTGTCACCAAAAGTGACCATTCCTCCATCCTTCATCTCTAGGGTGATGAATTGATCTTTGTCACCCATTATATGTCTTGAATAGTCATTGTCCATATACCATCTTTTCTTTGAGTTATGAGCTATAGACATTCCTGTAGAATAATTATGGAGTTATTTTAGGTACCCAAGTCTTCTTGGATCCTTGCAGGTTAGTGGAGGTGGTTCCTTTGGGAACCCAAATCTTTCTAATCTTATTTTTATCCTTTTTCATATTGCATTGAAATGACTTATGTCCAACCGCATTGCATGCATAACAAATAACTTTTGAATTTTGCAAAGATACAAAAGTTGAAGCTTTAAATCTAGATGCAGAAACATTTGATATAAATGACCTTTGATTTGTAAACTTTGGTGCATAAAGTTTAGGTGTTGAAAATTTTGGAACATAAGATTTTGAAGGCATAAATTTTGTAGCTGAAATACCATTTGTATTCAAAGGATTATAACCAATTCCAGCTTTATTATTTGAATCTCTTTGATCTTTCAAAATTAATTCAAGTTTGTTTGAACTTAATGTTAGCTTTTTAATTGAGGGTTTAAGTTTTTCAACTTCTTTTTGCAAGCTAACGTTTTCTTTATATAAAGCCTTGTTCTTTTAAAAATAATCATTCCTTTCAACTTTCAAAGCTTTATAATTTTCAAAAAAGGTATTCACTTCTTTTTGTAAGATCTTATTCTTTTCTGAAATCTCATCTTTTTCTTTCACTAAATTATCATTGCTATTTTTCAAAGATTTTATTTTTAAACCAGCCATTTTGTACTCGGCTAGTAATTCATGAAATGAATTATTTAGTTCTTCAAAAGTAAATTCTTCATGAGGATCAGGGGACATTACCTTATCTTCAAGACCCATGAAACATATATTTTCCATCTTTGATGTCTCTTCTTCTTCATTTGAAGTCGACTCCTCGTTGTCGCTCCAAGTTGCAACCATTGCTTTCTTCTTTTTCATTTTGAAGATTTTCTTCAGGTTCGGGCAATCAGATCTAAAATGCCTAGGTTTCTTGCATTCATAGCAGATGGGTTGTTGCTCTTTATCCTTTTCTTTTTCCTTTTTCTTATCCTTATTGTATTCTCCTTTCCTATGAAATTTTCTCTAGTATCTTTCCTTTTTCTTGTCCATAAACTTCCTAAATCTCCTCACTACAAGTGCAATGTCTTCGTCTTCTAATTCATCTTCGGAGGAGGGGATTTCTTCATCAATTTCTTCTTCTTGTTTCTTCATCTCTGCAGTAGCTTTAAAGGCAATTGACTTTTTTTTTTTCAGGTCATCTTCACTTCTATGCTGCATCATGAGCTCATGAGTGATCAGGGATCCTAACAATTCATCCAATGGTAGAGTATTTAAATCTTTAGCTTCCTGGATGGCAGTCACTTTAGGGTCCCACTTGTCTAGAATTGATCTCAATATCTTTTGCACAATATCTGTATTAGAATAAGTCCTACCAAGACTCTTTATACCATTAGTAATATCTGTAAAACATGAGAACATGGCAGATATAGTCTCATTGGGCTCTATTTTAAATAGCTCATAATTATGTACAAGAAGGTTAATCTTTGAGGTTTTCACTTGGAAAGTTCCTTCATAGGTTACCTCGAGTTTATCCCAATTTTATTTTATTGATGTGCAAGTAGAAATTTGATTAAACTTATTAGCATCCAAAGCATAATAGAACAAATTCATAGCTTTGGCGTTTAACTCATCCATTTTCATGTCATGTTCATCCCATTCCTCTTCAGGCTTTGGGATGTCCATGCCATCAACTTTTATCATGGGTACTTGAGGTCCTTTAAGAATGACCTTCCATAATTAAAAATCTATAGCTTGAATGTATATGTTCATTCAAGCTTTCTAATATGTGTAGTTAGTGCCTGTGAATTGTGGAGGTCTATTTGTTGATTGGCTTTCGGCCAAGGAAGTGCTCATGGGAGTTGCCATAAGATCTTTTCTCTTAGAAACTTCAGAGACACTACTCTAATACCGGTTGTTGCCTAGGTGACTTACCTAGGGGGGGTGAATTGGGTATTTAAAAAATTATTGCAAGTATGTGCTCCTTGTTAAGTTCTTAGTATGGTAAGTGCAGTGAATGTTCAATGAAAACACTTCAATCTCATATTAACTTCTCATGTATATCTCCAACAGTGATTCAAATCTCTTAAATATATTCCCTTTAACTGAATTCAGATGGTTATAGCCATTGTAGACCGTTAAAATTTGAAATATAGCCATTTGAGACCGTTTTAGATTCAAAATAAGAGATCTGGGACTAGTCGTTACTAACCTGAAATAGTTACTCGAGTCAGCTCGGATAGCATGAGTCGGCTCAGATCCTCAGGTAGGTCAAAATAACACTCTGATCGAGTCGGCTCTTTTCCTTCGAGTCGTCTTGCCTGGCTGGTTCTTCAGAATTGAGATTTTTAGAACTCTGAACGAGTCAGCTCTTTAATACTCGAGTCGGCTCCTCTGACTCGAGTCGGCTCGAATGTCTGCATGCCAGAAAATAAGGCACCGTGCCAGACTTCAAGTTGGCTCTCCTTTGAGTCAGCTCTTGTGACTTAGGTCCAAAACTTGTCAAACTTGTCCGGACTTCTTTTAGTATTTTTCAAACAACTTGAAACCTTTCCAACTCATTCAAAGATTGAACTTGAGATAGTTAAACTAGAAACATACATAGAAGTAGCTCTCTTAAATGAGTATACAATTGATTTTACTTGAGGGCTCTTCTTTACATAAAGTTTTAACAAAAATTAACTTAACATACTACAATGTTGTAGGAAGGAGGGTTGTTCAATGAAATCAACCTACAAAAACTTTGAGAGCACTTGAAAGATAGTCAGTAATCAAATGCATGCTCCATTGTTTGGTTATCATCAAAATCATTCCAGGGGTCGACAGTTCATCAGACATGAGATGTACTGATATGAACTAGGATTGTCAGACATAAGATGTACTGACTTATGCATGGTAAGTCAAACATGAGATGGGTTGACCTAACCAGGTAGTTAGACATAAGATAGGTCAACCCGAATTAGGTTAGTCAAATAGAAGATGTGCTAACCCAAACCAAGTGAGTTGACAAAAGATGTGTTGACCTAAACCAGGTAAGTCAGATATAAGATGTACTGATCTAAACTAGGTTAGTCAGGCATAAGATGTGTTGACCTGAATTGGCTGAGTCAGACACAAGATGTGATGACTTTAACTATGTTGGTCAGATACAAGTTATGTTGACCTGAATCAAGTCAAATATAAGATGTGCTGACTGATTAAGAAGAGACCTGAACTCAAATCTCCTTGCAAATATTAAGTTTTATGTCTTCTACCATTATAAAGTTGTGGGCATCTCTCAAGTGTTGATTGTTCTTGATTGGATATAGTGGTTCAATTGCATCATAGGAACCCAATGACTTTATTAACATGATATGTTATGGGATGAAGATGGGGTTGGGCCTTATAACTGGGTATGGTGAAGAACCCAGTAATGATTTTATTTTGCATGAATGGTAGGTCTGACTTAACTAAAAAGTTTGGGCAATCACTATTAGATGAGCCCATATGACCTAGAGATAGAGTCGCTGCAATATACTTAAAAAGCATTGGACATAAGTTGTCCCCTCATTGGTATAGCATGTTACCTATAACTAGTCATGGTGGGGTATTGCATATTGGTGGGACCATAGTACCCACTAAGAATCCTAGTTGTGTAAGGATTCTCACATCTCCATAGAGGAGTGTATGAGATCCATGAATATAATGGGAGTCAATTTATTTCTTAATGTCCCTAGAATAAATTTAAAATTAAATACAAATATCTAACTAGAATCTTCACTTTCTATAAATTAAAGTCAGCTTCCAATCCTCTTAGACCAATTGAAAGAACTTTTGGTTTGTTTTCTAAATTGACAAGCATGACAAATTTTGTTTTGTTTAAACTTGAGTTTTGGCAAATCTTTTACAAGATCATTTTCATTTAATTTGGAAAGTAAATGCATACTAGCATGTCTTAATCTACAATGCAATAGCCAACTAATCTTATTGACTTAGACTTCCACATAACTAGACATTGACCATCTTACATAGGAAAATCATCAAGATCTACTATATAGATATTTTCATGTCTATGTCCAATAAACATGATTTCATTATCATTAAGTCTTGAAACAGTGCATAATAAAGATTCAAAAACTACTTTAAATTCTTTATCATAAAATTGACAATGCTAAATAAACTAATTTTAATCTTTCTACAAGTAAAATATTTTTTATATAGGTAAAGGGGGTGATATAAATTTTATCGATTTTAATGATTTTGTATTTTTCATTATCATCAAATGTCACATTTCTTCTATTTATAGTTTCAAGAGATATGAATTACGTCATATCTCTGATCATGTATCTTAAGCAACCGCTATCTAGATACCAAAGTCATTTCTTCTCCTTGATTACAAGACACACCTACAAAAGTAATCAAGTAGAAACTTTAGGTATCCAAGCCATCTTGGATCCTTTAGAGTTAGTAGTAGTGATTCCTTTTAGAATCCAAACCTTCTTAATACTACTTAGTTTCCTTTGATCATATAAATAAGCTTTATGACCTAATCTACCACAACAATGGCATGTGATGCTAGAGGATGTAGGAACAAAGAAGTTTTGAAGTATTTTTATTATTTAAAACCAAATCCAGCTTTATTCAAAATAGCTCTTTGACTATTTAAAAGTATTTCAAGTTTTTCAGAACTATACGTAAATTTTTTAATAAATAGTTTAACATTATTAAGTTCTTCTTTCAAGCTCTTGTTTTCTTTGGTTAAAGCTTTATTTTCTTTTGAAAGCTTTTTATTTGTTAAGATTAGCTTTTGCTTCTTCAATTATTTGCTTTCTTGGATTAATCTTTCATTTTCTTTTGATAATTCTTTCTTTTTATTTGTCAAACCAAGCTTTAGATCCTTTAAATCTTTGTTCTCTTGAGTTAAGGTTTGATTTTCTTTTTATAGTTTATCTTTTTCATTAGTTAACTCAAGAATTTCTTTTTTTATTTCCTTATTTCTTAGTTTAAGCTTTTTGAAATCATTCATGATTTCAAAAAATTCATCTTGAAGTTCTTCAAATATAAAATCAATATCGATTTTAGATCTTACCTCTTTCTTATGGGCCATAAAGCATAGGTTTGCAACCTCTTGCATTCTTCATCAAAGCTAAAGTCCTCACTCACACTCCATGTTGCCATTATCGCTTTCTTTTTATACTTCCTCGAAGCTTTCTTGAGAAGGGATAGTCCATCATATAATGTCCTAGCTTCTTGCATTCGAAGCAAATAGGTTGCTCATTCTCTTTTTTTCTCTTTCTCCTTACTTGACTCTTCTTTATAAGGTTTCTTCTTATAGCCATACTTTTTTTTTCTTATGAACCTTCTAAACTTCCTTGACACTAGTGCCATCTCATCATCTTCATCTCCCTTATCCACGTCATCACTTGTTTCTTCATTTGTAATTGTGGATTTGAGGATAATAGTCTTCTTTTTCTTCTCATTCTTAGTGTTTTATTGCTTCAAGGATAGTTATATGATATAAGTGAATCTAAGAGTTGCTTAAGAGAGAGTATGTCAAGATCTTTGACATCTTGTTTAGCAATGACCTTTGCATTCCATGAAGTTGGAAAAAACCTAGGAATTTTGTTAACAAGTTTAGTGTTAGAAGAAGATTTATCCAAACTTCTCAAGCTATTAATGATATTGATAAATCTAGTATATATTTTAATGATAATTTTACTAGACTCCATCCTAAATATTTTATAAGTATGCACAAGCATATTAATTTTAGATTATGTCACCTTTTTAGTACCTTCATAGATAACTTCAAGTATATCTCATATTTTTTAGCTGAAGTGCAAGTAGAAATTTTATTAGATTTAGTAGGATCCAGGGCATAATAGAGTAAGTTTATAGCTTTAGCATTCAATTCAGCTTGTTTTATATCCTGCTTATCCCAATAATTCTCAAGCTTGGGAATGGCAACACCATCTACCATGACCATGGGTTTGTGAGGACCTTTATCATGGTCTTCCAAATGTTATAGTCTATAGTTTATATATAAATATGCATGCAAGTTTTCTAGTATGTGTAGTTTACTCCATTGAACAAAAGTGGATGGTTTGATGCTTGCTCCTCGATAATGCATGCATCAAATTGGGCTATCATTCTATCTTTGACTCTTGATCGTTAAATCAAATTTATGAAGTATCAAGCTCTAATACCACTTATTGCCTAGCGAAGCAACCCAACAACGGGGGTGAATTGGGTTTCTCAAAAACTTTAAACTAAGAATGTACTGATTTTGAAAAATAGTGAAGTAAAAGTGCAACAGTATATATGTGCTAATTGAAGCTACATGAAATGCTTATATAAAGAAGAAGAGGATGAAGGTAAAGTACAATAAACATATTAGGTTTATAGTTGTTCAGTGCACCCCAAGCACCAATGTTCACTCCTCAAGAATTTCTTAAAAATTTTACTATAATCCTTCAAAGATCAAAGTCGATTTATCTTTCGAGCTCACAATCTTATCCCAATTAGTTTTTCCTTAGGCTCACTAACTACAGTCTCACAACAAGCTAACCCTAAGCTTGCAATCTAATTCTAAGATTTGGATGAGCCTATCCCCTAGTTTTAATGTCTTTGAAACTAATTACAACTCAAAATAATAAGGTACAAGAGTAACAACTAAAAAGCTCTCTATGAGAGTAAGAAGATATCGGTGAAGCTCTTAAAGGAATCTTTGAGTTGTCTT
Organism: Areca catechu; assembly: GCA_021397845.1. Classification (NCBI taxonomy): domain Eukaryota; kingdom Viridiplantae; phylum Streptophyta; class Magnoliopsida; order Arecales; family Arecaceae; genus Areca; species Areca catechu. The sequence continues at coordinate 24,376,484 of CM038048.1, forward strand.
CTTCAATAAAATGTTGAGAATTGTATCCCAAAGCCAATCGCCTGGGTTGTAGGTGGTTGTGCTCAATATTGTACTCTTTCTATGAATTAAAAAAATATTATTTTTGGCAGCTCATCACATACTTAATTTCCCTGAAATGAACTCTTTTCATGTTATGAAGTCCTTAGGACTACACTGACTTCGATACAGAGAGGATGTATCGAGTGGTCCTTAAACCTTGTTCACAACCAAAGGATATATTGTACTGGACAGTAATATATCAAGTATAGGTTGTTGTAGTTCACATCGTTTGGTTGTCCTCTTGACCAAATGAGTGTGATGACACTGATGTGATCTGCAAGTGGGATATGTGATATCTTATTGAACGTGACTCCGTGCAGCCCCTTTCTGCCAAAGGGATACTCACGATTGGATATGGGTATACATGTCCCTCTGACCTAAGGTCATCATGGTAGCTTGCAAGCAACTCCCTATGCTTTGGTGCCGGACTACCCAGATTTTAAATCCGGTGATGGAAGGTTTCTGGGTACAGGCAAGTACTTGGGGAGCAGTGATGGACCAAGATGGAATTGACATGTCCAAACAGTTTGGATTGAATGTCTCGCAGTATCTCAATTTAGCAAATCCTCGGCCGGGGTAGTCCTAGTGAAGAGTCACTGGGCTTGCAAGGTTGAGACACGTAGTCGACTGACTCAGTCTGGGTTGGAAGCCCAATCTCAGTCGTCCTGAGCATTAGAGGTCAAAGGGATGAATTATACGGTAACCATATGCCAGAGGTTCGATAGTTTGATCCCGCATCTTCGACCTATCCGGAAGCCGGGACCCATTGCTAGATGGTTTCCTGTGCTGGTACTAAAATTATTCTAGTGCTACCATTTAGGTTCGAACCTATGAGGTCACATGCCACAGAGGATAACTCTCTGATCCGGATACCGATTACGATTGGGAATCGTCTCAGTTTTATGGTCACAGTATTTTTTAGCACTCTTTTTCCCGTAATGCCCTTGTCTTTGTCAACCGAAAATTATTCCGGGCTGACCAGCTCTGCGCCAGGATTTTTCTGAATCAGTTTTGAACTGATTTAGAGTTCGTTTCGGCCTCCAATTGGTTGTGAACCAATTGAACCAATTTTATTGGGCTTGGACCGGTTCAATTGGATTGAACCACCGTTGGTTAATTGAACCAATGGGTTGGTTTATTTGTTTGGACCAATTTTTTTGGTTTCCATGTTGTTCTTTCTCCCCACGTGACTGTTTACACGGTATTTATACTGGAAGATTTTCTAACGCTGGAGAAGGCCAATCGTTGGAAGCCCAAACGACCGAAGGCCAAACGACCGAACCTCCTCTCCCTGGCGTCTCTTCCCCTCCTCCAACCGGCTGGCTTTAATCCTGGATTAAAGGCTGGTTAATTGGGTGATTAACTGCAGCTGTTCCCAGCCTCTCCACCTCTCCGTCTCTCCACCTCCCTCTCCCTGTTGCTGTCCTATTTAAACAACAGCGTCCCTATTTCAAAGGAGTTAGTTTTTTTCACCGTGAGAACATTCTAGAGGGAGAATGAGGGTCTTTGTGGCTTGTTTTAATCTTCTTCTTTGAGAGGCTTAAGTGGAGAGCTTTGGGATTGGGTTTAGGAGCTTGTGAGGGAGAGAAACAAGGCTTTAAATCCCATTGTTTCAAGTGCTCAAGTTCTGCCCTGTTGCAAAAATTCTGTGACCGTGAAGTTTTCTTCCAGCGGCTAGCACCACGCGTGGAGAAGGATCCGTGAGCCCCGGAAATGTCTCCCCTTTAGAGGGAGTATCCTTCTACTCCTAGGAGCAAGCTACGCAGACCGGGATTGCCCCAACTGCTCCAAATCGAAGGCCAAAGTCTGCTGCCCAGTTCTGCTACAGAAATCTGGCAGCAGATTTTGGTGATTTATTATAATTTTTTGGCTTATATTTGGTTGCAGTTATCGATGGCAAATCAAAGTAGACTTGTCCAAGTTGCTGCTGCTCAAATTTGGGAGCAAATGGAGGTCCGGAAAGAGGTGTTCCGATGACATTTTGCAAGCCAAAAATAGAGTTCCAAGGAGGAAGACGACTAGAATAACTTTATTCCAATTATTCCAGTCTATTCCAGGTTTATTCCAGAGTTATTCCAGGTGGAATAAAGGTATGAAAGATTAATTTTTTAATCATGCATGGATAGACTTAATTATTTAATATTTTGTAAATATTTTATATGACTATACATGCCTAAATGCAACTAGATTTAGATTAGTTCCTGGCGGAGCAGATTTCCGCTGCACGAGTTTTAAAAAATATTTTAAAATCCATTCTGCTCCCTCAGATGTTTGCATGCCTAGTGTAGGATCTTGTCAAACCACCTGCATTGTTTCCTTTCATAAAAAGCCTCTAATGAATACTTTGATTGTTTACGGTTAAGAAATGCTTACATACTCTTTAAAAGCTAGGCTTTTTTTTTTGGAAGTTTATCTTTTAGAAGATTTTCTTGAAAGTATTTATTAGGAATTGTGTTCCAAAACTAATCGTCTAGGTTGTAAACAGTTGTGTGACTCATGTATATGTATATGAATTATTGAATTGAATAAAAAGTTTATTCTGGTTGTTCATCACATGACATCTTCCTAATTAAACTCTTGTATGATGATGTCCTTTGAGCTACCTTATATACGATATAGAGAGGATGCGTCGCGTAGTTCATAAACTAGTTTACGACCAAAGGATATGCTATTTCTGGATGATGGTGTATCGAGAGTAGGTCGTTGATGTCTTGTCTATTGGTTGTCCTCTTAACCAAGTAGTATGAAAATGCTAGCATGATATCAGGTATTGTGTTTGACACTTCACTGAGCGTGACTCCCATGCAAGATTCACATTCTACCAAAGAGAAATTTTGCATTAGAATGTGGACATGAATTATTTCCTTAACTTGAGATCACTATGGTAGCTTGCAAACAACTCACTATGCTTTGGTACCGGACTACCCGGATTTCTAATCCGATGATGGAAGGTTGCTGGGTACTATCAAGTACTTGCATAGTAGTAGTAGGATCAAGATAGGATTGATCTTTCCAAATAGTTTGGATTAAATGCTCATCATGCCTCAATTGAGAAAGGCCTTGGCCAAGGCATTCCTTGTAAGGAGTTACAAGAATTCTTTGTTTGAGACATATTGACAAGGACTGATTAGGGTTAGGCAATTTAACCCTAAGCCACATGGAGTATTAGGAGATTAAAGAAATAAGTTTAGTGATATTCCATATTTGATAGGTTCTTGTTACTCTGCAACCTTCGACCTATCCAGATGCTGGGTGTCATTGCTAGATGGTGACTTTGGCTGCTGAAAATGTTCCTATGCTACCGGATTGTGATTGAACCTACGGGGTCACACACCGTGGGGTTTCTTCTTGACTTGGTGACTTGGGAATGATTCGGAATTGTTCTAGACTCGTTTGACAACAAGTTGACAAAACTATCAATTGAGTTGACTCGAGGCGAGCCGACCCTCTGATGGATTTGCTAAAAAATTTGATAATGCTTCATTGATGGCTGTAAGCATTATAGCAATTAATGATTGGCATTTTTGGGTTTTAATCATCTACCATTGCTGAAGTCCAAAGATCTTGTAACATACATGAATTCCAAGAGTCTCTAAACCTCCCATTAATCTCTCATTCTCTCCCCTTTATGGTTTTACTTAAGGGGACTGTTTTGGGGCAGAGAATGAGACACTTCATTCTTGATCAAGCCCAAGACTCTGCTATTCTCTAGTCAGAAGTCTTGCTTGATCTCTGAGAGATTGGGTAGTAAGAGGATTGGGGTTTTGGGGTTCTTGTGTGCATACCTTCTGTTGAAGGTTTGGGACAGAGTGTTCTAGGAAAGGTTCTTGGGTACTTTGTTCTATCTGTTTAGTAGTAAATTCATCAAGGAGTTGAAAAAGGAGTCAGCCATTGCCACCTCATTTCTGAAGAGGCTAGCACCTTGAAGGAATGAGGAGAGTCCCCTTACCCCAATGTGAACTACCTCTAAAGGCAGGATGCTTGTGCTGCTGTCAGGGCTATTGCTCATCCTTGAAGTACCTCCCCTCCCAGTGATCATCACCTTAGATAAAAGGTTTGTACTTCTATTGTTGGGTCTGAAGAAATGATCTTCAATATCCTTGTTTGTGATTCAAAGAATGGTTCAATGAATTACATGCTTTGCTTACTTAACTTCATACATATATTACTGTATATGCATAAAGATCTGTGTAGGGCCCATGTTAATTAGATTAACATATTTGAGATAAAATTGTTTTATCTTCTTCCGCTATGCCATGCATTTAGAATAGTTTTAAATTGCATGTATCGGCCCTACCTAGGTTCGCCCAACAATGGTATCAAAGCCACAGGTTGAATGCATATTTAGTTTAATACTTTTGTATGAAATCGGCTTGATATCCTTCACATAGTACTTGGATTAAGGTGGATTCACCATGGCCGTCCGGTCATAAGAGAAATGTATGGTTTAAAGGCCATCTCTTTCCATTCAATGGGGTTCTCCTGTGGCGTGTAGGGGTGCTACTGTATCATGCCTTATGTAGAAGAAGGTGAAGGATTTGATAGGATAAAATTATTTTAATACATCTTTGTAGATCATAGCAATGTTTAGATGAGATCTAAAAGATGTATGATCTAAGATTTTGAAAAGTTCAAGTAAGAAGAGATGAATTTTAAAGTTACTATTTTCTGCCCAGTCAAACGAGCCGACTCATTTCCTGAAGATAGATCAGTCTGTCTATTTTGTGTTGTCTGAGCTGACTCATCCTTGTAGGAGTCGACTTGGATTTGAGAACAAAGGAAAAGTTTTCTGGACGAGCTAACTCAATTAGAAAACCTTAAAACAGTAAAGTTAAAGTTCATATTTTTATGAAATTGTTTCACTTGTTTTTGAAATTATTTCAAAACTCTAAATAATTGAAAATGCATCAATTGGCATGTTACACTTAATTGAGAATTAAGTTATATTTTTGAAACATTTTAAGATTTAGGATATGATTCTAATCTTAAGTCATGATTGATAAACCATGGGTTAATTGGGTTAGCTACAATTGGGTCCTTAAATGGGTTAGACATAGGTTTAGATGAATGGATTAATTAGAGAAAAGACTAATTAAAAATTGAATTAGGTCTCTCCTCTATAGATCTATCTAATAGTTAGTTAGATTAGTCCATACATCTAAATGGACTTGATTGGTGGCTTCGTGGTGAGCCCGAGTCTTTATGTTAGTTTGATTAAGTAGAGTAAAACACTTAGTGTCTAAGATAAGTTTGACATTGGTGATCAAGGTTCTTTGGGAATAACTCTTACCTGGCCAACTCATGGTTGGTGTCTATAGCAAGAGACTTACCTGGCATAACCCATCCCTTGATCTTACTTACCTAGCTAATGTGGTGAATTAGATCAGATTAGATTATCTATTGATTCGAGTTGACCCATGTCAACTAAGGTTAATCAGTCTGACTAATTTTAGGTGCCCATGGACCAATTTGATCTTAAAACCCTCTAAGAGTTTGGTGGGAGTCTTCTTAATCAAGGTCCATGCCTTCTTCTCATGTGTCACGAAATTTAAATCCTCTAAATTATTATATCCATAAAAAGACTAAGTTATGTGATAGCCTATGTTACAGCCGTGACAGTGACGTGGCCAGGCTCAGGTATCGTCAAATACGAGCGAGCCACGTGTAAGTTTCCCCGGCCTGGTCAGCGCCACATCCTCAAAGTTAGGGTCGGCAAGACTACACTACACGACGACTGCCTAAGGCAAACCGCCCTCGCCGAGGTCGAGCTTGGCTCGGAGTTCCTCTACCATCTCATTGGCGCCCGGGACCGGAGGGGTCCGCTTAAGTGAGGTCGGCCAAGGTCGGTCGATCGCCTGCCACCTCGCCAGGTGTCCACCCGAGAGGGGTCCACCTAAGCCGAGGTCGGCTGATCCTTCGTCCTTCGCCAGGTGGCCACCCGGAGACGGGCCCACCTCGGCCGAAGCCAGGCGACCTCCTGCCACCTCACCAGGTGTCCACCCGGGAGGGGTCCACCTAAGCCGAAGTCGGCTGATCCTTCATCCTTCGCCAGGTGGCCACCCGGAGACGGGCCCACCTCGGCCGAAGCCAGGCGACCTCCTGCCACCTCGCCAGGTGTCCACCCGGGAGGGGTCCACCTAAGCCGAGGTCGGCTGATCCTTCATCCTTCGCCAGGTGGCCACCCGGAGACGGGCCCACCTCGGCCGAAGTCAGGCGACCTCCTGCCACCTCGCCAGGTGTCCACCCGGGAGGGGTCCACCTAAGCCGAGGTCGACTGATCCTTCGTCCTTCGCCAGGTGGCCACCGGAGACGGGCCCACCTTGGCCGAAGCCGGGCGACCTCCTGCCACCTCGCCAGGTGTCCACCCGGGAGGGGTCCACCTAAGCCGAGGTTGGCTGATCCTTCGCCCTTCGCCAGGTGGCCCCCAGAGACGGGCCCAACTCAGCCGAGGTCAGACCGCTCGTACGGCGAGGGCCCTGGGGAGAGAGAGACGGGCCCCGAGGCCATCCCTCGGGCCGTACGAATCCCAGACGGCATCCTGTACGGTGGGCGGCGGCATGCAGAACATCGCTAGCATCGGCTCGACAGGCCCCGCAGCAGAGGGACGCAACCCCGACGACACAGGCCCCATAGATAGATGGCGCCCGTGCTTGGGGAAGAGGGCGTTCTCACCAGGCCCGAGGCCTGACCAGCCGCCCTGCCAGCGCCGCCCTCCCCTCTTCCTCTTCTGTCCTTGCCTTTCCCATGCTGGGCCCGGCGCACGAGGTCGGAAAGCCACCTGGCACCCTTCACCAAAAAGGGAAAAGAGAAGAGGACGGGGGAGGGGGGTCCCCGAGGCGGAAAAAGACAAACGCGCGACGGAAGGAGATAAAGAAGGAAGAATCTGGGGACGACAAGGTAAGCCAAATTAGCCTGGGGACAAGGGGGAAGCACCGGCACAAGGCCTTGCGTCGAGAGAAAAGCCAGAAATCCCTAGGGGGGAAGACTGGGCGCGAGCTCGGCAAGGAGGCCCAGCCGAGATCCTGATCCCCAGAGCGTCTCCTTCACCAGTTAACTCTCTAAGTCTGGAGCCCTTTAGAGGGTCCGGCTGGAGAGTCTGTTCCATCTCGTTGTCTACTGACTTGACCGTCGGAGCTCCCTCGCTGGGATCCCCGGCCAGGGCCCTCTAACCCCTTTGTTGCAGGTTTTCCACGGGAAGGGAGGCACCCTCGCCAGGCGGTCAGGAAGGATCGAGCGATCTGAGGCACGGGCGCGGTGGCGAGAGCGGCAACAGATTGGCGCGCCAGGTAGGGGGACAGGACACTAACCCCTAGCGGGAACCAGCTTTCTGCAGGTGTCACGCTCTCCGGCAATGGTGGTCACTCGTGGGCGTGAGGCGTCCATCAGCCGCGTGGGGGATGTCCACTCCCCTCCGGGGGGCCACAGCCCCGAAAGGGAGCTTCCGGCTCCCCCTCCTCTTCCACAGCAGCCTGCCCAGGTGGACGGATCCCTTGCGGCCATCGTCCAGCAGCTGCAGACCTTGACCTCAGCGGTCCGGCAGCTTCAGCATCAGCAACGGTCCCTAGCCACTCAGCCGTAGCCGGGGACCCCCGCGGCCCGAGCCGCGGGGCAGCGTGGGAGCCTGCGCTCAATCCAGGGTAGGCCATCCCACCCGAGGGCCATCTCCAACCCCCGGGGGAGCCACCAAGCTCCTGCAAAGAGAAACTATTCCGGTTCGGAGGATCACGAGAGTCGATCCCCGGCCGATGGGGCCGAAATGGCGTATCGCAACAAGCGACACCGAGGCCAGACCTTGCGCCGAGACCGATCGGCGCCCCCTTCACCCGCAGCCTCGGTGGAAGACTCCATCGATGAAGCCATCAAGAGCCAAGCCGAAAGGTGCCTGGAAGAGCATGAGCACAAGCTGGCGGAGTTCGCCCGCCGATTCGTCGACCTGCAGAACTCGTCGGCGGACCCGACGGGCTACGACTCCCGCCTTTCTTTCTCTGAAGAAATCCAGGTAGAACCGATCCCGAAACGGTTCCGCATGCCGCCGGTGGATCCCTACGACGGAACCACCGACCCCCTAGATCATTTGGAGAGCTATAAGGCTATCATGAGGGTCCAGGGAGCCACCGATGCCCTTCTGTGCATCACCTTCCCGGCAACCCTTCGGAAGGCCGCTCGAGTCTGGTTCACCCGCCTCGAGCCCGGATCCATTTGCTCCTTCCATTAGTTGGAAGGAAGGTTTGTGGCGCACTTCGACGCTTGTCGAAAGGTGCCTAGAGAGGTGGACAGCCTCTTTTCCATCCGCCAGTAGGACCAGGAGCTGCTCCGGGACTACATCACCCGGTTCAAGATCGCAGCCATGGAAATCTACAGCCTGGACGAGCCCGTCGCCATGCTGGCCTTGAAGCGCGGACTCAAGACGTCCCGCCTAACCTATTCCCTGGACAAGAAGCCGCCCAGGACGTATTCCGAGCTCCTCCTTCATGTCCACAAGTACATCCGAGTGGAGGAGGCCGACCGCACCCGTCGAGAGCTGGACGGGAAGACTCCAAAGAAGCCGCTCCCAAGGGACACCCCGGGAGCTCGGAGGCCCGTGCCATCTGCCGACCTCCGCCCAAATCCAAAGCCGAGGGGCGAAGCCACTCCCGAGCGGAGGTACACCCCTCTCCTCGCACCTCGAGCGAAGATCCTCATGGAAATCGAAGGCGAGCGCTACCTCCGCCGACCTCCTCCTCAGAACCCGAGAGCCGTCCGAGATAGATCAAAGTACTGCCAGTTCCATCACGAACACGGGCATGACACGGAAGAATGTCGCCATCTGAAGCGGGAGATTGAGGAGCTGATCAGCAGGGGTTACCTTAGGAAGTTCGTCAAGAGCGAGGCCCCCTCTGAAGGGCGACCACTCGCGGCCCTACCGCCTGTCCCTGCGATCGACAATCGCCCAACGGAGAAGCCCGTGGGCATGATCTCGCGCGGGCCCGACCGAGCAACGAAGAGATCCCGGGAAGTCCCGGAGAATGTAATCCCTTTCAAAGGGAGGGAAATTAATGATAATGTAAACAACGATGCCGTGGTGGTCGAGATGACCATCGCAAAGCATCCTGTACATCGAATCATGGTAGATAGTGGAAGCTCGGCTGACGTACTTTTTTACGATGCATTCTCTCGGATGAACTTGTCCCCCGAACAGCTGAAGCCAGTGCACACCCCCCTGATAGGTTTTACAGGGGACTCAGTGGGGGTCGAGGGGGAAATCACTCTCCCGGTCACTGCCGGATCCCCACCCCGGCAAGCGACCGTTCTAATAACATTCACCGTCGTTAGGCTCCCTTCGCCTTACAACGCCATCCTCGGGTGTCCCGGGCTCAACCAACTGGATGCCACCATCTTCACGAGGAGGCTGTTGGTGCAGTTCCCCACGCCTTCCAGGCTCGGAGAGATGAGGGAGACGCTCCAGCCAATCCCGCTCTGCCTCCAGACGGTCCCGGGGGCCAGGGGCGCGGAGCTCGCCCATGACATCGATGACCTCGATCTGAGAGAGAAGGAACCCAGGGGAGGGCCCGTGGAGCGCCTGCTGACTCTTCCCCTCGGTTCAGATCCCCTGAAGATGGTACAAGTCAGAGCCCGGCTCCCCGAGGAAGAGCGAACCTGCTTGCTGGAGTTCCTCCGCGCCAACGCTGACGTGTTCGCCTGGTCAGCAGCCGACATGCCGGGCATCCCGCCCGAGGTTATTATGCACAGGCTGAACGTGGACCCAAGTTGCCGCCCGGTCCGCCAAAAGAAGAGAAGCTTCGCCATGGAGAGGCAGAAGGCGATCAACGAGAAAGTAGAGAAGCTCCTCGCCGCCGGTTTCGTCCGAGAGGTCCAGTACCCTAGCTGGCTGGCGAACGTGGTCATGGTAAAGAAGAGTAGCAGTAAGTGGAGGGTCTGTGTGGACTACACCGACCTCAACCGAGCTTGCCCAAAGGACAGTTTCCCTCTTCCAAAGATCGACCAGCTGGTCGACACCACCTCGGGGCATCACCTTTTGTCGTTCATGGACGCCTTCTCCGGATACAACCAGATCCGGATGAACCTAGAGGACGAAGAGCACACCGCCTTCATAACTGACCGCGGGACTTTTTGCTACAGGATGATGCCTTTCGGCCTCAAGAATGCAGGCACGACGTATCAACATCTGGTCAGTAAAATCTTCAAAGACCAGATAGGCCGCAACATGCAGGTGTACGTGGACGACATGCTGGTGATGAGCAAACTTGATTCGGACCACGTGGCCGACTTGACGGAGACGTTCGGCAACCTCCGGCGCCATCAAATGAAGCTGAACCCGGCGAAGAACGCTTTCGGCGTCTCCGCGGGTAAGTTCCTAGGGTTTATGGTGACTCAAAGAGGGATTGAGGCCAACCCGGAGAAGGTCCAGGCTATCTTGGACATGGAGCAGCCCGCCTCCAAGAAGCAGGTGCAACGACTGACCGGCCGAGTCGCGGCCCTCAGCCATTTTATTTCCAGGTCGACGGACCGTTGCCGTCCCTTCTTCAAGGTGCTGAGGAAGATGAATGGTTTTGCTTGGACCGAGGAGTGTCAGCAGGCCTTCGAGGAGCTGAAGAAGACGCTCGCATCGCCACCTTTACTGTCCAGACCCGAGGAGGGGGAGGAGCTTACCCTCTACTTGGCGGTTACCCCGGAGGCCGTCAGCTCTATCTTGGTCCGAACCAACGACCAGGGGCTCCAGCGGCCGGTGTACTATACCAGTAAACTTCTCCGAGATGCGGAGCTCAGGTATTCCCGGCCCGAGAAACTTGTTTTTGCGCTAATAGTGTCTGCCCAGCGTCTCAGGCCCTATTTCCAAGCGCACCCCATCGCCGTCTTGACGGACCAACCGCTGAAAGCGGTGCTAAGCCGACCTGATACTTCGGGATGGTTGGCCAAGTGGGCACTGAAGCTCAGCGAGTTCGACATTGCATACAGGCCAAGGACGGCCATGAAGGCGCAGGTGCTGGCTGATTTTTTGGTCGAGTGTGCAGGCTTGGGCAAGGAGCCCGAGGAAGATCCCCCGGCCCAGCCGATGGAGGTTGGCACCGATGAGCCCGGAGAGGACGCCTGGATCCTCCATGTGGACGGAGCCTCGAACTCCGGCGGGAGCGGAGCCGGGCTCATCCTTGCCAACGGCGACGGGGTCGTCGCCGAGTGCGCACTCCATTTCCAATTCTCCGCAACAAATAACCAGGCGAAGTACGAGGCACTTCTTACCGGACTGAGAGTCTCCCGCGAGCTGGGCGTGACCAACCTCAGAGCTTTCACTGACTCCCAGCTCGTAGCGGGGCAGGTGTCCGGAGAGTATGTCACGCACGACCCCCAAATGGCGAAGTATTTGGAGCTCGTCAAGGCGGGCGCGTCCAAATTCTGCCGCTTCAACATCTTCCACATCCCTCGCGGGGAGAACGCCCGTGCGGACGTCCTCTCCCGGCAGGCGACCCTGCCGGATGCGATGCTGGGACGCGCTCATGTGGAGCGCCTTGAGGTCCCAAGCCTCGAAGCACCGGTGGAGATCCATCAGGTCAGCCAGGAGCCCAGCTGGATGGACAAGTACGCTGCGTACATCGTCAGCGGCACCCTGCCGGAGGACCGACAGGCGGCCCGCCTCATCAGGAAAAAAGCCATGCGGTTTGTCCTGATGGACGGACAATTGTATCGAAGATCCTACTCCTACCCCCTCCTCAAGTGCGTAGGACCTGCAGAAGCCAAGCTTGTACTCCAGGAGATTCACGAAGGCATCTGCGGGAACCACGTGGGGGGCAGGGCATTGGCGTACAAGGCCCTCCGTCAGGGCTACTTCTGGGAAACAATGAAGGAAGACGCCGCCGACTTCATGAAGAAATGCGACCGGTGCCAGCGTCACGCCATGGTGCAGCGGTAACCCTCCAACCCAATCTCTCAGCTCTCAGCCCCCTGGCCGTTCGCCCAGTGGGGGATGGACCTCCTAGGCCCGTTCCCGCCGGCGTCGGGCCAGCGGAAGTTCTTGATAGTAGCTATCGACTACTTCACGAAGTGGGTCGAGGCCGAACCCTTGGCAAGGATCACCGAAGCAAACGTCGCCAAGTTCTTCTGGAAATCCATCGTCTGCCGCTTCGGCATCCCCCACACTGTGGTCACCGACAACGGACGCCAGTTCGACTGCCGGGAATTCGAAGAATTCTGTAGCGACCTCGGCATCAGGCATCGCTTTACCTCGGTGGCGCACCCTCAGACCAACGGGGAGGCCGAAGTCACGAACAGGACTATTCTTCAGGGCCTCCGCACGCGGCTGGATCAGGCCAAGGGCAGGTGGGCCGATGAGCTTCCCAGCATCCTTTGGGCATACCACACCACCCCAAGGATGGCTACCGATGAAACTCCATTCAACCTCGTCTTCGGAGCCGAGGCAGTCATCCCGATCGAGCTCAGCCTACCCACGCTGCGCGTGGAGCAGTACGACGAGACAGAAAACCCGGCCAGGATGATGCTCAACCTAGACCTTCTCAAGGAAACAAGGGACAGGGCCCGAGTCCGAATGGCAGCGTACCGGCAACGTGTAGCCAGATATTACAACTCCCGGGTGCGGCCTAAGGCTTTTCGTCTCGGAGACTTGGTCCTCCGGCGCGCCGAAGCATCCCAACCCCGGGAATGCGGCAAGCTATCGCCCAACTGGGAAGGCCCGTATCGGGTGGCGGAAGCCCTCCCTCATGGGGCATATTACTTGGAAGAATTGGGAGGTGCCAGGTTCCCCCGGACATGGAACTCCTCGAACCTGAGAATGTACTACCAGTGATGTAAGGCTCCCAGTTTCTGTAACAAAGCTTCCCCACTTCAAACACTCCCTTCTAACTTCAACAAGAAGGCCTGCGGCATCTAGCTCAGTCCGGAGGATCCTGGGCTTCGGCCTGGAAGGTGGCGCCGAACCCAGTTCGCCCACACAAGCCCGGAGCACAGCTCAGTAAGCCGCGCAAGGCTTGAGAAAGCCTGCGACATCGAGCTCAGTCCGGAAGATCCTGGGCTTCGGCCTGGAAGGTGGCGCCGAACCCAGTTCGCCCACACAAGCCCGGAGCACAGCTCGGCAAGCCGCGCAAGGCTTGAGAAAGCCTACGACATCGAGCTCAGTCCGGAAGATCCTGGGCTTCGGCCTGGAAGGTGGCGCCGAACCCAGTTCGCCCACACAAGCCCGGAACATAGCTCAGCAAACCGTGCAAGGCTTGAGAAAGCCTGCGGCATCGAGCTCAGTCCAGGAGATCCTGGGCTTCGGCCTGGAAGGTGGCGCCGAACCCAGTTCGCCCACACAAGCCCGGAACACAGCTCAGCAAACCGCGCAAGGCTTGAGAAAGCCTGCGGCATCGAGCTCAGTTCGGGAGATCCTGGGCCTCGGCCTGGAAGGTGGCGCCGTTCCCAGTTCGCCCGCGCAAGCCCGGAGTACAGCTCAGAGAGCTGCGCAAGGCTTGAGAAAGCCTGCGGCACTGAGCTCCGTCCGGAGGTCCCGGGCTTCGGCCTGGAAGACGGTGCAGAAACCGTGTTGTCTGCGCAAGCACAAAGGCGACCCAAAGTCGGGCCCGCCTAAGGCTTGCCCTGCTGCGACGCAACTCAGCAGGCCCCATCCTTCGATTTGATCAATGGGAGGACCAGGCCTGCAGTTATTTCAAGTATTCCAGATCGACATCTCAGAAAGAAAAGAAGAGGAAAGTAAGATGAAACAACGAACAAGGTTTCGGTAAAAGCTCAAATCTTCATTAGCATAAGCAGTCAGTACAAGCTGGGAGCCCCGACAGGCTGGGACTCCCCAAAGAAGAAAAACAAAAACAGTAGAAATAAAGCAAAAAGACAGTGCCGGGATCACTGGGCCACGGGTTCGGAGCCATCTGCCGGAGGTGCGGGTGCTGCGACTTCGACTTCTACCGTGACCGGCTCCTGGGGCTGCTCCGGTGCCGTGGCATCGCTGGACGGCGGCGCTGCAGGTGTCACTTCGGCTGTGCCGGAAGCCCTGCTCTCACCTCCTGGCCTCCTGCCACCGATTATGACTCCGCTCAGGTCCAGCTGGGGGAAGAAGGCCCCCACCTTCTCCCGGCACATCCGGAACCCCTTCAGGAAGGAGTCCACGGCAGCCTCCCGGACCTCCGACGTATACTCGTCGGAAGCCCGGAATTTGGGGACGGCCTCTTGCACTTCCCGCTTGGTCGCCTCCAGGAGCCCGTTGACGTAGGCGCTCCGGTCCTTCGCCGTGGCCGTGTCTCGCCGGGCCTCCTCCAGCTGGCGCTCCAGCCATTGGGAGTGGGCCTGCAGGCGGGCCTTCTCCGCCACCTCCTCTTCAGCTTGGCGCTGGTTGGAGGTCCGCTCCTCTGACAAGGAGGCCTCCAACTCCTTGTTCCGCTCCTCGGAACGAGCCAGGTCGGACTGGAGGGCTTGCTTGTCGGCTCGCAGCTCAGCGCCCTTCTCCATTAGGTCCTTGACGTCAGCCGCAAGCTTGCCGAGCTTCTGCTCCCGCTCGGAGTCCCTCTTGGCGTTCCCTACGAGGAAATTCCTCAGTAGGAGGACGTCGTTCCCGATCTGCAGTGGCAAAAATGACACAGGTCAGAGCAAAGGCAGGAAAGTCTTGAGATATGAAAAAAGGAAAAGGGAGAAGCTCGGGCTTACCGTGAAGAGCTGCGGAAGGATGCCGAGCAGCACGTCCGCGTAATCCCGGCCACCCCGAGCTCGGCGGTCCCGGGCGGTGGAAGCGTACTCCATCATCTTCTCGACCAGCCCCCTGTCGAGGATGACCGAGTCCCGGTGGGTGATCACCGGCGCCGAAGCCTTCGGGCCGGCCCCTGCAGCAGCTGCCCCCTCAGCCGAAGCCGCAGCCGACGGGCCGGCGATCGCCACGGGCGGTGCTGCCGAGCTGACAGCAACGACGGGCATGGCGACGGGTGGAGTGGTGGACTCTAGAGCTCTCTCTACGGCACCGCCAGTTCGCGCGGCCGAAGTATCAGTGACCCCGCCCTGAGATGGTCTGGGCGGGGAAATGACGGCAACCGGGCCGGGCACGGTCGCCGCCGCGACTTCCCGGCTCATCTCCGTGCGAGCCCTCTTCGCTGCGGGCTCGTCTATCTCTACGACGTCCCGCTGGGCCGCCCCCTCCAAGAGGTTCTCCAAAGAAAACTTTATCCCTGCAAGAAAAAAGAGACAGAAGGTCAGCCGGCTCAGTTATGAAGAAAAGGGGGGGGCAGAGGTCAATGAAGGCCCGAATCTCACCGATCTCGCGGATGGGACTGATACCGGCCTCGAAAAGATTCTGCTCAGAGAGCAGAACCTCGAGCGCCGGGACCTCGTCACTCAGGAGCTGGGTATAGGACTCCTGGTCCGCCGACTCGACTCGGGAATTCCGGTTCGGGGACCGGTCCGGCTCACTCCAGGCCCAGTCGACATCGTCGACCGAGGCGAAGAAAAACCGGCTCTTCCATCCCTTGACCGAGGAAGGGAGGTCGAACCGGAGACACCTAGGCCGGGGTGAAATGTACCACCAGCCGTCATCGGTGGAGCACTTCTTCAGGGTGAACAGGGCCCTGAAGAGAGAAAAACGGGCAACGAACCCATGGAAGTGGCAGAAAACGATGAAGGAGAAGATGACCCGGATGGCATTAGGAGCCAGCTGGGCCGGGATGAGCCGAAAGTGGCTGAGGAAGGAAAGAAAGAAAGGGTGCAGAGGAAACCGAAGACCCCCAAGGAGGAAGTCTTTGTAGAAAGCTATGCGGCGGGGGCCACTCATGGTGACGCGCTCCCCGGACCGCGGGGCAAACAGACGGATAGACCCCGGGATACCATAGGCATCCCGGAGCAGAGAAAGATCGCCTTCGGTCATGGTGGAGGCATGACCGGAGGGACCGGCAGGCAGAGAAGGCGGAGCAGGAAGAGATGGTGGAGCAGGAAGAGATGGCAAAGCAGGAAGGGAACGGAGGGGCACGGCAGATGCAACCGGAGGGGACCGGATCCCCCTGGGGATGCCAATAGTGATCCCCCCGGGTTGCAAACGCCGGCGGACCTCCTCCGGAATCACCTCCTCATCTGAGGAGGAAGAAGATGGAGTCCTCGGCCGGGATGGACCGGCCTCGTCCGGGTTGGAAGAGACATGGCGACGGCGCGCCATAGAAAAGAAAAGGACAGAAAGATCGGAAAGGAAATGAGAAGGAAGGAGGGGAGGCTAGAGAAGAAGGAGGCACTCACCGAAAATGCACAGACGAGCACGAGCAACAGGAGTTGTTAGCCTGCAGCAAACTGCCCACGAAGCAAGGGAAAAGGCCTCGTTCTGGAAAGTCCCCTCCATTTCAAACTCAACCGACAGCGACCGTACCCGTCATTCTGCCTCAGGCCACTGGGTGGTCGCCACGTGGGCGCACGCCCGACACCGATGCCTCGTTAGCAGAGTAACGGCCTCTGCCTCGAAGCGACGCATTGATTATGGGCAAGTGGGCGACGCGTGGTGGCTCCCCATAGGTCTTCAGCTGCATCGAGCCATGACAACGAGGATCGTGGCAATTATGATACAAGATCTTCGCCTCTCCACGTCATGTCCGCATTTAATCCCAACGTTCCGTTCTACGATGCCCCAACGGAACGGCGGGCTGGGGGGCAACTGTTACAGCCGTGACAGTGACGTGGCCAGGCTCAGGTATCGTCAAATACGAGCGAGCCACGTGTAAGTTTCCCTGGCCTGGTCAGTGCCACATCCTCAAAGTTAAGGTCGGCAAGACTACACTA
This sequence comes from Areca catechu, assembly GCA_021397845.1. Taxonomy (NCBI): domain Eukaryota; kingdom Viridiplantae; phylum Streptophyta; class Magnoliopsida; order Arecales; family Arecaceae; genus Areca; species Areca catechu. The sequence continues at coordinate 24,393,290 of CM038048.1, forward strand.
CACGACGACTGCCTAAGGCAAACCGCCCTCGCCGAGGTCGAGCTCGGCTCGGAGTTCCTCTACCATCTCATTGGCGCCCGGGACCGGAGGGGTCCGCTTAAGTGAGGTCGGCCAAGGTCGGGCGACCGCCTGCCACCTCGCCAGGCGTCCACCCGGGAGGGGTCCACCTAAGCCGAGGTCGGCTGATCCTTCGTCCTTCGCCAAGTGGCCACCCGGAGACGGGCCCACCTCGGCCGAAGCCAGGCGACCTCCTGCCACCTTGCCAGGTGTCCACCCAGGAGGGGTCCACCTAAGCCGAGGTTGACTGATCCTTCATCCTTCGCCAGGTGGCCACCCGGAGACAGGCCCACCTCGGCCGAAGCCAGGCGACCTCCTGCCACCTCGCCAGGTGTCCACCCGGGAGGGGTCCACCTAAGTCGAGGTCGGCTGATCCTTCGTCCTTCGCCAGGTGGCCACCCAGAGACGGGCCCACCTCGGCCGAAGCTAGGCGACCTCCTGCCACCTCGCCAGGTGTCCACCCGGGAGGGGTCCACCTAAGTCGAGGTCGGCTGATCCTTCGTCCTTCGCCAGGTGGCCACCCGGAGACGGGCCCACCTCGGTCGAAGCCGGGCGACCTCCTGCCACCTCGCCAGGTGTCCACCCGGGAGGGGTCCACCTAAGCCGAGGTCAGCTGATCCTTCGCCCTTCGCCAGGTGGCCCCCAGAGACGGGCCCAACTCAGCCGAGGTCAGACCGCTCGTACGGCGAGGGCCCTGGGGAGAGAGAGACGGGCCCCAAGGCCATCCCTCGGGCCGTACGAATCCCAGACGGCATCCTGTACAGAGGGCGGCAGCACGCAGAACATCGCTAGCATCGGCCCGACAGGCCTCGCAGCCGAGGGACGCAACCCCGACGACACAGGCCCCATAGATAGATGGCGCCCGTGCTTGGGGAAGAGGGCGCTCTCACCAGGCCCGAGGCCTGACCAGCCACCCTGCCAGCGCCGCCCTCCCCTCTTCCTCTTCTATCCTTGCCTTTCCCATGCTGGGCCCGGTGCACGAGGACGGAAAGCTGCCTGGCACCCTTCACCAAAAAGGGAAAAGAGAAGAGGACGGGGGAGGGGGGTCCCCGAGGCGGAAAAAGACAAACGCGCGATGGAAGGAGATAAAGAAGGAAGAATCTGGGGACGACAAGGTAAGCCAAATTAGCCTGGGGACAAGGGGGAAGCACCGGCACAAGGCCTTGCATCGAGAGAAAAGCCAGAAATCCCTAGGGGGGAAGACTGGGCGCGAGCTCGGCAAGGAGGCCCAGCCGAGATCCTGATCCCCAGAGCGTCTCCTTCACCAGTTAACTCTCTAAGTCTGGAACCCTTTAGAGGGTCCGGCTGGAGAGTCTATTCCATCTCGTCGTCTACTGACTTGACCGTCGGAGCTCCCTCGCCGGGATCCCCGGCCAGGGCCCTCTAACCCCTTTGTTGCAGGTTTTTCGCGGGAAGGGAGGCACCCTCGCCAGGCGGTCAGGAAGGATCGAGCTATCTGAGGCACGGGCACGGCGGCGAGAGCGGCAACAGCCTAAGTCTTAGCCTCCCATTAAGTTGGATTGGTAATGAGTCCATAAGTTGGGTGATCATTGGCAGTTTCTAAAGAACGGGTGGTCATCAGGCGAGTGGAATTGCCATTCAACATATGATGGCTCAGTGCGACTATCTTAACACGTGGTCAGGTGGGCCGGCCAAAGTTGGGCTTGATCATGTGTTAGTTAGAAGTATCGAGTTTGATCATGTTAATGGTTGGACCTAACCAGGACCTTCAATAGGAGGCCTAAAGGTTGATTGTGAGGACCACTAGAGAAAAATGAATACTAGGAATTGCTTAGAGAAGCAATTAGTATTGTACCTACATTTAGATGCATGTGGGTTGGCTGGCCAAAGTCGGGCTCATGTGTAGTCTACTGGATCCTAATACTCACTAAAGGACAAATGTTATTCTTTGGATTGGAGTGTAGAGGCTACCAGTCTGAATAAAATAGTTGGAGAAATCTTTAGACTAAAATCCATGTCTTTAAGATGTTTAAAATGATTCATTTACTAATAGGCCTTGTTCTCCTTTTTCAGATAATGTCGACTACTTTGTCCCTTCGGTCATTATTGGATAATGACAAACTCTTTGGATGTAACTTCGATAGTTGGTATCGAAAACTTAGGATAGTCCTGGAGCACGAGCAGATCCTTTATGTGATAATGGATCCGGCACCTGAGATCTCAGCCCCCAATGCTCGTGGCACTGTCAGAGATACTTACTAGAAGTGGATCTCTGTCCGCACCATGATGTGTTGCATTATATTGGCTGTGATCAACGACGAGTTTAGTTTCAAATTTGAGGAGGTCCAGCTAGAAGAAATGCTTCAAAGGTTGAAGGAGTCTTTTGGTACTCTGAAAGACATGGAGAGATATCGAATCTCTTCCGCCATCTATAACATGCGTATGCATGATGGAGCTTTGATAATTGATCATGTAATGTACATGATCGAGTTATTTAAGCATTTGGGCAAACTCGGATGTCCTTTGCATGAGCAGTCGGCAAGCATGCGATACTGAATTCTTTGCCCCTTTCCTATCAGGTCTTTCTCGACAATTTCAGAATGAATAGGCCTGTAGTAAACTACCATAAGATGTTAGTGTTACTGTAGACTTATAAGAGAGACCACAACCTCAATAAGGGATTGGTGAATTTGGTGGGAGGTTCTAGAATAGGGCATCATACCTTTGGAAAAGGGAAGAAGAAAAAGAATAAGAAAAATAAGAGGGTGCAAAGTGTTGGACATAGTCAGACTAGGAGGTTGAAGGCTGATATGAGTCAGGCAGAGTGCTTCTTCTACAAAAAGTCGGGTCACTAGAAGTGTAACTGTCTTGCTTACCTTGCTACCCTAGACCCGAACAGGCAAAGGAAGGAAAAGTAGCAAGCTATTGCTGGTCAAGGTATTTATATGATAAATCCTTGTAGTTTCTCCATTTGTGATACTACTAGCTGGGTATTGGATACTGAAAGTCCTTACCATATTTGCAATTCATTGTAGGGACTTCAAGTTAGTAGGACATTCAAAAGTAGTGAAAGGTTTTTGAACGTTGGGAATGGAAGTCAAGCTCCAATTCTAGCATTGGAAACTATTTCTTTGTATTTCAAGTTTTGTACTGTCATTCTAAATGATTGTCATTTTTATCCTTTCTTTTTAGTGAATATCATTTTTGTAGGCCTGTTGGCCAAAGATAGTTATGAATTATCTATAAAGAATGATATTTGCAAAATCACGCTGAATGGTTCTAATGTGATGATTGGACAAGTGAAGAATGGTGTATATGTACTATCACAGTCTGTTATTGTATTTTACACTACTAATAAATGCCCTAAGTTACATAAAATTAGTGATACTTATGTCCGGCACTGTAGGCTAGGTCATATAAACAAGAACATGATAAATAAGTTGGGGGAGAAGGTCTCCTAGATATCATGGAGAGTGAATCTTTGCCAACTTGTGAATCTTGTTTGCTTAGAAAAATGACCAAGTCACCTTTTACTAGAAGAGTTGAAAGAGTCAGTTACATTCTAAGTCTAGTACATACTGATGTATGTGGACCTATGAATATCAGTGCAAGAAGTGGGTATAATTATTTCATTATGTTCATAGATGACCTATAAAGCTACGGTTATGTCTACCTGATGAGACATAAATCTGACTCGTTTGAAATATTCAAATGCTATCTTAATGAAGCTAAAAATTAAACTGGAAAGTTTATTAAAACCCTTTGATCAGATCAAAGTGGTGAATATCTTTCTAGTGAGTTTTTGACTTATCTTAAGGAGAATAGGATTCTCTCTCAATGGACTCCTCCAGGGACACCTTGGTTAAATGGTGTATCTGAAAGGAGGAATCGAACTCTGTTGGACATGGTTTGATCCATGATGGGCTTAGCAAGTCTGCCTAAATCCTTTTGGGGATATGCTCTTGAGTCAGTATGTTACCTTATGAATAGAGTTCCAAGTAAGTCCGTTGATAAGACACCATATGAGATATGCACTGGATGTAAGCCAACTCTCTCTCACCTTCGGGTTTTGGGATGTCTAGCTTTCATCAAGCATCTAGAGATGGAAAAGCTAGGACCTAAGTCTGATAAGTGTCTTTTTGTTGGGTATTCCAAATAATCCAAAGGGTATTATTTTTATCTGCTTGAGGAACAAAAGTTGTTCGTCAGTCTTAGGGCAACCTTTTTAGAAAGTGAGTACCTTGGTGAAGGCACTCAAGCTGAGAAGATTGAACTTGAGGAAGTTCAACAGATAAAAAAAAACCTTCTCACTCTAAGGCCATTATAGAACCAGATTTGATTAGATCAGATCTAGAGACCATACTGCAACCATTAAGGAGATTTGGTAAAGTACCATGTCAACCGGACAGATACTATAGTTTCTTGATCTGAGATGGTGATCCTATTAAGCTCGATGAGAACAACGAGGACCCGATCACCTATATGGATGCCATGTCAAGGTCTAATTCCGAGTCATGGTTGAGAGCTATGAAATTCGAAATGGAGTCCATAAAAATCAATAATGTATGGACAGTGGTTGATCTACCTGAAGGGATAGACCCCATTAGGTGCAAGTGGATCTTTAAGAAGAAGCAGGGCACAAATGGGTGGGTGGAGACCTATAAAGCCCATCTGGTTTTCAAGCGGTATCGTCAATGTTATGGTATTGACTATGACGAGATGTTTTGCCCCATGGCAATGCTCAAGTCCATTCAGATTATGCTTGCTATAGTAGCACATTTAGATTATCAAATCTGGCAAATGGATGTATGAACAGCTTTCCTAAATGGTAAGCTGAAAGAGGAGGTGTATATGATGCAACCTGAAGGGTTCATATCCACAGATGAGTCTAAAGTGTGCAAGCTTTAGGGGTCAATTTATGGACTAAAGCAAGCTTCTTGGAGTTGGAATATGCATTTTGACAAATGTATTAAGACGTATGGCTTCGTTAGGAATAGAGAGAAACCTTGTACATATAAATGAGCAAATGGTTTTATAGTTGTATTTCTTGTTTTATATGTGGATGACATTCTCCTAATCAGGAATGACATTCCAGCATTACAAGGAATAAAGGTCTGGTTTTTATCTTAATTTTCTATGAAAGACTTGGGTGAAGCTTCATACATACTGGGTATGAAGAGCTATAGAGATAGATCTAAGAGCCTTCTAGGACTGTCCCAATCTATGTACATAGACACTGTGCTGAAGTGGTTTAGCATGGAGAATTTCAAAAGAGGTTATTTTCTGATAGGTCATGGAATTACTCTTTCCAAGAAGGATTGTGCGACAACTCCCGAGGAAAGAGAGTGTATGAATAGGATTCCATATACTTCGGTAATGAGTTCTATTATGTATGCCATGTTATGTACAAGACCAGACATGGCATACTCACTAGGGGTAGTGAGCAGATACCAGTCTGACCGAGGTGATGCTGATTGGAAAGTTGTTAAGAACATCCTTAAGTATTTGAGAAATACTGAGGACCAATGGCTTATTTATGAAGATTCTGACTTAACACTTATTGGGTACACTGACTCCAATTTTCAGTCGAATAGTGATGATAGTAAGAGTGTGTCTAGTTTTGTGTTTACCCTAAATGGTGGAGTAGATTGCTGGAAAAGTTTCAAGCAGCATACAGTGGCTAATTCTATTTGCGAGGTGGAGTATATTGCAACATCAGATGCAGCAAAGGAGGCTATGTGGTTATGGAAGTTCCAAGGCAAGCTGGGAGTGGCAGCTTCCCTGGATGGTCCTATTTCGATATATTATGATAGCACTAAAGCCATAGATCAAGCCAAAGAGCCGAAGTCACATCAACGGACCAAGCATATTCTATGTCGTTATCCCTTGTTCGAGAGATTATTGAATGAGGTGACATCAAACTTTTGAAGATCGATGGTAAGGAGAACTTGGCCGACCCCTTCACTAAAGTTGTTGGAATGCAAGAGTTCGATAATTACAAATGGAAGATGGGAATCAGATTCTATTTTGATTGGCTTTAGTCCAAGTGGGAGTTGTTGGGAATTATGTGTTCCAAAGCCAATCATCTAGGTTGTAGATGGTTGTGCGATTCATGTATATGTATATGAATTATTGAATAGAATAAAAAATTTATTTTGGTTGTTCATCACATGACATCTTCCTAATTGAACTCTTGTTTGATGATGTCCTTTTAGCTACCTTGGATGCGATGTAGAGAGGATGTGTCGTGTAGTTCATAAACTGGTTCGTGACCAAAGGATACGCTGTTTCAGGATCATGGTGTATCGAGAGTAGGTCATTGATGTCATGTCTGTTAGTTGTCCTCTTAATCAAGTAGCATGGAGATGCTGGCATGACATTAGGTGTTGTGTTTGACACTTCACTGAGCATGACTCCCATGCAAGATTCTTTCTGTCAAAGAGAAGTTTTGCATTAGAATGTGGACATGAATTATTCCTCTGACTTGAGATCACTATGGCAGCTTGCAAGCAAATCACCATGTTTAGGTACTGGACTACTTGGATTTCTAATCTGGTGATGGAAGCTTGCTGGGTATAGTCAAGTACTTGCATAACAGTAGTAGAATCAAGATAGGATTAATCTCTCCAAATGGTTTGGATTGAATACTCATTATGCCTCAATTGAGAAAGACCTTGGCCAAGGCATTCCTTGTAAGAAGTTACAGGGATTCTTTATTCGAGGCATATTGAGATGGACTGATTAGGGTTGGGCAGTTTAACCCTAAGCCATCTGGAGCATTAGGAGATTAAAGAAATAAGTTCAGTGATATTCCATATTCGATAGGTTCTTGTTGCTCTATAAACTTTGACCTATCCAGATGCCAGGTGTCATTGCTAGATGGCAACTTTGGCTAGTATTTGAAATGTTCCTGTGCTACCAGATTAGTGTTTAAACCTATAGGGTCACACACCATGGGGTTTCTTCTTTATTTGGTGGCTTAGGAATGATTGGGAATCATTCCGAACTTGTTTGACAATAAGTTGTCAAAACTGCCAATTGAGTCGACCCGAGATAAGTCAACCCAGGGTGAGTCAACCCGAGGCTAGTCGACCCATCTAATGGATTTGCTAAAAAATCCAAGAATGCTACATTGATGGCTGTAAGCATTATAGCAATCAATGATTAGCATTTCTGGGTTTTAATCAGCTGTTGTTGCTGAAGTCCAAAGGTCTTGTAACCTGCTCTAAACCTCCCATTAATCTCTCATTCTCTCTTCTTTATGGTTTTACTTAAGGGGACTGTTTTGGGGATGAGAATGAGACACTTCATTCTTGATCAAGCCCAAGACTCTGCTATTCTCTAGTCAGAAGTCTTGCTTGATCTCTGAGAGATTGGGTAGTGAGAGGATTGGGGTTTTGGGATTCTTGTGTGCATACCTTCTATTGAAGGTTTGGGATAGAGTGTTCTAAGAAAGGTTCTTGGGTACTTTGTTCCATCTATTCAGTAGTAGATTCTTCAAGGAGCTAAAGAAGGAGTCTGTCGTTGCCACCTCATATCCGAAGAGGCTAACTCCTTGAAGGAAGAGAGTCCCCTTACCCCGGTGTGAACTACCTGTAAAGGCAGGATGCTTGTGCTGCTCGCAAGGCTATTGCTCATCCTTGAAGTACCTCCCCTCCCGGTGATCGTCACCTTGGATACAAGGTTTGTACTTCTATCTTATGGGTTTGAAGAAATGATCTTCAATACCCTTGTCTATGATTCAAAGAATGGTTCAATGAATTATATGCTTTGCTTGCTTGACTTCATACATATATTACTGTATATGCATAAAGATCTGTGTAGGGCCCGTGTTAATTAGATTAACATATTTGAGATAAAATTGTTTTATCTTCTTCCGCTATGCCATGCATTTAAAAAAGTTTTAAATTGCATGTAACAGCCCTACCTGGGTTTGCCTAACAGTATTAGCTTTCTCTTGGATTCTTTCTTCTTCAATATATTTGGTAAGGAATAAATACTCTTAGAACCTTTAAAAATCTATTTATGATAGTTTGGAGATGAAAACTAGCTGTTTGATATATTTTCCAAACTTCTCCACTTCTAAAAATATAGTCATTACTATGCTATCAGAAGCTGAAATGTCAACTCACCAGTCCATGAGTCGATCTTTGAGTTGATACTTTAGAGCCAAGAATTAACTCACAAGTTTTTTGAAAAATCTTGCTCTCTAGAATTGTCTATGACTTTGACCCATAGAGCATGAATCGATCCTAAGTTGACCCATGAGTCGACACTTCATAAGCTAATGTTAACTCATATACTTGAACCAAAAATTTAGCTTTCTATTATTTTTCTACAACTATGACTCACAGACCTTGAGTTGATGCTTAAGTTGATACTTGAAAGCCAAGTGTCGACTTATATACCTGTGCCAGCTGAAACTCTGTGTGCTAATCCTCTTCTTCTTTGAGTCATTTCTATAGGTGACTCACTACTTCCATGAGTCAAAACTTGACCTGTACCATTTATAACATATATGCCAAACCTCGAGGCATGAAGCTTCAACTTGATTTCTTCCACACCAACTCTCAAAAGGCCATTAAATCCATGCTTTTTACTTTGGAAAAATAACTAAAATAATGAAATTTTCATGCTTGAAGATTGATCAATTAGAGCCAAGTGTTGACTCATAAGCTATCCAAAAAATTTTGCACTCTGGGATTTTCTATGACTTCAACTCATAGAGCATGAATTGATACTTGAGTCGACCCATGAGTCGACACTTCAAAGGCTAGTGTCGACTCATAAACTTGTACCAAAAATTTAGCTTTCTATTATTTTCTTGTAACTGTGACTTATAGACCATGAGTCGATGCTTAAGTTGATACTTTAAAGCCAAGTGTTGACTCATAGACCTATGCCAGCTGAAACTCTGCATGCCAGTCCTTTTCTTCTTTGAGTCATTTCTGTAGGTGACTCACTAATTCCCTGAGTCGACATTTGACCTGTGACATTTAAAAATTGTATGCCAAACCTTGAAACATGAAGCTTCAACTTGATTTCTTTCATACCAACTCTCAAAGTTCTAATAAATTCATGCTTTTTACTTTGAGGAAATAACTAAAATAATAAAATTTTCATGCTTGAAGATTGATCAATTAGTCTTTTCTTTCATTGAGTTTGTAGGGTACCTAAAATAATAATCTCAACACTCCAACAAAATATTAATATCTCATTTATACTCAAATATTTTATTATTTATCAAAATCAACGCTAGAGTCAACATCAATGTTTCAATCCATATCAAAAAGTTTTAGCTTGGCACTATAAAGTTTTAGCTAGCCAATTGATGCGGCACGGATATGATTAATGTTTTGAATATGGTTTGTAGAGCAATGAAACCTAATTACACTAGCATTGTACTCATTATAATAAGACTTAAGGATAATAAGAAATGGGATTTTTATTTGATTAGACACAATCCTAAACTAAGAAGGAAGAGGATCTAGACGATAGGGGCTAATGATTGTGGACTTACCTTGATGAGCTTTCCAACCTTCTTTTGATTCATACCTTGAAACTACCAACGCTCAGAACTGAAGAACCTGGATAACAGATATCAGAACTCTGGACTTGGGGCTTCATCTTGTTGGTTCTTTGTCAAGGTGAACCCGGTTCACAACTCAAAGACTTCGAAGGATCCTGTAATGAAGATCAAAGTTAAGGAAGAAGGATAAGAACATATAGAAGGGATGGGAGAATTTATGAACTAAGAACAGAAATTTGAGAAGATCTGGCTGACTCCAATGCCTTCACGTGAGCTTGGAAGATGCTTTGCTAGGGAAAAAGAATGGCTTTGGCGTGGAGGAAGAGGATGGAAAACTTTCACATAAGAAAAAAATACAAGACAACTTCTACTTCCAAAATTTCAACTTCAATTTTCATTCATTCCCCAAAATCAATCTCCTTTACAATGGGCATCCAAGGCTTTTAATAGCCTCACAAAGCTAGCTTTTGAAATTTAAAAACTCCCCAAATCGAGGAGGATTACAAGGGGGGGTTGGAGGATTGGTGGAGAGTTTGGAGGGATGTGGGGGGGGTTGGAGGATTTGGTGGAGGACTTGGAGGGATGTAGCCAACCTCCTTGAATTTGAATCTTCCTTGTTGGCGCCCAAAGGGTGATGAGGTGGCTGGTGAAGTGGCACCTGATGACGTGGCATGGTGAGGTGGCCTTCTACTTGGATAAGAATGACATGTGGCGCCCAATGGTCTAATTTGATGGTCCTTTTCTCTTGCTTGGTTGATGTGTCTTCTCTTCTTCATGTGGTCAAATTCTGGGGTCTAGAATTTGAGTCTTGTTGCTGGCTTTCATGGCTTTAAGACTTGATTAGACTTAACTCAACTGAATTAGACTTAACTCAACTGAACTGACTTGACTGACCTAGACTTTAAAACTTGAAATGGACTTACAGGAAATGAAATTTTAAAAGTAATTACAGGACTCAATAAACACTCTTGATTTGAAACTCAAAATTAATTACAGGACTCTTGAAAAGGAAATGACTTTTGAAAATAAAATATTTTTGAACTAAAGGATACAAGGTAACCTAATTATCTTCGATCCAAATTGGGATAAGGCTAACCTTGTTGGAGTGAAGTTTCTTTCGGCTTCTGGTGTCCACACCAATTCTCCTGGGGTGGGCAGAACTCGACCCAGTCGAGTATGGTTCAGTTTTGCCCTGGTAATGCTCGAACAAGTCTGGGTTAAGTCTTTGCAGATCCTCTCGAGTAATCCAAGAGTTGTCGGACTCAGGTCGACCTTGCCATTGAACCAGGTATCGCTGATAGTCCTTATTCCTGGTAGTAATGCACTTGTCATCCAGGATTCTCTCAATCCTCTCTCTCTGCTTAGGTAAGGTTGGTGGTGGACACTCGGAAATATGTTCACTCTCAATGAAAGTTTCTGGCTCAAAAGGCTCACTAGGTATTAGTAGTGGTTCTTTGTATTCTACTAGGTCTGAAACATTGAAGGTTGTACTAATACCCATATCAGGTGGAAGTTCCAAAACATATGCATTAGGCCCTATTTTCTTTAAGATCTTAAAAGGTCCCGCTCCGCGGGCATGCAGCTTCTTTATGGTTCCAGGGGGAAACCGTTCAGGGTTGAGCCTAATCATCGCATAATCCCCTTCACAGAATTCTTTAGCCCTCTTATGTGAGTCAGCTAAGTGTTTGTAAGTTTCATTGCTCAGGTTGATCTTATTACTGATTTCTTTATGTAGATTTGTGACATGCTGTGCAAAAGACTCAGCAGACTCAGAGACTCGTGTGTGAATAGGTAGTGGGATTAGATCTAAAGGCTTCCTAGGCTTGCAACCATGGACTATCTCAAAGGGACTTTTGCCCGTAGATCGATTGACCGAACTGTTGTAAGCGAACTCAGCACGTGGCAATAACAAATCCCAGTTTCCTAGACTTTCTCCCACTAGGCATCTCAGCAAGTTTCCTAGACTTCTATTTACAACCTCGGTTTGTCCATCAGTCTGGGGATGGTAGGCAGTGGAGAATTTCAGTCTGGTTCCTAATAGGTGCCAAAGGGTTTTCCAGAAGTAACTTGTGAAGCGGACATCCCTATCAGAAACAATGGTTTTTGGTAACCCATGGAGTCTGACTACTTGATCAAGAAAGAGTTTGGCTATCCTAGAGGCATCGGAAGTTTGGGTGCAAGGTATGAAATGGGCCATTTTTGAAAACCGGTCGACCACCACAAAGATTGAATCATGTTTTCGAATGGTCTTGGGTAATCCTAGAACAAAGTCCATGCTTAGATCCTGCCATGGACACTCAGGTACAGGTAATGGAGTGTATAGCCCGGTATTCTTCTTTTGTTGCTTTGCAACAGCACATGTCCTACATCGGGCTACAATGTTTGCTACTTGTTTCTTAAGACCTGGCCAGTAAAATTGTTCCTCAACAGCCAAGATAGTCTTGTTTCGTCCGAAGTGGCCAGCTAAACCTCCCGCATGTATCTCCCAAACTAAAAAATCTCTTAAGGAGGTTCTTGGGATGCAAAGCCTATTCTCTCTAAAAAGATAACCATCTAGAAGGGTATAGTCATTATGATCACTAGATGGTCCTTGACGCAAAACCTGATAAATTTCATCAAAATCTGGACAGGTTTCGTACTGCTCCTTAAGTCTTTCAAAACCTATGACTTCAGTACTGACTGAAGTTAAAAGTAACGTTCTACGACTTAGAGCATCAGCTACCTTATTATCGGTTCCTGATTGATGCTTTAGGACAAACGTATAGGATTGGATGTACTCTACCCATTTGGCATGCCTAGGGTTTAGTTTCTTTTGGGAACTCAAAAACCTAAGGGCTTCATGGTCTGAAAATAAAACAAATTCTTGCGGTAGGAGATAATGCCTCCAATACCTTAATGCTTGCACTACCGCATAAAGCTCCCGATCATATGTGGAGTATTTTTTCCTGGCTTCATTCAATTTCTCACTAAAGAATGCTACGGGATGGTTCTCTTGACTCAGAACTCCACCAATACCTACTCCCGAAGCATCGCATGCTACTTCAAAGACCTTAGAAAAATCGGGTAGTCTTAAGACTGGTGCTTGGGTCATCTTATCTTTGATGTGAAGGAAGGCCTTATCAGCTGACTTCGTCCATTCAAAGTGACCCTTCCTAATACAATCCGTGATAGGAGCAACTATGGTGCTAAACCCTCTAATAAATCTTCGATAAAACGTAGCGAGGCCATGAAAACTTCTTACTTCATGAATATTATTGGGTGTTGGCCACTCTACAATTGCCTTAACCTTCTCAGGGTCAGCGGATACTCCTTCAGGGGTCACAACAAATCCTAGGAAGATAACTCTAGTCGTCATGAAAGCACATTTCTTTAGATTGGCATAGAGGTTATCTTTCCTAAGTGCTAAACATACCTGCCTCAGATGTTGTTGATGATCTTCTCTAGTCCTACTATAGATAAGTATGTCGTCAAAGTAAACGACAACAAATTTTCCAATAAAGGCTCGTAGGATTTGGTTCATGATTCGCATAAAAGTGCTAGGGGCATTTGATAACTCAAAAGGCATGACTACCCATTCAAATAACCCGTCCTTAGTTTTAAAGGCAGTCTTCCATTCATCCCCTGGTCTGATCCTAACTTGGTGATAGCCGCTCTTCAGGTCAATCTTAGAAAATATAGTTGCACCGGCCATCATATCTAACATATCATCCAAGCGAGGGATGGGAAACCTATACTTCACCGTGATTTTATTTATGGCACGACTATCAACACACATTCTCCATGTGCCATCTTTCTTAGGGGTAAGTAAGGTTGGGACTGCGCATGGACTCAAACTCTCCCTAATGAATCCTTTCTTTAGGAGTTCTCCTACTTGACGTTGTAATTCTTGGTGCTCGGTAGGGTTCATTCTATAATGGGGAAGGTTCGGTAGGGTTGCTCCGGGGACTAAGTCTATCGCATGTTGTATATCCCTAAGAGGTGGGAGTTGGTCGGGCAAGTCATCGGGGAACACGTCTTTGAACTCCTCTAGCACTTGACTGACTTCTTGAGGTTGTTCTTTTGAAAGAGGTTCTTGATGATCCTTAATGGTTAAAATCCAAACAGGTGACCCATTGCTAATTTCTTTCTCCATTTCTCTAGCAGTGATCACGTTTATCCCCTTTTTCTTATCACTCAATTGGCTTGATCCTCTCTTAATGGGGTTCTTAGGTGGAGAAGAATGGATTACAATCTTCTTTCCATTATGAGTAAACGAGCATGAATTAGAACGACCATAGAGTGTTACGTCAAGATCGTACAACCATGGTCGGCCTAAAATTATGCTACTTACTCCCATTGGAAGTACATCACACCATACTTTCTCCAGGTAAGATTGGAACTGAATGGTTACTAGGCACCTAGACTTAATGGAAATCGTGGTTGAGTCTATCCAGGATACCTTATAGGGATTAGGATGGGGTATGGTGGGCAATCCTAGGTTTTTAACTGTGTTGGTGGATATGGCATTGACACAGCTACCGCTATCTAAAATGACTTTGCATACTTTCTCACCTATCTTAATGAATGTCTGTAGGATGCTAGTCCTACGCCAATCTTCTTGGGTTTTAGCTTGGGTGAGAATACACCTAACCACTCCTAACAGATCTTGATCTACCAGGACTTCCTCATCCTCATACTCTTCAGCCAAGTTCTCATCTGCCTGGTATACTTCCTCCTCAAATTCACCTTGGGATTCTACGGCTTCCTCTTCTACTTCGCCTATGTGTAAGGCTCTATTAGGACAGTTGCTAGAATAGTGACCCACTTTGTTACACTTGAAACATGCGTTTGGAGTTCTTTGGGTCTCAGGTGTTTTTCCCTTGTCATCTCTACGGGTCACAGGCACATTAGGATTGGGTCGGTTGAATCTAAGCTGATTGGATCCTAACTGCTGATAAGGTGCACTAGTCCTAGGGGCTTCGGGCCTACGATAGACTGGACCTCTATGGAATCTCTCAGCATCCCTAGCTATTTGATAGGCCAATTCTAGGTCATGTACCTCTCGCATGAACAATTCTCTTTGAATTTCTTCTCTCAGTCTGGCTCTAAATCTAGACAAGGTCACCGACTCAGATTCATCAACATTGCACCTCATAACGAATTCATCAAACTTCGCTATGTACTCTGCGACACTCCTATTTCCTTGAGTAAGTCTTTGCCATTGATCTAGGAGTCTTTGGTGATAGGACATAGGAAGGTATTTCTCCCTAAGCCTAAGTTTCATAGCTCGCCAGGTCACTATGGGCACATCACCTCTCTGTCTAGTGAGTCTCTCAATGTTTCCCCAATATAACCTAGCTTGGCGCACAAGTTTAAGCTTTGCAAACTTACACTTGCGCTCTTCACTCATCTCAAACCAGTCAAAATACTGGTCCATCTCACCTTCCCAATCAATGTAGATCTTTGGATCTAAAATTCCATCAAAGGTGGGAGCTTCTAGCCTAATGTTCTTCATGGTTCGGTCATCTTGATCAAAGTGAATTGGGGTGGTTCTCCTGACATTGGGTTCATAGTTAGGCTCATGATGGAATCTCCTTGGGTTGGGCTCGATGGTTTGACCAGGGTGGGGTCCTCTAGGAATTGGATCATAAAACTGATCTTGGGGAGCCTTCCTAGGGTTTGTTTCATAGAGAGGGTTTTGATATGGAATCCTTCTAGGGTTCAATGAGGTCTCGAGTTCAGGTGCAAGACTTGGCTCAGGCTCAGTCTGGGCTTCATGATTGCTTTCAGGGGTTCTAGCCTCTAACTGATCCAACCTAGTAGTGATGTGGGCTAACTGCTCATTCATGTCTTGGTTGGTTTGTGCCACATTCTGATTTGTTTGGGCCAATTGCTCAGTTAAACTCTTAGTCAGTTGGGCCACTTGATCATTTAGGCCTTTGATCAAATTCCCTAAGCTTTGGTCCATGGCTACACTTGACTGGGCTTGGATTGGTGAATACGGTGTTCCTGCTCTAGTTGTCATGCATGCAAATGGACTCAAGTTCGAGCTAAGGTTTCCTAGACCTAGAGCACAAATTAGAAGTCTAATTAAGTGAACCAACTAGCTAGTAGTACTTATGGGACTTAGCCAGGTAGGTGGAGGGGAGTGTAGGTCCCTGATTGCCAACCTTAGACACCAATCTGAGATTGGCCAGGTAGGCGGACCAAATCACAAGCCCTGATGCACCAATCCTAGACACCAAGCCAGTAAGCACACACCAATTAGCTGACACAGTTAACTTGACCTTAACCTGAACCCAACTTGTTGGTGTCCCTAACCCACTAGGGCAATTAACGTTCTACTCAATTTTAATTAACGGGCTGGGATCGATATGCTGGTTGGTGATTTTTGGGCTAGGGACAGGTGATGAAACCCTGACCCTATGTCAAATTGATGCCCTTAATTTGATTTCTCATGAGATGAATGAAATGCAAAGGTGCTGCAGAAGTGTGTTGCAATTTGAAAGTGGTGTGGAAAATGTGATGAAGAAAATATCCAAAAATTCTAAAAAATTCACAAAGGATTCCTAACTTATATGTTTCAATGTAGATGAAAGAAATCTTAAAACTAAAATCTATACTAATCTAAGCAGATCCTACAAATGTAGATAAATAAAAAGGACAGAACATAACCCTAATGACAGTGTCGAACTGCAGAAATTTTTATTTTTTTTATAATTTTTTTCTGATGATAAATTTAATATGGTGATAACTGACTTAAAAAGGAACAAGAAAAAAAATATTTCAATAAAAAATCAGTGACTTGCCTTTGGAGTTGCAGGCGGATTACAGTCAGCCTACAGAAAATACAGCAAGCAGAAAAATAGAACGTGCCCAATGCAAAATTCACAAATGAAATCTAAGAAGTCCTTTGGCTTTCTTTTTCACGGGTCAATCACAATGGCACCCCGACACGCCTTAGGAGATCCCCGTGGAATGGGAAGAGAGGGTGTTTAAACCCTACTTTCTCCTAAGACCGGACGGCCTGGTAACGCCCCCGATCCAAGTACTTCAAGGACTTAATGCTATGCAATCAGGAACTTATTCTACCGTGCTCTGATACCAAGAATGATGCGGCACGGATATGATTAATGTTTTGAATATGGTTTGTAGAGCAATGAAACCTAATTACACTAGCATTGTACTCATTATAATAAGACTTAAGGATAATAAGAAATGGGATTTTTATTTGATTAGACACAATCCTAAACTAAGAAGGAAGAGGATCTAGACGATAGGGGCTAATGATTGTGGACTTACCTTGATGAGCTTTCCAACCTTCTTTTGATTCATACCTTGAAACTACCAACGCTCAGAACTGAAGAACCTGGATAACAGATATCAGAACTCTGGACTTGGGGCTTCATCTTGTTGGTTCTTTGTCAAGGTGAACCCGGTTCACAACTCAAAGACTTCGAAGGATCCTGTAATGAAGATCAAAGTTAAGGAAGAAGGATAAGAACATATAGAAGGGATGGGAGAATTTATGAACTAAGAACAGAAATTTGAGAAGATCTGGCTGACTCCAATGCCTTCACGTGAGCTTGGAAGATGCTTTGCTAGGGAAAAAGAATGGCTTTGGCGTGGAGGAAGAGGATGGAAAACTTTCACATAAGAAAAAAATACAAGACAACTTCTACTTCCAAAATTTCAACTTCAATTTTCATTCATTCCCCAAAATCAATCTCCTTTACAATGGGCATCCAAGGCTTTTAATAGCCTCACAAAGCTAGCTTTTGAAATTTAAAAACTCCCCAAATCGAGGAGGATTACAAGGGGGGTTGGAGGATTGGTGGAGAGTTTGGAGGGATGTGGGGGGGTTGGAGGATTTGGTGGAGGACTTGGAGGGATGTAGCCAACCTCCTTGAATTTGAATCTTCCTTGTTGGCGCCCAAAGGGTGATGAGGTGGCTGGTGAAGTGGCACCTGATGACGTGGCATGGTGAGGTGGCCTTCTACTTGGATAAGAATGACATGTGGCGCCCAATGGTCTAATTTGATGGTCCTTTTCTCTTGCTTGGTTGATGTGTCTTCTCTTCTTCATGTGGTCAAATTCTGGGGTCTAGAATTTGAGTCTTGTTGCTGGCTTTCATGGCTTTAAGACTTGATTAGACTTAACTCAACTGAATTAGACTTAACTCAACTGAACTGACTTGACTGACCTAGACTTTAAAACTTGAAATGGACTTACAGGAAATGAAATTTTAAAAGTAATTACAGGACTCAATAAACACTCTTGATTTGAAACTCAAAATTAATTACAGGACTCTTGAAAAGGAAATGACTTTTGAAAATAAAATATTTTTGAACTAAAGGATACAAGGTAACCTAATTATCTTCGATCCAAATTGGGATAAGGCTAACCTTGTTGGAGTGAAGTTTCTTTCGGCTTCTGGTGTCCACACCACCAATTGCTAAGTCAACTCAAATAGAATTTGAGTCGACTTAATAGGGGGAGCCCAAAAAATAGAGAGATGATTTTTGAAGGCTAATTTTTGAATTGACTCAAATTGACTTTGAGCCTCGGATGAACATTGAGCTAATTTGACAAAATCGAGTCAACTCAATAGTGGATAATAGAAAGCTTATTTTTGAAAAAAGAAGACTAAGCCAACTCAACAAGGGACTAAGCCAACTCAAATAAAATTTGAGCCAACTTGAAAATAATCCATGTCAATTCGAAGGTTGCTGATAAGCATAATGGCTAGTTCTATACAAAGTTTAGAATGATATAGTCTTGTTCTTAATGGCTATATTTCCTTCTTCAATGACTAGAAATATCTAGTTTGATCTGGGAAGGCTTTTAAAAGGCTACCAAACTTGTTGAAGACATCCAACAACCATCAAATCTCAAGAACACCAAGAAAAAGTCAAATGCCTTGAATTGACAACTCATACATCCAACCACCTGAAATAAATCCATCAATCATTGCTTCTCAGTAAGAAGATAAGTATTGAAGCTTCCAAATATTTCTTGTATCCCCTTCTATGTATAAGTTCTTTTCTTTCTCCTTTTAAGGAATTTTCTTGTACTTAAACCATTCCTTCTTTATTTTTATTGTTGTTGTTGGGAATTGTGTCCCAAAGCCAATCGTCTGGGTTGTAGGCGGTTGAGCTAAATATTGTACTCTTTCTTTGAATTAATAAAATATTATTTTTTGTAGCTCACCACATATTATTTCCCTGAAATGAACTCTTTCCATGTGATGAAGTTCTTAGGACTACACTGACTTCGATACAGAGAGGATGTATCGAGTGGTCCTTAAACACTGTTCACAACCAAAGGATATATTGTACTGGATGGCAATATATCAAGTATAGGTTGTTGTGGTTCACATCGTTTGGTTGTCCTCTTGACCAAATGAGTGTGGTGACACTGATGTGATCTACAAGTGGGATATGTGATATCTCATTGAACGTGACTCCGTGCAGCCCCTTTCTGCCAAAGGGATACTCAAGATTGGATATGGGTATATGTGTCCCTCTGACCTGAGGTCATCACGGTAGCTTGCAAGCAACTCCCTATGCTTTGGTGCCAGACTACCCGGATTTTTAATCCGGTGACGGAAGGTTTCTGGGTACTAGCAAGTACTTGTGGAGCAGTGATGGACCAAGATGGAATTGA
This sequence comes from Areca catechu, assembly GCA_021397845.1. NCBI lineage: Eukaryota > Viridiplantae > Streptophyta > Magnoliopsida > Arecales > Arecaceae > Areca > Areca catechu. Next base: position 24,412,482 of record CM038048.1, read on the forward strand.
CATGTCCAAACAGTTTGGATTGAATGTCTCACAGTATCTCAATTTAGCAAATCCTCGGCCGGGGTAGCCCTAGTGAAGAGTCACTGGGCTTGCGAGGTTGAGACACGTAGTGGACTGACTCTATCTGGGTTGGCAGCCAAATCTCAGTTGTCCTGAGCATTAGAGGTCAAAGGGATAAATTATATGGTAACCATATGCCAGAGGTTCGATAGTTTGCTCCTTCATCTTTGACCTATTCGGACACCGGGATCCATTGCTAGATGGTTTCCTGTGCTGGTACTGGAATTGTTCCTGTGCTACCGTTTAGGTTCGAACCTATGAGGTCACATGCCACAGAGGATTACTCTCTGATCCGGATACCGATTATGATTGAAAATCATCTCGATTTTATGGTCACAGTATTTTTTTAGCACTTTTTTTCTTGTCTTGCCCTTGTTTGTGTCAACCAGAAATTGTTCCGGGCTGACTAGGACTGTGCCAGGATTTTTCTGAATCAGTTTTGAACTGATTCGGAGCTTGTTTCGGCCTCCAATTGGTTGTGAACCAATTTTTCCCTTGAACCAAATTTTGAACCGGTTCAATTGGATTGAACCACTTGGTTTAAATGGGAATGGACCGGATTTGTTTGAACCGGTGATTTATTATCCCATGTGACCGTTTACACGGTATTTTATCGTTGGATTTTTTTTCTTAACGCTGGGAGAAACCCAAAGGCCAAAACGCTGGTGTCTCTTCCTCTCCTTCACTTACTGGCCTTAACCCTGTTTAATGGATGGTTTAATGGGTGAACGGCTGCCAGTGCCTTTTAGTTTCCCACCCTCTCCATCTCCCTCCTCCTTGATGCCTTTAAATACCAGCTATTGCCCTGTTTCAGCAATGTTTTTTTTCACCGTGCAACAGCCAGCAATAGGAATTTGGGTGCTGTTCTTTGGGAGCCTCATTCAAACTTGATCTCTTCTTCCATCGAGTGTTCTTGGGGTTGGGTTTTGGAGAGTGTAAAGGAGTGTTACAAGGGCCATTTCACCCCTGTTTGTTGTGCTCAAACCAGGACTGCAACAAACAACGGTTGCTGCTATCCACCATGACGTTGCTCCTTCCAGCGGCTAGCACCGCGCGTGAAGGCGGATCCGAGAGCCCCGAGTGTGTCTCCCCTCTAGAGGGAGTACCCTTCTACTCTTGGGAGCAAGCAAGGCGAGCCGGGTTCACTACTGTTGCTCCAAACGCGAAGGAAGAAGCTGCTATCCTGTTCTGCACCAAACTTCTGGCAGCAGATTTTTGGTGAATTTCTACACCCTTTTGGCTGACTTTTTCTCGCAGATTTCGATTGGAGATCGAAGACCGCTTGTCCCCCTTGCCGCTGCCAAAATTTGGGAGCAAACGGAGGACCGAAAGCCATCATTTCAGCAACATTTTTCCACCCCAAAATAGGATTTTCTGCAGTCCAAGGAAGAAGAAGACTGGAATAAGTTTATCCCACTTATTCCAGCCTATTCCAGTTTTATCCCAGGGTTATTCCAGCCGGAATAAGGTATGAAAAATTTAATTTTTTTTGTCATGCATGAATTGAATTTTTAATTCAAATATTTTATAAATATTTTATATCATTTTACATGCCTGTTTGCAACTAGAATTAGATTAGTTTCTGGGCGGAGCAGATTTCCGCTGCGCGGATTTTTTAAAAAGTTTTTAAAATCCAATCTACTCCCGCAGTAGTTTGCATGCCTACTGTAGGATCATGTCAAACCACCTGCACCAGTTTCTTACAATGGTATCAGAGCCAGGTTCCATATGTAATCTGATCTAGTATGCATGTTTAATAGATTAAAATTGGTTTAATCTAATTTGTATCAAAATTTTCTTTTTGGAACCTAGTTGAGACCTTCACCATGACCGTGTGTCTTTGACACGATGCGGATCGTCTGTGTTGGCCTCTTCAGAAGGATCCTTAAAGAATATTAAAATTAAAAATTGTTTTAATTTGGTGATACATGTTTTAGGCATGTTTAATATGAATATAAAATATCTTGATGCATGATTTTTTGTTATGTAAAATTATTTTACATAGAGACTTAATTAAAAAAAATATTTTAATTAAGAGTTTGGCTTATTAAAAAATTTTTAGGTTTATGAAATCTAATCAAAATTTGCATAAGCCATTTTGGGATAATTGGGTTAGCTGATTAGTTGGGTCCTTTACTGGGTTAGACCTAAGTTTAGTTGAACCGGATTACAAGAAGATTAAACAAAAGTTGTTTAAGGCCCTTCTTTTGAACTATCTAATAGTTAGATTAGTTGATCCATTCATCTAAAATGGATCCAATTAGTGGTTCAGTGGATGCCTGAGTCTTTAGGCTAGTCTGATCGAGTCTGGTAAACCGACTGGTGTCGAGGTAGGTGTGGCATTGTGATCATGGTTGTATGAGGCTACCTCTTTCCTGGCCAACTTGGTTGGTGTCTAGGAAAGATGGTTAATGACGGATACTCACCCATGATCTCACCTACCTGGATAGTCGAGTCGACCAGAACTGATTAGAAAAGCTCAATGACTCGAGTTAACCCATGTCACCCAGGTTGATCGGTCTGACTGATTTATATGTGCCCATTGATCAATTTGTTGATTTATATCAACCCTCCTAGAATCTGATTGATTTAGTGGGAGGATGATCCATGTCCTTGTCTTTTCTTCTATCATAACTAAAAATCCTCTAAAATTATTAGGTCCTCAAAAAGACTAAGTCAAGAAGTTGACAGTGTCTTAGCCTCTCATTAAGTCGGTTAGAAATGTGTCCACTAGCTTGGTGTGCATTGGTAGTTCCAAAGAACGGGTGTACATCCGGCGATTAGAATTTCTATCTGATCGATGATGGTTCAGTGCAATCTCTTTAACGGGACCAGGTGGGTCGGCCAAAGTCGGGCTTGGTCTTTAGTTAGTTGGAAGCATTGGATTTGTCATTTTAATGGTTGGACCTAACTAGAGACCCACAATAGGAGGCCCCAAGGCCGATTGGGGTATTCTCTGGAACAAAATAAAATACTGAAAATTGTTTAGGGAAACAATTGGTTTACGAACCTACCTTTAGGCTCGTATGGGTGAGCCGGCCAAAGTCGGGCTCATGCGAGGCCTATTAGATTTCAGTACCCACTTGAAAAGGTGTTTTTCATGGATTGGAGTTAGAGGCTACCAATCTGAATAATTAGTGGGAGAAACCTTTAGACTAAAGTCCAAGTCTTTTGGTTAAATTATTAATTCATACACTAATTTGGTCTTATTTTTTTTTCAGATGTCTTCTAATTTATCGCTCTGGTCACTTCTCGATAACGAGAAGTTAAAGGGTCACAACTTCGATAGTTGGTATCGAAGGTTGAGAATCATTCTGGAGCATGAACGGATCCTTTATGTGATAACGGATCCGGCACCTGAAATTCCTCCCGCAAATGCACGGAGTGCGGTCAGAGATGCTTATCTGAAGTGGGTCTCTGATCGGACTACTGTTCGGTGCATTATGTTAGCGGCGATGAACGATGAATTCAGTCGCAAATTCGATGAGGCCCAACCTGATGAAATCTTTCAAAAGTTGAAGGAATCCTTCGGCACCCCGGATGATGTAGAACAGTACAAAGTGTCTTGTGCCATCTACAACTCCAAGATGCTGAATGGTGGTTCAGTCACTGATCATGTATTGTACATGATCGAGTTGATTGAAAAGCTGGGCAAACTCGAATGCCCCTTGCACGAGCAGCTCGACAAGGATGCGATCGAATTCTCCTCCCTCCTCCTATCTTAACTTTCTTGATCATTATAGAATGAACAAGCCTGCAGTCAACTACCATGGTCTTTTGGGGTTGCTGCAGACTTTCGAGAAAGACCACCAACTGAATAAAGGGGTGGTGAATTTAGTGGGAGAAAGTAGAGGTCGTCGTCCCTTTAAGAAAGGGAAGAAGAAAACAAATAAAAAAGGAAAGAAGGTGCAGAATGCTCCTGGCCCTAGTCAGACCAGGAAGTATAAGGCTAATCAATCTTTTGCAGAGTGTTTCTACTGCAAGAAGAAGGGACACTAGAAAAGGAACTATCCTCTTTATATTTCGTCCCTTGATCCGAACAGGCCGAGGAAGCAGAAATCTGCTGAACAAGGTATTTATATGATAAAACATTGTAATTACTCAATTGTTGATACTGCTAACTGGGTATTGGATACTGGTAGTCCAATTCATGTTTGTAATTCGTTACAGGGACTTCAAGTTAGCAGAAGATTTGAAGATGGAGAACATTTTCTAAGCGTCGGGAATGAGAATCGTGTTCCAGTACTGGCGGTCGGAGTCCTGTATCTTGTCTTTGAGTCTTGTACTGTCGAACTAGTCGACTGTCACTATTGTCCTAGTTTCATTATGAGCATAATCTCTGTAGGCCTTTTGGCCAAATTGTGGTTTTAAACTATTAATAAAAGGAGATTTTGGCCATGTTATTTTGAATAACTCTGTGATAATGAAAGCTAGATTAAATAATGGCATATATGTACTATCAAGACCTGTTAGTGTAATGTACACTTCTAGCAAACGTCCTAGATTAGATAATGTCAATGATTTGTATCTTTGGCACTGTAGGCTGGGTCATATTAACCAAAATAGGATAAACAAAATACGAGGAGATGGACTCCTTGAGGTCAGTGATTCTGAATCACTGCCCACTTGTGAATCTTGTTTACTTGGTAAAATGACCAAGTCACCTTTTACTGGAAAAGGTGAATGAGCTACAGAACTTCTAAGTCTAATACATACTGATGTATGTGGACCGATGACAGTTTGTGCCAGAGGAGGATACAAATATTTCATTACTTTTATAGACGACTTTTCAAGGTTCGGTTATGTCTTTTTAATGAGACATAAGTCTGAGTCATTTTAAATGTTCAAACGATACCGTAATGAAGTAGAAAAGCAAACTGGAAAAAGTATTAAAACCCTTCGATCTGATCGAGGTGGCGAATACTTATCTAGTGCATTTTTGACATATCTTGAGGAGAATGGAATTCTCTCACAGTGGACTCCTCTAGGTACACCACAGTTGAATGGTGTGTCCAAAAGGAGGAATCGAACCTTGTTGGACATGGTTCGATCCATGATGGGTTTTGCAACTCTGCCGTTATCCTTTTGGGGATATGCACTTCAGACAGCCTGTTACTTATTAAATGATGTTCCAAGTAAGTCTGTTGTCTCCACTCCGTATGAGATGTGGACTGGACGTAAACCCTCAATCTCACACCTTCGGGTCTGGGGTTGTCCGGCTTATGTAAAGCATTTAGACTCAGACAAACTTGGTCCTAGGTCTGATCGGTGTTTATTCATTGGTTATCCTAAGGAAACCAAAGGGTATTTCTTCTACTCGGAGTATGAACAAAAGGTGTTCGTTGCTCTTAGAGCTATCTTTTTGGAAAAGGAGTTCCTTGGAGAAGGAACTATAGCCTCTAAGATTGAACTTGATGAAGTTCAGCCAATAGAAGAACCTGCACACTCTAAGGACATCGTAGAACCGGCTGTGATTGAATCACACCCAGAACCCATTAGGAGATCCGGTAGAATACCGCGTCAGTCGGACAGATACAACGGTTTCTTGGTCCGGGAAGGCGATCCCATTGAGCTCGATGAGAACAATGAGGATCCGATCACCTATATGGATGCACTTCAAAGATCTGACTCTGAGGCATGGCTTGGAGCCATGCTATCCAAAATGGAGTCCATGGAAATCAACGATGTTTGGACATTGGTTGATCCTCTTGAAGGAATAAAACTCATCGGGTGTAAATGGATCTTCAAGAGGAAAAGGGGTGCAGATGGGAAGGTAGAGACCTATAAAGCCTGTCTGGTCGCCAAGGGGTATCGTCAGCGATATGGTATCGATTATGATGAGACTTTCTCCCCTGTGGCAATGCTCAAGTCCATTCGGATCATGCTTGCTTTGGCAGCATATTTTGATTACGAGATTTGGCAGATGGATGTCCGAACAGCTTTCCTAAATGGAGAGCTGGAAGAGGAGGTGTATATGATACAGCCTGAAGGGTTCACATCCACAGATGAATCAAAAGTATGCAAGTTGCAGAGGTCCATCTATGGACTCAAGCAAGCATCTCGAAGTTAGAACTTACGGTTTGATAGGTGTATCAAATCGTACGGCTTCATTAGGAACGGAGAAGAACCGTGCATCTATAAATGGGTTAATGGTTCTGTGATTGTATTCCTAGTACTGTATGTTGACGATATTCTCTTAATCGGGAATGATGTCGCAGCATTACAAGGAATAAAGGTCTGGTTATCATCTCAGTTCTCCATGAAGGACTTGGGTGAAGCTTCTTACATACTAGGTATGAAGATCTATAGAGATAAATCTAAGAAGCTTTTGGGATTGTCCCAGTCTACGTACATTGACACCGTGCTGAAACGGTTCAGCATGGAAAATTCCAACAAAGGCTATCTCCCAATAGGTTATGGAATTACTCTTTCCAAGAAGGATCGTGCGACAACTCCTGAGGAAAGAGAGCGCATGAGTAGAGTACCTTATGCTTCTGCAGTAGGCTCTATCATGTATGCTATGACTTGTACTAGACCAGACGTGGCATACTCACTAGGAGTAGTGAGCAGATACCAGTCTGACCCAGGTGAGGCGCATTGGAAGGTGGTTAAGTCCATCCTTAAGTATTTAAAAAATACAAAAGATCAATAGTTGATTTATGGAGAACCTGACTTGAAACTTGTGGAGTACTCTGACTCCAGTTTCCAGTCGGATAGAGATGATAGCAAGAGTGTGTCAGGGTTTGTATTTACCCTGAATGGAGGAGCGATCTGCTGGAAAAGTTCCAAGCAGGCAACTATTGCAGACTCGGTATGCGAAGCAGAATACATTGCAGCATCAGATGCAGTAAAGGAAGCTGTATGGTTGCGGAAGTTCTTTGGAGAGCTAGGGGTGGCACCTTTCCTAGATGGTCATGTTCCGGTGTACTGTGACAGCACTGGAGCCATTGCTCAAGCTAAGAAGCCTAAAGCTCATCACCGCACCAAGCACATTCTGCGGCGCTACCACCTCATACAAGAGATCATGGAATGAGGCGACATCAATCTTCTAAAGATCGATGGAAAAGAAAATATGGCCAACCCCTTCACTAAAGCCCTCGGAATAAAAGAGTTTGACTATTGTAAATTGGAAATGGGTATTAGATACTCTTCTGATTGGCTTTAGTACAAGTGGGAGTTGTTGGGAATTGTGTCCCAAAGCCAATCGTCTGGGTTATAGGCGGTTGAGCTAAATATTGTACTCTTTCTTTGAATTAATAAAATATTATTTTTTGGTAGCTCATCATATATTATTTTTCTGAAATGAACTCTTTCCATGTGATGAAGTCCTTAGGACTACACTGACTTCGATACAGAGAGGATGTATCGAGTGGTCCTTAAACACTGTTCACAACCAAAGGATATATTGTGCTGGACGGCAATATATCAAGTATAGGTTGTTGTAGTTCACATCGTTTGGTTGTCCTCTTGACCAAATGAGTGTGGTGACACTGATGTGATCTACAAGTGGGATATGTGATATCTCATTGAATGTGACTCCGTGCAGCCCCTTTCTACCAAAGGGATACTCATAATTGGATATGGGTATATGTGTCCCTCTGACCTGAGGTCATCACGGTAGCTTGCAAGCAACTCCCTGTGCTTTGGTGCTAGACTACCCAGATTTTTAATCCGGTGACGGAAGGTTTCTGGGTAAAGGCAATTACTTGTGGAGCAGTGATGGACCAAGATGGAATTGACCTGTCTAAATAGTTTGGATTGAATATCTCGCAGTATCTCAATTTAGCAAATCCTCGGCCGGGGTAGCCCTAGTGAAGAGTCACTGGGCTTGCGATGTTGAGACACGTAGTGGATTGACTCTGTCTGGGTTGGCAGCCAAATCTCAGTCGTCCTGAGCATTAGAGGTCAAAGGGATAAATTATACGGTAACCATATGCCAAAGGTTCGATAGTTTGCTCCTGCATCTTTGACCTATCTGGATGCCGGGACCCATTGCTAGATGGTTTCCTGTGCTGGTACTAGAATTGTTCATGTGCTACCATTTAGGTTCGAACCTATGAGGTCACATGCCACAGAGGATTACTCTTTGATCTGGATACCGATTATGATTGCGAATCGTCTCGATTTTATGGTCACAGTATTTTTTTAGCACTCTTTTTCCCATCTTGCCCTTATGTGTGTCAACCGGAAATTGTTCCGGGCTGACCAAGACTACGCCAGGATTTTTTTGAATCAGTTTTGAACTGATTCGGAGCTCGTTTCGGCCTCTAATTGGTTGTGAACCAATTTTTCCCTTGAACCAAATTTTGAACCGATTCAATTGGATTGAACCACTTGGTTTAAATGGGAATGGACCGGATTTGTTTGAACCGGTGATTTATTCTCCCATGTGACCGTTTACACGATATTTTATCATTGGATTTTTTTTCTTAATGCTGGGAGAAACCCAAAGGCCAAAACGACCGAAGCCCATTCGTCCGAACGTTGCTGGCGTCTCTTCCTCTCCTTCACCCACTGGCCTTAACCCTGTTTAATGGATGGTTTAATGGGTGAATGGCTGCCGGTGTCTTTTAGTTTCCCACCCTCTCCATCTCCCTCCTCTTTGCTGCCTTTAAATACCAGCTATTGCCCTGTTTCAGCAATGTTTTTTATCACCGTGCAACAGCCAGCAATAGGAATTTGGGTGTTGTTCTTTGGGAGCCTCATTCAAACTTGATCTCTTCTTCCATCAAGTGTTCTTGGGGTTGGGTTTTGGAGAGTGTGAAGGAGTGTTACAAGGGCCATTTCACCCCTCTTTGTTGTGCTCAAACCAGGACTGCAGCAAACAATGGTTGCTGCTATCCACCGTGACGTTGCTCCTTCCAGCAGGTAGCACCGCGCGTGAAGGTGGATCCGAGAGCCCCGGGTGTGTCTCCCCTCTAGAGGGAGTACCCTTCTACTCCTGGGAGCAAGCGAAGCGAGCCGGGTTCGCTGCTGTTGCTCCAAACGCGAAGGAAGAAGCTGTTGTCCTGTTCTGCACCAAACTTCTGGCAGCGGATTTTGGGTGAATTTCTACATCCTTTTGGCTGACTTTCTCTTGCAGATTTTGATTGGAGATCGAAGACCGCTTGTCCCCCTTGCCGCTGCCGGAATTTGGGAGCAAACGGAGGTCTGGAAGCCATCGTTCCGGCAACGTTTTTCCACCCCAAAACAGGATTTTCTACAGTCCAAGGAAGAAGAAGACTGGAATAAGTTTATCCCACTTATTCCAGCCCATTCAAGTTTTATCCCATGGTTATTCCAGCTGAAATAAGGTATGAAAAAATTAATTTTTTTTATCATGCATGAATTGAATTTTTAATTCAAATATTTTATAAATTTTTTATATCATTTTACATGCCTGTTTGCAACTAGAATTAGATTAGTTTCTGGGTGGAGCAGATTTCCGCTGCGCGGATTTTTTAAAAAGTTTTTAAAATCCAATCTGCTCCCGCAGTAGTTTGCATGCCTACTGTAGGATCATGTCAAACCACCTACACCGGTTTCTTTCAGTTGTTTACTTCAGTTGGGACTAAATTTAAGTGTTCTTTGAGCCAGGGATTGGCTTATAATGGTTTTGGGTTATGAGCCTTGAAAATAATTTATATGGATTTTGGTTTGTGAGCTTGAAAAAAAAAATCAGTTATAATCTTTGGATAAAATTATAGTAGAAATTTTGGAGGAGAGGGTTGGGGAGTGGATGTAGGTGCAGTGGACATTGAACCACTATAAAATTTGTTTATGTTTATGATTACTTCCATGCCACATCTTTTACATTCAGCATTTAACTTTCTACATTTAAATTCTACTCACTTATACTTTGCTAGTAGCATATAATCAAGTTTAATTTTTTTAAAAAAAATCTAATTCAACCCCTCTTGGATTGTCTAGCTAGGTAACTAGTAGTATCAAAGCTTTGTATTTAGTTGCATTTGATCAAACAATCGGAGTAAGATTAAATGGCAACCCAACCAACTATGTCTCTTGTCGAAGGGCAATCTTTAAATAGACCTCTATTGTTCACTGGCACAAACTACACTTATTGAAAAACATGTATGCATATTTATATTCAAGCTATTGATTATCAACTTTGGTTAGTGATAACAAAAGTGCCACACACACCCACCACTAAAGTAAATGGAGTAGAGATTTCTAAACCTAAAAAGAAATGGGATGAGAATGATATGAAGATGGCTGAACTTAATGCTAATGCTATGAATATTCTTTATTATACTTTAGATACTGTTGAATTTAATAGTCTCTATATCTAGCTTTGCTAAGAAGATTTATAATAGGTTAGAGGTTACTCATAAGAGTACCAATCAAGTGAGGCAAACCAAAATGAATATGCTTGTTCATAAGTACAAAATGTTCAGAATGGATCAAAATAAATCTATTACAAGTATGTATGCTTGATTCACTGATATTACTAACAGTTTGAAAAGTTTAGATATGACTTACTCTACTAGTAATCTTGTAGAAAAGATTCTTAGATCCCTTCTAAAATCTTAGGATCCAAAGGTGACTACCATACAAAAAATAAAAGACCTTGACAAGCTCCCACTTGACCAACTCATTGGATTATTCATGACTTATAAGTTGATAATGAGAAAAAAAGATGATGAAGAGTCCAAGAAAAAAGAGATCATCACCTTGAAGTCTGTAACAAATAAAGAAAAAGAAAAAGAGAGTGATGAGTCGAAAGAAGAGAAAGATGATGAGTTAGCCATGGTAGAAAGAAGATATAGAAGGCATATGAGAAAGAAAAAGCCTAGCTTCAAGAAGAAGACCTACAAAGGTGAAGCTAGTAAAGAAAAGGAAAAAGAAAAAGAAAGAGAGTAGCGATATGTCTTGAATGTAAGAAGCTTTACCACTTCAAGATGGACCGCCCTCAACTTAAAAAGGCTAAGAAATATAAGAAGAAAGCTCATATGGCCACTTGGAGTGGTAGTGAAGATTCAAGCTCTAAGAAAGAAAGAATCAAAGAAGTCACTAATCACTATTAAGGGCAGTCAAAAATAAGTTCACCAACTCAAACTATAGTTAGGTGAGTCATAATCGTATCCTTAGGGACCTAAGGACTGAGTTGTAATTATAAAAAAATAAAAAAGAGTATTTATTTTAAAATAAATAAATAATGTAAAAGTAAACATAAAGTAAACTAATCTAATAGTTGGATCCAATATGAAGGATCTCAGAGGTTATGAGTGAACTAGGCAGAATTGTATTTCTTTTATAATTATATTTAAGAGAATACTTGTCTTTTCTTAGCATACTCTATACCCATACTAGATCATGGTGCATCTTTGAAAAGTACAAAGTATATCTTTTTATAAAATAATTATAATTAAGTTTAGAAAAACCCAGTCTTCCCTCGACAAGTCCCATATCCGTAGATCACATGCATCTCTGGAAAGTATTAGGCATTCAACTCTTCTTCCCTCGACATGCCTTATATCCATAGATCATAGTGCATCTCTAAGAAGCAAGAGTTGTCCCTAAGCTTAATTTAATGTTAAAGCCTAATAGAATGCAAATAACAAATTATAAGAGAAGGAAAAGAAAGCATGATCCTTATTGCATATATAAAAAAAAAGAAGTACAAAAGAGTTTACAAAAATAGAAATGTTCTATTTTGTTACAAGATCACTATCGCTGCCAAGATCGCCATGGCCTGTAGCTCGGTCAGATCGTGACATTCCTTCACTACTGGCACTGCGTGTCCTCCCCTCCTTCCTTCCTTCCTTCCTGCAAGATAGGGGAGACCCAGGCTATAGGTTTCAGCGAGGACACTCCAATGATCAAGTCAATAGGATGATCGAGGAGAATAGACAAGACCTCCACGATGTAGGGCTTGGAGGACCCGTCCACCGGGAGGGTGCGACTCTATGCAAAAATGTAACAGAAATGGAAAGAATCAAGATCGAGTGTGGGGGACGGGGACTTACCTCTCCCTCCCATTCCCCCATGTTCTTACCTTTCTTACCTTCTTCCCCCTCTCCAAAGTAAAGGAAAGAGCTCTGTTTGAAAGGGAAAAAAAAAAACCCCTCTTCCTTCACTTCCTCCCCCTTTTATAGAAGGAGTGCTTCTATTTCGGGAGGGACCACCCAGTCATTGCAGGTCCTGGGGCTTTGGTTTGATTTCTCTCTTGGGAAGGCTCTGGGTGTCATGCCATGGTGGTGGACGATCGATGGTGGTATGACCATGGGCATGGTAGCATGCCACTGGGCCTGGGGCTTGGAGGCATCCGTATCGTACCTCTGGAGGGGCTGGCATCGCCTGTGGAAGGCTGCGGGTGGCTAGGCTTTTGCTGCGGCATGATTCGAACATCTTCTTTCTGGCGAGAACTCCATACCTGGGAATCCATGTTGGGACACAAGCATGGCCCCAACTGAGAGCTGACCTCGAATAGGGGTGCGTCTCATGAGCCCAGCTTTGATTGGGAGCTTGACCTCGGCAAGGAGGCTGATCTCAGATGGGGGCTCACCAATGAGCCCGACCTCAGCTAGGTGCTTGACCTCGGTAGGGAGGCTGATCTCAGACGGGGGGGCTCGCCCAATTAGCCTGGCCTTGGCTCGGAGCTTAACCTCTACAGGGAAGCTGATCTTAGATGGGGGGCTTACCCAATGAGCTTGGCCTCGGCTGGGAGCTTGACCTCGGCAGTGAGGCTGATCTTAAATGGGGGGCTCACCCAATGAGCGCCCCTCACTGGGCCACCACACCCGGATGGCGGGTCTCCTGTCACCATGGCTGTGCATATGTTCCACATCAGCAGATGTCAACGCATCAGATGCCCCCCACTCCCAAGCCTAGAGGATGATGTAGCACTTGGGGTGAAGGGAGTAATAGTCCTACTGATGTGGGGGCATGCGCCTGCTATGCCATTAATGCCTCGGGTGCCCGCAGCCCAAAAATTGTGCCCCCAATGCGAATGAGGTGATGCTCAATCTTCTAATGAAGAACCATGAATGCTCTATTTGGATTGAAGAGATGGCCACAAGTTTGGCATATCTGGGGCATCTAGCTGGGCCACATGGTAGTCTCTGGTTTGCCAAAAGACCGAGAGGGCGCATGCCTTGCATTGGGATGAGGCAACTATGGGTGGCAACCTTTAATGCAAAGGGCCTGCATCCTCTCTATTTAAGGAGTCCTTGAGCACTGGCCAATAGTATTCTACCATGTGCTCTTTCTCCCTCTGGTTCCTCTCCCACTCGAGTGTTGAGAGCTCCTGCTAGGCTAGATCCTTTCTTCCATGCTTTCTTCCATTACTCCTTCTCCTTAGGGCCATGCTGGGAGAAGGCTCTCGGTGGACTTCAGGTCCTCTGCCAAGGAATTAGGGAGTCGAGTGAAGATTCTTCAAGAGGGATCAGCCGATCATCGAGGCGATGGCATCCAGCTTGGAGAAGAAATCCGCCAAGCTCAAAAATTCTCCCCCAGGAGGACAAGGGGTAGAGCCTCCAGTCGCACACCTGGGGATGAACAGAAGAGGGAGAAAGAGGTTGCTCATGCCTCCCCTCAGTTTACTAGACCGGAGGTCCTCGATGAGGAGGTGGCGGCCGAGGCATGGTCATTGTGGAACATATCACGACCCCTCTAATGCCGTCAGAGGTGGCATAATGAGCGACTATTGTAGCTGCCCTTGGAATCACAGGATTGGTGAAACCCAAGGGGGAGGCGATGGACCCGATGCCGAACTCTAGAGGTCCGGCGGACACATGAGGCAAGGCCCCTATGGGCACGACCTGTCCTACTAATGCCTTTTGCATTGATCATGGAGTTATGGTCAGGACCAAGGCCAGAGCTGACCAAGCTTCCTTCCCTTCGTGCTTGTAACCTAGCATTTGAGAGGTTCCCCCTGCCTGTCGGGTGAAAGGGATATGCCCTACAAGCCAATCTATGTTGTATCTCCCAAACCATTGTAATTGACAATATTCTAATAAAGGCATTATTTTTCATCATACACTGTGTTTATTATTATATGATGAACCCCATAGATTAGGGCTATGATTTTAGGATTATGATGAGATCATACCAGTGAGACCTAAAGTCTTAAAACCTTAATCTAAGATATTCCTAGTCAAAGGAACCCTGAGTAGGGGATCAGGGTTTTTCCGGTAAGACTAGCACATCCCATGTATACTGGAGAGGGTGACTGCTCTCACAGTCACTTGTGTATGACACTAATACTAGGATGTGGGTGCTCATTAGAGAATGAGTTCACTGATATGATCCAACTTGAGAACATCTAATGGAGTCTTAGCTAATGTCAATAGAAGGTTCTCATAGTGGGAGTGGTACAAGTAATCCTTTGACCTAAGACTGCCATAAGTACCTTATGTACATGAACCCATCCTTTGGTTCAATCCTATTCATGACATTGAGTCATACACAGGATTGATACTAGGAATGGTGAATTAGAAATGAAAGTAATGAGTAGGTCAACAAGGAATCGATCACTCTTAGTAAGAGGAGATTGCATCCAGCTAGTTATCAATCGGATGATGATTCAGGAAATCTTTGATCAAAGTAAAGATATTAGAGATGGTTTCTAATATCAAAATAATTGAATCATCAATATAAGATTGAGCTAGAAACAAATATAATATTTGATTTGACATATATCCATATCCATAATTATATTTTGGGTGCAGGCTGATCGAAGGATTTAATTGTACGGTAACTTTCTACTGAAGGGTAGTTTTCGTATTTCATCAAAATTTCCATATCTTCTAGGTAGACATGACACGTTGCTAGACGTCAATCTTGTCTTATGGGTTGATCAAATTTAATGATCATTTATTAGGAAGAGTCCTAATTGATCAAAATCGGGTAAGCCTGATTTGACCTAAATCGATTAGAAAGAGTTCTAATCAAATTAGGTCAACTTGTATTCGAACCCACTGCTGGCTAGATATGGAACCCAATGGGTCACACACTTAAGAGAATTGATCAAGAGTCATTTGCATGAAGACACTCTAGCAAGTGTTGCAAATCCTAACTTCTATTTGAATTGGATTCGAATTAGGGTTCCGAATTGATTCAATTTGGATTCTGATTGGTCTAATTAGACCCTAATTGAGGTTTTAGGGATTATGGCTAACCCAATTGGCTAACCAATTACTTAGGCTAGCATACAACCCGCACCTTAGCCCTTGCATGCCAAAAACACCAAGAGTCCATGCGCTTATGGACTCTTGGCGTTCCATATGGAGGAGTCCATGGGCGCATGGACTCTTGGCGAGCCCACTTAATTCTCCGATGAATTAAGATGGGGCGGCATTCTTTCTCATTTTTAGCGCCTCACTTGTCATCCCTTGGATGGTAATCTAACGGGTGGTGGGGTTTTAAGAAAGAAAGAAAGCGTTGTTTCTTCCCGGGTGCGTGAAATCGTATCTCTTCGAAGATTCTAGTTTCGCGACTTCTTTCTCCCAATCGTCGCGACTTCTTCCTTTGAGAAAAGCCATGATAATTGATCTGGAAGGCCATGAGAATTAATCCAGAAGGCCGTGAGAAAGAAGAGAAGGGCGTGAGAAGAAGGAAAGGGCGTGAGAAGAAGGAAAAGGGCATGAGAAAAATGTTTACGGAGAGTTGTGAGGGTGCCTCTCTGAAAACTATATAAAGGAATGGAAATCATAACTCGGTGATGTGATTTTTTTCTTCCTTCCTCTCCTGAAGACTCTTTCTCCCTTTATTGTTTTTGCATTGTTTCCTTTACAGAGTAAAACTCTGTCGAAACTCTGCTACTAAACAAGGTTAAGAGAGAAAGTCTCAACGGTAAAGGAAAAGAAGAGTTCTGATTCAATTCTTTTCTTCCTTACATTAAGACATCCTTGTCTTAATTTCTCCACCAATTAAAGACAAGCATAAATCTTCTTAGGACAAGGTCTTACTTTCAAGACAAAGGTGTCCTAAAGGTTCTAAGTCTTGGTAGAAGGTGGAGAAGGGGTAAGAAGGAAGAAGACACACCTTTGAGTGGAAGAATTCTAGCCATAATCCAAGTATTGAATTCCTGGAAGAAGAATTCAATTGAAGGAACCATTGGAACAAGGAGTTAGGATCTTGGTCATTGCTTTGTGTGGATCACCATCGGAGGGCGGACACCTGGACGCCTGGTGAACTCGAATAGCCCGTTCATCTTCAAGATTAAATCTTCATCAAATTGGAATTAGCGGTTACAGGTTAGTACTCTAATTCTAATTTGCATAAGAATGTTAGTCTTCATACATTTTAGTCTTATTAAGGAGTTCCTCGTTTAGGGTTCTGGTGCATATTAATTTCTATATTTTGAAATTATCCTTCCGCAGTGTTGCACCGGATCCCAACAGTGGTATCAGAGCAACCTTAATTAGGACTATAATTTATGATATTTTGTATGTCACATCTTAGGGTTTTTAAATCCTAATATGTTACTACACTTAGCATATCTTTGATTGCATATATGTTTTGATGTATGCCACTAGTTTGGGTCTTTCACTCAAACCCTAATTATTATAGAGATATGTTTAGTTTTTTAAGTCATCATACTGAAATAAGGTTGCCCTGGCATAATGGTGGATCCATTATGTGGTAAATGGTTGTCTTAGTATGATGACACACTTAGCACATATTTGAATGATATGTAGATTGTGATAAATTTTATAAGGATGTGCGGCAGTTTATAAATCCCTCCTCTTAAAGATTATATTAAGTTTTAGTATATTTAACTGATAAGCATCACTAGTCAGGATGTACAATTGATCATTCGGTGTCTAGAAAGGTGGTTCTGGGAAGGTAAAGAGAATTGTGGTTTTTAATTGGTTCCGTTGACTGACCTGGCCAATTTTTATTGGTGTCTAGGAAAGCAATGGGGGGACTCCCACATCTCTTCCACTGGCCTGGCCGTTTTGATTAAATTTAAATCTTGACTAACATGCTTAGTGTTAAAAATACTATATTTAGGTCTTCCTTCATGCTAGATCATTATTGTGTTATGAACCATATTAGGTTTGTTGTGTTATCTGCAAGACCTAATATGGTAACTGACATAATACTAGTCTGGTGCATAGAGATGCTTACAGTATATTCAGTATAATGCTTTGTTGTGTTATCTGCAAGGGCATTATATTTGAGTATTGACTGTATAGAAATGAAAGGGTCTTGACTTAACTAGAACATTATGGTTTGTTGTGTTTTCTGCAAGGCTAATAATGTTCTAGAGGCTAAGTTACTTCTTGAGAATTATATGAGATATAATTGGAAGAGTTTCCTATCTTTGAGCTTATAAAAGATTTGTTGTGTTTTCTGCAAGATCTTTTATAAGTTATTAGGATCTCAATCTCACTAAGAAAAATCGATCAGGGTTCTTCTCGATTATCATAGTGAGGGCTATGATTTTTGATAAAATAGTGGGAGACATAATTAAATTGAAGACCTAATTTAATTATGTAAGTCATTTCATGGTTGTTTGCTTATGTATTGTTCTTTATTAAATATAGATAAATGGCATCTTCATTGTCACTACGAAGTATCTTAGATACCAACAAACTGACTGGTCCGGACTATGTCGACTAGTTGAGAAATTTAAAGATTGTGCTGAGTTCAGAAAAACTTTCTTATATTCTAGATACCCCTAGTCTTAATCCACTAGGGGATGATGCCATAGAGGAAGATATGGCCACATACAAAATGTGGCAAAATGACTCCCTTACTGTCAAGTGTATCATACTAGCCTCTATGACCAATGAGTTACAGAGACAGCATGAAAGCATGGATACTCAATCCATAATGCTCAATTTAAAAGAGCTTTATGGAGAACATAGCAGAACTGCTAGATATGAAATATCTAAGCAGTTATTCCGTGCTAGGATGATAGAGGGAACATCCATTCAGGATCATGTTCTGAAGGTAATTGACTTGATCACCAAATTGGGTCAATTAGGTTTTATCATGGATGGGGAGTTGAATCAGGATTTAATCCTGCAATCACTCCCGGAGTCATTTTCTCAGTTTGTCTTGAATTATCACATGAACAAACTGAACACTTCCTTGCCTAAGCTGTTAAATATGTTAAAACAGCAGAGAGCCACATAAAAAAAGAAAAGGTTCCACTTCTTCTTATTAATAAGACCAATAAGAAGAAATCAGGCAAAAAGGGTTTTAATAGGAGGATAAACCCTAAGAGTAGCATCAATAAGAATCAGAAAGGAAAGAAGGCCTCCAAACAGTCAACCTGTTTCTTTTGCGGCAAAGCGGGACATTGGAAAAGGAATTGCAAGGCTTACCTTGCAACTGTGAAGCCTGGTGCATCAAATGTGCCAAAAGGTATGTATGAGATACATGCTATATTGACATTGAATTCGTCTGTTTCAAATACTTGGGTATTGGATACCGCTTGTGGTTACCATATATGCAAATCTTTGCAGGGCCTCCACAAGCTTAAAGTTTTGAAGGAAGGTGACTTCAATCTCTACGGTGCTAGTGGTGATATCATCCAAGCAGAAGCTGTAGGGACTTATATATTAAAGTTACCTTCAGGGAAGATCTTGGAGTTAGAAAATTGTTATTATATGCCTAAGATTATTAGAAACATTGTATCTGTTCCCTTGTTATTAAAACAAGGATATGTAATGGATGTAACGAGCACTGGTTGCTCGATAATGTTGTCTAATAAAATTGTTTGTTCTGGCATATTTAGCAATGGGCTCTTAACTCTTCCTTCCAATGATAGTGTTTTTCATGTCAATAATAAAAGAAAAAGAGAGGACTTTAATGAAACTTTACTTTGGCATCATCGACTTGGTCATGTTAATGAGTCTAGGATAAGCAAGTTATACAAGGAAAAATTCCTTGATCCTTATGAGTATGAATCATTAGGAACTTGCGAATCATGTCTCATGGGTAAGATGACCAAGACTCCATTTACTGGACATGGAGAAAGGTCAATTGAGTTATTAGGGCTTATACATACTGATGTATGTGGTCCAATGACAACTCAAGCCAGAGGTGGATACTCATATTTTATCACTTTTACAGATGATTTATCTAGGTTCGGATATGTGTATCTTACGAAACATAAATATGATGCTTTTGATAAATTTAAGGAGTATCAAAGTATGGTCGAAAAATAAACCGGAAAAAGTATTAAAGTTCTTCGGTCTGATCGAAGAGGAGAATACATATCCACGGAGTTTTTTAGACTATCTTAAAGTTAATGGAATTCTTTCTGAAAGGACCCCTCCTTATACACCACAGCTAAATGGTATAGCTGAAAGGAGGAATCGTACCTTATTAGATATGGTACGATCCATGATGTGCTTCATAAATTTACCCATTTCCTTCTGGGGTCATGCCCTAGAAACTGCTGTTTATATTCTGAATAAAGTACCTTCTAAATCCATTGTTAGTACTCCATATGAAATTTGGAGTGGAAAGAAACCGTATCTTAAATATTTTAAGGTATGGGGATGTCCAGCTTATGTTAAAAGAAATATTGGACAAAAGTTGGAACCTAGAGCGGATAAATGTCTATTTGTAGGATATCCTAGAGAGGGTAGAGGATATCTGTTTTACCATCCAACTGAACAAAAGATTTTTGTCAGCAGACATGCCACTTTTCTAGAAAAAGAGTTTATTTTAGAAAACGGCAATGGTAGAACTATTGAACTTGGAGAAGTACAAGAAACACAGATAGACAATTCTCAATCAATAGAACATATAGTTATATCAGAACCAGAACACAAAACTCCTCCCCGTAGGTCTGATAGAGTGTCACGGGCACCTGAGAGGTATAGGTTTATTATTGAAAATAATGAAGCCCGAGTCATTCAAAATGATGAACCTCTGACCTATACGTAAGCTATCTTGAGTACTAATTCAGATAGATGGCAAGAAGCCATGGAATCCGAGATAGATTCTATGTATGTCAACCAAGTATGGACTTTGGTTGATGCACCAGAGGGTGTTAATCCTATTGGGTGCAAATGGGTCTATAAGAAAAAGATTGGGGCTGATGGCCAAGTTGAAACCTATAAAGCTAGATTAGTAGCAAAAGGTTTTAGACAAAAACAGGGAATTGATTATGATGAAACATTCTCACCTGTTGCCATGCTCAAATCAATTCAGATTTTACTTGCTATAGCAGCATACCACGATTATGAGATCTAGCAGATGGATGTGAAGACTACATTCCTCAATGGTTTCCTTGAGGAAGAAGTCTACATGTCACAGCCAGAAGGTTTAATTTCAAAGAATAAACCTAATCAAGTATGCAAGCTAAAGAAATCCATTTATGGATTAAAACAAGCATCAAGGAGTTGGAACATCCGTTTTGATGAAACTATTAAAAGCTTTGGTTTTATCAAAAATGTGGATGAACCCTGTGTTTATAAGAAGACTAGTGGGAGTGCCATAGTCTTCTTGGTTCTGTATGTAGATGACATACTCGTTATTAGGAATGATATCCCAATGTTACAATCAGTCAAGGTTTGGCTATCAAACCAGTTTTCCATGAAAGATTTGGGAGAAGCATCCTATATACTAGGTATTAAGATCTATAGAGATAGGTCTAAGAGGATGCTAGATTTATCCCAATCTAGGTACATTGACTTAGTGCTAAAAAGATTCAGCATGGATGGAAGTAAAAGAGGTTATCTTCCTATGAGTAAAGGCATACATCTTTCCAAAAGGATGTCTCCTAAGACACCTGAAGAAAGAAATAGAATGAATTCTATACCTTATGCTTCAGCAATAGGGTCCATAATGTATGCCATGTTATGTACCAGGCCTGATGTGGCATATGCTTTAGGCATTGTCAGTAGGTTTCAGGCTGATCCAGGAGAGGATCATTGGAAAGCAGTTAAAAATATTCTTAAATACCGGAGAAGGACTAAGGATATTTTTCTGGTTTATGGTGGTTCTGATCTTAAACTAGAAGCTTATTCTGATTCTAGTTTTCAATCAGACCTTGATGATAGTAAATCCATTTCGGGATATGTTTTTACCCTAAATGGTGGAGCAGTGAGTTGGAAGAGTACCATGCAGCAGATTGTAGCTGACTCAACCACAGAGGCAGAATACATAGCTGTCAGTGAAGCCACCAAGGAAGCAGTCTGGATGAAGAAGTTCATCATAGAGTTGGGTGTTGTTCCTGAGATTGAAAAACCAGTGCCACTTTACTGTGACAACACTAGAGCTGTTGCTCAAGCTAAGGAACCAAGAGCTCATCATAAGTCCAAGCACATTCTGAGACGCTTCCATCTCGTCCGAGAAATAGTAGAAAGACAAGATGTCTACATAAATAGAGTTGATACAAAGAACAACGTAGCAGACCCGTTCACTAAGGCTCTACCACAGCGAGAGTTTGATCGCCACCTCGAGAGTATGGGATTAAGATTTAAAGGCGATTGGTTTTAGTGCAAGTGGGAGATTGAAAGGGATATGCCCTACAAGCCAATCTATGTTGTATCTCCCAAACCTTTGTAATTGACAATATTCTAATAAAGGCATTATTTTTCATCATACGCTATGTTTATTATTATATGATGAACCCCATAGATTAGGGCTATGATTTTAGGATTATCATGAGATCATACCAGTGAGACCTAAAGTCTTAAAACATTAATCTAAAATATTCCTAGTCAAAGGAACCCTGAGTAAGGGATCCGGATTTTTTTGGTAAGACTAGCACATCCCATGTATACTGGAGAGGGTGACTGCTCTCACAGTCACTTGTGTGTGACACTAATACTAGGATGTGGGTGCTCATTAGAGAATGAGTTTACTGATATGATCCAACTTGAGAACATCTAATGGAGTCTTAGCTACATATCAATAGAAGGTTCTCATAGTGGGAGTGGTACAAGTAATCCTTTGACCTAAGACTGCCATAAGTACCTTATGTACATGAACCCATCCTTTGGTTCAATCCTATTCATGACATTGAGTCATGCACAGGATTGATACTAGGAATGGTGAATTGGATATGAAGGTAATGAGTAGGTCAACAAGGAATCGATCACTCTTAGTAAGAGGAGATTGCATCCAGCTAGTTATCAATCGGATGATGATTCAGGGAATCTTTGATCAAAGTAAAGATATTAGAGATGGTTTCTAATATCAAGATAATTGAATCATCAATATAAGATTGAGATAGAAACAAATATAATATTGGATTTGACATATATCCATATCCATAATTATATTTTGGGTGCAGGCTGATCGAAGGATTTAATTATACGGTAACTTTCTACTGAAGGGTAGTTTTGGTATTTCACCAGAATTTTCATATATTCCGGGTAGACATGACACGTTGCTAGACGTCAATCTTGTCTTGAGGGTTGATCAAATTTAATGATCATTTATTAGGAAGAGTCCTAATTGATCAAAATCAGGTAAGCCCGATTTGACCTAAATCTATTAGAAAGAGTTCTAAGCAAATTAGGTCAACTTGTATTCGAACCCACTGCTGGCTAGATATGGAACCCAATGGGTCACACACTTAAGAGAATTGATCAAGAGTCATTTGCATGAAGACACTCTAGCAAGTGTTGCAAATCCTAACTTCTATTCGAATTGGATTCGAATTAGGGTTCCGAATTGATTCAATTTGGATTCTGATTGGATCTAATTAGACCCTAATTGAGGTTTTAGAGATTATGGCTAACACAATTGGCTAACCAATTACTTAGGCTAGCATACAACCCACCCCTTAGCCCTTGCATGCCAAAAACACCAAGAGTCCATGAGCTTATGGACTCTTGGCGCGCCATATGGAGGAGTCCATGGGTGCATGGACTCTTGGCGCGCCCACTTAATTCTCCGATGAATTAAGATGGGGCGGCATTCTTTCTCATTTTTAGTGCCTCACTTGTCATCCCTTGGATGGTAATCTAACGGGTGGTAGGATTTTAAGAAAGAAAGAAAGCGTTGTTTCTTCCCGGGTGCGCGAAATCGTATCTCTTCGGAGATTCAAGTTTTGCGACTTCTTTCTCCCAATCGTCGCGACTTCTTCCTTTGAGAAAAGCCATGAGAATTGATCTGGAAGGCCATGAGAATTAATCCAGAAGGCCGTGAGAAAGAAGAGAAGGGTGTGAGAAGAAGGAAAGGGCGTGAGAAGAAGGAAAAGGGCATGAGAAAAATGTTTACGGAGAGTTGTAAGGGCGCCTCTCTGAAAACTATATAAAGGAATGGGAATTAGAACTCGGTGATGTGATTTTTTTCTTCCTTCCTCTCCTGAAGACTCTTTCTCCCTTTCTTGTTTTTGCATTGTTTCCTTTACAGAGTAAAACTCTATCGAAACTCTGCTACTTAACAAGGTTAAGAGAGAAAGTCTCCGACGGTAAAGGAAAAGATGAGTTCTGATTCAATTCTTTTCTTCCTTACATTAAGACATCCTTGTCTTAATTTCTCCACCAATTAAAGACAAGCATAAATCTTCTTAGGACAAGGTCTTACTTTCAAGACAAAGGTGTCCTAAAGGTTCTAAGTCTTGGTAGAAGGTGGAGAAGGGGTAAGAAGGAAGAAGACACACCTATGAGTGGAAGAATTCCAGCCATAATCCAAGTATTGAATTCCTGGAAGAAGAATTCAATTGAAGGAACCATTGGAATAAGGAGTTAGGATCTTGGTCATTGCTTTGTGTGGATCACCATCGGAGGGCGGACACCTGGATGCCTGGTGAACTCAAATAGCCCGTTCATCTTCAAGATTAAATCTTCATCAAATTGGAATTAGCGGTTACAGGTTAGTACTCTAATTTTAATTTGCATAAGAATGTTAGTCTTCATACATTTTAGTCTTATTAAGGAGTTCCTGGTTTAGGATTCTGGTGCATATTAATTTCTATATTTTGAAATTACCCTTCCGCTGCGTTGCACCGGATCCCAACATCGAGGACCTCCTTTAATGCAATAGACTTTTGATTAATGAAGGCATCTTTTTCCATTATCCGATGCGTCTACGTCTCTTATTCCTCTTCTTTTTGCTTTAGAGTAGGGAGGTGTACTTCCGGGGTAATCTCAAGTCTATTCTAGACTTTTGGCTCTTGCAGGATGATGATGGAGCCTTAGGGCCCATGCGAAGGCCTTTGGCTTCTGAAGCTCCCGGGGTCCCTCGGCTTGACTCGCTGAGCAAGATCTTGGACTCCTTTGGTTCTTATCTCTGGACTCCGATTGAGCCCAGCAGCTGGAGCTAAGAGGCTTGATGGAAGGGGGCCAAGAGGCTTGATGAAGGAGGTGGAAGGCCTGATGAAAGAGGAGGTCGAGAGGCCTGATGCGCCAAGTTATGAGTCAGGCGACAAATGGCCGGGACTTCTAAAGTTTCCTGGTGGACATCTCTAGACAGTGAGCAAGGTGGCCAAAGCCGAGAGGCTAGATAAAAGAGGCCGGGAGGCCTGATGAAGGAGGCCAGGGGGCCTGATGCACCAAGCTGTGAGTCTGGCGAAAGATGTCCTGTACTTCTGGAGTTTCCCGGTGGACATCTCCAGATTGTGAGCAAGGCTGCTAGAGTTGAGAGGCTAGATGAAAGAGACTGAGAGGCCTGATGAAGGAGGCCGGGGGGCCTGATACACCGAGCTATGAGTCTGGCGGTAGATGGTCTGGACTTCTAGAGTTTCCCGGTGGACATCTCTAGACTGTGAGCAGGGCTGCCGGAGCCAAGAGGTTGGATGAAGGAGATTGGGAGGCCTGATGAAGGAGGAGGCCATGTGGTGCGGATACCAGGGCCAGAAGAAAATGACAGGTCGAACACATATCCCTATGGATCACTTGTGAGTGAAGCCCTAAGCCCAAACCACACTTGTAAATAGTTATCCTGAATTTTTATTATTTTAACTTAGTTGGGTTTAGCCCTAAACCTTAAAATTAAGTCCCTATAAAAATCCTGGACCCAAAATTGAGTCTATAAAAAACCCTAATGTCAATTGGGTAGTAAATGATCCAGTGTTAGTTAGCCCTTTTACCAATTAGGGTTATTATATAAACCCTATTTATCAGGTTATGTCAAAACCTATTTTGGGCCAAACCCTATTTACCAAGTTTGTTTAGTTGGTCATGCCTTTTGATCAATTTGATCAAGTTGGGCTTTAATTAATTAGTTGGTTGAGTCTTGTAATTATTAGTTGAGTCCTGTAATACAAGAGGGGATCCAAGTCACAACCCATGTGACTCCATGTGCTAGCTCAAGTCAAGCCATGTGACTCAATGTGCTAGCCCAAGTCACTTGCCACATGACAACCACTTCTTGGCACCACCTTTTCAAGATTTTGGACAACATCACATGACATGTTTGGACATCATTTACCACCTCATCAGGACAACACCACTTGCCACCTCACCTACCTTGGTCGGCCACATGGAAAGGGACTTGAAGCCACTTTAAGATGAGTAAATGAAATGGATTCCAAGCCATATTAGCGCCCCTTCCCCACCTCATTTTATCACCAAATCCTAAGGAGAAGTTGGCCAAGAGTCCATCTCAAAGGGAGACGCCACCTAGCTTATCTTCGCCCATCTCAATGTAATTCTGTCTCAAGGGGACCCTAATCAAGGAGAGGACCAAGGAAACTTCTTACTTTAGAGTTCAAGCTACTCAAGTTCCAAACTCTTTTCTATCTAAATTGGAGAGTCCAGTTTCACACAGGAACCCACATCATCCAAACTCTAGAGACCACCAATCATGGCCAATCAATGAACCAATCTTGGCTAGTCATCATTACACATCACCTATCCTCATCTTGGTGCCCAATTTGGATGAAGATCCCTTGTTGTCACCCACCTTGAAGAAAGCTCTAAATCAGCCTAAAGACAGGAGTCTAAGATGCCCAAGAGAAGGATTCAAGGAGTTATTACCTAAGGGACACTAATGCTAGTCTTTGTATCCCTTACTTTACTAGTTGATGGTCTATAAATACCCCATCAACCCCCTCCTGTATTATTGATTATTAATTCATCAATACAAGTCTCATTCTATCAAATTCCTTTGTTGTGTGCATCGCGGGGTGTGAGGCCCTTTTCTTTGTTCTTCGGAGCATCACAGGGTATGAGGCCCTACATATCTAGCCACCAAGAAACCCTAGTCGCCCACCTCCATCTCTTCCCTTCCACTTTTTCCATCTTTTTCTTTCCATTACTACTTCCTAACTGAGTGATTTTCTTTGTTGACTGATTACAGGTGATCGAGGATTCAAGGTCAGGATGTTCTTGCCTTGCAACCAACATCACAAAAGAATGGAGCCCGACGATCGAGATTTTGAAGCCCTACCGCAAGATCCTTGAGAGTCTAGCCAGATCTACTCCAGAAGGTTATAATCTTCGTTGGTAAATCTTAAAACCTATCCCTACTCTTTGATTTCTAATTCCTTGATAAATAAACCCTAGTTTACAGTGGTTTCTCAGCCACCAAATCCTGTTTCTCTAGTTTACTTTGTTAGATTTACTTTGCGGGTTGTTAACTAGTTGCTTAGTTTGCTTTAATTGTCTCCTTTGAGTCTTTTAAACTGAAAATCTTAAGAAAAAAAAGTAATCTCTATTAATCTCTGTAATTAAGATTAAAATTAGTAATTTAATTTATCATAATTCATCCTGCATCATTTTGGTATCAGAGCAAAGGTTAAACTAGGGTTTAACTTCTAGTTCTGAAATTTCTGCATACCTAGAACTAGACTGAAACTAAATTGCATAAAACCACCATTAAAAAAATTTTAAAAAATTAGTAATAAGTTTTTTATTAATCTTATATTAATCCTCTGCTAATCTCAGAAAAAATTAGAAAAAAAATTTATTTGTTATTTTTCTGGTGAAAGGAAATCACACCTCCTGAGCATCTCAGATCAAGGCAGGATCTCATCATCTATCCTGGGCCCACAACCACCACTTTTGCATCGAACCTAACCCTAATTAAAATTAATTAGAAACCTAAAGCAATTTAGGGACACTAACAAGGTCGGGTTCCAAGTATTGTGTGAAAGCTAGTACACCCAATCCTTTGATTATCACTTAAATCAAGTGTCTAAGGCTAAAGGTCCAGAGGCAAATGCCCTAAGCGGTTTTATGGTTTTTTAATTAGGACCTTGCGAGAGTAGGAGGAGCCTCTCACGACCCCACCTCTTACCTAGCCAGTGGACAAGGTAATTACAAAATTGGCTATAATTTGAGCTGACCCATTCTACTTGAGCTCTAGGTCTAGGAAACCCTAGCTCGAGTTTTGTGTGATTGCATTTCATGGTAACTAGGTCAGGCACACCCTATCAGCCTACTCAAACCCAACCCAATCTACCCATGGAACCTAATATGGAGAATTTTATGAGAACTATAACTAAGCAATTTAGATAGCTTACTACAAGGTTTGACCAAATGCAAGAGAGATTAGGTAACCTTGAGGAATCCTATGTGACTTGTTCAGACCCTGAAACACCTAGACCCATGCCCCTAGGTCAAAGTTTTGAGACACCTAGACCCATTCCCCCAATTCCAAGAGCCCAACTCACTCCCCCAGATCTAAGAGGTTAATATAGAGAACCTACTTCCCCAGGTCCAAGAGCCCAACATACGGAAATTACTCCTGACCCAATTCCTAGATGCCACACCCCTGATGTAAATGACCAGGAAGAAAGGATCCTTAGGAGTATTCGACTAGATGCACCCACATTTGAGGGAAGTTTAGATCCTAAGATTTATAAAGATTGGGAGAGTGATATGGACCAGTACTTTGAATGGTATGAAATGTCGGAGGAGAGAAATTTTAAATTTGCTAAGCTTAGGTTAGTCCAACAGGCTAGACTGTACTAGGAAAATGTGGAGTGACTGAACCGACAAAGAGGTGATTTACTTATAAACACATGGTGATGCAGAACAAAGAACAAGAAGCGTATGCGGAAGTAAAATTAAGATTAATTCTTTCTTTCTTTTTTTTTTTTTTTATATATATTTCAGAAATTGGCTTCGACTCAAAGTAAAGCTAAACTACGTTGAAGGAAACTAGGTAAGGATTGAAAGCACAGTTTAGAAGCAACTAAATTATCAGAGTAGTTCAGAAGTAACAGATCGCTGGGGGTTGAGAAACTCCCAGACCTAGGGTTTCGCTCTGAACTTTCAACAGAACAGAAATAGAGAGAAGAGATGGTTTACTAACCAGACAGAGATCTTCTCAGGATTTTGGTGGAAGAACTCTCTCGAGCAGATTGTGGGATCCTCGGAGTCGGCTATCTTCGCAATGGATCCTCCAATACTGGTCTCGTGGTTTGGTCGGCTTCTCCTGGACTCAAGATCTGGGAAAGAAGAGGAACAAGTGAAGGAATTCAGAAACGCAAGAAAAGATCTTACCAGGTTGAAGAACTTGAAAGCCGAAGTTGCTGAAATCGAATTCTCCTGGAGGCCGATCTGACTTCCTCTTAGAATTGTTGTAGATCTGCAGTATCTGGACTGGAGCTGGATGCTGGTGGTCGGCCTAGACTTGGAGATGGTGGCCGAGAGAAGGGAAATAGACTAGGGCTTGGTGGAAAGAGAAGGGTGATGGCGGCTAGGGTTTGGGAGTGGAGTTGCTAACCTAGGGTTTGGGGTTTTGGAGATCTCTCACCTCCTCAAGGTTCCAGGGGAACCCGGATTTACTCCCTCACGGAGCTCAACACCTGGAAGCAAGTGCGGAAAAGAGAAAACACAAGTTTGCTCATAAAAAAAATTTCTTTCATTCATCTGATTTTTTTAAACTTACAAGAGGGGTTTAATTTATAAAGCTTTACAAGGGAGGAGGGTTTCACATCTTCCCATGTGGGACTAAAGGAGGGGATCTACAAATTAGGGCAAATCCTTCACATATGGTCGGCCAAAGTACCAAAAAAATTGGATTTGGGTTATAAAAGGCAGGTAGATGGCGCCACCTTGCTTGGATCTTCAAGAAAAATTTTCTTCCCTTCCATGGATCAACTCTTTTGGACTCCTCCTTTTCTTCCTCCCTAAGTCAAGGTCCTTCCCATCTTTGTTTTCGTTGTCTTTGGCAGGTAGTGGGCGCCCCCTTGAAATTCTCTTCCAAGAGAATTTCTTCCCTTCTTTGCTTTGGGTTTCTTGGGAAAGTCTTGGCCGCCCCCCTTGATTTGTGGTCTCTTGGTGGACTTCTCTTTATCTGGCGCATGAGAGAAGGAAGTTGCCATCTGTGGAGTGGGGACCAAAGGCTGCTGGATGTGGATATGGCGCCCCTTGGACTGGGAGTGTGGCTGGGAGTGTGGTGTCCACTTGCCTGGTCTTGGGAGAAAATGTAACATCCCAGGTTGAAACCCTAGTCCACTACTGAGTCAACATGACTCAACAAAATAAAATGCAGGTAATGTAGACTCAAGCTAAATTGAGTTGATCTAGTCAACTCTTATTACAAACCAAAAACCCTAATTCTTCGGGCAAGGTTAATCAGAGATCCGGATGGAGCTCTGAAGTCTTCTTCTGAGTCTGGTGCCCGCACCACATGGCGAGCAATAAAAGTAAAGCTTAGGAAAAAATATCTACCATTCTCAAATGAGCAAAAATTGTTAGATCAATGGCAGAAGTTGACTCAAGGTAATAAATCTATGGTTGACTGCATAGCCAAATTTTATGAGTTCGTTATGAGGTGTAGTGTAATCGAATCAGAAGCTGTTACCTTATCGAGGTTTAGAGCTAGCTTAAATGAGGATATCCAGAGGGAATTATTCTTGAGAGAAGTTAATGGCTTAGACCAAGCCTACTAGATTGCTAGGGATTGTGAACGATTTCAAAGAAAACCTATTATCCATCAATCTGAGCCTAGTAGGTTTAATGCCCCTGGAAATAGACCTAGCATGAATCGATTCCCAAATAGTCGGCCTAATCCTACCTCCTAACTAGCCCGTAGGGAAGATAAAAGAAAGGCACCTGATGGGGACATCGATTAGCATGGATCTCGAAGCAGCATGAGTCACGATGCAGTATGAATTTCAATGCAAATAAATTTAAATTTGATGATCATTTCATCCACCACATAAGAAGGTCCCCACATGAATGCCAAGTGGCGCCCAACACATGAATGCCCACATGAATGACAAGTGGTGCCCAACACATGAAGATACAAGAATACCCATATGAATGCCAAGTGGCACCCATGCATGCAGATTTTCAGATTTAGATACTTGGCAACCATAAGGAGACACTTGGCACCCATGCAATTTGCCATCCCTTTTCATGAAACTTGAAATTCAAATTTGTAACTACATTTCCCCCACTTTTCATGTAAAATTTGAATTTCAAAATGAGGCTTAGAAGGTTATAAATAGGCCCCTAATCTCTTTGTAAAGAGATAGCTAGTGATGAATGAAAGTTTTTTAGAGAAGAGTGACTCTTCTTTCATAAGGAGAGGGTGTAAGGCCTAACCCCAGGACATGATGTGAGGTCATGTCTAGTTATCCCCTTCCTTGATTCCATCTTTTTTACCACCCTCATGTCCTTTGAGATTTATCCTAACGGCTCCATTAGTGAGATGGGTGAGATTCCCTAGAGGTGAGAGATCTCTCCGTGAGTATGAGTCCCAAAGTTTATAAGAGTCCAAATTTCTACCTTCCATCTCTATTGTTCCTTCATCACCTTCTACAAAAAGAAAAAAATAGTAGTACCCTAATCTCGGTGACTTCTCAGCTCACCGACGATCCTACCCCGATCCCGTCCTGCATCAATTTTGGTATCATAGCCCAAGTTGATTAGGATATTCTATACATTTCTCTCATTTTCTCTCTCCTCCACTTATTCTCCTTATTCCCATTATTCCAGCTATCCCGACCTTATTCCTCCTCTATTCTTGGTTTATTCCTGTCATCCTCTTCCAAAACCTATTCGAATTCAAAGCCTAGAACACCCGATCCACCACCCATAGCCCACTATCAAGCTCCCTCCACCGTCGCCGCCACTCTCCGCTCCATATCACACCGGAGTCCATTGCAATTTGCCCTGTCACCGCCGTCCTCCCACCGACCCGAACTGCCCGATCGAGTGCCCTCGGATCGACGCCGCACACCCATAGCCATTTGCCTCTGCCGTTTGGTTTCAAGCTCCTCCCACTGCCGATGATGCCGATGAACCTCTCCCACTTGTGAGCAGAACCACCAACCGGAGCCACCTACATTCCCCCCACCAATCGGTGCCTCCATAGCCGATCGAGACACCGTCATCAACCTTCCCCCCCAACCGTCATCTCCGTTGTTCGCCGCCACCCGCAACCATCCACAACCATTCACAGCCATCATCCTCATCGACCGCCCATCTTGAACGACCAAGCCAACTCGTCCACCTGTAATTGGAGTCATCAGATCATCATCGCAAGCCGACACCCCATCGAATCTCCTCCCTGCTCCCTGTTAGCAGGTCACCTTCTTCCTGCCTGTGCCGCCATGAGTTCCCAAGCCACCGCCCACCTCCCATCGTCGGTGCCAATGAAGACCATCGATTTTGTCAAAAACGCTAGTGAAGACCTCCCCTTGGAGCCACTCTCTTGATCCCCTGTTCCACGATCCATGGGAAGAAGATGTCAAGAAGACTCCCCGCACGATCGTGAAGGCAAATCCCCACCCTGTTACTGACTTCAAGCTCTACACAGATCTCAAAGAAGAACCTCATGGATCTCAGTATTGCATAACTTTCAGAGATTCACAGATCTCAAAGCAGGGTTGACAAAAAAAAATCTCAAGCTACAGTCTAGAGTCCCAGGAGCCTGAAGTCAACTGAAGCTGGAGTCTGAGCCTAACTCGACGGAGTCGAGTTTTCCCCACCTCAGGGGAATGATGGGGACATCGATCAGCACGGATCCTGAAGTAGCATGAATCACGATGTAGTATGAGTTTTGATACAAATAAATTTAAATTTGAGGATCATTTCATCCACCACATAAGAAGGATCCCACATGAATGCCAAGTGGCGTCCAACACATGAAGGCACAAGAATGCCCACATGAATGCCAAGTGGCGCCCATGCATGTAGATTTTCATATTTAGACACTTGGCAACCACAAGGAGATACTTGGCACCCATGCATTTTGCCAGCCCTTTTCATGAAACTTGAGATTCAAATTTGTAACTACATTTCCTCCTCTTTTTATGTAAAATTTGAATTTCAAATGGGGCTTAGAAGGTTATAAATAGGCCCCTAATCTTTTTGTAAAGAGGAAGCTAGTGATGAATGAAAGTTTTTTAGAGAAGAGTGACTCTTCTTTTGCTCCATAAGGAGAGGGTGTGAGGCCTAACCCTAGGACATGATGTGAGGTCATGTCTAGTTATCCCCTTCATTGATTCCATCTTCCTTACCACCCTCATGTCCTTTGAGATTTATCCTAATGGCTCTATTAGTGAGGTGGGTGAGATGCCCTAAAGGTGAGAGATCTCTCCGTGAGTATGAGTCCTAAAGTCCATAAGAGTCCAAATTTCTACCTTCCATCTCCATTGTTCCTTCACCACCTTCTACAAAAAAAAAAATAACAGTACCTTAATCTCGGTGACTTCTCAGCTCGCCGACATCCTACCCCGATCCCATCCTGCATCAGCACCAATAGTCCAAAGAGATAGGAACCCAAATACACTATGTTTTAGGTGTCAAAAAATAGGTCATTTTGCTGTTAAATGCCCAATAAGAGCTTTATATATAGGAGAGTGTGAAGAAGAGAATTTAGAAAATAATAAAGAATTTGAAGAAGAAATCTATGAAGCTGAGGAAGACTTGGTAGAAGAATATGAAGGTGATGAAGAGCCTATAGAGTCATCTAATCTACTAGGTGTAGTTAGGTGTATTCTAGCTCAGACCAAGAAGAATGAGGACTGGTACAGAACGAATATCCTACAGACCTTCATTAAGCTAGGAGACAAAGTATGTAAATTATTTTAGATAGTGAAAGTTGTGTGAATGCCATATCTACAAATGTTGTTAAGAGCTTAGGCCTACCCACAGTACCACATCCAAGCCCATATAACGTGTCCTGGATTGATGCGACATTTATTCCTATTAGATTACAATGCCAGGTCCCATTCCAAATTCAATCCTACCAAGAGAAAGTATGGTGTGATGTGATTCCAATGGGGGATAGTAGCATTATATTAGGTAGACCATGGTTATATTATCATGATGCTACCCTCTTGGCCGATCTAACACATGTTCTTTTAAACATCATGAAAAAAGAATAGTGATCAACTCGACCCCACCCAAAGACAATACCAAAAGAGGGTCTAGTCACCTAAGAGAGAAAGAACCAGGATTGAACCTAGTTAATGCCAAAGAATTAAAACATGAGATCACTGAAGGATCAACAGTCTAGATTCTGATCACTAATGAAATAGATAGAATAGACCCAGAATTAGTTAACCCTAATCGTACCCTGATTGAAACTGTAATGGAAGGACCATTAGAAAAAGAAAACCATAAGGAACCTAATCTTACTGCTAAAACTTCACCTGAGAAAATACTAGAAGAGACTCAAATTATAGAGCCTAGCCCTGAAATTGTAGATCCCAAAGTAATTAGTGAGGACTTGATCTTTTCACTCCAGCACCTCGGGTTGAATTCACCCCTTTGGTCCCAATTGAAGATCTTCTTCCAGAAATCACTAGTTCATCCTTCCATAAGGCTGACCTTTATTTAGCTATTGACGTAACTCAATGTCCAAACCTTACGGTCAATCCCATTGACCCAAGAATATTCCATGAGCCCCTTTCTTATTTCCTACCCCACCAGGCTAGCTCTAAATCCACTTCTTATTTCCTACCCTGGCTTGAAATTTCCACTCTTTTTAGAGCCACCCGATTACAGTTTGATGAAATCAGTAAGTTGCATAAGTTCTTTGAGCACATTTAATTTTCATCTTATTTTTGACAAACACTATGGCATCTATTAGGAATTCATGCTAAATTTTAATCAACATGTCATACATTAACCAAGGGTAATTCTAAGAAAAGACTCAAAGAATTCAATAAAGGAGACTTTGTCATGGTTAGACTATGACCTGAACGGTTCCTACCTAGAATCATGAAAAAGTTACATGCTCATAGTAGTGGACCATACAAAGTAATTAGAAAAATTGGATCAAATGCCTATGTGCTTGAGTTACCACCTGAACTAGGCATTAGTTCTACTTTCAATATTTCAAACCATATAGAGTATAGGGAGCCAATGTTGATTCCTAGTAAGCCTTTTGGGCTTGATCCATCCATGAGAGTAAGCCAACCCATGTGTGTCCACCTGCCATACTACCAGCCTGGAGAGACAAGATCGAGCGGATCATGGATGATAAGATTATCACTACTCGGGGCAAAGACTATCTGCGATATCTAGTTCGTTGGCAAGGACAACCCAAAACTGACGATTCTTGGATCATCAGAGAGGACTTGTAAAGATTGACCCAGATTTATTAGAGCACTATAATAGCAAGGTTAACCCAGACTCGATAGGGTCGAGTTCCTCCCATCCGAAGAGAATTGATGTGGACACCAGGGCTAGAAGAAAATGACAAGTCAAATCCATATCCATGTGGATCACTTGTAAGTGAAGCCCTAAGCCCAAACCACACTTGTAAATAGTTATCCTGAAATTTTGTTATTCTAGCTTAGTTGAGTTTAGCCTTAAGCCCTAAAATTGAGTCCCTGTAAAAACCCCTAGACCCAAAATTGAGTCTATAAAAAATTCCAATGTCAATTGGGTAGTAAATGGTCTAGTGTTAGTTAGCCCTTTTACTAATTAGGGTTTGTATTTAAACCATATTTATCAAGTTGTGTCAAAACCTATTTTGGGCCAAACCCTATTAACCAAGTTTGTTTAGTTGGTTATGTCTTTTGATCAATTTGATCAAGTTGGGCTTTAATTAATTAGGTGGTTGAGTCTTGATGAAACTAAACTCTTTGATCATCTCATCAAAGTGGATGTTCCAACTCCTCGATGTTTGCTTCAATCCATAAATGGGTTTTTTAAGCTTGCATACTTGGTTTGGTCTCTTACTTGAGACAAACCCCTCTAGCTAAGACATATAGACTTCTTCTTTAAGATATCCATCAAGAAAAGCAGTCTTTATGTCAATCTACTAGATCTTATAGTCATAGTATACAGCTATGGCAAGCAATATCTGAATGGACTTGAGCATGGCTACTAGTGAAAAAGTTTCATCATAGTCAATACCATGTCTTTGTCTGAAACCTTTTACCACCACCTAGCCTTGTAGGTCTCTACTTAACCATCTGCTCCTATCTTCTTCTTGAAGACCCATTTACTTAACCATCTGCTCCTATCTTCTTCTTGAAGACCCATTTACATCCAATTAGGTTTACTCCTTCAGGTGGATCAACTAATGTCCAAACCTGATTAGAGTACATGGAGTTCATCTTAGATTTCATAGCTTCCAGCCATTTGTCAGAGTCTCTACTCGTGACAGCTTCCATATAGGTCATAGGATTATCATCCTGTACGATACTGGCTCCATTGTCATTCCTAATGACAAAGCCATATATGAGAGGTGCACTTCACACTCTCTCTGACCAACAAAGAGGAGGTGTGTGTGTTGTAGTTGTTCCTGAACCTTAGGAACATCTGGTTAAGGAGTTGCTTCAAATATAGGATGAACTCTTCAAGTTCAAATATCCTCCCACTGACCCCTTCATTGATAAACTCTTTTTCCAAGAATGTGTATTGACTCTGTCTTGATTTTGATGATTGACAAAATATTTAAGTATATATGAGTACTAATTATATTTTAAGTATATTTTTT
Organism: Areca catechu; assembly: GCA_021397845.1. Lineage (NCBI taxonomy): Eukaryota > Viridiplantae > Streptophyta > Magnoliopsida > Arecales > Arecaceae > Areca > Areca catechu. The sequence continues at coordinate 24,448,263 of CM038048.1, forward strand.
AGATCTTAGTACTCAACCATGTTGGATGAAGAAATGCTTGTATTTCAGTTGAAAAAGTCCTTAAATTAATGGAAAATCAAGTATATGGACTTTGGAATTAATATGGAAGAATTTGAAGAAGTTAAAGTTTCAATTTGAAGATGTTTCAACAATGGCACAGGCAAGTGTCGACACCTGGAAATGAAGTGTCAACACCTGAGGATCAAGTGTCGATACTTGAAGAGTGAAGTGTTGACTCAAGGCCTGAGACAAACAGAAAACTTCAGAAAGCACTTTCAATCAAGTGTCGACACCTGGAGCTGAAGTGTCGACACTTGGAAGGGAAGTGTCGACACCTGGAGAATGAAATGTCGATACTTGAAACTGAAGTATTGACACCTGGAGGTGAAGTGTCGACACTTGAACAGTAATGGCTAGTTTTCTGGGCTGCAGAACTTCTCCAACTTGGCTCCAACGACCATATTTTTCTCCCTAACAGCTATAAACGGTCATTTAAGTGTTGGAAGGCTATATAAACATCAAGAATCAAATGGGGAAGTAATCCTTTGGTGAGTTTCTTGAATATTCTTAAAGGATTCAATAGTTGAGTGATTAAAAGCCTTCAAGCTTCCAAGTTTCAAAGAGAGCATTCAAAGTCTACATCTACAAGCATCAATCAAAGGCTTCATCAACTTGAAGACAATATCTTCATCAATAATCAAGGGTTTCAAAGAGATATTTGCTTTATTGTAGAAAGTTTTTATTGTATTCATTTATACTTGCTCTTATATTGTTTTACTTAAGGTTTTTGGTGAGCCTTGGAAAACCAAAGAGGTTTTTGGTAAGCCTTTGAAAATCAAAGTGGTTGTTGGTGAGCCTTGAAACCAACTAGGGTTTTACTTGTGAGCCCGAAGCCAAAACAGGTTGTTTAGGTTCTTGGTTATCCCGTAAAACCAAGGATGGTTGTTGGTGAGCCTTGAAACCAACTAGGATTTGACTTGTGAGTCCGAAGACAAAACAAGTTGTAAAGGTTGTTGGTGAGCCTAAGTTATAAAACTAAACTTAGTAAAACTTTTAAGGGATTCTTGGGGAGTGGATGTAGGTACTTGGTTGGCACTGAACTACTATAAATCTTTGTGTTTATGTGATTGTTCTTCTTGTGCTTTTATTTCTTTATTTTCGCTGCATTCAATCCTGTGCATTGAATTTATTACTCACAAACACCACTAGACCTTCACATTATTGTTTTATTTTTTATAAAATCCAATTCACCCCCCCCTTCTTGGGTTGCCTACCTGAGCCTATAATTGGTATCAGAGTGAGTGCTCTGTTTGAAAATCTAATGATTTTGAGCTAAAGTTCATGGTAATCCTTGTAGGTATTAGTGTTAGACCACCATTTTTCAATGGCACAAATTATACATTTTGGAAAACTCGCATGCGCATCCATATTCAATCTATTAGTTATCATCTTTGAAAAATTATTGTTAGTGGTCCTCATATTTCTTCCATGTTAGTTAATGGCATTTCCATTCCAAAGCTCGAAGAGGATTGGAATGAATATGACATTAAACAAACTAAAATCAATGCTAAATCAATGAACTTGCTTTATTGTGCATTGGACTTAAATGAATTTAATAGAATTTCTAAATGCACATCGGCGAAGGAAATATGGGACACACTTGAAGTTACTCATAAGGGTACTCTTTAAGTGAAGAATACTAAAATTAATTTGCTTGTACATTCTTTTAAAATTTTTGAAATGATGCATTATGAATCTATTTCAGATATGTATACTGTTACGGTCGTTACGATGATGTGGCATATCTCAGATTTCGCTGGTCATGATTCGAGCCACGTGGAGTTTTTTTTGCAAGGTCAGATGTGGCTCCGCCTCGATCGAAGTCGAGGTCGGTCCGGGCCTTCCTACCGCTCCGCCAAGTGTCCACCTAGGAGGGGTCCAACTCGACTTAAGCCGGCGGCCCCCTGCTCCCTCGCCAGGTGGCGTCTTGAGACGGTTCAACCTCGACCGAGGTCGAGCCGGGCCCCCTCGCTCCTTCGCCAGGTGGCGCCCGGAGACGGGACCACCTTGGCCGAAGTCGAGCGCCCATCTGCCGCTCCACCAGGTGTCCACCCAGGAGGGGTCCAACTAGATCGAAGCCGGCAGCCCCCCTGCTCCCTCGCCCGGTGGCACCCTGAGACGGTCCCACCTCGGCCGAGGTCAAGCCGGGCCCCCTCGCTCCTTCGCCAGGTGGCGCCCGGAGACGGGACCACCTCGGCCAAAGTCGAGCACCCCTCTGCCGCTCCGCCAGGTGTCCACCCAGGAGGGGTCCACCTCGGTCGAAGCCGGCGGCCCTCTGCTCCCTCGCCAGGTGGCATCCTGAGATGGTTCCACCTTGGCCAAGGTCGAGCCAGGCCCCCTCGCTCCTTCGCCGGGTGGCGCCCGGAGACGGGACCACCTCGGCCAAAGTCGAGCGCCCCTCTACCGCTCTGCCAGGTGTCCACCTAGGAGGGGTCCACCTCGATCGAAGCTGGCGGCCCCCTGCTCCCTCGCCAGGTGGCATCCTGAGACGGTTTCACCTCGGTCGAGGTCGAGCCAGGCCCCCTCGCTCCTTCGCCAGGTGGCGCCCTAAGACGGTTCCACCTCGGTCGAGGTTGAGCCGGGCCCCCTCGCTCCTTCGCCAGGTGTCCACACATGAGGGGTCCACCTCGGCCGAAGCCGGCGGCCCCCCTGCTCCCTCGCCAGGTGGCGCCCTGAGACGATTCCACCTCGGTCGAGGTCGAGCCGGGCCCCCTCGCTCCTTTGCCAGGTGGCGCCCGGAGATGGGACCACCTCGGTCGAAGTTGAATGCCCCCCTGTCGCTCCGCCAGGTGTCCACCCAAGAGGGGTCCACCTCGACCGAGGCAGGCCAACCTGTGCGGAGAAGCTTCTGAGGAGCGGGAGCATGAGCTCCAAGATTGTCCCTCGAGCCGTGCGCGTCGCACCCCGAGAGTAGCACCCGTACGGTCGGCAGTGACACACGAAACATCACTTACATCGGCCCGACAGGTTTCGTAGTCGAGAGGCGAAGTCCTGACAAAACAGGACCCGATAACGGGCATCGTCAGTGCCTGGGAAGAAGAGCGCTTACGCTCAGCCCAAGGTCTGGTCGGCGGTCTGACCAGTGCCCTCCCTTTACTCTTTCCTCGCTAGGCTCGGCAAGCAAGGCGGGGAAGCCGCCTGGTTCTTTGATCCAGAAGGGAAAAGGGGAAAGAGATGGAGGGGAGGAGGTGAAAGAGACGAAGGAGCCTCCCAAGGGCGGCAAACGAAAAGGCAACATGAGGAGTTAAAAGGAAGGGAAGAGTAGATGACAAGGTAAGCAAGAAACAAAGGCTGGGAGAGGAGATTCCGTTCCAAGAGCAGGATCCAAGATCCCGAAAGGGGACCTTTGGCGTGAGCTCGGTAGAGGAACCCGGCCGGATTTCTATTCTTCCTGGGACCTTTCTTGCTAGCACGATCTCTTAGTCTGGGACTCCTTCGGGGGCCCATCTCAGAGATTCTGCTCCCTCTCGCCGTCTACTAACTTGACCGTCGGAGCTCCCTCGCCGGGATCCCCGGCCAGGGTTTCTGACCTTGTCTTGCAGGATTGAGAGCTAGGAGACCCCGGGGCGAGATGGTCTAGTCAAATCGGCGGCTCCAAAGCCACAGGCACGGCGACGAGATCGGCAACATATACTAGATTGATGACTATTATTAATGAATTGAAAAGTCTTGGCAAAATCTGTACTAATGCTGATTTTGTGAACAAAATTCTTAGATCCTTGCCAAAATCATGGGATCCAAAAGTGACGACGATCCAAGAAGCTAAAGATGTAAAAACCTTACCTTTGTAGGAGCTTATCGGTTCACTCATGACCTATGAGTTGAACTTATGGCAAAGGATGGTGGAAGCTAATGTAAATAAGAAGATAATAGCCCTCAAGACCATAAAGAAACTCAAGACAATGATGGCAACTTGGAGCGATAGCGAAGAATCAAGTACGGATGATGAAGTTGCCTATCTTTGCTTCATAGCAAATGAGAAAAAGGTATGTGCTGAAAATGATTATAATTTTTTCTTTGATGAATTACATGATGAATCTAATGATCTTGTGCATGAATATAAATTGCTAAAAATTGAGCACAAGAAATTAAAAAGGCATGTAAATTCCATTTCTCTTGAGAACACCAATCTTGCCAATAAAAATGATGATTTAAATGCCAAGATTGATATTTTGAAAAATAAAAAGAATAATTTTTCTAAAGAAAATGAATTTTTAGAAAAAGAAAATATTGTTTTGAAAGATTTATGTGATAAAGTTTTGAATAAGAAAAATATTTTGGTTGTGGAAAAGAAGCAAAAACTTTTGAAGAATTTCTCTATTCCTGCTTTTTTCAATTTATCTTATAAATGTGGTTTTAAAAACTTATCCTTCTAGATTAAGAAAAGTTTGGGTTCCAAAAGGAACAATAATTATTAATCATAAAGGATCCAAGAAAGTTTGGGTACCAAAAATGTCCACTTAATTTGTTTTGCAGGAATGTCTTGCAACCCAACATGAAGAAAGGAAGTTCTTGAAAAGAGGTTGTACAAGATAATTTAAAGAAGTGGACAAGCTACATTTTGAACTAAATGGTAAAAGGAAGGACTTTGTATATTGGTAAATTCTAAACATCTCCTTCCATAATTAAAAATGTAGATTAATTTTTATTGCATCAATTACTTTAAAAAATTATTTTAAATAGTTAATTAGAATCAAGTTTGGACTTCTCGTCATTGGCTATGATCATGAACTTTTTGGTGTTGATGAATTTCATGCTATCATGATTAAACTTATGATTGTAAGACCTTTACTTGATTTTAATTAATGTATTTCATGAAAAATACTTTTAAAAATGCATATTGATTTGAAAAATATTTTAATTAATTAATTAGAATCAAGCTTAGACTAATAATCATTAGTTATGATCGTGACTATTTTGATATAAATGGATTTCATTCTCTCATGATTTCAACTTATGATTATTAGACTTTCACTTGATTTTGATTAATACAGTTTTTGAATTATTTCAAGTGAAATGTTACGATTTATGTGCTTTCATTGTTAGCATCTATGCTTAAGTTAGAATTGATTTGAATCAAGTATAGAACTGATAGTTAAAGATTACATTTAAGAAAAAGGTATGCATATTGACAAACCCTTGCTCTAGTAGCTAGACTTGATATCATATTACTTCTAGCATTTGTATGGATATCAAATCATCTTAAAATGAATTTGAAATCATGCTAAAAGTTTTTAAGTGATATAAATGCTTTGTATTTTGAAAATTATGAATATCTTGAAAAATTTCAAATCTTGATGCATGAGCTTTCATGTTTTATTCATCAAATAAATGCATATTTTCAAAGAAGGAATAACATTTAGGGAGAGCATCCAAAGATTTGTTATCATATTTGATGCTTTGAATATTTTGTTTGATATCATGCTGTACTTATATTGCTCTGATACTCTTTCTCCTTGTTTTCAAATCTAATTTTTTAAGGGGAGTTACATTCAAATGGTATCATATTTTAATTGGTATCATGTTCAATTTGTTTCATATTTAATTGATATCATAATTATTTGATTTCATGCATTGATTTTGATGACCTACTTGCTATTCTTTCTGACTTCATTCCCACTTTGTATTGCCTTTCACCCTTTTTCATGATGTCAAAAAGGGGAAGAAAATTGTTAAGTATGAAAAGGAAAAGATGGATAAACATGAAAAATCATATGAGAAATGAAAGAAAGTGCAAAAGGGAGAGAAGAATGCAAAATATTTTTATCTAAAGGGAAGAATTAGTAAGAAGAAAAAATTTTGAAAATTTAAAAATTTTGCATATTTTGAAAAATATTTTTTAAAAATTTTGTGGATCATATATTGAGGGGGAGCTTGGTGCTTATTATTTTGAGCCTATATATTTATCTTATTGTTAATCTTTTTAAGCTTACCATTTTCATATACTTAAAGGTTTTGTCATCATCAAAAAGGGGGAGATTGTTGACTCTATCTTGATTTTGATGATTGACAAAATGTTTAAGTATTATGAGTACTAATTATATTTTAAGTGTATTTTTCAGATCTTAGTACTCAACCATCTTGGATGAAGAAATGCTTGTATTTCAGTTGAAAAAGTCCTTAAATTAATGGAAAATCAAGTATATGGACTTTGGAATTAATATGGAAGAACTTGAAGAAGTTAAAGTTTCAATTTAAAGATGTTTCAGCAATGGCACAGGCAAGTATCGACACCTGGAAATGAAGTGTCGACACCTGAGGATCAAGTGTCAACACTTGAAGAGTGAAGTGTCAACTCAAGGCCTGAGATAAACAGAAAACTTCAGAAAGCACTTTCAGTCAAGTGTCGACACCTAGAGCTGATGTGTCGACACTTGGAAGTGAAGTGTCGACACCTGGAGAATGAAGTGTCAACACTTGAAACTGAAGTGTCGATACCTGGAGGTGAAGTATCGACACTTGAACAGTAACGGCTAGTTTTCTAGGCTACAGAACTTCTCCAACTTGGCTCCAACGGCCATATTTTCTTCCCTAATGGCTATAAACGGTCATTTAAGTGTTGGGAGGCTATATAAACATCAAGAATCAAATAAGGAAGTAATCCTTTGGTGAGTTTCTTGAATATTCTTAAAGGATTCAATAGTAAAGTGATTAAAAGCCTTCAAGCTTCCAAGTTTCAAATAGAGCATTCAAAGTCTACATCTACAAGCATCAATCAAAGGCTTCATCAACTTGAAGACAAGATCTTCATCAACAATCAAGGGCTTTAAATAGATATTTACTTTATTTTAGAAAGCTTTTATTGTATTCATTTATACTTGCTCTTACATTGTTTTACTTAAGGTTTTTGGTGAGCCTTGGAAAACCAAAGAGGTTTTTGGTTAGCCTTTGAAAACCAAAGTGGTTGTTGGTGAGCCTTGAAACCAACTAGGGTTTTACTTGTGAGCCCAAAGCCAAAATAAGTTGTTTAGGTTCTTGGTTATCTCGTAAAACCAAGGGTGGTTGTTTGTGAGCCTTGAAACCAACTAAGGTTTGACTTGTGAGCCCGAAGACAAAATAAGTTGTAAAGGTTGTTGGTGAGCCTAAGTTACAAAACCAAACTTAGTGAAATTTCCAAGGGGTTCTTGGGGAGTGGATGTAGGTGCTTGGTTGGCACCGAACCACTATAAATCTTTGTGTTTGTGTGATTGGTCTCCTTGTGCTTTTATTTCTTTATTTCCGCTGCATTCAATCCTGTGCATTGAATTTATTACTCACAAACATCACTAGACCTTCACATTATTGTTTTATTTTTTATAAAACCCAATTCACCCCCCCTCTTGGGTTGCCTACCTGAGCCTACAATGTGGCATGCCTACTGACAATGACCTTTTGCTCAGTAGGATGGTAGAAAGGGTATCCCATACCTTTTTAGGATATCCTACAAGCCTACACTTATCAGTCCTAGCATTTAGCTTATATCCAAAAATATTCCTGACATAAGTAGGGCAACCCAAACCCCAAATCTTAAAATACTTAAGACTTGGCCTTTTTCCTTTCCATAATTGATATGAAGTGCTTTTAATTGCCTTTGATAGCACCCTATTTAGTATGTTGGCAGCAGTCTCTAGGGCATAATCCCAGAAGGATACTTAAAGATCCATGAAGCACATCATGGCCCGTACCATATCTAATAAGTTATGATTCTTCTTTTTTGCTACACCATTTAATTGTGGCGTGTATGGAGGAGTCCATTCAGCGAGAATGTTTTTTTCTTCAAGATGATTGAGAAATTCATTAAACAAGTATTCTCCTCCTCAATCAGATTGAAAGATTTTAATACTATTCCCAGTTTGTTTCTTAACCTCACTTTGATACTCTTTGAATTTATCAAAGGCTTCAGACTTATGTTTCATAAGATACACATATCCAAATCTTGATAAATCATTAGTAAAACTAATGAAATAAGAGTATCCTCCTCTGGCTTGGATTGTCCTAGGACCATATGCATCTATGTGTACCAGACCTAACAACTAAGTTGCCCTTTCTCCATGTTCAGTGAATGGAGACTTGGTCATCTTATCCATGAGACAAGATTCACAAGTTTTTAATGATTCATAGTCAAAAGGTTCAAAAAAATTATCTTTGTACAACTTATTTATCCTGGACTCACTGATATGACCCAAATGGCAATGCCAAAGATAAGTGACATTGACATCATCTCTCTTTCTTTTCTTATTTTCAACAAACTTAACCTTATCATTGAGTGACAAAATCAAAAGACCATTAGAGAATGTACCACAACCAAAGAATTTTTTTGAAAAGAAAATTGAGCACCCATGGATCATCAAATACATTTCATAACCTTGTTTCAACAACAAAGATAAAGAAATAATATTTCTTATAATGTTGGGTTCATAATCACAATCTTTTAATTCAAGAATATTGCCTGATGGCAATAACAACAGATTGGTGCTAACAGCTTCAGCCTGAATGGGTTGACCACTCTCGTCGAATAGCTCGAAGTCACCCTTCTTCAAGTTTCTAGATCTCTGTAACCCTTACAATGACTTGCAGATATAAGACCCACATGCGATATCCAATACCCTTGTATCAAAAATTGAAGAACTCAATGGTAGGTTTGTTTGTATCATGTACAAGCCTTTAGATGCTCCATTAGCATCATGCTTCAGACTTGCAAGATATAACTTGCAATTCTTCTTGTAGTGCCCTTGCTTTCCACAGTGATAGCAAGTCCCATCAGCAAAGGGCTTCCTCACCTTCTTTCTCTTCTAGAAGCTACTCTTAGGGTTCCTCTTCCTCTTTGAGCCCTTCTTCATTACCTACTTCTTCTTTTCATCAACCAAAAGAAGCTGAGCCTTATCACCTTTGAAGTGGCTCTCTACTATCTTGAGCATATTCAGCAGCTCAGGTAATGACTTATTCAATTAGTTCAAGTGGTAATTCATGATAAACTATGAGAAGGAACCAGGAGGACTGCAGGATCAAGTCCTGATTAAGCTCTCCATCCATCATAAACCCTAGTTGACCTAATCGAGTGATCAGGTCAATCATCTTGAGGTCATTTCCTAAATGAAAGAGCCTTCACTCATACATGCTTGGAACAACTGCTTTAATGTCGTATATCGAGTAGTCCGACTATGCTCTCCATAAAGCTCTTTAAGATTAAGCAATATGGACTAAGGTTCCATTTTCTCATGTTGCCTCTGCAAATCATTGCTCATAGAGGCCAACACGATGCACTTGATAGTCATGCTATCATCCTGCAACATGTTTATATGGCCCTTTCCTCATCAGTAGCATCCTCTCCTACTTGATATAGTTTAGGAGAATCAAGGATATAGGCAAGTTTTTCCTGAGCAAATACAATCCTCAGGTTCCTCAACCAGTCCATATAATTCAAACTAGTTAACTTGTTTGCATCTAAGATGCCATGCAGTGAAAGAATAGAAGCTATAATGTAAAATCTATATTAAATAAAGAACAACTATAAGCAGACCACTTATGATGATATTCATAATTAGATAAGGACTTTTGATCTAATTGTGTCTCTCATTATTTTCTTTCAAATATCATAACCCTCAATTATGGTAAGCGAGAAAACCCTCCTAGGGCTTCCTTAGTGGGGCTGAGATCCTAATTCCTCATGAATGCCTTGTGTTAATTATAGCAAACATCCATGAGTTTAAGGATAGGAAAATCCCTTTTCAATTGCAACCCATGCAACTCTCAATAAAACACCTGCCTCTAAGACACTTATAACCTTGTGTCAATCATAATAAACTATAATATCTTAGTTTAGTTAGACCCTTTATTTTCATACAGTCATGTTTGATAAATGTTGCCCTTGTATCAATCACAACAAAGCAATACCACCAATCATGCCATAAAGCATAAAATGCACCAAGACAAATATCATATCAAATCCTAGAGTAGGCCTTGTATTAATCATAACAAACCTACTATAGTTTTTGACTTGGATTTGGCTTAGCATGAAGGAAGGAAATTTGTAGTGTGCTTAATCAATTAGCATTTCTAATTTAAGGTCTAGATAAAACCAAATTGGCCAGGTAGTGGAAGAGATGAGGGGGTCCCCCGTTGCTTTCTGATGGGAGACGAATTTGATGAAATGGGTGTGTGGCGATGTGATCTACTTACCTAGAAACAACATAATAGCATTAAAGCTCTAGATATGGCTGGATTCATGGGTGGAAGGGATGAAGAATTTTGAGCTAGGAACTAAGTGAGCAGAAAATCTGACATCCTTGTACAAGCTTCCTTTCAAAAAAAAAAAAAAGAGAGGATCTAAGGGTATAGAAACCCTCAAACTAGGCTAAGCAACCTTTAAGAATCTCAGATCTAAGGATCAAGAGGATCTTTTTCCAACAATGAAGAGAAATCAAAGCTCAAGTGGAAAGAAATCACTCACCACTCAAAAATTGAAGGCTAGAGACAAATCTACACTCCCTTCTTGGATTCACCATTGGAGCATTGATCCATGGCATGGAGCCTTCATCATCATCTTCAAATCACCAAGAACCTACAAAGAGTCAAGGTAAGGTCAAAATTCAAAGAAATTAATGGAAAAAGGAAGGAATCAATAAGAGAAGTAAAGAGAGTTGCTGGAATTTTCGGACAGCACTTCCTCTTCTTCTTGGACTACTTGGATCTTTTGTAGAAGAACTTGGGAATGGAACTATGGCTCTTCAAACTCAAAGAACTCACTCCAATTTAAGATCAAACTCAACATTCCAACTCAAAATCAAAGAAAGCACTCAAAATTCTAAGGAGAATTCAAGAGAACTTGGCAAGATGGAAGAGAACTCAAACAAGAAATCTTTCATTCACTCAAAATCATTCAATGCTTACAAGAGGGGGGCCTTGGTCCCTATTTATAGGCCAAGGGCAGCTCCTTTGGGTGGCAAGAAAGAGGATTAAGGGACCAACTAATTCAAGTTTAGTTGGTAGCTAATTACAAGATTAGTTCCTAGCAACTAATCCTAACAAGAGAATTCTAGAACTCCATGTGGCACCATTTTCTTGCAACACTTGTCTTCATCTCATCCTTCCACATGTCCTTTAAGGTTTGGTCTTCAATTAGGCTTCAAGGGCACCATTTCCTTGCAACACTTGTCTTCATCTCATCCTTCCACATATCCTTTAAGGTTTGGCCTTCAATTAGGCTTCAAGGTAGAGGATTTCTTCATAGCTTGGTCGGCCCATGGGCTTGGAAAAGGAGTCTTCACTTAATTTTGTCCTTAAACAATTCAATCTTGCTTCATAGAATTAGGAGTCTTCAAGAGATGCATCATAAATTTGTAGGAACCTGAAAAAGAAAAAAAGTTTGAACTATAACCAAAGATTATTAGTTTGTAATTTCTTCCTCTTACCAATGTCCTCATTAATTTCCTTAGATACCAAATGAATTGGCCAGGTTAGAAAATGGAACCAATTAAAAATCTCATTCCCTTTACCTTCCTAGAACCACTTGCCTAGATACCAATTAGCTAATCAAACCCAAAACAAATTTGTATCATGATTAACTTACACTATGACTAAATATAATTTTTATGAGGGCTTTGATGGTCTCAAATACATCCTAATTAAACATGCCAACATGACATAGATTTCAACAAATAAGCATATTAACCCTAATATGCATAACTAAAGCATGATTAAAGCAACAATTAGCTCACCTCACTTGTTCATGGGATAAGGCCACATCAGCACCCCAACACATCATAGGAGACCCCATTAAATGGAAAGACAGGGCTTTTAAACTCTACTTAGCTCCTATGACCGGACTGCCATGGTGACTAATCCAATCCGAAGCAGTTACTAGGAGCATAACATATCACATATGTAACATGAACTAATCATGCAAGAGTCATAGCAAAGCAAGAATTAACACTAAAAATGACTACTAATTGCATGAATCAAGCTTGCTCTGATACCACCATTGGGTTTCGGGCTGACATAGTGGAAGATTGAGTTTCAAAATTTTTATTATTGAAATCCTAATCGACAGAAACCTTAGCCCAAGGACCACTTGACCATGACAACTAATAAATCATAATTTAGGGTTACAAACGAATACCTGGAGTGCTATACTCCTTAATTTCCATAAGGCACACAAGTGTATGCCCTCTAGAGATGATCTACATAGGAAATAGACCAAGAAAGCACTCCTATCAAGCTTGCTTATTTGACTAGGACTCTTCATAGTAGCCTTTCTTTCTTTTCCTTTACTGGAATCCCTACCCTCTTGTAGGGCACTCAGAGACCTTTCTGATCCTCTCTTAGAATCTAGTTATCCCTCCTATATCTCTTCCTAGGGCTTTGTCTTAAAATGACAAGTCTTGTCTTAAAAGGACAAGCATTGTCTTAAAAGAGACCTTTGTCCTAAGACAAGGAAGAGAAAATGGAAAGGACTTCTTTCGAATGCTTTTCAATCCTCTGGTATCTAATTACCATGCCTATTTATAATGAGTGAGGAGACACCTAATAAACCTTTTCCTCAACCCTTGATCTGATTATTTAATGATCAGATAGGACCCTTCAAGCAGAAAGAGTCCCTTGAGTAAAAAGGTTTATCCTGATATGCCATATCATGCGCTAAGAGACATATAAATGTCTCTTCAGTTTTTTCTAGCATTTTTATACTTGCCATGTGGCAAGTAACCAGTCAACATTTGGCTAAGGGGTGTGGGGTTTTAATTGACATATCGGAGAACTAGAAGCCTTCAAGTAGAAGGACTTCTAGATTTTTGAATGTGCACCTAATATGAAGGGACGCGTCCCTTCATTATGTGCACCACATTTTCCATGCCAATTCCCATCCTTTTGACCGATCAAACCCAAATTAAATGGGCATGGGGCTAAGAAAGAATGTCCTACATTTTATCTACAAAAAGTGATTAGGTGGCAGAAGGACTCTTGGTCCTTCTATGTCCCTTAATTTTGGTGCATGCCAATATGGAACCAAGAGTCCAACTTAACTTGGACTCTTCCACAATTCAATGATAAAGCCTAATAAAATTTAGATAAAATTAGATAATTGCTGTCCCAATTAGAACTCAACCAAATCTAAGTTTTATTTAAATTGGTTAGTCCAAATAGCAAGCTAATTGACCCAATCCAATTGGATTAGGAATTAGGCTAGCCAACATATGCTAGTATGTTAATTAGCTAGCCAATTAGAATCTTATGACCCTAATAAAAGTTTAATTGACTTTCTTGATTAATTTTCTAGCATGTGTGATCCTTTGTGATCCATATCTAGCTAGCAGTAGGCCCAAGTCCAAGCTATTTCAATCCAATCAAAACTAATTGACCAAATTAAGTCAAATCAAGCTGACCCATGTTAGCCAATTCGAACCAATTTTTAAATTGACTCATGAATCCTTCCAATTTGATTTATGAAAACCTACAAGACATGATTGACATCTAGCAATATGTCATGCCTACCCGGAAGATGAGGAATTTGGTAAAATTATCAAAATACCCTTCAATAGAAAGTATCGTGTAATTCAATCCTTCGATCTCCCTTTATCCCAAATAAGTGAAGGGTATGGAGAATTATCAAATCCTAGTACTTAATCTTTTCAAATATTAATTTGATGATAAAGACTCAATTGATGAAAGATTAGAAACCCTATCTAATCTCATCCTACTTTGATCAAAAATTTCTTGAGTCAATAATTGAAGAGATTACATGGGATAAGTCCTTCTCTTACTAGGAGTGATTGATTTTTTTGTTGATCCACTCACATCCTTCATGCATAATCTACCATATCCGAAAACACCCGGTACATGACTCTTTGTCATGAATGAGTATGAGCCAAAATATGGTTTTCTATATATAAGAAACTATGGTGATCTCAGGTCTAAGGGTCACTTGCACAACTCCCACTATAAGAACCATCTTTTGACAAGTAGTAAGACCTCCATAAGATGTTCTTGAGGTAGATCAATTTAGTGAACTCATACCCTAATAAGCACCCACATCCTTGTATAATGTCTCTATACAAGTGGCTATGAGACCAACCACCCTCTCAATCGAGTATATATAGGATGTGCTAATCTTTCTAGAAATACCGATCCCTAAATCAATGGTCCAACAACTAGGAAATTTTAGATTAGGGTTTATAGGAACTTAGGTCTCACCGTTATGATCTCCATCATAATTCTAATTTCATTACCCTAACCTATGCGATTCATCATAATATTGATAAGATGCAGCAATATAATGAATCAGCAATTGCATTTTAATAATAAATAATATCATACATGAGTTGAAAGATTATAGAAATGCCCATACAAAGATTGACTTTTAGGGCACAATTCTTTCAGAAGGCATAGTTAGATTGAGAGGGGGTTGTAATGGTGTTTGCACCTTGGTTCAAAGAGGATGGTTGGCGATAGTGTTGATGAGGTGACATTGGTGGTGAGGCTGCAATGAAGAGGAGGCAAATAATGACTGGTTCTTCCCGTTTGTCCCTCTTTCTAGCTATCAATGACACGGGAGTAGCAAGAAGACTGGGATGATGGCCAGATAGCAAAACAGGATGTAGTGATAAGGAGGAGTCGATGGTAGATAGAGAGGATGGTGATGGAAAGAAGGCAGAGATGACGATGGTGAGGTTGAAGATGGTGTTATAGCTAAGAGAAAATGGTGTCAATCCATAGAAATGGGCTATGGATGGAATGGCCGGTCCATGGTGGACAAACTACTCTAAAAATTATGCTAGACCTAGAATTTTATGGATTCTAGGCCCATTTAAGCTTTAATTTTAGTCCAATTTATGTCCTCTCAACCTGCATATCGGGCTCTTCATGTTAGCGAGTGTATTTCCAGTAAAACATGGATAAAAGCATCAATTTCTAAAACATAAACATGACTTAATTAATAAATTGATGTTTTATGAATATATTTATGTGACCCATCAGTTGCCAATCTTTATCTCATGGTACAAGAAAGCGAGGTAAATTCTAAATATTCTTTAGATTATGATGAATTACAAAGTAAATTTAGTAATCTTCTTGCTGATTTTGAAAAAGTAAGAAAGATTATTAAGGAATTAAAGAAACAAAATATTAAATTGGCCAAATAAAATGAATAAATTTTAAAAGATAAATAAAATATTTTACAAGAATACTCAAAAGAAAAGGAAAACATTTTAAAAGATAAAGAAATTGAATTACAAAAGTTGACAAAAGAAAAGGAAAGTCTTTCAAAGAAAAAAGAGAATATTTTACAAGAAAATCTAAGGCTAAAAAAGAAATTGCAAAAGTTAAAACCATTTGCTAAAAAATTTACTCTTAGCTCCCAAAAATTGTAAATGATGTTAAATGATCAAAGAGCTATTTATAATATAGCCGGTTTAGGTTATAATATCCAAAATAAACAAAAATATCTAAAAAATTTATTTGAAAAATCCTCTATTAGTTCTACTTCAAGCATTACATATCATTGTTGTAGAAAAATAGGACATAAAGCATATGTTTGTAATTTCAAAAACATAAATAGAAAATTGATTGAAATTTTTTTTGGAACCATTAAGACTAATCCCAAAGGATCCAAGATAACTTGGGTACCTAAATCGAAAACTTGATTTTCTATTGTAGATGTGTCTTTTGGTCCAAGGAAAGAGAAGATGGTATCTTGATAGCAAGTATTCAAGATAAATGATGGGTGACATGGTTCAATTTGTTACTTTGAAAGCTAAAGAGAAAGGTATGGTTTCAACTAATAGGTCTTTAGAACTTATTTATATGAATTTATTTGAATCCACTAGAACTACTAGTCTTGGTAACAAGCATTATAGACTTGTCATCATAAATGATTTTTCAAGATTTACTTGAATTTTCATTTGTATGAAAAGATGATGTCTTTACTACATTTATAAAATTCTATAGAAAAGTTTCAAATGAAAAAGATTTTTTAATTATCTCACTATGAAGTTATCATGGAACCAAGTTTGAAAACCAATATTTTGAAATTTTTTTGTATTGAAAAAGGTTTTAAACACAGCTTTTCTACACCTAGGATACTTTAACAAAATGGGATCGTAGAAAGAAAAAATAGAACTTTACCAAAACTTAGATATTTTTTCACAGAAGCAATAAAGATTGCATGCTATGTTTTAAATCATATTTTAATTTGACCAATTTTAAAAAAAACTCCATATGAGCTTTGGAAAAACAAGAAACTTAACATTTGTCATTTTTATGTTTTCAAATGTAAGTGTTTTATATTGAATAATGGTAAAGAAAACTTTAAAAAAATTTGATGCTATGTTAGATGAAGAAATCTTTCTAGACTACTCCTCATCCAGCAAGGGTCTTTAATAAAAGGATATTTATTGTTGAAGAATCAATACATGTTGCTTTTAATGAAACTAATCTAAACCCTTCGAGAAAGAAAGATTTCTTGGATGATGATGCAAGTATTCTAAACAAAAAGGTAGAGGACCTCACATTGAAGGAATCATCCCATAAAAACAAAGATGAAGAGCCAAAGAAAGAGGATGATGAAGTAGAGCTGACTCAAAAGAAAAGTGAGCCAACTCAAAGGTAAGGTGATCTATCTAAAAAATAGAGGTATGCTCATGGACATCCAAAAGATTTAATTATTGATGATCTATCTCAAAGGATAAGAACTCAATTATCTTTGAGAGATTTATGTAATTATTTAGCTTTTGTTTCATAAATAGAACCTAAAACTATTGAAGAACTAGAAAAATATAGTAAATGGATAATGCTATGCAAGAGGAACTTAACTAATTTGAAATAAATAAAGTATGGACAGTTGTAGAAAAACCTTTAGATCATCCTATTATTAGAATAAAATGAGTTTTCAGAAATAAACTAGATGAGCATGGAAAAGTAATAAGAAATAAAGCTAGATTAGTTATAAAAGGTTATAGTTAAGAAGAAAGAATTAATTTTAATGAAACTTTTGCACATGTAGCTAGGTTATAAGCAATTAAACTACTACTTACATTTGCATGCTACATGAACTTTAAACTTTATCAAATAGATGTTAAAGTGCATTTTTGATTGATTTTATTTCTGAAGAAGCTTATGTAGAAAACCACCAGGATTTGGAAGTCATGAATTTTTAAATCATGTTTATAAATTGCATAAAGTTCATTATCATTTGAAACAAGTATCTGGTGTATAGTATGAATGTTTAAGTAAATTCTAACTTCAAAATGATTTTTTTAAGAAAAAATGTAGACAC
This sequence comes from Areca catechu, assembly GCA_021397845.1. Taxonomy (NCBI): domain Eukaryota; kingdom Viridiplantae; phylum Streptophyta; class Magnoliopsida; order Arecales; family Arecaceae; genus Areca; species Areca catechu. The sequence goes on from CM038048.1 coordinate 24,465,568, forward strand.
TACATTGCTTTTGAAAAAAATGATGATTTGTCAGTAGTTCTAATATATATAAATGACATTATATTTAGTGATACTAATGAAACCCTTTGTCAAGTATTTGCCAAGCTATTGCAAGAAAAGTTCGAAATGAGCATGATGGGAGAACTCAATTTCCTCCTTGAACTCCAAATAAATCAAACAAATGAATGAATCTTCATCCACCAAATAAAATTTACAAGGAAGATACTCAAGAAGTTTGGGATGGAGAGTTCCAAAGAAATTGGCATACCAATAAGCTCAACATGTAAGCTTGACAAGGATGAGAAAGGGCATAGATAAAAAAGTTTATAGAGATATGATTAGATTACTGCTCTACCTTACTATTAATGCACCTAATATAATATTCAATCTATGCATTTCTGATAGATGCCAATATAATCCTAAAATGTCACACTTGCAAGCTATTAAAAAGATTTTTAGGTACTTATCAAGTACAGCTAATGTTGGACTATGATACTCTAAATAATCTTTAATTAAATTAATTAGCTATTCAGATGCTGACTTTACTAGATGTAAACTAAATAGAAAATGTGCTAATGAAACATGTCAATTTCTAGGAATTAACTTAATCTCTTAGTTTAGCAAGAAAAAAGTTTGGTGGCACTATCGATAGTAGAGGCCAAATGTATTACAGCTAGAAATTATTATGCTCAAATCTTATAGATTAAGCAACAATTTGAAGATTTTGGCATTAATTAATAACATTCCCATAAGATGTGAAAATACTAGTACCATAAATCTAACTAAAATTCTAATTCAATAATCAAGAACTAAATACATTAAAATAAGATACCATTTTATAAGAGACGATGTACAAAATGGTGATGTTATCTTGATTTTGTTAGCACTAATAAGTAATTACCTGATATTTTTACTAAACTCTTAAGTGAAGATAGGTTTTGTATGATTAAAAGAGAATTAGGGATTTGTTATTCCTTTGATTGAAATTATTCCTCTTTTTAAGGATCAATTTGTTCAGATACATTCCTATGATTTTGAACCGATTAAAATCATCAAAACCATCTTTAAAACCCTTTTAAAATAATTTTTGATAAAATTCCCTGAATTTTTTTTGATCCAGATTTAAGACGACTCGAATTGAATCCAAGTCGACTCGAAAGTTCATTCGAGTTGACTCGAGTATGGGCCCAACATTTTTAATATAAGGACTTGTAGGCCCCTATTTTGGGCATTTATGTCATCCCCCACTTTAGGAACAATAGAATCCCTCATCTAAACCCTCCACTTGTTTGAAAAACCTCCAAACCTACCCTTCTTTTCTCATTTTCCCTTGATTCTAACACATTTCCTTCAGAAAATGTATCTGTGGAAGTTGTTGGCTTGTTGTTTGAAGCATCTATGGACCGAGACTGAGTGGGTTCATGGGACTCAAAAGATGGAGAGACAAAGGAGAGCTAAGACTGTAATAGAGGAAGTTCCACCACCTCCCATTGAGCCTTCCATGCCATCAACACAGGTTCCATCTTCTCCACCTCCACAGGCTAAGCAAATGGCAGGGTGAGCCATCACCATGGATAGGTGGATCAACTTTGATTTCTTTTATAAGAATGGGTTTGTCTTTGGTGAGCAGATTAGGAGAGGGGATGGGAGGAGTACTACAAGATCAATAGCCTAGCCTATCCTAGACTGGTCCATGAATTTTATGGAAATTTAAGTAGGGTTTTAGCTAGTATTTTATCTATTATGAAAGGCATTTAGATCACTTTGAGTGATACTTTTCTTGGTCAGATTCATAGTATCTCATCTGAGGGTATTATAGTAGATAGATTTGCTGACATGAGAGTAGACCGAGATGTGTGTTGGATAGGATGGATATAGAAGGGATTGGAGAGTTTAAGTCCAATACTTTATCTATTAATTTAAGAGTTTGGAATCATATTATTGGAAGGAGTTTTATACCAAAGACTAGAAAATTTGATTTTGTTTCTGAGAGAGAGCTAGCTATGATTTATCATTTGATGCAAACCATCCCAATCAATCTCCCATGAATGATGATAATTCAGATGAGGGAAGCAGCAGAGAAGGTGAAGGTTTGTTTGCCCTATGGTATGCTCCTTACCCCGATCTTTGAGGCAATTAGAGTATCCTTTGAGGGGGAGTCCTCAGAAATTCTAAAGCCATGACAAGTAGTGTAACCAGTCCCTTCATCAGATGGGGTATTGGAGAGCAATAGCAAGAGAACACTAGATAAGGCAAGTGTCTAGTCTATAGCCACAGGTGTTGGAAATTGTGTCCCAAAACCAATCGCATAGGTTGTAGGCGGTTGTGCTCAGTATTGTAATTAGTATATGAATTAATAAAACTTTATTTTGGCAACACATCACATTTTACATTTCCCTGTAATGAACTTTGTTTATGTAATGAAGTCCTTAGGACTGTACTAACTTTGATATAGAGAGGATATATCGAGTGGTCATTTAAAAAGGTTCACAACCAAAGGATACATTATACAGGACGGCAATGTATCAAGAATAGGTTGTTGTGGTTCACATCATTTGGTTGTCCTCTTAATCAAAGGACTGTGGTGACACCGATGTGATCTACAAGTGGGATGTGTGACATCTCATTGAACGTGACTCCGTGGAGCTCTTTTCTGCCAAAGGATTGCTCGCGATTGGATATGGGTATATGTGTCCCTCCGACCTGAGGTCATCATGGTAGCTTGCAAGCAACTCCCTGTACTTTGGTGCCGGACTACCCGGATTTCTAATCCGGTACGGAAGGTTTCTGGGTACAGGCAAGTACTTGTGGAGCAGTGGTGGACCAAGATAGAATTGGCCTGTCCAAATCATTTGGATTGAATGTCTCGTAGTGTCTCAATTTAGCAAATCCTCGGCCGGGGTAGTCCCAGTGAAGAGCCACTGGACTTGCGAGGTTGAGACATGTTGTGGATTGACTCGGCTAGGGTTGGCAGTCTAACCCTAGGTCATCTAGAGCATTGGAGGCCAAAGGGATGAATTATATGGTAACCATATGCCAGAGGTTCGATAGATTGCTTTAGCATCTTCGGCCTATCCGGATGCCGGGACCCATTGCTAGATGGTATCTTGTGCTGGTATTGGAAGTGTTCCAGTACTACCGTTTAGGTTCGAACCTATGAGGTCACATGCAATAGAGGATTTCTTTCTGATCCAGGAATCGATCAACGATTTGGAATCGTTTCGGTATTTAGGTCACATGGATTGATTAAGCACACATTGGATTTTTCTGGTCTGATTTGAATCGACCAGGATAGGTTTGGGTCAGACAGGAATTGTTTCTAGAAGACCAGGACTGAACCAGATTTTATTATTGGGTTTAGTCATATCGAATTTTATCAAATCAATTTTTGAAATTGGGGAATCAGTTTTTTTAAGTGAACCGGTCCAAGGCTTGTTCGGTTTTCTTCTCCCATGGTTGGTTTACACGCTGATTGGATCAACGTATCCCCTGGTTCAACAATGACAAGTCAACACGGTATTCTCCCAGTTCTAAACACTGGTTTGTAACATGGTTCAACTTGGCTTCTTCCCCTGTTTTACCGTGTGAATTTGAAGACAACCGCGTGGAGTTCGGCGAGGCATGGGAGATCAGATAGCAGGCGATCCGAGAGGGTCTCACGGTGGTTGTCTCCCTCTAGTTTTCCCCCCTCTCCACGTCTCAAACTCCATCTCACGGTTTTACCCTTCTGTTTTGTTTTGGACCGGTTCCATGGGATATGCACAGCAGCAGCTTGCTTTGGCTTGGAGTTTGATCTCACTTGGGAGATCAATTTGCATCGGACCAGGAGAAGTCTCACGATGGTCTTCCTGCTGTTTCACGGTGTTCCCAGCTATCCGAGATGGATCTCACGGATGACTGCCCTGTGTGTTGAAAGACCGTGCGCTGCTGAAGTTCGTTTGGACTTGGGTTTTTTACACCGATCTGGACCGCACTTCCCTTCCTTTTACGGATTGAATTCTTTGCCTATAAATACAGCCCCAGGGTTGGACGCCAAGTGTAACATAAGAGAGCAGCGAGAGAAAGAAGAGAGAGCAGAGCATGCGAATTGCAGGCCGTAGTGCTTGCAGCAAGAGGGGAAGAAGTACCGAGTATTTGTCTATCAAGAGAAGCAGGGAGCGTCTGAAATCCATCCCCTGTTTTTAGTTTCCAGTGTATGCCATTCATGGAGTATACTAGGAGAAGATTATTCGTAAAGATCTTAATCTTCCTTTGCTCCATCGTGATCGATTTATTAATTTCCATTAGATTAGCATCTATCTGGAAGTCGGATCAGCGAGAGTCCAGCACGTCGATACTCTAGAGGGTGGACGCTTGGAGTATCGACCTATTTATTTTGCTGTTGTAGATCTTATTTTGCTGTTAAAAGATTTCAACCGGTCGCTGCTGATCTGATCTGAAGACTGAGAGAGTCTACTTCGATCAGGTCTATTTTATTTTGAGATCATGCATGCCTAGATCTAGTTATCATATGATTTATAATTGTTGTAATTGCCTATACATGCCCCTGTAATTATGTTACATACATCATGATATGTTAGATCCTGTGCATGAGTAGGTACTTTCCGCTGCATATTTAAATTTTTTTAATTATGCAATACATGCTCCCTAGTGTTGCATGCATAGAGTAGGTTTCTGCTGCACCAGGTTTTTCTTCAACAGGAGGCACTAGACTCTCCAATACACAGGGCTAAGCCATCTTTACCATCCAAGGCACCAGAGGCTATAGCTGGACCTTTAAAAATTCCACTTCTTCATTGAGAACTCCTACCACTCCTCACCTATAGATAGGATTTGATGACACTAGTACAGTGGATTGTCGTGGTGGTACATCAGGTCATTAGAGAAGAGTTTCAATCCTTGCAAGCTAAGATGTCGATACTTTCAAGTAGAGTCAATAGATCATAGACCAAGATTATATATATACATTGACTCATTGAGTAGCTACCTATAGACTCTTCAATAGCAGGTATTGCAAATAGGCTATCAGGGAGATTGGTTATGGTTTCTCTAAGATTTAGACTATTGTTGATAGACATAGGATGACAAAGATAGCAATCATTGGCATTATGAACAATATGTTGCTAGACTTTCTAAGGTGGTCTTCTCTCAAACAACAACAGAGCTCCACTATCTCTGCCTGTTTCATCTTCTACTATCCAAATGTCGAGCCACCCTCCTTCTCAGTCTTCACCTCCTAGAGCTATCCAGCCTATCCCTACATAGCTTTGACTATTGGCTAGGACTATTCCAAGACTTATAAGAGGCAGTAGCAGTCCAGTGCATCTTCTAGGAAGGCACCACCGCCATCTACTAGACTAGCTACTAGGACTCGGAGACAAATAGCTCACTCCATAGCTTCTTAGTTTAAGACATCTTAAATCTGTCCTATATGTATTAGGCTCTATCTATATTAGGCCTTATCTTGTGATACTATATATCTCAGTTTATTATTATATGGTGTATGATGACTTAATGCTATCTTGGTATATATTTTGTTGTTTCATTTTTTATGTATGATACACCTATTGTATTAAAACTCTTTTATCTATATTATTCATGATTTTATCTATATTCTCTCTTCTAATTGCATTAATTACTTGTCTTAGGGGGAGCTATCTCCCTCCTACCTTTTTAATGATGCTGACAAAAAGGGGAAGTAATATAGAATAACAAAATAAGGAAAGTAATATATGTAATCTAAGAAAGTAATATAAAATAAAATTATAAGTAATATAAGGAGAGTAATATAAAATGATATTAATTGCTTGTCTTAGAGGGAGCTATCTCCCTCCTACCTTTTTAATGATGTTGACAAAAAGGGAAAGTAATATAGAATAACAAAATAAGGAAAGTAATATATGTAATATAAGAAAGTAATATAAAATAAAATTATAAGTAATATAAGGAGAGTAATATAAAATGATATTTATACTTGATTTTTCAATTTTTGAAAATATTCTCATCTTTTTTTACTCTGATGCCCATACTTCTCTATTCTAAAACTAATTACCTTAATCCTTTTAGAAAATGCTCCGATACTCTTATTTATACTCTCAAACTTTCATTCTTAATTTTAAACTTTAAATTTACTTTGATATTTTCATACTCTCATTTTCCAAAGCTTGCTCTGATACTTTCATAATTTTCTCCGATACTATTATATTACTAACACCTTGAAATTATCTTATTTGATATTTTATCCTAGTTTCGCATATTTTGATACACCTTGCATGCTTTGATATTCAATGCACAACCTATATAATATATGCTCTAATATTTGACATAAAATTTATATTCTTTGATACTTAATTCAAAATTCATATACCTTGATCTATACTTTATTAGATTTACTCTAATATTCCTTTTTCTACTCACTTAATATGAAATTCTTCTACAATCCATACACTATGATACTTATAATTTGTTTTAATATCCTATATTTTCCTTGATAATTCTTAAAGAGAGTTATGTTTAATTTTGATATTATTTCCTTATATACTCAAAGTTTTGTTATCATCATCAAAAAGGGAGAGATTGTTTGTCCCAAGAATTGATTTTGATGAATAACAAAATATTTGAGTATGTAAAGATACTAATGAATTAGTTAAGGTAATGTTTCAAGAAAAGATAAGGGTAACGCTCATCAATTCAAAACATGATTTTTTGAATATCAAAAGATATTGAAAAGCCAATGGATTTTATGAAGAAATAGGTGTGTTGGGGTTTGAAGTCACAAAACATTTGAAAAATTGGTATTTTAGCCCGTATCAGAAAGTTTTAGCTTGGTACTGTAGAGTTTCAGCTAGCATACTATCGAACCAACTTGGATAGAATTTGAGTTGACTCAATGGGAAGAACCCAGGATATAGAAAGCTAATTTTTGGAGGTTGATCTTTGAGCCAACTCGAATTGACTTTCAGTCAACTCGGATGATCTTTGAGTCGACTTGACAAAACTGAGTCAACTCAGCAGTGGATAATAAAAAGCTTAATTTTGGAGAAAGAAAACTAAGCCAACTCAATAAAGAACCAAGGCAACTCAAATGGAATTTGAGTCAATTTGATAGTAATGGCAGCCAACTCAAAGGGTGCTCATAGGCATAATAGCTAGTTCCGCAGAAAGTTCATAATGATCCAGTCTTATTTCTAATAGCTATATTTTTTTCTTTAATGACTAGAAATAGCTAGTTTAATCATGGAAAGCTTTTTAAAGGCCACCAAATTCATTAAAGACATCCAACAACCATCAAATCAAGAGAGAATATTCCAAAATCATCAAGAATATCGAGAAAAATCTAAAATCCTAGAATTAAGAGCTCATACTTCTAACCGCTTGAAGTAAATCTATCAACTATTAGCTTTTCAGCAAAGAAACAAGCATTAAAGCTTCCAAAGATTCATTATGTCTCCTTCTTTTGTGTATAAATTCTTTTATTGCTCCTTTTAATGAGTTTTATTGTACTTAAACTATTCCTTCTTTATTTTTATTGCTGCCTACTTTAGTTGGAACTGAAATTAGATGTTCTTTGAGCTAGGAATTGGTTTGTTAAGGTTTTGGATTGCGAGCCTTGAAAACAATCTGCAAGAATTTTGGTTTGTGAGCCTGGAAAAACAAACTTGCTATAATATTTGAAGAAGATTATGGTAAAAATTTCTAAGAGGCTTGAAAAGTGGACCTATGTAATAGGAGCACCGAACCACTATAAAATTTGCTTATGTTTATGATTGCTTCCTTGCCTATCTCCTTTACTTTTAATATTTAACTTTCTGTATTTAAATTCTGCTCAGTTACACTTCACTAGCAGCACATAATCAAGTTTAGTTTTTTTTAAAAATCTAATTTATCCCCTCTTTGATTGTCTAGCTAAGTAATAACATTTGATCTAAAAACTTTGATTACATTTAAAATTCTATTGATCTCCCTACTATAGAAATTTGAACATAATGCCCCTAGATCTCTTCCTTTCTCACCAAAACTTGGAAAGAACCTAGATCTGAAAAAATTATTGCTAATCCTCTACTGATCATGGCAAACTCTAATTCTAATATTTTTGGAAAATTGATCCTCTACTAATCTAAAAAAAAATAGAACCAAAACCTCGATTTTCATATTTGCTATCCTATTAAAAATTCTATTGTAGATCATCTTCCTTCTCCATATCAAACCATCTTTGATACCAATTATTGGACCTAGTACTACTCCAGTACAAGTTGTTGACCATTCTATTGTATGGGAACTTGGGTGTTAAACCAAAAAATTAGAGAAAACAACGGAAAACCCAAACCTAATTGGAAATCCCTCCAATCTATTTCAACAAAATTCTGCATAGCTTGTCTCTTGGGTTCCAAGATGATGTGCACTTCACTTGAGATCCAAAACATCATTAAACTTTACTAGATGGGAGCCCTCATGTTGCTTCAACTCTAGCAACCTATTTTGGAGCATTGAAAAGGGGATTGTGGTGAAACAAACTTGACACACTAAATTGTTCAGTGCTAACCTATGCAGAACTATGTTCTATGACCAGCAACTTAATGTTGATCTAGCACTCCTTTAGAGGACCTTTGATTATGAAATTAAAATAGTAGCAACATCTATGAATGCCTTCCTCACTGTTTTAATTTTGCCCAAGATGGAGATTGATGGAAAAATAAATAGTCCCAAAAAAACTTTCAGTGCCGAAAAGAAAATATTGAATACTATTTTGGAACTTCTTGCTTTCTCTTGGCATGAATTTTTCTTTGTGGCATGATGAGAGAGGGAGAGAGGAGGGTAGGTGATGCGGGATGAACCTAGGATTGATGCAGATGAAGGAAAAATAGAAAATCAATTTTTTTTTTTGTAATTTTATGGATTTAAGTTTGTAGGCTAATAACCCAAAAGCAAGTAAAGAATTGCAGGCAAACATGTAATGAAAGAAATTATCATACCCGTAAAAAGACACATGCAGAATAATAAAAGATATGATCCCGGGAATTGAGAAACCCTCGGTTTAGGATAGCGTTCCTTCAACCAGTCAGAAATCAGGAGGGAAAGGTTTGTACCAGGTAGAGATTAAAGATCCACTTGATGAAGAGTTCTCTCAACACTCTAGATGGCACCTGGAAGACAACCCTATGGTTCCCGAATCTGAAGGCAATCTAAGATGGTCTTGAAGGCAAAGAGGGCCTCCTCCTTAGAGGCGAATACCACGGGGATCCTGCAAACATCAGAGGTTAATCAAAGAAACAAGTAAACAAAGAAAAGGAAACTAGGTCTTAGAAGAAAGAAGGATTATGGTTTAGAATTGCTGGCAGCCTGGGGAAGAAGGATGCTTCTTAGCTGGGGACAACCAAGCTTCTTCTCCTTGGGGCATGGAATATGAAGGTTAGGGCAGCACTTGGGCATGGAAGATAGCTAGGGACAGGGTTCAGCTAGGGCACAAAAACAATCACCAAAAAAACTTAAACACCATAGGCTAAACAAAATACCAAAGTTTTATTTTATCAAAAGTTGAATGCTTACAACAGGAAGAGGAGTGGGGTATTTGTAGAGTTGACATGCCTTCTCCTAATTAGGATAGGATCACATAATTTGAGTAGGAAAAGGGTTACAAACTTTGAATCCAATTACAATTCCCAAAGAACTTAGGATTAGAAATCCTTAATAGGTTAGGAAGGCATATTCCATGTTGACTTAGTCATCTCCCTCCCTCCTTTGACCGGTCAAACCACTTTGGATCCACTTGAATTTAGCTTGGACTCATGGGGTAGCAGCCAATGGGCATCCTCTTGGGCTTGGACGAATTTTAGATGGGCCCTGGTTGGCTTCCAAGGGCTGGGGCACATGGACATGGCATATTTTTGGCATCTTGGTTCTGGGGTGCATGGGCTTGACTTCTGGGCTTGGAATTTCTTGGCCTAGGGTGCTAGTATATCATTGAAATAATGGGGTGCCCTGGTCTGGGAATATACTATGGCATCTGGAGGGTATCAAAGCATCTGGAGGGTATCTAGGGCATCTGGAAGGAATCTTGGATCCTGGGGTGGCAAACAAGGGCCAACAAGCTAAAGTGAAGGCCTCTAGCTCCTAGATGAGGCCTGGTGGAACTCCAAAATAGGGTATCCTCTTCTCTTGTACAAAAATTGAATTGATACTGGACTGATACTCAAGTACAGGACTCAATGACTGGACCAGGATTGAGACAAATCAACTAGCCTTAACGTATTACAGGACTCAATTTTACTTGATTACAAAACTTTGACACATGGCTAAGCAAACCAGATAGGGCCCAGTAATCTATTTCTGATCTTGGTGCCCCGACCAATTCTCCCGGGGTGGGAGGAACTCGACCCTATCGAGTAAGGGTCAACTTGGCTCTCATATTGCTCAAGAAGGTCTAGGTTGAGGCACTGCAAATCCTCATGGGTGATCCACGAGTTCTCAGATTTTGGCCGACCTTGCCATCTGACCAAATACCTCTGATAACCTTTATTTTGGGTACTAATGGCTTGATCATCCAGGATTCGCTCAATCCTTTCCTCACTTATAGGCCAATTTGTTGGTGGACAGTCTAGGGTAGGTTCACTTTAAAAGGGAGGGATAAGCTTAAAGTGCTCGCTAGGTATCACTGCTGGCTCCCGGTACTTCATAAGGTTTGAAATATTGAAGGTGGAACTAATACCTAAATCTGGTGGCAACTCAAGCACATATGCATTGGATCCAACTCTCTTCATTATTCTAAATGGTCCAGCTTTGCCAGCATGAAATTTCTTTGTAGTCCCTAGAGGGAATTGCTTAGGCTTAAAGCCTGATCATCACAAAATCCCCTGCAGAAAACTTTTTAGCTTATTTTCGAGAATTAGCCAAGTTTTTATAGGGTACATTACTTATGTTCATCTTTTGGCTAATTTCTTGATGCAAATGTTGTGTAGAGGTCAGTGCAGGTGTAGATAGATGGATTAGGTTTGTGGACTGATTGGGCTCTTGGGACCTAAACCTAATAGACTATAGGCTCTCTAGGTTTGACTCTGGTTTGGCATGCATATGAAAAGTTAATAAGAACCCTTAATAGATGCCAAAGGATTTTTCATAAGTATGATGCAAACATGACAGGCTCAATGAATGCATGCAATATGCAAACCTCTGCATAATGCAGGATGGTTAAAGAAATATAAGAAAATTCAAGAAAATGCAAAAAATACGAGGTAGATTTAGTGTTAGTCTGGTGGGGTAGAAAGTAAAAAAAGGGTTCAGGGTTGACTAGAAGAAATAGGATGTACGAAAAGGTTTCAAGGATTCGACCTAGACTAATGAGGTTAACCTTATGGGGTTGAGGTGTGTCTACAGGGTTTGCATAATGGAAGAATGGGTCACTAATTTCAGGAAAAAGGTTCTCAATGGGAACTACATAAGGGAATTTATCCTAAGGGTACTGGGTTACAGAGATCAAGTCCTTAATAAACTCTTCTGGTTTATGAAATTCAGGACTAGGCTTTATAATTGGGCTTTCTTCTAGTGGCTCCTAAAGTAAGATCCTAATAGTAGTATCTGGGTTCTCTTCCTCTAACTGGTCATCCACTGCTGGTCCAGTTTGGATGTGTCAAGGTCAAGTAATTTTGGGTTGACTTTCATCAGGGTATGGTTAGGATTAACTAACTCTGGATTGGTCTCAGTCTGGGTACCTACTAGGTCAACTAATTCTAAGTGTTCTATGGATAACTTCTCTTCTTCTTCTTCATATTCATTTACTAAGCTCATATCAGCCTCATACACTTCCTCTTCAAGGTCATCCTTATGAACTAGTGGGGTGGTAAGAGGGGTTTGGCTAAGAAAAAATTGACTAGTGGATGGGGTAGCAAAGGTGGGTCGACTAAGGGTTATGGGTTCATAGATTATGGGTTCATAGGTTATGAGATCAGATCTATAGGTCAAATGGTCAAACCTATGGGTTGCTTGGGTATTTGATCAGATCATCTGGTTAATCTGGGTGGTTAATTGAGCAAACTGATTCTAGGATTGGGTTTTCATTTGGGCAAACTGGGTTTGGTTTTGGGTGTTCATTTGGGCTAACTGATTTTGAGTTTGGGTATTGGTATGGTTCAACTAGGCAAGCTGATCAGTCATGGCTTTCATGATGGCCTTAAAATTGGGATCCATGGTTGACCTCGGGTTAGGCTTAGACTGACTGTACTGGACTCCTGACCTGGTGGTCTGCAATCAATCAATCAATCAATGTGATGTGGTGCAACCAAGCATGCAAGGATCAGTAGTTCTAGGGTTTACTAGACCTAGAGCCAAAACTGAGTGGGTCGACTCAACTTACACCCAACTTAACAACTAATCTTTCCTCTGGCCAGGTAGGGGGTGGGAGTGTGGGAGGTCCCCTTGCTTTCGCAAGGACCTAATTAAAAACCATAACACCACTTAGGTCGTTTGACTCTGGACCCCCAGCCTTAGACACCAGATTCCAGTAATAGTTGAAGAATTGAATGTACTGGTTGGCCCACACAATTCGGACCCGACCTGTTGGTGTCACCTAGCCCACTAGGGCAAATTAAGTCTAATTAATTTTAATTAAGGCTTAGGTTAGGATGATGGTGGTTGTTTTGGGCCCAGGACAGGTGATGAAATCCTGCCCTGATTTGAGATATTGAATTGCCCTTAAGATTAGTTTAAAAGATGATGCACATTCAATGGCCCTGATGCAAACTAACAACAATCAGAAAAATAAAAATATTTTTGGGTATTTTATGAGATGGCAAGTTAGGTTTAAGTTGATTAGGTTAGCAAACAGAATTGGGCTTGGGGATTGAGGGGTTTGAAAGTTGGTTAGGTTAGGTTGAGTCAAGTATGCAGGATTCACATAATCAAAAAATTAGGGTTCAGATTGATACAGCATTTGATATGGATTTTGAAGCAGAAAAAATCTAAACAAATTCATAATAGAGGACGGACAGTTGTGATAATCTCTACCAAATTTGATGTGAAACAAAAATCAGATGATGATGCAACTCCTAGGGTATTTGGATTGATACAGAAATTTTAAGATTTTAGTTAGGGTTTCTAAGATGCCAAATTTTAGGACTTTTTAATTTCTATAGAAATAATTAAAAATTATGAAAATTAATAGGACAAAATATAGGACATGTAGTGCTAATTTCATAGAAAATTAAAATCCCTGGGTGGTCAAAATTGGATGAACCCTAGACACCTAATATAGAAGATAGGATGCAAAAAATCAGAGATGCAAGTTTTTTTTTGTGTTTTGATGAAGATGCAACTATCCTAAACTAGCTCTGATACCAAACTAATGCGGGATGAACCTAGGACTGATGCAGATGAAGAAAAAATAGAAAATCTATTTTTTTTTTTGTAATTTTATGGATTTAAGTTTGTAGGCTAATAACCCGAAAGCAAGTAAAGAATTGCAGGCAAACATGTAATGAAAGAAACTATCATACCCGCAAAAAGACACATGCAGAATAATAAAAGATAGGATCTCAGGAATTGAGAAACCCCTGGTTTAGGATAGCATACCTTCAACCAGTCAGAAATCAGGAAGGGGAAGGTTTGTACCAGGCAGAGATTGAAGATCCACCTGATGAAGAGTTCTCTCAGCACTCTGGATGGCACATGGAAGACAAGCTTGTTGTTCCCAAATCTAAAGGCAATATGGAATGGTCCTCAAAATAAAGAGGGCCTCTTCCTTGCAGGCGAATACCACGGGGATCCTGCAAGCGTCAAAGGTTAGTCAAAGAAACAATTAAATAAAGGAAAGAAAACTAGGTCTTAGAAGAAAGAAGGATTAGGGTTTAGAATTGCTTATGGCCTGGGGAAGAAGGATGCTTCTTAGCTGGGGATGGCCAAGCTTTTTCTCCTTGGGGCATGGAAGATGAAGGTTAGGGCAGCACTTGGGTGTGGAAGATAGCTAGGGACAAGGTTTGACTACGGCATAAAAATAATCACCAAAAAAACTTAAACACCAGAGGATAAACAAAATACTAGAGTTTTATTTCATCAAAAGTTGAATGCTTACAAGAGAAAGAGGGGTGGGGTATTTATAGAGTTGCCATGTCCTCTCCTAATTAGGATAGGATCACATAATTTGAGTAGGAAAAGGGTTACAAACTTTGAATCCAATTACAATTCCCAAATAACTTAGGACTAGAAATCCTTAATAGGTTATGAAGGCATATTTCATATTGACCTAGTCTTCTCCCTCCCTCCTTGAACCAGCCAAACCACTTTGGATCCACTTGAATTCAGCTTGGACTCATGGGGCAGCAGCAAATGGGCATCCTCTTGGGCTTGGACGAATTTTAGATTGGCCCTTGTTAGCTTCCAAGGGCTGGGGCACATAGACATGGTATATTCCTGGCATCTTGGTTCTGGGATGCATGGGCTTGACTCCTGGGCTTGAAATTTCTTGGCTTGGGGTACTAGTATATCTTCGGAATCATGGGGTGCCCTGGTATGGAAATATACTCTAGCATTTGGAGGGTATCAAGGCATCTGGAAGGAATCTTGGACCCTAAGATGGCAAATAAGGGCCAACAAGCTAAAGTGAAGGCCTCTGGCTCCTGGATGAGGCCTGGTGGAACACCAAAATAGGGTATCTTCTTCTCTTGTACAAAAATTGAACTGATATTGGACTGATACTCAAGTACAGGACTCAATGATTGAACCAAAGTGAGACAAATCAACTAGCCTTAACTTATTACAGGACTCAATTTTACTTGATTACAAAACTTTGATACATGGCTAAGTAAACTAGATAGGGCCCAGTAATCTATGTCTGATCCTGATGCTCCCACCAGTAGGGTTTCAGGAGAAAAGGGCTATTCATTCTACACATTGCTTGATATTACAAGACCCTTATATACCAATTATAATGGTTAAATAACCCAAGCCCAAACACTCCCTAGGCTAACCCACGTATGAGTGCACTCAACTCAAGCCCCTTCTTGCACCTAAACCTAGTAAAAAACTGAAAGGAACCATAAGCAGGCTATAGATATGCATTTGAAAATCTTTTCAACATGCATTGCAGCAGAAGAGTAAAGATTAAACTATTTTAATCAAAACATGATATTGAAACTTCTTTCTACATAGCCTACCAATGTAATATGACATGAACAGCAATGTATAATATAAAACATGAACCTACCGTATCAAACCTTTTGATGCACACCTTTTGAAGATGCAAAGAAACTCCTTGTTGCAGTGGAAGATGGAATGGATGATGCTTTCAAATCACCAACAGAAGAGGTGGATGAAGCTTTACCAGCCACACAATCATTTGGCCTCCACGGGTAGTTCACACCAGGGACTTGCTTGATCAACGCTTTTCGAAGTGCTAGCTTCCGAAACTCCTTGGTATCCAATTCTATTTCTTTGAATGTTGAGACTCCTTGCACCACCAAAGTACACAATGGAGGTGGGAAACACTTTGAAAAAAATCCTTCCCAAACTCTCTTTACTAGCCTAGAGCACTAGGCAATCGCACACCCAATACCCTTAGATCTCTCTTCCCAACTTTAGGTAGAAAACCATTCTAGCTTTCTCTCCTTTTTCTCTCAATTTCTGCAAAGCTTTTCTATCAAAAACCTTTCATTTTCTCTCCTTTTTCGCATCCTAAACAGCCCCTATCTTATAAGAGAGAGTGAGGAAGGTGGGTGAGAGTTATGGAGAGAGTTAGTGGGGAGGGAGATAAGGATAGCATTTATCCAACCATTAATTTCAAATATCATGTTAAATTCAAAAATTAAGCTGATAATATGAAATTAAATGATGTTTGAGTTTAAAACCCAATTTCAAACTCAGATGGATAAGGTGCACTAATTTTGGTTCCACCCGAGTTGAACCAAACCTAGTCCGAATCAAATCCGAATCGATTTGAGCTAGTAAATTTGCAACTCAATCAAATTGAGTTAAGAAGAAATCATATTGCATATTAGACCTCCAAGATATCATTAACAATTGATAATAATAATTTCACAACTTTTGCGATGTCAAGTGTTGACTCATGAGATAAGTCCATGTGTCGACACATTGAAATGTCGACACATAGGTAAAATTTTATCTTATGAAATTTTGACTCCTAGATGATTCCCAATCATCAATCGACTATTAGGTCAAGTAGTTGTCCTTATGGTGTGTGACCCCAGAGGTTCGAATACTAAGCCAATGGCACTGAAACAATTTCAGTACCAATCGAAGTCGCCATCTAGCAATGACACCCGTCATCAGATAGGTCAAAGTTGTAGAGCAACCATCAAAAACCTCTATGTTGATCCCTGGAATGATTTTGATGATCACAAAATATTAGAGCATATATATGTTACTAATTCTTTCAATTACTTGAGAAATTTTTGCAGGAAATTAGTTATCTTTAGTTTAATTGGTTTTCAAATTGGTTGAAAGGTAATTCAATATTGTATAGACTCCTATGTACTTTAAAATTATAAAAGCCCTAATTTTGGAGTAAGTAGATTAGCTCTCGTTGGATTCAATTGTTGAAGAATTTTGGAGAAGTTTGAAGCATTAATAAAGTTTTGGCAAGAGTCGACTCATGGATCAAGAGCCGACTCCTTATGGCACGGCATAAAAAGATTTTAGAGTTTCAGTACCTCGAGCTAATTCTAGCCCCAAGAGCCGACTCATGAAAAAACACTTGTTTTTGAAGTCTGAGATCTCGAGCTGACTCAAGCCCCAAGAGCCGACTCATCCAGAGTTATGTTTGTTGGTGACTGTGACTTCGAGTCGCCTCTGCCTTGAAGAGCCGACTGAAGAAAAATGCTATTTTGTATTGATTGAAGGTTCAAGCTGACTCCAGCATAAAGAGCCAACTCACACAGAAATTTTTTCTAGGCTATATGAGACTTCGAGCCGACTCATGGACCTCGAGCTGACTCGAGGGACCATTTTCTGCACTCTAACGGCTAGTTGCTGAAAGTGATTTTTGAACTTCAAATGGTCTCTAACAGCTCCTTCACGATTCTCTAGGCCCTACAATGGCTATATATCATGGAAAACTATAAAGGAAAGTATTTTTGATGGATTAAGAGATTTTTAAAAGGATTATTCATTGACTTATCTTGGGAATTTGAAAAGCTTTTAAGTCTTTCACCAACTCACTTCAAGAGCATTCAAGATATGATTCAAAGCTCTACCAACTTCTCTTCATCATTGAATCCACTCATAGAAGAAGCAAAGAAGTAGCTTGAAGTGCATTAAAATAGCATTCAAGGCTAGGCTTCATCTCGATCTTCATCGGCAACATTTAAACAAACTTGGTTTATTGTATAGTTGCTTATTATTTTTCTCATATCTTTATTTTCTCTCTAAGAACAGCAAGGGGCTGTGTCTTAAGAGAGGGTTAAAGGTTTCTAGGTGAACCTTGTAAAAACCTAAGTTGGGTTCTTGGTGATCCCGGTATAAAATCAAGTGTTAGGGTTTCTTTGGTAATCCCGTTTAAAACTAAAGGGAGTTGGGTTCTTGGTGATCCAGGTATATAACCAAGTGTTAGGGTTTCTTTGGTAATCCCATTTAAAACCAAAGGGAGTTAGGTTTTCTTTGGTGATCCCAGGAAAACCAAAGTGTATAGGTTTGGTTTGTGAGCCTGGTAAAACAATCCAACTGTATTCCGGTTTGGGGATATAGTGAAAATCCCAAGTACTTCTTGGGTAGTGGATGTAGGAGCCGGTTGCTCCAAACCACTCTAAATTTCCTTGTGTTTGTGCTTGTGCTTATTTTACCTTATTGCATTTACTTAATTACTTCCGCATTGCATTTTGCACCACAGCACCAAAAGGATTTCAAATTGCACATACTTGCTAAAAATTTTTATAATCCCAATTCACCCCCCTCTTGGGAAGCCATCTGGGCAACAAGTGGTATCAGAGCAGAGTCTCTAAAAATTATTTAGAGTAAAGATAGATGGCACATCCCATGAGCACTTCATTGGCCGAAGGCAAATCCACAAATCGACCTCCACTTTTCACCGAAACCAATTATACATATTGGAAGGCAAGGATGAAAATATACATTCAAGCCGTAGATTTTTATTTATGGGAAATTATTTTGAAAGGACCTCACACACCCACTGTTAGAATCAATGATACTGAGGTTCCTAAATCGGAAGAGGAATGGGATGAAAATGATATAAAATTAGTAGAGCTGAATGCCAAAGCTATGAATTTGTTGTATTGTGCTTTGGACCCAAATGAGTTTAACAAAATTTTGAGTTGTAATTCTGCTACACATGAAGGCACATCGCAAGTTAAAACTTCAAAAATCAATCTTCTTGTACACAACTATGAATTATTTAAGATGGATCCCAGTGAAACTATATCTGCTATGCATACATGCTTTACTGATATTATCAATGGTCTTAAAAGTGGTAGGACTTACACTAATGCTGATCTTGATCAAAAAGTTTTGAGAACCTTTCCAGATAAATGGGAAGCTAAAGTGACAACGATTCAAGAGGCAAAGGACCTGAACACCCTACCACTAGATGAGTTGCTTGGATCACTAATTACACATGAATTAGCCATGCAACAAAGAACTAATGAAGATTCCAAAAGAAAGAAAGCTATAGCCTTTAAAGCCACTGAAGAAGACAAGAATGAAGATTCAGATTCATTTGATGATGTTGATCTTGAAAATGATGAGATAGCCCTAGTAATGAGAAAATTTAAAAGGTTTATGGGCAGAAGAAGAACCAATAGATGGAGGAAGCAATTTAGAAAAGTAGAGTTTGGAAGAGAAAGAGAAAAGGACAAAGAAAAAGAGAAGGACAAAGACAAAGATCAAATCCCAATCTGCTATGGATGCAAGAAACCTGGACATATACATCCTGACTATCCAAAAGCTAAGAAAAAGATGATCAACAGAAAGAAGAAGAAGGCAATGCTTGCAGAATGGAGTGATAGCGATGAATCTACATCCACTGAAGAGGATGAAGAAATAACAAAAACTGCTCAGATCTATCTTATGGGTTTGGAGGATGAGGTAACTACTTCTGAACCTAATTTAGAATTTACATATGATGAGATGCATAATGCTTTCTGTGAATTATTAGTAGAATATAGAAAAGCTTGTTTGAAAATAAAAACTTTGAAAAACCATTATGACATAATTGAAAAGGATAAAAATGAATTTGGTGAAAGAAATAAGGTTTTGCAAAGGGAATTAAGTCTAATTTGTGAAAGAAGAGCTTCTTGAGAAAAATAAAAGTTTACAAAATAAAAAAGATGATTTGAAAAAGGAAGTTCAAAAGCTTAAGCCTTTAGTTGAAAAATTAACCTTGAGTTCCAATAAGCTTGAACTAATTTTGAAAGATCAAAGAAAGACAAATAACAAATTTGGAATTGGTTACAAAAGAATATCTTCAAATAAATTTTCTGCATCTACATCATATGCTCCTAAATTTATTACTTCAAAATAGTATATACCTAAATTTGCATCATCGTATACCTTTTATTCAAAGCCAAGAATTGTATGCTATGCTTGCAATAATATTAATCATAAGGCATTTGAGTGTCATTTGAAATATAATGGCAAGAAAAAAACCAAGAAAATTTGGGTTCCAAAAGGAGCCATTTTTACTAACTTGCAAGGACCCAAGAAAGCTTGAGTACCTAAATCTATTACCTGATTATTTTGCAGGGATGTCTTGCAGCCATAAATATAAAAAAAAGATGGTACCTTGATAGCGGCTGTTCAAGACACATGACAGGTGATATTGATCAATTCTTCATCCTAGAACAAAAAGATGGTGGAATGGTAACCTTTGGTGATAATCGCTAAGAATAATCAGTATTGGTAAAATCAAAATTACTCCTTCTACATTTATTGAAAATGTGTTACTCGTAGAAAAGTTAAAGCATAATCTTTTGAGTATTAGTCAACTTTATGATATTGGTTTTAATATTTTTTTCAAGTCCTCAATGTATATAGTAGTTGATCCACTTGACTCTAATACAATGTTCATTAGACATAAACTTGGTAATATTTATATAGTAGATCTTAATGATCTGGCTATGTCAAGCAACACAAGTCTTGTAGCAATGAATGACAAGAGCAAGGAATCAAGTTTACTATGGCATAGGCGACTTGGACATGCTAGTATGGACACCATTCCAAAACTTATTTCAAAAGATTTAGTTAAAGGTTTGCCGAAACTCAAAGTAAATTTTGATTATGTTTGCGATGCTTGTCAATTAGGAAAGAAAGTGAGGGGGAGTTTTAAATCCAAAAACATTGTTTCTACTACTAGACCCTTAGAGCTACTTCACATGGACCTATTTGGACCTACTAGGATAACAAGCCTAGGTGGTATGAAATATAGCCTTGTGATTGTAGATGATTTTTCAAGATACACATGGATTTTATTCATTACACATAAAGATGAAACTTTCAAAGTATTCAAAAAGTTCTATAAAAGAGTTTCAAATTTGAAAAATCTGTTTATTATTTCTATTCGTAGTGATCATGGCACTGAATTTGAAAATCAACATTTTGATCACTTTTGCACAAAGCATGGTATTGATCACAACTTCTCAGCTCCTAGAACACCACAGCAAAATGGTATTGTAGAAAGAAAGAATCGTACTTTGGAAGAGATGTCCAGAACAATGCTTTGTGAAGGAAATCTTCCAAAATACTTTTGGGTAGAAGCTATAAATACCGCTTGCTATATTTTGAACAGAGTTTTAATTAGACCTATCATTAGAAAAACCCCTTATGAACTGTAGAACAATAGAAAGCCTAATATTAATTATTTTCATATTTTTGGATGTAAATATTTTGTTCTTAATAATGATAAAGATAACCTTGGTAAATTTGATGCAAAATCCAAAGAGGCTATTTTTCTTGGATATTCTTTAAATAGTAAAGCCTATCGAGTTTTCAACAAAAGAACTTTGACTGTGGAAGAATCAATATATGTTGTTTTCAATGAATCTGACATTACATCTTCTAGAAAAGAAGATCGTGCTGATGATGATGCAGGTACACTAGAACATGGACTGAATGATTTGACTCTCAAAGACAAACAAACTAGTGAATAACGTGAAGAAGAGGTAAGCAAGAATCATGATGATATACCCAAAGAATGGAGGTATGTACACTCACATCCCAAAGAACTAATTATAGGAGACCCATCTCAAGGTGTTAGAACTAGAGCTGCACATAGAGATGCACATGACTTGATTGCTTTTGTTTCTCATGTAGAACCACACACTATAGAAGAAGTTGAATCTGATCCTAATTGGATGTTAGCCATGCATGATGAGTTAAACCAATTTAGGAGAAATAATATTTGGACTCTAGTAGAAAGACCTAATGATTATCCTGTTATAGGAACTAGATGAGTTTATAGAAATAAACTTGATGAGCAAGGTAATGTAATTAGGAATAAGGCTAGACTGGTAGCATGAGGTTATAATCAAGAAGAGAAAATAGATTTTGATGAGACATATGCACCAGTAGCTAGGTTAGAGGCTATTAGATTACTATTAGCATATGCATGCTTTATGAATTTCAAATTATTTAAAATGGATGTAAAGAGTGCATTTTTAAATGACTTTTTATCTGAAGAAGTTTTTGTCAAACAACCACCGGGTTTTATTGATCACACATTTCCAAATCATGTTTTCAAATTAAATAAAGCTTTATATGGTATTAAACAAGCACCTAGAGCCTGGTATGATAGACTAAGTAAGTATTTAATTGTCAATGATTTTGTAAGAGGTAGTGTTAATACTACACTATTTATTCAAAGAAATGATAATGATATTTTAGTCATTCAAATTTATGTTGATGATATTATATTTGGATATATTGATGAATCTTTATGTCAAGACTTTGCTAATTTAATGCAGGGTGAATTCGAAATGAGCTTGATGGGTGAGCTGAGTTACTTCCTCGGGCTTCAGATCAAACAATCTAAGGAAGGTATCCTGATCAACCATGCCAAATATATTAAAGAGATTATCAAAAAGTTTGGCATGGAATCAAGCAAAGAAATTGGAACACCCATGAATCCTACATGTAGACTTGATAAAGATAAAAATGGCATAAATATTGATCAAAAGCTGTATAGAGGTATGATCAGTTCTTTACATAATTTAATAGCCAGTAGACCTGATATTTTATTTAGTGTTTGTATGAGTGCATGTTTTCAATCTAATCCAAAAGAGTCACATATCATAGCTGTTAAAAAAATCATTATGTATCTTAAAGGCACATGCAATCTAGGATTATGGTATTCTAAGCATATATCTTTGAAATTAATTAGCTATTCTGATGCTGATTATGGAGGCTGTAAAATTGATAGAAAAAGCACAAGTGGCACTTGTCAATTTCTTGGTGTCAACTTGATTTCATGGCATTGTCGTAAATAAAACTCTGTAGCACTATCTACTGCTGAGGCAGAATATATGGCTGCGAGGAGCTGTTGTGCACAAGTGTTGTGGAACAAGCAACAACTAGAAGATTATGGTATTGTCCAATCCAAAATTTCTATTAACTGTGATAACACTAGTGCTATTAACTTATCTAGAAATTCAATTCAGCATTCTCGAACTAAGCATATAGAAATTAGACATCATTTCATTCGAGATCATGTTTTAAATAATTTTGTTAAATTAGAATTTATACCTACTGAAGATCAACTTGCTGACATTTTTACTAAACCCTTTAGTCAAGATAGATTTGAAAAGATTAAAGGTGAATTAGGCCTGTGTGACCCATTCTGAAAGTTTTTGACCTAATTTCTTAAAAATAAGGAAAAATTATCTAGACATTTCAAATTTCCTTCTAGAGCTTATGACAACCTCCTTTAGTTATAAGAAACCCATAGAAATTTATTTTACCTTTTTTCGAGTTTTGACCTAAATTTAGGCTTGAGCTGACTCAAGACACCAGGTGTTTCGGCGAGCTAACTTGAGAGTCGGGCCGAGGGTTTTTAAATAGGGCATCATAGGTTTGAATCTTTAATTTCTTTCTGCCTTTTCATTTTCCCTTAGCCGTCTCCTCTCTCTAACCTAAGAAAAGCTCCTAGAACACCTCTACATCTTTCCAAAACCCTAATCTAACCTAGATGGCTCATAGGAAGGCTGTAGCCAAGAAACCTAGAAGAGTTGTTCGGTCAGTAGCAGAGGAAAGGACCAAGCGAAGGTTGGACACCTCAAATCCGGCAAAGGAACATCAAGAAGAGCATGAAGAAGAAGAAAAAGCTCCAAGCCATGTAATCTTGATAGGAAATAGGCAAGTAACCTCTGGGAGATGCATAGATTTTACATTTCTAGAACAAGAGAACTTGCATATTGGTGTTGGTTGATTAGACAAGGTTGGAAGGATTTTTGTATGCTTAATCTTCTTACGTATCCTAACCTTGTTAGATAATTTTTTGAGAATATGTCTTTGTGTGCATTTCATATTGAAGCTACTGTGAAGGAGAAACATATAGAAATCAGTGAGCAAAAGTTATCTAGTGTTCTTCAAATACCAAAAGAGGGTGAGAGCTACTTAGTGTTGAAGGACAAATAGAAGACTTTGAGAATTATGCTTGAAAGAACAAATGTGAAAGGAGTGATTCATGTTAGAGCCAACCAACTCTCTTAGAGATGAGGTTTCTACATAACATTATTAGCCGCATTTTTCTATCCCGGACTGAGAGATTCGACTGGGTGAGCAAGAGAGACCTAGTATTCATAAGATGCTTAGTTGAGGGGGAGGCCCTCAATTTATCGTTTATTATGTTATAACATATGAGGGAAGTTGCTCGGAGGACACGAGCATGTCTTCCGTATGGGATGGTGTTTACCCTACTGTTTTAGGATGCCCAGGTTGATTTATCTAGAGAGGACAGCATACCACTATTGCATACAGACAAATACAACTTGAAGTCTTTGACCTAGATGGGATTTATAAAGGTTGAGGGTCACTGGATTAGGAAGAGTTCAAGGCTTTCAGTGACTCATTCAGATGATGACTTAGGTGAGGATGATCAGGCAGCATAGGGATAGGATGCAGAGGCAGAGACACATGTTGACGAGGCTGGACCTTCAGAGCCAGCTCCTTCTGCTCCTCGATCACCTATCAGAGGATCGACAGCTGTTAGACCAGGTGATGATGATAGACTGTAGCATATACTGGATGAGATCTCTAGTCTTTAGAGATGGAGATCAGAGACTGATGACAGGATATCTGCACTTCAGTCAAAGATGCACCAGGGTTTTCAAGACATCATGACTATTCTTCAGTAGATTTCAGTAGCTAGTCACTCTGCACCTACTCCTTCTACAGCAGCACCAGACATTGGCACAGATTATGGCAGGGACAGGCAGCATACTTCACTGACATTCCTGCAGATGCTACTCCTACTAAGGTTGGGACTACTACTGAGATTCCGAGTTTTGATGTTGGAGACACTCCGACGACAGAGATTTTGTCTACTACCAGCACCCTCTCCTTATCTTTTGATCCTCCTACTGCTCGACCTACTCCTATTGTGATTTCCTCTAAGTCTAGAGTTAGAGCTAAACCTAAAACTTCTAGGACTACTACTCCTGTTTGGACCAGAATGAGGGACCTTAGGCCTAGGTTCCTTAAATTCAGGCCTGCTCCAAGCAATTTAGAGGTCGGTTCGTCCTCTAGTGAGGAAGAGCCTAATGATGATGACCCTAGTCCTTCATTTTGATGTTTTAGGACTTTATGTTTATCATGTTTTGTTGTTGTGATACTACTTTTGTCGTGCCGTGGTACTTTTATATTGTATCACTCTTGTACTAACACTTTTCATATATATACATATCTTTTTTTAAGATACATCTGATACATGTTGTGAATGACTTATTTTGTGAATGAATGTTCTCCTTTTTTACATATTTTTTGTTGATGACAAAAAGGGGGAGAAGAGAGAAAGCATGAAAATATGAATGAAGTATGAAAATGTGAATGAATGTGCATAAAAGTGTGAATATGAAAGTAAACATGAAGAAAATATTACTACATTAGTAAGGGAGAGCTTGTGTTAAGTTTTCATTGAAACTTACTTCAAATACAGGTTAATTTTGTGAAGTTTTGATAATTAGTACTTAGAGGATACATTATGATACATTGTGTTGATACTTAATGCACATACGATACATTGTGTCAATACTCTTCAGTTTAACAATTTGATACTCAATTTGGTTTGATACACACTATGTCTAATATTCTTCGATACATAGTAAATATAAAGTGTTTTTAAATCCTGTTCATGCCCAGTATTTTGTCATCATCAAAAAGGGAAGATTGTTGACCCCTGGAATGATTTTGATGATCACAAAATATTGGAGCATGTATATGTTACTAATTCTTTCAATTACTTGAGAAGTTTTTGCAGGAAATTAGTTATCTTTAGTTTAATTGGTTTTCAAATTGGTTGAAAGGTAACTTAATATTGTATAGACTCTTATGTACTTTAAAATTGTAAAAGCCCTAATTTTTCAACTATGTAATCTTGTAAAAGGGCTGTAAAATTGTAAAAATAAGAGTGAGTAGATTAGCTCTCGTTGGATTCAATTGTTGAAGAATTTTGGAGAAGTTTGAAGCATTAAATGAAGTTTTGGCAAGAGCCGACTCATGGATCAAGAGCCAACTCCTTATGGCATGGCACAAAAAGATTTCAGAGTTTCAGTACCTCGAGCCGACTCAAGCCCTAAGAGCTGACTCGTCTAGAGTTATGTTTGTTGGTGACTGTGACTTCGAGCCGACTCTGCCTTGAAGAGCTGACTCAAGGAAAATGTTGTTTTGTATTGATTGAAGGTTCGAGCCAACTCGCACAGAAATCTTTTTTAGGCTGTCTGAGACTTTGAGCTGACTCATGGACCTTGAGCCGACTCGAGTGACCATTTTCTGTACTCTAATGGCTAGTTGCTGAAAGTGATTTTTGAACTTCAAATGATCTCTATCAGCTCCTTCACGATTTCCTAGGCCCTACAATGGCTATATCTCATGGAAAACTATAAAGGGAAGTATTTTTGATGGATTAAGAGATTTTTTAAAGGATTATTCATTGACTTATCTTGGGAATTTGAAAAGCTTTCAAGTCTTTCACCAACCCACTTCAAGAGCATTCAAGATAGGATTCAAAGCTCTACCAACTTCTCTTCATCATTTAATCCATTTAAGAAGAAGCAAAGAAGCAGCTTGAAGAGAATTAAAAGAGCATTCAAGGCTAGGCTTCTTCTCGATCTTCATCGGCAACATTTAAACAAATTCGGTTTGTTGTACAGTTGCTTATTATTTTTCTCATATCTTTGTTTTCTCTCTAAGAACAGTAAGGGGCTGTGTCTTAAGAGAGGGTTAAAGGTGTTTAGGTGAACCTTGTGAAAATCTAAGTTGGATTCTTGGTGATCCCGGTATAAAATCAAGTGTTAGGGTTTCTTTGGTAATCCCGTTTAAAACCAAAGGGCGTTGGGTTCTTGGTGATCCCGGTATAAAACCAAGTGTTAGGGTTTCTTTAGTAATCCCGTTTAAAACCAAAGGGAGTTGGATTTTCTTTGGTGATCCCTGTAAAATCAAAGTATATAGGTTTAGATTATGAGCCTGGTAAAACAATCCGACTGTATTCTGGTTGGGGGATATAGTGGAAATCCCAAGTAGTTCTTGGGTAGTGGATGTAAGAGCCGGTTGCTCCGAACAACTCTAAATCTTCTTGTGTTTGTGCTTGTGCTTATTTTACCTTATTGCATTTACTTAATTACTTCCGCATTGCATATTGGACCACAACACCAAAAGGATTTCAAATTGCATGTACTTGCCAAAAGTTTTTATAATCCCAATTCACCCCCCTCTTGGGAAGCCACCTGGGCAATACTCTAGCATATGGTTACTATATAATTCATCCCTTTGACCACTTAATGCTCTTGATGACTTAAAGTTAGACTGCCAACCCTAGATCAGCTCATCCAAACATATGTCTCAATTTTGCAAGTTCAATGACTCTTCATTAGAACTACCCTGGCCAAGGTTTTGCTATATTGAGACATCATTCAGTCATTCACTCCAATCAATTTGGAGAGTTCAATCCCATCTTGATCCTACCATTGCTCCATAAGTACTTGATTGTACTTAGCATCCATTTAAGACTGAATTAAAAATTCGGGGAGTCTGGTGCCAAAGCACAGTGAGTTGCTTACAAGCTACTCTGGTGATCTCAAGTCTGAGGGGCACATATATCTATATCCCTTCACGAACAGCCCTTTGATAGAAAAGGGAGTTCGTTAGGTTGGTCACATTCAGTGTAATATCATACACTCCACTTGCATGTCATACCAATGTCTCCACATTCCTTAGTTAAGAGGATAACCAAACTATATGACATATAACGATCTATACTCGATACATAGTCATCCTAAAATAATGTATCATTCGATCGTGAACAATTTAAGAACTACTCGATATATCCTCTCTATATCGAGAGTAAGGAAGTTCTAAGGACTTTATCATACAAGAGTTCATATTAAAGAAAATGCACCTATGATGAACTACCAAAAGATAACTTTTATTTATATCAAAACTCATATCCAATATACAAATAGCACAACCATCTATAGCCTAAACAATTGGCTTTGGGACACAATTCCCAACAACTCCCACTTGGACGAAAGCCAATCAGTATAGAATTGCATTCCCATTTTTCAATTACAATCTTTAAACTGTTGAATTTCGACTGCTTTAGTGAAGGGGTCGGCCAGATTTTCCTTTCCATCGATCTTCTGAAGGTCGATGTCCCCTCATGCTACAATCTCTCGCACGAGGTGGTAACGGTGCGGAATGTGCTTGGTGCACTGATGGGACCTTGGCTCTTTGGCTTGAGCTATGGCTCCAGTGCTGTCATAAAATACTGGAATAGGGCCATCCAGGAAAGGTGCCACTCCTAGCTTGCCTAGGAATTTTTGTAGCCACACAGCTTCCTTCGCTGCATCTGATGCTGCAATATATTCTACTTCGCAAACCGAGTCCGCCACTGTGTTGTTTGGAACTTTTCCAGTAGATAACTCCTCCATTTAGGATAAATACAAAACTCGACATACTTTTACTATCATCTCTATCTGATTGAAAACTTGAATTGGTATAATCGACAAGTTTTAAGTCAAGCTCTCCATAGATAAGCCATTGGTCTTTAGTATTTCTCAAATACTTTAGGATGGTTTTTACCACCTTCCAATGCGCTTCACCAGGGTCAGACTAGTATCTGCTCACTACTCCTAGTGAGTATGCCACATATTTTCTAGTACATGTCATTGCATCATTATAGATCCCACTTCCAAAGCATATGGGACTCTAATCTACTCATATGCTCTCTCTCCTCAGGAGTTGATGCACAATCCTTTTTGGAGAGAGTAATTCCATGGCCTATCGAAAGATAGCATTTCTTGGAATTTTTCATGCTGAACCGTTTCAGCATAGTATCAATGTACGTTGACTGGGACAGTCCCAGAAGTCTCAAAGATCTATCTCTATAGATCTTTATCCCTAGGATATAGGAGGCTTCACCCAAATCCTTCATACAAAACTGAAATGACAACCAGACCTTTATTCTCTACAGTGCATGGATGTCATTCCTGATTAAGAGAATGTCATCTACATAAAATACAAGGAATACAACCACCAAACCATTAGCCTACTTATAAATGCAAGGTTCTTCTTTGTTCTTAATGAAGCCATATGACTTGATACACTTATCAAATCGCATGTTCCAACTCCGAGATGCCTGCTTCAGTCCATAGATAGACCTTTGCAGCTTGCAAACCTTTGAGTCATCTATGGATGTGAACCCTTCAAGTTGTATCATATGCACCTTCTCTTCTAGCTCACCATTTAGGAAGGCTGTTCAGACATCCATTTTCCAGATTTCATAGTCAAAGTATGCAGCTAAAGCAAGCATTATCTGAATGGATTTGAGCATTGCCATAGGAGAAAATGTCTCATCATAGTCAATACCATAATGTTGACGATACCCCTTGGCAACCAGACGGGCTTTGTAGATCTCTACCCTTTCGTCTGTGCCCTATTTCCTTTTAAAAATCCATCTACACCCAATGAATTTTATCTCTTTAGGTGGATCAACTGATGTCCACACATTACTGATCTTCATGGAGTCCATTTCAGATTTCATGGCTTCTAACCACTTATTAGAGTCGGACCTTTATAGAGCATCCATATAGATGATCAGATCCTCATTATTTTCATCAAGTTCAATGGGATCTCCATCCTGGACCAAGAAACTGTAGTATCTGTCCGGTTGATGTGGTACTCTACCGGATCTCCTTAATAAGTGCTCAATGGGCTCCGTATTTGAATTAGTCAAATCTGGTTCTGAGGTGTCTCCGAAATGTGTTGGTTCTTCTACCTGTTGAACTTCACTAAGTTCAATCTTAGTGGCTACAGTTCCTTCACTAAGAAACTCCTTTTTCAAAAAGATAGCCCTAAACCAACAAATAGCTTTTGTTCATCAGGAAGGTAAAAGAAATACCCTTTAGACTCTTTCGAATATCTAACAAATAGGCACCAGTCAGACCTAGGTCCTAGTTTATCAATCTGCAAATGCTTAACATAGGCCTAACACCCCTAGACCCTAAGGTGTGAGAGCAACGATTTTCATTCAGACCACATCTCATATGGAGTCCTGTCCATAGACTTGCTAGGAGACTTATTAAGAAGATAACAAGCATTCTCCAGGGCATAACCCTAGAAAGAGATAGGCAGAGTGGCAAAGCCCATCATGGACCGGACCATGTCCAACAAAGTCCTATTCCTCCTTTCAGACACATCATTCAGTTGGGGTGTCCTCGGAGGTGTCCATTGAAAGAGAATTCCATTCTCTTGAAGATAAGTTAGAAACTCACTCGAAAGATATTCACCTCCTTGATCAGATCAAAGAGACTTTATACTCTTTCTAGTTTTCTTTTCAACTTCATTACGATATCATTTGAACATTTCAAACGACTTAGACTTTTGTCTCATAAGATAGACATAAATGAACCTAGATAGGTCATCTATAAAAGTAATGAAATAATTATACCTATCTCTAGCACTGACATTCATAGGTCCACATATATCTGTATGTACTAGACTAAGAATTTCTTTGGCTCTTTTACCTTTTCCAGAAAAAGATGACTTGGTCAATTTTCCAAGTAAACATGATTCACAGGTAGGCAATGATTCAAAATCATTTACCTTTAAGAGACCTTCTTGTCTTAACCTGTTTATCCTGTTCTTGTTTATATGACCTAGCCTATAGTGCCAGAGATAAGCATCACTAACATTATCCATTCTAGGATGTTTGCTTGTCGTGTACATTACCCTCACAGGCTGTGATAGCAAATAAATGATGTTTACCAAATTTCCATTCATTACAACTAAACCATTCAAAGTAATGTTGCAAACATTTCTCTTTATTGAAAGTTCAAACTATTCTTTGGCCAACAAGCCTACAGAGATAATATTTATAGGAAATGTAGGACAATAATGGCAGTCATGTAAAATGACTTTACAAGATTCAAAAACAAGAGAGAAATCTCCTAACGCCAGAACCGAAACTCGACTTCCATCTCCAATGTTTAGATTCCTTTTGCCATCCTCGAACCTCCTACTAATTTGAAGTCCCTGCAATTTGTTGCAAATATGGTAAGGACTCCCAGTATCAAGTACCCAATTAGTAGTATCGCAAAAAGTATAGGTACAGGAATTTATCATATAAATATATTGAGCAGCAACATCTTGTTGCTTCCTCTTCTTCAACCTGTTTGGGTCAAGTGATGCAATATACAGAGGACAATTCCTCTTCCAGTGACCCTGCTTGATGCGGGACAGAACGGGGGATCGCTGACGAGCATAGAAGTCACCAGGGGATTAGAGCGTGCACTCAAGAACAAGGAACCAGGGTATCACACCCACTCCAATTCGGAGAAAAAACTCAAAACTCAGATCAAAATAACTTTAATTTGTATTCATAAGAGAAAAGATACTTCATACAAGAGGAGAGGGATGGTATTTATAGATTCACCCCAGGGTACATGACTTGAGGGCTAAGAAATCCTGACTTGTGGGCCAAGAAATTCTAGTGGACCTGGTCAACAGTGGGCCTTTGTCTTAGGCTGGAGCTCTCTCTTGGGGGCTTGAGGCATGAAAGGGTCCAGGTGCATGAAGGCCAGCTCTAGTTGGGGGGCCTGGTGAATCTCCTGGCTGTGAACTCTCCTCTTGTACATGACCTGAATGGACTCGATCGGGCTTGATTGAACTAAAATGACTGGACCTGACTAAGACTCAAATGACTCAGTTCACTCACTTTATTATAGGACTCAATTGGCTCACTTTGACTCAAGTGACACAGGACTAATGGACTCAAGTAAAATAAAATAAAATGGCTTTCGGTCCCTATCATTCTCCTGCGGTGGGGAGAACTCGACTCCATCGAGTTAGGCTCAGCGAGGGTTTGACGGAACCGACACTAATCAAATTAAAGCAAAAAGGCTAGGATCAAATTTTTTTTTCCACCTTTCTTTCGTTTCTTTTTATTTTCACTTTTTTTTCATTGATTTTCTTTTTTTTATTGGCTGCTCTGAGATCAGTGTGGCTTTGAAGATTGTGCAGTGCTGAGATTCGTGCTGCTCCAGAAAGCATGCTGCTCTAGAAATCGTGCACTTTCATGTTCGTGCTGGACTTCTTTCTTCTCCATGGACCGAAGGTTGGAATGGAGCAAGGGGGAGGTCTTCCGACCGGATCTCACCAGTGATGGCACCGGAGGGTAGGCAGCAGCGCGAGGAGGCTTCACCGGTGGGCTTCGTCGTCAACTATGCTGAGAATGATAGGGCTGCTTCCTCACGGACCGCTATAGGGTGGAGTAGGGGAGGGAGTCCGGGGGGGCACGGGCCGGTGTTGGTACCGGGTGGAGGACGATGCCCGCAGGGAGGAAGAGGGCCAGACGGTCGGGGTTCCGGTGGCAGGCGGCATCGGGTGGATCTGTGACACAGGCGTGCGGTGGCGGGCATGCGGTGATCGTGGGCTGTGATCAGGCTTCATGGTGGAGGCGTCAAGAAGGACATTGCTGAACTTGATGTCTCGGTGGATGATCTGGAGGCGATGGAGGTAGGCGAGACCGGAGAGGACATGGCAGGCAATGTCGGTGAGGGCGAGCTCGGAGGCGATGCGGCGACCCTCGAGGGAGCCGCCATCCATGTATTCGAGGAGAATCTCAATCTCGCCAGCCCGGTCGTAGAACCCGTGGCAACGGACCATGTGGGGTTATCGACGGTACGGAGGATCTCGATCTCGTGACAGATCTGGAGGCCGACGACGTCCTCATGGTTGCCCTGGATCACCTTAAGGGCATAGATCTGGCCAGAGGGGCAGTCGTGGACCATCCAGATAGTGCCACCGATGCCGTTGCCGATGCGGCAGAGCGCTCGAGGTCAGCGAACCCCGATGTCTGGGTGGAAGCAGAGGAGGTGGTAGGAGGCTTAGGACCACCGGGGATGGAGAAAGAGGTGGGGACAGAGGGAGGAGGGAGGGGGAGGGGTATGGCGAGGGACATGAGATCTCGCTAGGGGAGGGGGTTGGGGCGTCGACTACAGGCGGTGAACAGGAACAGGGCATCGACCGGCAAGGGACAGGAGGCTTCACGTGACGGAGGTGGAGGAGGGGTTCGGGCATGAACTTCTGGATCGGCATCGGTGGAGGCGTGCTTCACGGGCAATGGAGCAGGGATGACGGCACAGAGAAGAGTCGGGAAGAAGAAACATACCCTAATCCATCTGGGCTCTGACACCAAGTTGATGCGGGACAGAGCGGGGGATCATTGACGAGCGTAGAAGTCATTAGGGGATTAGGGCGTGCACTCAAGAACAAGGAACCAAGGCATCACACCCACTCCAATCCAGAGAAAAAACTCAAAACTCAAATCAAAATAACTTTAATTTGTATTCATAAGAGAAAAGATACTTCATACAAGAGGGGAGGGGTGGTATTTATAGATTCACCCCAGGGTACATGACTTGAGGGCTAAGAAAACCTGACTTGTAGGCCAAGAAACCATGGTGGACCTGGTCAACATTTGGCCTTTGTCTTGGGCTAGAGCTCTCTCTTGCGGGCTTGGCGGCATGAAAGGGTCCAGGTGCATGAAGGCCATCTCTAGTTGGGGGGCCTGGTTAATCTCCTAGCTGTGAACTCTCCTTTTGTACATGACCTGAATGGACTCGATCGGGCTTGACTAAACTAAAATGACTGGACCTGATTAAGACTCAACCAACTCAGTTGCCTCACTTTATTATAGGACTCAATTGGCTCACTTTGACTCAAGTGACATAGGACTAATGGACTCAAGGTGATCTATTGTAAAATGGCCAGTACCCACTAGTGTCCATGAAGTTAGAAGTTTTCATGGTCTAGCCACTTTCTATAGAAGATTTATTAGGAAATTTAGCACCATAGTAGCACCAATTACTGACTGTATTAGGAAGGGTAGTTTTGAATGGACCAAATCTGTAGATAGAGCTTTCCTAGAGATTAAAGCAAAGATGACACAAGCACCCATATTGAGGTTACCTGATTTCACCAAAGTTTTTGAGGTAGCTTGTGATGCTTTAGGAGTAGGCATAGGAGGAGTCCTGAGCCAAGGGAATCACCCAGTAGCTTTTTTTAGTGAGAAACTTAATGAGGCTAAATTAAAGTACTCAACCTATGACAGAGAGTTTTGTGCGGTAGTACAAACTCTTAGATACTAGAGACATTATTTACTACCCCAGGAGTTTGTTTTATACTCTGATCATGAAGCACTCAAATTTTTGAGCTCCTAGAAGAAACTAAACCCTAGGCATGCTAAGTGGGTAGAATTTATACAAGCCTATACCTTTGTACTTAAACACCAAGCTAGAACCGAAAACAAGGTAGCAGATGCCCTTAGCAGACGAGCCTTACTGTTGAATACCATTAGCACTGAAGTCATTGGATTTGATAGGTTAAAAGATGAATATGCAACATGTCCAGACTTTAGTGACATTGTCCAATCCTTAGCCCAAGGGCCATCTAGTACCCATAATGAATATACCCTTCAAGATGGTTATTGCTTAAGAACAATAGACTTTATATTCCCAGAACTTCACTTAGAGAATTCTTAGTTTAGGAAACCCATGCTGGAGGCCTTGCTGGTCATTTTGGAAGAAATAAGACTATCTCAGCTGTAGAGGACCAGTTCTTTTGGCCTAGTTTGAAGAGGGACGTTGCCAATATAATGTCCAGATGTAGAACTTGTGCTGTTGCAAAACAGTAGAAACAAAATACTAGATTGTATACCCCTCTACTCGTACCAGATCATCCATGACAGGACTTAAGTATGGACTTTGTTTTAGGCCTATCCAAGACCCTCAGGAAATATGATTCAATATTTGTAGTGGTAGATAATTTTTCTAAAATGGCCCATTTTATACCCTGCTCTCAAACCTTTGATGCATCCAGAGTAGCCCGTCTTTTCCTTGACCAGGTGGTTAGATTACATAGATTGCCTAAAACAATAGTGTCAGATAGGGATGTCCGCTTTACTAGTTACTTTTGGAAGACCCTTTGGCACTTATTAGGAACCAAATTGAAATTTTCCATCGCTTACCACCCATAGACTGATGGTCAAACCGAGGTAGTGAACAGAAGCTTAGGAAACCTTCTTAGATGCCTCGTAGGTGAACATACGGGAAATTGGGATCTATTGTTACCCCGAGCTAAATTTTCTTATAATAGTTCTATTAATAGGTCCATAGGGAAGAGTCCTTTTGAGGTTGTGTATGGATACAAACCCAATAAACCTCTTGATTTGATCCCCTTATCCTCATATGCATGAGTTTTTTAATCAGCTGAGTCTTTTGCACAGCATGTTAGGGAATTGCATCAAGAAATTAGCCAAAATATAAACCTAAGTAATAAATTATATAAGAACTTGGCTAATTCTCGAAAAAGAGCTAAAAAGTTTTCTGCAGGGGATTTTATGATGATCAGGCTTAGGCCTGAATGGTTCCCTCTAGGGACCGTAAAGAAACTTCAAGCTCGCAGAGCTGGCCCATTTAAGATAATCAAGAGAGTTGGGCCCAATGCCTATGTGTTTAAGTTACCACCCGACTTAGGCATTAGTTCCACCTTCAACATCTCAGATCTTGTAGAGTACAGGAAGCCAGTAGCGATTCCCAGCGAGCCTTTTGGACCTATCCCTTCCCTTGAGAGTGAACCTGCCCTGGAGTGTCCACCAACCAATTGGCCAAATAATGAGGAAAAGATCGAGAGAATCCTGGACGATCAAGCCATATGTACCAGAATCATAGCTATCAGAGGTACTTGGTCCGGTGGCAAGGTCAGCCAGAATCTGAGGACACGTGGATCACTCATGAGATCTGCAGTGCCTCAACCCAGAACTACTCGGGCACTATGAGAGCTAAGTTATCCCACACTTGATGGAGTCGAGTTCCTCCCATCCCAGGAGAATTGGTGGGGGCATCAAGATTAGACACAGATTACCGGGCCTTATTTGGTTTACCTAGCCATGTGTCAAATTTAGTAATCAACTAGAATTGAGTCCTATAAAAAGTTGAGGTTAGTTGATTTGTCTCAACCCTCAACCTAGTTAGTATTTTGAGTCCTGTACATCAATTATGAGTCCAGTATGAGCCCAATTTTTATACAAGAGAGGAGGTCACCCTATTTCGGAGTTCCACCAGGCCACTTCCAGGAGTCAGAGGTTGCTATATCAACCCGTTGGATTTTGTGTGACAACCCAGGATCCAAGATGCTTCCAGAAACCCT
Source organism: Areca catechu (assembly GCA_021397845.1). NCBI lineage: Eukaryota > Viridiplantae > Streptophyta > Magnoliopsida > Arecales > Arecaceae > Areca > Areca catechu. The sequence continues at coordinate 24,501,433 of CM038048.1, forward strand.
TATTCTTTCTAGATGTCCTCCAGATGCCCAGATTCCTCCCCAAATGCCTGAGCATATTTCTAAACTTGGGAATCCATCACTCCAGAGGTCCACCTGCATCCTAGCCCAAAGAAATCAAGCCCAGGTGCCAAGCCCAAGGCCTTAAGAAGCAAGATTCCAAGGAATATTCCTGCTACTATGCTACCAAGCCATCCTAGCTTCCAAAGGCCCAAACCCATGCACCCAAGCCCCTTTGGGCCATCCCCTTGCTGCTCCTAGAGGCCCAACACGTCCCCCTAAGCATTCTTGAAGTGTTGACCATGTCCAAAGAGGTTTGACCAAGTCCAAGTTGAAGAGAAGAAGGAGAAGACCAATTTTATTCCTAACATAGTTAGGATTTCTAATCCTTTTAAATTTTGTAATTCTAACCTAGCTAGGAGAGGACTTGTATTCCAATTTAAAAAAGGATTTGTAACCCAAGTGTAACCATGGTTAGTGAGGACATGGAAACTCTATAAATACCCCACCCCTCCTCCTCTTTAAGCATCTCTTTCTTATGAATAAACCTTGCTGAAAATTGGATTAATTACCTTGTGTTTGAGTTTTGGTTCTCTCTTTGAGTGCTCTCCTTGTGTTCCTGGATCGAATCCCTGCTACCTTAGTGTCCTTTTGTATCCCTAGAGATCAGCCATGCCCAAGGAATTGAAGCCCTTTCTACCATCCAAGTCCAAGAGCTTCGTCTTCCCCAGCTGCCATCTTCTAATCCTAATCCTGAATCCTTTTAATTCTTTTTCTTAATTTTTAATTGCTGTTTTGATTAACTCTGATGTTTGCAGGATCCCTGAGGTGCTTCCCCTCCCTTGAGGAGGCCTTCTTTGCTGTCCAGACTACCCAGATTTGCCATCAGATTCAAGGGAAACAAGGCTTCTTCTTCCAGGCTCCAATCAGAGTTGTGAGTGATCCCTGCTGCTACTGAATCTTCAAATCTCTGACTGGTAAAAATCCTTCCCTTCTCTTATTATCTAATTTGCTTGAAGTTAACTATCCTAAGCCGGGAATTCCTTAATTTTCGGGTCCTGTCTTTAGTTATCTTGCATGATTCAGCCTGCGACAAGTTAATTCTTAGAATTGCTAAATACCTGCTAGTTCTTTACTTTGCTTTGAGAAATTAGCATCAAACCTAAATCTAAAATCACAAAAAAAATTAGTTTATTGCTTTTACTACATATTTAGCATTCTTAGAGTCATCCCACATCACTGCTTCTTATAGTAAAAGCACTCCGCCTGACTCTGGTCTACCTTTTTCTTCCCAGCCTAACTGGCCCCACCAACACTCTGCTCCTTTTTGGTCTTTTTCTTTTTATTTTTTTTCCCCCTTCCCAAGGGGATGACGCACTGCCCTATTTTCTCCCGCAAGTACACCAACCCCTTATTGAGGTTGTGGTCCTTCTCATAGTTCTGTAGTAACCCCAACAGATGTGGTAGTTCACTACAGGCCTATGCATCCGGAAGTGATCATGGAAACCAAGGTAAGAAGGGGACATATAATTCAATATAGCATCTTTCCCCGGCTATTCATGCAGGGGACATCCGAGTTTGGCCAGTCATTCAAATAACACAGTCATGTACAATACATGATCAGTTACTGATGCCCCATATCGCATATGGACATTATAGATGGCACAGCCTAAAGAAATCAAGCCCAGGTGCCCAGCTTAAGCCCTTAAGAAGCAAGATTCTAGGGAATATTTCTGCTACTAGGCTACCAAGCCACCCCAGCTTCCAGAGGCCCAAACCCATGCACCCAAGCCCCTTTGGACTGGCTCCTTGCTGCTCCTAGAGGCCCAACACACCCCCCTAGGCATTCTTGAAGTGTTGACCACGTCCAAAGAGGTTTGACCAAGTCCAAGTTGAAGAAAAGTGGGAGAAGACCAAGCCTTTTCCTAACCTAGTTGGGATTTTTAATCCTTTTAAACTTTGTAATTCTAACCTAGCAAGGAAAGGACTTGTATTCCAATTTGGAAGAGGACTTGTAACCCAAGTGTAACCATGGTTAGTGAGGTTATGGGAACTCTATAAATACCCCACCCCTTCCCCTCTTGTAAGCATCTCTTTCTTATGAATACAACTTGTTGAAATTTTGAGTTATTGCCTTGTGTTGGTGTTTTGTTTTGGTTCTTTGGTTTGTGTTCTTGTGCTTGGACAAACTCCTTGCTGCCCTAGCATCCTTCCACGCCCTAAATCACTGCCATCCAAGCCTTCACACATCCAAGGAGGAGTTCCTTAGGCCACCAAGCAAGGAGATCTTCAACAAGCTTCATACAGCCCAGCTTCTAATCCCTAACCTGATTTCTTCTAAACCTAGTTTCCTTTCCTTTTTTTACTTGCTATTTTGATTGACCCTTGACATTTTGCAAGATCCCCGAGGTGCTTCCCCTCCCCTAAGGAGGCCTTCTTTGCTGCCCGGACTGCCCAGATCAGCCATCAGATTCGAGGGAAACAAGGCTTCTTCTTCCAGGCTTAGATCAGAGTGCGTGTGATCCCTTCTGTTGCTGAATTTTAATCTCTGACTGGAAAGAAACCTTCCCTTCTCTTATTATTTGATTTAGATGAATATAAACTATCTTAAAATGGGAGTTTCTCAACTCTCGGGTCCTGGATATTTCATTAGTTTGCATGAGTTCGCCTACGATCCGACAATTCTTTGCACTGCTAGTCTTTCCGCTAGTTCTTGCTTTATTTCGGGGATCTAGCCTGCAAATAAAATTATAAAAATCACAAATAAATTATTTTACTATTTTCTATGCATGATTAGTAGTCTTAGAGTCATCCTGCATTAGTTTGGTATCAGAGCAGGTTTATGATAGTTTTTAATTTGCTTTGCATTCATAAACCCTAATTCTGCATTATATCCACTGCATTAGATGTCTAGATTTTATCTGATTTTAGAATCATAAACATTTTGTTTTTCTATGAAATTCTCACTGCATGTCCTCTGTCTTATATTAGTAATTATCAGAATTTTTAATTATTTTTACTAAAACCCTAGATCTCTAAAATTTGGCATAATAAGAACCCTAACATAATCCTGATAATTTTTGCAGCAGTCCAGAAAACCCTAGGTTTTCATTATCATCTGATTTTTTTTTTGCATGAAATTTGGTAAGTTTCATCAGCACCGTCCATACTCTATTCCATATATTTTTTGAATTTTTTATGCATCAGGATCTATGTCAAACTCTGCAATAACTAAAACCCTAATTCACTGATTTCTGCTACATTCTGCATCTTGACTCAACCTAACCTAATCAACTACCAAACCCCTAATCCCAAGCCAAACTTTGTTTAATAACCCCAGTTAACTTAAACCTAATTTGACACATCATAAATCATTAAAAAAATATTTTAGTTTCCGATTGTTTTAGATTGCATCAGGGCCATCGATTGCCATCATTCTTAACCTAATCTTAAGGGCAACTCTCTATCTCAGATTAGGGCAGGATTTCATCATCTATCCTGGGCCCAAAACAACCAACATCATACTAACCCAAGCCTAATTAAAATAAACTAGACCTAATTTGCCCTAGTGGACTAGGAGATATCAACAGGTCGGGTCTGAGTTGTGTGGGCCAACTAGTGCATTTAACCTATTAGCTATTATTGAAAGCTGGTGTCTAAGGCTGGGGGTCTAAAGTCAAACGACCTAAGTGGTGCTGTGGTTTTTAATTGGGTCCCTGCAAAAGCAGGGGGGCCTCCCACACTCCCACCCCCTACCTGGCCAATGGAAGGACTAGCTATTGGGTTAGGTGTAAGTTGAGCTAACCCATTCAGTTTTGACTCTAGATCTAGGAAATCCTAGATTATACTAGCCTTTTCTTTCTCTTTTGCAGGCTTGGTTACATCATTTCATTTTGATTGTTTGATTTGTTACATGACCACTAGATTAGGAACCCAATATCAAAAGTCTAAACCCCAACTAAACCCAATGGTGTGGACACCAGAAGCCGAAAGAAACTTCACTCCAACAAGGTTAGCCTTATCCCAATTTGGATCGAAGATAATTAGGTTACCTTGTATCCTTTAGTTCAAAAATATTTTATTTTCAAGAGTCATTTCCTTTTCAAGAGTCCTGTAATTAATTTTGAGTTTCAAATCAAGAGTGTTTATTGAGTCCTATAATTACTTTTAAAATTTCATTTCTTGTAAGTCCATTTCAAGTTTTAAAGTCTAGGTCAGTCAAGTCAGTTCAGTTAAGTTAAGTCTAATTCAGTTGAGTTAAGTCTAATCAAGTCTTAAAGCCATGAAAGCCAGCAACAAGACTCAAATTCTAGACCCCAGAATTTGACCACATGAAGAAGAGAAGACACATCAACCAAGCAAGAGAAAAGGACCATCAACTAGGACCACTGGGCACCACATGTCATTCTTATCCAAGTAGAAGACCACTTCACCATGCCACGTCATCAGGTGCCACTTCACCAGCCACCTCATCACCCTTTGGATGCCAACAAGGGAGATTCAAATTCAAGGAGGTTGGCCACATCCCTCCAAGTCCTCCACCAAATCCTCCAACCCCCCCCCACATCCCTCCAAACTCTCCACCAAATCCTCCAACCCCCCTTGTAATCCTCCTTGATTTGGGGAGTTTTTAAATTTCAAAAGCTAGCTTTGTGACGCTATTAAAAGCCTTGGACGCTCATTGTAAAAGAGATTGATTTTGGAAATGAATGAAGTTTGAAGTGAAGTTGTCTTGAGTTTTATGTGTGAAATTTTTCCTATTTTCTTCTTCCACGCCCAAAGCCACTCTCTTCCCTAGCAATTCATCATCCAAGCTCAAGGCAAAGGCATTGGAGTCAGCCAGATCTTCTCAATTATCTTTTCTTTGTTCACAAGTTCTCCCATCCCTTCTTTATGTTTGCATCCTTCAACCTTAACTTTGATCTTCATTGCAGGGTCCTTCGAAGTCCTTGAGTTATGAACAGGGTTCCCCTTGACAATGAACCAACAAGCTGAAGCCCAAGTCCAGGGTTCTGATCACTGTTATCCAAGTTCTCCAATCCAGAGCATCAGTAGTTTCAAGTTTTGAATCATAGGAAGGTTGGAAAACTCATCAAGGTAAGTCCTCAATCATTAGCCCCTATTGTCTAGATCTTCTTCCTTCTTAGTTTTAGAGTTGTGTCTAATCAAGTAATAGTCCCTTTTCATATAATCCTTAAATCTTATTAAGATGAGTACAATGCTAAGTATAATTAGGTTTCATTGCTCTACAAACCCCATATTCAAAAAATTAATCATATGCGTGCCGCATCAAATTGGTATCAGAGCATGGTTGCAATAGGGTAGAATAGTTTTCTTTAAATCCAAGCAAGATCTAAAATTCATGCCTCCTGAGCGGGTGTACTCCAGTACACTGTCATGACCCATGGGAATAATGAGCCCCTGGACAGACGTGAATTTTTTAGATTGAAGTTTGGGTAAGCCATTGCACTTGTTTGATTAGGTTCTGTTTTCTGAAAATTTGCATCTGTTTACTGTAATCCGTCTGCAGCTCCAAAGGCAAGTCACTGATTTTTTCTTGAAATATTTTTTTTCTTGTTCCTTTTTAAGTCAGTTATCACCATATTAAATTTCATCATCAGAAAAAAATTATATAAAAAATAAAAACTTCTACTGTTCAACATTGTCATTAGGGTTATGTTCTGTCCTTTTTATTTATCTTCATTTGTAGGATCTGCTTAGATTAGTATAGATTTTAGTTTTAAAATTCCTTTCATCTACATTGAAAAATATAAGTTAGGAATCCTTTGTAAATTTTTCGAAATTTTTGGACATTTTTTTTCATCACGTTTTCCACACCACTTTCAAATTGCAACACACTTCTGCAGCACCTTTGCATTTCATTCATCTCATGAGAAATCAAATTAAGGGCATCAATTTGACATAGGGTCAGGGTTTCATCACCTGTCCCTAGCCCAAAAACCACCAACCAGCATATCGATCCTAGCCTGTTAATTAAAATTGAGTAGAACGTTAATTGCCCTAGTGGGTTAGGGACACCAACAAGTTGGGTTCAGGTTAGGGTCAAGTTAACTGTGTCAGCTAATTGGTGTGTGCTTACTGGCTTGGTGTCTAGGATTGGTGCATCAGGGCTTGTGATTTGGTCCGCCTACCTGGCCAATCTCAGATTGGTGTCTAAGGTTGGCAATCAGGGACCTTCACTCCCCACCACCTACCTGGCTAAGTCCCATAAGTACTACTAGCTAGTTGGTTCACTTAATTAGACCTCTAATTTGTGCTCTAGGTCTAGGAAACCTTAGCTCGAGCTTGAGTCCATTTGCATGCATGACAACTAGAGCAGGGACACCATATTCACCAATCCAAGCCCAGTCCAGTGTAGCCATGGACCCGAATCTTGAAACCATGCTAAAAGGCCTAAATGATCTAATGGCCCAATTGAACCAAATGCTGGCTAAACAATTTTCCTTAGACCAACCAACTCCTACTTTCCCATTAGCTCATATGAATGATAAGAGTAAGAACCCTGAAGTACAAGTTGAGTTCATGAATACTCAAGACTTAGGGTATCCTCAAACTGAAGGGCTAGGGAAGGAAGAAGGCAAGTCTGAACCTAGTAAATATGTGTATGAGACTAACATAAGTTTAATAGATGAATATGAAGGGGAAGACTGTGAAGAGAACAATTTTAATACCTTACCTGAGGAAACCTTTGGTAAAGAAAAGATTATTGAGCCTAGTCCTGAAACATCAGAACAACCAAAATTTAGTGAGGACTTGGTTCCCGTAAGACAATGCCCTCAGGAAGAACCCAATACTTTAGCTTCGACACAAGAACTCCTTCAGGTACCTGAGAAGAACCCAATCATTATTTTAGAAGACTTTCCTGATGACCTTCAACTACCTAGAAGCATCCCGCCTGTAGATCAATATTCAAATCTTAAGGTCATCATGAGTAACCAAGGTCTGTTTCAAGATTCCCCTAAATTATTCCAAGACTCGGATTCCTATTTCCTGCCTTTCCTTAAGTCTTATCCTAATTTTAGAGCCATTAAGTTTTATTTTGATGAGATTACTAGATTGCATGAGCCTTTAAAGCCTATTCCTTTTGCTACCTACTTTTGGAAAACCTTATGGCATTTGCTAGGAACCCATGGTAAATTCTCATGTGCATACCGGACCAGGGTCAAACCTAGAGAGTCATTAATCTGTTAGGTTTAGGCCCTAGAGAGTCCAATAAAATTCCTCTCAATAAAGATGCCTAGTTCAGTCTGCATTTCGTAAGTGCTTGTGCAAGTTTCTGAGTCTGCTGAGTCTTTTGCACAGCATGTCACAAATCTGCATAAAGAAATCAGTAATAAGATCAACCTGAGCAATGAAACTTATAAACACTTAGCTGACTCACATAAGAGGGCTAAAGAATTCTGTGAAGGGGATTATGCGATGATTAGGCTCAACCCTGAACGGTTTCCCCCTGGAACCATAAAGAAGCTGCATGCCCGTGAAGCGGGACCTTTTAAGATCTTAAAGAAAATAGGGCCTAATGCATATGTTTTGGAACTTCCACCTGATATGGGTATTAGTACAACCTTCAATGTTTCAGACCTAGTAGAATACAAAGAACCACTACTAATACCTAGTGAGCCTTTTGAGCCAGAAACTTTCATTGAGAGTGAACATATTTCCGAGTGTCCACCACCAACCTTACCTGAGCAGAGAGAGAGGATTGAGAGAATCCTGGATGACAAGATCATTACTACCAGGAATAAGGACTATCAGCGATACCTGGTTCAATGGCAAGGTCGACCTGAGTCCGACAACTCTTGGATTACTCGAGAGGACCTGCAAAGACTTAACCCAGACTTGTTCGAGCATTACCAAGGCAAAACTGAACCATACTCGACTGGGTCGAGTTCTGCCCACCCCAGGAGAATTGGTGTGGACACCAGAAGCCGAAAGAAACTTCACTCCAACAAGGTTAGCCTTATCCCAATTTGGATCGAAGATAATTAGGTTACCTTGTATCCTTTAGTTCAAAAATATTTTATTTTCAAAAGTCATTTCCTTTTCAAGAGTCCTGTAATTAATTTTGAGTTTCAAATCAAGAGTGTTTATTGAGTCCTATAATTACTTTTAAAATTTCATTTCTTGTAAGTCCATTTCAAGTTTTAAAGTCTAGGTCAGTCAAGTCAGTTCAATTAAGTTAAGTCTAATTCAGTTGAGTTAAGTCTAATCAAGTCTTAAAGCCATGAAAGCCAGCAACAAGACTCAAATTCTAGACCCCAGAATTTGACCACATGAAGAAGAGAAGACACATCAACCAAGCAAGAGAAAAGGACCATCAACTAGGACCACTGGGCACCACATGTCATTCTTATCCAAGTAGAAGACCACTTCACCATGCCACGTCATCAGGTGCCACTTCACCAGCCACCTCATCACCCTTTGGGCGCCAACAAGGGAGATTCAAATTCAAGGAGGTTGGCCACATCCCTCCAAGTCCTCCACCAAATCCTCCAACCCCCCCCACATCCCTCCAAACTCTCCACCAAATCCTCCAACCCCCCTTGTAATCCTCCTTGATTTGGGGAGTTTTTAAATTTCAAAAGCTAGCTTTGTGACGCTATTAAAAGCCTTGGACGCTCATTGTAAAAGAGATTGATTTTGGAAATGAATGAAGTTTGAAGTGAAGTTGTCTTGAGTTTTATGTGTGAAATTTTTCCTATCTTCTTCTTCCACGCCCAAAGCCACTCTCTTCCCTAGCAATTCATCATCCAAGCTCAAGGCAAAGGCATTGGAGTCAGCCAGATCTTCTCAATTATCTTTTCTTTGTTCACAAGTTCTCCCATCCCTTCTTTATGTTTGCATCCTTCAACCTTAACTTTGATCTTCATTACAGGGTCCTTCGAAGTCCTTGAGTTATGAACAGGGTTCCCCTTGACAATAAACCAACAAGCTGAAGCCCAAGTCCAGGGTTCTGATCACTGTTATCCAAGTTCTCCAATCCAGAGCATCAGTAGTTTCAAGTTTTGAATCATAGGAAGGTTGGAAAACTCATCAAGGTAAGTCCTCAATCATTAGCCCCTATTGTCTAGATCTTCTTCCTTCTTAATTTTAGAGTTGTGTCTAATCATGTAATAGTCCCTTTTCATATAATCCTTAAATCTTATTAAGATGAGTACAATGCTAAGTATAATTAGGTTTCATTGCTCTACAAACCCCATATTCAAAACATTAATCATATGCGTGCCGCATCACCCAACTATGGATTTCAATTTTGAGGCCATGATGAAGGCCATGAGTGATCAGATTATTTCCCAAATGACCCTCAAGCTTGACCAATCCACCACCCATACCCAAAATCAACTTACCCAAGACAATACCAAAACTCAAGCCCAGCTTGCCCAAATAGAGCATAGGTTTAACCAGTTCGATACTAAGCTTGATCAAATGAACCATAGATTCAACCATATAGGAACCCTAGGCAAGACCCATAGAGCTGAACCCCAGGAACCCATAGTCCCTAGGTTTGAACCCATAACCTTTGAACCTATATCCTTTAAACCCGTAACCTTTGAACCCATGACCCTTAGTTTACCCACCCTTGTTACCCCAGACCCTCATCAATTTTTCATTAGCCAAACCCCTCTTACCATCCCATTGGTTCATCAAGATGACTTAGAAGAAGAAATATATGAGGCTAACCCAAGTTTGGTAGAGGAGTATGAAGATAATGAGTCTATTGAAGATCTAGAAGACTACCCTATAGAAGACCCAATGTTAGTTTATTCAATAGAAACCCAGGTAGAAACCAATCTAATGTTAGTTGATCCAGTAGAAACCCAGGTAAAAGCCATCCTAGAGTTAGCTGACTTTAACCACACCCAACATGTAGTGGAAGAACCCTTAAAGGAAGAAGACCATGAGGAATCCAATCCTACAATTAACATCTTACCTGAGGAGCCACTAGACGAAAGCCCAAGTATAGAGCCCAATCCTGAATTTCTTGAACCCGATGACTTTATCAAGGATTTTGCTGATCAGTACCCTTAGGAAGAGTCTCATCCTGTAGTTCCCATTGACGATCTCTTCCCTGAGATTAGTGATCCATTCTTCCATACTGTAAACCCTGTAGGAACCCATCAACCCCATAAGGTAAACCTCATTAGTCTAGGACTAATTCATGACACACCTTCTTGCATTCCATTCTATCCAATCAATCCCAAACCCTTTTCCTGCCAGACTAACCCCGAATCCATCTCTTATTTTTTGCCTTTTCTTGAGTTTTCTTATATTTCTTTAACCATTCACCTGCATCATGTAGAGGTTTGCATTTTACATTCATTCCTTGCACATGTTATGTTTGCATCATACTTCTTGCATACCCTTTGGCATTTACTAGAAGCACATAGTAAGTTTTCATGTGCATGTCATGCGAGGGTCAAACCTAATGAATCTACAATCTATTAGGTTTCGTCCCGTAGAGTCCAATAAATTTCTTTAAAATGGATGTCTAGTCGAGTTGTTTAGGTGTCAGTCTCAAGTCCAATAAAATTCACAATCCAAACCCATTTGTCTACACCTGTACTAGCCTCTGCATATCATATGGAAATTAGTCAAAAGCTGAACATAACTGATGAACTAACTAAAAACTTGGCTAATTCCCAAAAGAGAGATAAATAATTTTGTAGGGGATTTTGTAGTTGTAAAGAATTTTCTGCTCACAAAGCTGGCCCATCCAAGATAATGAATATCAGTGGACCCAATGCTTATAGGCATGAGATACTACCTAATTTAGGTATTAGCTCCACCTTCATCATCTCAGATCTTATAAAGTCTAGGGAACCAGTAGTGATACCTAGCAAGCACCTTGAGCCTATCCCTCCCTTTGAGAGAGAACCCACCCCGGAGTGTCCACCAATCAATTGGCTAAATAGTGAGAAAAAGATTGAGAGAATCCTGGATGATCAAGCCATTTGTACCCGAAATAGAGGCTATCAGAGGTATTTGGTCCGGTGGCAAGGTCGGCTTGAATTTGAGGACTTGGATCACTCGTGAGGATCTACAGCGTCTCAACCCAGACCTACTTGAACACTATAAGAGCCAAGTTATCCCACACTCGACGGGATCGAGTTCCTCCCTCCTCGGGAGAATTGGTGGGGGCACCAGGATCAAACACGGATTACTGGGCCCTATTTGGTTTACCTAGCCATGTATCAAATTTTGTAATCAACTAGAATTGAGTCCTGTAATAAGTTGAGGTTAGTTGATTTGTCTCAACCCTCAACCTAGTCAGTATTTTGAGTTTTGTACATGATTTATGAGTCCAGTATGAGCCTAATTTTTATACAAGAGAAGATGTCACCCTATTTTGGAGTTCCACCAGGCCACATCCAGGAGTCAGAGGCCGCTATAATAGCCCATTGGATTTTGTGTGATAACCTAGGATCCAAGATGCTTCTAGAAATCCTGATTCTTTTCAGATATCCTTCAGATGCCCAGATTCCTCCCCAGATGCCAAAGCATATTCCTAAACTAGGGAATCTATGATTCAAGAGGTCCACCTGCATCCCAGTCCAAAGAAATCAAGCCCAGGTGCCAAGCCCAAGACCTTAAGAAGCAAGATTCCAGGAAATATTCCTGCTGCTAGGCTACCAAGCCACCCCAACTTCCAGAGGCCCAAACCCATTCACTCAAGCCCCTTTGGGCCAGCCCCTTGCTGCTTCTAGAGGCCCAACATGCCCCCCTAGGCATCCTTGAAGTGTTGACCACGTCCAAAGAGGTTTGACCAAGTTCAAATTGAAGAAAAATGGGAGAAGACCAAGATTTTCCTAACCTAGTTAGAATTTCTAATCCTTTTAAACTTTGTAATTCTAACCTAGCTAGGAAAGGACTTGTATTCCAATTTAGAAGAGGACTTGTAACCCAAGTGTAACCATGGTTAGTGAGGGCATGGGAACTCTATAAATACCCCACCCCTTCCCCTCTTGTAAGCATCTCTTTCTTATGAATACAACTTGCTGAAATTTTGAGTTATTGCCTTGTGTTGGTGTTTTATTTTGGTTCTTTGGTTTGTGTTCTTGTGCTTGGATGAATTTCTTGCTGCTCTAGCATCCTTCCATGACCTAAATCACTGCCATCCAAGCCTTCACACATCCAAGGAGGAGTGCCCTAGGCCACCAAGCAAGGAGATCTTCAACAAGCTTCAAACAGCCCAGCTTCTAATCCCTAACATGATTTCTTCTGAACCTAGTTTCCTTTCTTTTTCTTACTTGCTATTTTGATTGACCCTTAACATTTTGCAAGATCCCCGAGGTGCTTCCCCTCCCCTAAGGAGGCCTTCTTTGCTGTCCGGACCGCCCAGATCAGCCATCAAATTCGAGGGAAACAAGGCTTCTTCTTCCACACTCCAATCAGAGTGCGTGTGATCCATTCTGTTGCTGAATTTTAATCTCTGACTGGTAAGAAACATTTCCTTCTCTTGTTATCTGATTTAGATGAAGATAAACTATCCTAAACTGGGAGTTTCTCAACTCTCGGGTCCTGGCTATTTCATTAGTTTGCATGAGTTCGCCTGCGACCAAATGATTCTTTGCACTGCTAGTCTTTTCACTAGTTCTTGCTTTATTTTGAAAATCTAGCCTGCAAATAAAATTATTAAAATTATAAAAAAATTATTTTACTATTTTTCATGCATGTTTAGCAGTCTTAGAGTCGTCCCGTATCACTAGAGACATGAAGGGTTCGGTTAATAATTTAGATCTTGGCACAAGCTCTTTCTGATATATAACTTGGTACTTTTTTCAAATCAATATCAACTCTGTTTTCATACATCATTTTAATATTATAGATAAATTTTGGTGGTAGTTCTCAAAAGTAGTGCCAAATATAAAGAAATCAGATATAAAAGTTTTAACTTCGTTATCCTCCATATGTGTGATATCCCATCCAACAGCTTCTTTATATACTTTTAGCACACCAACAATTTGGGCTTCCTGGGTGTATATTATTGGTAAGGTATCAGTGGATACACCAGAAAGTGGCTTCAATTTTAGATTAGGTGGTGATTCTAACAAGAGAGCTATTAGGGGTGTGGGTGATGGCTCATATTGCCCAATCCAAATTAGTGGGGTGGTGTTGGGATATGATGTTTCTACTAGGTCATTCACCTTCAAGGTACATCCCTCTATGTTAAGCTCATCCATCTTAAAGTGAGCCAAACTAGGGTTTAACAAATCATGAGGGAGACTTTTATGCATGGCTTCCTCTATTACATTATTCATTTATGATCTTTGGGAGGTCTTAATTGATTCCGTCATTACACCTATTTGTTCTCCCTTCCCATTGAAAGTAATGGACGATCTAGGGTTCTTGGGGTTGGAACTAAAGGTAAGTTAGGTGATGATGGAAGTGATCCATCCCTCCTTTCTGATTTCTCTTCATAAGTCTCTACTTTAGTCAAATTATTTAAGTTAGTTTCTTCAGTTTTACATGATTACTTTATGATCAATTCATTTCTAAGAGTCATATTCGATTGCTAAGGGGTAGTCACATTGATATCAAAATTTTTAATTAGGTATTATCCCTCATGATGACTCTAGGGTTGACTAGGCAACTCTTCTTTACTTACAGCCATGGCCAATTGACTTAATTGTATCTCCAAATAGGAAATAGCCTGGGTGTTGGAGGTTATATATTGGCCCGTGATCTACATACAGTTATTCAGGATAGCATTCATATTATTAATTATAGCATGGAGGTCAACTTGGGCTTTAACCAAAGTTTTTAGACTCTTTTGTGATGTGCTTAGCCCTTCCTCAAGATCTAAACCTGGTTGATGATTAGGTGCTTGATTGGGCCTAGGGTTGGGCTGAACAAAATTAGGGGCTCCTAGTGTTGCATCTTGTGACCACACAAAATTGGGGTGATGATCCCACCTAGGGTTATAGGTTGGGGTATAAGGGTCAGTTATATATCTATTATTAGCCACCCTCACCTGTGTAAAGCCATTTTGGGTTGGGTGTATCAAGTAAGGACATTCCTTTACAACATGGTATGGTGCATCACATGCCGTGCATATAGGTGCTGGCACATGGTGAAATTGGATATATCCTTTATGTTCTAAGACTTCCTCAATCCTATGGATCCTAGATGCCAGTGTAGTTCCTACAGGTTCTCTTGAATGATTGCATGCATCTTCGAATCTCGTGAATTTTTTATGCATATCAATCTGTTGTGCTTGATTCATGAAATTATTAGCTTGGGCTCTCATTCTAAACGATCAGTTAGAGTTAATCTTATGCCAATACTCCTATAGGGTTTGAGGTCATTCAATGGGATTAGGGTAACAATACTCATTAGGCTTTTTGGTTGCTCAATGGACCCATGACCTTTTAATCTTGTATGGTTTAGATTGTCTCTAACCAATCATCTCTTTGTCTTAGAAGGAATTTTTTTTATTTTGTTATTAGTTTTTTTATTATATAGAGAAAAAGAGGGGAGAAGAAGAAGGAAGAAAGAGAGAAGAAGTCTAAAGGTGAGAGCCTAAGGAGTCCTAAATCCAAAGATGATAGAGGAGGGTGGTTTAATTAGGTTAAAATTTTGTTAGCATAAACAAGTTATCACACAATGGACTCTCTATCCTAGGGTTATCCTATGTCTAGACAGCTCCTAACTACCAAGGTTGCCTTTGAGTCTTAGAAATCAGATACTAACTAGCAATTGGCCAGGTAAGGGTAAGGTTGGTGGGGGTCCCCTCATTGCTTTCCTTAGATACCAAATAAATTGGCCAGGTCAGACAATGAAACCAAGTAAAGAACCACCTTCCTTCAGGGCTACATCATCCTTGATCCCTTTCCTAGACATCAGTTAACTAGTTAATTCCGAGCTAGTCCATCTCTCAAGGTTCCTTGTCCTAATGAGCTCAAAAATCCTAAGGAACCAATGTTTAATTGATTTTAAATTAAGGCTTGGGTTATGCAGTATGTCGAATGTAATGGTTAATGAGCCAAGAAAGGGTGATGAAATCCTCACCTTATGTTATTTAAGGGTTATGCCCTCAAAGTATTTTATGGAAATGCAATGCAAGTCAAGCAAGATGTCTGAACAAGTTAGGAAGTTTTTAAAGTTTATTATTTGTTTCATTAAGTTAATTAAATTTTATGGAAAGTGTCTTAAGGTTTTCTTGTAGGTTCTTTAAGGTAAGTTAATTAAAAAAAAAAGTTAATTAGGTTAGGAGTTGGTTTGTAAAAAAAAGAAAAAAAAATTTATGTTAAGAAGAAAATAAGAAAATCTTGTAATTAAGCCCACTAAAATAAAGGCAATAAACTAAAAAGAGACATAACTATAAAAAAAGGGATTCTTTTACTTTTTTTATGAAACAATCATGCCTAGATCCCCGATAATGATGTCAAAATTTGATCACTATCATAGGCGATCAAAAATAAAACCTACTCACTACTAGCTAGTGATAAGTCGAGATTGTATCCTCGGGGACCAAGGGCAATTATTTCATGAAAAAAAAATTATTATAGAGGATTATATTAAGAGGAATAGTTATTAAATAAAAATAATAATTAATTAATTAATGAAATCAAGTCAGTAGGAGAAGTAACCTAGGAATCTAAATCCACCATACAAATAGGTTTTATCTTCTTTTCTTTATGTTTCATATCAATAATTTTTATAAATTTGGGATTAGCATAATTTATCTCTTATTAAGCATGGGCCATATCCGGAGATCACGACACATCCGCTAGAATATAAACTATCTAATTTATTTGCAAGGTTAGGGATCTAATCTACCATACTATGATCTATCTCTCTAAGGCACGTACCGTATCCTGAGATCACGATACATCAATAGAGGGTGTAGGCCGTGTATGCTAGATCAAATCATCGATCAGAAAAATAACTCAAAAGATAAAGGAAAGAAAAACATGAGTTTCATTACATAGAAATCAAGTACAAAAAGTGAAATAGAACATGGTTACATGCTTTATCTTCATCCCAGGTTAAAGGAATCTAGCTGTGCATCACTGCTACCAAAATCCTCTCCATAAATTTTCTCTTTCTTAAGCCTAAACTACAATGATCTATACAAGAAAAAGAAAAAAAATTAATATAAAGTTTGCTAAAGAAATCGATGCCTGGATTGCTGCACGGGTCCTCCTTTTATTGAGCTCATCTAGGGCTTTCTCCTGATCAAATTTGGAGTCAATCAGGCTCAAGATCAGTTAGATATCACACAGAAAATTCTTAACCATCCATTCTACATCACAGGCCTTCGATTGCATTGAAATTCATGCTTCCTTCCTTCTCGGGCAAACAAAGTCTAATCTGGACTCCGCGATCGATCTCCTTCTTCTAATCGGGCTCCACTGCTAGCCTCCCCTAATTAGCGATGATGAGGATCGGCCAACATGAGGTGGCGGTGTGAGGCATCGATGGTGGTTGGGTGGTGGTCGATGGCAAGGTGAAGCGATGGCATGAGAAGGAAGAAGGCTGCGATATCAGAGAGGATGGAGCTTAGGAATGACCAAATCTTGGCTATTTCAATCGGCATCAGGTTCTCAATGGCTGGACGATGGTCGGCCAGTAAGAACTGGGGGGCAACGGTAGACAGGAAGAATAAGAAATGATGAAGATGGTGGCCAGCCCAAAAACAATGTCTTCTAGTGACTTTTCCAATGGGGGACGGCTTCTTGACTATTCCTCTAGCGACTGGCGACGAGGGGAAGGACTCTGGTAGCTAGACATTATGAAACAAGACCTATGGTCCACAAGTAGGGGTCGTCGACTAAGGTTCATGGCTACCGTGGGCCACAGTCAACATTTATAGATTGAGCGGTCGGTTTATGGTAGACCGGTTGCTTTAATATTCATGTAATTTTTTAATAACTTTTAAAATTTAATTTCGAGCCCGTTTGAACTCTGATTTGAGTATCGTTTATGCCGTTAGACTCCAAAAATTGAGCTCTTTCAATCTATGAGATCCTTTTCTATAAAATATTAATAAAAGTATCAATTCTTAATAAATCTAAGGTAATTAATATTTATTTTAATGATTAAATTGATATAATTAATAGACTTATCAGAGGGAGAGAGAGATTCGGTTAAGGATGCATGCACTCTCCCTTCTCCTTCCTTTTCACTACCATGCCCTTTTCAGCATTGATTTATTTCTCAAAGTAGGACAAAATCACAGGAAGATCTTAAGCAAACCTCTTAGAGAGGGAGTGGTAGAAGCATCCAACTCGAAGTCCCCTCATAAGGGTTGACATCATGACTATTAGCTTCAGGCTACAAACCTCCAACATGGCTACTTTGAAGCAGCCCATAAAGTTCTAGAGAGACTCCCCTTTCTATTGCCGAATGGAGAAGAAGTTGGAGTTCTTCTTAGGCTTTTGGTTACTCTGAAACTAGGCGATGAATTTTTGGCCAAACTCCTTAAAAGAACCAATGAAGTTTGGTGGGAGCTTGGTGTACTAGGCATGGGTAGCATCTCTAAAGGTGACTGGAAAAGATTTGTACATTAAGGCTTCAGATACCTCTTACATCATCATGAGAGCTTTAAGCTCTCTAGGTAATTGCAGGGGCTAGTGGAACCATCATAAGCCTCCATGGTGGGAGCCTCGAAGCATTGAGGGATAGGCTTCTCCATGGTGGTTCTGATGAAAGGTGAATGCATAATGAAGAATGACTCCCTGGATGCCATCATCTAGTGTCACCGAAGGGCCACCCAGTAGCTATCCACCTCGTAGAGCTTTCAGTCTAGCTTATCTTATCACTGGGTATGCCTCATCGAACAGCAATGCGGTGGTCCCTTCAATGAAGAATCCTATGATGAAGAAGAAGAGAGTGAGATTAAGGAACCACATTCTCGATTCCTACCTTGGTAGCAAGAGCCCGAGGTCCCAAGGGCTATGATGGATAATGATAAGGAGCCTGTTTGGGGCTACAAGCTAGTTGAGGAGCGAGTAGAGGTATCCCTTCTTCAATGGAATGGGTTACCCCATTCTAGTTTACCTTCTATGCCAGAGGGAGAACGTCTGAAGGCTGATACTTGATGAGCCTCAAAGAAGGCTGAGTTGGGGGCTGCTATTGAGCTTGCATTATGGTAGCAAGTAGCTAGACTTAGGATAAGAGTTGGTGGAACTACTTAGTTATGATGGAAGGAATAGCTAAAGGCTTGACTATGCCTTGATTGGAAGAGTCTGAAGATGATCCTCCAGGACTGCTAGTTCTTCTACAAGAGGAGCGATGGATCTAGTCACTACCTTCTTCTTTGCCATGATTGCTCAAGGAAAAGAGAAGCTACGGGTCCTCTCTATAGTTATTTGAAGGCCCTTCCTCTAGCACCAATCTATTATGGTTCCGTCTGAGACTTGGTGATGTGCCTGGATGTGGCTAATAACTTAGATAGCTCCAGGATCCCCTTAATGTAGTACGAGCACTCCAAAACCTACAAAATGAAGAAGATGCAAAAGTCCAACCAGGAAAAGACAATGGAGTGGTTTCCTATGGTAGACCCTTCGATGTCAATATCAGTCTCTAATGGAAGCAAATAGAAAAAGAGAGGAAGTTGTATTGTCTATATAAATGATATAGTAGTGGAGTGCTAATGAGACAAGATGGAAGTAGATGAGGTAGTAGAAATGGGCATAAACAAGGCAGTGAAAATGGTGAATGGTGCAACAAGACATAGGCGAGGTGGTGGAATAAGTGCTAGCCAGTCTTAGGAGAGCGAGAGGGACTTTGGCATGGCAAGGCAAGGTGAGATAAGGCTTAGGTGAGGCAAGGTGGTCTTGGATTTTTCTTGAATAACATTCTAAGGCCTTCAGATAAAGTCTTTGAAGAGATTGTTCAGCCTCCCAAAGCCATCAAGACACTTAGAGATGCTTGTCTAAAGAAAGCCTTAGTGTTCCCATACTCATGGTCTGGAACTCACCTAGGAGAACTTGCCTAGAAAAGCCTTACCTAGAAGGTCTGGGGAACAAATTTATAGATGAGGTATATGTTGGCATAGATATGGTACTTCCAAGCTTTGGGAGGCTAGGAAAGGAGTCATGGTGCTGACTCCAAGAGTCTATGATTAGTTTGGATCCTAGGGCTAAGACTTGTTTGGTCCTAAGATGGAGGTTTGGCCCTCTACGGGCTTGAGGTCCAGGGTTTTGGATCTTGAGGGGGCTAATTCAATGTTGAATTGGGTTTAGATCCAAGGGGGTATAAGAGTTGGTCAACTCATGGGTATACATGGGCTTGGATGAGTGCTCTTCTAATTGGATTAGCCTTGAGAGAATTAGAGTTGGATTTAGGTTTATGTCTAGTCCAATTTGGATTAGGAGAACCCTTTGGTCTATAAAAGGGGACCTTATATAAACCTATTGCTAATGGAATCAAGAGATCTCTAATCCTTCCTAAATTTCTCTCTCTCCCCTCTATCTCCCTCTCTCCTCATGTCATCAAGAAATATCACGTAGTAGGAAGAAGCAATGCCAAGAGAAAGCAAGACGTCCAAATAGATTTCAATGTTCTATTTTTAGCACTGATAGATCCCTATTCTTGGGACTATTTCTCTCTCCACAACACTATTTTGGATGAAATTAAAATATCAAGGAGGGCACTTCTTGATTATATTATAGTTTTAATTTCATACCTAAGGGACCTCTAAAGAAATATCAGCATTATCGGTAAATTACTGGTTGCAGAATAGAGTTTTGCATAATTCTGTGCAACAAGGTCTTTGCATGCATATTTTGTGGCCATCCCAATTCTTGTTTTATGTCAGATTCTAGCAAGTGAAAGGCCATCCAAAAATCCTTCTTTGAGAAGGATTCCGAATCCAAATCAGACTTGGAGAGGTAGATTTATTGGGGTGCAAAAACAGCATGCAAGTGGAGTTAGATAAAGATTTAGAGTCCTAGTGCAACTAGGATTTCTTAGCTTTCTATTGTTCTAATCTATTTGGGCTATCTCCAATATGTGGGAAAAAGGGATTCTAGTCTAAAACTAAGGGATACATGTCCTAGATGGTCAAGGGCTTAAACAAAGAGAGATTTGGACATTAGTACACAAAGTACTGGGCCATAAAAAATTTCTACATCTAGGAAGGACATGAAGAGCTACTATGGTTTGGTGTTTGGCTACCCAAATGAACTCCAGTCGACATAAAACTTTGTGGAGGAGTGCATTGCTGAGTTCGAAACACCACACAAAGGTTGGCTGATAACTATATTAAATATATAATTAATCCAACTTTATTTAGTTAAAATTGATACTTTTATGTGGTATTTTGTAGAAATTGATTCCATGAACATGAAGAGCTCGATTTTAGAAGTCCAACGGCACAAACATTACTCAAATCAGAATTAAAATGAGCACAGAATCCAATTTTGAAGGAATAATAAAAGAATGACATAGTTATTAGGGCAGCCAGTGCACAGTGGACCGGCCACTTGGTTTATTGAGCATTACATGAACCACGAGAAGCCATTATCGCAGTCCATAGAACAGATCCGTTGACTAGTGGCCTCCCCGAGCCAAACCTTCACCGGAGAAAGCATCGGCACCCCTCCTCTCACTGCCGAGATGCTCCCCATGGCCAGAAAAGTTGGCAAGCCCCTGTACATGACCAGAAAAACCAAATCCCAAGCCACCAGTCTCTGCCCTACCACCGCCAGACCATTTGCAAGAGCTGCCCAATGTCATCCTGTACTGCTTGAGCCACCGTGCATCTCCTCCCTCACCGAGCATCACTACCCTCCTTCCCATCATGCTATTCTTTTCTTCCGCTCATCAACCAGCATAGCCTCCTCCCTACCAGTCCGGCTTCTCATCTGCACCACTTGAACATCGCCTGCCACCACCGGAGCTGCTGCACACGACCTCCATGGCCATCTCCTCCAAGATCCAGCTAGACTCCACACTGACCGTTGGCTCCCTCATCGGTTCATGATTTCCATGGTGATTGTCTCCTTCGATCCGAGGTACTGTTCATCCACCATGGAGTCATTATCAGAGCCACTATCTGCAAGCTTCGCCATTGGCTTTCTTCCTCCACTTCTGTACCATGTCAGGAGCTGGATAGTGATGTCTGAACTGACAAAAGAGTGGTCGGGTTTGAGGTTGTTTGACAAAGAAGGATACATGGAGTTTAGTTGGAATAGAATAGTGGAATCAGATCGAGCAGGTGTGAGGATAGAAAGCAGCTGTGAGGTTGTTGGGAAGATTGTGATGGGTGCACGATTGGTGGAATCGTTGCCGGGGATCATCCAAGTAGGTGCGAGGAACCAAGACTATTGGGTAGATTAAGATAAGAAACCACCGTGGTTCCCACGCGAACCTGACGCGGTGCTTCCCATCTATAAAACTCTGACCATTCTCCACTCCTCCCATTCTCCCAACTTCCCATTCCACTTCCATCTCTTTGTTCCACTTTGCCTCTCCTTCACTTCTCCGCTCTCATCCAATTCCATTCCTCCCATACAATTTTATTCCCGCTCTCATTCGACTGCCCTTTTAATGTTGCTCCTAATATGGTGCCCCAGTCTCCACCGCAGTGCCTCTGCCTCTGACTGCCCCTTTGGATATGCTATAGAGTCGGATATGCTGCAGAGTCTTCCTGAAAATCTAAACTCTATCAACTTGGGAAAAGGAGTTTATTTTTATGATGCGGAACCTATATATGCATGCAAGTATTTTTTTGTGTTTTTAAGATTAAGTTATAAGTTTTAATCCCGAAGAGCAGACCAAGAATCTAAGCAGGGAAAACTATGCAAGATAAGAAACTAAAGCATGCAAGATAAGAAACTAAAGCATGCAAGATAGGACCTAAAAGCAACAGAAAGAGAAGAACCGCCGAGGCTGAGAAGCCTCGGTTGGGCTAGTTCACCTATAATAAAGCTACTGGTGGCAGATGGGGTGTACCTGGCAATGATGGAAGTGCCTGGTGCAGATCGTACATGACGAGATCACTCTCACTTCGGATGCGGCCTGGAAAACCAAGCTAGAGACCCGTGGATACCCGGCTTTCTGCTCGGTGGTCCGAATGTGGCCCGACTAGAGTCGTTGGATTTGTTGAAGTTGAGGGACCTGCAAATGACCTGTCAGGGATTAGAAAATACAACGAGGAAGAAGAAATAAAGGGAAAATAGCACAGGGGAGTTTAGGATTGGAGTGGGTGGCTAAGGTTTTGGAGAACAGGCTGGTGGCAGGAAGCAGTCGCAGGACACCGGGAAGAGGAAGGGCTCACACAGAATCCCTTCAAGCACACATATCTCTTCACTTGGCTGGCTTGATCCTCACTTGTATGAGTCATTACTGGACATGTACTGAACTCTGGAAAATGACTAAGCTGACTAGTGTAGGACTCAAGTGATAAAAAAAATAACTTAGGTGAACTAAGCTTTATTACAAATAGACTTGAATATGACTAAGTAATCCACAGAGGGTTGAGAAGCCTCTGTCTTATTCTAGTGCCTCTGGTGTCCACACCAATTCCCCCGGGGTGGGAGAAACTTGACCCTGTCGAGTGAAGATCAGGTTGGCTCTGTTGTTGTTTCCGGTGCACCGCAGCGGAAGTATAATTTCAAAATGATGAAATTTGCACCATAATCCCTTAGCCAAAATCTCCTTATTCAGGATTAAAATATATATATAGAACATTTAAACATACATTGTTAGAATTGGAGTACCAACCTGTAATCGCTAATTCCAACAAAGTTGATGTTGAAGGGGCTGATTGAATTCACCAGGCGTCCAATTGTCCGCCCTCCGATGGTGATCCACATAGAGCAGTGATCAAGACAACTCTATCTTCTTTTCAAAGGTTCCTTCTATTGAGTTCTTCTTCCCAGAACTCAATTGCTTGGACTATGGCTTGAATTCCTCCACACAAAAGCTTGCTTTCCTTTCCTTGACTCCTTCTCCTCCTTCCACCAAGACCTTGGCCCTTTAGACACCCTTGTCTTGAAGAAAAAGACCTTGTCCTAAGAGGACATAGGCTTGTCTTAAGTTGGAGGAGAAATTAAGACAATGATGTCTTAATGTAAGAAAGAAAGGAAGAAATCAGAACTTCTTTCTTTCCTTTACCGTCGGAGACTTTTACTTTTATTCTTGTTCAGTAGCAGAGTTTCGACATAGGTTTACTCTATAAAGGAAACAATGCAAGAGCAAGAAAAAATAAAAGAGTCTTCAGGAGAGGAAGAAAGAAAAGATTACTTTGTTCTGAATTTTCCTGACCCTTTAAATAATTCTCAAATAGGCGCCTACACACCTCTCCGTAATGACTTTCTCACGCCCTTCTCAATTTCTCATGCCCCATCCTCCTATCTCACGGCCTTCTAGATTAAATCCCACGGCTTTTCTTAAAGGAAAAACCATGGTGTTTAAAAAGGAAAGGGGTCGCGACTTTTCATCTCTGAAGAGATGTTATTTCGCGCGCCCGGGAGGAGTTAGCGCATTCCTTCTTTCTCAAAATCCCATCAGCCATTGGATTCTCATCCAAGGGGGGAGAGATGGTGCGCTAATTGCTTAAGAAAGAGGCCGCCCCAAATAAAATCATCGAAGAAATTTTTGGGGCGTGCCAAGAGTCCATGCGCCATGGACTCTTCCTTAAGGCGCGCCAAGAGTCCATGCGCGCATGGACTCTTGGCATTTGGCGTGAAAAAATAAAGGGGGCGGGTGGGGAGGCTAGCCAAGCTACATGGCTAGCCAGACTCTTGGCATTTGGCGTGAAAAAATAAAGGGGGCGGGTGGGGAGGCTAGCCAAGCTACATGGCTAGCCAATAGGGTTAGCCATATTCCTGTTTTCTCAATTAGGGTCTAATTAGGTCCAATTAGAACCCAATTTGAACCAATCCGGAACCCTAATTCGAATCCGATCCGAATAGAAGCTAGGGTTTGCAACACCTGCTAGAGTGTTATCCTGCAAAGATGATTTAATTCCAAATTAAACTCTTGATCAATCCTCTTAAGTGTGTGACCCATTGGGTTCCATATCTAGCCAGCAGTGGGTTCGAATACAAGTTGACCTAATTTGATTAGAACTCTTTCTAATCGATTTAGGTCAAACTGGGCTTACCCGATTCGATCAATTAGGACTCTTCCTAACATGTGATCTTTGAACTTGATCAACCCACAAGACAAGATTGACGTCTAGCAACGTGTCATGTCTACCCGGAAGATATGGAAATTCTGGTGAAATACCAAAATTACCCTTCAGTAGAGAGTTACCGTACAATTAAATCTTTCGATCAGCCTGCACCCAAAATATAACTATGGATATGGATATATGTCAAATCCAATATTATATTTATTTCTAGCTCAATCTTATAATGATGATTCGATTATCTTGATATTAGAAACCATCTCTAATATCTTCACTTTGATCAAAGATTCCCTGAATCATCATGCGATTATTGACTAGCTAGATGCAATCTCCTCTTACTAAGAGTGATCGATTCCTTGTTGACCTACTCATTACCTTCACATCCAATTCACCATTCCCAGTATCAATCCTGTGCAAGGCTCAGTGTCATGATTAGGATTGAACCAAAGAATGGGTTCATGTACATAAGGTACTTATGGCAGTCTCAGGTCAGAAGATTACTTGTACCACTCCCATTATGAGAACCTTCTATTGACATGTAGCTAAGACTCCATTAGATGTTCTCAAGTTGGATCATATCAGTGAACTCATTCTCCAATGAGCACCCACATCCCAGTATTAGTGTCATACACAAGTGACTGTGAGAGCAGTCACCCTTTCCAGTATACCCGGGATGTGCTAGTCTTATCGGAAAAATCCTGATCCCCTACTCAGGGTTCCTTTGACTATGAATACTTTAGATTACGGTTTTAAGATTTTAGGTCTCACTGGTATGATCTCATCATAACCCAAAAAATCATAGCCCTAATCTATGGGGTTCATCATATAACACAGCGTATGATGAAAAAATAATGCCTTTATTTAGAAAATTGTCAATTACAATGGTTTGGGAGATACAACATAGATTGGCTTGTAGGGCATATCCCTTTCAATCTCCCACTTGCACTAAAGCCAATCGCCTTTAAATCTTAATCCCATACATTCGAGGTGGCGATCAAAATCTCGCTGTGGTAGAGCCTTAGTGAACGGGTCTGCTACATTGTTCTTTGTATCAACTCTATCTATGTAGACATCTTGTCTCTCTACTATTTCTCGGACGAGATGGAAGCATCTCAGAATGTGCTTGGACTTATGATGAGCTCTTGGTTCCTTAGCTTGAGCAACAGCTCCAGTGTTGTCACAGTAAAGTGGCACTGGGTTTTCAATTTGAGGAACAACACCCAACTATGTGATGAACTTCTTCATCCAGACTGCTTCCTTGGCGGCTTCACTAACAGCTATGTATTCTGCCTCTGTGGTTGAGTCAGCTACAGTCTGCTGCTTGGTACTCTTCCAACTCACTGCTCCACCATTTAGGGTAAAAACATATCCCGAAATGGATTTGCTATCATCAGGGTCTGATTGAAAACTAGAATCAGAATAAGCTTCTAGTTTAAGATCAGAACCACCATAAACCAGAAAAATATCCTTAGTCCTTCTTAGGTACTTAAGAATATTTTTAACTGCTTTCCAATGATCCTCTCCTGGATCAGCCTGAAACCTACTGACAATGCCTAAAGCATATGCCACATCAGGCCTGGTACATAACATGGCATACATTATGGACCCTATTGCTGAAGCATAGGGTATAGAATTCATTCTATTTCTTTCTTCAGGTGTCTTAGGAGACATCCTTTTAGAAAGATGTATGCCTTGACTCATAGGAAGATAACCTCTTTTACTTCCTTCCATGCTGAATCTTTTCAGCACTAAGTCAATGTACCTAGATTGGGATAAACCTAGCATCCTCTTAGATCTATCTCTATAGATCTTAATACCTAGTATATAGGATGCTTCTCCCAAATCTTTCATGGAAAACTGGTTTGAAAGCCAAACCTTGACTGATTGCAACATTGGGATATCATTCCTAATGAGGAGTATGTCATCTACATACAGAACCAAGAAGACTATGGCACTCCCACTAGTCTTCTTATAAACACAGGGTTCATCCACATTTTTGATAAAACCAAACCTTTTAATAGTTTCATCAAAGCGGATGTTCCAACTCCTGGAAGCTTGCTTTAATCCATAAATGGATTTCTTTAGCTTGCATACTTGATTAGGTTTATTCTTTGAAATAAAACCTTCTAGCTGTGACATGTAGACTTCTTCCTCAAGGAAACCATTGAGGAATGCAGTCTTTACATCCATCTGCCATATCTCATAATCGTGGTATGCTGCTATAGCAAGTAAAATCCGAATTGATTTCAGCATGGCAACAGGTGAAAATGTTTCATCATAATCAATTTCCTGTTTTTGTGTAAAACCTTTAGCCACTAACCTGGCTTTATAGGTTTCAACTTGGCCATCAGCCCCAATCTTTTTCTTATAGACCCATTTACACCCAATAGGATTAACACCCTCTAGTGCATCAACCAAAGACCATACTTGGTTTACATACATAGAGTCTATTTCGGATTCCATGGCTTCTTGCCATTTATCTGAGTCAGTGCTCAAGATAGCTTCCGTATAGGTCAAAGGTTCATCATTTTGAATGACTTGAGCTTCATTATTTTCAATAATAAACCCATACCTCTCAGGTGCCCGTGGCACTCTGTCAGACCTACGAGGAGGAGTTTTGTGTTCTGGTTCTGTCCTAACTATATGTTCTAATGGTTGAGAATTATCTATCTGTATTTCTTGTACTTCTCCAAGTTCAATAGTTCTACCATTGCCCTTTTCTAAGATGAACTCTTTTTCTAGAAAAGTGGCATGCCTGTTGACAAAAATCTTTTGTTCAGTAGAATGGTAGAATAGATATCCTCTACCTTCTTTAGGATATCCTACAAATAGACATTTATCCGCTCTAGGTTCCAACTTATGTCCAAAATTTCTTTTAACATAAGCTGGACATCCCCATACCTTGAAATATTTAAGATATGGTTTCTTTCCACTGCAAATTTCATATGGAGTACTAACAACGGATTTAGAAGGTACCTTGTTCAGAATGTAAACAGCAGTTTCTAGGGCATGACCCCAGAAGGAAATGGGTAAATTTGTGAAGCACATCATGGATCGTACCATATCTAATAAGGTACGATTCCTCCTTTCAGCTATACCATTTAGCTATGGTGTATAAGGAGGGGTCCATTCAGAAAGGATTCCATTAACTTTAAGATAGTCTAAAAACTCTGTGGATAAGGATTCTCCTCCTCGATCAGAACGAAGAACTTTAATACTTTTCCCGGTTTGTTTTTCGACCATACTTTGATACTCCTTAAATTTATCAAAGGCTTCAGATTTGTGTTTCATAAGATACACATATCCAAACCTAGATAAATCATCTGTAAAAGTGATAAAATATGAGTATCCTCCTCTAGCCTGAGTTGTCATTGGACCACATACATCAGTATGTATAAGTCCTAATAACTCAGTTGACCTTTCCCCATGTCCAGTGAATGGAGTTTTTGTCATCTTACCCGTGAGATATGATTCGCAAGTTCCTAATGATTCATACTCATAAGGATCAAGGAATTTTTCCTTGTATAACTTGCTAATCCTAGACTCATTAACATGACCAAGTCTATGATGCCAAAGTAAAGTATCATTAATGTCTTTTCTTTTCCTTTTAGTATTGACATGAAAAATACTATCATTGGAAGAAAGAGTTAAGAGCCCATTGCTAAAAATGCCAGAACAAATAATTTTATTAGATAACATTATCGAGCAACCAGTGCTCGTTACATCCATTACATATCCTTGTTTTAATAACAAAGGAATAGATATAATGTTCCTAATAATCTTTGGCATATAGTAACAATTTTCTAACTCCAAGATCTTCCCTGAAGGCAACTTCAGAATATATGTTCCTACAGCTTCTGCTTGGATGATATCACCACCAGCACCGTAGAGATTGAAGTCACCTTCCTTCCATACTTTAAGCTTGTGGAGGTCCTGCAAAGATTTGCATATATGGTAACCACAAGCGGTATCCAATACCCAAGTATTTGATATAGACAAATTTAATGTCAATATAGTATGTATCTCATACATACCTTTTGGTGCATCTGCCGCACCAGGCTTCATAGTTGCAAGGTAAGCCTTGCAATTCCTTTTCCAATGTCCCGCTTTGCCGCAAAAGAAACAGGTTGACTGTTTTGAGGCCTTCTTTCCTTTCTTGTTCTTATTGATGCCACCCTTAGGGTTTAGCCTCCTACTAAAACCCTTTTTGCCCGATTTCTTCTTATTGGTCTTATCAACAAGAAGAAGTGGAGCCTTTTCTTTCTTAACGTGGCTCTCTGCTATTTTTAACATATTTAATAGCTCAGGCAAGGAAGTGTTCAGTTTGTTCATGTGATAATTCAAGACAAACTGAGAAAATGACTCCGGGAGTGATTGCAGGATTAAATCCTGATTCAGCTCCCCATCCATAATAAACCCTAATTGACCCAATCTGGTGATTAAGTCAATTACCTTCAGGACATGATCCTGAACAGATGTACCCTCTATCATCCTAGCACGGAATAACTGCTTAGATATTTCGTATCTAGCAGTTCTGCTTTGTTCTCCATAAAGCTCCTTTAAATTGAGCATTATGGATTGAGTATCCATGCTTTCATGCTGCCTCTGTAACTCATTGGTCATAGAGGCCAGTATGATACACTTGACAGTGAGGAAGTCATTCTGCCACATTTTGTATGTGGCCATATCTTCCTGTGTGGCATCATCCCCTAGTGGATTAAGACTAGGGGTATCAAGAATATAAGAAAGTTTTTCTGAACTCAGTACAATCTTTAAGTTTCTCAACCAGTCCACATAGTTTGGACCAGTCAATTTGTTGGTATCTAAGATGCTTCTCAGTGATAATGAAGACGCCATTTATCTACATTTAATTAAGAACAATACATAAGCAAACAACCATGAAATGACTTACATAATTAAATTAGGTCTTCAATTTAACTATGTCTCCCACTATTTTATCAAAAATCATAGCCCTCACTATGATAATCGAGAAGAACCCTGATCGATTTTTCTTAGTGAGATCGAGATCCTTATAACTTATAAAAGATCTTGCAGATAACACAACAAATCTTTTGTAAGTTCAAAGGTAGGAAACTCTTCCAATTATATCTCATATAATTCTCAAAAATAACTTGGCCTCTAGAACATTATAAGTCTTGCAGAAAACACAACAAACCATAATGTTCCAATTAAGTCAAGACCCTTTCATTTCTATACAGTCAGTATTCAAATATAATGCCCTTGCAGATAACACAACAAGGCATTATACTGAATATACTGTAAGCATATTTTTACACTAGACCAATATTATGTCAATCACCCTATTAGGTCTTGCAGATAACACAACAAACCTAATGTGGTTCATAACACAGTAATGATCCAGCATGAAGGAAGACCAACATATAGCATTTTTTAACATTAAGCATATAAGTCAAGATTTAAATATAATCAAATCGGCCAGGCAAGTGGAAGAGATGTGGGAGTCCCCCCGTTGCTTTCCTAGACACCAATAAAAATTGGCCAAGTCAGTCAACGGAACCAATTAAAAACCATGATTCTCTTTACCTTCCCAGAACCACCTTTCTAGACACCAAATGATCAATTGTTCATCATGACTAGTGATGCTTATTAGTTAAATATACTATGACTTAATATAATTTTAAGAAGAAGGCTTTATAAAATTGCCAACACATTTTATAAAAACATATCATAATGATATCACTCTGATAAACATATATGTGCTAAGTGTGTCATCATACTAGGACAACCATTTATCACATAATGGATCCACCATTATACCAGGGCAACCTTATTTCAGTATGATGACTTCAAAACTAATCATATCTCTATAATAATTAGGGTTTGAGTGAAAAACCCTAATTAGTGGCATACATCAAAACATTAATTATCATATATGCATTCCTTAAATTATGCTAAGTGTGTCAGCATTCAAGGGTTTAAAACCCTAATTGCGATACTACAACAAAAACGCATATAAATAATTTTCATATGTTTTAACTGTAATAATGATGGCTCTGATACCACTGTTGGTGTTTCCGGTGCACCGCAGCGGAAGTATAATTTCAAAATGATGAAATTTGCACCATAATCCCTTAGCCAAAATCTCCTTATTCAGGATTAAAACATATATATAGAACATTTAAACATACATTGTTAGAATTGGAGTACCAACCTGTAATCGCTAATTCCAACAAAGTTGATGTTGAAGGGGCTGATTGAATTCACCAGGCGTCCAAGTGTCCGCCCTCCGATGGTGATCCACACAGAGCAGTGATCAAGACAACTCTATCTTCTTTTCAAAGGTTCCTTCTATTGAGTTCTTCTTCCCAAAACTCAATTGCTTGGACTATGGCTTGAATTCCTCCACACAAAAGCTTGCTTTCCTTTCCTTGACTCCTTCTCCTCCTTCCACCAAGACCTTGGCCCTTTAGACACCCTTGTCTTGAAGAAAAAGACCTTGTCCTAAGAGGACATAGGCTTGTCTTAAGTTGGAGGAGAAATTAAGACAATGATGTCTTAATGTAAGAAAGAAAGGAAGAAATCAGAACTTCTTTCTTTCCTTTACCGTCGGAGACTTTTACTTTTATTCTTGTTCAGTAGCAGAGTTTCGACAGAGGTTTACTCTGTAAAGGAAACAATGCAAGAGCAAGAAATAAATAAAAGAGTCTTCAGGAGAGGAAGAAAGAAAAGATTACTTTGTTCTGAATTTTCCCGACCCTTTAAATAATTCTCAGATAGGCGCCTACACACCTCTTCGTAATGACTTTCTCATGCCCTTCTCAATTTCTCACACCCCATCCTCCTATCTCACGGCCTTCCAGATTAAATCCCACGGCTTTTCTTAAAGGAAAAACCGTGGTGTTTAAAAAGGAAAGGGATCGCGACTTTTCATCTCCAAAGAGATGTTATTTCGCGCGCCCGGGAGGAGTTAGCGCATTCCTTCTTTCTCAAAATCCCATCAGCCATTGGATTCTCATCCAAGGGGGGAGAGATGGTGCGCTAATTGCTTAAGAAAGAGGTCGCCCCAAATAAAATCATCGGAGAAATTTTTGGGGCGCGCCAAGAGTCCATGCGCCATGGACTCTTCCTTAAGGCGCGCCAAGAGTCCATGCGCGCATGGACTCTTGGCATTTGGCATGAAAAAATAAAGGGGGCGGGTGGGGAGGCTAGCCAAGCTACATGGCTAGCCAATAGGGTTAGCCATATTCCTGTTTTCTCAATTAGGGTCTAATTAGGTCCAATTAGAACCCAATTTGAACCAATCCGGAACCCTAATTCGAATCCGATCCGAATAGAAGCTAGGGTTTGCAACACCTGCTAGAGTGTTATCCTGCAAAGATGATTTAATTCCAAATTAAACTCTTGATCAATCCTCTTAAGTGTGTGACCCATTGGGTTCCATATCTTGCCAGTAGTGGGTTCGAATACAAGTTGACCTAATTTGATTAGAACTCTTTCTAATCGATTTAGGTCAAACCGGGCTTACCCGATTCGATCAATTAGGACTCTTCCTAACATGTGATCTTTGAACTTGATCAACCCACAAGACAAGATTGACGTCTAGCAACGTGTCATGTCTACCCAGAAGATATGGAAATTCTGGTGAAATACCAAAATTACCCTTCAGTAGAGAGTTACCGTATAATTAAATCTTTCGATCAGCCTGCACCCAAAATATAACTATGGATATGGATATATGTCAAATCCAATATTATATTTATTTCTAGCTCAATCTTATAATGATGATTCGATTATCTTGATATTAGAAACCATCTCTAATATCTTCACTTTGATCAAAGATTCCCTGAATCATCATGCGATTGTTGACTAGCTAGATGCAATCTCCTCTTACTAAGAGTGATCGATTCCTTGTTGACCTACTCATTACCTTCACATCCAATTCACCATTCCCAGTATCAATCCTGCGCATGGCTCAGTGTCATGATTAGGATTGAACCAAAGAATGGGTTCATGTACATAAGGTACTTATGGCAGTCTCAGGTCAGAAGATTACTTGTACCACTCCCACTATGAGAACCTTCTATTGACATGTAGCTAAGACTCCATTAGATGTTCTCAAGTTGGATCATATCAGTGAACTCATTCTCCAATGAGCACCCACATCCCAGTATTAGTGTCATACACAAGTGATTGTGAGAGCAGTCACCCTTTCCAGTATACCCGAGATGTGCTAGTCTTATCGGAAAAACCCTGATCCCCTACTCAGGGTTCCTTTGACTATGAATACTTTAGATTATGGTTTTAAGATTTTAGGTCTCACTGGTATGATCTCATCATAACCCAAAAAATCATAGCCCTAATCTATGGGGTTCATCATATAACACAGCGTATGATGAAAAAATAATGCCTTTATTTAGAAAATTGTCAATTACAATGGTTTGGGAGATACAACATAGATTGGCTTGTAGGGCATATCCCTTTCAAGCTCACATATCTCTTGAGGAGGTCTGGGTTGAGGTGTTGCAAGTCCTCTCGAGAAATTCATGAATCGTCCGACTCTGGCCGGCCTTACCATCGGACCAGGTAGCATTGATAGCTGCAGCCTCGAGTCATTAAGGCTTGATCATCCAGGATACACTCGATCCGTTCTCCTCTCTCAGGCTAATTTATTGGTGAACACTCTGGGCTAGGATCACTCTGAATGGAAGGAATAGGTCCAAAGGCCTCACTAGGTATCGCTACCGATTCCCTGTACTCAAGCAGGTCTGCGATATTGAAGGTAGAACTGATGCCCAAATCCAAAGGCAAATCTAACACATAGGCATTTGGTCCAACCCTCTCTATCACTCTAAAAGGTCCGGCTCCACGAGCATGAAGTTTCTTAACGGTCCTGAGAGGGAATCGCTCAGGCCTAAGCCTAATCATGACAGAATCCCCTACATCAAATTCCTTGGCCCTTCTTCGGGAATTATCCAATTTCTTATATGTTTCGGTACTTAGGTTTATTTTTTGGCAATGTCCTTATGCAAGTCTCTAATATGCTGTGTGAATGATTCTGCAGACTCTGAGACTCATGCATGAACAGATAAAGGAATTAGGTCAATGGGGTGGTTAGGCTTGTACCCATGGACTATCTCAAAAAGACTCTTGCCCGTTGTCCTATTCACTGAGCTATTGTAGGAGAACTCTGCTCTAGATAATAATAGATCCCAAGTTCCAATGTGTTCACCTACCAGGCATCTAAGGAGGTTTCCTAAACTATGGTTCACCACTTCGATTTGGCCTTCTATTTGGGGGTGGTAGGCTGTAGAAAACTTAAGCTTGGTCCCTAACAGGTGCCACAGGATTTTTCAGAAATAACTGGTGAACGTAACATCCCTATCATATATGATGGTCTTGGGTAGGCTATGGAGTCTAACCACATTATCTAAGAAAAGCTTGGCTATTCTAGATGCATCAAAGGTCTGGGAACAGAAGGTGAAGTGAGCCATCTTAAAGAACCTATTGACCACTACAAAGATAGAATCATGTTTCTTCTGGGTCTTAGGTAATCCTAACACGAAGTCCATACTTAGGTCCTACCAAGGGCGATCAGGCACTAGTTAAGGTTTGTAGAGACCAATATTTTGCTTCTTCAACTTTGCAACAGCACAAGTTCTACACTTGGCTACAATCTGAGCAATATGCCTTTTCAATCCTGGCCAAAAGAACTGGTCTTCTATTGCTAAAATGGTCTTATTCCTACCAAAGTTACCAGCTAAACCTCTAGCATGGGTCTCCTAAATTAGGAATTCTCTAAGGAAAGTTTTAGGTATACAGAGTTGATTGTTTTGGAAAAGGTAGCCATCCTGAATGGTATACTCGCTATGGATACTGGATGGTCCAAGCTTGAGGGTTTGGTAAATGTCTCCAAAGTCTGGGCAGGTTTCATATTCAACCTTTTACCTATCAAACCCTATGACTTGGGTGCTAACTGATCCCAATAGCAAAGACCTATGGCTCAGGGTGTCTGCTACCTTATTTTCTATTCTGGCATGGTGCTTCAGGACAAAGGTGTAGGCATGAATGTACTTGATCCATTTACCGTGCCGCGGGTTAAGTTTCTTTTGGGAGTTTAGGAACTGGAGTGCCTCATGGTCAGAAAATAAGACAAACTCCTGTAGTAGTAAGTAATGTCTCCAATATCTAAGGGCTTGGACTACCGCATAAAATTCCTTGTCATAGGTAGAGTACTTAAGTTTAGCCTCATTCAGCTTCTCACTATAGAAGGCTACAGGATGATTCTCATGACTTAGTACCTCACCTATTCCTACTCCTAAGGCATCGCAAGTGACCTCAAAGACCTTAGTGAAGTTAGGTAATCTAAGGATGGGTGCATGGGTCATCTTATCCTTAAGCTCTAGGAAGGCCTTATCAGCTGCTTTGGTCTACTCAAATATATCCTTCCTAATGCAATCAGTTATGGGAGTGACGACTATACTAAAACCCCTAATAAATCTCCTATAAAAGGTTGCTAGGCCATGAATCTACGCACATCATGGACACTAGTGGGTATAGGCCACTCAACAATTGCCCTAACCTTTTCAGGATCTGCAGAAACTCCCTCAGGGGTGACAACAAAACCTAAGAAGATAACCCTGTGTGTCATGAACTCATACTTCTTAAAGTTGGCATAGAGGCTGTTCTCCCTAAGAGTATGGCATACTAATCTCAGATGACTAAGGTGGTCCCTTTTAGTCCTGCTATAAATTAGGATGTCTGATGCAGAACAAATAAAGGAATGCGATGCGGAAGTAAATTAAGATTAACTAATTTTTTTGTTGTTTTTATATGTTTGTAGAAGTTGGCTTCAAATCAAAGAAAAGTTAACCTAACATTGAAAGATACTAATATGATAATTGAAAGCACAATTTTAAGGAAACTAAATTATCAGAGTAGTTCAGAAGCAACGGATCGCTGGGGGTTGAGAAACTCCCAGACCTAGGGTTTCGCTCCGAACTTTCAAAAGAACAGAAATAACGAGAAGAGATGGTTTATCTAACCAGACAATGATCTTCACAGATTTTGGTGGAGGAACTCTCCCGAGCAGATTGTTGGATCCCGGATTCAGATATCTTCGTAATGGATCCTCCAATACTGGTCCTTTGGCCGGTTGGCTTCTCCTGAACTCAAGATCTAGAAGAGAAGAAAAACAATTGATGGAATCAGAGAGTCAAGGGAAAGATTTACCAGGTTGATGAACTTGAAGATTGAAATTGCTGAAAACTGGATTCTCTTGGATGTTGATGTGATTTTCCTTGGAACTTGCTCTGGATCTGAAGTTGCCGGACTGGATCTGGATGAAGGTGGATGGCCTGGACTTGTAGAGAGAGAGAGGCCATGGGAGATGGATGGATCTAGGGTTTGATGGATTGAAAATAATGAAGGGTGGCTAGGGTTTTGGAATTTCAAGTGGCTAACCTAGGGTTTTGGATAAAGATGGAGATCTCTCACCTCCTCAAGGCTCCAATGGAACCCGGATTACCCCCTCACAGAGCTCAACACTTAGAATAGTGTGGAAGAAGAGAAACCTAGGTTACTCAACACAAGAGAATAGCAAAAATAATTTTTCTTCATTGATTGATTAAAGTTACAAAGAGGGGTCTATTATATAGACCTAAAATTTTCTCCAAGCTTGTACAAATTCCCATGTGGGACTAAACTCCTCCAAACTCTAGATTAGGTAGAAAATCTCCTCTCTTGGCCGACCAAGAGTTCAAAAAAATTTGGGATGGCCATAAAGGAATTTTTTTTTGGAATTTTTATGGCGCCTCCTTTGGAGTTGGATTTGGATTTGGAGTCCTCTTCTTCTTATGGCATTTCTTCTTTTCTTCCACTCCAAGTTAAGCTCTTTGATTTTGATTTGAACTTCAATTGGATGTCCTTCTTTGATTTTTTCTCCAAGAGAAGTCTTTTCCTTCTTTGCTTAGACAAAATTGGCAGGTATGGGCGCCTCCTTTAAATTAGCTTCCAATTTGATTTTTTTTTTCTTTGGATGTGGGGACCATGACACTGGGATGCCTCTGTGGCGCCTCCTGGACTCTGGCATGTGCTCGGAGTGTGGCTGGGCGTGTGGCTTGGAGTGTGGCCTCCACTTGCTTGAACCTTGATTTGATTGGAAGACAAATGTGGCACCATTTTGGACCAAATTGAAACCACATCGGGACTTGCATCGAGTCAACATGACTCAACAAAATTTAAATGGTGACTCAAGAAATAAATAAACTGGTTGACCAGGTCAACCTTTATTACAAACCCTAATTTCTCGGGCAATGTCAATCAGAGAGCCAAATGGAGCTCTGAAGTCTTCTTCTGAGTCTGGTGCCCGCACCAATTCTCCTAGGGTGCGAGGAACTCGACCCTGTCGAGTAAGGCTTAAGTTGGCTTTGGTATCTCTCCAAGAGGTCTGGGTCCAATTCTTGTAATTCTTCTCGGGAGATCCAAGAGTCATCAGAATCTGGCCTTCCTTGCCAGCGGACTAGGTACTTTTGGTATCCTCGATTACGAGTAGAGATAACCTGATCATCCAGGATCTTTTCAATCTGCTCTTTCCTCACAGGCCAGTTTGTTGGCGGACACACAGGTTCGGGATCACTCTCAATGATAGGGTTAGGCTCAAAAGGCTCACTAGGAATCACAGCTGGCTCCCTGTACTCTACTAAGTCTGTAATGTTGAAAGTAGAGCTAATGCCTAGTTCTGGAGGCAACTCGAGCACATAGGCATTGGATCCTACTCTCTTTACCACTCTAAATGGTCCAGCTCCCCTAGCATGTAACTTTCTAACGGTTCCAGGAGGAAACCGTTCAGGCCTTAACATAATCATCACATAGTCTCCCTCAACAAAAGATTTGACTCGCCTTTGAGTATCAGCCAACTTCTTATAAGTTTCATTACTTAAATTTATTTTGGCATGAATTTCTTTATGCAAGTCTTTTACATGCTGTGCAAAATTCTCAGCAGACTCGGAGACTCGAGTGTGGACAGGTAAAGGGACTAGGTCAAGAGGTGTGTGAGGTTTGTACCCATGTACAATTTCAAATGGGCTCTTACCCGTAGACCTATTGATCGAGTCATTGTACGCAAATTCAGCCCTTGGTAGGTATAAATCCCAATTTCTGGTGTTTTCACCAACAAGACATCTCAGCAGATTTCCTAGGCTACAGTTCACTACTTCAGTTTGGCCATCAGTTTGGGGATGATAGGCAGTTGAAAACTTAAGTTTTGTCCCTAACTTATGCCAAAGGGTCTTCCAAAAGTAACTGGTGAACCGGACATCCCTATCTGAAACGATTGTCTTAGGTAGGCCATGGAGTCTAACTATCTCATTGAAGAAAAGTGTGGCTACCTTAGACGCATCAAAGGTTTGGGAACAAGGCAAGAAGTGGGCCATTTTAGAGAATCGGTCGACTACGACACAGATAGAATCATGTCTCCTCTGGGTCTTAGGTAAACCTAACACAAAATCCATACTCACATCTTGCCAAGGACGATCTGGGACAGGGAGTGGGGTATAAAGGCCAGTGTTTTGTTTTCGCTGTTTGGCAACAGCGCAGGTTCGACATCTAGCTACAATATTAGCTACATCCCTTTTCAAGCTAGGCCAGAAAAAGTGGTCTTCAATAGCTAGAATGGTCTTGTCTTTTCCAAAATGGCCGGCTAAACCTCCAGCATGGATTTCCCAAATCTAAAACTCCCTAAGAGAAGTTCTAGGGATGCAAAGCCTATTTTTGAAGAACAAAAAACCATCTACAAGGGTATAATCCTGGTGATTACTAGATGGTCCTTGAACTAGATCCTGATACACAGTTGTGAAATCCGGACAAGACTCATATTCCTCTTTGATTTGCTCAAACCCTATGACCTCAGTTCTAACAGAAGTTAATAACAGAGATCGGCGACTAAGGGCATCAGCTACCTTATTCTCAACTCCAGCCTTATGTTTCAGGACAAAAGTATAGGACTGGATATATTCTACCCACTTAGCATGCCTAGGGTTAAGCTTCTTTTGGGAGTTCAGAAATCTAAGAGCCTCATGGTCCGAAAATAGTACAAATTCCTGCGGTAGCAAATAATGTCTCCAGTAACGCAAAGCTTGCACCACCGCATAAAATTCCTTATCATAGGTAGAATACCTAAGCTTAGCATCATTAAGTTTTTCACTAAAGAATGCTATGGGATGATTCTCTTGGCTTAGGACTCCACCTATTCCTACACCTGAAGCATCACAGGCAACCTCAAATACTTTAAAAAAATCGGGTAATCTCAGAATGGGTGCCTGGGTCATTTTATCCTTAAGATCTAGGAAGGCTTTATGGGCTGACTTAGTCCAATGAAATTCTCCCTTCCTAATACAATCAGTGATAGGAGCAGCTAAAGTACTAAACCCCTTGATGAATCGCCTATAGAAGGTAGCCAAGCCGTGGAAACTTCTAACTTCATGCACATTGGTTGGCTCTGGCCAGTCTACTATGGACCTAATCTTCTCAGGATCGGCCGCCACGCCGTCAGGGGTTACTACAAAACCAATAAAGATAACTCTACTAGTCATGAATTCACACTTCTTAAGATTACCGTAGAGTCTATCATTCCTCAAAACTTGGCAGACTGCTCTAAGGTGGCCTAGGTGATCTGTTGGGGTCTTACTATAGATCAGGATGTCATCAAAATAGACCACCACAAATTTTCCTATGAAAGCTCTAAGTACCTGGATCATAATTCTCATGAAAGTACTAGGGGCATTGGACAACCCAAAAGGCATAACAACCCATTCATAAAGACCATCCTTAGTTTTGAAAGCAGTTTTCCATTCATCCCCGGGTCTAATCCTAACCTGATGATAGCTGCTTTTGAGATCAATCTTAGAAAAAAACATTGCACCAGCCATCATATCAAGCATGTCATCTAGTCTAGGGATGGGAAACCTATATTTGATTGTAATTTTATTGATGGCACGACTGTCAACACACATCCTCCATGTGCCATCTTTCTTTGGGGTCAGTAAGGCTGGGACTGCACAAGGGCTAAGACTTTCTCTAATAAACCCCTTCCTCAATAATTCTCCAACCTGCTTTTGCAGTTCTTCATGCTCAGATGGATTCATCCTGTAATGGGGAAAGTTGGGCAAAGTCGCTCCTGGGATTAGATCTATGGCATGCTGGATATCCCTAAGAGGTGGAAGGTGGTCTGGCAAATCCTCGGGAAAGACATCCTCAAATTCTTTTAACACAGGTTTAACTTCTTGAGGAGGCTCTGAGGGTTCCGAAGTTCTAAGTTCCTTAGCAGTCAACATCCAGATGGGTGAACCACTATGAATTTCTTGTTCTAGATCCTTAGCACTGATTAGGTTCACTCCAGTTTTCATCTCCTTAACCTTACCGGCTCCTTTAGTTACCTTGTCCTTAGGGGGAACTGAATGGATCGTAATCTTCTTCCCATTGAAACTAAAGACACAGGTATTGGATTTTCCTAAGAGGGTGGCATCATGATCATACAACCAAGGTCTTCCGAGAATTATACTGCTCACCCCCATGGGTAAGACATCGCACCAAATCTTTTCGTGATAAGATTGCATTTGGATTTGGACTTGACATCTAGACTGGATGGGTATGGAGGTAGAATCTACCCAAGAAACCTTATAGGGGTTGGGATGGGGAACTGGGATTAAGCCTAACATCTTGACAGTGCTAGTAGAGATGGCATTTACACAGCTCCCACTATCTATGATGATCTTACATACCTTATCCCCTAATTTAAGAAAAGTCTGTAGGATGTTAGTCCTACACCAATCCTCTTGAACTAGATTCTGGGATAGGATGCATCTTACAACTACTAATTGGTCAGATTCATTGGGTTCCTCCTCTCCTTCATACTCCTCAACCAAATTCATTCCGGCCTCATAAACTTCTTCTTCAAATTCCTCACTAGGCTCGGAATTATCATTCTCTCCCTCTTCTATGTAAAGGGATCTACGTGGGCACTGGCTAGCAACATGACCTACCTTATGACACTTGAAACAGGCTGTGGCAGTACACTGACTGGAAATGTGACCTGGTTTCTGACACTTAAAACAGGTGATATTTGAACTAGGGGTTCTCTGGGTGTCAGGTGCCTTACCTTTGTCCATGGGCCTAGGGGTAGAAGTACCCTAAAAAGTTTTACTAGGGATAACTTGGCTAGGTCCATTCCTTGGGATTGGGGCACTAACCCTAGAAGGTATAGGTCCTCTCTGAAATTTCTCAGTGTTCAGTGCAATCTGGTAGGCTTGGTCTAGATCAGTAACCTCTCTCAGAAATAGTTCTCTCTTGATATCTTCCCTCAGTCTAGCCCTAAATCTAGACAAAGTGACTTCGTGGGCTTCACTCACATCACATCTCATTAGGTATTCATCAAAAGTAGCTATGTAGTCTGAGACAGATCGGTTTCCTTGTTTCAGGGTTTGCCATTGGTCTAACAGGTTTTGCTGGTATGAAATGGGTAGGTATTTATCTCTCAGTTTTTCTTTCATACCCTGCCAAGTGGTTATGGGCTCAACATTCCGTCTCCTAGTGGTTAGCTCAATGTTCCCCCAGTATAACCTAGCTTGACGCACTAATTTCATCTTGGCAAACTTGTATTTCCTCTCCTCAAACATAGCATACCACTCAAAGTATTGGTCCATCTCACCCTCCCAATCAGAATACACCTTAGGGTTCAGACTACCATCAAAAGTGGGTGCATCTAATTTGATGTTCCTGATGAACCTATCATCTCTATCTTCAGGCTCTGGGTCAGGCCTCCTATGATTAGGTTCAGGATCTCTATATAAAGGCCTTCTAGGCTCCTGATGTGGGTGAGGTTGAGGCACATTAAAATCGGGGTCAGGAGTCCAATTCCGATGTCTAGGTTCTTCAAGTACTTGGACTCG
Source organism: Areca catechu (assembly GCA_021397845.1). Taxonomy (NCBI): domain Eukaryota; kingdom Viridiplantae; phylum Streptophyta; class Magnoliopsida; order Arecales; family Arecaceae; genus Areca; species Areca catechu. The sequence goes on from CM038048.1 coordinate 24,542,461, forward strand.
GTCCCTAAGTTGGGTAAGATCCTCATGAATTTGTGCGCTAAACTGGGCCACAGTGTTTGTCATATCCTGATTCATTTTAGCCATACTTTCAGTAAGAGTTCTAATCATGGCCTCTAAATCAGGTTGGGTTTGACCAGGTTGATATGGCACTCCGTTTCTGGTAGACATGATGATTCAAGCAAGCACACAAAATGAGACTAGACTAAATCGACTACTGGATCACTAGACCTAGAGTCCAAACTAGATGCCCAATCAGAGTGGCAAGCTAGCCTGTAGTAACTCAGGACTCAGCCAGGCAGGTGTAAGGGGAGTGTTAGGTCCCTGATTGCCAATCCTAGACACCAATCAGTGATTGGCCAGGTAGGCGGACCGGCACACAAGCCCTTCGGGAATGGATCCCTGAACCACCGTTCTAGACACTGAGTGCTAAGCACACACAGAATATCTCGGCAAACTGACTCAACACTAGCCTAGACCCGACCAATTGGTGTCCCTAGCCCACTAGGGCAAATTAGGTCTAACTGATTTTAAATTAGGTCTAGGTTCGAATGATTGGATGGTGGTTTTGGGCTAAGGAGAGGTAATCAACTCCTCCCCTTATCTTAGATGCTCAATTGCCCTTAAGTAAATTATGAGATGATCACTCCAAAAAGAATTGAATTGCAGAACACAAAAAATAGAGTTGTTGTATTTTAATTCTCAGAATTTTTACCGAAACCAATAAATCACAGAAAAATTATGGAAAATAGGTTCAATTATAATGGTTTCAATGAAGCAAAAATCATGCAATTTGGAGTTTTATGCAGGGATAAATAATACAGACAACAGGGAAATTACGGGCTGCAACTAGATTGTCTTTCACGTTTATAATCCCTGCTACGAAGTTATAACCCAATGGATCCCCTACACGCCCTAGGAACACCCCGTGGAATGGGAGGAGGAGGCTTGCACCTCGCTTAGTTCCTAGGACCGGACGTCCTGGGGAGTCTACTTCGAGCAGACAAAATAAAAAGAGAAAACAATCAAAACAAGCTAGCAAGCAAATCAAAAACCCTAGACTGGGCTCTGATACCAAAAATGATGCAGAACAAATAAAGGAATGCGATGCGGAAGTAAATTAAGATTAACTAATTTTTTTGTTATTTTTATATGTTTGTAGAAGTTGGCTTCAAATCAAAGAAAAGTTAACCTAACATTGAAAGATACTAATATGATAATTGAAAGCACAATTTTAAGGAAACTAAATTATCAGAGTAGTTCAGAAGCAACGGATCGCTGGGGGTTGAGAAACTCCCAGACCTAGGGTTTCGCTCCGAACTTTCAAAAGAACAGAAATAACGAGAAGAGATGGTTTATCTAACCAGACAATGATCTTCACAGATTTTGGTGGAGGAACTCTCCCGAGCAGATTGTTGGATCCCGGATTCAGATATCTTCGTAATGGATCCTCCAATACTGGTCCTTTGGCTAGTTGGCTTCTCCTGAACTCAAGATCTAGAAGAGAAGAAAAACAATTGATGGAATCAGAGAGTCAAGGGAAAAATTTACCAGGTTGATGAACTTGAAGATTGAAATTGCTGAAAACTGGATTCTCCTGGATGTTGATGTGATTTTCCTTGGAACTTGCTCTGGATCTGAAGTTGCCGGACTGGATCTGGATGAAGGTGGACGGCCTGGACTTGTAGAGAGAGAGAGGCCATGGGAGATGGATGGATCTAGGGTTTGATGGATTGAAAATAATGAAGGGTGGCTAGGGTTTTGGAATTTCAAGTGGCTAACCTAGGGTTTTGGATAAAGATGGAGATCTCTCACCTCCTCAAGGCTCCAATAAAACCCGGATTACCCCCTCACGGAGCTCAACACTTAGAATAGTGCGGAAGAAGAGAAACCTAGGTTACTCAACACAAGAGAATAGCAAAAATAATTTTTCTTCATTGATTGATTAAAGTTACAAAGAGGGGTCTATTATATAGACCTAAAATTTTCTCCAAGCTTGTACAAATTCCCATGTGGGACTAAACTCCTCCAACCTCTAGATTAGGTAGAAAATCTCCTCTCTTGGCCGACCAAGAGTTCAAAAAAATTTGGGACGGCCATAAAGGAATTTTTTTTTGGAATTTTTATGGCGCCTCCTTTGGAGTTGGATTTGGATTTGGAGTCCTCTTCTTCTTATGGCATTTCTTCTTTTCTTCCACTCCAAGTTAAGCTCTTTGATTTTGATTTGAACTTCAATTGGATGTCCTTCTTTGATTTTTTCTCCAAGAGAAGTCTTTTCCTTCTTTGCTTAGACAAAATTGGCAGGTATGGGCGCCTCCTTTAAATTAGCTTCCAATTTGATTTTTTTCTTCTTTGGATGTGGGGACCATGACACTGGGATGCCTCTGTGGCACCTCCTGGACTCTGGCGTGTGCTCGGAGTGTGGCTGGGCGTGTGGCTTGGAGTGTGGCCTCCATTTGCTTGAACCTTGATTTGATTGGAAGACAAATGTGGCACCATTTTGGACCAAATTGAAACCACATCGGGACTTGCATCGAGTCAACATGACTCAACAAAATTTAAATGGTGACTCAAGAAATAAATAAACTGGTTGACCAGGTCAACCTTTATTACAAACCCTAATTTCTCGGGCAATGTCAATCAGAGAGCCAAATGGAGCTCTGAAGTCTTCTTCTGAGTCTGGTGCCCGCACCAATGTCATCAAAGTAGATCACAACAAATTTTCCAGTATATTCTTTCAGGACTTGGGTCATAATTCTCATAAATGTACTTGGTGCATTGGAAAGTTCGAAAGGCATCACAACCCACTCAAACAGGCCATCCTTAGTCTTGAATATGGTTTTCCACTCATCCCCAGGTCTAATCCTAACCTGATGATAGCCGCTCTTAAGGTCTATCTTTGAGAAAACTTTGGCTCCGGCCATCATTTCTAACATATCATCCAATCGGGGGATGGGAAACCTAACAAATATTTTGTTGATGGCTCTACTATCTACACACATCCTCCACGTACCATCTTTCTTAGGGATTAGTAAAGTAGGGACTGCACATGGACTCAAGCTCTCCCTAATGAAACCCTTCCTAAGCAATTCTCTCACTTGTTTATGTAGTTCTTGATGCTCATTGGGGTTCATTCTATAGTGAGGAAGGTTTGGTAAAGTGGCTCCTAGGACTAAGTCTATTGCATGTTGGATGTCTCTAAGGGATGGTAATTGATCAGGTAAATCATCAGGGAAGACATCCTCAAATTCTTTCAAAGCCTCAACAATTTCTTTAGGATGTTTCTTTTGGGTCGGGTCATGTATTTCTTTGGTGGTCAAGATCCAAATAGGGTTACCCTCAGCAATCTCTCTTTCTAACTCAGCCTTAATCAGATTAACTCCAGGTTTCTTGTCCTTAAGGCTACTAGAACCCCTCTTAATTGGGTCTTTAGGGGGAGTTGGGTGGATAACAAACTTATTCCCATGGTAGCTAAAAGCACGAACATTGGTTCGACCAAACAGGATTGCATTATGATCAAAAAGCCAAGGTCGACCTAAAATGATGCTACTTACTTCCATGGGGATGACATCACACCAAATCTTTTCCTCATAGGTTTGCAGTCTAATTAAGATTTGGCACCTAGCTTTGATTTGGATGGAGGTGGAATCTACCCAAGAAACTTTGTAAGGGCTAGGATGGGAAACTGTGGTCAATCCTAAAGATTTAACTATATTGGCAGAGACCGCATTGACACAACTCCCACTGTCTATGATGATATTAAGTACCTTACCCCCTACCTTAATAAAAGTCTATAGGATGTTAGTCCTACGCCAATCTTCCTAAACTGGAGTCTGGGTTAAGATGCACCTAACCACTCCTAATGGGTTCTCAGACTCAGGTTCCTCCTCACCTTCATACTCGTCCAACAACTGATCATCAACCTCATAGATCTCTCCCTCAGGTTCAGCTACGGGTTCAGGCTCCTCTTCCTCTAGCTCACCTAAATGAAGGGCACTAACTGGGCATTAGCTAGCAAAGTGGCCTAGTTTTTGACATTTAAAATAGGTCTTCTGGGGATTGTTACTCCTGTGGACCTCTACAGATTTTCCTCTATCATCCCTATAGGTCAAAGGAGTACTAGGCTAGGGTCGACTCGGGTCAGGGTGACTCAAATTTTGTCGACTCGAATTAGGTCAGCTAGGGATGGGTCGGCTCTGGTGGGACTGGCTAGCTCCTTGATACTGACTGGGATTTCTAATGGGCTCAGGTTTACGGTAGATGGGCCCTCTCTGGAAATGCTCATGAACCCTAGCAATCTGGTAGGCATGGTCCAGGTCTCTAGCCTCTCTCATATAGAGCTCCCTCTTAATATCATCTCTCAATCCAGCCCTAAACCTAGACAAAACAACATCCTCAAACTCATTTAAGTCACATCGCATGGAATACTCATCAAATTTTGCGATATACTCATCTACACTCCTGCTACCTTGATTCAATCGCTGCCACTGATCCATTAAACCATAATGATATGATGGTGGAACGTATTTCCCCTAAGCTTACCCTTCACGGCCCTCCAGGTGACTGTGAGATATTCCCTCCTAGTTTAAGGGTTCTCTCAACACTAGCCCAATATAACCTGGCCTCCCGGACCAACTTAAGCTTAGCAAACCTAAACTTATGCTCCTCCGACATATCGTACCACTCAAAATATTGATCAATTTCTTTCTCCCAATCTATATAGACCTTAGGATCAAGACAAGCATCAAAAGTTAGGGCATCAAGTTTAATGTGTCTATATGATTTGTCTTCCTGGTCTACAAAATCCTGATTAGGTCTTCTAGGGCGAACCTCTGGGATCGGGTCATGATAATGGGCTCTCCTAGGTTCAGCCTCAAGGTATGGATCAATGTTTGGGGTCCTCCTAGGTTCAGTATCATAGTATGGGTCATGGCGAGGGGTCCTCCTAGGATGGGGAGGTGATTCAGGATCTGGTTCAGACTGGGATCCATGGGTTCTTTCTATGGTCCCTACACGGTCCTCTACCTGATCCAACCTATTGGCTAAGTGTTCAAGTCTATTATTGGTTCAGGTAGTGGACTGAGTCAACTGAGTCATCTGGGTAGTATCTGGGCTATTTGGTCAGCAAGGGCTTGAATTTGGGTTTCCATCTTATCCATGGGTTCAGCCAAAGGTGGAGATGGTGGATGAAATGATGCTCCTGATCTAGTGCTCATGCAAGACTCAATACTGACTCGACTATAGCTGCTTAGACCTAGAGCCCAATTAGAATGGGTTGACTTAACTTACACTCAACTCAAATCCTAATCCTTCAATCTGGCCAGGTAAGAGGTGGGATGGTGGGAGGCCCCATGCTCTTGCAGGGACCCAATTAAGGAACCATCGATCCGCTTAGGTTGTTTGACATTGTACCTCTTGCCTGACACCAGTATCCAGTAATAGGAAATGAAATGGGTGCACTAGTCACCCCACAAAGACTGAACCCGATCGATGGGTGTCCCTAGCCCACTAGGGCAAATTAAGTCTAATTAATTTTAGATTAGGCTTGGGACCGAATGCAAGGGATGTGGTTTTGGGATAAGGAGAGGTTATCAACTCCTCCCCTTATCTAGCATAAAGAAAGTGCCCTTAAAGTAAATTATGCAATGATGGCAAGCAGATGAAGATGCAAATTAGGGTTTATATGTTTTGATATTTTTTGAATATATGTTTTTTTTTTTTGGGATTTTTCTTAAATAGAAGATAATTGCATATTATGCTCTAATATGCAGGAAATATTCTAAAAATAAAGATATGCAAAGATTATACTAAAAAAATCCTGAACTTTCTGAAATCGGGTTTGCTGCCAAAATAGAGCACAATTGTTCTTAGGCAGTGTTTTGGCTAGAAGAAAATCCACAGACTAAAATAATTCTTGAGAAAATTCTAAAATATACCATGAATTATGTGGAATCTAGAAAATTGAATTTCAGAATTTTTTGAGTTCTATGCAGGTAGAAACAATTAAAATAACATAGTATATTTGAAAAGGGCCGAAAATGAAAAAGAACCTAAGAACGCCTTGTGTTCTTCTTCACGAGCCAATTCACAGCAGCACCCCTACCATCATAGGAGATCCTGTCGATTGGGAAAGAGGGTTTCGAAGCCCTAATAATCTCCTATGACTGGACGGCCATGGTGAAGCGCCCGATCCAAGTATCTAAAGAGAATCGAGCCCAAAACAGGCTCTGATACCAAAAGATGCGGAACCTACATATGCATGCAAGTATTTTTTTGTATTTTTAAGATTAAGTTATAAGTTTTAATCCCAAAGAGCAGACCAAAAATCTAAGCAGGGAAAACTATGCAAGATAAGAAACTAAAGCATGCAAGATAGGACCTAAAAGCAACAGAAAGAGAAGGACCGCCGAGGCTGAGAAGCGTCGGTTGGGCTAGTTCACCTACAATAAAGCTACTGGCGGTAGAGGGGGTGTACCTGGCAATGGTGAAAGTTTCTGGTATAGATCATACATGATGAGATCACTCTCACTCTGGATGCGGCCTGGAAAACCAAGCCAGAGACCCGTGGATACCCGGCCTTTTGCTCGGTGGTCCGATTGAGGCCCGACTGGAGTCGTTGGATTCGTCGGAGTCGAGGGAACTACAAACGACTTGTCAGGGGTTAGAAAACACAAAGGGAAAGAAGAAACAAAGGGAAAATAGCAAAAGAGAGTTTAGGATTAGAGTGGGCGGCTAGGGTTTTGGAGAACAGGCTGGCGGCAGGAAGCAGTCGCAGGACACCGGGAAGAGGAAGGGCTCACACCGAATCCCTTCAAGCACACAGCAAGGTAGTACACAGCAATTGGAGAATCAAATACTATTTCATATCAAAATTAGTTCTTCATACAAGAGACTAGGGCCCTTTAAATAGACTCCTAGACTTGGCCCCCAAGTAAGGCTAAAAAAGATATTACATAGGAATTTGAGTCCCCACCCAACTTTAGCTAGAAAATAAGGAAAAATTAGGTAGAATAAATCCCTAAAATTCCTTTTCATCCTCTTGCCTTGGTCGACCAAGGGAGGTGACCCTAGTCGCCGACCAAGGGTGGTGAGCATAAGTCCTTGGCACCACTTTCTCCTCTCCTGGGCCTGGGCTGGCCTAGATTGTTTCAAGCTGCATTTCAGGGCTTCAAGGTCTCATGCTTATCTCCCGTGCTTCTGATTTCATCTCTGAGGCTTGTGATTTCTCCTCTTAGGCCTTCCATGATGCTCATAGCTTTAGTTGGGTTGGTCTTCACTTGGCTGGCTTGATCCTCACTTGTATGAGTCATTACTACACATGTACTAAACTCTGGAAAATGACTAAGCTGACTAGTACAGGACTCAAGTGATAAAAAAATTAACTTAGATGAACTAAGCTTTATTACAAATGCACTTGAATATGACTAAGTAATCCATAGAGGGTTGAGAAGCCTCTATCTTATTCTGGTGCCTCTGGTGTCCGCACCAGTTTATTTGATGTATTCCTTTTTTTTATGAAATAAAAAGAATATTTTGTTGATTCAATTTCTTTGTTTTATTTTGAAATAGCTTGGAATGAATGGTCAAAGGTCACGAGTGTTGAGGTAAGTTTTCTTTTTAAGTGAAGATAACTTGACTGATCTATATCTAAAAGGGACGGGCCATGATCTACGGGTACAGGCCATGATCTCGGGATAGATCATATCTTGATTTTCTTCACAAGTATTTCTTTTTGATTTCTACTCTACTTTTCTTTCGTAATTAAAACAAATAACCTTAAAGTCCCTAAGGATTCGTCCTTACTCCCACTACTCTACCTAGAATAGTGGAATTAAGGAATTTAAATTGGTGCATAGTGACGCGTACCAGATTTTTGGCACCGTTGCTGGGGACTTTTGGCATTATTTTGAAAAAAATTCAAAAATTTTAAATTCAAAAATTTTAAATTCAAAAAGAATTCAAAGATTAGTATTCAATATTTTTCAATCGTATAAAGTTATACCAGGGCAACCTTTTTAAATTCAAAAAAAAATTCAAAGATTAGTATTCTGTATTTTTCAATCATACGTATCTTGACATAAGGTTGTCCTGATATAACTTTATGTTAAATACAAAAAAAAATTCAAAGATTAGTATTCAGTATTTTTCAATCATACATATCTTGACATAAGGTTGTCCTGGTATAACTTTATATTATGTTGAACGATTGTCTTAGGATACAAGAAGATTGAATAGACTTTAAAAAATAAAAAAAAAACTAAAAAAAATTCAAAATTTAAAATTTTTTACATCCTCATAACTTATTAGGAGATTAGAGACTTAACCACCAAACTTTAAAAAAAAAGTAATTAGTTTAATTTTGCTTGTCTATAACTCTAAATTTTGGATATCTTACTTGTTGCATTTCATTTCTCCATAATTGACTTTAAGGGCATAACCCAATTAATCAGATAAGGTGGGGAGTTCATTACCCTTCCTTAGCCCACAAATCATTTCCCTGCATGTGCATTGATCCAAACCTTAACTTTAAAAATAATTAGATGCCAGCCCTAAGAATTTTAAGCTTAATAGGACAAGGGAACCCTAGAGTTGGACTGAGCTCAGTTCAGTTAATTGCTCGGTGTCTAAGGCAAGTGGTTCAGGGACAAGAGCTCGAAGGAAGGTGGTTCTTTAATTAGTTTCGTTCACTTACCTAGCCAATTTTAATTGGTGTCTAAGACAAGCAACGAGAGGATCCCCACCATTCTTATACTTACCTAACTGAGTCAGTTAATTGATCTTGGTCTTGGAGTACTCAAAGGTAACCTTGGAACAATTAGGAGCTGTCTAGATTTAGGTTAAGTGATTTTGATTGTATTACTTGTTCGAAAAAAATTAATTAAAATAACTTTTTTTTTAGCCTAGGACTCTCTTAGGAATCTTTCCTTTAGACCTCTTCTCATTTTTCCATTTTTAAAATAATTTAATTTAAAAAAGATTAAAAAAATGAATTACTATTTGCTTTAAAAAAAAGTTAATTAAAAATTTTTATTTCTAGTTTAGGAATCTCTTAGGAGTCTTTTCTTTAGAACTTTAATTAAAATAAATAAATAAAATATCCAACCATGTACTAATTTTCTGAGTCTATGTATGACCAAATTTATCAAGATCGAACTCATATAGCTTATAGACCATGAGAAAATCTAAATTTTGATGCTTACAACCCAAGTTGGGGGCTCAATCAGATTTTTCCTGGCAACCACACCCAGTGGTTACCCCGATATCCTAAGGACCTCCGTTCATAGATGCATTTTATTACGATCAGCCTTATTCATATTGTCAACCTTCTCCTCCTCCTTATAGCCTATCTTTTCAAGAAAAGGTTTTATAAGAAATAGATCGGATTGAAAAAATTAGTCAAAATCGACCTCCCCCTCAAACTATCCCAAAAGCTTGACTGAATCTTATAGAATGGAAATACTTCATCTTTACCTCATCGAAATCATGATGTTTGTGTTATTTGTTGAAGTCCTAATCATCTGATAAGTGATTGTCCAGCCACTTATAAATTTCCTGAGCTTGTTCAAGAGCAAGCCCATCAAGCCCAAACCCGAATGGCCCCTAGACTAGGAAATGATCCTTTTCCGAACACTTACAATCTTGGATAGCATAATTGAAAGAAACCGGTGCAGGTGGTTTGACATGATCCTATACTAGGCATGCAAATAACTGCGGGAGCAGATTGGATTTTAAAAATATTTTTAAAATCCGCGCAGCGGAAATCTGCTCCACCCAGAAACTAATCTAATTCTAGTTACAAACAGGCATGTAAAATGATATAAAATATTTATAAAATATTTGAATTAAAAATTCAATTCATGCATGATAAAAAATTAATTTTTTCATTCCTTTTTCTGGCTGGAATAACTCTAGGATAAAACTGGAATAGGCTGGAATAAGTGGGATAAACTTATTCCAGTCTTCTTCTTCCTTGGACTGCTGAAAACTCTATTTTGGGCTTTCAAAACGGCATTGGAACACTGCCTTCCGGGTCTCCGTTTGCTCCCAAAATTTAGAAGCGGCAACTTGGACAAGTTCTCTTCGATCTCCAATTGAAAGCTGCAAGAAAAACTTAGCCAAAAAAATATAGAAATTCACTAAAGTCTGCTGCCAGATTTTTTGCAGCGGAACTGAAACAGCAACTTGTTCTTCGCATTGGGAGCTGCAGCAGCGATCCCGGCTCATGAGGGTTGTTCCCAGGAGTAGAAGAGTACTCCCTCTAGAGGGGATACATGTTGGGGGCCATCCGATCGATCTCCACGCGCGGTGCTAGCCATTGGAAGAAGACACAGTCACAGTGAACGGCAGCAATTTGGGCTTGCTGCAGTCCTGAGATTGAGCACTCAAAAGGAGAAGGAAAAGGTGCCTAAGACTCTCCGTCTCACCCTCCAAAACTCAGCTAATGAGTACCCAAACGAAGCAGGCAAAATCTCTCTCAAATGGACCTCTCTTCTCACCGTGAAAAAATCTCTCTGAAAACAGGGCTGATTGCAGGTTTTTAAAGGCAGCAAGGGAAGAGGGATATGGAGAGGTGGGGAGGCTAAGAGGCAGCAGCTGCCGATCCATTAAACCAGCAAATAACAGGAGGATTAAAACAGCCGGTGGAGGAGAGGAAGAGACGCCCAGCGGGTTCGACTTCTGACACTTGGGTTTTTCTTTGGTCGTTTGGCTTCCTCCAGCGCATGAAAACCGTGTAAAACGGCTGGGAGAAAATGATCATCGGTTCAAAAGAAAACCGGTCCAAACCCAATTAGGTACAATCCCATTAAACCTCTTGGTCAAATCTAATTGAACCGGTTCAAACCCAATTAAAATTGGTTCAAGGGATTAAATTGGTTCACAACAAATTGAAGGCCGAAACGAACTCCGAATCAGTTCAAAACTGATTCAAAAAAATCCTAGCGCAGTGCTGGTCAACCCGGAACAATTTCCGATTGACACAGACAAGGGCAAGACGGGAAAATGAGTGCTCAAAAAAAAAATACTGTGACCATAAAACTGAGACAATTCTCAATCATAATCGATATCCGGATCAGAGAGTTATCCTCTGTGGTGTGTTACCTCATAGGTTCGAACCTAAACGGTAGCAATAGAACAATTCTAGTACCAGCACAGGAAACCATCTAGCAATGGGTCCCGGCATCCTGATAGGTCGAAGATGCGGGAGCAAACTATCGAACCTCTGGCATATGGTTATAATATAATTCATCCCTTTGACCTCTAATGCTCAGGACGATTGAGATTGGGCTGCCAACCCAGACAGAGTCAGTCCACTACGTGTCTCAATCTCGCAAGCCTATTGACTCTTCACTAGGGCTACCCCGGCCAAGGATTTGCTAAATTGAGATACTGCGAGACATTCAATCCAAACTGTTTGGACAGGTCAATTCCATCTTGGTCTATCACTGCTCCATAAGTACTTGCCTGTACCTAGAAACCTTCCATCACCGGATTAAAAATCCGGGTAGTCCGGCGCCAAAGCACAGGGAGTTGCTTGCAAGCTACCGTGATGAACTCATGTCAGAGGGACACATATACCCATATCCAATCATGAGTTTCCCTTTGGAAGAAAGGGGCTACATGGAGTCACGTTCAATGAGATACCACATATCCCACTTGTAGATCACATCAGTGTCACCACACTCATTTGGTCAAGAGGACAACCAAACAATGTGAACTACAACAACCTATACTTGATATATTGTCGTCCAGTACAATATATCCTTTGGTTGTGAACAGGGTTTAAGGACCACTCGATACATCCTCTCTGTATCGATGTCAATGTAGTCCTAAGGACTTCATCACATGAAAAGAGTTCATTTCAGGGAAATACAATATATGATGAGCTGCCAAAAAATAATATTTTATTAATTCAAAGAAAGAGTACAATACTTAGCTCAACCCCCTACAACCCAGGCGATTGGCTTTGGGACACAATTCCCAACAACTCCCACTTGTACTAAAGCCAATCAGAAGAGTATCTAATACCCATTTCCCATTTACAATAGTCGAACTCTTTTATTCCGAGGGCTTTAGTGAAGGGGTCGGCCAGATTTTCCTTTCCATCGATCTTCAGAAGATTGATGTCGCCTCGTTCCATGATTTCTCGTACGAGATGGTAGCACCGCAGTATATGCTTGGTGCGGTGATGAGCTTTAGGCTCCTTAGCTTGAGCAATGGCTCCAGTGCTGTCACAGTACACCGGAACAGGACCATCTAGGGAAGGTGCCACCCCTAGCTCTCCAAGGAACTTCCACAACCACACAGCTTCCTTTGCTGCATCTGATGCTGCAATGTATTCTGCTTCGCATACCAAGTCTGCAATAGTTGCCTGCTTGGAACTTTTCCAGCAGATCGCTCCTCCATTCAGGGTAAATACAAACCCTGACACACTCTTGCTATCATCTCTATCCGACTGGAAACTGAAGTCAGAGTACCCCACAAGTTTCAAGTCAGGTTCTCCATAAATCAGCCATTGATCTTTAGTATTTCTTAAATACTTAAGGATGGACTTAACCACCTTCCAATGCGCCTCACCTGGGTCAGACTGGTATCTGCTCACTACTCCTAGTGAGTATTCCACGTCTGGTCTAGTACAAGTCATAGCATACATGATAGAGCCTACTACAGAAGCATAAGGTACTCTACTCAAGCGCTCTCTTTCCTCAGGAGTTGTCGCATAATCCTTCTTGGAAAGAGTAATTCTAGAACCTATCGGGAGATAGCCTTTCTTGGAATTTTGCATGCTGAACCGTTTCATCACGGTGTTAATATATATAGACTGGGACAGTCCCAAAAGCTTCTTAGATCTATCTCTATAGATCTTCATACCTAGTATGTAGGAAGCTTCACCCAAGTCCTTCATGGAGAACTGAGATGATAACCAGACCTTTATTCCTTGTAATGCTGCGACATCATTCCTGATTAAGAGAATGTCGTCAACATATAGTATTAGGAATACAATCACAGAACCATTAACCCATTTATAGATGCACGATTCTTCTCCGTTCCTAACGAAGCCGTACGATTTGATACACCTATCAAATCGTAAGTTCCAACTTAGAGATGCTTGCTTGAGTCCATAGATGGACCTCTGCAACTTGCATACTTTTGATTCATCTATGGATGTGAACCCTTCAGGCTGTATCATATACACCTCTTCTAGCTCCCCATTTAGGAAAGCGGTTCGGACATTCATCTGCCAGATCTCGTAATCAAAATATGCTGCCAAAGCAAGCATAATCCGAATGGACTTGAGCATTGCCACAGGGAAGAAAGTCTCATCATAATCGATACCATATCGCTGACGATACCCCTTGGCAACCAGACGGGCTTTATAGATCTCTACCTTCCCATCTGCGCCCCTTTTCCTCTTGAAGATCTATTTACACCCGATGGGTTTAATACTTTTAGGCAAATCAACCAATGTCCAAACATTATTGATTTCCATGGACTCCATTTTGGATCGCATGGCTCCAAGCCATGCCTCAGAGTCAGATCTCTGAAGTGCATCCATATAGGTGATCGGATCCTCATTGTTCTCATCGAGCTTAATGGGATCGCCATCCCGGACCAAGAAACCGTAGTATCTGTCTGGCTGATGCGGTATTCGACCGGATCTCCTAATGGGTTCTGGGTGTGATTTAATCACAGCCGGTTCTACGATGTCCTTAGAGTGTGCAGGTTCTTCTATTGGCTGAACTTCATCAAGTTCAATCTTAGAGGCTATAGTTCCTTCTCCAAGGAACTCATTTTATAAAAAGATAGCTCTAAGAGCAACGAACACCTTTTGTTCATTCTCCAAGTAGAAGAAATACCCTTTGGTTTCCTTAGGATAACCAATAAATAAACACCGATCAGACCTTGGACCAAGTTTGTCTGAGTCTAAACGCTTTACGTAAGCCGGACAACCCCAGACCCGAAGGTCTGAGATTGAGGGTTTACATCCAGTCCACATCTCATACGGAGTGGAGACAACAGACTTACTTGGAACATCATTTAATAAGTAACAGGCTGTCTGAAGCGCATATCCCCAAAAGGATAGCAGCAGAGTTACAAAGCCCATCATGGATCGAACCATGTCCAACAAGGTTCGATTCCTCCTTTCGGACACACCATTCAACTGTGGTGTTCATGGAGGAGTCCACTGAGAGAGAATTCCATTATCCTCAAGATATGTCAAAAATTCACCAGATAAGTATTCACCACCTCGATCAGATTGAAGGGTTTTAATACTTTTTCCAGTTTGCTTTTCTACTTCATTACGGTATCATTTGAACATTTCAAACGACTCAGACTTATGTCTCATTAAAAAGACATAACCGAATCTTGAAAAGTCGTCTATAAAAGTAATGAAATATTTGTATCCTCCTCTGGCACTAACTGTCATCGGTCCACATACATCAGTATGTATTAGACTTAGAAGTTCTGTAGCTCGTTCACCTTTTCCAGTAAAAGGTGACTTGGTCATTTTACCAAGTAAACAGGATTCACAAGTGGGCAGTGATTCAGAATCACTGACCTCGAGGAGTCCATCTCCTCGCATCTTGTTTATCCTATTTTGGTTAATATGACCTAGCCTACAGTGCCAAAGATACAAATCGTTGACATTATCTAACCTTGGGCGTTTGCTAGAAGTGTACATTACACTAACAGGACTTGATAGTACATATATATCATTATTTAATCTAGCTTTCATTATAACAGAGTTATTCAAAATAACATTGCAAAAATCTCCTTTTATTGATAGTTCAAAACCATAATTGGCCAAAAGGTCTACAGAGATTATGCTCATAATGAAACTAGGACAATAGTGACAGTCGACTAGCTCGACAGTACAAGACTCAAAGACAAGACGCAGGACTCCGACCGCCAGTACTGGAACACAATTTCCATTCCCGACGCTCAGAAACTGTTCTCCATCTTCAAATCTTCTGCTAACTTGAAGTTCCTGTAACAAATTACAAATGTGAATTGGACTTCCAGTATCCAATACCCAGTTAGCAGTATTAACAATTGAGTAATTACAAGGTTTTATCATATAAATACCTTGTTCAGCAAACTTCTGCTTCCTCGGCCTGTTCGGATCAAGGGACGCAATGTAAAGAGGACAGTTCCTCTTCCAGTGTTCCTTCTTCTTGCTGTAGAAACACTCTGCAGAAGATTGATCAGCCTTATACTTTCCAGTCTGACTAGGGCCAGGAGCATTCTGCACCTTCTTTTTTTTTTTATTTATTTTCTTCTTCCCTTTCTTAAAGGGACGATGACCCCTACTACCTCCCACTAAATTCACCACCCCCTTATTCAGTTGGTGGTCTTTCTCGAAAGTCTGCAGCAACCCCAAAAGACCATGGTAGTTGACTGCAGGCTTGTTCATTCTGTAATGATCGAGAAAATCAAGATAGGAGGAGAGAAGAGAATTCAGGATCGCATCCTTGCCGAGCTGCTCATGCAAGGGGCATCCGAGTTTGCCCAGTTTTTCAATCAGCTCGATCATGTACAATACATGATCAGTGACTAAACCACCATTCGGCATCCTGGAGTTGTAGATGGCACAAGACACTTTGTACCGTTCTACATCATCCGGGGTGCCAAAGGATTCCTTCAACTTTTGAAGGATTTCATCAGGTTGGGCCTCCTCGAATTTGCGACTGAACTCGTCATTCATCGCTGCTAACATAATGCATCGGACAGTATTCCGATCAGAGATCCACTTCAGATAAGCGTCTCTGACCGCACTCCGTGCATTTGCGGGAGGGATTTCAGGTGCCGGATCCATTATCATATAAAGGATCCGTTCATGCTCCAGAATGATTCTCAACCTTCAATACCAACTATCAAAGTTGTGACCCTTTAACTTCTCATTATCAAGAAGTGACCAGAGCGATAAATTGGAAGACATCTGAAAAGAAAATAAGACCAAATTAGTGTATGAATTAATAATTTAACCAAAAGACTTGGACTTTAGTCTAAAGGTTTCTTCCACTAATTTTTCAGATTGGTAGCCTCTAACTCCAATCCATGAAAACACTTTTTCAAGTGGGTACTGAAATCCAATAGGCCTCGCATGAGCCCGACTTTAGCTGGCTCACCCATACGAGCCTAAAGGTAGGTTTGTAAACCAATTGCTTCCCTAAATAATTTTCAGTATTTCATTTTGCCCCAGAGAACACCTCAATCGGCCTTGGGGCCTCCTATTGCGGGTCTCTGGTTAGGTCCAACCATTAAAATGACAAATCCAATGCTTCCAGCTAACTAAAGACCAAGCCCGACTTTGGCCGGCCCACCTGGTCCCATTAAGGAGGTTGCACTGAACCATCATCGATCAGATAGAAATTCCAGTCGCCAGATGTACACCCGTTCTATGGAACTGCCGATGTACACCAAGCTAGTGGACACATTTCTAACTGACTTAATGGGAGGCTAAGACACTGTCAACACCTTGACTTAGTCTTTTTAAGGACCTAATAATTTTAGAAGATTTTTAGTTGTGACAGAAGAAAAGACAATGACATTGATCATCCTCCCACTGAATCAATCAGATTCCAGGAGGGTTGATATAAATCAACAAATTGATCCATGGGCACCTATAGATTAGTCAGACCGATCAACCTGGGTGACATGGGTTAACTCGAGTCATTGAGCTTTTCCAATCAGTTCTGGTCGACTCGACTAGCCAGGTAGGTGAGATCATGGGTGAGTATCCGCCATTAACCATCTTTCCTAGACACCAACCAAGTTGGCCAGGAAAGAGGTAGCCTCATACAACCATGATCACAATGCCAAACCTACCTCGACACCAGTTGGTTTACCAGACTCGATCAGACTAGCCTAAAGACTCGGGCGTCCACTGTGCCACTAATTGGATCTATTTTAGATGAACGGATCAACTAATCTAACTATTGGATAGTTCTAAAGAAGGGCCTTAAACAACTTTTGTTTAATCTTCTTGTAATCCGGTTCAACTAAACTTAGGTCTAACCCAGTTATGGACCCAACTAGTCAGCTAACCCAATTTAACCCAAAATGGCTTATGCAAATTTGATTAGATTTCATAAACCTAAAAAAAAAAAAATTTTTTAATAAGCCGAACACTTAATTAAACTAATTTTTTATTAAGTCTCTATGTAAAACAATTTTTACATACCAAATCATGCATCAAGATATTTTACAAAATTTTTTTTATCCAATATAAAACATGCCTAAAACATGTATCACCAAATTAAAACAATTTTTTATTTTTAATATTCTTTAAGGATCCTTCTGAAGAGGCCAACACAGACGATCCGCATCGTGTCAAAGACACACGGTCATGGTGAAGGTCTCAACTAGGTTCCAAAAAGAAATCATGATATATTTTTAGATTAAACCAATTTTTATCTATTAAACATGCATACTAGATTAGATTACACATGCAACCTGGCTCTGATACCATTGAAAGAAATCGGTGCAGGTGGTTTGACATGATCCTACACTAGGCATGCAAACAACTACGGGAGCAGATTGGATTTTAAAAACATTTTTAAAATCCGCGCAGCTGAAATCTGCTCCGCCCAGAAACTAATCTAATTCTAGTTACAAACAGGCATGTAAAATGATATAAAATATTTATAAAATATTTGAATAAAAAGTTCAATTCATGCATGATAAAAAATTAATTTTTTCATACCTTATTCCGACTGGAATAACTCTGGGATAAAACTGGAATAGGCTGGAATAAGTGGGATAAACTTATTCCAGTCTTCTTCTTCCTTGGAATGCTGAAAACTCTGTTTTGGGCTTTCAAAATGGTGTTGGAAAACTTCCTTCTGGGTCTCCGTTTGCTCCCAAAATTCAGCAGCGGCAACTTGGACAAGTGCTCTTCGATCTTCAATTGAAAGCTGCAAGAAAAACTTAGCCAAGAAAATATAGAAATTCGCCAAAATCTGCTGCCAGATTTTTTGCAGCAAAACTGAAACAGCAACTTATATTTCGCGTTGGGAGCTGCAGCAGCGATCCCGGCTCGTGTGGCTTGTTCCCAGGAGTAGAAGAGTACTCCCTCTAGAGGGGAGACATGCCGGGGGCCCTCCGATAGATCTCCACGCGCGGTGCTAGCCGCTGGAAGAAGACACAGTCACAGTGAACGGTAGCAATTTGGGCTTGCTGCAGTCCTGAGATTGAGCACTCAAAAGGAGAAGGAAAAGGTGCCTAAGACTCTCCCTCTCACCCTCCAAAACCCAACTAATGAGTACCCAAATGAAGCAGGCAAAATCTCTCTCAAATGGACCTCTCTTCTCACCGTGAAAAAATCTCTCTGAAAACAGGGCTGACTGCAGGTTTTTAAAGGCAGCAAGGGAAGAGGGATATGGAGAGGTGGGGAGGCTAAGAGGTAGCAGCTGCCGATCCATTAAACCAGCAAATAACAGGAGGATTAAAACAGCCTGTGGAGGAGAGGAAGAGACGCCCAGCGGGTTCGACTTCGGACGCTTGGATTTTTCTTTGGTCGTTTGGCTTCCTCCAGCGCATGAAAACCGTGTAAAACGGCTGGGAGAAAATGATCACCGATTCAAAAGAAAACCGGTCCAAACCCAATTAGTTACAATCCCATTAAACCTCTTGGTTCAATCCAATTGAACCGGTTCAAACCCAATTAAAATTGGTTCAAGGGATTAAATTGGTTCACAACCAATTGAAGGCCGAAACGAACTCCAAATCAGTTCAAAACTAATTCAGACAAATCCTGGCACAGTGCTGGTCAACCCGAAACAATTTTTGGTTGACACAGACAAGGGCAAGACGGAAAAATGAGTGCTCAAAAAAAAATACTGTGACCATAAAATCGAGATGATTCCCAATCGTAATCGGTATCCGGATCAGAGAGTTATCCTCTGTGGTGTGTGACCTCATAGGTTCGAACCTAAATGGTAGCACTAGAACAATTCTAGTACCAGCACAGGAAACCATCTAGCAATGGGTCCCGGCATCCGAATAGGTCGAAGATGCGGGAGCAAACTATCGAACCTCTGGCATATGGTTACCGTATAATTCATCCCTTTGACCTCTAATGCTCAGGACGACTGAGAGTGGGCTGCCAACCCAGACAGAGTCAGTCCACTACGTGTCTCAACTTCGCAAGCCCAGTGACTCTTCACTAGGGCTACCCCGGCCGAGGATTTGCTAAATTGAGATACTGCGAGACATTCAATCCAAACTGTTTGGACAGGTCAATTCCATCTTGGTCCATCACTGCTTCACAAGTACTTGACTGTACCAAGAAACCTTTCATCACCAGATTAAAAATCCGGATAGTCTGGCACCAAAGCACAGGGAGTTGCTTGCAAGCTACCGTGATGACCTCAGGTCAGAGGGACACATATACCCATATCCAATCATGAGTTTCCCTTTGGCAGAAAGGGGCTAGACGGAGTCACGTTCAATGTGATACCACATATCCCACTTGTAGATCACATCAGTGTCACCACACTCATTTGGTCAAGAGGACAACCAAACAATGTGAACTACAACAACCTATACTTGATATATTGCCGTCCAGTACAATATATCCTTTGGTTGTGAACAGGATTTAAGGACCACTCGATACATCCTCTCTATATCGAAGTCAGTGTAGTCCTAAGGACTTCATCACATGAAAAGAGTTCATTTCAGGAAAATATAATATATGATGAGCTACCAAAAAATAATATTTTATTAATTCAAAAAAAGAGTACAATACTTAGCTCAACCGTCTACAACCCAGGCGATTGGCTTTGGGACACAATTCCCACCCAAATTTCTCTTGAAAACCCCAACCTGTCATCAATTCATTAGTTAGGTCAAACCATCAGGAGACTAACTTTAAAAGCATGCCGTTTTTGTAGTACCTAAGTGCCCCACAACCTCCATCGAATAATCATGACCCTACATTCGAAGAAAAGGTGCTCCAAGCACTGAAAGGGCTGGAAATGAATACCCAACTCCACTCCCACACACAATCCATTGCCAAGCTAGAAACCTAGATAAGTCAACTAGCTACAGCTTTCAACTAGAGGGAGAAAGGTAAGTTACCTAGCCAGTCAATTAGTAATCCAAAAGAATAATACATGGTTGAAAGCCCCAGTGGACCTAAAAGTTTCCCACCACTGGACCTTAAAATTTCCCAGAAGATGTCAAATCAGTCATAACTTTAAGAAGTGGGAAAACATTAAACCAGCCTGACCTGACCTAAAAGCTAGAATTGGCTAAGCTAGAGAAGAAGAAGAATGAAAAGGAAAAGGAATCCATTGGCCAAGCACCTATACCTAAGGCTCCATTTCCTAGTGCTTTATAATCACCTCTACCTTTGGATAAGAAGAATTTAAAAATGAATGAGATGCTTGAATTATTCAAGCAAGTCTAAATATACTTACCTCTCCTTGATGCCATTGAACAAGTTCGGCTTATGCCAAATTTTTTAAGGATCTATGCACACCGAAATGAAAATCCAAGGCACACATACCTAAGAAAATCCAGTTAACTAAGAAAGCCAGCCCAGTTTTTTAGTAGATAGCCTCACCCAAACTCAAAGATCCTGGTACCTTGATTATATCATGTGTCATAGGAGACCTCACAATCAAGAAAGCCTTACTCGATTTGGGTGCAAGCATAAACCTTCTTCCTAGTTCAATATATGATTTATTCGAATTCAGAGAACTGAAACCCATGATAGTAACTTTACAATTAGCAGACTGATCAGTTAAAGTACCCCATGGAATGTTAGAGGACGTGTTGGTGAAAGTATATGAATTCTACTTTCTTGTTGACTTTCTTGTTTTGGATATGGAATCTAGCAGTAACCCTAGCCAAATACCCATCATTTTTGGAAGATGTTTCTTACCTACTGCTAATGCTTGTATAAATTTTAGAACGGGAGTTATAGATGAATCTTTTGGAAACAAAAAGATGAGATTAAACATTTTTAATGCATCCCAAGACCACCTGTGTATGATCATAATAAAGTGAACATGCTAGAGAAAACTTTAGATAAGAAACTCCCTATTTTGCTTGATTCAGACCCTCTACAAGCATGTCTGACACATTTTAGAATAGATGATTTTGATATAGATGAATATACAAATGAAGTAAATGCATTGTTAGAGCTGTCCAAGTTTAGCACCACTCCTCCCTGGACTATAAAATATGAACCATTACTGACTCAATCAAGCCCTTTAGTACCATCCTTAGAAGCACCACCCAAGCTAGAATTGAAGCCTCTTCATGAAAAGTTGAAATATTATTTTCTTGGACCCAATGATACCCTTCTAGTAATCATTGCATCTACCCTAACCTCGGATCAGGAAGATAAATTGGTGGATATACTTAAAGAACATAAAGTAGCAATTGGATGGATAATAGCTAATCTTAAGGGAATTGACCCTTTTATTTGCATGCATCACATTCACTGTGAAGCAGATGCTAAACCACATAGGGACATGCAACAGAGGCTAAATCCGAACATACAAGAAGTTATTAAGAAAGAAGTGGAAAAATGGCTGGATGCCGGTATTATTTACCTAATTTTGGATGGCCAATGGATCAGTCCAACACAAGTAGTACCTAAAAAGTCAGGTATTATTATCATAGAAAATGAAAAGGGTGAGTCAATACCTATCCGTGCAACAACTAGTTGGAGAGTATGTGTAGATTATCGAAAAATGAATGCCGTTACTAGGAAAGATCACTTTCCTCTACCTTTTATTTACCAAATTTTAGAATGGCTAGCAGAACAGTTTCTTTTATTTCCTGGATGGATATTCAGGATATAACCAGGTCCTAGTATTTCCTTCTGATCAAGGAAAGACCATCTTTACCTATCCCTTTGGAACATTTGCTTTTAGATGCATGCCATTTGGTCTCTGTAATGCACAAGCCACCTTTCAATGATGTATGTTGGCCATATTTTCTGATATGGTTGGTCAGTTTCTTGAAGTATTTATGGATGATTTTTCAGTGTTTGGATCTTCATTTAATGAATGTCTCCAGAACTTGACTAAGGTACTGAAATGATGTATAGAGGCAAATTTAGTCTTAAGTTGGGAGAAAAACCATTTAATGGTTCGTGAGAGAATCATGCTCGGGCATATTATTTCCGAGTGAGGGATTGATGTTAACAAAGCTAAGGTTGAACTAATCTCGAAAAAACCTCCCCCGACCTCGGTTAGACAAGTACGATCCTTCCTTGGCCATGCTAGTTTTTATAGACGCTATATCAAGGATTTTAGCAAAATATCTCAACCATTATATAATTTACTTTCCAAAGATAATTCTTTTGATTTTAATAAAGAATGTATGGCTGCCTATAACATTCCTATAATTGCTTTGACCACTACATCGATTATCAAGCCTCCAGATTGGACCCTACCTTTTGAAATCATGTGTGATACCTCTGATTATGCTATAGGGTCAGTTTTCGGACAGAGGCTTAATAGGAAACCATATGTAATTTATTATGCTAGTAAAGCTCTTTTAGATGCATAAATGAACTATACCACTACTAAGAAAGAGTTATTAGCAGTTGTATTCGCCTTGAAAAATTTTTGATCATATTTGTTAGGGTCTAAGGTCCTAGTTTATTCTGATCATGCAGCATTGAAGCATCTGCTATCTAAAAGGGATACAAAACCTAGATTGATTAGATGGATTGTTTTGTTATAGGAATTTGATCTAGAAATTTTGGATAAGAAAGGTTCCAAAAATATGAAAACAGATCATATTTCTAAGATCTTGGTAGAATACAACAAAGAAATAATCATAGATAGGTTCCCTAATGAATAGTTGTTCTCGATTACTTCCAATAGTCTTCCCTGGTTTGTCCACATTGTAAATTACTTAGCAACAGGACAAATTCCTTCCCATTGGTCAAAACAAGAAAAAGATAGATTTTTCTTGTATATCAAATATTATTTTTGGGAGGAACCTGAATTATTTAAGTACTGTTCGGATCAAGTGATTGGACGATGTGTCCCTGAGAGTGAATTCAAAAGCATTCTCACTTTTTGTCATTCTCTTGCCTATGGGGGACATTTTAATGGAAGGAAAACTGTAGCGAAGTTGCTATAAAATGGATTTTACTAGCCAACTCTTTTTAAAGATGCACATAAATTTGGTCATAATTGTCTCCGATATCAATAAACGGAGAATATTTCATGAAGAAATATGATGCCCTTAACCCCTATCTTAGTTGTTGAGATTTTTGATATTTGGAGTATTGACTTCATGGGACCATTTCCTCCCTCCTTCGGATTTGAGTACATTTTTGTAGCAGTGGATTATGTGTCAAAATGGATTGAAGCCATGGCAACTCGAACCAATGACCATAAAGTTATAATCAAGTTTGTTCAGCATAACATCCTTAGTCGGTTTGGGTGCTCGAGGGATATTATTAGTGATGGGGATGCATATTTCACGAATATGCACTTTGAAGGATTGATGAAGAAATATGGAATCACTCACAAAGTAGCCACACCTTACCACCCTCAGACTAGTGGCCAAGTTGAGGTATCAAATAGAGAGATTAAACACATTCTTGAGAAAACAGTAAGACCCGATAGGAAAGATTGGTCAAAATGTTTGGATGATGCATTATGGGCTTATCGAACTGCTTTCAAGACCCCTCTAGGAATGTTTTCATATCGGTTAGTGTTTGGAAAGGCTTGTCATTTACCTGCAGAATTGGAACACCGTACATTTTGAGCTATTAAGCAATTTAATTTTGACATGAAGAATGCAGGTTCCAATAGAAAACTATAATTGAATGAGTTAAAAGAGCTACAAAATGAAGCTTATGAGAGTTCAAGAATTTACAAGGCTCGAACTAAGGCATATCATGATAAATTCATTAACAAGAAATCATTTGAGCCTAATCAAAAAGTGTGGCTCTACAATTCTAGGTTACGTCTTTTCCCTGAAAAACTTCGCTCATGATGGGATGGACCTTTCATAATAACTTAGGTATTTTCTCATGGAGCTGTTGAACTTAGGGACCCTAAGCAGGGAAATGTTTTTAAGGTAAATGGCCACCATTTGAAATCTTATATTGAAGAAATCAGTGATGGACAAGTTATTGGAACTCTTGACCTTATAAACCCAGTGTTGCCGTGACAATCAGTTTAGTCTAGATAAAGATTTTAAACTTAGACCTCCTAGGAGGCAACCCAGTTCATGCTTTTAGTTTTAACCTTGTATTCTTTGTTTTTTAGAATAAACTAAGAGGAGTAATAAAAGAAGATTGTGAGGAATATGGCGACAAAAGAACATCCAATGTTCCAGAACCCTACCAGGTGGTACCCTTCCTTGTCATTACATTACTAGTATCCTCTTCCATTGAGGATAATAAAAATTAAGTTGGGGGATAATTAAATTAATCTAATCTTTGAGTAAAACTTTAATCAGTTTTGTGTACTAAACTGTCTCGATTTGAAAATAATCGAGCTTGCTAAATGATAAATGATTAACGATTTAGACAATTTTAGAGATATTGAGAGATGAATTATCAAGGAAACCCCATAAATGGTAGAGTTTAGACTAGAAAATCTTCTTGTATAATTTCAGACCCTTCTGCCTATTGATCTTGGTAAAAAATCTATCTTATAATGGTATAGGTAAAAAGATCAAAAGAAAAGTCTTTTTTAAAGTCTAATAAAAAAGGTTTTTAGCAATTCTCACTAAGTAACCAGTCGCCTAAGTAAGCATTATTGTTCGCATCAAAAGGTGGGGATGTAAAGAAATCTTTAGTAGAGATAGTATTAATGCATAGCCTTTTGGACTCGAGTCAATAAGCCTGAAGGGTGTTTTACACCTAATACCCTAAAGCCAACTAGTTTGGGAGTCATTAGCCTAAAGCTCGCTACAAGGGTCATCAAGAAAGCAAGTTGTTAAGATATTGCATTGACTCTACATTATATAAATAAATTAAAAAAAAGAAAAAAAGGGACTAAATAAACTGATATACACCAAAACCAAGTAAGATGGAGGATTTAGACAGTGAGGTAGAAAGTTAGGAAAAGAAGAACTCTTGAAAACTTCTTTGGACTTCACTCGACCACTAAATGGATGGAATTGTGGTGCGGGCACCAGAATCAGAAAGAGACTCCAACTAATTCAAGCCCATTCCGAATCTTTATGGTTGGACTAGAGAGTCCGGTAACCTTTCTTTATTTTGAGTCCAAAAGAATCATGTAAGTCGAGTCCATGTTGGGTCCTGTAATCTTTCTTTTGAGTCCAAAATAATCATGTAAGTCGAGTCCATGTCGGGTTTAGTCTTAGTCCAATCCAAATGGGTCAACTAGCATCAAGCCTAAAGAAGACTCACAATGTATACCCCAAATCAAGACCAAAGCCAACTCAATTGGGGACCACATGCCACATCACTTGCGCCACCTCAACTTGGGACCACATGCCACGTCAAGAGGGGACCACATGCCACCTCACACGCCACCTCACCACAAGAGGGTGCCATCCCAAGTTCAAATTCAAGGAAGTTGGCCAAGGAGGATTTCAAGCAAGAAAATCAGCCCTCTCCCCTTATATTACTCCACTTGTTTAGGGATTTGAATTTTCAAAATTTGTAAGGCTTTATTTAAAGCCTTGGATGCCCCTTGTAAAGAATTGATGAGTGAATACAAATTTCCAGCACTTTTCTATGTGTTTCTATGTGCCTATGTGGATCTTTGTGCCTAAGTGAACCTCTTCCTCTCCTCCACCATTTCTTCTCCCTAATCCTTCTCTTTTACTCTTCATCTTCCCAGCAATCCTCTTCCTTCAAAGCGAATTAAGGACATCCTCTCAAGAAGAAGATCAACACCAACACAAGCTTCCACCATGGCGCCAAGGATCATTTCCAACAAACTCTCCTTTTGAGTTCCATCAATCTTCTCACTTTTAATTAAGTTTCTAATCATCTTGGTTTCTTTGTTGCAGGGTTCTCTAGGCTCCAGATCCAAGAGGAAGGATTACTTGCTACAAACCAGAAAGTTAGAAGGCCCATTTTATGTGGTATGATCTTTCATTTGAGAACCTTAAGAGTGAATCCCTTGTGCTTGAGATTTCAATGCTTGAACTCCTAGTATTTTAAGATCGGGATCATTAAATAGGGCTAGCTTGACTTGTGTACGAATTCTAATCTTGTCCTATTTCTTTAAGATTTTGATAGTCCTCCTAGCTGGGTTTAAGTATAAGCATTTAGGGTTTCTTATTTAGATTTCCTTGATCTTATATGTTGAATCACTCATATGCAAGTAGGAATTGCTAGTTAAATTTTGGTTAATCTCCTTTAGAGTCACATGTTTGCATCCTCATCATGCATATCACACCAATCTTGGTATCAGAGCATGGTAGAATAAGTTCCTGATTGCATAGCATTAAGTCCTTGAAGTACTTGGATCGGGGGCGTTACCAGGCCGTCCGGTCTTAGGAGAAAGTAGGGTTTAAACACCCTCTCTTCCCATTCCACGGGGATCTCCTAAGGCGTGTCGGGGTGCCATTGTGATTGACCCGTGAAAATGAAAGCCAAAGGACTTTTTAGATTTCATTTGTGAATTTTGTATTGGTCACGTTCTGTTTTTCTGCTTGCTGTATTTTCTATAGGCTGACTGTAATCCGCCTGCAACTCCAAAGGCAAGTATCACATTCCTCGTTGGAATATTTTTTTTCCTATTCCATTTTAAGTTTTTGATCACCGTTTTAAATTTAAATCTAAGAAGAAAATCAAAAAAAAAATGAAAATTCCTGCAGTCCATCAGTGTTATTAAGGTTTCTGTTCTGTTCCTTTTCATTATCTTCATTTCAAAATCTGCCTAGAATAGTACAGATTTTATTTTGAAATTTCGTTTCATCTGGTATGTCATCTATAAGTTATGAGTTTTCTGTGATTTTTTTAAATTTTTTTGACATTTATTTATATACTTATCAACACCATATTTAAACTGCAACACACTACTTCTGCACCTGAAATTTGAAATTTGCATGCATCTCATGGCAAATCAAATTAAGGGCATGAAATTGACATAGGGTCAGGATTTCATCACCTGTCCCTAGCCCAAAAACCACTAAATTGCATATCGACCTAATCCCTAACTAAAATTGATTAGACATTAATTGCCCTAGTGGGTTAGGAACATCAATTTGGTCGAGTCCAGGTTATTGTCAACTCATTGTGTCAACTAGTCTTGTGTGTGCCCTATTACTTGGTGTCTAGAATTGGGACTAAGGGCTTGGGTGCTGATCCGTCTATCGGGCCAATTCCACCAGGCCTAGGTAGGCCAGAGACAGGATCTCACACTCCCCTTGTTCTAAAACCTGGCCAAGTATAGAGTTACTACAATCTAGCTTGCCACCTTGATTAGGCAACTAGCTTGGAACTCTAGGTCCAATTCAATTCAATTGGGAAAGCTTGTGCAACCCATTTCTTCATCTATTATTGGAAGCTGGTGTCAAGGATAGAGGTTAAGTGGCTCAAGCCTAAGCGGTTCTTGTGGTTTTTAATTAGGACCCAGTGAAAGCTGGGGGAACCTCCCACAGACCCACCTCCTGACTGGCCAGTGGAAGAGAGTAGTTGTTGATTTGATTGTATCTAGTCAACTCAGTTTATTTGGACTAACCGGTTTAGAAAACTCATAGTTCGGGTCTGAGTCTAATTGTTTGCATGACAACTAGGTCAGGCACACCTTACCACCCTTCACAAGCCCAACCTAGTTCATCCATGGATACTAGTATGGAAAGCCTTATGAGATCTATGATCGAGAAGATGGACCGTTTGGATGCTAAATTTGGTCAGTTCGAGGAAAGGGTAGGAGCCCTAGAAGAAGCTAGGTTGACCCCAACTGAACCACCTTCACCCAGATTACCTTCAATTCATCCTAGAGCCCAACGACAGGAACACACTCCTAATCCAATTCAAAGAAGACCGCATCAGGATTATGTTGATCATACTCCAGAGCCACCTCCTAGAAGGCCTCACTATGATACTTTTGATCAGGATGATCGGGCCCTAAGGAACATCCGTCTAGATGCACCAACCTTTGAGGGAAGCTTAGATCCTAAGGTGTACATAGACTGGGAGGCTGACATGGACCAGTATTTTGACTGGTATGATATGTCTGAAGAGAGAAGATTTAAGTTTGCCAGAATCAGACTAGTTCGTCAGGCTCGATTATATTGGGGAAACGTGGAACGCATATCAAGGCAAAGGGGAGATTTACCTATAGCAACATGGAGAGATATGAAGAGGAAACTTAGAGAGAAATATCTGCCTATGTCTTATCAGCAAAGGTTATTAGATCAGTGGCAACGATTGACACAAGGTAATAAGACCGTTTCTGAATATGTTGCTAAGTTTGATGAGTTTGTGATGCGATGCAATGTAGTCGAGTCTGAAGCAGCCACTTTATCAAGGTTTAGATCAGGGTTGAATGATGATATAAAAGGGGAACTATTTTTAAGGGAAGTCCATGATTTAGATCAGGCATACCAAGTTGCCACGGACTATGAGAGGTTTCAAAGGAGCGCTACATTTAGACGACCTGAATCTAGTAGGTTTAACCCTCCTATCAGCAGGCCTAGCTCAGTCCCTAGTCCCACCAATAGAACAAGGTCCAGCCCGAATCCAACCCTTAGACCCAACCCGACCACCCCCTTAATTCCTAGAGAAGACAAAGGAAAGAGCCCTGAAGTTCGAGGTGAGAGGGAGCGAGTCTGCTATAAGTGTCGTAAACCAGGTCATTTCGTGAGCCAATGTCCCTCTAGAGCTTTACATATAGGGGAGGCAGAAGAAGGTGAATCAGAACCCCTGGAGAATGATGAAGAGGAGGTTTATGAAGCAGGGGATTGTTTGGCTGATGAATATGAAGGAGATGAAGAGAACATAGACTCATCAGATTTTCTAGGAGTTGTGAGACGTATCATGACACAGACCAAGGAGCAAGAAGACTGGCGTAGAACTAGCATCCTACACACATTTGTTAGGATAGGAGAAAAGGTCTGTAAAATCATCATCGATAGTGGAAGCTGTGTCAACGCTATTTTCACTAACGCAGCCAAAAGTCTAGGATTACCCATTGTACCACATCCCAATCCATATAAGGTGTCCTGGATCGATTCCACTTCTATACCAATCAAGTCAAGATGTCAGGTTCAAGTCCAGCTTCAATCCTATCAGGGAAAGATCTGGTGTGATGTGCTTCCTATGGGGGTAAGTAGCATCATCTTAGGCAGGCCATGGCTGTTTGATCATGATGTGACCATCTTTGGTCGATCAAACTCCTGTGCTTTCAATTTCAATGGCAAGAAAATTGTCATTCATCCAACCCAGCCTAAGGATAATGTCAAGAGAGGAGCTAGCAGCTTGAAAGATAAGAAGACTGGATTAAATTTAATAGGTGCAAAAGAATTAGAGCAAGATATCATGGAGGGAGCACCTATTTGGGTAGTAGCTGCTAAGGAAATTAAGGACCACAGCCCTGTAGAACACCCTCACGAGGTGGTCCAATTATTGAAAGAATTTGAGGATGTGTTTCCAGAAGATCTCCCCGATAACCTTCCACCTTTAAGAGACATACAACACGCAATAGATTTAGTCCCTGGAGCGACTTTACCTAATTTGCCTCACTATAGGATGAACCCAATTGAACACCAGGAATTGCAAAGGCAAGTGGGTGAACTTCTTAGGAAGGGGTTTATTAAGGAAAGCTTAAGTCCATGTGCAGTCCCTGCTCTGCTGACCCCTAAGAAAGATGGCACTTGGAGGATGTGTATAGATAGCCGTGCCATTAATAAGATCACTGTAAAGTATAGATTCCCAATCCCAAGACTAGACGACATGTTAGATATGATAGCCGGATCGACAATTTTTTCCAAGATAGACCTAAAGAGTGGCTATCACCAGGTTAGGGTTAGGCCTGGAGACGAATGGAAGACCGCTTTTAAGACTAAAGAAGGATTATATGAGTGGTTAGTCATGCCGTTCGGTCTGTCCAATGCACCCAGCACTTTTATGAGAATAATGAATCAGGTGTTAAAGGTTTTTATCGGAAGATTTGTAGTGGTCTATTTTGATGATATACTTATATATAGCAAAACAAAGGCAGACCACTTAACCCACCTGAAACAAGTTTGTCAAGTCCTGAGAAAAGATAGTCTCTATGCCAATATCAAGAAGTGTGATTTCCTGACAAATAGAGTTATCTTTCTAGGATTCGTAGTCACATCTGAAGGGGTGTCCGCTGATCCTGAGAAAATTAAATCCATAGTAGAGTGGCCTACGCCTAAGACTATCCACGACGTCCGTAGTTTCCATGGGTTATCCACCTTCTATAGAAGGTTTATCAAAGGATTCAGTACGATAGTGGCACCAATCACTGATTGTATTAGGAAGGGAAATTTCGAGTGGACTAAAGCAGCAGGTAAGGCCTTCCTAACAATTAAGGAGAAAATGACACAAGCACCTGTCTTAAGGTTACCCGATTTTACCAAGGTGTTTGAGGTTGCTTGTGATGCTTCTGGGGTCGGAATTGGAGGTGTCTTGAGTCAAGAGAATCACCCAGTAGCATACTTCAGTGAAAAGTTAAATGAGGCGAGACTAAGGTATTCCACGTATGATAAGGAACTGTATGCTGTAGTTCAAGCTCTATGATATTGGAGGCATTATCTTCTACCCCACGAGTTTGTCCTATTCTCTGATCACGAAGCTCTTAGATTCCTTAGTTCTCAAAAGAAATTAAACCCTAGGCACGAGAAATGGGTAGAATTCATACAAGCTTACACGTTCGTTTTAAAACATCGTGCCGGTACTGAAAATAGGGTTGCTGATGCGTTGAGCCGCCGTTCTATATTGTTAACCTCTGTGAGCACTGAAGTAGTAGGGTTCGATAGATTGAAAGATGAATATCCCACATGTCCTGATTTTGGTCACATCTATCAATCCCTGCAACAAAGATCATCTAGTGAACCTAGTGATTATACACTGTTAGATGGATACCTTTTCAAAGGAAATCAGTTGTGTATTCCCAAGACCTCTGTTAGGGAGTTTCTGATCTGGGAAGTCCATGCTGGAGGTTTAGCAGGACATTTTGGCAGGAACAAAACCATCCTAGCAATGGAAGAACAATTTTTTTGGCCTGGTCTTAAAAAGAGCGTTGCCCAGATCGTAGCTCAGTGTCGGACCTGTGCTGTTGCAAAACAGCAAAGACAGAACACCGGTCTGTACACGCCCTTACCTGTCCCTGATGGTCCATGGCAAGATATCAGTATGGATTTTGTGGTAGGTCTACCTAAAACTTCTAGGAAACATGACTCTGTTTTCGTGGTTGTCGATCGTTTCTCCAAAATGGCGCACTTCATCCCGTGTTCTCAAACTTTAGACGCTTCGAAAGTGGCCAAGCTTTTCTTAGATCAGGTGGTTAAGCTTCATGGTTTACCCAAGACCATTGTGTCAGATAGAGATGTCAAGTTCACTAGCTACTTCTGGAAAACCCTCTGGCACATGTTAGGTACTAAGCTGAAATTCTCTACGGCCTATCATCCTCAAACCGATGGCCAAACTGAAGTAGTAAACCGAAGCTTAGGAAATCTCTTAAGATGTTTAGTCGGTGACAACCTAGGAAACTGGGACTTACTACTTCCTCGTGCTGAATTTGCCTACAACAGTTCGATCAATAGGTCTATTGGGAAAAGTCCATTCGAAGTGGTCCATGGATACAAACCTAGGAAACCTTTAAACCTAATTCCATTACCAGTACATACACGAATATCTGAGTCTGCTGAGTCATATGCACAGCATGTTAAGGATTTGCACAAGGAGATTAATCAGAAGATTCAAACAAGCAATGAACTCTATAGGCATATGGCTAACTCACATAAACGGTTAAAGGAATTTAATGAAGG
Source organism: Areca catechu (assembly GCA_021397845.1). NCBI lineage: Eukaryota > Viridiplantae > Streptophyta > Magnoliopsida > Arecales > Arecaceae > Areca > Areca catechu. The sequence goes on from CM038048.1 coordinate 24,574,387, forward strand.
AGACTCTGTAATGATTAGGCTTAAACCAGAAAGGTTTCCTCCGGGAACTATGAAGAAACTCCATGCCCGGGGAGCCGGACCCTTCAAAATAATAAAGAAAATTGGACCTAATGCTTATGTAGTAGACTTACCACCTAGTTATGGCATTAGTTCTACATTTAATGTTTCCGATCTGAAAGAATACAAGGAACCTGCATTAATACCTGATGAACCTTTTGGTCCTAACACTTCTCTTGAGAGTGAAATGCCAATTGAGTGTCCACCACCAAATATTCCTGAGCGAAAGGAAAGAATTGAAAGGATCTTGGATGACCAGATCATCACTACTAGAAATAAGGGCTACCAACGCTATCTGGTTCGATGGCAAGGACGTCCTGAATCTGAAGATTCCTGGATCACCAAAGAGGACCTACAACAAATCGACCCGGATATATTAGAAACTTATCACTCGACAGGGTCGAGTTCCTCCCACCAGGGGAGAATTGGTGCGGGCACCAGAATCAGAAAGAGACTCCAACCAATTCAAGCCCATTCCGAATCTTTATGGTTGGACTAGAGAGTCCGGTAACCTTTCTTTATTTTGAGTCCAAAAGAATCATGTAAGTCGAGTCCATGTTGGGTCCTGTAATCTTTCTTTTGAGTCCAAAATAATCATGTAAGTCGAGTCCATGTCGGGTTTAGTCTTAGTCCAATCCAAATGGGTCAACTAGCATCAAGCCTAAAGAAGACTCACAATGTATACCCCAAATCAAGACCAAAGCCAACTCAATTGGGGACCACATGCCACATCACTTGCGCCACCTCAACTTGGGACCACATGCCACGTCAAGAGGGGACCACATGCCACCTCACACGCCACCTCACCACAAGAGGGTGCCATCCCAAGTTCAAATTCAAGGAAGTTGGCCAAGGAGGATTTCAAGCAAGAAAATCAGCCCTCTCCCCTTATATTACTCCACTTGTTTAGGGATTTGAATTTTCAAAATTTGTAAGGCTTTATTTAAAGCCTTGGATGCCCCTTGTAAAGAATTGATGAGTGAATACAAATTTCCAGCACTTTTCTATGTGTTTCTATGTGCCTATGTGGATCTTTGTGCCTAAGTGAACCTCTTCCTCTCCTCCACCATTTCTTCTCCCTAATCCTTCTCTTTTACTCTTCATCTTCCCAGCAATCCTCTTCCTTCAAAGCGAATTAAGGACATCCTCTCAAGAAGAAGATCAACACCAACACAAGCTTCCACCATGGCGCCAAGGATCATTTCCAACAAACTCTCCTTTTGAGTTCCATCAATCTTCTCACTTTTAATTAAGTTTCTAATCATCTTGGTTTCTTTGTTGCAGGATTCTCTAGGCTCCAGATCCAAGAGGAAGGATTACTTGCTACAAACCAGAAAGTTAGAAGGCCCATTTTATGTGGTATGATCTTTCATTTGAGAACCTTAAGAGTGAATCCCTTGTGCTTGAGATTTCAATGCTTGAACTCCTAGTATTTTAAGATCGGGATCATTAAATAGGGCTAGCTTGACTTGTGTGCGAATTCTAATCTTGTCCTATTTCTTTAAGATTTTGATAGTCCTCCTAGCTGGGTTTAAGTATAAGCATTTAGGATTTCTTATTTAGATTTCCTTGATCTTATATGTTGAATCACTCATATGCAAGTAGGAATTGCTAGTTAAATTTTGGTTAATCTCCTTTAGAGTCACATGTTTGCATCCTCATCATGCATATCACACCAAATTGGTAATCTGATGAAGTACCTTTTCAATGGTCTAACTGGGTATCAACTAATTTTAGAATTAGTAAGATGATTTTCACTTCATGGATAAGTTAGTACACATGACCAATTCAGATGCTTTACTCGAGGACGAGCAAAGTTCAAGTTGGGAGGTATGATAACTATAATAAATACATAATTAATCTAAATTTATTTAGTTAAAATTGATATTTTTATGGTATTTTGTAGAAATTGATTCATGAACATGAAGAGCTCGATTTTAGAAGTCCAACGGCATAAACGACACTCAAATAAAACTTAAAATGAGCTCAGAATTGAATTTTGAAGGAATAATAAAAGAATGACACAGTTATTGGAGCAGCCGGTGCACAGTGGACCAGCCGCTCGGTCTATTGAGCATCGCATGAACCGCGAGAAGCCATTGCCATTGTCCATGGAATAGATCTATGGACTAGTGGCCTCCCTAAGCCAAACCTTCACCAGAGAAAGCACCGGTGCCCCTCCTCTCGCTGTCGAGAAGATCCCCATGGCCGAAAAAGTTAGCAAGCCCCCATCCATGACCTGAAAAACCAAAATCCAAGCCACCAATCTCTACCCTACCGTCGTCGAACCATCTGCAAGAGCTGCCCGATGCCGTCCCGTGCTGCTTGAGCCACCGTGCATCTCCTCCCTGGCCAAGCATCGCTACCCTCCTTCCCGTTGTGCTGTCCTCTTCTTCCACTCATCCCTCAACACAACCTCCTCCCTACCAGTCCAGCTTCTCATCCGCACCACTGGAACACCACCTGTCACTAATGGAGCTGCTGCACACCACCTCCATGGCCATCTCCTCCAAGATCTGGCCGGACTCCACCTTGACCATTGCCTCCCTCATCGGTTCAAGATTTCCATGGAGAATGTCTTTTCTGGTTCGAGGTATTGTTCATCCACCATGGAGTCACTATCGGAGCCACCATCCACAAGCTTTGCCGTTGGCTTTCTTCCTCCACCTCTGCACCATGTCGGGAGCTGGACAGTGATGTCCAAACTGAGAAAAGAGTGGCCAGGTTTGAGGTTGTTCGACAAAGAAGGATATGCGGAGTTTAGTTGGAACAAAATAGCAAAATCAGATCGAGTGGGTGCGGGGATAGGATCACTGAACATAAAGCGGGTGCGAGGTTGTTGGGAAGATTGCGACGGTGCATGATTGGTAGAATTGTTGCCAGGGATCATGCGAGTAGGTGCAAGGAACTGAGACTGTTGGGCAAATTAAGATAAGAAACCATCGTGGTTCCCATGTGTGCCTGACATGGTGCTTCCAATCTATAAAACCTTTGACCATTCTCCGCTCATCCCATTCTCCCGACTTCCCATTCCACTTCCATCTCTCTGCTCCACTCCGCCTCCCCTTCACTTCTCCACTCTCATCCAATTCCATTCCTCCCATTAAATTTTATTCCCGCTCTTATTCGATTGCCCTATTAATATTGCTCATAATCTGCTACCACATTATTGCCCCAGTCTCTACCACAGTGCCTCTACCTCTAATCTGCCCCTTCAGATATGCTATAGAGTCAGATATGGTGTAGAGTCTTCCTGAAAGCCTAAACTCCGTCAACTTGGAAAAAAGAGTTTATGTTTATTTGATGTATTACTTTTTTTTATGAAATAAAAAGAATCTTTGGTTGATTCATATTCTTTATTTTATTTTGAAATAGCTTGGAATGAATGGTCAAAGGTCATGAGTGTTGAGGTAAGTTTTCTTTTTAAGTGAATATTTCTTTTCAAATGAAGATAACTTGACTGATCTATATCTAAAAGGGACGAGCCGTGATCTATGGGTACGAGCCATACTCTCGAGATATGTCATATCTTGATTTTCTTCATAGGTATTTCTTTTTGATTTCTACTCTACTTTTCTTTTGCAATTAAAATAAATAACCTAAAAGTCCCTGAGGATTCGATCCTTACTCCCACTACTCTACTTAGAATAGTAGAATTAAGGAGTTTAAATCGGTGCATAGCGATGCACACCATAAGCTATCCTAACAATTGGAATCATATCTAGGAGATCTATGCAAAATGAAAGCTATGATCTAGAAATTTTTCACACCCTGCTCCATGGTATCCTTCTTAGTTCTTCTTTGTATTTTGTTTGTGGCTGATTTTTGGTATCACCATGAGCAGCAAAATGAAGGTGCAGTTTGAAAAGTTTGATAGGAAGTGAAGCTTCTCAATGTGGAGGGTGAGGGTGAAGGATTTGTTGGTCCAACTTGGGCTAGATTCGGCTTTGAAAGAAAAGTTGGAGGATATGACAGAAAAGCAATGGATTTTATTAGAGAAGAAAGCATATTCTATGGTCAGGAGATGTTTGGCAGATGAGGTATTGTAGGGCATATTAGAGGAGGCGTCACCCATGGGATTTGGTCAAGGTTGCACACTATATACATAGAAATAAATATATATAACAAGTTGATACTGAAGAAGCAACCATATAGCCTTTGAATGCACGAAGGGTAGAACATAGTTGGGCAGATTTAGTGATTCAGCTAGATGATCATGGATTTGTTAAACCTTAGGTTACATTTAGTGCATTGCTAGGCAATCTTGAAAGGTAGTGTAGATTTCCAATAATATGGATTTCCGGTAATGTAGATTGCAAGTAATGTGGATTATTATTTTTGATATATGCATGTAATATTATATAATATAAAATTAAATTTCTAAAATATCTTTAAATTAAATCTATATTTTATTTATAAAAATATAGTTTTTATATATATATATTTATTAAAAATATAACTTTTTATATTTTATATTACAAAATATATAATATATTTTATATTTTATATAAAAATAAAAAATAAAAAAATATTTTTATACTAAATAAATTTAAAATAAAAATTTATATATTATACATATAATATTTTTAATATATGATTTAAATATATTATATAATATAACAAACTTATATATTATATTATTAAATATAATATAATATATTATATTTATATTACATATAAATATTTTTAATATAATTATTCTAATTATATTAAGTATACAATATTATATTAAATATAATATAATTTATATTATAAAATATAAAATATAAAGTATATTATATTGTATTATATTATAATATTATAGTATTATATAATATATTAATAAAAATATATTGATATTATATTTTATTTTATTTTATTTATTTTATAATATATTATAATATATTATGTTATATATCTTTTATAATATTATATTATAATATTATATTATATTTTATATTATATTATATTATAAGAGGAAGGGAGAAGGGGAGGGTAATATTGTCCAAAAGATTACTTGGAAGATGGTAATTTGGATTACTACACATTCCAGAGGTAATCCATATTGCCTTTTGAAAGACAATCCAGATTACCAAGTAATCTGTATTGCTATAAAGAAACATACCAGATGCAGTAATGTGGTAGGGCTCTTTTAAATTATCGGCAATCTAGATAGATTGCCTGCCACCAAATGTAACCTTAGAGTGAAGATAGAAGAGGACAAGAGCTTGCTCTTGCTATGCTCGCTGCATAGTAGCTTTAATCCTTTGGTGCAACTTTGCTATATGGTAAGGAGATGCTATACTATGAGAAGATAGTATTGGTACTTAGGTCCAATGAGTAGAGAGAACGGATGACAAAACATGAAGCTTAATAGTAGGGTCTCATCATAGGAGAAAAAACTAGGAGAGGGAAGGATGGTAGCAAGTAAAGGGGATGGTCCAAGTCCTAAAAAGCTGGTAAGGAGGCAAAGTACTTCAAATATAATGAAGTAGGGCACTTTAAGCAGAGCTATCTGCTTTGAAAGAAGTACAAAGGAGAAAAGGAAGGATCTGATTTCATGAGATTTACTGCTGGTTCAAAAGAGGAGGACTTCCTCTTGGTGGTTTCAAAAAAGCTTAAGAGGTCAGGAGAATCCAAAATGGCATCAATAGTGGAGGAGAAGTAGCGGGAAGTCCAACAGGGCTATGTTGGATAGCTGACTTTGATTTCTAATTTTCTTTTTATCGGAGCACCAAGAGCAGTCAAGATTCAGGTGGAGCACCATCCAAAGGTACCTCCACATATGGAGGGAGGTTTGACACAAGCTCGAGGCCTAGAGGTGTAAGGGAGGGTACAAAATTCCAACACCGGTGGCAATAACATTGCACAGGTCGATGCGGGATGTGCGAGTACCAGCAAGGTATAGCCTTGAGGAGATAGTATCGCATGCATATGTTATCGTGAGAGAGGACCTAGATACCTACAAAAAGGCTGAGACAAGCTTCAAGAGAGATAGGTGGGTCCAAGACAAGATAGACAAGCTGCAGTCCCTCAAGCAGAAGTTGAATTGGTGATTAGTGCAGGTACAAAGGAGAATGGAGCCAATAGAATATTGAAGGATGCCAAGATGCAAGCAAGGACCTTCATGTTGGAAAACATAGGCAATTTCATGCATGTAATTTCAAAACTTTTTAAAATTCAAATAGCAAAAGCTACAAGATTAACCAAATTAATCAAGTCATGCATAAAATCTAATATATAAACTACCTATAGTAGGATCATAGCATGAATATAATGCATATAAACTATAGCTGAAATGTAAAAGAAGAATATACATATCACATTTGATGATCATATCTATGCATTGATACTATACTATAGGTCACAACTATGATATACAAGAGTTTAGAAACTCTATACTTTTTTCAAGTGGATGGCAATTGTTGCTATTGGAATGTGGAAAAAGACTCTGCAAAACATATAGTGTGTCTAGCCCCTACAAGTGATCCATTAAGAGCTCTAACTAGTCTCATTGGAGTGCTAGCTCCTCTCTGAGATCTCGATGGCTAATCTTCCTTCCTCTCTTTCAAACCTTTTGGACACTCCAAAGAAAGAAGAACCTAGAAGGATAGATTTGGTAGAGAAGATGTTATGGAAACCCCCTTTTTCCCTTTTGTCTCTTCCCAAACCCTAGTCAACATACTAGGAAACACACATCCAAATCCCTATCTTTCCTTTTCCACTATTTTCTCTTAGGTAGGAGACACTCTTCTATAGCTAGAATTAGCCTCTCCCACACCCACACACAGCCCCATATAAAATGGTAGCTAAAGGAGGATGGAGAGTTAGGGCGTTAGAGTGGATTAAAGAGAGTGATGCGGGATGATCCTAGGAATACCATGATTACAGGAAAATAGAAACTAATTTTTTGTAATTTTTAAGAATTTTAATTTATAGGCTAATAACCTGAAAGCAAGTAAAGAATTGCAAGCAAAACTATATTGAAAGAAACTATCATACCCGCAAAAGACTCATGCAGAAAAATAAAAGATAGGATCCCAAGAATTGAGAAACTCCCAGTTTAGGATAGCATACCTTCAACAAGTCAGATTCAGGAGGGGGAAGGATTGTACTAGGTAGAGATTAAAGATCCACTTGATGAAGAGTTCTCTCAGCACTCTGGATGGCACCTGGAAGACAAGCCTGTAGTTCCCAAATCTGAAGGCAATCTAGGATGGTCTTGAAGGCAAAGAAGGCCTCCTCTTTGGAGGGGGAAACACCTCGAGGATCCTGCAAGCATCAAAGGTTAGGCATGAAATAATTAATCAAAGGAAAGAAACAAGATATGAAGAAGAAGTACGGGATTAGGGTCTAGGAGTGCTGGCGGCCTGGAGAAGAAGAAAGCTTGCTATCAGGGGATGGCTTTGGCTTCTTCTCAAGGGTGTGGCTGAAGGCTTGAGGTGTGGAAGATTGCTAGGGCATGGAAGGATGCTTGGAAGCAGGGATTTGGCGAGGCACAGGAACAAGAACCAGAAAAAAATAACACCTGAACTTAAGACAAAATTTCACCAATATTTGATTTCATGAAAAGATTAATTATTACAAGAGGAAGAGGGACGGGGTATTTATAGAATTCCCATGTCCTCTCCTAGATAGGATATAAGTCCTCTCCTAGCTAGGTTAGAATTACAAGTCTTAAACAACTTAGGAAGAACATTCCTAACTAGGCTAGGAAAGAATATACCATGTTGACCTAGTCTTCTCCCTCCCTCCTTGGACTGATCAAAGCCCTTGGAAACTCCTTGAATTTGGTGTGGACCTCTTGGGTTGCAGCAAGGGGCATCCTCCAAGGGCTTGGCTCATGGGCTTATGGGCCCTAGAAGCTGGGGCACCCTGGCATTAGCATATTCCCTGGTATCAGCATATTCCTTGGAATCTTGGTTCTGGGGCTCATGGGCTTGACTCCTGGGCTTGGAATCTCTTGGCCTAGATTGCTGGCATATCCCTGGAATCATGAGGTGCCTTGGTCTGGGAATATTCTTGAGCATCCGGAGGGTATCAAAGTATCTGGAGGGCATCTGGAAGGAATCTTAGACCCTGGGGTGGCAAACAAGGCCCAATAAGCTAATATGAAGGCCTCTGGCTCCTAGATGAGGCCTAGTGGAACTCCAAAACTATGTAACCTCTTCTCTTGTACAAAATTGGACTGGTACTGGACTAATACATAAGTACAGGACTCAACGACTGGACCAGGTTTAGACAAATCAACTAGCCTTAACTTATTACAAGACTCAATCTTACTTGATTACAAAATTTGACGCATGGCTAAGTCAACCAGATAGGGCCCAGTAATCTATGTCTGATCCTAATACCCCCACCAATTCTTCCAGGGTAGGAGGAACTCGACCCCATCGAGTAAGGGTCAGCTCAGCTCTCATACTACTCAACAAGGTCTGGGTTGAGGTGTTGCAGATCCTCACGGGTGATCCATGAGTCCTCAAATTCTAGCTGACCTTGCCATCTAACCAAATATCTCTGATAGCCTTTGTTTTGGGTACCGATAGCTTGATCATCTAGGATTCACTCAATCCTTTCTTGATGGGGACATCACCAGCATGGATCTCGAAGCAAGCACGGATCTCGGAGCAAGCACGAATCTTGGAGCTGCACAAATCTTGGAGCATATCCAGAATAAATTTAGGATTTATCTTTATCGATTATTTGAAATTTGAATTAGGATTTGTTTGATTATGATTGAGATATGGATAGGCCTTATCTTATCCTATCTTGTATTTGAATTTGAATCATCCCTATCTTTTTATCTTGTATTCAAATTCAAATGAGGGTTGGACAGGTCTATAAAAATCACCCTCAGTCCTTTGTAAAAAAAAGTTTAGTCAATAAAGATTTGTTTTTAGAAAAGAGTGTTTCTTTTCGTTCACCCCGTATGGGGAGGGTGAGAGGCTCATCTTTCCTTCGCCTTCGGGTGTCGAGGGGTGTGAGACCCTATGCCTTCTCTTTCGAGTGTCGAGGGGCATGAGACCCTAGTTATCCCCTTTCCCGTCAAGTCCCCTCTATGGTCTTAGGGATTTTCCTTCACGGCACCAGGTAGCGATTTGGGTGGGATGCCCTAGGCTCCACATGTAGTGAGATGGATGGGATGCCCTAGGCTACATGTAATGGGATGGATGGGATGCCCTAAAGGTGAGAGGTGGACGGATGCTGGCGACGGCAGCCAGGGAGCGACGGTGGCAGTTACAGCATCCAGGGGGCGGCAATGACATCACTCAGTCTCGGGCAGTGCGATAGTGAAGACGATGGTGGCTCGATGTGTGGGAGGTGTGGCTATGTGAGGGGATGGCATTCGACGATGGAGGTGAGGCATCGGGCGGATCTGGAGAGGATGGGCAACCGAAGGAGTCCTTCGGTGGGGAGTGGGGGGAGAAGACGGCGGGGGATGTCGGCCAGCTATGTACGACTCCGAGCAGAAGATGGAATCGAGGAGTTGACATCATTGATTGCTGGACGGAGCAAGGAGGGGTTCCGATGGCATCGGATAGCCTCGATCGATTTGGTCCGGAGGGGGGGAAATCGGATGAGTCCGGTGCTGGCATGGTGAAATTGGCGACGATATCGGGCTTCACGGGAGGCAGAGAGGAGGAGGGGCTGGCCTGGGAGAAGCGACGGCTGGAGACGACTCCGGGCGGAGGGGTGTCGGGCACAAAGATGGGGAGGCATCATGGGCATGGGCAGAACAAATGCAGGGAGAGTTGGAAGGAGTTCGGCCGTTGAGGAAGGCTGGCATCGTCTAGGAATGGAGGAGATGGATGGCCGGACTCAGAGACGATGCAGATGATGGTGAGGAAACAGTGGCATGGCAGCGACTATTTCATTCGACTACAGGCGGCGGAGTCGGATGCCCTGGTTCAAGACGTCGATAGCCTCCTTGATCTTTTGCTTGGGAGGCCGGATCTCGGGTTTCTGCCACTCCCGGGCCTCCCGGAGGATCTGCTCAGTGGTGATCTGAATGGGGGCCGGAGTTTTCTTCTTTATGTGGGTCAGACGGGGGAGCTTCACCTTCGTGTCATGCTTCATCAAGAAGCCCAGGTTTGAATCAGCATCCTTTGGATGAGGCAGAGAGGAGGGAGGCTCGGTCCAGGCAGCATGGACAATTCTCCGGAGAGTGGGGGAACTATGGTGATGTATGTGGAGTGATATGAACCGTACCTTAATAATCTGGCTTGGCTCTGATACCCAACCGCCTCCGTCGTGACTACCACCGTCCGAGCCGTCGTCTCCACTCCAGCTCCATCATCGGAGGAGAGCTCGCCGGATCTGCACCTCCAAGGACCAGAACCTTTATTCTGGGTGTTCCGCATGCCCATCAAAGCAAATAAGCCCCTAGAACAAACATGAAAGCAGGGTCCTTTTGCATGCTTCTCAGGGCAAAGCTGGCTTCCTATTGCCGACTTCAAGTCCAGCACGGTTTTCAAGATTGCACAGATATCAAATTAGTCCCAAAAATATTGAAGCATGGATCTCCAAGCTGCAAAGGTCTCAGAACTGCACGACTTTCAGAGATGCATAGGTTTCGGAGTAGAGTTTTTTTTTTTGGATTCGGTCCTACCAAAGTCCCCGCTGACCCTAACTCAACGAAGTTGAGTTCTCCCAACCTCAGGGAAATGATGGGGACATCGCCAACATGGGTCTTGGAGCAAGCACGAATCTTGAAGCTGAAAGAAACAGGTGCAGGAGGTTTGACATGATCCTATACTAGGCATGCAAACAGGGCATGGGAGCACAGGGGGTTTTAAAACATTTTTAAAAAATCCGCGCAGCGGAAAATTGCTCCGCCCAGAAACTAATCTAATTCTAGTTACAATTAGGCATGTAGGATAATATAAAATATTTCCAAAATATTTGAATTAAAAATTCAAATCATGCATGATTAAAAAAATAATTTTTTCATACCTTATTCTGGCTGGAATAACCCTGGGATAAAGTTGGAATAGGCTGGAATAAGTGGGATAAACTTATTCCAGTCATCTTCTTCCTTGGGCTGCAGAAAACTCTGTTTTGGGGTTGAAAAACGTCGCCGGAACACTACCTTCCGGGCCTCCGTTTGCTCCCAAATTTGAGCAGCGGCAAGGTGGACAAGTGCTCTTCGATCTCCAATTGAAATCTGCAAGAAAAACTTAGCCAAAAAATTATAGAAACTCGGCAAATACTGCTGCCAGAATTTCTGGTTGCAGAAAAACAGCAGCTATCTTCTTGGCGTTTGGAGCAACAGCAGCAAATCTGGCTCGTGTGGCTTGTTCCCAGGAGTAGATTGGTACTCCCTCTAGAGGGGAGACATGCCCGGGGCTCTCGGATCCCACTCCACACGCGGTGCTAGCCGTTGGAAGTTGATACAGTCACAGTGAACCGCAGCAATTTGGGCTTGCTGCAGTCTTGGGTTAGAGCACTCTAATGGACAAGGAAAAGCTGCCTGAGTCTCTCCCTCTCACCCTCCAAAACCCAGCACCCAATGGAAGATAGGACCCAGCTCTCAAAACCTCTCAAAGGGAAGAATACACTTGCTGTTTCTTCTTCACACGGTGCAATCTTTCTTGGCTGAAAAACTGTCTTTGAAACAGGGGATAGCTTGAGTTTTTATAGGCTACAGGGAAGAGGGAGATGGAGAGGCTGGGAGGCCATGAGGCAGCTTCTGCCATTAACATCATTAACTAGCAATTAACAAGGAGGAAAGGCAGCCGGTGGAGGAGATGAAGAGATGCCCAGCGGGTTCATAATTTTGGATGCTTGGATTTCTTTGGTCGTTAGGCCTTCTTTGGATGCTAGGCATTTCTCCCAGGGAAAGGAAAATTCCAACGTGGGAATACCGTGTAAAACGGTCAAGGGAGAAAAACCACCGATTCAAAGGAAAATCGGTCCAAACCTAAAAATGGTTCAATCCCATTAAACCACTTGGTTCAATCCAATTGAACCGGTTCAAGCCCAATTAAATTGGTTCAATTGGTTCACAACCAATTGGAGGCCGAAACGAGCTCCGAATCAGTTCAAAACTAATTCAAAAAAATCCTGGCGCAGTCCTGGTCAACCCGGAACAATTTCTGGTTGACACAGTCAAAGGCAAGACGGGAAAAAGAGTGCTCATAAATACTGTGACCATAAAACCGAGACGATTCCCAATCGTAATCGATATCCGGATTAGAGAGTAATCCTCTGTGGCGTGTGACCTCATAGGTTCGAACCTAAACGGTAGCGCTAGAACAATTCTAGTACCAGCACAGGAAACCATCTAGCAATGGGTCCCGACATCCGGATAGGTTGAAGATGCGGGAGCAAGCTATCGAACCTTTGGCATATGGTTACTGTATAATTCATCCCTTTGACCTCTAATGCTCAGGACGACTGAGATTGTGCTGCCAACCCAGACTGAGTCAGTCGACTACGTGTCTCAACCTCGCAAGCCCAGTGACTCTTCACTGGGGCTACCCCGGTCGAGGATTTGCTAAATTGAGATACGGCGAGATATTCAATCCAAACTGTTTAGACAGGTCAATTCCATCTTGGTCCATCACTGCTCCACAAGTACTTGCCTGTACCCAGAAACCTTCCATCACCGGATTAAAAATCCGGGTAGTCCGGCACCAAAGCACAGGGAGTTGCTTGCAAGCTACCGTGATGACCTCAGGTCAGAGGGACACATATACCCATATCCAATCGTGAGTTTTCCTTTGGCAGAAAGGGGCTACACGGAGTCACGTTCAATGAGATACCACATATCCCACTTGTAGATCACATCAGTGTCACCACACTCATTTGGTTAAGAGGACAACCAAACGATGTGAACTACAACAACCTATACTTGATATATTGCCGTCTAGTACAATATATCCTTTGGTTGTGAACAGGGTTTGTGGATCACTCGATACATCCTCTCTGTATCGAAGTCAGTGTAGTCCTAAGGACTTCATCACTTGGAAAGAGTTCATTTCAGGGAAATAATATGTGATGAGCTGCCAAAAATAATATTTTATTAATTCAAAGAAAGAGTACAATATACAGCACAATCGCCTACAACCCAGGCGATTGGCTTTGGGACATAATTCCCAACATGAGCTACACGAATCTCGGAGCATATCCAGAATAAATTTAGGATTTATCTTTATCGATTGTTTGAAATTTGAATTAGGATTTGGTTGGTTAGGATTGAGATATGGATAGGCCTTATCTTATTCTATCTTGTATTTGAATTTGAATCATCTCTATCTTTTTATCTTGTATTTAAATTCAAATGAGGATTGGACATGTCTATAAATACCACCCTCAGTCCTTTGTAAAAAAAAAAAGTCTGGTAAAAAGAGATTTGTTTTTAGAAAAGAGTGTTTCTTTTCATTCGCCCCACATGGGGAGGGTGAGAGGCCTGTCTTTCCTTCACCTTCGAGCATCGAGGGGTGTGAGACCATATGCCTTCGCTTTCGAGAGTCGAGGGGCGTGAGGCCCTAGTTATCCCCTTTCCCGTCGAGTCCCCTCTATGGTCTTAGGGATTTTCCTTCATAGCCCTAGGTAGCGATTTGGGTGGGATGCCCTAGGCTCCACATGTAGTGAGATGGGTGGGATGCCCTAGGCTACATGTAGTGGGATGGGTGAGATGCTCTAGAGGTGAGAGGTTTCTACGTGAATGTAAGTCCCAAGTCCATAGAGTGTCTAATTTGCCTACCTTCCATCTCCATTGTTCCTTCGCCACCCCTAAAAAAATAAAATCCAAAAAAAAAAATAGGATATCCTAATCTTCAGCGACTTCTCAGCTCGCCGACGATCAATCCCTTGATCCATCCACCATCAAATTTTGGTATCAGAACCATAGCTCAAGTTAGGGTACGTTTCTTCTTCCTGATCCTAGATTCTCCCACCGGTTCTACCATTCTCTTTCTTCCCTGTTCTTGCTCCATTTCCCATAGTTGATCACGATGCCAATCTTTGCCAGATTCCTGCTAGATCTCCCTGTGAAGCTTTTCAAATCACCACCAACTGTCGATCCCATAGCTGAGCATCACCATCCCGTCGCTGATCCATCCACCTCGTGCACCTTAGATTGCTACCTTTTTGCTTCCCAATCCCATTTGAAGCCCTCCATTCTCTATCACCGATCACCACCGTTCGAACCTCTCCATCCACTGACCCGTGAAGTCTTCTGCCTTCCCTTTTTCCCACCACCATGATCAACATGACTGCCGACTGCCATTCTCTTTGATCTCGGTGTTCATATTCCTAGGGGGATTCGTGATGCACTTCCTCTTTTGGTAGGAGCTCTAGGGCATGTGCTTCTTTCTGGGTCTTCTCGTGCCCCAGGTCCTCAACGAGCTTATCAAGACCTCCATCTAGTAGTCCCGTCCGATCAATTGCACCGCCCTCAAGCCACTGACTCCGACTCCACCGCCTCCCTCTATCTGGGAGATCCATGTCGAGTGAGCAACGTCGACTCCCTCCCATCTGTCATTGCCAGAACAGAGCTGTCCCGCCTTAGATCACCATCGCCTGAGTTTTTCGGTGACCCTCCTCCCCGTAATCAAGCAACGGTCGCCTCCTTCCTCCCTCTCGATCTGGTTCCCTTCACTGTCGCCGTCGTCGCAAGTGTCCCCCACAAGCAGCAGACCTCCACCGCCTCCATCCCTCAATCTCGTCGTCACTGCCTTTCCCCATCCAGAAGATCTGATGACCATCACCAGCAACCGCCTCCACCGTGACCACCACCGTTCGAGCCATCATCTCTGCTCCAGCTCCATTGCCGAAGGAGAGCCCACCGAATTTGCACCTCAAAGGACTAGAACCCCTATTCTGGGTGTTCTGCATGCCCATCAAAGCAAATAAGCCCCTAGCACGAACATGAAAGCAGGGTCCTTCTGCATGCTTCTCAGGGCAAAGCTGACTTTCTATTATGGACTTCAAGTCTAGCACGGTTTTCAAGATTACAAGAATATCAAAGCAATCCCAAAAATATTGAAGCATGGATCTCCAAGCCACAAAGGTCTCAGAACTGCATGACTTTCAGAGAGCACAGGTTTTAGAGCAGAGTTTTTTTTAATGGATTTGGTCCTACCAAAGTCCTCGTTGACCCCGACCCAATGGAGTTGAGTTCTCCCCACCTCAGGTGAATGATGAGGACATCACCAGAATGGGTCCCAGAGCAAGCATGAATCTTGGAGCTGCACGAATCTTGGAGCATATCCAAAATAAATTTAGGATTTATCTTTATCGATTGTTTGAAATTTGAATTAGGATTTGGTTGGTTAGGATTGTGATGCAGAACGAAAGATCTGATACCAAAAATGATGCAGAATGGATATGTGGAATGCGGAAGCAAATTAAAATTAATGTATTTTTTTTTAATATATTTTCAGAAGTCGGCTTTGACTCAAAGGAAAGATAAACTAATGTTGAAAGAAACTAAGAAATGACAGAGAGCACAATTAAAAGGAGTGGATTATCAGAGTAACTCAGAAGTAGGATCGCTGGGGATTGAGAAACCCCCAGATCTAGGGTTTGCTCTGAGTTTCAACGAAACAGACAAAGTGAGAAGGGATGGTTCTTGTTACCTAGCAGTGATATCTCTCGTTGCTTCAATAGGAGGACACTCTCGAGTAGATTGTAGGATCCTTGGAGATGGGGTATCTTCGCAATGGATCCTCGGATTGTAGTCCTATGGCAAGGTTGGCCTCCTTCTCGAACTCTGGATCTGGAAGAAGAAGAACAAAAGAAGAACTAGAAACTCAAAGAAAGACACTGACTTGAGGACTTAATTAAGATTGTTGGATGTAGAAGTTCCGGAGATCTTGATACTGATCTGACTCTCCTTTGAATTGGCTCTGTAGTTGAAATAGTTGATCTGAACCTGGATGCTGGTGATCGGCTTCGATGTGGAAGAGAGGGGCTGTGGGATGAAGATGGAAAATTAGGGTTTGGTGGTGGTGGAGTAGAGATGGGTGGACTAAGCTAGAGTTTTGGGGTTGGAGATCTCATACCTCCTCAAGGTTCCTTAGGGACCCGGATTTACTCCCTCATGGAGTTCTACACCTGAATACAAGTACGGAAGAGAGAAATACAAAGTTGCTCACAAAGAAATTGATTTCATTCATCATTATATTCAAGAGTTACATAGAGTTGAATATATAGACATAACAAAGAAATAAAATTTTATGCATTTCTTATGTGGGACTAATAGGACTAATCCACACTTTAAGCATTAAATTTTCTTCCCAAGACTCCTTCCATGAGTGGGCAGCCCAAAAACTCTAAGAAAACTTGAAAACCAGCTCCAAATGGCAGGTTATGGGGGTGTCTCCTAGTATCTCTCCATGAATCAAGGATTTTCCCTTCATGGTTTGGCTCATTTGGACATCTCCTAGTCTTGCTCCACAAATTTAGGCTCCTTCCTTTCATGGCTTTGGCACTTTTGGAAACTTTTGGGTGCCTCCTTGATTTTCTCCCCAAGACATGCTCTCTTCCCTTTTATAACTTGAATTTTTATGGAACATTGTGGGGCACCTCCTTGATCCTCTCTTCAAGAAAAATCCTTGCCATCCTGGCTTGGGTTTATCTGGAAAGAAGTTGGCTCCTCCTTGGATTGGGGTATCTTGATGGATTTCTCTCCTAAGTGGTGCAAGAAAAAAGAACCTGCTTACTTGAGGCGTGGGGACCAAGGTACACTGGATGGAGATGTGGCAGGGAGTGTGGCACCCACTTGTAGCTGGAAAATGTGGTGCCCTATGGCAAAGGGAATGACACCTACCTGGGCCTTGGACTTGGACTGAGTCAACATGACCCAACAAAAATTGAAATGACAAAATTACAGACTCAAAATTGAGTTGATCAGGTCAACCTTTATTACAAAACCAGAAAACCCTAATTCTTCGGGCAAGGTCAATCAGAGATCCAGATGGAGCCCTAAAGTCTTCTTCTGAGTATGGTGCCCGCACCAATTCTCCCAGGGTGGGAGGAACTCGACCTTGTCGAGTAAGGCTCAAGTTGGCTCTGGTATCTCTCCAAGAGGTCTGGATCCAAAACTTGTAGTTCTTCTCGGGAGATCCAAGAGTCATCAGAGTCTGGCCTTCCTTGCCAGCGGACCAGGTATCTTTGGTATCCTCGATTATGAGTAGAGATAACCTGATCATCTAGGATCTTTTCAATCTGCTCTTTCCTCACAGGCCAGTTTGTTGGTGGACACACAGGATCGGGATCACTCTCAATAACAGGATTAGGTTCAAAAGGCTCACTGGGAATCATAGCTGGCTCCCTGTACTCTACTAGGTCTGTAATGTTGAAAGTAGAGCTATTGCCTAGTTCTGGAGGCAACTCGAGCACATAGGCATTGGATCCTACTCTCTTCACTACTCTAAATGGTCCAGCTCCTCTAGCATGTAACTTTCTAACGGTTCCAGGAGAAAATCGCTCAGGCCTTAACCTAATCATGACATAGTCTCTCTCAACAAAAGTTTTGACTCGTCTTTGAGAATCAGCCAACTTCTTATAAGTTTCATTACTTAAAGTTATTTTGGCATGAATTTCTTTATGCAAGTCCTTTACATGCTATGCAAGTGCATCAAGAGACTTGTGTGTGTGGGCTAATAGTGAAATCAGATCAAGTGGTGTGTGAGGCTTGTATCCATGAACAATTTCAAAGGGACTCTAGCCTATAGACCTATTGATCGAAACATTGAATGCAATTTTAGCCCTGGACAAAATACAAATCCCAATTCCTGGTGCTCTCAATCAAACCAAAATCTGAGCCAAAGCCTGATAAAGGGTCAAGAAAACCTAAACTAGACTTACGACGCATTCCTAAAGAATGGACTTTATTCCAAAGGAACCCTAGGTCTAAACCTAACAAACTACGGCTCTCTAGGTTTGACCTTGGGTCGGAGGATGGCATGTAGAGCATGAAAACTTATCATGGGTGCCTAGTAGGTGCCATAAGGTCTTCCAGAAGTAGGTGGCAAACCTAATAGGTTCTGACACATGGTTCACTCTAAAGACTTCGATAAAGTATACTTGGATGGTGTAAGAAGCATTGGAAGTCCTAGAGAAAGGGAGGAAATATGAGATGGAGTCTCGAATTACCTGTTGACTAAAGGTGGTGACCTGAAGGTTTGAATGGTGATCTATGAGTGTCAACTGGTCATCCTTACGAAAGGAAAAGTTTGCTACTCCCAGGAATGGATCTAGAGATGGTTCGGGAAGTAGCCTAGGACATGTGATTGCAACAGTTAAGGTTTGTTCTCTAAGCAAATAATGATCCATTTTCTCAAGAATTGGATTAAAGAATGATTCATGGAAGGGCCTATGGATGATGACCTCAAGACTTGAAATTTGACATATGGGTGCGGAAAGGTATACTCTATAGAAGGGTAGGTCAGTCATGCGAAGGAAGGTGTCTGGGGTCATAAGGAGGACTTCTACAGGACTGGGTGAATGAATCCGCTCAAGACAAAGATGTTCAACTGAGATTATGGAAGAGACCTTAGTGGCTGGGCATGGGACAAGGTCCAATTGTAAGAGGCTTGATTCAGTCATCCTAAGGAGAGGATCTACCATAGGGTGGGCAAACTTAAACAGTTCAATGCAAAGATCTTCAATTGGTACTTGGGGAATGACTGTCATTAGAGGGTACGAACTGATAGCTCGGGCTAACACTATGAGTTCTTCCTGGGGGTATTTGACTAAAGGAACCTGGTTCTCACAAATCTCTTGAATTTCTGAACTAGGTCCTACCACTTGGTTGCTCTCCAAGGTCTCCTCAGGTAAGGAACCAATAGTACCGATGTCACATTCTTTAAGTTCTTCCCCCTCATATTCATCAACTAGACTCAAGCCAGCATCATATACTTCCTCGATGCCATCTTCAATGGGTTTCGGGTCAGTGATAATCGGGTCAACTGATCCTAGGCTTGTCATACCTAACCTTTCTTCCTCATTGGTAGGCTTGGGTTCTCCCTCATTAATGTCATCCTTAGGATTCTTACCACTTAGCTGTGCACAAGCCAGTCCTAAGCATGGGCACTGACTTGATTTATGGCCTCTTTCTTCACAAAACAAACATTCTTGCGATATAGGAACCTGGGTCACACTGGGTTTCAAGCTAGTAGAGACCTTACTTGGGCATGGGTGTGGATCTAAATGGTTTGATCTAGAAGACTTGGGTTGTTGAGTGCCTGGTCTAGAATATTGTAAGGACCTCTCATAGACATGATCCACACTATAGATATCATGGTTAGGCTTCCTAAGGTTATGCTCGGGATCACGGTATAAGGTCCTCCTAGGCTCCTGGCATGGGTGAGGTTGGGGCCTATTAAATTTTGGATCAGGGGTCCAATTTTGATGTCTACGTTTTTCAAGTACTTGGACTCGATCCCTAAGCTGGGTAAGATCCTCACATACTGGATTCCTAAACTGGGCAACAATATCAGTCATATCCTGACTCAATTTGTTCATGATTTCGGTAAGAGTTCTAACCATGGCCTCTAAATCAGGTTGGGCTTGACCAGGTTGGTAGGGTACTCCATTCCGGGTAGACATGATGATGCAAGCAAACACACAAAATGAGACTCAACTGAACGACTACGGGCTAACTAGACCTAGAGCCCAAACTAGATGCCCAATCAGAGTGGCAAGCTAGCCTGTAGTAACTTGGAACTCAGCCAGGCAGGTGTAAGGGGAGTGTTAGGTCCCTAATTGCCAATCCTAGACACCAATCAGAGATTAGCCAGGTAGGCGGACCAGCACACAAGCCCTTCAGGAAAGAATCCCTGAACTACCGTTCTAGACACTGAGTACAAAGCACACACAGAGTAACTAGACAAACTAACTCAACACTAGTGGTGCGGGCACCAGACTCAGAAGAAGACTTCAGGGCTCCATCTGGATCTCTGATTGACATTGCCCGAAGAGTTAGGGTTTTCTGGTTTTGTAATAAGGGTTGACTTGGTCAACTCAATTTTAGTTTGAGTCTGTATTTCCCTACAATTTAAATTTTGTTGAGTCATGTTGACTCAATACAAGTCCTAGTAGTGGTCTAGGTCTTCTCCAAGGTGCCACATTTTCTCCTAGGACCAAGCAAGTGGGCGCCACACTCCCAACCACATGCTAGAGTCCAGGAGGCGCCATATCTCCATCCAGTGTGCCTTGGTCCCCACACCACAAGAAAGCAGGTCCCTTCTTTCATGCACCACTTGGGGGAGAAATCCATCAAGATACCTCCATCCAAGGAGGAGCCAACTTCTTTCCAGATAAACCCAAGCCAGGATGGCAAGAATTTTTCTTGAAGAGAGGATCAAGGAGGTGCCCCACAATGTTCCATAAAAACCCAAGTTATAAAAGGGAAGAGAGCATGTCTTGGGGAGAAAATCAAGGAGGTACCCAAAAGTTTCCTAAAGTGCCAAAGCCATGAAAGGAAGAAGCCTAAACTTGTGGAGCAAGACTAGGAGGTGTCCAAAAGAGCCAAACCATGAAGGGAAAATCCTTGATTCATGGAGAGATACTAGGAGACACCCCCACTACCTGCCAAAAATGTCCAAAACAAAGATGGGAAGGGCCTTGACTTAGGGAGGAAGAAAAGGAGGAGTCCAAAAGAGTTGATCCATGGAAGGAAAGAAATCCTCTCTTGAAGACCCAAGCAAGGAGGCGCCATCTACCTGCCTTTTATAACCCAAATCAAGTTTTTTTGGTACCTTGGCCGACCATATGTGTATGGATTATCCTGATTTATAGATCCCCTCCTTTAGTCCCACATGGGAAGATGTAAAACCCTACTCCCTTGTAAAGCCCTATAAATTAAACCCCTCTTGTAAGTTTAAAGGATCAGATGAATGAAACCAATTTTTTTTGTGAGCAAACTTTATGTTTTCTCTCTTCCGCACTTGCATCCAGGTGTTGAGCTCCGTGAGGGAGTAAATCCGGGTTCCCCAGGAACCTTGAGGAGGTGTGAGATCTCCAAACCCCAAACCCTAGGTTAGCCACTTCTACTCCAAAACCCTAGCCGCCCATCATCCACTTCAATCCACCAACCCTAGCCTATCCCACCTCCCACGGCCTCGCTCTCCAAGTCCACGGCCTCGCTCTCCAAGTCCAGGCCGACCACCAGCATCCAGCTACAGTCCGGGTACTTCAGATCCAAAGCTCTTTCCAGAGGGAGTCGAATCAGCCTTCAAGAGAATCCGGATCTCAGCGACATCAGCCTTCAAGTTCTTCGAACTAGTAAATCCTTCCCTGAGTCTCTGAATCCATCACTTGTTTTTTTTCTTCCCAGATCTTGAGTCCAGGAGAAGCCGACCAAACCACAAGACCAGTATTGGAGGATCCATTGCGAAGATGGCCGAATCCGAGGATCCAACAATCTGCTCGAGAGAGTTCTTCCACCCAAATTCTGTGAAGATCACTATCTGGTTGGTAACCCATCTCTCCTCTCTTTTTCTGTCCTGTTGAAAGTTCAGAGCGAAACCCTAGGTCTGGGAGTTTCTCAACCCCCAGCGATCCGTTACTTCTGAACCACTCTGATAATTTAGCTTCTTCTAAATTGTGCTTTCAATCCTTACCTAGTTTCCATCAACTTAGTTTAACTTTACTTTGAGTCAAAGCCAATTTCTGAAATATAAAAAAAAGAAAAAAAAAGAAAAAAAGAATTAATCTTAAATTTACTTCTGCATACGCTTCTTTGTTCTTTGTTCTGCATTATTTTTGGTATCAGAGCTTCCGTTCTGCATCAACTAGCCTAGACCCGACTCGTTGGTGTCCCTAGCCCACTAGGGCAAATTAAGTCTAATAAATTTTAAAATTAGGCTTAGGATCGAATGAATGGGTGGTGGTTTTGGGCTAAGGAGAGGTTATCAACTCCTCCCCTTATCTTATATGCTCAATTGCCCTTAAGATGAATTAGGAGATGATCACTCAAAAAATTGAATTGCAGAAACACTGAAATAGAATTGCTGTAATTTAACTCTCAGAAATTTCACAGAAACCAATAAATTATAGTAAAATTATGTAAAATAGTTTCAATTATGCTGGTTCCAGAAAAATAAAAATCATACAATTTAGAGTTATCTGTAATAAGAAACAATTCCTGCAACAAGATAGTTATAGACTAAAAACAGAACGCTTCCCCCGTTTACAATTCCTGCTACGAAGTTGTAACCCAGCGGATCCCCTACACGCCCTAGGAACACCCCATGGAATGGGAAGAGGAGGCTTGCACCTCTCTTCATTCCTAGGACCGGACGTCTTGGGGAGTCTACTTCGAGCAGACAAAGTAAAAAAGAGAGACACTCAAAACATGCAAGCAAGTCAGAAACCCTAGACAGGGCTCTGATACCAAAAATGATGCAGAACGAAAGATCTGATACCAAAAATGATGCAGAACGGATATGTGGAATGCGGAAGCAAATTAAAATTAATGTATTTTTTTTTTAATATATTTTCAGAAGTCGGCTTTGACTCAAAGGAAAGATAAACTAATGTTGAAAGAAACTAAGAAATGACAGAGAGCACAATTAAAAGGAGTGGATTATCAGAGTAACTCAGAAGTAGGATCACTGGGGATTGAGAAACCCCCAGATCTAGGGTTTGCTCTGAGTTTCAACGAAACAGACAAAGTGAGAAGGGAAGGTTCTTGTTACCTAGCAGTGATATCTCTCGTTGCTTCAATTGGAGGACACTCTCGAGTAGATTGTAGGATCCTTGGAGATGGGGTATCTTCGCAATGGATCCTCGGATTGTAGTCCTATGGCAAGGTTGGCCTCCTTCTCGAACTCAGGATCTGGAAGAAGAAGAACCAGAAACTCAAAGAAAGACACTGACTTGAGGACTTAATGAAGATTGTTGGATGTAGAAGTTCCGGAGATCTTGATACTGATCTGACTCTTCTTTGAACTGGCTCTGTAGTTGAAATAGTTGATCTGAACCTGGATGCTGGTGATCGGCTTCGATGTGGAAGAGAGGGGCCGTGGGATGAAAATGGAAAATTAGGGTTTGGTGGTGGTGGAGTAGAGATGGGTGGACTAAGCTAGGGTTTTGGGGTTGGAGATCTCACACCTCCTCAAGGTTCCTAGGGAACCCGGATTTACTCCCTCACGGAGCTCAACGCCTGAATACAAGTGCGGAAGAGAGAAACACAAAGTTGCTCACAAAGAAATTGATTTCATTCATCATTATATTCAAGAGTTACATAGAGTTGAATATATAGACATAACAAAGAATTAAAATTGTATACATTTCTCATGTGGGACTAATAGGACTAACCCATACTTTAGGCATTAAATCTTCTTCCCAAGACTCCTTCCATGAGTGGGCAGCCCAAAAACTCCAAGAAAACTTGAAAATCAGCTCCAAATGGCAGGTTATGGGGGTGTCTCCTAGTATCTCTCCATGAATCAAGGATTTTCCCTTCATGGTTTGGCTTATTTGGACACCTCCTAGTCTTGCTCCACAAGTTTAGGCTTCTTCCTTTCATGGCTTTGGCACTTTTAGAAACTTTTGGGTGCCTCCTTGATTTTCTCCCCAAGACATGCTCTCTTCCCTTTTATAACTTGAATTTTTATGGAACATTGTGGGGCACCTCCTTGATCCTCTCTTCAAGAAAAATTCTTGCCATCCTGGCTTGGGTTTATCTGGAAAGAAGTTGGCTCCTCCTTGGATTGAGGTATCTTGATGGATTTCTCCCCTAAGTAGTGCAAGAAAAAGGAACCTGCTTACTTGAGGCGTGGGGACCAAGGTACACTGGATGGAGATGTGGCAGGGAGTGTGGCACCCACTTGTAGCTGGAAAATGTGGTGTCCTATGGCAAAGGGAATGACACCTACCTGGGCCTTGGACTTGGACTGAGTCAACATGACCCAACAAAAATTGAAATGACAAAATTACAGACTCAAAATTGAGTTGATCAGGTCAACCCTTATTACAAAACCAGAAAACCCTAATTCTTCGGGCAAGGTCAATCAGAGATCCAGATGGAGCCCTGAAGTCTTCTTCTGAGTATGGTGCCCACACCAGATTGAGATATGGATAGGCCTTATCTTATTTTATCTTGTATTTGAATTTGAATCATTCATATCTTTTTATCTTGTATTTAAATTCAAATGAGGGTTGGACAGGTTTGTTTATAAATACCACCCTCAATCCTTTGTAAAAAAAAAGTTTGGTCAATAAAGATTTATTTTTAGAAAAGAATGTTTTTTTTCGTTCGCCCCACATGGGGAGGGTGAGAGGCCCATCTTTCCTTCGCCTTTGGGCATCGAGTGGTGTGTGACCCTATGCCTTCACTTTCGAGTGTCGAGGGGCATGAGACCCTAGTTATCCCCTTTCCCGTCGAGTCCCTTCTATGGTCTTAGAGATTTTCCTTCACAGCCTCAGGTAGCGATTTGGGTGGGATGCCCTAAGCTCCACATGTAGTGAGATGGGTGGGATGCCCTAAGCTACATGTAGTGGGATGGGTGAGATGCCCTAGAGGTGAGAGATCTCTCTGTGAATGTAAGTCCCAAGTCTATAGAGTGTCCAGTTTTTCTACCTTCCATCTCCATTGTTCCTTCACCACCCCTAGAAAAATAAAATCCAAAAAAAAATAGGATACCCCAATCTTTGGCGACTTCTCAACTCGGCGACGATCCTTCCCCTAATCCATCCCCCATCATTTCCTCACTAATAGGCCAGATTGTAAGTGGACTCTCTGGGATGGGTTCTCTCTCAATGGAAGGGAGAGGTTCAAAAAGCTTGCTAGGTATCATTGCTGGCTCCCAGAACTCCATAAGGTCTAAAGTATTGAAGGTGGAACTAATACCTAATTCAGGTGGCAACTCGAGCACATAGGCATCGGATCCAACTCTCTCTATTATTTTGATTGGTCAAGCTCCGCAAGCATGTAATTTTTTCACGATCCCTAGAGAGAACCACTCAGGCCTAAGCCTGATCATCACATAATCCCCTGCAGAAAATTCTTTAGCTTGTTTTCAGGAATTAGCCAAGTTTTTATAAAGTTCTTTAATTATGTTTATCTTTTGACTAATGTCCTGATGCAAATGATGTGCAGAGGTTAGTACAGGTGTGGATAAATGGATTAGGTCTGTGGATTTATTGGACTCAAAACCATATATTATTTCACTACCTACATCTATTTCCTAAGGTTGTTCCTTAAGGACTTGTTCCTGGATTTCCTCTATGAACAACTCCTATTGACATGCAGATTTGACTAAACCCTAAACTATAACTGTGGGTTTAACCCTTTGTCAGGAGGGTGACATGCAAATGAAAATGGTGCATAGACTCCTACTAGGTGCCATAGGGTCCTCCAAGAGTAAGATGCAAACATGACATGCTCAATGAATGAATGCAACATGCAAACTTCTATAAAATGCAACCTAGTGGTTAGGAAAACATGAAAAGCTTCTAGAGAGGGCAGAAAATAAGAGGTAGGTTCAGGGTTAGTTTGGTAGGGCAGAAAGTAAGAAAAGGGTTCTGGGTTGATTGGATAGAATAGGATACAGGAAGGGATGTCAGGGATTAGTTCTAGACTAATAAGGCTGACCTTATGGGATTGATGTATACCTACAGGGTCTGCATTATGGAAGAATGGGTCATTAATTTCAAGAAAGAGATCTTCAATGGATACTTTATGAGAGAATTCTTTCTAAGAAAGAGATCTTCAATGGATACTTTATGAGAGAATTCTTTCTAAGGGTATTGGCTTAAAGAGATCAGGTCCTTAATAAATTCCTTAGGTTCTTGAATATTAGGACTAGACTCTATAATTAGGTTTTCTCCTAGTGTCTCCTCAAATAGAGTTGCAGTCGTAGGATCATGGGTTTCTTCCTCTACAGCTTTAGTTTGGGTGTGGTCAGGGTTAGCTAATTCTAAGTTGGCTTCTATCTGGGTATGGTCTGGGTCAACTAACTCTGGGTTGGCTTTAGTATGGGTAGGGTCAAGGTCAACTAATTTTAGGTCTTCTATAGGTATGTCTTCTTCTTCTTCCTCATACTCATCCACTAAGCTCACATCAGCTTCATATATCTCTTCTTTAAGGTCATTCTGGTGAACCAATGGGATGGTAAGAGGGGGTTAACTAAGGAAAAATTGACTAATGCTGAGGTAGGGGTGGGTTGACTAAGAGAAAGTGGACTAATACCGCACTCATATCTAAGGGTACTAATCCTATGGGTTGCTTGGATATTTAATTGGGTCATTTGGTTGATTTGGGTGGTTAATTGGGGAAACTAATTTTGGGATTGGGTGGTCATCTAGGCAAACTAGTTTTGGGTTTGGGTGTTCATCTGGGCAAACTAATCGGTCATGGCTTTTATGAGAGTTTCAAAATTATGCTCCATGGTTGAACTAGGTTTGGGCTTAGACTGGTTGTACTGGACTCCTGACTTGGTGGTCATGCAATCAATTACTCAAAGTGGTATGGTGCAGTCAAGCATGCAAAGATCAGTACGTTCTAGGGTTTGCTAGACCTAGAGCCAAAATTAAGTGGGTCAACTCAACTTACACCCAACTCAACAACTAATCCTTCCTCTAGCCAGGTAGGGGGTGGGAGTGTGGGAGGCCTCCCTTGCTTTTGCAGGGATCCAATTAAGAAACCACAACACCACTTAGGTCGTATGACTCTGGAACCTAGCCTTAGAAACCATATTCCAGTAATAGTTGGAGAATTGAATGCACTAGTTGGCCCACACAATTCGGACCCGACTTGTTGGTGTCACCTAGACCACTAGGGAAAATTAAGTCTAATTAATTTTAATTAAGGCTTAGGTTAGGATAATGGTGGTTGTTTTGGGCCCAAGACAGGTGATGAAATCCTACTCTGATCTGAGATATTGAATTGCCCTTAAGATTAGTTTAAAAGATGATGCACATTCAATGGCCCTGATGCAAACTAACAACAATCAGAAAAATAAAAATATTTTTGGGATTTTTTATGAAATGTCAAGTTAGGTTTAAGTTAATTAGGTTAGCAAACAAAATTTGGCTTGGGATTGGAGGGGCTTGGCAGTTGGTTAGGTTAGATTCAATCAAGTATGCAGAATTCACATAATCAAAAAATTAGGGTTTGGTTTGATGCAAAGTTTGATATATATTATGATACAGAAAGACTCTAAAAAAATTACAGAACATAGGATGGATGGTAATTATGATCCCTACCAAATTTGATGCAAAACAAAAATCAGATGATGATGCAACTCCTAGGGTTTTCGGACTATGTGCAGAAATCTTAGGAATTCGGTTAGGGTTTATAAGATTCTAAGTTTTAGAACCTTTTAATTTGTGTAAAAATAATTAAGAATTTTTTAAAATATTATGACAAAACATAGGACACGTCGTGAAAATTTCATAGAAAAATAAAATATCTAGGTGGTCAAAATTGGATGAAAACTAGACACCTAATGCAAAAGACAGGATGCAGAAAATCAGAGATGCAATTTTTTTTGTTTTTGATAAAGATGCAACTATCCTAAACTAGCTCTGATACCAAACTAATGTGGGATTATCCTAGGACTACCATGATTGTAGGAAAATAAAAACTAATTTTTTGTAATTTTTTTATAATTTTAATTTGTAGGCTAATAACCCGAAAGCAAGTAAAGAATTGTAAGCAAATCTGTATTGAAAGAAACTATCATACCTGCAAAAGACTCATGCAGAATAATAAAAGATAGGATCCTGAGAATTGAGAAACCTCTGATTTATGATAGCATACCTTCAACAAATCAGAAGTCGGGAGGGAGAAGGATTGTACCAGGAAGAGATTGAAGATCCACTTGATGAAGAGTTCTCTCAGCACTTTGGATGGCGCCTCGAAGACAAGCCTGTAGTTCCCGAATCTGAAGGCAGTCTGGGATGGTCCTAAAGGCAAAGAAGGCCTCTTCTTTGGAGGGGGAAACATCTTCGGGATCCTGCAAGCATCAAAGGTTAGGCAAGAAACAATTAATCAAAGGAAAGAAACAAGATATGAAGAAGAAGTATGGGATTAGGGTTTAGGAGTGATGGCGGCCTGGAGAAGAAGAAAGCTTGCTATCAGGGGATGGCTTTGGCTTCTTCTTAAGGGTGTGGCTGAAGGCTTGAGGCGTGGAAGATTGCTAGGGCATGGAAGGATGCTTGAAAGCAGGGATTCGGCCAGGCACAGGAATATGAACTAGAAAAAAATAACACCTGAACTTAAGACAAAATTTCACCAGTATTTGATTTCATGAAAAGATTAATTATTACAAGAGGAAGAGGGGTGGGGTATTTATAGAGTTTCCATGCCCTCTCCTAGATAGGATACAAGTCCTCTCCTAGCTAGGTTAGAATTACAAGTCTTACACAACTTAGGAAGAACAATCCTAACTAGGCTAGGAAAGAATATACCATATACCATGTTGACCTAGTCTTCTCCCTCCCTCCTTGGACCGGTCAATGCTCTTGGAAACTCCTTGAATTTGGTGTGGACCTCTTATGCTACAGCAAGAGGCATCCTCCAAGGGCTTGGCGCATGGGCTTATGGGCCCTGGAAGCTAGGGTGCCCTGGCATCACATATTCCTTAGTATCAGCATATTCCATGGAATCTTAGTTCTGGGGCTCATGGGCTTGACTCCTGGGCTTGGAATCTCTTATCCTAGGATGCTGGCATATCCCTGAAATCATGAGGAACCTTGGTCTGGGAATATTCTAGAGCATCCAGAGGGATTTCAAAGTTTCTGGAGGGCATTTGGAAGGAATCTTAGACCCTAGGGTGGCAAACAAGGCCCAATAAGCTGATGTAAAGGCCTCTGGCTCTTGGATGAGACATGATGGAACTCCAAAACTGTGTAACCTTTTCTCTTATATAAATTGGATTGGTACTGGACTAATACACAAGTACAGGACTCAACGATTAGACCAGGGTTGAGACAAATCAACTAGCCTTAACTTATTACAGGACTCAATCTTACTTGATTACAAAATTTGACACATGGCTAAGTAAACCAGATAGGGCCCAGTAATCTGTGTCTTATCTTGATGCTCCCACCAAAGAGATAAGGGAAAAGTGGTTTCGACCAACTTGAATTCAAAATTCAAGTTTAAATTTAAATTTAAATTTAAGTTTGAACTTAAATTTTGAAACCAATTTAAATTTGAATTCATAATTCAAATTCAAATGAGACTATGGTGCATGGATCAAGACCAATACAATTGAACTTAACCCTAGTTTAAACTAAGTCATATATGGGTCAATCCAAAATTTATTGCTCAATCAAATTAAGATAATTAGTAATCTAATTGTCAATAAATCCTGAAAGAATGGTGCCCTAGAAGCCAATCATTGTAAGGGCATTTTCATAATCTTCTAACTCATGTATGGTATTAAATATCAATAAAAGTTATCTTTTGATTCATCATTCTGCTGCATCTTATCAAGATTATGATGAACCCCACAAGTTAGGGTAATGAAATTACGGTTATGATGGAGATCATAATAGTGAGACCTAAGTTTCTATAAATCCTAATCTAAAATATTCCTAGTCATTGGATAATCGATTCGGGGATCGATGAATCTAGAAAGACTAGCACATCCTATATATACTCGATGGAGAGGGTGGTTGGTCTCACAATCACTTGTGTAGAGACACTAATACAAGGATGTGGGTGCTCATTAGGTTATGAGTCCACTGAACTGATCCGACAAGAGAACATCAAATGGAAGTCTTATTTATCAAAAGAATGTTCTCTTACTGGAAGTTATGCATATGATCCTTAGACCTGAGACTACCATAGAATCTTGTACACATGAACCCATGTTTTGGTGCATACTTACTCATGACAATTAAGTCATATATGGGGTGTTTCTAGATATGGTGGATTGTGTATAAAGGTAATGAGTTGGTCAATCAGGAATCTATCACTCCTAGTAAGAGGAGAAGTTATCCCGTATGATCTCTTCGAATGATGACTCAGGAAGTCTTTGATCAAAGTAAGATGAGACTAGATAGGGTTTCTATTCTTTCATCGATCGAGTCTTCATTATCAAATTGAGATTCAAAATGATTAAGTGCTAGAGTTTGACATTTATCCATGATCATCACTTAATTACGATATAGGGAGATCAAAGGATTGAATTGCACGATAATTTTTTGCTGAAGGATATTTTAGTACTTTTCACCAAATTTTTCATCTTTCAGGTAGGCATGACATAGTGCTAGACGTCAATCATGTCTTGTGGGTTTTCATGAATCAATTGGATTGAATTCATGAGTCAATTCAAAAGCTAGTTCGAATTGGCAACTTAGGTCAACTCAATTTGACCTAATTAGGTCAAACTAGATTTGATTGTGTTGCCTAGGTGGCTACCCAAGAGGGGGGTGAATTGAGAATTTAAAAAATTTAAGCAGATAATGTGCACTTAAAAAACTCCTTTAAAGTGTTAGGAGCTATGGCAAAATAATAACTTGCAGAAGCAAAAGATGATCAAAGAATCACAACACAAACAAATAGAAATTTATAGTGGTTCGGAGCAACCCAGCTCCTATGTCCACTATCCAAGATACCACTTGGGGTTTCCACTATATTCACACCCGAATACAGTAGGATTATTTTACAGGATCACAATCCAAAACCTCTACACTTTGGTTTTAACGGGATCACCAAAGAAAATCCAACACCCTTTGGTTTTAAACAGGATCACCAAAGAAACCAAACTTGGTTTTCACAGGATCACCAAGAACCTAACTTGGTTTTACCAGGATCACCAAGAACCCAACACTTGGTTTTTATCAAAGGCTCACCAAGAACCTATTTGGTTTTTCAAATGGGCTAACCAATAACCCAAACAATTCAAGAATGAATTGAGAAATAAATGCAACAATAATGACAAACTCTAGTTGTCAGATAGTTGCCGGTGCAGTTTAAGAGAAGTCCACTTGTATGAACTTGAATGCACTTTAATTGCTTCAGTGGCGTCCTTCCAAAGTGCTTCAAGCTTCGGATCAGAGTTAGTGAAGACTTGAAGACTGACTTGAATGCTCTTTGTGCTCTTTTTCTTGTTAGTAGGTTGGATATTCAATAAAGCCTTAAAACTTTGAAAAGCTTTCAAAAACTTACTTCAAGGAAGTTCAAATCCCTCATATATATGGTCTTCCATCACTCCAAGATAGTTTGAGATATTATAGACCATTGGGATGTGACATATGACCGTTGGAGCACTTTTTGGCATTCAAAAAGAAATTCTGGAACTAGTCGTTATGTACCTGAAAATGATATTTAAGTCAACTCGGATTCCTTCGAGCCAGCTCGGATCCTTCAAGTCGATAGGTCGAGTTGCCAATTCATCAGTGCAGTCAGTTCTTTATCTCAGGGAGCAAAAACTTCACGATGGACGGGTCGGCTCGAACTTCTGTCGTTGAACACATTGAACTCAGGGGTCGGCTCGCTTGAACTTGGGTCAGCTCTTCTTCTCATAATTGAAAATCTTTACTCTGGAAGAGTCGGCTCGATGCAGATCGGGTCAGCTCACTTTCTTAGGTCTTCAAAATTAGTTCTGGTAGAGTCGGCTCGTTATGGTTTAGGTCGGCTCGCCTGGCTGTTCTTAGAAAACTTCAAAAATGGACTCTGGAAGAGTCGGCTCGGACTTATTCCAGTCAACTCGGATTTACTAAAGTCGACTCGGTTTCCTTCGAGTCAGCTCGGATTGCTGCATGCCTGAATCCTTGATGCATGCCATGAGGTGGAGTCGGCTCTTCATTATGCTGGGTCGGTTCGAGTGACTTCTTCAGAATTTTTACAATTAAACTTCAAGAAAACTCTTGCCGACACTCTTAAACTTTTCATGCAAACCAAATCAAAATAAATTTAAGGCATAGCACACACAGAAGTAACCCTTTTTCATGATTTTTCTTAACTTTTTCATTGGGTTCTTCTTCACAAAACAAGATTACAACATAACTCAAAACAAGAATTATGAATGTAGGAGTTGAAGTTTGAACAAATAAATCATCCTACAAAAACTTGTAAATCACTTGAAGAGTTGTTAGAAAAATAAATGCATGCCCCAATGTTTGGTTATCATCAAAATCACTTATGGGATCAACAATCTCCCCCTTTTTGATGATGACAAAATACTAGGCATGAAAATATAAGATAAAACTCTACAATTACTTGTATAACTGTATTTGCAAGAATGTATGAACAAGTAAAAATAATTGACTTTAATTAGTGTCAAACCATGGAAGGAGAAATAGAGCAGTGAGAGGTAATCTCTCCCTCAATAAGATACTCCACGTTTTAACATACTTTCCATGCAAGTTCAAAGCCCAAATGTTTCAAAGAGAACTTTAAGTATCAGAGCTTAAAACATTATGTAACAGGGCTTAACACATTTAAAACTTTATGTATCAGAGCTTAAAATTTTGTATATCGGAGCTTATTATATGTCAAAGCTTAAAAGGATCTTAATACATCAAAGCATATTATGTTACATGTATCAGAGCATAAGCAAATAGATTTTATCCTTTTCATGCTTTATGTATCAGAGCAAAAATAAAAACATCTTATCCTTTTCATGCAATATCTTCATAAATTTCTTCCCCTTTTTGTCAATTAATCAAAAAGGTGAAGTTAGAATGAAGCTCGGATTTTAAAATAGAGTGAGAAAGTATTTAAAATTTGTTTGAGATAATTTGACTTTCTCACATTCATCTTGATATTCTAATTAAAAAATCAGACATTGTATAAGCAAAATATAAACTTTCATTGTAAAAGCACAAGAGTAATTCAAGAGACAAAATTCAAACTTTCATTTCATTTCAATCAAAGATTGCCAATACAAAGTACAAAATGAAAGAAAGTACATCTAGTCACTATCTATGTCTACTCTAGGGTTTGTAAATCGACCAGGAATTTGGATGCCTGGAGCCACAGAGGCAATTGGGTCAGGATCTAACACATCAGATGGTGGAGTAGTATAGAATCCCTGGAGCCTAAAATGAAGAGCTGGTTGTCTGGGATGAGCAGATTGACCAGCAAAAGATGAGGGTTAAGGCCTAGGTCTAGAGGAAATAGGTGTAGGATCCAGTGATGCTGAAGGAGCTATACTCTGAGTAGCTTGAAGGTCTTCAACTTTAGTCATCAGCTTCCATAAAAAACTGTTAATTATTTTCAATTCAGCTTCAATTTTCTTTGAATTCTTGGAAGCAATCAGTTTTTCCATTGAGACTCTTATTTTTGCAACTTCCTTCTACATTGAAAGAATTTCAGAGGCTTGTACCTTTGCAAATGCTTCGGCTGATCCTCTTAGCCTTCCTAGTTCACCTTTGAGAATCCCCAAATCTTCTGTGTAGTTGTCCTCCCTTCTTAATCTTTTCTCTATATCTCCCATGCCCTTTTCATTGAGTTCAATTCTTCTCTAAACTCATCAAGACTTTGATCTACTTTAGCTTCCAGATCATTAATCATGGATCCAAAGGAATTTAACAAACCTTCTGCAAATTTATTAAGCTGCTCTGTGATATCAACATGATGGACAGTAGAGGGTTCTAGAGCAGTAGCAGGAGCAGGTTCAGGTATTGGAGTATCAGAAGGAGTAGGAGGAGCAATGGAAGTAAAGTCTGGTATGAATGCATCAAAAGCTATCTGATCTGGTGAACCTTGCAGTGGCTGAGGCTCAGGGATTGGAATTGAGGTAACTTCACCAATTTCCATCTCAACTTGTTCTTCTTCTGGTTCTTCAATGACTGGTGTTTCAGATTTCTTCTTCCAAGTCCCCTCAGATAGCAAATAACCCATCCTCTATAAAGTTTTAGCTGTATAAGTGTCAGTGTGTAGGAGGGATTTACTATCTTTTCCTGATAGATCAATATTTGCAGCCTGGAAGAAAAGAGTAAGAATCATCCCATAAGGCAAGCATGCTTTCACCTTTCTTACAGCTTCTTTCATTTAACTTATCATTATAGCAGGAAGATTGATTTTATCTCCAAGTATCAGTAGCTCCATAAAACATAAGTCTCGCTCACTTACCCAGTCAAATTGACCTATTCTAGGTAGAAAATTTTGACTTATGAAGCTATGGAGCAGCCTCATTTCAATGGATAAGGAGCTAGCTTTAAGGATTCCAATCTCATCAACATCAGTCTACTTTAGTACAGTCTGTAAAGCCCTTGTCCTATCCTTTAGGACTAAATGTTCTGTACCTTCAAATGGCATTTCCAGGGTATTCCCAAGTAGTTTTTCAGAGATAATGATCCTTTTCCCTTTGACTAGAGACTCAATGTGGTCCTCACCAAATCTCATGTTCTCATAAAAAGTTCTAACCAGATTTGGATAAGTCCGAATGTCTAAAGAACACATATTCCACCAATCTTGATTTTCGATTAAATCCCCAACTATAAACCCTATTTCCTTAAGGAATTCAAATAAAATTCTTCTGCCAGTTGTTTCAAGCCGCATACCCAAGGAAATTTGTTGACTTGGAGAGACGGAGCTGTGTTCTTCAGCCGGTTAAGGAAGAACCCGAGAAGAGCTATCTTCACGATATTTGGATCTTCTTTCCTATGGAGCTTCCTTGGTTTTCCATTGAGGCTTCTTCTTCAATACCCTTTTTTGTAGCCATCCCACAAGCACACTAAGATCCAGAGTTTTGGAAGGATGGAGTTTTTGGAAAGGGTTCCTCAGAGGGAAAGAGTGTAGAGCCAAAGATAGAAAAGTAAATGAAAAACCCTATGGCTCGAAGTAAAAAGAGATGGCTCGACATCCGAGCTGGCTCACTCAAGGTGGATTCTGCTCAAGTCGGCTCGATTAGAGGGAGCACAAAACATTAAGTGAATAAAAAAAACTTTCACAAGGAGAATAATTAAGAATTTAAATGGAGCAAGGAGGATGTTTAGATGATATTTCCTTAAGTTTGATGAAGAATAGGTTGAGGTTTCTAAAAAGGGTTACACAAACCTAATTCACATCTAATCATTGCAAATCTATCAAAATTTAAAGATTTAGTAAAAATATCAGCAAGTTGATTTTCAGTTAGCACGAATTCAAGTACAATATCATTATTCAATACATGATCTCTTATGAAATTATGCCTAATTTCAATGTGCTTAGTTCTTGAATGCTGAATAGGATTCTTAGTTAAGTTAATGGCACTTGTGTTATCACATTTAATTAGAATTTTAGACTGTGTAACACCAAAACCTTCTTGCTGTTGTTCAATCCAAAGCACTTGAGCATAACAACTGCCAGCAGTAACGTACTTTGCCTCAGCAGTGGACAATACTACTGAGTTTTGCTTCTTATAGTGCCATGAAATTAAATTCAATCCTAGAAATTGACATGTACCACTATTGCTCTTTCTATAAATTTTGCATCCAGCATAATCAGCATCCGAAAAATCAATTAAATTTAAAGATGATTCTTTAGAATACCAAAGACCTAAATTACTTGTACCTTTCAGATATTTGATAATTCTTTTAACAGCAAGCATATGTATTTTTTTAGGATTACATTGAAATCTAGCACATACACATACACTGTACAAGATATCTAGTCTACTGGCAATCAAATATAATAGGGATCCGATCATACCTCTATATAGCTTTTGGTCAATATTGGATTCATTTTCATCTTTGTCCAATCTGCAAGTGGGGCTCATGGGTGTGCTAGCCTCTTTGCTTGTTTCCATGCCAAACTTCTTGATTATTTCTTTGTTATACTTGGCTTGGCTTATAAAGATCCCTTTCTTCATTTGTTTGACTTGTAATCCAAGGAAGTAGTTGAGTTCACCCATAAGGCTCATTTCAAACTCACCCTGCATCAACTCAGCAAATTCTCCACAAATATTTTTATTAGTTGCACTAAATTTAATATCATCAACATAAATTTGTACAACTAACATATCATTCCCTTTATTCTTAATGAAAAGAGTTTTGTCAACATTTCCTCTTTTGAAATTGTTTTCAAGTAAAAATTTGCTTAGTCTATCATACCAGGCCCTAGGTACTTGTTTTAAACCATATAAAACTTTATTTAGTTTAAACACATGATTTGGAAAAGCATGATTTTCAAAACCTGGTGGTTGTTCTACAAAAACTTATTCAGAAATAAATCCATTTAGAAAAACACTTTTGACATCCATTTGGAATAGTTTAAAATTCATATAGCAAGCAAATGCAAGAAGTAATCTAATGGCATCAAGTCCTGCTACAGGAGCATATGTTTCATCAAACTCAATGCCCTCTTCTTGGTTGTACCCTTTAACTACCAACCTTGCTTTATTTCTCATAACCTTACCATTCTCATCTAGTTTGTTCCTATAGACCCATTTGGTTCCTATGATGGGATGGTCTAGAGGTCTACTAACAAGAGTCCAAACATTATTCCTTTCAAACTGGTTTAATTCATCATGCATGGCCATTATCTAGTTTGGATCAGATTCAGCTTCTTCTAAACTATGTGGTTCAATTTGTGAAACAAAGGCTAGGTAGTCATGTGCATCTCTATGTGCAGCCTTAGTTCTAACACCATGAGAAGGATCACCAATAATTAGATCTTTAGGATGTGAAGTTACGTACCTCCATTCCTTTGGTAAATCAGTATGATCCTTACTTACCACTTCATTTTCATCTTGTGTTGGCTTGTCTTGTATGCTTAGATCTTCCATCTTCTTCTGTAGTATACCTGCATCATTATCTATGTACTCATCTTTTCTAGATGATGAGGGGTTAGCTTCATCAGACAACATGATTGACTCTTCAATAGTAAGAGTCATTTTATTAAATACTCTATATGCTTTGCTATGTAGTGAATAACTAAGGAATTAGATTCATCAGATTTTGCATCAAGTGTTTTTAGATTATCTTTACCATTATTCAACACAAAGCATTTACACCCAAAAACATGAAAATAATTAATATTTGGTTTTCTTCCATTCCAAAGCTCATAGGGAGTTTTCTTTGAGATTGGGCATACTAAAACTCGGTTTAATATGTAACAGGCAATGTTCACTGCTTTTGCCCAAAAGTATCTTGGAAGATTACCTTCACACAATATGGTTCGGGTCATTTCTTCCAAAGTCCTATTCTTTCTCTCTACAACACCATTTTATTACGGTGTTCTAGGAGTGGAGAAGTTATGATCAATGCCGTGCTTAATGCAATATTCATCAAAAAATTGATTTTGAAATTCAGTTCCATGATCACTTCTTATAGAAATAATTGAAAGATTTTTCTTATTTGAAACTTTCTTGTGAAATTTTCGAAATACATCAAAGGTTTCATCTTTATGTGCAATAAATAATACCCATGTGAATCTAGAAAAGTCATCTACAATCACAAGGCCATATTTCATACCTCCTAGGCTTGTGGTCCTAGTTGGTCCAAATAAGTTCATGTAAAGTAGCTCAAGGGGTCTAGTAATTGAAATAACATTTTTTGATTTAAACTCTCCCTAGTTTGTTTGCCTAATTAATAAGCATCACATACATAATCAAGATCAACTTTAAAATGTGGCAAACCTCTAACTAGATTCTTTGAAATTAACTTGGTAATTGTATGCATGCTAGCATGACCTAATCTTCTATGCCAAAGTAAACAAGACTCCTTAGTCTTAGCATTCATTGCTACTAGGCTAGAACTACTAGTCATGTCTAGATCATTTAGATCTACCACATAGATGTTTCCAAGTCTATGACCAATGAATTTGTTGCTAGAGTTAGGAGAGTTAGTTACTATACACATAGATGATTCAAAGATAACCTTGAAGCCTATATCATAAAGTTGACTAATGCTCAATAAATTATGCTTCAATTTATCTACTAGCAGCACATCTTCAATAAAAGTATAGGGGGTTATTTTGATCTTACCAATCCGATTATTTTCCCCTTGCCATTATCACCGAAAGTAACCAATCCTCCTTCTTTCATTTATAGGGTAATGAACTGATCCTTATCACCCGTCATATGCCTTGAGCAGCCGCTATCTAGATACCATCTTTTCTTCAATTTGTGGGCTGCAAGACAGTCCTGCAAAACAGTCAAGAAGTGGTTTTAGGTATCCAAGCTAACTTGGATCCTTTCGGGTTAGCAAAATTGGTTCCCTTTGGAACCCAAACAGTTATATATTTCAATTTATCAATTTATCAATTTTTTAAAGAGTTGCATTGATGAGATTTATGCCCAAATCTATGACATGCATAGCAAACAATTTTATCATATTTGAACGATGCATGCTTTGAAGCTTTAAAAGATGCAGAAATGGATATGTTCAGTTTGAATGATTTTTTAGCAGAGTTTTAGGAACATACTTCAAGCCATTTGAAATAGAATTTGATGGAAAAGTTTTTTGAAATTTTGTATTTGAAGCTGAAGCTTTTGAAGATATAAATTTTGTTGCTAAAATTTCTTTGGCATTTAAAGCATTAAATCCAATTCCAGCTTTGCTTTTTGAATCTCTTTGCTCGTTTAGAATTAGCTTAAGCTTATTGGAACTCAAGGTAAGTTTTTCTATTAAAGGCTTAAGCTTTTCAACCTCCATTTTCAAACCATCATTTTCGGCAACTAAAACTTTGTTTGTCTCATTTAAAGCATTTTTATCATTTTTCAAGATTATGACATTATCAGAAAAGACATTCAGTTCTTTTTGCAAGATATTATTCTTTTCTAAAATTTCATCCTTGTCTTTTAGTAATAAATCATTTTGTTTCTTCAAGGATTTAATTTTAACTCCAGCTTTCTTGAATTCAATAAGCAAATAATGAAATGCAAAATTCAATTCATCATATGTAAATTCCATTTGAAGCTCAAGGGATAATACCTCATTCTCAAGGCACATTAGACATAAATTCGCTATTTTTGTGGTCTCTTCTTCTTCAATAGATGTGGACGCTTCGCTATCACTCCACGTTGCTACCATAGCTCTCTTTTTCTTTTTCTTGAATCCTTTTTTCAGCAATTGACAATCTGGTCAAATATGCCCTGGTTTTTTGCATTCATAGCAGATGAGCAGTTCTTTTTCTTTTTCTTTTTCCTTATCCCTTTCTTTGATGTATTCTTTGTTCTTATGGAATTTCCTACAGTTTCTTCTTTTTCATCTTCCTAAGAACTTTTTGAATCTCCTAACGACCATAGCAACATCTTCATCTTCCATGTCGCTTTCAGTAGAGGAGCATTCATC
Source organism: Areca catechu (assembly GCA_021397845.1). NCBI lineage: Eukaryota > Viridiplantae > Streptophyta > Magnoliopsida > Arecales > Arecaceae > Areca > Areca catechu. Next base: position 24,613,558 of record CM038048.1, read on the forward strand.
TTTCGATTCATCATCTTTTCTTGAATCCATAGTAGCTTTAAAGGCAATAGATTTCTTCTTCTTTTGATCATCCTCAGTTCAGTGCTGCATGGTCAGTTCATGTGTAATGAGAGATCCTAGCAATTCATCCAGCATTAAGGTATTCAAATCTTTCGCTTCCTGGATGGCGGTCACTTTTGGATCCCATTTGTTCGAAAAAGATCTTAAGATCTTCTGTACAAGGTCTGCATTAGAATATACCCTGCCAAGACCTTTTAAGCTGTTAATAATATCAATTAAATGTGAAAACATGGTAGAGATTGTCTCATTAGGTTCTATTTTAAATAACTCATAACTATATACAAGAAGATTAATTTTTAAGGACTTCACTTGGAAAGTTCCTTCATGGGTCACTTCAAGTTTATACCAAATTTTCTTTGCAGAGGAATAAATAGAAATTTGATTAAACTCATTACTATCCAAAGCATAATATAGCAAGTTCATTGCTTTGACATTTAACTCATCCATTTTCATGTCATGTTTGTCCCAACTTCTCCAGGTTTTGGAATGTCCACTCTATCAATTTTAACCATGGGGATATAAGGACCCTTTAGAATGACCTTCCACAGCTGAAAATCAACTATTTGAACATAAATTTTTATTCTAGCTTTCCAGTATGCATAATTTGTGCCAGTGAAGAGTGGAGGTCTATTGGTTGATTGGCCTTCAGCCAAGGATGTACTCATTAGATGAGCCATCAATCTTTACTCTAATATAATCAGAGACACTGCTCTGATACCAGTTGTTGCCCAAGTGGTACCCAAGAGGGGGGTGAATTAGGAATTTAAAAAATTTAAGCAGATAATGTGCACTTAAAAATTCCCTTTAAAGTGTTAGGTGCTGTAGCGAAATAATAACTTGCAGAAGCAAAAGATGATCAAAGAATCACAACAAAACACACATAAATTTATAGTGGTTCGGAGCAACCCAGCTCCCACGTCTACTACCCAAGATACCACTTAGGATTTTCACTATATTTACACCCGAATACAATAGGATTGTTTTACAGGATCACAATCCAAAACCTCTACACTTTGATTTTAACGGGATCACCAAAGAAAACCCAACACCCTTTGGTTTTAAACAGGATCACCAAAGAAACCAAACTTGGTTTTCACAGGATCACCAAGAACCTAACTTGGTTTTACCAGGATCACCAAGAACCCAACACTTGGTTTTTATCAAAGGCTCACCAAGAACCATTTGGTTTTTCAAATGGGCTAACCAATAACCCAAACAATTCAAGAATGAATTGAGAAATAAATGCAACAATAATGACAAACTCTAGTTGTCAGATAGTTGCCGGTGCAGTTTAAGAGAAGTCCACTTGTATGAACTTGAATGCACTTTAATTGCTTCAGTGGCGTCCTTCCAAAGTGCTTCAAGCTTCGGATCAGAGTTAGTGAAGACTTGAAGACTGATTTGAATGCTCTTTGTGCTCTTTTTCTTGTTGGTAGGTTGGATATTCAATAAAGCCTTAAAACTTTGAGGAGCTTTCAAAAACTTACTTCAAGGAATTTCAAATCTCTCAAATATATAGTCTTCCATCACTCTAAGATAGTTTGAGACATTGTAGACCATTAGGATGTAACATATGATTGTTGGAGAACTTTTTGGCATTCAAAAAGAAATTCTGGAACTAGCCATTATGTACCTGAAAATGATATTCGAGTCGGCTCGAATTCCTTCGAGTCGGCTCGAATCCTTCGAGTCAATAGGTCGAGTTGCCAATTCTTCAGTGCAGTCGACTCTTTGTCTCAGGGTGCAAAAACTTCACTCTGGATGGGTCAGCTCTTGATAGCTTGGGTCGGCTCGAACTTCTATCATTGAACACATTGAACTCGAGGGGTCGGCTCACCTGAAATTGGGTCGGATCTTCTTCTCATAATCAAAAATGTTTACTCTAGAAGAGTCAGCTCGATGCAGATCGGGTCGGCTCACTTTCTTAGGTCTTCAAAATTAGTTCTTGCAGAGTCGACTCGTTATGGTTCCGGTTGGCTCACCTGGCTATTCTCAGAAAACTTCAAAACTGGACTTTGGAAGAGTCAGCTCGGACTTATTCCAATCGACTCGGATTTACTAGAGTTGGCTCGGTTTCCTTCAAGTCGGCTAGGATTGCTATGTTCCAGAATCCTTGATGCATGCCATGAGGTGGAGTCCGCTCTTCATTATGCTGGGTCGGCTCGAGTGACTTCTTCAGGATTTTTATAATTAAACTTCAAGAAAACTCTTTCCAACACTCTTAAACTTTTCATGCAAACCAACTCAAAATAAATTTAAGGCATAACACACATAGAAGTAACCCTTTTTCATGATTTTTCTTAAGTTTTTCATTGGGTTCTTCTTTACAAAACAATATTACAACATAACTCAAAACAAGAAGTATGAATGTAGGAGTCGAAGTTTGAACAAATAAATCATCTTAGAAAAACTTGTAAATCACTTGAAGAGTTGTTAGAAAAATAAATGCATGCTCAAATGTTTGGTTATCATCAAAATCACATATGGGGTCAACAGATTGGATCGAGTTGGCTTGGACTTAGATCTACTGCTGGCTAGATGTGGAACCCAAAGGGTCACACACATTAGGTAATTGACCTAAGAAGTTAATTGGCATTTTATTAGGGTCATGGGATCCTAATTGGTTAGCTAGATTACACACTAGCATGTGTATGCTAACATAACTCCTAACCCAATTGAATTGGGTCTAAAAGTTTGCTAAATTGACTAACCAATTTATGGGATATCTAAATTGGGTTGAGTCCTAAGTGGGACGAATTTATCAGAATTTATCTAATATTTTTCATGGCTTTTATGCGCCAAATACCAAGAGTCCCAAGGGCATGGGACTCTTGGCACCAAAAGAAGTGGTCAGCAATTAAAGGAGCACAGAAAGACCAAGAGTCCTTTTTCCTATTAATCACTTATGAGGTGATAAACTACACTTCATCCCCTTTCATATGACACCCATTTTGCATGGTCTTTGACTAGTCAAAGATGGGAAATGATATGGAGAAAATTGACCGACAAGTGAAGAGTAGCGACTCTTCACTATTGGCACGCAGAAATGGACCTAGAGTCCTTCTGCTTTAGGGACTTTGTTTCTGGATGAAGCAAGGCATCCCTTGCCTTATCCCTTATTCATTTGATATGGCATATTACCGGTGAAATAAATGAAGGGGTGGTGAATTAAGATGGCATGCACATGAAGCGTTGCGTCCCTTCATGATAACCGCAAATAGTTTAAATCCAAGAGTCCTTCACAATGAAGGAACTTGTCTCTTGGAAGGGTCACTTCATTCCACACCATCTAATCCACCTTCTTGCCAGTTACATGCCACATGGCATGAGGATAAGTGGGCCAAATTATTCAGGCAAAGGGATCTAAGGCTTTTGGCACATGAAAGGTCTTGTCCTTTCATGATAAGACTTCTTCTTAGTGAAGGGTCTTATTTGATCTGTGTTTGGATAGATCAAAGGCTGATGATAGGGCTTATCTGGCACCTCCCCCTCTCCTATAAATAGCCATCAGTGTTAAGGCCGATGGCGTCAAAAATCCTTTCTTTCATGCATTCTTACACTCACACTCTGCCACACTCTCCTTTTGTCTCTTCCTCCCTTGTCTTGTCTTAAGACAAGTACTTCATTTTAAGACAAGGATTTTAGGAAGTGAATTAGGAAGTGTAAGTGAAAGTGAAGAGAGTTTTGGAAAGGGCTCAGAGTGCTCTACTGGAGGGCAAGGTTCAGAACAAGAAAGGAGAGGCTGCCAAAGGAAGAAAAGCCATTCGAAGAGTCCTAGTGGTGTAGGCAACCTACTAAGGAGTGCTTCCTAGGTTCCATTCCTATGTGGATCACCTCTGGAGGGTATGCACTTGTGTGCCTAGTGGAAAGAAGAAAAAATTAGCATTTCAAGTATTTTTCCAAACCCTAATTTCATGACTTGTTAATTATAATGAATAAGGGATATTGGGCTTAGGGTTTCAAGTTGTTTAGAGTTTTAAGAAAGAAATTTTTTGAAATCCATTGTTCCGCTATGCCATCGAAATCCTAGAAACCCAACAATGGTATCAGAGCCCTCTTATTTCATTCAATTAATGGTCAATTAATTATATGGGAATCATTTTCTGATGCATGCCACTAAATAGGCTTCAATTATATATTGAAGGATAATATGATCATATATATAAATCATAGTATGATGCATACTATTGAAAGATTATATGATAGTGCATATTATCAAGTATGGTGCATGCTATTGAATAATTATATGATTCTCTGCATGATTAGTACAATCACATATTTGAAATGTGTTATATCCTAGTAACTGCTTCAGATTGGGTTAGTCACCATGGCCATCGAGTCATAGAAGTTAACTAGGATTTCATGGCCCTCCTTTTCCATTCAATGGAGTCTCCTATGGCATGTAGGGGTGCTGCTATGGCCATATCCCATGAACAAGTGAGATGAATGGATTCATATTACAATCATGCTTATGGTATGCCTATTAGGGTTAATATGCTTGGATGATGGAATGAATATCATGTCATATGTGTATGGTTATGAATACATTATGATGTAATGAATGTTAGGTTTTATGATGTCATGAATATTAGGTTGACATGATTAAGTCTATATTAGGATGTGTTAGAGACCATCAAAGCCCTCATAAAAATCATATTTAGTCATAGTGTAAGTTAATCATGATGCAAATCTGATTAAGGTATGATCAGCAAATTGGTGTCTAGGCAAAGCAGTTCTGGGAAGGTAAAGGGAATGAGATTTTTAATTGGTTATGTTGACTTACCCGGCTAATTTAATTGGTGTCTAAGGAAAGCAACGGGGGGACCCCCTCATCTCTTCCACTTATCTGGCCAATTTGGTCATATCTTAACCCTAAATTAAAAATGCTAAGTGATTAAATACACTATACATTGCCTTCCTTCATGCTAAGCCAAATTTATGTCAACACTATAGTAGGTTTGTTGTGTACACACAAGGCCTGCTGTAGCATTTGGTATAAAATTTGTCTTAGTGCACCTAGTGCTTTATAGCATGACTGATAATGTTGCTTTGTTGTGTACACACAAGGGCAACATTATTCAATCATGGCTTTATGGAAATGAAGGGTTCGACTAAACTAAGACATTATAGTTTGTTGTGTATACACAAGGCTATAAGTATCATAGAGGCAAAAGTTAAGTTGAGAATTGCAAGGGATGCAATTGGAAAGGGTCATTTCCTATCCTTGAACTTATAAGTATTTTTTGTGTACACACAAGGAATTTATTAGGAATTGGGATCTCAACCCCACTGAGAAAGCCCTGGGAGGGTTTCTCGCTTACCATAGTTGAGGGTTATGGTATTCGATAGAAAATGGTGGGAGACATAATTAGATGCAAAAGTCCTTATCTAATTATGAATAGCATCATGAGTGGTCTGCTTATAGTTATTCTTTACTTACTGTGGATTATTATATTATGGCTTCTACTCTTTCACTGCTGGGCATCTTGGATGCCAATAAGTTGATCAATCCGAATTATGTGGATTGGTTGAGGAACCTGATAATTATATTAGCTCAAAAAAAATGCCTATATCCTTGATACACCTGACCTAGATCTGGTAGGAGAGGATGCTACTGAGAAGGGTTCAAAGAGAAAAAGGAACCTTAAGAGTAGCTTCCAGAAAAGGAAAAAGACAAGGAAGCCCTCTACTGGTGGAACCTGCTATCACTGTGGAAAGCAAGGGCATTAAAAGAAGAATTACAAGTTATATCCTGCAAGTCAGAAGCAGGATCCTAGGATGCATCGAAAAGTTTGTACATGATACAAGCAAACTTATCATTAAGTTCTTCAGCTTCTGATACATGGGTATTGAATACCGCATGTGGGTCTCATATATGCAAGTCATTATAGGGGTTACAGAGATCTAGAAGCTTGAAAAAGGATGACTTCGAGTTGTTTGGCACAAGTGGTGATCCCATTCATGCTGAAGCTGTTGGCACCTATCTGATGTTATTGCCATCGGGCAATATTCTTGAATTAAAAGATTATTACTATGTACCCAACATTATAAAAAAATATTATTTTTGTACCTTTGTTGTTAAAACAAGGTTATGAAATAAATATTTTGAGCCTTGGGTGCTCGATCTTCTTTTCAAAGAAGTTCTTTGGTTGTGGTACATTTGTTAATGATCTTTTGATTCTATCACTTAATGATGAAGTTATGCTTATTGAAAATAAGAAGAGAAAGAGAAATGATATAAATGTCACATATCTCTGGCATTGCCGTTTGGGTCATACTAATGAGTCTAGGATAAACAAGTTGTACAAAGAAAATTTTTTTGAACCTTTTGATCATGAATCGTTAAGAACTTGTGAGTCCTGTCTCATGGGTAAAATGATAAAATCTCCATTCACTAGACATGGAGATAGGGCAACTGAGTTGTTCGGCCTAGTACACACAGATATGTGTGGTCCTATGACAACCCAGGCCAAAGGAGGATACTCTTATTTCATCAGTTTTACTGATGATTTATCAAGGTTTGGATATGTGTATCTTCTGAAACATAAGTTTGATGCCTTTGAAAAACTCAAAGAGTATCAAAGTATGGTTGAGAAACAAACTGGGCATAGTATTAAAATCCTTCGATCTGATAGAGGTGGAGAATACTTATCCAGTGAATTTCTCGATCATCTTAAAGACAAAAAAATTCTCTCTGAATGGACCCCTCCATATACGTCACAGTTAAATGGTGTAGCAGAAAGGAGGAACCGAACCTTGTTGGACATGGTACGGTCCATTATGTGCTTTATAGATCTTCCAGTATCCTTCTGGGGTTATGCCCTAGAGATTGCTACCCACATACTAAATAGAGTGCCATCAAAGACTGTTAAGAGCACTCCATATGAATTATGGAATGGAAAAAAGCCAAGTCTTAAATATGTTAAGATTTGGTGTTCCCTGCTTATGTCAGGAATGTTTTTGGACATAAGCTAAATGCTAGGGCTGATAAGTGTAGGTTTGTAGGATACCCTAAAGAAGGTATGGGTTACCTTTTCTACCATCCTACTGAGCAAAAGGTCTTTGTCAGTAGGTATGCCACATTCTTGGAAAAGGAGTTTATCCAAGAAAAGGGCAATGAGAGGATATTTGAACTTGAAGAAGTTCAACCTACACCTGAAGTAATATCTCAACTAGATGTTCCTAAGGTTCAGGAACAACCACAACACACACCTCCTCTCTGTAGGTCAAAGAGAGTGCGAAGTGCACCTCTTAGATATGGCTTTGTCATTGGGAATGATAATGAAGCCAGTATCATATAGGATGATGATCCTGTGACCTATACGGAAGCTGTCGAGAGTAAAGACTCTGACAAATGGCTAAATGCCATGAAGTCTGAAATAGACTTCATGTATTCCTATCAGGTTTGGACCTTGGTAGATCCACCTGAAAAAATTAACCCAATAAGGTATAAATGGGTCTTCAAGAAGAAGATAGGAGCAGATGGTCAAGTAGAGACCTACAAGGCCAGGCTGATGGCAAAAGGTTTTAAACAAAAACATGGTATTGACTATGATGAAACCTATTCACCAATAGCCATGCTCAAGTCCATTCGTATATTGCTTGCTATAGCGGCATATCATGATTATGAAATCTGGCAGATGGACATAAAGACTGCTTTCCTTGATGAAAATCTTGAGGAAGAAGTCTATATGATATAGCTAGAGGGTTTTGTCTCAAGTGGGAGACCAAACCAAGTATGCTAGCTAAGAAAGTCCATTTATGGACTAAAGCAAGCATCGAGGAGTTGGAACATCTGCTTTGATGAAATAATCAAGGAGTTTGGTTTTATTAAGAATGTGGATGAACCATGTGTGTACAAGAACACAAGTGAGAGTGCCCTTGTTTTCTTGGTTTTGTATGTCGATAACATACTCATCAATAAGAATGATATCCCAATGTTGCAATTGGTCAAGTCTTAGCTATCAAAGCAATTTTTCATGAAAGATTTGGGAGAGGCATCCTATATACTGGGTATAAAGATCTATAGAGATATATCTAAGAGGATGCTAGGCTTATCCTAATCCAGGTATGTTGACTTAGTGTTGAAGAGATTCAACATGAAGAGAAGTAAGAAAGGTTACTTGCCCATGAGTCAAGGCATACATTTCTCCAAGAAGATGTCTCCTAAGACACCGGATGAGAGAGAGAAAGAGTTTGATCCCTTATGCTTCTGCTATTGGATCAATTGTGCATGCCATGTTATGTACCAAGCCTGAGTTGCTTATGCCTTGGGCATAGTAAGCAGTTCCAGGCTGATCCAGGAAAAGATTATAGGAAAGCTGTGAAAAACATTCTTAAGTACCTGAGAAGGACTAAAGATGTTTTTCTAATATATGGTGGATCAGAGTTGAACTAGAAGGATATACATATTTTAGGTTTCAATCAATTCTGGATGATAGCAAATCCATATTAGGATATGTCTTCACCCTATATGGTGGTGCAGTGAGTAGGCAGAGTACATAGCTGCAAGTGAAGCCATAAGGAAAGCTATGTAAATGAAAAAATTCATCACGAAATTGTGCATGGTTCCTACTATAGAACAACCGGTAGAGTTGTTGTATAAGTTAAGGAACCAAGGTCTCATAATAAGCCTAAGCACATCCTAAGATGCTTCCACCTCATTCGAAGACAAGATGTTGTCATTGAACGAGTAGATACAAAGAACAACATAGCAGACCCATTCACTAACGCACTACCAAAGCAGTAGTTTGATTGCCACTTAGATTATATGGGTGTAAAATACAAAGGCAATTGGCTTTAGTGCAAGGGGGAGATTGAAAGAATGGTGCCCTAAAAGCCAATCATTATAAGGACATTTCCATAATCTTCCAACTCATGTATGATATTATTTGTCAATAAAAAATATCTTTTGATTCATCATATTGATGCATCTTATCAAGATTATGATGAACCCCATAGGTTAGGGCAATGAAATTAGGATTATGATGGAGATCATAATGGTGAGACCTAAGTTCCTATAAATCCTAATCTAAAATGTTCCTAGTCATTGGATAATTGATTTAAGGATCGATGAATGTGGAAAGACTAGCACATCTTATGTATGCTCAATGGAGAGGGTGGTTGGGCTCACAACCACTTGTGTAGAGACACTAATACAAGGATGTGGGTGCTCATTAGGTTATGAGTCCACTAAATTGATCTGGCAAGAGAACATCAAATGGAAGTCTTACTTACTTGTCAAAAGAATGTTCTCTTAGTGGGACTTGTGCATGTGATCCTTAGACCTGAGACTACTATAGTATCTTGTGCACATGAACCCATATTTTGGTGCATACTCACTCATGGAAATTAAGTCATGTACAGGGTGTTTCTAGATATGGTGGATTGTGTATGAAGGTAATGAGTAGGTCAACAAGGTATTGATCACTCCTAGTAAGAGGAGAAGTTCTCCCGTGTGATCTCTTCGAATGATGACTCAGGAAGTCTTTGATCAAAGCAGGATGAGATTAGATAGGATTTCTAATCTTTCATCGATCGAGTCTTTATTATCGAATTGAGATTCAAAATGATCAAGTGCTAGGGTTTGACATTTATCCATGCCCATCACTTAATCGGGATACAAAGAGATCGAAGGGTTGAATTGCACGGTACTTTCTGTTGAAGGGTATTTTGGTACTTTCTATCAAATTCCTCATCTTCTGGGTAGGCATGACATGTTGCTAGATGTCAATCATGACTTGTGGATTTTCATGAATCAATTGGATTGAATTCATGAGTTAATTGGAAAGATGGTTCGAATTGGCAACTTAGGTCAGCTCAATTTGACCTAATTAGGTCAAATCAAATTCGATTGGATCGAATTGGCTTGGACCTAGACCTACTGCTAGCTAGATATGGAATCCAAAGGGTCACACACATTAGAGAATTGACCTAGGAAGTCAATTGGCATTTTATTAGGATCATGGAATCCTAATTGGTTAGCTAGATTACACACTAGCATGTGTATGCTAACCTAACTCCCAACCCAATTGAATTGGGAGTAAAAGGTTACTAAATGGACTAACCAATTTTTTGGAGACCTAAATTGGGTTGATTCCTAAGTGGAACAAATTTATTAGAATTTATCTGATATTTTTTATGGCTTTTATGCACCAAATACCAAGAGTCCCAAGGGCATAGGACTCTTGGCACCAAAAGAAGTGGTCAGCAATTAAAGGGGAGCAGAAAGATCAAGAGTCCTTCTACCTATTAATCACTTATGAGGTGATAAACTACACTTTATCCCCTTTCATATGACCCCCATTTTGCATGGTCTTTGACTAGTCAAAGATGGGAAATGGCATGGAGAAAATTGATCGACAAGTGAAGAGTAGTGACTCTACACTATTGGTGCACAGAAAAGGACCTAAAGTCCTTCTGCTTTAGGGACTGTGTTTCTGAATGAAGCAAGGCATCCCTAGCCTTATCCCTTATCCATTTGATATTGCATATTACTGGTGAAATAAATGAAGGGGCAGTGAATTAAGATGGCATGCACATGAAGGGTTGCATCCCTTCATGATAACCACAAATAGTTTAAATCCAAGAGTCCTTCATAATGAAGGAACTTGTCTTTTGGAAGGGTCACTTCATTCCATGAAATCTAAACCACCTCCCTGCTAGTTACATGCCACATGGCATGAGGATAAGTGGGCCACATTATCTAGACAAAGAGATATTGATGTGAGACGGACATGCGATGAACCCATGGTTATTGTGAAAGGGGAAAACAGAAAGCAAACTAAGGACCGTGAGAGGACTAAGAAGCCTCCCGGGACTAGGATAGAACGATGACTTAAAAACCCTAAAATGGCTGAACTCTTTTGGTTTTCAATTTTTTTTGGCGGAGGTGGCGAAGGAAGGATGGGGATGGGAGACTGGGGACTGGAACTCATGGACCTTGGGACTCACCCTAACGAAGAGACCTCTCACCTCTAAGGCATTACACCCTCCTCGATACTTGGAGGCGCTAGGATGAATCTCAAGGTCACGAGGGGAAACAGGGAGAGACATGAAGGTTGGAGAGAGAATGGAGATACCTGGGGCCTCACACCCCTCGACATCCCGAAGGATGAAGGCAAGACGGGGCCCACACCCCTCGACATCCCGAAGGACGAAGGAAAAACGGGGCCTCACACCCCTCGACGCTCTCACTAGAGCGAAGGCATTAGCAAGACGGGGCCTCACACCCCTCGATGTCCCGCAGGATGAAGGCAAGATGGGGCCTCACATCCCTCGACACTCTCACTACAGCGAAGGCATTGGCAAGACGGGGCCTCACACCCCTCGACGTCCCGCAGGACGAAGGCAAGACGGGGCCTCACATCCCTCGACATCCCGTAGGACGAAGGCAAGATGGGGCCTCACACCCCTCGATGCTCTCACTAGAGCGAAGGCATTGGCAAGACGGGGCCTCACACCCCTCGACATCCTGCAGGACGAAGGCAAGACAGGGCCTCACACCCCTCGACGCTCTCACTAGAGCTATGGCATTGGGGCCACAACCCCTCGATGCCCACAGGCGAAGGAAAACGGGCCTCAGCCTAGAACCACAAACAGGTTACAGACCCTCAAAAATTTATTTTTTTCAACTGATTTATTACAAGAGGAGTATGGGTATTTATAGATTCCCATATTCCCTTTGAAATTCAAAATAAAATCCCTTGAAATCCTCCCTAGATTTGAATTCAAATTCAAAATAATTTGAATTCAAATTCAAAACCAAAATCCCAAATTTCCATTTTAAACCCAAATTATAATCATGAAAATTATCGAATAAATCCCTTTTATTTGAATTTTGAAATCCCCCTCCGCTCTGATATTCATGCCGCTCCAAAAATCATGCAGAACAGGTCTTCTTCCAGCTGCTTTGAAAAGCATGCAGAAGCTTCTTTGGGTTGCTTTGAGAAGCATGCAGAAAACTTCTTCACATCCGAGCAACAAGGGGGGGCTGGATCTATGGCGGCCGGTGGGGTTCAGCGGGCGGCAGGCAGGCAACGGCGGCGGCCGTGGGCGACCGTTGGTCTTCCCACGGACTGTTCGTCTTCTCATGGCATGGGCGGCGGACGCCAGTTTTCCGGCAAGAGCGAGGTCGGCGAGCACTAGTGGCGGACCGGCAGAGGCGGCCGGGGGGACAGGCACGGCGGATATAGGACCGATGGGACAAAAAAAAATTGGAAAATGAATGCTCTGTGACTTTCCTGGAGGTTGAAGAAGATAGGGATAGATATGGAATAAGCTGGGAATAACATCGGGATAGAGTAAGGATAACGGGAATAGATTGAATAGCAGGGATAAATATTTTTAAACTAAAAATAAAAAATCTAAAAAAAAGAAAAGGAAAACCCGGGTGGGTTTCGGGTCCCCCATCATTCTCCTGCCATGCGAAGAACTTGACTCCGTCGAGTTTGAAGACGAAGCAAATCCTAGTCCGCTACTAGCTCTGATACCAAAAAGAATGGTGTGGGACGGAAAACGAAGGACCCATGTCACAGAGCGTTCATTTTCCATATCTATCCCTATCTTCTTCAACCTCCAGGAAAGTCACAGAGCATTCATTTTCCAATTTTTTTGGTCCCACCTGTCTCAGATTCGCCGTGCCCGTCCCCCCGGCCGCCTCCGCCGGCCCGCCACCAGTGCTCGTCGGCCTCGCTCTCGCTGGAAAACCAGCATCCATCGCCCATGTCGTGGGAAGATGAACGGTCCGTGGGAAGACCAACGGTCGCCCACGACCGCCGCCGCCCGCCGCTCGTTGGCCCACGCCGGCCTCCGGAGATCCGGCCCCCCTGTTGCTCGGCCGTGAAGAAGTTTTCTGCATGCTTCTCAAAGCAGCCCAAAGAAGCTTCTGCACGCTTCTCAAAGCAGCTAGAAGAAGACCTGTTATGCATGATTTTTGGAGCGGCATGAATTTCAAAGCGGAGGGGGATTTCAAAATTCAAATAAAAGGGATTTATTTGGTAATTTTCATGATTGTAATTTGGGTTTAAAATGGAAATTTGGGATTTTGGTTTTGAATTTGAATTCAAATTATTTTGAATTTGAATTCAAATCTAGGAAGAATTTCAGGGGATTTTATTTTGAATTTTAAAGGGGATATGGGAATCTATAAATACACATACTCCTCTTGTAATAAATCAATTGAAGAAAATAAATTTTTGAGGGTTTGTAACCTGTTTGTGGTTCTGGGCTAAGGCCCGTTTTCCTTCGCCTGCGGGCGTCGAGGGGTTGTGGCCCCAATGCTGTCGCTCCAGTGAGAGCGTCGAGGAGTGTGAGGCCCCGTCTTGCCTTCGTCCTGCGGGACGTCGAGGGGTGTGAGGCCCCGTCTTGCCAATGCCTTCGCTCTAGTGAGAGCATCGAGGGGTGTGAGGCCCTGTCTGGCCTTTGTCCTGCAGGATGTCGAGGGGTGTGAGGCCCCATCTTGCCTTCGTCCTGCAGGATGTCGAGGGGTGTGAGGCCCTGTCTTGCCAATGACTTCGCTCCAGTGAGAGCATCGAGGGGTGTGAGGCCCCATTTTGCCTTCATCCTTCGAGACGTCGAAGGGTGTGAGGCCCCGTCTTGCCTTCATCCTTCGAGACGTCGAGGGGTGTGAGGCCCCAGGTATCTCCATTCTCTCTCCAACCTTCATATCTCTCCCTGTTTCCCCTCGTGACCTTGAGATTCATCCTAGTGCCTCCAAGTATCGAGGAGGGCGTAATGCCTTAGAGGTGAGAGATCTCTTCGTTAGGGTGAGTCCCAAGGTCCATGAGTTCCAGTCCCCAGTCTCCCATCCCCATCCTTCCTTCGCCACCTCCGCCAAGAAAATTTGAAAACCAAAAGAGTCATAGCCATTTTAGGGATTTTCAGTCGTCGTTCTATCCTAGTCCCGGGAGGCTTCTTAGTCCTCCCACGGTCCTTAGTTTGCTTTCTGTTTTCCCCTTTCACAATAACCATGGGTTCATCGCATGTCCATCTCGCATCAGATATAAGGCTTTTTGTGCATGAAAGGTCTTGACCTTTCATGATAAGACTTCTTCTTAGTGAAGGATCTTATTTGATCTATGTTTGAACAGATCAAGGGCTGATGATAGGGCTTATATGGTGCCTCCCCCTCTCCCATAAATAGCCATCGGAGTTTAGGCCGATGGCATCAAAAATCATTTCTTTCCTATATTCTTACACTCACACTCTGCCACACTGTCTTTTTGTCTCTTCCTCCCTTGTCTTGTCTTAAGACAAATACTTCATTTTAAGACAAGGGTTTTAGGAAGTGAGTTAGGAAGTATAAGTGAAAGTGAAGAGGGTTTTGAAAAGGGCTCAGAGTGCTCTACTGGAGTACAAGGGTCTGAGCAAGAAAGGAGAGGCTGCCAAAGGAATAAAAGCCATCAGAAGAGTCCCAGTGGTTTAAACAACCTACTAAAGAGTGATTCCTAGGTCCCATTCCTATGTGGATCACCTCTGGAGGGCATGAACTTGTGTGCCTAGTAAAAAGAAGAAGGAATTAGCATTCCAGGTATTTTTCCAAACCCTTATTGCATGACTTGTTAATTGTAATGAATAAGGGATCTTGGGCCTAGGGTTTCAAGTTGTTTGGAGTTTCAAGAAAGAGATTTTTTTAAATCCATTGTTCCGCTATGCCATCAAAACCCTAGAAACCCAATAAATCCTTCCATAATTCACTTACCATTAGAAAAAAATGTCATAACTTTTGTAACACTAATGAGTCGATAATTAGAAAAATTCTAAGTATCGGCTCAACAAAAGTGTCAACACTTGGAACTATTAACTCAAGATCTATTATCAATCATATTAATAATTAAGTCTTGAAATGATATACAATCATTGATTAGTCATTAGATCAAGTAGAAACTCCTATTATATATGACCCCATGGTTCAAACACTAAGCTAGTATCATAAGGACATTTCCTATACCAATTGATGTGACCATCTAGCAATAGTATCCGATATTTGGATAGGTCGAATAGTTGCATAGCAACATTCAAGAACCTCTGGCATATGGTTATAATATAATTTATGTTGCCCATAAATGGAGCCTAAGAGGGACGGTGAATTGGGTCTTTTAAAAATTTAAAGCAATAACGTGCAAGCCTTAAGGTGTTTGTGAGTTATGAAATTGATGCACTAAGTTATATACGGCGGAATGCAATAAATAGAGTGCAATAAGTAAAGAGGAAGAGATAGAAGAGACAATTACACACAAACACAAAGTTTATAGTGGTTCAGTGCAAACCTAGCACCTATATCCACTCCCCAAGCCATCCTTGGGAATTCCACTATAATCTCTCCAAGATTATAGCCGACTTATTTTTTCAAAGGCTCACAAGTCAAAACCTATGTTGGTTTCGTCACCTAGGCTCACCAACTAACATTTACACTTGTTTTGTCTTCGGGCTCACAAGTTAACCCTAGTTGGTTTTATCACCTTGGCTCACCAACAAACCATAACAACCTTCTTTTAAGACACCCTTGAAATCAAGGTCAAATCAAAAGAGAATTTCAAATATACAATTCAAAATAAAAAAACAAACTCTCTTCAAGAGTTGAATGGAAGCTTTGGGGCTTAAGTTGATGCTTTGTCTTGTCGTCTCCTTAGAATATTCTTCAAGCTCTCTTTTTGGAAAGATGAAAGGATGGGCTTGTAAGCTTTTTCAGGGAATCACACTTTAAATGGCTTTTAAAGTGAAGTTCTTGAGGGAATATTGGTTTTTGAGATTTCAATGGACTTCAATGCTTCAAGAATAAGTTTGGTGAAGATTAAATACTTCAAAAACTTCCAAAAAATGGTTTGTGACCATTTAAGCTTCGAATCTAACCATTGGAAGCTTGAAAAGACATTTCTGCAACTCAGAAAAATAGATCCATTAGACCTATCAGAACCCGAGTATCGACACTTGGTTTGTCAAGTGTCGACACATGGCAGTCAGGTATCGACACTTGACTTCCAGGTGTCAACACTTGAACTTTCAAGTATCGACACTTGATTCATGGTGTCGACACTTGACACAAAAACACTCCAATGGCCATGTTCTGGATTTTCAAAAAGTCTAAGGCCTTGAGTCGACACTTGGAAACTTAAGTATCGATACTTGAGTTTCAGGTGTTGACACTTGAATTTTGGGTGTCGACACTTGGCGTGCCAAGGAATTTTTCTGCATGCCAAAAGTTGAAGTGTCGACACTTGACTTTCCAGGTGTTGACACTTGGTTATGAAAAATTCACAATTGAGCGCAAATTAAGCCAAAAACACAAGTGTTGAATATAAAACATAAAACCAATGTAAATAACAAATAAATGAACTCTTTTAAGCCCTTTTTGCATGGAGAAGACTCCTCAAATCACAAAAAATGCTTTGTGCCACAGCGTGCCACGATACTTCAATTTTGAGAATTTGAGGTGCTTGCTTCCTGAAAACTCACAACTAGAAATAAATATTAGTACACAATATGTACTCAGCATTTTGTTATTCATCAAAATCACTAGGTGGAGCCAACAATCTTTCTCTTTTTGATAATGACAAAACCTTGAGTATCTCAACATTTAATTTCAAATTTTAGATTTGATAATTCAAGAATATGATTTCACGCTAATACATCCACAACTTGCATAGTTAAGAAGGATGAATCTCTTCCTTAGTTAGACAATTCTAATCAGAACAAGCAAAATATTGGTATCAGATCTATGCAATATTGGTATCAGATCAAATTTGAAATTTATAAAATAAGGATAGGATTCTACTCCCCCTTTTTTGTCAATAATTACAAAAATGGAGTAAACTCCCCCTCAAAATGAGCATGGAGACAAAAAGTAGTAGAGTATCAGAGTTGATTCAAGAGTTAATTAATAATAAAAACTTTTAAGAGATAACAGGTATCAGAGCCAAAATGTATATCTATCAAGTGAATGTAAACAATCAAGCTGTCAAGATCAATCATAGTGATGCACAAATTGTAAACATCAAGTAATGCATATATATATCTGTCAAGTAATGTTTTCATTACAAGATTTACTGACTCATCAGCAACACTGAAATAAACAAAATACATCATGAGTCATAAATCATAAGTAACATGAGTCATAAAGAGCATACAGCATAATAAATATCTATGAGGCTAATCCTCATCAGATGGGATCTCAAAAGATATAGGACCTGTAATCCTAGACCTATGGGCTAAATCATTAGGAGTCTTCAAAATACCACGACTTCGAGTCCTAGTAGAAGGTCCAAAATGGGGTACAACCCTAGAAGCTCTAGTAGAGGGAGGTGGGAGAGTCTCAACAGAAGTGACAAAGACTGGATCAGTGGAGACAAGTGTGCCAGTCAAATCAGCAGGAGGAATAACAGGAGACTGTAGCTCTCGATTGACTACCTCATATCCATCTGCGCCGCCATCACTGTCACTATCACTGTCATCACCAATAACATCAGTATCTCTGTCCTCAGTCCCATCAGCACGGTCACCACCATCAATAGTGTCATCATGTCCATCCTGGTGGTCATCGGCATCATCATCATCACCAGCATTAGGGGATGGAGTTGCAGGTGCTGCTGGAGGCAGAAGGGATCTCAGTAAGTCCTCAATATGATCAAAACCCTCCTCCATAGTCTGACGAATCTCAACATGCTCCATGGTAGTATGTGCAGGAACACCCTCAATCTCAATGCGCAACTGGGTCGTGCGGACACCCAGTCCAATCATCTCACTCCGGAGATCAGTGAACTGCTGTCTCGCATGCTCCTCAAAGGATAAGTCCATAGAAGGTGGAGGAGGACCCGAAGATGTAGCTGTCGGGGTCATCGGCTCTGTATCTGATGCATGAGCAGCCTGAGGAGGTGAACTGACTAGCCCTGATGGCCCTGCCTTTGCCTCTCGAATCTCATCCTCCTCATCTGGCTCCTAGCCAGACTCTCTCCGAACCCACCGACCTGTGACTAGTCTGTATCCCATGCGATGTAGCGACCTCTCGTCGGAGACGTCCATGTGCAGAATCTCCTTGGGGATCTCCCCCTCCAAGGATACTCCATAAGCTTTAAAAAGTATGGTCAGCCCCATACCATAGGGTAAACGTGTCGTTGCTGGGTTGCAGCATCTCTCATCTGTACTAGCATCATGGATGGTATATCGACGTGAGTCCTCCGAGTCAGACATACCATAAGCATCAGCTCCCTTTCGGTGATGAAGTCGAAGTGCCCAGTCTTCGGAAGTAATATCTAAACTGTGATATGGTGCAGAAGGTGCATCTCCACTAAAAACTGGTTCGCGGTGACCACCATCACTCTGCGAGCATCCTCACACTCAAGGATGCACCTTAAAGCATCCTCTCTATCCTCCACAGAGAACACACTGATGCCATGATGAGGAATATGCCAAACTCTGCTCAAAAGCTCCTCGGTCGAAGATATCTCTACTCCCCTGATCGAAGTCCTCCACAGTAAGTGACGGCAATCCATAGCGCCATAAAACTCATGCACTAGGTGGGGGTAATACCTCTCCTGCATGGTGCAGAAGGGTACCAGACCTACATTAGTGAGTGTCCGCCGGATCTGGAAATGCTGTCGGTCGAAAAACCCGAGGTCAATCCGACGTCCTGAAGCTATAGCCTTCCTTGCCATCCTCTCTGCAGGGGAACCTCGGGCAACTGAACTATTGGCCTCTCTTGTATCATGTCTAGTCTTGGTCCTCCACTCCGATCCCTGACTAGGTCTCCTAACAGCTAATCTCTTTCTTGGACCCATCATAATCAAACTAAACAAGAAAGGAAAAAGGATAAATAACCTAGGGGAGTATAGGTTTTAATCAAATTAGGCTAAAGGAGACTATGTCTTCCTAAAAGAGGAATACTGGCTTTCAAGAGAAGCAAGAATAGGTTTTGAAAACTGGGATTAACCAAATTTGAGTTGTAAAATACAAGAAGTCGAGGGAGAAAAGGACATTTTAGGGTTATAAAAATAATCCCAATATATATAAAATGTATTTAAATTATAAAAATTATATTCAAAATACAAAAAATACATTTTATAAGGCTAGTGAACTATATTTAGCTAAATGTGTGGGATTTGGGTTAAAACAAATTAGGGTTTTAGTTTAAACAACAAAGTAGTTAAAATGAGGGTAAAATGTTATGAAAACATCACAAATGCTCTTTCCAAAACAATGAAAATACAATAAATAGTTTAGAAAACCAGATTTTAGATGAAAACCATGATTATTTCGGCCAAAAATCAATCCAACAGTGATTTAAAAAAAAAATGGATGGAATGAGTGGGAAATCGACCAAAAATCCATGAGAAAACCTGGAGGAATGCATTCAAGTATGATTCCTTCTAAATGGAATCTTCCAAATGGCTAAAAGCATCAAAAAATCTAATCAAAATTTATTGAAAATGGATGGAAACCCTATTCCTAGGTTACACAGTTCCAAAACAACAAGAATGAGAAGGAAAATACCTGATTTTTTGTTGGAGCAAACGGGAAATGAGTTGATTTGGATGGAGTGGGGCTTAGGGGACCACTGGAGCTCGAGAGAAAATGAGGGAAATCAAAATACAAAACCCTCGGTCTGCCCTAAAAAGGCAAAAATTTTTTGCGAGTGTCGACACTTGGGATTTCTTAAGTGTCGACACTTGGTCAGGTGTCGATACTTCGCAAAACCCAAGTGTCGACACTTGGCCAAGAAAATCCCCAAAAATCTATAAAAATCTTCAAAAATTCAAGGATGTTTTTTAAAAGCTTTTGGGACAAAACACAAGTAATTTTTTGAGTAAAATAACTTGGGTAAGATGAAATTTGAAAGAGTTCTAGGAGAATGGATCAATGATACCTAACTCTCTTCTAATCAGACAAAATCTCTCTTCACTTAATGGTTTGGTAAACACATCAGCTAATTGATCATCAGTACACACAAATTCAAGTACTACATTAGAGTTTTGTACATGATCTCTTATAAAATGATATCTTATTTCAATGTATTTACTTCTTGAATGTTGCACATGATTCTTTGTTAGATTGATTACACAAGTATTATCACATCTTATGGATGTCTTAATTAGTTTAATGCCAAGGTCTTCGAGTTATTGTTTGATCCATAGAATTTGAGCACAATAGCTTCCAGCTGCTATATATTCGGCTTCAACCATAGATAGAGCAACTGAATTCTGTTTCTTGCTGCTCCATGAGATCAAATTTACTCCAAGAAACTGACAAGTTTCACTAGTACTTTTATGATCAAGTTTACACCCAATAAAGTCAGCATCAGAATAAGCAATCAATTCAAATGAAGAATCTCTAGAGTACCAAAGACCAATTTTAATTGAGCCAGATAGATATCTAAGTATACGTTTAACAGCCAAAAGATAAGACTCTTTATGATTAGACTGATATCTAGCACACATATAAATACTAAATATGATATCTGGTCTACTGGCAGTAAGATAAAATAATGAACCAATCATGCCATGATAGAGTTTTTGGTCTACAGATTTACCTGATTCATCCTTGTCAAGTCTACAAGAGGAGCTCATAGGGGTACCTAATGGCTTGGTGCTCTCCATCCCAAACTTCTTGAGTATTTCTTTTATGTACATGGCTTGGTTGATAAAGATCCCCTCTTTGGTTTGCTTTATTTAGAGTCTGAGGAAGAAGTTCGGTTCTCCCATCATGCTCATCTCGAACTCACCCTGCATTAACTTTGCAAACTCTTGACAAAGAGATTCGTTAGTAGCACCGAATATGATATTATCTACATATATTTGTACTACTAAGAGATCATCATTCTTTTTCTTTAAAAATAAAGTTTTGTCGACATTACCTCTAGTAAAGTCATTTTTGAGCAAGAAAGAACTTAAACAATCATACCAAGCTCTAGGAGCATGTTTCAAACCATACATAGCTTTATGAAGCTTGACAACATGATTTGGAAATTCAGGGTTTTCAAAACCAAGTGGTTGTTCAACATAAACCTCTTCTTCAATAAAACTATTCAAAAAGGCATTTTTAATATCCATTTAAAAAATTTAAAATCCATAAAACAAACAAAAGCCAATAATAGCCTAATTGCCTCAAGTCTAGCCACAGGAGCAAAGGTTTCATCAAAATCAATCCCTTCCTCCTGATTGTATCCTTTGGCAGCTAGTCTAGCCTTATTTCTTGTAATAATACCATTTTCATCAAGTTTGTTTCTAAAAACCCATTCAGTGCCAATAATTGAAACATTTGAAGGCCTATGAACTAAAGTCCAAACATTGTTTCTTTTAAATTGATTAAGTTTGTGTAGCATAGAATTTATCCAATTACTATCATTTTCAACTTCTTCAATAGTCTTAGGTTCAATCTGAGAAACAAATACTAAGTAATCACAAATATTTCTAAGGAATGAATGAGTACTTACACCTTTAGCTAGATCACCAATGATGAGTTATTTTGGATGACCATGAGCATACCTCCATTCCTTGGATAGAGAATCAACTGTAGATGTGTTTTCATCACTTTATGTTTGATCTCCTTCCTTGTTTTGATCAATTTCTTATTCCTTGGCAGGCTCTTTATTGTTGTTCACTTCTTCAGTTCTTTTAGTACCTGTTTCATCAGAATACACATCTTCTTTTCTAGAAGATTTCTGATCAGACTACTCAAATACTACATGTATGGATTCTTCAACAACAAGAGTTCTTTTATTGAAGATCCTGTATGCCTTACTAGATGTAGAGTAGCCTAGAAAGATACCCTCATCTGACTTGGCATCAAATTTGCTCAAGTTGTCTTTACCATTGCTTAAGATGAAACAACGGCATCCAAAAATATGAAAATATCGAATTAAGGGTTTTCTATCCTTCCAAAGCTCATATGGTGTTTTCTTTAAAATCAGTTGGATTAAAACACGGTTTAAAACATAGCATGCAGTGTTTATGGCTTCCGCTTAAAAATATCTAGGTAGGTCATTTTCACAAAGCATAGTGCGTGCCATTTCTTCAAGAGTTCTATTTTTTCTCTCTGCCACCCCATTTTGTTGAGGTGTCCTAGGTGCTGAAAAATTGTGATGAATGCCATTTTCAATACAGAATCTGTCAAAATCAGAATTTTCAAATTCGGTTCCATGGTCACTTCTCAAAGATACAACTGAAACACCTTTTTCATTTGAAACTCTTTTATGAAATCTAATGAATTTAAAAAATGTTTCATCTTTATGTGCTAAAAATATAGCCCAAGTAAAACGTGAAAAATCATCTACAATGACTAGACCGTACTTCTTACCTCCTAAACTAGATGTTCTAATCGGCCCAAAGAGGTCCATATGAAGCAACTCTAAGGGTCTAGATGTAGAGATTATTCCTTTTGGTTTAAAAGATGATTTGGTTTGTTTTCCAAGATGGCATGCACTACAAATCTTATCCTTTTCAAAACTGAGTTTTGGCAAATCTTTTATCAAATTCTTTTTGCTAAGTTTTGAAATCAAATGCATACTAGCATATCCTAGTCTACAATGCCAAAGCCAACTAGTTTCATTGATCTTGGCTTCCATTGCCACTAGGCATTGACCATTTTAAACAGGAAGATCATCAAGATCAACCATATAAATATTGCCATGCCTATGACCAATGAACTTGATACCATTGTCATCTAAACTAGAAACAATGCATAAAGAAGATTTGAAAGTAACTTTGAAATCCTTATCATAAAACTGACTAATGCTAAGTAAGTTATGTTTCAAACCATCTACATACAAAACATTATCAATATAAGTAGAAGGGGTGATATGGACTTTACCAATTCCAATAATTTTGCCCTTACCATTATCACCAAATGTCCACCATTTTGATATTCGAGTGATGAGAACTGCTCCACATCTCCGGTCATATACCTTGAGCAACCACTATCGAGGTACCACATTCTTTTCTTATTGGTTGCAAGGCATACCTGCAATAAAAATCAGGTGGAGACTTTAGGTACCCAAGTCATCTTGGATCTTTTCAGGTTAGTGGTAATGGTTCCTTTTGAAACCCAGAGTTTTTTAACATTACTCAATCTTCTCTTATTGCATAAATAAGATTTATGCCCTATAATACCATAAGCATAACAAGTAATGGATGATGTTGCAGGCATAAAGATATTTTTTAAAAGCTTTTGTTTCTTCTGAGTTCTAAACCCTATATCGGCTCTATCCAAAACAGCTTTTTGATTATTTAAAAGCATATTTAATTTTTCAAAGCTATATGTAAATTTATCAACCAAAGTTTTTAACTTATCAATTTCTTCTTTATATTTTTTATTTTCATCCAAAATTTTCTTGTTTTGATTTGAAAAAATTTTATCTGAAACAGAAACGTTCTTCTTTTTCAAATCTTTCTTTTCTTCTTCAAGAACAATAATCTTATCATTTTAACTTTTTATTTTGAAGAAGTAGACAATCATTTTCATTTGAAAACTTGTTATTAGCTTTAGATTAAAACTAGATTTTGCCTTTTTAGTTCTTTATGCTTTGATTTTAGTTTTTGAAATTCTATAACTAACTCATCAAAAACTTCATGCAATTCATCAAATGTAAATTCATTTTCAGTTTATGATAGTACCTCATCATAATCCACCATCAGACAGAAGTTTGCAACTTCTTACTGTTCTTCTTCAGAGCTGGAGTCTTCGCTGTCACTCCAGGTTGCCATCATGGCCTTCTTTCTTAGTTTTCTCCTGCTCTTCTTAAGAAGGGGTAGTCTATCTTGAAGTGGCCTAGTTTCTTGCATTCAAAGTATGTGGGCTGCTCCTTGTCTTTCTCCTTTTCTTTCTCCTTGCTTGGCTCACCTTTTAGAGGTTTCTTCTTAAAGTTATACTTTTTCTTCCTCATGAACCTTTTGAACTTTCTTGCCATAAGAGCCATCTCATCATCTTCATCTTCTTCTTCGATGTCATCGCTTGACTCTTCTCTTGCAATGGATTTGAAAGCGATGACCTTCTTCTTCTTTTCTATATCCACATTTTTCTGTTTCAGAGAAAGCTTATAAGTCATCAATGAGCCTAATAGTTGCTCGAGGGGTAGAGTGTTGACATCCTTGGCTTCTTCTATGGCCATCACCTTGGCATCCCATGAAGCTAGAAGAGACCTGAGAAGTTTATTTACAAGTTCACCATTCGATACAATCTTTTCCAAGCTTCTTATGACATTCACAATATTTGTGAACCTAGCATACATCTCACTAATAGATTCAGTATGTTCCATCTTTAACATTTCATATGTATGAATGAGCATGTTAACCTTAGTAGTTTTCACTTGGTGTGTACCCTCATGGGTAAACTCAAGTGTATCCCATATCTCCTTAGCGAAGAGATAATTTGATATTCTATTGAATTCACTCGGACCAAGAGAGCAATACAATAGATTCATAGCCTTTGCATTAAGCTCTATTTGCTTAATGTCATTCTCATCCCAATCATCTTTCATTTTTGGAATGAGAATGCCATTAACCAACATAGTAGGCTGATGAGGACCTTTTATGATTATCCTCCAAAGATTATAATCCATGGCTTGAATAAATATGCGCATGCGAGTTTTCCAATAAGTGTAATTTGTGTCATTAAATAGTAGGGGACGGTTTGAAGCTTGACCTTCAACAACACCCATTCCAATTAGAGCTGCCATGATCTTTTACTCAAGATCCTTGGACCTACAAGAGAGTACTGGAGCTCTGATACCACTTGTTGCCCAGAAATGGAGCCTAAGAGGGGGGGTGAATTAGGTCTTTTAAAAATTTAAAGCAATAACATGCATGCCTTGAGGTGTTTGTGAGTTATGAAATTGATTCACTAAGTTATATGCAGCGAAAAGCAATAAATAGAGTGCAATAAGTAAAAAAGAAGAGATAGAAGAGACAATCACACACAAATATAAAGTTTATAGTAGTTCGGTGCAAACCTAGCACCTACATCCACTCCCCAAGCCACCCTTGAGAATTCCACTATAATCTCTCCAAGATTACAGCTGACTTGTTTTTTCAAAGGCTCACAAGTCAAAACCTATGTTGGTTTTGTCACCTAGGCTCACCAACTAACCTTTACACTTGTTTTGTCTTCGGGCTCACAAGTTAACCCTAGTTGGTTTTATCACCTTGGCTCACCAACAAACACAACAACCTTCTTTCAAGACACCCTTGAAAGCAAGGTCAAATCAAAAGAGAATTTCAGATATACAATTCAAAATAAAAAAATAAACTCTCTTCAAGAGTAGAATGGAAGCTTTGAGGCTCATGTTGATGCTTTGTCTTGTCTTCTCCTTGGAATATTCTTCAAGCTCTCTTTTTAAAAAGATGAAAGGATGGGCTTGTAAGCTTTTTTAGGGAATCACACTTTAAATAGATTTTAAAGTGAAGTTCTTGAGAGAATATTGACTTTTGAGCTTTTAATGACTTCAATGCTTCAAGAATAAGTTTGGTGAAGCTTAAATACTTCAAAAACTTCCAAAAAATGGTTTGTGACCATTTGAGCATCGAATCTAGCCGTTGAAAGCTTGAAAAGATACCTCTGCAACTTAGAAAAATAGATCTATTAGGCCTGTCAAAATCTGAGTGTCGACACTTGGTTTGTCAGGTGTCGACACTTGACTTCCAGCTGTCGACACTTGAACTTTCAAGTGTCGACACTTGAACTTTTAAGTGTCGACACTTGATTCACAGGTGTTGACACTTGACACAAAAATACTCCAATGGCCATGTTCTGGATTTTTAAAAAGTCTCAGGCCTTGAGTCGACACTTGGGAACTTAAGTGTCTACACTTGAGTTTCAGGTATCGACACTTGAATTTTGGGTGTCGACACTTGGTGTGCTAAGGAGTTTTTCTGCATGCTAAGAGCTGAAGTGTCGACACTTGACTTCCCAGGTGTCGACACTTGGTTCTGAAAAATTCATAATTGAGCACAAATTAAGTCAAAAACACAAGTGTTGAATATAAAACATAAAACCAATGTAAATAACAAATAAATGAACTCTTTTAAGCCCTTTTTGCATGGAGAAGACTCCTCAAATCATGAAAAATGCTTCGTACCACAGCATGCCACGATACTTCAATTTTGAGAATTTGAGGTGCTTGCTTCCTGAAAACTCATAACTAGAAATAAACATTAGTACACAATATGTACTAAACATTTTGTTATTCATCAAAATCACTAGGTGGAGCCAACAATTCATCCCTTTGATCTTCAATGCTTAAGATGACTTTAGGATTTAACTGTCAACCCTTAAACAGTTCATTCATAATGTGTCTCAACCTTACAAATCCTGTGACTCTTCACAAGAACTACCCTGGTCTAGATTTTGCTAAATTGAAATACAAACTCCAACACTTGGAGGAGTCAATCCTATCTTTGCTCATACACTGACTTCATAAGTACTTGACTACACCTAGAAACCTTTCATCCTGGATAGAAATCTAGGTAGTCCAGTACCAAAATACAATGAGTTGCTTGCAAGTGACCAAGTGATCTCAGGTATGAGGGATACTTATCTCCATATCCCTTCATTCGTAATAACTAGCAAAAGAGTGCTCCGTAGGTGAGTCATATTTAGTGAAATGTTCTACACTTTACCTGCATACCATACTAGTATCTCCACACTCCTTGTTTAATAGAAAAACTAACCCATATGGCACACAATGACCTATGCTCAATATATTATCATCCTATTATTGAAAATAGTGTCCCAAAGCCAATCGTCTAAGGTATAGATGGTTATGCTATTTTATAATTATGTTGACCCCTGGAATGATTTTGATGATCACAAAATATTGGAGCATGTATATGTTACTAATTCTTTCAATTACTTGAGAAATTTTTGTAGGAAATTAGTTACCTTTAGTTTAAATTGGTTTTCAAATTGATTGAGAGGTAATTCAATTATGTATAGATTCTTATGTACTTTGAATTGTAAATGCCCTAATTTTTCAACTATGTAATCTTATAAATGGGTTGTAAAATTGTAAAATTGAGAGTATGTAGATTAGCTCTTGTTTGATTCAAGTGTTGAAGAGTTTTGGAGAAGTTTGAAGCATCAATTGAAGTTTTGGCAAGAGCTGACTCATGGATCAAGAACCGACT
This sequence comes from Areca catechu, assembly GCA_021397845.1. Lineage (NCBI taxonomy): Eukaryota > Viridiplantae > Streptophyta > Magnoliopsida > Arecales > Arecaceae > Areca > Areca catechu. Next base: position 24,640,728 of record CM038048.1, read on the forward strand.
CCTTGTGGCATGGCACGAAGAAATTTCAGAGTTTCAGTATCTCGAGCCGACTCGTGTCCCAAGAGCTGACTCATGGAAGAATACATGTTTTTGAAGTCTGAGATCTTGAACCGACTCGAGCTCCAAGAGCCAACTTGTCCAGAGTTATGATTTTTTGGTGACTGAGACTTCGAGCTAACTCTGCCATGAAGAGCCGACTCAAGGTATTTATTGTTTGGAATTGATTGAAGGCACGAGCTAACTCCAGCTTGAAGAGCCGACTCTTACAAAATTTGTTTGGGCTGTCTGAGACTTCGAGCCGACTCGTGGATCTCGAGCCGATTGAGTGATTGTTTTCTGCATTCTAACAACTAGTTGCTGAAAGTGATTTTTGAACTCCAATTCATCTCCAATAGCTCTTTCACGAATCCCTAGGCCCTACAATGGCCATATCTCTTGGAAAACCATAAAAGAGATTGCTTTTGAAAGATTAAACAATTTTTAAAGGATTATTATTAATTTATCTTGAGAAATTGAAGAGCCTTCAAGTCTTTCACCAACCTACTTCAAAAGCTTTCAAGATAGGATTCAAAGCTTCACAACTTCTCTTCATCATTGAGTCCACTCATTAAAGAAGCATAGAAGCAGCTTGAAGAGCATTAAAGAGCATTCAAAGCTAGGCTTCATCTTGATCTACATCGGCAACATTTAAATAAACTTGGTTTGTTGTGTAGTTGCTTTTTATTTCTCTATATCTTTGTTTTCTCTCTAAGAATAGCAAGAGTCTATATCTTAAGAGAGGGTTGAAGGTTTTTAGGTGAACCTTGTAAAAAATAAATGGCACATCCAATGAGCACTTCTTTGGCTGAAGGTCAATCCACAAATCAACCTCCACTTTTCACCGGAACCAATTATACATATTGGAAAGCAAGAATGAAAATATACATTCAAGCTGTAGATTTTTATTTATGAAAAATTATCTTGAAAGGACCTTACACACCCACTGTTAGAGTTAATGATATTGAGGTTCCCAAACCAGAAGAGGAATGGGACGAAAATGATATGAAGTTAGCTGAGCTGAATGCCAAAGCTATGAATTTGTTGTATTGTGCTTTGGATCTAAATGAGTTTAACAGAATTTTAACTTGTAATTCTACTAAAAAAATTTGGGATAAGATAGAAATTACACATGAAGGCACATCACAAGTCAAAACATCAAAAATTAATCTTCTTGTGCATAACTATGAGTTATTTAAGATGGATCCTAGTGAGACTATATCTGCTATGTATACTCGCTTTACAAATATTATCAATGATCTCAAAAGTCTTGGTAGAACTTACACTAATGATGATCTTATTCAAAAAGTTTTGAGATCCTTACCAGATAAATAGGAAGCTAAGGTGATAGCTATTCAAGAGGCAAAGGACTTGAATACCCTACCACTGGATGAGTTGCTTGGTTCACTAATTACACATGAATTAGCCATGCAACAAAGGACTGATGAAGATTCCAAGAGAAAGAAAGCTATAGCATTTAAAGCTACAAAAAAGGACAAGAATGAAGATTCAGACTCATCAAATGATAATGATTTAGAAAATGATGAGATAGCCCTTGTAATGAGAAGGTTTAAAAGATTTATGGGCAGAAGAAAACAAATAGATGGAGGAAGCAATTTTGAAAAGGAGATTTTGGGAGAGAGAGAAAAGGACAAAGAAAAGGAGAAGGATAAAGATAAAGATCAAGTTCCAATCTGCTATGGATGCAAGAAGCCGAGACATATCCATCCTGACTGTCCTGAAACAAACAAAAAGATGATCACCAGAAAGAAGAAGAATGCAATGCTTGCAGCATGGAGTGATAGCGATGAATCTACATCCACTAAAGAGGATGAAGAAGGAACAAAAACTGCACAAATCTGTTTTATGGATTTGGAGAACGAGGTAACTACTTCTAAACCTAATTTAGAATTTACATATGATGAATTACATAATGTATTTAGTGAATTATTAGTAGAATACAAAAAGGCTGGTTTGAAAATGAAAACTTTAAAAAATCATTGATACAATTAAAAAGGATAAAAATGAATTTGGTAAAAGAAATAAGATTTTGCAAAGAAAATTAAGTCTAATTTGTGAAAGACTTACGACCACCTAATTTGAAAAAGAAGAACTTATTGGGAAAAACAGAGGTTTACAAAATGAAAATGATGATTTAAAGAAAAAAGTTCAAAAGCTCAAGCCTTTGGTTGAAAAATTAATCCTGAGTTTCAACAAGCTTGAATTAATTTTGAAAGATCAAAGATAGATAAATAACAAATTTGAAATTGGTTACAAAGGTTTAATTTTAAATAAATTTTCTGCATCTACATCATATGCTCCTAAGTTTATTACTTCAAAACAACTTAAAACTAAATTTACATCATCACATATTTTTTATTCAAAGTCAAGAATTGTATGCTATGCTTGTAACAATATTAGTCATAAAGCATTTGAGTGTCATTTGAAACATAATGACAAGAAGAAAATCAAGAAAGTTTGGGTTCCAAAAAGAACAATTTCTACTAACTTGCAAGGATCCAAGAAAGCTTGGGTACCTAAATCTATTACATGATTATTTTGCAGGGATGTCTTACAGTCACAAATATAAAGAAAAGATGGTACCTGGATAGCGGCTGTTCAAGACACATGACGGGTGATATTGATCAATTCTTCACCCTAGAACAAAAAGATGGTGGAATGGTAACATTTGGTGATAATCACAAAGGAAGGATAATCGGTATTGGTAAAATCAAAATTACTCCTATATTTATCGAAAATGTGTTATTTGTAGAAAAGTTAAAACATAATCTTTTAAGTAATAGTCGCTTTGTGACATTGGTTTTAATGTTTTCTTCAAGTCTTCAATGTGTATAGTAGTTGATCCACTTGACTCTAGTACTAAATTCATTGGACATAGACTTTGTAACATTTGTGTAGTAGATCTTAATGATCTGGCTATGTCAAGCAGTACAAGTCTTGTAGCAATGAATGACAAGAGCAAGGAATCAAGTTTACTATGGCATAGGCGACTTGGACATGCTAGTATGGATACTATAACAAAACTAATTTCAAAGGATTTAATCAAAGGTTTGTCAAAATTTAAAGTTAATTTTGATTATGTTTATGATGCTTGTCAACTAGGGAAACAAGTGAGGGGAATTTTAAATCTAAAAATATTGTTTCTACTACTAGACCCTTAAAGCTACTTCACATTGACTTATTTGGACCTACTAGGACTACAAGCCTAGGTGGTATGAAATATGGCCTTGTGATTGTAGATGATTTTTCAAGATACACATGGGTTTTGTTTATTGCACATAAAGATGAAACTTTCAAAGTATTCAAAAAGTTTTACAAAAGAGTTTCAAATTTGAAAAATCTATCTGTTATTTCAATTCATAGTGATCATGGCACTGAGTTTGAAGATCAATATTTTGATCACTTTTGCACAAAGCACGATATTGATCATAACTTCTCAACTCCTAGAACACCACGGCAAAATGGTGTTGTAGAAAGAAAGAATCATACTTTGGAAGAGATGTCCAGAACAATGCTTTGTGAAGGAAATCTTTTAAAATACTTTTGGGCAGAAGCTGTAAATATCGCTTGCTATATTTTGAACAGAGTTTTGATTAGACCTATCATTAGAAAAACCCCCTATGAACTATGGAATAATAGAAATCCTAATATCAAATATTTTCATGTTTTCGAATGTAAATATTTTGTTCTTAATAATGAAAAAGATAACCTTGGTAAATTTGATGCAAAATCTGATGAGGCTATTTTTCTTGGATATTCTTTAAATAGTAAAGCCTATCAAGTTTTCAACAAAAGAACTTTGACTGTAGAAGAATCAATATATGTTGTTTTCAATGAATCTGACATTTCAACTTTCTAGAAGAGAAGATCTTGCTGGTGATGATGCAGGTACACTAGAACATGGACTGAAGGATTTGACTCTCAAAGACAAACAATCAAGTGAACCACATGAAGAAAAGGTAAGCAAAAATCATGATGATATACCCAAAGAATGAAGGTATGTACACTTACATCCCAAAGAATTAATTATAGGAGACCCATCTCAAGGTATTAGAACTAGAGCTTCACATAGAGATACACATGACTTGATTGCTTTTGTTTCTCATGTAGAACCACACACTATAGAAGAAGTTGAAACTGATCCTAATTGGATGTTAGCCATGCATGATGAGTTAATCCAATTTAGCAGGAATAATGTTTGGACCATAGTAGAAAGACCTAATGACTATCCTGTTATAGGTACTAGGTGGGTTTATAGAAATAAATTAGATAAGGAAGGAAATGTAATTAGAAATAAGGCTAGATTGATAGCACAAGGATGTAATCAAGAAGATGGAATAGATTTTGATGAGACTTATGCACCAGTAGCTAGATTAGAAGCCAGTAGATTACTATTGGCCTATGCATGCTTTATAAATTTTAAATTATTTCAAATGGATGCAAAGAGTGTATTTTTGAATAGTTTTCTATCTAAAGAAGTTTTTGTCGAACAACCACCAAGTTTTATTGATCACACATTTCCAAATCATGTTTTCAAATTGAATAAAGCTTTGTATGGTCTAAAACAGGCACCTAGAGCCTGGTATGACAGACTAAGTAAGTTTTTAATTGCAAATAATTTTATAAGAGGTAGTGTTGACACCACACTATTTATTCAAAGAAAAGATAATGATATCTTAGTTGTTCAAATCTATGTTGATGATATTATGTTTGGATCTACTGATGAATCTTTGTGTCAAGACTTTGCTAAGCTAATGCAGAGTGAATTCGAGATGAGCTTGATGGGTGAGCTGAGTGACTTCCTCGGGCTTCAAATCAAATAATCTAAGGAAGGTATCCTGATTAACCAAGCCAAATATATCAAAGAGACTATCAAGAAGTTTGGCATGGAATCAAGCAAAGAAATTGGAACACCCATGAATCCTGCATGTAGACTTGATAAAGATGAGAATGGCACAAATGTTGATCAAAAGCTGTACAGAGGTATGATCGATTCTTTACTTTATTTGACAGCTAGTAGACTTGATATTTTATTTAGTGTTTGTATATGTGCACGTTTTCAATCTAATCCAAAAGAGTCACACATTATAGAAATTAAAAGAATCGTTAAGTATCTTAAAGGCACATGCAATCTAGGTTTATGGTACTCTAAGCACACATCTTTGAAATTAATTAATTATTCTGATACAGATTACGGAGGCTGTAAAATTGATAGAAAAATCATAAGTGGCACCTATCAATTTCTAGGTGTTAACTTGATTTCATGGCACTGTCGTAAACAAACTCTGTAGCACTGTCTACTACTGAGACAGAATATGTGGCTGCGGGGAGTTGTTGTGCTCAAGTGCTATGGATCAAGCAATAACTAAAAGATTATGGTGTTGTCCAATCTAAAATTCCTATTAAATGTGATAACACTAGTGCTATTAACTTATCCAAAAATCCAATTCAGCATTCTCGAACTAAGCACATAGAAATTAGACATTATTTCATTCGAGATCATGTTTTAAATAATGTTGTTGAATTAGAATTTGTACCTACTGAAGATCAACTTGCTAACATTTTTACTAAACCCTTTAGTCAAGATAGATTTGAGAAGATTAGAGGCGAATTAGGCCTGTGTGACCCCTTCTGAATATTTTTGACCTAATTTCTCAAAAATAAGAAAAAATTATCTAGACAATTCAAATTTTCTTCTAGATCTAATGGCAACCTATTTTAGTGATAAGAATCCCTTAGAAATTAATTTTACCTGTTTTCAAGTTTTGGGCTGAATTTTGGCTCTAGCCGACTCGAGTCACCAGGTGGCTCGGCGAGCCGACTTGAGAGTCAGGCCAAGGGTTTTTAAATAGGGTTCTATAGGTTTGAAATCACTATTTATTTCCTTATTTCTTACTTTCCCTTAGCCGACTCCTCTCTCTAACCTAGGAAAAGCTCCTAGAACACTTCCTAAACCCTCCAAAATCCTAATCTAAGCTAAATGGCTCCTCGAAAGGCCGTAGCCAAGAAACCTAGGAGAGTGGTTCGGTCAGTGGCAGAGGAGAGAAGGACAAAGCGATGCTTGGATACTTCAAATCTGGAAGAGGAACATCAATTAGAGCATGAAGAAGAGCTAGAGGCACCAAGGCAAGTAATTTTAATGGGAAATAGACAAGTTACATCGGGTAGATCCATAGATTTCAATTACCTAGAATAAGAGCATTTGCACATTGGTGATTGGTTGGTTAAACAGGGTTGGAAAGATTTTTGTATGCTCAATATTCCCACTTATCCAAACCTTGTTAGGCAATTTTTTGAGAACATGTCCTTAGGTGCATTTCACATTGAAGGTACGGTGAAGGGTAAGCATATTGAAATCAGTGAATAGAAGTTGTCTAGTATTCTTCATATACCAAAAGAAGGTGAAAGCTACCTTGTGTTGAAGGACAAGCAAAAGACTTTGAGATTGGTACTTGAGAGGACAAATGTAAAGGGTGTTATTCATGTCAATGCAAACTAATTGTCTTTAGAGATGAGATTATTGCACAACATTATTAGTCGTATCTTTTTGCCCCAAACGGGGAGGTTTGACTGGGTTAGTGAGCATGACCTAGTCTTTTTAAGATGCTTGGTTGAAGGGGAGGCCCTCAATTTGCCAATCATTATATTATCACAGATGAGGGTGGCTGCTCGGAGGGCATGAGCATGTCTTCCATACGGGATGGGATTTACACTTTTATTTCAGGATGCCCTAGTTGATTTGTCTGGAGAGGACAGTAGAACACTTTTACACACGGACAGATACAACTTGAAATCTCTGACCCGGATAGGATTTATTAAAGTTGAGGGTCACTGGATTAGGAAGAGCTGAGTCTTCTAGTGACTCATTCAAAGGATGACTCTGATGAGGATGCTCAAGGAGCACAGGGACATGGTGCAGAGATAGAGACACATGTTGACGAGGCTAGATACTCAAAGCAAGCTCCTACTACTCCTCGTTCACTTGTTAGAGGATCAATAGCTGTTGGACCGGATGCTGATGACCGATTACAGCATGAACTGGACGAGATCTCGAGTCTTCATAGAGGGAGATCAAAGACTGATGCCAAGATATCTGCACTTCAGTCAGAGATGCACCAGGGCTTCAAGGATATCATGACAATTCTTAGATAGCTTACTGTAGCCAGCCAGTCTATACCGACTACTTCCACAACAGCACCTGACACTGGCACAGATTGCAGGCAGAGACAGGCAGCACACTTCAGTGATATTCCTTCAGAGGCCACTCCTGCTGAGGCTGAGGTTGGTACCGAGATTTCAGGATCTGATATTGGAGAAACTCTAGCTACAGAGATATTGTCTACCACCAGCACTCTGGCCTTGTCTTTTGATCCTCCTACTGTCAAACCCACTCCTATTGTCATTTTCTTTGAGTCTAAAGTTAAAGTCAAAGCCAAAAACAAAACCTCTAGACTACTACACCTGTTAGGACTAGACTCAGGGACCTTAGGCCTATGTTTCCTAAGTTTAGATCTGCTCTTGGCATTTTAGAGGTCGGTTCCTCCTCTAGTGAGGAAGACCATAGTGATGATGATCCTAGTCCTTCCTTTTGATGTTTTAGTCTTTCATTTTGATATTTTTAGGACTTTATGTTTTCATGTTATGTTATTGTGATACTATTTTTGTCGTGCCGAGGCACTTTTGTACTGTATCACTTATGTACTGACACCTTCATATATATATATGAATTTTTATGCACGTCTTTTTATGATACACATTGTGAATGGCTTTCTGTGAATGTATGTTCTCCTATTCTATATACCTTTTGTTGATGACAAAAAGGGGGAGAAGGAAGAAAATATGAATTGGCATGAAAATGTGAATAAAATGTGTATGAATGTGAATATGAAAATATATGAAAATTTGATGAAAATATGAAGAAATGTTATTGCAATAGTAAGGGGGAGCTTATGTTAAGTTTTTGTTAAGTTTCCATGAAATTTACTTCAAATACTAGCTCATTTTGTGAAGTTTCGATACGCAATACTTTTGATACATTATATTTCGATACATCATGTTTCGATACTTAATGCATATATGATACTCTTGATACATTGTATCGATACACATGATACTTTGTGTTGATAGTTTTTAACTTTATTATACATATGATACATTGTGATACATTGTATTGATACCTTGATACTCAATTGGTTTGATATAAACTACGTCTAATATCATTTGATAATTATGAATATGATACACAGTAATTGCAAAGTGTTTTTAAATTCTATTCATGTCCAGTATTTTATCATCATCAAAAAGGGAAACATTGTTGACCCCTGGAATGATTTTGATGATCATAAAATATTGGAGCATGTATATGTTACTAATTCTTTCAATTACTTGAGAAGTTTTTGCAGGAAATTGGTTATCCTTAGTTTAAATTGGTTTTCAAATTGATTGAGAGGTAATTCAATTATGTATAGATTCTTATGTACTTTAAATTGTAAATGCCCTAATCTTTCAACTATGTAATCTTGTAAATGGGCTGTAAGATTATAAAATTGAGAATATATAGATTAGCTCTTGTTTGATTCAAGTGTTGAAGAGTTTTGGAGAAGTTTGAAGCATCAATTAAAGTTTTGGCAAGAGCTGACTCATGGATCAAGAGCCGATTCCTTATGGCACGGCACGAAGAAATTTTAGAGTTTTAGTATCTCGAGCTGACTCATGTCCCAAGAGCCAACTCATAGAAGAATACATGTTTCTAAAGTCTAAGATCTCAAGCCAACTCGAGCTCCAAGAGCCGACTTGTCCAGAGTTATGATTTTTTGGTGATTGAGACTTCGAGCCAACTCAAGGTATTTGTTGTTTTGAATTGATTGAAGGCACGAGCCGACTCCAGCTTAAAGAGCCGACTCTTACAAAAATTTTGTCTGGGCTGTCTGAGACTTTGAGCCGACTTGTCAACCTCGAGCCGACTCGAGTGACCGTTTTCTACACTCTAACTGCTAGTTGCTGAAAGTGATTTTTGAACTCCAATTCATCTCCAATTCTCTATATCTTTGTTTTCTCTCTAAGAATAGCAAGAGTCTATGTCTTAAGAGAGGGCTGAAGGTTTTTAGGTGAACCTTGTGAAAACCTAAGTTTAGGTTCTTGGTGATCCCGGTATAAAACCAAGTGTTAAGTTTTCTTTATTGATCCCGTTTAAAACCAAAGAAAGTTTTGATTTCTTTGGTAATCTCGGTAAAATCAAAGTGTATAGGTTTGGATTGTAATCCTGGTAAAACAATCCGACTGTATTTTGGTTGGGGGATATAGTAGAAATCCCGGGTAGTGCTTGGATAGTGGACGTAGGAGCCGATTGCTCCAAACCACTCTAAATCTCTTTGTATTTGTGTTTATGCTTACTTTAGCTTATTGCATTTACTTGATTACTTCCGCTTTGCATATTGCACCACAACACTAAAAGAATTTCAAAGTGCACATAATTGTGAAAAGTTTTTTAATCCCAATTCACCCCCCTCTTGGGAAGCCACCTGGGCAACAAATTGTATATAAATTCTTTAAATGAATAAAAGTTATTCTTTTGGCTGTTCATCACATGTGCATTTTTTTGAAAAGAACTCTTGTGTGATGGAGTTCTTAGAACTACATTATATTTGATACAGAGAGGATTATCGAGTAGTTCTTAAACTAGTTCGCAACCAAAGGTACATTGCTATAAGATGATGATGTATCAAGTGTAGGTTATTGTATGTCACATTGGTTGGCTGTCCTCTTAAGCAATGAGTGTAAAGACACTGATATGACATACAGGTGAAATGTATGATGTCTCACTGAACGTGACCATTTACAGAGCTCCCTTCTGCCAAAGGGTTGCTCGTGAAGGAATATGGGTATGTGTGTCCCTCAAACCTGAGGTCACTGATGCGTGTCGTAGTGCACCGATTTAGAACCTTAATTCCACTACTCTAAAGAGTAGAATAGCGGGAGTAAGGGTCGATCCCACAGAGACTTTGGGGTTATCTTGAAAAAGTATTTTCTTTTGACTTAAAATAAACTAAAATAAATTAGAACTAATGCAAGAATTAAATGCAATTAATAAATTTGTGAAAATAATTTAGATATGACCTATCTCAAGAGTACGGCTCGTATCCGTGGATCACGGCCCGTCCCTTAGGTATAGGTCAGTCAAAACTAATTCACTATGACTTACCTTAAACGACGCTAATCCAACATGACTCCAGCATGACTAAAATAAAAACAAGTAAACATGGATTAATATAAAGCAAATAAATTTTATTGCATAAAAATTGGAGTACAGAAAAAAAATAAAAATAAGGGAACAAGGGTCCCTTTCTCCCTTTTTATCCGACTCTAACTCTCTGTCACAGCAACAGGTGGAACTATGGACAGCAAGTGGAACCTCCCAAAAATTCCTCTCTCAGAAAAGAATCACCGAGGTATTTATAGCTGAAAAATACCGTGTCGGGTCCGTGTGGAAAGCGCGGTAATTTCTTCATCTCAATCCGATCACCTTATCTGATTTTTTTACGATCATCCCCATCTCAAAAATTAAATTCAAAAATTCTATCGCACAATCCCGCGTCCATTCAGCGTCGTCCGACATCTCTTCTCGTTCCGATGCTTCCTTGTTTTCGGACATCCTGGTCTGAGCGGCAGGGACGTTGTCAGCGGACGGCACTGCGACGTGCAACATGTGGCTGTGGAAGGGGAAGGGGCAGAGCTGCAGGTTGGGCGGAGAACGGAGGCAGCTTCGGGCACGGACGTGGCGCAGGAACGGCGAACATGGCTCGCATGCTGGGCGGCAGGGACGTGGACGCGGCATCGCGAACTTGGGCGGCAGGGCCGGCTGGGCGGCAGCGTGGCGGGCGGGGCGGCTACGGCGTGCACGCGGGCGTGGCAACAGGGCCGCGGCTTCGGCTGGGCGTGGCGCAGGGGTGGCAGAGGGGGCTGCGGCGGCTTGGGCGGCAGCGCGGACGGCTGGGGAGACGCGGCGTGGGCTGATTTGGGCGGCGAGCTCGGCGGACACGCGGCTCGGGCGGACTTGGGCGGCAGCATGGCCGTGGGCATGGCGCAGGGGCGTTGCGGACGGCTGGGCGGCATGGGCTGGTTGCTCGCGGCTTGCGGCGCAGGGGCGGACGAGCAGCATGGCCGTGGGCGTGGGCAGAGGGCGGACGGCGCGGCGGCGGCGTGGCTCGCGTGGGCGACGGCAGCAGGCTTGGAGCTTGGGCGGAGCCGACTTCCGGCCATTTTCCGGCCGAACGGAAGCTCTCCGGCCGGCGGGAAGGTTACCGGCGGCTTCGGCGGCGCCGGGGGAAGCTCTCCGGCGAGTTTCGGCACGATCGGAGCACGGTGGTCCACGGCTCCGCCCGTGGACCGGCAGCAATGGCTGCCGTGGACCGGCAGCTCATGCGGTGGACCATTGAGCCGGTCCACCGTGAGCCAAACCAAAAGGATTTTAAGGACGCTCCAAAAATCGTGCGGCTCTGAAATCCGTGCTAAAACCTTCTAAAATCCATTTCGGGCCCGTTTGAAGTCCGAATTACATTCCGTTTGCGTCGTTGGACTCCTAAAATCAAGATCTACACGTTTATGGAGTCAATTCCTGCAAAGTATCACAAAAAGTATCAATTTTAATCAAATAAAGTTGGATTAATTTTCATTATTCTAATGTCTAACACACTCCCCAACTTAAACTTTGCTCGTCCTCGAGTAAAGGAAATGGATGAGTCTTGTGTACTAAGATGGTCCATGAAATGAAAATTATCGTACTAACCCTAAAATCAAAGGATACATGGTTAGACTATTAAAAAGGTACTTCATTGGATTACCAATTCCACCCATTTAGTAGTAGAATAAAGTCCATAGAAGTTTTAAGAGTTTTTTCGTTCCCAACTTTCTATCTCACTATCTAAATCTTCCAACTTAGTTTGGTTTTGATGCAATATTTATTTAGTCCCCTTTTTCTTTTTTTTTTTTTTTTTTTTTTTTAATGTAAAGTCAGTGTAATGTCCTGACACCTTGCTTTCTAATTAACCCTTGTAGCGAGCTTTAAACCAATGACTCCCAAACCAGTTGGCTTTAGGGCATTAGGTGTAAAACACCCCTCGGGCTTATGACTCGAGTTAAAAAGGCTAAGTCAAGACTAACTCTACGAAAGATTTCGTTACATCCTCACCTTTTGACGCGAACAACAACGCTTACTTAGGCGAAGGGGTCCGGTTACTCAGTGAGAGATGCTAAAAATCTTTATTAACCTCAGAAATTTTTAACTGGGGACTTTTTATAATGCATATACCAAAATAAGTAAGATTCATTATTAAGATCAATAGGCCGAAGGGTCTGGAATTACTCTTCTAAAATTTTTTGGACTACACTCTACCACTTATAAGGTTTTCTTGATAAATCATCCCTCAGTATCTCTAAAATTTTCTAAACCATTAATCACTCCTCATTTAGTGAGCTTGATTTTTTTTTTTTTTTTTTTTTTTCAATTCGAGACGAATTCTTGTACACAAAACTAATTAAAATTTTACTCGAGGATTTGATTTGATTTAATTAATTACCTCACCCCCCAATTTAATTTCCATTGTCCCTAATGGAAGAGAATATTAATAACTAAATGGCATGGAAGGATACAACCTGGTAGGGTATGGAATTGGACATCCTTCTATCATCATGTTCCCGCAATCTTCTTTATTCTATCATCATGTTCCCGCAATCTTCTTTCATTACTCCATTTATTCTAAAAATAAAGAACTAGAAGTTAAAATATGAACTAAGGAAAGAGCTGGGCTGCCTCCCAGGAGCGCTAAGTTTAACGTCTTCAGCCAGACTAAGTTCATCATCACAGCAACACTGGTTGTTCAAGATCAAGAGTTTCAACAACTTCTCCATCACTGATTCCTTCAATATACGGTTTCAACCGCTGGCCATTCACCTTAAAAACATTCCCTTGCTTAGGATCCTTAAGTTCAACAGCTCCATGGGAAAATACTTGAGTTACTACAAAAGGTCCATCCCATCGTGAGCGGAGTTTTCCAGGAAAAAGACGTAACCTAGAGTTGTAGAGCCACACTTTTTGATTAGGCTCAAATGATTTTCTATTAATGAATTTGTCATGATAAGCCTTCGTTCGAGCCTTGTAAATTTTCGAACTCTCATATGCTTCATTTCGTAACTCTTCCAACTCACTTAACTGAAGTTTTCTATGGAAACTTGCATTCTTCATATCAAAATTAAATTGCTTGATAGCCCAAAATGCACGGTGTTCCAATTCAACAGGTAGGTGACAAGCCTTTCCAAACACTAACCGGTACGGAGACATTCCTAGAGGGGTCTTGAAAGCAGTTCGGTAAGCCCATAAAGCATCATCCAAACGTGCGGACCAATCTTTCCTATCGGGTTTTACCGTTTTCTCAAGAATGTGCTTGATCTCTCTATTCGAAACTTCTACCTAACCACTAGTCTAAGGATGGTATGGTGTGGCTACTTTATGGGTAATTCCATACTTTTTCATCAGTGCGTCAAAGTGTCTATTTGTGAAATGTGCACCTCCATCACTAATAATGGCCCTTGGGCACCCAAATCGACTAAAGATGTTATGCTGAATGAACTTGATCACAACTTTGTGATCATTAGTTCGAGTTGCCACAGCTTCAATCCATTTCAAAACATAATCGACTGCTACCAAAATGTACTCAAATCCAAAGGAAAGAGGAAATGGTCCCATAAAGTCAATACCCCAAACATCAAAAATTTCAACAACTAAAATGGGGTTTAGGGGCATCATATCTTTTCATGAAATATTCCCCCTTTGTTGACACTTGAGACAATTACGGCCAAATTCGTGTGCATCTTTAAAGAGAGTTGGCCAATAAAATCCACTTTGCAGCACCTTTACTGCAGTTTTTCTCCCACTAAAGTGTCCCCCACATGCAAGAGAATGACAAAAATTAAGTATACTCTTGAATTCACTCTCAGGGACACATCGCCTTATCACTTGATCTGGACAGTGTTTAAACAATTCAGGTTCCTCCCAAAAGTAATATTTGATTTGCAAAAAGAACCTATCTTTTTCTTGTTGTGACCAGTATGGAGGAACTTGCCCTGTTACCAGATAATTCACAATATGGGCAAACCAGGGGAGATTACTGGTAGAAGAAATTGAGAATAGCTGCTCATCAGGAAACCTATCTCCAATAATTTCCTTGTTGTATTCTACTAAGATCCTAGAAATGTGATCTGCTACCATATTTTTGGAACCTTTCTTATCCAAAATTTCTAAGTCAAATTCCTGTAACAAAAGGATCCATCGAATCAGTCTAGGCTTTGTATCCTTTTTGGATAGCAGATGTCTTAATGCAGCATGATCAGAGTAAACTAGGACCTTAGACCCTAATAAATATGATCGAAATTTTTCTAGGATAAATACAACTGCTAGTAATTCTTTCTCAGTAGTGGTATAGTTCATTTGTGCATCTGAAAGAGTTTTACTAGCATAGTAAATTACATGGGGTTCCCTATTGAGCTTCTGTCCTAAAACAGCTCCTACAGCATAATCAGAAGCATCACACATGATTTCAAATGGCAGAGTCCAATCTGGGGGCTTGATGATAGGTGCAGTGGTCAAAGCAGTTCGAAGAATGTCAAAAGCGGTCAAACATTCTTTACTAAAATCAAAGGACTTGTCTTTGGCAAGTAAATCACACAATGGTCGAGAGATTTTGCTGAAATCCTTGATGAATCGTCTATAAAAACCAGCATGGCCAAGGAAGGATCGTACTTGTCTAACCGAGGTCGGGGGAGGTAATTTCGAGATTAATTCAACCTTAGCCTTATCAACCTCAATCCCTCGCTCAGAAACAATGTGTCCGAGTACAATTCCCTCACGAACCATAAAATGGCTCTTCTCCCAACTTAAGACTAGGTTGGTTTCTATACAGCGTTTCAATACCTTAGCCAAATTATGGAGACAGTCCTCGAATGAAGATCCAAAAACAGAAAAATCATCCATAAACACTTCAAGGAAATGACCAACCATATCAGAGAATAAGGCCAACATACATCGTTGAAAGGTGGCTGGTGCATTACAGAGACCAAAAGGCATACGCCTGAATGCAAACGTTCCAAAAGGGCAAGTAAAGGTGGTCTTTTCTTGGTCTGCAGGAAATACTGGAACCTGGTTGTATCCTGAATATCCATCTAGGAAGCAAAAGAAACTCTGCCCTGCTAGTCGTTCTAGAATTTGATCAATAAAAGGCAGAGGGAAATGATCTTTCCTAGTAACGGCATTCAGTTTCCGGTAATCTATACACACTCTCCAACTAGTGGTTGCTCGGGTAGAAATTGACTCACCCTTTTCATTCTGAATGACAGTAATACCTGACTTTTTAGGTACTACCTGAGTTGGGCTGACCCATTGGCTATCCGAAATTGGATAAATAATACCGGCATCCAACCATTTAACCACTTCTTTTTTAACAATTTCTTGCATGTTTGGATTTAGCCTCCGTTGCATGTCCCTATGTGGTTTAGCTTCTGCTTCACAGTGAATGTGGTGCATGCAAACAGAAGGGTCAATTCCCTTAAGATCAGCTATTGTCCATCCAATTGCCTCTTTATGTTCCCTAAGTACATTCATCAATTTTTGTTCCTGATCAGAGGTCAAAGTAGATGCAATGATTACCGGAAGGGTATCATTGGATCCAAGAAAAGAATACTTTAACTTATCAGGAAGAGGCTTCAATTCCAGATAGGGTGGTGCTTCTAAGGATGGCACTAAAGGGCTTGATTGAGTCGGTAATGATTCAAATTTCACAGTCCAAGGAGGAATGGTACTAAACTTGGGTGGCTCTAACAAAGCATTCACTTCATCATCAATATCAAAATCGTCAGTTCCTAAATGTGTCAAACATGCTTGCAAGGGATCCGAATTAAGCAACAAAGGAAGATTCCTATCTACTACTTCTTCTATCATGTTTACTTCATTATGATCATAAGAGGGTGGTCCTTGGCATGCATTAAAAATATCCAACCGCATTTTCTTATTCCCAAAAGAGACGTCCATAACCCCTGTTCTGCAATTTATGCAAGCATTAGCGGTAGCTAGGAAAGGTCTTCCAAGAATGATGGGTATCTGACTAGGGTTACCGCTAGATTCCATGTCCAAAACAAGAAAATCAACCGGGAAGTAGAACTCATCTACTTTTATCAACACATCCTCGAGCATTCCACGGGGTGCCTTGACGGACCGATCAGCTAACTGTAAGGTCACCATCGTGGGTTTTAATTCTCCAAATTTAAACAAATCATACATTGATCCTGGAAGAAGGTTTACACTCGCACCTAAATCTAACAAGGCTTTCTTGATTGTAAGGTCCCCTATGACACAAGAGATAATTGGGGTACCTGGGTCTTTGAGTTTAGGTGGAGCTATTTGCTGAAAAACTGAGCTGGCTTGCTCAGTTAAGAGGATTTTCTTAGGGATATGTGCCTTAGATTTTCGTTTTTAAGTGCACAAATCCTTAAGAAATTTGGCATAAGCCGGTACTTGCTTGATGGCATCGAGGAGAGGTAAATTGATTTGGACTTGCTTGAATAATTCAAGCATCTCATTCATTTTTAAATTTTTCTTATCCAATGGTAAAGGTGACTCCAAAGCACTAGGGAATGGAGCCTTAGGTACGGGTGCTTTACCAATGGATTCCTTCTCCTCTTCATTCTTTTTCTCTGGCTTAGCCAGCTCTACTTCTTGGGTCGGGTCAGGTTGATCTAATGTTTTTCCACTTCTTAAGGTGATAACAGATTTAGCGTGTTCAGGAAAATTTTCAGGCCCAGTGGAACTCTCAGCCATGTATTGACCCTTGGGATTGATAATGGGCTGGCTAGGAAACTTACCCTCTTCTCTCCGATTGAAAGCTATAGCTAGCTGACCTATCTGAGTCTCTAGCTTGGCAATGGATTGGGTATGGGAGTGAAGGATTTGGGTATTCATGTTCAGCCCTTCCTTCAAAGTTTGAAGGATCTTTTCTTGAAAGGAAGGATCAAGATTGTTCGACGGAGGTTGTGGAGGCTGTGGGGCATTTTGATATTGAGGAAATTGCATGCTTTGAAATTTGGTCACCTGATTGTTTGGCCTAACAGAAAAATTGATTCCGGGTTGGGGTTTCCAAGAAAAATTCGGGTGATTGCGCCAGCCGGGATTGTATGTGTTCGAATAAGGATCGTTTCCTGGTCTAGGAGCCATTCGGGTTTGAGCTTGATGAGCTTGCTCCTGAAGAAGCTCAGGAAATTGGTAAGCTGATGGACAATCACCTAAGGTATGGGTGGAACTCGAGCAGATAATACAGACTTCATGAGTAGGATGAGATGAGGAGGAATTATTTCCAGCTTGCAAAAGTTGTTCGAGCTTCTGAGAAAGCTCATCAACCTTGCTGTAGATGTCTACAGCACGACCAACTTCATACATACCTCCTCTCTTAGGTTCTACAGGTCCTGGGGGAGGATCTCTACGGGCAGCTGACATATGATGTAGAGAATTTTCACTTAACGTTTCAAACAACTGCCATGCCTCATGTTCATTTTTAAGCATGAACGTTCCTCCACATGAGGCATCCACCATTTGCCGGTGCCTTTCTGACAAACCGTCATAGAAGCACTGGACTAATTGCCATTTGGGTATGGCATGGTGAGGGCATTTTCTAATTAGCTCTTTCAATCTCTCCCAGGTTTCATGAAACATTTCTCCATCTAATTGGGAAAAACTAGTAATGGCTTTTCTTATTTGATTCGTCTTTCCTATGGGAAAATATTTCTTAAGGAACTCCCTCTGTAGTTGATCCCAAGTTGAAATTGTCACGGTGTCTAGGGAATTCAACCAATATTTAGCTTTATCTTTCAGAGAAAAAGGGAATAACCTAAGCCTTAAAGCATCGTCAGAGAAATTTTGGATCTTAACAGTGGAACAGATTTCTAGAAATTCATCTAGATGTTTATATGGGTCTTCAGTCGCAAGTCCATAAAAAGAGGGTAACATCTGAATCACACTGGACTTGATTTCATACTGAATGGCATCTACAGGGGGTACTTGGATACAAGGTGAATAAGTGTATTTTGAAGGAGTGAAGTACTCCTTCGGCGGAGGGTCAATTCCTTGATTAGGATCCATAGTACCTGGGCTGGTTGCTCTACTGGAGCCTTCGATTTTCGGATCTAGGGATATATGTTTAGGTTCTCGAAGTCGGCGCCTAGAATATACTAACATACACCCTCCCTTCTAAAGCAAACAGCAGTAAAAGATTTTTTTTATTTATTTTTTTTTTAATTGGAAAGTAGAAGAATGAGAAGAGGTCTAAAGAGAAGTTCCTAAGAGAGTCCTAAACTAGAGAAAAGAAAGTTAATTAATTAAATTTTTTTTTTTAATCAAACAAGTAAAACAAATCAAAATCACTATCCTAGGGTTAACCTGGATCTAGACAGCTCCTAACTGATCCAAGGTTACCTTCGAGCACTCCAAGCCCAAGATCAATTAACTGACTTGGCCAGGTAAGTGTAAGGTGGGTGAAGGTTCCCTTATCGCTTGTCTTAGACACCAATTATAAATTGGCCAGGTAAGCGAAACCAACTCACTTCCCTTCGGGCTCTAGTCCCTGAACCACTTTCCTTAGACACCAAGGAATTAAATGATCTGAACCCGGTCCAACTCTAGGGTTTCCTTGTCCTATTGAGCTCGAAATCCTTAGGGTTGACGTCTAATTAATTTTAAAATTAAAGGCTTGGGTCAATGCAGATGCTGGATTGATGATTTGTGGGCTAAGGAAGGGTATTGATCTCCCCACCTTATCTGGTTAATGGGTTGTGCCCTTAAGATATATTATGAAATTATGAAATGCAACAGCTAAGGTGTCCAAAAAGTTATAAACAAACAAAATTAAACTTAATTTTTTTTTTAATTTTGATGATTAAGTATCTGATCCTAATAAATTATGAAATGTCTGTGTAATATTTTTTTGGTTTTGCAAAAAAAATAAATTTACCTAAGTGAATCTAAAATTTTTTTGTGTTCAACCTTTTTGTACCCTAGGACAACCATTCAACATAACCTCCCAGTTATGCCAGGGCAACCTTATGTCAGGGCACTCAAGATCGAAAATTGAAAATTTGAATGTAAAATTTTGAAAATTGAATTTTTTTTTTTTTTTTGGATTTTTAAATTGTTGATTATATATTTTTTTTTTTCAGAATAACGCCGAAAGTCCCCGGCAACGGTGCCAAAAATCTGATGCGTGTCGTAGTGCACCGATTTAGAACCTTAATTCCACTACTCTAAAGAGTAGAATAGCGGGAGTAAGGGTCGATCCCACAGAGACTTTGGGGTTATCTTGAAAAAGTATTTTCTTTTGACTTAAAATAAACTAAAATAAATTAGAACTAATGCAAGAATTAAATGCAATTAATAAATTTGTGAAAATAATTTAGATATGACCTATCTCAAGAGTACGGCTCGTATCCGTGGATCACGGCCCGTCCCTTAGGTATAGGTCAGTCAAAACTAATTCACTATGACTTACCTTAAACGATGCTAATCCAACATGACTCCAGCATGACTAAAATAAAAACAAGTAAACATGGATTAATATAAAGCAAATAAATTTTATTGCATAAAAATTGGAGTACAGAAAAAAAATAAAAATAAGGGAACAAGGGTCCCTTTCTCCCTTTTTATCCGACTCTGACTCTCTGTCACAGCAACAGGTGGAACTATGGACAGCAAGTGGAACCTCCCAAAAATTCCTCTCTCAGAAAAGAATCACCGAGGTATTTATAGCTGAAAAATACCGTGTCGGGTCCGTGTGGAAAGCGTGGTAATTTCTTCATCTCAATCCGATCACCTTATCTAATTTTTTTACGATCATCCCCTTCTCAAAAATTAAATTCAAAAATTCTATCGCACAATCCCGTGTCCATTCAGCGTCGTCCGACATCTCTTCTCGTTCCGATGCTTCCTTGTTTTCGGACATCCTGGTCTGAGCGGCAGGGACGTTGTCAGCGGACGGCACTGCGACGTGCAACGTGTGGCTGTGGAAGGGGAAGGGGCAGAGCTGCAGGTTGGGCGGAGAACGGAGGCAGCTTCGGGCACGGACGTGGCGCAGGAACGGCGAACATGGCTCGCATGCTGGGCGGCAGGGACGTGGACGCGGCATCGCAAACTTGGGCGGCAGGGCCGGCTGGGCGGCAGCGTGGCGGGCGGGGCGGCTACGGCGTGCACGCGGGCGTGGCAACAGGGCCGCGGCTTCGGCTGGGCGTGGCGCAGGGGTGGCAGAGGGGGCTGCGGCGGCTTGGGCGGCAGCGCGGACGGCTGGGGAGACGCGGCGTGGGCTGATTTGGGCGGCGAGCTCGGCGGACACGCGGCTCGGGCGGACTTGGGCGGCAGCACGGCCGTGGGCGTGGCGCAGGGGCGTTGCGGACGGCTGGGCGGCATGGGCTGGTTTCTCGCGGCTTGCGGCGCAGGGGCGGACGAGCAGCATGGCCGTGGGCGTGGGCAGAGGGCGGACGGAGCGGCAGCGGCGTGGCTCGCGTGGGCGACGGCAGCAGGCTTGGAGCTTGGGCGGAGCCAACTTCCGGCCATTTTCCGGCCGAACGGAAGCTCTCCGGCCGGCGGGAAGGTTGACGGCGGCTTCGGCGGCGCCGGGGGAAGCTCTCCGGCGAGTTTCGGCACGATCGGAGCACGATGGTCCACGGCTCCGCCCGTGGACCGGCAGCAATGGCTGCCGTGGACCGGCAGTTCATGCGGTGGACCATTGAGCCGGTCCACCGTGAGCCAAACCAAAAGGATTTTAAGGACGCTCCAAAAATCGTGCAGCTCTGAAATCCATGCTAAAACCTTCTAAAATCCATTTCGGGCCCGTTTGAAGTCCGAATTACATTCCGTTTGCGTCGTTGGACTCCTAAAATCAAGATCTACACGTTTATGGAGTCAATTCCTACAAAGTATCACAAAAAGTATCAATTTTAATCAAATAAAGTTGGATTAATTTTCATTATTCTAATGTCTAACAGTCACCATGGTAGCTTGCAAGCAACTCACTATACTTTGGTACTGAACTACCTGGATTTCTAATTCAATAATGCAAAGTTTTTGGATACAATCAAGTACTTATGGAGCAATGGTGGATCAAGATGGGATTGATCCTTCCAAATAGTTTGGAGTGAATGACTCACTATATCTCAATTTAGAAAAACCTTGGTCAGGATAGTTTTTATGAGGAGTCACAGAACTTGTAAGGTTGAGACATGATTTGGATGTACTAAATTAGAGTTGACAGTCAAACCCTAGATCATCCAGAGCATTATGAGGTCAAAGGGATAAATTATACGATAACCATTTTCCAGAGATTCTATAGAGTTGCTATACATCTTCGACCTATCCAGACATCGGGTATCATTACTAGATGATGACTTTGACTGGTACTAGAAACGTTCTAGTGCTACTGGCTTAGGTTCGAACCTATGGGGTCAGACACCATAGGGGTTTCTACCTGATCTAAAGGCCAATTGATGTTTGAGAATCATTTAGCATCACTATGGGGTCAATATGATTGACCATGACCCAAATGTCGACACTTCCATAAGTTGACACTTGGCTGTGACGAGGATTTTTCACTAATTTGATTAGTGAATTTTTGGAGGACTTGTTTGCAATATGATTGCAATCTGATGGGTCAAGCCAAATTTGATTCGGCTTAGGATCAAATTAGATTTAATTTGTCATGCTCACTTTCCTTTAAAAGATTCAAATTTGAATCTTGAATTCAAATTTCAAATCTTGGTTGAAATTGGCTCCAAGGCTTTTTATGGAATGTATTATTTGGAATGCAGATTTTCTCCCATATAAACCTAGAGCTAATTTCGTTCAACCCTTAACCCACTCCCCCAATCACTCCTCCTTCCATATCTCTCTTCCTCTTTGATGCTACTATAAATAGGTGTCTTTGTAGGGGCAACAGAGTTAGTTGAGGTTGACTTTTGCTGGGCTTTTCTTAGAGAGGGAGGGAAGGTATCCTTAGAATGGGGTTTGAGAGGATTTGGATTTTGGATGTGAGCCAACCTAGCAATCAAGCTAGGATTTGGGAAGAAAGAGTTAGTTGGGAAGGGTTCCACTTCTACTTCTCCCTATTGTTCCCCAACCAGATTTTTCAACGGCTTCAAGAATGTCTTGCAGATCCAAGGAAGGAAAAGATTGGCCTCAAGGATCCTAAGGAGCTAGCACTCCAAGGGAGTTGATTGGGATCGAGCCCTGGTGTGATCTACCCGTAGAGGCCAAATATTTATGTGGCTCAGCGGCTCTTCATCACCTGCATCCAAAGGTTAAAGGTAATGTACCCTTTCCTTTTTTTTGCTCTTGATATCTCTACATGTACTTTTATTATGTCGGATCCTGTTGCGGGCAGATTGGTAGATCGACTTAATCGATCTACCAAGTCTTCCACTGTACTGTACTTTAAAATAGTTTTAAAATATAGTCTGTCTGCCTGCTATGCCATTTAAACTTTTATTAGTATCAGAGCCAAGTTGCTGTAGCATAATAATAGTAGAATGTTAAGATATCATTAGCTTTTCTCATAAAGTACTTGGGATAAGGTGGATTCTCCATGGCCATCCGGTCATAGGAGAAAAGTATGGTTTAAAGGCCATCACTTCCCATTCAATGGGGTTCTCCTATGGAGTGTAGGGATGTCGCTGTGTCATGACCTTATGAAGAAGAAAGTGAAAAATTTGATAGGTTAAAATAGTTTTAATCTATGGATGTTTTATCTAAAAACTTTGAATAGTTCAAGTAAAATGTATGAATTTGAAGTCACTATTTTCTATCCCGGCAGATGAGCCGACTCGACCCCTACTCGAGCTGACTCATTTCTGCAGACAGAATAGTCTGTCTGTTCTGTGTTCTGGATGAGCCGACTCAACCCCTGCTCAAGCCGACAAATATAAATTGAATTTATTTAAATTTATGAAGATTATTGAACTTAATTAAGAATTAAGTTACCTTGAATGACAAAGTGATCCAAGAATATGATTCAAAGACTCTAAGTCATTTCAATAACCTTTAAGGGTCATGGTTTAGCTTCAATTAGATCCTTAATTTGGTTAGACCTAAGTATAGATGAATGGATCAAATAAAGAACTAATCTAGTCAAATGTTTAGGATTTCTTCTCTATAGATCTTTTTAATAGTTAGATTGATTAGTCCATAAATCTAAATGGACCTGATTTGTGGCTCAGTGGTCAGCCCGAGTCTTTAAGCTAGTCTAATCGAGTCTGATGAACCAATTGGTGTCTAAGATAAGTATGAGATTTGATCATGGTTTTAATGGGACTACATCTTACTTGGCCAACTCGGTTGGTATCTAGGTAAGACGATTAATGGCGGAACCCATCCTATGATCTCACTTACCGGGCAAATGTGGTCAATCAGAATTGATTGGGTATCTCACTGACTCGTGTTAACCCATGTCACCTAAGGTTAATCAATCTTGACTGATTTTAGGTGCCCATGGATCATTAGTTTCTGAAACCCTCTTTTATGACTAATGTAGTCAGTGGGAAGTTGACCATATCTTCTTATATATTTTATCAGTCACATTAAAGTTAAACCCTTTAAATTATTAGGTCCATAAAAGGATGAAGTTATGGGGATAACTAAGTCCTAGACTCCCATTAAGTGGAATAATAATGGATCCAATAGTTAGGTGTTCATCGGTAGATCCAAAGATCGGGTGTTCATCGGGCTATTGGAATTACCATTCCTAATATGATGGCTCAGTACGACTCTCTTAATGATGGTCAGGTGGGCTGACCAAAGTCGGGCTTGACTATTCATTGGTTGGAAGCATTGAATTTTGTCATGTTAATGGTTGGACCTAACCGGGACCTTCAATAGGAGGCCCAAAGGTCGATTGAAGAGCACCTTGGGAAAAAATCTAAATACTAGAAGTTACTTAGAGAAGTAATCGGTTAAAGAATCTACCTTTAGATATGCATAGGTGCGCCAGCCAAACTCAGGCTCATGTGTTATATATTGGGTTCTAGTACCCACTAAGGAATTAAAGTAATTCCTCGGATTAGAGGTAGAGGCTACCAGTCTGAACAAAATAGTGGGAGGGCCTTTAGACTAAAGTTTGTCTTTGGGTTAATAATTCATATACACTAATAAGTTTTGATTTTCCTTTCAGATGTCTACCAACTTGTCACTCCGATCTCTTCTTGATAATGAGAAGCTCATGGGTCCCAACTTCGATAGCTGGTATCGAAGGCTCAAGATTGTCCTAGAGCTTGAACGGATCTTATATGTGATATCGGATCCAACACCTAAAATCCTTGCTCCTAATGCTTAGGGTTCCATCAGAGACATTTATCAGAAGTGGCTCTCTGATAGGACCACTGTTTGATGCATCATGTTGGCAGTGATGAACGATGACTTCAGTCATAAATTCAAGAAAGCCCAGCCAGAGATCTTTCAAAAGTTGAAGGAGTCCTTCGGTACACCAGATGATATTGAGAGGTACAGGGTCTCCTGTGCTATATACAACGCGTGGATGCTTGATGGGGCCTCAGTCACTGATCATGTATTATACATGATTGAGATGATTGAGTGCTTGGATAAGCTCGGATGTCCCTTGTATGAACAGCTCGAGAAAGATACGATAATAAATTCCCCGCCCTCTTCTTATCTAGACTTTCTCGATCATTTTAGAATGAATAAGCCTGTAGTTAACTATCACGATCTATTGGGGTTATTACAGACTTGTGAGAAAGACCACCAACTCAATAAAGGGGTGGTAAATCTAGTGGGAGGATCCTCTGCAGGGCATCATCCCTTTGAGAAAGAAAAAAAGAGAAATAAAGGGAAGAAGGTGCAAAATGCTTCTGGGCCCAATTAGGTCAAGAAGGTTGAAGGCTGATAAGAGCCAGGCGAAGTGCCTCTTCTGTAAGAAGCAATGTCATTGGAAGAGGAATTGTCCTCTTTATATTGCATCCCTTGACTCGAACAGGTCCAAGAAGAAGAAGCAGCAGGGCAGTGCTGGACAAGGTATTTATATAATAACACCTTATAGTTTCTCTATCTACGATACTACTAACTAGGTATTAGATACTAGAAGTCCAATTCATATTTTCAATTCTTTGTAGGAACTTCAAGTTAGTAGGAGATTCGACGATGGTGAGAGATCCTTGAATATGGGAAATGGAAGCCAAGTTCTAGCCTAGCGTTAGGAACCCTCAAATTAGTTTTTGAGTCTTGTACAATCATTTTGAATGAGTATCAATATTGTTCGTCTTTCATTTTGAATGTCATTTCTGTAGGCCAGTTGGCCATGTATGGTTATGAACTATTAATAAAGAATGACATTTGCAAAATTATTTGAAATGGTTCTTTTGTGATGAATGGATACATGAATAATGGCATTTATGTACTATCGCAACCTGTTAGTGTAGTGTACATATCTAGCAAATGTCCTAAGATAGATAATATCAGCGAAGTGAATCTATGGCATTGTAGGTTAGGTCATATCAATAAGAACAGGATAAACAGGTTGAAAAGTGAGGGTCTTCTTAAGATTAGTGAATGTGATTCGCTACCAACCTGTGAGTCCTGTCTTCTTGGAAAGATGACAAAATCACCTTTTACTGGAAAAGGTGAACAAGCCAAAGAAATTCTAAGTCTGGTACATACTGATGTATGCAGACCTATGAATATTAGTGCCAGAGGTGGGTACAATTATTTTATTATATTTATAGATGACCTTTCGAGGTATGGTTATGTCTTCTTGATGAGACATAAATCTAAATCATTTGAAATGTTCCAGCGATATCGTAATGAAGTAGAAAAACAAACTGTAAGTATATCAAAACCCTTCAATCAGATCGAGGTGGTGAATATCTTTCCAGTGATTTTTCGATATATCTTAAGGAGAATGGGATTCTCTCTCGATGGACACCTCCAGGGACACCTGAGTTAAATAGAGTGTCTGAAAGGAGGAATCAAAACCTATTAGACATGGTCGTTCAATGATGGGCTTTGCTTTTCTGCCGCTATCCTTTTGGGAATATGCTCTAGAGTCAACCTGCTATCTTTTAAATAGGGTTCCAAGTAAGTCCGTTAGCAAAACCCCATATGAGATATGGACTGGACGTAAGCCAACACTCGCACACCTTTAGGTATAGGGTTGCCCAGCTTATGTCAGATGTTTGGAAACGGATAAGCTTGGACCTAGGTCTGATAGGTGCCTATTTGTTGGGTATCCAAAAGAGTCTAAGGGGTACTACTTCTTCTTGGCTAAGAAACAAAAGTTGTTCATCAGTCTTAGGGCTATCTTTTTGAAAATGGAGTTTCTTGGTGAAGGAACTGTAGCTGCTAAGATTGAACTTAGTGAACTTCAACAGGTAGAAGAACTGACACACTTAAGGAACAACATAGAACCAGTTATGATTAAATCACACCTAGAGCCAATACAGGAACCATTAAGGAGATCTGGTAGGATACCGTGTCAACCGGATAGATACTACGGTTTCTTGGTCTAGGACAGTGATTCCATTGAACTTGATGAGAACAATGAGGACCCGATCACCTATATGGATGCAATGCAAAGGTCCGACTCTGAACTATGGCTTGGAGCCATGAGATCCAAAATGGAGTCCATGGAAATCAACAATGTATGGACATTGGTTGATCCACCTGAGGGGATAAAACTCATTGGATGCAAATAGATTTTTAAAAGGAAAAGGGGCACAAATGGGCAGGTAGAGACCTATAAAGCCTATCTGGTTGCCAAGGGATATCATCAACATTATGGTATTGACTATGACTAGACGTTCTCTCCTGTGGCAATGCTCAAATTCATTCAGATCATGCTTGCTTTAGCGACACACTTTGACTATGAAATCTGGCAAATGGATGTCTAAACAGCTTTCTTGAATGGTGAGCTGGAGGAGGAGAAGTACATGGTACACCTGAAGGGTTCACATCCATAAACGAGTCAAAGGTGTGCAAACTTCAAAGGTCCATCTATGGACTGAATGATGGGGACATCCATAATAAGAATATATACTTTGATTAACTCACTTTGTTTTTGCAGCTATAGTTAATAAAGTTTTCGAAGCAAGTTATAAATTTTCTTGAAACATATTCATGAGCCAAATTTTCTTGAAGCATGATTTGGCTCATAAACCAACACATGGAAGAACCCATTAATTTTCTTGAAGCATGTTCATAAGCCAAATTTTCTTGAAGCATGATTTGGCTCATAAGCCAACACATGGAAGAAGCCCATTCGGCTCAAGCCCAAAGCATGATGGAGGGTGTCCTCTTCAATTCCAAGATGAACCATTCAAGCCTCTTTAAGACTAAGCCCAAGCTCAATTCATGCCAAGATTTGAAGCACATGGGGGAACAACTCATCAAACAACCTTGGGGGAGAAGGAATTACACTACATCAAGAGTTTTATGGGGAACATAAAAATTCCTTCCACTATCCCAACAATATTTGACATATGGGATGCCACAACTTATGACACCTAAGCCTCCACATCAGCATTTGGAAGATACATTAGGATCTTTTAGATGCCACATGTCAAAGTGGTTGTAACTTTCTATCAATAATTTATTTTTCGTTAAAACCACTTACCTAAAAATTATTGGAGCCAACTAAGCCATCCTTATCCCCTCCTCTCCACCCTTGGAAAAAATTCCTAGCATTGGAGCCTATAAATAGGGCCCCTAGGCTCTCATTGTATTCATTTTATGCTATGATTTGAATTAATGAAAGGATTGTTTCCTTATGTTCTAGTTTTCTTGAGTTCTTGTTTGAACTGAAAGTTTTCTAACTAGTTTGAGTGTGTAGATCCTTATCCAATGAGAGAATGAGAGTTTTCTAAGTTTGAGTTTGAGAGTGAAGAGTGCTTTTGCAAGGAGTAAAGGATGGGATGCCCATTGATGGATCTATGATCAAGCTCCAAGTCCCAAGCCGCCGGCCACTTTCTTCCTCTTCCTTTTTTCTTTGTTTCCATTCCAACTCCAATTCTTCTTTCATGTCTAATCCCAAATTTCTTTCTAGGTTCTCTCAGGTTCCTAGGTCAAGGATGAAGGTCTCCAAGCCATGGATCAAGGCCAAGGTGAGTCTCAAAGTAGAGAGTGCCAATCTTGACTTCTAGACCTCAATCTTTGAGTGATGAGAGCTCCTTCTTTCACCAAATAATTAGCAATCATTGTTGGGAGGAAAAATTTTTCTAAGTTTCATTAGATCTAATCATTTGAAGGTTAGCTTATCCTAGTAGTGATGGTTTCCTTGCCATGAAGATCCTAATCCTTATTTTGAACTAGATCTACATTGCGGGTCCTAAAAATTAGATCAACTAGTCTCCTTATGACAATTCTTTTCTTGGATTAATTTAGCCCATTTATTTGATAATTAATTGCTCAAGTTTGCTGGCTGGTTAGCTTGCTAAAACTCTCCATTCATCATTTTATTTTTATCCCCCATCACTGAAGCAAGCATCTCGGAGTTGGAACATGCGATTTGATAAGTGTATCAAGTCATATGGCTTCGTTAGGAATGGAGAAGAACCTTGCATTTAAAAATGGGCTAATGGTTCTATGATTGTATTCCTTGTGTTATATGTGGATGACATTTTCTTAATCAGAAATAACATCCCAGCTCTACAAGGAATAAAGGTCTGGTTGTCATCCCAGTTCTCTATGAAGGACTTGTGTGAAGCCTCTTATATACTGGGTATGAAGATCTATAGAGATAGATCTAAGAGGCTTCCAGGATTGTCCTAGTCTACGTACATTGATACTATATTGAAGCGGTTTAGCATGGAGAATTCCAAGAAAGGGTATCTCTACATAGGCCATGGAATTACACTCTCCAAAAGGGATTATGTGATAACTCCTGAGGAGAGAGAGCATTGAGTAGAACCCCATATGCTTCGGTAGTGGGTTCTATCATGTACGCCATGACATATACTAGACCAGACATGGCATACTCACTAGGCATAGTGAGCAGATACCAGTCTGACCTAGATGAAGCTCATTGGAAAGTGGTAAAGATCAACCTTAAGTTTCTGCGAAGTACTAAGGACCAATGGCTGATATATAGAGAACTTGACTTGAAACTTGTAGGATATACTGACTCCAATTTTTAGTTAGATAGGGATAGTAGCAAGAGTGTGTTAGGATTTATCTTTACCTTAAATGGAGGAGCGATCTGCTGGAAAAGTTTCAAGCAGCCTACTGTTGCAAACTCGGTATACGAAGCAGAATACATCACTGCATTGGATGCAGCAAAGGTTACGAAAGTTCTTAGGCGAGCTGGGAGTGGCACCTTCCCTGGATGGTCCTGTTCTAGTATATTATGATAGCATTGGAGCCATTGCTCAAGCCAAAGAGTCGAAGTTCTATCACCGCACTGAACACATTCTGTGGTGCTATCACCTTATGTGAGAAATCGTGGAATGAGGTGACATCGACCTTCAGAAGATCGATAAAAAAAAGAACCTGGCCGACCCCTTCACTAAAGCTATCAAAGTTTAAGAGTTCAACAATTGTAAACAAAAAATAAGAATAAGATTCTGTATTGATTGGCTTTAGTACAAGTGAGAGTTGTTGGAAATAGTGTCCCAAAGCCAATCATCTAGGGTATAGATGGTTGTGCTATGTTGTAATTGTATATGAATTCTTTAAATGAATAAAAGTTATTCTTTTGGCTATTCATTACATGTGCATTTTCTTAAAAAGAACTCTTGTGTGATGGAGTCCTTAGAAATATATTATATTTGATACAGAGAGGATGTATCGACTAGCTCTTAAACTGGTTCACAATCAAAGGATACATTGTTATAGAACGATGATGTATCAAGCGTAGGTTCTTATATGTCACATTAGTTGGTTGTCCTCTTAACCAAAGAGTGTAGAGACACTTATATAACATATAGGTAAAATATATGACGTCTCACTGAACGTGATCATCTACGGAGTTTCCTTCTATCAAAGGGTTGCTCGCAAAGGGATATGGGTATATGTGTCCTTCAAACTTGAGGTCATCATGGTAGCTTGCAAGCAACTCACTATACTTTTGTACCAGACTACCTAGATTTTTAATCCAATGATGAAAGGTTATTGGATATAATCAAGTACTGTGGAGCAATGGTGGATCAAGATGGGATTGACTGCTCCAAATGGTTTGGAGTGAATGACTCACTATATCTCAATTTAGTAAAATCTTGGTCAGGGTAGTTCTTGTGAAGAGTCACAGAACTTATAAGGCTGAGACACGATCTAGATATACTAAATTAGGGTTGGCAGTCAAACCCTAGGTCATCTTGAGCATTATGAGGTCAAAGGGATGAATTATGCGATAACCATTGCCAGAGGTTCTAGAGAGTTGCTCTACATCTTCGACCTATCCGGACATCGGGTATCATTGCTAGATGATGACTTTAACTGGTATTGAAAACATTCCAGTGCTGCTGGTTTAGTGTTCGAACCTATGGAGTCACACACCATTGGAATTTCTATCTGATCTAAAGGCCGATCGATAATTGAGAATCGTTTAACATCATTATAGGATCAATATGATTGACCATGATCCAAACATCGACACTTCTATAAGTCGACACTTGGCTGTGACGAGGAATTTTCACTAATTCAATTAGTAAATTTTTGGAGGACTTATTTGCAATATGATTGCAATCTGATGGGTCAAGCCAAATGTGATTTGGCTTAGGATCAAATTAGATTTGATTTGTCATGCTCACTTTCTTTTAAAAGATTCAAATTCAAATTTTGAATTCAAATTTCAAATCTTGGCTGAAATTGGCTCCAAGATTTTTTATGGAATGCATTATTTGGAATGCAAATTTTCTCCCATATAAACCTAGAGCTAATTTGGTTCAACCCTTAACCCATTCCCCCAATCACTCCTTCCATATCTCTCTCTGATGCAGGATGGGATGATGCAAAGCTAATCTACTGATTCTAAATTTAATTATCTGTGATTAAATAGTAATTAATTTCTAGAATTATCAGGAAAGAGACTCAAAGCAATCAATAGAACTCGACTAGTTGACTAGTTATGCAACCCACAATGTAAATCAGATAAAGTAGACTAAGAAACAGGACTTGGTGTTTAAGAAATCACCGTAAACTAGGGTTCCTATTTTCAACGAATCAAAAGTAAAGAGAAAGGAAAAGTTTAGAATTACCAACAATGATTTACTCTTGAAGTGGATCTGGTTCAGCACTCTAGGATTTCCCGACAAGACTTCAAGACTCTCGTTCTTCGGGCTCCGATCTGCAATGAACTCAGTTCCAAAGTAAGGAGAACCTTTACTTTAGATCTTGATCACCTAAAACACTCACAAAAAGTCAAGTTAGGAAAGCATGGAAGGAAGAAGAAGATTGGAGGAAGGAAAAGGGAAGAAAGAAGCTTGAAGGTGGCAGCTAGGGTTTCTGATGGATGGTTGGGTAGATGGATAACTAGGAACTCACACCCCTTGATGATATTACAACAAAGGAATTAAGAGAAAGCTTTCACTTTATTTCATAAAAAGAATGATTGAATACAAGGGGTTTGATGGTGGTATTTATAGACCACAAACTAGAATTGTAAGGGTTACAAAGTGTAGAGTTCTTGTTAGAAGGGAAAGAACTTTATGGAATTGGCTTTTCTTGGGCAGCAAACTCTCTTGAATTCCTCTTGGCATCTTGGATTCTTGGTCTTGATTTCCTCTTGGACTTCATCAAGTGGATGACTTCATAGGTTGGGTGACAACTCTTGATAAACTTCTTTCCTTTGAGTGACAAGAATAAGGCACTCCTCTTGGATTTTAAATGTGCGACAACATGAATTCCAAATAAGAAGTGGATGGGTGGTAATTCTCCTCCTTCTTGGCATTATTTCTCTTAGGACTCCTTCTTGCTTTTGAAAGGTGGATAAAGATGTTTTAAATACAAGATAGATAAGGTTGGACTCATATTTTCTTTGGACTCCTTTGAAGTAGATAGATAAGATTGGACTCCCATTTTTCATGGACTCCTTGAAGTAGATTGGCACTCCCTTGATTCATGATATTGGGCAACAAAAAAAATGAGAGGCGTCTTCAAATTGGGTGACAAAATGAGATGAGACTAGGAGTTCCCTTGAAGTAGGACTCTTTCATGTTAGGCGCCCCTTGAATCCAAACTTTGGATAAAAATGAGGCGCTCCTTATGTGGGTGACAAATGATACGAGAAATGTAGAGTCCTTCCTTTTTACTCCTCTTAAATTTGGTAATAACTTGGATGTGGGCATCATGGAGAAGAAAATTTGTGGGCGCCCTCTTTTGGATAAACTTGAATTTCAAATGATGTCTAAATGTCCTGATGTCCCGATGTCCCGATGTCTTGATATCTTGATAAAAATAAAAGACAACCTTCTTTGACATAGAATTGGCCATCCAAGGTGATGTGGCATGGGCATCCAAGGTAGTGGAGATGTGGCGCATGGTGACATAGCATATGATGGTGTGGCGCCAAGAATTAGTTGGATGTCTTGAATTGGGTTGGCACATGGTGTCTTGAATTGGTCCCCTCTTGTATTATAGGACTCAATTGAAATAACTAATTACATGACTCAATCAACTAAATAATTAAAAGGGCTAATTCTAAACCTAAATTTATCAAATTGATCAAAAGGCATAATCTCACAAAGCAAAAATTAAATATTGACTCAATTGGATAAATAGGGTTTGACTTAACTGGATAAATAGGGTTTGACTCAACTGGGTAAATAGGGTTTGTCTATATATATATACATTGAATTTAGGATTTTGGGCTAAAACCAACTGGACTAAAAACAACTAAACTCACTTGACACTTAACTGAACCGAAACAAATGGGCTCATGTGACAGGACTCAATTAGACTCAAATGAACTCAAGTGGCTCACTTTATTACAAGACTCAATTAAAAAAATAGACTTCCCAACATATGAATTAGAGAATAAAAATTGGAACCTTAAAATTCTAGTCTGCTCCTGATGTCCTCATCAATTCTCCCGAGGTGGGAGGAACTAGATCTTATCGAGTCAAGGTCAATCTGGCTCTATTGAGTCTAGGTTGAGGTGTTGCGGATCCTCTCGAGTGATCCATGAATCCTCATATCTCGATCAACCTTGCCAATGAACCAAGTGAGAGGGCAGCCTTTGGTCTGGGTACTAATGGCTTGGTCATCTAGGATATGCTCAATCATTTTACTCTCATTGGCTAATTTGATGGTGGACACTTAGGGTTGAGTTCACTCTCAAAGAAAGGGTCAGGCTCAGTAGGCTCACTGGGTATCATTGCTGGCTCCCTATACTCAACTAAGTCTGAGATATTAAAGGTTGAGCTTAATGCCTAATTTGGTGGTAACTTAAGCATTAGGTCTAACTTTCTTTATCACTTTGAAGGGTTCAGCTTCCTGGGTATGGAACCTAGTCATTACACAATCTCCCTAGCAGACTCTTGGACTCTTTGGGGAAATAACCATGTTGTTTTATAAATCATTGATCACATTAATCTTATGATTAATTCCACATGCAGATCTCTAATCATACAATGCGAATGACTCAAACTAACACCTCATGTAAGCAAATGACTCATACCAACATCCAGGCAAGTGACTCATACCACTACTTAATGGACTA
This sequence comes from Areca catechu, assembly GCA_021397845.1. Lineage (NCBI taxonomy): Eukaryota > Viridiplantae > Streptophyta > Magnoliopsida > Arecales > Arecaceae > Areca > Areca catechu. Next base: position 24,674,516 of record CM038048.1, read on the forward strand.
CGGACTCGACTGAACCCTAAACTACAACTGGGTTTGACCCTTGGTCAAGTGGATGACATGCAGATGAAAACTTGGTATGCACTCCTAACAGTTGCCATAGGGTCCTCCAGAAATAGGATGCAAACCTAACATGTTCAATGAATGTATGCAACATGCAAACCTCTACAAAATGTAATCGAATGGTTAGAGAAACATAAGAAGCTTCAGGAAAGGGCAAAAAATATGAGGTGGACTCAGGGTTAGCCTGGTAGGGTAGGAAATTAGAAGAGGGTTCGGGGTTGATCAGATAGAGTAGGATGTAAGAAGAGGTTTCAGGGATTAGTCCTAGACTAGTGAGGTTGACCTTATGGGTTTGGTGTACATCTACAAGGTCTACCTTATGGAAGAATGGGTCATTAATTTCAGGGAAGAGGTCTGCAATTGAGGTCAAAGGAGTGACTTCATCCTGAGGGTACTAATTAAAAGAGATCATGTCCTTTATAAATTCTTCGGGTTCTTGAATCTTAGGACTAGACTCTATAATTGGGTTCTCTTCTAGTGTCTCCTCAGGTAAAGTCTAGCAACAGTATCTTGGTTCTCTTCCTTTAACTGTTCTTCCACTACAGCTTCAGTCTAGGTGTGGTCAAGGTCAACTAACTCTAGGTTGACTTCAGTCTGGGTATGGTCAGGATCAACTAATTCTAGGTTGGCATCAGTCTGGGTATGCTCAGGGTCAACTAACTCTGGATCACCCATATGTATCTTCTCTTCTCCCTCATACTAATCCACTAAGTTTACCTCAGCTTCATACACTTCCACTTCAATGTCATCTTTGTGAACCAATGGGATGGTAGGAGGGGGTCGGCTAAGAAAAAATTGACTAGTGTCTGGGGTAGTAGGGGTGGGTCAACTGAAGGGTACCTGACTAATACTTGGCTTGCACTTAGGGGTGGTAGGGGTGAGTCGATTAAGGGGATATGGATTAATACTGGGTTCACATCTAGGGGTACTAATCCTATGGGATTCAGGTCGATGGACTATGGGTTCCTTCTGCTCATAGATCATGGCTTCATATCTATAGGTTATGGGTTCCTTGGGTTTATAGGACATGGGTACATAGGATCTGGGTTCAGAGGATCTAGGTGCATAAGATCTAGGTTCTTAGGATCTGGGTGCATAGGAGCTAGGTTCATAGGATCTGGGTATGTACTTTTTCCTAAGTTTACTTTTCATGGCTCTCCAGGTAGTTATGGACATTTCTCCATTTTGTCTAGTCATTCTAATGGGGACATCAAATCGAGCATAGACTTCAAACTTCAATTTGTTCTCTAAAATCATGTGTTGGTCAATTTTGAATCTTTAATGATGTGTCAAGTTTTGTAATCATGTTTTGTAATAAAGTTAGTCCAGTTGAGAGTTTTGTAATAAAGTTAGCTCAACTGAGTTGAGTGAGTCCTGTAATAAGTTGAGACAAAAAGTCCAATTGAGTTGTCTTAACCTCGGTCTAGTCCAATTAAGTCCTCTAAGTTTATGTTCAGTCGAGTACAAGTCCAGTTTTATACAAGAGGAGCACCAGTCAAAGCCTTCACCTGGCCCTCCCAGAACTAAGCAAGTCCAAGCCCATGAAGCTCCACACATGAATATTCTAGGGATATTCTTCCAAGCACCCAGCCTAGGGTTTCCAGCCCACCAAGAGGCCCTTGCGCCACACCTTGGAGGCCGCCCAAGTCATGCACCGGGCCCATGCACCCAAGCCCATTGGAGGCTGCCCCTTGCTGCCCTAAAGTTCAAGCCCAAATTCATTTAGGCGTCCAAGCCCAAGAGGGAGCTTTTGACCAAGTCAAAATCATTGCTTCCTTAATCTGATTTTTCTTTATGTTCCTCTCTTTCATGTCATCATGCATCAGATTAGAATCCCGTCCCTCATCAATTTTAGTATCAGAGCACGGTTAGGGCATTTTCATGCATCATAGTTAGGTTTTCTACATCCTAAATTTTGCATAACCCCTCAAAACATAGGACTGTTTCCCCCATCAAATGTTCCAAATTTTTTCTAATTTTCATGGTGAATATCCTCTATTTTGTCCTATATTTTCCTATTATTTTTGTGGAATCTTTCAGCTCCAAAAATAAACAAAAAAAGAGCAAAAAAATAAAACCCTAACAAAATCTGCATCCTGTCATCTGCACTAAGATTCCGAGTTTAGGTCTGATTCACCATCTTAAGTATTTTATTTTTCTTTGAAATTTGCATCACATCATCTCTGTTGAGTCCTCTATTTTACTGATGTTTTTCTCAGATTTTACAAATCAAAAATTACAAAAAAGTTGGCACCCTAGAAACCCTAATTAGAATTCTGTGTTTTCTGCACCTAGTTAGAAATCCTAGGTTTTTCATCATCATACCATTTTTGTTTTGCATTAAATTTGGTAGGAATTATCCTCACACGTCATTCTCAGTTATGTAATTTTTTTAGAATTTTTATGTATTGTAATCCATGCTAACTTTTGCATCAAAGAAAACCCTAATTTCAGTTTTGATTTCTGCATACTTGACTTAACCTAACCTAATCAACTTCCAAACCCCATCTCACCCAAGCCCAAATTTTGTTTGATAACTTAACCAACTTAAACTTAATTTGCCACCTCATAAAAGACAAAAAAATATTTCTTTATTTTTTGATTGTTATTAGATTGAATTAGAGCTCATTGAGTGTCATCATCTCATTCAATCAATTTTAAGGGCAATTTACTATCTCAGATTAAGGCAGGATTTCATCACCTGTCTTGGGCCTAAAATAACCACCCAGCATCAGAATCCAAGCCTTAACTAAAATTAATTAGCAACCTAATTGCTCTAGTGAGCTTAGGGACACCAATAGGTCGGGTCCGAGTTGTGCGGGTAAACTAATGCACTTAATTCCTCAGCTATTACTAAAAACTTGTGTCTAAGGCTAGAGGTCCAGAGGCAAATGCCCTAAGTGGACTGGTGGTTACTTAATTAGGACCCTGTTATAGGCAAGGGGAGCCTCCCACCACCCCACCTCTTACCTGGCCAATGGAAGGATTAGCAACTAAGTTAAGTGTAAGTTGAGTAGACCCATTCAATTTTGGCTCTAAGTTTAGCCAACTATAGTCCAATTTTACCTTGTGTGCCTGCCTACATCATACACCTTGTTTGATTGATTGCATGACCACTAGGTTAGGAACCCAGTACCATCGGTCTAAATCCCAACCCAATTCAATTATGGAGCCCAATTTTGAGACTTTCATGAAAACCGTGACTGACCAGATGATTGCCCAATTGACCACCCAAATGAACCAAATGATTGCCCAATTGATCACCTAAATGGACCAGATGATCCATAGGTTTGATCCCATAGATGACAGGCTAGGAACCCTAGAGGAAACCTGTAGGACCCATACTAGACCCAAACTTGAGTCACCTTTGCCCACACCTCCCAATCCTAGGAGAGCCCAATACCTTGACCCATACTCAAAGCCCAACCCTAGGAGATCCCCACACCCTGAATCCAGATCCTATGACTTTAGAACCTATGCACCCACGTCCTATGAGCCCAAGGGACCCATGACTCTTAGTCGACCTGAATCCAATAGAAATAGTACCCCTAGATATGAGTCTAGTACTATGCCAGTTTCTCTTAGCCAACCCGAATATGATAGGACTAGTACCTATGGGTATATCCCAGTTTTCCTTAGTTGACCTGAACCCCATAGGATTAATACCCCTAGATTTGAAACTAGTATTAGTCAGGAACCCCTTAGCCAACCCACCCCAGTCATTAGTCAATTTTTTTTTAGCCAACCCCCTCTTACCACCCCATTGGTTCACCAGAATGACCTAGAAGAGGAGATATATGAAGCTGATGTAAGCTTAGTGGAGGAGTATGAGGAAGAAGAAGAAGAGATACCTATAGATGACCTAGAATAAGTCAACCCTGACCATACCCAAGTAGAAACCAACCCAGAATTAGTTAACCAGGTAGATACCCAGATAGAAGCCAACCCAAAGTTAGTTGACCTTGACCACACCCTGACTAAACCTATAGTGGAAGAGTAGTTAGAGGATGAGGAACCCAACCCTACTATTAGACTCTTACTTAAAGAGCCACCAGAAGAAAGCCCAATCATAGAGCCCAGTCCTAAGATCCAAGAACCAGAAGAATTTATTAAGAACCTGATCTCTTTAAATTAGTACCCTCCAGATGAAGTCACTACTTTGACTCCAATTGATCTCTTCCCCAAGATTAGTGACCCATTCTTCCATAAGATAGACTCTATAGATAGATATCAACTCCATAAGGTCAACCTCATTAGTCTAGGATTAATCCCTGACACCCCTTCTTACATCCTATTATATTCGATCGACCCCAGCCTTTTTCCTTACTTTCCACCCTACCAAACTAACCATGAATCTACCTCTTGATTTTTGCCCTTTTTTGAAGCTTCTCATGCTTATCTAACCACTAGACTGCATTTTATCGAAGTAAGCATGTTGCATACATTCATTGTGCATGTTAGGTTTGCATCGTATTTCTAGTATACTTTATGGCATTTAGTAAAAGTACATGCACCATTCTCATCTGCATGTCACCCTCTTGACAAAGGGTTACACCCATAGTTGTAGTTTAGAGTTAGTCGAGTTTGCATATCAATAAGTGTTGGCATGAGTCATTCGCCCGCATTAGGTGTTTTGTCTACATATCAATAGGAGTTGTTGTGTATCGTTTGCAATGCATGATTAGAGATTTGCATGAGGAATTAATCATAAGATTAATGTAAGCAATGTTTTATAAAAACAAACATGGTTAATTTCCAAAAAGAGTCTAAGAGTTTGCTAGGAAAATCTTGTAACAATTAGGCTACATACCAATGAGCTGGATCTATCAAAGTGATAAAGAAAATTAGACCTAGTACCTGAGTTACCTATTTAGGTATTAAGCTTAACCTTCAATATCTCAGACTTCGTTGAGTATACGGAGCCAGCAATGATACCTAGTGAGATTGACCCTAACCCTTTCTTTGAGAGCGAACCCAATCCTGAGTGTCCACCATCAAATTAGCCTGTGAGAGGATTGATTAAGCATATCCTGAATGACCAAGCCACTAGTACCAGGATCAAAGGCTTCCATGTCACTTGGTTCGTTGGCAAGGTCGACCAAGATCTGAGGATTCGTAGATCACTCGAGAGGATCCGCAATGCCTCAACCCAGACCAGTCAGAGTGGTACCTGAGCCAGAATGACCTTCTTACTCGATAGGGTCAAGTTCCTCCCATCCTGGGAGAATTGATGAGGACATCAGATCAGGCATAGACTTCAAACTTTAATTTATTCTCTAAAGTCATGTGTTGGTCAATTTTGAACCCTTAATGATGTGTCAAGTTTTGTAATCATGTTTTATAATAAAGTTAGTCCAGTTGAGAATTTTGTAATGAAGTTAGCTCAGTTAAGTTGAGTGAGTCCTGTAGTAAGTTGAGACAAAAAGTCTAATTAAGTTGTCTCAACCTCAGTCCAGTCCAATTGAGTCCTGTAAGTTTATGTTCGATCCAGACAAGTCCAGTTTTATACAAGAGGAGGAGCACCGGTCAAAGCCTTCACCAGGCCCTCCCAAAACTAAGCAAGTCCAAGCCCATGAAACTCCACACATGAAGATTTCATGGATATTCTTCCAAGCACCCAGCCCAGGGTTTCCAACCCACCAGGAGGCTCATGCGCCACACCTTGGAGGCTACCTAAGTCATGCACCAGGCCCATGCGCCCAAGCCCATTGGAGGCCGCCCCTTGCTGCCCTAAAGTTCAATCCCAAATTCATTTAGGCATCCAAGCCCAAGACAGAGCTTTTGACCAAGTCAAAGAAGGAGAGAAGACCAATTTTAACTAGGAGATTATGTTTTATTTATACTCAAATTATGTACTCCTAGTTCTAAGCAACCTTGTAATCCTTCTCCCTATCAAATTTGTATTCCTATCCTAACTAGGAGAGGGCATGGGAACATCTATAATACCCACCCCTCCCCCTCTTGTAATGAACTCTTATTCATGAATCAAAACTCTGTTGAAATTTTGTTAAGCTTGTGTTCTTGTGTGTTCTCTTGTTGAGGTGTGAGTGTTACTTGTGTACCCTAATCTCTCCAAGCCGTAGCCGCCCAAAGCATCTTCTTCCAAACCCTAATCCATCCCTAAGAGAAGAAGCCCTAGGCATCCATAAGCAAGGAGTCTTCTTCCACCCCAGGCTGCCAACTTCAGCAAACCCTGATTCTTCCTTCTTTCAAAACCCTAATTCCATACTTTTGGTTTCTTATTTGCTTTCTAGATAACCCCTGACATTTGCAGGATCTTTCCGGTGCCACGCCCCTTGGATGACATCTTCTTTGCCTCTGAACGTAGCTGATAAAAGGCCAACAGATTCATGGGACAATGACCAGATCATCTAGGCACCGATCTGAGTTGAGAGATCTCTTCTACAACATCAAGGCAATCATTGCTAGGATGTAGACCCCATCCCACCTCACTTTTTCTATTTTGTTGAAGATTGAACATGCACCTAGTAGGCCTTCTTAGACCTAGGATCTCGATTTTTCTTTTGTCTTTGATAGTTCTAGCATATGGGTAGGAATTCTAACTGTTGTATGAAACTCTAACCTAGTCTTAGCTATTTTTGGGAACGAAACCTAAATAACATCAGAAATCATTGCTTCCTTAATCTGATTTTTCTTTATGTTCCTCTCTTTCATGTCTTCATGCATCAGATTAGAATCCCATCCCTCATCACATTCTCTTGAACTTAACCCAGTATATCCTAGCCTGGCGAACTAACTTAAGTTTAGCAAACTTGAACTAACTTCCTTCATACATTTGTTCCTTCTCAAAATGCAGGTCCATATTTCTTTCCCAAACAAGAAAATCTCCAAGATCAAGATCACCACCAAATTTAGGTGATTCAAACCTGATGTACCTAGTGGCTCTCTCATCATAATTAGGTCTCCTTACACTAAGATCCCAAATTGGATCAGGGTGTGGGGCTCTCCTAGGGTTGGGTTCCAGGAATGGGTCAGGGAATGTGGCTTTCCTAGGATTCGGCTCCAAGAATGGGTCAGGGTATAGGGCTCTCCTAGGGTTGGGCTCTAAGAATGGGTCAGGGTGTGTGGCTCTCCTAACGTTGGGAGGTGTTGGAAAAGGTGACTCAAGTTTAGACACAGCACGGGTCCTACGGGTTCTCTCTAGGTTTCCTAGATGCTCATCTAATCGGTCAAACCTATTGTTCATTTGGGCACATTGTTCATTGAAGGTCCTCAGTACGGTTTCTATGGTTTCTATAGTGGATTCCATGATCAAACCAGACTGGGTTGGGTTTGAGGATATTGGTATTGGGCTCCTAATCTAGGGGTCATGCAACAAGCATACACAAAGCATTCTAAGGTTTGCTAGACCTAGGGTCCAAGTAGAGTGAGTCAACCCAACTCTACAATTAATCCTTTCACTGGTCAGGTAAGAAGTGGGGTGGTGGTAGGCTCCCCCTGTTTGTCACAAGGTCTTAATTTAAAACCACCAATCCACTTAGGACGTTTGCCTCTGGACCTCTAGTCTTAGACACCACCTTCTAGTAATAATTAGAGGGTTAAGTGCACTAGTTTTCTCACAAGACTAGGACCCGACCTGTTGGTGTCCCTAAATCAATTAAGTTTTTACTTGATTTTATTAGACTTGGGTTCGAATGCAAGGTGGTTATTTTGGGCTAAGAAAAGATGATCAAATCCTTCTGCCATTTGACATAGCAAAATTGTCCTTAAGTTGATTTATACAAGATGGTGCACACACATATGAACCCTAATGCAATCTAAAAATCAGGAAAATTAGAAAAAAAATTTCTTTTTTCATATTTTATGCAGATGGAAATTTTAATTTCAGTTAATTAATGAGCAAGAAAAGAGGCTTGGGTTTAAGGGGTGTGATGATTGATTAGGTTCAACCTAAACTAAACATGCAAAAATTACAGAAATAAGTTTTTTTTTGTTCTATTTTTACTATAGGAAAATTATTAAAAAATACAGAAAATAAATATCTAATTGGATGCTTACTTATTGCTAAATTTGATGCAAAACAAAGATGGTTTGATGATGCAAATCCCTAGGGTTTTTAAATAGTTACAGAAATTTCTGGATAGCAGAAATTATGTGTAAGGGTTCATTTTGTGATGCAGATTTTAATTTTTTTATCTATAGAAATTTTAAAAATGCATAAAAAGTAGAGGACTCAACAGAGATGATATGATGCAAATTTCATAGAATAACAGTAAAAATTTAATGAAAAATTAGACCTATGTCTAGACTAGTATGCAAAATTCAGCATGCAGAATTTTTTGTTAGGGTTTTTTCTCATGCAGATTCCACCCTGTTTTCATATCAAAAAAAATATAGAGAAATTACAAAAAAATAGAGGATGAAACAGAGGTTAATTAAAATCAAAAATAAATACCACGGTTTGGGTGGGGAATTAGCCCTAGGTTTTGACTCCTACGCAGAGATCAGCATGCAGAAATCTAAACTACGATGCAAGAACATGTTCTGACCTAGCTCTGATACCAAAAATGGTGAGGGATGAACTCTAACATGATGCATGATGACATGAAAGAGAGGAACATAAAGAAAATCAGATTAAAGGAGCAATTATTTCAGATTTTGTTGGTTTTGTTCCCGAAAGCTAATCAAGACTAGGTTAGGGTTTCATGGAATAGTTAGAGTTTTACCTACATGCTAAGAACCATCAAAGAAACAAAGAAATAAGGATCCTAGGGTTAAGAAACACCTATTAGGACATGCTTAATTTCAATAAGTCAGAAAAAGAAGAGAAGGGATAGTTAGTTTACCTAGCAATGAATTCCTGTTGTCGTAGAAGAGATCACAGCACTCTGGATTGGGTTCCTGGAGGTGAAGCCTATTCCCACGGATGCGTCGGCTTTTTATCAGCTAGATTCGGGGGCAAGGAAAACCTTCTCCAGGGTTTATGACACTTGAGGGATCCTGCAAACACTAATACTTAGGGTTGAAGATGATAGAAAAAATAGCAAACAGGAATTAGGAGTGGAGGAAGGTAGTAGGAGGTTCTGCTACTGGCGGCCTGGAGGATGTAGGGAACGCCTGGCTCCTTGGGGTGGGTGGCCTTGGCTGATTGATGATGGGCATCCTTGGGTGTTGGGGGTTGGAAGGGGTCGGCCAGGGTTAGAAGATGGATGGCGTTTGGGGTTTTGGGTGGAGGTGGGTTGCAGCCAAGTGGTGGAAGGGATATGGGGCATCCTAGGGCTAGGTCTTTTTTTCTTCTCTTTTTTTTTTTTTTTTTTTGGTGTTTTGGGATTTTGGATAGGTTGGGTTGCACCTCACATGCCCTCCTTGTGAAGTGAATTTGTGCCTCACACCCTCTCCCTCACAGAGCGTCAATGCAAGAAACTTGCACAAAAAAATAAAGAAAAGAACACTCTTTCATTAACTTTCATCATTAGTCATTACAAGAGGGAGGAGGGGTGGGGTATTTATTGAGATTCACCCAGCCCTTGTCAAAGTTGGAGTACAAATTCTTGTCAAAGTGGGAGTGCAAAATTTGAGTGGGAGATGGAGTACAAAGTTTGATTAGAATTAGAAGACTGGACTCCTTGAAGGACTAGGCTGCTGACTCTTTGTTGGACTTGGAAGCTTTGACTTTTCTCCATGGGCTTGGACTGGTATGAAATCCTCTTGGGCTTGGATTGCTTTTCCCTTTCCACTCCTCGATGGGCTTGGACTAGGAAGGGCGCCAACCATGCTTGGACTTTGATTGGGGTGCCAACTTCTAGGCTTTGACTGGTGGGGCGCCAAGCAAGAATAGGCCTGAGGGGGCACCCTTCACTTGTGGGCCTAGGGCGCCAACCTTTGGAAGCCTGGGGCACCTTTGGCTTGGAGGTCTAGGGCACCATGTGCTAGTGGGCCTGGGGTAGCTTGAAAAGGGTCCAGGTGCTAGGATCTTGTGGCTTGAGTGGGGGTCCAAGTAGCTCTCCTCTTGGTCTTGACTTGAATGAAAGAATACACATTACTGGACTCAATGAACATACTTGTCTAGACTAAAAACAACTGAACTCACTTGACACTTGACTGAACCAAAACAAATGGGCTCAAGTGACAGGACTCAATTAGACTCAAATGAACTCAAGTGGCTCACTTTCTTACAGGACTCAATTAAAAAAATAGACTTCCCAATACATGAATTAGGGAACAAAAATTGGAACCTTGAAATTCTAGTTTGCTCCTGATGTCCTCATCACAGGGTGGGTTTACGGCGACCATGGAAGTCTATCTCCCTGCCATGAAGACTTTAAGAGGCAAAAGGCAAAGAAAAGTACAAAACACAAGGCATTCTAGCTGAGGGGAAAGGAAAAGTTGTGTTGATTGGGGCGTTCTTTGCATCGAAAAAGAGCTTCGGACAGCCTGGGAAGCCATACAACCGATGCAAGACTAAAAAAAAACATGAAAAAAAAGGGAGAGAGGTACACAATGATTAAGACAAAAATAGAACTTTCATTGATCAAAAAACTCTGACACAGTAAATATGGAAAAAATTGGATGAGATCAATCCTTCTTGGGCCACATACAACGCCTCAAACATGAAGCATCATGAAGAGACTATAGTGGAAGCAACAAGCCTAGCATGAACCCTATACCACCGATCAAAGAAGATAGGGGCAACGAAGATCCAAACAAGTAGTAAATCAAGATCAAGAAGAAGTTTTTGGGAGAAACAAAGGTTTAATATATTGTCGCCTATCAGAATATGTTACAGGACTTCTTGGAAGACTCAAGAGTTCTATCTCTTTCTCATCTAAGACCGTACAATATATATCTCCCTAGGTTAAACCAAACCTAGCCCCTTAAAAAAAACTCCCAACTGGCACAATGTCAAAACAAAGAACCCGTCATCTGAGTTGACTTGTAGGGTTCGAGTCGGCTCGTCCAAATCACTCTTTCTTCTATTCTGAGAATTCGAGCCAACTCCAGCAAACCGAGCTGACTCATCCAAAGTGTCTACGTACCTGCTCTGAGAACTAGAGTCGACTCCGCACAACCGAGCCGACTCGACACTGGTACATCGCCCAGACCTCCCATGCTGTGCCACCAACTGAGTCGACTCGTAGGACCATCAAGCCGACTCGAAAAAATAAACTGAACAAAGAATGGAAAAACTTAGTCTATCACCTAGGACTCTTACCAGACTCACTCCTAGCCCTAGTTACATCATGACGAACATGACAAAGACCCAAGACTTGACTCCATATGCCTTGGATACACCACATGAGACTCAACAGTAAAAACCCTCGACAGGCTGGGAAGTTTTTTTTAGAGTCCCAGTTACAAAATGAAGAGAGAAAAAAAGGTTGCCCGACCAATGGGCGAATCCCCTCCGGCTCTGGACTCTACCCTCAGGGACTGGCGGGAAACTTTCCAGTCCCTTCTACCCGAGAAAGTAGGTGCCCTTCCTTAAGGACACCCTGGACCCCAGATGATAAGGGTCCAACGCCGCCTCTACTACCTCGTCCTTGGAGATTGAAGGCTCAGGTAGGCAACCCAAGAGGGGGGGTGAATTGGGTTTTATAAAACTTTTATGCTATTTAAAAGAGTGAACTAAAGCAAGTATATGCTAATGCAATTCAATTGCTTGTGTATTTTAAATAAATGCAACGGAAATAAATAAATAAAAGCATAAGGAGAACAATCACACAAACACAAAGATTTATAGTGGTTCGGTGCCAACCAAGCACCTACATCCACTCCCCAAGAACCCCTTGGGAATTCCACTAAGTTTGGTTTTATAACTTAGGCTCACCAACAACCTTTACAACTTGTTTTGTCTTCGGGCTCACAAGTCAAACCCTAGTTGGTTTCAAGGCTCACCAACAACCACCCTTGGTTTTACGGGATAACCAAGAACCTAAACAACTTGTTTTGGCTTCGGGCTCACAAGTAAAACCCTAGTTGGTTTCAAGGCTCACCAACAACCACTTTGGTTTTCAAAGGCTTACCAAAAACCTCTTTGGTTTTTCAAGGCTTACCAAAAACCTTAAGTAAAACAATGTAAGAGCATGTATAAATGAATACAATAAAAGCTTTCTAAAATAAAGCAAATATCTCTTTGAAGCCGGTTGAGAGTTGATGAAGATCTTGTCTTCAAGTTGATGAAGTCTTTGATTAATGCTTGTAAATGTAGACTTTGAATGCTCTCTTTCAAACTTGGAAGCTTGAAGGCTTTGAATTACTCAACTCTTGAATCCTTGAAGAATATTCAAAAAACTCACCAAAGGATTACTTCCCCAAGATTTTTTTTGTTTATATAGCCTCCTAACACTTAAATGACCGTTTATAGCCGTTAAGGAGGAAAATATGACCGTTTGGAAGCAAGTTGAAGAAGTTCTGCATCCCAGAAAACTAGTCATTACTATTCAAGTGTCGACACTTCACCTTCAGGTGTCGACACTTCAATTTCAAGTATCGACACTTCAGTTTCCAGGTGTCGACACTTCACTTCCAAGTGTCGACACTTCAGCTCCAGGTGTCGACACTTCACTAAAAGAGCTTTTTGAAGTTTTCTATTTGTCTCAGGCCTTGAGTCGACACTTCACTCTTTAAGTGTCGACACTTGTTCCTCAAGTATCGACACTTCATTTCCAAGTGTCGACATTTGCCTGTGCCATTGCTGAAACATCTTCAAATTGAAATTTTAACCTCTTCAAGTCCTTCCATATTAATTCCAAAGTCCATATACTTGATTTTTCATTAATTTAAGGACTTTTTCAACTGAAATACAAGCATTTTTTCATTCAACATGGATGAGTACTAAGATCTAAGAAATACACTTAAAACACAATTAGTACTCATATATACTTAAACATTTTGTCAATCATCAAAATCAAGACCAGAGTCAACAGAGATCAGTGATCTTATGATTCCAAGGGCAGCTTCAGCTACTTCACGTTAGGCCCCCTCTGCAAGTGCCAGGGCGAACGTGGCCTTCTCCACAGTGACCATGACCCTGGCCGCCACCTCCACTTCATAGATCTCCGGTCTTGTAAACCGAGGGGTGGCCTAAACAGCCCCCTCTTTTTGCCTCTAGGGCCTCTCCCCCTTCTTATCCTTCGGGAAAATTTCAAGCTCGATGGATTTCTTCACTCAACTGGATGCCCTCGCCTTGGCAACGTCTGGTTGCTCCTGAAGAGCCTTCATATGGCCCTCCAGTTCCTCAGCCAAGAACTTGAAGTCCACTAGAAGCCCTCCCTTAGCACAGGCCGAGGGAAAAGGGTTGAAAGAGAAGGACATGAGAAGCAGAGCTCCAAGGCCTAGAGTAGGAAGGGGATCAAAAAAGAAAGGGGGGAGGAAGCGCATAATGAAAAGTTGGTCACCTGCACTTAAAAGGCCTTTAAACTGGTGGAGGAGCATGCCCTTTTGCAATAAAGCCCGCCACCCCTGTCACCTCATTTTACCTAAAGGCACGCACCTCTTTGAATTCCTAGCTAACCAAGAGATGCCACGCACTGACATCGGGCAACCCCGATGCTTCGATTTGTGAGGCAGTCGCTCCGATCCAGATGGGCATTTATAACCCCTTTTAATGGACGGCAACATGGCACCTCCCCATTGGAGTGGAGGCGCAATCTCCAGGGCATGAACATTCGAGGCATTGATGGTGCAGTAGGTGCGCCCCTCCATGTCAGCACGATCATACTCCCTTTGCCCCGAGCACCGTTTCATCTTCTGGGCTTGGGAGTGGGGGCATCTGATATGGCACCTTCATTGATGTGGAGCCTGCCAACAGCCACGCTGGCAAGAGATCCGGCACCTAAACATGGCAGCTCGACGAGGAGCCAAGGTGAGCCCTCCTGTCGAGGTCAACTTCCAATCAGAGTCATGCTCATGAGGCAAGCCCTCCATCTGAGGTCAGGTACCAGCTGGGATCATGCTCATGCTACCAAGGTGAGCCCTCCTACCAAGGTCAGCTCCCAACCAGAGTCGTGCTCACAAGGTGAGCCCTCCATTCGAGGTTAGCTCCCGACCGAGATCGTGCTCATGTTGCCAAGGCAAGCCCTCCTACCAAGGTCAGCTCTCAGTCGGAGTCATGCTTATGAGGCGAGCCCTCCGTCTGAGGTCAGCTATTGACCAGGGTCATGCTAATGCTGCCAAGATGAGCCCTCCTACCGAGGTCAGCCCCTAGCCAGAGTCGTGCTTATAAGACGAGCCCTCCATCCGAGGTCAACTCTCAACCAGGGTCATGCTCATGTTGCCAAGGCGAGCCCTCCTACCGAGGTTAGCTCCCAGCCAGAGTCATGCTCATTAGGCGAGCCCTCCATCTAAAGTCAGCTCCCGGCCAGGCTCGTGCTCATGCTACCAAGGGCGGGCCTCCCGAAGGGAGGTCTCTCCCAACCATAGAAAAGCCAGAATTCTTCCCAGCGATGAAGGAGAGAAAGATCAACAGAAATTCAAACCACGGCATAGGAATCCCTGTCCACCTGCAACCTCCGGGAGGTGGCGCATGCCCTGCCATCAATTCAAGCTCTGCGACATGCCACCCACATGCTATGCACAAGATGAGTTCCGCCATGCCCGAGGCCCTTTAATGTGCCATCAAATCCATCATCATATGACCGGAGGACGCTGACCCATGTGCAATGAGACCTAGAATTCTCCCAGAAGGAGGATCCTACCAAGGCTCCAAGCCCTACAACACATCGATGGCCCTTCCTAAAATAGAAGCACCGCACCATGGCTAGGCACCCAAAAAAAATAAAAAATAAAAAAGGGGCATGGCACCCTCAAAAGGACACTAGGACAAAGCCCCCAGAGGAGCTCTAGGCCACCGGAGATACAAAGGAGAAAAGAGAAATGGTAAGAGAGGTAAGAGGAAGAAGCGAGAGGAGTGGGGAGAGGTAAGCAAGTAACCGAAAGCTCAACAGCCAAGGGATCGACCAGAGAACCTCCCCACTCCCTACTCTCCATTCCTTCTTTCTACTATTTGAGCATTATTATCTTATCACCCCCTAGAGCAAGGGAGTCTCCCAAGCTCCCCACCTCAGAGGTTCTGTTCTCCTCAATCATCCCACTGACTTGATCGTTGGAGTGTCCTCATCAGAATCCCCGACCCAGGTCTCCTCTATTTTGTAGGGCAGCAAACCCAGGAGCTAATCGGAGAGGGGAGGACCTAGCCCCTGATGGCAGGTCCCACCCATGTATCAAAGCTGTAGGCCACAGCGATCTTGGTGGTAACAACTCCCATATGCGCCCCATAGCTATTCATGCAATGGGTGATGGATATCCTTGGTCCTTCGAGTTCAGGGCAGTGTAAGTTTCTAATAGTTGCTGTTGACTACTTCACAAGATAGGTAGAGACTGAACCATTAGCCTACATCACCAAATCAAAAGCTACAAAGTTCATATGAAGGGAATTTATCATCTTCTTTGGTGTTCCCCAGCTATTAATCATCAATAATATAAACTAGTAGTCAATTTGAAGAATTTTGTGATGACCATGGGATCTTGCATCATCTCACCTCGGTAGCACATCCTCAGGCTAATGGGAAGGCCAAGGTAACCAATGGAGCAATCCTCCAAGAAATCAAGAAGAGGCTCAACAAGGCAAAAGGATCATGGATCAATGAGCTCCACCATGTACCATGGGCATATAGAATGATGTCGAGGGTCCCGATAGGAGAAACATCCATTAACCTAGCTTTTGGAACCGAAGCAGTGATACCCATTGAAATCAAATTACCCTTGGCACAAACTGCAAATTACGATAAGCAGACCAACTCAGAAGGGCAGCTCATGGATTTGGATTTGATAGATGAGGCTAGGAAGAAAGCACCATTAAGATGGTAGCATACCAGCACAGGGTCACATGCTACTTTAATGCTAAAGTCCAGAGTAAGGTCTTTAAGGTCAGTGACTAGTGCTACGTCGAGTAAAGTTTCCTAACCAGGTCAAAGAGACAAACTCTCACCAAATTGGAAAGGGCTATACCAAGTCGAAGAGATCATCAAACTCAGGACCTATCAGTTAAAGCAATTGAATAGGACCCCCTTATTGTGATCATGGAACTCCATAAATTTGTTGATTTATCATCAATAATGTGTTCTTCTTCTACTAAATAGAAGTTATTTTTCCTGTTTATGCTCATAAGAGGTTTTCTTTGAGAGTTCCTCGGGAGGGAGTTACTTAGGCCAAACGAGACTTAAAGAATTCATCTAGAATAATTCATAATTAAAAACTAAGCCATCTGTAGGGTTGAGATCCCACATTGAGAGGCTTAGAAGTTCATTAGCCTAAAGAACTCCCTGTTAAAAGGATTAGCGTGGAGGACTTGATTTACCCAACATTATGATTGGAGACCCTTAGGCCCTAACAATCAAGAACATTATGATCGAAGGCCCTCAGGCCCAATGATCAGGAACATTACAATCAAAGGCCCTTAAGCCCTAACGATCAGGAATGTTATGATTGGAAGCCCACAAGCTCTAGCGATAGAAAAGGCCTCGATTGGGGTTTCAACGACCAAGCTTCTATCACCTGTCAACATGTAACATGATATGCAATTACATGAATATAAAATAAATAACCCAAAACATTACTAACAAACCAAATAAATGCATGAAAATGACAAAAATTTTTCATTGATAGAATTGAATTACACACGTGTGGCCTTGTAGCCAAGTTACACAAGTTTAGAGCCTCTTGGCTAATAATGTTGCTTCCTAGACTTTTAAAGTATAGAAAAATAATAGTGCCCGCTGAAGGACTAGATGTCTCCTAGAATTCCAAGATTTTCCATAGAGCTGGGGTCACCTTCTAAGTGGTCAAGTACACTATGCCCTTGGCAAGAGACTAAAAGATAAGAAGTGATGAGGGCACGAGCACGACATCTTCTTCCAAGAAAAAGTCAGTGCGATGAAGAGAGCATCAGCAGCTCCAACAAGGAGGATGGGGTGGGGATAGAGCAAGGCGACAGCATTTGGCAAAGCAACCCACCACAGGAAGGAGGAAACTCACGAGTGAGTCAAGGCTAGCCAGAGAGTTAGAAAGCCGCCCCCAATTTGTCCTCATGCTGCTCCCACCATCCATAACCTCTAGTAAGAGCTCCTAATCTACTTCTCCAGTGAAGCAGAGTAGATTGCCAAGAAAGGCTTCGATGAAGCGGGGCAAAGCTTGAGCCCTCCAGCTCGCCTTAAGTCTGCCAACTAGCTATAACTGTAGTGATGCAAGATGATAGCCGACCATTAAGTCCACCAACAGACTGCAATGGTGGTGGTCCAACAATGGTGCTAGATGTCTATGTAGTCCTCCTGGAGAGAACCCCTCCTTTGGAAAAAGCCTTCTTGCTACCTCGATACTTTTGCTAGAAGCCAATTGTGAAGGATCCTTGAAGGTTTTTGGCAGTATAATGGTAGGAAAGGAATTGCGAGGGATTAGGCTCCCTGGCTATCCTTATATAGTAAGCTTGACAGGAAGCTCACCATTCATATTTCCTATTGAGGCCTGACAAATATCATCGCCTCAGAAAATGAGCATCATTAAGAAGGAACAATAGGCAATAATGGACTTTTCAATGTTATCTTCTTGTGAATTGTCGCTGGAAGACTTGTACCATATAGAGTGTGATTGCTCAAAGCTCCTTGAAAACTAACTACATGCCAAGTGATCTTCTCAATAAAGGAGAATAATCAGAGGATGAGAAAATTGAGGCACCACCCAAGGTGAACAATACTCAATGGCTCCAAGTGATCGAGTAGAGCTCAATCAAAGACCTCAGGCAATCAACATCCAAATAGCTCCAAGTGACCGAGTAGCACTCAATCAGAGCCCTCAAATGATGCTACTCAGTCAAATCCCTCAAGCGATCAATGGCCAAATGGATCCAAGTGAGCTAGTAGAACTTGATTAGACCTCCCAGGCGATCAATATCCAAATCATTCAAGTGATCTAGTAGCACTCAATCAGAGCCCTTAGGTGATCAACATCCAAATGACTCCAAGTCACCGAGTAGCACTTGATCAAAGCTCTCAAGTAATTAACACCCAAATAGTTCTAGGTAATCGATTAGCGCTCGTTAGACCCCTTAGGTGATTAGCACCCAAATGGCTCCAAGTGACCGAGTACTGCTCGGTCAGAGCTCGAGAATGGCCATATCATCATGATATTGGGTGAGTGGCCCGTGGTCACTGGAAATCTGTGGAAATCAACAATCACAACTTAGGTCATTCACAAATAGCCTATCATGAGAAAGATAGTTCATCCAATTGTCAAAACCCAAGCAGAAGTAATATGGAAAGTTTCATTTAAACAAAATGCCCATAGAGTTTATAAAAAGATAGCTATAATGATTAAAAGTAAAGCAAAACATAGCTAGCATTTACTGGCTTAGAGGTTTCTAGCGACTAGTCTACATAGTGATTGATCATCATTACTCCAAGATCCCACCTCAAACGATTGACCTTGATCATTCTTCTACTATGTGGGCCTTGTCACGAGCACTGGGTCTTTGGATACTCTCGAGCTTCCTAGAAAATTCTTCGACCAAAATGACACCCCTTGATGAGAAGCATCCACCCTTTTCTCCTAGGGTTATCTCAGATTCATTGCAAGTTCCATGATGAACTTGCCAACATACATACCTGAAGGAGGCAGATAATGAAGATCTATGCTCTGGTAGAGGACCCATATCAGAGCTTAATGATTGTACCCCACCTGACAGCACTGATCAAACATAAAACTTCCCATAGTATAGCCTCCTTGTGCTTCTTGAGCACCAACTGTGTGGTGACACTCCCTCGAGTAGGATCGATGATCAGATTGTTGATAGCTTTGTGACCAGAATTGATAGCTCGATCAGCGATGATTTTATGATCGAGCTTGTCAACCAGATCGGTGGGGAGGTGTCGACCGAAGTCTTGATCCGGCCCTAGAGCCACCCAATGTATAGACTCCTAGCATATGATGTGACTCCTCCTAGGATGGTCGATCCGATCGATATAACACCATGGAAGGCTGCCCCGATCTTTCAAGAGCACCTACAAGTGGTCGGCCACTAAATGGAGACTTCAACCCTATAGGGGGTGACCTGATCAATATGGGGAGAATAGCCAAAGGTAGGCCCCTAGCTATCGAATCAATTATTGAGCTCTTGCTCTCTAAAGACCGTTCGAGGCTAGCAATTTTCTCCTTAGACCAATGAGCTCTTCTTGGAGTTCTGCCATTCGAGTAGAAAATTCCTAACTTGCTCCTCTAGAAGAGAGAACTGCTTCAAGCCAGAGACTTCTGCTTGATTGGAGCTGGCATCATAGATAGATTATTCGAATGGCCAAATCCCAAGATATCTGAGAAATCCGCTTTAATAATTTTTTGCAACTCTCCTTTTAGCACTATCGATATGCCTTGCACATTGCCAGCAGTAGTGGTCCACTTCTTCATAGGCTTTCTTTAGTGCCTTATGCACCTTCAGCAATTTCTTCTTTTGACCAGTGGCCTTCTTACTTGGAGCTTTAGCCTTAGCTTCTTGCTCGAAAACATATGCCCTAATAACGATCACCTTGCAAAGGCATTTGGTGGGTATTGGTGCTCCCAGAGATAAAGTAACACCCCTAAGAGAAACATAACTAATAAAGACATGGGACAAGAAGTGGAAGAGACAATATTTCATTTCATTACATCCAAGGAAGTTTTCTTATAATAGAGACATAACAAGGCTTGGATAAGCTATGAGCTTAAGAAAAGAAAAACAAAAGTACAAAAGGTTTCAATTCCCAACCTCTTTGGCTGGATCAATGATGGTGGAAGAAGACCTGGACTAGTAAGAACATGATCAATAGTAAGAGGAATAGTTAGGACAGGATTGATGAAAGTAGGCCTGGTAATAAGAGCAGGAGCGATCAGTATGGGATCAGCTATGGTCAATTCAAACGAGGCCTTAGAGATGATAGGAGAATCAACAACGACTAGCCCAGTACAAGCAGCTTCAACTGGAATACTGCATGTTCACCTTCAAGCTCCTCATCCAGGAAGTCCTGTTTTATTCCTAAAAAGTGATCCAGGATAGCCACATGAAACTCTCACTCTACCCTATCAAAGCCCTCCTCAAAGGACTTCTAACCAAAGTCTTGGCAAAGGGTCGGTAACGGCTTGGGCCTTCTTTGCCATGAAGTCTTTGAAAGCCTTAAACTTCTTCACTACCTCTGCCACCTCCTTCTTAGTATTTGCCAACTCCTAATCTGCCTTCTCCTTTTTTTGAGTCTAATCTACCTTCACTTTGGCTAACTCGACATTCACCTTAGAAAGCACTTCTTCTGAGCACTTAGATGCCGCATCCACTGCCTTAGCCTTCTATCAAGTCTCTGATCAGTCATAAACATAAAATTAGAGCCAAATGTAAAGTACCTACTGCACCAATAGTACCACCCTCTTCTCTAGATCATCGTAGCATGTAACTTTAAGCTTGTTCAATTCCTCTATAAAAAAACTCCTTTCAAAGACCTCCTGGGAAACTTCCCATAATTGATAATCTGGGATCTCTTTGACCTTGTGATCAATAGGAGTCCTTAAACTCCATGCCACCAAGATAGAAGAACTAGATGGAAGAGCGGCTAGTGCTGGGTGAGTGATCGATGCCTCTAAAGGATCGATGATGCTTATTGAAGAAACATGAACCACCTCGAAATGGTCAGACTTGAATAGAGCCTCACTAGCTCAAGCTCGGGCTTAAACTCAAAAAGCTTAACCTTCTTGGAACTCTAAGCAAAGGCTCAGCCCTTTCTCTTCTTGGCCAACCCCTATCTCATACCCTTATCATCTTCGAGCCTCATACATGTGGACCAATCAATTGATCAAAAATAGGAATATAATGGGACAAAATAAGAATGGAACAGGATTTCCAGACCCACCATCAGGGAGCTGACTAAGTCCCTCTCTTTGGAGGAACTTTTTAGATAAGAGATTTCAAATTAAGGACCATGAATTTATTGAGAGTCCCAAAATGCACCTCCTCGTCGACACTCAATTTTGGAGTGCTCAGCAAGGGATTAACTAGTTGGCCCCAACTCGATAATAGCAATCATCTACCAAAGGAGATGATACAAAATAAAAGTACTCCTTCCATCCTTTGATGGCAAAAGCAGCACCCAAGATCAAGGGATCGACCCCCTTTTGGGCCATGATGTACTACCATACTTTGGCATATGGGTGCCTCTTTGCAATAAAGAAGGAATAAAACAAAGGAATAGATAGCTAGATCTCGCTAAGAAGCATAACTCTAGAAATCCTATGATGTGCCTAATCAAATTGGGGGTCAGGATACTTAAGGGTATACCATATGCCCTAAGAAGCTCAAGAACGAAGGGGTGGAGAGGAAACCTAAGTCCTGCCTCAAATGCATCCTCATAGACACCCAGCCTACCAAGAGGAGGATTATATATCTGTGCATCAAGTTCGAGCAGCTCTATTTTGTAGTCCGTCGGGATGCAAAATCCGATGCAAATGAGTGTCAAATCTTCTTGGTCCACCAAGGATTGGTATGCCTCTAGGCCGTTGGTCACCAACTTAGCACATTCTAGATGTGGGACAGCTAGATCCTTCAATGCCTCTACTTTACTACTTTTTCTAGCTGACTTCCTTTTCCTTGGACCTGCCATGAACCAGGTATCTAGGAGAAGGAGAAACAAAAGAAAGAAGGAGAAAATACAAAAAGAGAAAAAGGCTGACTTGGAAAGAAGATGTCGAGGATGGTGAACTCTTTGGAAAGAACCCCCAGGGAGGAAGAAGTACGTAGGGAGAAGTAGGAGATAGACAACTAGAAGGAAAAGAATAATAAGGGATGCCCTAAGGAAGAGGGGAACCACTCCATGTGAGGACAAGGGAAAAGGTGGAAAGGCGACCGACTCCATCTTTTCAAATAAAATGGCACGGCTAGCAATTGCCACATGGAACCTCAAAACTGGCAGGTTATGGACATTTCATCAACCGATGTAAATGTGGTGCATCCTTTGAAGTGTCATCAGGAAATATAAGGTGAAGTGCATCATTGCTCTGATCGTTCAAATCCACATTGAACACCGTAAGCCCCCAAGTCAAGAAAAAGAACTCTATGCCCCCAACCCTCCTTTTCCTTTGAATACTTTCATGATCTGATCAAAGTCTAGATCAGAAAGTAAGGGGTATCTATTTATGAGAAATATGGTCAAGAAAGGGATATAAAGCTTTTGAAAAATAATAGTGAGCCTTATTGATTGCTCAAGGAGCACTTGATCATGAGCCTTTAGCCACGAGCCCTTGGACGAGCACCAGCAAAGGCCAACTCCTATGCCTTCAGACATCAACGAGCCTCGCCAATCGCTCAAGAAGAACTCGACCACAAGCCCCTAGGTGAGTACCAACAAAGACCAACTCCTATGCCCTCAGGCATTAAGGAGCCTCGCCAATCACTTAAAGAGTGCTCAACCATGAGCTTCATCCATGAGCCCCTAAGCCAGCACCAGTAGAGACCAACTCCTATGTTCTCAAGCATCAAGTAGCCTCGTTGACTGCTCAAGAACTGCTCAGCCATAAGCCTTCAGCCATGAGCCCCTGGGCAAGCACGAGCAAAGGCCAATTCCTATGCCCTCAAGCATCAGCGAGCCTCATCGATCGCTTAAGGAGTACTCGACCATGAGCCTTTAGCTATAAGCCCCTGGGTGAGCACTGACAGAGGCCAAATCCTATGCCCTCAAGTATCAGCAAGCCTCCTCAACTACTTAAGGAGCGCTCAATAATAAGACTTCAACCATAAGCCCCTGGACAAGCACTGGTAGAGGCCAACTCCTATACACTTGGGTATTGACAAGCCTTATCAACCATTCGAAAAGTGCTCGGCCATGAGTTCCTAGGCCTTAAACGCCTCGTGAGCACTCCGACCTATGGACCCTAGCAGCATACCCATCTCAATTCCTGAGGAAGCAATATCCGAACAAGCATAGCTACAGTCTCCACCACATGGCCAGCTCTCTATCACATTCCAAAATCTCCAATCATCACCAAATCTAGGCAAATAGGGAAGGCGTGCCTAGATTTTTTGTATCAGAATCCACCATTTAATGAAGCATGCAACATACTCGAATAGCAGCATGGATGCAATTAATGGGATGAGATGTTGCTAGCAGAGAAGAAAGCCTTATAATATGCATGGAAGGCTCTGCCATCTCTCACGGGATCTAGCAGGATCTTGCCTAAGGTCGAATGGCCCCCAAGGCAGTAGCCTACAAAAGGATTCTAGGAGGTTCTAAGAGGTATGCAAGCTTTCCTGCTTACACTCCCCCACTATTGGTATCCATACTAACTTAAGCATCAGAGTGTCATCACCAGGGCCACCCCTAGTGAGACTTTTTGTAGGTACCTCTTCTCAAAGATGGGCCTACATCACCTACTCTGGCACCTCTACTAACTCCAGCAACCCCTTTTTGATGCTTGACAAATTTTGGCACCGACAGACACCTCCTAGGATTCTTAGTATAATGGAGTGTCTAAAAGAAAGAATCAAACCTTGTTAGATATGGCTCGGTCCATGATGGGATTTGCAAATCTACCAATCTCCTTTTGAAGATATGCATTAGAGTTAGCTTGCTACGTTCTAAATAAAGTTTCCAGAAATTCTATAGACAAAATACTATATAAGATATAGTCAGGGCATAAGCCGAGGCTCTCATACCTTAGGGTTTAGGGTTGAATAGCTTATATCAAATATTTAAAAATGGACAAGCTTGGATCTAGGTCTAAGAAGTATATTTTCATAGGATACCCAAAAGAGATAAGAGGTATTTCTCTACCATATTGATGAGCAAAAGGTGTTCATCAATAATAAGGCAATCTTTTTAAAAAAAGTGTTCCTTGGGGAAGGAACGAATATCTCAAAGGTTAAACTTGAAGAAGTTTGATAGGTAGAAGAAATGGATTTGATTGGATCAAACTCAAAGAACTAGATTTGATTGGATCAAACTCAAAGCCCATTATAGAAGCCCCTTTAAAGAGATCCAGTAGAGTACTGCATCAGCCAGATAGATACTACAGTTTCTTGATCCAGAATGGTGATCCTATTAAACTTGATGAAAATAACGAGGATCTGATCACCTATATAGATGCCATGTAAAGTGATGACTCTGATAAATGGCTAAATGCAATGAAATTTGAAATGAAGTTAGAACATGCATTTTGATAAGGTGATCAAAACATATGGCTTCATTAAGAATGGAGAAAAGCCCTGCATATGAAAATAGGCAAATGGTTCAGGGATAATATTTCTTGTTTTATATGTAGATGACATTCTCTTAATCAGGAATGACATTCCAGCATTATAAGGAATAAAAGTATGGCTATCATTTCAATTCTCCATGGACTTGGAAGAAGTATCCTACATCCTTGGGATGAAGATATATAGGGATAGATCTAAAAGGTTACTAGGATTAACCTAGTCCACGTATACTGAGACTATCTTGAAGCAGTTCAGCATAGTGAATTCTAGAAAAGGCTATCTTCCAATAGGCCATAGAATTATTCTCTCTAAGAAGGATTGTTTGATAATTTCTCAAGAGAGAGAGTGTATGAGTAAGATTTCATATATCTCTGTAGTGGAATCTATTATATATGCCATGATATTTACGTGGCTAGGTATAGTATATTCACTAAGGATAGTGAGTAAATACCAATCTGATCCAGGTGAGAATCATTGAAAGGTTGTAAAAACTATCCTAAAATATTTGAAATATATTAATGATTAGTGGCTCATTTATAAAGATTCTGACTTAAAACTAGTTAATTATACTGACTTGAATTTTTAGTCAGATAGAGATAAAGTAAGAGTATGTTAGATTATGTATTTATCCTAAATAGAGGAGCAATCTGCTAGAAAAGCTCTAAGCGGCACATAGTGGCCAATTCTAATACAAGACGGAGTACATTATGACACCTGATACTACAAAGGAAGCTATTTGGCTATAAAAGTTCATCGGTGAGTTAAAAGTGGCACTCTCTATTGATAGTCCAATTGTCCTATATTATGATAGCACTAGAACCATGGCTCAAGCTAAAGAACCAGAGACTCATCAATGGACCAAGCATATTCTGTATCACTACCATCTTGTCTGAGAGATCATGGATCAAGATGAAGTTGATCTTCGAAGATCGACGGATAGGAGAACTTGGCCAACCCATTTACTAAAGCCATCAGAATCAAAGAGTTCGATGATCATAAGTGAAAGATGGGTATTCGATACTGTTTCGATTGGCTATAGTCCTAGTTGTTAGGAAATGTGTCCTAAAATTAATCATCTGAGTTACAGACAATTAAGCTCATTATAAATTATACATGAATCATTAATAAAATAAAAGTTATTTTTAGCAGTTCATCTCTTATTGTGGATCTTCCTTTAAACCTTTTTGAGATGAAGTCCTTAGAAGTACTTCCATTCAATAAAGGATAATTTATCAAGTAGTTCTTAAATATGTTCATAACTAAATGATATGTTGTTACCTATAATAATTGTTGCCCAGTAAGCAACCCAAGAGGGGGGGTGAATTGGGTCTCAAAAAAATTTACTTGATGCAATGCAATAGTATGTAATCCAATCCAACAATTAATCAAGGTACTATGAATTCAAATGTAATGCTCTTAAGTAAAAGTACAGCGAAAATAAAGAGTAATAAATGAAAGAGCAAGTGAAGAGAATAAGCAACCACAAAGATAAATAAGTATAGTGGTTCGGTGTTATCTAATGCACCTACATCCACTCCCCATGATCCCCTTGAGAATTCACTATAATCTCTATCAATTATAGTTGATTAGTTTTCCGGGCTCACTAATCAAAAACCTAACTTATTTTCATAAGGCTCACAAGTTAAAACCTCACTTGATTTTACAGGCTAACCAAGAATTTAAATAGTTTTAAGGATCACCACCAACCTCCCTTGATTTTCTGGGCTAACCAAGAACCTAAATGGTTTTTGAAGGCTCACCAATAACCTCACTTGATTTTACAATAGGCTAACCAAGAACCCTTACAATAAATAATGGTTTTAAGTAAAGAGAATAAAAGCTTTCTAATAAAAAGCAGGTATCTCTTTGAAGCTCCATGTTGTGGTGCTTTTGAACTTGTTGAAGCCTCTTTGATTGCTCAAGAATGGATGATCTTTAATACTCTTGAAGGCTCTTGAATGCTTGGAGGCTTGCTTTTGCTTGAGAGTGGTTGAACTTCAATGAATAGGAGTGAATGCTCTCTTTTCTTCTCTCTTGGATACTTCTATTTCATTCTCTTCAATTATTATTCTTTTTATTTGATTTGGAGCATATAAATACTTTCCCAAGGTCTCAAATCTAGTTTCTAGCCATTGGACTTGAAAATCTAGCCATTGGAGGGCAAAAGGGTCGAGTTCTGCATTTAAAAAACTAGCTGTTATTGTTCCCAAAACTCCATGTGTCGACACTTCAGGCTGTGAGTCGATACTTTAGGTCGACACTTGAACTTCTTAAGTCGACACCCAGTTCAAATATCTTCAATCTAGCTTTCTGAAAATTTCAGAAATGTTGACACTTCCTCAGGTGAGTCGACACTTTGCATCCATGTGTCGACACTTCTGTAGTTCTTCATCTTCAGCAAGTTCTGTGACTTGAAAATCTCAGGCGATAAGCTGATCCATGTGTTGACACTTTGAGTCGACACTGAAAGAAACAGGTGCAGGAGGTTTGACATGAACCTACACTAGGCATGCAAATAGGGCACGGGAGCACAAGGGATTTTAAAACATTTTTAAAAAACCAGCGCAGCGGAAAACTGCTCCGTCCAGAAACTAATCTAATTCTAGTTGCAAACAGGCATGTAAAATGATATAAAATATTTATAAAATATTTGAATTAAAAATTCAATTCATGCATGATAAAAAATTAATTTTTTCATACCTTATTCTGGCTGGAATAACCCTGGGATAAAGCTGGAATAGGCTGGAATAAGTGGGATAAACTTATTCCAGTCTTCTTCTTCCTTGGACTGCAGAAAACTCTGTTTTGGGCTTTCAAAATGGCGTCAGAACACTGCCTTCCGGGCCTCCGTTTGCTCCCAAATTTGAGCAGTGGCAAGGTGGACAAATGCTCTTCGATCTTCAATTGAAATCTGCAAGAAAAACTTAGCCAAAAATTTATAGAAATTCGCCAAAGTCTGCTGCCAGAATTTCTGGTTGCAGAAAACCAACAGCAATCTTCTTGGCGTTTGGAGCAACAGCAGCAAATCTGGCTCACCTTGCTTGCTCCCAGGAGTAGAAGAGTACTCCCTCTAGAGGGGAGACATGCCGGGGACCCTCCGATCGACCTCCACGCGCGGTGCTAGCCGCTGGAAGTGAGTTACACGGTCACAAGAAGCAGCAGACTTCTTTGCTGCAGTGCAGAATTTTGAGCACTCAAATGGAGATGGAAAGGGTGCCAAAGACTCTCCCTCTCACCCTCCAAAACCCAGCACCCAATGGAGGATAGGACCAGGTTTCAAAACCTTTCACAGGGAAGAACACACTTGCTGTTACCTCCCTTCTCACGGTGAAAAAAATTCAGCTACTGAAACAGGGGACGTTGCAAGGTTTATATAGGCAGCCAAGAAGGAGGGAGATGGAGAGACTGGGAGAGGAAGAGGCAGCAGTTGCCATCACCCTATTAACAGCAGATAAATGGGAGTGAATGCCATCGGGTGGAGAAGAAGGGACGTCGCCCAGCTACGTTCGGTCGTTTGGCCTTCTTTGAATGGAGTTCCAACCAATGAAAACACCGTGTAAAACGGTCACCGGTCCAAAAGAAAATACCGGTTCAATTTAACCGGTTTAATCCCATTCAAGCCAAATGGTTCAATCCAATTGAACCGGTTCAAGCCCAATTAAATTGGTTCAATTGGTTCATAACCAATTGGAGGCCGAAACGAACTCTGAATCAGTTCAAAACTGATTCAGAAAAATCCTGGCGCAGTGCTGGTCAACCCGGAACAATTTCCGGTTGACATAGACAAGGGCAAGATGGGGAAAAGGGTGCTCAAAAATACCATCACCATAAAACCAAGATGATTCTCAATCGTAATCGGTATCCAGATCAGAGAGTAATCCTCTGTGGCGTGTGACCTCATAGGTTCGAACCTAAACGGTAGCACTGGAATAATTCCAGTACCAGCACAGGAAACCATCTAGCAATGGGTCCCGACGTCCGGATAGGTCGAAGATGCGGGAGCAAACTATCGAACCTCTGGCATATGGTTACCGTATAATTCATCCCTTTGACCTCTAATGCTCAGGACGATTGTGATTGGGCTGCCAACCCAGACAGAGTCAGTCCACTACGTGTCTCAACCTTGCAAGCCCAGTGACTCTTCACTAGGGCTACCCCGGCCGAGGATTTGCTAAATTGAGATACTGCGAGACATTCAATCCAAACTGTTTGGATAGGTCAATTCCATCTTGGTCCAACACTGCTCCACAAGTACTTGCCTGTACCCAGAAACCTTCCATCACCGGATTAAAAATCCGGGTAGTCCGGCACCAAAGCACAGGGAGTTGCTTGCAAGCTACCGTGATGACCTCAGGTCTGAGGGACACATATACCCATATCCAATCGTGAGTTTCCCTTTGGCAGAAAGGGGCTGCACGGGGTCACGTTCAATGAGATACCACATATCCCACTTGTAGATCACATCAGTGTCACCACACTCATTTGGTCAAGAGGACAACCAAACGATGTGAACTACAACAACCTATACTTGATATATTGCCGTCCAGTACAATATATCCTTTGGTTGTAAACAGGGTTTAAGGACCAGTCGATACATCCTCTCTGTATCGAAGTCAGTGTAGTCCTAAGGACTTCATCACAAGAAAAGAGTTCATTTCAGGAAAATACAATATGTGATAAGTTGCCATAAATAATATTTTATTAATTCATAAAAAGAATACAATACTCAGCACAACTACCTACAACCCATGCGATTAGCTTTGGGACACAATTCCCAACAAACACTTCAAGCCATGTGTTGACACTTCAGCCATGCCATCTGAAAATTTCTTGCGTACTGACTTGAGTCGACACTTCATTTCCATGTATCGACACTTGGTGTCATGTATCGACACTTTGAGTTGACACCTCACTGAAATCTTCAAAAAAAATGCCTGAACTTGTGCTGAATCAAATTTATACTTCACTCAAATATCCATTCAAGCAAACTTTAACTGTCCAAGTACTCTTTGAGCAGATCTTTCATCTAAACTTGGCTTCTTCAATCAAACAATCATTTTTCAAATTTGTGAGCATCTTTTTCTATAAAAACATACTTCAAAGAAATCATTAGTACTCAACTTATACTTAACCATTTTGCTTATCATCAAAATCAATAACAGAGTCAACAATAATAATGTTTATTGAGCATAGATCATTGTATGCCATATGGATAGTTGTCCTCATAACCAAGGAGTGTGGAGACATCGATATGCCATGCAAGTAAGTATAGGAGTACATTACACCGAATGTGACTAACTCTATAGAGTCTATACTAACAAGAGTATCTCTCAGAAAGATATGGATATAAGTATCTCTCCGACTTGAGATCATCATGATGATTTGCAAACAACTCACTTGATGGGGGACAGATGTAGGACCGTTGGTGAGCCTAGAAGTCACCTAAATTAGGGTGCTATTTTTTTTTGGTATTTTTTTTCTCTAGGGGTGGCGAAGGAATAGTGGGAACGTAGGATAAGAATCTGGATCTCATGGACTTTGGGACTCACCCTAACGAAGAGACCTCTCACCTCTAGGGCATTACACCCTCCTCGATACTTGGAGGCACTAGGATGGATCTCAAAGGCCATGAGGGGATAGAGAAGATGGAATGGGAAGGGGGATAATTGGGCATGAC
Source organism: Areca catechu (assembly GCA_021397845.1). Taxonomy (NCBI): domain Eukaryota; kingdom Viridiplantae; phylum Streptophyta; class Magnoliopsida; order Arecales; family Arecaceae; genus Areca; species Areca catechu. Next base: position 24,704,467 of record CM038048.1, read on the forward strand.
CTCACATCATGTCTTGGGGTTGGGCCTCACACCCTCTCCTCATGGAGTGAAATAAAAAGACCACTCTTTTCTAAAACTCATTTTCATTTCCAAAACTTGACTAAACCCTAAAAACTTTCTTTTTTTTTTGGTTGAATCGGGAAGTGGGGGCGGCTGGTAAGAGAAAATTTGGAAAGATACCCTAATTTTTCTGAGTTCTGATACCAAATGATGCGGAAAACAATGGGAATGGTATGCTCTTAATCAAATTAGTAAAACTCAAATGAAAATAAAGCAATAAGAGTTAGCCATTCAAAGCAAAGAACCTAGATGTAAATAAAGGAAATTCTGAAATGTCACACAAAACCCTAAAATTTGTTCTATTCAAGATAATTAAGAGAGAAGGATCTTAGTGGTTAGGAAACCACTCATATTAGAGCTAATTCACCTTACCAATTTCAGATATGAAAGAGTTCATAAAAGGGCTTCCAGGCATTAAACTACTCTCTTGAATAACACACTTAGGGGGGGATTCTGGATGATAAGGAAATTATCTTAGGTAGGTTTTCTAGTTCTTAGCAAATCCAACCTCCTTCTTTGGAACTCAAGAATAAACCCGGGGATCCCTCTCATAGGGTACCAAACATCACAAGCAAGAGAACTTCTTTGGAAAAGAAAGGCTATTTTCTTCATTCATCATGATCTGCTAAGGGCTCTATGGGCTCAGATTCAATTTCCTCTGCTGCTCCTATGTGTAAGGCTCTATTTGGACAGTTGCTAGCATAGTGACCTACCTTTTGACATTTGAAGCATGCATTTGAATTCCTTTGGACTTCAAGTGCTTTCCCTTTATCATCTCTTCGGGTCTGAGGGGTGTTGTAATTAGGTCGATTATACCTTAATTAGTTTTGTTCTGGTTGCTGACTAGAAACACTAAGCCTAGGGGCTTCAAGTCGACAAAAAACTGGACCCCTATGGAATCGTTCTACATCACGCGCTATCTGGTATGCTAGCTCCAAATCATGGACTTCCCTCATGAATAGTTCTTTCTGGATTTCCTCTCTAAGTCTGGATCTAAACCTAGACAAAGTCACTGACTCCGATTCATCGACATTGCATCTCATTACAAATTCATCGAACTTTGCAATGTACTTAGCCACACTTTTGTTCCCTTGTGTCAGTCTCTACCATTGATCTAACAATCTCTGATGGTAGGACATAGGAAGGTATTTCTCTCTCAACCTAAGTTTCATTGCTCTCCAAGTTACTATAGGGACATCTCCTCTTTGTCTAGCTAGTCTCTCAACGTTTCCCTAATGTAACCTAGCTTGATGCACAAGTTTAAGCTTTGCAAATTTACACTTCCTATCCTCACTCATCTCATACCAATCAAAGTACTGGTCCATCTCACCTTCCCAATCAATGTAGATTTTGGGATTTAATATTCCATCAAAGGTGGGGGCTTCCAACCTAATGTTCTTCAAGGTTCGATCATCTTGATCCAATTGCGCTGGGGTGGGTCTCCTAGGATTTGGTTCATAGATTCGATTAGGATCATGCTCTCGAAAAAGGCCTTGTCTTGGGATCATTCTAGGGTTGGCTGGTGTCTCAAATTCAGGCTCAGGGTCTAGCTCATTCTGGGCATCTTGATTTCCTCTAGGGGTTCTAGACTCTAATCGGTCAAGCCTAGCAGTAATGTGGGACATTTGCTCCCTCATGCTCTGGTTGTTTTGGGCCAACTGATCAGTCAAATTTTGGTTGAGTTGGGCCATTTGGTCATATAGGGCTTTCATCAGGGTTTCAAGATTCGGGTCCATGGCTACACTGGATTGGGTTTGGACTCATGAATATAAAGATCCTGATCTAGTTTTCATGAAATAATGCACTCAAACCAAGACGACTAAGGCTCCTAAACCTAGAGCTCAATTTAGAGATCTAATTAAAAGGACCAACTAGCTAGTAGTAACTTATGTGACTTGGCTAGGTAGGTGAAAGGGGAGTGGAGGTCCCTGTTTTGCCAATCCTTAGACACCAATCTGATATTGGCCAGGTAGGTGGACCAACCCACAAGCCCTAATGCACCAATCCTAGACACCAAGCCCGTAAGCACACACCAATTAGTTGACACAATTAACTTGACCCTAATCTGAACCCGACCCGTTGGTGTCCCTAACCCACTAGGGTAATTAGGTCTAATTGATTTTAATTAAGGGATTGGGATCGAGATGACGGGTTGTGGTTTTGGGCTAAGGACAAGTGATTAATTCCTGCCCCCATGTCATAATGATGCCCTTAATTGATTTATCATGAAATGATGCAAAACATGCATATAAACCCTAATCTCAGCAGCAGAAATATTGTGTGTTGCAGTTCAAAATGGGGCTGAGAAGTGCTATGTAATAGTTTCAAAAAAATTTAAAAAATTCACATAAGATTTCTAACTGATTGAGGATATTCCATATGAAAGAAAATTAAAAGATAAAATATTTACTATGCTGAACAGATCATTAAAGTTAAACAATGTGAAAAGGATCAGAACAGAACATACAGGAATTTCAGCAACAGTAATGGAATGCAGTAATTTTCATTTTTTTTGTGATTTTTTTCTGATGATGAAATTTAATATGGTGACAACTAACTTGAAATGGAACAAGGAAAAAATGTTTCAATGCAAAATGCACTACTTGCCTTTGGAGTTGCAGGCGGATTACAGTCAGCCTGCACAGAATTACAGCAAGCAGGGAAATCAGACCTACATAGATTTCTTCTATGTGGTCAATGAGCAATAACTAAGATAGGACAACCTTACACTATAAGGATCCACCTTATAGTAGGACAACCTGATTTCACCTTGGTATTACGATGCAAAGATTTGGCTATAATCTTATAACACGAGAAAATATCATGCAAACCAGAAAAACAGGATTTTTAACTATGATGCTCTAATCTAACCGGCTCTAATACCAAATGATGCGGAAAACAATAGGAATGGCTAACTCTTATTGCTTTGTTTTCATTTGAATTTTACTAATTTGATTAAGAGCATGTCATTCCCATTGTTTTCCGCATCATCACTATATTTAGATGCTGGACTACCTAGATTTTTAGTCTAGTGATGGAAGGTTACTGGATGTAGTTAAGTACTTGTTATGTCAATGTGTGAGTCAAGAAGGGATTGAGCACTCCAAGGTATTGGAGAAAATGCTTTGCCATGTTACAATTTAATAAAGTCTTAGCAAGGATAATCCTAGTGAGGAGTCATGAGATTTATTAGATTGAGACACATTTGGATGCACTATTTCAGAGTTAGCAGTTGACTCTTACGATATCCTAAGTATTGGGTTAAAAGGATGACTAATATGGTAACCATATACTTAGATTCTTGAATGTTACTTTACAATTATTTGACCTATTCAGATATCGGGTACCATTACTAGATAGTTATATTAATTAGTTCAAAAATTGGTTCCTAGGCTACTAGCTTAGTGTTCGAACCTATAAGATCATATACATTAAAAGTTTCTAACCGATAATGATAGCTGATGAATGATTAAGAATCGTTCAAGGATAAAATTATAAATATAATTAATAAATAACCCTATACATATACTATAAATTAATAATTAATTAATTATTAATTATTAATATGATGATTGATTAGTAATTAGATTGCTAATTGGCTTAATTTGATGAGTAAAGAGGTTTAGATCAAGCCTAATTAAATTTGGTTTATTTGGATTTCATCCAAAAAGGTTATACAATGACCTAATTGCTAAGAGATTCTAACTTCGATTTGATTCAAACTTGGGCTCAATTACTTTATGATATGATTAGGATTTTAAATCAAGCTTATTTGGAACTAATTGGATTAAGTTCAAATATTTAATTCAGTTAAACCAAATTTCATTTGATTGAAACTTAGTTTGAATCGAATTATAATTCCTATTCCTATTCTAGCACCATCTAGATGTTCTCCATGCCTAACACATTTTTCTATGAATTCTCCATGAGAAAAATTAGTTTTTTTATCCTCCCTTATTCCCTTTTGGATTATAAAAATGTGGTTTAAATTTGGTTTAAGTCTAATTTGGTTTGGATTTAAGTTGGAGGAGTTTCAATAGGACTGAAACTCCTAGCCTTATCTTTATCCTACAATCTTTATCTCTCTCCTTTTATCTTCATCCAAAGTCTATGCCACATATTTTATTTGATTTTTCTAGGGATGTGCAACAAGAAAAGAAGGATTACCATGAAAATCAAGTAGAAACATCCAAGAAAAAAATTGGGAGTGGGCATGAGAAACAATCTTAGGCGTGAGGGCTTCTTAGGTTCTTGGTGCTAGGTTTTCTAAAGAGAAGAAAAAAGAAAATTAAAGATCTTTTAGATTTTATTTTTCCTCCACCTTTGATTTTTTTTTTTGTCCTCTAGTTCTTAATCTTCTTGGAAGATTCAAGACAATCTAAGAAATATTTTATTTCAGCCATCCAATGGCCTTCGAAGGCATTTAGCAATCTTGTAAAGTTGGTCGCATCGGAGCTTCGTCTAGACAATCTGTAAAGATCGGACACCCTGTATAGCTATGAAATGACGTGAAGAGCCCTTATCAAGTGCTATCAATAATAGCATTCATCAACCCATGCTAAAGTATAAAAATAGATTTTATATTGCATGTAGATTTGATCTATAACATGCACCGATGAGGTTGATGCATGCTAAATTAATTTTCAACATTTCATCAATGAATGCTAAATTTATTTTTAGCATTTTATTTCCTTTGCATATCATGTTAAATCTATGGTAGGATTTATTAGTTTTGATTTATATGCATGTTATGTGATTTAAAATATTTTAATCAGATTATTGCTTTTGCTATTTTTTTAAAACAATACATACATGAAACCTTACCATATTTTCCAACATAGATCATATTTGATGATCATATATATACATTGACACTATACCGTAGGTCGCAACTATGATGTACAAGAGTTTAGAAACTCTATACCTTTTGTAAGTGGATGACAATACTGCTAGAATGTGGAAATAAACTATGAACTACACAATATGTCTAGCCTTTATAGGCGATCCACACAGGAGCTTTCTCCTGACCAATCTCTTTAAAGTGCTAGCTCCTTTTTGGAAACTTCAATGGTTGATCTTCCTTCCTCTCCTTCAAACCTCTTGGACACTCCAAAGAAAGAAAAAGAACCTGAGAGGATAGATTTGGTGGAGAAAATGTAAAGAAAAACCCATTTTCCCTTATCTCTCTTCCTAAACCCTAGTCAAAGTACTAGGAAACAAATATCCAAATCCATGTCTTTCCTTTTCCATACTTTTTCCTTAGGTTGAAGACACTCTTTTGTAGCTAGGATTAGCCTCTCCCATGCCCACACTCAGCCCTATATAAAATGGTAGCCAAAGGACATTTGGGAGTTATAGTAGACTAGGGAGAGAAAAGGGGAGAGTAGTTTTAACCAACTTAAATTCAAAATTCAAGTTTAAATTTAAATTTAAACTTAAATTTAAAATTCAAGTTTGAATTTAAATTTTGAAACTAATTTAAATTTGAATTCATAATTCAAATTCAAATTCAAATAAGGCTAGGGTGTATGGGTCAGGTCCAATCTAATTGAATTCAACCCGAATCAAACCAAATCACATTTAGGTTAACCCAAAATTTATTGTTTAATCAAATTAAGCTAATCAACAATCTAATTACCAAGAAATTCATCCATAATTTACTAACCATTAGGAAAAAAACATGTCACAACTTTCACAACACTGATGAGTTGATACCTGAAAAAATCCTAAGTGTTAGCTCACCAAATTGTCAATACTTTGAAGTGTTGACTCAAGGTCCATTATCAATCAAATTGATAATTAAACCCTAAGACAATATATAATCATTGATCCACCTTCAGATTAGATAGAAACCCCTATTATATATAACCCCATATGCTCAAACACTAAGCTAGTAGTACAGGAACATTTTTTGTACCAATTGATGTGACCATCTAGCAATGGTACCTGATGTGGCAACATCCATTGACGTGGAGCATACACAGCCTCCAGCCAGCAACCGCATGGGTGAGATTGTCACCTGGACGCAGCCCCCAGGTGGAAGGCCGAGGTCAGCTCTCGGCCAGGACTGAGCTCATAAAGTTAGCCCTCCTGCCGAGGTCAGCTCCCGGTCAGGGCCGAGCTCATAAAGTCAGCCCTCCGTCTGAAGTCAGCTCCCAGCTAGAGTCCAGCTCATGGGATGATCCCTCCGTTTGAGGCCAGCTCCTAGCCGGGGTCAAGCTCACAGGGTGAGCCTTCCATCTGAAGTCAGCTCCCAGCCAAGGTCGCGCTCATGCAGCCAAAGTGAGTCCTCCATCCGAGGCCAGCTCCCAGCCAGGATCGAGCTCACAGTGTAAGCCCTCCATCTGAGGTCAGCTCCCAGCCGGGGTCGAGCTCATGGTGCCAAAGGTGGACCTCTTCGGGAGGTCCTTCCCAGCCATATGAAGGCTAGAATTCTCGCTAGCAGTGAAGGAGGGAAAGATCAATAAGAATTCAAACCATAGCATGGAGGTCCCTATCCACCTGCAACCTCTGGAAGGTGGCGCATGTCCTGCCACCAAAGCTAGTTCTGCAACACGCCGCCCGCATGCTCTACATGAGGTAAGCCCCGTCAGATCCAAGGCCTCGTAATGTGTTGCCACATTGACTACCATATGGCCGAAGGACGCTGACCCACGTGGCACGAGGCCAGAGCTCCCCTAGAAGGAGAATCCTGCCAAAGCCATAGGCCCTGCAATGCTCGGGCGATCCCTCCGGGAATGGAAACTTCTCATGATGGCATGGGGCCCAGTGGCACAATGCCTGCCCATCAAAAAAAAATGACACCCCAACAGAGGGGGGACATCCAAAAGAATGAAGTGAGAGGGCTCCAAGAGGCCCACGGATCGCCTCCTCCTCCGGAAGGACCGTTCCGAGATAGAGAAGGGAAGAAGGAGAAGCCGCGAGCAGCGACGAGCCCCTCTGGAGAACACACTATGAGAGGGCACATCAAGAAGGAACCGGGATGCGGCCCCAGGTCTGGTTGGGGCCATCACCCAAGCCATAAGGTAAGAAAGGTTAGAGGTAGATGTAGGACGAGCGGGGAGAGATAAGCAAGCAGGTCATCGAAAGCTCGGCGATCAAGGGACCGGCCGGAGAACCTCCTCGCTCCCCGCTCTCCATTCCTTATTTCTGTTGCTTAGACATTACTATCTTATTCTTTACATTATTCAAACATCTTTATCATGTCACTCCTTGAGGCGAGGGAGCCCTCCTAGCTCTCCATCTCAAAGGTTCTATTTTTCTTGATCATCCCACTGAATTGATCATCGGAGTATCCTCGCCGGAATCCCTGACCCGTGTCTCCTCTATTTTACAGGCCAAGCGGGTCGAAGAGCCGACCCTTGGAGAGGAGGGAGCGATCCCGACGGGAGGAGGCACCCGATGCGACAGCGACGCACCGAAGCTACGGGCCATGACGATCCATTAGTCAACAGATTGGCACGCCAAGAAGGAGCGACAGACAATTTAGGACCTAAGAGGATGCCAGCCAAGGCTCAGGATCCAGGCTCTCCAACCAACAGAACGACAGTAGCCACCTCCCTGGAGGGCAGGCGGGGGACATGAGAGCTCCCTCTTGGGAGCTCGCCCAAAGAACGAGAAAAGAAGGGTCTTATGATAACGGAGAGAGGGGCTTGTGTTCATGGGTTTCTCGAACACCTGCCACCCCTTGCGGTACTCTCTGGTTAAGCCCAGAATCCAGGCACTCCCTTAAACGTGGGTCTTCCATCATCTCATGCAAGCCTAACTGGTAACTCCCTTCACCACTACCCTTGCAATATGAAAACTATGTTACAGTTCTACAAGAAAAGTCCCTGCATCACCGTCAAAGACAAGCACCATAGCCTCGCACATGATTTGGAGGTGGCAGCAGAATGCCACCCACCGCGCGACCCACAGCAGGGCAGACTAATAAGAAATAGGGCCTGACCCCGGGGGCTAGCCTGCCAATAAAAGATGGCACGCTACTGCAACCACCATAAAGGACCCTGACGAAGGAGTCAAAGCCCAGCTACACGAAGCTTGCTACCTCGCCAGTCCCTGCGCCTCCCAACGCTCGCGAACCTGGAACATGAGCAATTTAAGAGAGCGCTACCAGTGATGTAGAACTTCTTCTCAATTATCTAAGTCCCTTTTTCATGCAACTTTGTTTTTCACCTGTGCAGGGACATCTCCGTTCGACTCAAAGTCCGGCGGGCACAAGCCGGGCCCTTCATCAGGCCTGCACCCCTCGCTGAGCTCATAGCCTAGAGGTGGCGGCGAGGCAACACGCCACCTCCCACATGACTCAGCTCGACATCCTCATCAACAACGCGGGCCCTCCATCAGGCCCGCCTTCCTCAGCCGTGCTCACAGCCCGGAGGCGACACCTAGCTGTCATATACCGTGAGACTCACAGCATGACAACTTCTCATCAGCGAGCCGGGCCCACTCCATCAAGCCCGCACTCACCCGCTGAGCTCATAGATCGGAAGTGGCGGCGGGGCAACCCGCCATCTACCGCGTGACTCACAGCTCAGCATCCTCATCAACAATGCGAGCCCTCCATCAAGCCAGCCTTCCTCAGCCGTGCTCACTGCCCGGAGGCGGCACCAAGCTGCCATCTACCGCGAGACTCACAACATGGCAACTTCTCATCAATGAGCCAGGCCCACTCCATCAGGCCCATGCACTCCTCGTCGAGCTCATAGCCTGGAGGTGGCAGCAGGGCATCCCACCATTTATCGCATGACTCAGCTCGACATCCTCATCAACAACGCGAGCCCTCCATCAGGCCCGCCTTCCTCAATCGTGCTCACAGCCCGGAGGCGGCACCAAGCTACCGTCTACCGCGAGACTCAGCATGGCAACTCCTCATCAGCGAGTCGGGCCCCTTCCATCAAGTCCACATTTATCAACCGAGCTCATAGCCAAGAGGCAGGGGCAAGGCAACCCGCCACCAATCGCAGGACTCACAACTTGGCATCCTCATCAACAACGCGGGCCCTCCATCTAGCCCGCCTTCCTCAGCAATGCTCATAACCCAGAGGCGGCACCAAGCTGCCATCACCGCAAGACTCATAGCATGGCAACTTCTCATCAGCGAGCCGGGCCCACTCCATCAGGCTCGCGCTCACCCACTGAGCCCACAGCCCAGAGGTGGCGACGGGGCAACCCGCCACCTACCACGTGACTTACAGCTCAGCATCCTCATCAACAACACGGGCCCTCCATCAAGCCCGCCTTCCTCAGCCATGCTCATAGCCTGGAGGCAGCACCTAGCTGCCGTCTAGTGCGAGACTCACAACATGGCAACTTCTCATCAGTGAGCCAGGCCCACTCCATCATGCCCGCACTCCTCACTGAGCTCTAACCTGGAGATCGCGGCAAGGCAACCCACCATCTACCGCATGACTCACAGCTCGGCATCCTCATCAACAACGTGGGCCCTCCATCAAGCCCGCCTTCCTCAACCATCCCCATAACCCGAAGGTGGCACCAAGATGCCATTTACCGCGAGACTCATAGCATGGCAACTTCTCATCAACGAGCCAGGCTCACTCCATCAAGCCCGCGCTCAGCCACCAAGTTCACAGTCCGGAGGTGGCGGCAAAGCAACCCGCCATCTACCGTGTGACTCACAGTTCAGCATCCTCATCAACAACATGGGCCCTCCATCAGGCCCGCCTTCACCAGCCATGCTCACAGCCCAGAGGCGGCACCGAGATGCTGTCTATGGCGAGACTCACAGCATGGCAACTCCTCATCAGTAAGCTAGGCCCTCCATCAGGCTCGCCTTCAATGATCGTGCTCATAGCCCGGAGGTGGTACCAAGATGCCATCTACTGCAAGACTCCTAGTGTGGCAACTCCTCATCAGCGAGTCAGGCCCACTCCATTAGACCCACGCTCATCAACCGAGCTCACAGCCTGGAGGTGGTGGCAGGCAACCAGCTATCTACCGCGTGACTCACAATTCAGCATCCTCATCAACAACGCGGGCCCCCCTTCATCATGCTCGCCTTCACCAGCCATGCTCACAGCCCGGAGGCGACACCAAGATGCCGTCTACTGCAAGACTCATAGCATGGCAACTTATCTCAACGAGCTGGGCCCACTCCGTCAAGCTTGCGCACTCCTCGCCGAGCTCACAGCCTGAAGGTGGCAGCAGGGCAACCTGCCATCTACTGCATGACTCGCAGCTAAGCATCCTCATCAACAACGTGGGCCCTCCATCAGGCCTGCCTTCTTCAACCGTGCTCACAACCCGGAGGTGGCACTAAGCTGCCATCTACCACTAGACTCACAGCGTGGCAACTCCTCATCAGCGAGCCAGGCTCGCGCTCATCAACCAAGCTCACAGCTTGGAGGTGGTGGCAAGGCAACCCGCCACCTACCGCGTGACTCACAGCTCGGCATCCTCATCAACAACACGAACCATCCATCAGGCCTGCCTTCCTCAGCCATGCTCATAGTCTAGAGATGGCACCAAGCTACCGTCTACCACGAGACTCATAGCATGGCTTCTTCTCATCATCATCGAGCTGGGCCCACTTTATCAGGCCCGTGCTCACCCGCTGAGCTCACAGCCCAGAGGTGGCAGCGGGGCAACCTGCCACCTACCGCATGACTCATAGCTCGTCATCCTCATCAACAACACGAACCCTCCATCAGACCCACCTTCCTCAGCCATGCTCATAGCCCAGAGGCAGCACCTAGCTGCCATCTACCGTGAGACTCACAACATGGCAACTTCTCATCAGCAAGCCGAGCCCACGCCATCAGGCCCGTGCTCACTCGCTGAGCTCACAGCCCGGAGGTGGCAACAGGGCAACCCGTCATCTATCACGTGACTCATAGCTCGACATCCTCATCAACAATACAGGCCCTCCTCAAGCCCGCCTTCCTCAGCCATGCTCACAGCCCTGAGGCGACACTAAGCTACCATCTACTGGGAGACTCACAGCATGGCAACTTCTCATCAGCAAGCCGGACCCACTCCATCAAGCCCGCACTCCTCGCCGTGCTCACAGCCTAGAGGCGGCACCAAGCTACCATCTATCATGAGACTCACAGCATGGCAACTTCTCATCAGCGAGCTGGGTCCACTCCAACAGGCTCGTGCTCACCTGCTAAGCTTATAGCCCGAAGGTGGCGACGAGGCAACCACCACCTACCGCATGACTCACAGCTCGACATCCTCATCAATAATGTGGGCCCTCCATCAGGCCCGCCTTCCTCAGCCATGCTCACAGCCCGGAGGCAGCACCTAGCTGCTATCTATCACGAGACTCACAGCATGGCAACTTCTCATCAATGAGCCAAGCCCACTCCATTAGGCCCGTACTCATCAACCGAGCTCACAGCCCGAAGGTGGCAGCAAGGCATCTTGCCAACTACCACGTGACTCATAGCTTGGCATCCTCATCAACAATACGAGCCCTCCATCAGGCCCGCCTTCCTCAGCCATGCTTACAGCCCGGAGGCGGCACCAAGCTACCGTCTACCGCAAGACTCACAGCATGGCAACTTCTCATCAGCAAGCCAAGCCCACTCCATTAGGCCCACGCTCACCCACTGAGCTCATAGCCTGGAGGTGGTGGTGGGGCAACTCGCCACCTACCGCGTAACTCACAGCTCGGCATCCTCATCAACAATATGGGCCCTCCATCAGGCCCGCCTTCCTTAACCATGCTCACAGTCCAGAGGCTGCACCAAGCTGTCGTCTACCACGAGACTCACAACATGGCTCACCCGTAAGTTCGACATCCTCATCAACAATGCTGGACCCCTTTATCAGGCCCACCTTCATCAATTATGCTCACAGCCTAGAGGCGGCACTGAGATGCCATCTACCGCGTGACTCACAGCATGGCAAACAAAGAAGCTCGATGCCCTTAGCCCAACTCATAGCTCAGAGGTGGCAGCAGGGCAACCCGCCACCTATCGTGCGACTCACGGTTCGGCACTTTCAAGCCGAGCCCACTCCACCAGGCCTGCACTTTCCAACCGGGCTCACGATCCTATGGCGGCGATAGGGTAACCCGCCATCTTCCAAGAGGCCCGTAGCTAGGCAATCTCCAAGCCGAGTCCTTCCGATAGACCCATGCTCAGTCACCCTGCTCACAGTCTTAAGGTGCAGTTAGGGATTCCTGGAACCCTGCCATCTACCACGAAACTCATAATTTGCCACCTATAAGCTGGGAAACTCACGAAGCCCTGCACCCACTACCTTACTCACAGTCCAGAGATGTCCACCGAGAAATTTTAGAAGTCCCACCATCTGCCCTTTGACTCACAGCATGGCAAACTGAGTCAGGTATTCCGAAAGCCCTGCATCCAGTTGCCTTGCTCACGGCCTGGGGATGTTGGTGAGAAATTCATGAATTCCCACCATCAGCTGCTTGACTCACGACTTGGCAAACCAAGGAGACCCCCCATAAGCAATCCATGCCAAAGAAAGGAAAAACAGCAAGCAAAGTGGAGGGAACACAAAGCATTCCGATCGAAAGGGGAAGAAAAAACATCCTCATAGAAACATTCCTCACATCGGAAAGAGGCTCCCAGCAGCCCAGGAGGCCATGCAACAGATTTAAGCTCAAAAGAAAGAGAGAGAAAAAAAGAGAAAAGAGAAAAAAGAAAAAGAGGAAGAAGGAAGAAAGAAAGAAAGAGTAGCAGACGTAATGGAAGAGGCACCTTCATTGATCAAAAATCTCTTACATCCTATGGAGGCTCCCGATAGGCCGGGAGACCTCCTGAAATCCTAAGATACAAGATGAAAGTAAGATGGGCCGAAACCCCATCTCCGCTCCTTGCCCGATCAGTGAGAGGGTCCCCTCAGCGCTGACGCAACACCCGCTGGAGGGCTCCGACCTTAACCTCTATGATCGGCATAGGAGGCACCGCAGGGCAGGTCGGCCCTGCACTCTACCCTTGAGGAGTGCCTAGGGACGTGCCAATCTCTCCTATCCGAACGAAAGGGTGCCCTTCATCAGGAGTCCACCGAATCTCTAGAGCCTGGCATCGGCTCTGCCACCCCATCCTTGGAGTTCACCAGTTCCATGATACCAAGGGCAACTACAGCAGCTCCGCATCAAGATACCCCTGTCAGCACCACATCGGTCGTGGCCCTCTCCGCAGCGACCACGACCGGGGCCACCACCTCCTATAAGATCTCCGGTCGTGTAAACTGGGAGATGGCTCCATATGCCTCCACTTTTGAGACAGCCTCTTTCTCTGCCCCAACTGTGTGACCGAAGGCTCTCCCCCTTCACATCCACGGGAGAAGATTCAAGCTCGATGATTTCTTCTCCGAACCAAATGCCCATGCCATGATGCTGGCCAATCACTCTTGGAGAGCCTTCATTTGGCCCTCCAGGTCTCGGGTTGAAATCCTGAAGTCTACCAAGAGCCCTCCCTCGGTGCAAGCCAAAGGAGAGGGATTGAAGGAGAACATGAAGGCCAACACAAAAATGAGGAGAGGGCTGAAGAAGAAGGAAGCTTTGCGAAACCCTGGTCGCCTACACCCGAAGGCCTTTTAAAAGCTACATAACCAACCGGAAGCCACCACGTATCGGCACTAGGCACCTCCCGATGCTTCGGTTCGCGAAATAGACACCTTGATCCAGCCAAGGCATTGATGATCCCTGCATTAGGAAACTGAGTGTAGTACCCCATTAATATAAAGGTGCGGTCTTCGGAGCATGGCCAGTCGAAGCATTGATGGCGCAGAAGACATGCCCCTCCACGTCCGCATGGTCGTTACTCCCATCGCCCTGAGCGATGCTTTGTTTTCTGGGCTCAGGAGTGGGGAGCATTTGATGTGGCAATATTCGCTGACGTAGAGCATACACAACCGCCAGCCAGCAGCCGCATGGGTGGGGATTGCCACTTGGACATGACCCTCGGGTGGAAGGCCGAGGTTAGCTCCAAGCCAAGGTCCAGCTCATAAAGTCAGCCCTCCTACCGAGGTCAGCTCCCGGCCGGGGCCGAGCTCATAAAGTCAGCCCTCCATCTGAGGTCAGCTCCCAACTAGAGTCCAGCTCATGGGGTGAGCCCTCCGTTTGAGGCTAGCACCCGATCAGGGTTGAGCTCATGGGGTGAGCCCTCTATCTGAGGTCAGCTCCAGGTCGGGGTTGTGCTCATGCAGCCAAAGCGAGCCCAACATCCAAGGCCAGCTCCCAGCCGGGATCGAGCTCACGGGATGAGCCCTTCATCTGAGGTCAGCTCCCGGCCGAAGTCGAGCTCATGCCGCCAAAGGCGGACCTCTTCGGGAGGTCCTTCCCGGCCATACAAAGGCTAGAATTCCTATCAGCAGTGAAGGAGGGAAAGATCAACAGGAATTCAAACCACGGCACGGAGGTCCCTATCCACCTGCAACCTCCGGAAGGTGGCGCATGTCCTACCACCAGTGCCAGTTCTGCAACATGGCGCCCGCATGCTCCACATGAGGTAAGCCCCATCAGACCCAGGGCCCTGTAGCGTGCCACCACATCGACTACCATATAGCTGGAGGATGCTGACCCACATGGCGCGAGGCCCAGAGCTCCCCTAAAAAAAGAATATGCTAAAGCCATTAGGCCCTGCAATGCTCGGGCGGTCCCTCCGACAATGGAAACTTCCTGCGATGGCATGGAGCTCAGTGGCACAACGCTTGCCCCTTAAAGAAAAATGACACCCCCAACAAAGGAGGTACCTCTAGAAAAATGAAGCGAGAGGGCTCTAAGAGGCCCACGGATCACCTCCTCCTTCGAAAGGACCATTCCGAGAGTGAGGAGGGAAGAAGGAGAAGCCACGAGCAGCGACAAGCCCCTATGGAGAACACACTATAAGAGGGCACGTCAAGAAGGACACCCGGATGCGGCCCCATGTCTGGTCGGGGTCATCGTGCAAGCCATAAGGTTAGAAAGGTAAGAGACAGATGCAGGAAGAGCGAGGAGAGAAAAGCAAGCAGGCCATTGAAAGCTCAACGGTCAAGGGACCGGCCGAAAAACCTACCCTCTCCCCACTCTCCATTCCTTCTTTCTGCTGTTTAGACATTACCATCTTAGTCTTTACATTCTTCGAATATCTTTATCATGTCACCCCCTAAGGCGAGGGAGTCCCCATAACTCTCTGTCTCAGAGGTTCTGTTTCCCTCGATCATCCCACTGACTTGATCGTCAGAGTATCCTCGCCGAAATCCCCGGCCCGAGTCTCGTCTATTTTGCAGGCCGAGCGGGCCGAAGAGCCGACCCTCGGAGAGGAAGAAGCACTCCCGACAGGAGGAGGCACCCGACGCGGCGGCGACATGCCAGAGCTATGGGCCACGACGATCCAGGCGACAACAGCACCTAACATCCATATAGGTCAAATAGCTGTACAGTAATATTCAAGAACCTTTAGCATATAGTTACCATATATTTCATCTCTTTGACTCCCAATGCTTGGGATGACTTTAGGGTTTAGCTACGAACCCTTAAATAGTTCATCCACAATGTGTCTTAACCTTACAAGTCTTGTAACTTCTCACAAGAACTATCCTAGCCAAGGTTTTGCTAAATTGAAATACAATAAGATATTCACTCCAATACTTTGAGGGATCAATCCCATCTTGACTTATATCGATTTTACAAGTACTTGACTGCACCTACAAAACTTCCATCACTATATTAGAAATCCAGATAGTCTGGCACCAAAATACAGTGAATTACTTACAAGTTATCATGGTAATCTCAGATCTGAGAGATGCTTATATCCATATCACTTCATGAGAAGCACTTGGTAAAAGAGTGCTCCACAGGTAGGTCATGTTCAATAAAATGTCCTACACTTTACCTGCATGCCATACTATTATTTCCAAACTCCTTGGTTAATAGGACAACTAACCCATATGGCACACAACGACCTATACTCGATATATAATCATTCTATAATAATGTATTATTTGGTCATGAATAGGTATAAAAACCACACAATAAATTATTTCTTCATCATATAATAATGTAGTTCTAAGGACTCCATCACAAACAAGTCCATTATAAGAAGATGCAATGTGATAAACTGTCAAACTAACTTTTATTGATAATAATTCATATACAAAATCAAAAATGTACAAGTTAAACAATTGCTATTAGAACATTTTTTTCAATACCTCAGTCCAAGTGGAGGTGGACATCTTAGCGACCTTCGAGAGAACTTCAAAGATCAAGGGTACAGTATTGGCGATGGGGTCTACATAAGGGGCTGTCAGAGCGCGCAACGATAGCAGGATCGTACAGATGGATCGTGCGAAGTATGGCAAGACTTGTGAGCTCCAAGGTGAAAATTGTTGAGAAGATGTGGTGCTCCCAAGCCTTGAAAAGCCAGGAGATGAGTCGTGATGATGACTCCAAGAATTTAAAATCGATTTGGATCCTATGACTGGATTGGTTTGATCCTAGGATGGAGGTTTGGCCCTCTACGAGCTTGAGATCCAAGATTTTAGATCTTGAGGAGGCTAATTCAATGTTAGATTGGGTTTGGATCCAAATGGATGTGAGAATGGATTAACTCATGGATGTATATGGGTTGGGTACATCCATGAGTTGGGTGAGTGCTCTCCTAATTAGAATAACATTGAAAGAATTAGAGTTGAATTTAGCTTTATATATCTAGTCCTATTTGGATTAGAAGAACCCTTAAGTTTATAAAAGGGGGCCTTATATAAACCTAGTGCAAATGAAATCAAAAAATCTCTAATTCTCCCTAAATTTCTCTCATCTCTATCTCCCTCTCTCTTTACACCATCAAAAAATATCATATAATAAGAAGCAATACTAAAAGAAAGCAAGATGTCTGAATAAATTTCAGCATTTTGTTTTCAATACTGCCAGGTCCCTGTTCTTGAGACTATTTCTCTTTTCACAAAACTTCATTTTGGATGAAATTAAAATAACAAGAACGAAACTTCTTGCTAATATTACGGATAAGTCTTGGCATTATCGACAAATTACTAATCACAAAACAGAGTTGTATAAAATTCTGTGTAGCAAGATTTTTGCGCACATATTGTATACAATTCTGTGTAGCAAGATTTTTGCACGCATATTTAGTTGCCACTCTAATTCTTGTTTCATATCAGATTCTAGCAAGTAAAAGACCATCAAAAAAACCTTCTTTGAAAAAGATTCCAAATCCAAACTGAACTTGGAGAGGTAGATTTATTGGAGCACAAAAATAGTGTATGGATGGATTTGGATAAAGATTAAGAATCCTGATCCAAGATTTTTTGGTTTGCTGTTACTAACCTACTTGAACTATCTCCAAGATGTGGAAAGGACTTTTGATTTGAAACCCATAAAGACACATCCTAAAGGGTTAAGAGATCAAACAAAGAAAGATTTGGATACCGATGCACAAAATACTATATCGTAAAAAAAATTTACATCCAAAAAGGACATGAAAAGCTACTGGAACTTAATATTTGACTGTCCAAGCAAACTCTAATCAACACGAAAGTTAATAAAGACATCCATTACTTAGTTCCAAACGTTCATGCGAAAGATAACAATCTTAACATTATACAGAATACCTAACACGTATGAGACATACAGTAAGAAAAGGTGATTGGTCAACTCAGGCTCGCAGTTTGTCAATTTATTTTGCACACCCCAAGATGTCGTATGTCCTCTAAACCAAACCCACGTCATCATTATTATAAAGAAGAAAAGATTTTGAATTGATTTTGAACATCTGAAAAAATGTGAAATTATTTCTTCCAAGTTTCAATCCTCTTGTACTCTCAAATTATATAGGTCAATGCTGCAATTCTATCTATCAACTAGTGATATCTTACTCTCCGGTGATTCAAGCCATTGGACCTGCATATTCATCCAAATTATATGCATTGCATGAAGTACCTGCATTATTAGATATCTGCGTGGTAATGTGTCCTTCAAAACTACAAATATTATGAGATTTACGTGACATCAATCTCACAACCAACGTGAAATATTCAATCATTTACCCACTTGTAGATCTTTTGACAAAAAACCCAAACGTATGATAAATTACATAAAAATGTATTACATAAAGCAGTCGATAAAAAATTTACACAAAAAAAAAAAAGCCAAGAAAAAAAGCCAAAAAAAAAGTCATGCTTGAACTACTACATCAGTATACATACGTAGTTGCTTTAGCTGTGCACCACAGGACCTGGACGGTAACTCTTGACTGATTTCCTTAGAGATAGATTGTCTGCTTGAACTACTACATCAGTGTACTAGAATCAATCATAGGTTAAAATATTGACCCAAGCCGGTGATGTCATGCAGCGAAACCAGAAATCAAGCATTCCAAGTCCCAAGCACAATTTCTCCAATGTAACAAGGACAGAATCCAAGCAGCATTCCAAGAACTTGAATTTATGCAACAAAATATTTATGTTCTTTTCAAATCTCAGGTTAAAATTGTGAAGTTTACTAGAAGACCATCTTGAAGGAACTCGTCAATTATTTTAAAAATTGTGAGGAAGGGTCTCCATGGTCCATGAACTGCATATCATGTGTATATTGAGACCTCATTCTGCATGTCTGCCTGCTAGGTGCGTATGAAATCTCCTGATATCACTAGTATAAGCAATTCCACAGCAACTATCACAATCTGCATTTCTGGATATCAACTCATATAAAAGTGGCCCATTTCCTTATTGAAGGTATTGGAGTAATAATCATTGTAGTTGAGATAGCCCCAAAAACGGCAAAAATTGAATTCACCATATTTTGGAGACTTAAAATATAAGAGGTACAGATCCCTAAGATTTTTCTCAAATGTAGTTTTGATTGCAAGGACCTGTAGCATTAGACATAACAGCCATTCAAACAAAATACAATCAAGGGTGACTTGCACAAGACAATAGAAATCAAGAAAGTTGCCAACAAATCCCAATCATGTCTACCTAATTTAATTTTTATTACTTCTACCACATTTTCCCATATTTTTTGAAGCCTCCAGGTCTTTAGAAATTTGAAGTTGTACTTCAATTGGGTACTTGAGAAATTGTAGTATACTGTTCATGAACAAAATTATCCTTTTAAGAAAAAGGAAAGAAAACTTCCACAAACTCATTGCTTTACTTGGAATGGAGGGCATCAGATGACCTACGAAGGATAACTGCAATTTGTAATTTATTATAAAACTCTAAATTATAAGGGTCATAGAATCAAATACAAATATCTCTGTCAACCTATAAACATATAAAAAATAGTGAAACACAAGTTGCGCCCCAAAATTTTTGGTTAATTGATATACTTCGAAGATAGTAATGGGATTTATCAAAATTATTTAGATAATGCCAGCTCCTTCCAATAGTTATGAGATGCAAATTTCCTCACTTTTGCATGTCACCCAAACCAAAGCTTATTGGATAATATTAACTTCAAGAAGAAAATTGTAACATTCAACAGAAAATATATATATATTACCTGAGAAAAGTTTATCAGATATCGCAAGTTCAATGGATCTGTTCCATTGGCTGCATAATCAAAATCACCTCCAGTGAAACAGTGCCGGAAGTCCAATGCACATTGTAAAATGTTTTTGATGATAAGAGCTACTGGTTTTGTCTCAACAGACAAAAAACATCTGGAAGGCAAAACATAAGTATCACTGAAATGAGTCAGAACTAGTAAATTGTGTGTTACAGAATCACTACCCAGCCAACCCCAACTAGTTTGGGACCAAGGCTTGGTAGGCTTGGTTGAGTTGTAGAAGATCACTAACACATAAAGATGAGCAATAGTCTGTGAAACACAAATATCGAAGAATCATTATCACTACATAATAGCATGGAATAGGAAAATCAGTACAATTTGTAAAAACTGTTTCCTTAATCAAATTATTGAAAATTATGGAGTAGGACTGATATTTCCTATTATCCCATCTAATCTTCCTGATCTTCCACCGGACTTCAAGGAAACACTTGAATTCCTTGTTAGACACCCTTGAAACCATGCTTAAGGCTGCAAATGGGTCGGGTTAACCCGTGACCTGACTCGACCCATTTAGACTTGATCCAATCCATTTTTTAGGACCCGTGAATCCAAGTTGGATTCTAAAATTAGACTCATTCCATTTTCCGAGCCGAGTCTGGGTTTATTAAATTTGGACCCAATCAGAGCCGACTCGATTCAAACATACTAATACTACAAAAATTATATATATTTGGACATTTAAATTATAATTTAAAAATTATATGGAACTTATTTTTAACATAGAGATAGAGTTATAATTATTTTTATATCTTAATTTATTTTGAAAATAATATTGTTTGTTATCTATTTTATGGTTAATAATAGTTAGCTATGTAATAATTAAAATATAGTTGTATATATTTTATCTGGATCATATTTAGATCCAAATCTTTTAGATTAGAACCGGGTTATTTATAAACCCGATCCAATCCAAATAACCCATTGGGTTGAAAATTTAGATGGTGGATCCGACCTGAACCGATATGATTTTCTAGTAGGTTAGGTCTAGGTCTAATATTAGGACCCGATTAAAGAACCGGATCAGATTGGGGTCACTCATGATCCAGTCCGACCCGATCCATTTGCACCCCTAGCCATGCTCCTACCATGCTTCCCCATCACATTTCCTAATCATACTTAAATCATTTCTAAAAATAATTTTCTAAGAAGCTTTTACCTGTCTGGTGTTGTTGCTGCTAGATGTTATCCAAATCAAGGGTTCAAGTCTTAAAGGAGGAAAAGGAGAGACAAGAAAAAGAGATATTATCATATAAGGAAGTAGAGAGATATTTTGGTAGCACTGGATTCAAACAGGGATGATTACAAGAGACAACCATGACTAACAAGGAGACAAAGTCAGCAATGGACAAAAATGGGAAGAGAAAATACTGGAAGCAAGAGTTTATCACAGTTAACCATGGAATGGAAATAAACATTCCAAGCATAGAACAACAAAAATAAAGACAATAAGTAACAAACTAATCAAGTAGGTAACGACAGACATGGAAACATAGTTCATTGTCTATATAATTATCCATAACCAAATGATATGGTGTTCATAACCAGAAGAGAAGCTGAAAATAGGCAATCAGCTATTTTCTGTGAACTGCTTACAAATTTTGTTTCTACAATGGATAACCTATGGAAGTTATCCATGAAATCAATTGTTGACCTCCTGCAAAAATCCAAAGTTTACAAAATACTCCATGCAAAAATAAAATGCATCATAAGAAAATATGCTAGATGATACTAATATGTTTACATCAAGTGAGATTACATAAGCATTGAGAGTTGGCTGATGAAATCATTACATTCAATGAAGTAAAATATCTTAACTTTGAAAAACAAAAAAAAATACAGTCAGGAATATTATTTACTTACATGTGCAACGCATCAGCAAGATATGACATGTGAACTGATTCTAAGTCCAGTATGTCTCTGACCTATAAAATCGTCATCCATTAAAAACATATATATATATATATATATATATATATAAAGGAAAATGATTATGGCAACACAGCCATAATATTAAGCAACAACTTACTAAACCTGATTTAGAAATGCTTAATTGAGCAATTTGGGCATCTACAACTTGAAAATAAAAAATATATCAGCATTAAGTGGCAGAGAGTGCATGATCAAGGTATTTAAAATGTTGTAAGTGTCAAGTTAATGCTCATAAATGATTACTTATGGAGCACAAATAGCTCATCCTTAGTACCAGGTCTAACCATTTATATCCTATCACAATGGTTGCATTGTAGTTCACAATATATGACTTACCGAAGATTGGCACACATTTGCAAGAAACTGGTACTTCATTTAATTTATTTAGCATCAGGTTTGCATATTTGATAGATCAATGCCAAGACTGATGAGATCTGCTGTAGTCATGATCCTTTTGTTAAGAATAAGAAATGCATTAAAAGGTAATATCAGTATCATTGATGAATTAAGAAAATGTATGATTCAGCCTGAGCACATCTGGACTGTTTTAACCTGATGCCACCCATTTTTTTATTATGCACTTATCTGACACTTTAACACCAAATTCTTAAACTAGTCATGGATATAAAAACAAAGAAAAATGAGAAACAAACCTTGAACCCTATTGTAGTGGCTGTGATCACATACCCGCTACCGAAAAGGAAAACTATAGATTCACTAACTAAACTCCAATCAAGAGTAGATGCAGGAGCATCCAAGGAATGCAAGGCAAGAAAACCATCCAATGCAGGAGCATCTAAGAAGTTTGCTTAATTAGCTTCTTTTACTTCGTTCTTTTGATTAGTTTAGTTTCTGATCAGTAATTATGTCTCTAGTTATATTAAGTAGTCATGTGACTAGCATTTGACTTTTAAAGAGTTTCTGTGGCTAAGATTAGATGGGATTATTTATTGAGGGCTAGGACTAGAGAGTTGCTGTAACTCAAGTATAAATATTCTATTAGACACAAATTAAGCAGATATCTTATTCTTGTTTCAAAAGTTAGTGGTTTACAAACCCTAAAATCCAGCATTCTTGTTCCTTTTTCAATCTTGCTGAATTTTAGCCCTAGTTTGCTGTCTATTCACTTTTTTTCACTTTCAGCACTACATCAAAGTGGTATCAAAGCAAAAAGATCCTAAGGTTGCATTAGGATTTTGTGAATATACCATGGTTATATGGGGTAGAGGCTGAGGATGGGAAAACAACACTAGCAAACAGAATTGGCATATGATTGAAGATTTATCGCAGGCTATCCAAGCTTTACAATGGCAGGAACATGTGGGAGCCCATATGGAGAATCCAGAAGGTGATGCAATCCCTTAGACATGCTGGAAGGTGATCTTGAGGATGAAAGTGATAATGAAGAAGATGAAAACCCTTTTCATGATGCTGGACAACGAGGTGGATTGGAAGAGCAATTAGTACATGCCCTTGATTTATATAGTGGTGGAATCAACATCGAAGTTGCTAATTTTCAGGGAAAAATGCATGCAGGAGATTATTTAGATTGCAAAGCCATCCAAGGGAATTATTTTGAAAGGAAACCAAAGGCAGAAAATAGGAAGGTGCTGTTTGTTAAGCTTAAATTGAAGAACACTGCAATTCAATGGTGGAAGAGAGTTGAAGAGAAATGTGCAACACATGGAAAGCCAAAAATCTGCACTTGGGAACACATGAAAGTGAAGATACGGAAGCAATTTTTGCCAGCTGATTATGCAATAGAATTGTATGAGAAATTTCACTTAAGCAAAATAATATGTCAATAAAGGAACATACTCCAGAGTTCAATAACCTTTCTATTAAGGTTGGTTTAAATGAGACTAATTAGCAAATAACTTCCTGCTACCTTGCTGGTTTGAATCAACGTAATAGAGATGAGATGGAAGTGGTATGTTTATTTAATCTTGAAGATGCTCAATAATATGCTTTAATGGCTGAAAAATGAGTGCCACGTTGATGCAAGAAGACCAATGTATGATAGGGTGATGGAAGCTTACAGGTTAATACTAATGCTATTTGAGGCTCTCAAAATGATCAAACAGCCCAGCGGAGTAGTCGTGGGGTTATCACAACCAACAAAGCAAGTGGATGGAGCATAGCAAATATTGATAGGAGTGATAAGGGAAAGAATGTACTGTGATATGGAGCACAAAACATTTCTAGACCTCATACTTTTAAAGTGGGCAATAAGCCACAAATTTGGTGTTTTACTTGTGGTGAAAGGGGATGCAACTCTTGTGCTTGTGCGCAGCGGAGGGTGAACTTAATTGAGTTTGAAGAAGTAGAGGAGACTCTAGAACTTGTTTATGACAAATATATTGATGAGAATGAAGAAGTTGATGTCTATCTAGTTCAATGGGTCTTTGGTGATTCAAAGGGTAATGACAACGACGATCAAAGAAGAAGAGGAAGATTGGCAGCAGCATAGCAATTTTAGGACATGTTTTCTTTGTGGTGGCAAGGTATGTGATCTAATAATTCATGGGGAAAGCATCGAGAATGTTCTTTCAAAAGATGCAGTAGAAAAGTTGAAATTGCCTACTAAGAAGCATCCTCATCCCTACAACATCAAGTGGCTTAAAAGAGGAAATACGATATCAGTCACATTTTGGTGCTCAAATTTACCATGGATGGTGAACTCGATGATGAAGCTTTGTGTGATACTGTGCCAATAGATGCTAGCATATTCTTATGGGCAGACCATAGTTATATGGTCATGACATGGATCATCACACCTAGCCTAATACTTATATTATAGAGGTAATAAGAAGTATACCTTGCATCCTCCTACGGAAGAAGTTAAAGAAAAAGCTGCTAGTCCTACAAGCACCAAGTTTAATGGATTTTTATCTGCCGAAAATTTTGAAGCTGAGTAAAGAAATAGGAGGTATGTATGCTTTGGTTAGCAAACTGGTAAAGGGTGACCAGATTGGAGAATCGCATGAACATCCTATTGATATTCAGCAAATATTAAAAGAGTTTGAAGCTAGATAGTGATGATTTGTCAAAGGGTTTACCACACATGAGAAGCATCCAACATGTCATTGATTAGGTTCCAGGAAAATCATTACCAAATCTACCAGCTTATCAAATGTCACTTATGCAACAAGCTGAGATGTAAAGACAAGCCAAAACAAGGTTCACTATGCCAGAACTAGACCCCGTGCCAGTGGGCCAGCTATATAAAGGCTTTGGAGTTATGAATAAAAATAATTTTTCTAGTTATTTTCTACCTTGATATAGTGATTGCGAGATTAGGTGTGAAGCCCGAGGATGTAAAGCCCTGATCTTGCACCAACTATCCCTTCTCTTCTTGCTTGCACCGCCCTTCTCTCTTCTATCTTCCAAGCCCAATTCTTCTTCTCATTCCACGTCATCTCTTATATTGATGTTAGATCTATTTCTTTTCCTCTTTGTTAACAGATCTCCTCAACGAATCGCGAAGAAATATCAAGGATACATCAAAGCTCGTGGCTCCGACAATTCCTTCAAAACTAGAAGCCTGAGATCCACTCCAAAAAAGGTTGCTCAACCTGGATCTTGAGATCCTCAGAGCCTTGGTGAGATCTAGTTTAGGATTTAATTCCATACTTGTTGGCCATATAGTAAATTGAATATTCCCTCCTTAAACTGGATCTGATACAAGTAGAACAATTCTAATCTAAGTAATTTCTTATCCTTTTCTTGAATAGTCTTAAATCTATTGCAAACAGGTAACAATATCTAATTATCTTACATTTTCACTTGCATCTTTATTCGAATCCATTTAGTTACTGCGTTTATAAATTAGAACTTGCATTGTCCCGCATCATATTTGGTATCAGAGCCCTAGGTTAGTTCAGAATTAAGAGCTTTGTATCTTGGCTTGATATTTGTTCGCAAACATCAAATCACGCCTCCCGAGCAGGTATGCGATTTATCATATACT
The DNA here is from genome assembly GCA_021397845.1 of Areca catechu. Lineage (NCBI taxonomy): Eukaryota > Viridiplantae > Streptophyta > Magnoliopsida > Arecales > Arecaceae > Areca > Areca catechu. Next base: position 24,729,933 of record CM038048.1, read on the forward strand.
TATGACCCATGAGAGTAATGAGCTACAGCCAGACATGATTTGAATAGCATGTAAAAAAAATCTTGCCTTTTGTATCATTTAGGTTAATTTTTATTAGATTTGTTTATTTGTCTTAGATCTATGCAACAAGTTTCAGGATATCCTTGAGATCTATTGCCAGAAACATCATTTTAGAAAACCTTAAAAAATTAAAAAATTAGTAGTAATACACAACTCACCTAGCATTCTATGGTTAAAATTTCAAGTATTCTATGACGTATCATCTGCATTCAAATTTAAATTCCCATCTATAGAAAAATCAAAAAAAATCAAAATTATTTTTCTAAAAACTAGACTTGATAAGCTTTCGAACACTATAGTTTGAACCCACGATCCATTTGATTTCATTTTCGAATTTTATCTGCAAATTGGTTAAATGATTTGTTCTTCTACATTTGGTTACATCCTTTAATTGATCTAAAAGCACCTAACATTAACCAGATAAGATGGGGATTTCATCACCCTTCCTTGGCCCACAAATAACCCTCAACATCAATTAAACTCAGGCCTTAACTAAAATCAAGTAGAAACCAACTTAATGTTCCCAAATAAGTCTATTCATGCGGTTCAACTGAAATTGAGTCTGATTGAGCCTATAATTCATTCTAAAAACCGATGTCTGACAAGCGATAAAGAGACAAATACTGAAGCTAGCTCATAGTTCTCTAATTAGGTCCTTGCGAAACCAAGAAGAGCCTTCCACGACTACACCCCTTACCTGATTGGTTGACAGATCTAAACAATAGGTTCAGCTGTACTCAATCGATTCGAGTTGCATTGAACTTTAGATTTAGAAATTTCCTAGACTTGATTATGCATGCGTACCTGAGCCAAAACCAAGTACCCACCTCCATTTGATCAATCTAATTCTAGCATGGAACCCAATCCCATTGAACCAAATCTGATGGAACATAATCAGATTGCTGTGTGGAACACCATTTTAGATCACCTAAATGACCTAACTAATCAAATGACCTTGTTAGAGGAAGATTGAGTGAATCAACCTCGTGAACCCATCATAGATATTCCACCCCCACCAATAGGTCAGAGAAATCAATTCATACCCCTAGGCTTAGGCATAGGTCCAATATTAGAAAATTGTCCCAGAGAACACCAATGGACCAAGATGATTAAAACCTCAAGAATGTTAAGATCGAGGGACCCACTTTTAATGGCAATTTAGATCCAAAATTATACCTCGATTAGGAGTCAAGCATGGACCGTTATTTTGATTGGTACAAAATATCTAAGGCTAAGAAGGTTAGGTTTGCCAAATTAAATTGACCTTGCAAGCTCAATTATACCTAAAAAATATGGAATGTCTACTCCTTCAGAGAGGACATGACCTAATAAGAACATGGAACGAACTGAAAACCAAATTAAGAAAAAAGTACCTACCCTTGTTCTATAATCAGCATCTATTAGATCAATGGCAGCGATTGGTCCAAGGAAATAGATTTGTTTCTGAGTATATCACCCGATTCGATGAGTTCGTTATGCATTGCAGTATCATTGAGAATTATGCTATGACCTTGTCTAGGTTCCAAACTAGACCGTGAGAATATATAACGCAAGTTATACATACGTCAGGTTGCCACCTTAGAACAAGCTTGCCAAGTCATGCTAAATAATAAGCATTTTTCTAGGTATTTAGTCCCTTGTCGACCTGATCAGTGAGAGTCTACTAGTCGACCAATCCTATCTGGAGTAAGACCTAGTACCTTCAGAGGACCTACCAACTGATCCATAGCATATAGACCAGCATCTAGTAGGAAAGATAAGGGAAAGGAGATTGCTAGGAATAACACTGGTCAAAAAGTCGGGTGCTATAAATGCCAAGGAATTGGCTATTTTGCAGTCCAATATCTAACTAAAGCCTTACATATAGGTGACCAAGATGAAGAGAGTTCTAAAATAGTGAGGAAGTGTATGAGGCTGACCTTATGCTTGCTGAAGAATTTAAGAAATATGATAATGAAAATCAAGAATCACCTACACTTGATCACAATGATGCATTCTTAGGCATGGTTAGGTATGTCATAGCCTTACCTAAACAAAGTGAAGATTGGCATGGACTACAATATTCCATACCTTCATAAAACTAGGGAACAAAGCATACAAGGTTATCCTTGAGAGTGGTAGTTGTATAAACACCATATCCATTGATACCATCAAAAAATTAGGATTGACCCCAGTTGATCGCCCTAGTCCTTATAGAGTTTCTTGGATCGATACAATATCCATTCCGATTAAGTATAAATATCATGCACCCATCCAATTTAGTTCGTTTAAGGACAAGGTTTAGTGTAATATCCTACCTATAGAGATAGGCAGTATTATGGTTCGCCAAACCATGCAGTACCGGCCAGTTCAGAGCGTATAGAACCAGACCAGTGGCCGGACGGTTCAAGGCGTACCGAACCGGACCGGTGGCCAGATGGTTCAAGGCATACCAAACCAGACCGGTGGTCGGACGGCACGGTTCGGCCATTTAAAACGGGTCGAGGGGTGTCCCGGATAAAAAAAAGGAAACCGGCCCGAACTGGGCCGAACCGGTCCTGAACTGGCCCGAACCATGCCAAACCGGTCGGTTCGACCGGCTCGTGACCAGTTCGAACCGGTTTTTGTTTTTCCTACTTGGTACTATAAGTAGGGGCGGGTTTTAATAAAGAAAGAAAAAGGTAGAAAGCTCTCTTTACTTCATTCTCTTCAACGAAGGAAAAAAGCCATTATCCCCCATTTCAAGCCAATCAAACGTCAAGAAATTGAAGAGCAAGGTAGATTCAAAATATGTAGAGCTTCCATTTCTCCTCTTTCCCTCTCCCCTTTCTTTTTTGAAAATTCATGAAAATTAGAAAATTAAGAAAAAATGCTGTCAAATTTTTTTTGTTGGGCATGATTTTAGAATATGTGATAGTTCTAAGAAAGATCTATATAATGATAGTAAAATCTTGATTTTTTTTTAAATTAAAAATTAATTTCTAATTAAAAAGTTAAAAAAAATAAAAAATTTTAATTAAAAAATTATAATTATATATTATTATTATTATGGGATTTGTAAGCTACTCTCACTATAAATTTCATGTCGATTTATCCAAGTTTTGATGCATCTTATGAACAGTGCTTTAGGTCAAATTGAAAAAAAGTAGTCTTTAATGTATTTCAAGAATCTTAAAAAAAATATATGTAGCATCTATGATAGGATCCTACATGAATCTAAGATCAAAATTTTTTATAATACTTTTATTTTTCATATTTTTTTAAATCCAAAAAATTAAAAAAATATTTATTTAAATTTAAAAAATTAAAAAATTAGGTTAACAAAGTATTAGTTAATATACGTAACTATTGACCTTATATACAATTTAAATATTCAGGTATAGATCCATCGATGAGAAAGAAGGTCCAAAGCATGACATTGATTGGTTGCATGGAGAAATGCTCTCGGATCGGAATCACTATAGATGTAAATGGTATAATGTAGAATTCAAAGATAAGGGGTAACAAGGTTGAAGCAGCACTTGGCTGACGGCTGTTCTGATGTATCTGCATACCTACAGTATCCACAAGAGATCCGTCAGTTAATGAAGAAGCATTTTACATATTTCAAAGTTAAAAAAAAAAAATATCAAAGAAAAAGGCAGAGGTGGATCACAGAGCCGCAGAACTATATTCTTATTACTCCAGGGAGTCGAAGGAAGCATCTATTCCTTCTAATGAGGCATAGATCGAGACTGCCATTCAAGCGAGCTTGTATGAACAAAGGCAGGTAGAGGAGATGGCCAAGCAAAGACAATGATTTGGGCCATCATCTTTTGAGTTAGGATCAGGATCGGACTCTACAAGTATTGCAAGAGAGTCAGGCAGTTTAGAAGGACCTCCTCAATTAGAGAGCCCATCAGGAGAGGTACCAGCCGTATTGCATTCATGTTGAGAGCATTTGGTAATAAAAGGAAGTCTTCCATTAAAATTCCAGCATGAGCCACTATCCATGATATCGATCCACATGCCCTTCCTAGCAAAGATTTCAAGCAACAGAGAATAGACACCATGCTAAAAAAAGGATAAAAAGAAGGATATGTGGCGGGCCATCGAATCCTGATTTCATTTCAGTCATATTCCAGTGCACGCAGCAAGCAATCCATATTATCGCTTTGCTATTTCATCAATAAAAACTGCTAGTACAGGTGTAGATCCTCCAGGATCGAGAGATATTTATAGTCAACTTCTGGACAATAACAAGGAGGAACTAGAAAATTGGATTGCCTCCTATCAGAGCAAGTGGCCCGTGTATGGATTGACAGTGATGTGTGATGCCCGTGTATGGGTTGACAGTGATGTGTGATGATTGGACTGGTCCTACTAGATAAAGCATCATCAACTTCTTGACTTATTATGATGGAAAAACTTTTTTCCATAAGTCTATTAATGCTTCAAATCAAGTGCACGACAGTAGTTATATCCTCGGATTGATGGAAGAGGTGATTGATCAGGTGGAGAGCAAAATGTCATGAAATCATCACAGATAATGGATCAAAGTACAGAGCCGTAGGGTAGATCTTGATGCAACGGCGATCGCATATTTTCTAGATCCCTTGTGCTACACATTATATTGGCATCATGTTGATGGATATTGAAAAATCCGTAGAATACAGAAGATAGTTAAATTAGCACAAACCATCACCAAATTTATCTATAATCACACATGGATCTTATCATTGATGAGAAGCTTTACTGAAAAAAATATTGACCAGGGTTCATACGGTTTGCTACAAATTATATAGCATCTGATAGTCTTCTTGGCAAGAAAGTAGAGCTGCATCAGATGTTTGTCAATCAAAAGAGGTGACAAAATAGATATGCCAGGACAAATACTGAGAAAAGCAATGTCGAGAATTTAATAACAAGACAGACATTCTAGCAACGGGCTGAGAGGATAGTGAAAGCTATCAAGCCTCTGCATGAGGTACCTCGGACTGTGGACTCTAAGAGATGCTCAGATAGGCTTCCTTTATTACATAATACAAAAGGCAAAGAAAAAGATCCAAGAGACAGATCCAACACATGTACTGAGTATATATGGATCATTGATGGACAGTGGAGTTATCAAATAAGTTTGAATTTGCATCTAACAGGCATGCAGTAATTTATGAGCTTCCTACAATTTTAAATTAAATTATATTGGTATAAGTATACTTGACTAATTCTTAAAATATATGTGCAACTTACTATCTGAATCCGAGATTTCAATACTCCATACCGGACATTGCCATAAATAAACAGCTTATATCTACCCTATGCAATATATATACAAGATGGAACCCGATCTAGATATTATAGTTATGTGCCTAGAAGTAAGGTTAAATTGTTGAATGATTTTTATTAGCATTAATTTCAACTAACATATGATAACTTTTTTTTTACAGACGAAATTTTTTAGAAAAGGCACAGATTCTGTTGGATACACTATAGACATCAGAAATAAATCAAAAATGAATCCTAGTAGGTACTAGAGAGTACTAAGTCTAATATTAGATTCAGATTGATTTTTTTAATTTTGCTGAATCTAAAATTCTAAATGATTTAATATCTTTTGCAGCAAATGGTGGATGTATTTTGGTGGATCTGCAAAATATCTGAAAATTCTTGCAATCAAGATCCTCTCCCAAACGGTGCCATCTAGTAGATATGAGCATAACTTGTCTACATTTGGCCTTTATCCACTCCAAGCAAAGGAACTGTCTAAAATAGAAATGTCTCAACAACCTTGTTTATGTACACTATAATTTAAGATTGAGGTTAAAGTGCACTCAGGAGAAAGTTGAATTGAAATACTCCAATCCCACTGCAAGTATATATGTTGATGAGTGTTGACTCTGTTCTTGATTTTGATGAATGACAAAACACTTAAGTATATTTGAGTACTAATGTGTGTTAAAAGTGATTATACTCAAGATTGAAAAGCTTGTCATTTAGTTGAAGAAGCCATGAATTTTTAAGTTATAAGGACTTTGGATCATGAGGAAAATCTCGAAGAGCTCACAATTTAAATTTGGACAAGTTTCAGCACCGACATGCCAAGTGTCAATCCAAGTGTCGACTCACAAGTCGACTCAAGGCCTGAGACCAAAATGAAGACAGAACATGCTGAATTCAAATTGTTACCAAGTGCTAACTCAAGTGTCGACCTAGGTGTCGATTCAAGGTATCGACTCACTAGATGAAACGTCGACACTTTGTGTAACGGCTAGTTTTTTTCTGAAGTGCAGAACTTTTCCAACTTGCTTCTAACGGCTAGTTTTTCCTCTTCAATGGCTACAAACGGTCATTTAAGTGTTGGGAGGTTATTTAAACACAAGTGGAAGCAATTCTAAGAGGGGAGATTGGGTTCTTTGGATTGATTGATAAATTCTTTGAAGATCTAATTGAATATTCTTGAATATTCATATTTTGAGAGAGCTAAGGCTTCAAGTATTCAAGTTCAAAGAGAGCATTCCAAGTCCTCATCTTCAAGCATCCTTTGAAGCTTCAACAACAACATAGAGACAAGCTCAACAACATCAATCAATTACCTCAACGAAATATCTGCTTTTTGTAAGAAAGCTTTTATATTTTCATTATCATACTTATGCTTGTATTGCTTACTAGTTTCAATAGAATTGAAACTAGTATCTAGATTGTTGATGAGCCTATGTGATGAAAACAAACAAGGGTTTTGACTTGTGATCCCGTGAAAACAAGTTGGGTTGTTGTTTAGCCCGGAAAACCATCAAGGTTGTTGGTTAGCATTGTAAAAATCAAGTAGGTTTTTGGTTATCCCGTAAAACCAAGAGGTTTTCGGTTAGCCTGTAAAACCAAAGGATTTTGACTTATGAGCCCATGAAAATAAGTTAGGTTTTAACTTGTGAGCTCGGTGAAAACAAATTGGGTTTTGATTAGTGAGCCCGAAAACTAATCGGCTGTAATTTTGGTGATTATAGTAGAATTTCCAAGGAGAACTTTGGAAGTGGATGTAGATGTCTTGGAGTGCACCGAACCACTATAAATTTATTGTGTTTATGATTGCTTGTTTCTTTTGTTATTTGTTTTGCATTTACATTATTATTTCCGATGCATATTATCAATGCTCACAAACACTTGTTTTGAATTGGCACATAATTGCAAAAAGTTTTTAAAATCTAATTCACCCCCCTCTTGGGTTGCTATACTGGACAACAATAAGGATGAAGATCCAATGATTGGATGGGTCGTGAGTCAGCAGCAGGAGCCAGAGCTTGATGAGCCAGGATCGTCTCCTCGACCAACCAGTTTTGTAGCTAGCGAGGCTGGGGTGGATGCTGAACAATGGGCAACAAGCAATATTCCTCATAGGGTTCTAACAGATACAGCATATCATCCCTCTCTGCCATCTATTATTCCCAGAGGCAAGAAAAAAAGACAGTTGCACCTCCATCAGAGCTTCAGTTCATTTAGATTCAGATACCAGAAAGAGTGGTACTAGTACTTCTTTAGATTGTGGAGGATCTAGTGAATACGGAGGGGCCGGAGGATAGGTGTCGCAGTCGCCTATTCATCTTCAATTCATTGGTGAGTCGCAGTTTAGCTATGCCACACAGGATCAAACCATGGAGCACCAGCTGGTAGATCCCGTAGTTATACGGTTCCATATAGGCGACGGGCTCGGCGAGGTCGTTCGGGACACAATACAGCTGCAGCTCTTGCATGTGAAGTAGGATCCATGGATGTATCAGGATCCTCATATTCAAGGTCCCCCTTACCCGCAGCTACCGGCAGCTTGTGATCCATATGGTCCATATCGTGCATCTGAGACATCTTCTAGTAGTTATTATCCCATATAGTCTAGAGCATGGTTCGCGGTACCATCTCGTACTGCCCGATACGGGGCATATCGTACCGTACCGGCCAAGAGCCGGCACGGTTCGCCACCAAAAAAAGGTCCGGACACCGAACCGTTGAAAAAAAATATAAAAAAAAAATCCGTACCAGTACGAACCGCCCAGTTCGGGTCAGTTCGGGCTCGGTTCGGGATCGGTTCAGTGAGAGGGGGAGAGAGATTGTTTTTTTAAAATTTGGCATGCCGGTACACATGCCGGTAAGGTACGGTATGGACCGTACCGTACCGCCCGCTGATTGGTACGGGTCCTGGTACCGGTTCAGCAGACCTTGGTTTAGAGTATCTTATGGATCTAATTTTGCTGCAAGCATATTTGGATAGACCCCTGCACAACCATATCATCCGTCTCTAGATACCTCTCAAAGTCGGGACCTCAACGAGGGATGTGCAATGAGTTACGATCTATTACGCATATATAGAAATGATTCATATATTTATGGACATCGACATTCTACCCAATTCTAGATATCGGTATGTAATTATATTTATATTTTACCTTTCACTTTCATTAATTACTAATAATCTTATTTTAATTATCATTTTATATTTTATTTTAATTAGAATTAATGTATTAGCATTTTTTTAGTCCTAAATCCTAAACCTTGAATCCTAAACTCTAAATCTTAAATCCTAAAGGCTTAAACCAAGGTAGTTAGGTCCTAAACACTAAATCCTAAGACCTAAATCCTAAAAAAACAAAAAAACCCAGAATCCATTAACCAAAAAAAATTGGACGTGTCGGTTTAGGTAGGCCCTAAACACTAAATCCTAAGACCTAAATCCTAAAAAAAAAAATCCAAAATCCATTAACCAAAAAAAAATTGGACGTGCCAGTTATCGGCACATCCACCATACCGGCCCAACACCAGTACGGGTCCCGGTACAGGTATCGAGAACCTTGGGCAGTATAATTCTAGAAAAATCATGGCTACTCGATTTCGATGTCATACTTTTCGATAGGTCCAATTCATGCTCTTTCACTTATAATGGAAAAAAAGTTAAGATTAATATGTCTCAAACCACATTTAGTTAGAACTTCGAGTAAACTAAAATTAAAGAATCTAGAAAGAACAAAGATCTGAATTTAATCAGTGCAAAGGAGATTGAAAAAGAAAAGAGTAAAGGCTCCACTTTTTGGACATTAGTAGTTTGAGAAATTAGCGAGTCCACGCAAATTGAGTACCCCTCAAAAGTCAAGAGATTTCGTAGTGAATTTAAAGATATTTTTACCAATAATCTACCGGATAGGTTACCATCCATCAGAGATATACAACACGCAATTATCTAGTTCCTAGTTCCACCCTATCCAATTTGCCCCATCATTGATTAAATCCGACTGAACACGATGAATTGAATAGGCAAATTGATGAATTGATTAAAAAGGGATTCATTAAAGAGAGTTTGAATCCTTGTATTATACATGCATTATTGACTCCTAAAAAAGATAGCTCTAGAAGGATGTACATTGATAGTCGTGCCATCAACAAGAACACAATCAAATATCTTTTTTCATATCTCACCTTAATGACATGTTGGATATGATAACTGGAGCCACTATCTTTTCAAAAATAGATCTTAAAAGTAGTTACCATTAGATTCGAATCAGACCAAGGGATGAGTAGAAAGCAGCCTTTAAAACTAAAGATGATCCATATAAAGTGTTAGTTATACCTTTTGGATTGTCAAATGCACTTAGCATGTTCATGAGGCTTGACTCAAGTACCGAGACCATTTATGGGAGTCCATGTTATTATTTATTTTGACGACATTCTTATCTATAGTAAATCTAAGAAGAAATATTTAGACCAAGGATTGCTGAACCGGCACCGGGACCCGTACCAGTCAGCGGACGATATGGTACGGTACAATTCGTATCGTACCAGCAAGCGTACCGATATTAAAAAATTGAAAAAAAATAGTTTCCCCCCTCTCAAGCAAGGATCGCTGAACCAAATATAAAATGAACCCGAACCAGGCCGAACCGGACGGTTTGTACCGGTACGGTACCATACCGTACCGGTACGAAATTGAATTTTTTTAATTTTTTTATTCCATATCGATTTTAATGCATGAACCGTAGCGACTCTTGGCCAATACGGTATGGTACACCCCGTACCGGGCGGTACGGGACAATTCCGTGAACCCTGATTTAGACCACCTTAGATAAACTTGTTAAATCTTGAGAGCTAAGAACCTGTATGCAAATCTTAAGAAATGTACTTTATGACTAATCGTGTGGTCTTCTTAGATTTTGTCATTACACCTAAAGGTATGTCTGCAGACCCTGAAAAGGTTAAGGCGATAGTAGAATGGCCAATACCTCAAAACATCCATGATGTTCAAAGTTTTCATGGTCAAGTCACTTTCTATCAATGATTTATAAAAGGATTTAGCACCATTATGGCCCTAGTTATCGATTGCATTAGGAAAGGTTAATTTAAATGGACCAATAGTATCAAAAGAGCCTTTCAAGAGATCAAGGAGCAAGTGAGTGAAGCACTCATACCTGGATTACCATATTTTTTCAGTGTTTGAGGTTGTTTGTGATACTTTAAAAATTGGAATATGTGGCATTTTAAGTTAAGGACACCCATGGCCTTCTTTAGTGAAAAACTTGATGAGGCTAAACAAAAGTACTCCACTTATAATAAAAAACTTTATGATATGGTACAAGCACTTCAGTATTGGAGATATTACTTGTTACTACATGAATTTGTCCTATACTCTAATCATAAAGTATTTAAATTCTTGAATTCACAAAAAAAATTAAATCCTAGGCATGGTAAGTGAGTAGAATTTCTTCAAGCTTACACTTTTGTGCTAAAACATAAGTCAGGACCAGAGAACAAAGCAACCAATGCACTTACTCGACGAGTCACCCTTTTGTTTATCTTGAATGCTAAAGTTACGGGATTTGAGAAGCTTAAAGATAAGTATAAGGAATGCCCTGACCTTGGTAAGGTTTTTGGAACCCTTCGAAATGGGCCATCAATTGAGTATAGCGAGTTTATTCTACAAGATGGTTTTCTTTTCAAAGAAAACAAGTCCCTTGGACATCAGTTAAAGATTTTCTAATTTGGAAAGTACATGCCGGAGGTTTAGCCAGACATTTCGGCGAAAACAAAATGATAGAGGCCATAGAAGTCCAATTCTATTATGCTAGTCTTCAACAAGACGTTGCCCGTGTACTAGCCCATTATAGGACATGCTATAGCAAAACAAACTAACACTGGCTTATACACTCCACTATCAATTCCTACTTGTCCATGGAAAAATGTGATAATAGACTTTGTGTTAGGATTGCCACGAACTTTGAGAAAATATGACTTTGTGTCATAGTTGACAAGATTGTTACGTTACACAGATTACCTAAATCCATTATGTCTGATACAAATGTCATGCTACTTTTGAAAGACCTTGTGGTATATGTTAAGAACGAAACTAAAATTCTCTTTTGCCTATCACCTCAAAAATAAATGGCCAAACTATAGTGAGTAGAAGTTAAGGAAACCAACGAAGATGTTTGGTTGGTGAACACGTGTCAAATTAGAATTTGATTTTGCATGTTTACTTAAAATAATTCGGGCAATAAGTCAACTGGTATAAGTCCGTTTGAGATTATTCATAGTTATAAAGCTAGAAAACCAGTAGACTTGATTCCTTTACCTGTACATGCTACGGTGTCTCATTCAACTCGGGATTTGCACAGCATATTAGGAATTTGCATGTAAAAATTAGCAAACAAATTGATGTCAATATTCAAATATATAAATGATTAATAGATTCACAAAGGCATGTGTAATTATTTAATGAAGATGATTTTGTAATGATAACAGTTACGCCCAAACGGTTCTCATCCAAAACTATTAAAAAATTGTATGCCCGTGGAGCAGGACCATTTAAGATTTTGAAATGATTATGATCAAATGCATATGTTATAAATCCACCATCAAATTATGGAATGAGTTCTACACAAGGATCGCTGAACCGGTACCGGGACCCATATCGGTCAGCAGTCGGTACGATACGGTACGGTCCGTACCGTACCGGCGTGTGTACCAGTGGTGCAAAATTGAAAAAAATATCTCCCCCCTCTTAAGCAAGGATTTGCTGAACCGAACAAGAACCGAGCCCGAACTGGAACGAACCGGACAGGTACAGTACCGTACCATACCAATACGGAAATGAATTTTTTTTATTTTTTAAATCCCGTATCGATTTTTATACGTAAACTGTACCGGCTCTTGGCCGGTACGGGACGGTTCCTTGAACCCTGGTTCTACATTTAATGTATTAAATCTCGTAGCCTATAAAGAACCAACAACAATACCAGTGATCCATTTGAACTTGTTCCATCCTTTGAGAGTGAACCCTTACTTGAGTGTCCACTTCCAAAAGCACAAATTTATAAGAGACGCAAATAGATTGAGAGAATCCTTGATGAGCAAGTAGTAACCACATAGAGTCAAGGATATCAACGCTTCTTGGTTCGTTGGAAAGGTTGTCTCAAGTCAAATGATTCTTGGATTACTCGCGAGTTGCAGAAGATCGCTCAGGACCTTGAGCAATACCTGAGAAGGGTAAACACACTCAACAGGATCAAGTTCTTTCCATCCCAAAAGAATTGACGAGGACATCAATTTACCTACAAAGCCAGTTCAAACTCAAGCACAAGCACGACGACAATCTAGAGTATCGACAGCACCAACACCATCGTTATGGCTATGGAGGCCTAATTGGCCCTTACCTTAGTTCATTGTTTTTTAGCTAATTTATTGTATGCCCAATTGGGTTTGTTAATTGGATTAGCTATTTTGTTTGTATGGATTCGGGCTTGGATTGTTTAGCATTTAGAGATTCATCGACAAGACTCTCCAATCAGATACGCTGTCATATATTCAATGCCGTATTTTTTTATCGTATAATCTATTGGCTGATTATTGGATGGCATGCAAGCTTGGATCCACAAGGTTTATAGTCCCACATGGATAAAGGATAAGAATCGAGCTTTAATTTAATTTTAAATGAAAATTGTATTTATCATGTTATCCCATAAATAGCCCATATACATCTTTATTTTATACTTCTGCCTCTATAAAGGCTTTGGAGTCATGAATAAAAATATTTTTTCTAGTTATTTTCTACCATGATATAGTGATTGTGAGATTAGGTGTGAAGCCCGAGGGTGTGCAGCCCTGATCTTGCACCAACTATCCCTCCTCTTTTTGCTTGCATCGTCCTTCCCTCTTCCATCTCCCAAGCCTAGTTCTTCTTCTCTTTCCACGCCATCTCTTATATTCCTATCAGATCTAATTTCTTTTTCTCTTTGTTAATAGATCTTCTCAATGAATCACGAAAGAATTTTAAGGATACATCAAAGCTTGCGGCTCCGACAATTCCTTCAGTACTAGAAGCCTGAGATCTGCTTCGAGAAACGTTGCTCAACCTAGATCTTGAGATCCTTAGTATCTTGGTGAGATCTAGTTTAGGATTTACTTCCATACTTATTGTTGGCCATATAATAAGTTGAGTCTTCCCTCCTTGAATTGGATCTAATACAAGTAGAACAATTTTAATCTAGGTGGTTTCTTAATTAGCTTGCAATCCTTTTCTTGAATAGTCTTAAATCTATTACAAACGAGCAACAATATTTAATTATATTATATTTTCACTAGCATCTTTACTTGAATTCGCTTAGTTGCTGCGCTTATAAATTAGAAATTGCATCATCCTGCATCAGAGACAAGCTTTGATGATTCCATAGATTCTTCGGAGTTTTCTTTTAGTACATTATTGCTTTTTGCTCATTTCAAGGAGCTTTGTATTCATATTCTCCTTCGTTGATTCTTTTATTTTTCAAACTTCAACTAAGAATTAAAGTTAGGTGTCAAGCCAAGGATTGGTTGTAAGCGTTTTGGATTGTGAGCCCAATAAAACAATCTGGTTATAATATTGGAGAGATTATAGTAAAAATTTTCAAAAAAAAGTTTAGGAAGTTGATGTAGATATTGGGTACAATGAACCACTATAAAAATTCTGTGTTTAGGTGTACTCTATTGTTTACTTGCTCTTACTTTCAGTATTCCATTAAAGAATTGCCTATAGTACATATTTCTACTCACCATCACTCCACAAGTTTTCAAAGACAGCATATATTTGATTTAAATTTTTAAAAAAATTCAATTTACCCGTTCCCCTCTTGGGTTGTCTATCTAGGCAACACAGACCCATACTGACCTATATCATTACAAAGTATCAACTTGCTCGTAGAAAGTATGATAGTATGGGACCTTCCATGGTTTTTAAAACTAAAAGGAATTTGTGTAGTATAAGTGAATACAAATAGCAAGGACATAAATTACGTAATTAAGCTAGTTGGCATTATATGTCAAACAAATATTTATACCTGATGCTTGAGGGAATGTTGAAACCTGCACCATGACACATCTGATAATTGGGAGTGAACATATTGTTGCAGTGTTGAAACGAAGTGATTTATTTGTTGCCTGGAAATAATGAGAACATGGTAAGCTAAAGTTGCTTACTGTCGGAACTTCTATAAATAAGATAATAGAATAGACATGAAGCATACAAATCAATATGAGGCTATGGTTAGAGAAAAAGTTTCAGTCAAAAGCCAAAAGCACTACAATGTCAAGATAATCCTCCACATGGAGTTAAAGGAAAATTTCACCAATAAAACTGTCATAATTTTAGAAAGATGCTATTACCCTAGAGAAGCTTTTCCCATAAAACTTCCAGCTATGTTCACCATCTCGATATCAGGCCCTGTGCTAGTGCCAACTTGTTATTGTGTTGGTACGGGGCCGATTCAGCATACCGTATCTGTGAACTCCCCCCGTACCATGTACCGGTACCAAACCAATACAACACGGTACCCCATACCACCCAATTCAGTACGGTATGGCGAAGCTTGCTTCCAAGTCTTTGAGATGATCAAATTAGGTTCTTGTACAAAAGGTACAACCAAATATCTGCAGTTAGGGGCTTCAATAACTATTGCATAGACATTTAGTGATGCAGCCATGCTAGGAGCAGCCTTCTAATTTATTGTTGTTTTTTCAGCTATCATAAAGTTACTTTGTATCCCTTGAGCTAATAATAAGTTATGTAGAAGCTTTTGATTGCTACTTAGAGTTGTTTATGGTAGAGTTTGAGGTTGAGATTAAACTAAACTCTAAATCTAACAACATAAGGGAACTAATATAAATGTAGATAGCAGAATTTACAGATTAAATTCTTTTTAGTGAAGCATTGAAGCTTTGAGCAGCTTTTCCATGTTCTCTAGTGGTTTAGGTTCCTACATTTCATTCTTCCCATTACTCGTTTGCTCTCTCCTATTCGCTTGCTTAACCATCTCTTCTGAATTTGCCTCTCTCAAGATTTTCTATAGTATCAGCATCAAATCTTAAGATTGTCAGATCAACCAAAGTGTAGGACAGAGGTGTCCCTATTTCTCCGCAGAACATGACACCCTACTATCCCATTCCATCCCAAAAGTGGTCTCAATTATCCATCCCAAAAGATACCTTCCATCTCTCCCCTTCTTCTTTCGTTCTTTCTTTCTTCCTTTCTTTCTTTTTTCTTTCCTTATTTTCTTTATGTTTCTTCTACCTTCCTTTCTTTGCTTTCCCTTTTTCTTTCTTTTCCGATCCCTCGCTTTCTTTCTTTTTTTCCTTTTTCTTTTTCTTTATATTTCCTTTCTTGCTTCTTTCCTTCCTTTTCTTTCTTCTCCCTTCCTTTCTTTCCTTCATTTTTCTTCTTTCCATTTCACTTTTTTCTTTTCTTCTCGTTTCCTTCCTTTCTTTTCTTTTCCTTCTTCTCTCCCCACGTGGATAGGTTTTAGAGTCTTGATCCCGTCCCAATTCTATTTTCTCATAGAAACAGTATAGGATGGCTGGGACATAAAACCTTGATATCAACTATACAAAATCAATAAATTGAAACTACAAATACAAAACAAAACCAAGAAAGCATTAACCCAGCAATTTGGGTCTCATGATCCATGAAAGAAAGGATGTTTCTTCAGGCTCTCAATCTTGTATCAAACCTAAGTTCTTGGCCATGGAAGATTTGAGCAAGAGAAAAACTTACCTAGAGGTTAGGGGCTAAACGGACATGGCTTATTAACTAGGTGGTTCAAGGCTTGTGAACCTTGTGCAACACCCTAACTTTATCCTCAATGGGAAAAAGCTTGTGGGACAAGAGAGAAGGAATAATTTAATGTAGGAAATTGTACTCCCTGACAATAGAAATTATAGGTACAAAGCCCAACCAAACTATCGACAACAATTTTGAAAAGAAAAATTGCAATCCTTAAAACCACAAAAAGACCAAGCTAGTCATGAACAACTGGGATCAGCTTGATAATGGCTCATTCAAGATCATTTCAGCTAAGAAATGAGCAAAGCTTGGATCATTTTTAAAGTTAGGCTCACCAAAGAGCTAGTTTGAACAACTTAGGCTCACAAAGATGAATACAAGATAGGCTCAGCTCGATAAAAAGCTTGTTCAAGCTTGATTCACATGACAAATGACACAAGCATGAACATATCCTGAAGCTTGATTGAAAATTAGTTACCCCCTTAACATTACAAGCCAAGCCCAAGCAACATAATACTTGGCTCAGCTTGGCTCATATGAATGCTACCAATCCTCCAGCCACATATAAAACTGCCCCTTCCTCAAGCTGGAGCCTATCCTCTAAGTGCAAAAAAGTTCCAAGAAGGCCAAAAACAAGGGGGTTACTGTTGTGGAAAAAAGATGAAGAAAATGGCAAGAAAAACTAAGTAAATTAAATGGTGTTGCCAAAGCACAAGCAGGAACGATCGACAGGGTGGACACATCAACCATGCAGAAGGTACCTACCACTGCAGTCTGATCAAAATTAGGTGAAAAAACTATGGAGCTTTTCAATTACGAACTCAAAAAAAAAATTCAGATACATCCAGATATAACATATAGAAATGCTAATTTTTACAATATCGGAGAAGGACATGGAAATAAAATAGCTCAAATGAAACACACACTGCAAGAGAATGCAATTACTACACATAAAAAATTTTGAAAAAGAAAAAAAAAGAGACTGCTCCAATTACCTCATTTTCATTAAGATGTTGAAGTCCATCATTACATGAGAACTCCTATGTCGGCCACGACCAATTGAATGCATCAAGGCCTGTTAAGCACCAATATTAGGTGATTGGTTCAGATACTATACTAATTTATAACATTTATATGGCAATACGTGATCAATCAACTGTAAACTAAACCTATAAGAGAATTACTCTAACTACATTCACAGAAAGATAATTCACATGCAGCCAAGATTTCAGGACTCCATGGAACATGACTTAAGAAAGTGGTTTAGAAGAAAATGGAGTCATGGTGTTTGCATGTGTATAATCAATTAAAATGAGTTAATCAGAATGAAACCTTGTCATAATTTTTATGCAGCTCTTTAGGTTGGACACTTATGTTCGTTAGTCATGGTGTTTACATGTGTATAATCAAGTAAAACGAGTTAATCAGAATGACACCTTGTCATAATTTTTATGCAGCTCTTTAGGTTGGACACTCATGTTTGTTAGTTCCTTTGGTCCTTTTCTTCTTCCCTCCATTCATTCCTTATGGAGCTAACCACAAAGTCCTACTCTAAATATCACTAAGGGCCTGTTTCGGTGTCTAAGATTTATAACCTTAGGATAACATTCATGACGGAATGTGGGTTTTGATCCTATAGGATTATACATAAAATCCTATTAGAAAAAAAAAACCTCATGTAAATAATCCTATCCTATATTTGGATCATAAATTAGGATTTTTTTCCCCTTCTCTCTCTACCACTTGTTTTGCCTTTTTGAATGTTTCCAACAACTATGGAGATAACTCAATTTGACATGGTTTTTCAATACTAAAATTATTGCATGGGTAGGGAGAAATTTTTGAGCAAGGATCGCTGAACCGATACCAGGACCCGTACCAATCAATTACCAGTATGGTACGGTACGATCCGTACCGTACCATACATGTACCGAGATTTAAAAAATGAGAAAAAATTCTCTTCCTTCTCCCTCTCAAGCAATGATTGTTGAACCAGACCTGAACCAGAACCAAACCGAGCCAAACTGAGCCCGAACCGGGCGGTACGGTACGCTATAGCACCATATGGAATTTAATTTTTTAAAATTATTTTTAACGGTCCAAGTGCCGGACCATTTTATACATATGAACCGTATCGGCTCTTGGTCGGTACAGTACGGTACACCCCGTACCGGACTGTACTAGACGGTACCGTAAACCCTGTTTTTGAGCTCTCCATCGAATAAACATCCATAATAATATCCACTGCACAAAATCTCCCTTCCACTTACAACTCTGATTTAAAAAAAAAAAAAAATCCAGTAAAATTACTCTGCTAGACATGAAGATCAATGTCAGAAAGTGGAGGGACAAGCAGGAATTCACAAGTTAGGTTGAACAGGTTGAAATTGTTGATCAAATTTGACAAAAACTCTCTTGAGAGTATGCGTTTTTTTATGATATATTAATGTCCTTTTAACTTAAGTAATGATGTAACATGAGTTTGTGTGCTAGTAGATGGCAAATGGACAGCTACAGACAAACGGGATCTAAAGAAAGCTAAAGTATCACAAGCTCAATTTGATGCATAGACCAGTCAACTCCTGATCCCCCTTTAGAAAACACGTCTTTTTTATTACAATTAATCGCATTAGTAAAAAAGCCCCCACCGGAAACTCTCCATTCCCCTTTCTTTCTCTTTCTCCTTTGGAAGCCTAGTCGACTCGAGAGATGAAAGTGAGAACAAAACACAAACCCCCCCCTGTTTCCTCACCCTTCGTTCTTCAATTCCAATTATTATAATTGTTAATAGTACTAATAGCAATCCACAGCCTTGAGCACGAGGCGGCCATGCTCGGAGGAGATTTTGCAAAGGGATCAAGGCAACTCTGGTGGGGCTGTAAAACCCTAAAGAATGGAAGCAGACCAGTTCTCCTTTCTCTCATAGTATTGCACTCTTTGAGTATTGCACCAACTGCCTCCTCATCGCCAACCAATTTCCCAACACCGTTGCCTCCATCATCATCACCTTCCACATCGACTCCAACATCATTTCCAACAATAGCAGCTGTGGCCTCCTCTAGGCCAATGCCAAGGTTAGCGGTGATGGCAAGATCCACATCGCTGCTGCCCTCCAATGCCTCCCACCACTCCGTCTCCATGGCAATTGGAGGTTGAAGGTGATGGCCGGTGTGGAGCACGATGATGAGGATGAGATGGGAAAATAAACTAGCTTCCAACCATTTTTTTTCCATAGGATTGGCCACTTCCTACCATTCTACTATTATGCCATGGTTCCACCAAACAAACAATGGCCAGGAACAGAGATAAGACTTCTTACCCAATCCTATAAGATTCAGGCCATTCCTATCCTTTCCAAATAAGCCCTGAGTAGACCAACATAACAAAAGTAGATGCAATATTTAAGGTTTGTACAAATCAGTATCATTTGGCAAAGGCATTGCAACAAATCAAACATATATATTCAATTTAAGAGATGATAATCTAACAAAGAATTAGTGCCTCAATTTATATAGCACACAAGCAATCTACATGCCAATACTCTTAACCTTTGAGGCTCGCAGTCTCCATATAAGATGTGTAACATAGAAGACCAATACGATACAGTACTAGTACCATATTGAAAGTACCAATACACCAAAAATATATTTTTTTCCAATTTTTTAAGCTTCCTTGTCACAAAATTATGCCAAAATACAAAATTTGGCATTATTTTCCCATACTTTTTTAAATTTCTTGCCATTTATGGGATGTAATAGAAAAAAGAAAATGAAAGAGGGTATCTAGATCTAACCTCCTATTCATCCTTCCACTCTCTCCCTATCTCCTCTTTTCTCTTACTCCTCTCTTTCTCCTTACAAGAGGAGAAAAGGGCATCCCTTCCTCCCTCAATAATTGAGGCCTTGAATTGGTACAAGTCCCTTACCAGGCCAAATCGCTCAGAACAAGTTAGTTCTCAATAGTTCAATAATCAACCCAATAAAGAACGGCTCAGGCATAAACTCATATCGAGACCACAAAGGCACAAACTATCCTACTCCATGGTCAATACATATGCTATGGCCAATCCAGGTAGCTTGGTCCAGTATTGTATACCATGTATTAAATATCAAAACCAAATCACATTACTTTTCAAACAAAGTAATGTATATTGGTAGAGTACCAATACCGATGGTACATACCGAAATAAACGACTTCGGAAAACAGTTAGCATGCACCGATATGGTCAATAAGGTACCGACATTGTGCATGTCATACGCTAGTATGTGCTAGTGTACAAGGTTTTCAACATCACTGGACCCACGTCAATGCCTATTTCACATTGAATGGTATGATACCAATCATAACTTCCCATTCTGATGGTTTCGAACCCCTGTTTGATAGATATTAACCAATAATATAATATTGAAGCTTGTTTCTTGGGTACTAGAATTTGCCACATGCTATGCATGCTATGCATGTCCATGGAGATATTTGACTTGCACACTGCCCCTTCTTAAAACCTTGCCATAGGAGTTCAATGCAAGATCTAAGCCAAAGAGATGCACAAAGCATATTTTTGGAAATAAAAAATGGAGCCAAGAAAACTGAAGCATCATGGACAAAATTGGAAATACCCTACCGGGTTTCAATTTAATACCAGAATATTTCTTGGGTATGATATTTCATTACAGTTGAATATTGAGATAGGATAAACCAGGATTTCCGGAACCGTCCCGTACCGCCCAGTACGAAGCGTTCCGTACCGTACTGACCAAAAGCCGGTACGGTTCGCCATCGAAAAACGGTCCGGATACCAGACCATTGACAAAAACAAAAAAAAAAATTCATACCGATACGGTACCCGCCCGGTACGGAGCATTCCGTACCGTACTGGCCAAGAGCCGGTACGGTTCGCCATCGAAAAACGGTCCGGACACCAGACCATTGACAAAAACAAAAAAAAAATTTTCATACTGGTACGGTACCGTACCGTACCGGTACGAACCGCCCGGTTCGGATCGGTTCGGGCTCAGTTCGGCCCGGTTCGGCTCGGTTCGGGACGGTTCAATGAGAGGGGAGGAGAAAGATTATTTTTTTATTTAATTTGGCACGTCGGTACACCTTACAGTATGGTACGGACCATACCGTACCGCCCGCTGACCGATACAGGTCCCGGTACCGATTCAGCAGACATTGGGATAAACCATCCCATAGAGAAATATTCAATAAGGTAGTTGTACAACTATAATAAATATCATAGTAATCTCAAAAAAATTGTGCAATTATTGATTATTTTTGCTTTTCTTATTCATAGGACTATAACAAAATGTACCATACTAACAGGTTCATCAGCTATGCATAACTCTTTCTTTTTTCTTTGTTTTTTAAGGCAAGCACTCTTCTTTTTGTTGGAGGCATGCTGTTATCCCTACCATTAACGGTGGGAACACTAGGATCGGACACAGATCACTGGATCCCCTATGGTTTATTGATTAGGGTTTTAATTTTAGAACCTTAGTCATGTGTCACAATTTTGTAATCAATTAAGATTAAGTCCTGTAATAAGTTGAGGCTAGTTGATTTGTTTCAACCCTCAACCCTAGTCAGTATATTGAGTCCTGTATTTCCGTATAAGTCCAGTATGAGTCCAACTTTTGTACAAAAGAGAAGGTTACCCTATTTTGGAGTTCCACCCGGCCTCATCCAGGAGTCAAAGGCCACTACATCAGCTTATTGGATTTTGCGTGACACCCCAGGATCCAAGATGCCTTTCCAGATATCCTGATTCCTCCCAGATATTTTTCGGATGCCCAGATTCCCTACAGATGCTAGAGTATATTCTCAGACAAGGTCATATCATGAATCCAGAGGTCCATCTGCGTCCCAGTCCAAGAGAAATCAGCCCAGGCGCCAGGCCCAAGCCCTTAAGAACCAAGATTCCAGGTATACTCCAGTCCAGAACCAAGATACCTGGAATATTCTTGCTCCAGGCATCCCAGGCCTCCAGGGCCCAAAGCCCATGCACCCAACCCATCCTTGGCCACCACTTGCTACCCCACATAAAGCCCAACACATCCAAAGTGTTGACTTGGTCCAAGCTAAGAAAGAGAAATTCAAATGGAAGAAGGAAGCCTAGTTCTTATTCTATTCAACTAGTATACTCCTAGTTCTAAGTTTATTTTGTAGTCTTTCTCCCACTTAAATTGTGTAAACCTATTCTAACTAGAAGAAGACTTATAATTTCTTTAGAAGAGGGCATGGGACTCTATAAATACCCCACCCCTCTTCTTGTAATCAATCAACTCTTATGAATTAAACTCTACTGAATTGTTTTCAAGACTGTGTTCTTGTGTTTGTGTTAAGGTTCTTTGGTTTGTTAGGTTTGTTCTCTTGTGTTGGCCGACCCCTAGCATTGCAATCTTCCACGCCCCAAGCAGCAAATCAGATCTCCAAGAATCAACCACGTCCAAAAGAGAAGCCTTGAAGATGCCCAGATCAAGAGCTCTTCCTGCTTCCTTGCCGCCAGCCCTTTGCCCTAATCCCTTTCCTTCCTTGTTTCATCCTATTATTTTTTCTTTGATTACCTAATTCATGCCTAACCTTGACGTTTTGCAGATCCCCGAGGTGTTTCCCCTTCCCAAAGGAGGCTTTCTTTGCCTTCAGACCGGGTCCAGATCGCCTTCAGATTCGGGAACCAAAGGATTGTTCTTCCAGGCGCCATCCAGAGGCTGAGAGATCTCTTCATCGAAGAAACTACAATCGATGCCCGGTAAAAGCCTTCCCTCTCCTTTGTTCTGATCTGATGACAGGTACGCTATCCTAAACCGGGAGTTTCTCAACTCTCGGGTCCTAGCTATTTATTATTCTGCATGAGTTTCAGCGGGTATGATAGTTTCTAGCATTACTAGTCATCATGCTGATTCTTTACTTATTTTCGGATCTTTAGCCACTGAATTAATGTCTAAAAAAATATTAAAAAATTAGATTTACTGTTTTTCATCAGTCCTAGGTTCGTCCCGCATCAGTTTGGTATCAAAGCGGGTTTAGGATAGTTTTTATTTGCATTAGAATCATAAACCCTATTTTCTGCATCCTGTCACCTGCATTAGAGGTCTAGGTTTTGATCAATTTCAGCATCTTAACCATTTTGTTTTTATGTGAAATTTGCTCGTCATGTCCTCTATTTTGTCCTGATAATTGTCGTAATTTTTAATTAATTTTACCGAAACCCTAGTTCCCTAAAATTTGGTATAGTAGAAACCCTAACTAAAATCCTGAGATTTATGCATCAATCTGAAAATCCTAGGATTTGCATTATCATCTGATTTTTGTTTTGCATCAAATTTGATAGAGTTCATCATCACTGTCCATCCTCTGTTCTAAATTTTTTAGATTTTTTCCTGCATCAGAATCCCTGCTAAACACTGCATTAATCCGAACCCTAAATCTCAGAATTCTGTGAACTCTGCACACTTGACTCAACCAAACCTAACCAACTTCCACACACCCCAATCCCAAGCCCAATTTGTTTGCTAACCTAATCAACCTAAACTTAACTTGCCACATCATAAAACACATAAAATATTTTATTTTTCTGATTGTTTTAGATTGCATCAGGACAACCGATTGCCATCATCTGATTAACCTAATCTTAAGGGCAATTGCTATATAACACCAAGGCAGAATTTCACCACCTGTCCTGGGCCCGAAACAACCACCAACATTCTGATCCAAGCTTAATTAAAATTAATTCGACTTAATTTGCCCTGGTGGGCTAGGTAACACCCAACAGGTCGGGTCCGAACCGTGTGGGCCAACTAGTGCATTTAATCATGTGGCTATTACTGAAATCTGGGGTCTAAGGCTGAGGATCCAGAGTCAAACGACCTAAGTGGTGTTATGGTTTTTAATTGGGTCCCTGCAAAAGGAGGGGGGCCCTCCCATACTCCCACTCTCTACCTGGCCAGAGGAAGGATTAGCTGCTGGGTTAAGTGTAAGTTGAGCTGACCTACTCAATTTTGGGCTCTAGGTCTAGGAAACCCTAGAATTACTGATCCTTTGCATGCTTGGCTGCACCATCTCATTCTGACTGATTGTTTGATTGCATGACCACTAGACTAGGAACCCAATACCAAAAGTCTAAACCCCAACCCAGTTCAACCATGGAGTCCAGTCTTGAAGCTCTCATAAGAACCATGAATAAACAGATGGTTGCCCAATTAACCACCTAGATTAACCAATCCAATACCCAATTGAACCATAAGCTTGACCAACTGATCCAATCAAGTAATCAAGCAATCCATAGTTTTGACCAAGTAGGAGATCAGTTAGGAACCCTAGGCAAGACATATAAAGTTGAACCCTTGCCCTATAATCCCAAGGAATCCATAGTCCCTAGATATGAACCCAGTAGTAACCCACTATCCCTCAGTCTACCTGAACCCTATAGGATTAGTACCCCTAGCTGTGAGCCTAGTATTGGTCCATTTTTCCTTAGTCAACCCCCTCTTACCACCCCATTGGTTCACCAGGATGACCTTGAAGAGGAAATATATGAAGCTGATGAAAACCTAGTGAACGAGTATAAGGAAGAAGAGTTCCCCATAAAAGACTTAGAGTTAGTTGAATCAATAGATACCCAGGTAGAAACCATCCTAGAATTAGTTGACCCTGACCATACCCACATAGTAGTCGACCCAGAGTTAGATGGCCCAGATCACACCCAAGCAATAATGGAAGAACGGTCAGAGGAAGGGAACCCAGATCCTATTACTAGAGCACCACCTGAGGAAACTTTAGAAGAAGACCCAATTGTAGAGCCTAATCCTTTGGTTTGTGAGCCAGAAGAATTTATTAAGAACTTGATCTCTTTAAATCAGTACCCTCAGGATGAAGTTACTCCATTGACTCAAATTGATCTCTTCCCTGAAATTAATGACCCATTCTTTCATAATGCAAATCCTGTAGGACTACCTCAAACCCATAAGATCAATCTCATTAGTCTATGACTCATCCTTGAAACCCTTTCTAGTATTTTACTCTTTCTGATTAACCCTGAGCCATCTTATTTCTCATCCTGCCAGACTAACCCCGAATCTACATCTTATTTTCTATCCTTTCCTAAAACTTCTTCTGTTTCTTTCACTATTAGGTTGCATTTTATAGGAGTTTGCATGTTGCATTCTTTCATTGAGCATGTCATGTTTGCATTTTACTTCTGGAGAACCCTATGGCACTTAGTAGGAGTACATAGTAAATTTTCATGTGCATGCCATGCTAGGGTCAAACCTAAAAAGTCTATAGTGTGTTAGGTTAAACCCAAAGAGTCCAATGAATTTCCTTTGATAGAGAAGTCTAGTCGAATCGAGTCTATTAGGAGTTAGTCTTGATTCCAATAAATTTACAACCCTGATTCATCTGTCCACACATGCACTGTCCTCTGCACAATATTTGCATTAGGATATTAGTCAAAAGTTAAACAAAAATAATGAACTAAATAACAACTTGGCTAATTCCCGAAAGAGAGAATTTTCTGCAGAGGATTATATGATTGTAAAGAAATTTTTTGCTCGCAAAGCTGGCCCATTCAGATTAATGAAGAGTAGCGGACCCAATGCCTATGTGCATGAGATGCTACATGATTTAGGCATTAGCCTAACCTTCAACCTTTCGGACCTTATGGCGCAAAGGGAGCCAGCAGTGATACCTAGCGAGCACCTTGAGCCAATTCCTTCCTTTGTGAGTGAACCCACCCCAAAGTGTCCACATACAATTTAGCCAATAAGTGAGGAAAGGAGCGAGCAAATCCTAGATGATCAAGCCATCAGTACACAAGACGAAGGTTATCAAAAGTATTTGGTCAGTTGGCAACGTCAGCCAGAATCTGAGAATTTGGGAAGCACTGGTGTGGATCTGTCGCGCCTCCTTGAGCAGCCAAATTGACCCTTACTCGACGAGGTCGAGTTCCTCCCGTCCCAGGAGAATTAGTGGGGACACCAGGATCAAACACAGATCACTGGATCCCATATGGTTTATTGATTAGGGTTTTAATTTTAGAACCTTAGTCATGTGTTACAATTTTGTAATCAATTAAGATTGGGTCCTGTAATAAGTTGAGGCTAGTTGATTTGTCTCAACCCTCAACCCTAGTCAATATATTGAGTCCTGTATTTCCGTATAAGTCCAGTATGAGTCCAATTTTTGTACAAGAGAGAAGGTTACCCTATTTTGGAGTTCCACCATGCCTCATCCAGGAGTCAGAGGCCACTACATCAGCTTATTGGATTTTGCGTGACACCTCAGGATCCAAGATACCTTTCCAGATACCCTGATTCCTTCCAAATATTTTCCGGATGCCCAGATTCCCTCCAGATGCCAAGTATATTCCCAGACCATGTCATATCATGAATCCAGAGGTCCATCTGCGCCCCAGCCCAAGAGAAATCAGCCCGGGCGCCAAGCCCAAGCCCTTAAGAACCAAGATTCCAGGTATATTCCAGCCCAGAACCAAGAATACCTGGAATATTCTTGCTCCAGGCATCCCAGACCTCCAAGGCCCAAAGCCCATGCGCCCAACCCATCCTTGGCCACCCCTTGCTGCCCCCCATGAAGCCCAACACGTCCAAAGTGTTGACTTGGTCCAAGCTAAGGAGGAATTCAAATGGAAAAAGGAAGCCTAGTTCTTATTCTATTCAACTAGTATACTCCTAGTTCTAGGTTTATTTTGTAGTCTTTCTACCACTTAAATTGTGTAAACCTATTCTAACTAGGAGAAGACTTGTAATCCCTTTAGGAGAGGGCATGGGACTCTATAAATACCCCACCCCTCCTCTTGTAATCAATCAACTCTTATGAATTAAACTCTGCTGAAGTGTTTTCAAGACTGCGTTCGTGTTTGTATTTTGGTTCTTTGGTTTGTTTGGTTTGTTCTCTTGCATCGGCCGACCCCTATCATTGCAATCCTCCATGCCCCAAGCAGCAAATCAGATCTCCAAGCATCAGCCACATCCAAAAAGGAAGCCTTGAAGACGCCCAGATCAAGAGCTCTTCCTGCTTCCTTGCTGCCAGCCCTTTGCCCTAATCCCTTTCCTTGTTTCATCTTATTATTTTTTCTTTGAATACCTGATTCGTGCCTAACCTTGACGTTTTGCAGATCCCCGAGGTGTTTCCCCTCTCTAGAGGAGGCTTTCTTTGCCTTTAGACCGGGTCTAGATCGTCTTCAGATTCGGGAACCAAAGGCTTGTTCTTTCAGGCACCATCCAGAGGCTGAGAGATCTTTTCATCGAAGAAACTACAATCACTGCCTAGTAAAAGCCTTCCCCCTCCTTTGTTCTGATCTGATGACAGATACGCTATCCTAAACCGGAAGTTTCTCAACTCTCGGGTCCTAACTATTTATTATTCTGCAGAGTTTCTGTGGGTATGATAGTTTCTAGCATTTCTAGTCATCATGCTGATTCTTTACTTATTTTCGGGTCTTTAGCCACTGAATTAATATCTAAAAAACTACAAAAAAATTAGATTTACTATTTTTCATCAGTCCTAGGTTCGTCCCGCATCAATTAAGGGCATGCAAACTAGGCTTTGATTATTTCCATGGTCAAATGGAAATAACAACATGGATTTCTTTCTGCATTCTTACATGGCATGCACAAACTCAACTCCCAAAACAAAGGATGGTTGGATATTGTATTTTACACTAACCAGTAAGATTTGTGCATAACTGGCATATGAAATTTGTGACTGATAACAAATTTAGTAACTTCCAAATGTAACATCTACATCCTTTATTCACAATAAAGTCTTACAGTTCTAAAAATTTTGGAAAAATTGATGGAAATCCTTATGCTATGACACCTAAGCCTTCCCTTGTTGAGAGTGCCATCTCTATTTATGCCTCCGCCTTCTTATATAATTTTACAGAACAAAAAATAGTTTAGGAATTTCCCAAATTTTTAACCCCATGACATATTGGTAGAAAAAATTTTAACTTATGAAGCACATATTGACTGAAAGGAATATTACAATCATGAAATTTTGTGTTCCTGCAAATAATTAGTCAAACAAAGTTAGGGAGTGGTGATGCAGGCTCTGCATACAAGAAAACATGAGATTGACCTGATTTCTTTATTATGTAATCTTTTCCTATGGAGATGCTGAAGTTCAATGGGGCTAAGTAAAATGGAGGTAATACATATAGGTCAAGAAATTAATGCAAGCAAATAAAATATTCTTGAAGTTTCCTTCCAATCAAGTGGCAGAGTATGTTTCCAGAGAAACCCTTCAATGAATTCCATAAGCTTCTTTTAATAAAGTAAAAGCTACAAATGTTGTATGTTAAAAGCAAGGATGAATATTGCATGGAATTGTATTCTTTTTTACTGCTGGGATGACCAGAGAAACTGTCAAAAGTTTTGGTTATAAGAAGAGATGAATCTCGAAACAACAAATGGATATATTAATGACATCAAGAATAAAACCATATAGAAAAATTTAAAATTCATTGTAATGTGTATTGCAAGCAGTTTTTATAAAAGCATTGCTTAATTAAAACCAGAGATATCCAAAAATGATAAGATAATCCTTACCAAAGAAGAAAAAACAGTAAGTTCAAAGAGAAAGCTTATAATCTTCTTATGCTTAGTTATCTTGCAACAAATATATGTCTGTTAGTCAAACCCATATAACTGGGACTAGACACCAAGGTTCTTGGCTATGGTATACATGTCATTAGCATTTCTATCCTCAGTAAACAAGGAATCATTGAAAGAATAAAGAAATAGCCTTCAACGACTCTCCACAGTAGGATAATAATTACATCTATTAGCATAATGAGAACTGGGACAAAAGGAAAGATTAGAAATTATTACCTTTAAACAGCACCCTACATCAGTTAAAGAAAAAACAGCAAGTCTGACTTGAACAAGATAACCAAATATCTCAGCATATATTTTTAATGCATCTTGTGTCACAACGATACTGACAGGCCAGTCAACTCTGTAGCCCAACAACATAAAATCAAATTCATGGATGCCTGCAATTTGAATGGATAAATTAAAAAACTTAAATTGATTAAAAAAAAACTCTAAGCCCTCAACTAATTGCAGTAATTGAATGCAAAGATTCAAGTCCCGGCGGGACGTCCTGCAGGACATGGGGATGGGGTACCATCCCATGTATCGGAACAAGACGTCCCGCCAGTATTATTCCAGCATCCCAATCAGGATGCCTTGGAATCAAGGATTTAGGTCCCGACGGGACATCCCATGGGACACCGGGATGGGTACCATCTCATGTGTTGGGATAGGACATCCCGTCAACGTCCCAACGTCCCAATTGGGACACCTTGAGACATCCCCTGTCCCAAGTGTCATGACGGGACGGGACGCCAATGCATCCCGTTCATGAAAAATTTGGGACAATCCCGTCCCACGGGATTTAAAACCTTACTTGGAATATTTCCTATCCCGAGTATCGAGATGGGGTGGGATGCTAGCACATCCCATTCCATGAAAAAATCGAGACAATCCTATCCCACAAGATTTTAAACCTTGATTGAATGGCAATATACTTTGAGAAAAAAGATATGTACCAGTTATGGAAGTTGGCATAGGCATTGTATTCTGTCCCTTTATGTAGATAATTAATCTTTCCTTGTATTGGTCAGTCTCGCATGAAGATCTTTGCAAAGCCAACTCAAGGAGCCCTTGGATTTCTGCTATTTTCTGCTCTGGCTGAACAACAGACCATTTCTTGCAAAAACGAAAAAGGCAACAATTTAAATCATCAAGAAATTTACTTGGTTCCTATCAATAAAATAACTAGAATGATTTTATAGGACTTGATGGTTCTCACAAGTTAGAACTAAGAGAATACCTGATTGCGAAGAGACATAAGGAATGAATCCGCCCAGTCTGCCAGTTCCATAAAATGGTAACGCCGCAATGCCAATAAATGTTCATGCAGATCAAATCCTTCATCAAGCAACTTTATCGTGAAGTTGCTGACATACTTATACCTATTTTAGTTAAGGCATGCAGAATGGAATCTCTGTGTAGCAACAGTTCGTACTATCATCATTCAGATGACCATATAACAGCTAACAATGGAAACAAGCTAATAGAAGCTAATCAGCAAGGAAGCAGCAGGTCATAGATAAGTCACATTGTTTGAAACTTTGAATCCCAATTACAATTTTCATAAGCTGAATCATATATCTTTTTTTGCATTTTCTATGGTAGTCTCTTCAATCCAAGCCTAGCATAATATTGTGCCTTTAAATTTCTATGATTTTCTTTTCAGTCTAACCCAAATGTTAGAAGTTATTAGTTAGTCTGCAGGTAACTATTTTGTCCTTACTATATTTAGATGGAATGCCTAATAGGGGCATTTGTGTTACTTGTCTTCCTCCTGATTAATATAAACAAGATAGTCCATGTGGAGGCTTTACAACTCTTCCACACTTTTCAACATGATATCAGAGCAACCCTAAGCTCTCTCTCTCATCTTAGACATTTCGAGAAATTTTATTTTACACGGCATGACCACGAGGATCAAATTTCTCTTTCAAGCATCTCTCCTCACCGTCGAGATCCGACTCCTGTTCTCCACCGCGGCCAAAATCGCCACGCTTCACCACTCGACAGAGACCCCAAGCTATCATACTAGCATCAAGACCCCTTCAAGCCCTTTAATGCCACCCGGTCAAGATCCCTCCGAGCAATCCGACACCCACCTGTCGAGACCCCTCAAAACCCCATCACAAAGTAGAGCAGCAAAGGCAAGGAGGACAAAGAGGCCATCATTTCTTCCCTCCACCTTGGCTTCCGAGCTTGGGCTCTCTCACGATCGCTCTCCCTCTGGTTGCTACGAGTCATGCTATCTTTGCTCTCCTCTCTCGGTGAAGGAAATTACTCGAAAGAGATGATCAACGAGGGAATCTGGAGATAGAGAGAACATACCCAAAAGCCTAAGGTTCAAAATCCCCACCTACAGCCCACCCCTAGCAGATCGTCGTCGTCCTCGTCTCATCGCTGACGCCTGCCCCGAGCCCCTGATTTCCATGCCCTTCCTCTCCACGGATCACGACAATCCTATGTTGGATTCCATCACATGCCGACTGTGACTACGGCTCTTATCATCCCAACAGTGTCCAAGCCCTCTTGCCTGTCGTCCGCTGGGATCCCCACCAAGCACCGTTGGAATCCTTGATGTCAGACCGGGAAAAGGAAAACCAAAACACTGCTCTAGCGAGCCCTGCTCGAGGTCAAATCCCTTTATTCTGACATTCTCCTACTTCCCTTTCTCCTTTTAATGTAATCCATGGCATTCTCTATCCCTTATCAACAATTTTATTTTTCGTCGCTATTTGGACTGATTTCTCCCTGGTTTTTGGATATTCCGAAGTTATTTTGTTGCATCTTGTGCAAGGATTCATGTCCTGGCGGGACATCCCACAGGGCACTGGGACGGGGTATTATCCCATGTGTCAAGACAGGACATCCCACTAGCATCCTAATGTCCCAATCGGGATACCTTGGAACATCCCCTGTCCCGAGTGTCGGGACAGGGCGGGACGTCGATGTGTCCCGTTCCAAAAAAAATCGGAACAGCCCTGTCCCACGAGATTTAAAACCTTGATATTGTGTGCTGCTCTATTATATTATAATGGACAGACAATCTTCTATTTCAATGTCTGAAAAAGTCCTCAAGAACTTGATCGATACTACTATCAAGTTAAATGGTACTATCTTATCTAGGCTTAATCTTTTAAGATTTTCTTGGGTGCTCAACAAAAACTTGAGCATATCATGTCAAGACCACTAGCTATTACTGATCCCTCTTATAAAGGATGGCTCACCAATGACTACTGTGTACGTGCATGGCTGATTAATAGTATAAAGATCTCTATTTCCTCCAGTATCGTGTTTCTTGACTCTGTCAAACAAATATGGGATTCTCAAAGTGATTTGTATGGTAGCGAGAAGAATATCTCTCGAATTTTTGAATTTTATAAGAAGCTATTTTCATTAACTCAAGGTGATAAAATGATTACAAATTACTATGCGGAGCTCCGTTCAATTATTGATGAACTTGATGTTCATCAGTCTCTTGTTATGGATATACGGTAACTAAAGGAGTATCGTGAAGGCTTAGCTGTTGCAAAGTTTCTATCTCGCCTACATCCAAAGTTCGCTAATTAGATGCGTGGCCTTATCCTTGGTGCTGACTCAATTCCATCTTTATTTTCAACTTTTAACCGAGTCTTCCAAGTTTCTATGGCTACATCCACTCCTACTTCTGCAGTTGTGGCCTTCACTACAGGCACTCATGGTCATGGTAATAGCTGTGGGCCTGTGGCCATGGACATGATTTCAAATGTGGCCATGGTGGTAGTCGATCTTCCTCTGATAAAGGCCAACGCATGTGCTCTCATTATGGATGCAACAATCATACTGTAGATCGTTGCTGGGAAAAACATGATAAGCCGGATTGGACTCGATTGGCCTCAACTACTACTGGGATTGATTCTTCCACAAAATAGTGCTGCATCCCCTAGATTAGTCCAGATTTTCCAAGCTGACCATGAGCGCTACGTCCAGTCTCAGGGGCAACATCTACTTCTACTACTACTCATGATAGGTATAAAATCCTAGTTCTATTCCCTAGATTAGTCCAGATTTTCCAAGCTGACCATGAGCGCTACCTCCAGTCTCAAGGTTGCTTCAGGTACTGGTGCTTTTGTTACTCCCTTTGGCAGTCCATAGATTCTAGATTGAGCCTCCAACCACATGACAGGTATAAAATCCTAGTTCACTTCCTTTTCATCTACAATCTCCACTCATCTGTTACTACTACTGATGGTTCCATTATTGTGTCAAGGAAAGTGGACTGTTTCGGTTTCATCCGGTCTTTCTCTTTCTAATACTTTTTATATTCCTCATTTTTCCATCCATTAGCCAGCTTACTAAATCTCATAATTGCTCCATAACTTTCTTTCCTACTTATTATATTTTCCAGGATCTGCAAACTAGGAAGAGGATTGGTTTAGGCAATGAGCGTCACGATTATACTTTCTAGGTGATGAGTTTACAGCTAATGGCTTGGCAGTGTCTATCTCTGAGTCCCCTCTTCTCTGGCACTATCGATTAAATCATCCCTCTCTTCAAAATTTACAAAGTCATCTCATTCCGGTCCTCGGTGTTATCATTTGAGCGTGAATCATGTCAACTAGGAAAACATTATCGAGCCTTATTTCTGGCTCACCAAACTCCATATAGTTCTTTCCCTTTTGAATTAATGAATTCTAACATTTGTGGTCCCTTTCATGTTCCGTCAACTCAAGGCTTTCGTTATTTTATTAATTTTATTGATGATTGTACTCGTGTCACCTATGTTTATATGTTAAAAGACCGAGATCAAGTTTCTAATATTATTCAGACATTCTTTAATAAAATAAAATATCAATTTTTCACTAGTATTCATATCCTACGCACTGATAATGTCCTAAAATTTGTTCAAAAAGATCTATTTTTTGTAATAATCATGGCATTGTATATCAAACTACTTGCACTTATATATCCCAATAAAACGGTGTCGCTGAACGAAAACAAAGTCATTTGCTCGATTAGCCCGTACACTTGGGTTTAATTACAAATACCAAAATATCTGTGGGCCGATGCTGGTCTTATATCCACATAAATCTATGGGCCAATTCTATCCTTCATGGCGAAATTCTCATATATCGTTTGTATCCACATAAATCTATGTTTTAATTTCCTCCTAAGAACTTTGGATGTGTCTATTTTGTTCATAATCTTACTCCTACTAATGATAAATTATCTTCCAGGTCAATTAAATGTATCCTTGTTGGTTTCTCAAATACTCAAAAGGGATATCGATGCTTTAATCCATCCTCTCAAAGGTACTACATGATTACTGATGTTACCTTTTTCGAGTCCACATACTATTTCTCATCTTCTTCTAAGTCTGACATTGTCATTCCCTTTGTTCCATTGCCTTCTATTTGTTCCTCTCCTACCCATCCTATTTTTCCTGCCAAACCATTACAGGTATATTCATGCCAGAAAGTCACTCCCATTCCACCACTAGTCTTACCTGATCCGGCTCTCCCAGTTGTAGGTCCTAATCATCAACCCTTCTTCCTCTCCACCTGATGATCTTGATCTCCCATTTGCTCTCAAAAAAGGTAAACGCTCTGCAGCTCACCCTATTGCTAATTTTGTCTTAAGATTATCTTCACCCCTTGTTTTACTAGTTTGCTCTTTCTTTGGCTTCTATTTCTATTCCCAAAGACTATTGCAAAGTACTCAATTCACCACACTGGAAGGCTATCATGGACAAGGAGATGACAGCTCTATTATCCCACCGTACTTGGAATTTAGTGACTCCCTCCACACTTATTGATATTGTTGGTTGGCGGTGGGTATATACTGTTAAGTATAACCTAGATGGTTCTATTAATCACTGCAAAGCTCACCTTGTGGCAAAAGGATGCACCCAAACCTACGGTATTGATTATTTTGAAACCTTCTCTCCCGTTGCACGCCTGAATTCCATCCGGGTCATCCTATCTATTGCATTAATCAGGGGTGGTCTATGTGTCGGATATGAAGAATGCCTTTCTGTATAGTGATCTTGATGAGAAGGTAGATATAGAGTAACCTCCTAGATATATTGCTCAGGGGGTGATGGTGTGCAAACTCAAAAAGGCAATCTATGATCTGAAGCAAAGCCCATGCACATGGTTTGACAAGCTAATCAAGATGATGCTTTCTGTAGGCTTCATCAAGTATAATTCTAATCATTCTGCTTTTGTGCGTAACATGGTCACTTTATTCTAGCAATATATGTCGATGATATTCTGTTAATAGGTAGTGACAAAGCAAGAGTAGAAGAAACTAAGGTTTTTCTTCAACAGCATTTTGTTACAAAAGATATGGAAAGACCTAGATATTTTCTAGGAATTAAGCTCATGGGAAGTAGGATATTGTCCTATCTCAGAAAAAGTATGTACTTGATCTTCTAACAGAAACTGGACTTCTTAAATGTAAACCTTAAAAAACACAAATAGAATAGAATCTGAATTTATGGGATGAGTTAGAGGAATTTCCTAACATTAGTAGTATAGGAGACTTATTGAGAAACTAATTTAT
Organism: Areca catechu; assembly: GCA_021397845.1. Lineage (NCBI taxonomy): Eukaryota > Viridiplantae > Streptophyta > Magnoliopsida > Arecales > Arecaceae > Areca > Areca catechu. The sequence continues at coordinate 24,765,168 of CM038048.1, forward strand.
CTCACAATTACAAGGTATGATATCATAATTAGTAGATATTAGTAGATATCTACGAGGTCTGAATTTATAGGATGAGAAGTCGGAGGAATTTTCTGATGTTAGTAGATATAGGAGACTTGTTGGAAAACTAATTTATCTCATAATTACGAAGCCTGATAGGTATATTGGAAGGCTGCATTAAGGATTCTCGCTTATATGAAGGGAGCACCAAGCAAAGGATTGTTGTATAAAAGTTATGGTCACTTAAATATTGAGGCTTATTCAGACTCGGGATATGCTAGTGATAGGAGTGATTGGAAGTCTACTTCCAGTTATTGTACTTTTGTAGGAGAAAACTTGGTGACCTGACGAAGCAAGAAACAAAATATTATATCTAGATCATGTGCTGAAGCAAAGTACAGGGCTATGGCTCACACTGCATGTGAATTGATGTGGTTGAAGTCCTTAATGGCTGAAATTAAAATTTCTATAACAAATCTATGCTCATGTATTGTGATAACCAAGCGAATATTTACATAGCTCATAATCTAGTATTTCATGAAAGGACCAAACATATCGAGATAGACTGTCACTTGGTAAGAGATGCTATGATGAAAGGCGATATCTATACCTCATTCACTCCTGCCAAGCAGCGTACTGATGTTTTCACCAAAGTTGTGTTCATGGATGAGTTTAAGTCTTTATGTAACAAGCTGGGCATGTTTTATGTATATGCTGCAGCTTGAAGGGAAGTCTTAGAAGTTATGCTTATTATATTTAGATGGGGTGCCTAATAAAGGTATTTATGTAACTTGTCTTTCTCCTAATTAATATAAATAAGATAGTCTGTGTGGAGGCTTTATAACTCTTCCACACTTTTCAACACTAAGCAAATAATTATTACTCTTAAACAGCTCTTATCCTCTGCTTCCATGAATAATAAGTAACTAGCATCTACTTTCTACACTTGATTAAGCAATAATGTTCAGATTGCACAAAATTCTTTATCATTAATTTAATCCATGAATAAGATAAATCTGCACTAATTCAATGATAGTATTGAATCCTGGTTACCAAATCTTCTTGAAAGAAACATTTGTTTTTGAGCAAAGCATCTAAACAAATCAAACTGTCAATCTTAGAATACAGGAAAACATCCAATTGTGTTGTGCCAGCTTTGCAAATCAATTACTTGTGTAATCATAAGGTCAAGAATAAATCAATAGGAAGGAGTCTAATCAGATCACGTGATCATGATCCTGATGACAGAACAACTAAAATCAGGCTAACTTAAACCTACAACTCAACTCAACTTAACTAAGGCTTAATCCCAGACTAATTGGGGCTGGCTACATGAATCTTTTTCCTCCATTCTACCCTCAATTTATTTCTGGAAGAAGTAAAGATATTAATGACTTAAACCATTAGACATATATAAAAGTTTAACATTATAGCATACTGGATCAGCAAAAAGCATGTAATATATGAAATGTAGTTAACAGGAAATGGCCTATGTTTCCCTGTCTAGCAAGGTTATGTAACATATAAGAAAAGAATGGTCAATTGGCACCCAACTCACCAGCAAAAGAAGAACAAAAAAGCCATATGATCAGGATAAATAATGTCCTATTTAAAACCCACTATCATGAATCAACAAGCTTAACTATACATAAAACCTGCTAAAGAAAAGGGCACTTTTACATGCAAAGGATATGGCCACTCCAAAATGCTGGGCATGGGACAAACCAGCAGATATCATGATGAACCAGGAAACTATTGTCTATGTAAATAAAAGTGCTAATCATAAGGATACTGATGCAAGATTTCTTGAAGTATGCATTTGTCAATAGTGACAAAAAGTGGCATCTCAAATACTGCAGAACTATTCAATGTCTTTCTAGAACTGAGCATGGTGTCTTCACCAGAATACTGTAATGATTGCACCCATGCTGCCCCACCAAAAGTACTGTGTGAAAGAATCCCTGATATATGGTTTTCCTCTGATAATGAAGAAACAGGACTTGAAACGGATACATTTGCCATACTATCTTGCATATTGCCTTCAGAATTTCCACTCACTTGTACAGCAGAAACACCAGAGCTGACAACTAGAGGCTCAACTTGAAAACCATGTCCAGAACAGGAAAACATGCTCCCAGTAGAAGCCTTACATGGAACTATCACTGATGAGAAGTCAAAGTATGGGAGATAGGACCCCTCATTTTTTGTGAGTATTCCATTTCTCAAGTTGTTAGCTTTCCGAAGCCAAGCAGCTTTTGTCACCATGGGGTTAGTGCTGAGATCATAATAGTCCCTGGAATTCCATAATTTGTGAATATGCAAAGAAAGATGACCATATCTGCCATTCATAAATTCTACCTTCTTATCTGCATCTGACCTTGAGTTGAATGGAATCGACACTTCACTGAAAACCGATTCTTCCCTTTCTGGGGTTTCTGTGTTCCCATCAGTCATCTGTAGGCTACTCTCGGTGCAGTGTGGTTCTTTTGGACCCATATAGTTCATACAGTTGTAAAATGGATTTATTGAAAGTCCTCCCAATGGCCAGCATCTACCAGAATGATAACCTTCATGTGCAGAATCTGACATTTTAGCACTTCGCATGTTCCCTGATTGAATGGGAACAGGAATCTGAATCAATTTCTCATCCTCATAAGCCTGGTTGGAAAGAGGAAAGAAAGGAACCATTCTTCTATGATTATTTTGAAACAAAATCTGAGAACATGACCTTTCAATTTCAAAGGAGTTCTCTAGTGTACTTTCAGTGGTATAACATGTAGATAGATTTGAAAGCAGAAAATTTTCTGGCTGTGGTACATTATCATGTAACCTGAAAAACACCTCAGGTTCATTTTCCTCTACAGAACTATATGAAGAAGAACATTCTGAAGATTTTAATGGTTCCAACTCATATGAAGAATCCTCAGATGTATAACAAGCATCCTCATCTCTTTGAACTGCTAGCCTGAAATCAGAAAACAGCTAAATATATTCATACAATAATACCACAATCAAAGGTAAAAAGCACATAATAGGCAACCTTTTAAAAAAAATGTATAAGACCGAGTCTCCAGAATCAGAGATATGTTGACTGATAAAACCAGAAACAGGTTCATGGGTGGAGGGGTTTGGCATTCAGACAGAGACATGCTGGCCAAAATCCAGTTTGTTGGAGAAAATTTTGAAAAAAAAATAGAGATGAATCTTACATATTGGCAGCTTCTTCTTTATCAGCTGTGCCAGAGAAAATAAAGCCATCATCAGAAACCAAAAAACTCAGGTCATTTACATCTCTTCTTTTACCAGGCAAGTTAGATGTGCTTGCAAAAGGAATTACCTGAAGAAAATTCCTTCAGTTAAAACCATAGAAAAGCTACTCCAAAAACATGAACAATTAACCAATAGAGTGCAGTCCCATTAACAATAACCACAATCTTACAAAGTAATAATTAAATTTTATGGGAACAATGAAGCCAAGATCACCCAAGAAACAAGACTGCAAAACAATCAAAACAGACTGCAAGCATACACTTGCAAAGTTGCAATAATATAATCATTCAAAGAAGAATCATGTAGGACATAGTATACAGATCAACTTGAAAATGAAAGATATGTAAGCAAACTCCAGAATCCTAATTTGCATTGCAAGGCTTCAGTTAGTTTCCTCTGCATAAATAATATTTTTCTACTTTCATTTAATCACCATTGTCAAAAGCATTTCCTAGGCACCGAGGCACTTTGAGAGCCTAGACAACCTAGATAGTGGCCAAATAGGCAATCTTATATTAAAAGACATATATTCTCCGTTTGCTTTTTGGTTTTCTACCTGTGAAGAATGGACACGGTTACAGGATAAGATACAGCAATACAACACACCTTGAGAATGTACGATACAATACAGCTATAATATGTCAACAAATATACAAATGTATTTCATACATTCATACATGCATAGATACATATCGAAATATTTATACAATTATACATATTCATTAATGTTTAAAAATCATCCATCAAGCATAGAAGGCCACAAAAATAGCAAAGCCCACACTTTACATGATATCATCAGCTTTTACAAGCTCATCATTCAGTCATCATTCATTCAAATCTATAGACTCCAATCTATACTTCATTTTTTTTTTTTTGGTACAACTACATAATTTAACATTAGCACTATAGACTACAAAATTGATCAATCAACATTAAAAGGTTCATATTGAAAAAAAAAGAAAACACCCCCTCATTTTTGGATGTAGTGTGAATTTTCTCCTGTGTATCCAAAGTGTTTTTTAATTTTGATAAATACGAGATTTTACATAAGTATCAGACACATCTATGAAGTATCCAACATATCCAATATAGACACAGCATATAATTTGAAGTATGCATACTTCCTACTTTCTTCTTTCTTGTTTTACTTCATTTTCACTACTATGAGTTGTGACTGGGACAAACTTATTATAAATAAATTAGAAGTGAAATAGCATATCTTAAGATATAGTTTCACTTTGCTTATTCCTTCTCTGCATAGCCCTCCACGAGCTGTCTAAGCCTCTAAGCCAATCAATAGCCCTTTAATAGCTTACAGCCCTCCAGTAGGCTGTCAATGGTCATTTGACTACAAAAAGGGTCCCAAATATTTTTATTTCTCATACTTACTCTTTCCTTTTTTTTTCCTTCCTCTCATCTTTTCATGTTATTCCTCTCATTCTTCCCCTTTTCATTTGAAAGATCCTACTTTTTCTTTGCTTCTTCCTCTGTTCTTCTCCCTTCAATCCCTAATCTTGTCTGTTTTTCTGTTTTTTCTATTTGTTCTCTGTTGTCCTCCTCGTTGCAATCCCCTTTTATGGCTTATAAGCTTTATGATTTTCGTCAGACTTAGCAAACTAATATTTTTCAAATTTACCTTTTAACAGTTTGCTTTTGTTATCATGTACCACTCTAATATGGTTGGATTAATATGTCCTGAAAACATGCCATTGTTTTAATTAATCTTAACTCCCATCATACTATAATGATGTATTTGGTAATTTATATGCCCAGCTAAAGAAAAAGAAGGTTGAGTGTGTTAGACATTTTTATTCATTTTTTTGGCCTTTTTGAAAGATGAACTAAGTCACTAAGTTGTCTGCCTAGGCACCTAGGCTGTTCCCAGCCAAGCAGGGTCCATATCAACCGAGGAACACCTAGCCATCTTATGTTTGATCATAAAAATCAATACCTTAGGAACATATCACAAAAACATAAAAAAAGAAAACAAATAGAAACAAAGAACCACAAAATTAAAATCCAAAGACACATTCCCTCAAAGATGATGAACAACAATTTTTGAGTTGAATAAGCACCAGGTAGTTGGGTCCCTACCAACTGAAGAATGACTAGCCACCTTAGCAGCTTTTCATTTGATCTTAAATTCAATACCTTAGTGATATATCACAAAAAAAATAAAACAAAGAAAATAAAAAACCACAAAAGTTAAAGTCAAAATCCACATGCCCTCATAGGTGGTGGACAACAATTATTGAGTTAATCAAATTGTTATTCAATCAGGTGCACATCACCAGCTAGCAAAATTCAATGAAAACCTCACCCTCAAATGCATATATTGCTATTCCATTTGCCTGACTAGTTTCACGGAAAGCATAATTCCATTGAATAATAAGATCTTCCAATTTATTGTAACCATCTGCAAACACTCTAGAAGCCTATAAAAGTTCCATCTATAAGCATATTTTAAAAGAAAATTGTTCTTTCAAGAATTTGGGCATTCTTCTTTCATTAGTCCTGTTGTCGCTGCTTCAAGCTTAGATGCCGGAGGTGACTAGAGAGGTGACGCTCATGGGGTGCACCTGCGAGAAAGTCCTGGCCGGAGGCGGGTCCAGTGAGGACCCTCCAATACTCAAGTCCGATGGCAGGCAATAGAAGGAAGAAAGGAGAGGAGAGTATAGAGAAGGAGAGTGTTGTTCATCATACCTTGGGGGTTCTCAGCCTCTCAGGAAATCCCTTTTTAAAGGCAAGAGACAAAGGCATTTTTGAGAGCAGGAACTCTCTATGGATCTAGTGAGAAGTGACAGGTCTGAAGATCCCATCGCGTTGGATGTCAGAAGATCATTCCGTTTGTCCAAAGTGTACGCCTCTCATTGATTGGGGTTTATCTCTTGCATGGAGCTGGCCATGCTTCTTTAATGATGATATGGACCATTACATGAGGCTGGTCATGCTCTCCTTAATTGAAAGGATTTGCTGAAGACTATGGGATATGGCTTCCTGATCACACAACTGGGTGCATGGAGGTGAGCATCGACCAGGACTTTCTTCGGTCACCTTGAGAAGCACTGCCTGAGAATCCCTGTCTGCCTCTAGATGCAAAGGCCCAGGGTCGGCCCGAGCACCCTAGCCGAGGTCGAGGGTCAGATGGGCGCATCAATAGGGCCAAGGGACTCGAGGCACAATTCTCCTCTACCTATAAAATAATAGGTCCAAGCCACAGGAGATAAAGTTTGGCTTGCAGAGCCTCGGGATTCCCAGGGTGGGGAGTTAGCTCCTCACTCATTTGCCCCGCACTCCTTAATTCGAGCATGAAAGGTCTCGAGCTGAGTAGTAGACGTGGCCGCATACTCGAGGGATCCCAGCGCTAGCCTAGAGTTAATAGGCTCCTCGAGAGGCACGGAATGGGCTGGCAAGTGAAAGGTTGCCACATGGCACATTCATGGTGTTCCTCGAGGTAAGGAAAGAATTTATGACCGGCTTTCCTTTCAAAAGGGGACTCAGGATGACCATCTTTGGCATTGTTCTAGCATTAGCAGGGGGAGGTCTTGCACCACTAAGAGGCGATTTCTGGCGAGTTTCCAACACCGAACTTTAGGGCATCTACGACTTTTTAGTGTGATATGAGGACCAATGGATCCAAGTGAACTAAAAAAGCTTCAGAGGGCCACTAGGAAGCTTCAGAAGTCTAGCATCTCGATCGAGACATTGCTTAGCCAACTCATAGAACTGCTACCGAAGGAGCAAGCGCTAAAGAAGAGCGCCTTGGAGTTACCAACTCCAAGCTATGCCGAGGATCCGAGGATAGCTGAAGACTTGGTCCAATCCCTTATCTTGCCTATTGATATACTGAAGATGCGTGAGGCTGATCCCAAACTTTGCAAGCATGGGGCATTTCAATTGGTAATCCAAGTATGACCGTATATTTCTCCGAGTACTTCGCCTCTATGCCTTCCTAACAAAGATTTGTCATGCAATTGGGACAGCAACTCAATTTCTTCCTGGAATCGATCAAGGCCATAGAGACAATGGTGGCGGCAGCTAAGGAAAGAGCCATTTCCATCGAGAGGGAGACTTGCGATGTCAAAATACAGGCATTCAAGGCGGAACAGGAATTCTAGCAATAGAAGAAGCACGCCGATGCTACGATGGACTACGCCGAGAGTTCGATGAAGAAACTGAAGCAGGTGGGTGAATGGCTTGCATCGATGCACAAGCAGATGACCAACGCTTGTCAGCACGAAGTCCAAGTCACCAAGGAGGCACAAACGAAGATTGCAGACCTAAAGGAGAGTTTATGCATCGAACTTACGGACTTGGAGGATTCTCATGCTAGGGTTCATTGGCTGTGGGAGGAACTCCGGCCCGTGAGAGAGGAAAATAGATGGCTTTGGGGCAAGCTCCACCAGGCTTGTAGCCAAATTCATGGCTAAGGATCTTCGGGTCACGAGCAGAGAGAGTCCACTAAACGGAGCAAGCCCATAACGTTGCCTTGACCAAAGCCCAGTTCCTCTGGCAAGCCTTAAGGAAGAGAAAAGGAATGCGATAAAAAAGGCGTGGGCCCACAACCTCCATGCTGAGGAGACGCGGGAAGCTATGGTCTTGAAGGCAAACTCAAGGTTGCTAAAAAGACCATTAAAGACATGAAGGAGCACGTCAACAGGAATGGCCAAGAGGTCGGAGCGCAACAGAGCAAACTGTCATTGACCAAGGCATACCTGGGCACTGTCAACGCTCGACTTCAACATCCAGAGAGGAGGGCCTACGAGACTAGGTTCAAAGAATGCAAGGCCTTGGCGATGCAAGTCCTCCTATCGATCGAGGCAAGTTTACTTTAGCTCCCTATCCCAGCAATCCCTCATGCCTTAGCCATCATCCACACCAACCAAAGCCGAGGGCGATGACTTCTTTTTCTTGTTTGTTGGGTTCTGTTTGCTGCAATCCACATTTATTTTGTCTATGTAATTACTTGATTGAAGAATGAAATCTGAATTTTCTCAAATTGTCTCGGAGTTGTTTCTAGAGATTGAATGTCTAATGCTAAATTCATAGATTCCAAGTTGTTCCAAATTCAGTGGATCAGTACCCATCACTTCACTAGGGTCTTCCTTCGACATCTCTATTAGGGTGTCCGAGGAATATTCCAGCTGAGGCACACAAGGATGAGGGTGGTGTCAGATCAATCAAGCCCGATGATCGAGAAGATCTCATCGCAAGTTTCATGGAAAACGAGTCAACCTTAATGCATTGTGATGGCCGAGAAGGGCACAGCACTCGAGACGATACCGGCCACCCATGCCTGTGGAAGATGAGGCGCCAGCATTCACCACCTCTAGATACCTACCATCCCATGATCCATGAGAGATAGGCTCTGGCCATTCTCGACTTGCTACGTATCATGCATTTGACGAGGGTGCTCTTCGCACTCAGATCTGGGCCATTGAAAGACTCTATAAGCAAAGATAGGCCCTGGCCTGTCATTTTTGCTTCCTGCCTTTATCGTCTTCCTTCCCTTTTCTTCTAAAGACTTGTCTCCCCACCGGCCATCTTCTCCGGTGAGCATCCCTGCCTCTGTCACTTGACCTAGGTTAGGCCCCCCTACCATTGACTTAAAAGTCTCCTCTCGTTGCTTTCATTCTTTCATTCAATGTTCTTCCCTTCCTTTTCATCTTCCCTTGATTCGGTCTTGTTGAGTTTGTTTTGTTAATTTTTGGACTAGTTTTTTGTGATTTTTATCGATTTTTGTTTGATTTTCAAAAATAAGCAAAACTTCCACTTCAACCGGTTCTTGGCCTTCGGAGCCGGGCTCAACCGAAGATTCGATTCCTGCCAAGGTTCCAGAGGCTTCCTCGAAGCACGAAGATTCTGAGCCAGAAAAGTTTTCCCAGAGAACTTCCATTCCGAACTTGAGAGCGGATCTGAGCCAGTTTCGGCACCAGTACCAGATCCCGCCCAAGTTCGGGGAGGAAGTTTCACTCCCGATGGATCGGGCTTGCAATCCTTCCCGGGTCGGATCGCTCTTTACGAAGAGTGCTTCCAAGCCAGGTTGAGGCTTCCTTTTTTAAATTTTTTCATCGAACTCCAATTCTTTAGGATATCCCCATGCATAGTTGCACCGAACTCGTGATAATACATCTACAATTTCACGATAGTTTATTTTCTGGCCTGCATTCAGCCGACCACTTTTTAAAACATTTTTTAACTTCAAGAAACACCCTCACCTCTTTAGATGGTGGTACATCTGTCCTTAAAGAAGGTGGGGTGTTCGCTATCGTATCCGAGGCACTCCTTCAGTACACCACTGGAAGGAGCGCTTCTTTGTTAAGCATCAGTCCGAAGATTGAGAGTTGGAATCATGGGGTGTCCGTTGGCATCAAGTGGTCCGAGCCACCACTGAGCGAGGAAGAGCAGAACAAGACCATTCTCCGCTTTGAACTCCCTAAGCTAAGGGTCTTCTTGTCTGACAAGACCCTCTTCAAGGTGGGCATCAGCCAGGCACGACCGAGAGGTGGGAGATGGATCATGTTGCTTCATCTTCTTTTCCTCGATTTTTTGCTTTCAGGCTTCTAATATTTTTCCTTCAGTCATTGCAGACATGGATCCCTCAGACATGAAGTGAAGCGGGCAACGAAGTCCAGCACCATCGAGGCCCATTCAGGGAGGCTGAAGAAGCTTTGGCTCATCTCCCGCCAGCGTCCATCGACCAAGACTACCCCTAGGGCTGACGGGTGGTCCTCACTATGGCTTTGAACCCCCCACTAACTACTACTCCCATGGCACGACCGCCAACACCTGCCCCAAGAGCTAGGGCATCTTCCTCTACAACTAGGGCATCCTCATCTACCCCCTAGCCCACATTTATAAAGGGGCAAAGCACCCTCGCTCCCAACCAGGGGACCCCTCCATAAAGGATTGGGGGATTGCCCGGGAACTATTCAGAAGCATCATTCTCCATGGTGATGTCGAAAGGATCGTCTAGGAAGGGGGCCCCTCCACCAAAGGGGGGCTGTCCAAACCTTCCTCCAGGTACTTTCTACTCCGTCTTGAATTCTGGTTTAATTTCTTTCAATTACCTTATAATTCTCTCTTTTCTCTCAGTTGGCCTACTACATAAGCAACTACTTTGAATTGCGAGGCTATACTAAAAAGCTCGAGAAAAAGGCAAAGGGCTCTAAGCCTAGCTGCTTGTTGCCGAATCAGCCAAGTCTTCCGTCAAAGCCAAAGTTAACTGTCTGAAGCAGGCAATCTCTTCGGACAAGAAGAAACGGCTACAGGCCGAGAAGAAGAAAGAGTTGGGCGATGCCCTTGTGGAGGCATGCCTCAAGTTATCCAAGGCCGAGGCTCGAGTAGCAACTGCAACGCAGGAGGGCGTGGAGGCCTATAAGGCCACCAAGCAATGCCATGATGAGCTGATCAATTACTCCACCATGACCTGCTTCGTTGGAAAAAAAAACGAGATCCGATCCAAGGTGGCCATTCGCTTCCCAGGCTTGGATTTAACTTTCCTCAACATGGACTCCGAAGAGGATGGCAATGAATCCACCCTTGGGCCCGAGGCTAGCACAAACCCTCCAACTGCTGCAAACACTCTACCGACCGCCTAAAGTATCTTTTTTTTTTTTTGTTTTTATTTCTCTTTTTGTATGTAGCCTCGATCTACTTTCACACAAACCATTTTGTAACGACCTTCTATCTCTTTTGGAAGTATCAATGAAATTTCTTTCTTTTCAGTCTACGATGCATCACACTTTATTTTGAAGCCAATGATCAAGGCTTCGTACCCGGCTTCATTGTTCATATAAAAGGGAATCCAAGACGGAGGGCATACTGAATGTCCTCTCCTTCAGGGCTAGTGAGGATAAGTCCCGCACCCGAGCCATTAGCATTCAAGGACCCATCTACATATACCACCACTGATTCTCCGAGTCTTCATCCATCGGGTTGCCCCCCAAGGATTCTTCCTCGAGGATAGTGAATTTGCTCATAAAATCAACTAGCACCTTTGCTTTCATGGAGGGCCTCAATCAGAACATAAGATCAAACTCAAGGAGCTCAAGAGTCCATTTGGCTACTCTTCTTGATGTATCTAGCCAGTGCAAGGTCGTTTGGTGTGCTTGATTCATGAGAATGACCACGAATGAGCCTGAAAATAGGAACAAAGCTTCCTAGCTAAGGTCACCAGAGCAAAAATTAACTTTTCAAGCCAAGCATACTTAGTTTCAATATTCTGTAGGACTCGGTTGACATAATAAACTGGCTTATGAACTCAATCCTCTTGGATGAGAACAAAATCGATGATCGAGGGGGAGACTGCCAGGTATAGGTATAACTCCTCGCCTATCCTGCATTTATTGAGCAGAGTATTAAGGTAGTCTTAGAGATCTTCAAATGCGTGGCAATCCTCAATCCACTAGAAACCCTTCGGCTTCTTCAATGTTTTAAAGGATAGGCACCGCTCAATCGATATGAAATGAACCGGCTGAGGGAGGCAACCCACCCTGTAAGCCTCTGCACCTCCTTCACTATCTTCAAAGCATCCATTTGTCTCACAATCTGTATTTTCTCCGAGTTGGCTTCAATCCCTCGGTGCGATACCATGAATCCGAGAAAATTTCCTAATGTCACTCTGAAGGTACATTTAGCCGGGATCAGCATCATTTGATATCTGCATAATGTGGCGAAGGTCTCCTCGACGTCATCTACATGGTTCCCCAAGGTGTGACTCTTGACCAACATGTCATCTACATAGACTTCTATATTAAGACCAATTTGATTTTTGAAGACTTTATTCACTAGCCAGTAATAGGTCGCTCCTGCAATCTATAAGCCAAATGGCATCAACCTGTAATAAAACAAGCCATGGTCAATGATAAAAGAGGTCTTTTTCTCGTTCTCAAGTGTCATGCGGATCTGATTATATCCAAAGAAGGCGTCCATGAATGTAAGGAGTTCATGACCTGCAATCGCATCCACCAGCTAGTTAATGTAGGGGAGTGGATAGCTATTATTCAGGGAGACCTTGTTTAAATCTGTGAAGTCGATGCACATCCACCATTTTCCATTGGCTTTCTTCACCAAAATGACATTGGCCAACCAACCAGGGTAATTCACTTCCCTGAGAAATCCAGCGTTAGTCAGCTTTTGCACTTCTTCGACGATGGCATTTTGTCGCTCTGGGGCAAAGCTCCTCTTGTTATGCTTTACTAGCCGATGAGAAGGGTCCACATTCAAGTGATGCTTTATCACCTCTAGTTCAATACCAAGCATATCTACAAAGGACCAAGCAAAGACATCAATATTTTTCTATAAAAAGCTGACAAGCCATCATTTTGTGGCCTCTAGTCTAGAGCCAACTCAGACTGCGATGGGTGTTTCCATCACGTAAAGGGATGGTTACAAGATCCTCTATGGGTTCCCCCCTTCCTCAGCTAGCTCGTCTCTGGTATCTAGCCCCTCAACCGAGAAGGCATTTGAGGGTTTGACCTAGCAAAACACCAAGTAGCATTGCTTCACCAAGATCTGATTCCCACGAACCTCCCTGATCCCATGCAAAGTTGGGAATCTCATGAGCAAGTAATAAGTTGAAACTATTGCACGAAGGGCATTCAACCCCGGATGGTTGAAGATGACATCGAACGCCGAGGGGGTCTTATAATCGCGAAGGCCAAATGCACCTGAGATCATCGAGGGGCACTTCCTGCTATCATCGGGCAGCACAATGGTTCCCTCAACAGGATCCAGCTATCCGAAGAATCTTGTTATCTGTGCATCTACCTTTTCCAGTTATTCGAGAGGAATATTCATTTTTAAGAGGTATCATAAAATAACACATCCACTGAACTGCAATTATCGATGAGCATGTGGTATACATTGTAGTCAGCAATATTTAAAGTTACGACCACGGTGTCATTATGGGGATACTGTACTCCCTCAACATCGATCCAAGTGAAGGTGATGACCTCTTCAAGCCTCTATCTCTTATTCGAGTCAACTTTTCCTCATAGCCCTCCAATGATAGTATTAGCATTCTCTTTGGCAGGATGGTTAGCTAGCTCCTTTATCCTCGACTGTGGCTCTAGCAAACATGGTGGAGCCTCCTAGGCATCGCACCTCTTCCAATTCTAGAGAAACCTGTCCAATTGGCCATGGCAAATAAACTCCTCAATTTCGTCCTGGAGTTGAATGCATTCCTCCGTGTCATGGCCATGATCGCAGTGGTAGAGACAATACTTGTTTAGGTTGCGCCTCTCCAGCTTCGTCCGCAACCTTCTTGTCTCGCATAATTGTCCCCTAACCTGCATCAAAATTTGAGCATGTGGAACACTTAAAGTATATTGATCAAACCTCAACAACAGGATGTCTGATTGGTTCGAAGGACTTTGGTGGCATTGGATCTAAGAGAAAGTTCTCCGGCATCATGAAGGGAATCAACTTCTATGTCTTCCCTTTCCTCGATCCTCCCTCCTCGATCAGAACTCCTGGACCGAGGGCCGCTCCTTGATCGTGGGACTAGATGGTGGGCCATGTACCTTCTCGGCACATACATACTTTTTCGCTCTAACCAGCATTTTAGAGAAATATGTTGGCACTCTCTTTTCCAAAGAAAATGATACTTTAGCAGACCACACTTCATGGCAGTCATGGTGATCACATGGTCCAAGTTATATACCTTGAGAGCTGCTACACTAAACCGGCTCACGTATGCCCTAAGGGATTCCCGTTTTCCCTACTTGATGTTAATCAGAGAGTCAGAATCTCGGCGCAGCCTCCTATCGTTGATAAAATGCGTGACAAAAGATCGACCTAATTGGTCGAAAGAGTGCACAGAGTTCGGCTTCAAGCTTGAGTACCAATATTTGGCCACCTTCCCAAGGGTGGAAGGAAAGATCCGACACAAAATCCTATCAATGGCTCCATAAAGAAGCATTAGAGCCTTGAAACTTTATAAGTGGTCAACCGGATCGTCAACCCATCATAGGTCTCCAACTGAGGCATCCTAAAATACCTTGGCAGTGGTTTCTACATAATATAGGTTGCGAAAGGTGGATCAGTGCTGAAACCGAGACCTTTGCCTTTATCTAGGACCGCACCTCGCAGGACTTCGATGTGCCGATTTAACTCCTGGATCCTATGGTCCACTTCTACATCCCTAGCGATATGCACCTCGGAAAGTCGAGATAGTGATCAAGACGATATTGATCCTTCATTCCATCGAGGCAAAGGAGATCCTTTTCTTGCTCACCTAGGACTGTCGGGCATGCTTTGATAGGTGTACCGTGTACCCCTCCCATCCGAGACTCCGCGAGAGGGGAGGTTGTTGCTCCGGTTGCAACACTCCTAGTGCTAGTTAGTCGCAATGCATGGTCACCTGGATGGGTTCCGGCTACGATGCCTCCGACACGGCCTAATCTTAGCATTAGATAGCCTGGACTATGGCCGCCAACGCTTGCACCTGCTGAAAGAGTTGCTCCATGCAATTAGGGCCCACTGGCCCTCTTATTGGGCAGTGCTAGGTTGAAGCTCGGAGGGAGGGGTGACTGCCTAGCTAGCTGGCTTGCCGAGACATGGCACCGGAACACCGGGTGGACACACATTTGAATGGCATAGAGACTCCGCTCAATGTTTCATCCAGAAAATGGGTTGGGCCCTCATCGCACTAATATGTTGTTGCTGTTTCCTGCCCGAATACCGAATGTGGCTGGAGAAGGGACACTCACAAGGTGTACCTAAAAGAAAGTCCTAGCTGGAGGCAGGTCCAGCAAGGACCCTCCGATATTCAAGTCAGGTGGAAAGCAATAGAAGAAAGGAGAGCAGAGTATAGAGAGAGAGTTGTTCATCATACCTCTAAGAATCCCTTTTTATAGGCAAGAGATGAGCATTTTCAGGAGGAGAAATTTTCAATGGGTTTGGTGAGAAGTGACAGGTCTAAAGAATCCATCACGTGGGATGTCAGAAGATCATTCCGTTTGTCAAGAATGTATGCCTCCCATTGATTGGAATTTTGTCACTTGCATGGAACTGGCCATGCTTCTTTAATGGCGATGTAGACCATCACATGGGGCTGGTCATGCTCTCCTTAATTGCAAGAATTTGCTGAGGATTATAGGATATAGCTTCCTAATCACGCAATCGGGTGCATGGAGGTGAGCATCGCTCGAAACTTCCTTTGGTCATCTTGAGAAGCACTGCCTGAGAATTCCTGTCCGTCTCTAGATGCAAGGGCCCAAGTGCCTTTGCCGAGACCGAGGGCTAATAGGGCCGAGGGACTCAAGGTGCAATTCTCCTTTACCTAAAAGATAGTAGGTCCAAGCCGCCGAAGATGAAGTTCAGCTTACAGAGCCTCGATATGCCAAAGATGGGGAGTTAGCTCCCCACATCAAGTCCTAATGCCATGTTTTCAATAATGACCCTGAATTGCCTTCTAATACTATACTATTTACTAGTGTGTTCCTTAAAGCGCTCATAAACCCAAAGGAAAGATCACTAGTACTTGATATCATAAAAGAATATTATGTTCTCCAAGGAGAATCGAGCAAATATGTACATAAGATGGGAATAAGTACCAAATACTGAAAAAAAGAAGAAAAGAAAGAAGTAGACATGTTGGACATAGAGAGTGCTCAGGGTTCACACTTAAGAGACTAGTCAAACAATCTGTCCCCTCTCCATTATTACAATCTAGGGCAAGCTAGTAATGTGATGCTTTTGGAGGCCCCTAATAGCTCGGTTGGAACACAAACTAAGGCCCAAGTTAATGGATGACAGCACAATTGCATGAAAAATTGAAATCCAATGGCACATTAGAAGCATCAAAATATAGCAATAAATGTCATTATAGCTAATTTTTATCAACTTTTAACAGCAATCAGATTAGAAAAGCTGTGATATAATTCTTCAAAATTAACATAAGGTTCCATTATAGACAATTAGCCATACATCTGAAAGAAAGCCAAAACAAGAAGTTTAGACCAATAATTCAGCTGCCACTAATAATGAATCTATGTCACAAGTGAACAAATACCAAAGGAGTGATAAGCAAAGAGAATATGGTTCTTACATTGCGATTGAGCTGTTGATTTCTGACATTAAAATTTGAGAAAAAACTTTGAAGCCTTTCCAGCATCATTTTGTAAAGAGTGGACCTCTTATGCATTAAGTCTTCTACTCTGATTTTGCTAAAAGCGAGAGAGTTCAAGAGAAATGCTGAGTCACTTGATGTGCCAGACCAATATGGAAGAATTTCCTCAATATTTGCAATATTGCAAGGCATATGAGCTTCTTCCCGAGTGACAGAAACACTGCATAAATTAAGAAGTTTCACAAGAACTTGAAGCTGTTGTCCAGCTCGGAGCAGGGGACAACAAACATCTTTCAGAAAACAAGGTATTGATACACAATCTCGCACCTGAATTTCAACCTTCCATACAGTTAGAAATAAGTAACAAAATATATATTAACCCTTCCATATATTCACATATCCTCAAAAATTGTGTTATATGAATTTCTATGCACTCATGAAAAAAATGTTCCACACCAATTACCTATTTTTTGACTCGAAACAGGAAAGAAAGAGGAAATGAAAATGTACTACCTTAATGAATGTCAAAGAGAGGTCACTAGGAGAGCCAACTGCACCATTTGAAGTTGGTAAATAATCTATAAAAAACTCTTCATAGGGATCATCAACGGTAGCTCGATAAATCCATGATTTGATGAAGCCATAGTAAGGTTCAAATGAGCAAACAAAGAGAAATTTAAGAAGTGGATGATGAACTGGATCAGCATCCTAAAATTAAAAATAACAAACAAGATTTGTCAGCCTTTATTACAGATCGCATTTCACATTCAACATAGGTAGATTGTGCAGCTTACAAGAACTATTAGTATGAATGAAATATGCAAATAATACCATAAGAATAATGTTATTAACATAATAAGCTGTGTTTCCACTAAAACATCCCACTAAGTCAGCTTTACTTCACTCTTAAGTAACATTAAAAAAATAATAATAAGAAATCTAGGTATAAGTCATACTCCCAATGGCATGTATCCCATGCATTGTCCCAAATTAAATGGAAATGCAAGCAATTAATTACTAGCACTTCTGATATCAAGTTTGTGCCCCAAATTTCCGCAGACATTATATACAAGCATATAACACATGGTCAAAATTTATTATAAATGAAAAAATTACAAAATACAAAACAGTCTCCAATTTCTTTCATATGAGCTCCATGGGCACATAAATACTCAGCGTACAAATGTTTGAAAAACTACAGGATAGATTTGATTTTCTACAACTGCCCAACAATTTTCTTTTCCACTTGCATATATCATCTAGGTAATCAAAATGTGTTGCATTTTCCATCGATGGTAATCCACTACTGGATCCATCATTTCACAAAAAATGAAAAAAAGAATCCCTACAACTATTGCATTATATATATCATGGTGAGATACCTTGCATGATACATATCATAATAATCACAATTGAAGTAAGCCGAAGTAGTACCGAACTACTGATAGTCATGCCAGCCAGTGATAGGAACGGCACAATACTGTACCCGTCCATATTGTATTTAACCATGCTAGAACTGAGGGAAGGAGAAGGAAAGAGAGAGAGGGAAAGCGGGAGAGGAAGGTGGGGAGAGAGAGATAGTCATGCTAGCCAGTGATAGGAACGGCACAATACTGTACCCGTCCATGTTGTATTTAACTATTCTAGAACTAAGGGAAGGAGAAGGAAAGAGAGGGAGAGGGAAAGCAGGAGAGGAAGGTGGGGAGAGAGAGAGGGAGGGAGACATGAGGGGTGGGACTCCAAAATCACCTAAGAGAGAGAGACCAAACATGGATTGAGGCACCTGGCATGGTAGGACAAAGACCGAAGGGGAGGCAATGGAAACCGAGAACTTCGAATAGGTTCAAGCGATCCAACAAGGCCGAGAAGGCAACAAGGATCGAGGGCTTCGGACAGGTTCAAGCCCTCCAACAGGGTGGAGAACTAGAGGCGACGAAGATCGAGAGCTTCAAACAGGGCACCAAGAGAGAGAAAGATGGGGGACTTACCTAGCCACGACATTACCATTGTCGATGATGGGGATAGAGGGTTCAAACATGATCCTGGGAGAGCGAAAGGACTTCGAGCCTTCATTTTCGAGTAGAGGGCATATGTCCCATTTTGACATGTTGAGTTGTGCTGCTAACCGACCAGTCCAGTTTCATACACTGCCTCGAAATAGACAGTTTGGCAAAGTTCGACCTACCTTGATCATTGGTGGTTTGGATGGTTGAGACGCTAATATTGCATAGCAATCTATACCAATAGTACTACATGTACCATATTGTAGCGATACCAAACTAACATGCAGTACAAGGGGTGTACCAACTAAGTATCGGTACACCAAGCAAACCATGTACCATGTTTACCGACACTATACAAAGATGGTATGATATGGGGTTCTGTACCGAGATTTCGAACATTTGTTAAGCCATAGGATTATTCAATTAAAAACATTGGAACACTAAAGTTCTAGACTTAATTCAAAAATGCACTAGTTGTGAAAGCAAGATGCGGGATATATCACCTATTTGTAGTGGCACAATATAAATGGCTCTCAAATAATCGAGTTATTCATGAGCTAAAAATCATGTTTAGCTAAAAATTCAGCCCAATAGATTAGGTAATGGCCCAAGATAAAAGCTAGACTTAGATCTCAACTCGATTAAGTGGATGTAAATAAATAAATAAATTTATTATATGATATACTACTTCAAAAATTAGTTTTATCTAAAAATATTTTTATATTGATTAACATACTTTATATACCTATAATATACTTCAACTATAAAATTAAGATATAATAATGATAATTACCTCAAAGTATATAAAAGAAAGCCTTGAAAGCATTGTTTGCCAAACTAACCCAAACGAGTAGTTTGGCATGTACTAAACCAAATCAATGCTAAGTTAGAATGGTTCAATTGGGTTGGATTGGGTCAGTTGAACAACCCCTCTCCACCCATGGTTTGCTTAAAAACCATTGTCGGTTCATGCCTCCGATTCATTTATTAAACCCAGAATGGTTTGAATGATGAGTCACCCCACCCAATCATGATGCTGCGAGAGGCATCCCCCTCCCCTTGCTCACAAACACCCCCCTTCAGCAATCACCCATGATGGCTCTCGAATGCTTCCTCACTTGTGAACACTAGTAAGTTCTCTCTCCCTTTCTCCTTTGCCCCCTCTCTCCCTCCATCCCTCTCTCTCACTCCAAGCATTAGGGTTTACCTCGACCCTCCCCATTCCCCCACCACCTCTCTTGTTAGATGTATAACCTAGAAGCTAATCTGGTAAATGCAAATTATCTTTCTAGGACATAATTTTGTATTTGATATTCTTAAATTAGGCTATTTTTCCATACATGTTATACATGCATCCATATATCATCCAAGAAATTAATAAAATGATGGCACATATTCTCAAAAGTTAAAAATCTAAGGCATGTGTCATTAATAATTAATTCCTAAGTTGCTCCCAATCGATGAATCATCACGGGAACAGTGATTGATCCGATGAGATTGGTACATGAATCGCTTTTCTTTAGATAAATGAGTTTCGAGTCTATAGTGTGAGGATACTAGAGTGAAAATACAAGTGGTTGTTAGAAAACAATGGTTCTAAGCATGATTATATAGAAAATTACTTGCATGTCTACTCACTCATCAGTAACTTTTCCAATGCTGTAATTGTGTGAGTAGTTTTTTGACCTGCAGTGCCTCGACTACTCATAGTAAGCTTGCTGTAGTTTGACTGCACAATCACTTGGTCTCCTAGTCATTTAAATTCTTATAATGTATGTTAGGTATAATAGGTCAGTTATAGGAGTAGGATGCGTATCTAGATAGAATCTATCGATCTTAGTAGATAAGGCGTAATCTTATACGATTTAAGAAGCTAAGTGCTTAAGACTGTGGCCACGACAATGTGAATGATGGAAAGGAGTTTTCATGAGTTTTCACAATTTGGACTCAAGCTGATTAAATCTTGCATATGACAAATGAAGGGATTTGATGAGTTTTTCATAACCTCCGTCTAGTCGAGACTCACGATAAAATTAAATTACACGGTAACTACACCTAGAAGTTCTATATATTCTGTTCTACTAGATTGCCACTGCATGCTGCTATGCATCACTGGTGGATTGTGAGAACTTACTAAGACTGTCTTCAGATCGATATCCTTATTAGGATGAGTTGAAATCGTTTAAATCCATTGAAAAAAGCCTCAATGATACTATGATAGAGATTATAGTATATCTCACTACTAGATAGAATAGAACCTATCAGATCACATACAATAGAGATTTGACTTGATCAAATAGTTGGATCACGATCTAATTATCAATGTGATTGATGATTAGGATCAATTTATAGAAGTTACAAGAGGAGTGGCTAAAAATTAGTAAGGAGAACCTAATTGCAATAGTTGCAATTAAATTTGATGTGATCAAATTAGGATTCAAGTCCTAATCAAATTGTCTAATTTAATTTTATTGGATTTGGTCTAATTCGAGTTAAATTAGATTTACCAGTCCAATTAGGACTTAAACTTGACTCCTAATCAAATTAAAATTGAATTTAACTTGAATTGGGCTCGTATCGGATTCGAATTAGACTTGAAATATATCTAATTAGATTAGGATTCTAGAGTTCCTATTTGACTGGGAGTCCCCCTCATCCCACATGCCAGGAAAAAGAGATTGCATACAAAAGAAATAGGGGCTGCGCCCCCTTTTTCTCTCTTGTGCACACGTGAAAAGAAGAGAGAGAGGAGGCGTCCAAAGTGGTTTGGGCACTTGGGACTCTCTCTCCTCTATCAAAATCTCATGCACAAGAGGGGCCACGCCTCCTCTTGAGTGTGTGAAGAAAAAAAAGAGAGAGGCCCGTCCAAGGAGTTGGAGTCGCGCCCCCTTCTCTAAGGATCTCTTTCCTCTTTCTTTCTATCCTAATCTATATTTTAAAGTTTGAATTTGATTCAAACTTCAAAATTAAACCATTAGGATCAAATTGTGGCGTGGGTTATTTAAAGAGGGGCTTCATGCATGAAGGGTTCATACAATACACCATAAAAAATCAGATCCCACTTTCTATCGCCCCACCTATTCTATGCCCTCCCTTCCTCATGCCACATACAAAGAAGAAAAGAGAAAGAAAAAGAGAGTTCTCTCTTCGTTCCTCATCCCTCTTCCCTTCCTCCTAGCATGAAAGTATTCACATTGTGTTATCTTCATCCTCTTCGGTCTTCCTGCTCTATTCTTGAGAAGAGATGAAGAAGAAAGCCAGATCCAATCATTGAAGGAGCGAGATTTGCAAAGAGAGCTAACACTTCGATAATCTCAGAGGCTCTTAATCAACGTCGACTCCATGTGAATACCTGTAGAGGCTGGACATGTATGCGGCTACATCGGAACTCGAAAACATCCTTAAATCTAATCTTCAGTAAAGGATTAAGCACAAAAGGTATGAGATCTGATTTTTATCCTTTATTTTTTTGATTTCAGATTTTATATTTTTATTATCTCTCATATGAACTAGATATGTTAGGTGTTTTAGATTAGATCTACGCATGCTGATAGGATTAAAATAGTTTTAATCTCCTTTCCATTGATATTCTGAAAATTTTGCATGCAAACACGTTAGTTTCTAATATCTCTCTCTCAAGTTAGGGTTTCCCTCAACCCACCTCTTCCTCCCTCTCTCTTCCTCTCTCCACCCCATCCCTCTCCCCCTCCCTATCCAACTCTTCCTGTTTCAGAACACTACCCTGGAACAGCATGGTACAAACCTGTGCCATACTAAACTGATTGCCAACTAGTACACCCCTTACACTAGTTCAACAAACCTTACATCAAAGACCTCAAGTTCTCGTGAATCTCTTAAACAAGAAACTTATGAACTCAAGTTCAACTCAAAATTGAATAAGTTGGCTGAATTGCAACTTGATTGCAAAATAAGCCAAGCTTGAGCTAGGCCTAGCTCACTCGAGCTTGGCTTATTTATACCCCTAGCAATATAGCATGCACAACATTAGTCGGTCATGATGCAAGAAAAGTTAGCTTGAATCAAACACTCATTGCTGGGGAACATTTTAAAACCATACTACACCACCCAAGCACCTGCCTTAATTTTGTAGTTTCAAGTCTGGCTATGAGATTAATTTATCAATCATATTGATTATAGCCAAGTCTGTACTTACCGTTGACATCACAATTTATTTGAAATGTCATGTTTCACCTTTCAGATTAATAAATATTATTCTACATTTTCCCTTAGTAAATTATTATATTCAGCACCTTGACTTCCGGCTGCCTACCAACACACCAGGCTATTGCCTAGGCACTAAGCATCCCCCAGGCCTCCAGTCTGCAGCCTTTTTTCAAAAGATTGCTGATGTGAACTAGCAAGATGGGCAATTCTAAGTGAACTTCAGTTTGAACAGTCCATCCATTCAGCACTAACATTAGGTGGTAGTACAGAAAAATTCTTGAACTTCCCACACACGTACTTAATCTGAAACCCCTGTGCACCTCAAGCACGCTCAAGACCATGAATCAATAGCATTGAATTTTCTTGGGCATGCCAAAATTTACAAGTGGATCAAACAGATCTATAGTGCAAAAGCTAAGCTAGATACTAAAGATGAGGCCTTTACTAAAACTTAATATATATTTTATGATTTTAAGGAAACGCCAAAAATACATATGAATGAAATGATATACAAAGATGGGTAAATTTTAGATGATCAACCAGATATTTCTGCCTAAGGGGCAAAAGCGGTATTCAGTAGGTCCTCAAAAAGGGAAATGGGCAAAAAATGAAAAGTAGGAGCAGCCAAGGATTGAAATACCAGCAGGGTGGGGGCTGTCCTAGCCATTTCATCCCATTCTAGCGAGATCACAGAACACAAGATGGGTGCGATATCCCAAAACTCACTTTTGTCCCCCATCCCAGCTGTCCTGCTTCCATCCCACCCAGGTGATGCATTGATACAGCCTTCCTAGTTGGGGCATGCCCTCAGTTTTTTTTTTTTTTTTTTTCGATGATGCTTTGGTCTTTAGCTCATTGCCGGAAGGAAGAAGAAACTTTACCCTTCTCTTTTTGCCACTGATGCATTAGCATCATCACTAGGAGGGTGGAGGGAGGAAGCTCAGTTTGTAGGCTCCTTCCATGTTTTTCCCATGATGAGCAAAGCACAGGCTCCTCCCGTGTTCTTCTAATGAGTAGGGAGGAGGGAGGGAGGGGGGAGGACAGGCTCTGAGCCTCAGACAACTCAAGAGGGAGGATGGAATCACGAGGCGCTTAGGAGTCACAGGTCTAAGCACCTGGTGCCTTTTTTTCTGTCTTTTCCCTCCCCAATGTGCATGCAGAGGGACAGGGCTAGTATCTTTTGCATGACAGAAAGATTCACCTTCACGTGCATCCATTGTTCCATCCTACAATGGCCGCTTAAAGATCTATGAAGGCAGATAGATGAAGGCTTTTTGACTGCTTTGAGAGCTAACATAAGGTATGATCCAATAATCAAGATACAAAAGATCACTCTTTCATGCAAAAGATACGACCAAAACCCCATGTGGGAGTGGACTAGTCACGCGAATTCATGCAAAGGAAAGGTTCTCCTTGTTCCCATCAAGGATTCAGGTCCCGGCGGGACATCCCACGGGATACCAGGACGGGGTATTATCCCATGTATCAGGACAGGATATCCCACTAGCATCCCAGTGTCCCAATCGGGATACCTTGGGACATCTCCTGTCCCGAGTGTCGGGATGAAGTAGAACACCGACGCGTCCCGTTCCGGAAAAAAATCAGGACAGCCCTGTCCCACGGGATTTAAAACCTTGGTTCCCATCATTTGATCACCAACCACATGGATCTCAAAATGTTCAATACTCCCTCTTCATCCATCCACATAGATATCGAAGCAAGCAGCCAATGATCCAGAGGTGCATGCACTCCCATATCTCTTTCCCCTTCCCTCCCACACTATCCCTCTAATGTCCTATGCTCTTTTTAATTTTTTTATTCATTTCCTTTCCTCTCCTCTCTCTCATTTTTTCACCTCCCCTTCCCTCTCTATATCCTCTATTACCATGTCTACCACCTAGTTTCTTTAAGAGCTGACATAATTAAGATTTGAAAAGAAAGCATCATTTGGTCGGGTGTTCCATTGTGAAATATCAAAAAAAAAAAAACAGAAAACACATGCGTTGAAGTTCGATCCCACATATCCAAACTTTGAGAATCTAAGATGTTATAAGTATCAGCTCAATACTCTTGCAGCCAACATACAAGAGAAAGAGGAGAAGAAAGGAAGGGAAGAAAGGTCACTCTATCTTCCATAACGGAAACATCTTGCTTAGTTAAGCTAAGCTCTTCTTCTATCATTATTTTAGCCAACATAAAGTGAATTTTTAGACGATTATTAATATGCATGGATTATTATTTTTCATGATTTTAATCAAATTACAAATTCACATTTACAAGTAGATTCAGCATTACTTTGTATCAGTTCTTGCAATACTTTGCACCTTTTGTTTTTGATGCTTTCCTTGAGACTTGGGTTAGCACAATTTATTTATTCTTTATCATGGTGGTCTTAGATGAACTCTTACAACCATTGATATAAAAATAATTGTAGAAGACCCCCTCATTTTACATGCATTTTCATAAGATTGCATCTCCTTGCATAACCAACCAAATTGCATGCCCATTTTGATCCAAAATGTAAACCATAACCTGAAATTAATAGATTCATGCACTACATAGCATGTGCTCTATTTCATACAACCTATAATTTCAAAAATACATACTAGTTTATAGTTCATGAAACAAAAGATAATGCAGAATAATAACAGCACATGTTACAAATTGGATGATTTGCTATTAAAATAACATTAATC
This sequence comes from Areca catechu, assembly GCA_021397845.1. Classification (NCBI taxonomy): domain Eukaryota; kingdom Viridiplantae; phylum Streptophyta; class Magnoliopsida; order Arecales; family Arecaceae; genus Areca; species Areca catechu. The sequence continues at coordinate 24,790,397 of CM038048.1, forward strand.
AAACAAGATGTAGAAAAGGGTAGATCTACCATAGGCAACTTAAATCAAATTTGTAGTTACCATGAATTTTAATAATTATATGAAATAATAAAAATAAATTTTAATTAATAATTAGATAATTAACTAAAATTTGGAAAATTAATGAAATAATAAATGTAAAGTTGAGAAAATTAAGATGCACCCCCAAATAATTTATGGGCATGGATGATTAGTTTTCAAGATTTCAATGATTTTTAAACTATTTTTAACAAAAATATTTACAAATTACAAAAACTTATGATAAACATAAAATAAAAAAAAATCTTACTCATTACTAAATTAAAATTTGGAAAATTAATGAAAGCAATGAATGTAAACCTGAGGTAAATTAATATAAATCTCCAAGTAATTTATATGCATGGATGATTATTTTTAAAATTTTAATAATTTTTAAATTATTTTTAACAAATATATTTAGAAATTACAAAAAAAATTATGATAGATGTAGAAAAGGGAAGATATAGTGTATACAACTTATAACCAATTTTTAGTTACTTATGATGAATTTTAGTAATTATAAAAAATAAAAATAAATTTTAATTATAAATTAGATAATTAATTAAAATCTGAAAAATTAATGAAAGTAGCAAATGTAAAAGTTGAAATAAATTAATATAAAACTCCAAGTAATTTATATGCATGGATAATTATTTTTCAAAATTTTAATAATTCTTAAATTATTTTTTAAAATAACCAAAAAATTATTTAAAAGTTATAATAAATTCAGAAAAGGGTGGGTATAACATAGACAATTTAAATTCAATTTCTAAGTATTTATCATGGATTTCAATGATTATAATAATAAAATTAGTTATATCTTCTTGACTAGATGGAGCCCGATAGTAAGCAACAAAAGGATCCAAATATTGGATGGCATTTTAGAAGAATGGAGAAGGATCACCCCTAATAAAAATGCAATTATTATGAGCTGGAAATAAAAGTAATGGGGTCACCCGATTGAAACAACATTTGGTAGGTGGCTTTAGTGATGTTAAGAAATATCTAAAGGTACCTATAAAGGTTCTAGTGATGATAAGGAAGTCTATGCAAAAAGATAAGAATGCGAATATAGCATCTAAAGCTCAAAGGAAAGCATTTAATTATCGAACATCTCAATCATATGTTTGCATAGACTTGGACGATAAAGATGATTATTCTAATTCGAATGACGTAGGTACAGCCCTTCTACAAGAGGCCACTCAAACATCTCAACAAGATTAGTGGCAACATGAGAAGGTATTGAGACAAAACATAGTTTGAGTGCTCTCAATTTGAGAAGGGTAGTGCCTCTAGTACAACACAGAGATCATGTTCACATGTATAATCTATTGGGCTAGAGAGAAGCCAATCTATGAGGATGGGATATTCAATCAAGTCTTTGTTCAGTGCATTTAGGAAAAAATTGAAAAATAGCTCAATATATCTAGATCCAAAGTCAAAGCAATCAAAAATTGATGACTATATAAATAAAAACAAGAAAAAACAAATAGAAAGGGCAATTATCAACTGGTTCACTATAATCAGATTCCAGTATAAACAACGACGAATACTGATTTCCATTGATGATTAGTACAGTGCAAAAGGCCGATACAAGTATTGATCCTCCTATACCCTATGAGATACATGGACTATATTTACATAGACAGGGATCCCGGTACCAGGACCCATCTCGGAAGGTCAGCAGTATGGTATGGACCGTACCGTACCACATGCATGACGAACCCTTTTTTATAATAAAAACCATCTTTCCCTCTCCCTCAAAGCAAAAAAAAGGACCTGAACCGAACGGTATCGGGCTAAACCGGGTGGTTCATACCGGTATAGTACCGTACCATACCGGTACGGAAATTAATTTTTTTTATTTTATTAACGGTCCGGAAGCCGGACCGTTTTATTGATATGAACCGTACCGGCTAGCTGCCGGTACAGTACGGTACGCCCCGTACCGGGCAGTTCGAGACGGTACCGCGTTCCATGGTCATAGATATCAAAGCTTGGATTGAGAGTTATAAAAGGAAGTGGAAGACTTACGAAATAACATTGATGCGTGATGGTCTGGACCTACCAGGAGTTCCACACAAAAATCAAAATTACCAAACCTAATAGAGATTGAGATATTTGGTTTTTTCCACTATAATTTGATCGAAGCTTAAGTATGCGAATGAAAGAACAAAGCCTAAGCAAGATGATCCATTCAAGGATTTTGTCTATGATAAGGAGGATCCTATGCTAGGTTGGGCTACCAATCAGAAAGCACAGGACTCACCGGTGTTGGATAAGCCAAAAAATCATCCTTGACTATGCACAATAATATCATAGCAAACTAGTTGGCAGCCTCTCATTTATCCCCATTCAAAGTGGAATGAAAGTAATAGAGGAGATGATGGTGGATCAAATAATAGGCGATCTACAAATTCTAATCAATGATTTAATCATAAAACGTTTAGTTCAAGACATCATACATGGGTCTCCAAAGATGGCCAGGGCATTGAGACCAATAGTGGAGGTAGGGCAAGTCAATAAGTAGGGGCCAATCAGAGCTCAAGGGAGAACTAGAGAGTTGCAGTTGAGGAGAAATACAAAAAGTTCAAATCAAAGGAGAAGGTGGCAATTGATCCAGTAGAGGCAATTGACAACGTGCAGGTTCAGGATAACAATAGCGAGACACCTGAGACCTCAAATCCTAAATTGCCTAAATCATCTTGTGATAATAGCGATGATGGTAATGACAACACAAGTGATGATGGATCTGATGATCATGATAGTTAGGGTGGAGGAATGGTGAAGCATGTGAGATTAGTTCTTTTACTGAACAGTCAAGAGTTCACTCATGCTAAGCAAGACCAAGACCATGGAGCTAGACCTAAATCTAGATATCAAGACAAGAAGTTGCTAGGCTATAGGAAGGAGAGAAGAATTGTTATAAGACATGATACACAAGCTACGAATATTTTGGATTATTTTGACAAGGAGTTGAGAATACTTGAAGAGCATTAACATCAAGCATACTCGGAGTTTATTGTATGGATGGAGCAAGATGCTCAAAGAAGCAAGTTGAATTCTTAATAAGTCAAGTCATATCAACTAGAGCAAGATCCGTTGGTGCATCAAATAGTCAAAGTGCATATTATGACCTTTCTCCTTCTACATATGATTCAAACATATACTACCAATGGTCTTGAGGAGTATTCTTGTATGCAATATTTATATGGGTACATTCTAGGGCCACAATATGGCATTCCCTCTCATTATCCTAAGTAAGGATGGCAAATCCATTACCCAATGTACTATTAGGACTATCCCAAACAATATCAAATACAACATGAGCAACATAGATTTGTTTGGTATCAAGATCGGTATCATATTCAAGGATCTGATTATAAACATGACCCAGATGTTTACAAGTGCCACAAGCATTCCACATAGGATTAGTAGTAAGTTTGATATATTTATCTTAAACTAATGAATCCATCTTATGTAACATCAAATGTGAAAATGTTACACAATATTAGCATAGTTATATTTTCATTTACAAGTGATTAAGCTCAATGTAGTAAAAATAGCAACTTTTTAACAAACTTCAGTTTTGTTTTATCAAGGACTCGTGCAACATCAATTACAAAAGATCGCTGCTTGGTAATCAAGGATAGATCTCCAATACAACAAGGATCCAATGATTGGTTGGCTTCAGAGCAAATAGCAGCAACCAAAGCTCGATGAGCTAGGATCACCTCCACAACCAACTAGCTTTGTAGTGAGAAAGGTTAGCATGGATGCAAAGTAGTTGACAAAACGTAATATACCACACTCACATGCAGCAGATTGGACAAAAAGGTTGGTGGTGAGCCAATCATCACATGGCTCCATATTCGAGACTTTCTTCCGGTTCTTTGATTGAGAGATACTCAAATGAGGCCACCATGCTATCCAATCCAGTCAATCATGTCAAAGGAAATATCAGCTGAAGATCAGCTTGTAATCGTTGAAGATCAGCTTGTAATCTGTCTATATAATGGGCAATTGTCAATGAAGAAAGAGACTTCTTTCAAAAATTTCAAAAAATCTGTCATGATATCAGAGCTACAGCTCTAAATTGTCATTTGTCTCGTGCTCCTAAATTTCTTAGTCTCGATTATTCTTATTCATGTTCTCTTGATATGATATCTTTCGATAGGTCTAATGCTTCTCTGATTCGTTTCAATGGCAAAAACTACTCTGCTTGGGCATTTCATTTCAGGATTTTCGTCAAAGGTAAGGAGCTGTAGGGACATATTAATAGCAGTAACCCAGCTCCTAACAAAAACAAAGACAAAGACCAACATGCCAAGTGGGAAGTCAAGGACGCACAAGTTATGGCATGGATTTTACGATCTGTCGAACCCAGTATCATCTTGAATCTTCGATCTTCTCAGACTGCGGCTCAGATGTGGACTTACTTGAAGAAAGTCTACAGTCAATAAAACATTGCTCGTCGGTTCCAGCTTGAACATGAATTGGCCACTCTTCAACAAGATAGTCTTTCTATCTCTGATTTTTACTCTAGATTCACTAATCTTTGGGCTGAATACACTGATATAGTTTATGCTGACTTACCATCCGAAAGCCTTAGTTCTATTCAATCTGTCCATGAAACTACTCAGAGGGATCAATTTCTAATGAAACTAAGACCTGAATTTGAAGGCACCAGATCCAATCTTATGAACCGAGAATCAGTCCCCTCCTTGGATTCATGTCTCAATGATCTTCTTCGCGAGGAACAACGCCTTCTCACTCAAACCACCATGGAACAACGACAACCTACATCTGTTCTTATGGCCTATGCTGCACAAGGTAGGCCACGAAGCAGGGATATGAGCACGGTTCAATGCTTCTGTTGCAAGGGATTTGGCCATTATGCTACAAACTGTCCCCAAAAATTCTGCAACTACTGCAAAAAGGATGGCCATATTATCAAGGAATGTCCAACTCGACCCCTCAAGAAATCGGAGACAGCATATACTGTCTCAGTTGGCTCTTCTAGTGCTGGTAGTTTTGTGAATACAACACAAAGTGCTCCTGCTCCTGTTTCTGTCCAACCCGTGACCCTTGAAATGATTCAACAAATGATCATTTCTGCATTTTCAACTTTAGGGCTCTCAAGTAAACCCTTCTCTACATCATCTCCTTGGTACTTTGATTCCGGGGCTTCCCATCATATGACAAACAATGCTGATTCTCTTACCAATGTAAACAAATATTTTGGAAACCTCAAAATTCATACTGCTGATGGGAATCATTTACCGATCACGGCCACCGGTGATGTTTCCTCCTCTCTCACTGATGTCTTCGTATATCCCGATCTTACCACCAATATGGTGTCTGTCGGTCAGTTGGTTGATAATGATTATAAAGTAGAATTCTCTAAATCTGGTTATGTTGTGCGGGATCAACAATCAGGGCGGATGATCACAAGGGGACCTAAAGTGGGACGTCTTTTTCCTCTTCAATTTTTCTTGTCTTCCTTTTCTTTGCCTTTTGTCGCTTATAATTCTACTCATGTTGATTACCGAGTATGGCATAAACGTCTCGGACATCCAAACTCAAATGTACTTCATGCTTTATTGAAATATGGTTTTCTTGGAAATAATGAAACACCATCTCTTAGTGCTGTTCAGTTTAATTGCAATTCTTGCAGACTTGGCAAAAGTAAAACTCTATCCTTTCCTATTCACACACCGCATGTTGTCAAACCTTTCGATCTGATACATAGTGATGTGTGGGGTATGGCGCCAGTCACTTCGCATGCCAATTACAAATACTTTGTCACTTTTATTGACGACTATAGTCGTTTCACATGGATTTATTTCATTCATTCCAAAGACGAAGTATTTTCTGTTTTTAAAATTTTTCATGCATATATTCAGACAATTTTCGGCCCATATCAAAATCTTTCGTTCTGACAATGGGGGTGAGTATATGTCTCATTTGTTTCAGGACTTTCTACAGAATCATGGCATCATTTCTCAACAGTCTTGCCCTTCGACACCTCAACAAAATGAGATGGCTGAAAGGAAGAACCGTCACCTTCTTGATGTGGTTCGCACTCTTCTGTTAGAATCCTCCATGCCCTCTCGATTTTGGTGTGAAGCTCTTTCCACTACTGTCCATCTCATCAACCGATTGCCTTCTCCCATATTAAACCATGACTCACCTTTCACCAGGTTATTTGGTCACCCTCCAACTTATTCTAACCTTCGTTCCTTCGGTTGTGTCTATTATGTTCATCTTCCTGTCCATGAATGCACGAAATTCACAGTTCAATCAGTTAAATGTGCTTTTCTAGGATACTCGGTACAACAGAAAGGTTTTCTTTGCTATGATCCAAATCTGTGTTACATTTGAGTTTCTCGAAATGTGATTTTTTTCGAAATCAGTATTTCTTTTCCATCCATCAGGATCCCATTTCTCCTTCATTTTCTGTTTTGCCCATGTTTACTAACTCTCCTGCAGATCCAATCCCTTCTAACACTCTCCTAGTGTATCAATGACGCACCACTGCCACTTCCCACCAACCTTCAACACCTCCCGAGCCCCCTCAAGCTTCTTCCCCAACTGCTGCTCCTGTTTCAGCACCTGCACCTACCTCTCTCAGACATAGTACTCGGGTTCGTAAACCCCCAGATAGGTTTGGTTTCTCTTCTCCTTCATCCTTCATAGCCACCTTGTCTTCTATTTCTCTTCCTTCGTCTTATAAACAGGTAATGGAGCTTGAAAAGCAATTCAAGCCGAACTTCTCGCACTTGAAGAAAACCAAACCTGGGATGTTGTTTCGTATCCCTCCTACGTGAAACCCCTTGGAAGCAAGTTCGTGTTTTCTATCAAGCTTCGTCCCGATGGGTCCATAGACTGTTACAAAGCTCAGTTAGTGGCACTTGGCAACAAACAAGAATATGGCTTAGACTGTGATGAGACCTTTGCACCAGTCGCCAAAATGACCATTGTTCGAACTATACTCGCTCTTGCTGCATCCTAATCATGGCCCTTACGTCAAATAGATGTCAAGAACGCATTTCTCCACGGCAATCTCAAGGATGACGTTTACTTGAAACTTCCCTCTGGTATGCCCACTTCATCACCTAATGATGTTTGCAAGCTGAAACGTTCTTTGTATGGTTTGAAGCAGGCACCAAGAGTATGGTTCGAAAAGTTTCGATCCACTTTGCTTGCTTTTTCTTTCACCCAAAGTCAGTATGACTTCTCTGTTTTTCTGCAAAGGACATCCACAAGTATCGTTATCCTCCTTGTTTATATGGACGATATCGTCATCACTGGCTCTGATTTGGAGGCAATCTCTGCGGTTTAGACTTTGTTGCATTCTACATTCCACATGAAAGACCTTGGCCAGCTTACCTACTTCTTGGGTTTAGAGGTGCATCATCAGGCTCACGGTCTCTTCCTAAATCAGCACAAGTATAGTCAGGATCTGGTTCAGCTAGCTGGTCTCACCAACGCCACTTCGGTTGACACCCCCATGGAACTTAATGTGAAATATCGACGTGACGAAGGGGAGCTTCTTGAGGATCCTACTACCTATCAGAAGTTGGTTGGTAGTCTTGTCTATCTAACCATTACCCGACCAGACATCTCTTATGCTGTCCATACCGTTAGCAAATATATGCAAGCACCAAGGCATCTCCATCTATCTGTAGTCCGCCGCATAATTCGCTACATTCTTGGGACACCTAGTCGTGGCTTATTCTTCCCTTTCGGTTCTTCACTTCAACTACAAGCCTATTGTGACGCTGACTAGGCCGGTTGCCCAAACACCAGGAAATCTACTACAGGCTGGTGTGTGTTTCTTGGTGATGCCCTTGTCTCTTGGAAATGCAAGAAGCAAGACCACGTCTCCAGATCATCTACTGAGGCCGAGTACCGAGACATGTCTGCAGCATGCTCCGAGATCATTTGGCTGTGCAGTCTCCTCACAAAGCTCAGTTTCTCTCCTGCTCATCCTACTCCACTCCATGCTGACAACACTAGTGCCATACAAATTGCCGCCAACACTATCTATCACGAATGCACCAAGCACATCGAGGTTGACTGTCACTCGATCAGGGAAGCCTTGATCATCATGTCATCACCCTTCCACATATCTCCACTACTTTGCAGATCGCCGATATCTTCACAAAATCCCTGCCACGTCAGCACCATCATTTTCTCGTTGGCAAATTGATGCTTGTCGATTTACCAGCATCAATTTAAGGGGGGATGTCAAAGGAAATAATCGCTGAAGATCAGTTTGTAATCGCTGAAGATCAGCTTGTAATCTATCTATATAATGGGCAATTGTCAATGAAGAAAGTGACTTGTTTCAAAAATTTCAAAAAATCTGTCAAATCAAGAGGGCATGGTTGATCCTCTTAGAAGAGATGTACGGTGGGGCATAACAAGAAAAAAAGTAGCTGCTCAAAAAGGCAAAGGCAAAGCCCCATTGGGGAGAATGGAGTTAGATTTAGACACCATGGAGCCCTCACATGACTGAGTGCATAGATCATCACAAAGGAGTAGCAGCAATGATGCTTCTGGTGGCTAAGGAGGATATCAAACCACCATATATAACTTCAGCCCCACGATGGTCATTGATTCACCAAAGAGTTTTAATTCGCTCATGCGACACAAGATAGGGACCACGATGTCCAACTGAGAGACCACAAGATATTATTGCATGAAGAAATTGGGTCCTTAAGATCATAATGGATAAGAAGCTACTGCATATGGCATAGCATGTAGGGTAGGATCTCTTGACATATCAGATTCAAAATCTTACCCTAGAACCTATTGCCCACAGGCTAGCTACTTCCCTTATGGATATGGTACTTCAAATGCATCATCCTCTAATGGCTACTATCCTATGGAACGCGAAGCACCTTACAAGTCAGAATTTGTTGCCGGCACATTCGGATGGGCCACTACACAATGGCAATATCAAGCAGATGACTCCTAGAACAACACCATCACCCACAGCATGGATAGGAACTATCTCAAGTACGTACCTTGTGGCAACCCGATGAACTTACAAAAGTAGAGGGCCATATGAATAGAGCATTGGGTTGAACACCCTACATACGAAGATGACCCTGACATCTACAAGAGCCAATCCATAAGATTTTAGATATCGGCATGCATTTAAATGGACTTGATATTATGTATTTTATTGATTTTCTTTATGAATATAATAAATTATATAGTTTAATTATATTTATCATTGAAATTATGGTCATTTTACAAACAAGAAGCATGAAAAAAAGAAACGACGCATCAAAAAACATCAAAACATCTCAAAAAACATCAAATTAATGTTCAAATCACTCAAAACTTCATAAAACATCACCAAACATAAAAAAATTGAAATAATAAAAAAATTTCAAAAACTTGTGTGCCATATCAGATCCGACATGCCTAACCATACCAAGTATCAATATGGTACTAAACCATACCATACCTTACTAGTACCTGACCAGCATAGGTATCAATAACCATTCAAAAAACCTTATATGGTACACCATTGAAGTTAGCATGATAAATAGTACTATGCAAGGGTACAAAAGGCATATTGAGTCCCATACCAGTCCCACTGCCCTATTAGATTTATATTTGATGCCCTCGGGCTCCAATATGACACACTACTTAAAATGCTAAAGACGGTAATGTCATTAATAGAGCATTAAAAAAAGATCAAAATGATGGTTATCTGAGTTCATACCCAAAGAATACACAGCAATAGCACCTTGGACAAGCAAAAGGATCCTCTTTAAGTTTGAACATGTTATGGTAAAGGTACCATGAACTACATAACTACAAGGATGACAAAAGATTTTATGTCCACTACATAAACAGATACCTCTAGTCATTTTAAAATATAGGAATTGTGCATGCAAAAAGGTCATCTTTACCATGGTATTGAAGATCTCTCATTATTCCCAATATCACACTCTAGTGAAGCTAGAAGTAGACAAATCAGAATCACATCAATTTTCTATGGTTGCAAGGAGCAAGAGAAGGAATGAAAATGGATTTATCATGGAAATAAGGAGGTGATTATCCCAGAAAATAAGAAGAAGAAGAACTATCTATGAAAATATTAGTATGCCTGGTAGGTCTTACAAAAATCTACAAATGGTAGATCCTAAAAAATGTTATGCAATAACAAAATGAAACGAAAAATATGAAAGTAGAAAAAAAAAAATTGTCTACTTTGATGTGACTTAAATAGAAAGCATGATGACAGCATCAAAATCTTAATAAGAAACCAAATTGGAGAATAAACTAGTTTCTGTTGTAATGTAATTCCAAAAAGCTGCAATGCCCTTGTATATTAATAAATTGTCCATTCTAACAACAATTTATGGGAAGGGAGAGAAGGGAAGGGCAAGAAGAACAAGCATGAACGAATGCAAGTAAGAAGAATTGGCAACAGAATATACCCTTATATCTGGGCAGCTTACCATCCACCTGATTATCAACACAAACATCATCAATTATGAGCTCATTCAAAAGACAAGAATAAAGGAGCCAAAAAATGATCAGGACACCTGGTCAAAGATTTGGCTTTTCATTGGATCAACAATCATAGACCAAATTCATCTGAAGAAGAATATTCAACCAGATCATCAGCATTTTATAGGTTTTAATGTGTCATCTAATTGGTCTGAAGTGACCCCATGATTGACCAGAGAAGAGTTTGGCTAAGAAGTTTGTCAAGGTGTTGACCTCTCAATGTAATTATGAGGTAAAATTCCAAGTGAGAAGTCACAAACTTGCTAAAATAAAGGACTAGAAGGTAATCACTAACTTTATATAATAGTTAGCAGTCAACAACAAAATTTAGCCCTCCATAAGCAATGAAAATGCAACAACTGAAAGACTAAAGTAGGTTCATCATTGCAACTGACATTGCCTACAATGCCAACAAGCATGAACCAAAATCACTCATTAAATAGACTTAAAGCTATTTATAGGTTTTTTCTTAGTTCCTTTATAGAATAAACAATAGAAAAATTGTTTCTAAAGATTAAGATTAACTTCCGAGGTAACTTTCATAGGTTTGAAATTGCAATTTACTTACATAAAACATGATAATTTAGCTCCCGCATATGATTTAGATTTGGAGTTAATAACACATTAAGGTGAATTTTTGTGGAAAATATAGTGACAAAAGAAAACCTACAACACATTGACACCGCTAATGGTGGATTCATACAAACATAAATAAAGCCACCATACTCATAACAAATTGCAGGGCATGCTAAGCAATAAGTAAAACATGCAGATGAATATATAAAGTTCAAAAATAAGAAGAAAATAATGGAAAGAAACCAAAAAGAAGAAACAGTTTTATCAGGCTTACCCGGAGCTGAACATACAAATATGTAAGTAAATCTGCTCCTCTTGGGAAGTGATGAAACTCTAACTTAGCATCAACTGTTAAATCCTTTCTAGACAGACCAAGATCAGCAAACTTGGGGAAGCAGATATTTCCAAGAGACTCAATGTGTGTTCTTAGTTCCTTGGTGTGCAAGTAAACCTCCAGAACAGTGATTTCAGAATGAACAGCAGTCATGAGATTGACAGCTCCATCAGAAACTTTTGCACACGTATCAGGACTCTTAATTGCACGCCTTAATCTCACTGATGCCAACAAAGTACCAAAGGCACAAAAGTGTCCTTCTAAAACTTTCTTGACTGCTATTGAAAATGCCTGATTAACCAGACTGTAAGGAGGGCACATACCCAATTCATTTTTATGGTGAACTTCCTTGGACAGTGGTCTTATAAGATTTTCTGCAAACTTGGGATTGTTTAGATCTTCAACTTCCTCTTCTTTGTCTCTATTTCCTGTCATTACAGCTTGCCCCTCGCAAAGATAAAAGTTTACAAACTTCTGGAGGAAAAAAACCAGAAGACCTGAATGATATATAGATTTAAGAATCTTTCCCAAAGCACTAGTGCTCAATGATCGACACCACAATCTAGGAACCCGATGAATAGTTCTATCTGCTGGGCTTGAACAAAATGCTGCTGAGAGCTTCTCAATTTCAGCAAGAGATGACTTTATGCCTTGTAGAGCATTTATAACCAACCGCACCAAAACAGCATCCTGCAAGAAAATCATTCAACTTTTACTGCTACGGTGGAACTATGTGGTAAGCTTATGAAGTAAAAAAGCCACTGAACCAAGCATAAATATACCTCTGCTGTGGAAAAGGCAAAGCAGATAACTGTAATGTCAAGTATTTGCAGTAAAGTATTTGATGAAAAAAATTTGTGTAAAGGTTCTCATACTTCTTTTCCAATGACCAAATTACTGGATTAGGACCCAATTCACAAAATAAATTATAGACAAAATTGCGAAGATTGACATAAGAAAGATTCCATGCTGATCATACGAAGATTTAATGCAGCTTTTCTTGTTACTAATTTACATATCAACTGCATAGACAGCATAACAATGCAAGATAATGTTGGAACAACATCTGTTTTTCTACGAAGCCCTATTTCCTGCAAACTGGTCCACCATCCTTTTAACGTTATGAAAATACACAAAATAGCAGCATCCCATCTCTAGGGACAAATATTTCATCCAGAAAAAAAAAAAAAAAAAAAAAAAAAAGCATTTCCTTGACATAAAAAATACCACTATATGCATCCTCTTCCATCGTTAAGTCATTTTAGAAAGCCCACAAGCATGATTTACATAAGCACAAGCTTCCACTTCATTGAAACCCGATGACAACCCTCACCCAAGTAATCAAATTTGTTGATCACATCATGGTTAACTATTTTTTCAACGATAATTTCCCTTGTTTCTTCAATTTCTTAGCAAAACTCAATACCCCAAAATTTCCATGGTGCATACCAACACATTTCAGTTTCACCCACCCCGTATCAAATATAGTTATGCTCACTCCGTAAGTTATCTTTATCCCTACCTTCGGGTAGTTGCTTCTGTCTTCTTATACATCTGTATATCGCGTTCTTCTAAAAACAATTCCAAGTAATAACATTTATTGACCACATTTCTACCTTATAATCAAGGTCAATTGGACGCTCTCTCGACTCAGCTATGTTCATGCAAGAAAAAAAGCATGAAAGGAATATACTCAAAAAAATCGAAAAGAAAAGGTTTTATTTTAAAGCAAATTAAGAAACGATCTCAAAGTTTCGTCAAAATTGTACTAAAAAGGAAGACGGGAGATTAAAAGGACACAAAAAGGAAAAAAATCACTTACGGAAACGGAAGAAGGATCATAGATCGGGTCTTGAGGTCCACGACCGGATTCGCCACATCTAGCAGCTCCGCTCTCGGAGCGGATCGACTCCCACGTCCTCGGAGGGATCGATGGATCGTCCATCTTGAGATTTCGAAGAAGCGAGGAGAAATTTGGGTCGACCTCCATGAGAGAGAAGGGATGCGGAGGTCTGCGTAGGTCTGCGTAGGTCCCGAGACCACCGAGGGGTTTCGCGTAAGGGCTTACGCTTCGTCACTTCATTTAAATTTTCTTTAATTCAAGTAGAATCGCGACATCCATGGGGTTTCCCGCTTCTGAGAACTGACCAAACGAAGGGAAATATCAGCTTTCTAATTGACCTTTCTGGCGATGGCATCAACCAGGAGTCGAGTCCTTTCCAGAGCCGGTTCTCAAAACACGGGACAGTGTGATCCAACGCTAACCAAATGGAAGTATAAGTTAGCCTCTTCTGCCCATGTTTAACCTTATTCCTATGTGATACTAGCCAATAACCTATGCTGCGATATTTAATTAAATAACCAAAAAAACAAAAATATGTTGACAACTAAAATTATATTGAACAGGTTACAAATATAATTATATTAATAAAAATCACATAAAAACGAAAAAAACGAAAAGTTAGTGCATTAAAAACCTTTTCTAATACTTTTTTTGCTTTGAATAAATGATGTATATATAAGCAGCACATATAATTCATTAGAAGAGGAAGGAGGAATTATCAAAAATATATATATATGCTACCACTGGCCACATGTCCTATTCATGTGCGAGGCAGCGTCATTCCTAAAACAGCACCCTTTATTTAGCTAAATCACTAAGAAATTATCGCTATCCTCCAATGTCTTGCCCCCAGTTTGCTTGGTGATTTCATTCCTTCATCACCACCACCAGGATCCCTTGAGGACAAAGGCCAAGGCAATGAAAGTGGGTGTCCTCATAATAGGCATAGGAGGTATCCAACGCCTCATCTATATCTATCCTCCTTGAGCACTATGGCATCTTTTCCACCTCCGACGTCTCCAATACTATTTAAGGCTACAAATGAGTCAGGTTGACCTATGACACATTCCGATTCCATCTATTTAGATCCGATTCAACCTATTTTTATAGATCTGTGGATCTAGATCGGGTTCTAAAATTAGACCAGTTTCATTTTTCAGGTCGGATCTGGATTTATTGAATCTGGACCCGACCCAACTCTAATATACTAATACTGTTATGATCATATATATTTGGACCTTTAAATTATAATTTAAAATTTATATGAAACTTATTTTTAATATAGAAATATAGTTATAATTATTTTTATATCTTAATTTATTTTAAAAATAATATTGTTTGTGTTGCTGCCAGGACCGTCGTGGCCCGTAGCTGCCGCGCCAAAGTGCACTCCTCTCGCTGCCTGCTGGTCCTCTGCTCCTGGACCTGCGAAACAGGGATTAGTGACCCGGGCAGGGATTTCTGGCTGGAGCACACCGACGGTCAAGTCAGTGACGATCCAGGGGAACAGATCCTCCTGGTCAGGCCTCTCTTGATGGACTCCGCACTAGGAGGAGTGAACTGATATGTCGGTGAAGGAGAAAAGCAGCAGGGGGAGAGTGACAGCGGGGACAGAGGGGTTCCCTATACTTCGCTTCTCCCTATTTCCCGGCGACTTTCCTTCTATCGTGGTGTTGGTGGTGGCGCTCTGCTCTCTCGGTTGAGCTTGCGCTTGTATTTTTTTTTTGTTGTTTTTTTGTTTGTTTGTTACCTCCCCCCTTCCGGGGGTGCCGATCGTTCTTTGTAGTTGAAAACTGGCCGTTGGGAGCCTGTCTCGGGATCCTCGCTGGGTTGGCAGGCGCATCGGGCATGATTCCGTGTCGTGGACGGGACGCCTGTCCTGATAGGTGGTAGGGGAAGCTTCCATTTCTTCTAACATCCTCTCTGGTTGCTCCATTTTGCGAAGTCTGGTAGAGTCTCGATCCGGGGACCGCCGCCCTAGGGGTGCATGCTCTCTAGCTGGCCCATCCCTTGGAAGTACGGCCGGACAGGTAGTTATGGCGACATGGGGGGCGCTGTTCCATGGTCCTCGGACAGCTCGCCGGTGTCCTAGGACAGCAAGGTCTGCTCCGGTCTGGGTGCTCTGAGCTCGTGCGGTCACCTTGGTGAAGAAGAGAAGAGTGCGGGCCCGGTCCAGAGGGCGCGCGCTCGGAGAGGCTCCATATCGGCGGGCGAGCTCTTGGCCCGACCTCGACCGCAGGGCACTGACCTCCGAGGGTTTCGCTTTGGAGGGCGGAGGACGGACCCGGTCCAAAGGGCACGCACTCGGAGAGGCTCCACATCGGCGGGCGAGCTCTTGGCCCGACCTCGACCGTAGGGCACTAATCTCCGAGGGTCTCGCTCTGGAGGGTGGAGGACAGACCCGGTCCAGAGGGCATGCACTCAGAGAGGCTCCACATCGGCGGGCGAGCTCTTGGCCTGACCTCGACCGCAGGGCACTAACCTCCGAGGGTCTCGCTCTAGAGGGCGGAGGACGGACCCGGTCCAAAGGGCACGCGCTTGGAGAGGCTCCACATCGGCGGGTGAGCTCTTGGTCCAACCTCGACTGCAGGGCACTAACCTCCAAGGGTCTCGCTCTGGAGGGCGGAGGACAGACCCGGTCCAGAGGGCGCGCGCTCGGAGAGGCTCCATATTGGCGGGCGAGCTCTTGGCCCGACCTCGACCGCAGGGCACTAACCTCCGAGGGTCTCTCTCTGGAGGGCGGAGGATGGCTCCGACCTAAGTGTTGAGCTCATGAGCTCGGCCAGGTGGAGGACTGAGCTCGACTTGCTGTCCTGGGGGAACTCGACTCAGGTCGGCGAAGTGCCCCGAACTGAGGCGTCGCCTTGGCGCCCGCCATGGTGGTCTCCTTTAACGTGGTGCTCGTCAGCTACCCACATCAGCGGTCTTGCCACATCATTTTCCCCCCACTCCCGAGGCTCGTCAGTGCGCGGCGCTCGGGGCGAAGGGAGTAACTGTAGTGCTGACGTGGAGGGATGAAAATCCGGTGCAATGATGGCCCGGTCGTTGGCGCTTCGAGGGACGGCCCCATAAGCCAGTGTGGGGAAGACGCGTGGCCACGTCCGAGGAGTAGTTAATGCTGGCGCAGAATTCTGAGCGGCTGGGATTCCTTTTTCGCCGATGAGCAACACATGGCGTAGATCAAAAAGTCCTTTCCTTTCAAATCCTTCGCGCTCATTGCTGCGTCCGGGCCTTTCTTCCTCCACGATCTGCATCTGTTCTTTCCTTCTCTGGGGGTCTAGACCAGCTTCATCTTCCTTCTTTCTCTCCTTCTGGGATAGGCTCCTTCCCTCTCAATTCAGCATGTCTCGTCCTGAGTCTTCCGCCTGAAGGGTGGTGCTCTCCTCCTCCGATGAGGAGTCGGAGGGGGAGCAGTTTAGGATTAGTGTGAGACCAGCCCTTCCTGCCTCTCCGGTGTCCGTTGGGGAGTTGGAGGTCGTTCCTTCTCTTCCTTTCAGTCCTCCTCTTTTGCTTGAACCAGCCTCCGAGTTGGTCCGGTCAACAGGTCCGGGCGGGGTTGCTTCGACGATCTCTGTCGCGGAACTGGAGGCCATCCGGCATGCCTATGGGATCCCATCTTCCGTCCGACTCATGGTCCCCCGCCCCGGGGAATGGGTCACATCCAGCGGACCCGGGCGTCTCACTTTCTATGAGGGGACCTTCTCCGGGGGTCTTCGATTTCCTTTCCATCCTTTCTTTTTGTCTGTTCTAAACAATTATCGCCTGGTCCCCACCCAATTGGTGCCAAACGCCATCAGGGTGATCTTTTCTTTCATTGTGCTCTGCCACATCCACGGGTTTGTTGCCCGGTTCTCCCTGTTCAGGGCATTCTTCACCCTGAAACACCACCCGACTGAGGACGGGTGGTGGTCTTTGTCTTCTCGTCCAAAGGGCATCAAGTTCGAGCTTCCCTCTTCCATCAAGGGATGCAAGAGCAAGTTCTTCTTTGCGAGTGTCGAGGGGGTCGACTGGGCCTGGAGCGAGCTGGATCGATCCCCAAACCGGATCTCTGGGGTCGAAGCTGCCGACCAGGATAACTATGATCAGCTTCGCACCGCTCAAATCCCTTCCTTGGAGGTCCTGCTATCATAGCATAATCTTCTCGACGCCAGGGTCAACTCGTCGTCGGGCCCAGGTAAGTTCAGCTCTTTCCTCTGCATGCAGCTTCTCTTTTCTTCATTTTGGGTTGACTTTCCCAGTTCCTGTGTGCAGGGTCGAATCTTCCGGAAGGCGAGCCGTTGCCGATCTCTAGGAAGAGGCCGCCCACCGGGGTGGTGGCCGAGCCCCCTTCGAGGCGGGCCCAGGTTGAGGGCGTGCCGGTGTCTGCCCCTGCTGTGCCGGCCGCCTCAAAAGGAAAGGGGGTTATGGGAGCCCCTATGCGACAGACAGAGCCGCAGGTGGAACCCCCTGTCCCGGAGCCCACAGTGGTCATCCAGACCGATGCTGCTGTTGCTGTTCCGCTCCGCTCTCCGGGTCCGGTGACGATCGAAGTTGACGATTTTCCGATCATGACGGTGCCGGGTCCTCGGCCGGTCTTTGGGAGTCCTACCGCTGGAGTGGCGGGTGCACCTGCCCCTCGGGAGAGCATGAGGGACGAGGCGAGGTGTCGCCTCCCATTCAAGTTGGGGCTGGAGAGCTCCTTGGCCGACAACCGTGCGCTGGCCTACCAAATGATGGACTTCTCCATCCAACGGTGCAACCGGGAAAACATGGATGGGCTGTCGGTTGGACCCTTAATCGACAGCATCTTTTCCCATCTGTACATGGTGAACAGCTCTGTCCTCTCTCCCTTCCTTCTTTTCCTCTCCCCCCCCCTTTTTTTTTGACCTCCCATGTATTGCAGATGGGTGTTGAGGCCCTCTTCATTAGGAGCTACTATCGAAATTGGGAGCAGTCTGCACGGCAACAGATGGCCGAGATCGTGTCGTTGAAGACCGATCTGAAGGGGAAGGCCGACTCCGAGGAAGCGCTTGACCGGCGGGTCAAGGACCTCGATAGGCAGCTCGCCGACTCTGAGGGGCGAGTAAAGGAGCTCCAGGTGGAGCTGGACCACGAGCAAGGGGAGTCGAGGAAGAAAGCTAAGGAGCTTGCCGACTCCGAGCAGAGGTTGGATGTGGTCATGGCTGAGACGGCCCGGCAAAAATGGACCGCCCAATCTCTCCAAGCTCGACTGACAACAGAAGAGGAGAAGTCAGCTGTGGCTCAGAGGGCAGCGGATGAGGCGACCAAGTTGGTCGCGGACGCCAGGCATGAGGTGGCTTCAGCAAAGAAGGAAGTCGGGGAGGCGATGGAAAGGTACAGGGACTCAGAGAAGTTCCTCGTCGAAATCTAGCAGACGACATCGAACTCCTTCTTCAAAGGCTTCATGTACCTCTGCCGCCTGGTCGAGGGATTCGTCTCGGCCAAGGGCCGCGGCTACCTTGACTATCCTAGTACTTCAGATCAGGAGGCGGGCATTGGGGAAGCCGCGCCAGCTGAGTCTGAGGCCACACGATCGGAAGCCCCTGCTGATGGAGAATCCCGGCCCGGCGACCCATCTAGTGGATAGCCATTTTTTGCTTCTTTCTTTGTATTTAGCAGGGCCACTCGGCATGTCGGGGCCCATAGGGTACTTGTACTTGATACTTGATTAATGAAGTGCAAATTTTCTTGCAATTGTCTTTCTTGCTTGGCTCCTCCCCTCCTTCACTCCCTTTCCACTTTTGTCTTTCTTTTTAATATATGGGGAGATCAGGTAGGGTGTACCTGAGAGCTGCTGAGCTCGATGGTCTCTAAGCCGAAGATCTGAGCTCTGGTCTTGAGAAGATGTCCCGGAGCTGGGCTCAGGGACAGTGGTTGCTGAGAGCTGCTTGGCTCGAAGTTTCCTTGGTCAGAGATCTGAGCTCCGGTCTTGAGAAGGTGTCCTGGATCTGGGCTCGGGGACAGTGGTTGCTGAGAGCTGCTTGGCTCGAAGTTTTCTTGGCCGGAGATCTGAGCTCCGGTCTTGAGAAGGTGTCTTGGAGCTGGGCTCGGGGACAGTGGTTGCTGAGAGTTGCTTGGCTCGAAGTTCCCTTGACCGGAGATCTGAGCTTCGGTCTTGAGAAGATATCCTGGAGCTGGCTCGAGGACAGTGGTTGCTGAGAGCTGCTTGGCTCAAAGTTCCCTTGGCCGGATATCTGAGCTCCGGTCTTGAGAAAGTATCATGGAGCTGGGCTCGGGGACAGTGGTTGCTGAGAGCTGCTTGTCTCGAACTTCTCTTGGCCGAAGATCTGAGCTCCGGTCTTGAGAAGGTATCCTGGAGCTGGGCTCGAGGACAGTGGTTGCTGAGAGCGGTAGCTTTAATGATGTTGTATTTTCTTCTTGTTCTCCCTCTCTCTTTCCTTCCCCACTCTTCTCTCATTCATTTTTCATTCATCTTTCATTTTTCTTTTCATTCATTTTTATCTCTTTTTTTTTTTAGTGTGGGGAGATCAAAGGAGAGGATGCTGGCTAGACCCCCGTTTTGTTCTCTTTCTTTCCTTCCCCCCTCGTCTTCTTTTCGAGTGGGGAGATCAGAGAAGGGGCTGCCGGGCTTCCCCCCTTTATTCCCTTTCTTTCCTTCCCCTCTTATCTTCTTTTCGAGTGGAGAGATCAGGGTAGGGGGGTTACCGGTCTTGATTGCCTTGGAGCTAGGCTCGAGGCCTTCCTGGACATGGAGCTAGGCTCGGGCCTAGGGATTGCCTGAGATCTTGGCTCAGGGCATTGGCACCTTGGAGCTAGGCTCGAGGTGTTGACGGGAGCTACGTGGCCCCGTGATCCCTTGGCATCTCGGAGCTAGGCTCGGAGATGTTTGAGATGGAGAGCTGCTTGGCTCGACGGTTCTTCGATGTCCTGGAGCTGGGCCCGGGAATACCTTGAATTGAGAGCTACGTGGCTCGACGGTTCTTCGACGTCCTGGAGCTGGGCCCGGGGATGCCTTGAATTGAGAGCTACGTGGCTCGACAGTTCTTCGACATCTTGGAGCTGGGCCCGGGGATGCCTTGAATTGAGAGCTACGTGGCTCGACGGTTCTTTGACGTCCTGGAGCTGGGCCTGGGGATGCCTTGAATTGAGAGTTACGTGGCTCGACAGTTCTTCGACGTCCTGGAGCTAGGCCCGGGGATGCCTTGAATTGAGAGCTACGTGGCTCGACGATTCTTCAACATCTTGGAGCTGGGCCCGGGAGCGTCGTCGATCGGGAGCAGCATGGCTCCTTGACCCCTTTGGCATCCTGGAGATGGGCTCGAGGATGCCATTGGCATTCTCCTGCAAGACAAACAGACACTTGCACGGGAAAAAAACATCGTTATTCATTATTGGAAAACCTTACATTATTGATAGTATTTCTGCAAGTTGCAGGCATTCCATGTTCTGGGAAACCTGATGCCGTCGAGATCTTCGAGGTAGTAGGTCCCTTGTAAGAGGGCTTCAGTCACTTTGTAGGGGCCCTCCCAGTTCGGGGAAAGCTTGCCGCACTCCCTAAGCTGGGACGCTTCCGCACGCCGCAGCACCAGGTCTCCGGGCTTGAAGGCTTTTGTCCAGATGCAAGCGTTGTAGTACCGGGCCACCCTTTGTCGGTAGGCTGCCATCCATAGGCGGTCTTTGTCCCTTGCTTCTTCAAGGAGATCCAGGTTGAGCAGGAGGTGCGCCGAGTTCCGTGCTTCATCATATTGCTGCACCCACAACGTAGGCACGCCGAGCTCGACGGGGACGACTGCTTCGGCACCAAAGACGAGGCTGAAGGGCGTTTCATTGGTCGTCGTCCTGGGCATCGTGTGGTAGGCCCACAGGATGTTAGGGAGCTCTTCTGCCCACAAGCCCTTAGCTTGATCCAGCCTGGTTCGGAGCCCTTGCAGGATGGTCCGGTTGGTCACCTCGGCTTCCCCGTTTGTTTGGGGGTGAGCTATCGAGGTGAAACGGTATTGGATGCCATGGGCTGCACAGAACCCTTCGAACTCGTGGTTGTCGAACTGTTGCCCGTTGTCGATGATGATGCAATAGGAGAGCCCGAAGTGGCAGATGATTGACTTCCAAAAGAACTGGCGGACATTGGCTTCCGCGATCCGAGCCAGCGGCTCTGCCTCGACCCACTTGGTAAAGTAGTTGATCGCCACTAGCAGAAACTTTCGTTGCCCTGATGCTGGGGGAACGGCCCCAAGATGTCCATTCCCCACTGGGCGAAGGGCCAAGGGGCTAAGAGCTGGAAGATCGGCGCTGTCGGCTGGCACTGGATGTTGGCGTGGCGCTGGCATTTGTCGCACCTCTTGACGAAGTCAGCTGCATCTTCCCTCATAGTCTCCCAAAAGTACCCCTGGCGGAGAGCTTTGTAGGCCAGTGTCCTCCCTTCACGTGATTCCTGTAGAGGCCTTCATGTATCTCTTGGAGCACAAAGATTGACTCAGCGGGCCTGAGGTATCTCAAGAGTGGGTAGGAGTAAGATCGGCGGCAGAGTTGGCCCTCCATCAGGGCGAACCAAGAGGCCTTCTTCCTGACGAGGGCGGCTTCCGAACGGTCTTCCGGGAGGGTGCCGTCCGTGATGTACCGGATGTACTTGTCCATCCTGCTCGGCTCGGGGATGACTTGATGTACCTTCATCGGGCTCTCGTAGCTAGGGCTTTCAAGGTGCTCGATGTAGGCACATCCCAATGACGAGTCCGGCAGGGTCGCGAGTCTAGACAGCGCATCCGCGCGTGCATTCTCTCCTCGAGGGATGTGGAAAATGCTGAAGCGCCGGAGGCCTGCCGTGCTCGCTTGGACTTGCTCAAGATACTTCATCATCTAGGGGTCCCTTGCCTCATATTCCCCGGATACTTGTCCGACAACCAGTTGGGAGTCGGTGAAGACTTTCAAGTCCTACACACCCAGCTCGTGGGAGACTCTTAGGCCCGCGAGGAGTGCCTCGTACTCCGCCTGAGTATTAGTTGCAACGAACTTGAAACAGATGGCGCATTCTGCCACAACCCATCGCCATTGGTCAGGATGAGGCCAGTTCCACTCCCGCCGGAATTGGATGCTCCATCTACGTGGAGAATCCAGGGCTCTTCTCCTGGCCCGGGCTCCGTAGCTGTCTGCTCTGGCTCCTCAGCGAACCCGGTGCACTCGACCACGAAGTCGGCCAGAACTTGGGCCTTTTGTGATGACCTTGGTCGATATGCTATATCGAATTTGTTGAGCAACAGGGACCACTTAGCCAACCTCCCGAATGTCTCGGATCGGGTGAGGATGGTCCTCAGCGGCTGGTCCGTCACCACCACTATCGAGTGTGCTTGGAAATAGGGCCTGAGGTGCTTAGCAGACATTATTAGTGCAAAAATGAGTTTTTTAGAGTGAGTATACCTGATCTCCGCATCGCGGAGGATTTTGCTAGTGTAGTACACCGGCTTCTGAAATTTATCCTCATCTGTGCGGACGAGAACTGAGCTGACAGCTCCCGGTGTCACCGCTAGGTACAGTAGGAGTTCCTCCCCCTCTTTCGGCCGGGAGAGCAGTGTGGGGAGGCGAGGAAGTTCTTCAGCTCCTCGAAGGCTTTCCTACACTCCTCGATCCAGGTGAAGTCATGCATCTTGCGCAGTGCCTTGAAGAACGGTTGGCAACGGTCGGCCGACCTCGAGATGAATCTGCTGAGGGCGGCGACGCGTCCCGTCAGGCGCTGGACCTGCTTCTTGGAGGTCGGGTGCTCCATGTCGATGATGGCCTGCACCTTCTCTGGATTTGCTTCAATGCCTCTTTGGGTGACCATGAAGCTGAGGAATTTTCCTGCGGCCACCCTAAAGGCGCACTTCGCCGGGTTCAGCTTCATCTGATGCTGCCGCAAGTTGTGGAAGGACTCGGTGAGGTCGTCTACATGGCTCGAGCCTGGCCTGCTCATGATGAGCATGTCATCCACATACACTTGCATGTTGCGGCCAATTTGGTCCTTGAAGACCTTGCTGACCAGGCGTTGATAGGTGGCCCCCGTATTATTCAAGCCAAAGGGCGTCATCTTGTAGCAGTACATCCCCTGGTTGGTGATGAAGGCAGTGTGCTCCTTGTCCTCCGAATGCATACGGATTTGATTGTATCCTGAAAACACATCCATAAAGGAGAGCAGCCGGTGGCCCGAGGTGGCATCCACCAGCTGGTCGATCTTTGGGAGAGGAAAGCTGTCATTCGAGCGAGCTTTATTGAGGTCGGTGTAGTCTACACAGATCCTCCATTTGCAATTATTCTTCTTGACCATCACCACATTCGCCAGCCAGCTCGGATATCAGACCTCTCGAATGAAACCGGCAGCCAGGAGTTTATCTACCTCTTCTTTGATGGCCGCTTGTCTCTCCGGGGCAAAACTTCTTTTCTTCTGCCGAACTGGTCTGTGCTTTGGGTCGATGCTCAATCTATGGGTAATGATGTCAGGGGGAATGCCCAGCATGTCTGCCGCCATCCAAGCGAACACGTCCGTGTTCGCTTGCAGGAATCCCAGCAATCGGGACCTCTCCTCCTCGAGCAGCTGGGCTCCAATCTGCATCGTCTTTGCTGGGCCATCTTTAAGTGGGTAGGAAAGTAGGCGCTCGACCGGGCCCCCTCTAAGGTCTTGGACCCTTTGGTCAAGGTCATCCACGCTGGGGTCGCCCTGAGGGACCTTAGCCCCAAGGAGGGTCTAGAAGCAATGCTGCACCAGCTGGGCTGCCCCTCTCAACTCCCCGACACCGTAGGGAGTTGGGAACTGTACAAGTAGCCTCTTGGTGGAGACAACGGCATCAAGCAAGTTGAACCCGGGTCGACCCAATATCACGTTGTAGGGGAAAGGGAGCCTCACAACGGTGAAAGTCATCATGACGGTGCTCTGCTAAGGTGGGGTTTCGGCAGTGACCGAGAAAGTGATTTCTCCTTCTACTCTCATGAAATCGCCCATGAAACCGACAAGAGGTGTGTGCACGGGCCTAAGCTGATCGGGCAGAAGATTCATTCTAGAGAAGGCATCATAAAAAAGCATGTCTGTGGAGCTTCCACTATCTACCATGATGCACTTTACAGAGTGCTTCGCGATCGCCATTTCGACGACCACGGCATCATTGTTTACATTTTTTCTCCCGTCTTCTCCCTCCCTCATAAAGGGGAGAACATTTTCGGAGTCCCCTACCCCCCGGGCCTTCTTGGACGTGCACGCTACTCCCTAGGAGATCATGCCCACCGGCTTCTCGGTGGGACGGTTGTCGATGGCTAGAGCTGGCAAGAGAGCGACGAGCGCCTAGGACTCTGCTTGAGGTCTGCCCCCCATAAATCTTTTGAGGTAGCCTCTCTTGATGAGTTCCTCGATCTTCCACTTGAGGTTGTGGCAATCTTCGGTGTCGTGGCCATGGTCATGGTGGAAGTGGCAATACTTCATCTTGTCATGGCCAGCGTAAGGCTTCAATGGAGGCGGATGCCTCAAGTAGTCCTCGCCCTCATCTCCATAAGAATTTTTGTCCTCGGGGGGAGGAGGGGGGTGTAGTTTTCCTCAGGGACAGGGGTCTCTCTCAGTCTTGGCCGGTCCTTCCGGGAGCTCTGAGCCTGGGGTGTTGGCTTCCAAGTCCCGGACACTTCAGCAGGGGCCGACTTCTTTAAGGATCCTCCATCGAGCTTCCACCTTGTATGGTCCGCCTCCTCGACGCGGATGTATTTTTGGGCCCGGAGAAGGAGCTCGGCGTAGGTCTTGGGGGGCTTCTTATCCAGCGAGTAGGTCAAGCGAGAGGTCCTGAGCCCTCGCTTCAGTGCCAGCATTGCCACTGGCTCTTCAAGATTGTAGATTTCTAACGCGGCAGCCTTAAAGCGGGCCACGTAGTCCCGTAGGGGCTCACTGTCCTGCTGCCAGATGGAGAAGAGGCTGTCTGCCTCCCGTGGCAACTTCCTGCAAGTATCGAAATGAGCCACAAACTTCTGCCCTAGCTGGGCAAAGGAGGTGATGCTCTCCAGCTCCAGACGGGTGAACCACACTCGGGCTGCCTTTCGGAGAGTAGCAGGAAAGGTGATGCAGAGGAGAGCATTGGTGGCCTCCTAGAATCTCATAAGAGTCTGGTAGCTTTTCAGGTGGTCCAGGGGGTCGGTACTCCCATCGTAAGGATCCACCTATGGCATCCAGAATCGATGCGGGATCGGTTATGCTTGGATTTCTTGGGAGAATGGGGGACGGGCATCGTAGCCCGCTGGCTCACTAGCGGAGCCCAGCATGCTAGCAAATTGGCGATCAATCTCCGCCAGCTTGCGGTCATGTTCCTCCAGGTGCCTGCCCGTTGCGCGCCTGGCGGCTTCATTAGTGGACCCCTCCGCCGAAGGAGACGGAGAAGGTGACATGGATGCATGGCACCCGTGACGGAGGGCCTTGCTTTTCTTGCCTCGGTTGGGTCTGGGCACCTCCCGCCCGAGGTTTGGTGAGCGGCTCTCTCTATCGGCAGAGCCGGCCCATTATCTTTTTGCCAGAGCTTGATGGCTGCCCAGTTTTCAGTGGTGGCCCGCGACTACGACGGCCTTCGTTGGAAGGAGCGCAGGCTATTGCAGGGGGGCTGCGACATGGGCCGCCAGGGTCCCTGGCTGCTGGTGGGTAGCCACGGATCGGTGCTGATGCTGAAGTTGGCGCACTGTCGTGGCAAGAACTTGCATTTGCTGGGCGAGTGCGGCTAGCTAGGGTTCTGGTGGAGGTGGCTGGACCGGAGCGGGCGGCTCCACTTCTTGGCGATGCGGGTTTTCCCGAGAGGGGGAGTCCCCCGCACGACTGGTGGAAGCCTCCCTTTCCCTCGTCGTTACCATCCTTCCGCCTGGCTTGCTTGCAGAGAAATGGAGGGCTTACTCGATGCCCCCTACCTGGCATGCCAATCTGTTGCCACCAGGACCATCGTGGCCCGTACCTGCTATGTCGGAGTGCACTCCTCTCGTTGCCTATCGGTCCTCTGCTCCTGGACCTGCAAAACAGGGATTAGTGATCCGGGCCGGGGTTTTCAGCGGGGGCACTCCGACGGTCAAGTCAATGACAATCCTTGGGAACAGATCCTCCTGGTCGGGCCCCTCTTGATGGACTCCACACTAGGAGGAGTGAACTGATGTGTCGGTGAAGTAGAAAAGCAGCTGGGGGAGAGTGACAACGGGGACAGAGGGTTTCCCTGTTACTCCGCTTCTCCCTGTTTCCCGGCGACTTTCTTTCTACCGTGGTGTTGGTGGTGGCGCTCTGCTCTCTCGGTTAAGCTTGCGCTTGTGTTTTTTTTTTTGTTGTTTTTTTGTTTGTTTGTTACCTCCTCCCTTCCGGGGGTACCGATCGTTCTTTGTAGTTGAAAACTGGTCGTTGGGAGCCTATCTCGGGATCCTCGCTGGGTTAGCAGGCGCATGGGGCAGGATTCTATGTCGTGGACGGAACGTCTTTCCTGACAGGTGGTAGGGAAAGCTTCTATTCCTTCTGACATCCTCTCTGGTTGCCCCATTTCGGGAAGTCTGGCAGAGTCTCGATCCGGGGGCCGCCGCCCTAGGGGTGCATGCTCTATGGCTGGCCCATCTCCTGGAAGTACGGTCGGACAGATAGTTATGGCGGCATGGGGGGCGCCGTTTAGTGGTCCTCGGGCGGCTCCCCGGTGTCCTGGGACAGCAGGGTCTACTCCAGTATGGGTGCTCCGAGCTCGTGCGGTCACCTTGGTGGAGAAGAGAAGAGTGCGGGCCCAATCTAGAGGGCGCGCGCTCGGAGAGGCTCCACATCGACGGGCGAGCTCTTGGCCCGACCTCGATCGCTGGGCACTAACCTCCGAAGGTCTCGCTCTGGAGGGCGGAGGACGGACCCGATCCAGAGGGCGCATGCTCGGAGAGGCTCCATATTGACGGGCGAGCTCTTGGCCCGACCTCGACCGCAGGGCACTAACGTCCGAGGGTCTCGCTTTGGAGGGCGGAGGACGGCTCCGACCTAGGCATCGAGCTCACGAGCTTGGCCTGGCGGAGGACTGAGCTCGACTTGCTGTCCTAGGGGAACTCTACTCAGCTCGGCGAAGTTCCCCGAACTGAGGCATCGCCTTGGCGCCCGCCATGGCGGTTGCCTTTAACGTGGCGCTCGTCAGCTACCCACGTCAGCGATCTTGCCACATCAGTTTGTTATATATTTTATAGTTAATAATAGTTGGCCATGTAATAATTGAAATATTGTTATCTATATTTTATCTTGATCATATTTAGATCTAATTTTTTTAGATTAGAACCGGGTTATTTATGGACCCGATCTCACCTAAATGACCTATTGGGTTGAAAATTCTAATAGTGAACCCGACCCGACCCAACTTGATTTTGTAGTGGGTTGGGTTTGGATCTAATATTAAGATCCGATCGAAAAACCGAATGACCCCGATCCGACCCGACCCATATGTACCTCTAATGCTACTTGCCATATTAAGAAGGGCTTCACCACCATCTTTACTACTAGTACTAATACCACCTCCATGGAATTACAATCAATCCTTAACTTATCAAATTAATAGCAAATTGTATCTAATTTTTTTTTATAATTAAATTAAATTAATCATTACAAATATCAAAATATATATACATATATCATCATTGAACAATCTTTAGAATAAAAAGTTTAATTATAAATTTAACTTATCTAGCAACAAAATGGATTAGCTAAATTTTATAAATATTACTATAAATTTATCCCTGTAGATAAAAGCTTGTATGAAAATTAGTAGCATAGTTACTATACTTTTTTTTAGAAAATAAAAAAATATCAAAATACACACAAAATTATTCATGGTACAAAGCTATTAAAAATATATATTGAGAAAAAGCAAAAAAAAAAATTTTTTTCATGAAATATTTTTTAAAATTTATAACTCTAAATTCTAGCCATAACTAATCACCTGCTAGTATAAACCATTAACTGTTGAGATTCTTAGGCACTGATATTACTTGTTGGGAATCCGGATCAGCACCTACGCAGTGGAAGCAACAAGGGAGAGCATGCATATATGAATCAGCCTTCCTGATTCCAAGTAACCAAGAATCCAACTGATTGCAATCTATGCTTGGATTCAGTTTCATGCAAAGGAGATAGAAGAAGAGATGTATGAGAAAAGAGTGAATGTATTCCTTGGAGAAGAACCTTGTTACAAAACCCTTGATACAATCAAGAAACAAGACACCGACGCCTCCTCTCACAATCGAGAAGATCCACGTGAAAACCCTCACGCACAAGATGCCACCCTTCTCCAAAACTAGAAGCCATCTCTCACCAAGCCCCAACAGTCCAAAAATTGAGATGCTCCATGCACGAACAACACCTCGCACGCCCCTCTCTCTTTTCTCAAGAACCGTCAGCCTCCCACACAAGAAGACGCCCATGGTGGTCAAGCCCCCAAGGGGGCAATCCCCCACCGAGCTCCCT
The DNA here is from genome assembly GCA_021397845.1 of Areca catechu. Lineage (NCBI taxonomy): Eukaryota > Viridiplantae > Streptophyta > Magnoliopsida > Arecales > Arecaceae > Areca > Areca catechu. Next base: position 24,819,128 of record CM038048.1, read on the forward strand.
CAGACCAAACCATGAGAAGTCCTCACGGACTCCCTTCGGACCGTGAGCCAAGCCCCATGGTCCCCTGAGTTCTTCAAAACCGTTGCCCCCTCCTCATCTTTATATAAGGTACAGTTTTCTTGATTCTTGGACAGTTTGGTCTTCTTGTTGGGCTTAGACTTTTTGGGTTGTTAGGCTTCTTCATCTTGGACCCAAACCAATTATGACTCCTTAGGTAGTTAAGTTTCTACATGGTTACAACCAACCAACTAACAACCTAACCAACTAACTAATTGAACCCCCTTTCACACTAAAGGGCAACCAGTTAGACCTAGACCCAACCCCATAACCCAACTGGGTTATGTTACAATATCTCAAAAAACTCTCCCCAACAAGTCAATATGAGAAAACACTCAAACCCGAGCCTATGTACACCCATGTCTCACATGTTCGCTCAATCCTGGATCAAGATCCCTGATCCAACATGACTTAGGATCCTGAAAACTTATAAACCAGCTCCCAAACCTGTATGGCTCCTCTCTTAGTCTCTCAAGACTTGGAGCACCACATTTGCCCCAACATTAATCGACTAATTCAAAACTCAATAACCAAACCTGGCAATCCAATAAGCAAACATGTCAGTCTATTAACCTAAAACCTAGTAACTTGAGTTGAAAAGGCTAAAAGGAAGTATACTATGGTATGCTCGTTTAAAGAACATTAAATAATTATAAATAGAAAATTGAATCATATGTAGTATAATTTAAACCTTCCATTTCTAAGGCTAGTGTAAATTACTAGATTTTGTTGCCATAGAATTTAAATTTTTTTGACTATTTTGATAATCTTCGAATTAATGTAAATATCACATCAAGAGATAATGCAAAAAAAAAATGCTTATGAAAAATATTTTTTTGCATGTTCTAATTATATGATTTAAAAAGTTGAAACACTAAAAAAATTTGCTAAAATCAAATGTGAATATATCTTATAATTCAAAAGCAAGATTGATACCTTATGTATCCTTTCAAGAGCCAAGACAACTACCTGCCAATTCTCTAGCTAGGTCTCCAAAAACTTCCAGAACCTTCTATGAGCACTATACCACTTAGATTGAAACTCTCTCCGGTCATTTCCCACTATCCAATAGGTCCTCTCCTTCAACCTCACCCTTAGCCTCCTCCCTTCATCTAACCTAATGGTAAGAACCCTCTCATGGAACTCCATGCCATCCAACTCCACCCGCCTCGTAGCGAGTTTCTGCAAGGTTACGGTTGCATAGTGGAAGATTGAATTTCAAAATTTTTAAATTTTAAAATCCTAGATTCAGGATTCCTTGACTATGACAATTAATAAGGCAATATATTAGAATATAGAAGAATACCTGTAATGCTAAAATCCTTTATTCTACTAGGCATACAAGTGTATGCCCTCCAGAGATGATCCACACAGAAACTGGATCAAGGAAGCACTTCTATTTATTGCTTACTTGATTAGAAACTCCTCCCGATAGCCTTTCTTCCTTTAGCAACTTTTTTTGCCTTCTAAGACTTTTTTCCTTCTAAAGAGTACTTCAAAACTCTTCAAAACCTCTCTTACTATCCTATTGTCTTTTCTAATTCTCTTTCTAAACCCTTGTCTTAAAATAGTTTACTTGTTTTAAAATAAAAGACTTGTCCTAATAAGGGAAGGAAGAGAGTTGTCAGGACAAACTTTGGATGGATTTGCTTCAATCACCAAAGCCTTTAAATAGTTAAAGAGGAGGCACCAAAAGCATCATTTTTTGATCCTTAATCTGATATTTAACATATCAGATAAGACCCTTCAAGTAAAAGGAGTATCTAGGCAGAAAGGTTCTAAGTAAAACCATAAACATATGGTGTTTCACAAATACTTTACACCAATAGTTGCTTATCGCAACTCTTTGAAATAAACTAATAATTAAATCTTTAATTAATCAACTAAAGATTGGGTCAACCATCTTAAAAGGCATATAAAATATATGGCCTTATCTAAAAAAAGATAATTGATAAGCAAAAGGACTCTTGTCCATTCCATCACTATATATCCCAAGCATCGCATCTTTTCATGCACCCACATGAATTCACACCCAAATGAATCCACTTAACCTATCAAATTCAGTCCAAATAGACATGGATAAGAGAGGATAGGGACTAAGGTTTATCAGCAAAAAGGTGATTTAACTACAGAAGGACTCTTAATCCTTCTGCACCCCTTATTTTGTGTGCATGCCAATATGGTGCTAAGAGTTCCAAGTCCTTGGGACTCTTGGTTTAAGACATGGATAAGGGCTATAAAATTAGGATAAATCCCAATTTACCTGCTCCACTTAAAGCTTAACTCAATTTAAATTCTACTCAAGTTTAGCCCAAGAGGAGCTTTCTTGGCCCTCAAGTCTTGTAATCCTAGTTTGTGTAGGAGTCCAAGGACCTGGGTAACTCCATAAATACCCATCCCCTCCCTTCTTGTATGATAATCTCTTTTCATGAAATAAAATATTTCATTGACTTATTCAATTGTTCCTCCTTCTTGGAGTGGGTGTGAGACCCATGGGTACTTGTGTGTTTGCAAACCCTAACCGCCCCTGCCCCTCTCTCTCTTCTCCTAATCCAAGCCACCCAAGCCTTCTTCCTTCAAACCCTAAAATGCCCAAACACCAAGCCCCAAGCCACCACCCATATCTCCCATCTTCCACCTACCTGCCCATATCAAACCCCTCCACCACTTGGCCGCCCCTTCCATCTCCCTTCCAGGCATCCCCTGTGCCCCAGGCCTCCAAAAACTCTAGCCCCAACGTCTTCACTAGCAGCCAGGCCGCCCACATCAACCTAGGCGCCCTCCAAAGCTACAAGTCGCTAGCCCCTGCAACTCCATCTTCCAACCATCCTTCAACCCGATATCCAGTTTCTTATTTTTTCCTTCTTGTTTGCCTCTAACCTTTGACATTTGTAGGATCCTTCTGGTGCCATGCCCTTTGGATGACATCCTCCTTGCATCCAAACTGATTTGATCCAAACCGATTTGATTAAAAGCTGGTGGATCCGCGAAAACGTGACTGGATCATCTAGGCACCGATCTGAGCGGAGCGATCTCATCTACAGCATCAAGACATCATTGTCTGGTAAGTTCAGTCCAATTCCCAACTCTCTTTGTCAGATTTTCTGAAGTTGAACATGCTCCTAATAGGCTTTCTTAGTCCTAGGATCCTAGTTTTCTTTTTTCTTTGATTGATCTAGTATGTGGGTTGGATGCTAACCGATACAGGATAACCCTAACCTAGTATTGGCTAGTTTCAGGAATCAAACCATAAAAAAAATCTGAAAATATTTGTTTACTTTAATCTGGTTTTTCTCATGTTCATCCCTAGCATATCATCCTGTATCATGTTAAAATCCCGTCCCTCATCACCAAGATTTCAGAATCAGCCCAGAATGGTCAGGACCTAGGAAGACTCACACATGACAGCCATGGAGCCTATCTTCCTATCATGCAAAAGGGAAAAGAAGTTGAAGGAAGAAAAGAGCAAGACAAAGTTCATCAACCGAGTAAGACTTGTTCTTCATTATAGAAATAAACCCTTTATAGTCTGAGTAAGGCTTGTTCTTCATCATAGAAATAAGTCCTCTATAGTTTAAGGGATTCCTTGGAAATGCTCCAAAGTATGTCAAAAAAAAGAAAGAAAGAAAGAAGAAAAGATGAGAAAAGAAGGGGACACATCAGTTGGGAAAAAATTAAATTCATTTATCAAAGTCCTCTTTACATCAGTCAAGGCTCCCGACAGGCCGGGAAGCCATTCAAAAGCTCAAGCATGGAGAAAAAAGAAAGAGTACTCGATATGTAAAAAAATAACATGTTCATTGATCAAACTTTTTCTTACAGCAGTAAGGACTCTTGATTGGTCGGGAAGTCTTTCAAGATTTAGTTATAAAAAGAAAAAGAAAAACTCAAGCTTCAATCACCGGCTCCTTCCTCGGCTGACGATTGACTCCCCCTGATGCTGGTGCAGCATTAGACTGGGGCATCCCGGATGGCAGTGACTCCAGACTCGGCCTCTGCTCTGAACTCCGGCTCTGGCTCCAGTTTTGCCTTGATAACAGGAGTCCTCGGTGCCCCAGGGACAGGCAGTTCAGGTTGGATGTTATCCAACCCCTTCAACCCAAAGAGACGGCTGGCCTTGCACCAAAAATCATTGAACCCCTTATGGTAGGAGTCCAAGACTACCTCGATGACCTCATCTTGGAAAGCTTCGGATGCCTTGAATCGCAGGATGGCTTCGACAGCTTCCTTCTTCACTGCCTTCATCAATGATATGGTTGTCGTGGCCTTCTCCAAGGCCATCGTAGTTTGGGCCACTTCCTCCTCAAGTTGAACCTGGAGGGTTTGCATCCTTCCCTCCAGGCAAGCTACCTTCGTCGTAGAGTTGGTTTCCTTCTCTGATAGGCAGAGGGTCTATCCCTTCTCCACCTTCAGAGCCCCATCAAGCTCGGTAGAATTCTTCTCCACCTTCATTGCCCTCACTTGGGAGCTGGCTAGTTGGTCCTGGAGGGCCTTCACCTGATCCTCCAGTCCTTGAACCTGGGCTGCCTGAGTCCGAGCTTGTCCCTCTCCTTGCGGAGAAGGAGTCATGTTTCATCAGCCTAAGGCAGGAGTCCCTGACGAGCTGAACGTTGGTGACCACCTGCAATAATTGCATGGAGAAAATTAATCGACATCTAATGGGCAGAAGAGGAAAATGAAATAACCAAGAAGATGGCTTATCGACAGCAATTGGGGGAACACCCTGGTGAGAACATCCACCAGCTGTTGACCACTCTTCTCCTGACGGTCTTATGGCAGGATGATGGCATTCATAATCTCCTCTGCCAGCTTCCCATCCCTCATTAGCCTTGCATCCCGGGGCAGGAAGAGGGACATCTTCTTCATCCCCGGCCTTGACATCATGGATGGATTCGAGGGCTCCGATGCGGCCACTGGCAAAGGCGCGGTGGTAGCGGGCTGGTCACCGGTGGCTCTACTTCCAGACGATGGGGCCTATCTCTCCATGGCGGTGCCTTCCACCATCTCCACCACCTCCAGCTAGGGTGGAGCTTCGATTCATGGAGGGGCCATCAGGGCTACTGGTGCGGCCCCCTCCGCAGGTCTAGCCTCGCTCCTGGGCCTGTGGGCCTAGGGCTAGATTGCTGGCCCAAGTGCGATTGATGTAGCAGTAGGTCCAACAGTGGGCTCTTCGTCAGGCCTCCACCCCGGCTCCTCCTGGGCCTTCTTCGCGGGCTCATCTTTGGGCCCTGTAGAGGCAGCCCTCTTCTTCGACATACTGAGGAGCTGGCTCATGGTGAACTTCATCCATATGAAACAAAAAGAAGTTGGTTAGTCCCTTGTTGAAGCTGGATCTACTTAGAGGAAAAAGAAGCCCGACATCGAGTCTTTCCCTGAGGTTGGGCCTAGCTAACCTCGGTGTCAACAAGGTTTCGCTCAGTCAGTAGATCTCGAAGAGCCGGGACCTCAGAAGTGACGAGCCAGTCATACACCTCTTTGTCAGCTGGCTCGATTGCAGATTATCGGTTGGGGGAGCAGTCTGGATTACTCCAAACCGAGTCCATCCCGTCAATCAAGCCAAACAGGAACCTGCTCTTCTACTTCTTGATGGAAGAAGGCAGGTCAAGCTTGATGATCCCTAGGTGGGGGACCATAAACCACCACCCATTGTTAATTGGGTGGCACTTCAGGGTGAACAAGGCCCTGAAGAGGGAGAAACGAGCTACAATCCCATGGAAGTGACAAAGGATAATGAAACAAAAAATGGTCCTAACGGCATTAGGGGAAAGTTGGGCCCGGACCAGACAGTAGTTATTGAGGAAGGAAAGAAAGAAAGAAAGTGTGGAGGAAAAGATGGAGGCCCCTAAAGAAAAAATCTTCATATAGGACGATCCGGCCCAGGCCACTGGAAGTGACCCATTCCTCCGATCCTGAGACTGAGAGCCAGATGGAATTAGGGATCCCATACATGTGCTGGATGCGAGGAGGCCCTCGCTGGTCATCGTCGAAGCAATGTCGGCTGGATCGACCAACTCCTTGATGGGAGGAGGAGGAGCTACAGGAGGTCCTATGACTATCCCCATTTGGTAGGGCCCCTTGTGGATTGCTATTGGGACCTCCTCCTTCTCGCTATCCGAGGAAGGAGGCCTCGACCGTGATGGCCCCGCCTCACCAGAATAATTCGGGCGATGGTGCCCTCTGCTGGAAGAACTCATAAAAATAAGGAAAGAAGGAAGAAGACAAAGGAAAGATAGAAACCTGGAGACTCTACAGAAGCTCTCCCTCAGCATAGGCCGAAGGAGAAGAACGAGAAAAGGAGAAGGAGAAGAAAGGAGGGAGAAAGAGAAGGTTGACCTGCTAGGACCCCGAACCTGATGCGGGACTAAGATGCATGCAGGTGATTTTTTTTGTTGTTTTTATGTTTTAATGAATTGACCAATTCTTGAAATCAAACTAAGAATAGATCTAGAGACTCGTATAAAGATCAAGAAACTCTAGCATGTAGAATTAGACCTTAAACAGCGATAAAGTGGGACCCCGAGATTGAGAAACCCCGGTAGGACTTAGCACTAAATCAATACCCCACTTAGGAGATTAGAGAGTGCAAACCTTTCGAAATTCTTAAGCGCCCGATGTGGAGTTCACTCACACTTATGGATGCGGCCAGGAAGATCAAGCCCTCGACCTTGCAGATTTGTCGGCTTTCCGTTAGATGGCCCTAAAGGCAAGGTAGGCTTACTCCTTTGTCTATGGCACCGAAAGGACTTGCGAGCAACCAAGAAATGAGTTAGAAAAACAAGAAGGCAAGATAGCAAAGAAATAAAGGGGAAAGAAGTTGAGGGTGGCTGTCAAGAGGGGTTCTTCTTGTTGGGCATCCAGGAGGTGCTTCCAGAGGGCGTCCAAACATGGGAGGTGGGTTGGTGGCTTGCGTAGGAAGGAGTATCTAGTGCCTCACACCCCTCGATGCTCGAAAGAGAAGGCTCACTCTCTCTTAGAGTTCCAAGTCACAAAGACAAGGGCTAGAAGAAAAATTTCAGAATTTTCATTGATTCAACATTCATCATTCTTCCATTACAAGAGAGTTAGGGCCATATTTATAAGCTCCCAAGTTCTTATTTGAATTCAAATCGAAAAGGGGGTTACAAACTTGATTTAGGGAGTGGAATGGGGATTGTTGTCTTCATGAATCAAGGGGCGCCTTGCTTTGAAATTTGAATTTTCTTTCATGAAGCTTGGCCAACCAAGATGCTTGGCTTGATCTTGGTGATGTGGCTTGATTTGTGGAGTGGAGTGAGGATGTTGTCTGCTTGGATCAAGGGGGTTAGAGGGCACCCATCTTGGAGTTTGAATTTAAAATTTCATCATAGACTTGGCCGCCCAAGGTGTTTGACATGCCTTTGGTGATGTGGCGCCTCTCATGACATGTGGCATTGGTGATGTGGCACTCTCATGACATGTGGCATTGGTGATGTGGCATTCTCCATGGCTTGGAAGATAAGTTGGCAGTCCTAACATAGCATGGAGGATAAGTGGCTTGATTAGGCAGGACTTGTTTGCTCACTTATGGACCCATCTTCAAATTAGCTTGAACCCATCTTCAAATTAACTTGAATTTGTGAATCTACTTGGCTAATTACAGGATCCATTGACCCTAACTTAATCAAATTAACTCATTCTAGCCAAATTACAAGACTAAACCAAAATTGAAACCAACTAGATACTATGTACATGACTCGAATGCAAATTACCCAGGCTTAAATGTCTTAAGCCTTATTACAGGACCCAAAAAGACTTAAAACCTTAATAAAAAATCCACAGAGGGTTGAGAAGCCTCTGTCAAATCCTGGTGCCCGCACTAGAACCCTTGATCAAAAAAATGGGAGCAAGATGGAAGGAAGTAGATGCACTGCGGAGAGGACTTGTCTCCTTCACTCGAAAAACCCTTAAGAGGCAAAAGGATAAGTCCCTTTCAAAAGCCTGCGGCCCCCATCGCCTTGTACCGATCGAAGGCATGTGCCCTTTCTCCTCCCTTGCCAACCATAGCTTGCCATGCATTGAGATCCACTAGAGGTGATTCTTCGATTTGGAGGCGATCGTTTTAGGCTAGGCACAACAATTATGGCTCCCTTTGAAAGGGTTGACATGGTGTCACCTTGATTGGTGCTGAAGCGCGATCTCTGGGGCACCGACGCTCAAAGCATTAATAATGCAAGAGAAGCGCCCTTCTATGTCAGCATGATCATTACTCCCTTCACCCCGAGCACCGTACTGCTCTGGGCTCAAGAGTGAGGGTCACCTGATGTGGCATTACCGCTGACGTGGAATCCATGACGGCACCAGCTAGCAACCGTGCTGGTAGAAAGTGCCACCTGGATGCGGTGACCAAATGTAGATCTAGAGTCGAGTCGCCTTGGTGCCTGGAGCATGCTCCTGCCTTCTAGAGTGGAGCCCCCAACCAGGGTTGTGCTCCCACCTTTTTGGGTCGGGCTCCCGAGATAGAGCTCCCCATCCTTCCGAGGTCGAGCCCTCGACCGATGTCAGCTCCTATCCAGGGTCAAGCTCTCAGCCAAGGTCATGCTCCTGCCATCTGAGGTCGAGCGCCTAGCTGAGGTTAACTTCCATCCAGGGTCGAGTTCTTGACCGAGGTCATGCTCCCGCCATCTAAAGTCGAGCCCCCGATCGAGATCAGCTCCCATCCGAGGTCAAGCTCCCGGTCGAGGTCGTGCTCCCGCCATCCGAGGTGGAGCCCTTGGTCGAGGTCAGCTCCCATCCAGGGTCGAGGAGCTAAAAAGACTTAGAACCCTAATCAGAAATCCACAGAGGGTTGAGGAGCCTCTATCTAAGCCTGACACCCACACCAATTCTCCCGGGGTGGAAGGAACTCAACCCTATCGAGTAAGGGTTGATCTGGCTCTGGTATTTCTTAAGAAGATCAAGATCGTGGCTCTGCAAGTCCTCTAGGGTAATCCATGAATCATCAGATTTCGGTCGGCCTTGCCAACGGACCAGGTAATGCTGATAGCCTTTGCCCCGGGTTGTGATTGCTTGATCATCTAGGACATGCTTGATCCGTTCTCCTCTCTCAGGTAAAATTGGAGGTGGACACTTAGGGGCGGGTTCACTCTCAAAGGATAGGTCAGATCCAAATGGCTCACTAGGAATCATTGCCAGCTCTCTATACTCAACTAAGTCCGAGATATTGAAAGTCTAGCTAATGCTAAGATCCGGGGATAAATCAAGCACATAGGCATCAGGTCCCACTTTCTTTATCACTCTAAAGGGTCCAGCTTTGCATGCAAGAACTTCTTTGTGGCTCCCAAAGGAAACCACTCAGGTCTAGACCTAATATTTTTATGATCTCCCTTAGCAAAATCATTGGCTCGATTTCGGGAATTAGCCATGTTATTATCAGTGTTCAAATGAGTGCTAATGCCCTGATGCAGATGCTGTGCAGGGATCGGTGCAGGTATGGATAGATGGATTAGGTCTATGGGCTTATTGGGCTCATAACTAGATACTACTTCACTACCTACATCTACTTCGCACCAAGAGGTATATATCCTTAAGGAATTCGGTCCATCTTTCAGGTTTTAAGCTTAAAATCCTTTGTGAATTAAAAACCCAGAAAGTCTTTTGATAGGGGTATAGAACTAAATCTCATGGAAGTAGATAATTCCTCCAGAATTTTAAAACATGGATTATAGCATAGAACTCCTTAGGGTAGATATGGTTCAATGAACTTCTATGCTTAAGAGTAATCAATAGTGTACTTGTCCTAACCTCATGATTAGCACTAGGAGGATCCAAAGGTATTAGATCTAGGGCAAGCTGGATGTTCCTAGATGGTGGAAGGGAATCAGGAAAATTTTTAAGAAGTTTATCTTGATGAACTTCCTATGGTGGTTCATTAAGGGTTTGTTCCTGAACTCCTTCTATGGACAAGACTGGTGAACCCTCATGTTCATTTACTAAATATGATCCTGGCTCGGTCATTTCTTCTTCAAAGTCTATAGTGGGTTCAGGATCTTTTTCCTTTGATTCCTTAATGGGTTCACTCTCTCGTTCCTCTTCTTCACATTCCTTTACTGGACTCAACTCATAGGTGTCTTCTTTAGATTTTTCAGTGGGCTCAGGAGTTTCTTTCTCTAAATTTTCAATGGGTTCATCGTCTTTATACTCCTCTACCAGACTTGGATCAGCCTCATACATCTCTTCTTTAGGCTCAGTAATGGGTTCAAACTTGTCCTCTTCTAGCTCTCTTATATGTAAGGCTTTGGCTGGACATTGGCTAGGTTGGCTCGGACACACCTGACTAGGTCCTAGGGTCTAGCTAGGGGCAATGGGAGTTGGCGATTTAAAGGAAGTCGGCTAGGTCTGGGCTTAGGTTCAGGGGGATTAATCTTGTTGGACTTAGATTGACTAATCATGAGTTCCCTCTGATATGACTGAAATTTCCTAGCTATGTGATAGGTTTCCTCTAGGCCTGAACTTGCCATTGAAACAGTTCTCACTGGATGTCCTTATGTAGGTCACCTCGAAATCTCGATATGATCATAGCCTCAGACTCAACTGTGTTACATCTCCTGATAAACTCATTAAATTGGTCAATGTACTCAAACACAGTTTTATTATTCTATCTCAATCTGTACCATTGGTCTAAAAGTCTTTGCTCACAAAGTTGACCTAGGTACTTTTCTCTCAACTTACTCCTCATGGCATTCCAGGTGCTTATCTGTTCTTCCCTCAAATAACATTGGTCCTCGATACCTTCCTAATGCCACTTAGCATGTCGGGTTAACCTACGTGTGGCCAATCTAATTTTTTCTAACTCCGACATCTTAGTGTACTCAAAATAGTGATCCATGCTCTCCTCCCAATCAATAAACACCTCAGGATCTAGACTTCCATCAAAAGTGAGTGCATAAGGTTGGGTGCTTCTAATGGGTCTTTCTTCTGAGTCAACCAAGTATGTGTATGGGCTTCTAGGGCTATACTCAGGGGTGAGATCATGATGACAGGCTCTTGGGTTAAAGGGATCGGGCCTAGGGGATTTGAATTTAGCATGGGCCTTGTGGGCTTCTTCCCGTGTCTCCACTTGGGTCATCTTTTGGTTCAATTGGGTAATCTGCTCTGTGAGAGTCCTAATTTGATTTTCGAGGTTGTTATCATGGGTTCACCTGACTGAGTGTGATGTAGGTGATACTGGACTCCTGACCTAGTTGACATGTAACACACAATGGAAGGTACTATAGTTTGCTAGACTTATGAGTTCAAACATAATGGGTTAACTTAGATTACACACAACACAACAACCAGCCCTTTCACTGGCCAGGTAAGATGTGCGAGTGTGGGAGGCCCTCTGCTATTTGCAGGGATCCAATTAAGGAACCACAACACTGCTTAGGTCATTTGACACCGGACCTCTTGTCTTAGACACCAGCTTTCCAGTACTAATTGAAGGGTTGCATGCACTAGTTTCCCACAATGGTTGAACCCGACTTGTTGATGTCCCTAAGATATTAGGTTGCTAAAAGATTTTAAGTTAGGCTTATGTTTGAATGCAAAGGGGGTTGTTCTTGGGCCAAGGAAAGGTAATGACCTCCTTGTTGAGAATCATGATCTAACTTCAGTCTTCACGTTGAACCCAAATGCCCAAAAGTAGCCTTGTATCCAATCAAGAACGAACATCATGATCTACAAAGCAATAGCGGAAACGTACCACAAGTTGTGGATGACCCTCTACCAGCGATCTCCTTGGAGAACACGGTAGGATACAGGTCTTCGAAGATCAATCATGTCAAGATCCAAGAATGGGAGAAGAAGGGAGAAGAAGAGAGAATTCTTTGGAGAAAGGGGATTTTCTTGATTCCACGTCTGAGAAGTTCAATTACATCTCACTTAAACCTCTCAAAAAGTTACAATATATATACCTCGGACGCACGTGGCTGAGTACCCCAAACTCCCTCCAGTTGGCACCACTTAAAAAATAGCTTACCCATCATTCGAGCCGGCTCTAGACACTAGAGTCGACTTGACCTTGGAATAGAGTCGACTCTAAGCATCAAAGCCACTTGTCCAGTCCACAAGATTTCCTGACTGTGTAACCGAGCCGACTCGAACCCATCCGAGCTGACTCAACCAGACCACAGGGTTTCCTGACTGTGTAACCGAGCCGACTCTAACCCATCCGAGCCGACTTGACCAGAACACAATCCCCTGTTCTGAGTCATGCCAACTAGCAGAGTCAACTCTTACATCTGAGGAGCCAACTTTAAGACCCAAACTGACCCAAGTTGAGCCTAAACACCTAGAAACTCACCTCGGACTTACTCCTAGCCCTAGATACATCATGGACAACCATGATAGACTGAGCCAATACAAGGACATTGACCCAACAAGCCTTGAACGCACCACCTGAGACTCAACAATCTCCATCTTGGTGCTTGAAGGCTATATCCACCATACTCCTCAAACCCATCAACCACATACAAGAATATAAGCTTTCCCTTGGTAGAGCCTTAGTAAGTGCATCCGCCTGGTTCTCCTTTGAGTGGACTTTCACCAGCATCACTTCTCCTTCCTCCACCAGCTCTCTAACTCTATGGTATCTCACATCTATATGCTTGGTGCGAGCATGATAGATTGGGTTTTGAGTCAAGTGTATGGCACTATGGCTATCACTGTGCAGGATCACCATACACTGTTTCATCCCCATTTCGGCCACTAGCCTTCTCAGCCATAGTGCTTCCTTTGCAGCCTCGGTAATTCCTATATACTCTGCTTCCATTGTAGACAAAGTAGTAATAGGTTGAAGGGTGATCTCCAAGAAACTGATCCACCATACGTGCAGAAGATATAACCTGTTGTAGACCTTCTTGTATCAAGATCACCTACATAGCTTGCATCAACAAACCCTTCCAAGAAACCTGAATATTCACCTGACTCTATAGAGTTCCATTCATGTCCTTCGGCTGCCCACCAAATACTAGTCCATGCTTTTGAGTCCCTTGCAGATATCTCAAAATCCACTTCAATGCCTTCTAGTGTTCCTTCTCAGGATTAGCCATGTATCGCTCACCTGGCTTACAGCATATGCTATGTCTGGCCTGCAACAAACCATAGCATACATCACACTGCCCACTGCATTGGCATATAGAACTCTTTCCATGTACTCTCTCTCCATCTTTGTCCGGGGGCTCTGATTTTTTGAGAGAGAAATATACCCCGGTAATGGTGTATCTACTGGTTTGGCCTTCTCCATCCCAAACCTCTCGAGTACCCTTTTGATGGACCCACCTTGTGACAAATGGAGTATTCCTTTGCATATATCCCTGCAAATCTCCATTACAAGGATTTTCTATGCTGATCCCAATCTTTCATCTCAAATTCATGAGACAATGCTCTCTTCAGCCATTTCAAAGCTTTCATACTTCTGCTAGCTATCAGCATATCATCCACATACAGAAGTAAATAGAGAGCATCCACAGTATCCATATCCTTGACATAAATACAATGGTCGTGTTCACATCTGAAAAATCCAAGGCTCAAAATAAATGTATCAAATCTGTGATACCACTAACGAGGTGATTGTTTCAAACTATATAATGGCCTCTAGATTAGACATACATTGTTCTCCTGTCCAATCTCAATGAAGCCATTAGGTTGCTTCATGTAGATTTTCTCTTCCATACTTCCATGTAGAAAGGCTGTCTTCACATCCATTTACTCCAATTTCATATCATGTTTTGCCACCAATGACAACAACACCCGAATTGAAGAATAGCGTACCATTGGAGAAAACACCTCTGTGTAGTCAACTCCCTTCCTTTGTGAATATTCCTTTGCTACCAGCCTTGCCTTGTATCTTACTCCACTTTGCTCTGAAGGTAGTGATTTCTTTATGAATACCCATTTGGAGCCAATTGCATGAGCATCTTTAGGTAGATCGACCAGCTGCCATGTTTGATTCCTCCTGTGAGATTCCATCTCTTCTATCATGCCTTGCATCTATGACTCTTTATTAGGACTTTCCATGGCTTCCATAAAATTTTCTTGATCTCCATTAATAGATATAAGAGCATATGATTTAGTTTCATCCATGCCATATCTCATCAGCCTCCGAATTGTGCGTTGAGGCTTATGCAATACCACTCCCCTTGCACTGTCCTGCAAGTCTCCTGTTTGTGGCTCCTCCTGCACCTCCCTTTGAATAGCTGGTTCTCCTTGTTTCTCCTTCACCCCTAAAGAATCTTTTCTGCCCAACTCCTCCTCAACTGAAACTCCATCTCCAGCTAATGTTGATGGCCTATTCTCCACCTGTGTAGAGCACTCACTACTGTTCATCTTTGTGACTGCACTTCCAACTACAATCCCCGGTTTCTCCAAGATACTCTTTTCATCAAAAATGGCATCCCTACTAATCACTAATCTCTGTGATTGAGGATCACACAGTAGGTAACCTTTGACTCCTTGTGGATACCTGATGAAGATCTTCTTCTTTGACTTAGGATCCAGTTTACTTCTTTCAGTTGCCTCCACATGTACATAGGTTGGGCAACCAAAGACTTTCAGGTGGCCAAGCTCTACCTTCTTCCCATTCCAAGCTTCCTCTGGAAGTCCTCCATTCAACTTGAAGTGTAGGGACCTATTCACAAGAAAACATGGCAAAGTAATAGCTTCACCCCAAAATGTTTTTGGCAGTGATGACTGCAGCATCATACTCCTTGCCTTCTCCAATAGTGTTCGGACCATCCTTCCCATAACACCATTCTGCTGTGGGGTCATCCTTACTGTGTAATAGCGTTTGATCCCATTTTCCTCACAGTAACTCCTGAACTCTTTACTAGAGTAGTCCCCACCATTATTTGACCGAAGGCACTTCACATGTCTTCCTGTCTCCTTCTCTACTTCAGCCCTCCAGGCTTTGAACTGGGCAAATACTTCTGATTTTTCTCTCATCAGATACACCCATAATTTTCTAGAGAAGTCATTAATGAAGGTAACAAAATACCTTACTCCCCCCTTGGATAAAATAGGTGCTGGTCCCCATACATCCGAGTGCACCAAATCTAGCACTCCTTCACGTGGCTTGGTACAAACAGCAAATTTCACCTTATGCTATTTACCAAAAATACATGGCTCACACAGATCATTTCCATCCTTCTTCAAAGCTGGAATGTTCCCTCTTCTACTTAACTCCATGAGCCCTCGGTCACTCATATGACCCATCCGATAGTACCACAGTTTATATGTCAATTGTTCCTCCCATGTCGCTACAAGCACCTTCGCACTATCATTCACAATTGAGCATTCCATCTTGTATAGATTGTTGGTCAGTCTTCTTCCTCTCATTACCACCAAAGCCTCCTTGGTTATTCTCAAACATCCACTACCAGAATGGCAACTAAAAGCATATCCCTGCTCTTCCAAGTAGCCCAAAGAAATTAAGTTATTTTTCAACTCTGGTACATGTTTGACATTTGACAGAGTCCTTATCACTCCATCATACATCCTCACCCTAATGGTGCCAACTCCAGCCACCATACAAGGATGATCATCACCAAGGCTTACACTACCTCTATCGACTTGTCATAGGTGTAAAAACATTTCCGATGTGAGGTATAATGGTATGAGCATGCAGAATCCAAAATCCAGATATTATCCCAATCTATTGATCCATCTGATACAATCAGTACATCTCCTCCATTACCTTCTGATACATTAGCACCACTTGTGTTGACTCTTCCCTTTTCTGTCTTCTAAAGGGGACATTGCTTCTTAATATGCCCAAGCTGATGACACTTAAAGCATTTCAAGTTCTTATGGTTCCGAGACTGAGATCTGCCCTTGGATTTTCCTTAGCTCTTTCCTTTGGTCTACCTTGCCTCTCATTCACAGTAAGAATCTCCGAGTTAGGATTACCTTTGCAGATCTTTTCCCTTTGCTTATTAGATTTGAGTACACCAACAACCTCTTCATAATTCAAGGTTTCCTTCCCATATACCAAGGTTATTATGGGACCATCATACGATCCAGGGAGTGAACATAGTAGCAACAATGCCCAATCCTTCTTGTCAATTTTTACATCCAGACTCATCACCTCAGAACATACCTGATTGAACCTCTGAATATGAGCAACGAGATCTCCTCCTTCAGGCATTCTCAAGCTATACAATTACTTCTTCAACCATAGCTTGTTCGTCATGTTCTTTTCCATGTATGTGTTCTCCAGTCTTCTCCAAAGACCTTTTGCAGTAGTCTCTGAACAAATCTCAGATAAAACCTGATAAGCTAAACACATCCTGATGGTGCTAAAAGCAATCTCTTCTAACTCCCATTCTTCAACACTGATCTTTTTCGATGTTTCTTTAACCAAGACCTTGTAGATTCTTTGTTGAACCAGCAAATCTTTAATCTTTTGCTGCCACAGGGTGAAGTTCCCCTTGCCATCGTACTTTTCAAAATCTACCTTGAACCCACTTGATGCCATTACCACAATCAAGAAATCAAGAGATCTGAAAATCATACCTGAAAGAAGCTTTCCTTCCAACCCTCTGATCTTGAGATCTTCCTTCCACGAACCTCGCTCTGATACCAAATGTTGAGAATGAGGATCCAACTTTAGTCTTCATGTTGAACCCAAATGCCCAAAAGCAGCCTTGTATCCAATCAAGAACGAATGCCCTGGTCTACAAAGCAATAGCGGAAGCATACCACAGGTGGTGGATGACCCTCTGCCAGCGATTTCCTTGGAGAACACGGTAGGATACAGGTTTTCGAAGATCAATCATATCAAGATCCAAGAATGGGAGAATAAGCGAGAAGAAGAGAGAATTCTCTGGAGAAAGGGGATTTTCTTGATTCCACGTCCGAGAAGTTCAATTACATCTCACTTAAACCTCTCAAGAAGTTATAATATATATACCTTGGTCGCACGTGGCCGAGTATCCCAAACTCCCTCCAGTTGGCACCACTTAAAAAATAACTTACCCATCATTTGAGCCAGCTCTAGACACTAGAGTCAACTCGACCTTGGAACAGAGTCGACTCTAAGCATCAAAGTCGACTCATCCAGACCACGAAATTTTCTGACTATGTAACCGAGCCAACTCGACCAGACCACAAGATTTCCGGACTATATAACCGAGCCGACTCGAACCCATTCTAGTCAACTCGACTAGAACACAATCCCCTATTCTGAGCCATGCCAACTAGCAGAGTCGACTCTTACATTAGAGGAGCCGACTCTAAGACCTAGACTGACCAAAACTGAGCCTAGACACCTAGAACTCATCCCAGACTTACTCCTAGCCCTAGATACATCATGGACAACCATGATAGATCGAACCAATACAAGGACATTGACCCAACAAGCCTTGAACGCACCACCTGAGACTCAACACTCCTTCCGTTATCTTATGATATTGTCGTCCTTAAAGTAAGTTATGCATATGATGGCATACATATGAAATCTAATGATGTGCACTTAAGCTTTTTTTGTGTATTTTGATGTATTATGGTAGAAATATTAATTGCTAGAGATTAAATGATATGAACCTAAAGTGCAGAAGTTAAACTATGCTGGAATTTAAAGAGGCTGAAATAACTATATGCTGAAATTCTAGAGTAGAACTATTCTCAGGTAGTAATCAGGGATGCAGAAATTCTACAGATCAAATTAAATCTTGAAAAAATTTTGAAAAACAAATTCAAATGTATCAAATCTAGTAAAATAAGAATTAGAATTTTCTAATCTTCCTACATATAGAAATAATTAAAATAATAGATCATGTATTGGAATAGATGTGATGCAGAAAGTTAATCCTAAAGAGCATCTCTTTGTTTTCCTCTTCAAGGGTCAATCACAATGGCACCCCTACATGCCATACGAGATCCCTTCAAATGGGATGAGAGGGTCTTGCAGCCCTACTATTCTCCTATGACTGGACGACCATGGTGAAGCACCCGATCCGAGTACTTAAAGAAAAACTAAGCCCCAAATAGGCTCTGATACCAAGATGATGCGGGACTAAGATGTATGGAGGTGATTTTTTTTGTTGTTTTTATATTTTAATGAATTGACCAATTCCCAAAATCAAACTAAGAATAGATCTAGAGACTTGCATAAAGATCAGGAAACTCTAGCATGCAGAATTAGACCCTAAACAGTGATAAAGTGGGATCCAGGGATTGAGAAACCCCGGTAGGACTTAACTCTAAATCAATATCCCACTCAAGAGATTAGGGAGTGCAAAACTTTCAAAATTCTTAAGTGCCTGATGCCGAGTTCGCTCACACTTACAGATGTGGCCTGGAAGATCAAGCCCTCAACCCTGCGGATTCATCGGCTTTCCGTCAGATGGCCCTAAAGGCAAGGTAGGCCTACTCCTTTGTCCGTGGCACCGAAAGGACCTACGAGCAACCTAGAAACAAGTTAGAAAAACAAGAAGGTAAGATAGCAAAGAAATGAAGGAGAAAGAAGTTGAGGGTGGCGGTCAAGAGGGGTTCTTCTTGTTGGGCATCTAGGAGGTGCTTTCAGAGGGCATCCAAACATGGAAGGTGGGTTGGTGGCTTGTGTAGGGAGGAGATATTTAGGGCCTCACACCCCTCGATGCTCAAAAGTGAAGGCTCACTCTCTCTCAGAGTTCCAAGTCACAAAGACAAGGGATAGAAAAAAAATTTCAGAATTTTTATTGATTCAACATTCATCATTCTTCCATTATATGAGGGTTAGGGCCACATTTATAAGCTTCCAAGTCCTCATTTGAATTCAAATTGAAAAGGGGGTTACAAACTTGATTTGGGGAGTGGAATGGAGATTGTTGTCTTCATGAATTAAGGGGTGCCTAGCTTTGAAATTTGAATTTTCTTTCATGAAGCGTGGCCAACCAAGATGCTTGGCTTGATCTTGGTGATGTGGCTTGATTTGTGAAGTGGAGTGAGGATGTTGGCTGCTTGGATCAATGGGGGTTAGAGGGTGCCCATCTTGGAGTTTGAATTTAAAATTTCATCATAGACTTGGCCACCCAAGGTGTTTGACATAGCTTTGGTGATGTGGTGCGTCTCATGACATATGGAATTGGTGATGTGACATTCTCCATGACTTGGAAGATGAGTTGCAGTCCTAACTTGGCATAGAGGAGAAGTGGCTTGATCAGGCTGGACTTGTTTGCTTACTTGTGGATCCATCTTCAAATTAGCTTGAACCCATCTTCAAATTGACTTGAATTTATGAACCTACTTGGCTAATTACAGTACCTATTGATCCCAACTTGACTAAATTAACTAATTCTAGCCAAATTACAAGACTAAACCAAAATTGAAACCAACTAGATACTAAGTACATGACTCGAATGCAAACTACTTAGACTTAAATGTCTTAAGCCTTATTACAGGATCCAAAAAGACTTAGAACCCTAATCAAAAATCCATAGAGGGTTGAGAAGCCTCTGTCTAATCCTGGTGCCTGCACTAGAACCCTTGATCAAAAAAATGGGAGCAAGATGGAAGGAAGTAGATGCACTATAGAGAGGACTTGTCTCCTTCGCTCGAAAAACCCTTAAGAGGCAAAAGGATAAGTCCCTTTCAAAAGCCTGCGGCCCCCATCGCCTTGTACCGATCGAAGGCATATGCCCTTTCTCCTTCCTTGCCAACTAGAGCCTGCCATGCATTGAGATCTGCTAGAGGTGATGCTTCAGTTCGGAGGCGATCATTTTGGTTTAGGCACAACAATTATGGCTCCCTTTGAAAGGGTTGACATGGTGTCACCTTGATTGGTGCTGAAGCACAATCTCCGGGGCATCGACGCTCAAAGCATTAATAATGCAAGAGGAGTGCCCTTCCATGTCAGCATGATCATTACTCTCTTCACCCTGAGCACCGCACGTGCTCTGGGCTTGAGAGTTAGGGGCATCTGATGTAGCATTACCATTGACGTGGAACCCATGACGGCACCAGCTGGCAGCCGTGCTGGTAGAAAGTGCCACCTGGATACGGTTACCAAATGTAGATCCAGAGTCGAGCCGCCTTGGTGCCTAGAGTACACTCCTGCCTTTCGGAGTGGAGCCCCCAGCCAGGGCTGTGCTCCCACCTTTCGGGGTCGGGCTCCTGAGATAGAGCTCCTCCATCCTTCCGAGGTCGAGCCCTCGACCGACGTCAGCTCCAATCCAGGGTCAAGCTCTCGGCCCAAGTTGTGCTCCCGCCATCCGAGGTCGAGCTCCCAACCAAGATTAGCTCCCATCTAGGGTCAAACTCCCGACCGAGGTCATGCTCTCACCATCTAAGATTGAGCCCCCAGTCGAGATCAGCTCCCATCCGGGATCGAGCTCCCAGTCGAGGTCGTGCTCCCATCATCCAAGGTGGAGCCCCCAATTGAGGTCAACTCCCATCCAGGATCGAGCTCCTAGCCGAAGTCATGCTCTCGCCATCCAAGGTCAAGCCCCCGATTAAGGTCAGCTCTCATCTAGGGTCGAGCTCCCAACCGAGGTCGTGCTCCCACCATCCAGGGTCGAGCTCCCGAGATAGAGCTCCCCGCTCTTGCCAAGATCGAAGTTCCCATCAGTAGCTAAGAGGAGAGGATTAGCAAAAATTCAGACCATGGCATGAAAGCTCCCAACTACCTACAACTTCTAGGAGGTGGCGCATACCCTACCAAAGATTCAAGCTCTGCAAACATGCCACCTGCACGATCTATGCAATGCATGCTTCACCAGGCTCCAGGCCCTGTAGCGCGCCACCATGTTAATGGCCATGCAATCGGGGGCTCTAGTTCTCAAGACACTGAACCTGTGCCTCTTCCAAGAGGAGTATCCCATTAAGGTCCCAGGCCCTGCAACAGTCTGACGGTCCCTCCTAGAATAGAAATGCCCCACCATGGCTCAGGGCTCAGCGACACGGTGTCCGCACCTCTCATAAGAAACTGCACTACCAGAGGAACAAGATCTATACTACATTGGTGAAACCCCCAATAGAAGGATCTCCTTTCGAGGATTGGTCCAATAGGGGGGAGGTCGCAGACAAAAAAAAAAAACCCCAAAAGGGGTACTAGGAAAATGACATCTTGATGAAGCCTCGAACTTGGTTTGGGCCATTCCTCTCATATAAAATAGAGGAAGAGACCTCTAGAAAAGAGAGAGAGGAGATTGGTAAGATACAAAGAGCAAACTGGCAAGGAACCAGCCAAGAGAACCTCCTCGCTCTCTAATCTCCACTTCACCTTGTCTTTCCATTTCTAGAATCTTATCTTTCACCCTCTACATGGATAGGTCCCAAGCTCTCCATCACAAAGGTTCTGTTTTCCTTGATCGTCTCCACTGACTTGATCATCGGAGTATCCCTATCAAAATCTTTAGCCCGGGTCTCCTTTTTTTGTAGGTCACGCTGACTCTGGAGTTGACCGAAAAAGAGGACCAAGCATCTGAGGGAGCTTAACGTGTCCGTGACACATCAAAGCTACAGGTCATGATGATCTAGGCGGCATCAATGATCTAACTACTACTGAGGAAGGACTTTAGTGGATGGATCTTCTATGTTGTTTTTTGTATCTATTCATTATAAAATTATATCTTGTCTTTCAATGATTTCATAAACGAGATGGAAGTACCTTAGGATGTGCTTAAATTTTTGATAAGACCTTGATTCCTTAGCTTATGCAACAGCTCCGGTATTATCATAATAAAGTAGCATCGATTATTGTATAGCCAGAATGCAGAAGTGTTGACTCATGATAGCCAAGCATCGACTCAAGTATCGACTCATGTGTCGACTCAAGGCCTGAGACCAAACAAAATACAGAACATGCTGATTTTAGGATTCTGATCAAGTATCGACTCATAGACTGAAGTGTCGATACTTATAGGTTTGAAGTATCGACTCATGGACTGAAGTGTCGACACTTGCAGGTTTGAAGTGTCAACTCATGGACTGAAGTGTCAACACTTGCAAGTTTGACAGCATAGTAATGGCTAGTTTTTTGAAGTGCGGAACTTCTCCATTTGGTGTCTAACGGCATGTTTTTCCTCTCCAATGGCTATAAATGGTTTTTTAAGGGTTGGAAAGCTATTTAAATACCATCAAACATAAGAGAAAAGTTATCCTTTGAAGAAAAATTCCACATACTTTAAGGTGGACTGAAGTGTCAACACTTGCAGGTTTGAAGTGTTGACTTATGGACTGAAGTGTCAATACTTGCAGGTTTGACATTATAGTAATAGCTTCTTTTTTTAAGTGTAGAACTTCTCCATTTTGTATATAACGGCTAGTTTCTCCTCTCCAATGGCTATAAATAGTTTTTTAAGGGTTGGAAACCTATTTAAACACCACCAAACATTAGAGGGAAGTTATCCTTTGAAAAGAAATTCCATATACTTTAAGGATTCAATACTTTTAGAGTTGAGCCTTCAAGCATTCAAGTTTCAAAAAGAGCTTCCAAAGTCCACATCTTCAAGCATTTATTAAGGCTTCAATAATTTGAAGATAAGCTTCTCAACATCATTTAAGAGCTTTATCGACATATTTGCTTTTGTTTAGAAAGCTTTGTGTATTCTTACTCTTGTATTTGAATTTTTGTTGTTACTAATTTCAAGGAGATTAAAACTATTATTGAGGTTGTTGGTGAGCCTTATATAAAAACCAACTAGGTTGTTGATTAGCATTTGTGTGAAAACTAATAAGGTTGTTGATGAGCCTGTGTGAAAACTAACCTTATGTAAAAATCATCAAGGTTGTTGGTGAGCCTAAGCAACAAAACCAACAAGGGGTTTTGACTTGTGAGCCCAGAAAATAAGTTGGCTATAATCTTGTGGATTATAGTGAAATTTTCAAAGAGAACTTGGGAAGTAGATGTAGATGCTTGGAGTGCACCGAACTACTATAAATTTCTTATGTTTGTGATTACTTATTTATATTTTTGTATTTACTTCTTTATTTTTGCTGCATACTTTTATCAAGCAAACAAACATTTGCAAACACACTAGAACTTATCTTAAATATTTGCAAAAAGTTTTTAAAACCCAATTCACCCCGCCTCTTGGGTTGCTTCGCTAGGCAACACTAACTAACAACATTGTCCAAGGGTGACATCGCCAACCTACTAAGTCTATGCCTTATAGCAAAAGGCCTCCGTAGCTAGCTAAACTTATAGGTGGTCCAACTTAGGAAGTCTTGCATCAAGAGTGCCCTGTTCAACTGAAACAACACCTCTATTCAAGTCTTGTGGTTCTTCATGGCCTCCATGAACCTATGAAGCTCGAGTTCAATGATTGGGTTTAGTGATAGAATTGTAGGGAAGAGGACCCCCCCCCCCCCACACCACCACCATGGTCTTCTAGTGTGAGATTTAGGGCTCCATAAGCCTTTTGAATTTTTCGCAAGAATTTGGAGAGCGAAGGAAGTAAAGCTTGGGGTTTTGGACTTTGCTGCAAGAGTTTGGGTGCTCTATTTGTTTTAGGAATATAATGTTGCAAAGGTGCAAAAATTATTAGAGCTTTCTTTGTTTTTGATAGCATCCGAAGGTTGGAGAAGAGTTTTAGTGCTCTATTTTCAAAGCTTCATTTTCAATCAAGGAAATTTGTCATGTTAGAAATAGGGTATGCTCTAAATGCTATTTGCCTATTTAATGTAAAGAATTCTTGAGAAGTCGTGGCTATCTCTATTCTATGTAGAGGCATAAATAATATGGGGTATGTATCTTGCATTGGTCATTAAGCCATAGAATGAGTCCACAAATACTTCAAAGATTCAATCAAGTGGCTGGAGTATGTTATAGGAAGGATTGGATATTTCTAAGTACTCAAACTATGGTTATAGCTATAGGTGGGTGTAATGAGGACATTGGCAAAAAGAAGAAATTATAAACTAATGATCTTTAGTTGTAGTCCCATTTCTATTTTTCAGGTTCCCATAAAATTATGAAGCATCTCTTGAAGACCCCAATTTTATGAAGCAAATTGAAGACCCCTTCTCCAAGCCCATAGGCCGACCAAGCCTTGAAGAAATTCTCTACCATGAAAGCCTACTTGGAGACCAAATTTTAAAGACCATGTGGAAGGATGAGATAAAGCCAAGTGTTGCAAGGAAATAATGCCACATGGAATTTCTAGAATTCTCTTGTTAGGATTAGTTGTTAGGATTAGTTGCTAGAAAAACTAATCTTGTAATTAGCCACCAACTAAGCATAAGTTAGTTGGTTCCCTAATCCATGTTCTTGCCACCCAAAGGAGCTGGCCTTGGCCTATAAATAGGGACCAAGGCCCCCCCTCTTGTAAGCATGAATTGAGTTGAATGAATGAAATTTTTCTTGTTTGAGTTCTCTTCCATCTTGCCTAGTTCTCTTGAGTTCTTCCTAAGAATTTTGAGTGCTTTCTTTGATTTTCTTTGGAGTGTTAAGTTTGATCTTAAATTGGAGTGAGTGCTTTGAGTTTTGGAGTGCCATAGTTCCATTTCCAAGTTCTTCTACACAAGATCCAAATAGTCTAAGAAGAGGAGGAAGTGCTGCCCAAAAATTCCAGCAATTCTCTTCATTTCTCTTATTAATTCCTTCCTTTTTCCCTCAATTTCTTTGAATTTCGACCTCACCTTGACTCTTTGCAGGTTCTTCTTGGTGATTTGAAGACAAAGATGAAGGCTCCATGCCAAGGATCCAAGCTCCAATAGTGAATCCTAGAAGGGAGTGGAGATCTTGCCTCTAGCCTTCAATTTTTGAGTGGTGAGTGTTTCCCTTCCACTTGAGCTTAACTTCTCTTCATTGTTGGGAAAAAAACCTCTTGATCCTTAGATCTGAGGTCATTAAAGGTTGCTTAGCCTAGTTGAGGGTTTCTATGCCCTTAGATCCTCTCTTTTATTTTTTTTGAAAGGAAGCTTGCACAAGGGTGTCAGATTTTCTGCTCACCTAGTCTCTAGCTCAATTTTCTTCATCCTTTCCACCCATGAATTTGGCCATATTTGGAGCTCTAATGCTGATATATTGTTGCTAGGTAAGTAGATCACATCCCCACACACCCATTTCATCAAATTTGTCCCCCATCAGGATGGGTATCACATAAGGTTGCTAAGGTGGACAGGAACTTCATAGGGTTCCTCCTTCACCATGGTGAAATCTTACACTAATACTCATATGTGCTATCAACAAAAAAGTCTACACTTGCAATTCACTTCATAAAACACTGTCAAAGATAAAGGCATCACTAGGTACACAAGCTTGCAAGTGGTCCTTTTGATTTGAAGGACATAATATCTTGCTATATCTAAAGGTCAATAAATTTGCAATCAACCCAATGTATCGACATAATGATACCTTAGATTATGTCCTTGATAGAAAGCACGATGGTTTAATGGATCTAAATGCAAGTACAGGTCAGGCTATCCAATATGGAAACCTTTATAATAAATAATGAAGTATCCGGAAATGATCAAGCCTATGTAGACTCAATGTGGCTTGCCACCTCACCCACCAACTCAGCACAAGGCCATCTTATCTGCCATCTCAACTCTAGGCCATCTCACCTACCAGTTTAGCATAGCTAGCAAACTCCTTAGGTCCTAACATGTGGCCCCCAGTGTCATGCAAGGAAGCCCAGTATGTCCTCCTCTTGCAAGGGCAGGAAATCTTACACCATGACCCTCTGACACGAGCCATACTCATTAATATAGATGCCCTATGGAAGCTTGCCTGTCATGTAGACGAGCTCCATGCCATCTTTAGCCACTTCTCTATGGGTATGTTCTCTACAACAACGTATCGACCACCTCTCCCTACACTGCATGTCCCATAGGTACCAGGTACTCCATATACCTCGTCTCTAATTTTGTTCCCCAGACCCTCCAGGTAAGCTCTCCTCCAGAGGTTCTATCAAAAAGTTCCTTTTTCCATAAGGGCTTTCCTAAGGCAAGTATCCCTAAAGGTCCTAAGCCCTCTAAGAGACTAAATGATCCTCCCAAAGCTGCCCGAGATCTCTAAATCTCTGTCCAGGTGAAGGCTAGGACTACCTTGGCTTGCCTAAATATTGCTTACTCTCTTGAGCCTCACTAAAGACTGCCTACATCTCCTTGCCTATGTTCCACCATGACCACTTGCCACTTCCACTGCCTCACCTATGATTATCTTCACTGCCTCACTTACTTCCACTCCATCTTGTTATCACTCTATCGCTGCACCACCCACCTAGAAGCTATAGTTTCCTCTCTTTTTTATTTGCTTCCATGAAAGACTGAATTAAGCATGGGAGGGTCCATCACAAGGAACTACCCTTTTGTAACTAGAATTTTATATCTTCTTCATTTTGCAGGTTTTGAAATATCCACACCTGATGGAGAGAAACCTGAAGCCATTTGACTTAGTAGCCATCTCCAACCATATCAACAAGTCTGGAGTAAAACTATAACATAGTGGTGCTAAAAGGAGGGCAATTAGCCTAAACAACTATTAAGAATACCTGTAGTTTCTCTTTTCCTCAAGTTATCATGGTGAAAAAGAAAGTAGTGGCAAGATCTATTGTTCCTCCTTCGATAGAGGATCCAATGGTCCCGAGAGATCACCCTTAGAATCTCCCAGACTAGGGCATTGGCACACCTTCAACTATTCTCTCAATCACTACTGAGCAATTCCATCAACTCTTGTTTCAAGTTGAGTTATTTGCAATCGCAATGCAAGCTCTACAATAGCCCCCGACTTGGCCTACTCCGAAGTTTACCATGCATCAGCCTTCAGACATCCCTCCTCCAATGCGGGGGGTAGATCTAGATGATGTAACTCATCCCATGGAAGTTAAGACTCTCCTGGCAGCCCCTCAATTGGTAGGTAACCTCGAGTGGTCCCCCCATCATCACCCTTCATAATCATCGAGCCCCCAAGGGGCATTCCATGTCCATTATTCCTACCACTAGATAGGTCACCAATATAAGAATCCAGAATGTTGTTCCCCTATTTTACTTTATTCTTCTTCTTTGTCGCAAGACTCTTCGTCGAAGGGACTATTGTACCATCATCTGATAAGGCATGCCCGATGACAAAATGAGATAGATTGGAAGCTCCGCGAGATGGATGGCTATCTGGAGGCCCTTCGATGGTAGTAGATAATGCTGACTAGGGAACTGCTCTTCACCATGCATCCACCTTTTACCTGGACCATCATGGAGGAACCCATCCCTCGATACTTCAAGGCACCCTCCAAGGAGACTTACGACATCTCCATTGATCTCTATGACCACCTGGAGAGCTTTAAGGCTCTCAGGATGCTACAAGAGGTATTTGATGCCTTGATGTACAAATCCTTTTCAACCACTTTCAAAGATGCCGCCCAATCTTTGTACACCAGGCTCCCTCCGAATTCCATCAGCTCCTTTGAGGAGTTCAGCCGAAAGTTTATCACCCAGTTCTAAAGTAGCCGAAAGTTCGGGAATAACTTTAACTTCTTTTTCTCCATCCAATAAGAGGAAGAAAAGTCTCTTCAAAATCTTATAAGTCACTTTAGGGTAGCTATGTTGGAAGTTCATGGCCTAGACCAATGGTCATGATGTCAGCGTTTATGAGGGGCTTTGAGCAGGAAGCTTCTACCACTCCCTTGCTAGGAAGTTTCCTTATGATTTCTAGAGCTCTTGTCCTGCTTCGAGAAGTACATCAACACTGAAGAAGGTATGGCAACAAAGAAAAAGGAGAAGGAAGAGTGCAAGCACTCTTAGGAGAATCGCTCTCTCCCTCCTCCTTAACCCAAGAGATGGAGCGACAAAGCCAGACCTCATCTCATTCTAGGAGCCCGCACTATCAACATGAAGAGTTCACACTATTGAACACCTCTTGGAAGCAGATTCTAACGGAGATAAAGAATCAGGATATCATCCACTGGTCTGATAAGATAAGCAAGAGATCCAAGAAAGAGTTCACCAAGTATTGCTATTTCTATCAAGAGTACAGACACGACACCGAAGACTGCCTCGTCTTGAAGAAGGAGATCAAAGCTTTGGTTTGTTGAGGCTATCTATGAACTTATGTCATCCAACCCAAAGGTGCAAAAGCTTTTGGTCACCAGCCCCAGCTCGCCATTGAGCCCCTTATGGACAATCTTCCAACTGGTAGCTTAGTGAACACCATCATTGGAGGATTCCCTAAGGGAGCATCCTCGCCAATGGGAGGAGTCCATGCTTGCATAGTTTCCGAGTCCCCTTGACCCAAGTAATGCAAGCAGGAAGATGTTATATAGTCTTCTTCGACTTCGATGCAGATGGCATCCAAACCTCCCATGATGCTGTTATTATAGTTTCCCTCACTGTTAGTGAAAAATGTGGTCGAGCTAGAGACATAGGGCCCATGATAATGAAAGCCAGACCATCAGCCCGATCGCTAGCATGGGCCATAGATTGTACATCGAACTAGGTCATAAAATAACCAGAACTACTACAAACATGCAATCACCGCTAGGACATTACCATGCCGATCGCTTGGGGAGCATTCAGCCACATGCCATCAAAAGGTACTGGTAGAGGCCAACTCCTATGCTTAAAGGTATCAGTGAACCTTGTTGACCACTCAGAAAGTGTTCAGCCAGCATTCAACCACGTGCCCTCGAGTGGATATCAGTAGAGGCCAACTCCTATGTCCAAAAATATCAGTGAGCCCCACCAACTACTCAGGGATGTTTGGCCAGCATTCAACCACAAGCCATTGTGCATATATCGGCAAAGGTCAATTCCTATGTCCAAAGATATTAATGAGCCTCGTCGACTACTAAGAAAGCATTCGGCTAGCATTCAGTCATAAACCCTTGAGCGGGTATGGGTAGAGGCCAACTCCTATATCCAAAGGCATTAGCGAGCCTTGCCAACTACTCAGGGAGCATTCGACCAACATTCAGTTATAAGTCCTCAATAGGTACCAATAGAGGCCAACTTCTATGCCCAAAGATATTAGTGATCATTTTTGATTGCTCAAGGAGTATTCGACTAGCATTTAACCATGAGCCCTCAAGTAGGTATCGATAGAGGCCAACTTCTATGTCCAAAGATATCAATGAGCCTCACTGATTGCTTAGGAAGCATTCAGCCATAAGCTCCCAGGCCCTAAGTGCTCTGTGAGCACTCCAAATAGCAAGACTTTATTGATGCACCTATCTCAAGTCCTGAAGAAGTGATACCCAAACATTCACTGCTGCAGCCTCCACTATGTGGCCAATCCTTTGTCACATCCCAAAACTTTAATCATCACCAGATCTAGATGAATGAGGAAGGTGTGCCTTGATCCCTTATAGTTTGGCCGATCATTTAATGAGGCATGTAATATACTAAACTAGTAACAATAATGCATTTAAAGGGATAAGATGCCACTTGTAGATAGGAAAGCTCCATGCAACACGTGGGGAACCCTGTTGCCATCTACCAGATCTGATGGGATCTCAGTTAGGACCAAATTCCTCCTTAAGTCTCTATCTATAAAGAGGACTTCATGCAAGTCTCTAAGGTATGCAAGCCTTTCCTGCCTACACTCCCCAACTATGGGTACTGACACTAACTTAAGTATTAAAGTGTCATCACTGGGAACCCCCGACAAGGCTTTCTTATGAGTACCATTTCTCAAAACCTAACTGACATTGTTGATGGGGACATCAGCCTGCCCGAATCTCGAAGCAGCACAAATTTTGGAGCAGCAAATAAATTTGAAGAATAAATTTAGGATTTATCTTTTATTTGAAATTTAAATTAGAATTTTGTTGGTTAGGATTGAGATATGGATAGGCTTATCTTATCCTATCTTGTATTTAAATTTGAGTTATCCCTATCCTGTATTCAAATTCAAATGAGGGTTATGGAGCTTATAAATAACCCCTCATTCCTATTGTAAAAGGGATAGAAGAAATTGAATTTTTGGGATTTGGTTTGTCAGTTGGTTTGGCAGTTGTTGTTCAAGGCTATGGCCCATTATGTCTTCACCTGCGGGTGTTGATGTTGTCTTTGTCCTTCGGGACATCGTAGGGGCGTGATGCCCTAGTTATCCCCCCATCTTCGTTTTCCTCCACGTTCTTTGAAATCCCCCTCATGGCTCCAGGATGACCTGGGTGGCAGGTGAAATACCCTAGGCTCCGCTTGTAGTGAGATGGGTGGTAGGTGAGATACCCTAGACTGCATGTAGTGAGGTGGGTGGCAGGTATAATACCCTAGAGGTGTGAAGTCTCTCTATGAGAATGGGTTTCAGGGTTCGTGGTAGTCCATCCTCGTTATCCTCCATCCCTATTTTTTCCTTCGTCACCACCATAAAGAAATCAGAAAATAGAAAAAAAAATAGGATACCCTAATCTTCGGTGACTTCTTAGCTCGCCGACGATCCTATCCCTATCCCGTGCCCCATCAATTGTCCACTCCAGTATCCCCAACTCTCCCTCTGGTGTGATGCGGCATGAAAATGCTTTCTATTGAGGATGAGTTAAAAGTTGAGCAATGAAAACCTAAACATATGAACTAGCTTTCAATCTAAGGGACTCAAGCAAGACCTAGAGAAAGATTTGGTAATTCTTAAACATATACCACAATAATAGCCAGATTGTCCTAAAATAAGATTAAATCTAAGGCTAAAGGATTAAGAACCTAGAGGTTAACCTTCAATAGATCAGAAATGAAGAGATGGGGAAGATTTGTTACCAATGATAAGCTCTCTTTTTGAAGTGATAGACCCATAATAACATTCGAATAAACCAATCCTGGATGAGAAGATGATCGTTCCGAGAAAATACGCCCCATCCATTCGTGCTCCTTTGGCAAGACAACGAGCTCTTGAACTCC
This sequence comes from Areca catechu, assembly GCA_021397845.1. Lineage (NCBI taxonomy): Eukaryota > Viridiplantae > Streptophyta > Magnoliopsida > Arecales > Arecaceae > Areca > Areca catechu. The sequence goes on from CM038048.1 coordinate 24,849,926, forward strand.
AGATTAAAGAGAACCCTGCAAGGAAAGGATTAGAAATGGAATATTTGAAAATATCAAAACACAAAGGAAAAGAGGAGATCATAAGAATTGTTCTTCTTATGGAGGCTCGGGAAACCCTTGTCGGGAAAGATGGGATCCATGGAAGGATGTCTCCTTGATGTCTTCTTCTTGGAAATGGAATTGACACTTGAAACTAGATGGAAGTTGTACGTCCAAAGAAGAAATGCTTCTCAAACTTCAAACTAGAACTTTATCTAAAGCTATAAGAGAACATCACAAACACTCAAATAATGGCAAGACAAAGACCTTCTTCTTCATTTCATTTTTTTCCAAAAAAAACCAACTCCATACAATGGGGTGTTGGATCTCCTTTTATAAGCTACCAAGCCCTTTGTTTAAAATTTAAAAGAGAGGAGAGATACATGGGATGGTTGAGAGATACATGGGATAGTTGAGAGATACATGGGATAGTTGAGAGATACATGGGATGGTTGGAGAGATATGAGGGGAAGTGGTTACATGAGGTGGAGGTTTAGTTTGGCCATCCAAATTTGAATTTGACTCCTTCTTGGTCGCCCACTTCAATGGGTGAGGTGGCACATGTGGTGGAAATCCCATTAGGTGGTGTTGCTTGATGATGTGGATGATGATGTGGCACCCTCTAAGCTTGGTGAAGTGGCATGATGATGTAGTAATCCCAAGAGAAGTTGAGAGGTAGTTGCTTGGTAGTCTTTTGATGGTAGTTGATTGTTAGTTGCTCTGGTAGTTGACTGGTAGTTGTCCTGGTAGTTGTCTTGCTAGTATTATTCTAACAAGATAAAATTGTTCTGCAAGTCGGGGTTGGATGTGCTGCATCAGGAGTCGATCCATAGTGAGTGAAGACCGTTGTCGGTGTCCGCACCAAATCTCCCAGGGTGACGAGAATTCGACCCTATCGAATATGGTCCAATCTGGCTTTGATATTGTTCAAATAAATCCGGGTCCATTTGTTGCAGGTCCTCTTCAGTGATCCAAGAGTTGTCAGATTCAGGTCGCCCTTGCCAACGGACCAAATAATGATAGTAGTCCTTGTTCATGGTGGTGACAATCTTATCATCCAGAATCTATTCAATTTTCTCTCGTTTCTTTGGAAAGGTGGTTTGTGGACACTCTGGGACAAGTTCGCTCTCAAAAATAGGGTTAGGCCCAAAAGGCTCACTAGGTATCATCATTGGTTCCTTATATTCTATTAAGTCTGAAACATTGAAGGTTGGATTGATACCTAGGTTAGAAGGTAAATCCAATACATAAGCATTAGAGCTAATCTTCTTTATGACCTTGAATGGACCTGTGCCACGGGCATGTAATTTCTTTAAAGTCCCTGATGGGAATCTTTCAGGTTTGAGTTTAATCATTACATGATCCCCCTCATAGAATTCCTTGACTCTCTTTCATGAATTAGCCTTATGTTTATAGGATTCATTGCTCAAGTGAATTTTCTTGTTTATTTCATGATGTAAATCCTTAATATGCTGTGCATAGGATTCAGCAGACTCAGAAACTCGTGCATTTATGGGTAGTGGGATCAGATCTAAAGGCTTCCTAGGTTTGTAACCATGGACTATTTCAAATGGACTTTTGCCCGTAGATCGACTGACCGAACTGTTATAAGTGAACTCAGCACGAGGCAATAATAAATCCCAGTTTCCTAGACTATCTCCCATTAGACATCTCAACAAATTCTCTAGACTTCTATTCACAACTTCGGTCTGTCCATCAGTCTAGGGGTGGTAGGTAGTTGAAAATTTCAGTCTGGTTCCTAATAGGTGCCAAAGGGTTTTCCAGAAGTAACTTGAAAAACGGACATCCCTATCAGAAACAATGGTTTTTGGTAGCCCGTGTAGCCTGACTACTTGATCAAGAAAGAGCTTGGCTACCCTAGAGGCATCAGAAGTTTGGGAGCAGGGTAGGAAATGGGCCATCTTCGAAAACCGGTCGACCACTACAATGATTGAATCATGTTTTCTAATGGTCTTGGGTAACCCTAAAACAAAGTCCATGCTAAGATCCTGCCATGGACACTCAGGTACAGGTAAAGGAGTGTATAACCCAGTATTCTGTTTCTGCTATTTTGCAACAGCACATGTCCTACATCGGGCTACAAGGTTTGCTACCTGTCTCTTAAGGCCTGGCCAGTAGAATCGTTCCTCAACAGCTAAGATAGTCTTGTTTCGCCCAAAATGGCTAGCCAAACCTCCAGCATGTGTCTCCCAAACTAGAAAATCCCTTAAGGAGGTTCTTGGAACACAGAGCCTGTTTTCTCTAAAAAGATAACCATCTAGAAGGGTATAGTCACTATGATTGCTAGATGGTCCTAGATGTAAAGCCTGATAGATCTCTCCAAAATCCGGACAGGTTCCGTATTCCTCCTTAAGTCTCTCAAAACCTATGACTTTGGTGCTGACTGAATTTAAGAGCAACGCTCTACGACTTAAGGCATCAGCAACCCTATTCTCAGTTCCCGCAAGGTGCTTTAGGCCGAAGATATAGGCTTGGATGAACTCTACCCACTTGGCATGCCTAGGGTTCAACTTTTTATGGGAGCTAAGAAACCTAAGGGCTTCATGATCCCAGAATAAGACAAACTCTTGTGGTAGCAAATAGTGTCTCCAGTACCTCAAAGCCTGAACTACTGCATATAACTCCTTGTCATAGGTTGAGTATTTCATCCTAGCCTCATTCAGCTTTTCACTAAAAAATGCCACTGGATGACTTTCTTGACTTAAGACTTCTCCAATTCCTACTTCAGAGGCATCATAAGCTACCTCAAAAATCTTAGAAAAATCGGGTAATCTTAAGATCGGTGCTTGTGTCATCCTGTCCTTAATGTTTAGGAAGGCCTTATTAGCAGCTTTTGTCCATTCAAAATTGCCTTTCTTAATGCAATCCGTAATAGGAGCAACTATGGTGCTAAACCCTCTAATGAATCTTCTGTAAAATGTAGCGAGGCCATGAAAACTTCTTACTTCATGAATATTATTGGGTGTTGGCTAGTCTATAATTGCTCTAATCTTCTCAGGGTCAGCAGATACTCCTTTAGGGGTTACGACAAATCCTAGAAAGATAACTCTAGTAGTCACAAAATCACATTTCTTCAAATTGGCATAGAGATTATCCTTCCTAAGTGCCAAATATACTTGCTTTAGATGGTTCAAATGATCATCTCTAGTCCTACTATAGATAAGGATGTCGTCAAAATACACAACGACAAACTTTCCGATAAAGGATCGTAGGACCTGATTCATGATTCTCATAAAGGTGCTAGGGGCGTTTGATAGTCCAAAAGGCATGACTACCCATTCAAATAACCCATCCTTAGTCTTAAATGTAGTCTTCCATTCATCCTCTAGTCTAATCCTAACTTGGTGATAGCCGCTCTTCAGGTCAATCTTAGAAAATATCGTCGCACCGGCCATCATATCTAGCATATCATCCAATCTGGGGATGGGAAACCTATATTTCACTGTAATTTTATTTATGGCATAACTATCGACACACATCCTCCACGTGCCATCTTTTTTAGGGGTGAGTAAGGCTGGGACTGCGCATGGGCTTAAACTCTCCCTAATGAATCCTTTTCTAAGAAGTTCTCCTACTTGTCGTTGCAATTCTTGATGTTCGGTAGGGTTCATTCTATAATGGAGAAGGTTAGGTAAGGTCACTCCAGGGACTAAGTCTATTGCATGTTGGATGTCCCTAAGGGGTGGGAGTTGGTCGGGTAACTCATCGGGGAAAACATCCTTAAACTCATCTAGCACTTCAACGACTTCCTGAGGTTGTTCTTTTGGGGAGGGCTCTTGATGTTCCTTAGTTGTCAAAACCCAATAGGTGAACCATTGCTAATCTCTTGCTCCAATTCTTTAGTAGTGATCACGTTTACCCCTTGTGTCTTATCTCTCAATTGGCTAGATCCTCTTTTAATAGGGTCCTTAGGTGGAGAAGAATGGATTACAATCTTCTTCCCATTATGAGTAAACGAGCATGAATTAGAGCGACCATAGAGTATAACGTCATGATCGTATAACCATGGTCATCCTAAAATGATACTACTAACTCCCATTGGAAGAACATCGTACCAAACTTTCTCTTGGTAAGACTGGAACTGGATGGTAACTATGCACCTAGACTTGATGGGAATAGAGGTTGAGTCTATCCAGGATTCCTTATATGGATTAGGATGGGGTACAGTGGACAATCCTAGGTTTTTGACTGTGTTGGTGGATATGGCATTGACACAGCTACCACTATCTAAGATGACCTTGCATACCTTTTCGCCTATCTTGATGAAAGTCTGTAGGATACTAGTCCTACGCCAGTCTTCTTGGTTTTTGGTTTGGGTGAGGATACACCTAACCACTCCTAAAAGATCATGATCTACCAGGGCTTCATCACCTTCATATTCTTTAGCCAAATTCTTATCCGCCTGGTATATTTCTTCTTCACACTCATCTTGGGGTTCTATGGCTTCCTCTTCTACTTCCCCTATGTGTAAGGATCGATTTGGACAGTTGCTAGCATAGTGACCTACCTTCTGACATTTGAAACATGCATTCGGATTTCTTTGGACTTCAGGTGATTTCCCTTTATCATCTCTTCGGGTCACAGGTGCATTAGGATTGGGTCGGTTGAATCTAGACTAACTGGGTCCTATCTGCTGATTAGGTACACTAATCCTAGGGGCGTTGGGTCTATGATAAACTGGACTCCTGTGAAATCTCTCAGCATCTCTAGCTATCTGATAGGCCAGTTCTAGATCATGGACTTCCCTCATGAATAATTCCTTCTGGATTTCTTCCCTCAGTCCGGCTCTAAATCTAGACAGGGTTACCGACTCAGATTCATCAACATTGCACCTCATTACAAACTCATCAAATTTGGCAATGTACTCTACGACACTCCTATTTCCTTGAGTAAGTCTTTGTCATTGATCTAAGAGTCTTTGGTGGTAGGACATAGAAAGGTATTTTTCCCTAAGCCTAAGTTTCATCGCTCTCCAGGTTACTATAGGCACATCACCTCTTTGCCTAGCTAATCGCTCAACATTTCCCCAATAGAGCCTAGCTTGTCTTACCAACTTTAGTTTCGCAAACTTACATTTTCTTTCCTCAGTCACGTCATACCAGTCAAAGTACTGGTCCATCTCTCCTTCCCAATCAATGTAAATTCTGGGATCTAAGATTCCATCAAATGTGGGTGCTTCCAACCTAACATTTTTTATGGCTCGATCATCTTGGTCGAACTAAATTGGAGTGGGTCTCCTGACATTTGGTTCATAAGTGGGCTCAAGATAGAGTCTCCTTGGATTGGGTTCATGTGCTTGCTCATGATTAGGCCCCCTAGGATTTGGTTCACAGAAATGGTCTTGCTGAGGTCTCCTAGGGTTGGGCTCATGGAAATGGTTTTGGCATGGAACCCTTCTAGGGTTGACTGGTGTTTCAAACTCAGGTTCAAGATCAGGTTCGGGTTCATTCTGGACTTCATGGTTTCCTCCAGGAGTTCTACATTCTAATTGATCCAACCTAGTCATGATGTGGGCTAACTGATCATTCATGCTCTGGTTGGTCTGGGCCACGTTCTGGTTGGTTTGGGCCAATTGCTCAGTCAAATTTTTGTTTAGTTGGGCCACTTGATCATTCAAGGCTTTAATCAGATTTCCAAGATTTTGGTCCATGGCTACACTTGACTGGGCTTGGGCTGGTGAATATGAGTCCCTGCTCTAGTTGTCATGCATGCAAGTGGACTCGAACTCGGGCTAAGGTTTTCTAGACCTGTTAGCTCAAATAAACTAGGTTGGCTAGGTACAATCAAACCAACAACTACTCTTTTCCACTGGCCAGTCAGGAGGTGGGTCTGTGAGAGGTTTCCCCAGCTCTCGCTGGGACCTAATTAAAAACCACAATAACCGCTTAGGCTTAACCACTTAACCTCAATCCTTGACACCAGCTTCAAATAATAGGTAAAGAATTGGTTGTACAAGCTTGTCCCAATTGACTTGAACTAGTCCTAGAGTCCCAAACTAGTCGCCTAATCAAGGTGGCAAACTAGATTGTAGTAACTCTACACTTGGCCTGGTGTCGGAACAAGGGGAGTGTGAGATCCCTTCTTTGGCCTACCTAGGTCCGGTGGAATTGGCCCGGTAGACGGATCAGCACCCAAGCCCTTAGTTCCAATCCTAGTCACCAAGTAATAGGGCACACACAAGACTAGTTGACACAATGACTTGACACTAACCAGGACTCGTCCAATTGATGTCCCAAACCCACTAGGGCAAATAAGGTTCTACTCAATTTTAATTAGGGGATTAGGTTCGATGCACAATGAGGGTTGTTATTCTTGGGCTAAGGACAGGTGATCAATCCTGCCCCCATGTCATATTGGTGCCCTTAATTGAGTTAAGATGAATGCACACAACCATGCTGAAAATTAACTCTACTGGAATTTTAGACAGAACAGTACTAAATCACAGCTCAAAAATTCTACAGTTAACTAAAAATTTTAGAAAAATTATTTAAACTTCTATCAATTATAATGGATCTAACAAAATAAGAATCACTAAATTCTAAGTTCTATGCTGAGAAAAACAATTCATTTATCAGACCATATATGTACAGATTCAGAAAATTCCAGCAAGTAAGATAATTGAGAAATTAATCTATGCTAACAATGGTAATGACCAAGATAGGACAACCTTACACTATAAGGATTTTCCCTTATAGTAGGACAACCTGATTTTACCTTGGTATTTAACATGCAATTATGCAAACACTTAACAGGTTATGCAAGATATTAAAACTCTATGTGCATAATTCCAGCAAACAATGAATTTCAGCATCTATGCAAATCCTACCCTAATCCAACCATTCTCTGATACCAAAATGATGCGGCATGAAAATGCTTTCTATTGAGGATGAGTTAAAAGTTGAGCAATGAAAACCTAAACACATGAACTAGCTTTCAATCTAAGAGACTCAAGCAAGACCTAGGGAAAGATTTGGTAATTCTTAAACATATGCCATAATAATAGCCAGATTATCCTAAAAGAAGATTAAATCTAAGGCTAAAGGATTAAGAACCTCGAGGTTAACCTTCAATAGATCAGAAATGAAGAGATGAGGAAGATTTGTTACTAATGATGAGCTCTCTTTTTGAAGTGATAGACCTGTAATAACATTCGAATAAACCAATCCTGGATGAGAAGATGATCGTTCCGAAAAAATACGCCCCATCCATTTGTGCTCCTTTGGCAAGAGGACGAGCTCTTGAACTCTGGATTAAAGAGAACCCTACAAGGAAAGGATTAGAAATGGAATATTTGAAAAGATCAAAACACAAAGGAAAAGAGGAGATCATAAGAATTGTTCTTCTTATGGAGGCTCGGGAAACTCTTGTTGGGGAAGATGGGATCCATGGAAGGATGTCTCCTTGATGTCTCCTTGATGTCTTCTTCTTAGAAATGGAATTGACACTTGAAACTAGATGGAAGTTGTACGCCCAAAGAAGAAATGCTTCTCAAACTTCAAACTAGAACTTTATCTAAAGCTATAAGAGAACATCACAAACACTCAAATAATGGCAAGACAAAGACCTTCTTCTTCATTTCATTTTTTTCCAAAAAAAACCAACTCCATACAATGGGACGTTGGATCTCCTTTTATAAGCTACCAAGCCCTTTGTTTAAAATTTAAAAGAGAGGAGAGATACATGGGATGGTTGAGAGATACATGGGATAGTTGAGAGATACATGGGATGGTTGGAGAGATATGGGGGGAAGTGGTTACATGAGGTGGAGGTTTTGTTTGGCCACCCAAATTTGAATTTGACTCCTTCTTGGTCGCCCACTTCAATGGGTGAGATGGCACATGTGGTGGCAATCCCATTAGGTGGTGTTGCTTGATGATGTGGATGATGATGTGGCACCCTCTAAGCTTGGTGAAGTGGCATGATGATGTAGTAATCCCAAGAGAAGTTGAGTGGTAGTTGCTTGGTAGTCTTTTGATGGTAGTTGATTGTTAGTTGCTCTGGTAGTTGACTGGTAGTTGTCCTGATAGTTGTCTTGCTTGTATTATTCTAACAAGATAAAATTGTTTTGCAAGTCGGGGTTGGATGTGCTGCATCAGGAGTCGATCCATAGTGAGTGAAGACCGTTGTCGGTGTCCGCACTATGGTACTTGATGAATTTTGGTACCAACAGATTAGAGAAAGGGTCTAAATATTCATAGAGAGTGTAACTTACAAGATAGAAAAGCTATGCTATCCAAGAAGACCACCTCCTGCCACACCAACATCGTGGCCTCTTGATCGATGGAAAAGGTGATAGAGAGCCAGATGAATGATCCACCTTGCCTTATGCTAGCAGGAGTTTCATCATCACTATAAGAAGCAGTGGTGGGTCTGGACCAATTCAACTCACTTGTTGTGCAGGTCCAGAACCTAGTGGTGGCTTGTCAAGCTATCTAGGCCACCCCTACACTACCTCCAATGACTCCACTCCCACCGACAATGCCATGCATAGCCTCTCAACCTCTAGTGCTGCCCACATTAGCATTGCTTCTAGTGATACAACGTCTCATAGTTAGGGCCATGTCTCCACCACCATAGCAATCATATGTCCCTTTGAAGGGTCTTGGAGGGACCACTTGCCTTTGTCACTGCCACCCTAGAAGTCTGAAGATAAGGAGACAAAGCCCTAAGAATCCTCGATCGAAGCACGACTCTACTTTGGACCACCGATCTTTGCAGTGGTTAGAGGCCTCAGCCGATCGAAAGTTTGAGATCGATCAAAGACTTAAAGAGATGGATCAACATATTAAGGCAATTTACAATCTCTCTTCAACACCAAAAGATTAGGTCAGTAATTAGCTACCGTTTGATGACAAGATTATGCAGGTGCCACTTCCACGGCATTTCAAAATTCCATAACTGGAGAACTATGATAGGACTATTGATCTTGATGATCATCTTGCAAGTTTTCGAGCGATAATGCTCCTTCATGGAGCTCCTAATCTCATTCTCTATCGAGCCTTCCCCTTTACTTTGAAGGGGGTGGCTTGATACTAGTATATGAGCTTAAAACTAAGATTGATATACTCCTTTAAATAGCCAAGCCAGGTATTCACTGATCATTTTGTTAGCAATCAGAGGCCACAATATTTGTTGCCCAGAAATGGAGCCCAAGAGGGGGGATGAATTGGGTCTTTTAAAAATTTAAAGCAATAATGTGCAAGCCTTGTAGTGTTTGTGAGTTATGAAATTGATGCACTAAATTATATGCAATGGAAAGCAATAAATAGAGTGCAATAAGTAAAGACGAAGAGATAGAAGAGACAATCACACATAAACACAAAGTTTATAGTGGTTCGGTGCAAACCTAGCACCTACATCCACTCTCCAAGCCATCCTTGAAAATTTCACTATAATCTCTCCAAGATTACAGCTGACTTGTTTTTCCAAAGGCTCACAAGTCAAAACCTATGTTGGTTTTATCACCTAGGCTCACCAACAAACCTTTACACTTGTTTTGTCTTCGGGCTCACAAGTTAACTCTAGTTGGTTTTATGGCTTACCAACAAACCACAACAACCTTCTTTCAAGACACCCTTGAAAGCAAGGTCAAATCAAAGGAGAATTTCAGATATACAATTTAAAATAAATAAGGCAAACTCTCTTCAAGAGTAGAATGTAAGCTTTGAGGCTCTAATTGATGCTTCTCTTATCTTCTTCTCCTTGGAATATTCTTTAAGCTCTTCTTTTGGAATGTTGAAATGATAGGCTTATAGGCTTTTTCAGGGAATCACTCTTTAAATGGCTCTTTGAAGTGAAGTTCTTGAAAAAATCTTGGCTTTTTGGCTTTCAATGGACTTCAATACCTCAAGAATGAAGTTGGTGAAGCTTAAATACCAAGAAAAACTTCTAAAAAATGGTTTGTGACCATTTGAGCATCGAATCTAGCCATTAGGAGCTTGAAAAGATATTTCTGCAAGTCAGAAAAATAGATCCGTTAGGGCTGTCAGAACTCGAGTGTCGACACTTGGTTTGTCAGGTGTCGACACTTGACTTCCAGGTGTCGACACTTGAACTTTCAAGTGTCGATACTTCATTCACAGGTGTCGACACTTGACACAAAAACACTCCAAAGGTCATGTTCTGGATTTTTAAAAAGTCTCAGGCCTTGAGTCGACACTTAGAGACTTAAGTGTCGATACTTGAGTTTCAGGTGTCGACACTTCAATTCTGGGTGTCGATACTTGGTGTGCCAAGAAGTTTTTCTGCATGCCAAGAGCTGAAGTGTCAACACTTGACTTCCCAGGTGTCGACACTTGGTTCTGAAAAATTCACAATTGAGTGCAAATTAAGCCAAAAATACAAATGTTGAATATAAGACATAAAACCAATGTAAATTAATAAATAAATGAACTCTTTTAAGCCCTTTTTGCATGGAAAAGACTCCTCAAATCATGAAAAATGCTTCGTGCCACAGCGTGCCACGATACTTCAATTTTAAGAATTTGAGATGCTTGCTTCCTGAAATCTCATAACTAGAAATAAACATTAGTACATAATATGTACTCAACGTTTTATTATTCATCAAAATCACTAGGTGGAGCCAACAATCTCCCCCTTTTTGATGATGACAAAACCTTGAGTATCTCAACATTTAATTTCAAATTTTAGATTTGATAAGTGAAGAATGTGATTTCATGCTAATATGTCCACAACTTGCATAGTTAAGAAGGATGAATCTTCCCCTTAGTTAGACAATTCTAATCAGAACAAGCAGAATATAGGTATCAGATCTATACAATATTTGTATCAGATCAAATTTGAAATTCATAAAAAATAAAGATTCTACTCTCCTTTTTTGTCAATCATTAGAAAAAGGGAGTAAACTCCCCCTCAAAACGAGCATGTAGACAAAAAGTAATAGAGTATCAGAGTTGAATCAAGAGTTAACAGGTATCAGAGCCAAAATGTATATCTATGAAGTAAATGTAAACAATCAAGCTGTCAAAAGCAATCCTAGTGATTCATAAATTGTAAACATCAAACTGGAATATATATATATCTGTCAAGTAGTGTTTTCAGTACAAAATTTACTGACTCATCAGCAAAACTGAAATCAACAAAATATATCAAGAGTCATAAATCATAAGTAACATGAGTCATAAAGAGTATACAACACAATAAACATCTGTGAGGCTAATCCTCATCATATGGGATCTCAAAAGATATAGGACATGTGATCCTAGACCTATGGGCTAGACCACTAGGAGTCTTCAAAATACCACGACTCCGAGTCCTAGTAGAAGGTCCAAAATGGGGTACAATCCTAGAAGCTCTAGTAGAGGGAGGGGGAAGAGTCTCAGTAGGAGTGACAAAGACTGGTCAGTGGAGACAGGCGTGCCAGTTGCATCAGTGGGTGGAATAATAGGAGCCTGTGGCTCTCGGCTGACTACCTCATATCCATCTGCGTCATCACCACTGTCACTGTCGTCATCAATAACATCAGTATCTCAGTCCTCAGTCCCATCAGCACGGTCACCACTAACAATAGTGTCATCATGTCCATCCTGGTGGTCATCGGCATCATCATCATCATCACCAGCATCAGGAGGTGGAGCTGCAGGTGCTGCTAGAGGTAGAAGGGATCTCAGTAAGTCCTCAATACGAGCAAATCCCTCCTCCATAGTCTGACGAATCTCAGCATGCTCCGTGGTAGTGTGTGCTCGAAAACTCTCAAACTCGATGTGTAACTGGGTCATGCATACACCCAGTCCAATCATCTCACTCCAAAGATCAGTGAACTACTGTCTCACATGCTCCCCAAAGGATAAGTCCATAGAAGGTGGAGGAGGACCCGAAGATGTAGCTATCGAGGTCATCGGCTCTGCCTCTGATGCACGAGCAGCCTGAGGAGGTGAAGTGACTGGCCCTGATGGCCCTGCCTCTACCTCTCGAATCTCGTCCTCCTCATCTGGCTCTTGGCCAGACTCTCTCCGAACCCACTGACCTACGACTAATCGGTATCCCATGCGGTATAGTGACCTCTCATCGTATACATCCGTATGCAAAATCTCCTTGGAGATCTCCCCCTCCAATGATACTCCACAAGCTCTAAATAATCTGGTCAATGCCATACCGTAGGGTAAACAATGTCATCTCTGAGTCGCAGCGTCTCGCATCTGGACTAGTATCAAGGATGGTAAACCAACCTGAGTCCTCTGAGTCAGACATACCATAAGCATCATCTCTCTCTCGGTGATGAAGTCGAAGAGCCCAGTCTTCGGAAGTAATATCCGAGCTATGATATGGTGCAGAAGGCGCATCTCCACTGAAAGCTGGTTCGCGGTGACCACCCTCACTCCGCGAACATCCTCATGCTCAAGGATGCATCTAAAAGTAGCCTCTCTATTCTCCATAGAGAAAATACTGATGCCATGATGAGCAATCTGCCATACTCTGCTCAGAAGCTCCTCAGTCAAAGATATCTTTACTCCCCTGACCGAAGTCCTCCACAGTAATCGGCGGTAGTCCATAGCACCATAAAACTCACGTACTAGGTGGGGGTAATACCTCTCTTGCATGTTGTAGAAGGGTACCAGACCTGCATCAGTGAGTGTCCGCCAGATCTGGAAATGCTGTCGGTTGAAGAACTCGAGGTCAATCCGACGTCCTGAAGCTACAGCCTTCCCTGCCATCCTCTCTGCAGGGAAACTTGGGGCAGCTGAACTATCGACCTTCTCTGTATCATGTCTAGCCTTGGTCCTTCTCTCTGATCCTGACTAGGTCTCCTAACAGCTAATCTCTTTCTTGGACCCATCACAATCAAACTGAACAAGAATGGAAGAAGATAAATAACCTAGGAAAGTAAAGGTTTTAATCAGGTTAAGATCTTAGGCTAAAGGAGGCTATGTCTTCCTAAAAGAGGAATACAGGTTTTCAAGAGAAGCTAGAATAGGTTTTGAAAACTGGGATTAACCAAATTTGAGTTGTAAAATACAAGAAATCGGGGGTGAAATACTTTTGAGAAAAGAAATCGGGGGTAAAATCATAAGAAATTGGGGGTAAAATACCTTTAAATACAAGAAATCGAGGGTCATAAGGACATTTTAGGGTTATAAAACTAATCCCAATATATGTAAAATGTATATATAAAATATTCAGGTTGCGAAAAATACATTTTATAAGGCTAGTAAATTAGGTTTAAATGAATATGTGGGATTTGAGTAAAAACAAATTAGGGTTTTAGATTAAACACCAAAGTAGTGAAAATGAGGGTAAAATGTTGTGAAAGCATCACATATATTCTTTTCAAAATAATAGAAATACAATAAATAGTTTAGAAAATCGGATTTTAGATGAAAACCACAATTATTTCGGCCAAAAATCAATCAAACAGTGATTTTCTGAAAAAATGGATGGAGTAAGTGGGAAATCGGCCAAAAATTTGTGAGAAAACCAAGAGGAATACATTCAAGCATGATTCCTCCTAAATGGAATCTTCCAAACGATTAAAAAATGTCGAAAAATCTTATCAAAATCCATTGAAAATGGATGGGAGACTCTATACCTAGGTTACACGGTTCCAGAATAGCAAAAATGAGAAGGGAAATACCTGATTTCAGTTGGGGCAAATGGGAAATGAGTTGATTTGGATGGAGTGGAGCTTGGGGGACTACTAGAGCTCAAGAGAAAATGAGGGAAATCAAAATACAAAACCCTCGGTCCGCCCTAAAAAGGCAGAAATTTTTTGCGAGTGTCGACACTTGGGATTTCTCAAGTGTCGACACTTGGTCAAGTGTTAACACTTTGCAAAATCCAAGTGTCGACACTTGGCCAAGAAAATTTCCAAAAAAATCTATAAAATCTTCAAAAATATCAAGGATGTTTTTGAAAGCTTTTGGGACTAAACACAAGTGATTTTTTAAGTAAAATAACTTGGGTAAGATGAAATTTGAGAGAGTTCTAGGAGAATGGGTCAATGATACCTAACTCTCTTCTAATCAGACAAAATCTCTCTTCACTCAATGGTTTGGTAAACACATCAGCTAATTAATCATCAGTACACACAAATTCAAGTACTACATTAGAGTTTTGTACATGATCTCTTATGAAATGATGTCTTATTTTAATGTATTTACTTTTGAATGTTGCACAGGATTCTTTGTTAGATTGATTGCACTAGTATTATTATATCTTATGGGTGTCTTAATTAGTTTAATGCCAAAGTCTTCGAGTTATTGTTTGATCCATAGAATTTGAGCACAACAGCTTCCAGCTACTATATATTCGACTTCAGCCGTAGATAAAGCAACTAAATTCTGTTTCTTGCTGCTCCATGAGATTAAATTTACTCCAAGAAACTGACAAGTTCCACTAGTACTTTTACGATCAAGTTTACACCCAGCAAAGTCAGCATCAGAATAAGCAATCAATTCAAATAAAGAATCTCTAAAGTACTAAAGACCAATTTCAATTGATCCAGATAGATATCTAAGTATGCATTTAATAGCCAAAAGATGAGACTCTTTAGGATTAGACTGATATCTAGCATACATACAAATACTAAACATGATATCTGGTTTACTGGCAGTAAGATATAACAATGAACCAATCATGCCATATAGAGTTTTTGGTCTACAGATTTACCTGATTCATCCTTCTCAAGTCTACAAGAGGAGCTCATAGGGGTACCTAATGGCTTGGTGCTTTCCATCCCAAACTTCTTGAGTATTTTTTTTGTGTACTTGGCTTGGTTGATGAAGATCCCCTCTTTGATTTACTTTATTTGAAGTCCGAGGAAGAAGTTCAGTTCTCCCATCATGCTCATCTCGAACTCACCCTGCATTAACTTTGCAAACTCTTGACAAAGAGATTCGTTAGTAGCACCGAATATGATATCATCTACATATACCTGTACTATTAAAAATCATCATTCTTTTTCTTTCAAAACAAAGTTTTGTCAACATTACCTCTAGTAAAGTCATTTTTGAGCAAGAAAGAACTTAAACTATCATACCAAGCTTTAGGAGCTTGTTTCAAACCATACAAAGCTTTATGAAGTTTGAAAACATGGTTTGGAAATTTAGAGTTTTCAAAACCAGGCGGTTGTTCAACATAAACCTCTTCTTCGATAAAACCATTCAAAAAGGCACTTTTAACATCCATTTGAAATAATTTAAAATCCATAAAACAAGTAAAAGCCAATAATAGCCTAATTACCTCAAGTCTAGCCACAGGAGCAAAGGTTTCATCAAAAATCAATCCCTTCCTCCTGATTGTATCCTTTGGTAACTAGTCTAGCCTTATTTCTTGTAACAATATCATTTTCATCGAGTTTATTTCTAAAAATCCATTTAGTGCCAATAACTGAAACATTTGAAAGCCTATCTACTAAAGTCCAAACATTGTTTCTTTTTAATTAGTTAAGTTCGTCTTGCATAGCATTTATCCAATTACCATTATTTTCAGCTTCTTCTATAGTCTTAGGTTCAATTTGAGATACAAATACTAAGTAATCACATATATTTCTAAGGGATGATCAAGTACTTACACCTTTAGATGGATCACCAATGATAAGTTCTTTTGGGTGTCCATGAGCATACTTCCATTCTTTAGGTAGAGGATCAACAGTAGATGTGTTTTCATCACCTTGTGCTTGATCTCCTTCATTGTTTTGATCAACTTCTTGTTCCTTGGCAGGCTCTTCATTGTTGTTTACTTCTTCAATTCTTTTAGTACATGTTTCATCAGAATACACATCTTCTTTTCTAGAAAATTTCTGGTCAGACTCATCAAATACTACATATATGGATTCTTCAACAACAAGTATTCTTCTGTTGAAGATCCTGTATGCCTTGCTAGATGTAGAGTAGCCTAGAAAGACATCCTCATCTGACTTGGCATCAAATTTGCTCAAATTGTCTTTACCATTGTTTAAGATGAAACAACGGCATCCAAAAATATGAAAATAATGAATTGAAGGTTTTCTACCATTCCAAAGCTCATACGGTGTTTTCTTTAAAATCGGTCGGATTAAAACACGGTTTAAAACATAGCATGCAGTGTTTATGGCTTCCGCCCAAAAATATCTAGGTAGGTCATTTTCACAAAGCATGCTGCGTGTCATTTCTTCAAGAGTTCTATTTTTCCTTTCTACCATCCCATTTTGTTGAGGTGTCCAAGGTGCTGAAAAATAACGATAAATGCCATTTTCAATACAGAATTTGTCAAAATCAGAATTTTCAAATTCGGTTCCATGGTCACTTCTCAAAGATACAATTGAAATACCTTTTTCATTTGAAACTCTTTTATGAAATCTAATCAATTCCGAAAACGTTTCATCCTTGTGTGCTAAAAACATGACCCAAGAAAAACATGAGAAATCATCTACAATGACTAGACCGTACTTCTTACCTCCCAAACTAGATGTTCTAGTCGACCCAAAAAGGTCCATATGAAGCAACTCTAAGGGTCTAGATGTAGAGATTATTCCTTTTGGTTTAAAGGATGATTTGGTTTGTTTTCCAAGCTGGCATGCACTATAAATTTTGTCCTTTTCAAAACTGAGTTTTGGCAAATCTTTTATTAAATTCTTTTTGGTAAGTTTTGAAATCAAATACATACTGATATGTCCTAGTCTACGATGCCAAAGCCAACTAGTTTCGTTGATCTTGGCTTCCATTGCCACTAGGCATTGACCATTTTGAACAGAAAGATCATCAAGATCAACCATATATATATTGCCATGCCTATGACTAATGAACTTGATGCCATTGTCATATAAACTAGAAACAATGCACAAAGAGGATTCAAAAGTAACTTTGAAATCCTTGTCACAAAACTGACTAATGCTAAGCAGGTTATGTTTCAATCCATCAATATACAATACATTATCAATGTAAGTAGAAGGGGTAATATGGACTTTACCAATTCCAACAATTTTGCCCTTACCATTATCACCAAATGTCACATTGCCACCATTTTGATATACAAGAGAAGAGAACTGCTCCACGTCTTCAATCATATGCTTTGAGCAACCGCTATCGAGGTACAACATTTTTTCTTATTGGTTGCAAGGCATATCTACAAAAAAAATCAAGTAGAGATTTTAGGTACCCAAATCATCTTGGGTCCTTTCATGTTAGTGGTAATGCTTCCTTTTGAAACCCAGATTTTCTTAACATTGTTTAAGTTTCTCTTATTGCACATATAAGATTTATGCCCTACTGTACCACAAGCATAACAGGTACTGGATGAAGATGCAGGCACAAAGAAGTTTTTGAAAAGCTTTTGTTTCTTCTGAGTTCTAAACCCTATACCGGCTCTATCAAAAATAGCTTTTTGATTATTTAAAAGCAAAATTTAATTTTTCAGAGCTGTATATAAATTTATCAAGAAAAGGTTTTAACTTATCAATTTCTTCTTTATATTTTTTATTTTCATCCAAAATTTTCTTGTTTTGATTTGAAAAATTTTCATCTGAAACAGAAACGTTCTTCTTTTTCAAAACTTCCTTTTCTTTTTCAAGAATAATAATCTTATCATTTAATTTTTTATTTTGAAGAAGTAGGCAATCATTTTCATTTGAAAACTTGTTATTAGCTTTGACTAAAACTAGATTTTGCCTTTTTAGTTCTTTATGTTTTGATTTTAGTTTTATGAAATTATATAACTAACTCATCAAAAACTTCATGTAGTTTATCAAATGTAAGTTCATTTTCAGTTTCTGATAGTACCTCGTCATGATCCGCCATCAGACAGAAGTTTGTAATTTCTTGCTGTTCTTCTTCAGAGCTGGAGTCTTCGTTGTCACTCCGGATTGCCATCATGGCCTTCTTTCTTAGTTTTCTCCTGCTCTTCTTAAGTAAAGGGTAGTCTATCTTGAAGTGGCCCAATTTCTTGCATTCAAAGCATGTGGGCTGCTCCTTGTCTTTCTCCTTTTCTTTTTCCTTGCTTGGCTTACCTTTCAGAGGTTTCTTCTTGAAGTTGTATTTCTTCTTCCTCATGAACCTTCTGAACTTTCTTGCCATAAGAGCCATCTCATCATCTTCATCTTCTTTGGATTCATCGCTTGACTCTTCTCTTGCGGTGGATTTGAAAGCGATGACTTTCTTATTCTTTTCTACATCCACATTCTTCTGTTTCAGGGAAAGCTCATAAGTCACCAATGAGCCTAATAGTTGCTTGAGGGGTAGAGTGTTGACATCCTTGGCTTCCTCGATGGCCATCACCTTGGCATCCCATGAAGCCAGAAGAGACCTGAGAAGTTTATTTACAAGTTCACCATTAGACACATCTTTCCTAAGCTTCTCATGCCATTCACAATATTTGTGAACCTAGTATACATCTCACTAATGGATTCAGTAGGTTCCATTCTAAACATTTCATATGTGTGAATGAGCATGTTAACTTTAGTTGTTTTCACTTGGTGTGTACCCTCGTGGGTAACCTCAAGTGTGTCCCATATCTTCTTAGCAGAGAGATAGTTAGATATTCTATTGAATTCACTTGGATCAAGAGAGCAAAATAATAGATTCATAGCCTTCGCATTAAGCTCTACTTGCTTAATGTCATTCTCATCCCAATTATCTTCCATTTTTGGAGTGAGAATGCCATTAACCAACATAGTAGGCTGATGAGGACCTTTTATGATTGTCCTCCAAAGATTATAATCAATGGCTTGAATGAATATGCGCATGCGAGTTTTTCAATAAGTGTAATTTGTGCCATTAAAGAGTGGGGGACGATTTGAAGCTTGACCTTCAACAACACCCATTCCTATTGGGGCTGCCATGATCTTTTACTCAAGATCCTTGGACCTACAATAGAGTGCCGGTGCTCTGATACCACTTGTTGCCCAGAAATGGAGCCCAAGAGGGGGGGTGAATTAGGTCTTTTAAAAATTTAAAGCAATAATGTGCAAGCATTGTACTGTTTGTGAGTTATGAAATTAATGCACTAAATTATATGCAGCGAAAAGCAATAAATAGAGTGAAATAAGTAAAGAGGAAGAGATAGAAGAGGCAATCACACACAAACACAAAGTTTATAGTGGTTCGGTGCAAACCTAGTACCTACATCCACTTCCTAAGCCACCCTTGGGAATTTCACTATAATCTCTCCAAGATTATAGCTGACTTGTTTTTCCAAAGGCTCACAAGTTAAAACCTATGTTGGTTTTATCATCTAGGCTCATCAACAAACCTTTACACTTATTTTGTCTTCGGGCTCACAAGTTAACCCTAGTTGGTTTTATCACCTTGGCTTACCACCAAACCATAACAACCTTCTTTCAAGACACCCTTGAAAGCAAGATCAAATCAAAGGAGAATTTCAGATATACAATTTAAAATAAACAAGACAAACTCTCTTCAAGAGTAAAATGAAAGCTTTGAGGTTCTAATTGATGCTTCTCTTGTCTTCTTCTCCTTGGAATATTCTTCAAGCTCTTCTTTTGGAATGTTGAAATGATAGGCTTGTAGGCTTTTTCAGGGAATCACTCTTTAAATGGCTCTTTGAAGTGAAGTTCTTGAGAGAATCTTGGTTTTTTGGCTTTCAATGGACTTCAATACCTCAAGAATGAAGTTGGTGAAGCTTAAATACAAAGAAAAACTTTCAAAAAATGATTTGTGACCATTTGAGCATCGAATCTAGCCATTGGGAGCTTGAAAAGATGTTTCTACAAGTCAGAAAAATAGATCCATTAGGGCTGTCAGAACCGAGTGTCGACACTTGGTTTGTTAGGTGTCAACACTTGGCTGTCAGGTGTCGACACTTGAACTTTCAAGTATCGACACTTGATTCACAGGTGTCGACACTTGACACAAAAATACTCCAAAGGCCATGTTTTGGATTTTCAAAAAGTCTTAGGCCTTGAGTCGACACTTGGGAACTTAAGTGTCGATACTTGAGTTTCAGGTGTCGACACTTGAATTCTGGATGTCGATTCTTGACGTGCCAAGGAGTTTTTCTGCATGCCAAGAGCTGAAGTGTCAACACTTGACTTTCAAGGTGTCGACACTTGGTTCTAAAAAAATCACAATTGAGTGCAAATTAAGCCAAAAACATAAGTGTTGAATATAAGACATAAAACCAATGTAAATTAACAAATAAATGAACTCTTTTATGCCCTTTTTACATGGAGAAGACTCCTTAAATCGCGAAAAATGCTTCGTGCCACAGCGTGCCATGATACTTCAATTTTGAGAATTTGAGGTGCTTGCTTCTTGAAATCTCACAACTAGAAATAAACATTAGTACATAATATGTACTCAACATTTTGTTATTCATCGAAATCACTAGGTGGAGCCAACAATATTGCTTGAGCTAACTCTACACCATCAAGCAAAAAGAAGGGGAGACAATCCAAGCTTTCATGAATTGCTTCAATGAAGCTACTTTGGAGATCCTTAATGTGGACCATTCGGTTGCTATATCTGTTATAGTGAAAGGTTTGCTGAAAAATAACTTTAAAAGGTCATTGGCCAAGACTTATCCCAAAGACTTTGTAGGATTATTGACTTGAGCCAAAAAGTATGCTTGGATAGAAGAAGCCTTCATGTTGGAAGAAGATCCACACACATCTATATCGAGGGGTGGCACGGAAGTGTGAGAACACAAACTTTCCTTGAAGCATGATGGGAGAGTCCGACCTCGCTCCAGATCTTTGTGAGAGAAGAATAGGTTCTTTAAAAATTATCGATCCAAGGAGGCTTGTCAAATATTTGTTGGGTTATGGTTATATAGCAGAAGACTTGATTTTAAAATTTTAATCTTTGAAACCTTAGTCAACTAAAACCCTAAACCCAGGACCCCTTTGATCATAATCATTAATAAGACAAAATATTAGTAAATAGAAGAGTACCTATAATGCTAATATCCTTTATTCTACTAGGCACATAAGTGTATGTCCTCTAGAGATGATCTGAATCAAGAAAGCACTCCTCTTGCTTACTTGACTCATCCCGACAGCCTTTCTTCCTTCAGTAGTCTTTTCTCTCTTCTAGAACTTTTTCCTTTCGAAGAGTACTTCAAAATCTTTTCAAAAACTCTTTTACTATCCTATTATCCTTTCTAATTCTCTTTCTAAGCCTTTGTCTTAACATAATAGACTTGTCTTAAAATAAAAGACTTATCCTAACAAGGAAAGGAAGAGAGTTGTCAGAATAAATATTGGATACTTTGGTTTTAATCACCAAGCCTTTAAATAAGAAGAGAGGAGGTGCTAAAACACCATTTCATCAACCTCTAATATGATATTTAATATATCAGATAAGGCCCTTCAAACAGGAGAAGTTTTAAGCAGAATGGTGCTAAGTGAAACATATTTTACAAACATTTTTCACCAAGAGTTGCTTAATGCAACTCTTCAGAAAAAATCTAATAATTAGTCTTTAATTTAAGAATTAAAGACTTGGTCTAACATCTTAATAGGTATATAAACTAGAAAGGCTTATCTAAAAAGGATAATTGAAAAGAAAAGGACTCTAGCCCATCCCATGCACCATATATTCCAAGCATCGCATCTTTTCATGAAATCATTTCCATAATTACCTAATTTGATTGATCAAATCTAGTCCAAATGGATCTGTAATAGAGAGGATAAGGGCTAAGGTTTATTACAAAAAGGTGATTTAATTGCAAGAGGACTCTTGATCCTTCTACGCCCCTTAATATGTGTGCATACCAATATTGGTGCCAAGAGTCCCAAGCCCTTGAACTCTTAGTTTAAGACAGATAAGGGCTATAAAATTAGGATAAATTCTAATTTGGCTACCCCACTTAAAGCTCAACTCAATTTAAATTTTACTCAAATTAGTTAGCCTAATTAGCAAGTATTTAAATCCAATCTAATTAGATTAGGAGTTAGGCTAGACAACATATGCTAGTATATTAATTAACCTAGCCAATTATGATCCTATGATGCTAATAAAAATATATACGACTTCCTTGATCAATTCCTTAACGTGTGTGACCTTTTGGGCTCCTTATCTACCCAGCAGTAGGTCTAGATTCATATCAATTTAGTTTGATTAGAAATCAACTAATCAAATTAGGTCAAATTGAGCTAATCCTAGTTCCCAATTTGAACTATCTTTTAAATGGACTCATGAATTCAATTAATTTAATTCATAAAAATTTACAAGACATGATTGACATCTAGCATCATATCTTGCTTATCTAGAAGATAAGGAATTTGATAGAAATTATCAAAATATCTTTCAGTAGCAAGTTACCATGTAATTGAACTCTTAAATCTTTCTTTATCCTAAATAAGTGATTGGTATGGAAAAATTATCAAATCCTCGTACTTTATTTATTCAAATCTCAAATCTATAATGAGACTCAGTCAATGAAAAATTAGAAATCCTTTTATAATTTTATCTTGCTTTGATCAAAGACTCTTGAGTCATCATTTGATGAGATTATATGGGATAAATACTCCTTTTACTAGGAGTGATCGATTTCTTGTTGACTTACTCATAACCTTCATACACAATTCCATGAACATCCGGTACATGATTAAGTCATGAATGAGTATAATCAAAAATATGGAATCATATGTATAAGATACCATGGTGATCTTTGGTCTAAGGATACTTCTACAACTCCTACTAAGAGAATTATCTTCTGACAAGTAAGACTTCCATAAGATGTTCTCATGATGGATCAATTTAGTGAACTCATATCCTTACAAGCACCCACATCCTTGTATTAGTGTCCATGCACAATTGGTCGTGAGACTAACCACTCTCTGCATCGAGCATACATATGATGTGCTAGTCTCACCGAAAATATTGATCCCTAACTTGATGATCCTATGACTGGAGTCAGGTCGAATCCACAGAGAAGGCAACATGTAAAAGAAATTGAAATCTTTGATTTTTAAGAAAATTAGGAAATCAAAATCATATAAACAAAAATTAAAAATGTGGAACAAAAGAAAATACGTGGTACTAGGATCTATTATTTAGATCCTAGCATCTACTTGCAATGAAGATAAAAGGCATGAATTTAAAGGTGCAAGAAAGTAAACTTTCTATTAATTGAACTAGGATCCTATCACAAGAAAGTAAAAAGTATGCTTGAATTAAAGTAAAAGCAACTAAAAAGAAAGTTGGAACAAAGATTGAAAGGTGGTCGGTGTAGCTTCATCAGGAAGATGGTCGATGAACTTGCTTCTTCCTTCATACTCCTTGAAGCGAACTAGGCCTCGTTGCTTCTTCTTCTCTGGTTCTTGATCTTGAAGATGATGTTAGCTCGAAGAGGCATAGGGACAGCACTCCTCTCCAAGATACCCCACTATTAGAGATCAACCCATACCCAAGTATTGCACTCTACCTTGTACCTACTCTCTCCATGATGATTTCTTCTTAGGAAAGGGGTCCTTTAAATAGATCTTGGCTAGGGCTTCCTTCCAATCAAATTTGAGCTCAATCAGGCTCCAGATCGGCAACATATCATGAAAAAAAATCTGGATTATCTGATGTATGGCTTGATGAGGTGATCGATGCTAATCTTCCTTCTTTGGCAGTAGAGTCCAATCCAAACTCTCGCTGGATCGAATCCCGGATCCGTGGGACTCTGATTGGGACTCGGCCTCTTTCTCGATCTGACATGGTGGCGGTGGTGGCAGTGGAGTGGCGACCGGCAAAATAGGAAATGGGGGTGGTGGCATGCGATGGGAGAGGGTGGCCGATGGTGTTGGCAGCGGTAGAGAGGGGGTTGCGGATGGTGGCGCTGGCTGGATTGTGCCAAGAGGAGCGGTGGTGAGCTGGTGGAGTCGGTGGATGGCCGAGAAGATGATGCAGCTGTGGGTGAGGTGGCGGGCATGGTGGCAGTGGTTTCGATCAAAAAAAGGTGAAGATAATGATCAAGAGGAGAAACCATCGGCATGACAGTCCTGGGCTTCTCGGCGGCACTAGGCAATGGCCGGCAGCGAGGGATTCGATGGAAAGGAGGCCAATGGTGAGCAGCGATGGGAGATGGAGTTGATGGTGACTGATCGATGAAAAAAATAATGGCTAGTGGCTTTTTCATGATTTTTTGATGAGGGGAAGGCTCCCGGTGATGAGGGGAAGCTCCCGGTGGCAGGGCGGCAGCTCGGGTGGTGGGGTGGCAAAAAACCCTCCATGGTCCATGGCTTAGAGCCATGGATCATGAGACATGACTTCTAGTGGACCGCAGGCTATTTCGTGAATTGCTCGACCGGTCCATGGTGGACCGGTCGCTTCAATAACCATGCAATTATTTAATAAATCTTCAAATTAGATTCCGAGCCCATTTGAGCTCCGATTTGAGTGCTGTTTGCATCGTTGGACTCCAAAAATCAAGTTCTTCATAATAACAATCTTCTTTCCTATAAATGATATACAAAAGTATTAATTTAATATAAATAAAGAATAGTTTAATTATTAAATTAATTCTTTTATATGTGTATGTAATATAATTATCAGGTTCCCCTTTCTCTTTGAACCCTTCTTCATTACTATTTTCTTCTTCCCATCAATTAGAAGAAAATGAGCCTTGTCCCCTTTAAAATGCCTCTCAGCTATCTTAAGGATGTTAAGCAGCTCATATAATAAAAGATTCAGCTAGTTCATGACAAACTAAGAGAAGGAATCAGGGAGTGATTGTAGGATCAAGTCCTGATGAAGCTCTCCATCCATAACAAATCCTAATTGACCAAATCGAGTGATTAAGTCAATCATATTTACTACATGGACTTCAATGTATGAGCCCTCACTCATACATGCTTGAAACAACTACTTCGATATTTTATATCAGGCAACCCTACTTTGCTCTCCATAAAGCTCTTTAAGATTGAGCAATATTGATTGAGGTTCCATTTCTTCATGTTACTTTTATAAATAATTGCTCATAAAGGCCAATATAATGTATTTGACAATTAAACCATCATTCTGCCATATTTTGTGTATGGCCCTTCCCTCCTCTGAAGCATCATCTTCGATTGGATCTGGATTAAGAGAATCATGGATGTAGGATACCTTCTCCTGAGTTAAGATAATTCTCAAGTTTCTTAACCAATCCACATAATTGAGACTAGTCAACTTATTAGCATCTAAAATATCCTGTAGTGATAAAATAGAAGTCATAATATTAATCTATATAAATAAAGGATAATATATAAGCAGACCATTCAAGATGATATACATAACTAGATAAGGACTTATCAATCTAATTGTGTCTCAAACTATTTTTCTATGAATACCGTAGCCCTTACCTATGATAAGCAAGAAATCCTATTAGGATTTTTTTTGTGGGGTTGAGATCCTAATTCCTTATAAATACCTTATGTTATACAATAAACATTTATGAGTTCAAGGATAGGAAATTTCCTTTTCCAGTTGCAATCTATACAACTCTTAATATGACAGCTGCCTCTAAGACACTTATAGCCTTATATTACACAACAAACTATAATATCTTAGTTTAGTTAGACCCTTTATTTTTATATAGTCATATTTGAATCATTTTGCCCTTGTATTATACAACAAAGCAACACCATCAATCATGCTATAAAGCATAGATGCACCAAGATAAATTTTACATCAAATCCTAGAGTAGGCCTTGTGTTACATAATAAACCTACTATAATTTTTGACATAAATTTGGCTTAGTATGAAGGAAAGCAATTAGTAGTGTTTTAATTAATTAGCATTTCTAATTCAAGGTCTAAATCAATCGAATTGTCTAGGTAAGTGGGAGAGAGGTGGGAGGCCCCTTGCTTTTGCCTTAGACACCAAAAATTTTGGCCAAGTAAACAACATATCCAATTAAAAACCACATTCTCTTTACTTTTCTAAAATAACTTTCCTAGATACTAATTGATCAATCAAATCCTAAATGGATTTGTATTATAATTTTATAATATTACGACTAAACATTCATGGTCTCATGAACATCCTAATACTACAAACTATCTTATAGGCATACGATAACATCATATGTACCAAGTGTGTAATCATTCTATGATAACCTTACAACATAGCAGACATCCACTACTTTGTTAGGTAACCTTATTTTAGAATAATAATTGAATAATCTAAACATATCTCTATGTCGCATGGGATTTAAGTGAAACCTTAATCAGTAGCATACATCAACAACATATGCTACAACTATTATGCTAGACATAATCATTCAAATATTTAATTAACTATTAATTAAATGAATCAACATGGCTCTGATACTACTATAGGGTTACAATTGCACAACGAAATTCTGTATTTTAAAATTTTAATCCTTGAAATTCTAGTCAACCGAAATCCTAAACCTAGGAACTCTTTGATCATAATAATTATCGAGGAAAAATATTAGTAAATAGAAGAATGCTTATAATGCTAATATGCTTTATTCTACTAGGCACATAAGTATATGCCCTTTTGAGATGATCCATACAGGAACTAGATCAAGGAAGTACTCCTCTTGCTTGCTTGACTCCTCCCGGTAATCTTTTTTTCTTTAGCAACTTTTTCTCTCTTTTAGAACCTTTTTCCTTTCAAAGAGCACTTCAAAATCTCTCCAAAAACTCTCTTACTATCCTATTATCCTTTTTAATTACCTTCTTAAGTCTTTTTCTTGAAATGATGGATTTGTCTTAAAATAAAAGTCTTGTCCCAACAAGAAAAGGAAGAGAGTCATCAGGATAAACTTTGGATGCTTTGGTTTCAATCACCAAAGTCTTTAAATAGAAAGAGAAGAGGTGCCTAAAATATCCTTTCATCAGTCCCTAATCTGATATTTAATATATCAGATAAGACACTTCAAGCAGAAGGAGTCTCTAAGTAGATAGGTGCTAAGTGAAATATTATTTCACAAGCATTTTGCTCCAAGAGTTGCTTATCGCAACTCTTCAAAAAAAATTTGATAATTAGCCTTTAATTTAAAAATTAAAGACTTGATCTGACACCCCAATGAAAGAAAAGTGCCCTAAAAGCCAATCTTTGTAAGGACATTTTTATAATCTTTCAACTCTTGTATGACATTATTATATTAATAAAGGTATTTTATTTTATCATATTGCTGTCTTATTTAAAAACTATGATGAATCCCATAAGTTAGGGCAAATTGAATTAGGGTTATGATAAAAATCATAATAGTGAGACCTAATTTCCTATAAATCCTAATCTAAAATGTTCCTAGTCGATGGTGAAGGTGAAAACATTCAAGCATGCTGGGCAAAAAAATACATTTTAAAACTATTTTAAAACATGCATACTAGAAGGCTCGGTAGATAGATCAAGATGATCTATCGATCTGCCCACAACATGATCTAGTATAAAAATCTAGCATGCACGAAAACATCAACAGCAAGAAAGAAACAAAGATATAAAAGTACCTTACCGTTATACCTTTGAAAATACTGTGAAGAAAAGAAGGAAGTTGCTCGAGCCACATACGTGTCTGGCCTCTACAGGTAATCCACACCAGGGCTCGACACTGATCAACTCCCTCGGAGTATTAGCTCTTCAAGATCCTTCGGACCGATCTTCTTCTTTCGGGAAGACAAGGAGGAAAGGTGGAACCTTTTCCAAGAAACTCTCTTCCCAAGACCTAGCTTGAATACTAGGTTTCTCACACCCAATCCCAAGTCCTCATAAAGCCCCTCTTCTTCTTCTAGTTCCTCTAACAATCTATGGCCTCTAAAATGACCTTCATTTATAGGGATAGCCTAAGAGAGAGAAAGAGGAAGGAGGAGTGATTGGAAAGAAGGTCAAGGGCCATACTAAATGGGTCCAAGCCAAAGAAGGTAAGTATGACTATCATACCAAGAAAGCTTGGAGCCAAAATGCCCAAAAACCAAAATTTGAATTCAAAATTCAAAGTCAAAACATTCCAGAAATTCTTCCCAGAAAATCTGCTCGTCACAGCAAGTGTCGACACTTCCCAAGTGTCGACTCAAGCAAGTGTTGAAACTTGGAACATGGTCAATCATTTTGACCTCCGGTGATGACAAACGATTCTCAATCATCGATCAGCCTTAAGATTAGATAGAAATGCCTATGGTGTGTGACCCCATAGGTTCGAACACTAAGTTGGTAGCACTGGAATATTTCCAGTACCAGTCAAAGTCCTCATCTAGCAATGATACCCGATGTCCGGATAGGTCGAAGATGCAAAGCACCCCACAAGAATCTCTGGTATATGGTTACCGTATAATTTATCCCTTTGACATCAAAATGCTCAGGATGACCTAGGATTTGACTGCTAACCTTAATATGGTTTATCCAGATTGTGTCTCAACTTTACAAGTTCTGTGACTCATCACAAGAACTACCCTAGCCAAGGATTTGCTAAATTAAGACATAGTGAGTCATTCACTCCAAACTATTTGGAGGGGCCAATTCTATCTTGATCCATCACTGCTCCATAAGTAGTTGACTGCACCTAGAAACCTTCCATCACTGGATTAGAAATCCAGGTTATCCGGCATCAAAGTACAGTGAGTTGCTTGCAAGCTACCATGGTGATCTCAGGTCCGAGGGACACATATACCCTTATCCCATCGCGAGCAACCCTTGGCAGAAGGGAGCTCCGCAGATGGTCACGTTTAATGAGATATCATACATTTTACTTGCATGTCATGCCAATGTCTCCACACCCCTTGGTTAAGAGGACAACCAGCAAATGTGACATACAACAACCTACACTTGATACATTGTCGTCCTATAACAATCTATCCTTTGGTTGTGAACCAGTTTAAGAACTACTTGATATATCGTCTCTATATCAAAACAATGTAGTTCTAAGGACTCTATCATACAGGAGTTCATTTCAGGAAAATGCAAATATGATGAACAGTCAAAGAATAACTTTTATTCATTAAAAATTTATATACAATTACAAAATTAGCACAACTATCTACAACCTCGATGATTGGCTTTGGGACATAATTCCCAACAACTTCCACTTGGACTAAAGCCAATCAGTACAGAATCTCATTTCCATTTTCCATTTACAACAGTCGAACTCTTGAATTTTGATAGCTTTAGTGAAGGGGTCAGCCAGGTTCTCCTTTCCATCGATCTTCTGAAGGTCAATGTCACCTCGTTCCACGATCTCTTATACAAGGTGATAGCACCGTAGAATATGCTTTATGTGGTGATGAGACTTCAGCTCTTTGGCTTGAGCAATGGCTCCAGTGCTATTACAGTACACCAGAACAGGACCATCCAGGGAAGGTGCCACTCCCAGCTCGCCAAGAAACTTCCGCAACCACATAGCTTCCTTTGCTGCATCTAATGCTGCAATGTACTTTACTTCGCATCCCGAGTCCACCACAGTAGGCTGCTTGGGACTTTTCTAGCAGATAGCTCCTCCATTCAAGGTAAAGAAAAATCCTGACACACTCTTGCTATCATCCTTATCTGACTGGAAACTGGAGTCTTGTATCCCACATGTTTCAAGTCAGATTCTTCATAAATTAACCATTGGTCCTTAGTATTTCGTAAATACTTAAGGATGGTTTTTACGACTTTCCAATGAGCTTCACCTGGGTCAGACTAGTATATGCTCACTATACCTAGTAAGTATGCCATGTCTGGTCTAGTACATGTCATGGTGTACATGATAGAGTCCATTAACGAAGCATTTGGTATTCTACACATATGCTCTCTCTCTTCAGGAGTTGTTGCACAATTCCTTTTGGAGATATCAATTCCAGTGCCTATCGGGAGATAGCCCTTCTTGGAATTTTTCATGCTGAACCGTTTCAGCACGGTGTCGATGACGTAGACTGGGATAGTCCCAGAAGCCTCTTAGATCTATCTCTATAGATCTTCATACCTAGTATGTAAGAGGCTTCACCCAAATCCTTCTTAGAGAACTGAGATGATAACCAGACTTTTATTCCTTGCAGTGCTGGGATGTCATTCCCGATTAAGAGAATGTCATCCACATATAGCACAAGGAACATAATCATAGAACCATTAGCCCATTTATAAATGCAAGGTTCTTCTCCGTTCCTAACAAAGCCATATGATTTGATACACTTATCAAATTGTATGTTCCAACTCCGTGATGCTTGCTTCAGTCCATAGATGGACTTTTGAAGCTGCACACCTTTGACTCGTTTGTGGATGTGAACTCTTCAGGTTGTATCATATACACTTCCTCTTTTAGCTCACCATTCAGGAAAGCTGTTCGGACATCCATTTGCTAGATTTTATAGTCAAAATGCGCTGCTAAAGCAAGCATGATCCGAATGGATTTGAGCATTGCCACAGGGGAGAACGTCTCATCATAGTCAATACCATAATATTGATGATACCCCTTAGCAACCAAACGGGCTTTGTAGGTTTCTACCTACCTATCTGCACCCCTTTTCCTTTTGAAAATCCATTTGTACCCAATGGATTTTATCCCTTTAGGTGGATCAACCAATGTCCATACATTGTTGATCTCCATGGACTCCATTTTGGATTTCATGGCTCTTAGTCATTTCTTAAAGTCAGACCTCTGCATTGCATCCATATAGGTGATCAGATCCTCATTGTTTTCATCGAGTTCAATGGGATCGCCATCTCGAACCAAGAAATCATAGTATCTGTCCGGTCGACTCGGTACCCTACCGGATCTCCTTAATGGTTCCTGTGTAGGCTCTGGGTGTGATCTAATCATAGCCGATTCTATGTAGTTTCTTAAGTATGTCGGTTCTTCTACTTGTTGAACTTCACTAAGTTCAATCTTAGCGGCTATAGTCCCTTCATCAACAAACTCTTTTTTTAAAAAGATAGCCCTAAGACTGACGAACAACTTTTATTCCTCAGCTAAGTAGAAGTAATACCCCTTAGATTCTTTTGGATACCCAACAAATAGGCATCGGTCAGACCTAGGTCTAAGTTTGTCCGTTTCCAAATGTTTTACATAAGCCGGGTACCCCCAGACCCGAAAGTATGATAGTGTCGGCTTATGTCTAGTCCATATCTCATATGATGTTTTGCTAACGGACATACTTGGAGCTCTATTCAGAAGGTAACAGGCTGATTCTAGAGCATATCCCCAAAAGGATAGCGGTAGAAAAGCAAAGCCCATTATGGACCGAACCATATCTAATAGGGTTCGATTTCTTCTCTCAGACACTCCATTTAATTGAGGTGTCCCTGGAGGTGTCCACTGAGAGAAAATTCTATTCTCCTCAAGATATGTTAGAAACTCACTTGAAAGGTATTCACCGTGTCGATCGGATCGAAGGATTTTGATACACTTTCCAGTTTGTTTTTCTACTTCACTATGATATCATCTGAACATTTCAAATGATTCAAATTTATATCTCATCAAGAAGACATAACCATACCTCGAAAGGTCGTCTGTAAATATAATGAAATAACCATACCCACCCTTGGAACTAACATTTATGGGTCTGCATACATCAGTATGTACCAGACTCAGAATCTTATTGGCTCGTTCACCTTTTCTAGTAAAAGGTGACTTTGTCATTTTTCCAAGAAGACAAGACTCACAGGTTGGAAGTGAACTATCTTCACCAAAATCGAGGAGACCCTCGCTTTTCAACCTGTTTATCCTGTTCCTGTTAATATGACCTAGCCTACAATGCCACTGGTATGCTTTGCTTACATTATCTATCCTAGGGCATTTGTTAGACATGTACATTGCACTAATAGGTCACGATAGTACATAAATGCCATCACGTATTTGTCTAATCAATACTACAGAACCATTCCAAATGATTTTGTAAACGTCATTCTTTATTGATAGTTCATAACCATACATGGCCAATAGGCCTACAGAAATGACATTTAAAATAAAAGATGGACAAAAATGACACTTATTCAAAATGATAGTACAGGACTCGAAAACAAGTTTGAGGACTCCTAATGCCAGGACTGGAACTCGGCTTCCATTTTCCATGTTCAAGAATCTCTTGCCATCCTCGAATCTTCTACTAACTTGAAGTTCCTACAAAGAATTGCAAATGTGAATTGGACTTTTTGCATCTAATACCCAGTTAGTAGTATCGCAGATAGAGAAACTATAAGGTATTATCATATAAATACCTTGTCCAGGATCGTCATGCTACTTTCTCTTCTTAGACCTGTTCATAATGTAAAGAGGACAGTTCCTCTTCCAGTGACCCCACTTCTTATAGAAGAAGCACTGCACATGGCTTTGATCAGCCTTCACCCTTTTGGCTTGACTGGGCCCATAAGCATTTAGCACCTTTTTTCCTTTGTTTTTCTTTTTCCCTTTCTTAAAGGGATGACGCCCTCCCGAAGATCCTCCCACTAGATTCACCATCCATTTGTTCAGTTGGTGGTCTTTCTCATAAATCTGCAGCAACCCCAACAAACCATGATAGTTAACTACAGGCTTATTCATTCTATAATGATCGAGAAAATCTAGATAGGAAGAGAGGAGGGAATTCAAAATCGCATCCTTCCCAAGCTATTCATGCAAGGGACATCCGAGTTTGCCCAAGCGCTCAATCATCTTGATTATGTACAATACATGATCAGTGATCGAGGCTCCATCACGCATTTGCGCATTGTAGATGGCACAGGAGATCTTGTACCTCTTAACGTCATCAGGTATGCCAAAGGACTCCTTCAACCTTTAAAGAATTTTCTCTAGCTGGGCTTCCTCGAACTTGTGACTGAACTCGTAATTCATCACTACTAACATTATGCATCGGACAGTGCTCCTGTCAGAGAGCCACTTTTCATAAGTATTTCTGACCGAACCCCGAGCATTGGGAGCAAGGGTTTCAGGTGTCGGATCTGATATCACATACAAGATCCGTTCATGCTCTAGGACAATCCTAAGCCTTCAATACCAGCTATCGAAGTTGGGTCCATTGAGCTTCTCATTATTGAGAAGAGACCCGAGCGACAAGTTGGAAGACATATGGAAGGAAAACCAAAGCTAATTTGTGTATATGAATTATTAACCTAAAGACACAACTTTAGTCTAAAGGTCCCTCCCACTATTTTTCTCAGACTGGTAGCCTCTACCTCCAATCCGAGGAATTACTTTAATTTCCTAGTGGGTACCAGAGTCCAATAGATAACACATGAGCCCGACTTTAGCTAGTCCACCCATCTGTGTCTAAAGGTATGTTCTTCAACCGATTATTTCTCCAAGTAACCTCTAGTATTTGGGTTTTGCCCCAAGATGCACTTCAATCGACCTTTGGGCCTTTTATTGAAGGTCCCGATTAGGTCCAACGATTAACATGATAAAACTCAATGCTTATAACTAACGAATAGTCAAGTCCGACTTTAGCCGGCCCACCTGACCACCGTTAAGAGAGTCATACTGAGCCATTATATTAGGAACAGCAATTCCAATAGCCCGATGAACACCCAATCTTTGGATCTGCCGATGAACACTCAACTATTGGACCCATTACCATCCCACTTAATGGGATGCTAGGACTTGGTTATCCCTATATCTTTGTCCTTTTAAGGATCTAATAATT
This sequence comes from Areca catechu, assembly GCA_021397845.1. Lineage (NCBI taxonomy): Eukaryota > Viridiplantae > Streptophyta > Magnoliopsida > Arecales > Arecaceae > Areca > Areca catechu. Next base: position 24,883,425 of record CM038048.1, read on the forward strand.
TAGAGGGTTTAATTTTAATATGACATACGAAGAGATGAGAAGACATGGATCAACCTTCCACTGACCATATCAGCAAACAAGGAGGGTTACTCATAACTAATGATCCATGGGTACTTAAAATCAGTCAAGACTGATTAACCTTGGGTGACATGGGTTAACATGAGTTAATGAGCTATCCAATCAATCCTGATTGACCACATTGGCCAGGTAAGTGAGATCATGGATTGGGTTCTGCCATTAACCGTCTTGCCTTAGACACCAACAGAGTTGGCCAGGTAAGAGGTAGCCCCCAAAGAACCATGATCAAAATGCCAAACTTACCTAGATACCAATTGGTTCATCAAAGTCAATTAGACTAGCCTAAAGACTCGGGCTGTCCATTGAGCCATAAATTAGATCCATTTAGATTTATGGACTAATCAATCTAACTAATAGAGAGATCTAAAGAGAAGAAATCCTAACTCAATATTTGATTATATTAGTTCTCTAATTAGTCCACTGCATCTAAACATAGGTCTAACTCAATAAAGGATCTAATAGAAGCTAACCCTTGACCCTTAAGGCTTATTGAAATGACTTAAAATCTTTGAATCACATTCCTAGAGTTCTTAGTCATTCTTAATTCTCAATTAAGTTCAATAGCCTTAATTAATTAAAATAATTTTAATTTACAAATGTAAAACAATTTTATAATAAATCAAAATTTGAATTCACTACTTTTTAGCATTTTCATCTCAAGTGTCGACTCACCAGGAGCAAGTGTTGATACTAGGTGTCGACACTCGGGTCGACACAAGGCCTGAGACAGGAGAAAAACAGAATACCAGATTTCTGGCATGTGCTCATGAGTCGATACTTCCAAGGCCAAGTGTCGACACATGAGCCCAAGTGTCGACACTTCCTGGTCAAGTGTCAACACTCAGCTTGAGACAGGAAAAAATAGTGATTTCAAATCCAAAGTTTCTCCAAACTTTCAATCAAATCTGATCAAAACAAAACTCTTAGATCTTATCTAAAGTTATGTTATGATCATGTCATTAGATTAAAATATTTTTTAATCTACATTTTTTTTTTTCTTATTTTTCTTTTCAAGAGTCAATCACATTGGCACCCCGACATGCCATAGGAGGTCCCATTGAATGGGAAGAGAGGGTCTTACAGCCCTACTTCTCTCCTATGACCGGACGGCCATGGTGAAGCACTCAATCCAAGTACTTTAAGAAAGGTGATGTTAAAGTATGCTAGCATCATTATACTACAAAAGGAACCTGTTGCTCTGATACCATTGAAGGTGAAAACATTCAAGCATGCTGGAAAGAAAAAATGTATTTTAAAACTATTTTAAAACATGTACAGCGGAAGGCTCGGTAGATAGATTAAGATGATCTACCGATCTGCCCGCAATAGGATTTACTATAAAAATCTAGCATGCAAGGAAACATCAATAGCAAGAAAGATACAATGATATAAAAGTACCTTACCATTATACCTCTGAAAATACTGTGAAGAAAAGGAGGAAGGTGCCCGAGCCACACACGTGTTTGGCCTCTATAGGTAATCCACACCTGGGCTCAACACTGATCAACTCCCTTAGAGTGCTAGCTCTTCGGGATCCTTCGGGTTGATCTTCTTCTTCCGGGAAGACAAGGAGGAGAGATGGAACCCTTCCCAAGAAACTCTCTTCCTAAGACCTAGCTTGAATGCTAGGTTTCTCGCACCCAATCCTAAGTCCTCACAAAGCCCCTTTTCTTCTTCTAGTTCCTCTAATAATCTACATACTCTAAAATGACCTTCATTTATAGGGGCAGCCATGAGAGGGAGAAAGAGGAAGGAGGAGTGATTGGGAAAGAAGGTTAAGGGGCATACGAAATGGGTCCAAGCCAAAGAAAATAAGTATAACTATCATACCAAGAAAGCTTGGAGCCAAAATGCCCAAAAATCAAAATTTGAATTCAAAATTCGAAGTCAAAACATTTCAGAAATTCTTTCTAGAAAATTTGCTTGTCACAGCAAGTATCGACACTTACAAAATGCCAAGTGTCGACACTTTCCAAGTGTCGACTCAAGCAAGTGTCGACACTTGAAACATGGTCAATCATATTGACCTCCGGTGATAGCAAACGATTCTTAATCATTGATCAGCCTTAAGATCAGATAGAAACCCCTATAGTGTGTGACCCCATAGGTTCGAACACTAAGCCGGTAGCACTGGAATATTTCTAATACTGGTCAAAGTCGTCATCTAGCAATGATACCCGACATCCGGATAGGTCGAAGATGCAAAGCACCCCACAAGAATCTCTGGTGTATGGTTATCGTATAATTTATCCCTTTGACATCAAAATGCTCAGGATGACCTAGGATTTGACTGCTAACCTTAATATGGTTTATCCAGATTGTGTCTCAACTTTACACGTTCTGTGACTCATCACAAGAACTACCCTGGCCAAGGATTTACTAAATTGAGACATAGTGAGTCATTCACTCCAAACTATTTGGAGGGGTCAATTTCATCTTGATCCACCACCGCTCCATAAGTACTTGACTACTTCCAGAAACCTTCCATCACAGGATTAGAGATCCAGGTAGTCTGGCACTAAAATACAGTGTGTTGCTTGCAAGCTACCATGGTGATCTCAGGTCTGAGGGACATATATACCCATATCCCATCGTGAGCAATCCTTTGGCAGAAGAAAGCTCCACAGATGGTCACGTTCAGTGAGATGTCACACATTTCACTTGCATGTCACGCCAGTGTATCCACACCCCTTGGTTAAGAGGATAACCAACAAATGTGACATACAACAACCTGCACTTGATACATTGTCGTCCTATAACAATGTATCCTTTAGTTGTGAACCAGTTTAAGAACTACTTGATATATCCTCTCTATATCAAAATAATGTAGTTCTAAGGACTCCATCATACAAGAGTTCATTTCAGAAAAATGCAAATATGATGAACAGCCAAAGAATAACTTTTATTCATTAAAAATTTAAATATAATTACAAAATTAGCACAACCGTCTACAGCCTAAACGATTGATTTTGGGACACAATTCCTAACAGATGGACCATCAGTTTAGGGATCGATAAGTTTGGAAAGACTAGCTTATCCTATGTGTGCTCGGTTGAGAGGGTGGTTGGTCTCACAGCCACTTGTGTAGAGACACTAATACAAGGATAAGGGTGCTCATTAAGATATGAGTTCACTGAACTGATCTGCATCGAGACTATCTTATGGAAGTCTTACTACTTGTCAAGAGATAGTTCTCATAGTGGGAGTTGTGCAAGTGATTTTTAGACCTGAGGTCACCATGGTTCTTTATGCATACTAAGCCATATTTTGGTTCATACTCATTCATGACATTGAGTCATGTGCGAAGTGTTCTCGGATATGGTGGAAGGTGTATGAAGGATGTGAGTGGACCAACAAGGAATCGATCATTCCTAATAATAGAAATTGTTATCCCAAGTAATCTCTTCGATTGATGACTCGGGGAGTCTTTGATCAAAGCAGGATGAGAATAGAAGTGGTTTCTAATCAGTCATCAGCAGAGTCTTCATTATCGAATAGAGATTTAAAATGATTAAGTGCTAGGATTTGACAATTATCCATACCCATCACTTATTCGGGATAAAGGAAGATGAAAGATTGAATTTCACGGTAACTTTTCACTAAAAGGTATTTTGATATATTTTATCAAATTTCTCATCTTTTGGGTAGGCATGATACATTGCTAGAAGTCAATCATGTCTTGTGGGTTATCATGAATCAATTGGATTGAATTCATGAGTCAACTCAAAAGCTGGTTCGAATTGGCAACTTAGGTCAGCTCAATTTGACCTAATTAGGTCAATCAGGTTCGATTGGATCGAATCGGCTCGGACCTAGACCTACTGCTAGCTAGATATGGAATCCAAAGGGTCACACACATTTAGGAATTGACCTAGGAATTTAATTGACATTTAATTAGGGTCAAGGGATCCTATTTAGTTAGCTAGATTGCACACTAGCATATGTATGCTGACCTAATCTCCTAACCCAATTGAATTGGGTCTGATAGGTTGCTAAATGGACTAACCAATTTATGGGAGACCTAAATTGGGTTGTCTCCTAAGTGGGATGAATTTATCAGATTTTATCTGATATTTTTTAGACATTTTATGCACCATATATGAAGAGTCCCAATGGCATGGGACTCTTGGCACCGAAGTGATACCTCAACATTTAAGAGGATGCACAAGGATCAACGGACCTCCTATCTGAAAAAAATTATATGGTCAGAAAGTAGATTTAATGTCCTTTCAAATGACATCCATATTGCATATATTTTGACTAGATCAAAGGTGGTATATGTCATGGAAAAAGTTGACCGACGGTGAAGAGTAGCGACTCTTCACAATTGGCGCCAACTTATTTTGTGCACAAGAAATAAATGGGCGTAGAAAGGACCTAAAATCCTTCTACTTTGGGACGTTGTTCCCAGATGAAGCAAGACGCCCCTTAGCCTCATCTTCATGCAATTTAAATGGCTTATGACCGGTCAAAACAAAAGGAAGTTCGGTGGAAGTGACTTGGCTCAAATGAAGAGTTGCGACTCTTCATTTGGCGCAAATATGAGAAGCAGAGTCCTTCTGCTTCGGGCAAATTCTCATCACCAATTTTCTCCTTGGAAAGGCCACATCCCTTGGCTACTATGTAACCAAAATAGGACAAGTGGAAAGTGGAGAAGTCAGATAATTTTTGAAGGGACTTGAATGAGGTAGTTGGTGCACAAAAGGTCATGATGCTTTATTAATAAGACTCTTTCTAAATGAAGAGTCTTATTTGATAAATTAAAAGGCTTATCATAGGCCGATGAGAAGGCTTATCTGGTGCCTCCCATTCTCTTATAAATAGTCTTCAGTGATTAGGCTGAAGGGTATCACAAAATCTCTTCTTTCCTGTATTCTTACACACACTCTGCCACACTCTCTTATGTCTCTTCCTCCCTTGTCTTGTCTTAAGACAAATACTTAGGAAGTGAAAGTGAAAGTGAGGAGTATTTTGGAAAGGGCTCAGAGTGCTCTACCGGAGGGCAAGGGTCTGGGCAAGGAAAGAAAGGCTGTTGAAGGAAGAAAGTCCATCAAAAGAGTCCCAGTTGATCAAGCAACCTACTAAGGAGAGCTTCCTAGTTTGATTCCTATGTGGATCACCTCTGGAGGGCTTGCATTTGTGAGCCTAGTGGAAAGAAAAGGAATTAGTATTCCAAGTATTCTTCATAACCCTAATTTAGTGACTTGTTGATTGTAGTGAATAAGGGATCTTGGGCTTAAGGTTTCTAGCCGATTAGGGTTTTTAAGTATAAAATTTTAAAATCCAATGTTCTATTATTCTATAAGACCCTATAGAAACCCAACAATGATATCAGAGCCCCCTTATTTCATTCAATCAATGGTCATTTGAATTAAGGAATGCTATGTGATAATAGGAAAATATGATCTTATGTTATCATATTTTTGATGCATGATTTAGTTTAAAGACATATATATGATATGTTATAACTTAGTAACAGCTTCGGATTGGGTTAGTCACCATGGCTGTCTGGTAATAGAAGCAAAGTAGGGTTTAAAGGCCCTCTCTTCCCATTCAATGAGATCTTCTATGGTGTGTAGGGGTGCCGCTGTGGCCATATCCCATGAACAAGTGATGTGAATAGATGATTGAAATAATCATGTTATGTATGCATATTAGGGCTAATATGCTTGGTTGATAGTTTTATTATCATGTTGTCATGATTAGTTAGGATGTGTTTTGAGATCATTAAAAGCCTTCATTAAAATCATATTTAGTCGTAGTGTAAAGTTAATCATGATGCATAATCGATTAGGGTTTGATCAGCCAATTGGTGTCTAGGCAAGTGGTTTTGGGAAGGTAAAGGGAATGAGATTTTTAATTGGTTCTGTTGTTTGACCTAGCCAATTCAATTGGTGTCTAAGAAAAGCAATGGGGGGACCCCCTCACTCCTTCCACTTACCTGGCCAATTTGGTCATATCTAGACCTTAAATTGAAAATGCTAATTGATTAAGCACACTACAATTTGCCTTCCTTTATGCTAAGCCAAATTAATATTAAAACTATAGTAGGTTTGTTGTATAACACAAGGCCTGCTCTAGGGTTTGATATAAAATTTGTCTTGGTGCACTTAGTGCTTTATAGCATGATTGGAATTATTGCTTTATTGTGTAATACAAAGGCAACATTATTCAATCATGGCTATATAGAAATGAAGGGTCTGACTAAACAAAAACATTATAGTTTGTTGTGTAATACAAGACTATAAGTGTCTTAGAGGCAGTTCATTTGTTGAGAATTGCATGGGTTGCAATTGGAAAGAAAGTCCTACCTTTGAACTCATGAGTGTTTATTGTGTAACACAAGGCACTCATGAGGAATTGGGATCTCAACCCCACTGAAAAAACTTGGGTGGTCTAGTTATGAATGTCACCATAGGTGAGGGTTATGGTATTCGAATAAAATAGTGGGAGACATAATTAGATATAAAGTCCTTATCTAGTTATGAATGTCATCTTGAGTGGTCTACTTATATTGTTCTTAATTAATTGTAGGATTTAATATGGCTTCAAATTTATCACTACGGGGTATCTTAGATGCCAATAAGTTGATCGGTCCAAATTATGTGGACTGGTTAAGGAACCTGAGGATAGTATTGACTTAGGAGAAGCTTTCTTATATTCTTGATTCTCCGGATCCAGAGTTGATCGGAGAGGATGCTTTCGAGGAGGAAAGGGCCACACATAAAATGTGGCAAAATGACAGCACAACTGTCAAGTGCATCATGTTAGCCTCGATGAGCAATGAGCTTCAGAGGCAACATGAAGGGATGGAACCTCAGTCCATATTGCTTAATCTAAAGGAGCTCTATGGAGAGCAAAGTAGGGTTGCTCGATATGAGATATCAAAGCAGTTGTTCCGTGCATGAATGAGTGAAGGTTCATAGTACAAATCCATGTTTTAAAAATGATTGACTTAATCACCCAATTAGATTAATTAGGGTTTGTAATGGATGGTGAACTCAATCAGGACTTGATCCTGCAGTCACTCTCGGATTCCTTCTCTCAGTTTGTTATAAATTATTATATGAACAAACTGAATATCTCTTTGTCTGAACTGCTGAACATGCTGAAGACAGCAGAGAGCCATTCTAAAAGAGATAAGGCTCATCTTCTTCTCATTGATGGGAAGAAGAAACAAGCAATGAAAAAGCATATGAAAAGGAAGTTCAACCCTAAAAAGAGCATGCAAAAGAAGAAGAAAGCCAAGAAGGCTGTCAATAATGAAGCCTATTTCCACTGAGGCAAGCAAGGGCATTGGAAGAAAAATTGCAAGACATATCTTGCAAGTATGAAGCAAGATGCTGGTGGAGCATCTAAAGGTTTGTACATGATACAAACTAATTTATCATTGAGTGCATCCATTTCTAATTCATGGGTATTGGATACTGCATGTGGGTCTCATATCTGCAAGTCATTACAGGGACTCCACAGATTTAGAAGCTTGAAGAAAGGTGACTTCAAGCTATATGGTGCAAGTGGTGAAGCTATGTATGCTGAAGCCGTGGGCACCTATCTTCTATTATTACCTTCAGATAATATTTTAAAGTTGGAAGAATGTTACTATGTACCGAATATTGTAAGAAATATTATTTTAATACCCTTGTTATTACAACAAGGATATGAAATAAGTGTAAAGAGCAGTGGCTGCTCTATTCTTCATAGTAACAAGGATATGTGCGGGCACCAAGGTTAAAAGGAGACTTCAATCAAACCTAGTCAACACCAATTTCTTATGGATTGCAAATTGTGTTCCAACCTTGTTAACTTGTTTCTAGTCCGAGTCTTGAGTCTAGTTAAGTTTTCTTGTATCATGAATTTTATGTTTGAGTCTTGCTAAGTATTAGGTCTTGAAGCCTTGGGTCAATTGAGTTGTAAGAGTCAAATGTACTCAAGTCCAAATTGAGTTGTAATTTTTCTTTTGAGCTTGAGTCAAGTCCAACCAAGGGAGCATATAATTGGACCAAAGGATGAACCAAAGCTACATCAAGTAAATCTTCAAATCAAGGGTACATGAAATAAGAGCCATTGGATGGAATGAAGCTTTGATTGAAGCCACCTCACCAAGACACCTTATCCAAGAGAATGGATACTTGGCACCCATACTTGAAGATTTTCAGATTTGGACACTTGGCACCCATACATGAAGATTTTCAAATTTGGAAACTTGGCACCCATATATGAAGATTTTTAGATTTAGATACTTGGGACCCATGCATGCAGATTTTAAGATTTGATGCCCCCTTTTCATGAATTTTGAAATTCAAATTTTTTAACTACATTTCCCTCTCTTTTCATGTAAAATTTGAATTTCAAATGGGGCTTAGAAGGTTATAAATAGGCCCCTAATCTCTTTGTAAAAGGATACCTTTGAATGAATGAAATCCTGAATTTTCTTATCTCCATTTATGTTTGCAAATTCCCTCCATGAGGGATTAAGTGAGAGGCTCAACCAAGTACTTTAGTTCTCAAATTCCAGCAAAAGTTCTTCTTCCATTGATGCCTACCTCATTTCAAGTGCAGCCGGCCACACTCTACCAAGATCACCAACAATCCTCTACTTCCCTCCCTTCCATTATTTCTATTCCATACTATCTTCCATCTCCTCCACAATACTAATGGTTGTTTTTGCAAGATCCTAAGGAGTATCCAGTCCAGGATGAAGTTCTCCTTGCCTTCAACTCAGCAGCAGGAGCCTCTACTTCCAACGGGCGGGTTAGCTTGATCAGTTAGTCACCAATCCTGAGTGTGAAGGAGTGCACCTAGTGTAAGGTTATTGGAGAGTCATTATTGGTATCTAAACCCTTTCCTTTCCTCTTGTGGTCTGAACTTTTAAATAGGGTATAGTCCTAATTAGATGGTTCTTCTAGCTACGTAGATCCTAGTTCATTAACTTAATTCAGATTTGCATTGCAAAGCATATGAGCCTTCTAGTTTAGTCTTCTTTAATGCATCTTAATGACTCCACTATAATTGAAATTAGATCATATAATTTAGAGTTTTAATTAGCTTAATTGCTTTAGTCATTCATGCAATATTTTCCATAAGTATGCCGCATCATATTTGGTATCAGAGCATGGTTGCATTGGCAGCATAGTCTTTATACTTGCTTTGTGTTTTTCCTTCTAAATCCAACCCGGATCTAAGATTCATGCCTCCTGAGCAGGTGTACACCAGTACCCTATCATGACCCACGGGAATAATGAGCCCATGGCCGGACGTGAATCCTTAGATTGAAGTTTGGTATTTGATTTTCCTTGCATGTTTAATTTCTGTTTGCTGATTTTGTGTTAGGGTCTAAAATCTAGGACTGTTTCCCCAACAAGCTTTCACTGTTTTGCCTTGATTTTTGCATCAGTTAATCTCCACTTAATCCACTATTTACTGTAATTTTCTGAGATTTTTTTGATTCCAAAAATAGAGTGATATCTGTCTAAGAAAACAGCTCTAATCAATTTTCTGCACACTGAATCTGCATTGGTAGTCTGAACTTCATTCTGATTCACCACTCAATCTATGCTATTTTTGTCTTATTTTTGCACTGTTTATTCTCTGATTAGTCCTCTTAATTTCTATTATTTTTTCATGATTTTATAAATTTTAAAAAACAAAAAATTCTGCAAACAAAACAGGCCTGCTGAAATTTCTGGGCTGAAACTAAAATCTCTTCCAAACCCCCCAATCCCAAGTCATTTTGTTTGATCATTAACCAACTGAAATTTAATCTGTCACCTCATAAAATACAAAAAAAAGCAATTGCATTTATTTTAAGCTACTTAAGGGCATCAATATCATAAGATAAGGAAAGGAGGTCATTATCTTTTCTTAGCCCAAAAACAACCAACCATATATTGCATCGAACATAAACCTTTTAATAAAATTGAGTAGCAACCTAATTAGAATTAGAGACACCAACAAGTTAAGCTCAATTAGTGTGTTGAGACTAGTGTGAATCATTTCTTCATCTACTCCTGGAAAGTGGTGTCTAAGGCTAAAGGTCCATAGGCAAACGCCTTAAGAGGATTTGTGGTTCTTTAATTGGGTCCTCGCGAAAGCGGGGGTCCTCCCACAATCCCACCTCTTACCTGGCCATTTGAAAGGGTATTTGTCATTTTGGTCTATACTAAGTCAATTCATACTACATTAGACTTTTAGGTCTAGCAAACCCTGGAGCGAGTCTTTGTATTGAATGACTACTAGATCAGGAACTCCCTATCAATATTCACTTGACCATCCCAGTTCTTCCATGGACCCCAATCTAGAAACCCTGATGGGAACTATGACTGAGCAGTTCAAGCAATTGAACACTTGGTTTGATTGAATGGAAGAGAGAATAGGATCCCTTGAAGATGCCCGTTTGGCCCCTACTGAGCCACAATCACCCAGATTGCCACCTGTCCATCCTAGAGTCCAACGCCAGGAATATACTCCTGACCCACATCCAAGGAGAGTTCACCATGATTATGTTGATCAGGATGAGAGAGCCCTTAGAAACATTCATCCAGATGCACCCACATTTGATGGAACTTTGGATCCTAAGGTGTATATAGACTGGGAGGGTGATATGGACTAATATTTTGATTGGTATGAAATGTTAGAAGATAGAAAATTTAAGTTTGCCAAACTTAGATTAATCCGTCAGGCTATATTGTATTAGGGTAATGTTGAGCGCATGAGTCGACAGAGGGGTGACATACCTATAGCCACTTGGAGAGCTATGAAGGTGAAACTTAGGGAGAAGTATTTACCAATGTCCTATGAACAGAGACTCTTGGATCAATGGCAACGATTAACTCAAGGGAATAAGACAGTGCCCGAATATATTGCCAAGTTTGATGAGTTCGTGATGAGATGCTATGTGGTGGAGTCTGAGGCAGTAACCTTGTCTAGGTTTAGAGCAGGTCTACATGAGGAGATTCAGAGAACTATTTTTAAGAGAAGTCCATGACCTAGACCAGGCCTACCAAGTTGCTAGGGACTATGAGAGATTCCAGAGGAGACCTTTATTTCACCGACCTGAACCCACTAGGATTAGTCCTCCTGGAAATAGACCAAGTCCAAGCCTAAGTACAGCCAATAGACCCAATCCTGCTACTCCATTAGTTCGAAGAGAAGATAAAGGAAAGAGCACTGAGGTTAGAAGAGAAGGAAATGTCCATTGTTTTAGGTGCCACAAGATAGATCACTACGTAAGCCAATGTCCCACTAGAGCATTACACATAGGAGAATTAGAAGAAGAAGTTACCGAACCCATAAAAAACTGTGAGGAAGAAGAGGAGGTATATGAGGCAGGCGTGAGTTTAGCTGATGAGTATGGAGGGGATGAAGAGATCATAGACTCATCGAAAATCCTAGGAGTTGTGCGATGTATCTTGACCTAGAGTAAGGAGCAAGAAGATTGGCGTAGGACTAGTATCCTACAAACCTTTATCAAGATAGGAGAAAAGGTGTGCAAGGTCATCTTAGATTGTGGCAGTTGCGTCAATGCCATATCGACCAATACAGTCAAGAACATAGGATTACCCACTGTGCCCCATCCTAATCCATATAAGGTATCCTGGATAGATTCAACCTCAATTCTCATTAAGTCTCGGTGCCAGGTCATAATCCAGTTCCAATCATACCAAGAAAAGGTTTGGTGTGATGTTCTTCCAATGGGAGTTAGTAGCATCATATTAGGCCGACCATGGTTGTATTATCATGATGCTATACTCTATGGTCGATCTAGTTCATGTTCTTTCACCCACAATGGGAAGAAGATTGTAATCAATTCCTCACCACCTAAGGACCAAGTTAAGAGAGGATCAAGTCACTTAAGGGATAAGAAACAAGGGATAAACATGATCACTGCTAAAGAATTAGAGCAAGAGCTTAGCAATAGTTCACCTATTTGGGTTTTAGCAACTAAGGAAAATCAGGACCGGCCCCATAAGGAAATCCCCAGGAAGTGTTAAGGTTTCTAAAGGAGTTTCAAGACATCTTTCCTGAAGACCTTCCTAATCATCTTCCACCCTTGAGAGATGTTCAACATGCTATGGATTTGATCCCAGGATCAACTTTACCAAACCTTCCCTATTATAGAATGAACCCTACAGAACACTCTGAGTTACAACGTCAAGTTAGAGAGCTTCTCCAAAAGGGATTCATTAGAGAGAGCCTGAGTTCATGTGCAGTACCAGCCCTTCTGACCTCTAAGAAAGATGGCACATGAAGAATGATGCGGGACAGAGATTGGGGGGATGGATCGCTGGCGAGCATAGAAGTCACCAGGGATTAGGGTTTGCAAGAAGAAGAAAGAAGAGGGAGAAGTATAACTTGGGTTCACACAGATTTTCTTGGGAGGACAAGCACACAGCAAAGGGCTCACCCAGATGCCCTAGGGATCACACAGATACTCTAAAAAGTTCATACAGAACTCAAGAAATATTATTCATTCATAGAATTAAAAAAATATAAGAGGGGGTGGGATATTTATAGATTCACCCCAAGGTACATGACTTGAGGGCTAAGAAACCCTGACTTGTGAGCCAAGAAATCCTGGTGGACCTGGTTAACAGTGGGCCTTTGTTTTGGACTGGAGCTCTTTCTTGTGGGCTTGGCGGCATGAAAGGGTCCAGTGCATGAAGGCCAATTCTGGTTGGGGGGCCTGGTGAATCTCCTGGCTATGAACTCTCCTCTTGTACATGACCTGAATAGACTCGATAAGACTGAACTAAATATGGCTGTACCTGACTAAGTGAACTCAACTGAACTCAGTTGTCTACTTTATTACATGACTCAATTGGCTCACTTTGACTCAAGTGACACAGGACTAATGTACTCAAATAAAATAAAATAAAATAGACTCTCGGTCCCCATCGTTCCCCTAGAGTGGAGAGAACTCGACTCCGTCGAGTCAGGCTCAACGCAGTTGATGGAACCGAAACCAATCAAAAAAGGACTCAAGACTGGGTTCACCCATTTTTATTATTTTATTTTATATTTTTTTCAACTTCTTTTCTTTTTTTTATTTCTTCATCTTTGCTCTAAAAACCATGCAACTTTGGAAACCGTGTGGTGCTGAAATCCATGCTGCTCCAGAAACTATGCGTTGAAGTCGGCAACAGCCTGCTTTCACATTCGTGCTATCCCCTTTCTTCTCCATGGTCCGACACAGGGTGGAACAGAGCCTCCGGCGGGATGCAGCGGTCGGCTCGACTATCTCCGATTGCAGGCAGAGGGGACAGACGGCCGACAGGGGGCATGGCGGAAATCTGGTGGGGCATCGCACGGACCTGCATCGCAGGGGTTTCCAATAGTTAGGGGCGCGGGCGATGGTGGGGGGCATCTCAGGCCTCGACGGTGGCGGCATGCCGTGCATGATCTGAGGGGGTGGCGGGCCCATGGGGCACTGCCCGAACTGGGGTGGCGGCATGGGGAAGGGCACAGGCGGTGCCCTTGGCCTGTCAGTGAACTACCCGGGGGCCATGGGAGCTGGGGGGAAGCCGGGCCTCTGCTAGGGATGGACAACCTGCGGGTAGGAGATCGGTGGGGCGGAGAGCTGGGGCATGGGGGGGCGGGAGAGCTGAGGCTGCATAATGACAGGGGCGGAGCCTCCAATGCCACGGACGGGGCCAGCAAGGCCAGGCTGGGCCTAAACGAGGTGGCGGACGGGATGCCGCGGCCGGCCGCGCTGTGTGGGGATCGACCGTGCCCGATGGATCGGGTGTTGCATCGGCTGCTGTCAGGGGCTTTGGAAGCACGTGCGGCCAAGGGCGTCATGGACGAGGGTGGAGACATGGGGCTGCTTGGTGAGGAGCTGGTCGGCATTAAACTAGGCGACGATGGCCTTGATGGCTACAGGCGGACGGTGCACTCGGACTGGATTTGGGGAAGTCCATCTTGATCAGCTGCTGTTCCCGGTTGCAGGCGATATGGAGACAGCTTCACGGGCGATGGCAGCAGGGGGTGTTGACACAAAGAAGAGTCGGGAAGAAGAAACGTACCCTAATCCGTCTAGGCTATGATACCATTTAATGCGGGACAGAGAATGGGCGGATGGATTGCTGGCGAGCTTAGAAGCCACCAGGGATTAGGGTTTGCAAGAAGAAGAAAGGAGAGAGCGAAGTATAACTGGGGTTCACACAGATTCCCCTGGGAGGACAAGCACACAGCAAAGGGCTCACACAGATGCCCTAGGGATCACATAGATACCCTGAAAAGTTCACATAGAACTCAAGAAATATTATTCATTCATAGCATTAAAAAAATACAAGAGGGGGTGGGGTATTTATAGATTCATCCCAGGCTACATACTTGAGGGCTAAGAAATCCTGACTTGTGGGCCAAGAAACCCTGGTGGACCTGGACAACAATGGGCCTTTGTCTTGGACTGGAGCTCTCTCTTGTGGGCTTGGCAGCATGATAGGGTCCAGTGCATGAAGGCCAATTCTGGTTGGGGGGCCTGGTGAATCTCCTGGCTGCAAACTCTTCTCTTGTACATGAACTGAATGGACTTAATCAGACTGAACTAAATATGACTGGACCTGACTAAGTGGACTCAACTGAACTCAATTGTCCACTTTATTACAGGACTCAATTGGCTCACTTTGACTCAAGTGCACAGGACTAATGGCTCAAATAAAATAAAATAAAATAGACTCTCGGTCCCCATCAAGCTGGCAATGCTTGGTGAAGTGCAAGATGAAGCAGCTCAAAGACGCGATGTGCCCAATCAGACACTGGACTTCCTTCTTGGAGGCGGGATGCCTCATGTCTGTTATCGCCTGGATCTTCTCGGGGTTGGCCTCTATCCCTCTCTAGGTCACCATGAACCCCAAGAACTTTCTTACCGCCACACTGAAGGCACACTTGGTAGGGTTTAGCTTCATTTGATAGTGATGGAGGTTATCAAAAGCCTCTACCAGGTCGATAATATGGTCCTCCTCCTGGTCGCTCATGACAAGCATGTCATCCACATACACTTGCATGTTGCAGCCGATCTGGTCCTTGAAGACCGTGCTGACCAAATGCTGGTAGGTGGCCCCTACATTCTTAAGGCCGAAGGGCATCATCTTATAACAATATGTACCTCGGTCGATCACAAATGCTGTGCACTCCTCATCCTCAGGATGCATGCAAATCTGATTATATCCGAAGAACACACCACTGAAGCTGAGGTATTTATCGCCTGAATTCGTGTCCACCAGCTGGTCAATCTTTGGGAGGGGGAAGCTATCTTTTGGGCATGCTTTGTTGAGGTCGGTGTAGTCTACACAGATCCTCCACTTCCCAAAGACTTTCTTGACCATCATCACGTTACCAAGCCAGTTAGGATAACATACCGCTGTGAGGAGTTTATCGACCTCCTCGTTGATGGCTTTCTGTCATTCCGAGATGAAGCTTCTTTTCTTCTACTTAACTGGGCAATGATTGGGGTTGACATTCAACCTATGAGTTATCACCTCCGGTGGGATACCGAGCATGTCGGTAATGGTCTAGAAAAAAATATCTACATTAGCCCATAGGAAGCTGAGCAAATGGGTTATCTCTTCATGAGTCAACAAGGCCCTGACCTGTATCATCTTTGAGGGATCTTCTCGTAACAGAAAAGATAACGAGGGCTCAACTGGCCTACTCTTTGGTTATGGTGCCGCCGGGTCAGGCTGGTCTATGGCTGGGCTAGAATTTGCCCCTCTTAGGCCTGGGACGGTCTGCCAATAGTGCTTCACCGACTGTCGAGACCCTCTCATCTCTCCGGTCCCCCATGGGGTCGGGAACTGGATAAGGAGGGTGAGGATGGCATTGTAGGGTGAGGGGAGCTTTACAACAGTGAAGGTCACCAGCACGGTGCTTTGTTGAGGTGGTGTCCCAGCGATTATTGGGAGCATAATTTCTCCCTCGACTCCACTGAGTCTCCAGTGAAGCCTACTAGAGGCATGAACATCGATCTTATTTGGTTAGTGGACAAATTCATCATTGTGAAAGCATCGTAAAAATGGATGTCCGAGGAGCTCCCACTATCTACCATGATTCTTTTTGCAGGATGTTTGGCTCTCATCATTTCAACGATGACAGCATCATTATTTGGGTTGTCTACCCCAGCTGACCCTTCTCTCATGCAGGGGAGTACATCATCACTCCCCTCTCTCCCCCTAGCCCTCTTTTGGGATTTCTCCTGCCCCCCAAGATATCATCCCTATTGGTTTCTCGATGGGATGGTTATCGATGACGAGGGGTCGAGGCCCTTCAGTCTGGGCTGCAAGGGGCACTCCCTTCTCCACATACTGGCCGAGGTAGCCGTGCTTGATTAGCTCCTTGATTTTCCTCTTCAAGTGGCGGCATTCCTTTGTGTCATGGCTGTAATCTCGATGGAAATGGTAGTAGCGGGATTTGTCCCATCCAGCATATGGCTTCAGTGGTGGGGGTCGGTGCAGGAAACGCTCGCCCTCGATCTCTATCAGGATCTTTGCTCTAGGGGCAAGGAGAGGAGTGAAACTCTCTTCATTGGCTGGGTCAGCCTTGGGCCTTGGCTCTGGTCATGGGACCCGCGCCATCCTCTGGGTCCGGAGGTCTTCCCAATGGCCTGCATCTTTGGGGGCCTCCTGTCCAGCTCCCTCCTGGCATGATTTGCCTCCTCGGCATGGATGACTTTTGCACCTGGAGGAGGAACTCTGAGTACGTCTTCGAAGACTTCTTGTCAAGGGAGTAGGTGAAACAGGAGGTTCGCAGCCCCCTCTTCAGGGCTAGCATGGTGACAGACTCGTCAAGATTGTAGATCTCCAAGGTGGCGGTCTTGAACCAGGATACGTAGTCTCGGAGGAGTTCCCGATCCTGCTGTCGGATCAAGAAGAGGCTATCGACCTCGCGCGGTGCCTTCCTACAAGCATCAAAGTGCGCCATGAACTTCTTCTCTAGCTAAGGGAAGAAGTCTATGCTCTCAGGTTCGAGTCTGGAAAACCAGACCCGAGCAGCCTTCAACATAGTGGCCAGGAAGGTGATGCAAAGGAGGGTGTCGGTGGCCCCTTGGACCCTCATGAGGGCTTTATAACTTTTCAGATGGTCTAAGTGGTCTGTTGTCCTGTCGTAGGGGTCAACCTGCAGCATACGGAACTAGCTAGGGATCGACTCCTCTTGGACTTTCTTTGAGAAGGGTGGACAGGTATTGTAACTCATGGGCTCACTAGGGGTTCCCTAAACTTCCATAAACTGACCAGCCAAATTTGCCAGCTTGTGCTCATGCTCCTCGAGGTGCCTTTCTAGTTGACGGTGGATGGCCTCGTCAGTCGCCCCTCGGTGGAGGATGCTGGTGATGAGGGAGGGCTGAAGTGGAGGAACTCGCACATGAGTTCCTAGCCATGCTGGTGCTGTTGGCATGGGGGTGCACAGTGGTCCGAGGCCGGGGAGTGGCTCCCCCGATAGGTCGGATCATGCTGCAACCACTTGCCGCCCGCCTGGTGGGCCTCCAGAGGGGGGGATGCCGCATGTAGTGGCCCCTCCTGTAAGGACTGCAGACTTATGCGGGGATCGGCTGCACGAGCCACCAGAGTCACTGGCTGCTATTGTGTTTCTAGGGAGCGATGCTTCTGGTTGAGCTGATGCACCGACGTAGCCAAGAGCTGGACCTGGTTGGTGAGTGCAGTGTACTGGGGGTCCATCAAAGGTGGTTACGATGGAGCGGGACACTCCCCCTCCGGGCTTTGGTCACCACGGTGAGGGGGGTCCCCCACTCGACCGGCGAAGTCTTCACGGGCTCGTGTAGTCACCATCAGACAGTGGGTGTCCGTGTAGTCTTTCTTCTTGTTGGAGGGACGATGCTTTCTTTCGGATGCTATCCTCCTTACCTGGCACGCCAATCTGTTGCTGCCTAGATCATCGTGGCCTGTAGCTTTGATGCATTGGGTTCTAGCTGGATGCTCGGCTTCCCACCTTGTGGTCGGCTCGCTCGCTCGCTTCGGGGGGTCCTGCAAGATAGAGAAAACCTTGGACCGAGGATTCCGACGAAGGCACTCCGATGATCAAGTCAGTGGGACAATCGAGGAAAACAAAAACCTCTCTGGCAAAGAGCTTGGGGGACTTCCCATGTTGAGAGGGTAATAAGAGAAAAGATAATGCGGGAAACTGATGGGGACATCGGTCTGTACAAATCCCGGAGCAGCATGGATTTCGGAGCAGCAAATAAATTGGAAGAATATTTATTTAGGATTTATCTTTTATTTGAAATTTGAATTAGGATTTGGTTGGTTAGGATTGAGATAGGCTTATCTTATCCTATCTTGTATTTGAATTTGAGTTATCCCTATCTTTTTATCCTGTATTCAAATTCAAACGAGGGTTGGACAGGTCTATAAATACCACCCTCAGTCCTTTGTAAAAAATCAGTTTGGTCAATAAAGAGTTTTTTTTTAAGAGTTTTTTTCTTTTCGTTTGCCCCGTATGGGGAGGGTGAGAGGCCCGTCTGTCCTTCACCTTCGGGTGTCGAGGGGTGAGAGACCCTAGTCCTTCGCCTTCGGGCGTCGAGGGGTGAGAGACCCTAGTCCTTCGCTTTCGAGCATCGAGGGGTGAGAGACCCTAGTTATCCCCTTTTTCTTGTCGACTCCTCTCTAGGTCTTAGGGATTTTCCTTCACAACCCCAGGTAGTGATTTGGGTGGGATGCCCTAGGCTCCGCATGTAGTGAGATGAAAGTGATGCCCTAGGCTACAGGTAGTGGAATGGGTGAGATGCCCTAGAGGTGAGATGTCTCTCAGTGAATGTAAGTTCCAAGTCCTAGAGTGTCCAATTTTCCTACCCTCCATCCCTATTTTTTCCTTCGCCACCACCATAGAAAAATCAAAAAAAAATTAAAAAAATAGGATACCCTAATCTTCGGTGACTTCTCAGCTCGCCGACGATCCTACCCTGATCTGTCCCCCATCAGAAACGTAAGAGTCTCTATTTTTCTGGCTTTGGCTTGCATACCTTTACTTATCTTTTCATGCGGGTCTTATATAGGCGAGTGACTTGTTGTTGGCTTCCAGGTTCTCTCCTTCGAAGGAGGCTTTCCGTTGCCTGCTGTTGCCTCTCTGTCGGACCGGTTTTGTGCCTGAGGCTTCAGCCATAATGGGATGTTTCCATTTTGAAGGAGGCTGCCCGGGTACCACAGTGCCTAGGGTCTAGGGCCTAGGGTCTAGGTGCCCTGTTGTGGAAGTCGTAGTGTAAGGAACTATTCCTAGGGGCAATGCATGCGTTTTTAAACTTTTCTAAGAGCATGCAGTAGCGGAAAATGATAAAACCATTTTATCAAGATGTTAATCTAATAAACATAACCCCTTTACCAGGTTCTAGATGTATCTAGAGTAATATAAATATAAAATCATGCATCCATAGTATGAAATATGGAACTATTCATATAATAATACAATTATGCTGTATGGACAATTATGTCATATATAAAACAAGTACATATCTCGATGACGTTCATCAGGATGAACCAGAAGTTGTAGAAATGCCTACCTCTCATTCGCGATCCCAGGGATGGCACAAACCTGTAAAAAAATCCGAATCTGCAAGTAGCACTCGGGTATTGCCTCTACGGGTGGTTCACACCGTGTAGCACGATTTCTTCTCATTCCTTTGAGGTGCTAGCTTCTATGGAAGCTTTGTTGGATGGACTCCTTCTTCTTCAACTCCTTGAAGATGAGTGGGACACCTTCAACTCTTTGAAGTGCAAGTTGCTGTTGCAGTGCTGGAATATAACGAGGACCCTCCCAGTTCTCTCTATCCAAAACCTTCAATAGAAGGTATGCACACAAAGATCCCACCCAAAACTCACTCTATCTCAAAGATCCAATCTTTCAATCTCCAAGAGGTCTTAGAAGATCTCCAACCCAAGGAATGGAGAGAGTCTCGACCTCAAAAATGATGGAACAACAAATCTGATCTACTCTCTTCCACAATCTGCCTAGCAGAAAATAAATAGTCCCCAAAATCATTAAGAACATTAAAGATAGATTATTGAAGAGTTATGAGTCTCTTGGGATTCTTAGGACCTAAGGAATTCAGCAACCACTCAGCATAAAAATAGGAAACTCCCCATTAATTTTGACAACAATTGCTGCAATTAATGAAGCAATTTCAGTTTTGCTGGATTCCGTCATTGGAGTTGACTCGACCATTTGAGGCTCGAGTCGACTCGTCCATTTGAGGCTCGAGTCGACTCGTTCAAGGAGAGTCGGCTCGATTAGAAGTTTGACAACACCTTGTCAAATGACTCGAGTTGACTCATTCAAGAAGAGTCGGCTCGAACAGAAATTTGACAACACTTTGTCAAACAAGTCCGGAGTAATTTTCAATAGTTTGCAAGCCAACAAAACAAGAAGAAACCCTCGGTGTGCGATCCCATAGGTTCAAACACTAAACCGATAGCATGGGAACATTTCCAGTAGCAACCAAAGTCACCATCTAGCAATTACACCCGGCGTCTGGATAGGTTGAAGGTTACAGAGCAACATGAACCTGTCGAATGTAGAATGGCATTGAACTTATTCCTTGAACCTCCTAATGCTCCGGATGGCAAAGGGTTAAACTACCCAACCCTAAGCAGTCCATCTGAATATGTCTTAAAGAATCCCTACAATCCCTTACAAGGAATGCCCTAGCCAAGGTCTTTCTCAATTGAGACATATAAAGCATTCAATCCAAATCATTTAGAGAGGTCAATTCTATCTCGATCCTACTATCGCTATACAAGTACTTGACTGTACCCAGTAACCTTTCATCACCGGATTAGAAATCTGGGTAGTCCAGTGCCTAAGCACAATGAGTTGCTTGCAAGCTGCCATAGTGATCTCAAGTCAAAGAAATAATTCATGCCCATATTCTAATGCAATACTTCTCTTCGATAGCAAGAGAATCTCGCATTAGAGTCATATTCAGTGAAGTGTCAAACACAACACCCAATGTCATACCAGCATCTCCATGCTACTTGGTTAAGAGGACAACCAATAAATATGACATCAACGACCTACTCTCGATACACTATCATCCTGAAATAGCATATCCTTTGGTCATGAACTAATTTATGAACTATACGATTCATCCTCTCTATATTTCATACAAGGTAGCTCAAAGGACATCATCACAAAAGAGTTTAAATTAAGAAAAATGCACTTGTGATGAACAGCCAAAAGATAACTTTTATTTATATCAAAATTCAAATACAAATAGCATAACCGTCTACAGCCTAGACGATTGGCTTTGGGACATAATTCCCAACAACTCCCACTTGGACTAAAGCCAATCAGAACAGAATCGCATTCCCATTTTTCAATTACAATCTTTAAACTCTTGAATTCTGACTGCTTTAGTGAAGCGGTCGACCAGATTTTCTTTTCCATCGATCTTTTGAAGGTCTACGTCTCCTCGTGCCACAATCTCTCGCACGAGATGGTAGCGGCACAGAATGTGTTTAGTGCGCTGATGGGACTTTGGCTCTTTGGCTTGAGCTATCGCTCTAGTGCTGTCATAAAATACTGGAACAGGGCCATCCAGGGAAGGTGCCACTCCCAGCTCGCCTAGGAATTTTGTAGCCACACAGATTCCTTTACTACATCTGATGCATCAATATATTCTGCTTCGCAAATCGAGTCCGCCACGGTGTGTTGCTTGGAACTTTTCCAGTAGATGGCACCTCCATTGAGGGTAAATACAAAGCCCGATACACTTTTACTATCATCTCTATCTGACTGGGAACTTGAATCGGTATAACCAACAAGTTTTAAGTCAGGCTATCCATAGATTAGCCATTAGTCTTTAGTATTTCTCAAATACTTTAGGATGGTTTTTACCACCTTCCAATGCGCTTCACCTGGATCAAACTGGTATCTGCTCACTACTCCTAGTGAGTATGCCATGTCTGGTCTAGTACATGTCATTGCATATATAATAGATCCCACTACCGAAGCATATGGGACTCTACTCATATGCTCTCTCTCCTCAGGAGTTGATGCACAATCCTTTTTGGAGAGAGTAATTCCTTGGCCTATCGAAAGATAGCCTTTCTTGGAATTTTTCATGTTGAACCATTTCATCACGGTATCAATGTACGTTGACTGGGACAATCCCAGAAGCCTCTTAGATCTATCTCTATAGATCTTCATACCCAGTTTGAATGAGGCTTCACCCAAGTCTTTCATAGAGAATTGAGATGAAAGCCAGACCTTTATTCCTTGTAATGCTGGAACGTCATTCCTGATTAGGAGAATGTCTGATGCGGGACAAATGAAGACGATACCTGATTTATTGGGAAAACAGGGAAAAACCAAAACAAACTAGGACCGTGGGAGGGCTATGAAGCCTCCCGGGACTAGGGTGAGCTGACACTAAAACCTAAAATTGCTGAACTCTTTTGGTTTTTAGTTTTCTTAGTGGAGAAACATGGGATGGAGAATAGGAAACATGGACACTCTAGGACTGGGGACTCTCCTTCACGGAGAGACGTCGCACCTCTAGGGCATCTCACCCACCCCACTACATGTAGTCTAGGGCATCCCACCCATCTCACTACACGCGGAGCCTAGGGCATCCCACCCAAATCGCTACGTGGGGCCGTAAAGAAAAATCCCTAGACCTAGAGGGGGACTCGATGGAAAAGGGGGATAACTAGGGCCTCGCGCCCCTCGATGCTCGCATGCGAGCGAAGGAAGTGGGGTCTCACACTCCTCGACACCCGCAGGTGAAGGAAAGACGGGCCTCAGCCCAGAACTAGAACCCAGGAAAAATTCAAAAATTTATATCAAAACTTAATTATTACAGGGGGAGAGGAGGTCTTTATATAGAAAAACCAAAACCCTCAATTACTTAGCCTACAAGAAACCCCCCAAAAAAAATTATATCAAAAACTGTGCTGCATCAATATTGGTGCTGATCTGCTCTGAGAAGTGTGTCAGCTTGATGATCTGCTCCAGAAAGCATGCTGCTCTGAATACTGGGATGCTCTGAAATCCATGCAAACTCATCTCACGACCATGGATAGGGAGGGAACCACTTCGGTGGGGCACCGGTGGACGGCCGGGAATTAGGCAGCGGACGGGGCCGGCGGACGGCAAGCGACGGAGGGATGGCGGCGGGCTGCAGGCGAGGCGACACAGGGGGGCACGACATGTTGGGCATGCCGTTTGGTCTCCCACGGCCGTGGGAGACCTCCAGGGCACCGGTATGGCCGGTGGACGACGGAGGAGGTCGGGGACGGCGGGAAGGTGGCCGGCGGACAGGCGGGCGACGGCGGCGGTGTCAGGCGGTGGGCGGCGGCGTCACACGGCCGCACGCGGGCGGACGGATGCCTCCCCCGTTCGTTCATCTTTCCACGGGCGTGGGCGGCGATGGACCCCATCGGTGACCGGGCGAGGGTCGGCGGGCGGCGTGAACGGCGGCGGGCTGCAGGCCGGTGGCGGCGGCGGCAGCGACAACCGTGGGTCATGGCGGGCGGATGCCTCTGCATCCGTTCATCTTCCCACGGGCGTGGGCGGTGGCTTCTCCGGTGAGGGCGGGGGCTGGCGAGCGTCGACGGCAGTCCGACGGGGGCGACCGGGGGTCGGGCGGCCCGGATCTGGGGCCGGAGGGGGCGGCGGCTAGGGTTTGGGAGATGTTTTAAAAAATCACGGGAGAAGATGGAATAGTGTGGAATAAATCGGTAATAAGATCGGGATAAAGATGGAATAGTGGGAATAGGTGGAATAGTGAGAATTAAAAAATAAAAAAAATGCAAGAAAAATTAAAAAAATGGAAGAAATACCCGGACGATGACTGGATCCCCATCATTCTCCTCGACTGCGAAGAACTCGACTCTATCGAGTTTGAAAAATGGAGCACACCCTAATCTACAACTCGCTCTGATACCAAACTGGTGCGGGACAAATGTAGATGATACCCGATTTACTGGGAAAATAGGGGAAACCATAAACAAACTAGGACCGTGGGAGGGCTAAGAAACCTCCCGGGACTAGGACGAGCTGACACTAAAACCTAAAATAGCTGAACTCTTTTGGTTTTTAGTTTTCTTGGTGGAGAAACATGGGATGGAGGATAGGAAACATGGATACTCTAGGACTGGGGACTCACCTTCACGGAGAGACGTCGTACCTCTAGAACATCTCACCCACCCCACTACATGTAGTCTAGGGTGTCCCAACCATCTCACTACACGTGGAGCCTAGGGCATCCCACCCAAATCGCTACCTGGGGCCATAAAGAAAAATCCCTAGACCTAGAGGGGGACTCGATGGAAAAGGGGGATAACTAGGGTCTCGTACCCCTCGACGCTCGCATGCGAGCGAAGGATGTGGGGTCTCATACCCCTCGACACCCGCAAGTGAAGGAAATACGGGCCTCAGCCTAGAACCAGAATCCAGGGAAAACCCAAAAATTTATATCAAAACTTAATTATTACCGGGGGAGAGGGGGCCTTTATATAGAAAAACCAAAACTCTCAATTACTTAGCCTACAAGAAACCCCAAAAAGGAAAATAAATTATATCAAAAACTGTGTTGCATCAATATTGGTGCTGATCTACTCTGAGAAGTGTGTCAGCTTGATGATCTGCTCCAGAAAGCGTGCTGCTCTGAATATTGGGATGCTCTGAAATCCATGCAAACTCATCTCACGATCGTGGACAGGGAGGGAACCACTCTAGCAGGGCACCAGTGGACGGCCGGGAAGCGGGCGGTGGACGGGGCCGACGGACGACGAGCGATGGAGGGCTGGAGGTGGGCTGCAGGCGAGGCGGCACAGGGGGCACGGCATGCTGGGCATGCCATTTGGTCTCCCACGGCCATGGGAGACCTCCAGGGTGCCGGTGTGGCTGGTGGATGACGGAGGAGGCCGGGGACGACAGGAAGGTGGCCGACGGACAGGCAGGCGGCGACGGCGGCATCAGGCGGTAGGCGACGGCGTTACACGGCCGCACGCGGGCGAACGGATGCCTCCTACATCCGTTCGTCTTCCCACGGGCATGGGTGGTGGGGGACCCCACCGGCGACCGGGCGAGGGTCGATGGCCGGGCGAGGGCTGGCGGGCGGCGGGAACGGTGGCGGGCAGCAGGCCGGCGACGGCAGCGGCGGCCTTAGGTCTTGGTGGGCGGATGCCTCCGCGTCCGTTCGTCTTCCCACGGGCATGGGCGGCGGCTTCTCCGGTGAGGGCGAGGGCCGACGAGCGTCGGCGACGGTCCAGCGGGGGCGGCCGGGGGTCGGGTGGCCCGGATTTGGGGCTGGAGGGGGCGGTTGCTAGGGTTTGGGAGATGTCTTAAAAAACCACGGGAGAAGATGGAATAGTGTGGAATAAATCGAGAATAAGATCGGGTTAAAGATGGAATAGCGGGAATAGGTGGAATAGTGAGAATAGGAAAATAAAAAAAATGCGAGAAAAATTCAAAAAAAATGGAAAAAAATATCCGGACGATGATAGGATCCCCATCAATGTCATCCACATACAATACAAGAAATACAACCACAGAATCATTAGCCCACTTATAAATACAAGGTTCTTCTCCGTTCTTAATGAAGCTATATGACTTGATATACTTATCAAATCATATGTTCCAACTCCGAGATGCCTGCTTCTGTCCATAGATGGACCTCTGAAGTTTGCAAACCTTTGACTCATCTATGGATAGGAACCCTTCAGGTTGTATCATATATACCTCATCGTCCAGCTCACCATTTAGGAAGGCTGTTCGGACATCCATTTGCCAGATTTCATAGTCAAAGTATGCAGTTAAAGCAAGCATAATCCGAATGGACTTGAGCATTGCCATAGGGAAAAACATCTCGTCATAGTCAATACCAAAACGTTGACGATATCCCTTGGCAACCAGACGAGCTTTGTAGGTCTCTACCTTTCCATCTGCGCCCCGTTTCCTTTTGAAAATCCATCTACACCCAATGGATTTTATCTCTTCAGGTGGATCAACTAATGTCCACACATTATTGATCTCCATGAATTCCATTTCAGATTTCATGGCTTCTAGCCACTTAAAAGAGTCAGACCTTTGTAGAGCATCCATATAAGTGATCGGATCTTCATTGTTTTCATCAAGTTCAATGGGATCTCTGTCCTGGACCAAGAAATCATAGTATATGTTTGGTTGACGCGGTACTCTACCGGATCTCCTTAATGGGTGCTCAATGGGCTCCAGATTTAAACTAGTCAAATATAGTTCAGAGGTGTCTTCTAAATGTGTCAGTCCTTTTACTTGTTGAACTTCACTAATTTCAATCTTAGTGGCTACAATTCCTTCACTAAGGAACTCCTTTTCCAAAAAGATAGCACTAAGACCAACAAACAATTTTTGTTCATCAGGCAGGTAAAAGAAATACCCTTTAAATTCTTTCGGATACCCAACACATAGGCACCGGTCATACCTAGGTTTTAGTTTATCAGTCTGCAAATGCTTAACATATTCTGGACACCCCCAGACCCTAAAGTGTGAGAGCACCGGTTTCCGTTCATACCACATCTCATATGGAGTCCTGTCCACAGACTTACTAGGAGACTTATTAAGAAGATAACAAGCAGACTATAGGGCATAACCCCAGAAAGAGATAGGCAGAGTAGCAAACCCCATCATGGACTGGACCATGTCCAACAAAGTCCTATTCCTCCTTTCCGACACACCATTCAGTTGGGGTGTCCTCGGAGGTGTCCATTAAGAGAGAATCTCATTCTCTTGAAGATAAGTCAGAAACTCACTGGAAAGATATTCACCTCATCGATCAGATCGAAGAGTTTTTATACTCTTTCCAATTTGTTTTTCAACTTCATTACGATATTGTTTGAACATTTCAAATGACTCAGACTTATGTCTCATAAGATAGACATAACCGAATCTTGACAGGTCGTCTGTAAAAGTAATGAAATAATTATACCCACCTCTAGCACTAGCATTCATAGATCCACATACATCTGTATGTACTAGACTTAGAATTTCTTTAGCCCTTTCACTTTTTCCAGAAAAGGATGATTTGGTCATTTTTCTAAGTAAACAAGATTCATAGGTAGGTAACGATTCAAAATCATTTATCTCTAAAAGACCTTCTTGTCTTAACCTATTTATTCTGTTCTTGTTTATATGACCTAGCCTATAGTGCCAGAGATAAGCATCGCTGACATTATCCATTCTAGGATGTTTGCTAGCTATGTACATTACACTCACAGGCTATGATAGCAAATAGATGCCATTTACCAATTTTCCATTCATTATAACTGAACCATTCAAAGTAATGTTGCAAACATTTCTCTTTATTGAAAGTTCAAAACATTCATTGGCTAACAAGCCTACAGAGATAATGTTTACAAGAAATGTAAGACAATAATAGTAGTCATGTAAAATGACTTTACAAGATTCAAAAATAAGAGAGAAATCTCTTAACGCCAGAACTAGAACTCGACTTCCATCTCCAACGTTCAGAAACCTTTCCCCATCCTCGAACCTCCTACTAATTCGAAGTCCCTGCAATTAGTTGCAAATGTGATAAGGACTCCCAGTATCAAGTACCCAATTAGTAGTATCACAAAAGGAATAGGTATAGGGATTTATCATATAAATACCTTGAACAGCAACATCTTGTTGCTTCCTCTTCTTTGGCCTGTTTGGGTTAAGGGATGCAATATACAGAGGACAATTCCTCTTCCAGTGACCCTGCTTCTTATAATAGAAGCACTCTGCTCGACTCTGGTCTACCTTTTTCTTCCCAGCCTGACCGGGCCCACCAACACTCTGCATCTTTTTGGTCTTTTTCTTTTTATATTTCTTCTTCCCCTTTCCAAGAGGACGACGCACTGCTCTGTTTCCTCCCACCAAGTATACTAACCCCTTATTGAGGTTGTGGTCCTTCTTATAGTTCTGTAGTAACCCCAACAAACTATGGTAGTTCACTACAGGCCTATGCATCCGAAAGTGATCAAGGAAACCAAGGTAAGAAAGGGGCAGAGAATTCAGTATAGCATCCTTCCCCAGCTGTTCATGTAGGGGACATCCAAGTTTGGTCAGGCGTTCAAATAACTTGGTCATGTACAATACATGATCAGTTACTGATGCCCCATCTAGCATATGGGTGTTATAGATGGCACAGGAAGTCCTGTACCGCTCTACATCATCATGCATAACGAAGGATTCTCGTAACTTTTGCAAGATATCCTCCGGTTGGGCCTCCTCGAATTTGCAACTGAACTCGTCGTTCATAGCTACCAGCATAATGCAACATACAGTAGTTCTATCAGAAATCCACTTTTGATAAGTGTCCCTGATAGATGTAAGAGCATTAGCTGCGGGGACCTCAGGTACCGGATCCGATACAACATATAGGATCCTTTCATGCTCTAGGACAATCTTGAGCCTTCGATACCAATTATCGAAGTTTGGGCCAAAAAGTTTGTCATTGTCAAGCAATGAGCGGAGGGACAAGTTGGCAGACATTTTTCTGAAAAGAAAACCATAAGACCAATTAGTATATGAATTTCAATTTTAATCCTAAAGACATGGACTTTAGTCTAAAGGTTTTCCCACATATTTTATTCAGATTAGTAGCCTCTACCTTTAATCTGAGGAATTACACTTAATTCCTTAGTGGGTACTAGAATCTTAAAGGTGTCACATGAGCCCAACTTTGACCGACTCACCCACATGAACCTAAAGGTAGGTTCAATTAACCAATTGCTTCTTCCAAGCAATTTCTAGTATATAAAATTTTTCCCCAGGAGCACTTCAATCATCATTTGGGCTTCCTTCTAAAGAAGGTCCTAGTTAGGTCCAACCATTAACATGACTAAATTTAGTGCTTCTAACTAATGAATGATCAAGCCCGATTTTGGTCGGCTCACCTGACCACCATTAAGAGAGTTGCACTGAGCCATCATATTATGAATGTCAATTCCAATAGCCTGATGACCACCCGTACTTTGGTACTGTCGATGATCACCTAACTAAAGGACACATTACCACCCAACTTAATGGGAGGCTAAGACTCAGTTATCTCTATAACTTCATCTTTTTAAGGACATAATAATTTAAAGGATTTAAAAATATGACATATGAAGAAAACATGGACCATGATCAAGAATTCTCCCACAAACTTGTAGAAGGTTCATGAACATCTTGGTCCATGGGCACCTGAAATCAGACAAATTTGATTAACCTTAGGTGACATGGGTTAATCCAATTCAGTGAGCTTCTCATGAGCCAATTCCAGTTAGCCGTATCAGCCAGGTAAGCACGGTTAAGGAATGAGTTACGGCATTAACCATCTTTCCTTAGACACTAGCTACAAAGGAGCTAGCCAGGTAAGAGGTACCCTCACAACCATGACCATAAGGCAACTTGCCTAGACACCAATTTGGTTCACCTTCCTTAACCAGATCAGACTTAAAGAACTAGATCAATCATTGAGCCACAATAGATCCTTTTAGATGTTTGGATCACACTTTCTAACTATTAGAAACTATAGAAAAATAAAACCTAATTCAACTTTTGATTAGTTTCTTATCTCTAATTAACCCAATTCATCTAATCTTAGGTCTAACTCAAATAAGGATCTATTCCTAGCTCATCCCATTTAACCCATGATTTATGAATCATGACTTTAGATCAAAATCATATCCTTTAAAATTATACATCTTAATTCTCAATTAAGTGTATCACATTATTTGAAACATTTTCAAAAAGAAATAAAATAATTTCATAAAAGTTTGAAGGTTAAAATTACTGTTTTTTAATTATTTGGTCGAGTCATCTCTTGCAGATCGAGTCAGCTCTTCCAGAACACACATTCTGGTCATGTCAGCTCTTCAGTCAGCTTTGCTGCTCGAGCCGACTCTTCAGTCAGCTCTGTTGCTTGAGCCGACTCTTCCAGAACATAGATTTTTGGTAAATTCAGCTCTATCTATCAGTTCTGCTGCTTGAGCCGACTCTTCAGTCAGCTCTGTTGCTCGAGCCGACTCTTCCAGAACACAGATTTCTGGTTGAGTCAGCTCTATCTGAATGAGCCAGCTCTTCTGAACGAGCAAGCTCTTCCAGATAGCTCTTCTGAACGAGCCAGCTCTTCCAGAACACAATTTTTCCAAACTTCAAACATTCAACATGAACTTTTCAAGGTATTAGATCAAATTTCTTTTAGATCTTATCTAAACATAATTATGATCTATAAATCAAAGATTAAAACAATCTTCATCCATTAAATTCCTTACTTTATTCTTCATAAGATCATGATGCATCGGCATCCCTACATGTCATAGGAGAACCCCTTGGAATGGGAAGAGATGGTTTTTAAACCATACTTCTCTTCTATGACCAGATGGCCATGGTGAATCTATCTTAATCCGAGTACTACATAAAGGAAATCAAATTGATTTCATATGAAATATTAAACTAGATGCATACAGAAAACCTGGCTCTGATACCATTGTAAGGAACTGTTCCTAGGAGCGATGTATGCATTTTAAAACTTTTCTAAGAGCATGCAGCAGTGGAAAACGATAAAACAATTTTATCAAGATGTTAATCTAATTAACATAACCCCTTTACCAGGATCTAGATGTATCTAGAGTAATATAAATATAAAATTATGCATCCATAGTATGAAATATGGAACTATTCATATAACCATACAATGATGCAGTATGGATGATTATGTCATACATAAAACAAGTACATACCTCGATGACGTTCACCGATATGAACCAGAAGTTGTAGAAATGCCCACCTCTCATTCGCGATCTCAGGGATGGCACAAACCTGTAAAAAAATCCTAATCTACAAGCAGCACTTGGGTATCGCCTCTACGGGTGGTTCACACCATGTAGCATGATTTCTTCTCCTTCCTTGGAGGTGCTAGCCTCTATGGAAGTTTTGTCGGATGGACTCCTTCTTCAACTCCTTGAAGATGAGTGGGACACCTTCAACTCTTTGAAGTGCAAGTTACTGCAGCAGTGTTGGAATAAAATGAGGACCCTCCCAGTTCTCTCTATCCAAAACCTTCAATAGAACGTATGCACACAAAGATCCCATCCAAAACTCACTCTATCCCAAAGATCCAATCTTTCAATCTCTAAGAGGTCTTAGAAGATCTCCAACCCAAGGAATGGAGAGAGTCTCGACCTTAAAAATGGTGGAATAACAAATCTAATCTACTCTCTTCCATAATCTGCCTAGTAGAAAATAAATAGTCCCCAAAACTATTAAGAACATTAAAGAGAGATTATTGGAGAGTTATGAGTCTCTTGGGATTCTTAGGACCTTAGGAATTCAGCAACCACCCAGCATAAAAATAGGAAACTCCCCATTAATTTTGACAACAATTGTAGCAATTAATGAAGCAAATTCAATTTTTGCTGGATTCCATCATTCGAGTCAACTTGACCATTTGAGTCAACTCGGCTCGAGTCGACTCGTTCAAGGAGAGTCGGCTCGATTAGAAGTTTGACAACACCTTGTCAAACGACTCAAGTCGACTCATTCAAGAAGAGTCGGCTAGAACAGAAATTTGACAACACTTTGTTAAACGAGTCCGGAACAATTTCCAATCGTTCGCATGCCAACAAAACAAGAAGAAACCCTCGATGTGCGACCCCATAGGTTCAAACACTAAACAGGTAGCACGAGAACATTTCCAGTACCAGCCAAAGTCACCATCTAGCAATGACACGTGGCATCCGGATAGGTTGAAGGTTGTAGAGCAACATGAACCTGTCGAATATGGAATGGCATTGAACTTATTCCTTGAACCTCCTAATGCTTTGGATGGCAAAGGGTTAAACTACCCAACCCTAAGCAATCCATCTGAATATGTCTCAAAGAGTCCCTGCAACCGCTTACAGGGAATGCCCTGGCCAAGGTCTTTCTCAATTGAGATATATAAAGCATTCAATCCAAATCATTTGGAGAGGTCAATCCTATCCCGATCCTACTACCGCTACACAAGTACTTGACTGTACCCAGTAACCTTCCATCACTGGATTAGAAATCTGGGTAGTCTAGTGCCTAAGCACAGTGAGTTCCTTACAAGCTGCCATAGTGATCTCAAGTCAAAGGAATAATTCATGTCCACATTCTAATGCAAGACTTCTCTTTGGTAGCAAGAGAATCTCGCATGAGAGTCACATTCAGTGGAGTATCAAATACAACACCAGATGTCATACCAGCATCTCCATGCTACTTGGTTAAGAGGACAACCAACAAATATGACATCAACGACTTACTCTTGATACACTATCATCCTGAAATAGCGTATCCTTTGGTCATTAACTAATTTATGAACTATACGATGCATCCTCTCTACATCGCATACAAGGTAGCTCAAAGGACATCATCACAAAAGAGTTTAAATTAAGAAAAATGTACCTGTGATGAACAGCCAAAAGATAACTTTTATTTATATCAAAATTCAAATATAAATAGCACAACCATCTATAGCCTAGACGATTGGCTTTGGGACACAATTCCCAACAGTAGTCTCCCACTTGTGCAGTCATCGGTGTGTCGGCACACCGTAGGGCTGGGAGCCTATTGTCATTTGGATCATGTAGATCGTGTGCACGACGTGCCGTACCTGCACCCATGACAGGGCATGCACCACCTCTCGGAGGCTCTGCATGACCAGGTAGTCCTTCGTCTTCATTTTGAATCTAGCCTCTCCCCCTTTTTATGCCTTTGGAGGGAACCCACGCTCCTGCTGGTAGGAGGATCCGCTTCGGAGGGGTGGACTCGACCTCGACCGGGAGCTGACCTCAGACAGGGGGCTCACCCAATGAGCCCTACCTTGATTGGGAGCTGACCTCGGCAGGGCAGTCCGTTCTGGGAGCATGAGCTCGACTCTGACCAGGAGTTGTCCCTAGCCGGGGGCCTCGCCTTGGAGGGATGGACTCGACCTCGACCGAGAGCTAACCTCAAACGAGGGGCCCACCTAATGAGCCCTACCTCGACTGGGAGCTGACCTCGGCAGGGTGGTTCACCTCGGTTCTTTGTCTTGTAGCCTTGCCCAGGTGGCGAGCCTCTTGCCGTCGTGGATGTCCACAGGCTCCATGTCAGCAGATATCGCCATATCAGTTCGTAGGCTCCACGTCAGTGAATGTCACCATATCATCATCCATAGCATAAATAAAAGTGTTCAATACACATAAGTATATGCCATACAAAAAATGATGCATACAAAAATGGTACACCTTGATGCATTATAGTCAATATACAACATAATACTAGTACATATAAGTTAGCCTAAATATAAAAACTAACATAAATAGATCAGCCTAGGACAAATATAAGAATTGGGATCCTAAAGAACTATTGCTTGTCAACAGAAGGGAGCTCTAAGGTGGTTGTAGAATTAGAGGGATGTGCCATCTAGCTCTTGCTTCTAGTGGCTAGTCTAGTAGGTGGGGGTGGCCTCCTAGAGGATCAGTGATAAGTCCTAGTGATGGTCCTAGCTAATGACCTTGTTTAGGTGCTGGCTAACGGGCTTTGGGAAGTAAAGTTCAAGGAGGAGGTTGGCTCGATATGGCTATAGTTGATGAAGAAGCAAGAGGGGATGCTGGGGCTACTACTGCTGCTCTACATGCCTGCTTAACCAATATCTCAGTAAGTCTAGCTACCATATGGGAGACATTGCCAATGTTTGCTATCATTGACATCCTGAGCCTGTCAATAATAGTCCAAACATCAGCAAAACTATCATCCAATCATTTTAATACTCTATCAAGTATTAGTGGAAGCTGAAGAACGTCTAGGTTGCTCAAAATATTGTTGCATCATTGTCATCTATACCTGAAGCCCATTGACTCTTGCTGATAATATCTAAATCTTGCCTTTGATAGACTGACTCACTAGCTCAGCTATCCTCTACACCAAAATATCATCCAATCTGGTTTGTGGACGAGTGCTAGGAGTCCTCGATGATGGAGCTAGGATGTCAAAAGGTCCTGCCATAACCTCTGGTACCTTGGATGGTGAAGATGGCTCAGCTCTTTATACTAAAGCTCTGGCCTCTCTTGCAGCTCCTGACCAAAGATCCTCCTCATCCAGTGGCCTCTAACCTTCTGGTACCCCATCCTATGAAGGGTCTAGTATAATATTCATCGTGACTGGAGTTTCTTGGAGGACTAGCCTTCAAGAGGAACTCCAAAGGTCTCAAAAACTTGAGTCAGCAGCATCCCATAGGGTAGGCAAGCCTTTACTCTCTCTAAAACAAAATCAAATCTCTCTATATTTGAGAGAAAGAGCCTTCCAATAATGTGATGCATCAGCCTCATCTCAATCAATAAGGTATTGGACATGAATTATCTAATACCTTCAACATTCATCCTATCAAGGACACACCACAATCCTACCTTTCAGTCAGCTAGTCTATTAGCCACTATCACCTCAGATAGCATGCTATGAATCTGACCTAAGATAGTGTCACTCGATGTAATCTCAATGCCCTTCAAAGTAGATGAAATGCCTCTTGAAATCCTACTCAAATTTCCATAAAACTCCCTCACCAATCTTGGATAGGTCAAAATGTTAATCTTACAAAACTCCTCCCAACCTTATCTCCTGATCGAATCTCCAAAAGCAAAACCATTTTCATCAAAGAACTGAAAGTTAATCTATCTATCCATAGTAACAACTCTACACGCCATCCTTTCATGTTAAGAGGGGAAGGTGGAACCTAAGTAGATGGCATAGAGGGCTCGGTAGGCTCGGCTAGAGATGGTAGAGCATCTTTTCTAGCAGCCTCGGCTCTCCTCTATCTTTCAATTCATAAGTGCATGAGTTCACTTGATTTTGGCTTGTGGACATTTCAACCATCGAGTGAGCATCTTTCATGGACACATCTCCTCATGAAAAAAAGGAAAAATCAAAGGAAAATAGAGAAGAGAGGGTAGATATGGAGTTTTAGGGATACATGGAGGGTTTGGATTAATGGTTTTATTGTAGCAAGGGGGTAGAAGAAGACCTTGTTACTTAAAATGGGATCTGTAGGTGCTATTTTAAAAAGCTCAAACCCATGGTCAAGTCAACTCGAAGAATCTATCAAGTTGACTCAGACTCAAGTTTCAATCAGCTCGAATTCAAGTTTCAGTCAGCTCAGATCTAGATCAAGAAAATTTTAAAAATTAGATTAAAATCTATCCTAGGAGGGTTTCAAAAGTGATTTTAAGGATTCTAGGAGTGTCAAAATCATAGGAATACATCTAGATAAAAATTTTCCAAAGAAGAAAAGAAGGGGTTTAGTCAAGGAGGTCATATATAACTAATTCTCTTCTAATCATGCTAAACCTATCCTCGCTTAGGGTTCAGTAAATGTGTCTACTAATTGCCTAATAGTGCTAACAAAATCAAGCATAATATCACCATTTTGAACATGGTCTCTTATGAGATAGTATCTTATTTTAATATATTTAGTTCTTGAATGTTAAATTGAATTTTTAGTTAGATTTATGGCACTAATGTTATCACATCTTATAGGAATATTGTTAAGTTTAATGCCAAACCTTCAAGTTATTGCTTAATCCACTAGATTTGTGCACAACAACTTCTGGCTATAATGTATTCGATCTCGACCATAGATAATACAAACTAATTTTAATTATTGCAATACCAAGAGATTAAGTTAACTCCTAAAAATTGATAAGTTTAATGGTACTTTTTCTATCTAGTTTATATCTAGCAAAGTTAAAATATGAAGATCTAATTTATTTAATTGAAGATTGACTTGAGTACCACAAACCAGCATTAACAGTATTACGTAAGTATCCAAATTTTTTTTTAATAGTAATCAAGTATGATTCCTTAGAATTAAATTAATACCTAGTACACATGAATACATTAAACATTATATCAGGTCTACTAACAGTAAGGTAGAGCAGATGTCTAATCATATCTTTATAAAATTTTTGATCTATGCTCTTATCTTTCTCATATGTGCCAAGCTTATATGTTGAGCTCATTAGCATGCTAATTTCTTTGAAGCTTTCCATCCCAAACTTCTTGAGTATCTCCCTTGTCTATTTGGTTTGGTTAACAAAGATTCCTTCATCTATCTGCTTTATTTGGAGTCCGAGAAAGAAGTTGAGTTTCCCAACATGCTCATCTTAAACTCTCCCAACATTAGCTCAGTAAATTTTTGATAAAGAATTTCATTACTAGCACCAAATATAATGTTATCTATCTATTTGAACCACTAATAGATTATCATTTTTTAAAAAATAATATAGTATATATATTTTCTCTTATAAATTTATTTTAAAGTAAAAATTTATTTAACCTTTCATACCATGCACATGCAGCTTGTTTCAAATTATAAAAAAATATATGTAATTTATAAACATGATTTGAACATTCATGATTTTCAAAACTAAGTGGTTATTCTATATAAACTTTTTTAGAAATAAAAATATTCAAAAATATACTTTTAATATCTATTTGATAAAGTTTAAAGTCCAAATAGCATGCAAATGCTAGTAATAGTCTAATGGCTTCTACTTTAGCTCTATAAAGGTTTCATCAAAATCAATTCTTTCTTTTTGACTATAATCGTTTGTAACTAGACTAGCTTTATTTTTTATAACTATACTATGTTCATCTAGTTTTTTTTAAAAATCCATTTGGTTCCAATAATAGGATGATCTAAAGAATTTTCTACAAGTTTCCAAAACATATTTCTTTTGAATCGGTTACTTTCTCTTATATATCATTAATCCATTTACTATCTTTTTCAGCTTCTATAGTCTTAGGTGAAGGAAAACCTAGTGCAACGGAAGCCTACCTTAGACATGCTATACTAGGGAGCAGGTATTGCATAGTTAAAATTTTTAAGCATGCAGCAGAAAGTACCTACTCACGAACAGGATCTAACATATCATGATGCATGTAACAAAATATACAGGCATGTATAGGCAATTGCAACAATTATAAATCATATGATAATAACTAGATATAGGAATGCATGATAACCAAAATAAAATATACCTGACCGAAGAGGACTTTCTCAGTCTTCAGAATTAATCAGCGACCAGTTGAACTCCTTCAACAGCAAATAAGATCTGCAACGGCAAGAAGAAATCGATCGATCCAAACTCTCGAGGTGTCCACGTGTCCACCCTCTAGAGTATCCATGCACGGGCTCTCGCTGATCCAACTCCCGGAAGGATGCTAATCCT
Source organism: Areca catechu (assembly GCA_021397845.1). Taxonomy (NCBI): domain Eukaryota; kingdom Viridiplantae; phylum Streptophyta; class Magnoliopsida; order Arecales; family Arecaceae; genus Areca; species Areca catechu. The sequence goes on from CM038048.1 coordinate 24,920,687, forward strand.
TCGAGAATCCAAAGACAGGTCACAGCAATATGGAGCAGAAAATATCAAATAATCCTCAAGATGATCTTGTCCAAGACCACCTAAACTCCACCAAAAGAAGCACACACTGAAAAACTTAAAACCATGGAGGAATACACGGATGCAGAACAAATTTCCGCATGTAGAGATTCAACCCAAAGGCTCATTCTTTGCTCTCTCTTATCCCCTGTTACAACCCATCTCATACAGCCAGCAATCCAGAAAATAAAACCAGCGGAGAACAAAAACATGAAGCCCTATTTTCATCTCCACTCACCGCAAGTCCCACGACCTTCAACCAAGAAGTAGAACTAACGGAGAGAACGCACGAGGAGTAGTGAAAAACCCGTACTCTGTTCTTCCAACTCCCGTGAAGGCTGGGATGACAACAAGACTCATAAACTCATGAAAGCCGTATCAACACTGTGTGAAGAAGACAAGAGGGACATTCCAGATCGGTGCATGAAGGTTGGGAATCGCTGCTGGAAGAAGGCAAAAAACCACATGAGAATAGAGGAAGACGTGCTTTGTTCTTCCCTTTGTCCCAGCCGATGTTGGAGTCGTTGCCATGCAGCAAACCGGAAGAACGCCTCCCTATTTGAATCACCGTCGAACAACCTTCTTCTATCTCATGCCCTGCTGCCTATCTATTGCTTCTCACTTGCCCCTCCGAGCATTCATCCAACAGGATGTATTTATAGGCGGAGAAATAAATCCATGAGGGCAAGGGAAAATGGTGGAAGTGACATGAGGGAGCAAACCATAAGATCCAAAACCAAATGGGAAAGGGCACTTGATCGGTGGAGAAGATTTGTTTCAGATCTCCCAAGTGCAAACGAACTTCACTTGATCAAAACCCATCCAGTGAAAAAATCGTGAGCTAATCTGTGAGAGCCCATTCCACACGGTACAACAATACAGGGACCGGGAGAGATGGGAAGACATGTGTAAGAGATCTAGCAAGAGACTCTGTCGATACCACATTGCAAAAAGGTCATCCGAACTCCCAAGCTTATTTAATCTGCACACTGATTTTATCTTTATCCAATTCGGTGAAACAGGGGAGAAGCCACGTTGAACCATATTGCCGTGTAAACCAACAAGTATTTAAACCGGTTCCATAAACCAAAATTGGTTTAATCAAAACCAAATAAATTAAACCCAGTCCAAAAAACTAATTCCAAAAATTGGTTCATTAAATCTCGATCCGATCGAACCCAATGAGTAATAAAACTTGGTTTAGTCCTGGTCTATCAGGAACAATTCCTGGTTGACCCAAACCAATCTTGGTCGTTCCAAATCAGACCAAGTGGACCAGAAAAACCCAATGCATGCTCAAGAGACCATTTGACCTTAATACCGAAGTGATTCTCAATCATTGATCGGTTCCTGGATCAGGAAGAAATCCTTGATGGCATGTGACCTCATAGGCTTGAACCTAAACGGTAGCACTGGAACACTTCCAGTACCAGCACAAGATATCATCTAGCAATGGGTCCCGACATCCGGATAGACCGAAGATACGAGAGCAATCTATCGAACTTCTGGCATATGGTTACCGTATAATTCATCCTTTTGACCTCCAATGCTCCAGATGACCTAGGGTTAGACGCCAACCCTAACTGAGTCAATCCACAACATGTCTCAACCTTACAAGTCCAGTGACTCCTCACTAGGACTACCTTGGCCAAGGATTTGCTAAATTGAGACACTATGAGACATACAATCCAAACAATTTGGACAGGTCAATTCTATCTTGGTCCATCACTGCTCCATAAGTACTTGCCCGTACCCAGAAACCTTCCATCACTGGATTAGAAATCCGGGTAGTCTGGCACCAAAGCACAGGGAGTTGCTTGCAGCTACCATCATGACCTCAGGTCGGAGGGACACATATACCCATATCCAATCATGAGCAATCCTTTGGCAGAAAGGAGCTCTATAGAGTTACGTTCAATGAGATGTTACACATCCTACTTGCAGATCACATCAGTGTCACCACACTTCTTTGGTCAAGAGGACAACCAAACGATGTGAACCACAACAACCTACACTTGATACATTGCCATCCTGTACAATGTATCCTTTGGTTGTGAACCTTTTAAAAGACCACTTGATATATCCTCTCTATATCGAAGTCAGTGCAGTCTTAAGGACTTCATCATATAAACAGAGTTCATTACAGGGAAATGAATGATATGATGAGCTACCAAAATAATATTTTATTAATTCATATACAGATTATAATACTCAACACAACCACCTATAACCTAGGCGATTATCTTTGGGACACAATTTCCAACAACTCCCACTTGTACTAAAGCCAATCAGAACAGTATTTAATACCCATTTCCCTTTATCAAACTCTTTGATTCCAAGGGCTTTAGTGAACGGGTCGGTCAAACTTTCCTTTCCATCGATCTTCATAAGATTGATGTCGCCTCGTTCCACGATCTCTCGTATAAGGTGATAACACCGTAGAATATGCTTAGTGTGGTGATATGACTTTGGCTCCTTTGCTTGAGCAATGGCCCCTGTGCTGTCACAATACACAGAAACATGACCATCTAGCGAAGGTGCCACCCCTAGCTCTCCAAGGAATTTTTGTAACCACACGACTTTCTTTACCGCATCTGATGCTACAAAGTACTCTGCTTCGCATACTGAGTCTGTAACAGTTGCCTGCTAGGAACTCTTCCAGCAGATTGCTTCTCCATTTAGGGTAAACACAAACCCTGACACACTCTTGCTATCATCTCTGTCTGATTGGAAACTGGAGTCAATATACTCCACAAGTTTCAATTTAGGTCTCCATAAATCAGCCATTGGTCCTTAGTATTTCTCAAATACTTTAGGATGGTCTTAACCACCTTCCAATACGCCTCACCTGGGTTAGACTGGTATATGCTCACTACTCCTAGTGAGTATGCCACATCTGGTTTAGTACATGTCATAGCATACATGATAGAGCCCACTGCCGAAGCATAAGGAACTCTACTCATGTGCTCTCTTTCCTCAGGAGTTGTCACACAATCCTTCTTGGAAAGAGTAATTCCAGAACCTATCGGAAGATAACCTTTCTTAGAATTTTCTATGCTGAACCATTTCAGCATGGTATAAATGTACATAGACTGGGACAATCCCAGAAGCCTCTTAGATCTTTCTCTATAGATCTTCATATCCAGTATGTAAGAAGCTTCATCCAAGTCCTTCATGGAGAACTGAGATGACAACCAGACCTTTATTCCTTGCAATGTTGTGATGTCATTCCCGATTAAGAGAATGTCATCAACATACAGTACCACGAATACAATCATAGAACTATTAACCCACTTATAGATGTAGGGTTCCTCTCCGTTCCTAACGAAGCCATATGATTTGATACACCTATCAAATCACATGTTCCAACTTCGAGATGCTTGCTTGAGTCCATAAATGGACCTCTGCAATTTGTACACTTTTGACTCATCTATGGATGTGAACCCTTCAGGCTATATCACGTACACCTCCTCATCCAGCTCCCCATTCAGGAAAGCGGTTCGGACATCCATCTGCCAGACCTTGTAGTCAAAATGTGTTGCCAAATCAAGCATGATCCGAATGGACTTGAGCATTGCCACAGGAGAAAATATCTCGTCATAATTGATACCATATCACTGACGTTATCCCTTGGCAACCAGACGGGCTTTATAGGTCTCCACCTTCCCATCTGCATCCCATTTTCTCTTGAAAATCTACTTGCACCCGATGGGTTTTATCCCTTCAGGTGGATCAACCAATGTCCATACATTATTGATCTCCATGGACTCCATCTCGGATCGCTTGGCTCCAAGCCACGCCTCAGAGTCAGATATTTGAAGTGCATCCATATAGGTGATCAGATCCTCATTGTTCTCATCGAGCTCAATAGGATCACCGTCCCGGACCAAGAAATCATAATATCTGTCCGACTGATGCGATACTCTACTGGATCTCCTAATAATGGGTTCTGGGTGTGATTCAATCATAGCCGGTTCTATGATATCCTTAGAGTGTGCAAGTTCTTCCACTGGTTGAACTTCACCAAGTTCAATCTTAGAGGCTACAATTCCTTCTCCAAGGAACTCCTTCTCAAAAAAAAAAAGCCCTAAGAGCAACGAACACTTTCTGTTCGTCTTCCAAGTAGAAAAAATATCCTTTGGTTTTCTTAGGGTACCCAATAAACAGGCACCGATCAGATCTAGGACCAAGTTTATCTGAGTCAAAATGCTTTACATAAGCCGGACAACCCCAGACCCGGAGGTGTGAAATTGAGGGCTTACGTCTAGTCCATAGCTTATATCGAGTGGAGACAACAGACTTACTTGAAACTTCATTCAGCAAATAACAAGCTGTCTCAAGTTCATATCCCTAGAAGGATAGCGGCAGAGTTGCAAAGCCCATCATGGATCGAATCATGTCCAACAGGGTTCAATTCCTCCTTTCGGACATACCATTCAACTGAGGTATTCTTGGAGGAGTACACTGAGAGAGAATCCCATTCTCCTCAAAATATGTCATGAACTCACCGGATAGGTATTCACCACCTCGATCAGATCGAAGGGTTTTAATACTCTTTCTAGTTTGTTTCTTCACTTCATTATGATATCGTTTGAACATTTCAAACGACTCAGATTTATGTCTCATCAAAAAGACATAACCACACCTGGAAAGGTCGTCTGTAAACGTAATGAAATATCTGTATCCACCTTTGGCACTAACTTTCATGGGTCTGCATACATCAATATGTATGAGTCTCAGAAATTCTGTATCTCATTCACCTTTTCCAGTAAAAGATGACTTGGTCATTTTACCAAGCAAACAGGATTCACAAGTGGGTAGTGAGTCAGAATCACTGACCTCGAGAAGGCCTTCTCCTCGTAACTTGTTTATCCTATTCTGGTTAACATGACCTAGCCTACAGTGCCATATATACAAATCACTGACATTTTCCATCCTTGGGCTGTTCGAGTCTTTGGACGCCTGATAAAGAGGATAGTTCCTCTTCCAGTGTCCATGCTTCTTATAATAGAAGCACTCTACACTAACTTGATCAGCTTTCACTTTCTTAGCCTGACTTGGGCTAGGAGCACTTGCACCTTCTATCCCTTACCTTTCTTCTTCCCTTTTTGAAAGGGACGACGACCTCTAGAACCTCCCACTAAATTCACCACCCCCTTATTCAGTTGGTGGTCCTTCTCGTAAGTTCGCAGCAACCCCATCAAATCATGATAATTGACTGCAGGATTATTCATTCTATAATGATCGAGAAAGTCAAGATAGGAGGAGGGTAGAGAATTTAGAATCGTATCCTTGCCGAGTTGCTCATGCAAGGGACATCCGAGCTTGCCCAATCGTTCGATCATCTCGATCATGTACAATACATATCAGTAACCGAACTGTCATTTCACATTTTGACATTGTAGATGGCATAAGATACTTTGTACCACTCCACATAGTTTGGCGTGTCGAAAGATTTCTTCAACTTTTGAAGGATCTCGTCTGGCTGGGCCTCCTCAAATTTACGACTGAACTCGTCGTTCATCATCGACAACATTATGTACTTCAAATAAGTATCCTGATCGAACTCCGAGCATTGGCAGAAGGGATTTTGGGTGCTAGATCTGTTACATATAAAGGATCCGCTCGTGCTCTAGGACAATCCTCAATCTTCGATACCAGCTATCAAAATTGGGACCCTCTAACTTCTCTCTACCGAGAAGTGACCGGAGCGAAAGGTTTAAAGATATATGAAAGGAAAATCTAGACCTAATCATTATATGAATTAATTATTTAAACCAAAAGACTTGGACTTTAGTCTAAAGGTCCCTCCCACTAATTTTTCAGATTGGGAGCCTCTAACTCCAATCCGTGAAATCATCATTTCATAGTGGGTACTGAAATCCAATAGACCACGTATGAGCCCGACTTTGGCTGGCTCACCCATACGCACCTAAAGGTAGGTTCTCTAACTAATTGCTTCCCTAAGCAATTTCCAGTAATAAGTTTTGCCCCATAGAACCCCCAATCGGCTTTTGGGCCTCCTATTGTGGGTCTCTGGTTAGGTCCAACCATCAATATGACAAATCCAATACTTCCAGCTAACGAATGACCAAGCCCAACTTTGGCTGGCCCACCTGATCACCGTTAAGAAGGTTGCACTGAACCATCATCTATGGGAGAGTAATCCCAGTAACTAGATACACACCCATTCTTTGGAACTACCGATGTACACCAAGCTAAAGGACTTATTACTAACCCACTTAATAGAAGGCTAAGACACCATCAACTCATTGACTTAGTCTTTTTCAGGACCTAATAATTTTAGAGAATTTTAATTAAATTGTGATAGAAGAATAGAGAGAAGAACATGGATCAACCTCCCACTGATCAAATCAATTCTCAGGAGGGTTGAATTCAATTTAACAAATTGATCCATGGGCACCTAAGATCAGTCAAGCTGATCAACTTGGGTGACATGGGTTAACCGAATCAATAAGCTATTCTAATCAGTTATGGTTGATCGGATTGGCCAGGTAGGTGAGATCATGGGTGAGTATCCGTCATTAACCATCTTTCCTAGACACCAACCAAGTTGGCCAGGAAAAAGGTAGCCTCATGCAGCCATGATAAAAAATGCCAAACCTTCCTAGACACCAATCGGTTTACCAAACTTGATTAGACCAGCCTAAGAACTCGGGCTTTCCACAGAGCCACTAATTAGATCCATTTAAGATGAATGGACTAACCCATCTAACTATTAGATAGATACTAAAGAGAAGGTCCTTGATCAATATTTTATTAGTTCTCTTAAGTCCAACTCAACTAACCTTAGGTCTAACCTAATTAATGGACCCAATCAGACAGCTAACCCAATTAACCTGGATGGCTTATTCAAATGACATTAGGTTTCATAAACCATAATTAGTCTTGTCATTTTAATTAATCTTTCAATTCATAATTGTTAGATTATAAGCCATCTTTTAATTAAAACATTTTTAATTAAATTCTTGTAAAACTCTTTTTACATGTTTCATGTATCATATCTAGTTTCATCATATCAATTATAATATTGCAAGCCCTAAACATTTTAGACATGCCAATGTACATGAATCAGGATTAAAACACTTTTAATACCATAGGTTTCCTTTAAGGATCCTTCTGAAAAGGCCAACACAGATGAACTGCCTCGTGCCATAAAAATTAAGGATTTTAAACCCTGATTAATTTGGATACACGGCCATGGTGAAGGTCTCAACTAGGTTCCTAAAAGTAATCCCTAATTACATGTGATCATGATATACTACACAGGAACCTGTGGCTCTGATACCACTGAAGGAAAACTTGGTGCAGCGGAAGCCTACCCTATACATGCTACACTAGGGAGCAGGTATTGCATAATTAAAATTTTTAAGCATGCAGCGGAAGGTTCCTACTTATGCTTAGGATCTAATATATCATGATGCATGTAACAAAATACACAGGCATGTATAGGCAATTGCAATAATTATAAATTATATGATAACAACTAGATCTAGGCATGCATGATAACCAAAATAAAATATACTAGATCGAAGAGGACTCTCTCAGTCTTCAGAATTAATCAGCGACCGGTTGAACTCTTTCAACAGCAAATAAGATATGCAACGACAAGAAGAATTCGATCGATCCAAACTCTCGAGGTGTCCACGTGTCCACCCTCTAGAGTATCCACACACAGGCTCTCGCTGATCCAACTCCCGGAAGGATGCTAGTCCTTCGAGAATCCAAAGACAGGTCATGGCAATGTGGAGTAGGGAATATCAAATAATCCTCAGGACGGTCTTCTCAAAGACCACCTAAACTCCACCAAAAGAAGCACACACTAGAAAACTTAAAACCATGGAGGAATACATGGATGCAGAACAAATTTCCTCATGCAGAGATTCAACCAAAAGGCTCGTTCTCTGCTCTCTCTTATCCCCTGTTACAACCCATCTCATACAGCCAGCAATCCAGAAAATAAAACCGGCGGAGAACAAAAACATGAAGCCCTGTTTTCAACTCCACTCACCGCAAGTCCCACGGCCTTCAACCAAGAAGTAGAACTAGCGGAGAGAATGCGTGAGGAGCAGTGAAAAACCTGTACTCTATTCTTCCAAACTCCCGTGAAGGCTGGGATGACAACGAGACTCATAAACTCATGAAAGCCGTATCAACACTGTGTGAAGAAGACAAGAGGGACGTTCCAGATCGGTGCATGAAGGCTGGGAACCGCTGTTCGAAGAAGGCAGAAAACCACATGAGAATAGAGGAATATGTGCTCTGTTCTTCCCTATGTCCCAGCTGATGTTGGAGTCGTCGCCATGCAGCAAACCGAAAGAATGCCTCCCTATTTGAATCACCGTTGAACAACCTTCTTCTATCTCACGCCCTGCTGCCTATCTATTGCTTCTCTCTTGCCCCTCCAAGCGTTCATCCAACAGGATGTATTTATAGGTGGAGAAATAAATCCGTGAAGGCAAGGGAAAATGGTGGAAGTGATGTGAGGGAGGAAACCATGAGATCCAAAACCAAATGGGAAAGGGCTCTTGATCGGTGGAGAAGATTTGTTTCAGATCTCCCAAGTGCAAACGAACTTCACTTGATCAAAACCCATCCAGCAAAAAAACCATGAGCTAATATGTGAGAGCCCATTCCACACGGTACAACAAAATAGGGACCGTGAGATATGGGAAGACATGTGTAAGAGATCCAGCAAGAGACTCCATCGATACCACGGTGCCAAAAGGTCATTCGAACTCCCAAGCTTATTTAATCTGCATGCTGATTTTATCTTTATCCAATTCGGTGAAACAGGGGAGAAGCCATGTTGAACCATATTATCGTGTAAACCGTATTTAAACCAATTCCGTAAACCAAAACTGGTTTAATCAAAACCAAATAAATTAAACCCGGTCCAACAAACTAATTCCAAAAACTAGTTCATTAAATCTTAGTCTGACTAAACCCAATGAGTAATAAAACTTGGTTTAGTCCTGGTCTACAAGGAACAATTCCTCGTTGACCCAAACCAATCCTGGTTGATCCAAATCAGACCAAGTGGACCAGAAAAATTCAATGTGTGCTCAAGAGACCACATGACCTTAATACCGAAATGATTCTCAATCATTGATCGATTCCTAGATCATGAAGAAATCCTCGATGGCGTGTGACCTCATAGGCTCGAACCTAAATGGTAGCACTGGAACACTTCCATTACTAGCACAAGATACCATTTAGCAATGGGTCCCGGCGTTCGGATAGACTGAAGATGCAAGAGCAATCTATCGAACCTCTGGCATATGGTTATCGTATAATTCATTCCTTTGACCTCCAATGCTCCAGATGACCTAGGGTTAGACTGTCAACCCTAATTGAGTCAATCCACAACATGTCTCAACCTCGCAAGTCCAGTGACTCCTCACTAGGACTACCTTGGCCAAGGATTTGCTAAATTGAGACACTACGAGACATACAATCCAAACAATTTGGATAGGTCAATTCCATCTTGATCCACCACTGCTCCACAAGTACTTGCTTGTACTCAGAAACCTTTCATCACCGGATTAGAAATTCGAGTAGTCTGGCACCAAAGCATATGGAGTTGCTTGCAAGCTACCATCGTGATCTTAGGTCGGAGGGACACATATACCCATATCCAATCGCGAGCAATCCTTTGACAGAAAGGAGCTATACGGAGTCACGTTCAATGAGATGTTACACATCCCATTTATAGATCACATCAGTGTCACCACACTCCTTTGGTCAAGAGGACAACCAAACGATGTGAACCACAACAACCTAAACTTGATACATTGCCGTCCTGTACAATGTATCCTTTGGTTGTGAACCATTTAAAAGACCACTCGATATATCCTCTCTATATCGAAGTCAGTGCAGTCCTAAGGACTTCATCACATAAACAGAGTTCATTACAGGAAAATGAATGATGTGATGAGCTATCAAAACAATGTTTTATTAATGCATATATAGATTATAATACTCAACACAACCGCCTACAACCTAGGCGATTGGCTTTGGGACACAATTCCCAACATTAGGTTCTACTTGTAAAACAAAAGTTAAATAATTACAAAGGTCTCTTAAGGATGATTGAGTCTTTATCCCTGTGATGGATCACTAATAATTAAATCCTTTAGATGTGTTGCCCAGGTAGCTTTTCCAAGAGCGGGGTGAATTGGGAATTTAAAAATTAAAGCAAGTATGTATTCTTTAAAAACTTCTTTGGAGTGTTAAGTGCTGTGGTTCAAATAATTAAAAGCAAAAGCGCAAGCAGTTAGAGAAAGCACAACATAAACAAAAGAAATTTATAGTGATTCGAAGCAACCCGCTCCTACGTCCACTATCCAAGATTACCACTTGGGATTTCCATTATATTTCCCACCGAAATATAGTTGGATTGTTTTAACAGGCTCATAATCCAAACCTATCTCCCTTTGATTTTTAAACTGGGCTCACCAAAGAAACCAAATACTTGGTTTTAAACAGGATCACCAAGAACCCAACTTGATTTTATTAGGATCACCAAGAACCCTTACAGTTAGTTTTGAATAGGATCACTAACAACCCGCTTGGATTTTAGACTAGGCTCACCAACAACCCAACAATTTAGAAAAAGAATTGTAAAGAGAAAGAAACAAAATGACAAACATAGGTTGTTGGATGGTTGCCGATGCAGCTCAAGAGAAGCCCTATTGATTTCACTTCAATGCACTTGAATGGCTTCTTTAACTTCTTCAATGATTGCTTCAAGCTTCTAAAGTGAGACTATCTTGAATGATCTATAGTCCTCTCTTGCTCTCAAGGTTTCTTTGATATTCAAAATAAGCATTCTCTATTCAAAAGTTGTCCCAATTCTTCATTTATAGTGTCTTGTACTCTTCTTAGGTAGTTTTAGTCATTGTAGAACATTGGAATGTGACACTTGACCATTGGAGCACTTTTTGGATTCAAATTCCAATTTATGGAACTATCCGTTATAAGCCTGAAATCGACCTTCGAGTCGGCTCGGATCTATTCGAGTCGGCTCAGATCCACAGAGTAGTTCTGGTCGAGTCACCTCGCTTCATTTGGGTCGGCTCAGTTTCTCAGTAGCTTGATTCCTTACTCTGAAAGAGTCGGCTTGCCTTACTTCGAGTCGGCTCGGATCCACAGGTGTTTAAAACTATACTTTGGAAGAGTCGGCTCGGGTTCCTCCGGGTTGGCTCTCCTGGCTGTTCACTCAGAACTCTTCTCTTTGGACTTTGGAGGAGTCAACTCGAATTTTTGAAGAGTCGGCTCGGAGTATGACAGAATAATGTAGTCGGCTCAGCTCGATTGTCTGATTTAGAAAATTATGTTCTGGACGAGTCGGCTCGGGTCCCTTAGAGTCGACTCGGATATCTGTGTGCTAGATCCTTCATGCATGCCATGTGCCAGAGTCGGCTCCTTTGCTTCGAGTTGGCTCAGATGAGTTCTTTATTGAAATCTCAGTTCTTCTCCAGAATTTATCCAGCAAGACTTCAAACATTCAAGAGTCTTTCCAACTCTTCTAACAATCTTCTCTAGGAAATTTTAAGCTTGAAACAACCTAGAAGTAACCCATTTTTATGATTTTTACTTAACTTTTCCTTTGGGTTCTTCTTTACATGATTCACTTACAGCACAACTTCATTTTAAAAAGCTAAGAATGTAGGAGTCGTAATTGAGTGTTAGAATCATCCTACAAAAATTTGTAAAATACTTGAAGAGTTGTTAGTAAAATAAATACATGCTCCAATATTTTGTTATCATCAAAATCATTTATGGGGTCAACAATCTCCCCCTTTTTGATGACAAAATACTGGGCATGAAAAACTCTTTATAATTACATGTGTAATTATATTTGAAAGTGAGAATTAACATGTATCAGAGCTAACTATATTTGCAATTAAGTATCAGAACTTTTGTATAAGAAAAAACTATAGAGTATCAATGTCAATGCTTTTATATATATCAGAGTATCAGAGCTTGTATGTTTCAAAGTATCCAGCTAGCATAAAGTATTAATGCTCAAGTTTGTAGATATCATAGAGCTTTTTGAAAAGTATCAGATCATTTCTAAAGGTATCAGAGCTAATTCTTAAGCTTTTTTTTTTTTTTTTTTTTGAAGCAATCAAAGCAAATTGCAAGTTTTGAACTAAAGCTATTCAGTTCAACAATTTCCCCCCCCCTTTTTGTATGTTCTTAAAATTTTGAAACATGCATCTCAACACTTTTTTATTTTCATGCACACAGTCATATATGTTCTCCTCCTTTTTATCAACAATTAAAAAGGTATTTATTTGAAATAGAATGAGAAAGTTGTTAAGATTTGTTTGAGATAATTTCACTTTCTCATATCAATTTTGATAATCTAATTAAAATTGATCTAGATTTGCATTGTATCAAGTGAAAATATCATTGAAAAGCATTGTATAATCACAATTCATACACAGAAGTAAGATACCAAAAGATGCTTTCATTTCATTCATAGAATTTTCAGTACAAATTACAAAAGATTGAAATCAAAAGTCTATTCACTATCACCAGGCAATTGTTCAATAGGTTCTACAGGTTCTTCCTTGACCTTTGCACTAGTGCTAATGGATGGTCCAAAAGGTGGCATCGAGGTTATAGGATCCGCATACTGTGGCTCAGAACCCTGGGGCCTAAGGTGTGGTGCAGGCTACCTAGGATGTGCAGAAGGTGTAGGAATAGGTGTAGGTGCAAGCTGAGGTCTAGGAGATGGTGTAGGTATAGGCTGAGGTCTAGGTGTAGCAGAGGATGCAATGACTAAAGCTTGAAGCTGAGTGAGGGTCACCCAAACAGAAGAAAGCTCTTCTTCCATCTTCTTTATCCCAGTATTTAGTGCAAGCAATTCAGTAGCCTGGGCATTAGCAAAAACTTCAGCTGACCCCCGCAGTCTACCAAACTCTGATCTCAAGATCCTAATGCCTTTGGTGCAGTCTTCCTCCATCCTCTTGCCTTGTTCCAATCCTCCCATTTTGGAACTCATTTCTTTTAGTTCAGCTCTAAACTCTTCCATACTTTTGTCAACTAAATTTTTAATAGTTTCAGTGGCTATCCTGAGAGTATCAGATATGGGTTGCAAGTCAACTTGGGATACTGGTCTGCTGGACTCTATCAGGTCAACTCTAGAGCATAGCTTTCTGATCTCACCACCAATCTGATCTAATCTTCTATCAACTGACTGGCGAAGCTCGTCGAACATAGCAGTCAAGGAACTGGTCAGAGTATCAGTCAGTGACCTCATCTACTGTGCAATGTAATCTTGAGTCACTGAAACACCTAATCTATCAATAGATGGTCCCTATGCAGAAGATCCTGGAGCAGAAGGTGCAGCTGGAATAAATGGCGAGACTGGTACTGATGGAGAAGCAGGCTCAGTCTCAACAGTGGCAGCAACAGGCACATCAACAACAGGCTCTGAAGGCTCAAGTGTAGAGGGTGCAACAATGTCAGAAGTGATCTCTCTAGGTAGCTCCTCACTATCACTGTCATCCTCACTGCTAAAAGCTTCTATAGCTCATTCTCCAGATCCTTTATTTTTCCAAATTCCCCCACTCAACTGATAACCCATACAAAGCAAAGACCGGAGGAATATGTGTCTATATGATGTAAGGGTCTTCCATCTTCCCCTTCAAGGTTGACTCTGGAAGCTTGAAACAGTAGGGTTAGTACCATGCCATATGGTAAACAATCTTTAACATTCCTTACTGCCTCTCTCATTTGCATAATCATTATAAATGGCAAATTGAGGGCCTCCCCCTCAATTATGTGCTCCATAAAACATAGGTCCCTTTTGCTGACCCAGTTGAATCTATCTGTCCTCAGAAAAAAATGCAGCTAATGAAATTATGTAGGAGCCTCATCTCAAGTGATAAGGTGTTGGCCATTACATTGCCAACACCACTGATATCAGTTCAGTTCAGTATAGTTCTGAGGGTCTTCTCTTTATCCTTTAGTACTAAATGTTTTACACCCTCTTTAGGCATTTCCAACAAGCTACTCAGCCTTTCCTCAGTGACAATGATCCTCTTGCCTTTAATAGTGAATTCTATGTGATTAGCTTCAAGTCTTAGATTTTCATAAAAGGTTCTTCCTAGGGTTGGATAAGTTAGCCCATTTAGAGAATAGAAAAAGCCCCACCCTAGTTCTTCAATTGAATCACCTATCCATAACCCTATTTCTTTGAGAAATGAAAACATTATTCTCCTACCACTAGTTACGGGCCGGTTTGACATGGAAATGACTTGTCTTGGAAAGGGAGCTGTAGGCATTCTCTTTCTTCAGTGATTTCCTGCTATTCATTCCTTTCTTTTGTTTGAGTCAGCTCCTCTTGTCGATGTTTGGTTCTTCTTTCCATCTTAGTCGAGGGAACATCTCTCTTTGACCTTTTTCCCATGGCTATTTTGGGTGCCATTGCTCTGATTTGGGAAGAAGGATGGAATTGGAGCTAAGGAGAAAGGATTTTAAAGGAATGGGAGTGATATCAAGTGGAATGCTAGGGTTTAGAGTGAGAATGAAAAGCATGAAAGCTCGGAATAAGTTAATCAGCTCTATTAAAAAATAGTTTGCCCGATATCTGAGTCGGCTTGGCTAACCCTAAATTGCCCGAGTCGGCTCGACTAGAGCAAAATCAGAATTACACAATGATTTGAGTTAGCTCGACCTGAGTATAATTGCTCGAGTCGACTCGAATAGAAACTTTCTACAAGAGTTAAAAGAATGTTCAGAAATGAGAATTAAATCTAGAAAATTTCATGGAAAGGTGTTCAAAGATATTGAATTGATGTAGGAGGCTTTCTAGATAATTTTTCCTTAATTTTGAAGAAATTAGAATAGAAAAATTTTCTAAAAAGGATCACAAAGACCTAATTCTCCTATAATCATCTCAAATCTATCTTGATTGAGTGGCTTAGTGAAAATGTCAGCAAGTTGGTTTTCAGTAGGGAAGAATTCTAATTCAATGTGACCATTCAAAACATGATCTCTAATAAAATGATGTCTAATTTCTATGTGCTTTGTTCTAGAATGCTGAATTGAATTTTTTGATAAATTTATAGCACTTGTATTATCACACTTGATAAGAATTTTAGCTTGTATAACACCAAAGTCTTCTAGTTGTTGTTTTATCCATAACACTTGTGCACAACAACTTCCATAGCAACATACTCTACCTCAGCAATAGATAGTGCTACCGAGTTTTGTTTCTTACAGTGCCATGAGATTAAATTCAATCATAGAAATTGGCAGGTGCAACTAGTGCTTTTTCTATCTATTTTGCATCCACCATAATCAGCATCAGAATAACCTAGTAAATTTAATGAAGAATGTTTTGAATACCATAGAGCTAGATTATTTGTTCCTCTCAGATATCTTATTATTCTTTTCACAGCAAGCATATGTGATTCTTTTAGATTAGATTGAAATCTAGCATAAACACATACGCTAAACAAGATATCGGGTCTACTTGTAGTTAAGTACAATAAAGATCCAATCATACCTCGATATAGCTTTTGATCAATGTTGTTGCCTTCTTCATCTTTATCCAATTTGCAGGTTGAGCTCATGGGTGTGCTCATTTCTTTGCTTGTCTCCATACCAAACTTCTTGATGATTTCTTTGATGTACTTGGCTTGGTTTATGAAGATTCCTTCTTTTGATTATTTTACTTGAAGTCCAAGGAAGTAGTTCAGTTCACCCATTAGACTTATTTCAAAATCACATTGCATCAACTTAGCAAATTCTTCACAAAGAGTTCATTAGTTGCACCAAAAATAATATCATCAACATAAATCTATACAACTAATATATCATTGCTTTTCTTTTTGATAAAAAGAGTTTTATCAACATTTTCTCTTATAAATTTATTTTCAAGCAAGAAAGTGCTAAGTCTATCATACCAGGCTCTAGGTGCTTGTTTCAAACCATACAATGCTTTATTGAGTTTAAAAACATGATTTGGAAAAGCATGACTTTCAAAACCTGGTGCCTGTTCTACAAAAACTTGTTCAGATATAAAACCATTCAAGAATGCACTTTTCACATCCATTTAAAAGAGTTTGAAATTCATGTAGCAAGCAAATGCAAGAAGTAATCTAATGACTTCTAGTCTTGCTACAGGTGCATATATTTTATCAAAATCTATACCTTCTTCTTAGTTATATTTCTTAGCCACTAATCTAGCTTTGTTTCTAATTATGTTGCCTTGTTCATCTAACTTGTTTCTATAGACCCATTTGGTTCCTATGATGGGATGGTTTGATGGTCTATCAACTAAAGTCCATACCTTATTTCTTTCAAACTGGTTTAGTTCTTCATGTATGGCCATCATCTAGTTTGGGTCAGATTCAGCTTCTTCTAAGCTATGAGGTTCTATTTGTAACACAAAGGCTAGGCAGTCATGTGCATATCTATGTGATGACCTAGTCCTAACACCTTATAAAGGATCACCAATAATCAAATCTCTTGGATGAGAGGTTACATACCTCCATTCCCTTGGTATATCAACAAGATCCTTACTTATCATTTCTTCTCCTTCTTGAGTTGGTCTTTCTTGTATGCTCTATCTTTCATTTCTTTTTGAAGTGTACCTGCATCATTGTCTATGCACTCTTCTTTCTTAGAAGGTGAGGGATTAGTTTCATCAAAAATGACATGCATTGATTTTTCTATAATTAGAGTTCATTTGTTAAATACTCTATATGCTTTGCTATGTAATGAATAACCAAGAAAAATTGCTTCATCAGATTTAGCATCAAATTTTCCTAGATTATCTTTATTATTATTAAGCACAAAGCATTTACAACCAAATACATGAAAGTAATCAATGTTGGGTTTCTTTTCATTCCAAAGCTCATAGGGGGTTTTCTTTAAAATTGGATGAATCAAAACACGGTTCAAAATATAACAAGCAATGTTCATGGCTTCTGCCCAAAAGTATCTTGGAAGATTGCCTTTACAAAATATTATTCGGGACATCTCTTCCAAAGTCCTATTTTTTCTTTCTAAAATACCATTTTGTTGTGGTGTCCTAGAAGCGAAGAAGTTGTGATCAATGTCGTTTTCTATGCAATAATCATCAAAATATTGATTTTCAAATTCTGTGCCGTGATCACTCCTAATTGAAACTATTGAATAATTTTTCTGATTTGAAACTTTTTTGTGAAATTTTCAAAAGACTTTAAAAGTTTCATCTTTACGAGTGATAAACAAAATCTAAGTAAATCTAGAGAAATTATTCTACTATCATAAGAGCATATTTCATACCACCTAGGCTTGTGGTCCTAGTTGGTCCAATTAAGTCCATGTGAAGTAGCTCAAGGGGTCTAGTAGTTGAAATCATATTTTTGGATTTAAAACTTCTCCTAGTTTATTTATTCATTTGGCATGCTTTGCAAACTTGATTAAGATCTACTTTAAATTTAGGCATGCCTCTAACTAGATTCTTGGAAATTAACTTGGCAATAGTATGCATGCTAGCATGACCTAATCATCTATGCCAAAGTAAACAAGACTCTTTGGTCTTAGCATTCATTGCAACTATACTGGAACTACTAGATATGGCTAGATCATTAAGGTCTACCACATAAATATTTCCAAGTCTATGTCCAATGAACTTATTGTTAAAATCAAGAGAGTTTGTTATAATACACATAGATGATTAAAAGACAACCTTGAAGCCTTTATCACATAATTTGCTAATACTTAATAAATTATGCTTCAACTTGTTTACTAGCAATATATTTTCAATAAAAGTATAGGGGGTTATTTTGATCTTACCGATTTCGATTATTTTTTCCTTGCCATTATCTTCAAAAATAACTATACATGCTTCTTTCATCTCTAAGATAATAAATTAATCCTTGTCACCTGTCATATGTCTTGAACAGCCACTATCAAGATACCATCTTTTCTTCAATTTTTAGGCTACAATACATTCCTGTAAGATAATCAAGAAGTTCTTTTCGGTACCCAAGCTAACTTGGATCCTTGCAGGTTAGCAGAGGTGGTTCCTTTAGAAATCCAAATCTTTTTAATTCTATTTTTAGAATGTGTATTTTTTATTAATGAATTACATTGAAAGAATTTATGTCCAACCCCATGACATGCATAACATACAATTCTAGAATTCTAAAAAGATGTACGATTTGGAGTTTTAGATGTTGATGCAGATGTAAAACTTTTTGTTATAAAAGATTTTCTATTTAAATTCTTAGGTATATACATTGTAGCTTTAGAAATGGATGCAGAAGGATTAGATACAAAAACTTCTTGAGATATTGATTTTGAAGCATAAGCTTTTGAAGGTATGAATTTAGTAGCTAAAATTTTGTTTGAACTAAAAGAATTGAAACCAATTCCAGCTTTGTTTCCAGAAATTCTTTGATTTTTTAAAATTAACTCAAGCTTATTTGAAGATAAAGTGAGTTTTTCAACTAGTGGCTTGAGTTTTTTGACCTCCTTTTTCAAATCACTGATTTCAATTGCTAAAGCTTCATTTTTCTTAATACATGCATTTTTGTCAGTTTCCAAAGCTTTGTTCTTTTTAGAAAAGGCATGTAAATCTCTATGCAATAAATTATTCTTTTCTAAAATTTCTTCTCTTTTTATAAAGAATCACTTGTATTCTTTAGAGTTCTTATCTTTACTCCAGCCTTTTTATATTTAGATTATAGATCAAGAAAAGCAGAATTCAATTCTTCGAATGTAAATTCTATTTGAGGTTCAGGGGATGTTATCTCATCTTCAAGACCCATTAGGTATAGATTTGCAGTCTTTGTGATCTTTTCTTTTTCGATTGAAGTCGACTCCTCGCTGTCGCTCCATGTAGCAACCATTGCTTTCTTCTTCTTTTTCTTAAACATCTTTTTTAGTAGAGGACAATCTGGACTGATGTGCCTGGGCTTCTTGCATTCATAGCACATGGGCATCTGTTCTTTTTCTTTTTCTCTATCCTTGTCCTTATCCTTGGAGTGCTCACCTCATTTATCTTTCTTTCTTCTTTTCCATAAACCTTTTAAATCTCCTCACGACCATAGCAAGATCTTCATCTTCCAAGTCGTCTTCAGAGGAGGAGCATTCATTTTTCGATTCCTCATCTTTCTTTAAATCTGATGCAGCTTTAAAGGCTATTATTTTCTTCTTCTTCTTCTGATCATCATCAGTCCTATGCTGCATGGCTAGCTCATGTGTGATGAGAGAACCCATCAGTTCATCCAGAGGTAAAGTGTTTAGATCTTTCGCTTCCTAGATGGCAGTCACTTTGTGGTCCCACTTGTCTAGAAGTGATATGAGAATCTTCTATACTAGATCAGCATTTGAATAGACCCTGCCAAGATTTTTCAAACCATTAATAATATCTATAAAGTGAGAAAACATGGCAGAGATAGATTCATTTTGTTTCATTTTAAACAACTCATAGTTGTGTACCAGAAGATTAATTTTGGAGGTCTTCACTTGGGAAGTTCCCTCATGGGTCACTTCGAGTTTATCCCAAATTTTCTTTGTTGAAGAGCAAGTGAAAACTCGATTGAACTTGTTAGCATCCAAAGCTCAGTATAATAAATTCATGACTTTGGCATTCAATTCCTCCATCTTCATGTTGTGTTCATCCCAATTCTCTTCAGGTTTTGGGACATCCACACCATCAATTTTAATCATGGGTATACTTGGACCATTTAAGATGACCTTCCATAACTGAAAATCTACAGCTTGTTTATAAATTTTCATTCTAGCTTTCCGGTAAGAATAATTTGCATCAGTGAAGAGTGGAGGTCTATTAGTAGATTGGCCTTCGACCAAAGAAGATGTACTCATGGGATGAGCCATCAATCTTTACTCTTAAAGTATTCAGAGACATTGCTTTGATACAAGTTTTTGCCCAGGTGGCTTTCCTAAGAGGGGGGTGAATTGGAAATTTAAAAATTAAGGCAAGTATGTATTCTTTAAAAGCTTCTTTGGAGTGTTAAGTGCTGTGGTTCAAATAATTAAAAGCAGAAGCGCAAGCAATTAGAGAAAGCACAACACAAACAAAAGATATTTATTATGGTTCGGGATAACCCACTCCTACATCTACTACCCAAGATTACCACGTGGGATTTTCACTATATCTCCCACCGGAATACGGTCGGATTGTTTTAAAAGGCTCACAATCCAAACCTAACTCCCTTTGGTTTTTAAACCGGGTTCACCAAAGAAATCCAACACTTGGTTTTAAACAGGATCACCAAGAACCCAACTTGGTTTTACCTGGATTACCAAGAACCCTTACAGTTAGTTTTGAACGGGATCACTAACAACCCACTTGGTTTTTAGACCGGGCTCACCAATAACCCAATAATTCAAAAAAAGAATTGTAAAGAGAAAGCAACAAAATGACAAACAGATGTTGTCTGATGGTTGCCGATGCAGCTCAAGAGAAGCCCTATTGAATTCACTTCAATGCACTTGAATGGCTTCTTTAACTTCTTCAATGATTGCTTCAAGCTTCTGAAATGAGTTGATGAAGACTTGAAGACTATCTTGAATGATCTTTAGTGCTCACTTACTCTTAAGGTTTCTTTGATATTCAAAATAAGCATTCTCTTTTGAAAAGTTGTCCTAATTCTTCATTTATAGTGTCTTATACTCTTCTTAGGTAGTTTTAGTCATTGTAGACCATTGGGAAGTGACACTTAACTGTTGGAGCACTTTTTGGATTCAAATTCTAATTTCTGGAACTAGTCATTATAAGCCTGAAATCTACCTTCGAGTCGGCTCGGATCTACTCGAGTTGGCTCGGATCTACTCGAGTTGGCTCGGATCTACTCGAGTTGGCTCGGATTCATAGAGTAATTCTGGTTGAGTCACCTCGCTTCATTCAGGTTGGCTCGATTTCTTAGTAGCTTGATTCCTTACTCTAGAAGAGTCAGCTTGCCTTACTTCGAGTCGGCTTTGATCCACAGGCATTCAAAAATGTACTCTGGAAGAGTCAGCTCGGGTTCCTCCGGGTCGGCTCTCCTAATTGTTCACTCAGAACTCTTCTTTCTGGACTCTGGAGGAGTCAGCTCGAATCTCTGAAGAGTCGGCTCGAATGTCTGATAGAATAATATAGTCAGCTCGGACTTCCTTCGGGTCGTCTCGATTGTCTAATTCAGAAAATCATGTTCTGGACGAGTTGGCTCGGGTCCCTTAAAGTCGACTCGGATATCTACATGCCAGATCCTTCATGCATGCCATGTGCTAGAGTCGGCTCCTTTGCTTCGAGTCGGCTTGGATGAGTTCTTCATTGAAATCTCAGTTCTTCTACAGAATTCATCCAGCAAGACTTCAAACATTCAAGAGTCTTTCCAACTCTAACAATCTTCTCTAGAAAATCTTAAGCTTGAAACAACCCAGAAGTAACCCATTTTCATGATTTTTACTTAACTTTTTCTTTGGGTTCTTCTTAACATGATTCACTTACAGCACAACTTCATTTTAAAAAACTAAGAATGTAGGAGTCATAATTGAGCATTAGAATCATCCTACAAAAACTTGTAAAATACTTGAAGAGTTAGTTGTTAGTAAAATAAATGCATACTCCAATATTTTGTTATCATCAAAATCACTTATGGGGTCAACAAGATATTTAAGAGCATATCTCCATTTTTTAGGTAGATCACTTTGCTTTTGAATTGGTTCCACATCATCATCCTTTTTCTTTGGCTTCATCTTTGTTTTTAGGAGATGATTTTTTTATTGTAAGATCCTCCACCTTCTTGCTTAAGATTTCTACATCTATTAGATGTATGCCCTATAAGCCAATCTAGTTGATATATTTTTTAATTTTAGAATATAAAATTATATTTAATATTCTAATTTATGCTATTTTTTCATATATAATGTATCCATGTATCATTGAAGAAATTAATGGATAATGACATATATTTTTAAGAGTTGAAAATTTGAGATAGTGTCATCATAGATTAATTTCTAAATGCTTCTGATTGTAGGATAATATGGGAACGGTGATTGATCTGATTTGATCGGTGCATAAATATGTTCCCTTTTAGAGTAGATAAATCTCGAGTTTATAGGTAGTGAAACTAGAGTAAGAGTGTAGATAGTCTTTAGAGAATAACAGTATTAAGCATGACTATTACGAGAAGTTACATGAATATCTACTCACTCATTAGTGACTTTCTCAATACTATAGTTGTATGAGTAGTTTTTTGACCTACGATATCTTGGCCACTCACAGTGAGGTTACAGTAGTTTGATAACATAAAATCTTGATCCTAGCCATTTAGGCCCTTACAATGTTTGTTGGCTATAATAGATCCATTATAGGAGTAGAAGTACACTTATAGGAGATCTATCGATCTTAGTAGTTAAGGTACAGGCCTATATAATTTAAGAAGTTAAGTCTAGAAAATCTATGATCACGGTAGGTAAAGGATGAAAAAGAGTTTTCATGAGCTTTACATTAAACTTAAGCTATTTAAATTTAGTATATGATAGATGATTAGGATTTGGTGAGTTTCTATGACCTGCATCTTATTGAAACTTTCGATAGAAGAACTTAGTCACCGGTAACTATATTTAGTGGTTCTTTCTTCTATTCTATTGGGTTGCCACTATATGCTATAAGGCATTATTGGTAGATTATGAGAATTCATTAGAATCATTTCAGATCAACAATCCTTGATGAGGTAAGTTAGGATTTTTTGAATCCATTGAGAGAGTTCAATGATACTATGATGGAGATCATGGCATGTCTCATTACCAAATGAATGGAACCTGAGGAGTCATACATAATATGAGTTTGACCTAATCATATAATCGGGTCAAAATATGTAAAAGTTATATATTTAAAAAATTTAAATTTGTAAGGGTTACAAATTTGGAACCTACTATTTTTGGTACCTACTAATTTTAGCAATGAGGACTTTATTATAAAAATTATAATTTAATTAGATAATTTAATTATTTAGTTATGATTAGGCTCAAAATAAATTGAATTAGATTTGATTTGGTTGAGTTTGGATGATCACCTAGTCCAATTAGGCTTTGGACTAACCAAATTGTAATTATTGCAAGCTAATTTGGTTTGACCTAATTGGTTGCATAATTCTAGGTAAATTAAATTTGATTTAATTTAATCTATTCTATTTAGATTTAATGATCCTGATTAGATTAGAATCTAATTTCTAATTACTTATAGATTTAAACCTCAACCTAAATTGGTTAGGAATTAGGTAAGTTAGTGTCCTAGTTGATTAGAATTACTTAGTTGGCATAACTAATTCCTAACTAATTTTTAATTAGTCATGAATTTAAATCTAAATCTAATAGGATTAGTTAGGTTAGTTAGAATCTTAAAAGAGTTTTACGACGAGGAGTAAATTAGTTGAACTAATTCCTAACTAACTAATTTCTCTCTCCTCCCACCTATTTTTTCTCTTGGGCATGTAAGAAGGAAAGAAGCCTTCAAGCACATAGATTCACATTAAAATAGTTTTGTGCATGGAACAGGATTGGGCACCAAAGAGTTTGGTTCCTCCAAGTCTCCCTCCTTCCTATCCTTATCCATAGGTGTTTGAATTTGTTTTAAAACCCTTGTCTTAATTCTTTAAGGGATAGGATTTTAGGGAGAGAAAAACTTTAAATTAACATGTAAAAAGAGATGAATAGAGGGCACATATTTTAAGAGATAGCATGGAGTTCCTTGTGCATTTAACGTGAGAAAGGTTTCTCACTTTTTCCGCCCCTTTTTTTCTTGCTCCATGGCATTCACAAGAAAATATGATTTTAAGAGAGAGAGAATAATATCATTTATCATCCTGATCTTAATCTTGAATGATGAGTTTATATGAGAAAAGGAAAAAATTATTTTCCCTTTAATTTCTTGAGAAGAGACCATTCTTCTTTCAAGATTTCTAATGTAGAGAAAAAGAAAGTAAGAAGAAAGGGGATTCAATCCAATGGTTGAAGCAAGGCCTGCAAAGTGCTAGCACTTCTTCGATGGCTTCAAGGCTTCGATTAGGCCATCTCTATATGGATACTAGCAGAGACCAAGCGTGTATGCGATTCCAGCAGAACCTAGGGTTTTTTTCCATATTCAATCTGATGAAGATAAAGTAGTACAAAAGGTAAGTAGATTTGATCTACTTTATACTTTTTTTTTTAGATTTTACATGTTCATGATATGTTCCTTTATGCATGCTTAGATTAGATTTTTATTCCACTACTAATTAATTTTAATTAATTAAAAATTCTAAAAAATCTACATACAATCCAAGGGATGTGTGACGATTCCTAACAAATGGTATCAAAGCCTCTAGTTTCATGAACATGTTTAGATCTGAAAATTAGATCTAAAAATTCTAATTTTTGATCTAAGAATTTAGATCTTCAAAAAAGTTTTTGATCTAAAATCATATCTAAAAATTAAGAATTTTAGAACTAGAAATTCAGATCCGAAGTTTTGCTTGAGAATCAAAATTTCATATCTGAAATTTCTATGGTCTAGAACTACACTATATCTGAAAATTTCAGTTGATTTGATCTAAAAATAAAATTTAAAAAATTTGATTTTTAGATCTAGATTTTAGATTAGGAAGTCATAATTTATATTAATTTTATAAATATTAAAATTTATTTTTAGATTTTATGTTATGAATTTTTGAATTCATGTATGCTGAAATTTTCTAGGTCTAAAATTTTCATGTCTTTGTATTTTTCATGAGATGATTAAACCAAATAGTTGAGATCTAAAATTAGTTTCAAAATCTAGACTAAACCCTTATGTTTATAATATACCTAATTAAAAATCTAAAAATAAAATTGGTTAGGTTCAATTTTGTGCTAACATAAGGTTGTCCAAATATAAGGTTAATCCCTTATAGTATAAGGTTGTTCTAGCACAAGATTGACCCATTTTTAAAATGGTTTTCAAGAATTAAATCAATTATTTCAGATATAAAATTAAGGTTATTAGATCTGAAATTAAGAATTTAAAATCTTAATCCAAAGAACAAAACATAAGGGATGGGGAATGGGTCAAATTGATTAGGTCATGCAATTAGATTGTATCAAGTTTTTAGTTAGGTCAAATCCAATTGATTGAACTCTTGATCTAACTAAATCAAGAATTGATTAGGGTTAGGTCAAAAGTGCTCAAGACTATATTAATGGTCTGATGTAGTCGATATGATTGACATCAATCAATTGACCTAATGACCTAATTTGACTTAGTGGTTGAGCCTCAATCATTTAAACTAACCAATTTGAAAATGATAAACCAATTGGTGTCGAGGCTAGTTTTGATCATGATTTTTAATTAGGGCTAACTCTTATATGGTCAACTTAGTTGGTGTCTAGGAAAGATGTTAAATGATAGAACTCATCCACCGATCTAATTTACTTGACCAATTTGGTTGATTATGTTTTGAATAAGGTTGCTTATTAATTCGAGTTCACACATGCCATCTTGATTAGTTAGGTATGAGATGGCTTGACTAATTAAGATGTGATCTAAACTAGATCACTTAGACATGAAATATATGGATCTAATCTAGTCAGATATGAGATATGATGACATGAACCAGATTAGTCAGACATGAGATATGCTGACCCAAAGTAGCTTTATCAGACATGAAATGTGTTGACACAAATTAGATTAGATAGACTGAGATTTGCTAACCTAAATCTTGTTTCATACATGACATGACCCTTTAGCTTAATACCTGGATTGAGTACATCACCTTGGTCATCCAACCATTAGAGCAAGTAGGGTTTAAAGGTCCTCTCTTTTCATTTTATGCGATTCTCTTATGACATGTAGGGATGCTGCTGTGATTTGACTCATGAAGAAGAACCATGAAAGAATTTTTAAATTGAGCTGACCAAAATTAGTTTAGTCAGAAGGTTAGTCAGATATGAGATTGTGCTAATTAATTAATTAGAGACCTAAACTGAACCTCCTCATAAATATTAGTCACAAGTCTTCCACCATTGTAGAGCTATAGGCATCTCTTGGATGTTGATTGTTCTTAGCTAGATATAGTAGTTTAGTGTCACTAAGGGGAAACCATTCTATTAATATGAGATGCTATGGGATGAAGATGGAGTTGGGCCCAATAAGCTAGGCATGGTGAGAGATCCAATGATGGCTTCATTTCACATGAACAGCGGATCTGACTTAAGTACAGAGTGTGGGCAATAAGTATCAAGTGATCCCATATGACTGAGAGACCGATTCACTACAATATACTTAAAAAGTATTGGATAAGAGTTATCCACTCATTGGTTTATGTGTTACTAATAATTGTTAGGTAAGGTACATAAGATCAATAGGACCACCGTACCTACTAGGAACCCTAATGCATAGAGGTTTTTGCATCTCCTTTGAAAAGTGTGAGAGATCTGTGAAAATAGTGGGATCCTAAATTTATTTCTTAAAGTCTTTATAATAAATTTAAGATTAAGTATAATCATTTAACTTTAATCTTTACTCTCTATAAATAAAAGTCAGCTTCCAGCCCTCTTAATTCTTATACAAATTGATTAACCTCAACCTATTATAAAGACTAGCTCATATTGAAATTTAATTAGATAGGCTAAGTATGGTAATAAACCAGGATTATCCTTTGTTACCAAGTTATTTAGGTTGACATAACTACTATCGATCCATGATCAATGCTTGACAATGATTAAGGATTAGGAGCTTGAGAAGATTGGGCATTTGGATGTATAAGGAATGCAAATGGATTTGAGCCACCCACCTTGTCTAACTTATATGGATAGTTTAGTATAAACTACCATTTGAATAAGATTAATATAATTAAGTAAAAAAATGATGACTAATAAAGGAACATTGAAGGGTTCGATGGATATGCTTCTCAATGCAGAGTAGACATTCTCTTCCAAAAGATAATTTAATTAGAGAAAAACATATGTGAAGAAATAAGAGATCAGGATCTTCCAAGGAGATGGCTATTGATAATGGAAAGGTATTTTCAATTCAAGCTCAATGACCATAAGAATTTTTCTTGTACCTAAAATTCTTGAAGAATAAATATGATACACCTATGGAAGGTATGTCAGCTTCTCAAGGAGGTTATTATCTACTGTGAGCAAAAATTTGATTTCTGTTAAGTAT
Organism: Areca catechu; assembly: GCA_021397845.1. Lineage (NCBI taxonomy): Eukaryota > Viridiplantae > Streptophyta > Magnoliopsida > Arecales > Arecaceae > Areca > Areca catechu. The sequence continues at coordinate 24,947,913 of CM038048.1, forward strand.
GAAATCATTGATCCATTGGGTTTAGATGATTTTATAAATATTAGTCTCTATATGTATATGATGCAATATAGTAAGTGAGTGCCATAGAATTTGAAAGATCCTGTGAGATGATATACTAGCCCAGGTATACATTAATGTGTATAGCATATGCAACAACATGAAAATTAGGAAAAGCTCCTTAAAGTTCTTTTGATTAGATTGAGGAACTAAATATCTTAGAGAAGATTTTCAGAATTATCTCAAGTTGTTCGGTATAATCTTAAAATGGACTTCCATTACATCTTAAGCTCAATGAGTTGTCTGAGCACAAAAATTGAATCTTATTGGATATGGTTTAATCTATTATGGGAATCACTAATTTATTTTTAAGGAATTTGATTACATAACTCTACTAACTTATTTAATTGGGTTCACTTTAAATCTTTTTATCACACTTATATGAGATATGGGTAGAAAATAAGATATTAAGTCATTGATGGCCTATATCCTAAAGAGCTATTAGGATACTATTTCTAGAAGCTTATAAGTTGTTGTAACCTAATGTCCATATTCATAATTAAATAGTTTAACCTGAATATAATTATGGGAGGATGATTAAGCTCGAAGAGAGTCTCAGAAGAGCAACATGCCATAGAACCTATAGAACCCATTTGAGAAGAGCCAGTATATTAATTCCTGTCCACCTCATAAATTTTGTTAAGATCTCCTATCCTCCAAAAGGTACAAAGGTATACTTATAGAGGACTGAGTGGAAGGTTCCATGAAAAAAAGGAAACACAGAGATGATCTCAAAAATCTAAAATGAGGCAATGTTAGACATCGATTCCAAAATGATTGAATCCCATGAAGTTAGACTCGATGTGTTTCAACCTAGTATGGATCTTAATGGATCCATCAAAAAGGTATAGTACCTAATGGATGTAATGGATCTATAAAAAAATTAGATAGAGATTTATAAGACAAGGCTTAGGTAAAAGGTTATAGTTGGTATTGACTATAGAAACCCTTTTAACTTGACCATGCTAATATCTATACTAATTACTATTACAATTAACCATGATGAGATCAGTTAGATGGATAGTGATCAAATCATAATGTCTAAGCTGCAAAGGTGTTGACTCCTGTTTTGATTTTGATGAATAACAAAATACTTAAGTATATTTGAGTACTTATCAAAATTGTAATATGTTGAAAGTTCAAATGCTTGTCATCTTGTTGAAGAAGTCACTTATATTAATGAAATTTTAAGTTAAATGGACCTTGGCATATAAAAATGACCTTAAAGGACTAAATTTTTTAATTTGGTGAAGTTTCAGTACAGTTTCAGGAGAGTTTCAGCCAAGTGTCGACTTAGAAGATCAAGTATCAACTCAAGGTATCGACTCATAAAAGCTTGAGCTAATACACAGAAGAAGTTTCAGCTGGCACACATGAAGTGTTGACTCATAAAGATCGAGTGTTGACTTATGTGTCAACTCAAGTATCGACTCAAGGCCTGAGACCAAAAATGTTATAAAACATGCTGAATTCAAGTTTTTGCTCAAGTGTCGACTCATGAAGATGAAGTATCGACTCACCAGAAAAAGTATCAATACAACAGTGCATTCTAACGAGCTTCAGAAGATATTTTTGATCTAGTGTCGACTCATGACCTGAAGTGTCGACACCTATAGATCTGGATAAACAGTAACGACTAGTTTCTTGAAGCACAGAATTGGTCCTTTTTATGTCTAACAACTATTTTCTCCTCTCCAATGATCCTAAATGATCATTTAAGACTTGGAAAGGTATTTAAAGTGTACCAAACTCAAGAAGGAAGCAACTAATAAAAAATTAATGAAAAACTAATGAGAAACTAATGAGCATTCATTAAGTATTCATTGCTTTAGAGTGAAGTTGAGCCTTCAAGCATTCAAGAAAATTCAAAAAGCATTCAAGTCCAATCTTCAAGCATTCATCAAGGCTTCAACAACTTGAGGACAAGCTTTCTCAACTACAATCAAGAGCTTTAAAGAGATATATATTTTTTTAATTTGAAAGCTTATTGTATCTTTACTTTGAACTTGAATTTATTGTTGTTCCTAGTTTCAAGTGGATTGAAACTAGTGGTTTGGTTATTGGTGAGCCTTGTAAAAACTAACTTAGGTTGCTGGTGAGCCTTGTGAAAATCAACTAGGTTGTTGGTGAGCCTTATGAAAAACTAACTAGGTTGTTGGTGAGCTTTGTGAAAAACCAACTAGGTTTTTGGTTAGCCTTGTGAAAACCAAGAAGGGTTTTGATTAGTGAGCCTAGAAAAACTAATCTACTATAATCAAGTTGGATTATAGTAAAATATCCAAGTAGGCCTTGGGGAGTGGACGTAGGTGCTTTGGAGTGTACCGAACCACTATAAAATATTGAGTATTTGTGATTGCTTTTGCTTTTCTTGCATCTACTTCATTATTTTTGCTGCATTTTATTATCAAGCACATATACACTTGAAATCACACTAGCACCTTCATTATTTTTGAATTGGCACATACTTGCAACAAGTTTTAAAAATCTAATTCAACCCCCCTTTTGGGTTGCTTCGCTGGGCAACAAAAGGATTTATATAAATAAGCTTAAGCAAATAGCTCAGAATTGGAATTCTTATTTTTATGACATGATCAAATATTTTGTTTTTATTAAGAACGAGAAGAGGAACCATGTATTTATAAAAGGTCAGTGGGAGTATATAATTTCTTGCATTGTATGAGGATAATATTTTTGTATTAGGAATGAGATTCCTATACTGACTTAGATTAGATTATGATTGTGATGCAGAACGAAAGCTCTGATACCAAAAATGATGCAGAACGAAAGAAGAGATGATGCGATGTGAAAATAAATTAAGATTATTTCTTTTTTTTTATATATTTTTAGAAATTGGCTTTGACTCAAAGGAAAGCTAAACTAAATTGAAAGAAACTAGGTAATAATTGAAAGCACAATTTAAAAGAAACTAGGTTATCAGAGTGGTTCAGAAGTAACGGATCGCTGGGTGTTGATAAACTCCCAGACCTAGGGTTTTGCTTTGAACTTTCAACAGGACAGAAATAAAGAGAAGAGATGGGTTACCAACCAGACAGTGATCTTCACAGAGTTTGGTGGAAGAACTCTCTCGAGCAGATTGTTGGATCCTCGGATTCGGATATCTTCGCAATGGATCCTCCAATACTGGTCCTGTGGCTGAGTCGGCTTCTCCTGAACTCAAGATCTGGGAAAGAAGAAAAACAAGTGATGGAATCAGATACTCAAGGAAGGATTTACCAGATTGAAGAACTTGAAAGCTGATGTTGCTGAAATCCGGATTCTCCTAAAGGTTGATCTAGCTCCCTCTGGAATTTGCTCTGAATCTGAAGTAAATGGACTGGACCTGGATGCTGGTGGTCGGCCTCTACTTAGAGAGAGGGGCTGTGAGAGATGGGGTAGGCTAGGGTTTGGTGGAGTGAAGAGGATGATGGGCGGCTAGGGTTTGGAAGTGAAGTGGCTAACCTAGGGTTTTGGGGTTGGAGATCTCACACCTCCTCAAGGTTCCTGGGGAACCCGGATTTACTCCCTCACAGAGCTCAACACCTGGATGCAAGTGCGGAAGAGAGAAAACACAGAGTTTGCTCACACATAAATTGGATTCATTCATCAGATTCCTCTTTAAGTACGGCTCTGGTCAGGTCAACTAATTTTGGGATGGCCATGCCTAACTCCTTCTCAGTGTTATCCTTCTGGTCAAGAGGTGACACAAGTGGGAATTGACAAACAAAAGTCTGGTTCACTACGGGTGTCGGATCAATCGGAACTTGACTCAAGTTGGTAGAGGTTGGCTTTAAGTCCAAAGTACTTGATTGGTTATATCTTAAAGAACACTCATAGTCTTGGGCTTCTTGGTAGGCTCGGTCTAACTTATTGGTCTTTTCAAGGCATAGCTTCCTATAAATGTCTGGGTGTAACCCAACCCTAAACCTCGATGTATTCTGAGCTTCGATCTCAATGGTATTGCATTTCATGTCATACCACTGGAAGTCCTCGATATATTTAGACACAGGCCTATTACCTTATCGCAATTGGTACCATTGGTCTAAAAGTCTTTTCTCATAGGATCTACCTAGGTACCTATCTCTCAACTTACTTCTCATATCTCTCCAAGTATATATTTCTTCTTTTCTTTGATAACACTCACGCTCAATAGCATGCCAATGCGACCTAGCATGTTTGGTGAACTTGGTTTTGGCCAACCTAACTTGTCCTAATTCCGATATGTTAGTGCACTCAAAATACCGATCCATTTGTTCTTCCCACTTAATATATGTCTCTTGTCTTCCATCAAAAGTGGGTGCATAAGGTTCGGTGTTCCTAACAGGTCCCTTTTCTGAGTCAACCAAGTATGGATATAGGCTCCTAGGGTTATGCTCGGGATCACGGTATAAGGTCCTTCTAGGCTCCTGGCATGGGTGAGGTTGGGGCCTATTAAATTTTGGATCAGGGGTCCAATTTTGATGTCTACGTTTCTCAAGTCCCTGGGCTCGGTCTCTAAACTGGGCAAAACCCTCATTCATATCCTGACTCAATTTGGGCATACTTTCGGCAAGAGTTCTAATCATGGCCTCTAAATCAGGTTGGGTTTGACCAGGTTGGTAGGGTACTCCATTCCGGGTGGACATGATGATGCAAGCAAGCCTAGAAAATTCATGATTGTAGTTAAGGTGCATCCTATGCAATTGATGAAGCTAAGTCTAGAAAATTCATGATTGTGATAGGTGAAGGATGAAAAAAAGTTTCCATGAGTTTTACATTGGACTTAAGCTAATTAAATTTGGCATATGATAGATGCTTAGGATTTGGTGAGTTCTATAATTTTCATTTTATCAAGACTTTTGATAGATGAACTTAATCACACGGTAACTACATCTAGAGGTTCTTTTTTCTATTGTACTGGATTGCTACTACATAATGCTAGGCATCACTATGGATTGTGAGAACTTACTAGGATAATTTCAGATCAATGATTCTTGATAGGATGAGCTAAGATTATTCTGGTCCATCAAAAGAGTCCAATGATACTATGATGGAGATCATGGTATATCTCATTGCCAGATAAAATAGAATATAAAGGATCACACATAATAGAAGTTTGACCTGATCATACAATTGGATCAAAATATGTAAGAATTGCATATTTAGAAAATCTAAATCTATAAGCATTATAAATTTGGAACATGCTATTTTTAGCACCTGCTAATGTAGCAAAGAGGACTTTATTACAAAAGTTATAATTTAATTAGATGATTTGATCATTTAATTATGATTAAGCTTGATACAAATTAAATTAGATTCAATTTGGTTGAGTTTGGATAATGACATAGTCCACTTAGATTTTGGATTAACCTAATTACAATTATTGCAATCCAATTTGGTTTGACCTAATTGGTTATCTAATTCTAGGTGAATTAAATCTGATTTAATTCAATTTGGTTTAGTCTATTACATTTAAATTTAAGGGTCATAATTAGATTGGGATCTAATTTCTAATTAGTTATAGATTTAAACCTAAATCTAAGTTGATTACAAATTAGGTTAGTTACTTTCCTTGATGGTTAGAATTAATTAGTTAGTTGGCCTAAATAATTCCTAACTAATTTCTAATTAGTTATGATTTAAATCTAAATCTAATAGGATTAGTTAGATTAGTTAGAATCTTAAAATGGTTAGGACAAGGAGTTAGTTGAACTAATTCCTAACTAATTAATTTCTCTCTCCTCCATCCAATTTTTTCTCTTGGGCATGTAAAAAAGAAAGAAGCTGTTGCACCCATATATCCACATTAAAATAGTTTTGTGCATGGAACAATATTGGGCACCAAAGAGTTTGGTTCCTCCAAGTCTCCTTCCTTCCTATCCTTATCTATAGGTGTTTAGATTTGTTTTAAAAACTATGTCTTAATTCTTTAAGGGATAGGATTTTAGGGAGAGAAAAACTTTGAATTAACACTTAAAAAGAGATGAATAGGGTGCAGATTTTAAGAGATAGCATGGGGCTTCTTGTGTGTTTAACATGAGAAAGTTTTCTCACTTTTTTGCCCCCTTTTTTCTTGTTCCACGTCGTTCACTAGAAAATATGATTTTGAGAGAGAGTATAATGTTATTCATCACCATCCTTCCTCCTCCTACTCTTGATCTTGCATGAAGAGTTTATGTGAAGAAAGGGAAAAATATTTTTCCTTTGATTTCTTGAGAAAAGAACATTCTTTTTCTAAGAGATCTAATATAGAGAAAAATAAAGTAAGAAGAAAGGGCATTCAATCTAATAGTCGAAGCGATGCCTGCAAGGTGCTAGCATTCTAATGGCCTTGAGGCTTCAATCAAGCCATCTTCGTGCAAAACCGTAGAGGCCAGGAGCGTGTGCGGCTCAGTAGAACCCAGGAATTTTCTTAGATTCGATTTGATGAAGACAGATAGTGCAACAGGTAAGTAGATTTGATCTACTTTATACTTTTTGATTTTTCATATCTTACATATTCGTGATATGGTCCTTTATGCTTGCTTAGATTAGGTTTTTATTCTGCTACTAATTGATTTTAATTAATTAAGAATTTTGCAAAACTTGCATGCAACCCCAAGAATCGTATAACAATTTCTAATAGCATCATCATCTAAAATATCATCCTTTCTCAAAGGATTTGCATTAGTTTCATAAAAAACTATATGAATCAATTCTTCAACAAGTGTTTTTTTGTTGAAGACTCTATATACCTTGCTAGATGAGAAGTAACCTAAAAAGATTTTTTATCTGACTTGGCATCGAATTTTTCTATGTTTTCTTTACAATTATTCAATATGAAATACTTACATCTAAAAACATGAAAGTAACTAAAGTTATGTTTTTTGTTTTTCTAAAGCTCATATGGTGTTTTCTTTAAATTGATTAGAACAAAACATGGTTCAAAACATAGCATGCTATGTTTATTACTTCCATCCAAAAGTATCTTGGGAGGTCACCTTCGTACAACATGGTGCATGCCATTCTTCCAAAGTATGATTATTTCTTTCTACCACCCCATTTTGTTAAGATATCCTAGGTGCTAAAAAGTTATGTTCAGTTCTTTTTTTATTATAAAAAACTCTAAAAATTTTGATTTTCAAACTCAATTCTTTGATCACTTCTAATTCAAATAATTGAAAATTCTTTTCATTTAAAAATTTTCTATAAAACTTAGTAAATATAGATGAAAACATCATCTTTTTATGCTGAAAAGAAAACTGAAGTAAATCTTTAAAAATTATTAATGATGACAAGTCCATATCCCTTGCCACCAAAACTTGTAGTTCTTGTGGGTCCAAACAAATCCATATGAATGAATTTTAAAGGCTTTTTAGTTGAAATCATATCTTTTGGTTTAAAAGAGTTTCTTAAATTATTTTTCAAATTGACATGTATCATAAATTTGATTCTTTCAAACTTGAATTTTGGCAAACCTTTAACAAGATTTCTTTTAACAAGTTTAGAAAGTAAATATATGCTTGTGTGATCTAATTTTTTATATCATAACTAACTAGTTTTTCATTATTTCTAGTATTCATTGCAACTAGACATTCGCCATCTTTTAAAGATAGATCATCCAAATCTACAATATAGATATTTCCATGCCTATGCCCAATGAATACTATGCTATCCTCTATTGGACTATATAATGCATTTAGAGGATTCAAAAACTATTCTATAACCTCTATCATATAATTGACTTATACTAAGAAAGTTATACTTTAAACTATCTACATATAATACATTTTCAATAAATATAGAAGGGGCTATGCAAATTTTACCAATTCTATGGATGTATTTTTTTCCATTATCTTCAAATGTTACCCCGCCTTCCTTTTTAAATTTCAAAATGATAAATTGAGTCTTGTTGCCGATCTCACCGTGATGGCCTGTAGCTCTTGAGCTGGCACCGGTCTCGAACTCTCTCACCTCGAGATCTCCAAGCTCCCGGACCTGCAAAACAAAGTCAGAGACCCGGGCCGGGAGTTCCAGCGGGGGCACTCTGATAGTCAAGTTAGAGAGCGGCAAGATGGAATAGACCCCCTAAGGCGGGTTCTCGAAGGATTCCCGTGCTTAGAGGAGATGTAAACAAAAGAAGTGTGGGGAAGAGGGGAGTTGAAGCCCGGCTTCCTACGCTGGGTTCACCGAGCTCACGCCTGAGGACTTCTTGAGGTCTCCCAGGATCGTTCTCTTGGTGTTTTCTCCCTCTTTCGACTTACCTTTCTGCCCATTTTTACCATCCCTTTTATATCATCGAACTGCCCTCAGCCCGCGTTCCTTTTAGGGGGCTCCCTGAGACCTCTGGACCTTCTCCTCCCCCTTCTTCTTCGGGTCAGCGAGCTAAGTGGCCGGACCACCTCGTCCGCAGTGTATCACGAAAGGGGGAAGATTGGTGAGGCTTTGGGCCGAGCGTGGGAGCTCTCCTTTCGAGGCATTGACGGTGGGCTTCCAGCCATTTCAGGCTCCTGCTCGCAAGCATTCTGTTTCTCGATTATGGGGCCCTGTCTGACTGGTATAAATGAGGTTTTGCATGTCAATGCAGGCCATACTGGCGCCCCCTACGGGGCACGGCGCACGTCGGCTCTAGTGGTGACCTTGCATCCCGTGTCTCTACTTTTCCGAGGCTTTACAGAATAGGGCTGACCTTGGCCAAGATGGACCCATTAGGGGATGCCACCTGTCGGTGGAGCAGGGGCTACCAGCTTCGGTCGAGGTGGACCCCTCCTGGGTGGACACCTGGCGGGGCGACAGAGAGAGGCTCGACTTCTGTTGAGGTGGACCCATCTTCAGGTTCCAGCTGGCGAAGGAGCAGGAGGGCTCGGCTCGACCTCGGCAGAGGGGACCCATCTTGGGGTGCCATCTGGCGAGGGAGCGAGGGGCCGCCAGCTTCGACCGAGGTGGACCCCTCCTGGGTGGACACTTGGCGGAGTGGCAAGGAGGTGCTCGACTTCGATCGAGGTGGACTCGTCTTCGGGTGTCACCTAGCGAATGAGCAGGAGGGCCTGGCTCGACCTCGGCCGAGGTGGACCCGTCTTGGGGTGCCACCTGGCGAGGGAGCGAGGGGCCGCCAGCTTCGGCCGAGGTGGACCCCTCTTGGGTGGACACCTAGCAGAGTGGCAGGGAGGTGCTCGACTTCGACCGAGGTGGACCCATCTTCGGGTGTCACCTAGCGAAGGAGCAGGAGGGCCCGGCTCGACCTTGGCCAAGGTGGACCCATCTTGGGGTGCCACTTGGCGAGGGAGCGAGGGGTCGCCAGCTTCGACCGAGGTGGACCCCTCCTGGGTGGACACCTGGCGGAGCAACAGGGAGGTACTCGACTTCGGTTGAGGTGGACCCATCTTCGAGTGCCACCTGGCGAAGGAGCAAAAGGGCCTGGGTCGACCTCGGTGGAGGTGGACCCATCTTGGGGTGTCACCTGGCGAGGGAGCGAGGGGTTGCCAGCTTCGACCGAGGTGGACCCCTCTTGGGTGGACACCTGGCGAAGCGGTAGGGAGGTGCTCGACTTCGGCCGAGGTGGACCCGTCTTCGGGTGCCACTTGGCGAAGGAGCAGAAGGGCCCGGCTAGACCTCGACGGAGGTGGACCCATCTTGGGGTGCCACCTGGCGAGGGAGAGAGGGGCCGCCAGCTTCGGCTGAGGTGGACCCCTCCTGGGTGGACACCTGGCAGAGTGGTAGAGAGAGGCTCAACTTTGACCAAGGTGGACCCATCTTCGGGTGCCTGCTGGCGAAGGAGCAGGAGGGCCCGGCTCGACCTCGATGGAGGTGGACCCATCTTGGGGTGCCACCTGGCGAGGGAGCGAGGGGCCGCCAGCTTCGGCCGAGGTGGACCCCTCCTAGGTAGACACCTGGCGGAGTGGCAGAGAGAGGCTCGACTTTGATCGAGGTGGACCCGTCTTGGGGTGCCACCTGGTGAAGGAGCAGAAGGGCCCGGCTCGACCTCGGCAGAGGTGGACCCGTCTTAAGGTGCCACCTGGCGAGGGAGCGAGGGGCCGCCAGCTTCGGCCGAGGTGGATCCCTCCTGGGTGGACACTTGGCGGAGTGGCAGGGAGGTGCTCGACTTCGACCGAGGTGGACCCATCTTCGGGTGCTAACTAGCGAAGGAGCAGAAGGGCCCGGCTCGACCTCGACAGAGGTAGACCCATCTTGGGGTGCCACCTGGTGAGGGACCGAGGGGCCGCCAGCTTCGATCGAGGTGGACCCCTCTTGGGTGAACACCTGGCGGAGTGGCAGAGAGAGGCTCGACTTTGGTCGAGGTGGACCCATCTTCGGGTGCCAGCTGGCGAAGGAGCAGGAGGGCCCGGCTCGAACTCGGTGGAGGTGGACCCGTCTTGGGGTGCCACCTGGCGAGGGAGCGAGGGGCCGCCAGCTTCGACCGAGGTGGACCCCTCCTGGGTGGACACCTAGCTGAGTGGCAGAGAGAGACTCGACTTCGACCGAGGTGGACCCATCTTTGGGTGCTAGCTGGCGAAGGAGCAGGAGGGCCCGGCTCGACCTCGATGGAGGTGGACCTATCTTGGGGTGCCACCTGGCGAGGGAGCGAGGGGCCGCCAGCTTCGGCTGAGGTGGACCCCTCCTGGGTGGACACCTGGTAGAGTGGCAAAGAGAGGCTTGACTTCGGCCGAGGTGGACCCATCTTGGGGTGCCACCTAGCGAAGGAGCAGAAGGGCCTGGCTCGATCTTGGTAGAGGTGGACCCTTCTTGGGGTGCCACCTGGCGAGGGAGCGAGGGGCGGCCAGCTTCGACCGAGGTGGACCCCTCCTGGGTGGACACCTGGCGGAGTGGCAGAGAGAGGCTCGATTTTGGTCGAGGTGGACCCGTCTTCGGGTGCTAGCTGGCGAAGGAGCAGGAGGGCCCAGCTCGACCTTGGTGGAGGTGGACCCATCTTGGAGTGCCACTTGGCGAGGGAGCGAGGGGCTGCCAGCTTCGACCGAGGTGGACCCCTCCTGGGTGGACACCTGGTGGAGTGGCAGAGAGAGACTTGACTTCGATCGAGGTGGACCCATCTTGGGGTGCCACCTGGCGAAGGAGTAGAAGGGCCCTGCTTGACCTCGGTAGAGGTTGACCCATATTGGGGTACCCCCTGGCAAAGGAGCAGGAGCACTTCTTCTCGAATAGGGGATCTTTTGAAAAAAAAAATCCATGTGGTACTGATCGTGTCCAGCTGGACCTGACATGCACCCCACATCAGTGATGTAGCTATATCAATTGCCCCCCATCCCCAGGTTCCGTCGAGGCGTCATGGCTCGGGATGTGGGGATTTAATGAAGAGATGACATGGAGAAGGCAAAAATCTCGCGCCATAATTGCCATGATCCCTGCCGCCATTTCTATTGCGCCCGAGACCCTATGAGAGGCTGCCATGTGCGCGCGTCCGACGAGCCATTAATGTGTCGTTTCAAAAATGAGGCAGTTTCCATCGGACCGAAGCATCGATGTCGGGCGTGCCTCCACGCGGCAGCTATCTGGTAGCTCTGAACGGAAAGAGGCGTACGGTTGCTGTCGATTGAGTTGAAAAGGAGGGAGACTTTCTGGAAACAAAGTCTCTCCACTTTCTCGCACTCTGCCGATGGTTGCAGTGGTTTTCCTTCACCTTCCCGGGATTGCCATTCGTCTGGTACAAAACATTTCGGTGAGTATCTGCGACCTCCTTCTCCTCTTCCTCCATCTCCTAGTCCTTGTGCCAGTTTTTTCATTTCTTCTTCCTTCATGGCGCGTCACCGCTATTTCTCCTCCAACCCGAACGAGGCCAGTCCTTCCCGGTTGAGGACTCCATCGCCTTCTTCCTCGAAGGGGGAAGAGATCCCGTATGAGGTCCGTAGGCGGCTCCAGCCTGGGGCTGTGACCATAGGTGTCCCTAGGGGTCCTAGGTCTCCCCCTATAGTTTTCGCTCGTCTCATTTCTTCTCTTCCTCCTTTGGTGGCCTCTCCCTCTGGCCCCTCCGGTCATGCCTCAATGATGATCGAGGATGACCTTTCTCTGCTCCAGGATATCTATGGAATCCCGGATTCAACTCATCTTTCCCTCCCACGGCCTGGAGATCGAGTGACCTCGAGTGGCCCCGAGAGAATCGCCTTCTACGAGGACTTCCTCCTTGGGGGTCTTTGATTTCCCCTTTATCCCTTTTTTCTCTCTTTTCTTAGCCATTACCGTCTGGTCCTGGCCCAGTTGGCTCCTAATGCCATCCAGGTCATCTTTGCCTTCATCGTCTTCTGCCACTTCCATGGGTTCGTTGCCTGTTTCTCCCTCTTCAGGGCTCTCTTCACCCTAAAGCGCTACTCCACCGATGATGGCTGGTGGTGCATCTCACCCCGGCCTAAGTGTCTCAGGTTCGACCTCCCTTCATTGATTAAGGGCTGGAAGAACCGCTTCTTTTTTGCCTCGGTCGAAGATGTTGACTGGGCCTGAAGCGAGCCAGACTGGTCTCCGAATCGAAACTCTTAGGTCAAGCCAGCAGACCAAGAGGTCTTTTCATAGTTGCTGAGTGACACGGTCCCATCTCTCGATGTTTTGCTCTTAGAGCAGAACTTATTCGAGGCAGGGATCAGTCTCATCCGGGAGCTGGGTGAGGCTCGGATCTCCCTCCTTTGATTTCATTTTCTGCTCCGTATTTCCCTTCTTTTAAACTGGCTTGACTGACCTCTTTTTCCTCAGGTATGAAGTTCTCCGTGGAGAACCTGATGGAGGGCATCACGGAGAGGGATGCTGCCGAAGGGACTGAACCCCCGGCAAAGAGGGCTCACACTGAGGCGAGCCGGGTGCCTGCGCCCACCTCCATTACTGGCCCTAGGGCGGCGGCTCCTGCCTCCAGGCAACCTCGGGCCCGGGTGCCCGATGTCCCTGTTGTTGACCTCGTCAGGGCCGGGGAAGAGAGGGGGCCGGAACCTCCTCGGGCGGTGCCTACTCTAGCAGTTGCACCGGCTGCTTCCATGGTGGCCACCAGGGTGGTGGCAGATCCATCGATGGTTGCACCGCTTGGTGAAGGGATGGCCACCTTGCCTACTGCCGATGCACCCATTCTACCCCCAAGCCTCACCAACCGATGCTCCGTGATTCGTGACCAGGACCTCGCGAAGAAAGTCATGGAGTTCGCCAGCACCTCTCGAGACCGCCGTCTGAGGGGCAGCTAGGACTACAATGAGGCGCTGCTTAGGATCCTCCCGTAGCTTTTTACGGTAAGTTCCGAGCTCCGACTCCTTAAAGTTCCAGTTGGATCGTTCTAACTTCATGTCTCTTTCGATGCAGATCAGGACGGATGTGCTGTTGCTGAGGAACTTCCTCACCGGCTACACCAAGAAGGATGCCGAGAAGGAGGAGAAGCACGGCAAACTCACAGCTGATGTCAAGGACCTCATGGAGAAAGGGGTCGAGCTGCGAGGGAATAACCAGGCTCTCCGAGCCGACCTGGTCCGCGCCGAGGGGCGCATCAAGGAGCTCGAGACCTCTCTGTCAGAGGAGAGGATCTCGAACCAGCACCGCAATGAGGAGGACGCAGTGGAGAAGACCCACCTTAGTGCTCAGTCCCGGTCACTGGAGCATCGGGTAGAAGAAATTCTCAAGGAGCTGAGTGCAGCCAAGGAGAAGAACTCCTACATCAACGGGCTGCTGGAGGCATCCAAGAGGGAGGCACAGGAGGCCGTGCCGAAGTTCCGGGCCTCCGAGGAGTATGTCGCTGAGGTGCGGGAGGCTGCCATGGACTCCTTGAAGGGATTCCAGGTATGCCGGGAGAAGGTTAGCTCCTTCTACCCCGAGCTCGACCTCAGTGGGGTCATACTGGGCGGCAGGAGACAGGAGCCCACCGGAGGATCATCGGCGATGGCCGGTGATGAGGTGGCGGCTCCTGAGCAGCCTCCAGTTGATGGCGCCGGCAGAGAGGGTGCCCCCCAGCCCGAGGAGGATGCGGCTGTGCCGAAGTAGCTCCGCGATGTTCTGTTTTATTTTTGCGTTTACTTTCTTTGGGGTCTTCCGGCCTGTCGGGGCCCTTCTTGTGTAAGGAACTCATATTGCAATGAAATTATCTTTTTGTTAAATTGTTCCTTATGTCTCTCTCTCTCTCTCTTTTTTTTGTGCATCTTCTGTACTGAACCCCGGTGCTAGCTACTGGGACTAAGTCCCGTAGTGCATTCCGGGCTGAACTCCGAGATTATGTGGGTGAACTTGGTTCTGCCCCACCTTCCAGACCGAAGTCCGAGACTTTCGGACTGAACCCCGGGGCCGCAGGCTGGATCTGAGCCTTGCGCAGCTTGCCAAGCTATTCTCTAGGATCGCGTGGGCAAATTTGGTTCTGCCCTGCCTTCCAGACCGAAGTTCGAGACTTCCGGACTGAACCCTGGGGCTGCAGGCTAGATCTGAGCCTTGCGCAGCTTGCCGAGCTGTTCTCCAGGATTGCGTGGGCAAATCTGGTTCTGCCCTGCCTTCTAGACCGAAGTCCGGGACTTCTGAACTGAACCCCGGGGCTGCAAGCTGGATCTGAGCCTTGCACGGCTTGCCGAGCTATTCTCCAGGATTTTGTAAGAGGGACATCGTGCCTTCGCGGGTCTTCTGCCGTGTCCATGCTCGCTGAACTTAGAGCTGGGTGGCCCTCACCCTACGAGACTAGAGCAAGCATTTGATGAAAAAGATTTCATTGCCAAAGTTTAAGGAGCCTTACACTATTGGTAATACATCCTCAAGTTTGATGCATTCCAGGTCTGAGGGAACCGGGATTTGCCCAGCTCCTCCAGGTAGTACGCCCCATGAGGAAGTGCCTCCGCCACCCTATAAGGGCCTTCCCAGTTTGGGGAGAGCTTTCGACACTCCCGTGGCTGGGAAGCCTCAGCGCAGCGGAGCACCAAATCTCCCTGGCGGAAGGACTTCGGTCGCACTCTGGAGTTGTAGTATCTGGCCACTCGCTGCCGGTAGGCAACCATCCGAACTCGAGCCCTGTCCCTCATTTCTTCAAGGAGGTCCAGGTTTAGCAGCATCCTGGCAGGGTTCTCTGTCTCGTCGTATTGCTCCACGCGCAAGGTCGGTAGGCTGAGCTCAACCGGGATAACCGCTTCTGCTCCGAAGACAAGGTTGAATGGGGTCTCATCCGTAGCCATCCTTGGGATAGTGTGATACGCCCAAAGGATGCTCAGGAGCTCTTCTGCCCACCTACCCTTAGCCTAGTCCAGTCTTGTTCGGAGGCCTTGCAAGATGGTCCTAGTGGTTACCTCGGCTTCTCCGTTTGTTTGATGATGCACCATCGAAGTAAAACAATGGTGGATGCCGATGTAACTGCAAAACTCCTCAAACTCCCGACAATCGAATTGACGTCCGTTGTCGGTGATAATAGTGTGCGGTAGGCCAAAGCAGCAAATAATTGACTTCTAGAGGAACTTGGTGATGTTTGCCTCCATGATTCGGGCCAAGGGTTCGGCCTCGACCCACTTCGTGAAGTAGTCGATGGCCACGATAAAGAATTTCCGTTGCCCGGACATCGGGGGAAAAGGTCCTAGGAGATACATGCCCCATTGATCGAATGGCCATGGGGCGGAGAGCTGGGAGAGTGGAGCAGCGGGTTGACGTTGCACCACGGCATGCCGCTGACACTGGTCGCACCTTTTCACGAAGTCAGCTGCGTCTTCTTTCATTGTCTCCTAGAAGTAACCTTGATGGAGGGCCTTGTACACTAGTATCCTGCCCCCCACGTGGTTCCCACAGACGCCCTCGTGGATCTCTTGGAGTGCGAGTGCGGCCTCTACGAGTCTCAAACACTTGAGGAGCGGGTAGGAGTAGGACCTCCGATACAGTAACCCATCCATTAAGACGAACCATGCGGCCTTCCTCTTAGTGAGGCTAGTCACCACGCGGTCCTCCGACAGGGTGCCATCATGATGTACTCGATGTACTTGTCCATCCAGCTGGGCTCTTGGTTGACTTGCTGGACCTCCATGGGTGTCTCGTAGCTCGGGGCCTTGAGGTGCTCGATGTAAGCATGGCCCAACGATGAGTCCGGCAGGGTTACAAGGCGGGAGAGTGCATCCGCGCAAGCATTTTCCTCATGAGGTATATGGGAGGTGCTGAAACGTCGAAACCCTACCGTGCTCGTTCTTATGAGCTCCAGGTACTTCACCATTTGGGGGTCCCATGCCCCGTACTCCCCCGAGATCTGCCCGGCTACTAGCTGCGAGTCAGTGAAGACCTTGAGGTTGGCCATGCCCAGCTCGTGGGGCACTCTCAGCCCTGCGAGGAGCGCTTCATACTCCGCTTGATTGTTAGTGGCAGCAAACTGGAAATGGAGTGCACATTCGGCGACAACTCCTTCACTGTTGGCGAGGATGAGTCCAGCTCTACTTCCGCTGGAGTTTGAGGCTCCATCTACATGAAGGATCTAGATGTCTTCCTCTGGTCCTGGCTCTAGCTATCGGTCTTGGGGGCTCTCTTTCACCCCCTCGCCCAGGCCTACACACTCGACCAAGAAATCAGCGAGTACCTATGCCTTCATGGCCGACCTCGGCCTATAGGTGATGTCGAACTCACTAAGCTTGAGCACCCACTTCGCCAGGTGCCCAGATGTGTCAGGTCGGCTGAGCACCGCTTTCAGCGGCTGATCCGTCAGGACAGCAATGGGGTGCACTTGAAAATAAGGTCTGAGATGCTGAGCGGACACGATTAGTGCAAAAATCAGTTTCTCAGACCGGAAATACCTGAGCTCTGCATCGTGGAGGAGTTTGCTTATGTAATACACCAGCCTTTGCATTCCCTTGTCATCAGTCCAAACCAGGACCAAACTGACGGCCTCCGGGGTGACCGCCAGGTACAGGAGGAGCTCCTCTCCTTCTTCGGGCCTGGAAAGCAGCGACGGGGATGCCAGTGTCCTCTTTAGCTCGTTGAATGCCTCCTGGCACTCCTCCGTCCAGGTAAAGTCGTTCATCTTCCTCAGCACCTTAAAAAAGGGCTGGCAGCGATCAGCGGACCTCGAGATAAATCGACTCAGGGAGGCTATCCGGCCGGTGAGTCGCTGCACTTGCTTCTTGGAGGTGGGTTGCTCCATGTCCAGGATAGCCTGGACCTTCTCCGGGTTGGCTTCTATCCCCCTTTGGGTTACCATGAACTGATGGGGACATCTCAAGCACAGATCTTGGAGCAAGCATAATTCTTGGAGTGGCACAGATCTTGAAGCATTTTGGAATAAATTTATTTAGGATTTATCTTTTGTTTAAAATTTGAATTAGGATTTGGTTGGTTAGGATTGATATATGGATAGGCTTATCTTATCCAATCTTATATTTGAATTTGATTCGTTCTTATCTTTTTATCTTGTATTCAAATTCAAATGAGGGTTGGAAAATCTATAAATACAACCCTCAGCCTTTTGTAAGAAGAAAGGATGGATGAATAAAATTTCTATTGTTCCATGTGAAGGATCTGTGTGATCCTAGGGTATCTGTATGATCCCTTCTCCATCTTCCCAGGGTTTCTGTGTGATCCCTGATTTTGGGCATCTGTGTGAGCCCAGGGCATCTATGTGAGCCCCTTTGCTATGTACTTGTTCTTCTAGGGCATCTGTGTGAGCCCCTTTGCTATGTGTTTGTTCTTCTTGGAGAATCTATGTGAATCCTAGTATTTTTCTTAACCCTGCACCCTCTTCTTTCCTCCTTCTTTGCAAATCCTAATCTCTGGTGACTTTCATGCTCGCCAATGATCCAGTCCAATCCCTGTCCCGCATCAAATGGTATCAGAGCTAAAGGATTAGGATTTTTCTGCTTCATCATCGGCCCACTGTTCTCTTTCTTCCCTATTTCAAATCTCGTCCACGGATCCTTCCCCAACATCGATGTCGGCCCACTCTCCCCCCAGCCGGTCACCCACCACCATTCCTCCCTTCCAGCCCTCACCCCTGTTTTCTGCTTCATCCATGCCAAGCTCTCCAAGAACTGCCGACAGCCCCCACGCCCATGACTGGGCCAACTGGAAGCGGGTCTCCCTCCTTGGTGACATCGTCCACTGTTGTGCCGCCCCCAAACCCTGCTCCTAGTCGATCAACGCCCGGCAGCCGATGGAACCCCGCGTCGCAGATCAGGCTGCCCATGGCCCCCCACCTGGAAGATCCCCCTCTGTCTCGCTCACCTCTAGCCGCCACGACCGCCTGCAGCCATCAAGGCCACCGTCTCCCAGTTCACCCTCTGTCTCGCTCACCTCTAGCCGCCGCGGCCGCCTGTAGCCATCAAGGCCACCGTCTCCCAGTTCATTGTCGACCAGCACCTCACCAAGCGACCCCATGTCTCAGACCTCGTCCGTGATGCCCACGGCTGCACGCACCTCCAAAGCCATCGACCGCGTGCCCGACCCCTCTGGCACACCCGATCCCTGTGCCACCGACTTCCCCGCTTATTGGCATCACCGAAGCCTGATTCCCTGCTGCCATTTCCTCCAGTACCTTCGTTCCACCATGGCCACCATCATCGCCACCCCCAGCCTCGTCATCGGCGGTCGCTTGTTTCCCTGCTGCCAAGCACTGCTGCAGCCCATCGGAGACCCAATCTTCCACCAGAAATCGCCACAGCCGACCGAGACCTACGCTGTCTCCGTCGATCCCGTGATGCCTTCGTCCCACCGTGCCGTCGCCCCGTCTCCGGCGAAGCCCACCGGGTCTCCTCCACTTGGCCGTCGATCCGTCCGGACCTCCCAGATCCAATCAGTGCCTCCACCGGATCCCACTGGACGCCGCCAACCACCGGAACCCCATCCGTCCGGCCATCTCCTTCGCATGCCGCCACCATTCTCCGCCAGCGTCGACACCGGCGATCCTCTCCGCTGCTGGTTCATTCCGTGGAGAAGATGGGAGAAGACCCTGCACGAACGTGAAAGCAGGGTCATTCTCCCCTGTGTCGATTTCCTCTACACAGCCATCAAAGCAAAGCCAGCTCTTCTCTGCCGACTTTAGGAAAAAAAACTGTGGAAAAAAAAAGAAAAAAACATGGGGAAAAAGTGAAAAAAAAAAGGAAAAGAAAATAGAAAAAAAGAGAAAAAAATATGGGTTATTAGTGGGAAAAATAAAAGGAAATATATATATATATATATATATATATATATTATATATATATATATATATATATATATATATATATATATATATATGAGGAAAAAATGAGAAAAAAGGTTTTTTTATTTGAATAAAAATTGGAAAAAAAAAGAAATAATTGGGGCCTATTTGACTTAGCCTAAAGGCATTTCCTAGCAACCAACTGTCCTATTTCCTTAGAATAATTTTTGACCAGGGATATTCCCCGTCAAAAATTATTAGTCATTTTAATTGCATTATTTCTATAAAAATTTTTAGTCTGCAGATTACGTGGTGCATTGGAGTCAGAAGTGCATCAATTTGAAGATTGCTGAAGCTTGACTCGACGGAGTCGAGTTCACCCCATCGTAGGAGAATGATGGGGACATCTCAAGCATGGATCTTGGAGCAAGCATAATTCTTGGAGTGGCACAGATCTTGAAGCATTTTTGGAATAAATTTATTTAGGATTTATCTTTTGTTTAAAATTTGAATTAGGATTTGGTTGGTTATGATTGATATATGGATAGGCTTATCTTATCCTATCTTATATTTGAATTTGATTTGTTCTTATCTTTTTATCTTGTATTCAAATTCAAATGAGGGTTAGAAAATCTATAAATACAACCCTCAGCCTTTTGTAAGAAGGGAGGATGGATGAATAAAATTTCTATTATTTCGTGTGAAGGATCTGTGTGATCCTAGGATATCTGTTTGATCCATTCTCCATCTTCCCAGGGTTTCTATGTGATCCCTGATTTTGGGCATCTGTGTGAGCCCAGGGTATCTATGTGAGCCCCTTTGCTATGTGCTTGTTCTTTTAGGGCATATGTGTGAGCCCTTTGCTATGTGCTTGTTCTTCTTGAGGAATCTATGTGAACCCCAGTATTTTTCTTAACCCTGCACCCTCTTCTTTCCTCCTTCTTTGCAAATCCTAATCTCTGGTGACTTTCATGCTCGCCAACGATCCAATCCAATCCCTGTCCCGCATCATGAACCCTAGGAACTTCCCGGCGGACACGCCGAAAGCACACTTCGCCGGGTTCAATTTTATCTGGTGAAGCCGGAGGTTACCGAAGGTCTCCACCAGGTCGCTGACGTGGTCTGAAGGGGGCTTGCTCATTACCAGCATATCATCCATGTACACCTACATGTTGCGGCCAATATGATCTTTGAAGACTTTGCTGACCAGCCGTTGGTACATGGCACCGGCGTTCTTGAGGCCGAATGGCATCATCTTGTAACAGTAGGTTCTACGATCGGTGATGAAAGCAGTGTGCTCCTCGTCCTCCAGGTGCATTCGGATCTGGTTGTACCCGGAGAAGGCATCCAGGAAAGAGAGGAGGCGATGCCCTAAAGTGGCGTCCACGAGCTAGTCGATCTTTGGAAGAGGGAAACTGTCCTTTGGGCAAGCTCGGTTGAGGTCGGTGTAGTCCACGCAGATCCTCCACTTGCCGTTGCCCTTCTTCACCATGACCACGTTCGCTAGCCAACTGGGATACTGTACCTCCCGTACAAAGCCGGCAGCGAGAAGCTTCTCCACTTCTTCATTGATGGCCTTCTGCCTCTCCGTAGCAAAACTCCTCTTCTTCTGGCAAACAGGGTGGCACCTTGGATCAATATTCAATCAGTGCGTGCTGACTTTCGAGGGGATACCTGGCATGTCAGCAGCGGACCAGGCGAACACATCAGCGTTCACCCAGAGGAAGTCTAGCAAACGGGCCCGCTCTTCTTCCGGGAGCTGGGCTCCTATCTGCACTGTCTTCTGAGGGTCCGAACCGAGAGGGTACGTCAACAGGCACTCCACGGGCCCTCCCCTGGGGTCTTGCTCTCTTAGGTCGAGGTCATCAGCATCGGAGCCGAGCTCAGCGCTCCGAGCCCCCGGGACCATCTGCAGGCAATGTTGGATGGGCTGGGCGGTCCCTCTCATTACTCCCATCCCAGAGGCGGTAGGGAACTGCACCAGCAACCTCTTAATGGAAATGACAGCGTCCAACTGGTTGAGCCATGGATGGCCGAGGATGGCATTATAAGGTGATGGGAGCTTGACGATAGTAAACATCATCATGACCGTACTCTACCGAGGTGGAGATCCGGCAGTGACAGGGAGAGTGATCTCTCCTTCGACCCCCACCGAATCTCCAGTGAAGCCCACGAGAGGGGTGTGCACCAGCTTTAATTGATCATGAGACAGATTCATTCGGGAGAAAGCATCATAAAAAAGCATGTCAGTAGAGCTCCCACTATCCACCATAATGCGATGTACAGGATGTTTCACGATGGTCATCTCGACCACCACTGCATCATTGTTTACATTTTCATTTTTATTCCCCTTTTCAAAGGGGAGTACATTCTCTAGGTCTCCCACCTCCTGGGCTCTCTTCGTCGCATGCCCGATCCCCAAGGAGATCATGCCCACCGGCTTCTCCGTTGGGCGGTTGTCAATTATGGGAATGGGGGGAAGGGCTGCGAGCCGCTGACCCTCCGTCGGGGCTTCGTTCCTCATGAATTTCCTAAGGTAGTCCCTCTTGATCAGCTCCTCAATCTCCCGCTTCAGATTGCGGCACTCCTCCATGTCGTGGCTGTGTTCGTGGTGAAATTGACAATATTTTATCTTGTCACGGATGTTCCTTGGGTTCTGAGGAGGAGGTCGGTGGAGGTAGTGCTCACCCTCAATCTCCATGAGAATCTTTGTTCTGGGAGCGAGGAGAGGGGTGAACGTTCTCTCCGGGGCAGCACCGTTCTTCAGCTTCGGGCCGAGACAAAAATTTGTAGGTGGTCCAGGCCTCCGGGTCCTGGGGACATCCCTTGGGGCAGGCTTTTTTGAAGGCTACCCGTCCAGCTCTTGCCTTGTATGATCAGCCTCCTCCGCTCGGATGTACTTGTGGACACGGAGAAGGAGCTCAAAGTACATATTGGGGGGCTTTTTATCTAGGGAATACGTCAAACGGGAGGTCTTGAGCCTGCGCTTCAATGCCAGCATGGCGACAGGCTCATCCAGACTATAATTTCCAGGGCGGTGATCTTGAAGCGGGTAATGTAGTCCTGTAGCAGCTCCTGGTCCTGCTGGCGGATAGAGAAGAGGCTATCCACCTCTCTTGGCACCTTCCGGCAAGTGTCGAAGTGTGCCACAAACTTTCCTTCTAGTTGATGGAAGGAGTTGATAGATTCTGGCTCGAGGTGGGTGAACCAAACTCGAGCTGCCTTCTAGAGGGTGGCTGGGAAGGCAATGCATAGAAGAGCATCCGTTGCTCCCTGGACCCTTATGAGAGCCTTATAGCTCTCTAAATGGTCCAAGGGATCAGTGGTCCCATCATAGGGATCCACCTGAGGCATGCGGAACCGACCCGGGATCGATTCCTCTTGAATTTCTCGGGAGAAGGGTGGTTGGGCATTGTAGCCTGCTGGATCTGTTGGGGAGCTCTGCATGTCGGCAAAGCGGTGGGCGAACTCCGCCAATTTGCGCTCGTGCTCCTCCAGGCGCCTCTCGACCTGGCACTTGATGGCCTCATCGGGGGAATCCTCCACCGAGGCCGCTGGAGAAGGGGGTGCCGATCGGTCTCGGTGAAGGGCCTTGCCCCGATGGCACCTGTTGTGCCATGCTGCTTTGGCATCTGGCCGGGGATCGACTCTCATGATCCATAGAACCGGAGTAGTTCCTCTTTGCGGGAGTCTGGTGGCTCCCGTGGGGGTTGGAAACTACTCGTGGATGAGAGGGCCTGCCTTGGATGGAGTGAGGCTTCCACAGGGGCCCGTGGCTCAAGCCACAGGGGCCCGTGGCTCAAGCCACAGGGGCCCCTGGCTGGGGCTGAGTGGCCAGGGAGCGCTACTGGTGCTGCAGTTGCCGCACAACAGTGGTCAAAGTTTGCAGCTGCTGGACGACAGCTACGAAAGGACCATCCACCGAGGATGGCTGAAGAGGAGGAGGTGGACCAGGAAGTTCCCTCTCCAGGCTATGCGGCCCTTGAGGAGAAGGAACTTCTCCCGCTCAGCTGGTGAATGCTTCGCGTCCACGCGTCACCATCATGGTCGGAGCGTACTTTCGCCCACGGAGAGCTTGCTCGCACAGGGGTTATTGTTCTGTCCCCCTACCTGGTGCACCAATCTTTTGTCGATCTCACCATGGTGGCCTGTATCTCTTGAGCTGGCATCGGTTTCAGACTCTCACCTTGAGATCTCCAAGCTCCTGGACATGCAAAACAAAGTCAGAGACCCGGGCCAGGAGTTTCGACGGGGGCACTCCGACGGTCAAGTTAGAGAGCGGCAAGATGGAACAGACCCCCTAAGGCGGGTTCTCGAAGGATTCTCGTGAAAGAAGTGTGGGGAAGAGGGGAGTTGAAGCCCGGCTTCCTGCGCTGGGTTCATCGAGCTCACGCATGAGGACTTTTTGAGGCCTCCTAGGATCGTTCTCTTGGTGTTTTCTCCCTCTTTCGACTTACCTTTCTGCCTATTTTTACCATCCTTTTTATATCATCGAACTGCCCTCAGCCCGTGTTCCTTTTAGGGGGCTCCCTGAGACCTCTAGACCTTCTCCTCCCCCTTCTTCTTTGGGTCTGGGAGCTAAGGGGCCGGACTGCCTCGTCCGTAGTGTATCACGAAAGGGGGAAGACTGGTGAGGCTTTGAGCTAAGCGTGGGAGCTCTCCTTTTGAGGCATTGATGGTGGGCATCCAGCCATTTCAGGCTCCTGCCCGCAAGCATTCCATTCCTCGGTTGCGAGGCCCCGTCTAACCGGTGTAAACGAGATTTCGCGTGTCAATGCAGGCCGTACTGGCACCCCCTACGGGGCACGGCGCGTGCCGGCTCTAGTGGCAACTTTGCAACCCGTCTCTGCTTCCCTGAGGCTTTGCAGAGTAGGGCTGACCTCGACCGAGGTGGACCCATCAGGGGGCGCCACCTGGCGATGGAGCAGGGGCTGCCAGCTTCGATCGAGGTGGACCCCTCCTGGGTGGACACCTGGCGGGGTGACAGAGAGAGGCTCGACTTCGATCGAGGTGGACCTGTCTTCGGGTGCCAGCTGGTGAAGGAGCAGCAGGGCCCAACTCGACCTCGGCAGAGGTAGACCCATCTTGGGATGCCACCTGGCGAGGGAGTGAGGGGCAGCCAGCTTCGACCGAGGTGGACCCCTCCTGGGTGGACACCTGGCAGAGTGGCTGGGAGGTGCTCGACTTCGACTGAGGTGGACCCATCTTCGGGTGTCACCTGGCGAAGGAGCAGGAGGGCCCGGCTGGACCTCGATCGAGGTGGACCCGTCTTGGGGTGCCACATGGCGAGGGAGCGAGGGGACACCAGCTTTAGCCGAGGTGGACCCCTCCTGGGTGGACACCTGGCGGAGTGGCAGGGAGGTGCTCGACTTCGGTCGAGGTGGACCCGTCTTCGAGTGTCACCTGGCGATGGAGCAGGAGGGCCCGGCTTGACCTCGACCGAGGTGGACCCGTCTTGGGGTGCCACCTGGCGAGGGAGCGAAGGGCCGCCAGCTTCGACCGGGGTGGACCCCTCCTGGGTGGACACCTAGCGGAGCGGCAGGGAGGTGCTTGACTTCGACTGAGGTGGACCCATCTTCGGGTGCCACCTGGCGAAGGAGCAGAAGGGCCCGGCTCGACCTCGACGGAGGTGGACCCGTCTTGGGGTGCCACTTGGCGAGGGAGCGAGGGGCCACCAGCTTCGGCCGAGGTGGACCCCTCTTGGGAGGACACTTGGCGGAGTGGCAGAGAGAGGCTCGACTTCGATCGAGGTGGACACATCTTCATGTGCCAGCTGGCGAAGGAGCAGGAGGGCCCGGCTCGACCTCGATGGAGGTGGACCCATCTTGGGGTGCCACCTGGCGAGGGAGCGAGGGGCTGCCAGCTTCGGCCAAGGTGGATACCTGGCGGAGTGGCATAGAGAGGCTCGGCTTCGGTCGAGGTGGACCCGTCTTGGGGTGCCACCTGGCAAGGGAGCGAGGGGCTGCCAGCTTCGGTCGAGGTGGGCCCCTCCTGGGTGGACACTTGGGGAGTGGCAGGGAGGTGCTCGACTTCGACCGAGGTGGACCCATCTTCGGGTGCCACTTGGCGAAGGAGCAGAAGGGCCCGGCTCGACCTCGGCCGAGGTGGACCCATCTTGGGGTGCCACCTAGCAAGGTACCGAGGGGCCGCCAGCTTCGGCTGAGGTGTCCCCTCCTGGGTGGACACCTGGCAGAATGGCAGAGAGAGGCTCGACTTCAGTCGAGGTGGACCCGTCTTCAGGTGCCAGCTGGCGAAGGAGCAAGAGGGCCCGTCTCGACCTTGGTGGAGGTGGACCCATCTCGGGGTGCCACCTGGAGAGGGAGCGAGGGGCCACCAGCTTCGGCCGAGGTGGACCCCTCCTGGGTGGACACCTGGCAGAGTGGCAGAGAGAGGCTCGACTTTGGCCGAGGTGGACCCGTCTTTGGGTGCCAGCTAGCGAAGGAGCAGGAGGGCCCGGCTCGACCTCGATGGAGGTGGACTCGTCTTGGGCTGCCACCTGGCAAGGGATCGAGGGGCCCCCAGCTTCGACCGAGGTGGACCCCTCCTGGGTGGACACCTGGCGGAGTGGCAGAGAGAGGCTCGACTTCGGTCGAGGTGGACCCGTCTTGGGGTGCCACCTAGCAAAGGAGCAGATGGGCCCGGTGTTGGGGTTTCAAGTGCACCGCAGCGGAAGTGTAAATTTCAAAATGATGAAATTTGCACCGAAATCCCTTAGCCAAGATCTCCTTATATACTAATTAAAACATACATACTAACATTGTTAGAATTAGGGCACTAACCTTTTAACGCTAAGTCCAATTTTGATGTAGAATCAGAACTTGGTGTTGAATGCTTCTTTTGATTTCACCAGGCGTCCAAATGTCCACCCTCCAATGGTGATCCACAAGATGATTGAACAAGATGCAAGCTTCTTCAAAGTTCCCTCACTTGAATTCTTATCCTAGAACTCAAGAGGACTATGGCTCTAAAACTTCAGGGTAGGGGCTCCTTACTTCCTTTCTTCCTTCTTCCTTTCCCTTTCTTAAGACCTTGTCCTAAGAATAAAACTCTTGTCTTAAAGGAGGAGATGGATTTAAGACACTAATGTCTTAAAGTAAAGGAAATAGAAACAGAGTAGGAGTTCCTTTCTTTTACCGATCAAGAGATTCTTCCTATCTCTTGTTTTGGACTTGAGTTTCAACAGAGAAGAGAACTCTGTAAGAGGGAAACTCTCTTTGTCCTAAACAAGCTAAGGAGGAATCAGTTTCCTGGAAAGAAAAGACAATAAAATAAACTCTGTTGTTCAAAAAAAAAAAAATCATCTGAACACCCGAGACCTCTGTTGTTTAAATAGATTTCAGAGAGATGTCTTCTCAGAAGAACACAACTCTCCGTAAACCCCATTCCACTTTATCTCACGCCCCTTTCTTATTTCTCACGCCCAATCCACACATCTCACGGCCTTCCAGATTAAATCCCACGGCTCTTCTTAAAGGAAAAACCGCGGTGTTTTAAAAAGAAGAAAGTCGCGACTTTTCATCTCCGAAGAGATGTTACTTCGCGCGCCCGG
The DNA here is from genome assembly GCA_021397845.1 of Areca catechu. Classification (NCBI taxonomy): domain Eukaryota; kingdom Viridiplantae; phylum Streptophyta; class Magnoliopsida; order Arecales; family Arecaceae; genus Areca; species Areca catechu. The sequence goes on from CM038048.1 coordinate 24,974,525, forward strand.
GAGGAGTTAGCGCTTTCTCTCTTTCTCAAAATCCCATCAGCCGTTGGATTTTCATCCAAGGGGGGGGAGAAGGAGCGCTAATCACTTAAGAAGGAGGCCGCCCAAATAAAATCTCCGATGATTTTATTTGGGGCGCGCCAAGAGTCCATGCGCCATGGACTCTTCCTTAAGGCGCGCCAAGAGTCCATATGCGCATGGACTCTTGGTGTTTGGCGTGAAAAGCAAAAAGGGGGCGGGTGGGAGGCTAGCCAAGCTACATGGCTAGCCAATAGGGTTAGCCATATTCCCATATTTCTTAATTAGGGTCTAATTAGGTCCAATTAGAACCCAATTTGAACCAATCCGGAACCCTAATTCGAATCCGATCCGAATAGAAGCTAGGGCTTGCAACACCTGCTAGAGTGTTATCTTGCAAAGACAATTTAATTCCAAATTAAATTCTTGATCAATCCTCTTAAGTGTGTGACCCATTGGGTTCCACATCTAGCCAGCAGTGGGTTCGAATACAAGTTGACCTAATTTGATTAGAACTCTTTCTAATCGATTTAGGTCAAACCGGGCTTACCCGGATCGATCAATTAGGATTCTTCCTAACATGTGATCTTTGAACTTGATCAACCCACAAGACAAGATTGACGTCTAGCAACGTGTCATGTCTACCCGGAAGATATGGAAATTCTGGTGAAATACCAAAATTACCCTTCAGTAGAGAGTTACCGTACAATTAAATCTTTCGATCAGCCTGCACCCAAAATATAACTATGGATATGGATATATGTCAAATCCAACATTATATTTGTTTCTAGCTCAATCTTATAATGATGATTCGATTATCTTGATATTAGAAACCATCTCTAATATCCTTACTTTGATCAAAGATTCCCTGAATCATCATGCGATTGTTGACTAGCTGGATGCAATCTCCTCTTACTAAGAGTGATCGATTCCTTGTTGACCTACTCATTACCTTCATATTCAATTCACCATTCCCAGTATCAATCCTGTGCATGTCTCAGTGTCATGATTAGGATTGAACCAAAGGATGGGTTCATGTACATAAGGTACTTATGGCAGTCTCAGGTCAAAAGATTACTTGTACCACTCCTACTATGAGAACCTTCTATTGACATGTAGCTAAGACTCCATTAGATGTTCTCAAGTTGGATCATATCAGTGAACTCATTCTCCAATGAGCACCCACATCCCAGTATTAGTGTCATACACAAGTGACTGTGAGAGCAGTCACCCTTTCCAGTATACCCGGGGTGTGCTAGTCTTATCGGAAAAACCCTGATCCCCTATTCAGGGTTCCTTTGACTAGGAATACTTTAGATTAAGGTTTTAAGATTTTAGGTCTCACTGGTATGATCTCATCATAACCCTAAAATCATAGCCCTAATCTATGGGGTTCATCATATAATAAACACAGCGTATGATAAAAAATAATGCCTTTATTTAGAAAATTATCAATTACAATGGTTTGGGAGATACAACAGAGATTGGTTTGTAGGGCATATCCCTTTCAATCTCCCACTTGCACTAAAGCCAATCGCCTTTGAATCTTAATCCCATACATTCTAGGTGGCGATCAAAATCTCGCTGTGGTAGAGCCTTAGTGAACGGGTCTGCTACATTGTTCTTTGTATCAACTCTATCTATGTAGACATCTTGTCTCTCTACTATTTCTCGGACAAGATGGAAGCGTCTCAGAATGTGCTTGGACTTATGATGAGCTCTTGGTTCCTTAGCTTGAGCAACGGCCCCAGTGTTGTCACAGTAAAGTGGCACTGGGTTTTCAATTTGAGGAACAACACCCAACTCTGTGATGAACTTCTTCATCCAGACTGCTTCCTTGGCGGCTTCACTAACAGCTATGTATTCTGCCTCTGTGGTTGAGTCAGCTACAGTCTGCTGCTTGGTACTCTTCCAACTCACTGCTCCACCATTTAGGGTAAAAACATATCCCAAAATGGATTTGCTATCATCAGGGTCTGATTGAAAACTAGAATCAGAATAAGCTTCTAGTTTAAGATCAGAACCACCATAAACCAAAAAAATATCCTTAGTCCTTCTTAGGTACTTAAGAATATTTTTAACTGCTTTCCAATGATCCTCTCCTGGATCAGCCTGAAACCTACTGACAATGCCTAAAGCATATGCCACATCAGGCCTGGTACATAACATGGCATACATTATGGATCCTATTGCCGAAGCATAGGGTATAGAATTCATTCTATCTCTTTCTTCAGGTGTCTTGGGAGACATCCTTTTAGAAAGATGTATGCCTTGACTCATAGGAAGATAACCTCTTTTACTTCCTTCCATGCTGAATCTTTTCAGCACTAAGTCAATGTACCTAGATTGGGATAAACCTAGCATCCTCTTAGATCTATCTCTATAGATCTTAATACCTAGTATATAGGATGCTTCTCCCAAATCTTTCATGGAAAACTGGTTTGATAGCCAAACCTTGACTGATTGCAACATTGGGATATCATTCCCAATGAGGAGTATGTCATCTACATACAGAACCAAGAAGACTATGGCACTCCCACTAGTCTTCTTATAAACACAGGGTTCATCCACATTTTTGATAAAACCAAATCTTTTAATAGTTTCATCAAAGCGGATGTTCCAACTCCTGGAAGCTTGCTTTAATCCATAAATGGATTTCTTCAGCTTGCATACTTGATTAGGTTTATTCTTTGAAATAAAACCTTCTGGCTGTGACATGTAGACTTCTTCCTCAAGGAAACCATTGAGGAATGCAGTTTTCACATCCATCTGCCATATCTCATAATCGTGGTATGCTGCTATAGCAAGTAAAATCCGAATTGATTTTAGCATGGCAACAGGTGAAAAAGTTTCATCATAATCAATTCCCTGTTTTTGTCTAAAACCTTTAGCCACTAATCTGGCTTTATAGGTTTCAACTTGGCCATCAGCCCCAATCTTTTTCTTATAGACCCATTTACACCCAATAGGATTAACACCCTCTGGTGCATCAACCAAAGACCATACTTGGTTTACATACATAGAGTCTACTTCGGATTCCATGGCTTCTTGCCATTTATCTGAGTCAGTACTCAAGATAGCTTCCGTATAGGTCAGAGGTTCATCATTTTGAATGACTTGAGCTTCATTATTTTCAATAATAAACCCATACCTCTCAGGTGCCCGTGGCACTCTGTCAGACCTACGAGGAGGAGTTTTGTGTTCTGGTTCTGTCCTAACTATATGTTCTAATGGTTGAGAATTGTCTATCTGTATTTCTTGCACTTCTCCAAGTTCAATTGTTCTACCATTGCCCCTTTCCAAAATGAACTCTTTTTCTAGAAAAGTGGCATGCCTGCTAACAAAAATCTTTTGTTCAGTAGGATGGTAGAATATATATCCTCTACCTTCTTTAGGATATCCTACAAATAGACATTTATCCGCTCTAGGTTCCAACTTATGTCCAAAATTTCTTTTAACATAAGCTGGACATCCCCATACCTTAAAATATTTAAGATATGGTTTCTTTCCACTCCAAATTTCATATGGAGTACTAACAACGGATTTAGAAGGTACCTTGTTCAGAATATAAACAGCAGTTTCTAGGGCATGACCCCAGAAAGAAATGGACAAATTTGTGAAGCACATCATGGATCGTACCATATCTAATAAGGTACGATTCCTCCTTTCAGCTATACCATTTAGCTGTGGTGTATAAGGAGGGGTCCATTCAGAAAGGATTCCATTAACTTTAAGATAGTCTAAAAACTCCGCGGATAAGTATTCTCCTCCTCGATCAGAACGAAGAACTTTAATACTTTTCCCGGTTTGTTTTTCGACCATACTTTGATACTCCTTAAATTTATCAAAGGCTTCAGATTTGTGTTTCATAAGATACACATATCCGAACCTAGATAAATCATCTGTAAAAGTGATAAAATATGAGTATCCTCCTCTGGCCTGAGTTGTCATTGGACCACATACATCAGTGTGTATAAGTCCTAATAACTCAGTTGACCTTTCCCCATGTCCAGTGAATGGAGTTTTTGTCATCTTACCCATGAGACATGATTCGCAAGTTCCTAATGATTCATACTCATAAGGATCAAGGAATTTTTCCTTGTATAACTTGCTAATCCTAGACTCATTAACATGACCAAGTCTATGATGCCAAAGTAAAGTATCATTAAAGTCTTTTCTTTTCCTTTTAGTATTGACATGAAAAATACTATCATTGGAAGAAAGAGTTAAGAGCCCATTGCTAAATATGCCAGAACAAATAATTTTATTAGATAACATTATTGAGCAACCAGTGCTCGTTACATCCATTACATATCCTTGTTTTAATAACAAAGGAATAGATATAATGTTCCTAATAATCTTTGGCATATAGTAACAATTCTCTAGCTCCAAGATCTTCCCTGAAGGCAACTTCAGAATATAGGTCCCTACAGCTTCTGCTTGGATGATATCACCACCAGCACCGTAGAGATTGAAGTCGCCTTCCTTCAATACTTTAAGCTTGTGGAGGTCCTGCAAAGATTTGCATATATGGTAACCACAAGCGGTATCCAATACCCAAGTATTTGATATAGACGAATTTAATGTCAATATAGTATGTATCTCATACATACCTTTTGGTGCGTCTGCCGCACCAGGCTTCACAGTTGCAAGGTAAGCCTTGCAATTCCTTTTCCAATGTCCCGCTTTGCCGCAAAAGAAACAGGTTGACTGTTTTGAGACCTTCTTTCCTTTCTTGTTCTTATTGATGCCACCCTTAGGGTTTAGTCTCCTGCTAAAACCCTTTTTGCCTGATTTCTTCTTATTGGTCTTATCAACAAGAAGAAGTGGAGCCTTTTCTTTCTTAACATGGCTCTCTGCTGTTTTTAACATATTTAACAGCTCAGGCAAGGAAGTGTTCAGTTTGTTCATGTGATAATTCAAGACAAACTGAGAAAATGACTCTGGGAGTGATTGCAGGATTAAATCCTGATTCAGCTCCCCATCCATAATAAACCCTAATTGACCTAATCTAGTGATTAAGTCAATTACCTTCAGGACATGATCCTGAACGGATGTACCCTCTGTCATCCTAGCACGGAATAACTGCTTAGATATTTCGTATCTAGCAGTTCTGCTTTGTTCTCCATAAAGCTCCTTTAAATTGAGCATTATGGATTGAGTATCCATGCTTTCATGCTGCCTCTGTAACTCATTGGTCATAGAGGCCAGTATGATACACTTGACAGTGAGGGAGTCATTCTGCCACATTTTGTATGTGGCCATATCTTCCTGTGTGGCATCATCCCCTAGTGGATTAAGATTAGGGGTATCAAGAATATAAGAAAGTTTTTCTGAACTCAGTACAATCTTTAAGTTTCTCAACCAGTCCACATAGTTTGGACCAGTCAGTTTGTTGGTATCTAAGATGCTTCTCAGTGATAATGAAGATGCCATTTATCTACATTTAATTAAGAACAATACATAAGCAAACAACCATGAAATGATTTACATAATTAAATTAGGTCTTCAATTTAATTATGTCTCCCACTATTTTATCAAAAATCATAGCCCTCACTATGATAATCGAGAAGAACCCTGATCGGTTTTCTTAGTGAGATCGAGATCCTTATAATTTATAAAAGATCTTGCAGACAACACAACAAATCTTTTATAAGTTGTAAGGTAGGAAACTCTTCCAATTATATCTCATATAATTCTCAAAAATAACTTGGCCTCTAGAACATTATAAGTCTTGCAGAATACACAACAAACCATAATGTTCTAGTTAAGTCAAGACCCTTTCATTTCTATACAGTCAATATTCAAATATAATGCCCTTGTAGATAACACAACAAGGCATTATACTGAATATACTGTAAGGATATTTTGTACTAGACCAATATTATGTCAATCACCCTATTAGGTCTTGCAGACAACACAACAAACCTAATGTGGTTCATAACACAGTAATGATCCAGCATGAAGGAAGGCCAACATATAGCAATTTTTTAACACTAAGCATATAAGTCAAGATTTAAATATAATCAAATCGGCCAGGCAAGTGGAAGAGATGTGGGAGTCCCCCCGTTGCTTTCCTAGACACCAATAAAAATTGGCCAGGTCAGTCAACGGAACCAATTAAAAACCACGATTCTCTTTACCTTCCCAGAACCACCTTTCTAGACACCGAATGATCAATTGTTCATCATGACTAGTGATGCTTATTAGTTAAATATGCTATGACTTAATATGATTTTAAGAAGAGGGCTTTATAAAATTGCCAGCACATTCTTACATAAAAAACATATCATAATGATATCACTCTGATAAACATATATGTGCTAAGTGTGTCATCATACTAGGACAACCATTTACCACATAATGGATCCACCATTATGCCAGGGCAACCTTATTTCAGTATGATGACTTCAAAACTAATCATATCTCTATAATAATTAGGGTTTGAGTGAAAAACCCTAATTAGTGGCATACATCAAAACATTAATTATCATATATGCATTCCTTAAATTATGCTAAGCGTATCAGCATTCAAGGGTTTAAAACCCTAATTTCGATACTACAACAAAAATGCATATAATATGTTTTAACTGTAATAAGGATGGCTCTGATACCACTGTTGGGGTTTCAAGTGCACCGCAGCGGAAGTGTAAATTTCAAAATGATGAAATTTGCACCGAAATCCCTTAGCCAAGATCTCCTTATATACTAATTAAAACATACATACTAACATTGTTAGAATTAGGGCACTAACCTTTTAACGCTAAGTCCAATTTTGATGTAGAATCAGAACTTGGTGTTGAATGCTTCTTTTGATTTCACCAGGCGTCCAAATGTCCACCCTCCAATGGTGATCCACAAGATGATTGAACAAGATGCAAGCTTCTTCAAAGTTCCCTCACTTGAATTCTTATCCTAGAACTCAAGAGGACTATGGCTCTAAAACTTCAGGGTAGGGGCTCCTTACTTCCTTTCTTCCTTCTTCCTTTCCCTTTCTTAAGACCTTGTCCTAAGAATAAAACTCTTGTCTTAAAGGAGGAGATGGATTTAAGACACTAATGTCTTAAAGTAAAGGAAATAGAAACAGAGTAGGAGTTCCTTTCTTTTACCGATCAAGAGATTCTTCCTATCTCTTGTTTTGGACTTGAGTTTCAACAGAGAAGAGAACTCTGTAAGAGGGAAACTCTCTTTGTCCTAAACAAGCTAAGGAGGAATCAGTTTCCTGGAAAGAAAAGACAATAAAATAAACTCTGTTGTTCAAAAAAAAAAAAATCATCTGAACACCCGAGACCTCTGTTGTTTAAATAGATTTCAGAGAGATGTCTTCTCAGAAGAACACAACTCTCCGTAAACCCCATTCCACTTTATCTCACGCCCCTTTCTTATTTCTCACGCCCAATCCACACATCTCACGGCCTTCCAGATTAAATCCCACGGCTCTTCTTAAAGGAAAAACCGCGGTGTTTTAAAAAGAAGAAAGTCGCGACTTTTCATCTCCGAAGAGATGTTACTTCGCGCGCCCGGGAGGAGTTAGCGCTTTCTCTCTTTCTCAAAATCCCATCAGCCGTTGGATTTTCATCCAAGGGGGGGGAGAAGGAGCGCTAATCACTTAAGAAGGAGGCCGCCCAAATAAAATCTCCGATGATTTTATTTGGGGCGCGCCAAGAGTCCATGCGCCATGGACTCTTCCTTAAGGCGCGCCAAGAGTCCATATGCGCATGGACTCTTGGTGTTTGGCATGAAAAGCAAAAAGGGGGCGGGTGGGAGGCTAGCCAAGCTACATGGCTAGCCAATAGGGTTAGCCATATTCCCATATTTCTTAATTAGGGTCTAATTAGGTCCAATTAGAACCCAATTTGAACCAATCCGGAACCCTAATTCGAATCCGATCCGAATAGAAGCTAGGGCTTGCAACACCTGCTAGAGTGTTATCTTGCAAAGACAATTTAATTCCAAATTAAATTCTTGATCAATCCTCTTAAGTGTGTGACCCATTGGGTTCCACATCTAGCCAGCAGTGGGTTCGAATACAAGTTGACCTAATTTGATTAGAACTCTTTCTAATCGATTTAGGTCAAACCGGGCTTACCCGGATCGATCAATTAGGATTCTTCCTAACATGTGATCTTTGAACTTGATCAACCCACAAGACAAGATTGACGTCTAGCAACGTGTCATGTCTACCCGGAAGATATGGAAATTCTGGTGAAATACCAAAATTACCCTTCAGTAGAGAGTTACCGTACAATTAAATCTTTCGATCAGCCTGCACCCAAAATATAACTATGGATATGGATATATGTCAAATCCAACATTATATTTGTTTCTAGCTCAATCTTATAATGATGATTCGATTATCTTGATATTAGAAACCATCTCTAATATCCTTACTTTGATCAAAGATTCCCTGAATCATCATGCGATTGTTGACTAGCTGGATGCAATCTCCTCTTACTAAGAGTGATCGATTCCTTGTTGACCTACTCATTACCTTCATATTCAATTCACCATTCCCAGTATCAATCCTGTGCATGTCTCAGTGTCATGATTAGGATTGAACCAAAGGATGGGTTCATGTACATAAGGTACTTATGGCAGTCTCAGGTCAAAAGATTACTTGTACCACTCCTACTATGAGAACCTTCTATTGACATGTAGCTAAGACTCCATTAGATGTTCTCAAGTTGGATCATATCAGTGAACTCATTCTCCAATGAGCACCCACATCCCAGTATTAGTGTCATACACAAGTGACTGTGAGAGCAGTCACCCTTTCCAGTATACCCGGGGTGTGCTAGTCTTATCGGAAAAACCCTGATCCCCTATTCAGGGTTCCTTTGACTAGGAATACTTTAGATTAAGGTTTTAAGATTTTAGGTCTCACTGGTATGATCTCATCATAACCCTAAAATCATAGCCCTAATCTATGGGGTTCATCATATAATAAACACAGCGTATGATAAAAAATAATGCCTTTATTTAGAAAATTATCAATTACAATGGTTTGGGAGATACAACAGAGATTGGTTTGTAGGGCATATCCCTTTCACCCGGCTCGACCTCGGCAAAGGTGGACCTATCTTGGGGTGCCACCTGGCGAGGGAGTGAGGGGTCGCCAGCTTCGACCGAGGTGGACCCCTCCTGGGTGGACACCTGGTGGAGTGGCAGTGAGAGGCTCGACTTCGATCGAGGTGGACCCATCTTCGGGTGCCAACTGGCGAAGGAGCAGGAGGGCCCGGCTCGACCTTGGTCGAGGTGGACCCATCTTGGGGTGCCACCTGGCGAGGGAGCGAGGGGCCGCCAGCTTCGGTCGAGGTGGACCCCTCTTGGGTGGACACCTGGCGGAGTGGCAGAGAGAGGCTCGACTTCGATCGAGGTGGACCCATCTTGGGGTGCCCCCTGGAGAAGGAGCAAAAGGGCCCGGCTCGACCTCGGCAGAGGTGGACCCGTCTTGGGGTGCCACCTGGCGAAGGAGCAGGAGCACTTCTTCCCGAACGGGAGATCTTTTGAAAGAAAAAATTCACGTGGTACTGACCGTGTCCAGCTGGACCTGACACGCGCCCCACGTCAGCGATGTAGCCATATCAAGTCTTATTACCCGTCATATATCTTAAGGACCCACTATCAAGATACCATCTTTTTTCTTAGGTTGCAAGATATATTTATAAAAAAAATCAAGTTTTTTCTTTAGGTATCCAAGTCATCTTGGATCCTTTGGGATTAATTTTATTATTTCCTTTTTGAACCCACTCTTTCTTAACTAATTATCCATTATTTTTTCTAAAATTATAAATATATGTTTTATGTCCTAGTTTATCATAACAAAATAAGTAATGTTTGATGTAGAATTAAAAAGAGAGTTTTCAAAGAAATTTTTTAAATATTTTTGTTTGTTTAGAGTGTTATATCCTAAACTAGCTTTATTATAAACCACTTTTTGATCATTCAAAATTAATCATAATTTTTTAGAAGTTAAAGTAAATTTATCTACAAAAGATTTCAATTTCTATACCACAATTTTTAGATCTTTATTTTCTTGGAAAATATTTTCTTTTTCTTTTAAAATGCTTTCTCTTTTTTTTGTTAATTCTTGCAAAGCAATCTCTTTGTCTTTCAAAATCTTTCAATTTTCTTTTGGAAGTTCTTGTAGAGTAATCTCTGTCTTTCAAAATCTTTCCTTTTTCTTTTGAAAGTTCTTGTAGGCAATCTCTTTATCCTTTAACATACTTTGCTTTTGCTTAGCCAATTCAATATTCTGTTTCTTTACTTCCTTATTGATCTTTCTTAATTTTTCAAAGTCAGCAAGAAGATCAATAAATATAGTTTGTAATTAATCTAAAGAATGTTTAGAATTTACCTTGCTTTCTTATGCCATAAGACAAAGACCGGCAACTTATTTGATTTCTTCTTCTTCGGAGCTTAAATCTTTACTATCATTCCAAGTGGTCATAAGTACTTTCTTCTTATATTTCTTGGCCTTCTTAAGTTGAGGGTAGTTCATCTTAAAGTGACTGGGCTTCTTACATTAAAAATATATGGGCTTCTCCCTTTCTTTTTCCTTTTCTTTGTCCTTGCTTCCCTCTCCCTTATAGGGCTTCTTCTTGAATATTAATTTCTTCTTCCTTATAAGTTGCCTATACCTTCTTGCTACTATGCCTATCTCCTCATTGTCTTTTTTCTCTGACTCATCACTCACTTTTTCTTCATTCATTATAGATTTGAGTACAACGGTCTTCTTTTTCTTGGACTCTTTGTCATCCTTTTGCTCTAGTAAATCATGAGTTCGAAGCTCATAAATCATGAGCGATCCAATGAGTTGCTCTAGTAAAAGCTTGTCAAGACCTTTTGCTTCTTGAATAGTAGTAACCTTTGAATCTTATGACTTCGAAGGGATCTAAGAATCTTTTGCACAAGATCACTTGTAGAGAAAGTCCTATACAAACTCTTGGAACTATTAGTAATATTTGTAAAATGCATATATATGCAAGTAATAATTTTATTTGGCTCCATTTTAAATAATTTATACTTATGAACAAGCATATTCACTTTTGTTTGTTTAACTTGGATGGTACTCTCATAGATAACCTCTAATCTATCCCAAATCTCCTTAATGGGCTACAAGTAAAGACTATATTAAGTTCAATAGCATCCAAAGCATATTAAAGAATATTCATAGCCTTAGCATTATGTTTTACCAATTTCATATTATGTTCATTCCAATCCTTTTCAGGTTTAGGAACTTCAACTCCACCTACTTTAATGGTGGGTGTGTGTGGCCCCTTGATTATTACTCTCCAAAGTTAATAATCAATTGCTTGAACATAGATATGCATTCATGCTTTCTAATAAGCTAGTTTATGCTGGTAAATAAAGGAAGTTTGTTTGAAGGGTGCCATTTGATCTTACTCTTGATCATTTGATCAAATACAGCTGAGTACCAAACTCTGATACTACTTGTTGCCCATCTAGACAACCCAAGAGAAAGGGTGAATCAAATTTTCAAAAATTAAAATCTAAGTACTACTTGTGAAGTGTAGGTGAGTAGAAATAAATACTGAAATAAGTGAAATGCAAAGTACTGAAAATATAAACAAGATGGTGCACAAATAGTGGAGATTTTATAGTGATTTGGTGTCTCTAGCACCTACGTCCACTCTCCAAGCCTTTTCTTGATTTTTTTTACTATAATCTTCTCCAAAGATTACAATCAGTATGTTTTCCTGGGTTCACAAACCAAAATCCTTATAGATTATTTTTAAGATTCACAATCCAAAATCTTTACATGCAAGCCAATCCCCAGTCTAAACACACCTTCCTTCAGTCCCAACTAAAATAGACAACAATGAAACAAGAGAACAAGGCAATAAGAGTACAAAAAACTCTTGAAAAAAGCAAGAATGAACTTTTATGCACACAAGAATCTTTGGAAGCTTTAATACATGTTGCCTTGTTGGAAAGCCAATGATCAATGGAATAACTTTAGATGATTGGAAGTATGAGCTCTCAAATCAAGATTTTTGGCTTTTCTCTCTTTTTTTAATGATACTTAGAATATTCTTTGAGTGATTGATGGTATTGTATCTTCAATGTGTTTGGTGACCTTTAAGTATGCTTCCAAGGTCAAAATAGTTATTCTAGCCATTGGAGAATAAAATATAGCTGATAGGAATAAGACTGGATCATTCTGAATTTTTTACAAAACTAGTCATTATGCTTGTCAGCAGTCCTCAAGTTGACTTGGGTCCCTATCGAGTCAACTTGGAGCACATCTAAGTTAGCTCAGTCCTCTATTGAGTAGACTTGGTCTTTTTTCTCTAAAAGGTGACTTTTTATTTTCTATTATTGAGTTGACTCAAGTAAGACTTGACTTGGCTTAAAGAATAGCCTCCAAAAATTAGCTTTATGTAAAACTAGCTGTCTCTATCATGTCAACTCCAATTTTATTTGAATTAGCTCGATAATGTACTAGCTAAAATTGTAATGTAAACCTAAAACTCTTCTAATACATGGCAGAAACTTTGATTTTTCAAAGTTATGTGACTTTAAGTCCCAACGCACCATTTTTATAAAATTCATTGAATTTTCAACATCTTTTGGCCTTTAAAGATTTATGTTTCAATTTGATGATGGTCATCCAATTTTTTTCTAAAACATTAACTTATCTAGTTCATTAGTAACATTATGTACTCAATTATTTTGTTATTCATCAAAATCAATTCTTGGAACCAATAAAGGTCATTTGGAGCCATGGGTACTAGATCATCTTTTAACTTGACAAACCATAGAGTGGTCGTTGAGGCTCTCAACCAATCAAGAGTCGTCTGGAGCCATGAATGCTGAAGGACATGGGGCTCTAACTGATCGAAAGTCATTTTGAGCCATGGATACTACATCACCTTTCAACATGATGGACTGCTGAAGGGCCATTGAGGCTCTCGATTGATCAAGAATTGTCTGGAGCCATTGATACTGAATAACCTAGGGACTTTAACCAATTAAAGATCATTTGAAGCCATGGGCACTGAATCATCTTGGAGCTCTAACCAATCAAAGGTCATTTAAAATGGTGGCCATTGAATTAGCTTGGGATTCTAATTGATCAAAGGTCATTTGGAGACATAGACACTAAATCTCTTTAGTGCTTTAACTGATCAAATATTATTTGGAGCCATGGGTGCTGAATCACCGTGGAACTCTATCCGATCAAAGATCACTTGGAGCAATAGGTGCTAGATCACATTTTAACTTAATGGACCATTGAGAGATTGTTAAGGCTCTCAATCAATCAAAGGTCATTTGGAGTGATGGCACTAAATCATCTTGGGGGATCTGATTAATCAAAGATCATTTGGAGCCATGAATGCTAGATGACCTTTTAACTTAAAGGACCACTAAGGGGCCATTGAGCTCTCTATAGATCAAGGATTGCTTTGAGCTGTGGGTGTTAAATGGCCTAGAAGCTCTAAACCATCAAAGATCATTTGAAGCTATGGGTGCTGGATCTCCTTTTAACTTGATGGATCGCTGAGGGGCCATTAAGTTTCTAGACTGATCAAGGGTCATCTGGAGCCATGGTTGCTGAATGGCCTAGGGGCTCTAATCAAACAAGGTCATTTGGAGCCATGGGTGTTGAATCACCTTGGAGCTATGACCAATCAACGGTCTTTTGAAGCCATGGGTGCTGAATCATCTTGGAGCTTAAACCGATCAAAGGTCAATTAGAGTCGTGGGTGCTGGATTGTCTTGGGGCTCTGATGATCAAAGGTCATTTAGAGTGATGGGCATTAAATTACCTTGGAGATCTAATCAATCAAAGGTCATTTGGAGTTGTGGGTATTAAATCATCTTGGGGCTCTGACTAATCAAAGATCATTCAGAGTAATGGATGCTAAATCACCTTAGGGCTCTAACTGATCAAAGATCATTTGAAGCCAAGATAATGAATAACTTGGGGCTTTGATTGATCAAAAGTCATTAGGATCCATGGGTGCTAAATCACCTTGGAACTCTGACCAATCAAAGATCATTTGAAGCTATAGGCATTGAATTATCTTGGAATTCTGACCAATCAAAAGTCATTTGAAGTCTTGGGTGTTGAATCATCTTGGGACTCTAACCAATCAAAGATTATTTAGAGCTATGGATGCTAAATCACCTTGAGGATCTAATCGATCAAAGGTCATTTGAAGTCATAGGCATTGGATCACTTTTTAACTTGTTGGACCATTGAAAGGCTGTTGAGGTTCTTGACTGATCAAAGATCATCTAGAGCTATAGGCACTGAATAGCCCAGGGGCTCTGATAGATCAAAGTCATTTAGAGCCATGGGTGTTGAATTACCTTGGGGCTCTGACCAATCAAAGATCAATTAAATCCATGAGCGTTGAATCGCTTTAGGGCTCTGATTGATCAAAGGTCACTTGGAGCCATGGATGCTAGATTATCTTACGGCTCTGATCGATCAAAGGTCATTTAGAGCAATATTGAATTACCTTAGAGCTCTAACTGACCAAAGGTCATAATCACCTTGAGGCTCTGACTGATCAAAAGTCATTTAGAGCGGTGGGTGTGAATCAACTTCAGGCTCTAACTAATCAAAGATCATTTGGAGCTATGGATATTGAATCCCCTTGGGGCTCTGATTGATTAAAAGTCATTTGAAGCCATGGGTACAAGATCACATGGGGGCTTTGACCAATTAAAAGTCATTTGGAATCATTTGATTGATAAAAAATTATTTGAAGCCATAGTGCTAAATCACCTTCGAGATCTAACCGATCAAAGGTCATTTGGAGCCATGGGTGCTAGATTATCTTTTAACTTGAGGGATCGTCGAGGGACCGTTGAGGCTCTCGACTGATCAAAAATCATCTAAAGCTATGGACACTGAATGGCCTTTGCGAGCACTTCACGGTCAATACTTAAGTTAACCTATACTAAGGTCTCTTGTTCCTCGAGTGTTTTTCTTCCAAGTGCACTCGATGCATTATTGCCTGCTTGATGCCTTAGTGTTGTTCCTCCAAGTCACAGGATGCAACATGGCCAAGAGCATCACTTGTGATAAACTTGGTTCCTGGGAGAAGATTTGATTGGGTATGACTCAGATATCTAGTGCCTTTATGGCACCACTTTGGTGAGGAAGTCAGGGCATTAATGAAATATTTCCAAGGGGATAAGGACCTCAATCAGGATGCTTGCCACCTTGACTTTCCATCCTGAAGATGTTTAGTTGCTAGGAGAAGGACACCTACCTTGCGATGGTTGGGCATGGATGCGGCTAGCTCCCACCTAGCTCCTCTTTAAATAGAGGGCTGGTGAAATGAATCTCCACTAAATCCCCTTGCTATCAAGGTTTGTAGAAAGATGTCACAATTAGTTTTCCAATCTAGGAGTCGGGGGCATAGGGTCCCTTTCTTGATGGAGGGAATCTCCTCGAAAGGGCTGCCTAGGTGATTTCGAGGGTGTGATGATACACACCTTGGAATGGGAGGTATTAAGAATGGTTAGTGCTCTAGCTGCATCACTGTAATTATCATCAGTAGAAGGATGGAGCTAAAGGGGGACTCAAGCTATATGCCTCATCACCCATCACCACCTTAAGTAGGGCCCAGTCTCGGGTGGAGAGGCGATGGGCGCATCTCTAGGGACCTTGTCACAAGCAATAGCTAGCTGGGGCCTCCAAGATTTTCTTCTCTCTCTCCTTATGAGCGACACCCTTGGGTCATGCAGGGGATAGTTTTCCAGCATTCTTTAATATTGTTCTTGGTCTATCAACTTTCTCTCCTCTATTTGCTTGTGGGAGGGGGCACACTTCTCATCGCATCCACCTTATGTGAAAGGGGTTTGGACTTGTGTTCCCCATCAAATAGCCTCAAATTCATGATGCACCTCCTTCATTTCTCGATGACAATCCTACATGTTATAGGGTGTATCAACTACTTTTTGAGCCTAGAGGAGATGTCTTGCCATTTTTTGGAGAAAAACTTTATCACTCCAAGGAGCTTGGACTTGGTCCTAATCCTCCTCTTGCTAGCACAGAGCTTGAGGGCCTCTAGAAGCAAGTTTTATCCCTTCAAAGTTTATTCATCTTTCACCTGTACTTCACAAAACACCCTTAAAACAATGTAATCAGGTTGTGAGGCCACAAATATGTGCAATCCAAGATTTATTAATAAAATAACCATTTCTTCATATTTATACTCATGTTTGTTTGTTATTCACTAAATTTTAAACAACATGGCCATATTTTGTTTTGGTGTCTCTTATATTTTTATGTGGGGCTTTTACTAGAAGCTTTAAGGATGTCCAACGAGCTTCGAGAGAGGATTTGCTTGATTCGAGAAACTTGGCTCCATGATCTTCATCGCTGAAGCTTTCTTGGTTTCCTGCTAGTTAGTAAGGATGTGCATAATCTCAAAAAGATTTTTATTAAGCCAAGGAACTACATTATTAGTAATACATTTGAAGATTGGTCGAGTCCTAGATTTAGAATAGAGGAGTTCCGTCTAGTTGCTTTAGTCAGTAGGTTCCCAGCTTGATGACTTCCTCCACTTAATAGGGTCCTTCCTAATTTGGTGAAATTTTGCCTCTTTGGCCAGGTTGGGTGATCTCTGCTTGGTGTAGTACCAAGTCACCGACTCTAAAAATCTTACTTCAAACTTTGGAGTTGAAGTACCGGGTGACTTTGTATTGGTATGTTTCCATTCAGATGCATTCTCTTTCCCAAACTTCATCTAGTAGGTCCAAGTCTGCGAATCATCTTTTTAAGTTGGTTTATTTGTCAAAATTTTTAACCCACACTAATGGGACTCTAAGCTCAATGGGTATCATAGCTTCAATTCTGAAAGCTAGGTGGACGGGTATCTTTCATGTTGGAACTCTTAAAATCATTCAATATGCATAAAGTACAAGGTGAAGCTCGTCGGCCCATGAACCCTTGGCTTTGCCTAATCTCTTTTTAAGGCCTTGGGGAAGGGTCTGGTTCATCACCTCTACCTCTCCATTAGCTTGGGGGTGAGCCACTGAGGAGAGGTGACGTAAAATTCTGTGATCTTCATAAAATTTCTCAATTTTGGTTCTAACAATTTGTCATCCATCATTGGTGATCAGCATCCGAGGAACTCTAAACCAACACATTATGGCTCTCTATATGAAATCTATCACCTTTATCTCGATGATGCAAGCTAGTGGCTCGGCCTTCACCCACTTTTTGAAATAATGTATAGCAACCAGCAAGAATTTTTTCTATCCTCAGGTAGATATGAATGGACTGAGGATGTCCATCCCTCACAGTGCAAAAGACCAGGGGGTGCATATGGGAGTGATCGATATGGTGGGCAGGTGCTAGATGTTTGAGTTTTTTTAGCATGTGTCGCACTACATGATGAAGTCCTCTACATCTTGATGCATCATGGGCTAGTAATAACCTTGCTAGAGAAGTTTCTATATGAGTGCCTTCTTTTCGATGTGGCTCTCACATATCTCTTAGTGAACTTCTTTTAGTGTATAATCAGCCTCGGATAAGCATAGGCACCAAAGGAAGGCCAAAGAGAATTGTTGCCCAGGTGGCTACCCAAGAGGGGGGTGAATTAGAAATTTAAAAAATTTATGCATGTGCAATTTCGAAAACCTTTGCAAGTGGTAGGTGCTGTGATAAAGTTATAGAATGCAGAAGCTAAACAGAGTAGAGAAAGCACAACACAAACATACCAAATTTATAGTGGTTCGGAGCAACCCAGCTCCTACGTCCACTATCCAAGATACCACTTGGGATTTCCAATATATTCACACCCAAAAATAGTAGGATTGTTTTACAGGATCACAATCCAAAACCTTTACACTTTGGTTTTACGGGATTACCAAAGAAAACCCAACACCCTTTGGTTTTAATAGGCTCACCAAAGAAACCTAACTTGGTTTTCACAGGATCACCAAGAACCTAACTTGGTTTTAATAAGGCTCACTAAAAACCTATTTGGTTTTTCAACCGGGCTCACCAATAACCCATCAATTCAAAGATTGAATTGAAAATAAATGCAACAATAAATGAAAAACTCGAGTTATCGGATAGTTGCCGGTGCAGCTCATTGGAAGTCCACTTGAATGCACTTGAATAAGCTTTAATGACTTCAGTGGCTTCTTCCAAAGATGATTCAAGCTTTAGATCAGAGTTGTTGAAGGCTTGAATGCAGAATTGAATGCTCTTATGCTCTTTCTTTTGATTGGTTGGATATTCAATGAAGCTCTCTCTTCTTCCTTTTTTTTTTGAACTCTCTTCTTAACTATGAACTTTATTCTTAATTGCTTTTAGGCAGTTCAAATCCTTCAAATTTAAAGTCTTCCATCATCCCAAGGTAGTTCTAGCCATTGTAGACCATTGAGGAATGATTTGTGACCATTGGAGCACTTTTTGGCATTCAAAAATAAATTATGGAACTAGCCGTTAGATACCTGGAAGCGACATTCGAGTTGGCTCGGATTCCTTCGAGTCGGCTCGGATTCCTTCAAGTCAGCTCGGATCCTTCGAGTCGATAGGTCGAGTCACCATTTCTTCAATGCAGTCATCTTTTTGTCTCAGGGCGTAGAATGCCACTCTGGATGAGTCGGCTCTTTGCAGCTCGGGTCGGCTCGATCTTGAATCATGAAAATATTGAACTCGAGGAGTCAGCTTTCTTTAGCTTGGGTCAGCTCTTCTTCTCAGGTTTGAAAAACCTTACACTGGAAGAGTCGGCTCGATGCAGTTCGGGTCGGCTCGCTTTCTCAGGCTTTTGAAATTAGGTCTGGCAGAGTCGGCTCTTTTTAAGTTAGGTCGGCTCACCTGGCTATTCTCAGAAAACATTTAGGAAATGGACTCTGGAGGAGTCGGCTCGGACTGATTCCAGTCGACTCGGATTCATTAGAGTCGGCTTGCTTTCCATTGAGTCAGCTCGGATTGCTGCATTCCAGAATCCTTGTTGTGTGCTAGTAATCAGAGTCGGCTCTTCTTATCTTAGGGTCGGCTCGAGTGTCTTCTTTAGGATTTTTACAATTTGAACTTAAAGAAAACTCTCACCAACTCTTTTACAATTTAACACAAACCAACTCAAAACAAAATCTAAGGCACACACACTTATAGAAGTAACCCTTTTACTTGATTTTTCTTAGCATTTTCATTGGTTTCTTCTTTACAAAAACACTTACAACACAACTCAAACAAGAAAGTAGAAATGTTGGAGTTGAAGTTTGAATATGTTATACATCCTACAACAAACTTGTCAAACACTTGAAGAGTTGTCAGTAATAAATGTACATGCTCCAATGTTTGGTTATCATCAAAATCACTTATGGGGTCAATAATCTTCCCCTTTTTGATGATGACAAAATACTGAGCATGAAAAATCAAAAGAAATTTACATTTACTTGTGTAATAGTATTTGCTAGAGTATATGAACAAGTAAAATTAATTAACTTCTAATAGAACCAAACAATAAAAGGAGAATTAGGGCAATGAAAAATAATCTCCCCCTCAATGAAATACTCCATGTTTTGGTTTTCTTTTTATGCAATTTGTAAGTTTCAGATTTTCAAAGCTCAAGAATTTTGTGTATCAGAGATTAGCTAATAAAAATTACAGAGTTTTGTGTATCAGAACTTAAGAAGAACTTAATGCATTAAACATTCTTTTCACAGCAAATAATATCAGTAATGTCAGAACAAGTGTATTGCTAAACAAGGCAAAGACATTGTAAAGACATTTTATTCTTTTCATGCAACATTATATCTGATACCATTCTCCCCCTTTTTGTCAATCAATCATTAAGGTGTTTTTAAATAAGGCTTAGATTTTAAAATAGATTAAGGAAGTCTTTAATATTTGTTTGAGATAATTTCACTTTCTCAAACTTATCTTGAAGTTGTAATTAAAATATTGATCATTGTAAAAGCAATCAAACATTCAATTCATAGAGAAATTGAAGAATTTATGAGGCAAAAGATATACTTCATTCTATTCCAAAAGTTTAGTACAAAGTACAAAAAGGTAATACATTTAGTCACTGTCTACATCTACGCTAGGTTTTGAAGAAGTTTGGCCAGGGATCTGAATTCCAGGAGGTAAAGAAGAAATAGGATCAATGAATTGTGGAATATCATGAGATCCAGGTATCCTAATATGTGGAGCAGGTTGTCTTGGATGGCCTGAGTGACTAGGGATGGATCTAGAAGGAGTCTTGAGAGTAGCTAGGATATCTTCAATTTTGCCCATCATCTTCCACAGAAAGCTACTCATTGACTTCAATTCAGCTTCAACTTTCTTCACACTTCTAGAAGCTGCTAAGTCTTCCATTCCTTCTTTGATTATTGCCATTTCTTTTTGTAGAGCAAGCATTTCTGAAGCTTGAACATTGGTAAAAGCTTCTGCAGACCCTCTTAGCCTTCCGAATTCACTTCTGATTATGCCTATGCCCTTGGTATAATCTTCTTCCATTTTCTTTCCTGCCTCGAGAGATCCTATTCTGACTCTTAAGTTATCCATTTCTATTCTGTATGCTTCTAGGACTTGAGTGACTGAATTTTTGGTTGAATCAGAACAGGATGCTATTAATTGGAGTATAGGTTGGATATCAGTTTCATTTATACCAGATGCAGTTTTGGAGTTTTCAAGAGTATCAATTCTTCCTTTCATACTGTCTATTTGTTCTCCAAACTGGTTTAGCTTATTGTCAACAAATCTTTGAAATACTTCAAACATTTCATTCATTGAAGACTTGATGGACTTAGTCATATTGTTCATCTGTTGTGCCAAAAAGTCTTGTATTCTTGAAGTATCCATAGTAGGAGCAGTAGCAGCTTGACTTTGACTTGGAATGTCAGTGGCCTGATCAAATGTGGGTTTACTGTAGGGTATATCAGGAAAGCCAGAGATAGAAATATCTGGGAAGGAAATATCAAACTCCATCTGAACTGGAGAGTCATGCTGTGGCTGTGGCTCAGGGATGTGTGAAGTAGTGCCTTCACCAGCCTCTTCTTCTCTTTATTCCTGGACTTCTTCAGTTTCTTCCATTGTGGAAGGGTCAGACTTCTTCTTCCAGGTACCATCAGTCAGTAAGTACCCCATTCTTTGAAAGGTCTTCACTGTATAGGTGTCCGTATGAAGTAATACTCTGTTATCTTCTCCTGTCAAGTCAACATTGGCTCTTTGAAAAAGGATTGTGAGAACCACTCCATATGGCAGGTAGGCTTTGACTTTCCTAACTGCCTCTTTTATCTGGCTAATCATAATTGCTGGTAAATTGATTTTCTCACCAATGATTAGGAGTTCCATGAAGCACAAGTCTCTTTCACTCATCCAGTCAAATCGACCAGTTCTGGATAGGAAAATACGACTAATGAAGTTGTGTAGGACCCTCATTTCAATTGATAGCATATTTGCTTTAAGAATCCCAATCTGATCAACTTCAGCTCTCTCCAAAACAGTTTGCAAGGCCTTGGATCTATCCTTTAGTACAAGATACTCAATTCCTTCAAATGGCATCTCCAAGATACTTCCTAGAATCTCAATAGAAATGATTATTCTTTTTCCTTTAACTGTAGACTCAATGAAATTTTCTCCATACCTCAGATTCTCGTAGAATATTCTGACTAAATTAGGATATGTCTTGATATCCAAAGAACATAAATTTCTCCAGCCCTGGTTCTCAATTAAATCCCCAATCACAAAATCGATTTCTTTAAGATATTCAAAAAGAATGCATCGGCTAGTGGTGACTGGTCTCATACCTAGGGATCTTTGCTGGCTAGGAGAAACTGGGCTTCCTTCCTCTTTTGACTGTGGTTCATTTCGAGGAACATTATCTTCATGAAACTTGCTTCGCTGTTCCTGTGGAGCTACAACATCACTTCTACCTGATTTCTTCCTAACCGATCTTTTTGGAGCCATTCTAAGGAAATTGGGTTTAAAGTAAAGGTTTATGGAAGTTTAAAGAAGTTTGGAATGTTTCTTGAAGGGAATGGAATAAGGTTTAGGAGTAAGGAAGGTAAAAACAAAACCCTACGGCTCAAACTAAAAGAGACGGCTTGACATCCGAGCGGCTCGACCAATAGTTCATCTACTAGAGTCGGCTCGAGTAGAGGGAGCACAAAAAAATTTTTTTTTTTGTATTAATCAAATCCCCACAAGGTTTAGGATTTGAATTAGAAGGTTGTCTAGATATATTGTCCTTAGAGTTTTGGGAATTCTTCTAGATGGGATCATAAAATCCTAGTTCAAAAATTTAATCAATGCAAACTTGTCTAAATCTAATGGTTTTATACAGATATTAGCAAGTAAGTTTTCCATAGGTATATTTTCAAGAATAATAACATTGTTCAAAACATGTTTTCTTATTAAATGGTGCCTAATTTTAATGTGTTTAGTTTGAGAGAAATTTAGTGCAAACACATACACAGTACAAGATGTAAGGCCTACTTGCTGTCAAATATAAAATGGGATCTGATCATACCTCTATATTGCGTTTGATCAACGTTGGATCCATTTTTATCTTTATCTAGCTTGCAGGTAGGACTCATGGGTGTGCTAGTCTCTCTGCTTATTTCTATGCCGAATTTTTTGATTACTTCATTGATGTACTTGGCTTGGCATATAAAGATTCCTTCTTTTAATTGTTCGACTTGTAAACTCAGGAAGTGGTTGAATTCACCCATAAAGTTTATTTCAAACTTAACCTGCATTAGCTCAGTAAATTCTTCATGAAACCTTTTATTAGTTGTATCAAAGATAATATCATCAAGGTATATTTGTACCGCTAATAGATCATTTCCTTTATTTTTTAATAAAAAGAGTTTTATCAACATTTCTTCTTTTGAAATCATTTTCAAGTAAAAACATGCTCAATTTATCATGCCAGGTGCTAGATGCTTGTTTCAAACCATGTAAAGTTTTGTTCAATTTAAAATACATGATTTGGAAAAATAGAATTTTCAAAACCTGGTGGCTGTTTTACAAAAACTTGTTCATAAATAAATTTATTTGGAGAAGTACTTTTGATATTCATTTGAAAGAGTTTAAAATTCATGTAGCAAGCAAATACAGGGAGTAATCTAATAGTCTCAGGTCTTGCTACCAAAGCATAGATTTCATCAAAATCGATATTCTCTTCTGGATTAAATTCATTTATTACTAAACGTTTTCATTTAGTGTGTTCCTATAGACCCATCTAGTTTAGTTCATCATGCATGGCCAATATCCAGTTATGATCATTTTTAGCTTCTTCTAAGGTATAAGGCTCTATTTGAGATACAAAGACTAGGTAATCATGTGCAATCCTATGTGCTGACCTAGTCCTTATACCTTGTGAAGGATCACCAATAATTAATTCTTTAGGATATGAAGTTACATACCTCCATTCTCTTGGTAGATCAGTATGATCCTTACTTACCATTTCACTTCCATCTTGTGTTGGTTTGTCTTGGATGTTTAGATCTTCTATTTTCTTTTGTAGAGTACCTGCATCATTACTATGCACTCATCTTTTCTAGATGGTGAAGGGTTAGCTTTATTAAAAATAACATGAACTTCTATTTTCTTTTGTAGAGTACCTGCATCATTACTATGCACTCATCTTTTCTAGATGGTGAAGGGTTAGCTTCATTAAAAATAACATGAATTGACTCTTCTACAGTGAGAGTCTTCTTGTTAAACACTCTATATGTTTTGCTATGTAATGAATAACCAAGGAATATATATTCATCAGATTTTGCATCAAACTTTCCTAGGTTATCTTTGCTATTATTTAATACAAAGCATTTACACCCAAAAATATGAAAATAATTAATGTTTTGTTTTCTTCCTTTCCAAAGCTCATAGGGGGTTTTCTTTGAAATTGGTCGTATCAAAACTCGGTTTAGTATATAACAGGCAGTGTTCACGGCTTCTGTCCAAAAGTACCTTGGAAGATTACTTTCACATGACATAGTTCTAGCCATTTCTTCCAAAGTCCTATTCTTCCTCTCTACAACACCATTTTGTTGTGGTGTTCTAGGAGCGGAGAAGTTGTGATCAATGCCGTGTTCAGTGCAATATTCATCAAAGAATTGATTTTGAAATTCAGTTCCATGATCACTTCTTATAGAAATAACAGAAAGATTTTTCTTATTTGAAACTTTCTTATGAAATTTTCGAAATATATCAAAAGTTTCATCTTTATGTGCAATAAATAATACCCATGTGAATCTAGAAAAGTCATATACAATCACAAGTCCATATTTCATACCTCCTAGGCTTGTGGTCATAGTTGGTCCAAATAAGTCCATGTGAAGTAGCTCAAGAGGTCTGGTTGTTGAAATAATATTTTTTGATTTAAAACATCCCCTAGTTTGTTTGCCTAATTGACAAGCATCACAAATATAATTAAGATCAACTTTGAAATGTGGCAAGCCTCTAACTAGATTCTTTGAGATTAATTTGGCAATAATATGCATGCTAGCATGACCTAATCGTCTATGCCATAATAGACATGACTCCTTGGTCTTAGCATTCATGGTTACTAGGCTGGAACTACTTGTCATGGCTAGATCATTTAGATCTACCACATATATATTTCCGAGTCTATGGCCAATGAATTTGTTGCTAGAGTCAAGAGAGTTAGTTACTATACACATAGATGATTCAAAGATAACTTTGAAGCCTTTATCACATAATTGACTAATACTCAATAGATTGTGCTTCAACTTATCTACTAGCAATACATCTTCAATAAAAGTACAAGGGGTTAACTTGATCTTATCGATTCCGATTATTTTTCCTTTGCCATTATCTCCAAAGGTAACCAATCCTCCTTCTTTCATTTATAGGGTGATAAACTGATCCTTGTCACCCGTCATATGCCTTGAACAGCCACTATCAAGATACCATATTTTCTTTAATTTTTGGGCTGCAAGACAATCCTACAAAATAGTCAAGGAGTGATTTTAGGTACCCAAGCTAACTTGGATCCTTTCGGGTTAGCAACATTGGGTCCTTTTGGAACCCAAATGGTTCTATATTTTAATGCATTGTACATGGAACTTTTCAAAGAATTGCATTGAAAAGATTTATGCCCAAATCTATGACATGCATAACAAATAATTTTGTCATTTTTGAATGATGCATGCTTTGAAGCTATAACAAATGCAGAAACAGGAATATTTGATTTGAAGGATTTTTGCATAGTATTTTTAGGAACATATTTCAAGCCATTTGAAATTGATTTTGATGAAAAAGCTCTTTCATGTTTAGATTTTGAAACTGAAGCTTTTGAGGGTACAAACTTTGTTGCTGGAATCCCTTTAGCTTTAAAATCATTAAATCCAATTCCAACATTACTTTTAGAGTCTTTTTGTTCTTTCAAAATTAGTTCAAGCTTATTTGAACTCAAGGTCAATTTTTCTACTAAAAGCTTAAGCTTTTTAACCTCCTTTTTTAAATCAGTATTTTCGGTAACTAAAATATTGTTTGTCTCATATAAAATAGTTTTTTCATCGTTCAAGACTATAACACTTTCAGAAAGGTTATCCAATTTTCTTTGCAAAATGTTATTCTTTTCAAAAATTTCATCCTTATCTTTTGATAAAACATTGTTTTGTTTCTTTAAGGATTTGATTTTAATCCCAGCTTCTTGAATTCGATAAGTAAATCATGAAATGCTGAATTCAGTTCATCATAAGTAAATTCAGTTTGAAGCTCAAGGGATGATACCTCGTTTTCGAGACTCATTAAACAAAGATTTGTAGATTTCGGAGCCTCTTCGTCTTCAGCGGATGAGGACCCTTTGCTGTCGCTCCACGTCGCTACCATTGCTTTCTTTTTCTTCTTCTTAAATCCCTTTTTCAATAACGGACAGTTTGGTCTAATGTGCCCTGGCTTTTCACACTCATAACATGTGGGCACTTCTCTTTCTTTCTCCTTTTCCTTATCCTTCTCCTTACTGAACTCTTTGTTCTTGTGGATTTTTTTAAAATATCTTCCTTTTCTTCTCCCCAAGAATTTTCTGAATTTTGTTACGACCATGGCAACGTCTTTGTCTTCCATGTCGCTTTCAGTAGAGGAGCTTTCTTCTTTCGATTCTTCATCCTTTTTGGAATCCATAGTAGCTTTAAAAGTGATTGATCTCTTTTTCTTGTGATCATCTTCAGTTCGGTGCTGCATGGTTAGTTCATGTGTGATGAGAGATCCTAACAGTTCATCCAACAATAAGGTGTTCAAATCTTTTGCTTCCTGGATGGCAGTCACTTTCGGATCCCACTTGTTCGGAAGATATCTTAGAATCTTTTATACTAGATCTGCATTAGTATATACCCTGCCAAGACTCTTTAAGCCATTAATAATATCAGTGAATCTGAAAACATGGCAGATATAGTTTCATTCGGTTCCATCTTAAACAATTCATGACTATGTACAAGAAGATTAATCTTAGAAGATTTCACTTGAGAAGTTTCTTCATGGATCACTTCAAGTTTATCCCAAATTTCTTTTGCCGAGGAGCAAATAGAAATTCGATTAAACTCATTACTATCCAAAGCACAATATAAGAGATTCATGGCTTTGGCATTTAATTCTCTTATCTTCATGTTATGTTCGTCCTAATCCTTTTCAGGTTTAGGAACGTCCACTCCATCAATTTTAACCATGGGAATGTAAGGACCCTTTAGAGTGACCTTCCATAACTGAAAATCAATAGCTTGAATATAAATCTTCATTCTAGCTTTCCAATATGCATAATTTGTGCCAGTGAAGAGTGGAGGTCTGTTTGTTGATTGGCCTTCGGCCAAGGACGTACTCATGGGATGAGCCATCAATCTTTACTCTAGTGTATTCAGAGACTCTGCTCTGATACCAGTTGTTGCCCAGGTGGCAATCCAAGAGGGGGATGAATTGGAAATTTAAAAAATTTATGCAAGTAATGTGCAATTTCAAAAACCTTTGCAAGTGGTAGGTGCTGTGATAAAGTTATAGAATGCAGAAGCTAAATAGAGTAGAGAAAGCACAACACAAACATACCAAATTTATAGTGGTTCGGAGCAACCCAGCTCCTACGTCCACTACCCAAGATACCACTTGGGATTTTCACTATATTCATACCCGAATATAGTAGGATTGTTTTACAGGATCACAATCCAAAACCTCTACACTTTAGTTTTACGGGATCACCAAAGAAAACCCAACACCCTTTGGTTTTAACAGGCTCACCAAAGAAACCTAACTTGGTTTTCATAGGATCACCAAGAACCTAACTTGGTTTTAATAAGACTCACCAAAAACCTATTTGGTTTTTTAACCGGGCTCATTAATAACCCAACAATTCAAAGATTGAATTGAAAATAAATACAACAATAAATGACAAACTCAAGTTGTTAGATAGTTGCCGGTGCAGCTCGTTGGAAGTCCACTTGAATGCACTTGAATAAGCTTTAATGACTTCAGTGGCTTCTTCCAAAGATGATTCAAGCTTTAGATCAGAGTTGTTGAAGGCTTGAATGCAGAATTGAATGCTCTTGTACTCTTTCTCTTGATTGGTTGGATATTCAATGATGCTCTCTCTTCTTCCTTATTTTTTTGAACTCTTTTCTTAATTGTGAACTTTCTTCTTAATTGCTTTTAGGCAGTTCAAATCCTTCAAATTTAAAGTCTTCCATCATCCCAAGACAGTTCTAGCCGTTGTAGACCGTTGAGGAATGATTTGTGACCATTGGAGCACTTTTTGGCATTCAAAAATAAATTATGGAACTAGCCGTTAGATACCTGGAAGCGACATTCGAGTCGGCTCGGATTCCTTCGAGTCAGCTCGGATCCTTCGAGTCGATAGGTCGAGTTGCCATTTCTTCAATGCAGTCAGCTCTTTGTCTCGGGGTGCAGAATGTCACTCTGGACGAGTCGGCTCTTTGCAGCTCGGGTCGGCTCAAACTTGAATCATGAAAATCTTGAACTCGAGGAGTTGGCTTTCTTCAACTTGGGTCGGCTCTTCTTCTCAGGTTCGGAAAACCTTACTCTGGAAGAGTCGCCTCGATGCAGTTCGGGTCGGCTCACTTTCTCAGGCTTTTGAATTAGGTCTGGCAGAGTCGGCTCTTTCTAAGTCAGGTCAGCTCGCTTGGCTGTTCTCAGAAAACTTTTAGGAAATGGACTCTGGAGGAGTCGGCTCGGACTGATTCCAGTCGACTCGGATTCACTAGAGTCGGCTCGCTTTTCATCGAGTCGGCTCAGATTGCTGCGTTCCAGAATCCTTGCTGCATACCAGTAATCAGAGTCGGCTCTTCTTATCTTGGGGTCGGCACGAGTGTCTTCTTTATGATTTTTACAATTTGAACTTAAAGAAAACTCTCACCAACTCTTTTATAATTTCACACAAACCAACTCAAAACAAAATCTAAGGCACACGCACTTATAGAAGTAACCCTTTTACTTGATTTTTCTTAGCATTTTCATTGGGTTCTTCTTTACAAAAACACTTACAACACAACTCAAATAAGAAAGTAGAAATGTAGGAGTTGAAGTTTGAACATGTTATACATCCTACAAAAAACTTGTCAAACACTTGAAGAGTTGTTAGTAATAAATGTACATGCTCCAATGTTTAGTTATCATCAAAATCACTTATGGGGTCAACAAGAATGATCTCTTGTAGAGCTTACATTCATGCAGGAGGTACTAGAAGGCTTGATATTTCACTTTGTGGGCTTTTTTTATTTGTGGGGAGAGCACTATTCTTCAAAAAGTTGATCAGTGGGTCGATCCAAGAAGGCTCATCATTTAGTTGCATCACTTTTATTGATTCCTTGATGGTTCATTTTTTGATCAACTCAAAATAGGCTCTTCTATGTAGCATCATTAGTGTAGCGATCATCAATTTGGCTAGTAGGTTAGCTTGAAAGTTATCTTTGTTAGAAAATATGTCCTATAACCAATTGTCTGAGTTGTAGATGGTTGAGTTTTTTATAATTTATACATAAATCATTAATGAAATAAAGGTTATTTTTTGTAGTTCTTCTCTTTTTGCATTTTTCTTTGGACTCTTTTAAGATGAAGTCTTTAGAACTACTTCAATTTGATAAAGGAGGATTTATTGAGTAGTTCTTAAATATGTTCGCGACCAAATAATACATAATACATTGTTACCTTGAACGACAATGTTTATCAAGCATAGGTCATTTTATGCCATATGGGTTGGTCCTCATAACCAAGGAGTGTAGAGACACTGGTATAGCATTCAAGTAAGTGTAGGTGTACATTGCACCGAGCGTAACCAACTCTGTTGAGTACTTTGCTTTCATGAGTATCTAATAGAAGAATATGGGTATAAGTATTCTTTTGACCTGAGATCATCTTGGTGACTTGCAAGCAACTCATTGTACTAAGATGCTGGACTACCTGGATTTCTAATCTAGTGATGGAAGGTTACTAGGTGCAATCAAGTACTTATTAAGTCAGTGATGAGTCAAGATGGGATTGACCACTCCAAGGTGTTAGAGAAAATGCTCTACTGTGTTTCAATTTAGCAATCCTTGGCTAGGAAAATCCTTATGAGGGGATATAGGATTTAGCAGGTTAAGACATATTTGGATGCATTATTTGGAGTTGGCAGTTAACTCTAAAAAGATTTTGAGCATAGGATCAAAGGAATAAATTATACGGAAACCATATGCCTGGGTCCTGAATATTGCTTTGCGAACATTCGACCTATCTAGATATTGAATATCATTGCTAGATAGTCACATCAATTAGTTCAAAAATTGGTTATTGGGCTACTGGATTTGTGTTCAAATGTATAGGATCACATACAATAGAAGTTTCTGATTGATCATGATGGCTGACTAATGATTAAGAATCATTTAGTGGTAAAATTATAAATATGATGAACAATTAACCCTGCATAAATGTTATAAATTAATAATTAATTAATTGTTAACTAGTTATAAGAGGATTTATTAATAATTGGATTGCTAATTGACTCAATTTTATTGAGTGAAGAGGTTTAGGTTAAGTCTAATTGAATTTGATTCAATTAGAATTCACCCGATTAGTTTATTTGATGACCTAATCGCTAAGAATTTTTAATTTCGATTTGATTTAGACTTGGGCCTAATTATTTCCTAATTTAATTAAAATTTAATTAAACCTAATAAAACCTAATTAGATTAGGTTCAATTATTTAAATTGGTTTAAATTAAATTGGATTTAATTAGAACCTATTTCAAATTAGATTAGAAACCCATTCTCAAGTCAAACCCAACTAGGATTCCTATAGGATTCTCCATGCCATATATCTCAATAATTTCATGAAGAATTCTGCACCAATCATGTTTTCATGCCATCCCTCCTTCTTATCTAATTTGGATTAGTTTAGGATGAGTTTTAAATTTAAATGAGAGGAGTTTGATTGGGAATCAATTTCTTTGCATTATCCTATCTCTACTTGATCTTAAATTCTCAAAACCTTATCCTTTTATTGTCACCTATTTTATTTGAGCTTCAGATAAAATGTGTGATAAAAAGTGGGCCAAATACTAGTTATTTGAGAAATAAATTACCACAAAACTTTTATGGGATTTGATGGGGCATGGAATTATATGTTAAGACTAGTCAAACTAGGTATATGCTTCATAATCCTATCCAAAGTCCACTTAATCCTATCTTAATCCACATGCCATTTTTTTCTAAAATTATTTTGGGATTGTGTAGCCCTAGTTTCTTCAAATTAGCAAGTAATCCAATGAGAAAGACCATAGGAAAAATAAGAAAGTTGCGTGTGAGTTCTTAATTGGCATGAGAAATTTATTTTGGGTGCTAAGGTTCAAGGAAGAAAAAAATAAGAGAAAAATAGTAGAAAGGGGTTTTTGGTTTTCTTTCTCCTTGATCTAGACCTCTTCATCCTCTTTTTGGATTTCTTGGAAGACTCAAAGAAGTCCAAGAAATAATTTTTTTTCAGCCATCCAAGGACTTTGGAGGGATCTAGCAGTCCCGGGAGGTTGATCACATCGAAGCATTGTGTAGATGATTCATAAAGACCGAACACCCTATTTGGCTGTGAAGTGATGTGAAGAGCCCTTATCACATACCATCAACAGCGGTGATCATTGACTCATAATCATGTATAAAACTAGATTTCATATTAACTATATATTAGATGTATAGTATGCATCTGGTAGATCGATGCATGCTGATTTTATTTTCTATACTGCATATCATGTCATAATCTTGCTTAGAATTTATTAGAATTATTCTAAATATATTCCCATTTAAAATAGTTTTAAAATAGATACACTTCTACTATAAATTATAAAAAAGCCATGCATGAAACCCTAGGCAATTACTAGTAGTGGTATTAGAGCGATAGGTTCCCCTAACATGATATGTAGAGGTACAACCTTATATGTTAGATGTAATCTTAATCTGACTATTTGCTTCGGATTGGGTTGATCATTATGGCCATCTGGTCATAGAAAAAAAGAAGGATTTAAAGGCCCTCTCTTCCCATTCAATGGTGACTCCTATGGCATGTAGGGGTACTGCTTGTAGTTATATCCCATGAACAAGTGAGGTGAAAGTCAAATCATTGAAATTATTTCAATAATTAGATCCATTTTTTAACAATTTATTCTTTATTACTTTACTATTCTTGATCTAAAATTAATATTTTAGGATATATTTTTATGTCTAAAATATGAAATATAAAATTAATTTTGGCATAAGACTATATCATATAGTTGAGATCTAAAAGTGTTTAATGTATATATGATGCATATAAATTATTTAGACCTAAAATTTAACAAAATTAATTTTGATTAATTGCTAGAATTAAGAGGTCTAATATTAGATTTAGAATTGTTTATTAAAGATCAAATTATATTTCATAAATTATGGGCTTTGGATTAGCTTGAATCAGGTCAAATAACCATGTTAGACCTAGGGTTAGAATTTAGAATAATATGGACCAAATAGAAAATTGGATTTAATCAACCAAAAGTTGTTTGGATTAGATCAAGTTTTTCATTAGATCAAATCTATAAAGATAGTTTGATCAAGTCCATATTATAACAAATGAACCTGATTATGGTTCAGTGGACAGACTCGAGCCCTTAGGCTAGTCTAAGCGAATCTAATAAATCAATTGATGTTTAAAGTAAGTATAGTATTTCGATCATGGTTATTAATTGGGGCTACCTCTTACCTAGCCAATTCATTTGGTATCTAAGGAAAGAGGTTAATGGCAAAATCCTTCCATTGATCTCACTTACCTGACCAATGTGGTTAATCAGAATTTGATCAGATAGCTCACTAATTTGAGTTAACCCATGCCAGTAAGAATGATCAGCTTGACTGATCTAGGTGCCCTTTGACCAATTATGTCTTTGACCCTCATCATAGACTTGGTAAAGTTAGTAGAAGGATTGGT
Organism: Areca catechu; assembly: GCA_021397845.1. Classification (NCBI taxonomy): domain Eukaryota; kingdom Viridiplantae; phylum Streptophyta; class Magnoliopsida; order Arecales; family Arecaceae; genus Areca; species Areca catechu. The sequence continues at coordinate 25,006,942 of CM038048.1, forward strand.
CCATGTCTTCTCCTCTCTTATGAATTCTTAATGAAAATCTCTAAAATTATTAGGTCCTTAAACTAATAAAATTATAGGGATAACCGAGTCATAACCTTTCATTGAGAGGATGGTAATAGGTTCAATAGTTAAGATGATCATTGGAGGTCCAAAGACCTGGTGCTCATCTGGCTATTGAAATTACAATACATATTATAATGATTTAGTCGTGACTCTCTTAACAGTGATCAGGTGCATCGAGCCACACTCGGGCTTCGTTATTTGTTGGTTAGAAGCATTGAGTCGGTCATGTTAATAGTTGGACCTAACCAAGATTTTTAGTGAAGGTGCCACACGCCTGCTGAAGAGGAGCTTGAGGCAAAAATTTAATACTAGAAGTTGTTTAGTGAAAAAGTTGGTTGAGAACCTATCTTTAGATCCACATGGACGGGCCAAGCCACACTCGGGCTCATTTGTAGTCTATAGGATTCTAGTATCCATTAGAGAATTAATGTAATTTCTAGGATTGGAGGTAGAGGCTACCAATTTGAGCAAAATAGTGAAAATACTTTTATACTAAAGTCTAAGTCTTTGGGATTAAATGATTCATGTATTAATAGGTCTTGCTCTCCTTTTTAGTATTTAACATGACCAATGCATTGTCACTCCGTTTATTATTAGACAATGAAAAGTTAATGGAATCCAATTTTGATAATTGGTATTGAAAGCTGAAAATAGCCTTAGAGTATGAATATATCTTGTATGCGCTAACAAATCCAGCACCGAGGAGCCTACTTCGAATGCATCACATCTGATCAGAAACACTTACCAGAAGTGGCTCTATGATCGAACCACGGTTCGATGCATATGCAGGCATTCATGAATGATGAGTTCAGTCGTATATTCGAGGATGCTCAGTCAGAGGATATAAGTGTTGAAAAAATCTTTCAACATTCTCGATGATGTTGAAAGGTACAAAACATCTTGTGCCATATTCAATGCCAAGAAAAGGAAGGTGCAACATGCTTAGTTTAGCCAGACATAGAAAAACAAGCCTGACTAGAGTCAGGTAGAGTGCTTCTTCTACAAGAATTAGGGTCACTAGAAGAGGAATTATCTTCTTTACATTGCCTCGCTAGACCCAAACAGGCCAAGAAAAATTAAGAACCAGTAAGTAGTTGACGGGGACATCAGGATCAATCCTAGTTCACTATGGGTCCCTGAATTCTGAGTCCCTTAACCATCTTCCAGATTTTATCTTTACATCCAATAATCTGGCTATTTTAGCCCTTTGAGTCCTATAAGTAGGGATGAAGTCATTTGAGTCATTTGAAGTCCTGTAATAAGGGTTTTATCATGTAAGCCCAATGTAGCCCTTTGTGTTCGGTAATTAGGGTTTTACTCAGTTAAGCCCAATTGTGCTCACTTGCATCCTGTAATGAAGTCTAATTTTGAGTGAGCCAAGTTTGTAATAAGTACCCTATTGAGTCCTGTAAATCTGAGTTAGTCCAAATTTGTACAAGGGATCACCAGCCAAAGTATTCACCAGGCCCTCCCAGGTCAGAGCAGAGTCCAAGCCCATGGAGCCTCCCCACTTGAAGATACCTGGCACCCCAAGAATATTCCTTCTTCTAGGCACCCCAGCCTAGAAGCCCTCTCAAGCCCATAAGCCTAGAAGGAGATGGCGCCCCAGGCTTTCCCTAATCCAAATTAAAGTGGGCGCCCAGGGTTTTCCCAGCCCATGCGCCAAGACCATTTGGAGGCCACCCAAGCCCACTTGGAGATGCCCCATTTGTTGCCCAAGCCCACAAGAGGACGCCCAAGGTCCAAGCCCAGTCCAAGTAGGCATCCTAGCCCAAGAGAAGACCAAGTCAAAAGGGGAATATCCCTTTCCCAAGCCAACAAGGAATTCCTTTCCCAAGTCAACAAGGAATTATAATTTTATTCAAATTTTGTATTCCACTTCCTTATCAAACTTTGTAATCCAATCCTAACAAGGAGAGGACCTGGGGTAGCCTATAAATACCCCACCCCTCCACCCTCTTGTAAGAAGAATGGATGAATTATGATTAATGAAAAGTTTAGAGTTTCTTTGCATTGCCTTTGCCTTTATGCATCAACCTCCATGAGGTAATGAGTGAAAGACCCGTTTGCCTTTGCTCCTTGAGCATCGAGGGGTGTGAGACCTTATTTATCAAAACCCTAGCCACCCTGCTTCTTCCATCTTGGATGCCCAACAATCAAGCTTCATCTTGGCCGCCCCTGCTACATTCTCTTCCTTTCTTCTTTCAGCGATTCATCCCTTTTCTCCTTTATTTACTAATCACCCTTTGGTGTTTTACAGGTCCCTTGAGTTTCATGATTTTAGGGTTCTGTTTACCTAGCCATCGGGTTAGTAGATAAAAAGTCAACGGATCCGTGGGTATTCAACTTGACTTTCCAGGCCACATCCGGGAGTGATGAGTGATCTCTTCATGGAAAAAATAGTAATCATTGCCAGGTACATACCCCCTAGCCCTCTAGATCGAGCTATTGCATAAGAGCAAGCCCTACTGGGGTTTCTTAGTCCTGGTGGTCCTATTTTTATCTCTTTTAAGGATCTTTTTTGCGTGCTTGTGGTCTAGAATTTTTATAGGATCACCCTTTTATCTATTTGACCTGAAATTCAGAAATTAAAATCCTAACTTAATGCTAAATCTACAAAAATTCTCTTGCATGCTAATTAGTCCCCCATCTGCAGTTGCTGAATAAGGTACTTATATGATAATACCTTCTAATGTTTTCATTTGTAATACTACTACCTGGGTATTGGATATCGAAAGCCCTATAAATATTTTCAATTCATTGCAAGGACTTTAGGTTAGTAGAAGATTTGAAGATGATGAGAGATTCCTAAATGTTGGAGATGGAAGAGAAGTTATAGTTCTAGCCTTAGGAATTGTCAAGCTTGTATTCAATGAAAATATTATTGTTTTAGATAATTATAATTATTATCTTAGTTTTATGATGAATATTATTTTTATAGGCCTTTTGGCTAAGAATAATTTTTATTTATCAATAAAAGGCAAATATTATGATATCATTTTGAATGATGTTACAGTAATGTATGGATAATTAAAAAATAATATTTATATTTTATCACAACCTATTAATATAGTGTATACTTTGAGCAAACATCCTAAGATAGATAATGTTAGTGATACGTATCTTTGGCACTGTAGGCTAGGTTATATTAATAAAAATAGGATAAACAGGTTGAGACAAGGTCTCCTTGAAGTCAATGATTGTAAATCATTGTCAACCTGTAAATCTTACCTTCTTGGAAAGACGACCAAGTTACCTTTTACTGAAAAAGGTGAAAGAGCCACGAGGATTTGAGTCTAGTACATATTGATGTGTGCAGACTAATGAATGTCAATGCCAGGGGTGGGTATTTTTATTTTGTTACATTTATAGATAACCTTTTAAGGTTCAATTATGTCTATCTTATGAGACATAAATCTGAATCATTTAAAATGATCAGACGATATTTTAAGGAGATAGAGAAATAAATTGGAAAGTATATTAAAACCATTCGATCAAATTGAGAAGGAGAATACCTTACCAGCAAATTTTTGACTTATCTAGAGGAGAATGGGATTCTCTCATAATGGACAGCTCTAGGTGATGGGGAACTAATATGCATGCAATTTTTTTTATATGTTTTACATGTTGAGTTAGGTGATTAATTCCCAAATTTCAGATCAAAATTATTTGTAGGGAATTTTGTATGAATTTTTGAAGATCAGCATGCAGATTAGGACCTAGAAAAGTAGCAAAGAAGGACCGCCGGGGCTGAGAAGCCTCGGTTAGGGCAAGTTCTCCTATAATAAAACTACTGGAGGTAGAGGGGTATACCTGACAACGTTTGTGAAGATCGTAGCGAAGGGGTCTCTCGTTCCTCGACGGATGCGGCCTGGAAAATCGAGCCAAAGACCCGCGGATACCCGGCTTTCTGCTCGGTGATCCGATTGAGGCTTGGCTGGAGTCGTTGGATTCGTAGGAACTCAGGGACCTGCAAACGACCTGTCAGGGGTTAGAAAATTCACAAAGGAAAAAGAAAACAAAGGAAAAATAGCAAGGGAAGGCTTCTTTTGGAGTGGGCATCCAGGGATCTGGAGGGTTTGTTGGCAGCAGGAAGATGATTGCAAACACCGGGAAGAAGAACTCTCACAAATCCCTTTATGCACACAGCAGGGTATCACACCACTCAATAGAAGAACTCAAGGTTTTCATTCATCAAAGATTTTCCTCATACAAGAGGCTAGGGTCCCTTAAATAGACCCTTAACCTTGGGCTCCAAGTAAGGGTACATAAGTCTTTACATAAGAATCCTTTTCCCTCTCAAACCCTAGCTAGAAAATAAGGAAATATTAGGTAGAAAAAATCCTTAAAAATTCTCTTGACTTGGTCAACACTCCAAGGATGCCTAGGGGGGCGTGTTGGGCTTCTAGGAGCAGCAAGGGGCCAGCCCAAAGGGGCCCGGGTGCATGCGTTTGGGCCTCTAGAAGCTGGGGTGGCCTGGTAGCCAGGTAGCAGGAATATTCCCTGGTATCTTGCTTCTTAGGGGCTTGGGCTTGGCACCTGGGCTTGATTTCTTTGGGCTAGGATGTAGATGGACCTCTAAAATCATGGATGCCTTGGTATATGAATATATTTTGGCATCTGGAAGGGAATCTGGGCATCTGGAGGGCATCTGCAAGAAATCAGGGTTTTCTGAATTGTCCTCCTGGGGTCTTCAAATCTTCAAGCTGGGTTGGACTTGGGCTATACTTCCATGTCTTCAATCTAGTTGGACTTGGTCTTCACTTGTATGATATAGTCTTGAGTCTTCAGTATGCTTGGACAGGACTCAAAAATAAAAAATAAAATTAGCTCAACATGAGCTGACTAGCATTGGACTGAACTAGCTCAACATGAGCTGACTAGTACAGAACTGAAATAACAACTAAAAATACTCAAATAAAAACTAAAATAGACTCAGATGAGCTAAGCTCTTATTATAGATGGACTCATAAATTATTGATCAATTTACAGAGGGTTGAAAAAGTCTCTGTCTTATTCTGGTGCCTCAGGTGTCCCCACCAATTCTCCCGGGGTGGGAGGAACTCGACCCTGTCGAGTGAAGGTCAGACTGGCTCACATATCTCTCGAGAAGGTCTGGGTTGAGGCGTTGCAAGTCCTCTCTAGAAATCCACGAATCGTCCGACTCTGGCCGGCCTTGCCATCGGACCAGGAAGCGTTGATAGTCATGGCCCTGGGTCGTGATGGCTTGATTGTCCAGGATACGCTCGATCCGTTCTCCTCTCTCAGGCCAAATTTGTTTGTGGACACTCTAGGTTAGGGTCACTCACAATGAAAAGGAATAGGTCCAAAGGCCTCACTAGGTAGCGCTGCCGGTTCCCTATACTCAACCAGGTCTGTAATATTGAAGGTAGAACTAATGCCCAAATCCGAAGGCAAGTCTAACACCTAGGCATTTGATCCAACCTTCTCTATCACTTTAAAAGGTCCGGCTCTGCGAGCATGAAGCTTCTTTTAGGCCTAAGCCTAACCAAGATAAAATCCACTACATCAAATTTTTTTGATCCATCTTCGGGAATTAGCCAGTTGTTTTAACATTAGTGCGGGTGGTGAACATGCTAGGCACATGCAGACTCCTAACAAGATGATGCAAAGGACTCAAACCTACACCTAGCAGACTCGACTAAAGAGGTTTATTAGGTCTTAACTACCACTTGGGCATGGGGGCATGAGTCGTGGTTGATGGATGACATGCAGAAGAAAATTTGCTAGTAACTCTTAATAAGTTCCAGAGGGTCTGCCAAAAGTAGGTAGCAAATGGGATGGGCTCTATGGATCCTTGCAACCTAGTAACCTCAACAAAATGTAACCTAATAGTTCTAGACACATGAGAAAACTCAGGAAAGGGTAGAAAATAGGAAGTGGGTTCAGAATTACTCTGGTAGGGTGGAGAAAAAGGTTCTGGGTTAGTTGGATAAAGTAGAATCAAAGAAGGCATGTCAGGGACTAATCCTAGACTAATGAGGTTAACCTTATGGGGTTGCGATATATCTACGGGGTTTGTATAATGGAAGGATGGGTTATTAATCTCAGGAAAGAGGTCCTTAATGGGAACTATAGGAGGAGACTCATCCTGAGGGTACTGATTCAAAGAGATCAGGTCCTTAATAAATTCTTCTGGTTCTTGTATTTTAGGACTAGACTCTATAATTTGGCTCTCCTCTATAGTTTCCTCAAGTAGGGCTCTAGTAGCAGTACCTAGGTTCTCTTCCTCTATTTGTTCTTCCATTATAGCTTTAGGTTGGATATGGTCAAGGTCAACTAGCTCTGGGTTGGTTTCTACCTGGGCATCTACTGGGTCAGCTAATTCTAGGTCTACTAAAGGTGTCTCCTCTTCTCCCTCATACTCATCCACTAGGCTCACATCAGCTTCATACACTTCCGTGTTAATGTAAGCCTTGTGAATCTTAGGAATGGTTGGAGAAGGTCGGCTAGCAGGAAATTGGTTAGGTTCTGGTCTCTGATTATGGGTACTACTCCTAGTAGGTTCAGGTTGTATAAGGGGTAGTGGCTCACTACTGGGTTCGTATTTAGGGATACTAATCCTATGGGATTCAAGTTGACTAGGGGAAGCATGACTAGTACTAGGTTGATACTTAGGGGTTATGGGTTCTCTAGGCTCATAGGATAAGGGTGCAGATCTATGGGTCATGGGATTATAGGATCTGGGGTCATAGCATTTTGGGTCAGCTCTATGATCAGGTTCTAAGGATGGATCATGGTATGGGGTCCTCCTGAGGTTGGGCTCCCTATATGGGTCAGGATATTGGGTCCTCCTAGGGTTGGACTCCCTATATGGGTCAGAATACTGGGTTCTCCTAGGGTTGGACTCCCTATATGGGTCAGAATATTGGGTTCTCCTAGGGTTGGACTCCCTATATGGGTCAGAATATTGGGTGTTGGGTCTACTAGGCTTATAGGGTGTGGGTGCATAGGATTTATGATCATGGGATCTAGAGTCATAGGATCCAGGTTCATAGGTTCTGGATTCATAGGTTCTAGGTTCATAGGATTTGGAGTCATAAGATCTATAGGTTGTGGGTATACTAGGCTTAGAGGATGTGGGTAAATAGGATCTATCTTCCTGGTTTACAAAATCCTGATTGGGTCTTCTAGGACTAACCTTAGGGATTGGGTCAGGATGATGGGCTCTCCTAGGTTCAGCCTCAAGGTATGGATCAGGGTTTGGGGTCCTCCTAGGTTGAGGGGAATCAGGATCTGGCTCAGACTGTGACCCATGATTTTTTTCTGGGGTCCCTACCCGGACTTTTAACTGATCAAACCTATTGGCAAGATGGTCAATTCTATCATTGGTTTGAATACGAGACTGAGTTAGCTGGGTCATCTGGGTAGTTATCTGGGTAGTTATGTGGGTAGCCATTTGGGCCATTTGATCAGCTAGGGCTTTTATTTGAGATTGTAAATTTTCCATGGATTTAGACATTTGTGAAGGAGGTGGGTGATATGAAACTCCTGATCTAGTGCTCATGCAAGACTCGATCAGACCGACTAGCTGACTAGACCTGGAGTCCAAACTAGATGCTCAATCAGGGTGGCAAACTAACCTATAGTAACCCTGTACTCAGCCAGGCAGGTGTAAGGGGAGTGTTAGGTCCCTGATTGCCAATCCTAGACACCAATTAGAGATTGGCCAGGTAGGCGGACCAGCACACAAGCCCTTCGGGATTGAATCCCTAAACCACCGTTCTAGACACTGAGCACAAGGCACACACAGGTTAACTTGACACAGTGATCTAACACTAGCCCGGACCCGACCAGTTGGTGTCCCTAGCCCACTAGCGCAAATTAAGTCTAGTTAATTTTAGGTTAAGGCTTGGGACCGAATGCAAGGGATGTGGTTTTGGGCTATGGAGAGGTTATCAACTCCTCCCCCCATCTGATATAGCAAGAGTGCCCTTAAAAGTAGATTATGCAATGATGGCAGGCAAATGATGCAAATTAGGGTTAGATGTTTTTGGTATTTTTGGAGAATATGTAATTTTTTTTGGTATTTTTTAAATAGAAGAAAACTTGCAAATCATGGCCTAATATGCTGGAAATATACTAAAATAAAAAAATATGCAAAAACTGCTAAACAAAAACCTAAAACTTCCAAACTTGTCTTGCTGAAAAAATAGAGCCAAACATTTACAGGATGTATTTCGGCTTGAAGAAAATTCACAGGCCATAATAAAATCTACAAAAATTTTTGAAATTACTGTGAATTATGGTGAATCCAGAAAATTAAATTTCAGAATCTTTGGAGTTTTTATCAGGGAGAAATAATTAAAATAACAGAGTATATATGGACTGAAAAATTGCAGAAAACAAGCCCTAATCTAAGCTCTGATACCAAATGATGGGGAACCAATATGCATGCAATTTTTTTTGTATGTTTTACATGTTGAGTTAGGTGATTAATTCCCAAATTTCAGATCAAAATTATTTGTAGGGAGTTTTGTATGAATTTTTGAAGATCAGCATGCAGATTAGGACCTAGAAAAGTAGCAAAGAAGGACCGCCGGGGCTGAGAAGCCTCGGTTAGGGCAAGTTCTCCTACAATAAAACTACTGGAGGTAGAGGGGTGTACCTGACAACGTCTGTGAAGATCGCAGCGAAGGGGTCTCTCGTTCCTCGACGGATGCGGCCTGGAAAACTGAGCCAAAGACCCGCGGATACCCGGCTTTCTGCTCGGTGATACGATTGAGGCTTGGCTGGAGTCGTTGGATTCGTAGGAACTCAGGGACCTGCAAACGACCTGTCAGGGGTTAGAAAATTCACAAAGGAACAAGAAAACAAAGGAAAAATAGCAAGGGAAGGCTTCTTTTGGAGTGGGCGTCCAGGGATCTGGAGGGTTTGTTGGCAGCAGGAAGATGATTGCAAACACCGGGAAGAAGAACTCTCACAAACCCCTTTATGCACATAGCAGGGTATCACACCACTCAATAGAAGAACTCAAGGTTTTCATTCATCAAAAACTTTCCTCATACAAGAGGCTAGGGTCCCTTAAATAGACCCTTAACCTTGGGCTCCAAGTAAGGGTACATAAGTCTTTACATAAGAATCCTTTTCCCTCTCAAATCCTAGCTAGAAAATAAGGAAATATTAAGTAGAAAAAATCCCTAAAAATTCTCTTTACTTGGTCAACACTCCAAGGATGCCTAGGGGGGCGTGTTGGGCTTCTAGGAGCAGCAAGGGGCCGGCCCAAAGGGGCCCGGGTGCATGGGTTTGGGCCTCTGGAAGCTGGGGTGGCCTGGTAGCCAGGTAGCAGGAATATTCCCTGGTATCTTGCTTCTTAGGGGCTTGGGCTTGGCACCTGGGCTTGATTTCTTTGGACTAGTATGTAGATGGACCTCTAAAATCATGGATGCCTTGGTATATGAATATATTTTGGCATCTGGAAGGGAATCTGGGCATCTGGAGGGCATCTGCAAGAAATCAGGGTTTTCTGAATTGTCCTCCTGGGGTCTTCAAATCTTCAAGCTGGGTTGGACTTGGGCTATACTTCCATATCTTCAATCTAGTTGGACTTGGTCTTCACTTGTATGATATAGTCTTGAGTCTTCAGTATGCTTGGACAGGACTCAAAAATAAAAAATAAAATTAGCTCAACATGAGCTGACTAGCATTGGACTGAATTAGCTCAACATGAGCTGACTAGTACAGAACTGAAATAACAACTAAAAATACTCAAATAAAAACTAAAATAGACTCAGATGAGCTAAGCTCTTATTATAGATGGACTCATAAATTATTGATTAATTTACAGAGGGTTGAAAAAGCCTCTGTCTTATTCTGGTGCCTCAGGTGTCCCCACCACTAGGGATACCTTAACTAAATGGAGTGTCTAAAAGAATGAATTGGACTTTATTAGACATGGTTCGATCCATGATAAAGTTTGCAAGTCTACCTATCTCCTTTAGGGGATATGCATTAGAGTTGGCTTGTTATATTCTAAATAGAGTTCCTAGCAAGTCTGTAAATAAAATCCATATAAATATAGAAAGGGTGTAAGACAGTACTCTCATACCTTAGGGTCTGGGGATGTCCAACTTATATCAAATGTTTAAAAATAGACAAGCTTGGGCTTAGGTCTAATAGGTGTACATTTATAGGTACCCGAAGAAAACTAAGGTTTATTTCTTTTATCAAACTGAAAAACACAAAATGTTTATTAGTAATAAGGCAATCTTTTTGGAAAGAGAGTTCCTCAAGGAAGGAACTAATGTTTCTAAGGTTGAACTTGAAGAAGCTTGATAGGTAAAAGAATTGACACAATTAACTAAATGAACTCAATCAGATATGGAGCCTATTATGGAAGCAACCTTATGGAGATTTAGTAGGGTACCATGTCAACCAGATAGATACTATGGTTTCTTGGTTTGAGATAGTAATCCTATTAAACTAGATGAAAACAATAAGGATTCGATCACCTACATGGATGTGATATAGAGTTTTGACTCTGAGAAATGGCTTGAAGCTATGAAATCCAAAATGGAGTCCATGAAAATCAATGATGTATGGACATTTGTTGACCCACCTGAAGGGATAAAACCCAGAGGGTGTAAGTGGATTTTCAAAAAAAAGGGACATAGACGGAAAGGTGGAGACCTATAAAAGTCATCTAGTTGCTAAGGGATATCATCAGCATTATGGTATTGACTATGATAAGACATTTTTATTTGTGGCAATGCGCATATCTATTCAAATCATGTTTGCGATAGCAGCACATCTTGATTATGAAATCTAGCAAGTGGATGTGAAAATAGCTTTCCTAAATGGAGAGCTAGAAGAAGAGGTATTTATGATACATTCTAAAGGGTTCACATCCATAGATGAAATAAAGGTGTGCAAACTTCGGAGATCCATTATAGATTGAAGCAAGTATCTCAAAGTTGAAACATGTATTTTGATTAGGTGATCAAAATGTATGGCTTCGTTAAGAATAGAGAAGAGCCTTACATATACAAATGGACTAATGGTTCAGTTATAGTATTTCTTGTTTTACATAAGGATGACATTCTCTTAATCGAGAATGATATTTCTGCATTGTAAGGAATAAAAGTATGGCTATCTTTTCAATTCTCTTGAAGGACTTAAGAGAAGCATCCTACATTCTTGAGATGAAGATCTATAGGGATAGATCTAAAAGGTTGTTAGGGTTAACCCAGTCCACGTACATTAAGAATATGCTGAAGTAGTTTAGCATGATGAATTTCAAGAAAGGCTATCTTTTGATAGGCCATGAAATTAATCTCTTAAAGAAAGATTGTTTGACAAGTCCTTAGAGAGAGTGGTATGAGTAAAATTCCATATGCCTTACTATAGTACTGAAATTTATCATGTATATGCTATGATATGTACAAGACCAGATGTGGCATAGTCATAGAAGTACTGAGTAGATACCAATCTGATCCAGGTGAGAATCATTGGAAGGTCATAAAAATCATCATTAAGTATTTGAGAAATACTAAGAACTAGTAGCTTATTTATGGAGATTCTGACTTAAAACTAGTCAGTTATACTAACTTGAGTTTTCAGTCATATAGAGATGATAGCAAGAGTGTATCGAATTATATTTTCACCATGAATAGAGAAGCTTTTATGTTGGAAAAGTCTCAAGTAGCATACTATAATCGATTCTATTTGTTGCCCAGTAAGCAACCCAAGAGGGGGGCTGAATTGGGTCTCTAAAAATTTAAATGCAAGTATGTGCACCAATCCAATAATTAAACTTAGTACTATGAATGCAAGTGTAATGTGATTTTAATAAGTAAGCAGCGGAATATAAAAGTAATTAGAGAAGAGCAAATGAAAGAGACAAGCAACCACAAACATAAAAAAAATATAGTGGTTCGGTGCTATCCAATGCACCTACATCCACTACCCAAGACCCACTTGAGAATTTACTATAATCTCAACCGATTACAGTCGATTAGTTTTTCGAGCTCACTAATCAAAACCCGACTTGTTTTCACAAGGCTCACAAGTCAAAACCTCACTTGATTTTTTGGGCTAACCAAGAACTTAAATGGTTTTAAGGCTAACCACCAACCTCCCTTGGTTTTGTGGGCCAACCAAGAACCTAAATGGTTTTCAAAGGCTCACCAATAACCTCCTTGGTTTTTCAATAGGCTAACCAAAAACCTTTACAACAAATATAAGTTTGAAGTAAAGAAATAATGAAGCTTTATAATAAAAGTGGATATCTTTTTGAAGCTTTGTTGTGGTGCTGCCTCCAACTTGATGAAGCCTCTTTTAATGCTTAAGAAGGTTGATCTTGAAAGCTCTTGAAGGCTCTTGAATGCTTGGAGACTTGCTTTTAGCTTGGAAGTGGTTGAACTCAATGAATAGGAGTGAATGCTCTCTTTTCTTTTCTCTTGGTTATTCTCTTTTCATTCTCTTGTGTTTAGATTTGATTTGAATCAATTAAATACCTTCCCAAGGCCTCAAACATAGTTTCTAGCCATTAGACATGAAAAACTAGCCATTGGAAGCTAAGAGGAGTGAGTTTTGCATTTGAAAAACTAGCCATTACTGTTCCCAGAACTCCAAGTATCGACACTTCAAGCTGTGAGTCGACACTTAGGATCGACACTTCCAGTCCATGAGTCGACACCTAGTTCAAATATCTTCAATGCAACTTTTTGGAATTCTCAAATATGTCGGCACTTCTTTAACTGAGTCGACACTTAGCATCCATGTGTCAACACTTCAGACAAGTCTTCAACTTTAGCAAATTCTGTAACCCAAAAATCTCAGACGATGAGCTGATCCATGTGTCGACACTTTGAGTCAACACCAAACATCCATGTGTTGACACTTCAGCCGTTCCACTGAAACTTCCTTTGCATACTAGCTTGAGTCGATACTTTCTTAGTCATGTGTTGACACTTTGAATTGACACTTCATTGAGATTTTCATAAAAACAACTGAACTTTTGCTGAAACAAAATTGTGTTAACTTCTTGTGTCCTTTCAAGCATTCTTCAACTACCAAAGTCCTCTTTGAGCAGATCTTTCATCCATATTTGGGACTTTTTAATTAATCAATCTTTTGTTAAGTTGATGAGCACCTTTTTCTATAAAAATACTTCAAAGAAATCATTAATACTCAACTTATACTTAAGCATTTTGTTTATCATCAAAATTAATAACGGAGTCAACAATCTCTCCCTTTTTGATGATTACAAAACCTTTAAGTATAAATTGCACAATAAAAGCTTTCAAAGAAAACTTTCAACGTGCATTGAGATTATTGCGAAAGGTATTGAAGAAATTAAAAGAGATGTATCAAAGTTAAGAGTATTGCCATAAGAACTCAAAATATATAAGAGATAACATCATGTATCATGATATTCTAAGAAAAATGCTTAAAAGAGACAATTTCAGTAATAAACAATACTGCCCCGAAGAGATGATTCGTAAAAAAAGTAGTGGACATCTTTTAAGCATCAGAAGATTAGAATTGGACAAGGAATTCAGTTCAAATCAGATTTTCAATACAAAAGAGGTATTGAAACATACAAATTTTCAATACTCCCCCTCACTCAATGCATAAAAAGTTTCAAAATTGTAGAACTTTAAATTTCAATTTTTTTTTTTAATCATACAAACTTATTTCTCATTTATACTTCTACTAAAGTTTATCCCCCTTTTTGTTATCATTAAAAAGAAAGGAAGAACTAAATGAGTTTGAATAAAGAAGTAAGCCATTCATTCAATCATAAAAGAAGACAATGAATTACTGAGAGTAACTAATGCATTTCATTCACTCAAAGTGATGCGGGACGGGAAGCGAGGGGATGGATCGCTGGCGAGCATAGAAGTCGCCAGGGGATTAGGGCTTGCACTCAAGAACAGGGAACCCGGGCATCACACCCACTCCAATCCAGAGAAAACTCAAAACTCAGATAAAAATAATTTTTTGTTTGTATTCATAAAAAAAAGATAATTCATACAAGAGGGGAGGGGTGGTATTTATAGATTCACCCCAGGGTACATAACTTGTGGACTAAGAAATCCTGACTTGTGGGCCAAGAAACCCTGGTGGACCTGTCAACAGTGGGCCTGTCTTGGACTGGAGTTCTCTCTTGCAGGCTTGGCGGCATGAAAGGGTCCAGGTGTATGAAGGCCATCTCTGGTTGGGGAGGGCTGGTGAATCTCCTGGCTGCGAACTCTCCTCTTGCACATGACCTGAATGACTCGATCGGACCTGACTGAACTAAAATGACTAGACCTGACTAAGTGAACTCAATTGACTCAGTTGTCATACTTTATTACATGACTTAGGACTCAATTGATTTACTTTAGTACAGGACTCAAGTAACTCAGGACTAATGGACTACAGGACTCGACAAAACTGTAATAGACTTCGGGTCCACTTCGGGTCCCCATCACAAAGTCATAAGGTGAAATATAATAGTTCATTCACTTAAAACAAGTTTGATACATAAAGGGAACATCAAAATATACAAAAAGTACAGAAATATAAACTATATAAAAACTATCCTAAGCATCATCCTCATCATCTGAGGATTCAATCTCGATCGGTCCAGTATCAGTGAAAGCATGAGATCGGGGCCACATCGATCTAAGATCACGAAGACGAGTCCTGGTCGGTCTGGAAGGAGTATGATGACCATGACCTCTGTGTCGAACATAAGTCCTCCCTCTAGCTGGAGCAAAAGAGGTAGAAGTTATATTATCAGCAGGAACATAACTAATCAGAGTGACAGACTCAACAGTTGTTGAATGTGGTGTATGGTCAAATAAAGGACCGGAATCAAGATGGTGGAAACCAGGTGCGTAGAAACCTAGCCCCCGAATAAGAGAAGATGTATGCAAGGATGGTGTATCAACTATAGGTGTATCAAAAATTGATATATCAGCTGAAGAAATGATAGGTGTATCAATGATAGGTGTATCAGCTGAAGAAATGATAGGTGTATCAATAATAGGGGAATCAATAATAGGTGAAAGTATAGGATTGGCAGAATGATCAACAGATCTAGAAGGTGGTGTAGATATGATAGGAGTCTGAAAGGATGAACTCGAAGGATCATGAATGGGGATCCTAGGTAAGTCAGCTGCTATCTCCGGCACTGGCTCTGTCATCACATCTGGAGAGTCAAATCTATCAGAGTCAGTCTCGTCATCATCATCATCTCTGTTTGGTCCCGGAGCAGGTGGAATTGGAGCTGAATCTGGAACACTCCCAGAAGAGGGTCTAGATAGTGCAAACAGTATAGCAGTGATGCCATCACTCAATCCTCGATGGCTCTCTCTCGTCTTTATAATGAAGCTGTCAAGTTGCTATCAAATAATCATAATATCCATCTCAATGCAACCAACTCTATCCATAAGACTCTCTGAAGCTCTTGAAACATCTGACTGTGTTGGCTGAGGGTGGGTAGCTAGCTCAGACTGAGGAATAGGCTCTGGCTGAATCTCAGGTAGATATGCCTCTAAAGATCCTGCCTCGCCCGAATATATGCGCTTTTCCTCTGCAGTGTCCTCATCTCTATCATCAGCCTGTCCTGATACTCGACGACTCCATTGGCCTCTGACCAACTAATATCCCATCCAGTGAAGTGATCTGATGTCGTAGACATCAGTGTATAAAAGCATCCGATAGGGCTCATCATCAATTGTCACTCCATATGCTCTAAAGAGCAAGGTCAAGCCCATCCCATAGGGCAGACATAGTCTTTAAATGATCGATGCCTCCATCATCTGATGTATCATAAGCAGCCTCCATCATCTGATGTATCATAAGTACCGAAAGGCAAACTGGTGCATGCTGAACTAAAGATACCATCATAAGCAGCTCTCTCTCTGTGATGTAGTCAAAACATCCAGTCTTCGATAGAAGAATCCGGGCAACAATATGATGCAATAATCTCATCTCAGTAGAAAGTCAGAATGCTGCAACAATGGCTCCCTCAGGTAGAACATCTGAGTCAAAAATACATTGGAGTCCACTGAACCTATCTACTAAGCTGTCAACAATAGATCCTATCAGGGGTATATCCCATACTTTGCTCAGAACCTCTGTAGTCACCGGAATATCTCTACCACGAACCTGCGCTATCCATCCATCACTGCCATGGGCTAAATATCCGTAAAACTCTCGTATCAGGCTCGGGTAGAATCTCTCAGTCAATGAGCAGAATGAAGTCAAACCAGCATCTTTAAGCCACTGACCAACTCGAAAGTGCTGTTGGTTGATGAATCCAAAGTCTACACGGCATCCTCCGATAATTGTCTTCGAACCCATGTGATTGGAAGCTGGAAAAAGTGGCCGAGCAGGTGGATCAGGTGCTCTAGCTTCATGTCTGGCTTTTGTCCTTCTCTCTTCTTCTTGGTTGGATGGCTGAGGGTGACGAACAACTTGTTTTATAGGTCCCATTCCACAGATTCAAGGTTTGAACAAAAGAGGAGAGGGAATTAGGGTTTTAATCGGTCCAAAACATAAATGGGAGAGGGAATATGGCAAAGAAACGAACCAAAAACCATCCATAATAGGAATTTGAGAGGGTCTGAGTCAAGATTTGGAGGGAAGAAGTGGATAGAACAGTGCTAGGGCAAGTGTCGGCTCGAATTAGGAAGAAAAGGGGAAGAAAGCACTTTATTTTCACCTTTATTCTTGGTCTGTAGCCGTTCATATGTCGACTCATGACACAGGGCCATGTGTCGACTCATGACACAGGGCCATGTGTCGACACATCAAGGTATCGACACAATGACTTAAAACCAAAAAAAAGAAAATGAAGTGCAGAGCAAAATCACTAGGATTACAATGACATTCAAGATGATTAAATGTAATTGATGTCAAATTTGATCTTTTATGGACCAAGGAGTAGAACCTTTCAAGCAAAAGGATGAATGACCCCAAGTTCTCTTCTAATCATACTGAACCGATCTTCTTGGAGAGGCTTAGTCAAAATATCAGCTAATTATAATTCAGTACAAACAAATTCAAGTATAACATTATTATTTTCAACATGATCTCTAATAAAATGATACCTAATTTCAAAATGTTTACTTATAGAATGCT
Source organism: Areca catechu (assembly GCA_021397845.1). Taxonomy (NCBI): domain Eukaryota; kingdom Viridiplantae; phylum Streptophyta; class Magnoliopsida; order Arecales; family Arecaceae; genus Areca; species Areca catechu. The sequence goes on from CM038048.1 coordinate 25,024,102, forward strand.
GAAAATGATTCTTAGTTAAGCAAATAGCACTAATATTATAACATTTTATGGGTGTGTGTTGCCCAGGTGGCTTTTTCCAAGAGGGGGGTGAATTGGGAATTATAAAATTTCTTGCAAAAATGTGCACAAGTAATTCCTTTTAGTGGTGGAGTGTTGTGTTAATCAGAATTAGATGCGGAAGCTAAAAAGTAAGTAAAGCACAACATAAACAAGGAAAGTTTATAGTGGTTCGGAGCAACCTAGCTCCTACGTCCACTACCCAAGTTCACCACTCGGGATTTCCACTATATTCCCCAAACCAGAATACAGTCAGATTATTTTACAGGCTCACAATCCCAACCTCTACACTTTGGTTTTTAAACCGGGCTCACCAAAGAAACCCACACTAGGTTTTCACAGGCTCACCTAGAACCTCTACACTTTGGTTTTAAGTAGGCTCACCAAAGAAACCTCTACACTTTCATTTTAAGTAGGCTCACCAAAGAAACCTATTTGGTTTTTACAACCGGGCTCACCTATAACCCAAGTATTCTAAGAGTAGAATAAAAAAGCAACAGAAATGATAAACTAGGTTGTCTGGTGGTTGCCGATGCAGCTCGAGTGAAGCTCAATTGAATGCTCGTTAATGCACTTCAATGGCTTCCTTGCTTTCCTCAAAAGATGCTTCAAGCTTCTGATAAGAGTTGGTGAAGGCTTGAAGACTGACTTCAAAGCTCAAGTGCTCTCTCTTCTTACTTCAATAAATATTCAATAAATATTCAACAACTCATTAGTCTCTCTAAGGATGTTCTCATACCTCATTTATAGAGACTTCAACTGCCTTCCCTTGAATTTGAACATTGTAGACCGTTGGAAAGTGACAGGTTACCGTTGGAGCACTTGGAATTCAAACTCAGAAATCTCGAACTAGCCGTTGGAAGTGTCCCCGTCATTCAAGTTGGCTCGGACATTCTTCGAGTCGGCTAGGATCAGGTTCGGGTTGGCTGGGTTGAAAACCAGTCGGCTAGGTTCCACAGTTGAGAAAAAGGCTCACTCTGGACGAGTCGGCTAGGCTAAAATTCAGTCAGCTCGGATCCCTGAGATTCTCAGAACATTCTCAACCAAGTTCTGGATGAGTCAGCTAGGACTTGGTGCCAGTCAGCTGGGTTGGCGTGCCAGAGATCTTCTTTCTTGTGCCAATATCAGAGTTGGTTGGTTCCTCCATCCAGTCGGCTCGAGATTGGTTCTACACTCAGACCAATTCCAATTTTCCAGAACTCGCATGTCAAGCTTTGAAGGCTTCCTTAAGATCTTCTTACACCAAAATCAAGAATAATTGAAGCTTAAAACCTAGTAGAAGCAACCCTTTATATTTGATTTCAATGGAGAATTTTTTGTTGGGTTCTTCTTTACAAGATTCTACTTACTTACAACTCAACACAAAGAAATAAAGGATGTCGAAATTAAAAAATATGTCAAAGCAGTCATCCTACAAAAACATGTCAATCATTTGAAGAGTTGTTAGATAACCAAATATATGCTCCAATATTTTGTTATCATCAAAATCACTTCGGGGTTCAATAGTGTGCAAGTTAATTTGATTCTAAAATCTTCAAGTTGTTACTTAATCCACAAGATTTGAGCACAACAACTTCCTACTACAATATACTCAATCTCAGCTATGGATAGTGCAACTGAAGTTTGTTTCTTGCTAAACCAGGAGATTAAGTTAACTCCAAGAAATTGGCAAGTTCCACTAGTACTTTTTCCATATAGTTTACATCCAGCAAAATCAGCATTAGAATATCCAATTAAATTAGCAGATAAGTCTCTAGAGTACCACAAGCCAATATCAATTATACTAGATAAGTATATAATAATGCGCTTAACAGCCAACAAATAAGATTCCTTAGGTTTAGACTGATATCTAGCATACATGCATACACTGAACATTATATATGGTCTACTGGCAATCAAATACAATAAAGAGCCAATCATACCTCTGTATAATTTTTGATTAACAGATTTTCCATGCTCATCTTTATCAAGTTTACAAGAGGGGCTCATAGATGTACCTATTAACTTAGTAGTCTCCATTCCAAACTTCTTTATGATTTTTCTTGTATACTTAGATTGGTTGATGAATAATACATCTTTGGTTTACTTGATTTAGAGTCCGAGAAAGAAATTGAGTTCTCCCATCATGCTCATTTTGAACTCACCCTGCATTAGCTTAGCAAACTCTTGACAAAGAATCTCATTAGTAGAACCAAAAATAATATCATAAACATAGATTTGCACTACTAATAAATCATCATTTTTCTTCTTTAGAAATAAGGTTTTATCAACATAGCCTTTAGAAAATTCATTTTCAATCAAAAGTTTGCTGAGTCTTTCATACCATGCTCGGGGTGCTTGCTTTAAACCATAAAGTATCTTATGCAATTTGAAAACATAATCAGGATGTGTATGATTTTCAAATCCAGGTGGTTGTTAAACAAAAACTTCTTCTGCTATATAGCCATTTAGAAAAGTACTTTTAACATCCATTTGAAATAGTTTGAAATTCATAAAATAGGTAAATACTAACAGTAGTCTAATTACCTCAAGTCTAGCAACAAGAGCAAAAGTTTCATCAAAATCAATTCCTTCCTCTTGATTGTAGCCTTTGGCAACTAGCCTAGCTTTATTTCTAATAACAATTCTATTTTCATCTAACTTATTTCTAAACACCCATTTAGTACCAATAATAGAAACATTAGATAGTCTTTCTATTAATGTCCAAACATTATTTCTATCAAACTAAATTAGTTCATCTTGCATAGTATTTATCCAGTTAGGATCTTTTTCAGCATCTTCAAAACATTTAGGCTCTACTTGGAAAACAAAAGCAATATAATCACATTCATTTCTAATTGAGGATCGAGTTCTTACTCCTTTTGATGGATCACCTAGGATTAATTCCTTAGGATGTCCATGAGCATACCTCCACTCCTTAAGTAGATCTTGGTGCTTTGGTGTGGATTGTACGACTTCACCTTTTTCATCTTTGTCTTGATTTTCTTCATTTTGTTGAAAGGGTTGATCATCCAATGTCAACTTTTGCAACTTATCAGCACCTGCACATGCATTGGAAGTATCCTCTTTTCTAGAGGATTTGTTAGTAGACTCTTCAAAAATTACATGTATAGACTCCTTTATAACTAGGGTTCTTTTATTAAAAACTCTGTATGCCCTGCTAGATGTAGAGTATCCTAGAAAGATACCTTCATCAGACTTGGCATCAAATTTTCCAAGATTGTCTTTACCATTATTTAAAATAAAACATTGACAACCAAAAACTTGAAAATACTTCAAAGTTTGTTTTCTTTGATTCCAAAATTCATAAAGAGTTTTCTTTAAGATAGGCTGGATTAAAACTTGATTTAAAATGTAACATGTAGTATTAATTGCTTCAGCCCAAAAATATCTTGGCAAATTATTTTTGCAAAGCATAGTGTATGCCATTTCTTCTAAAATATGATTTTTCCTTTCTACTACCCCATTCTGCTGAGATGTCCTAGGTACAAAAAAATTATGTTCCATATCTTTCTTATTACAAAAACTTTCGAAATCTTGATTTTCAAATTCAGAACCATGATTACTTCGTATGTAAATAATAGAAGTACCTTTTTTATTTAAAACTTTTCAATAAAACTTTACAAATGCAGAAAATGATTCATCTTTATGAGCAAGAAAGAAAATTTAAGTAAATCTTGAAAAATCATCACTATAACCGATCCATATCTCTTACCTTCTAGACTAGATGTTCTAGTTGGTCCAAAGAGATCCATATGGAGTAGTTCTAGTGGTCTACTAGTGGTAACAAAACCTTTAGGTTTGAAAGAAGTTTTGACTTATTTTCTAAATTGGCAAGCTTGACAAACTTTATCTTTTTCAAAAACTAGTTTTGGTAAATCTCTTACTAAATTTTTTTTACAAAGTTTTGAAAGTACATACTAGCATGTCCTTGTCTTCTATGCCAAAGCCAACTAATGTCATCTTTAGTAGAATTCATTGCAACTAGGCATTCTCCATTAGATAAGGATAGATAATCTAAATCTACCAAATAAATATTACCATACCTTTTTTCAATGAATTATACTCCATTTTTATTGGGACTAGTAATCTTGCAATAAGATAATTTAAAAACAACTTGAAAACTTTTGTCGCAAAACTGACTAATACTTAAAAGATTATGCTTCAAACCTTCAACTAGAAGTACATTATTAATACATGTAGAAGGGGAGATGTGAACCTTACCAATGCCAATGATTTTTCTTTTATCATTATCTCCGAAGGTCACACTCACTCCATTCATTGCTTCAAGAGAGGTGAATTGCTTGACATCTCCTATCATGTGCCTTGAGCAACTGTTATCAAGATACCATAATCTTTTGTTCTCCTTGGTTGCAAGACACCTGTAAAACAAATCAAGTTTTGTTTTTAGGTATCCAAGCCAACTTGGGTCCTTTAGGGTTAGTACTTAAATTGGTTCCTTTTAGAACCCAGACTTTCCTAGAGTTATTGATTTTTCTCATATTACATTGAAAAGCTTTATGTCCTTATTTTTTGTATGAAAAGCATGTGACACTAGATGATGCAGGTACAAAAAAGTTTTTTAAATACTTTTGTTATCTTTGGGGTCTGTATCCTATTCCTGCTTTGTTAAAAATAGCTCTTTGGTTGTTTAAAAGAAGATTTAGTTTTTCTGAGCTAAAATTAAACTTTTCAATAAAATGTTTTATTTTATCAAGCTCATTTTTGTAATTTTTGTTTTCTAATTCCAAATCCTTATTTTTCTTCAAAAGATCACCATTTGTAATGATAGTCTTAGATCTTTTCAAAACATCATTTTCCATGATTAAGGCCTTATTTTTCTTTTCCAAAATATCAAGTTTAGTTTTTAATTCACTAACTTCATTCAAAACAGAATTGTTTTCATAAGAAAAACTATTTGCATGCTTTTTCAACTTTCTATTTTCAGTTAAAATCAGTTTGTAATCATGCATTAATTCATCAAAAGCATTTCTTAATTCATCAAAAGTAAAATCTATTTCTGTATCCGAAGTTACCTCTTCCTGCTCTTGATGTGCTATGAGACATAAGTTTGTGTTGGGAATTGTATCCCAAAGCCAATCATCTAGGTTGTAGATGGTTGAGCTAATTGTTATGTAATTTTTATAATGAATAAAAGTTATTCTGGCTTCTCATCACTTTACATCTTCCTATAATGAATTCTTTAGTGATGATATCCTTAGGACTACTATTACATCGATATAGAGAGGATATATCGAGTGGTCCTTAAACAGGGTTCTCAGCCAAATGATATGTTGTACCTGGATAGCAACATATCAAGCATAGGCTGTTGTAGTTCGCATTGTTTGGTTGTCCTCTTGACCAAAGGAGTGTGGTGACACTGATGTGATCTGCAAGTGGGATATTTGATATCTCATTGACGTGACTCCGCGTAGCACCTTATCTGCCTAAGGATCGCTCGCGAATGGATATGGGCATAAGTCTCCCTCTGACCTGAGGTCACTATGGTAGCTTGCAAGCAACTCCCTGTGCTTTGGTGCCGGACTACCCGGATTTTTAATCCGGTGACGAAAGGTTTCTGGGTACAGGCAAGTACTTGTGGAGCAGTAGTGGACCAAGATGGAATTGACCTGTCCAAATGATTTGGATTGAATGTCTCGCAGTGTCTCAATTTAGCAAATCCTCGGCCGGGGTGGTCCCAGTGAAGAGTCACTGGACATGCGAGATTGAGACACGTAGTGGATTGACATAGCTGGGGTTGGCAGTTCAACCCTAGGTCATCCTGAGCATTGGAGGTCAAAGGGATGAATTATGCGGTAACCATATGCCACAGGTTCGATGGATTGCTCTCGCATCTTCGGCCTATCCGGACGCCGAGACCCATTGCTAGGTGGTATCTTGTGCAGGTACTGGAAGTGTTCCAGTACTACCGTTTAGGTTCGAACCTATGAGGTCACACGCCATAGAGGATTCCTATCTGATCAGGAACCGATTCGATTGGGAATCGTTTCGGTATTTTGTCACGATTTTTGGTTGCATTTTCTTCTGATTGACCCGGTCTTGGGTTGATCAGGTCTTCTCTGGATCAACCAGGAATATGTTCCTGGCTGACTAGGATTGAACCCATGTTCATCAAATGGTTTGATGAATGCTTCTAAGTCCAGTTGATTTTTGTTTTAGTCGGTTGCAAATCGATTTCAACTCAAATCAGTGAGGTTGGACTGTAGAAAGATAGGGGTCGTTCTTAGCTTCGTTTTGAGTCCAGTTTCGCTCGATTTGGACTTTGTTTGACTGGGTTTTGGCCTGAACCAAATAGACCCTGCTTTGCCCTTGGACCGAAGGGCTTTTTGGTCATTTGCCGGTTCACCTTTTGAACCGTCGTCTTCTCGCCTGAGACGTTTGAGTTTCTGAAACCGAAACAGGGCGTCTGCTGTTTTGATTTATTCCGATTAAATCCCACCACCCCTTCACACCAAACTGAAGACCCTTGCTCTCCCCTTCGGTTGGCATCCAGAGTTAATTTTTATACCCCCTTCTTGCTCTCTTTCGGGAGGTTTTTTGAGAGCTTCCTCCATCTTTTCAAAATCCGTGAAACCTTGGGATCCGACGGCTAGCGACGCCGAAGCTCCGATCAGAAGTTCCCACGGCGTGTATCCCCTCTAGAGGGATTTCGCCTGAGATCCTGGGAGCAGGTCATCGCTCCAGTGCAAGGTAATCAAAGTTTGATCTTCAAATCCCCCTGCTGCAACTGTGGCCATGGACGATTTTTGGAGCCCCGATTCGAAGTGGAAAACGCCGGAGACCTGGAGATCCGATTTCATCACCTTGTAGCCGGTCAAGCAAGGATTCCAGCGGACCTAGGAGCTCGGGGTTTGGAGACCTGTGCGCGCCGCAGTCGGCGTCTGAACCTTGCTCCACGGTAAGCAATCTCTAGACCGAGGTTGAAGAAGGGTGGAATAGCGGGAATAGCTATTCCACCCTATTCCTCATAGCTATTCTACCCTATTCCTCCCTTATTCCAGCCTGGAATAAGTTCAATTTAATTTTTATTTGCATTTATACATGTCCAAAAATTATGAAAAAAATATATGCCATGCATCTTTATGTTCTCTATGCAAATATAATTTTTGATCCTGGTTTTGGGACAGGTTTTTCCTCGATTAATTGAAATTATTTTATAACATCTACCTGTTCCTATCTTCTGCTTAGTGTAGGCACACAAAAAAAAAAAAAAAAAAAAACTTCCTTCAAATGGTATCAGAGCCCAGGTTCAATTTAAAATTATATTTGCATGTTTTTAGTTAATTAAAATTGTTTAATTAACTAATTTGGTAATTAGTTGAATTATTTAATTGTTAATTAAAATTGTTTTAATTAAGAATTAATGATGGCATGTATTTTTTTTATTTTTTGATATGTTAAATGTAAATAAGAGTTAATTGTAAAAGGAGTTTTACAAGATTTAATTAAAATTGTTTTAGCTAAATAATTGGCTTGATTTCTTATAATTATGAATTATTTGAAATATTTAAATGATAAATGCAAATTAGGGTTTATAAAACCTTAAGTCATTTGATAAGCCAAATGGGTTAATGGTTGGGCTAGGATTAGATCCTATTTGGGCTAGACCTAGGTTTAGTTGAATGAACTCTAAAAATAATTTTAATCAAAAGTTGATTAAGGATTATCTTTTCCTAGTTTCTAATTAGTTAGAAGCTTGAGTCCATTCATCTAAATGGATCTAATCTGGCTCAGTGGCTAACCTAACTCAATTTTTCTAATCTAATTGATGACGGTAAACCAATTTGGTGTCTAAGGTAAGCAGCCTTATGGTCCTTGGCTTTGAGGGTACCCTTTCCTGGCCAGTTCTTGTAATTGGTGTCTAAGGAAAGTGGTTAATGCCGTAACTCATGCCTCGACCGCACTTACCTGGCCAAATTGGCTAACCTGATTTGATTTAGGAAGGATTATTGAGTTAGATCAATCCATGCCATTTAAGGTTATCAGTCTGACTAATTTAGGTGCCCATGAACCTAACCATAAACCCTTCTAAGATTTAGTGGGAGTTTATGGATCAAGGTTCATGAATTTTTTTTATTATATGTCACAAATTTTAAAATCCTCTAAATTATTAGGTCCTTAAAAGGGCCTAGTTAAGGAGTTAACAAAGTCTTTGCCTCCCATTAAGTGGGTTTGTAATATGTCCATTAGTTGGGTATGCATCGGCAGTTCCATAGAACGGGTGTATATCACGCTATTGGGATTACTCTCCCTAATATGAAGGTTGAGTGTGACCTTCTCAACAGTGATCAGGTGAGCCGTACCCTAGACGGGCTTGGTCATTTGTTGGTTGGAAACACTCAATTCGGCATGTTAATGGTTGGACCTAACCGAGAGCCTGTAATAGGAGGCCCCTAGGTCGATTACAGTGCATCTTGGGGCAAAATAGATTTCTAGAAATTGCTAAGGGTAGCAATTGGTTAAAAGAACCTACCTTTAGACACGTATGGGTGAGCCGTACCCTAGACGGGCTTGTACGTGGTTTATTGGATTCTAGTACCCACTTTGAGTTTTGACTTCACGGAATTGGAGGTAGAGGCTCCTATTCTGAAAAGTTAGTGGGAGAACCTTTTTGACTAAAGTCCAAGTCTTTAGGGTTTTGAAAATTACATAAACTAATTTTGGTCATATTTTTCTTTCAGATGTCCACCAGTCTGTCGCTCCGTCCATTACTGGACAATGAAAAATTGACTGGACCCAACTTCGATAGCTGGTATCGAAGATTGAGGATAGTCCTTGAGCATGAACGGATCTTGTACGTTCTGATGGATCAGGCACCTGTAGTTCCCGCTGCCAATACTCGGGGACCGGTTAGAGACACTTACCAGAAGTGGATCTCTGATCGGACCACTGTCCGATGTATTATGCTGGCTGCGATGAACGATGAGTTCAGTCGCAGGTTTGAGGAGGCCCAGCCTGAGGATATCCTTCAAAGGTTGAAGGAGTCTTTTGGGACTCCTGATGACACTGAGAGATACCGTATCTCCAGCGCCATCTATAACACGCGTATGCGTGAAGGTGCTTCTGTGACTGATCATGTTATGAACATGATCGAGTTGTTCGAGCGCCTGGGCAAGCTCGGCTGTCCCCTTCACGAACAGCTGGGAAAAGATGCGATCCTGAACTCCCTGCCACCCTCCTACGTGTCCTTTCTCGATCATTGGAGATTGAATAGGCCAGTAGTAAACTATCATGAGATGTTAGGTTTACTGCAAGCCTATGAAAAGGACCACCAGCTCAACAAAGGGCTGGTGAATTATGTAGGAGGTTCGTCGGCAGGTGCTCCTCGACCCTTTAAGAAAAAGAAGAAAAAGAAGAGCAAGAAGCTACAGTCTGCTCCTGGTCCAAGTCAGACCAAGAAGAAGTTAGACCAGAGCAAGGCAGAGTGCTTCTTTTGCAAGAAGCAGGGTCATTGGAAGAGGAATTGTCCTCTTTACATCGCTTCACTTGACCCGAACAGGCCGAAGAAGAAGAAGCAGCAAGCTGTTGCTGCACCAGGTATATATATGATATATCCTAACTTTACTCTTTGTAATACTACTAGCTGGGTATTAGATACCGGAAGTCCTATTCATATCTGTAATTCTTTACAGGGACTTCGAGTTAGTAGAAGATTCGAAGATGGCGAGAAGTACCTGAACGTAGGGAATGGAAATGCTGTTCCAGTTCTGGCGTTGGGTGTTCTGGAGTTGTCTTATGAGTCTTGTAATGTCACTCTAAGTGACTGTCATTATAGTCCTTCTTTCATGCTTAATGTTATTTCTGTAGGCCTTCTGGCCAATGAAAATTTTGAATTTTCAATAAAGAAAAATGTTTGTTCTATCATTTTGAATGGTAAGACTATCATGAATGGAAGCTTAGTTAATGGCATATATTTACTATCACAGCCTGTTATTGTAATGAGTACAAGTTCTAGTAAACACCCTAGAATAGATGATGTCAATGAAGCCTATCTTTGGCACTGTAGGCTAGGTCACATCAATAAAAATAGGATTAACAAGTTAATAGGAGATGGCCTCCTAGATGTCAGTGATTGTGAATCACTGCCAACTTGTGAATCTTGTCTTATTGGAAAGATGACCAAATCACCTTTTAAAGGAAAAGGTGAGCGAGCCTCAGATATCCTAGGTCTTGTACATACTGATGTATGTGGACCTATGTCTATCTGTGCTAGAGGAGGTTTTAGATATTTCATTACTTTTACAGACGACCTTTCGAGGTTTGGTTATGTCTACCTCATGAGACATAAGTCTGATTCGTTTGAAATGTTCAAACGATATCGTAATGAAGTTGAAAAACAAACCGGAAAGGAAATCAAAATACTTCGATCAGATCGAGGTGGTGAATACCTTTCAGATGAGTTTTTGACATATCTTGAGGAGAATGAGATTCTCTCTCAATGGACTCCTCCTATGACACCTCAGTTAAATGGAGTGTCTGAAAGGAGAAATCGGACCTTGTTGGACATGGTCCGATCTATGATGGGGTTTGCTACTTTGCCTATGTTTTTCTGGGGATATGCATTGGAGACTGCATGTCAACTTCTTAATAATGTTCCTAGTAAATCCGTTGACAAAACTCCATATGAAATATGGACAGGACGTAAGCCAACCCTTTCACGTTTTCGTGTCTGGGGGTGTCCAGCTTATGTCATGCGTTTCGAAACAGATAAACTAGGGCCAAGGTCTGAAAAATGTTTTTTTGTTGGTTATCCAAAAGAATCCAAAGGATACTACTTTTACTTGCCTGATGAACAAAAGGTGTTCGTCAGACTTAGAGCTATCTTTTTAGAAAAGGAGTTCCTTATTGAAGGAACTGTAGCTTCTAAGATAGAACTTGATGAAGTTCTACAAGTAGAAGAACCTGGGCACACACAGGCTGGTATTGAACCTGATTTGGTCAGATCAAATCCTGAGCCTATTGTGCAATCATTAAGGAGATCCGATAGAGTATCGCGTCCACCGGATAGATATTTTGGATATCTAATCCAGGATGGTGATCCTGTTGAACTCGATGAGAACAACGAGGATCCGATCACCTATATGGATGCAATGCAAAGGTCTGATTTTGAGTTATGGCTTGGAGCCATGAAATCCGAAATGGAGTCCATGGAAATCAACCATGTATGGACATTGGTTGATGCACCTGAAGGGATAAAACCCATTGGGTGCAAATGGATCTTCAAAAGGAAAAGAGGCGCAGACGGGAAGGTAGAGACCTATAAAGCCCGTCTGGTTGCCAAGGGGTATCGTCAACGTTATGGTATTGACTATGACGAGACATTTTCTCCTGTGGCAATGCTGAAATCCATTCGGATTATGCTAGCTTTAGCTGCACATTTTGACTATGAGATCTGGCAAATGGATGTCCGAACAGCCTTCCTAAATGGAGAGCTGGAGGAGGAAGTGTATATGACACAACCTGAAGGGTTCACTTCCATAGACGAGTCAAAAGTGTGTAGACTTCAGAAGTCTATATATGGGCTAAAGCAAGCATCTCGAAGTTGGAACATGCGATTTGATAAGTGTATCAAATCGTATGGCTTCGTTAGGAACGGAGAAGAACCTTGCATATATAAATGGGCCAATGGTTCTGTAGTTGTATTTCTTGTATTGTATGTGGACGATATTCTCTTAATCGGGAATGACGTTCCTGCATTACAGGGAATAAAAGTTTGGCTTTCATCACAATTCTCCATGAAGGATATGGGAGAAGCCTCATTCATATTAGGTATGAAAATCTATAGAGATAGATCAAAGAGGCTTCTGGGATTGTCCCAGTCGACATACATTGACACCGTGTTAAAAAGGTTTAGCATGGAAAATTCCAAGAAAGGCTATCTCCCGATAGGCCATGGAATCACTCTTTCCAAAAAGGATTGTGCGACAACCCCTGAGGAAAGAGAGCGTATGAGTAGAATACCATATGCTTCGGCAGTGGGTTCTATTATGTATGCTATGTTGTGTACTAGACCCGATGTGGCATACTCACTAGGGGTAGTGAGTAGATACTGATCTAACCCAGGAGAAGCACATTGGAAGGTGGTAAAGACCATCCTTAAGTATTTGCGAAATACTAAAGATCAATGGCTACTCTATGGAGATTCTGACCTAAAACTAGAGGGGTATACTGACTCCAGTTTTATGTCAGATCATGATGACAGCAAGAGTGTGTCAGGATTTGTTTTTATCCTGAATGGTGGAGCTATCTACTGGAAAAGTTCCAAGCAGCATACTGTTGCAGACTCGGTTTGTGAAGCAGAGTATATTGCCGCATCTGATGCAGCTAAAGAGGCTGTCTGGTTGCGAAAGTTCATAGGCGAGCTGGGAGTGGCACCTTCCCTGGAGCATTCTATTCCTCTGCATTATGACAGCACAGGGGCGATTGCTCAAGCCAAAGAACCGAAGGCACATCAGCGCACCAAGCATATTCTGCGGCGCTTTCACCTTGTACGAGAGATCGTGGAACGAGGTGACATCGACCTTCAGAAGATCGATGGAAAGGAAAATCCGGTCGACCCCTTTACCAAAGCCATCGGAATTAAAGAATTCGACAGTTACAAATGGAAGATGGGTATTCGATACTGTTCTGATTGGCTTTAGTCTAAGTGGGAGTTTGTTGGGAATTGTATCCCAAAGCCAATCATCTAGGTTGTAGATGGTTGAGCTAATTGTTATGTAATTTTTATAATGAATAAAAGTTATTCTGGCTTCTCATCACTTTACATCTTCCTATAATGAATTCTTTAGTGATGATATCCTTAGGACTACTATTACATCGATATAGAGAGGATATATCGAGTGGTCCTTAAACAGGGTTCTCAGCCAAATGATATGTTGTACCTGGATAGCAACATATCAAGCATAGGCTGTTGTAGTTCGCATTGTTTGGTTGTCCTCTTGACCAAAGGAGTGTGGTGACACTGATGTGATCTGCAAGTGGGATATTTGATATCTCATTAGACGTGACTCCGCGTAGCACCTTATCTGCCTAAGGATCGCTCGCGAATGGATATGGGCATAAGTCTCCCTCTGACCTGAGGTCACTATGGTAGCTTGCAAGCAACTCCCTGTGCTTTGGTGCCGGACTACCCAGATTTTTAATCCGGTGACGAAAGGTTTCTGGGTACAGGCAAGTACTTGTGGAGCAGTAGTGGACCAAGATGGAATTGACCTGTCCAAATGATTTGGATTGAATGTCTCGCAGTGTCTCAATTTAGCAAATCCTCGGCCGGGGTGGTCCCAGTGAAGAGTCACTGGACATGCGAGATTGAGACACGTAGTGGATTGACATAGCTGGGGTTGGCAGTTCAACCCTAGGTCATCCTGAGCATTGGAGGTTAAAGGGATGAATTATGCGGTAACCATATGCCACAGGTTCGATGGATTGCTATCGCATCTTCGGCCTATCCGGACGCCGAGACCCATTGCTAGGTGGTATCTTGTGTAGGTACTGGAAGTGTTCCAGTACTACCGTTTAGGTTCGAACCTATGAGGTCACACGCCACAGAGGATTCCTATCTGATCAGGAACCGATTCGATTGGGAATCGTTTCGGTGTTTTGTCACGGTTTTTGGTTGCGTTTTCTTCTGATTGACCCGGTCTTGGGTTGATCAGGTCTTCTCTGGATCAACCAGGAATATGTTCCTGGCTGACTAGGATTGAACCCATGTTCATCAAATGGTTTGATGAATGTTTCTAAGTCCAGTTGATTTTTGTTTTAGTCGGTTGCAAATTGATTTCAACTCAAATTAGTGAGGTTGGACTGTAGAAAGATAGGGTTCGTTCTTAGCTTCGTTTTGAGTCCAGTTTCGTTCGATTTGGACTTCGTTTGACTGGGTTTTGGCCTGAACCAAATAGACCTTGCTTTGCCCTTAGACCGAAGGGCTTTTTGGTCATTTGCCGGTTCACCTTTTGAACCGTCGTCTTCTCTCCTGAGACGTTTGAGTTTCTGAAACCGAAACAGGGCGTCTGCTGTTTTGATTTATTCCGATTAAATCCCACCACCCCTTCACACCAAACTGAAGACCCTTGCTCTCCCCTTCGGTTGGCATCCAGAAATAATTTTTATACCCCCTTCTTGCTCTCTTTCGGGGGGTTTTTTGAGAGCTTCCTCCATCTTTCCAAAATCCGTGAAACATTGGGATCCGGCGGCTAGCGACGCCGGAGATCCGATCAGAAGTTCCCACGGCGTGTATCCCCTCTAGAGGGATTTCGCCTGAGATCCTGGGAGCAGGTCATCGCTCCAGTGCAAGGTAATCAAAGTTTGATCTTCAAATCCCCCTGCTGCAACCGTGGCCGTGGATGACTTTTGGAGCCCCGATTCGAAGTGGAAAACGCCGGAGACCTGGAGATCCGATTTCATCACCTTGTAGCCGGTCAAGCAAGGATTCCAGCGGACCTAGGAGCTCGGGGTTTGGAGACCTGTGCGCGCTGCAGTCGGTGTCTGAACCTTGCTCCACGGTAAGCAATCTCTAGACCGAGGTTGAAGAAGGGTGGAATAGCGGGAATAGCTATTCCACCCTATTCCTCATAGCTATTCCACCCTATTCCTCCCTTATTCCCGCTTGGAATAAGTTCAATTTAATTTTTATTTGCATTTATACATGTCCAAAAATTATGAAAAAAATATATGCCATGCATCTTTATGTTCTCTATGCAAATATAATTTTTGATCCTGGTTTTGGGACAGGTTTTTCCCCGATTAATTGAAATTGTTTTATAACATCTACCTGTTCCTATCTTCTGCTTAGTGTAGGCACACAAAAAAAAAAAAAAAAAAAAAAAAAAAAAAAAAAAAAAAAACTTCCTTCAGTTTGCAATTTCAGCTTGTTCTTTCTCTGAACCGAAGTCTTCACTATCACTCCAGGTCGCCATCATAGCTTGCTTCCTAAGCTTCTTTCTTGACTTCTTTAGGAGAGGGCAGTCAAATTTATAGTGACCAGGCTTCTTGCACTCGAAGCATATAGGTATTTTCTTCTCTTTCTTCTTCTCTTTCTCCTTTCCCTTTCCCTTCTCTTTAGTTGATTGAAACTTCTTCTTATTGGAAAACTTCCTTCGCTTCATGAACTTCCTGAATTTTCTAACAAGGAGTGCTTCTTCACTCTCTTCTCCTTCTTCTTCTTCAGATTCATCATTTGAGGATTCTTCTTGAATAGTAGATTTGAATGCAATCCCCTTTTTCTTCTTGTCCATATCCATAGACTTTTGTTTTAGGTTGAGCTCATAAGTCATGAGCGATCCCATCAATTGCTCCAATGGTAGCTTGTCAACATCCTTAGCTTCTTGGATGGTGGTCACCTTTAGATCCCATGATGTTGGAAGTGACCTAAGAATTTTATTGACAAGATCAACATTAGACATTACTTTTTCTAAGCTTTTCATTCCATTTATAATATTTGCGAATCTTGTATACATATTAGTGATAGACTCATTTGGTTCCATTCGGAACATTTCATATGTGTGCACTAGCATGTTCACTTTTGTGTTCTTCACTTGATCGGTACCCTCATGGGTAACTTCAAGTATGTCCCATATTTTTTTAGCAGATGTGCATGTAGAAATCCTATTAAACTCACTAGGATCTAATGAATAATAGAAAAGATTCATTGCTTTCACATTGATCTCGGATTGTTTAATGTCATTTTCATCCCAATCCTCTTCGAGCTTTGGGATGAAAATACGATTAACTACAATCGAAGGAATATGTGGACCTTTGTCAACAACCATCCATAAATTATAATCAATTGAATGCATATATATTCTCATTCTAGTTTTTCAATAAGTATAATTTGTTCCATTGAAATATGGAGGTCTATTTGAGACTTGTCCCTCAACTACACTAGTACTAATAGGGGCTGTCATAGATCTTTACTCAAGGCGGTTAGACCTATAAACTAAGAACATGGCTCTGATACCACTTGTTGCCCAGTAAGCAACCCAAGAGGGGGGGTGAATTGGGTTTCTAAAAATTAAACTGCAAGTGTGTGCAACAATCCAATAATTAAACTTAGTACTATGAATGCAAGTGTAATGTGCTTTTAATAAGTAAGCAGCAAAAATATAAAAGTAATTAGAGAAGAGCAAATGAAAGAGATAAGCAACCATAAACACAAAGAAAATATAGTGGTTCGGTGCTATCTAATGCACCTACATCCACTATCCAGGACCCACTTGGGAATTCATAATAATCTCAACCGATTACAGTCGATTAGTTTTCTGGACTCACTAATCAAAACCCGACTTGTTTTCACAAGGCTCACAAGTCAAAACCTTACTTGGTTTTACGGGCTAACCAAGAACCTAAATGGTTTTAAGGCTAACCACCAACCTTTCTTGGTTTTGCAGGCTAACCAAGAATCTAAATGGTTTTCAAAGGCTCACCAATAACCTCCTTGGTTTTCCAATAGGCTAACCAAAAATCTTTACAACAAATATAAGTTTGAAGTAAAGAAACAATGAAAGCTTTATAATAAAAGTGAATATCTCTTTGAAGCTTTGTTATGGTGCTGCCTCCAACTTGATGAAGCCTCTTTTAATGCTTAAGAATGTTGATCTTGAAAGCTCTTGAGTGCTTGGAGACTTGCTTTTGGCTTGGAAGTAGTTGAACTCAATGAATAGGAGTGAATGCTCTCTTTTCTTTTTTCTTTGTTATTCTCTTTTCATTCTCTTATGTTTATATTTGATTTGAATCAATTAAATACCTTTCCAAGGCCTCAAACTCAGTTTCTAGCCATTAGACATGAAAAACTAGCTATTGAGAGCCAAGAGGAATGAGTTCTGTGTTTAAAAAACTAGCCGTCACTGTTCCCAGAATTCTAAGTGTCGACACTTCAAGCTATGAGTCGATACTTAGGGTTGACACTTCCAGTCCATGAGTCAACACCTAGTTCAAATATCTTCAATGCATCTTTCTGGAAATCTCAGATGTGTCGGCACTTCTTCAAGGAGTCGACACTATGAGTCGATACTTAGTATCCATGTGTCGACACTTCAGACAAGTTTTCAACTTCAGCAAGTTTTGTAATCCAAAAATCTCAGGCGATGAGCTGATCCATGTTCGACACTTTGAGTCGACACCAAACATCCATGTGTTGACACTTCAGCCGTGCCACTGAAACTTCCTTTGCGTACCGGCTTGAGTCGACACTTTCTCAGTCATGTATCGACACTTGAGTCATGTGTCGACACTTTGAATCGACACTTTGCTAAGATTTTCATAAAAACAACTGAACTTTTGCTAAAACAAAATTGTGTTAACTTCTTGTGTCCTTTCAAGCATTCTTCAAATACCAAAGTTTTCTTTGAGCAGATCTTCCATCCATATTTAGGACTTTTCAATTAATCAATTTTTTATTAAGTTGATGAGCATCTTTTTCTATAAAAATACACTTCAAAGAAATTATTAATACTCAACTTATACTTAAGCATTTCGCTTATCATTAAAATTAATAACGGAGTCAACACTAATTACAATGAAGAGTATATTGTGGCATCCGATGCTGTAAAAAAGCTATTTGGCTATAGAAGCTCATCATCGAGCTTGGTGTAACACCCTCCATTGATGGCCTAGTTTTCTTATATTGTGATAGCATTGGAGCCATAGCTCAAGGAACCAAAGGTGTAAGTGAAGCAGTACAAGCAAACTATATTTTAAAACTATTTTAAAATAAAGGATAGTGGAAGACTTGGTAGATCGATCAAGTCAATCTACCAATCTGCCTGCAACAGGATCCAACATAATAAAAATGCATGCAATGGATACCATAAGCAATAAAAGGAAAAAATATGTAACAATTTCATGCTTTAGATTTGATCGCATTAGACTAAGGGAAAGGTACGTTACCTTTAAACTGTTGGATGGAGGTGATGAAGAGCTGCCGAGCCACACAAGTGTCTGGCCTCTACGGATAGTTCACACCAGGGCTCAATCCCAATCAACTCTCTTAGAGTGCTAGCTCCTCAGGATCCTGGAAGCCAATCTTCTCCTTCCTTGGACCTGCAAAACCTTCTTGAAATTGTCGGGAAGAACTTGTTGGAGGACAATGAGGAGAAGTGAAAGTGGAACCCTTCCCAACCAACTCTCTTTTTCCAAACCCTAGCTTGATTGCTAGGTAGACTCATACCCAAAATCCTAATCCTCTCAAACCCCACTCTAAGGAATCCCTTTCTTTCTCTCTTAGAAAAGCCCAGCTTATCCTTCTTTTAGTGGCCCTACAATAACACTTATTTATAGTGGCAGCGAAGAGGGAGAGAGATATGGAAGGTGGAGTGATTGGGAGAGAGTGTTGAGGGTTAAACCAAATTAGCTCTAGGTTTAAATGGGAGAAAATCTACATTCCCAAATAATGCATTCCATAAAAATCTTAGAGCCAATTTCAGCCCAGATTTGAATTTTGAATTCGAAATTTAGATTTAAGTCTTTTTAAAGGAAATAGAGCATGAAAAATCAAATCTAATTTGATCCTAAGCCAAATCATATTTGGCTTGACCTATCAGGTTGCAATCATATTGCAAATAAGTCCTCAAAAATTCACTAATCGAATTAGTGAAAAAAAAATCCTCGTTACAACCAAGTGTCAACACATGGAAGTGTCGACACTTGGATCATGGTCAATCATATTGACCTTAGTGATGCCAAACGATTCTCAATCATCGATCAGCCTTTAGATCAGGTAGAAACCCGTATGGTGTGTGACCCTATAGGTTCAAACACTAAGCCGATAGCATTGGAACACTTTCAGTACCAGTCAAAGTCATCATCTAGCAATGATACCCGATGCTAGATAGGTCAAAGATTGCAGAGCAACTCTCTAGAACCCCTAGCATATGGTTACCGCATAATTCATCCCTTTGATCTCATAATGCTTAGGATGACCTAGGATTTGACTGCCAACCCTAATTTAGTACATCCAGATCGTGTCTCAACCTTACAAGTTCCGTGACTCCTCACAAGAACTATCCTAGCCAAGGTTTTGCTAAATTGAGACATAGTGAGTCATTCACTCCAAACCATTTGGAGGAGTCAATCCCATCTTAATCTACCATCGCTCTACAAGTACTTGACTATACCCAGAAATCTTTCATCACTGGATTAGAAATCAGGTAATCTGGCACCAAAGTATAGTGAGTTGCTTGCAAGCCACCATGGTGATCTCAGGTCTAAGGGACACATATACCCATATCCCTTCATGAGCAACCCTTTGACAAAAAGGAGCTCTACGATTGGTCAC
The DNA here is from genome assembly GCA_021397845.1 of Areca catechu. Taxonomy (NCBI): domain Eukaryota; kingdom Viridiplantae; phylum Streptophyta; class Magnoliopsida; order Arecales; family Arecaceae; genus Areca; species Areca catechu. The sequence goes on from CM038048.1 coordinate 25,043,450, forward strand.
ATTTAGTAAGATGTCATACATTTTACCTGTATGTCATATCAGTGTCTTTACACTCGGTTAAGAGGACAACCAACTAATGTGACATACAATAACCTATACTTGATACATCATCATCCTATAACAATATATCCTTTGGTTATGAACTAGTTTGAGAACTACTCGACATATCCTCTCTATATTAAATATAATGTAGTTTTAAGGACTCCATTACATAATAGTTCTTTTCAAGAAAATGTACATATGATGAACAGCCAAAAGAATAACTTTTATTCATTTAAAAAAATTCTCATACAATTACAAAATATCAAATCATCTACAACCTAGATGATTGGCTTTGGAACACTATTCCCAACAAAAGGCTCATCAGTGGGCCAAGCATATTCTGCATTGCTTTCACCTTGTCTGAGAGATAGTGGATCGACATGACATTGACCTTCAAAAAAATGATAGAAATGAGAACTTGGCTGACCCATTCACTAAAATCCTTGGAATCAAAGAGTTCGATGATCACAAATAAAAAATGGGTATTCAATACTGTTTCGATTGGCTCAAGTTCAAGTAAGAGTTGTTAGGAAATGTATCATATAGCCAATCATCTAGGTTATAGATGGTGAGCTTTTTATCATTTGTTCATGAATTATAAATGAAATAAAAGTTATTTTTGGTAGTTCATCTCTTTTTATGTCTTCCTTTGGACTCTTTTAAGATGAAATTCTTAGAAGTACTTCAATTTAATAAAAAAAGATTTATTGAGTAGTTCTTAAACATGTTTGTGACCAAATGATATGTTGTCATCTAGGATGACAAATTTATCAAGTATAGATCATCATATGCCATAGGGTTGGTTGTCTTTATAACCAAGAAGTGTGAAGACACTGGTATGGCAAGCAGGTAAGTATATGTATACATTGCATTGAACGTGATGAACTCTATTGAGTACTTTGTTATCGAGAGTATCTCATAAAAGAATGTGGATATAAGTATCCCTCTGACCTAAGATCATCCCGGTGACTTGCAAGCAACTATTGTACTTAGGTACTGGACTACCTAGATTTCTAATCTAGTGATGGAAGGTTACTAGATGTAGTCAAGTACTTGTTAAGTCAGCAATAAGTCAAGATAGGATTGTCCATTCCAAGGTGTTGGAGAAAATGCTCAACTATGTTTCAATTAAGAAAGACCTTGGCTAGGACAATCCTTATAAGAAGTCACAGGATTTAGCAGGTTGAGACATATCAGGATGCATTATTCAGAGTTGGTAGTTAACTCTGAAATTATTCTAAGAATTAGGATTACAGGAATAAAATATACAGAAATATATGCCTGGGTTCTTAAATATTGCTTTGTGAATATTCGACCTATCCGGGCATCGGGTACCATTGCTAGATGGTCGCATCGATTAGTTTAGGAATTGGTTCTTAGGTTACCGGCTTAGTATTCAAATCAACGGGGTCACATATAATTTCTAATTGATCATGAAGGCTGACTAACGATTAAGAATCATTTAGTGATAAAATTATAAATATGATGAACAATTAACCCTAAATAAATATTATAAATTAATAATTAATTAATTATTAGTTAATTATAGGAGAATTAATTAATAATTAGATTGCTAATTGACTCAATTTAATTGAGTGAAGAGATTTAGGTCAAGTCTAATTAAATTTGATTCAATTAGAATTCACCTAATTAGGTTATTTGATGACCTAATCGCTAAGAGATTTTTAATTTTGATTCGATTCAAACTTGGACCTAATTATTTTCTTATTTAATAAGGATTTAATTAAGCCTAATAGGACCTAATTAGATTAGATTTTTTTATTAAATTAGTTTAAATTAAATTGGATTTAATTGGAACCAATTTTGAATTGGATTAGAAACCCATTCTTTAGTCAAACCCAACTAGGGTTCCTATAGGATTCTCCATGCCATATATCTCAATAATTTCATGAAGAATTCCACACCAATCATATTTTCATGCCCTCCTTCCTTTCTTATTTGATTTGGATTAGTTTAGGATGAGTTTTAAATTTAAATAAAAGGAGTTTGATTGGGAATCAAACTCTTTGCCTTATCCTATCTCTACTTAGTCTTAAATTCTCAAAACCACATCCTTTTATTGTCACCTATTTATTTGAACTTTACATGAAATGTGTAATGAAAAGTGGAACAAATACTAGTGATTTGAGAAATAAATTATCGTGGAATTTTTATGGGATTTTTGATGGGGCATGGAATTATAAATTAAGACTAGTCAAACTAGGTATATGCTACCTAATCCTATCCAAAGTCTACTTAATCATATCTTAATCTTCAAGCCAATTTCCTAGAATTATTTTCGGATTGTGTGACCATTATCTTGTAATTTGATGAGAAAGACCATAGGAAAAATAAGAGAGCTAGGCATGACACAAGAAGTTTATTTTGGGTGCTAAGGTTGAAGGAAGAAAAAAATAAGAGAAAAATAGTAGAAAAGGGTTTCTTATTTTTGGTTTTCTTTCTCCTTGATCTAAATTGTTCATCCTCCTCTTAGATTTCTTAGGAGGCTCAAGGAAGTCCAAGAAATAAATTATTTTCAGCCATCCATGGCCTTTATAGAGATCTAGCAGTCTCGGGAGGTTGATCGCATCGAAGCTTCATGTGGATACTTCATAGATATTAGACACCCTGTACAGCTGCAAAGTAATGTGGAGAGCCCTTACCACGTGCCATCAACAGCAGTGATCATCAACTCATGATTGGATATGAAATTAGATTTCATATTATTTATAGATTAGATATATAGCATGCATTGGATAGATCGATGCATGCTAATTTTATTTTTTATACTGCATATCATGTTACGATCTTGTTTAAAATTTATTAGAATTGTTATAAATACATATTTTTTATTTAAAATAATTTTAAAATAGATACACTTTTGCTATAAATTATAAAAAACCATGCATGAAATCTTAGGTGTTTTCCAACAATCTTGCCTCGATATTTGCTAGATTTCAAAGCTACAAAAGATGGAAGCTAAATCCTTAGCCTTCAGAAGGTACCAGGTCATGTTTTTTTTTTAGCTTTATAATCGCTTTTGATATGTCTGACAACCAACTATGAGTTAATATAGGCCTTTAGGTCTTGCACCTCTTATTTTTTAGTCACTCGGAGTCTCACGATCAAGGCTTCATATTCAACTTTGTTGTTCATCACGGGGGACTTAAAGTATAGGGCATGCTTGCCCATGACTCCTTCCTAGTTTATGATGACCAATCCAGTCCCCAATCCTTCAGAGTTGGAAGAGCCATCTACAAACACCTCCCAAGCACTTATGGGCTCCGAGATAGGTCCTCGTATCAATGTTGAGGACTCCACATTATCTGGTATGGCTGGTTCATCAAGGATGGTATATTTAATCAAAAAGTTGGCCAATATTTGAGCTTTGATCGATGATTGATATTGAAATTTGATATCAATTTAAAAAGTTTCATAGCCCACTTGGTAATGCACCTTGATGTATCAGTCCAGTGTAAGATGCTTTTCATAAGTTGGTCAATCAGGAGGGTGATGGTGTGGGCCTGGAAGTAGGGTCGAAGCCTCCAAGCAACAATGAGAAGGGCATAGACTAGCTTCTCTAGTTTGGAATACCGAGCCCCTCCGTGTCCCTCAAGATTTGGCTGATATAGTAAATTAGCTTTTGGATCTTGTTCTGCTCCTAAATCAGCACCATGCCCAAGGATAAAGTTGCTAGGTGTAGGAATAGTTCCTTATGAGGGTCTAGCTTGCCCAATTACAGGGGAACTGAGATAGTTTTTAAGATCTTCAAAAGCTTTTGGATATTCCTCAGTCCACTAGAAATTCTTGAGCTGCTTTAAGGTTCAAAAGAAGGAAAGGCATTACTCGACTAACTTGGAGATGAACTAATTAAGGACTGCGATTCTTCTTGTAAGATGCTGGACATCTTTGATCATCCTCAGGAGGCCCATTTCATAGATGTCTTTGATTTTCTTAGGGTTAGCTTTCAACCCCCCGATTAGAGACCATGAAACTAAGGAACTTCCCCAATGCCATTTCGAAGGTGCATTTAGTAGGGTTCAGCTTTATTTGATATTTTTATAGAGTGGCGAAGGCTTCTCAGAGGTCATCGATATGGATCCTAGTAACTTTACTCTTGACAAGCATATTGTCCACATACACCTCTATGTTTCTCCTAATCTGGTCTTTAAAGATTTTGTTTACAAGGTGCTGGTAAGTTGAATCTATATTTTTTAGACCAAATAGCATGACCCTATAATAGAAAAGATCTTGATTAGTGATAAAAGCAATTTTTTCCTTATCTCTAAGAGCCATCTAGATTTGGTTATAGCTAAAAAAAGCATCCATAAAACTGAGAAAATCATGACCTGACATGAATGGGTAATTCACCATTTCCTCTATGCCTTCTTCATCATGACCATATTAGAGTTTCACTCTGGATAAGAGGTTTCTTTGATGAAGCCTACGTCAAGCAATTTGTTGGCTTTATCGCCTTCTAGCATTCAGGTGCAAGGTTTTGCTTCTTTTATTTAAAGGATCGATGCTTTATGTCCACATTTAGATGCTACACCATTGCCAACAGATTGATGCCTAGCATATATGCTAGTGTCCAATTGAAAATGTTGGCATTTTCTTGCAAAAATGAAATCAATTGATTTTTGATTACCTGATCTAGATCGGAGCCAATCCAAATCATGTGCTCAGGGTTTCCATCTACCAGAGATATGGAGATGAGGTCCTTGGCTGGTTCTCCTCGATACTTGACCAAGTCATCACGGGTGTCCAGCCCTTTGACTGGGTAGGAATCTGTAGTTTTGGTTCCTTTGAGTGCAATATGATAGCAATGGGACACCAAGCCCTGATCTCTTCGAACCTCTTTGATCCCATGTCAAGAACTTTATCTTTAAATAATAAGTCAACACAACTACTCGAAAGGTGTTAAGGCTCAGTCTTCTGAAGATGGCATTGTAGGCTGAAGGTGCTTGGATGACAAAAAGATAAACTTGGATGATGGATCGACGAGGATAATGTCCCATCCTCATGGATAAGGTGATCACTCCCTCTACCTGGATCGCATCTCCAATAAAGCTGACCATGGGATACTCTACTCTCCTTAATCGGTTGAGAGATATTCTAATTTTACTAAATGTATTGTAATAATAGATATCAGAATTTCCATTATCTACAAGGATGCAGCATACATCATATTTTTCAATATTTAAAATTATAATCAGGAACTAGATCCCTTGATTATCTTTCTCAGTGAAAATTATTGGTTCTCTAGCCCATCTCTTGGTCGTCCATCCTTAATCACCAAAGTATCCGCAATGCCTTCCCAATGATGTTGCCCACTAGCCTGACGTGTAAAGAACTATTCCTAAGGGGCGATACATGCATTTTAAAGCTTTTTTAAAGGCATGCAGTAGTGAAAAACGATAAACCATTTTATCTATAAATGTTAATCTAATTAACACAATCTCATACCAGGATCATGATACATCTAGAATAATGTAAATATGAAATCATGCAAACATTATATGAAAAACAGAACCATTCCATAAATCACACAATGAAGCAGCAATGATAATTATGTCATACATAAAATAAAAACATACCTTAGTGACGTTCACCAAAGGTTGCAACAAAATCCTTGGCTCTCAGTTGCAATCCCAAGGGAGACTCTAACCTGTGGAAAAAAAACTCTTGCTCTGTAAGCAGCACACGCGTACCGCCCTTACGGGTGGTTCACACCATATAGCGTAGTTTCTTCTCCTTCTTTTAAGGTGCTAGCCCCTCTGGAAACAATGTCAGTAGCAAGGACTCCTTCAACTCCTTGAAGATATGCAGACTCCTTCAACTCCTTGAAGGACTGTTGCTGCAATGGTGCTGGAACGAAGATGCTTGAGAACCCTTTCCCAATGCTCTGTCCCAAACCTTTAATAGAAGGTATACACACATGAATCCCAAAACCCAAACTCACTCTATCTCGGAGATCAAATCTCGCAATCTCTAAAGGATCAAGCAAGGTCTCTATCTCAGAAATTTTCTAGGCAGAGTCTCAACTTTGATCCAGGTTTTTGGGTGTGGAATGTCAGAAAACCTCAACCATCCACCTTCTTCAGCCCTTGCTTTTATAATAGCATTCCCCAAAACCATTAAGGGGGTATAATGAGAGATTAAAGGTAGGTTTTAGTCTCTTGAGATTCCAGCAGGTTAGGAGACCTTTGGACTTTAGCAACAGCAGGTATTAACAACCCAGAAATGCCAACCATTAAACTTATATAACTGTTACAGTATTTAATAGAGGGTTCTCGGATTTTACCATAACCCATCAGTCGAGTCGACTTAACTGCTCAATTTGACTCAGATGACTTGAGTCGACTTATCCAAATGAGCCAGCTAAAGCTTTTGACAACTCTTTATCCAATGAGTCCAGAACGATTCCCAATCGTTCCCATGCCAACAAAGCAAGAAGAAACCCTCGGTGTGTGACTCGATAAGTTCAAACACTAAACCGGTAGCATGGGAACATTTCCAGTACCAGCCAAAGTTACCATCTAGCAATGACACCCGGAGTCCGGATAGGTTGAAGGTTGCAGAGCAACGTGAACATGTCCAATATGGAATAGTAGTGAACTTATTCCTTTAATCTCCTAATTCTCTAGATGGCTAAGGGTTAAACTGCCCAACTCTAATAAATCCATCTCAATATGTCTCAAACAAAGAATCCTTGTAACTCCTTACAAGGAATGCCCTGGCCAAGGTCTTTCTCAATTGAGGCATATTAAGCATTCAATCCAAACCATTTAGAGAGATCAATCCTATCTCAATCCTACTACCGCTACACAAGTACTTAACTGTACCCAGCAACCTTCCATCACCGCATTAGAAATCTGGGTAGTCCGGCACCTAAGCACAGTGAGTTGCTTGCAAGCTACCATAGTGATCTCAAGTTAGAGAAATAATTCATGTCCACATTCTAATGCAAGACTCCTCTTCGATAGAAAGAGAATCTTACATGAGAGTCACATTCAGTGAAGTGTCAAACATAACACCTGATGTCATACCAGCATTTCCATGCTACTTGCTTAAGAGGACAACCAACAGATATGATATCAACGACCTACTCTCGATACACCATCATCCTAAAACAGCATATCCTTTGGTCATGAACCAATTTTTGAACTACACGATGCATCCTCTCTACATCGCATACAAGGTAGCTCAAAGGACATCATCATACAAGAGTTCAATTAGGAAGATGACATATGATGAACAACCAGAATAAACTTTTTAATCAATTCAATAATTCATATACACATATATGAGTCGCATAACCATCTACAGCCTAGATGATTGGCTTTGAAACATAATTCCCAACAACTCCCACCTGCCACTTGGACTAAAGCCAATCAGAATAGAATCTGATTCCCATCTTCCATTTACAGTCATCGAACTCTTGTATTCCAATGACTTTAGTGAAGGGGTCAGCCAAGTTCTCCTTTTCATTGATCTTCAGAAGCTCGATGTCACCTCATTCAATGATCTCCTAGATAAGGTGATAACGATGCAAAATATGCTTGGTCCATTGATATGACTTCGGCTCTTTGGCTTGAGCTATGGCTCCAGTGCTGTCACAATACACCAGAATATGGCCATCCAAGGAAGGTGCCACTCCCAGCTCGTCTAGGAATTTTTGCAACCACACAGCCTCCTTTGCTGCATCCAACGTTGTAATATACTCTGCCTTGCAAACAGAATCAGCCACTGCATGCTACTTAGAACTTTTATATTAGACTGCTCCATCATTAAGGGTAAACACAAAATCAGACACACTCTTACTGTCATCTCTGTCTAACTGAAAACTGGAGTCAATATATCCCATAAGTTTTAAGTTAGAATCTCCATAAATAAGCCATTGGTCCTTAATATTTCTCAAATATTTAAGGATGTTCCTAACAACTTTCTAGTGAGCTTCACTTGGGTCAGACTGGTATCTACTCACTATCCCTAGTGAGTATGCCATGTCTGGTCTAGTACATAGCATAGCATACATAATAGAATCCACTGCTGAAGCATATGGAATCCTACTCATACGCTCTCTTTGATGGGGACATCAGATCAGACATAGACTTCAAGCTTCAACTTGTTTCCTAAGTCATGTATTGGTCAATTTTGCTAAGTCCTGTAATAAAGTCTATCAATTGAGTCCTGTAATAAGTTGAGGCAAGAAGTCCAATTGAGTCCAGTGAATCCCTTGTCTCAACCTCATAAGTCCCTTGAGTTCATTTGTAAGTTGAGTGAGTCTACTTGTCCAAGTTTAGTGAGTTTACTTGAGTCTTGTAATTTTCAAATACAAGAGAAGAAAATCCTCAGATCAGGAGTTTATCAAGCCTCACCCAGGAGCTGGAGACCTTCCATCTGCGCCTTGCTCAAGCCACCATGGGCCTTTCATGCCACCCAAGCCCATGGTGCCCCCCCATATTTGAAGATACCTGGCACCCCAGGGGAATATTCTTTCTTCCATGCACCCCAGTCCAGAAGCCCATCAAGAGCTGGCACCCCTCAGGCCCATTCTTGTAGTTGGCGCCCATCCCAGTCCAGGTCCACCAAGGTTGGCGCCCAAGCCCAAGTCCAAGCCCAGCAGGGAGTGGAAAAGTCAAAGCAGCTCAAGAGGATTCCATCCCAGCCCAAGCCCATGGAGAAAAGTCAAAGCTTCCAAGTTCTACAAGGAGTCCAATGATCAAGTCCTACTAGAATTTAGGCCTCCTAATTTCAATCAAACTTTGTACTCTTAATTCTAGTTAAACATTGTACTCCTTGTCCTATACAAACCTGTAATCCAATTTTGATAGGAAAAGGGTCCTGGGTGAATCTATAAATACCCCACCCCTCCCCCTCTTGTAAACTAATCTCTTTTCATGAATTAAAACTCTGGTATAATTTCTTGTGATAATTGCTTTCTTTGGAAGTGTGCGTGTGAGATTTGAGTGCCCTAGCTTTACAAACCCTATCTGCCCCTGCTAATCTCTCTCTTTCCTCAACTCCAAGCCACCCAAGCCTCCATCTTCAAACCCCAAGATGCCCAACACCAAGCTCCAAGTAGACCGCCAACAGCAACAACAGCCCACTCTTCCCTTCTTCAATCTCCTGTTCTATATTTTTCTTATCTTCTATCATCCTAACCTTTGACATTTGCAGGATCCCTCTAGTACCATGCCCTCTGGATGAATTCTTCTTTGCCCTTGAATGAAGCTGATAAAAAGCTGACAGATTTGCGAGAAACTGACCGGATCATCCAAGCACCGATCTAAGTTGAGCGATCTCTTCTACGACATCATGCAAATATTTGCTAGGCATGTTGACCCCTTCCCTTCTCACTTTTTCTGATTTCTTGAAGTTGAACATGCTCCTAATAGGCTTTCTTAGACCTAGGATCCTGATTTTCTTTTCTTTTTGATTGATCTAGCATGTGGGTAGGATGCTAATTGATACAGGATAACCCTAACCTAATCTAGGCTAGTTTCAGGAATCAAAAGCATAAAAAAAAAATCTAAAAGTATTTGCTTGCTTTAATATAATTTTCTTAATGTTCTTCCCTTGCATATCATTCTACATCATATTAGAATCCCATCTCTCATTAATTTTGATATCAGAGCACAGTTTAGGACATATTCTTGCATCATAGTTTAGATTTCTGCATCCTGAATTCTGCATAACCCCTCGAAACATAGGACTGTTTCCCCTATCAAACATTTTTGTTTTTCTATGATTTTCATGTTTACTAACCTATGTTTTGTCCTTTATTTTTATGATATTTTTTAGTATTTTTTCAGATCCAAAAATTAACAAAAAAAATAGTAAAAGTAAAACTCTAACAAAAAATCTGCATCCCACTAGAGGTCCGAGTTTAGATCTGTTACATGAACTTAGGCATTTAATTTTTCTCTGAAATTTTCATCATGTCTTCTCTGTTGAGTCTTCTATTCTCTCAGCATTTTTTGGTAATTTTTACTGGTCAAAATAAATAATTAGAATCTGCATCTTAGAAACCCTAACTAGAAAACTATCTTTTCCTGCACCCAATTAGAAACCCTAGGTTTTGCATCATCATACCATCTTTGTTTTACATGAAACTTGGCAGGAATCATCCCTGCAAGTCATTCTCTTTTTTATAATTTTTTTAGAATTTTTCTGCATTGAGATCCATGCTAACCTCTGAGTCAAAGTAAACTTTAATGGTAGTTTCTGTGATTTCTGCACACCTGACTAAACCAAACCTAACTTACATCCAACCCCCCCACCCAAACCCAAGCCAATTCTGTTTGCTCACCAAACCAACTCAAATATAAATTGCCACCTCATAAAAGGTTCAATTTTTTTTTTTCACTATTTTGTTTTTAGATTGCATCAGGTTTCATTGTGTGTTCATCATTTGCACTAAATCAATCTTAAGGGCATTCTCTCTATCTTAGATCAGGGCAGGATTTCATCACCTGTCCTGGGCCCAAAACAACCATCCTCATATGAACCCAAGCCTTAATTAAAACTATATAAAAACCTAATTTAGGGACACCAATAGGTCGGGTCCGAGTCTAGTGAGGGAACTAGTGCACCCAACCGATCACCTATTACTGAAAGCTGGTGTATAAGGCTAAGGGTCTAGGGGCAAACACCCTAAGTGGACTAGTGGTTTTTAATTAGGACCCTGTCACAGGCAGGGGGAGCCTCCCACCACCCCACCTCTTACCTAGCCAGTGGAAGGATTAGGTGTTGTGTTGAGTGTAAGTTGAGTTAACTCATTAAATTTTGGCTCTAAGTCTAGCAAACCCTAGAACGATTAACCCGTGTGTGCTTGGTTGCGTCATAACCCTTGTGTGTTTGATTGCATGGCCATTAAATTAGAAACCCAATACCAATAGCCTTATCCCAACCCAACCTAGTGTGACCATGGAGTCCAACCCTAGGAGAACCCAATACTCTGACCCATACTAGAAGTCCAATCATAATAGACCCAATTATTATTTCATAGACCCGAATGAGAGAGCTATTAAGTACATTAGGATATATATACCTAACTTTGGTGGTGATCTTGATTTTGAGGATTATCTTGCTTGGGAAGGTGACATGGATCTGTATTTTGAGCAGGAGAAAATGTATGGGAGACGTCAGTTCGAATTTGCTAAACGTAAGTTAGTTCGCCAAGCTAAGGTAGATTGGGATATGTTTGAGGAAATGTCTAGACTAAAAGGAGAAATGCCCATAACTACCTGGAGCGACATGAAACTTGAACTTAAAGAAAAGTACCTACCCAGATCCTACGAACTTAGCTCCTATGTATCCAAGTCCTATGAGCCCAAAGAACCCATAACCCATAGAACTGAACCCAAGTCCTATGAGTCCAAAAGATCCACAATGTATAGATCTGAGCCCAAATCCTATGACTCTAGATCCTATGACTTTTAGATTATATGACTCTAGATCCTATGACTCTAGAACCTATGCACCCACATCCTATGAGCCTAAGGGGCCCATGACCCTTAGTCGAGCTGAATCCAATAGGATAGTATCCCTAGATATGAGTCCAGTACTAGGCCAGTTTTCCTTAGCCAACCCGAATCTGATAGGATTAGTACCTTTGGGTATAGCCCAGTTTTCCTTTATTGACCTGAACCCCATAGGATAAGTATCCCTAGAGATGAACCAAGTATTATTCAGGTACCCCTTAGTCAACCCACCCTGGCTACCTCAGTCATTAGTCAATTTTTCCTTAGCCAACCCCCTCTTACCATCCTATTGGTTGATCAGAATGACCTTGAAGAGGAGATATATGAAGCTGATGTGAGCTTAGTGGATGAGTATGAGGAAGAAGAAGAAGAGTTACCTATTGATGACCTAGAACTAGTTGACCCTGACCATACCCAAACTGAAACCAATCTAGAATTAGTTGACCTTGCCCATACACAAACTGAAGCCAACCTGGAATTAGTTGACCCTGACCCTACCCAGATTGAAACCAACCCAAAATTAATTGACCCTAACCATAGCCAAACTGAACCTATAGTGGACGACCAATTAGAGGAAGAGAACCCAGATACTACTGTTAGAATCTTACCTGAGGAGCCACTACAAGAAAGCCCAATTATAGAGCCCAGTCCTAAATTTCATGAACTAGAAGAGTTATTGAGGATTTGGCTTATCAATACCCTCAAGATGAATCCCCTCATGTAGTTCCCATTGAAGATCTCTTTCCTGAAATTAGTGACCCATTCTTCCATTATGCAAATCCTGTAGATAAACCTCAACCCCATAAGGTCAACCTTATTAGTCTAGGACTAATCCCTGATGCTCCTTCTTGTATCCCATTCTATCCAATCAAACCCAAACCCCAAACCCTTTTCTTACTTTCTACCCTACCAATCTAACCCTAAACCTACCTCTTATTTTCTATCCTTTTCTGAAGCTTCTTATGTTTCTTTAACCATTAGATTAAATTTTATCAAAGTTTGCATGTTGCATTCATTCATTGAGGATGTCATGTTTGCATTTTACTTTTGGAGGACCCTATGGCACCTAGTAGGAGTCCATGCACCATTCTCATCCGCATGTCACCCACCTGACCAAGGGTCAAACCCATAGCTATAGAGTTAGTCAAGTTTGCATATCAATAAGTGTTGGCATGAGTTATTTGCCCGCATTAGGTATTTTGTCTGCATGTCATTAGGTATTATGAGTTTTTGCACTACATGATTAGAGATTTGCACGAGAAATTAATCATAAGATTACTGTAAGCAATGATTTTCATAAGAAAATGGTTAATTCCCGAAACGAGTCTAAGAGTTTGCTAGAAAAATCTTGTGATGATTAGGCTACATATATATGAGCTGGATCCATCAAAGTGATAAAGAATGTTGGACCTAGTGCCTGAGTTACCTAATTAGGTATTAAGCTCAACCTTCAATATCTTAGACTTAGTAGAGTATAGGGAGCCAGCAATGATACCCAGTGAGTTTGAGCCTAACCCTTTCTTTGAGAGCGAACCCAACCCTGAGTGTCCACCATCAAATTAGCCTATGAAAAGAAAGATTTAGCGTATCCTAGATGACCAAGCCACTAGTACCCAGATCAAAGGCTTCCATATCACTTGGTTTGTTGGCAAGGTCGACCAAGATCTGAGGATTCGTGGATCACTCGAGAGGATCTGCAACACCTCAACCCAAACCCGTCAGAGCAGTACCTAAGCCAGATCGACCTTCTTACTTGACAGGATCGAGTTCCTCTTTCCCCGGGAGAATTGATGGGGACATCAAATTATACATGGACTTCAAGCTTCAATTTATTTTCTAAGTCATGTGTTGGTTAATTTTGCTAAGTCCTGTAATAAAGTCCATCAATTAGTCCTGTAATAAGTTAAGGCAAGAAGTCCAATTGAGTTTAGTGAGTCTCTTGTCTCAACCTCATAAATCCCTTGAGTCCTGTTACTTGAGTCCATTTGTAAGTTGAGTGAGTCCACTTATCCAAGTTTAGTGAGTTTACTTGAGTCCTGTAATTTTTAAATATAAGAGAGGAGAATTTCCAGATCAGGAGTTTATCAGGCCTCACCCAGGAGCTGGAGACCTTGCATCTATGCCCTACTCAAGCCACCCTGGGCCTTTCATGCCACTCAAGCCCATGGCGCCCCCCACATTTGAATATACCTGGTGCCCTAGGGGAATATTCTTTCTTCTAGGCGCCCCATTCCAGAAACCCATCAGGAGCTGGCACCCCTCAGGCCCATTCTTGCAGTTGGCGCCCATCCCAGTCCAGGTCCACCAAGGTTGGCACCCAAGCCCAAGTCCAAGCCCAGCAAAGAGTGGAAAATTCAAAGCAACCCAAGAGAATTCCATCCCAGCCCAAGCCCATGGAGAAAAGTCAAAGCTTCTAAGTTCTACAAGGAGTTCAATGACCAAGTTCTACTAGAATTAAGGCCTCCTAATTTCAATGAAACTTTGTACTCCTAATTCTAGTTAAACATTGTACTCCTTGTCCTATACAAACCTGTAATCCAATTTTGATAGGGAAAGGGTCCTGGGTGAATCTATAAATACCCCACCCCTCCTCCTCTTGTAAACTAATCTCTTTTCATGAATTAAAACTCTGATAAATTTTCTTGTGACAATTGTGTTCTTTGGAAGTGTGTGTGTGAGATTTGAGTGCCCTAGCTTTACAATCCCTAGCCACTCCTACTAATCTCTCTCTTCCCTCAACTCCAAGCCGCCCTAGCCTCCATCTTCAAACCCCAAGATGCCCAACACCAAGCTCCAAGCAAACCTCTAATAGCAACAACAGCCCACTCTTCCCTTCTTCAATCTCCTGTTCTATATTTTTCTTATCTTCTATCATCCTAACCTTTGACATTTGCAGGATCCCTCCAGTACCATGCCCTCTCGATGAATTCTTCTTTGCCCTCGAATGAAGCTGATAAAAAGTTGACAGATTCGTGGAAAAGTGACCGGATATCCAGGCACCAATCTGAGTTGAGAGATCTCTTCTGCGACATCATGCAAATTATTGCTAGGCATGTAGAGCCCTTCCCTTCTCACTTTTTCTGATTTCTTGAAATTGAACATCCTCCTAATAGGCCTTCTTAGACTAAGGATCCTGATTTTCTTTTTTTTTTGATTGATCTAGCATGTGGGTAGGATGATAATTGATACATGATAACCCTAACCTAATCTAGGCTAGTTTCGAAAATCAAAACCATAAAAAAAATTCGAAAATACTTGCTTGCTTTAATCTAATTTTTTTAATGTTCGTCTCTTGCATATCATCCTACATCAAATTAGAATCCCATCCCACATCACTCTTTCCTTAGGAGTTGTCGTACAATCCTTCTTGGAAAGAGTAATTCCATGACCTATCAGAAGATAGCTCCTTTTAGAATTCTCCATGCTGAACCGCTTCAACATAATGTCTATGTACATGATTAGGACAGTCCTAGAAGCCTCTTAGATCTATCTCTATAGATCTTCATACCCAATATGAATGAGGCTTTACCCAAGTCTTTCATAGAGAATTGAGATGAAAGCCAGACCTTTATTCCTTATAATGTTGGAATGTCTTTCCCAATTAGAAGATGTCATCCACATACAAAACAAGAAATATAACTACATAACCATTTTCCCACTTATATATACAAGGTTCTTCTCTGTTCCTAACGAAGCCATATGTCTTGATACATTTATCAAAATGCATATTCCAACTCCGAGAAGCATGCTTCAATCCATAGATGGACCTCTGAAGTTTGTACACTTTAGACTCATCTATGGATGTGAACCCTTTAGGCTACATCATATACACCTCCTCTTCTAGCTCACCATTTAGGAAAGATATTTGGACATCCATTTGCTAGATTTCATAATCTAAATGTGCTGCTAAAGCAAGCATAATCTGAATGGACTTGAGCATTGCCACAGGAGAAAATATCTTGTCATAGTCAATACCATAATGCTGACGATACCCCTTGGCAACCAGATGAGCTTTATAGGTCTCCACCTGCCCATCTGTGCCTCGCTTCCACTTGAAGATCCATTTACACCCAATTGGTTTTATCCCTTCAGGTGGATCAACCAATGTCCATACATTGTTGATTTCCATGGATTCCATTTCGGATTTCATGGCTCCTAGCCATGACTCAGAATCAGACCTTGTCATTGCATCCATATAGATGATCAGATCCTCGTTGTTCTCATCAAGTTCAACAGGATAACCATCCTAGACCAAGAAATTGTAGTATCTGTTTGGTTGACATGGTACTCTACCATATCTCCTTAATGGCTGCACTATGGGCTCTAGATTTGATCTAATCAAATCCGATTATATAGTGGCCTTATAGTGAGAAGGTTCTTCTATCTGTTGAACTTTTTCAAGTTCAACCTCAGCAACTTGAGTGCCTTCACCAAGGTACTCCCTTTCTAAAAAGGTTGCTCTAAGACTGACGAACAACTTTTGTTCCTCAGGTAAATAGAAATAATATCCTTTGGATTCTTTATGATACCCAACAAAAAGATATTTATCAGACTTAGGTCCTAGTTTATCCATTTCCAGATGTTTAACATAAGCCAGACACCTCTAAACCCGAAGGTGAGAGAGAGTTGGCTTCTATCCAGTCCATATCTCATATAGTGTTTTGTTAACAGACTTACTTGGGACTCTATTCAGAAGGTAGGATGCTGACTTAAGAGCAAATCCCTAAAAGAATTTAGGCAGACTAGCTAAGCCCATCATGGATCGAACCATGTCCAACAGAGTTCGATTCCTTCTTTCAAACACACCGTTTAACTGAGATATCCCCAAAGGAGTACATTGAGAGAGAATCCCATTCTCCTCAAGATAAGTCAGAAACTCATCGAAAAGATATTCACCATCTCGATCTGATCGAAGAGTTTTAATAAACTTTCCAGTTTGTTTTTCAACTTCATTACGATACATTTGAACATTTTAAACGAGTCAGATTTATGTCTCATGAGGTAGACATAACTGTATCTCGAAAGATCATCTGTAAACGTAATGAAATAACTATATTCACCTCTTGCACTGATATTCATATGTCCACATACATCAGTATGTACTAGACTTAGAATATCACTGGCTCTTTCACCCTTTATAGTAAAAGGTGACTTGGTCATTTTTCCAAGAAGACAAGATTCACAAGTTGGTAAAGATTCACTCTCAGTGATATCTAGGAGACCTTCTCCCACCAACTTATTTATCCTATTCTTGTTTATATGACTTAGCCTATAGTGCCAGAGATAAATATCACTAACCTTATCTATTCTAGGGTATTTATTAGCATGTACAATACAGTAACAGGCTATGATAGTACATATATGCCATTCTTCACTTATCCATTCATCACATTAGAACCATTCAAAGTGATGTAGCAAATAACTTTTTTTATTGATAATTTATAACCATCACTGGCCAACAGGCCTACAGAAATGATATTTACTAAAAAGAAAGGACAAAAATGACATTCATTAAGAATGACAGTACAAGATTCAAAAAATAAAGAAATAGTTCCCAATGCTAGAACTAGAGCTTGACTTCCATTCCCAACATTCAGAAACCTCTCACTGCTTCCGAATCTCCTACTAACTTGAAGTCCCTGTAAAAAATTACAAATGTGGTAAGGACTTCCGGTATCCAATATCCAACTAGTAGTATCATAAAAGAGAAACTACAAGGATTTATCATATAAATACCTTGACTAGCAATACCTTGCTGCTTTCCCTTCCTTGGCCTATTCGGGTCCAGAGTAGCAAGGTAAGCAGAATAATTTCTCTTCCAATAACCCGGCTTCTTGCAGAAGAAGCACTCTACCTTACTCTTGTCAGCCTTTACCCTCTTAGTCTGATTTGGCCCAGCACTAAGCACCTTCTTATTCCTTTTCTTCTTCTTCCCTTTTTTGAAGGGATGAGGTCCTGCTCCAGAACCTCCCACCAGATTCACTAACCCCTTATTGAGGTTGTGGTCTCTCTCATAAGTCTGCAGCAATCCTAACATCTCATGATAGTTTACTGCTAGCCTATTCATTCTGAAATTATCAAGAAAGACCTGGTAGGAAGGGGGCAGAGAACTCAAAATCGCATCCTTGTTGATCTACTCATGCAAAGGACATCCAAGTTTATCAAAATGCTCAAATAACTCGATCATGTACATTACATGATCATTACCAAAGCTCCATCATGCATACGCATGTTATAGATAGCAGAAGAGATCTGATATATCTCTGTATCATCCGGAGTGCCAAAAGACTCCTTCAACTTTTGAAGAATCTCTTTTGGCTAGGCCTCCTTGAACTTGCGACTAAACTCGTCGTTCATCGCAGCCAACATTATGCAACGCACCATGGTACGGTTAGAGATCCACTTCTGGTAAGTATCCCTAACAGTGCCACGAGCCTTGGGGGTTGGGATCTCAGGTGCCAGA
Organism: Areca catechu; assembly: GCA_021397845.1. Classification (NCBI taxonomy): domain Eukaryota; kingdom Viridiplantae; phylum Streptophyta; class Magnoliopsida; order Arecales; family Arecaceae; genus Areca; species Areca catechu. The sequence continues at coordinate 25,061,444 of CM038048.1, forward strand.
TCCATTATAATATAAAGGATCTGCTCGTGCTCCAAGACTATCCTGAATTTTCGATACCAGCTATCGAAATTGGGTCCAGATAGTTTGTCGTTATCTAATAATAACTAGAGCGACAAAGTAATCGACATTATCTGAAAAAGGAGAACAAGACCTATCAGTATATGAATTATTTTAAAAATCCTAAAGACATGGATTTTAGTCTAAAGATTTCTTCCACTTTTTTATTCAGACTAGTAGCCTCTATACTCCAATCCGAAGAATAACATTTATCCTTTAGCAGGTACTAGGATCCAATTGGTATTGAGCCCAACTTTGGTTGGCCAACCCAAATGCATCTAAAGGTAGGTACAATACCAATCGCTTCTCCAAGCAATTCCTAGTATTCATTTTGCCCCAGGGATCCTCATAATCGGCCTTTGGGCCTCCTATTGAAGGTCCTGGTTAGGTCCAACTACTAACATGATCAAATTCAATGCTTCTAACTAACCCATGATCAAGCCCGACTTTGGCCGGCCCACCTTACCACGTGTTAAGATAGTCACACTAAGCCATCATATGTTGAATGGTAATCCCACTCGCCTGATGACCACCCATTCTTTGGAACTGTCAATGATCACCCAACTTATGGACTCATTACCAATCCAACTTAATGGGAGGCTAAGACTTAGGCTAGCACATAACTTAGTCTTTTTATGGACCTAATAATTTAGAGGATTTTAATCTTTGTGACATTTGAAATGAAAATATGGACCTTGATAAAGAAAACTCCCACCATACACTTAGAGGGTTTTTAGATCAATTTGGTCCATGGGAACCTATAAACCAGTCAGATTGATTAACCTTAGTTGATATGGGTCAACTTGAATCAATAGATAATCTAATCAGATATAATTTACCATATTAGCCAGGTAAGTAAGATCAAGGGATGGGTTAAGCCAGGTAAGCCTCTTGCCTTAGACACCAACCATTAGTTAGCCAGGTAAGAGTTAGCCCCAAAGAACCTTGATCATAACTGTCAAACTTACCTTAGACACTAAGTGGTTTACCAGACTCAATTAGACTAACCTAAAGACCCAGGCTCACAACGAAGCCATGAATCAAGTCCATTTAGATGTATGGACTGATCTAACTAACTATTAAAGAGATATATAGAGGAGAGACCTAATTCAACTTTTGATTAGTCTTTTCTCTATTTAATCCATTCATCTAAACCTAGGTCTAACCCATTTAAGGATCTAATTCTAGCTAACCCATTCAACACATGATTTATCAATCAAGACTTAAGATTAGAATCATATCCTAAATCTTGAAAATATACATCTTAATTCCCAATTAAGTGTATCACACTATTTGAAACATTTTCAAAATGAAATGAAACAATTTCATAAAAACTTGAAGCTTAAAATTACTATTTCATAGTTTTCTGGTCGAGTCAGCTCTTCCGCTTGAGTCAGCTCGACCAGAACACAAATTTCTGGTCGAGTTAGCTCGACCAAAACACAAATATCTAGTCGAGTCAGCTCTTCTATTCGAGTTAGCTCGACTAGAACACAAATTTCTGGTCGAGTCAGCTCTTCTGTTCGAGTTAGCTCGACTAGAACACAGATTTCTGATCGAGTCAGCTCTTCTGCTCGAGTCAGCTCTTCTAGAAATAGTAACTTCAAGTTTTAGTCATTTTTACTTGAACTTTCCAAAGTTTTAGATCATACATCTTTTAGATCTCATCTAAACATAGTTATGATATATTATCCATAGATTAAAACCATTTTAATCCATCAAATTCCTCACTTTCTTCTTTGTAAGGCTGTGACGCAGCGGCACCCCTACACATCATAGGAGAACCCCTTGAAATGAAAAGAGGTGGTCTTTAAACCATGCTTTTCTCCTATGACCGGACGGCCATGGCAAATCCACCTTAATCCAAGTACTTTGTGAAGGAAAAAGTCTGATTTCATATAAAATATTAGACTAGATGTGCATCTAACCTGGATGCTCTGAGACCATTTTAAGGAACTGTTCCTAAGGGGTGATATATGTATTTTAAAACTTTTTTAAAGGCATGCAACAGCAAAAAATGATAAAACCATTTTATCTATAGATGTTAATCTAATTAACACAATTCCCTACAAGGATCATGATACATCTAAAGTAATGTAAATATGAAATCATGTAAACATTGTATGAAAAATAGAACCATTCCAGAAATCACACAATGATGCAGCAATGATAATTATCTCATACATAAAATAAAGACATACCTTAGTGATGTTTATAAAAGGTTGCAAAAAAACCCTTGGCTCTCAATCGCAATCCCAAGGGCGGCTCCAACCTGTGAAAAAAAAACTCCTGCTCTGCAAGCAGCATATGCATACCGCCTCTACGGCTGGTTCACATCGTGTAGCATGGTTTCTTTTCCTTCCTTCAAGGTGCTAGCCCCTCTGGAAACAATGTCAGCAGCAAGGACTCCTTCTTCAACTCCTTGAAGATATGCAGACTCCTTCAACTCCTTGAAGGACTATTGCTGTAGTGGTGCTGGAACAAAGATGCTTGAGAAACCTTTTCCAACGCTCTGTCCCAAACCTTCAATAGAAGGTATACACACAGGAATCCCAAAATCCAAACTCACTCTATCTCGAAGATCAAATCTCATAATCTTTCAAGGATCAAGCAAGATCTCTATCTCAGAAATTTTCTGGGCAGAGTTTCAACTTTGATCCAGAAGGTGTGGAATGTCAGAAAACCTCAACCATCCACCTTCTTCAGCCTTTCCTTTTATAACAGCAGCCCCCAAAATTATTAAGGGGGTATAATGAGAGATTAAAGGTAGGTTTTAGTCTCTTGGGATTCCAGCAGGTCAGGAGACCTTTAGACTTTAGCAACAGCAGTTATTGACAATGCAGAAATGCCAACCATTAAACTTTTATAACTGTTACAATATTTAATGGAGGGTTCTCAGATTTTACCATAACCCGTCAGTCGAGTCGACTCGGATGACTTGAGTCGACTCATCCAAATGAGCCGGCTCGAGTTTTTGACAACTATTTGTCAAATGAGTCCGGAATGATTTTCAATCGTTCCCATGCCAACAAAGCAAGAAGAAACCCTCGATGTGTGACTCTATAGGTTCAAACACTAAACCAGTAGCACGGAAACATTTTCAGTACGAGCCAAAGTAGCCATCTTGCAATGACATCCAGTGTCCGAATAGGTTGAAGGTTGCAAAGCAGCATGAATCTATCGAATATGGAATAGCAGTGAACTTATTCATTTAATCTCCTAATGCTCCGGATGGCTTAGGGTTAAATTGCCCAACCCTAATCAGTCCATCTTAATATGTCTCAAACAAAGAATCCTTGTAACTCCTTATAAGGAATGCCCTGGCCAAGGTCTTTCTCAATTGAGGCATATTAAGCATTCAATCCAAACCATTTGGAGAGATCAATCCTATCTCGATCCTACTACCGCTACATAAGTACTTGACTGTACCCAACAACCTTTCATCACCGAATTTGAAATCCGGGTAGTCCGGCATCTAAGCATAGTGAGTTGCTTACAAGCTATCATAGTGATCTCAAGTTAGAGGAATAATTCATGTCCACATTCTAATGCAAGACTCTTCTTCGGTAGAAAGAAGATTTTGCATGAGAGTCACGTTCAGTGAAGTGTCAAACACAACACTTGATGTCATACCAGCATCTCCATGCTACTTGGTTAAGAGGACAACCAACATATATGATATCAACGACCTACTCTCGATGCACCATCATCCTGAAATAGCTATCCTTTGGTCACGAACCAATTTATGAACTACACGATGCATCCTCTCTACATCACATACAAGGTAGCTCAAAGGACATCATCACACAAGAGTTCAATTAGGAAGATGACATGTGATGAACAACCGAAATAAATTTTTTATTTAATTCAATAATTCATATACACATACATGAGTTGCATAACCATCTACAGCCTAGATGATTGGCTTTGAGATACAATTCCCAACATGATAAAGGTGGGTCACCCTTTTTTTAGGGCTTGAGTTGCTATGGTTGCTTAGCTGGTCAAGATAACCTTGGTCGATTCCCTTGCTTCCCTCAGTGTTGGATGAACTGGTTGAGGTGGCCTCATCTGATAAGTTCATTGATTTCATATTGGAGCTAGAAGAATTCTTTAGTGTTGTAGCCATGGTCATGGTGATATAGGCAATTTTTTTGAGTTTTTAGGGGCTAGTGGGGTCCACAGTTTTTGGGCTTTTGGGAGTTGTCCTTCGATCTTCATCAGCACTTTTTTCCTTGGCATATCTAATGGAGTGTAGCTATTAAACTTTCTTAGTAGTGATGCTGGATGGCCTTTTCTACAAGGGCTCCTGGATCGGCGATCCCGAAGGATCCTGCCTTTTTGTTGCTAAGGTGAAGATCTGTAGCATGGATAGATTCTTTCATCCGAGGGAAGTGTTTCTAATCAACCATAGCTTCCCCCAGCCCCTAGAGAGTGGTAGGAACTTCTTGAAGGCATCCTCCATTCACATGTATTACTCTACTTGGGTCAACATACCAACAAAGTCTCAGGGATATATTTTGATTAGTAACTTCTTAAGATTATTCTTTTATATTTCACTCATCAAAGTGGACATTGCAACTGAATGATCCAAGTAACAGACCTTCAAAATGGCCATATTGAAGTGGCTGACGAAGGCTCATATTGACATCCCATCCTTTTGCTTAAGGGTGTGGAGGTAGTCCAATTGCTTTTGCTATCGCTGGATGCTAACAAAATGTTTAGCAAAAGACCAACTTAGATATTCAAAAGATTGTATTGATCTTGGCTTCAAACTTGAATACCAGTATCGAGCCAATGCATCATGATCCCAATTTCAAATTTGAATACTAGTATCAAGCCACTCCCTTCAGAGTGGATGGGAAGGCTCGGCAAAGAATAGCATGATTAGTGGCCCCATGGAGGAACATCATGGTCCTGAAGCTTTCTAAATGGTCGAATAGATCAATCATCCCATCATAGCTCTCTAATTGAGGAACCTTGAAGTATCGGGAAAGTGGTATAATTTTGTAGTCAAAAGGTGGGTCATTGTTAAACTATGGCGTTGAGGAGAGGTTGTGGATTGCTTCAATCTGCTAGTCGAACTTTCTAAGCTTCCACTCAAGGTCTCAGATGGCGGGGACCTTCAATCATTAAGGGAATCATTAGCCCAGGGTTGAGTCATGCCCCGAGCGAGGGCTTTGAGATCGTCATCTCCTTAGCTCTGAGTTCCTAGCATGACAATAGCAGACAATCTTTTTGTCCTTAGGAGGGACCTATAACTACTCTACTATTTGCAATGCCGGAGGGTGTAGTGCCATGGGAGGTAGTGTGGAAGCTAGTTGCACCACAGGTTCAGAGGCCACAAGTGGTGCCCCGTAGGAGGTTGCTTCATAAGGAGTGGTGCGGGGGTGGCTTGCTATAAAAAGAGCAAGATAAATTACTCTATACTAACTATCTATGGAGATGGAGAGGCCCCTGCAAAGAGGTCTCTGAGAACCAAAACCTAAAAAAGAGCCCCAATAAGGTATTCCACATTGACCCTCCATTCAAATTTCCAAGGTGAAGGACAAGGGAATTTTTAGAATAAAAGAAATCTTAGTAGATTTGGTGAGAAATGAACTATCAGAAAATCTATTAGAGGATTTATTCCATTTTACTTGAAACCTTGTGGAGTTTCGCCACATTTCTTTAATGGTGATGTGGACTATTGATGATGTGGATTATTGCATAACTCCTTTTAGATATGGTAGAAATTAGCCATCATTAGTTTGACCATGTAATCTAATCTAGTACTTAGGAAGAGCACCGACCTTTTAGAGGGTCTGGGGCATCGCCTATGACCCGAGACTTATGGATTGAGGCTTGAGAATTTTTATTGAATCCATTCCTCTTGATCGAATGGCCTTAGTTCAAGATAAGATATAGCTGATGGACTATCCAACCGATGGGAGGTTGGCCACTAAGTCGGACAAAGGTGGTCTACGGGTAACTAGGTCGACTAATTAAGATATCATTTTTTTTAACCCAGTGAGGGTGGATAGGTGTTAGGCTACATGGGCTTCTTGGCCTAGCAGAATTTCCCCTGTAGAAGCCAAAGAAGCCAAGATGTTGTTGTAGGAAAATTCATTGAAATCCCATAGATCAAATGCAGAAGATTAGAATACAAAACTTTTGAGATCTAGTTGAATAACAAATAGATCTATAATTTTTATCACATAATCAAGATCTGTCGAAAAGATTTTGGATTTTGGTATATATACATGTATTCACCATTAATCCTAAATCTCTAATCCTGATGCTCACATGAACACAGATAGCAGAGTCCTTCTCTCTAGTCTTCCTCATGAACGGGTGGCTACTCGATAGGGATTCATCGTGAAAACATAACTCATATCATATATATAGAGGAAGTGGAGAGAGGACCTAGCCAATAAAATAAAAACACCCTAATGACCCTTCCATCAAGGGTCAAGTCAGGCTAGTCTACACTGTGTCGGCTCAACAATACCAACCAAGAGAAAGATCTCCTAGCCCAAACACAGGGATCACAAAACATTGGACTATATACATGTCCATCAACAAGGACCATATAATCAACCCAATTTAATAAACCATAAATAATAATAATTAATGTTAGCCCAAATTAGAAAAACTCTTACTGGTGGGGATACTAGGATCAGACACAGATCACCGGATCCCATATGATTTATTGATTAGGGTTTTAATTTTAGAACCTTAGTCATGTATCACAATTTTGTAATCAATTAAGATTAAGTCCTGTAATAAGTTGAGGTTAGTTGATTTGTCTCAACTCTCAATCCTAGTCAGTATATTGAGTCCTATACTTCAGTTATGAGTCTAGTAAGAGTTCAATTTTGTACAAGAGAAGAGGATACCCTACTGTGGATTCCACCAGGCCTCATCCAGGAGCCAAAAGCCCCTACTTTAGTCAATTGGACTTTGTATGCCATCCCAGGGTCCAGGATTTCTCATGATGCCTAGATGCCCTCCAGATGCTCTCCAGATGACCAGATTCCCCTCTAGATGCTAGAGTATATTCTCAAACTAGGTCACATCATGAATCTAGAGGTCCATCTGCATCCCAGTCCAAGAGAAATCAATCCCAAGCCCATAAGAAGCAAGATTCCAAGGCATATTCCTGCTACTAGGCTACAAGGCCATCCCAGCTTCCAGGAGGCCCAAGCCCATGCGCCCTTCACCTCTTGGCCAGCCCTTGCTGCCCCCATGAAGCCCAACACACTAATAGTAGGCATCCTCACTTGGTTGACTTGGTCCAAGGGTTGGATGAAGACTAGGTCAAAGCATGAAGGAAGAAGGAGAAGACTAATCAAAGTCCTAACCTTTTAAGGCTTTCTTTTCCTAATGCCTTAAGGAGAGGTTATTCTTAACCTAAGTGTAACCCTAGTTAGGAGAGGGTATGGGATCTCTATAAATACCCCACCCCTTCCTCTTGTAATCAACTTTTATCATATGAAATAAACTCTTACTAAAATTTTGGTTTAGTTGCTTTGTATTCTTGTGTTGGTGTTGGTGTTCTTGTGTTTGTGGAGTGTTCTTGTGCCCTAGCCGAACCTTGCTGCCCTAGCATCCTTCTATGCCCAAGCTTGCTGCCATCCAAGCCTTCACACGCCTAAAGGAAGAGTGCCCTAGGTCACCCAAGCAAGGATCTTCATCAAGCTTCTAGCCGCCAACCATTCAAACCCTAATTTGGATTTCCTTCAAACCCTAGTTTCCCTTACTTTTGTTATTTGCTATTTTGATTGACCTCTGATGCTTGCAGGATCCACAAGATGTTTCACCTCCCCATAGTAGACTTCCTTGCCTCCAGAACTACCCAAATCAGTCATCAAATTTAAGGGAACCAAGCTTCATCATCCAGGCTCCAATCAGAGTGCTGTGTGATCTCTTCATCGGAAGTTCTTCAAATCATTGATTAGTAACATCCTTTCCTACTCTTGATTTCTAATTTGTTGAAGATAAACTATCCTAAACTGGGAGTTTCTCAATTCTCAGGTCCTGACTTTCATTATCTTGCATGAGTATGCCTACGATCATGGTGATTCTTTGCATTGCTACTTTTTTTGCTAGTTCTTACTTTATTTTAGGAATTTAGCCTGCACACTTAAATTATAAAAATCACAAAAAAATAGTTTACTATTTTTCTACATATTTAGAAATTCTTAGAGTCATCCCACATCAGTTTGGTATCAGAGCGGATTTAGGATAGCATTTATCTGCATTAGGATCACAAACCCTAATTTTTGCATCATGCTAGCTGCATTAGGTGTCTGTTTTTCATCTGATTTCGACCACCAAGAAATTTTTTTTGTAAAATTTGCATGAAGTGTTCTCTATCTTGTCCTCTATTTTATGATGATTTTTAATTAATTTTATAGAAACTCTAATTCACTAAAATTTGGCATATTAGAAACCCTAACTAAAAATCGAGATTTCTGCATCAGTCTAAAAACCTTAGGATTTGCATCATCATCCAATTTTTGTTTTGCATCAAATTTGGTAGAGGTCATCATCACTATCCATCCTCTTTCCTAGAATTCTATTGATTTTTTTTTGCATCGATAACTGTGTCAAATCCTGCATCTTCTGAAACCTTAATTTTCTGAATTTCGCTATTTCTGCACTTCTACTTAACCAAATCTAACCAACTTCCACACACCCCAATCCCAAGCCCAATTTATTTGCTAACCTAATCAACCTAAACATAATTTGCCACCTCATAAAACACACATAAAATATTTTATTTTTTTGATTGTTTTAGATTGCATAAGGACCATCGATTGCCATCATCTCTTTAACATAATCTTAAGGGCAATTGCTATTTAACATCAGGGTAAGATTTCATCCCCTGTCTTGGGCCCGAAATAACCACCAACATTTTGACCCAAGTTTAATTAAAATTAATTAGACTTAATTTGTCCTAGAGGGCTAGGTGACACCCAACAGGTTGGGTCCGAATTGTGTGGGCCAACTAATGCATTTAATCCTATGGCTATTATTGAAATCTGGTGTCTAAGGCGAGGGTCCAGAGTCAAACGATCTAAGTGATGTTGTAGTTTTTAATTGAATCCCCGTGAAAGCAGGGAAGGTCTCCCACACTCCCACCCTCTACCTGGCCAGAGGAAGGATTAGCTGCTGGGTTAAGTGTAAGTTGAGCTGACCCATTCAGTTTTGGCTCTAGATCTAGGAAATCCTAGATTAAGCTAACCCATTTTGCATGCTTGGCTGCACCATCTCATTCTGACTGATTGATTAATTGCATGACCACTAGGTCAGGAGTCCACTACAAGCAGTCTAAAGCTCAACCTAGTTCAGCCATGGAGTCTAATCTTGAGGCCCTCATAAAAGCCATGAACGATCAGATGGTTTCCCAACTGACCACCCAAATAAATCAATCTAACATCCAAACCCAAAACCAGTTTGCCCAACTAAACCAATCCAATACCCAAATTAATACTAAGCTTGACCAAACCAATGACCAGATAACCCAATTGACCCAATCCCAAAACTAAATGAACCATAGATTCAACCAAGTAGACGAATAATTTGACCAGGCAACCACTAGGATTGACTAGTTAACCACTAGGTTAAACCAAGTAGAAGATCGATTAGGTATTATAGAACAGACCCAAGACTCCAATGCTGAAACTAATCCTGACCCATCCTGTTCCACCTCTCAAAACCCTAGGAAAGTCCAAACCTATGACCCCTTTGTAGAATCTAACCCTAGAGGAGTCCAAAATCATAAACCCTTTGTGAAACATAACCCTAGGAGACCCCAGAACTAGGATCAATTTAGGGAGCCTAACCATAGGGGAAACCAACATCAGGATCAATATCATGAACCTAACCTTAGGAGACCCAATCATGAGGACCAAGACCAAGATGATAGGATTCTTAGGAGCATCAGGATAAACCCACCCACCTTTGATGGCAACTTAAATCCAAAGGTCTATATAGACTAGGAGGGAGGCATGGAGAGGTACTTCAAATTTTATGCCCTGAGTGATGAGAAAAAATGTCAATTTGTCCAGCTTAGGCTAACTGATCAAGCCAGATTATACTGGGAGCAAGTAGAGCGACTTGATAATCAAATAGGCCACCCACCCATTGTCACCTGGGAAGCCATGAAATTAAAGCTTAGGGCTAAATATATTTCCTCATACTACAAGCGGTGTCTTTTAGATTAATGGCAGAGATTAAAATAAGGGACTAAAACTATAAAGGAATACATAGCCCAGTTTGATGAGTACACCCTAAGATGCGGCATAGATGAACCTGAGTTAGTTACCTTCTCTAAGTTTAGAAATGGTCTTAGAGAGGATATCCAAAGGGAGCTGTACCTTAGGAAAGTTGAACACATGGACCATGCCTAATATGTAGCTGAAAACTTTGAGAGGTTCTAGAGAATACTTATAGTTAGAAGACCTGAACCCTTTAAATCCAACACTCCTGACTTTAGGCCCAACCCGACTCAGGCTTATCCAAATCGACCTAGTTTTAACCAAACCCTTCCTAACCCCAATCTAAGTCAACTCAACCCTAATCCAATCCAATTCAATCCCAACCCAAACCGTCCCAACCCTAACCCATCTCGACCTAACTCGAGTCCGAGTCCATCTAGTTCAAGTAATTCTGCACCTACTAGAATCGATAAGGATAAGGCACCTGCATTTCAGAAAACCCCAAGCCCCAACCCCAATGCTTGTTTTAGGTGTAATAAGGTAGGTCACGCCAGTGTCCCACTAGATCATTACACATAAGGGAGCTAGAAGAACAAGATCCTGAACCCAATAATGAAAATATAGAAGAAGAAGTTTATGAGGCTAAACCAAAATTGGTAGAAGAATACGAAGGAGAAGAGGAGGAATTTGATCAATTAGGGGTAGTTAGATATATTTTGATCCAAGCCCAAATTGAGGAAGATTGGCGTAGGACTAGCATCCTACAGACTTTTGTTAAACTTGGGAATAAAGTATGTAAAATTATAATAGATAATGGGAGTTGTGTCAATGCCATTACCACTGAAATAGCTAAATCTTTAGGCTTGACCTTAGGTATTTATAGATTCACCCAGAGCCCTTTCCTTGTCAAAATTGGATTACAAGTTTGTATGGGACAAGAAGTACAAGGTTTAACAAGAATTAGGAGTACAAAGTTTGATTGAAATTAGGAGGCCTAAATTCTAGTAGGACTTGGACATTGGACTCCTTGTAGAACTTGGAAGCTTTGACTTTTCTCCATGGGCTTGGGCTGGGATGAAATCCTCTTGGGCTGCTTTGACTTTTCTAGTCCCTTCTAAGCTTGGACTTAGGCGCCAACCTTGTTGGACCGGGCTTGGAGGGGCACCATTCCTTGGTGGACTTGGACTGGGATGAGTGCCAACTCTTGGGCTTTGACTAGGCTAGGGCACCAAATGTGATCGGGACATCACCAGGACTGATCCCGGAGCAACACAAATCTCGAAGCAGCACAAATTTCCTTGGGCAGTTGGTCCCGGGGTGGTTGGATGCGAGTCCTGGATGCGCGGGATTCGGGCATGTGTGGAGCATGGGCGCAGACGTGCGGGACGTGGGTGCACGCAAGGCACAGATGCGCCGGACTCGGATCTTACTAGACGGTTGTGATGCAGGCATGCGCGGACATGGGCGCAGTCACACGAGATGCGGGAGTGTGTGAGACATGGGCACAGGCATGCGGGATTTAGGCATGCACGGAGCATGGGCGCAGACATGCGGGATGCGGGTGCATGCGAGTCACGGATTCGTCGGACTCGGATCTTTGGCTGCCAACCGAGGGTAGTTGCCAGATGGTTGTGGACACAGACATGCACAGAGCATGGGCGCGCAGGATGCGGACGTGCTTGAGACATGGACACAGGTGCGCGGGACTCGAGCGCACGCGAGTCATAGAGGTGTTGGACTCAGATCCTTAAGTGGGGCGGAGGACCTTGCTGGGGAGGAGGAGAAAGGGAGAGACCTTCTTGCTGCTGGGTAGTAGCAGTCCATGGGGGGGCCTTTGGCTGGAACCTGAGAGGGGGATCTTGGGGCTGTGACCTTGGGCAGGTTGCTACGTGCCATGGCTGCATGGAGAAGAAGCCATAGGTTCGGGGCTTGTCACCTGCATGGGAGTGGGTGCCATTGCTGGTTGGTGCCAGCAAGAAGCTAGGCGGTTGGGCTTGTCAACCGTATGGCAGAGAATGCCATTAGGCAGCAGTCCATGAGTGACCTTAGGAGGGGTTGCTGAGGGTAAAGAGGGTATGGGATCCTTCTGCTGCTAGCCAGAGGTGCCAGCTACCTTAGAGTGTTGTAAACATTTTTATGTGAGAAGTGTATCCTGGTTTAGGAGAGAGGCAAACCAGGTTGGGGGTGTTTCCTTGTACATCTGTGTCATTTCTGGGTGAGTGCTGGGATTCAGGACAGCCACAGCAGGGACTCGGGACAACAGTGTAAGGGATTCGGGTTCTGGGAGTGCAGAACCAAACACCACTAGCAGCAAACAGTAGGAAGCTGCTTACCTGGTGCACTTGGGTGCCTAAGTGCAAGGGTGAAGGCTAGTTAGGAAGGGCTTTCCTAGCACCGCACGTGGAAAATTCTTGTGTCAAGGGAAGGTCGTGTGACATGCCCCTATAAAGTATCATGGGTAGATTCCAACTCTATGCTAATCGAGTCTAGGTGTCAAATCTTAATTAAATTACAATCATATAAAGAAGAGATTTGGTGTGATGTCCTTCCCATGAAGGTTAGTAGTATCATTCTAGGTCGACCATGGCTTTACGATCATGATGCTGCCCTATCTGGTCGAACCAACATCTGTACCTTTCATCATCATGGAAAAAAATTTGTGATTTACCCCACTTAGCCTAGAAACTCAATTAGGAGGAATTCTAGTAGCCTTAGAGCAAAACCAAGAGTTAATTTGATTAAGGCTAAAGAATTAGAGGAATATCCTTCTGAACCTACTGAGGACTTAATGAGAATTGATCCTGACCCACTATAATAACTGAAGAAGTAGTAATTAAGCCAGGATCAAATATTATAAGTGAAACTGTGAATTTACAAGAGTTGTTCATAGAGGAAGCCCAGGATCAAATCCCTAAAGAACAACCCCAAGAAATAGGTGTAACATATGAATCTGAACTCACAGACCCAATCTATCTATCTGCACCTACACTAGCCTCTGCACAGCATATGCATCATGAAATTACTCAAGAGTTGAACATAAGTAATGAACTAAATAACAACTTGGCTAATTCCCAAAGAAAAAATAAAGAATTTTATACAGAGGAATATGTGATGATAAAAGAATTTTTTGCTCACAAAGCTGGCCCATTCAAAATAATGAAGAGTAATGGACCCAATGCCTATATACCTGAGATATCACTTGATTTAGGTATTAGCTCCACCTTCATCATTTCAGATCTTATAGAGACTAGGGAGCCAGCAGTGATACCCAGCGAGCCCCTTAAGCCACTTCCTTTATTTGTGAGTAACCCACCCCAGAGCGACCATATACAATTTGGCCTTTTAATGAGGAAAAGATTGAGAGAGCTCTGGACAATCAAGCTATCGGTACTTGGGATAGAGACTGTCAGCGGTACTTGGTCCAGTGGTAAGATCGGCCAGAATCTGAGGACTTGTAGAACGTTGGTGCGGATCTGCAGCACCTCAACCCATATCCTCCTTGAGCCAAATTGACCCTCACTCGATGGGTCAAGTTCCTCCCACCCTAGGAGAATTGGTGGGGACACCAGGATCAGACACAGATCACTGGATCCCATATGGTTTATTGATTAGGGTTTTAATTTTAGAACCTTAGTCATGTGTCATAATTTTGTAATCAATTAAGATTAAGTTATGTAATAAGTTGAGGTTAGTTGATTTGTCTCAACCCTCAATCCTAGTCAGTATATTGAGTCCTGTACTTCAGTTATGAGTCCCGTAAGAATTCAATTTTGTACAAGAGAAGAGGATACCCTACTATGAAGTTTCACCAGAACTCATCCAGGAGCCAAAAGCCCCCACTTTAGCAAATTGGACTTTGTATGCCATCCCAGGGTCCAAAATTCCTGCATGATGCCCATATGCCCTCCAGATGCTCTCCAGATGTCCAGATTCCCCTCTAGATACCAGAGTATATTTCCATACTATGTCAAATCATGAATCCAGAGATCCATCTATGCCCCAGCCCAAGAGAAATCAAGTCCAAGTCCTTAAGAAGCAAGATTCCAAGGAATATTCCTGCTACCAGGCTATCAGGCCATCCTACTTCCACGAGGCCCAAGCCCATGCGCCCTTCGCCTCTTGGCCGGCCCTTGCTGCCCCCATGAAGCCCAACATGCCAATAGTAGGTGTCCTCACTTGGTTGACTTGGTCCAAGGGTTGGATGAAGACTAGGTCAAAGAATGAAGGAAGAAGGAGAAGACTAGTCAAAGTCCTAACCTCTTAAGGCTTTCTTTCCTAACCTATTAAGGATTCTTTTCCTAATGCCTTAAGGAGAGGTTATTCTTAACCTAAGTGTAACCCTAGTTAGGAGAGGGCATGGGAGCTCTATAAATACCCCACCCCTTTCTCTAGTAATCAACTTTTATCATATGAAATAAACTCTTGCTGAAATTTTGGTTTAGTTGCTTTGTGTTCTTGTGTTGGTGTTGGTGTTCTTGTGTTGTGGAGTGTTCTTCTTGTGCCCTAGCCAAGCCTTGCTGCCCTAGCATCCTTCCACATCCAAGTTGCTGCCATCCAAGCCTTCACACGCCCAAAGGAAGAGTGCTTTAGGCCACCCAAGCAAGGATCTTCATCAAGCTTCTAGCCGCCAGCCATTCAAACTCTGATTCGGATTTCCTTCAAACCCTAGTTTCCCTTACTTTTATTATTTGTTGTTTTGATTGACCTCTGATGCTTGCAGGATCTCCGAGGTGTTTCACCTCCCCAAAGGAGGCTTTTCTTGCCTCTAGGACTGCCTAAATCAGTCATCAAATTTAAGGAAGCCAAGCTTCATCATCCAGGCTTTAATCAGAGTGCTGTGTGATCTTTTCATCAGAAGTTCTTCAAATTACTGATTGGTAATATCCTTTCCTACTCTTGATTTCTGATTTGTTAAAGATAAACTATCCTAAACTGGGAGTTTCTCAATTCCCAAGTCTTGACTTTCATTATCTTGCATGAGTATGCTTGCGATCATGGTGATTCTTTACATTGCTACTCTTTTTGCTAGTTCTTACTTTATTTTAGAAATTTCCTGTACACTTAAATTATAAAAATTATTAAAAAATTAGTTTACTATTTTTCTGCATATTTATCAATTCTTAGAGTCATCCCGCATCACTTATATTCATCCACTTGGATAATATTAATTATATTTTATTTTAAAATAACTCTTGAATTGAAAATTGTATATGGCCACTAAAATATATGATCCATAGATAGTACCTACAAATGACACGGTTCAATAATATCAATCATGCCAAATTATGGAAGTCATTGTATCCCCTATTCGATACAAGATCTATTCATGGTTACAAGCATCATAAATACATCAACATGAGTCTTGGTGTGGTAGTGTAGCAAGAAAATAATATCAGAAGTGATCCAAACAAAACATACTATTTTTATTATCAGTCCTCTAATTTCTCTTCAATATTCTTGAAAAATAAAATAAGTAAGAAAAACTTTAATGGTATCAAAACAACAAGCCATGCTATTTCATATATGCAAACATGGTACCAATGATGAGACAACACAATATATTTGAGACTCAACACTTAGTCTTAATTTTTTATACAACAGGTACCTAACCAAAAAAGATATCTCATAATCAAAGGAAATTAAATAAATATATCATTAATCATAATTTCTCTTTAACCACATGCTTTATTACTAACTAGAAAAATCCAACAACTTCAAAAGAAGCCTATATATCTCTAAACAAATATATTGAGATCTCTTAAATAACAAATGAGACATATCAATACAATTGTTATTCTCACGATAAAGACACATTCTTGAGATATATGTTATATGTTATTTCATATACATATTTAAATCATATAAAAATATAATCCATCAACTATCATGTTAATAACGTATATAAATACTTATGATAGATATAATTAAAAAATAAGTTTATAATGATAATAGAGCTTAATTACAAAGTCACTCCTATTAACTAATATTAAAAAAATTAATATTTCCATATTTTTAATAAGCTTTATAAAGTATCTGGGCCTTAAACTCTTGGTCAGAGTATCAACTAATATAGACTCTAAATCAATATATTAACCAGTTACATCTCCATTCTTCATGAGATCTCTAACGGTCAAATATTTCAGCTCGAAATATTTAGACCTACTGAAAGATTTATTATTCTTTGTAAAAAAATACTATAGCTTTATTATCACAATAGATTATCACAGGTCTGAAACTCGAATATAAAATCTGAAACCCAGTCAAAAAATTTCTTAACCAAACATCTTGAGTAGCAGCTCCATAACATGATATAAATTCAACTTGCATGGTAGAAGTAGTCAGTGTCTATTTAATACTTTTCTAGGATACCGCATCTCTAGCTAGCATAAAAATATATCTAGAAGTTGATTTTCATCCAGGTGCATGATATAATCTGAATCTGAATATCCTAGTAACTCAAGGTTATCAACTCTCCAGGCATATAATCCTTAGTTTTTTGTAAATACTTTATTACCTTCTTTGCAGCAATCCAATGCTAATAACTTAGGTTTGATAAATATCTACAAGAACACCACTATGAAGGCAATGTCAAGTCTAGTAAAGACTTGTGCATACATCAGACTCCCTACAGTTGGCATAAGGCATATTTTTCATCTGATCTTTCTCAAGATCATTATTTGAACATTGATCTTTACTAAATTCGTTACCTTTAACAATAGGTGAATCACATGGTCTATAATTTTGCATATTAAACCTTTGAAGTTTCAATAAAACTTATTCCTTCTTTTTGAGTAAATCCTTTAGCTATCTTGCAATACTCAATTCTTTCATTGGAATCTTTTTTAGTCTTGTATATCCACTTGTATCCTATAGATTTATAACTCTTAGGAGGCTCAACAAGCTCCTTACCCCCATAATCAGATCTCACAATTTTGATGACTTTTTTCAATTATTTCTTAACTTCAATTTTAAAAATTTTGAATTTTTCAAGGATATTTGATTGTTTTTAATTAAAAAAAATAACCATATCGAGAAAAATTATTAATAAATGTGATAAAATATTTATTACCATAAATTGTAGAAGAATGAGGTCCACTCAGTGAATAAGTTTCAAAAGACTTGAACTTTGAATTATCCCTTTCTTTTTAGTCCCAGTCAATTTACCTTTAATACAAAGTATCCCCAAGATCCAAGGTAGGTGGATGTCATCATTGATGAATCAATTAATTCTTTTTTTAGATATGTATCCTAGATGCTTATGCCATAATATAAAATATTTATCTTTAATCCTAGGATGTTTGGGAACAACATTATATTCTTTGAATAGATTAAGAATTCAAGGCATAAGATACCAAAAAAGAATCAGATCCCTTGGATAGGAGATGAACCATTTTTAGAATATATTCTCTAACACTCCCAACATTATTGTATGTCATCATTGTATGTCATCTGATCTCTTAACAAGATATCTATGGCTTCAAATAGCTCTTTTACTGGACTCAGGTAGACCACTCAGATGCTCAAAAATTGATCTTTTAATTGCAATCAAACTAAGTCTATTTAACTTTTTCTATTTAGTAAAGTGATCCTTTTGATCATTTAAATCATCGGGTCATGCAAGATCAATATCAGCAATTTCAAAAAGTAATTCCAACTTGCCTCCACTTATAATTTGATACCATAGTACCATGTTGTTATTCTTCACACTATAATTAAAATAATAGGAATGCAAAATCTTAGTTAATGGATATAACATAAATAATATGATATTACAACAATAAATAAAAGTTCAAATGCAATATCACATATTCCTGAATATGTACAAGTACCACAAGTTAATCAAAATATTCTAGCATTCATAAACCTATCCCTTTAGACAGATCCCTGATAGATGCTAGAGTACCATAGCAATACAATGCTCCAGTTAAAATATACAATAACCTACTTTTGGATAGACAATTGTATATTTAAAAAATATCCCTCATATGATAAAAAATTCAATGAATTAATATAAAGTTTGGTAATAAACAAATATAAATATTTATACCAATCCATAAAATTATTCGAATAAATATCCAAGCCAAAACCAAAAAAATATTTTCAAAATACATGTCCAAATGATCAATTACAAATGAGATACTAAAATTGATCAATTTATAAATTACCATTGTCATTCCAATTAAAATTATATAACATTAAAGAAATAACCAAAAAAAATGTAAAACATGCCAACCTTTTATACATTTTTTTGATCAATATATTAATATAAATTTTATAGGAATTAAATTGCAAAATTTTAAACGACTTATTTGTAATATCAAAATTTGAGGGGCCTAAATACCCACTTTTTTGGGATTATAAGATATTGGATTTTGGATACCCAAAACCCATGCACCTTTCTTCTTCTCCATGACAACGGAGAAGAGGATAAGGAAAACTGTCCCCTTCTTTCCAAAACCACCTGTTACCGCCGAGGTCATGGACTGACCAGGGACCGGCTTGGGTCGGTCGCCACCTTTAGCAGTGTCACCGACGACCAAGCCATGGCTGATGGCAGGTTTCAAAAAAAAGGTTCTTCTGGAGAGAAAGAAGATGCATGACCGGTTGGTTGTCTAGAAGGCCAAGACGGATGCCATGACCTTCCATGCGCTGTCGGCTTCCACCACCATATCCATGCCACCGCTGGCCTCCATGACCATCTCCTCACTGCTGGCCACCCCTCGATGTCGACGAGGACTGGCACGTCCAGGTCACCACCTGTGATGATGGTTAAGGGGGGTTTCAAGAAGACAATGTCTTCTTTTATTATAAAATATATATATATATATATCGTAAGATTTGGTTGGAAACAACATCGTTGTATCAGGCTTTTTCAGGATAGGAGAAAACAATGATGGTTCCATCCCCGATGATCTTTTTCAATTTTTTTTATTTGATTACGGATATCAAATACAGAAATTCTTTGAAATTTCATGGATCAAAAAATTGGAATACAAAATTTTTGATATTTAGTTGAATAACAAACGGATTTATAATTTTATCTAGATCTATCAATGTTCCTCACATCTCTTGGTGTTCGTGGAATTTGGGTGGAAGAAATGGAGATCGTTCCGCCAAATAGTAGGCCATTCGTGGTGAATGCCAACATGGTATGATGCTGATGCTGGCCCTATGCAGGGCATGGAAGGCCAACAAAACTTAATAATGTCAAATGCAGTAACAAATTCATTAGGCTTACGTCTTACAAGGATGATGGAAATTAAAAGGCCGACGACTCCACCGGGAGACGATTAGCACCATCCTACCTGTGTCAACTTTATGAGTAAGTCTTTGTGCACCGCTTGCGGTGCAGCAAATCCAACATAGCCCGCATCGCCTTTCTCTATTGGTCCACCTATATCTAAAATGGCATGACGGGATGGGACATATAATAAGTTATAAGTTAAGCATGGCTAGCATTAATTACCGTTCAGCTTTTATTTAAAATTTTTGTTCGGACCAAAATATCCTTTCCCTCCAGCCTATTTTTCCCGGCCATCTTGCTTGGATTTTGGTAAATATTTCAGTCTGAAATATGCTCTGGTTTTTGTCCAAGGAATCAGTAAAGGTTGAAGAAGAATCTACTTTGCTCTCAAGTGTGCTCTGAAAGTCCAGTCGTAGGAATCAACTTTCAAATATAAATTATAGCTTCTTCCTCTCTATGAAAAAGTGCTCTGTTTTGGTTTGGAATAAGCCACCGAAGACTTTCTTTATTTTGATCCGAAGTTGGATTAAGCTATCGAAGAGTTCTTCTATACGTTCAAGACAAAATGTCATCTCTGACAGGAAGTAAACCAAGCCTTCATAGAATCTTATTTAGTTTTTTTTTTATAGTTCCTTTATTATACCAACTGTTTTGGTAGTCAGAGAAAGTTAATGGCACTCTGAGAGTCATAACTCAATCCACAGATTACAGGTATTCCTGATAAGAGGGGATAATAAATATAATTTAAGTTTTTGTACAGGGATGTCGTAGGTTTATAACTAGGATGTCGTAGTATTTGAACTGGGGTATCGTAATACTGTTTCAGCATATATTTGTGATCATTTTGCATCCCTAGCATGTTATGACATCCCAGGAGTCATAACTCAGTCCATAGGTGATAGGTTCTCCAGGTAGTAGGGGTTACTATATTTAATTTCATGTTTTATGATCGGGTGTCATAATCTTTTAACTAGGATGCCGTAACTTCTGAACTAGGATGTCGTAACTTCTTAACTAGGGTGTCGTTCAATGAAAACTCTTTTTTTTTGAAATCTTTTTTCTTCCTTGTCTTTTTATCACAATCTAACAATTTTATTCAAGCCAATACATGGTTGAAATATCCCATGATGGAAGATAAAAGCTTTTATTTTCTATTTTATATCGAGTTGTTCATGTTTTGAAGTTTTTGATATTCAAGTTTTATAAAAAGAATTTTATTACACTATGGATATCATATATCAGCAATGCATATCGAAACACTTCTGTTACGGAGGATCAAAACATCTGGTTTAAGTTTTTTGTAGAGAAATGTTAGGTTTATAACTTAGGGTGTTATAGTGTTTGAACTAGGGTATTGTAATACTGTTTCAGCATATATTTGTGATCCTTTTGAATCCTAGCATGTTATAATATCCTTGGAGTCATAACTCAGTCCACAAGTGATAGGTTCTCCAGGTAGTAAGGGTTACTATATTTAATTTTATGTTTTATGATCGAGTGTCATAATCTTTTAACTAGGGTGTGGTAATTTCTGAACTAGGGTGTCGTAACTTCTGAACTAGGGTGTCGTTCAATGAAAACTCATTTTTTTGAATTTTTTTTCTTCCTGGTCTTTTTATCGTAATCAAATAATCTTATTCAAGCCAATGCACGATTAAAATGTGGAGGATAAAAGCTTTCATTTTCTATTTTGTATCGAGTTGTTCATGTTTCGAAGTTTTTAATACTCAAGTTTTCTCAGAAAAAATTTATTACATTGTGGGTATCATATATTAGCAATGCATACCGAAACACTTCTGTTACGAAGGATCAAAATATCCGATTAAAGTTTTTGTGCAAGAATGTTAGGTTTATAACTAGGGTATCGTAGTGTTTTAACTGGGATATCGAAATATTGTTTCAGTATATATTTGTGATCCTTTTGCATCCGTAGCATGTTATGACATCCTAGTAGTCATAACTCAGTCCACAAGTGATAGGTTCTCTAGGTAGTAGGATTTACTATATTTAGTTTCATGCTTTATGATCGGGTGTCGTAATTTTTTAACTACGATGTCTTAACTTCTGAACTAGGATATCATTCAATAAAAACTCATTTTTTTTATAATCTTTTTTCTTCTTGGTCTTTTTATCACAATCTAACGATCTTATTCAAGCTAATGTACAAATAAAATATCCCATGACGGAGGATAAAAGCTTTCATTTTCTGTTTTGTATCGAGTTGTTCATGTTTTGGAGTTTTTGATACTCAAGTTTTTTTAGAAGAATTTTATTACATTATGGGTATCATATATCAACAATGCATACTGAAATACTTATGTTTTAGAGAATCAAAATATCTGATTTATGTTTTTGTGCAGGAATGTTAGGTTTATAACTAGGATGTCGTAGTGTTTGAACTGGAATGTCGTAATACTGTTTCAGCATATATTTGTAATCCTTTTGGATCTGTAGCATGTTATGATATCCTCGGAGTCATAACTCAGTCCACAAGTGATAGGTTCTCCAGGTAGTAGGGGTTACTATATTTAGTTTCTTATTTTATGATCGGGTGTCGTAATCTTATAACTAAGATGTCGTAACTTCTGAACTATGATGTCATTCAATGAAAATTTATTTTTTGAAATCTTTTTTTTTCTGGTCTTTTTATCACAATCTAACAATCTTATTCAAGCCAATGCACGGTCGAAATATTCCATGACAGAGGATAAAAGCTTTCATTTTCTGTTTTGTATCGAGTTGTTCATGTTTCGAAGTTTTTGATATTCAAGTTTTCTCAGAAGAATTTTATTATATTATGTGTATTATATATCAGCAATGCATACCGAAACACTTCTGTTATGGAGGATCAAAATATCCAGTTTATGTTTTTGTGCAGGAATGTTAAGTTTATAACTAGCGTATCGTAGTGTTTAAACTGGGATGTCGTGATACTATTTCAGCATATATTTATGATCCTTTTGCATCCATAGCATGTTATGACATCCTATAAGTCATAACTTAGTTCACAAATAATAGGTTCTCCAGGTAGTAGGAGTTACTATATTTAGTTTCATGTTTTATGATCGGGTGTCGTAATCTTTTAACTAGGATGTCATAACTTCTGAACTAGGATGTCGTCAATGAAAACTCATATTTTTCGAAATCTTTTTTCTTCCTGGTATTTTTATCATAATCTAACAATCTTATTCAAGCCAATGCATGGTTGAAATATCCCATGACGGAGGATAAAAGCTTTCATTTTCTATTTTGTATCGAGTTATTCATGTTTCAAAGTTTTTGATACTCAAATTTTCTCAAAAAAATTTTATTACATTATAGGTATCATATATCAGCAATGCATACCGAAACACTTCTATTATGGAGGATCAAAACATCTGGTTTAAGTTTTTGTATAGGAATATTAGGTTTATAATTAGGGTGTCATAGTATTTGAACTGGGATGTCGTGATACTGTTTCAGCATATATTTGTGACCCTTTTACATCCGGGTATGTTATAACATCCTAGGAGTCATAACTCAGTCCACAAATGATAGGTTCTCTAGGTAGTAGGGGTTACTATATTTAGTTTCATATTTTATGATCGGATGTCGTAATCTTTTAACTAGGGTGTTATAAGTTTAAAATTTTATTTTTAGAAATATTTAGTTCTATGCCCGTATTATCATACTATCATGCCATATTCTATCCAATGCATAACTCATTATTTATTATGCTATAGATAAAATGTCATCTAAAACTATGTATATCAATGTTTATGATTTTTAATACAGATATTTCTACATATGGCATTGAAATTAGAAATCTAGAAAAAATTCAAGATGATCATTTGGATGAGGATGCTGAAGTTGTTTTGAAGAATGCATGGTGCGGGACGGGTCGACAAATCCTAGACCTAAAATAAATTGATTCGGGACCACCATCATAACCTGGGTAGTCATTTCGGTCTCTAGGGTCTCTAGGATCTGTAACTCTTGATGAAGAGTTCCTAATATGATGATTTGTATTCACTAGTTGTTCCTCCTCAAGGGTTCCTACCCTTGCATCCAAAGATCCTAACTTGCTATCAATTGTTTCAAGTTTACCAATGATTCCCTGAAGGGTAGCTTCTAAACTGGGATCCATTTTGTTATCTAAGGAAGAAGGTTCTGATTGATACTTAATTCCTGACCTAGTTGTCATGCAAAATTAAAAATTGAAATTGACCCTAACCTAACCTATTGCTCTGATACCAATTTGGTGCGGGATGGGCCGACAAATCCTAGACCTAAAATAAATTGATTCGGGACCGTTGATCGTTAAGGAACGACCACTAGGTTAGGGCTGTCCAATTTAATAAAATTAGATCTAGTTAAATAAAAGATAATCCAGCAATTGATTGGCTCAAGTTATCGAAGTGGTCTCACCCGAAACATGGAATATCACGAATTCTGGAAGAGTGAGATCGTCTAGCGGTACTCAAAATTTGGACTAGTGCTTCGCGAGCGAGATAGATATGAAGCTGTCGGACCTGAATCACCAAAAAAATAAGCAATGTCAATCCCAAATCATACAAAATAAATAAAAAAATAGTAAACCCAATGCTCTGATATCTATGAGACTTTGGGATCTGTGTGGCTCTGAAAATCATGCTTCACAGATCTTGGAACTGCTTTGAGATTCGTGCAATTTAGAAGTTGGTAGCAGGAATGTGAAATGCTTTCACGTTCGTGCTGAGCCCTTTTTCTTCTTGGTCCGGTGCAGGGAGGAACAGAGGATTGGTTTTGGGTGAGGAAGTCTGGTGGACTCACCGGTAGGCTCTCTGGTGACGGGCTGAGATTGTCGGTGGCTCGAAGAGAGGTCGGCACGGACCCGTTCTAGTGGCGACGGTGAGATCTCCTCGGACGGTGATTGGACGGTGAAGGGGAGGAGGTGAAATCGGATGGGATGCTCGGCTTCGGGCCATGCATTGGGCTGCAATGACGGATCAACCGGTAGTGGTCTCGGAGGCGACTAGTGATTCGGTGGCACAGCAGCGGCATGGACGGCATGATGGGGTTCCGATCGGTTGCGCGGCTGAAATGTAGAAGGGGCCGGATCATGGTGGTTTAGGCGGTGGTGGCTTCTGGCGGTGTCGATCAACCGAAAGGTAGTTCCTGTGGCAGGGTTTGTTTGCGGTCGCGCGGTGGCCGTGAAGGGCACGGCAGCAGGGAGGGAGGTCCGGTGGCACAGGAAACAGGGGCGATTGGCAGTTCAGAGCTTCACGTTGATGAGCATCGATGGCCGGAGGTGATGCTCGGTTGAGTCACTTGGAAGAGAAACAGAGGAGGGAAAACATAGAGGAGAGGAGGAGGAGAGAGAGGGAGAACCGGGAAGAAAGACGAGCGAGAGAAGGAAAAGAAGAAGGAGAGGGGGAGGAGTTGGGACACACCCTGACTTTTCTCAAAATAATCATTCGCTATGTTTTTATTCGATGACAAAACACCTTAAATAAAGCAAGAAACAACCGATAAACCTAAATCCTAAACAGACTCAAAATAATCGGAACTATTAAGGGATTCCGATAACCCTAAACAGAAATAAAAAATTGATCTCCGATTCGGAGATATCCCAAATCCCACGTACACCCATAAAATACATCAAGATTCGTGTTGGCTGGCACCGAGATCTAGACTGGACTGGCTGGGATCTAGACTGGCTGGGATATGCTCAATGTCCCCATCAATGCACCTTCTCCTATCTTTCGATTATAGAGAACGAGTCTATTGATCCTAAAATTGGAATGGAGTTCAATTCTGCAAATAATTTATATAATTTCTACAATGGTATGCAAGGAGAGTAGATTTTGGAATCACAACAGTGTATAGTAGGTCCGACAATAACAAAGAAATATGCTTCAAGCACCTCGCATGTTGGAGGTAAGGAAAATCTAGAAAAATCGATAACACAATGAATCCTAGGGATACTGGCAAAATTGATTGTAAGGTTTTGATAAAAGCAAGACTAAATTCTAAAAATGATAAGTGGATTTGGTTAATATTTTTCTAGAACATAACCATGAGCTGTCCATATCATCAGCTGGTTATCTACGGTCCCATAGGAGGATCATCACATCAAAAAAGGCAGAGATCAGCAATTTACATGCCATGAATATTCTCACAAGTCAAATTACTCTACCATGGCTAGAAGGAAATGGGATAGAAAATAATTAGATTTTATAGAGAATGATGCTCATAATTTTATTTGTCAAGAATGTTAGAGTCGGCTGAAAGAAGGAGATGCACAGTCAATGATAATCCATTTCATACAAATACAATTAAAAAATATAAAGTTCTTTTATACTTTGGACCTGAATGATAATAGATAGCTCAGGACTGTCTTCTGGATCCATCCTTGGTCAAGATTGGCAAGCACTTACTTTAGTGATGTAATGACCTTTGACTCAACCTATTTGATAAATACATACAAATGCCCTTTTATCCATTTATCAGAGTTAACCATCATGGATAGTCCACATTGCTTGGTTATGCATTGTTATCAGATGAGACGACTGAGATATTTAAATGAATATCCTAATCATGGCTAGATGCAAATGGTAGTCAACCACCTAATGCCATCATAATTACCAGGATAAGGTATCGAGGCTACTGTTAGGGATGTTTTTCTCAATGCATGACATAAATTTTGTCTTTGGCATATATTGAACAAGATTCCTAATAAGTTGGCCATATTTGTATTGCAAATCCCAAATTTATGATAAAGTTTAAAGAGGTGATATATGATTCAGTTACCATAGTATCTTTCAAGAAAAGGTAGGCACATTTAATAGAAAAATATGTAAAATGCAAGGCTGTATATTGGTTAAATGACATATATAAATGTCGGGATAAATGAGTTCCAGTTTATTTTAAAGATACATTCTTCACATGTTTGTTAGTCATTATGATTGATTAATATTCATTTTTTTAAATTTCCAACAAACTTTTTATCTTTAATGCTTCTATTTTTTGAATATTTATGAATAGGGATATCAACTTCACAAAGGAGTGAAAGCATCAACCACTTCTTTGATGGGTTTATAAACTCCAAGACTATGCTCAAGAAATTCATCGATAAGTACAAAGATGCCTTGTACAAAGATGTCTTGGAGAAAAGATATGAAATAGAAAATGAGAAAGATAATAAAACATTGCAAAGAAATACTTTTCTAAAGACATCCTCTCCTTTTGAGAGGCAAGCAACCGAAAAATATACAAGGCGCATAATCAAGAAATTTCAGAATTAGATCCTTGAAATGGCTGCATCAAATACCAAATTAGTTAAAGAAGTTGACAACCGTGATGTATATTCTATTAAATCATTTGAAAGAATTGAAGTTGATGGAATCAATAAGGAGATTATGAAAAATTACGATGTTTCATATGATAAAACTTTGGAGGATGTTAAATACCAGTATGGATCCTTTCAGTACAAGGGTTACTTGTGTAGACATGCCTTATTGGTTCTTCATCAAAGCGATGTATTTCGTATCCCAGATAAGTACTTCTTGAATAGATGGTGCTAGGATATGAAATACCAATTCGATGATCTCGAATGCAACATTCAATTTAATGATAAAAGCACGCAAAAATCATGGTACGCACTTAAGAAATTATTTAAAATTAGATATCTTATTTTATATTTTTCAAAAATCTATCATATGTCATGAAATCCTAATACAAATATTATATTTTATTGATCGTAGATATGCTTTGATGAGTCATCGGATGATGAAGCTTACAGAGATAGCCTCCATGTCTAAAGATGTATTTAATTTAGTGATGGAAGATCTTACACCATTATTCATAAGAGCTATAGATGCTAACTGTATAGCTAAACAAAGCACATAACTTCTAATCCAAGATTCTGACCAACTTACTACGAAAGGTTATCCAAGAGAGAATAGAATTAAGAGTGGAGTCGAGAAGAAGTCAAAGAATCAAGAAAAAATATGGATAAGGCTTCCATTAATACTTCTATGCAAAATGAAAGAAGAGACAGTGCTAGCAAGAGGCAGACTTTTCATATTATAGTGGAAGTACCATAACAAGTAATTGAAGACAGTGTACCATCTTCTGATCCTTTTTTAGACAAATTTGATGCTTATGTATGTAGTCAACTAATACAGAAGAGGATATAAAATACTAAATTATCGTATAGTCTTGTATATGTACAGTTCCGTGTATATTTAAATTATCTAGAGAAATTTAAAACAGAATGTATTTGGAAATGTTATTGAATTTGCTTATTTTTAAATATAAATTTTAGTACTACTTTAAGTGACCAAATACTAAAACATGGATAACAGAATTATGATGAATCTGTGTATTACGACACCCTAGTTCAAAAGTTACGACATCGTAGTTCAAAACCTATAATACCCTAGTTCAAATGCTACAACGATGCAGAAAATATAAATTAAAATATTTCTAATCCCTTCTATCCATAATATCTATCATCATTGGCTTGATTTATGACTCCTAGAGTGACAAAAATTATCATGGGTGCTCTAGGATCAATCAAATAACCTGAAACAGTATTACGATATCTTAGTTCAAAAGTTACGATATCCTAATTTAAAACCTACGACACCCTAGTTCAAATGCTACAACCATGCAGAAAACATAAATTAAAATATTTCTAATCCTTTCTACCCATAATATCTATCATTATTGGCTTGGTTTATGACTCCTAGAGTGACAAAAATTGTCATGGATGCTCTAAGATCAATCAAATAACCTGGAACAGTATTACAACACCCTTATTCAAAAGTTATGACATCCTAGTTTAAAACTTACGACATCCTAATTCAAATACTATAACCATATAGAAAACATAAATTAAAATATTTTTAATCCCTTCTACCTGTAATACATGTCATCATTGGCTTGGTTTATGACTCCTAGAGTGACAAAAATTGCCACAGGTGCTCTAGAATCAATCAAATAATATGGAACAGTATTACGACATCCTAGTTTAAAACCTACAACATCCTAGTTTAAAACCTACAACATCCTAGTTCAAATTCTACAACCATGCAGAAAATATAAATTAAAATATTTTCAATCCCTTCTACCCGTAATACTTGTCATCATTGGCTTGGTTTATGATTCCTAGAGTGACAAAAATTACCACGGATGCTCTAGGATCAATCAAATAACCTAAAACAGTATTACGACATCCTAGTTCAAAAGTTACGATACCCTAGTTTAAAATCTACGACATCCTAGTTCAAATGTTACAACCATGAAGAAAACATAAATTAAAATATTTCTAATTCCTTCTACCCTTAATACCTATCATCATTAGCTTGGTTTATGACTCTTAGAGTGAAAAATTGCCACGGGTGCTCTAGGATCAATCAAATAATTTGGAACAGTATTACGATATCCTAGTTCAAAAATTATGACACCCTAGTTCAAAACTTACGACACCCTAATTCAAATGCTATAACCATGCAGAAAATATAAAATAAAATGTTTCTAATCCCTTCTACCCATAATACCTGTCATCATTTGCTTGGTTTATGACTCTTAGTGATAAAAATTGCCACGGGTGCTTTAGGATCAATCAAATAACCTGGAACAATATTATGACACCCTAGTTCAAAAGTTACAACACCCTAGTTCAAAATCTACGATATCCTAATTCAAATGCTACGGCATCCAAGTTCAAAAACTACGATATCCTGTTAAGAAACATAACATTTTTTTATACCATCATCATAACAATGAAGAAATTTGACATTCTGGAAGTAAAGAATAACATCAAAAATACATAAACTACATGTAATAAAACAATGATATTCAAAACATTACTATTTCAATGAATCACAGAAGTTTTCTTTGGGAATGATGCTTAAAATATAAATATCAATTGAGTCACAAATTTATGTAACATATTACAGAAGTACATGAATCGAAAAGAAAAAGTGCATAACAAAAAATTTACTTTTACATACTAATTTTTAGTGGCACTATCAATCTTCTGATTCATGCTCTCTCAAATTTCTTGCTGCTAACTGGTGGCGGTACACGCTTATATCTTTTTCTGTGAAATCCTAAGTATCAGGTCTATCCCTACAAGCAATAAAATCTATGTATTTCAAGCAATACAAACCACGGTCCAGTGATCCTGCAGGTTGGGAAGGGCAATCACTAATCTCTCGCATGGACCATTTCGTTACCTCAGCATTGTCACAGAATATATGGAACATTAGACCTAGTATCTTATGCCACTTCCTTGCATTTGCTTTGTACTTGGAATTGCATTTTATTAAATTCAGATGCATCAAAATCTTTTCTTGCATATCAACCACTACCAAGTGCTAGTGGGATTGTTCGAGTTTATGATGGTGAAGAAAAATCGAAATTCATTCTTCTCTTTAGCATTGACTCCATCAAAAATCATATTCCCGGCTGTTCCAGCAAGTTCATGATATGGTGATGCTGATGTTAGGCACATGCCGAAGGTCATTACAGGTACAATTATATTCTTATGATATCTTTCTTGATTCTCTGTCCAGTTCTTTGTAATGAACTCCTATCGGCATCAATTATCTATCAATACAATATAAACTAATTAATTAAAAGTAACTTGATTTCATAAAATTTTGAAAATGAATATAATAATTATTAAAAAATATATCATAACATACAATGATTAAGAACAAAATGATGTAATACTCCATTACTTACATCATCAACTATCATGTCATTGTTTAGCGAATCAAAAAGATTTTTCTTAATGATAGTGCCACCGAATTTATTATTGTAGATGATTTCTCTGAAATTAATAAACATGAAAGATATTATACATTTTCAACCATAAAGTAGCATATATAATAGAAAAAATAGATATAACTTACGAGTTTATCTTTTCTTTCAAAAATGTGTTGATCAAATTTTCATCATCTTCAATTTGAAGATTCAAATTTGATTTGTTGGACTAAGATGTGCCCACTATCTTCATCTTTTTTTTTTGGGTTGGCCTGTTTCGAAAATAGAATCCGCTGTGATTTGGAAGGCCTTCCGCAATCTAGGTTCTTTTTTTACCCTCTTGATAAGTGAAGGAATCTGAGATTTTTCTTTTTCTCCCTCAGTTTCCTCACTTACAAGGGTGTCCTTTAATTTTTTTCACCTCAACCTCAATATCATCTCCCTCTGATCCTTTGTGCTCTTCTTTATTGGCATTGGTATCTTTATTTACCAATGAACTAAAGAGGGTTTCAACTATCGTAAGCCTCTTTTTTATCTCTTCAGCTTCAGCCTTCACCCGTGTTAGCTTGCACAACTTTTTTCTTTTTCGGTGGATGTTACTATTACTGTTTCTTTAGTGAGAAGCCACTATTCCATTATCATAGGCTCAATAGGTCCCTCCACCAACAAGACAAAAACAATAACAAAATAACTTTATATTAATCATAATGATATATTATTCATTAATGTTGTAATGAAAAAATATCTTTATTTACCAACTCATGAGGCTATAAGTTCGCAAGTTGAACAATCTTTGTCTTCACCTGGCTATCATACCATTTTAACAGCCTAAATAGTTTATTTGGATGTGCGGGGGCTCTTAAGATACTATGCTCGAGAAACCAAACCTGTACATAATAATCATGTATATTAAATATATTGAAGATTTAAAATAAATGTAATTACACTTTTGTTGTATATTAATGATACTTACCACCAGAGTACCTGTACACCCATATAGGGTTGGCTACCTCCTAACCTTATCACTTCTCTTGGTTAGGACTGGCTTCTCGGATCTTAGGAAAAAAGCAGCATCTGGGAGTGACATAAGAGTCAACTCCCTTGTTATGGAAGCCTAGTTGAGTTGACCTAACTGGGATAAATCATCCAAGTAAGGGATGATATATCTTGGATAAGATTGATTTGATTTTGGACACAAGAACATTACGAACATATATGCAATATATGCAATCCATAATCTCACAGTGTCCTCAACATCCTCTTGTAAGTTTGATGAATGTAGTTGAGCTATTAACTTCTCCAACCCCTTATTCTGCATATTTAATTCCCTTCCAAATTATTTGAATAATCGATCCTTCTTATCTTGATCTTCCATTGCAATCTTCTTTCCGTGGCATGGTAGACCCAAAATCAGGGCCACGTCTTCAATGTTGAATGTAAGTTTCTTGCCACAAAAAATAAACTTGTCACATCCCTTGTAGCATCTAATAATTTTAGCTAGTAGATGCCTGTCGACAATAAACGGTTGCATGTCAATGAACGCATTGAAAGGAGTCTTCCAAATAATTTCTAAATAAATATTAGAAAAACCCATCTTCCAAACTTGTTCAACATACATTACTGACTTGCAATGATTTTTAAATAATTGTGAAGCCTTTTTACTCTAGGTAGCCGAACCATTGCATCACCTGAAATATAAGTAAAACATAAATATAAGTTAAGTAATAAATTATAAATAATAAATTTTATGACACTCTGAGTCATAAAACAAGTCATAGTTGACATGTATTAGAGATAAAGGAATTACAAACTTCTGTTTTATAATTTATACATGCGTGTAATAGTTTTTTAACTAGGATGTCATAGGTTTTGAACTTGGATGTTGTAATACTATTTTGGCTATTTTGAGTAATGTTATAGCATCCGTGGCAATTTTATGATATACTGGGAGTCATAAAACAAGTCACGGTTGACATGTATTAGAGGTAGAAGGGTTACAAACTTTTATTTTATAATTTATGCATGGGTATCGTAGTTTTTTAAGTAGGATATCATATGTTTTAAACTTGAATATCATAATACTGTTTTGGCCATTTTGAGTAATATTATAGCATTTATGGCAATTTTATAACACTCTGAAAGTCATAAAACAAGCCATGGTTGACATGTATTAGAGATAAAAGGATTATAAACTTCTATTTTATAATTTCTGCATGGGTGTCATAGTTTTTTAACTAGAGTATCGTAGGTTTTAAACTTGGATGTCATAGATTATTTTGAGTAATGTTATAGGGTAATTTTATGACACTCTAGGAGTCATAAAATAAGCCACGATTGACATGTATTAGAGATCGAAGGTTTATAAACTTCTATTTTACGTATGAGTATCGTAGTTTTTTAACTAGGGTGTTATAGGTTTTTAATTAAGGTATCGTAGGTTTTGAACTTGGATTTCGTAATACTGTTTTGGTCATTTTGAATAATGTTATAGCATTCATGGCAGTTTATGATACTCTGGGAGTTATAAAACAAGCCATGGCATGTATCAGAGATAAAGGGGTTACAAATTTTTATTTTACAATTTCTGCATGAATGTCGTAGTTTTTTAACTAAGATGTCGTAGGTTTTGAACTTAGGTATCGTAATACTATTTTGGCCATTTGAGTAATGTTATCGTGGCAATTTTATGATACTTTGGGAGTCATAAAATAAGCCACGATTAACATGGTAAAAGGTTTACAAACTTCTATTTTATAATTTATGTATGGATGCCGTAGTTTTTTAACTAGGATATCGTAGGTTTTTAACTAGGGTGTCGTAGGTTTTGAACTTGGATGTCGTAATACTATTTTTGGCCATTGAGTAATGTTATAGCATCCATGACAATTTTATGATATTCTGAAAGTTATAAAACAAGCAACGGTTTAGGATAGAGGGGTTACAAACTTCTATTTTATAATTTATGTATGAGTGTCATAGTTTTTTAACTAGGGTATCATAAGTTTTGAACTTAGATATCGTAATACTGTTTTAGCCGTGATACTTGTGAATCAAGTCACGGTTCACATGTATTAGAGGTAGGAGGTAGAGGGATTACAAACTTCTATTTTACACATTGGTGGCATATCATAGTTTTTTAACTATTATAGATTTTGAACTTGATGTCGTAATTTCTCGGTGTCATGATTTTATACTATAAAAACTTAATATTTTTATAAAAAATATCGTGACATCTATAAGATAAATTTCAAAAATTTATATTAAAATAGTAAAATAGAAATTACGACATCTTAGTTTAAAACCTATGATATCCTAGTTTAAAACCTAGGGCATTTAAAAACTAGGGCATCCTGGTTAAAAAACTAGGACAGAAATTGTAAAATAAAAATTCACATGCCAATTGTCAACTCCAATAAAAAATTTTTCTTACCTGTTTCTACTTCTATAGCATCTTTTGGGACGGATCTTAATGGATCTCATCCCCTCCTGAATAAATAACGATTGCAGTGCTTCCTTCCTCCATCTGCATTTCCTTCTTGTTTGTCACCGTCCGTGTTAAAAAGATGAAACCACTTTTCTCCATTTTCTCAAGAAGGCGCATCAAATGTTGAAGGTATGCTCAACAACGAGAAGCTCACCAGCGGCTTCTCGATCACCAGAGGAGCAAAAATATAAAATGAAGGTCTCTAAGGTATCCAAAAATAATGGAACTGGAATGGGATGTCGTAGTGTAAATAAGTTTTTTTTTCTATTTGCATAATAATTTTCGTATCATAACCTTTTCCAAAAAAATGAGAGGTTTGAAATGACTACAGATGCGGCGATTTAAATCACTGAAATCACCATGGCAAGACCGCTGACGTGGGGCAACTGACAGGCGCCACGTTGACTTCCTTGCTCGGACTCCTTCATCGGGCTGAACTCCCCCAGGACAACAGGACCGCCCGTCGAAGTCGAGCTCCGTCCTCCACCAGGTCAGACCCGCGAGCTCAGGATGCCTAGGCCGGAGTCGAGTGGCGCCCTCCAGATCAAGCCCCGTGGTAGGAGTCGAGCTCAACCCTCCACCATGTGGAGCCTCTTCGAGATCGAGCCCTCTGGACCGGCCCCGCGCTCCACCCTCCAGAGCGAGAACCTCGGAGATCGAGCCTCGTGGTCGGAGTCGAGCTCAGCCCTCCTCTGCCATGTGGAGCCTCTCCGAGGCCGAGCCCTCTGGACCGGGCCCACACTCCGCCCTCCAGAGTGAGTCCCTCGGAGATCGAGCCCCGTGGTCGGAGTCGAGCTCAGCCCTCCTCCGCCACTTGGAGCCTCTCCGAGGCCGAGCCCTCTAGATCGGGCCCGCTCTGCCCTCCTCCGCCGAGGTGATCCCGCAAGCTCAGGATGCCTGGTCGGAGTCGACCTGCCTTTCCAGCTCAGCCCCTAGCTCAGGCATAAGCATCGCCATTCCAGGACTCCGGCGAACCACCCAAGGATCGCATAGAGACATCCATCAGGCCGCAATGACCACCTACGGCCACCGGTTATACAAGAAAGAGGAGAGACCCACTGATCGAGGTGCCACGCTCCTCGCCAACCACCTGAACTACCTGGAAGTCAACCAGGAGATTCGAATCTCGAGGGCGACGGCCCACCAATCGAGGTACCGTCAGGTTTCCCGGAATGAGATGACCAGAGGGAATGTCAGAATACATGATAGCTTTTCTTATCACGAATCGGGAAAGGTGCCTCGGGACATCGCCGCACGTGCCTGCCCTTTCGCCGAGCGCCCAACGGTAAACTAGACTACAAAGCTCGACGAAAGCAAGACAAAGGAGGTAAACATATGCAATACCACCAAAAAAATACAAGTGCAAGCTAGAGAGCACAGCACCATAAACAAAGGCGGGCGGAAAGGCCTCTCTAGCCAGGCCGCTCTTCCCCCGACACATAATCTCATAGAATACCGTTCTATCTTATTATTTCGGATACAGGTGGATCGAGGTGAGGGCCATGTTGAATATGCTGCGCAAAGACTTACTCCAACTTTATTTACCTGCGTCAACTTTATTCATCATGCAATCAGAAAGATGCCTATGAAAGTGGTAGATGACTTTTGATTCAAGGAGCATCGATGTGCACACGATAATTTCATAACCGCTAATTTTGATGTGCACACGATAATTTCATAACCGCTAATTTTTATGCTAGAATGGTTCCCGAAATCAATACAAGTGTCTTTCACTGGGTGGAAGATCCTATCCAGGTAGGGCTGGAAATGGACCGGCCCAAAAGTCCATTATCTAGAACGGCCAGCTCAATAAACTTCGAAAACTTCGGGTCGGCCTGAAATTGATTCATACTTTGGATCAAATTTTAAGCATATTGGACTAGTCTGAGTCCATTTAATTTTTGAACCAAAAGGATGCCCGGATTCTGTCCAAAAATTTTTAAAATATAGTCTTTGGACCGGCCCAAAGAAATGGACCGGCCCATTTCCAGCCCTATATCCAGATGATATTAGCTGCTGAGATAATGTCAAGTGACATCGAGTAGCACCATGTATCAGGGTTTTAA
This sequence comes from Areca catechu, assembly GCA_021397845.1. Lineage (NCBI taxonomy): Eukaryota > Viridiplantae > Streptophyta > Magnoliopsida > Arecales > Arecaceae > Areca > Areca catechu. The sequence goes on from CM038048.1 coordinate 25,097,237, forward strand.
ATATTTAGAATTGGATGGAGAGATTTATCTGAATGATATTCTTATTTTTGACTCTTTTTTGCTGGTCGGGTTTTTGAATATTTTTAGGGTCATTTTAATTGTGAAGTTTGAATAGAGTTGAGGATTTTATATGGTGTGGGAACGTGGGATTAATGACGAATTAATTTAGAAATTGTAAAATTGGTAAAGGTCTCAAGAGCATAAAATTGGTGTGGATTTAAGTTGAAGAGCAGAAATTATGGGTTACCCGGTGCAGTAAATTCAACGTGGCCCGTATCGTATTTTTTTATTGGTCCAAATATATCCACAGTGGCATGACAAGACGGGAGCTTAGTGTGACTAACATTAATTACCATTTAGCTTTTATTTAAAATTTTCAATATCAAAATATCCTGAAACAGTATTACGATAGCTAGTTCAAAAGCTACGATATCCTAATTCAAAACCTATGACACTCTAGTTCAAAAATGACCTGAAACGATATCCTAGTTCAAAATCTACATCCTAGTTCAAAAATGAATAGACAGGACACCCTAGTTCAAAAATACAACCATATAGAAAATATGAAATAAACACCTTAGTTCAAAAGCTACGATATCCTAGTTCAAAACCTACGACATCCTAGTTCAAAATGACAATCCTAGTTCAAAAATAATAATATAAAAAATATGAAACAGTATTACGATACTTTAGTTCAAAACTACGACATCCTAGTTCAAAAGCTACATCCTAGTTCAAAAGCTACATCCTAGTTTACATCATCCTAGTCATCCTAGTTCAAGACGAAAAGAAGAACAAGACAAAAAGAACCGAAGAAAAGAATATTTTAGTGTGGATAATAATTTTAAATAAAAATTGAATGATTATTAATTTCAACTTCCATCCAAGAATATATTTGGATCAAGTGGAGGCCATGTTGAAAATGCACAGAGACTTTTTCATATGAAAAACCTAACTTGGATTCGATGCCCCCAGCCCGTCCCGGTTACATAAAAAACATTTAATTAAAGAGGGGGAAGGAGTGCGCATCAACTTTATATGAAAAACCTAACTTGCCCCCGACCCGGAATCGACCCCATTACATAAAAACCATAAGGCATAAACCCCATCCCTTATCCCATGTTTCTTCTCCGTAGCCTGAATTTTCTTTTTTTTTAATTTTTGGAGATCTGATCTTACCTTGAATTATATATCCTAGATATATATTTAAATACCAGTAAATAGACTTTGTTCTTTTTATATTCATTATTTAATTATTAAATAAAATTTCATAATTTCTAACTTATTTTATCATTATATTCTATTTACTATATTTTTCAATAAAGAACGGAACTCAAGCATATAATTATACACATGTATAATTAATTATCCGAATCCAAATATACCCATGAATGGGTATAAAATAATATAGGACAAAATTTTTTGGATGAGAAGGGTGTGTTTTGGATGACCCATAAAAGGCATAAGCCCCATCCCTTGTTTCTTCTGCATCCTGAATTTTCTTTCTTTCTTTCTTTCTTTTTTTTTTTCCGAGATCTGTATCTTACCAAGAATTATATATTCTAGATATATATTTAAATACCAGTAAATAGACTTTGTTCTTTTACGTTCATTATTTAATTATTAAATAATTTCTAACTTATTTTATTATTATATTTTATTTACTATATTTTTCAATAATGAATGGAACTCAAGTTTATATAATTATACACACGTATAATTATCCAAACCGATCCAAATATACCCATGAATGGGTATAAAATAATATAGGACCAGGTTTTTTTTGGATGAGATGGGTGTGTCTTGGATGACCCCGACCGGTTCACCCCCACTAGAATAACCAAAACCTTCCATTTGTTAAATAACCACCAAAATTAAAATTCAAGTTTGGATGAAGAAGACCACCGGTTAATATTGGTTCAAATCTATTTTCATATTCTAAATTTCAATATATCCATATACATCAAAGTTATATCCATATAATCCTATTTATAACAATATATTATTAACTTAATTTACCGTACTATATCTTTAATTTTATAATTATAAACTTCTTTGTATTTATATCCATGCATCCAATATCCACATCTATTTTTTAAATATGGATATAAAGATTAACATCCGACCAAACAAAATAAATATGAATATGAAATATCGATCTGATTTCGACCTTAAACCAACATGGTTGTGATGGAGCATCATGCCACAGCAAATAGCTACCTTCTTAATAAAGATATAATTTTAAACATGGAATGCAATCTTTTCTTTTGGGTATTTGAGCAACAAATGCTTGATCAAAGTCTATGACGATTTTACATATTTGAATATTCCTTTTATTCTTCATTCCCAACCAGTATCATCCCGGTTGAAAACCCTAAGCATAAATTGATCTAAACAATGACAAACCTGTTGACCTATTATCAAAAGCTTTTCTTTGAAAATTGGCAATTCATGATACATAATAGATCTTTTAATTTTGTCGATTAAGATGCAATGCGTGGACTGACCTATATAAATCTTCCCATCTCCAAAGCAGCATAAATATTTTGATAGATTGCACTACCATTTTCAACAAATAATAGTTATGACCGCTCCAATTAGTCAATGAACTATCATGATTGGAACACTGCATGACTAACCCAAACAAATCTTCCAATCTCTAAAGCAACAGAAAAGATCCCTTCCTCCTCTAATATCGTTATAATCTCTCCAAATGCAAATAATGAGTATGGGCGTAAGAAGAGGTGCTATTGCACGCAATTGGTCAGCCGATCACTTGGGCTCAACTATTGAAAAAACAAAGAATTAAGATTATGCAAATGGCATATCCGTAGCTCTTCTTTATTACAAAGTGCATGAAGGTTTCAGTAGCCATTGCATCAGTAATCTAATAATTAATTCTGAGATTAACCAAGAAGTTTATTTGCCCTGCCATGCTTGAGATGATACCCGTGGATGGTGGTCAAGGGGAAACAGATGTCTTACTCTGGGATGTCCCTATCGACTTGGCATCAGAATCCTGGCCCTTAATTTCAATGGCCATTTATTTTTAAACCCTGGCAAGTGTATAAAGCCAGCATAACTTGTATAAAAGAGAACCAAACTAGCATGAAATACCAACCGTGCAAGGACTAGTCGAAAGAAACAACCCCTGAAATCGTACAGTCAAACCTGTTAGTTCCTTTATTTCGGGACATCGATCCAAACATATCCTGTTTGTTAGACCCAGTCTCCCCATATATAGATTTGGGTCTCCAAAAGGAACGGAATGCAATCTCCTAATTTGTACTTTATTGATTTAAGTTCCACTCATTCCCCCAACCTTTTTTTCCTACAACCCCAGGAGAGATTGGCAATATCAGCCAAAAACAAGAGCAAAGTAATTTACAACAAAACCAAACCATGATACAATGATTGGTGACATCCCAACTAATTATAAACACAAGAAAGCACAAACAAAAGTTGTAGATTTGCACATGCCTGTGTGTCTATGAATACACCAGATCGAGTACCTGATACTAATTGCTGAGCCTTCGGCCAACAACTTCGAGCGGTGGATATCTCCAAGACCTGCAGACTGATATTCAGTCAAGTAATTAACACAAGCCACATGGTAACCACCAGATTTCCTACATTTATCCCAAAACAGAAAAGCTAAGCTGCACCTTAATGGATTACTCAACCACCGTTCAGAATATCATGTATTGATCCCGTCTTGACTAAGGGATATCAACCGGGATGCTTGGAGATGACCTATATGTACCTGATTTAGCCTCCTAAATTGTCTTACTGTATTTTTCTTATGCTCTATTGTCTTCGTGCTATATTTTTGCAAGAACATAGTATGAGAATTGCTTTAAGCGCCCAGTCATGGTTTTCGATGTCTTAAATGTATTTATGTTGCTAGTTTACATATTAAAAAATAAACATATGTACCTAAATACCCTGATTTTGGTCTTAGATTCATGCTCTTGGGCATGAATCTGATGATAAAGGACCATTATACATTGATAACACCTAATATGGATTTTTCAAGTGATTCAAGTGCCCAATCAAATTAAACACCTAATACAGACTCAGACTTTTCAAGAAATGAAAAAAGGGTGGACTGGAATGATTTTCTAGCTAAAAATCTCACATGAAATCCATGTTTCTTGCCTTTGGCAGCCTGCTGCCCCCCTCTTCTTGTTCCTGTCTTCAAATAGTGGGTAATTCTAAACCATCTAAAATAGGATCAGAAGCAATACTGCCCGGGAATCACTTGGGTTGCACATGGGTCAGGGTTGAGACAAGAAGCCCAACCAACCTGATTTGCCTTGAACTGCCAGGTTTGGGGTTGATTTGGGTGGTGTATCCCCAGTTCACCATACATCAAGGCATATCAGGCCTCCATGCATTGGTTCTTGGTCAACATGGTAGAATATGAGATTTTATGCTCAACTACAAAAATAAATTCAAAATTCTCAAATGCATCTTGCTATATCATTGAAGGATCCATGTCAAAAAACAATATTATAAAATTAACATAAGCGATATCTAATGACAATGAGGGGGGAAAATATGCAATCATCTTTATTGATTAAGAAAAACATACAGAATCAGGGGAAAAAAATCGACATCAAAGATCATCACCAGTAATTTATAATAAAAACCATAATTTAAATATTGAAAGAGCCTTCTAGAATAAAGGAAAACTAAAAGTAATGTCTCATGGATAGATATAAACTTAAAACCAGACACTTTATTGATTTTCTTTTGCCAATTTATCTTTACCAAGATGGAAATAGCCCTAGATGGGGAGGAATCTTCCCTGATCACATTCCATTGCATCATAGTCCCTAACAACAGTCCAGTTTGAAAGAGTATGCAAGGTTACTAGAAATTGGATCCTTTTGGGACTCGTTAGTTAGATGGGTGCAACATCATTTGTTGGACTCTTGGGCTGTGGGTGTATGCATCTGCATTGGGCATATGCACGTCTACTGGTATGTGAACTGCCGTAGTGTTAAACTAACTTCGTAGGAGAGTAAATGAATTGTGCGTGAAACAAAGCTTTAAATCCCCTAAGAGTGATTAAGAAAACATTTGTAAATTTTTTGATCAGTTATTATAACATTCTCTTCCTTGAATCTCTCATAAGTATGATTTATCAGTTACAATTTTCAGTCATTCTGCATGCTTCCCAATATTTGTATGAATCAAGTACATGATTTGTGCCAAAAAAAAAAAAAAACATTTAGTTGTTCTCTGAGAGTGAATAAATACTCTACAGTAGAGATGCATTGATTTAGCTTTGATTAACAATTAAGAGTTCCACTTCTGCATAAATATGAAAATCTTGAATATAACAAAATTTTTAAATGGAAGGGGGACAGCTAGCTTGTGAAAAATCAAAGATCATAGACAACATGCAATGTGCCAAACCTTCATTGTAGTAGGAACATGAAGTTAGCACCGCCAAGATTTCTTGTAGATAAATGTTTCTCCCTTTTGTTGCATAATGAGCATGTAACACACCATGAATTTTTCAGAGACTGGTAGTTATTACACCCTCCCTCCAAGTACCATGACTTTTATACATTCACCGTTGGTGCTCTTGCCCAGGTTGAGGTTGAGCAAGCATTGTGCCAAAAGTTGAACTGATAGGAACTGATCCTTTATCATCATGGAAAACCCAACTACCAAAATCTTCTTTAGGATATACTTCAGGGAAGACAGCAGAGCTACATGGAGTATATGGTCTTGGCACCTTCCTTTTTTGCCTGTCCTGTAAAAAAAAATGTAGGATAATACATAATCAAGATCTAACATCCAACAATGCTCGATATCCTAGACAAAAATTCAAGATATAACCTTTGAAGCATTTGGACCGTATGCATCCAGTGCTTGCTGAATTGATGAATAAATTTTTGTAGCTTGTTGAGATCCATGGGTGCATTTTATCACGCGAGCAGTTTCCTTTGGTTCAGCCGATCTAATTTGCAGGTACAAGATAAGACATGAAGGTAATGATCCTGGGATATCTTTCTTCCCATGTGTCAATTCCATTGTCACTATATCACCCCATAGGACATCCCACAATACTGAGCATGGATCCCTAGCAGGATTGAACTTTCTTTGGATCATTATGTTTGTAGGTTGCTGAAATTTATGAGATCAAAATGGGTACTCAGTTTGGTAAAAGAATAGAATAAGTGCTGAAAGCATTGCTCACGATCGGGAGTTGACTTACTTGTACCAACAAAACTCTTCGATGAGTGACTAACAGGATCTTTCCTTTTGGTAGTAAAAAATGATCTTCATAAGCATCTGTAAATGCAAACTTTCCTCGGACTTTAAAGAGATCAACTTGACCAAGGAAGGTACCAGATTCAGCAAGCTGTAAGATAGCCTTCACAATAAAAAAGAACATGTCTAGTCAGATTTTGCTTTAAATGTGAGGTGAAATAAGCATGCAATGACCTGATGATAATGGATATGTGAAGATAACCATGAAACTGAAACAACTCTATGATGTATTATTATGAATTAAACAAGTATAACTGAAAAACTGACATTTTTTTCCCATAATGCACCCCAGGAGGTATTATGGGTTACAAAAGTTTTACATAGGACTGACTCACTGCCTACAAGTGAAATTGAATGTTCTTTACCTGTCCAGAAGCTTTGTATTCATCATATGGCTGGAGCAAATTATCCCCACTGATTACTCGAGGAAGGCGTCTACGGAGCAATTGCTCTTCTGATGTGATGGCAGATGATATCTTCATTCTTACAGCATTGGCTCCTTCAGTAGTTTTCGATAGAAGATCTAGGACCCCACTCACTGGCTGTGCAGCAGCACCAATTAATCCTTTCCCCACACCATGGACAAAACCCTCAACACCAGAAGATTTTGCACCTTCGAGAGGCTTTGTTAAGATGCCTGTCACTCCTCTAAAAAAGCCTTTTGCAAGAGCTCCACCTCCCTCCCTAATAACATCACCAATGTCTTCCACACCTTTACTATCCTGGAAGAAGCATTGTAAAGAGATAATTGGTTAACTGTATGCACTTGATACGTTTGAATCATATATTTTGCAGTACAGTAACATCACAACTTAAAATATTCTTAAATCTTGATTACCTTTTTTTGTCGGCTTTGAATAAATTTTTTGTCCATGGACAAAGCTGCAACGCCTTTGCTCATGCTACTAAGTGCACTACTGGCATTGCCAAGAATGTCAACGCCGGAAAGAAGTCCAAGAGGTTGACTAAGAAGATCCTTTTGGATGCTAGATACCGCAGTACTCACAAGAGCACTTTGACGCATGCATACTTCATCACGGAATCTCTGGGCAATACGCACCTAAATATACGTATTGCAATTACTATGTTAACCTAAATAGGATAGGATTAAAATATGTTTATGGGAGCAGAACTATATCATATTTAACTAAGTATCCAGATCCAGGCATGACAATCCAATAACAAACATAGGATACAAATATGATGAACTTTATACACTTCAAGACTAATCAATGAAAGAGAAAATGTAGACCCACCGGCATATGCTCCATGTTTCCCAATGCAGTCATTAAAGATGACCAAAATCCAAGTACACCTCTTGGTCGTTGGGTTGGTGACATAGCCATTGATACTTTAAAACGGATCTCAGATATGTTAAGCAGCCTATTGGTAAAAGAATATCTAATAAGCTATTAAAGAAAAAACAAAGTCTCGTGATGAAATATAATATGCTTTATGCATACCCAATTTTGACTATTGGATCAACTGAAACAGCAGTAGTAGAAGCACTGAATACTGTACTAAGTTTTGCTTGTTGAAACATATCATGAAGGCGCCAAATAATTGGTTCATGGATGTTAACTAGAAAGGCAGAATTATCAGGAACCTGTAAAAAGGTAATCATTTCCATGAACGTGGCAAGTCAGGATCAGGTGGGAAATATAAAATTGAAAAATTGAATTCATGCAGGCCTACAAAATATCAACCCATATACCTGTAGACCAACATATGGATATACAGAAAAATCTAGGGAATTATTAGGTTGCATGGTCATTGAAAACTTTAGAATGTAGTCCAGCCGATCCCCCATTCTCTGCGGCCTAAAGAGAACTGGCATTGGAGAAAAGGGCAATTGGTTATCCACTTGAATCCCATGCATTCGTAACTTGAACCTGCCATTACGAAAAAATATATAAGCAAGCAGATGCAAAAGCTTGGAATTAGGCACAACTAGTGACCAAACAAAATCTAATATTTTAAGAACTTACCTTCTGATTCCAGAGCCCAATCCAGATGAATAAGAAAGTAGAAGACTCTGCACTGAGAGATATAGAATTTCCTCAGGCATATGATCAATGATAGATAGCCCCAGCTCTGTTACCTCAAAAGAGACATGCAATTCACCATCTGATGCTGAAGATGATTGTTTGTAGTCAACCTCTGATGGTTGAAGAGCACGTAATGGAACCATTTTATGTATGCTTTCTGGAGTTTCATTCTCTGGCATCCAATCACTAATTCGGCCAATCTGTATTTTCCCCTCTTTAAGAACAGTAAGACGTACAGCTTTTGTAGGTCCACTTGATGTCAGCACGGGTGTGTGATCCATAACCTCATCAATGTTGTACAACTCAGAGCTTAAAGTGTCAGTTCCATCTACCAAGACTTCCAGTAACCTCTGCCTACTGAGATCTTCCCAGAAAAATGCAGCAGCAGCATTAGGAGGAAGATTGTGCCAGGAGTCATCAGTACCACCAACTTGGCGAAAGTGCACAGGTAAGAACATCGAACGATTTTCGATCCTGTTAATGGGAAATTACAAGAATTTTTATACAACAGATATGTCTACATCAGCTAAATAGAAGTAAAAAGAATGGCATTTGACTCAGTGAATACCTGTAGGGGCTTGACGATGAAGCAAGGCGAAACACTACTTCGTAGCGAGAGCTTTTTGTTCCACCCCTTACCTCTACTCCAAGATACATCTGATCATTTCCCTTATCACTCTTCATGCAAACACACATTACACCATCATTTTCAATGCTAAATGGCATACTCCATTTGTATCCATCCACCCGTAACTGAAGACAGAAAAAGATAGATAGTTAACAAGAAGATGAAATATGAAGTACAGGACAGCAATCCAATAAACTTTTTTTTTCTCACCTTCAATAATTCATTTCTTGCACTGGATTGCCATTTAAATAATTTTGGAGGATCATCTGGGTGAAACCACTCTTCTGTTTTAGTGTTACACTGAGACAAAGATATACTGCATCCAATCCTGTTGATAAATAGAGTCTGCGGTAGAAAATGAACAACCTACACATATTTGATTTAGCAGTGTAAGATTAGCATATTGTCTTGATTATGTAATTTGTCGATGTACTGAATAAAAGATATACATATTTTGATGTAAAGATAAACTGACTTTTCATTATCTACATAATAACTTAATTGTGAATGATAAAAATATGAAGTGCACATTATAGCATTTATTCAGATAAGATGACTTGTATCATATTTCCATAAATTGGAATAATAAAATATGAAAGCGTAGCTTGTAAGAAAATTACAAAGCCCTAATATTAATACCCACTATGAAAAAGGAATTGCTTCATCAGTAATCTACACCAACCTAATTATGTCCATGGAACTTGCATTTTGGCTATGTTCAGAAGGTAGAAATTTGAAGGAAGAATTTTGGGAACGTGTAGATAGACTCTAAATGATTTCTTTTTTGTTTTAATAAAACTTAAGTCTCATAAAAGATTGCATTACAGCAGCATATACCATGAAACGAAACAATTTGAAGATGAAGACATGCAAGTGAAAATGGAAGCACTTATTTTTGTTCATTACGGACCTATAATTCCTTGCCAGTTGTTTATAAAGAGAACTAAAAGAACAAATGCAGGTCACCTTGTTCGAATAAGGCTCACCATGAATAGATTTAGCTTAAGTTACCTAGAGTTGCATTACTCATTACGGGTTACTATATTATGGTTGACACAACTGACAAAAAGATAAGTGGCCTATTGTTTTTTTATGAAGGTTACCCTTCCATTTCCTTGTTTGGAAATATGAAGTTATTGCACAGGCCATCTAAGATAATGTCAATAACATAAGAGGACAGAAAATTTTATATTAATAAGTCAAAGTGGACTAAACCATACTTGGAGGCATGAACTGAACTGTAATATAATTTGAGTTTGATTTAATATCCCTTTCCGTATCAGGAAAACAGTAACCACAAGCAATAATATGATGCTATCTATCCCAGGTCCTTTTTACTAGTCTTTTGTAATTTGATCCTATTTTTAATAAGGTAGACCCTGTACGAACCAAATTGAGTCCATCTCACAGATGGCACAAATTAAAAACAAAAGTGATGATACAACATAATGTGAAAAAGAAATTATCAACTGAGTTTTCTTCTTTACAGGAAAACAGATACTGAGAATAATGTTTTGGCAGCCTTGGATATTATTGGACTGTGAATACATCATAATGCTTCAAGTTGAGTTTTTAATAGTTGGAAGTTAACCTCAGGGAAGTAAAAAACATAAAAATGGTCCTTCAAAATGCTAAACATTTAACCCTTTCCTAGAGAAATAAGAAACTTTCTGAGTTTTTAGGATATAACAGGGTAAATAGGCACATAAAATGTCATGTTCTCCCAGGAAAGTTCATTCAATAACATAAAATACTTAATCAACATCTACATGCTCACAATAATGCAAATTCATTTATTTATTTTACTAGGAAACAACAAAAAGTATGGCAGTTTACAAATTAAAATAAATGATATTCTTTTGAAGAAGGGTTCTGATAAGCAGAGCAAGGATCAATTAAACTAATACAATCCTATTAAACTGGGATTACCAAAATAGGACATAAATGAATGCAGAAATAAGAAAAAGCAGATGAACCTTTGTTCTGTCAGAAGCCATTTTAAGGTGTGCTGAAAGCCTGTAATATGATCCATCAGAGGCAAATGCTTTAACATTAACTCGCTCCTGCATAAGAGAATAGCTTCTCTGGCTCAATGATTCTTTCAATGACAAAAGGCCTCCAGCATGAAACAACAAAATCCAGAGATGGTTTGATACCTTGCTCTCAAGCTCAAGAAGAGAAATTCCAGGGCTGTAATTATCTGAATGACGAATGGCTACAGATACACCCAGACGTGCTGAGGTAAAAGCATCACCATGAGATTGGAATGACAAACTTCCACCACGCAGCATATAGTCTTGTGGAGACAACATAACAAATTTGGGACTAAAGTCCTCAATAACTTCCAATATCTGAATATTTCTCCTTAAGCTAGGATTTTTTCTATCTAAGAACTTTGAGGAATGTTTTAAGGCAAATTTCGCAGATTTAACAGCTTTAGAAATTAAGAGAGAATCAGTATCTGCAGTCTCCAGGGGTTCCACCTCTACAATACGATATGATAATGGCACTGCTGAATCATTCTGGATCCAATATGGAACAAACAACCTCACTGTTTTGGGAGCAGCATCAGTTCCCCCCAGGTCATGCTCAACACTAACACGCACCCTCCTGAATGTAGTAAATGCTTGATAATATAACATTCAAACATTTTCTAAGCAGAACATTAGAGAAAAGTAACTGTGCTTCAACCAAAAATATTTTGAAATATACTACGATTCGGATGGATATACTTTCATGTATATATTTAACATGCTCCATATAAGCTTTAAGAATCCTCAGGAAAAAGTGGAGAAACTAGACATAGATCATGATGAATGCAACACATGCACATATGCATGCTTTTCCTCCCATCACTACAACAGAAGCTATAGCATTCATGAATTTAGCAATAAACATAATCATACACATAACTTGCAAGTACAGAGTGTACGGCAATATAGGGCATCAATGTAACTAGGATCATGTCATGTGTACTAAAAACCTATGATCTGCACACTTTCTAGTTTCTATCATAACCCCTTATACATAATATATGCTTACGTGCATGCATATATACATTACATTCATGACATGTACGTATGTGCAGAGTGCAGACACACATGAAGAGAGAAAGAGAGAGAGAGAGAGAGAGAGAGAGAGAGAGAGAGAGAGAGAGAGAGAGAGAGAGAGATACAAATACATATACATGGAGTTCTAGAATATGCAACAAACATTAAGGCTTTGATAAAAGATAAATAGTTCAAAAATCAATGATGAGACATCCAAATTTAAAAGCTATATTATTGATGTACACAACTAAAATGGCTAGAAAAAGAAAATACATGTTTTGGAAAAATATAACCAATGCATCAAGAGGATGCAAAAACAGACAGATTGAATTGCAATTAAAGTATTTTCTTTAAACAATAAGTACCAAAAATCTATTAAGTTCCTATCTATAATGGTTTGAAGATGCTCAAATCACAATCAGCAGTGCAGAACTTTGATTTCTTTGCTCTAGCATGTACTTACAAACTATCAAAATTGGTAATTTCCACTCTCGCACCTACTTGATGCATCAATAGAAGATCATGAAAACTTATGCTTTTTGATCTCTAGGTACTTTTAGTATTGAACAACATGATCAGTAAAGTAAATCTTCTTACCAGAGAAAATGGTGCTATTCTCCAATTTGGATGCTTTCTAATGATTTATGAACCATTAAATCTAGTACCATTTCTTCAGTTCATTTATTTAATTTTATCAATGCATTAAGTGCATCTAAAATATTTAGATTGTGGCTGATGATGGCACATTGAATGCCCATACCAATTACAAGAATATCTTTATCTCTTTCAAGTGTAAGGAATGATGAGATTTCTTGATTCATCTATTGTTTCCAACTATTTGAAATTTGTTATATATGAGTCAAAATGACTAAAAAAATAACTAACCTTAGATGATCTATCACAGACAGTAACTGTATTAGACTACCTGTTCAATGGTAAAAAATTGAAAATATTTGATTTTTAATAGCATTTTAGGTCATGTTCAAATCACATGGTTCTAGTTTAGATTTTAGATCACCGATGTTGCCAGGGAGACCTTTGTATATATACATATATAAATATATATGCAACAAAACCAGGTCACATGCCCGTGCCAAGTGTTTATATGACACTGTTCGCACACATGATAAAACTTAATTTGAACATTGAGAGTAATGATCTTTATAAGATTGTCTTTATAAGATTGGTCATACTTTGGAATGTGCAAAGTTCAAAGTTAAATCCATGAAAGGTGATGAACTCTTCGGAAAAAGACCATACTAGAATCTATTTTCGAGCTTGTCAATGCTCTAAGCAAAAAAGCTCTTTTAATACAGAACATAAGTAGTTTTTATTAGAAATTTAGAACTATCAAGCATTAAAAAGAAGCTAGTTCATATTAGTAATATCAAACATTAAGCATAATTTTAAAGCACATGTTTTTGTCATAATCAACAATTCACCAATAACTGAGGGTAAAATGAATAAATGATTTATGTTTTGACATAAAAAATGATAACTAAGCCACATTAACATTAGTATAACACATTCTACCTAGCATGGTGCACCAGGCCTAAAGATATGGCAATCGAATGTAGAGTACTTACAGAATTCCAATGAATAAATATTATCTTGCTAGAATCATGTGATTTTTGAAGAAAAAGTGAAACAACCAAAACCCTACTAAGATGTAAGAGCCTTTATTCAACTATTCAAAAAAAAGCATCACAGGGACTCAGACAAAAATCATTGGTATACCTTCTTTCTTACAACTAGATTATTGTAGTATCTTCCAGTACACATATTGAGTGCATTTATACAATTATACTTCACATAGAGGTTAAATATGCTACCAAAAAATATCAATTTTAAAGGTTTTCCATGCCAGTATCGGAGCCTGGACTGGTCGGCCGGTAGTATGATTCGATACATCTCTATGCTATTTTGTACTGGGCTTGAACTAACATAGAGAGAGGGGGGAGGAAAGGAGAGAGAGAGAGAGAGAGAGAGAGAGAGGACTTTTGGAGGCCGTCGAAGGGTAGTTCAGCTTGTGGCACCATTACTGAGCTCAATGGAACCTAGAGAAGGGTGGGAAGGAGATAGAGAGGGAGATGAGGCTGCTGGAGGCCTTTGGAGTGCAAGAGAGGCCACTATGCTTGCTACCATGCTAGTGAAGGCCAAAGGAGGGGCTTTACCTTCCTCTTGATTGAAATAGAGGCTTCCACATTCTGACTTCACTAGTTTTTAAGTTTTTTTGGGATTAGTTGAAGACTTCACGCAATAAACCCAAAAAAAAGAAATCAAAACAAGGGCTGAATGCCCTATTTCGATCAGTAGGAGGGTGGAACCCCTCCTGCAGCCTTCATCAGCACAATGGTGGGTGCGGCGGCCTTGCTAGCACTCTAGAGGCCTCCGGCAGCCTCCTCTCCCTTTCCCTCTCCCTCTCCTTCCCTCCCCTTGCCCTCCTCCAGATTCTATCGAGCTCAATAGTGGTGCAATGAGCTTGGTTGCTCTCCGGTTGCCCTCTCTCCCTCACCTTCCCTCTCCCCTCTCTTCCTCTCTTTCCTTCTCTCTCTGTCGCACCCTCTTTGCCAATTTCTCATTTCGAATGCTGGAACCATCTTGATCCTCTGCCAATACGGATTGGCACGCCTCAAACCACAGGTTCGGCGAATCTTGGTTATATGTTTTGAGGGGAAGCCTTGATGCAACATTAAGGCTGTTCAATTGTAACCTAGGTGCCATGCCCATGGGTTCAAAACATGGAAAAAGCCTTTCCACATGCATGGGCAAGGCTGCATACATCTAACCCTCCCCAAACCGCACAGTAATAGGAATCTCATGCATTGAAAAGAATTTTTTTTATAAGTTTTAACTTCTAACCAAACAGAGACATGGGTCCTGACTTTGTCTGATTAAGTTAATTTGTAGTTATTTCTTTCTCTATGACTATTTTCCATGTTTATCTCCAAAGTTCCGCTCAATTTCTCCACCAAGTAAAGGACCAATTTAGAAAACATATCCTGCATTTTATATTGAGGAATTTCAATCCAAACTTATTTTGTTAGGATACATGGATGATAAATTATTCATGCACCAAACCTGTTAGTTTGTTGCTGAACCAGCCAAAAGGAAGATGCATGGTCAAGGCCAAGTAAATTCATCATTAGAATGGCATCCTGATAAAGAAGAAATAATAATCAGATGGGATGAGCTTTAACTTAAAACCATATTAATAACTGAAGATTCAGTTACCTTTTCCAAAATCCAACCACCTTGAACAAACAAAGTAAGGTAAATAGGTCTTCGAATATCTGCTGAATAGACAAATGCATTTCCACCTGATGAGATAATTCCATGCTGCCGCTCGACCATAGTCCCATCAACTGTTTTCTCCCATATAGCATATTCAGCTTCATAAGGAAGCTTATTTTCCAATCTGAGAGCTGAATTAATAGATATTTTCCAATCATAAACAGGAGCATTTAATTCTGTGTGAAGCACTGAAGCATCAATGCCAACGCTGAGCCAGAAATACTGTTTAGTACTAGTACTGGGATTACAGTATGAAAGCATGTCCTTCTTCTCAAGCTGATTCAATCTAAGAATATAATTTTGTGATGGAACAATTGAATGCTTTATGGTGTTCTGTCTAGAAAGTGGAGCTTGCTGATTGGTGGATTGCTCCCTGCCAGAACCCAGGGTGACCATTTGCCCCCAAGTGTATATCTCCCGAGAACTTTCAGCAAAAGGACGAGCCTGCAAGCATGTGTCCATACCACTAACCATATAAGTCCATGGTAAAACCATTGACGATCCTGGATTTATAACGGCAATGACATTTCTCATGCCATCTGTGTTTTCCTCAGGTAATGGTTGCCTTGTACGTATCCAACGCCTCCGCCGTACAAAATATAGAGGTGTTTTTGAAGATGCTTTTGAAGAATTTGGAGGCCATACTAAGCTCCGAAAATCAGTTCCATATGCCCATCCATCACTGTCCACAAACTGAGGCTTCTCAATTTTCCAGGCTGATGTCCATTTCCAACCAGCAGGGAGTGGAGGCTCAAAAAAGTCCTTCAAAGTAATAAAAAAGGCTAGTTTGTTAAAGGCAAGGACAATACATCCCCCACAATATATTATATCCAGAATGACAAACTGTATGACTTTTAACATCTCACCTTTGATGAGTATGAAAAATCTCTGGTACTCCAACATCCAGGATCATTACCACGATAACTGGATGACTTATTTCCCCAACCGGAAATTGGTTGATATCGTTGATTTTCAAAGACCTCTTCTGTCACAATAGTAGCACTGTTTGGTCCCATGTTTGGAACAGGATTACTGAGCATGGAGGCAGGGCATAAAGATACTTCTAGCTTGATGTCAGAATCATTCGCAATGATAGCAAGAGCCCTAAGAATTGCATGCCTCTTCCCATTCCTCATGACAACTTCGAAGGCAAAAAGGTTTCCATCAAATGACTTTGGAACAACAGATAAAGCGAGTACTGGATCAAAGCTCTCCCAGGGCCCATCTGGGCCAAGCCCAACACAGAAACCAACATCTCTTTCAGTGCTAGTTGTGCTCTCTATTCCCCTTTGGATATTCACATCAGCATTTTGTTCAATATAAGAAGTGGAAACTACCAAAATACCACAATTATTCCTTTCTTCATCAATAAACAGCTGACCCTGAGTTTATGTAAACATTTTTTTTGGATGGTCAAATGAGTTTTTTTAATCAGTCAAACTAAAAGGAAAACAAGAACATAAGTTTGCAAATACATGATACACATGTTTGCAAACAGGTTTACTTGGAAAATTGGGATAAATTCATGAATTTACAGTGCTATAAATGCAATCAAATCACCTTTCTTCTCAGATGATATGATATAAACTGCTGTACATCAACTGATTGCTGTAGCATTTTTATTGAAGCAGCCCGTTTCAGCGTACCAGAACTACTACCAATAGGAACAGACAATGCACCTATAACTTCACCTACATTGTTCAAGCATTAATAATAAGAGAAACACAAGTATACAGAATATTGAATTACGAAACATAGCTCTCCAAAAGAGTTGTCTATATATTGAATTTAAGAGATGATTTCAAGCTTCAATATATTAAAATATTTTGAGTACCTAACCTATCATAAACTATTCTTAAATTAAACATGTTTAACTGGAGTAACAGAATGATCTGAAGATAATGATTAACTGTTATCAGTCCAAAAGGAGTATGCGTGCAACTTTAGTTGGAACATTGTTAGAGTTAAAAAAGCAATTAAAATCAAAAGAAGGGATGTCTACAAATGATAACAGTGTCATCACAATGAACCTATTACTAAAGAAAGAAATTGTTGATATAAATTCCTTAAAGAGGGATTTTTGCAGGTAACAAAGCAGATGTATTTGTGAAGTACTATCTGGTCAAAAACTTAACATGATGTTGGAAGTTTTTTGACAACCATAAAACCAGCATTATTGTATGAATTCAAATATTGGATTGTGAAGATGATGCATAAGCAAGGATCACATTAGCATAGGCGAGGATGTTGATGTGAACATTTGGTAAAAGTTTTACCATAAAAAAAGGTCAAGAGTAGAAATAAATGTTATAATTTGATGTGCACATATTACTGCAATCAATCTGCTATAGATGGAAATATCCCAAGTTCCCAACAAAAAAAAAATCATAAATACCACAAACCTGAGGTATAAGATAATGTAAATATCAAAATGCATATTTCCCAATTTAAATCCATGAGAATAAAAAACCCCGGTATGCAGGTGGCTGCCTAATGTGGAAGGCTGGAAGCAAATAGTAGAGTGTTGTCTCTTAAACCTGACCTCGCTATTTAATCTCTCTTATCTAATTTGAATTATAATATGTTTTGAATCAAGACAGGTAAGTAGAGGTGTCATCCAATTGGGTGCCATATCATCTGATTGTTCTTAGAGAAAAAGCTACCATTACAATGCATGCTAGGATAGGAAAAAGGCCTAAGCACATTTTTCTCTTTTGATGTTTTCAACGAAATTCTCAGGAATCCAAATGAAAAGGGGAGGAGAAAAAGAGAAAACAACATGGTCTCATGAATCCTAGATTCCTAGCATAGAAAAGGAAGCCAAAGCCACAAAACAGAAACATCTTAATTTGACACACAAATATCGAGCATCTAAAATCCTCATATCCAAATAGCATGTGTTGGGAATTAGCATATACATACATATGTTACATGTTTCTGTGTCTAATAGACTAATACATACACGCAAGCGTCTTATTGGCTATATGCCCTTAAGTGTAACACGGGAGATAATAAACAACATTGTTCATGGATGCACATTCAGGAAGCAATGACAAATAATGTTAAAATCCTACACAGTGAATATATTTAATAAGTTGTTGTAAGGAAGGATAATTAAGGAACTAACAGATGTAAAAATAGTACGGGAAGCGCATGTGGCAATTTATTTTAAAGATGACTTTGTGGAGAAGAGACCCTCTAGTGCAGTTCAAGGGTTAAAGAAAAACGGAAGCCAAGAGGTCATGGATAGTAGTGGTCATATAATATTATTTGAGAAATCTAAAAGTAAAAAAATGAGAGAAAAATTTTTTAGCTTCAATATAAAAGAACTCAAAAGTGAAATTTTTTACCTCAAAGCTATGAGATAGGGTTTGTTACTTGGTTGTTCAGCATGTTCACATGATGATGTTTACTTTTGGGTGCAGACACAATCTTAAAAAATAAAAATTGTGATTACATGATCAAAAAGGAACACTACAAGATAAAATCTTTTACATCAGCTTCACTGCATATACTTATGTTTGCTTTGAGTGCAGTAGCCAGTTGGAGGTGCCAATACATACAGTCACTTGTTTTTCTCCAGAAAAAAAGCATATGTGATTATCGATATTTGAGTGAGTTAGAACATCAACATCAAATGCCAAGATAAGTACTTACTCCCAAGAATGCCCAAATAGATAATAAGACACCAGGGTGCTAGCAAAGGATAGAAAGTTAAAATACTGTCTTGATCAATGACAATATCTTTGAGATGTTGGCCTATTAAACAAGGATGTCAATTGTCTGATTCTGCAAAAATTCCCTAAACAAAAGCAAAGAGCAGACTTCAAACAAATACATTTCATACTTCAGTACAGAGTACACATACATCTCATAAAAACAGACAATTTATGAGCACAAGCTGGAACAAGATAAGTCATGATGAGAGTATACAAATGGATGTAGATGACATTCTTTTCTCAGTTATCACTTGTACTGTAAACACAAAATTTTGCTCAATTAAGAGCATCAACATAAGCAGTGCATCAAAGGCATTAAAAATTAATAGTTAAAAAATAGTCAATGTCATATGCCCAAAAGAAGAAAGAAACAGATTATGGACTAGGTAATGTAGTCCCCTTGTATGCACAGAACTCTACATTACAGTACATGGAAATAAACTCTAAGTATTACCTTTGCCAGCTTTTAAAGCAAGGTTTGTAACCTCAACTTCCAGATTTGCCAGTCCCTGAACAATGAAATGAATGACCATAGAGTTCAGTCACAATTTCAGCACAAAGTTAAATTTGAGCTCAAAATCTAATCATATATTTTCAAAACACAGTCACTATTTCAAATATTAACAGAAATTCTAAAGCTGCAATCTGTGAGAAGGGAAGCAACTCAGACAGAATTGAAACCACTCATTTCTGGGAATGCCCATGTGTAATATGATGGTAGTACCTATGTGGGATTTCAGAAAACATGAAGTCAAATAGTAACATTTTCTTGTAAAAAAAATAATGGTTAATATCAAAATATCTAAGCCATCAGCTGTATAACTTATTATGTGGTTAGATATATACCATAATTAAGTCTTAGTGTCTTACCATCAAGATGAAAGCCCCCTTCTATTTTCTCTCTAAAAACTAGTATTGTTCAGAACTGCTATGTAAACTACCAAATGGACCAGTAATTAATCATATGTTACAGAAATACATTTTCAGTTGGTTGAAACTTGATACTTATTAAACCTAAAATCAAGGAACGCTGAACAGCCTAGTACACCCAGTACCATACCGTATTGGTCTCATATAGGTATGGTATCTTGTACCTTAGCAATACTTGGTATGCCATCTTGTACTATACCAAACCACATACCGACAATGTAATAGGATGGCACCGGTATGGGGTCTAGTACCAAGATAGTGAACCTTGCCTAAAATCTTAAAAATGTAACTTTTTGTAAAAGATGCCTTCATTGCTTTAACTTTGATGTCAGTTTGTAGTCAGGTGTCATTTGCACTGTGTATTTAGTTTTCTTCACTATTCTAACTTTTAGCATTGCTCATTTCAATGATCAACTATCGCATAGGCACTATTTATAGAAGTAGGCATTTGTTTCAAGGCCTAAAACATAGTAAATTTATTGCATAGGAAATATATGTACAAGTAGCCATTTGTTTCAAGGTCTTAAACATAGTGCTCTAATATTATGCATTTATGGAGAATATTTTAGAGCAGAGAAAGGTTCACTACTGTTTCTTTTTTATTTTATTCAACACTGCTGCCTAACTTTTCATCTTGATGCATAACAACTGTTTCACAATACAACAGGATAAAATGTTAATGCTGAGTACTGACTGCAAGCTGGCAAAATCAGTGCATTAAAGACATAAAATGCTTAATAAACATTTGCAACAATGATTTAAAGTATTTTATATGAGAAGTGTAATAAAAATAACAGAACAAAATATGTGGGTAAGAAGTGACTTAAAATGAGTCATGGTGGCCAAGTAGCATGATGCGGGACAAGATGAGGCGAAGGACTGTTGGTGAGCTAAGAAGTCACCAAAGATTAGGGTACCACTAGATTTTGATTTTTTTTCTTTTCTTTTTTCTTTTAAGGAGGTGGTGAAGGAAACAATGGAGATGGAAGATATAAGTTTGGACTCTCATGGACTTTGGGACTCACACTCACGGAGAGACCTCTCACCTCTAGGGCATCACACCCATCTCGCTACATGAAGCCGTTAGAGTAAACCTCAAAGATCATGAGGGCGGTAAAGAAGATGGAATCAAAAGGGAAGGATAACTAGACAATGTCCAGGGATGTACCTCTCATGCTCTCCTTGTGGCATCCTTGTTGGAGGGTGAAGTGGAGAATGAAGTGGCATTCTACATGGCAAGGTGGTTGGGAAGTTGTTCCAAGTAGCTGAAGGGGGGTTGGAAGTAGTTGAATTAGTTAGCGTCCAAGAAGGAAGTTGATGATATGGCGCCCAAGAAGGTAGTTAACTTCATGTGGTGCCCCCTTGCTGATGCTCCAATCTAGATCTGATCATCGGATGGTTCCTGCATCATCGGATAGCTCTCGGGTCCCCATCACCTAATCTTTGATGACTTCTTAGCTCACCAACGGTCCTTCATCTCATCTTGTTCTGTATCAATTTGGTATCAGAGCCAGAAGATTAGGATATGCTTCATCTTCCTAATTTGACTGGATTCGGTTCCACCAAAGTCACCACTGACCCAAACTCGACGAGGTCGAGTTCTTCCTTGGAGATGACTTCTCAGCTCGCCAACGGTTCGTCTCATCTTGTTCCATATAAATTTGGTATCAGAGCCAGAGGATTAGAGTATGCTTCATCTTCCTGATTTGATTGGATTCGGTTCCACCAAAGTCACCGCTGATCCAAACTCGACGAGGTCGAGTTCTTCCCACTCCAGCAGAATGATAGGGACCCGAGAGCTATCCGATGATCCAGGAACCATCCAATGATCAGATCTGGATTGGAGCATCAGCAATGGGGCACCACATGAAGCTAACTACCTCCTTGGGCGCCACATCATTAACTTCCTTCTTGGGCGCCAATTAATTCAACTACTTCCAACCCCCTTTCAACTACTTGAAATAACTTCCCAACCACCTTGCCATGTAGAATGCCACTTCATTCTCCACTTCACCCTCCAACAAGGATGCCACATCAGCAAGGAAGGCTGCATCACCCAGCTATATGTGCTAATTGGTTGTAACCAACTATAGTTACAACTACTAACCAATTGTTGTTACAACCAATTACCTAATGTTGGTTAGGTTAGCCTTATCCCTTGTAATCGAATTCTATGGAGGCTTATAAATACCTCCTAACCCCTTGTAAGAAAGGCACTTGATGAATGAAATGAAAGCTTGAAGTCTTTTTCCCTTGGTCGTATATCATTGTTTTCGCTCCAAGCATGGAGAGGGTGAGAGATCCACTAATCACTCCGCAAGGAGAACACGAGAGGTGTAAATCAATCGCTCCGCAAGGAGAGCACCAGAGATGCAAATCAATTACTCCGCAAGGAGAGAACAAGAGGTGCATCCTCGGACATGTTGCTTCGCATCATGTCTAGTTATCCCTTTTCCTTTTGATTCCATCTTCTTTACCGCCCTCATGACCTTTGAGATTTATCCTAACGGCTCCATGTAGCGAGATGCCCTAGAGATGAGAGGTCTCTTTGTGAGTGTGAGTCCCAAAGTCCATGAGAGTCCAAACTTATGTCTTCCATCTTCATTGTTTCCTTCACCACCTCTTTAAAAAAAAAAAAAAGAAAAAAAAGAAAATCTAGTGGTACCCTAATGATGCGGGACAAGATGAGGCGAAGGACCGTTGGTAAGCTAAAAAGTCACCAAAGAACCGTTGGCGAGCTGAGAAGTCACCAAAGATTAGGGTACCACTAGATTTTTTTTTTTTTCTTTTTTTTTAGGGAGGTGGTGAAGGAAACAATAGAGATGGAAAATATAAATTTGGACTCTCAAGGACTTTGGGACTCACACTCATAGAGAGACCTCTCATCTCTAGGGCATCTCACCCATCTCGCTACATGTAGCCGTTAGGGTAAATCTCAAAGGTCATGAGGGCGGTAAAAAAGATGGAATCAAAAGAGAAAAGGATAACTTGACATGATGCGAAGCAACATGTCCGGGGATGCACCTCTCGTGCTCTCCTTGCGGAGCGATTAGTGGGTCTCTCACCCTCTTCCATGCTTGAAGCGAAAATAATGGCACACGGCCAAGGGAAGAAGAAGACTTCAAGCTTTCATTTCATTCATCAAATGCCTTTCTTACAAGGGGTTAGGAGGTATTTATAGGCCTCCATAGAATTCGATTACAAGGGAAAAGGCTAACCTAACCAACATTAGTTGCAACTAATTTGGTTATAACAAATAGGTAGGTTATAACAAGATTAGGTAATTGGTTGTAACAACAATAGGTTAGTAGTTGTAACTATAGTTGGTTGCAACCAATTAGCACGTGACAGGGTGATGCGGCATTCCTTGCTGATGTGGCATCCTTGTTAAAGGGTGAAGTGGAGAATGAAGTGGCATTCTACATGGCAAGGTGGTTGAAAAGTTGTTCCAAGTAGTTGAAGGGGAGGTTGGAAGTACTTGAATTAGTTGGCGCCCAAGAAAGAAGTTGATAATGTGGCGCCCAAGGAGATAGTTAGCTTCATGTAGCGCCCCCTTGCTGATGCTCCAATCTAGATCTGATCATCGGATGGCTCCTAAATCATTGGATAGCTCTCGGGTCCCCATCATAGCAATGGCTGCTGATTTCAGCATAACCACCAGGAGTCCATTGCAAGCATTGCTAAATCAAAACCGAGACCCATACCGATCAATGACCGATACGGTACTGTACTGTACCATACCATACCGGTACATGTACCGGTCTTGATGAATTGAGAAAAAACTATCTTCCTCTCCCCTCTCAAACAATAATCGCTAAACCATACCTAAACTGGATCCAAACCGGGTTGAAATCGTGTCCGAACCTGACTGAACCAGGCCATACCAGTCCGAACCGACCTATACCATACCGAACCGACCCGTACCGGTCCGATTCAAGTCATTTTTTTATGGTTCAGATACCGAATCATTTTTTAGGGCTGAAGCATACCAATTTTTGACCGGTATGATATGGTACGTTCCGAACTGGATGGTTCGGAACGGTTCCGAAAACCCTGATCCATTGCATAGTTTAGTAATTTTAGTTATCACAGCACACTAAAAGGCACACAGAAACCTATAATTAATTAAAATTGAAAGAGGTGAAGGATCTGGAACAATGGGAGACCTAAATCAATTTCTTCTCCTTCGCATAAACAGTTAGTTCTTACTTTTTTTTATTCATAAAAAATGAATAATCACAAGCAATGTCAAAGAAAAACAATAAGTAATTGAAAGAATAATAAAAAATTCCAACCAGTATGCTTTTATTTAATATTTCGATGACAGTCAAATTGTTTTGTAAACTTAAACATGAAACTCCCATTAATTCACAACATTTGGATGAATATATAATTAGATCAGTAAACTGGGAACTTCAAAGAATGAAACAACAACAAAAGTTTCAGCATCGATACACCAAACAGAAGAATACTGCTAATTTTAGTAAAATTATGTAGTTTCTGGCTTTCTGCAGTCAAAATATGACATTTTTGCAATTATGCATAAATTGATTTGGACATCTGTAGATTCTATAGTTTCTGATAAGTACAGATGCTTTTCACAAGTAATTTTTTAAAGGTTTCAAGTGCTGGCTTGAACAGTTTTGCACTGGCAGGGACATACCATGGTGGGCAGGGACCAGAAGGTCAGGAACCCAGCAAGGCAACTATTAAATCTTTTACTGAACATATATTTTAATCGAAAAGGGGCATTAAGTCCTTTTTTATTTTTATTGTTTTTAAATTTTGACACAGCATGACATATGTGCCATCATGACCTAACACACCACATCGCATGCTATGCCTGTGGTCAGCACATCCATCATTACTGGCACTTAAATCCTTGTTAATTATTAATCTTGGAAGACGTCTTACAAGGATGAATTTTCAAGTGGGATAATGCAACTTATAGGATTTAATTTTATTGTTTTTGAAATGCTGGAACATGATATAGCATGAAATTAACGAAAAGCAAGAAGCAGGAAGAAGTGGTTAAGCAATGGATTGAATGTTTAGGAACATTCATAAAAATGATATAATATCCAATCATATAAATGTGTTAAAAGCCAATCCTTTGGCTTTTTGACTTGAGAATGCTTGATTGTAGGAATATTTCCAATAAAAACTCAAGCTGTTGGATATGCCGTACAGGTGCGAGATCAAAGCACTCATATAAAGAAAATGTTTAATATTTCTTAATGCAGAACTCACAATAACTATTGAAACTTGAAAGGAATAAAATATTTTCACCACATACAAGTATATTATAGCCTCACAACCCTCTACCTACCTTTTCAGGAACTTCAAATATAAAAATTTCATTCCACTTGGCATATCCCTCACCCAAGCCATTTATCTTTGAGATCAACGGTCTTACACACCTAGTTCTTGCACTCTGGGGAAAAAGCTTATACTGATCTGTGGCCTTACTGTCTATCAGTAATCGCAAAGCACAAAAATACTCATGGCTATTGCCATCATCTACAATAGGCAGTCCCTGCAATAAAGTGAAATAAGGTATGACCAAACTTTGGAACAATATATTGTAGTTGTACCATAGATAAAGAATAGACATATAAGACCTTCGCCTCCATGATTTGAACAGCAACATAATAACGAGTTTCCCTAGCTTTGGTAACTGCATTTAACTTATCTGAAAACGTGGGAGGTGGCACCAAAAGTGACATTTGGTTGTCATGCTGTAACAGCTCAGTGTTTCCCTCAACTTTTCTCAGATAAACATCACATCCAAGTTTATTTTCAACAATCACTTTTCGAAAATCATCTTCATCCAATGCAGAATATGATAAATCAACATTTTGTCTCAAGTCTTCATCAGATTCCTGAATAACAGCACATCAGTGAGTTTCCAAAATTGAATGTGAAGAATTATTCAAACTTATTTTAGAACACTGGTTATATTAACAGACTGTATAACCTCGCTTTTTCTTGATGACTTCTGCTCTAAATCATTATGCCTACTCCAGGAAACCAGAGTTTCCGTCAGGGTTTCAAGATTGGCAGCACTGACATTAAGATTCACAATACTTGTTGCAGCAACACGAACACGTTTGCCAACTCTTGATGGCGGCTGCTCACTGGTATCATATGTTTCAACCCTTAAGAAGATGGAATAACAACCAAGATAATTAGTAGAATAACTCATTGCAAAATTATGACAGTTAATGACCCATAAAGGAAATCTAGTCAAATCTTGAAATTTACAAGCACTAATAAAAAGGTTTTTCTAGTGTTTAACATAAAATCTTCAAAAAGAAACTAGAATCTTACTTGAATATCCCATCAAATGGTTCAATAAGAGGCTCCCATGCTTCTAATTGTCTGTTGAATGTGGATGCAGCAATTGAACAGATAAGTACAGCATTCATTGCCTCAAGACGTCCATGTGTTGCAAGATTTATATTTGTAATAGTTGTGTCAAATAGTGGTGTCATCTTAACAGGTCCAACAATGATCAATAAAAATAATGTAGTGAGATGTTCATCCTTTTTCAATATAATACACAAAATATGAAGATATATAAACAAGGCTACTCACCGTCCCACACAAGCTGTCCAAGATACGAAATGAAAAAGACCCCAACTTCATCTCAGCACTAATGTTTGCACGTGCTCTAGGCTTCACATGGTCACTTATACTGTATGCCAAACGGCTTGATGGTTTTCTAAGATCAGATCGTGCAAGAAAAGTGCAGGCCTGAAACATGACAAACACCACAGAGACAAATTAGAAGAGCTAACAAAGTACTGAGATTGAATAATATAAATATGTCAACTTGAAATGCAAACACAACATATGAACGCCAGTTTATCTCTCAGGCACAGTTGTTGAGAACCTGATTTTCAACTTTCCAGATGCTCCAGCAGCTGGAGCCCTTTGAACTAGAGGACCGAGAAAGGGGTTCATCAGAAACATTTGCTTGGTTAACAAAATCAATCCTTGGACAGCAAAATGAATCCTTATTTGGCACCTCATCAATTCTTGTTACTATGCATCCCAAGGAGGCATAACCAGGAGGAGGAATTGGGTACCAGAAAAAGGCATCATCAAGCCCCTTTCTAATTATATGTGCAACTTTAGTGAACTGAACAGGATTTGCAGCAATCGCAGAATTATCACACTTGAACACCAACCCTAGAGCAGGTGGTTCTAACCTGAGGCACAGACAAAATAACCTAGTTTCAATTATCATCTTAGAGAAGTATCTATGGAAAAAAGTATAATGATGATGATAATAAGATAACTGCCCAACCCTTCTGTTACACAATCACCAAGTACAGAATATCCCGGACGTGGAATTGGCCGCCATATTGAAATTGGTCTTCTTAGATCACCACCTTTGTCCCACCATATCCTTTCAAAGTGTGGGGTAGATATGTAATAACTACTATTTTTTGATAATGACCTCAGAATGTCCCATCCAGAGGAACCATCATTGCTGTTACCTCCTTGCTGACTTTGCTGCTCATTATTAATGCTGGTGTTAGAACTGGGATGACTGGAGAAAGTTGTATTTAAATTGGAATTGTGCAGAAGAATCTGATGCAAGTCAAAGCTTTCGCCTTTGGGAGGGCATTCCACTGAATTATGTGCAAGAAATGATCCGACAACATTGTCAATGCGCCAGATGCTATATCCAGACAAAGCCCTACAAACATAATAAGGTGACAGGTTCATACGGTGTGCAAATATGCAGTTAATGTACTAAAAGAAAAAAAGAGTAAAAATGTACCTTGGATTCGATGGAACATAATATATACAGTCTGAAAAATTAGCAGACGTTATGAGATCAGATCGAAGGCAATAGACAATGTGGTTTGGAGGTGGCTGGTTTCCTACATGTGCCACACACCCTACAGTGGAGTAGCCTGGTGGTGGAATTGGCATCCAGATGGAGCACTCATTGTCACTATTTGATAGGGTTCCTCTAGATTCTTGAAAATTAGATAACACACCAATGAGCTTGAAGCCGAGAGGCTTTCGTACGCGACCATAGGTGTTACTAACTGCTATTACAACCTGTGAAGGAGGTATCGATCTGCAAATGCATTTTGATAAAGGTTTAAATTTAATTAAGATGAGGCATAATGAAACAAATTAATATTTAACATAAATGCAACTGGTACTCACAAAACAGAATCAACAAATTGAAAGAAAGGTAAAATTATGATACTATAAGGAAATATTTCCTTGAAAGAAAGGTAAAATTATGATACTATAAGGAAATATTTCCTTTAAGTTATCTAACATCCAAAAGTCAGGCATCCTTCTTCAAAAACAGATTAAAAAGATAAATTTCTTAAAGTTGAATGAAAGGTTAACTATGAAAACACGGTCATTAGAAATCAGTTCTATTTTGCAGGCTTAGGTGATTTTTCACCCCACCCAACCACATTGTGGACAAGTGCAGGCTACCCAATCAACCATGTAAGGAGAGAATTCTTGGGTGAGAGAATAAGCATCTGGTAGAAGACAAGCTATGGGACATTTAGGTACAATGTTTTGTTGGGATGAGCGAGTGTTGATAGACTGAAGATGCACATTGGGGATTGAATTGACAGGGCACACAAATTTCTTAAGACATTTTAGCTAATCAGAAGTCAGTTGAAGAGCATGGTAAACTAGGCAAAGTGGGCTAAGCACATAAAGCAGGCAAATTTCAAAAAGAGTTCCCATGTGTTGATGAATACAGTTACGATCAAGAGGATAACAAGGCTATAACACAGAGTAATCTCGATGACAAAGGCTATGATACAAATTACAAAGAGTAAAACTCAATGCTAAGGACCATTGCACATAAATAGCAGTAAGACAAGGAAGAGGCAGCATGTGCACTTCCAACTTTCCTGGCATACAACCGGTGCTCAGTCAAGTAGTAGGCATGTCAAGTTAACAACGGAAACAGGGGAAGCAAGACCCAGGATGGAAGTCTGCCATTTGAAGCTCAAGAGTCAGTTTAATCTTTCCTGGCCCACCATGTATTTAGTATGTTGTTACTTCAAGCTTGAATACCTCTAGAGTGTTCTTTTTCTCTACATTTTCATTAGCTTGCTGTTCTGAGCTCATGAAGGTCCATTCTTATTTGGATATGGACAACCCTTTTCGCAGGAAAAACATCTTAATCAGTGGTGTAGTCTATCATTATCACTCCGAGAAACAGACTTATCTTGATGGCTTAAATCAAAGCATACATCATTTACACATAGATTCAACTTTGGCTATGTTAATCCTTTTGAATCATCCAATTTGGGATGCTATTAAGCATCCATTTTGAAGTACATTCAGATTAACAAATGGTTTCCCACTGCATTATGACATGGTGAAGTCCATCTCTTTATACCTATATTTTCATCTCGCAAATGGTATTGAGCTATGATCTAATATCCTTAGAATGAAGAGATGAATATCTATGACTTTATAGTTGTTGGTTACTTGGTTTGTTAATCAGAGAAAATGCTAAGCTCTTGACTCTTGATGTTTGATTTCATATGGTAGCCTTAAGACATAAAGAACACATATTTCCTCATCTGACATAGCAATATCACTTTAGAGATTGCTAGCATCCCTACGAGTTCCTGATTGTGGCTTGTGGCCTGGCTAGACAACCTAAGAGGGGGGCTGAATTGGATTTTTCAAAAATTAAACCTTAATTATGTATTGCATTGTGAAGTTTATGTGAGCAGAAATACAAGTGCAGAAAATATAAGTGCTGAGAATAAAGAAGATAGACAAGCAATCACAAATACAAGAAAGTTTTTATAGTGGTTCAGTACCCCCAGTATTTATATCCACTCCATAGGTCTTCCCTTAGAAACTTTTACTATAATCTTCTCCAAAGATTACAACCAATTTGTTTTTCCGAGCTCATAAACCAAACCCTATACTGATTGTTTTTTTAGGCTCATAATCAAAATCCTACAAGCCAATCCCTGGCTCAAAAAATACCAAACTTCAGTCCCAACTGAAGTAGGCAACAAGAAAACAAGAAGGAACAGTTTAAGTACAAGAAAAACTCCTTAAAAGGAACAAGAGAAGAGCTTATGTACAGTAGAAGGAGACACAAGAAATCTTTGAAAGTTTCAATACTTGTGTCCTTGCTTAGAAGACAATGATTAATGGAATTACTTTAGGTGGTTGGGAAAATGAGCTCTCAAATCAATACTTTTTGGCATTTCTCTCTTTTGTTGATGATACTTGAAATATTCTGTTGATTTGATAGTTCTTGGATATCTTCAACGAGTTTGGTAGCCTTTAAGAAGCCTTCCAATGTCAAACTAGCAGTTTCTAGCCTTTGAAGAAAGAAAAATAGTCATTAAAAACAAGACATGGCCAATCTGTACCTTCTGAAAAACTAGCTGTTATGCTTGTCAGCAATCTTCGAGTCAACTCGGATTCCTATCAAGTTGACTCGAATTCTTGTCGAGTCGACTTGGAGTTCTTTCGAGTTGGCTCAATCTTCTTTTTCCAAAACATGGTTTTCTGTTAACCATTGTTGAGTCGACTTGGTTCTGTCGGGTCAGCTCAAAATACATTTGAATCGACTCAAGATTACTTTAAGTCAGCTCAAAGATTAGCCACAAAAATTAGCTTTCTATTATTTTGGACTCCCCTTGTCGGGTGGGCTTAAAATTTGTTTGAGTCGACTCAGTAGCATGCCGGCTAAAACTCTGTAGTATCAAACTGAAACCACCTGATACAGAGCTGAATCTTGATTTTCTATAACCTTTAAGATTTCAAATTTCAACACACCTGTTTATTTATAAAATCCATTGGTTTTTCTTAAACATCGGATCATCAAAAACTTATGTTTTAGATTTATTGGTGTTACTTTTATCTTTTCCCAAAACATTAACTTATATAATTCATTAATGACATTATACACTCAAATATTTTATTATTCATCAAAATCAATCGTTAGGGCCAACATGGCTTCTCTTAGAGTTTGCATAATGATATGGCTAGTTATTGATTCAACTTTAAGACCCATGGTTCAAGAATTGTTGAATCGGTACCGGGATTTATACCAGTAAGCGACTGGTATGATATGGTACAGTATGGTACCGTACCATACCGATACATATACCGGTCTTGGTAAATTGAAAAGAAACTATCTTCCTCCCCCCTTTCAAGCAAGGATCACTAAATCGGACTCGAACTGAGCCGAACCGGATTGAACTAGACTATTCCGATCCGAACCGACCCGTACCATACCAAACCGACCCATGCCAGTCCGGTTCAAGCCAATTTTTATAGTTCGGATCCCAAACCATTTTTTAGGATTGAATCATACCAGTTCTTGACTGGTACGATATGGTACGCCCCGTAGTTCGGGACTGCACTGTAAACCTTGCCATGGTTTCTAAGACAATTGTTAAAAAATGATGCCGTGACTGTGCTTGATTTTATAGCTTTAAAGCAATTAATACCACTTTCTCTCACTTATAGTAGTGAATTTGATATTGAAAGCTCCTCATCATCATAAGGAAGCTTATATCAAATGTTGATGCAGCCCTACAAAAGAATCATCTTCTGCAGTAACTCGGAGCTGGGAAAGTTGTTGCATTTGGAAGTAGAAAACCACAGGGAGCTGAGGGATTATTACACATGGAAATGATCCATAGCCATTGAAAACAAGAATTGCTCCTAATACTATTAATTATAGCATTTTAA
Source organism: Areca catechu (assembly GCA_021397845.1). Lineage (NCBI taxonomy): Eukaryota > Viridiplantae > Streptophyta > Magnoliopsida > Arecales > Arecaceae > Areca > Areca catechu. The sequence continues at coordinate 25,128,924 of CM038048.1, forward strand.
GATTTAAAAAGGAATTATTGAACAGTTGATGAGAGAAAAATAACAGTGCAAAAATATATGCTTATGTCAATTAGTCATGCTATATTACCATGTGCTTTTATTTTTTTCTGGAGATCTGTTTAATATAATTCGTTGACCATTACTGCAAGTTGCAACCATCTAGTCATCCAATTATCTGAGCTCAATTTATCAATTCTTACTCAACAATCATTGCTGTAGAGTGTTATCTGATCATTTGCTAAATTATCAAATGTCATATGATGTACTTATGTAAAACAAGTACATAGGAATAAACTTTCTGACCTTAAATATAGATAGCCAATTCTCATAATTGAGAATTTGAGATACAATGAATGGAATGAAAGCATCAATGTTTAATTAGTTTGACTAGATTATGAAAACAAAACATCCAAGTAATCTGCCCTAAGCAACTTTAATGCTTTGATGCTTGCTTACCTTGATGTCACACAATCACCCAAAATAGCATAATTTGAAGGAGCTTGGGGTCTCCAGAAAGTCAGATTGTAGCCAGGTAGTTCCCCTGCAATTATCAACTAATCAAGACTTATATAGTCAAAGACATCGTGTTGTTGAAAGGCACACAAGCCATAGAGTCAGTAATGACCTTCTGGTGCTACCCAAAGTCGCTTGAAGCTTGTACAGCAAGTAAGTGGATTAATATTACCAAATTGCAATGCTGCAAGAGCCTGATTGTGTAATTTCAGTAAGAGAGAAGCAACACTCAGAGAAAGGTGGATGCATATATCAGTAGAAGTCACCGATATATTAGTCTTATCTTTAACAGAAGTATATCCTCCTGAAATATTGATTGGCTCAATAATAACAAGACCTGAACCAGCCTCAACAGTGAGATCTTTCATGAGACACCGAGCCCAAGTGTCATTTTCTTTTGAAGCATACCTATTTAAAAAATGTTAACCTCATAAAGCATAAGGCTTGTTAAATTAAATAGTGTCAAGCAACTTGAAGACTATGAAAAGAAAAAGGAAGAACCAATAGAAGAATCCCTACAACCAGTTTATAATGAATGGACAGCACTTACATGAAACTCAAATCCATCTTTGCTCGGAGAAGCTTCTCAATGTGCAAGGAATCATCCATGGACAATTTCGAACAGTCATAGAAGGTAAGCTCAGGGGACACAACCTGCATGGAGTTTAGGAATATAGAACCCCATAAACCACACCACCAGGTATATTCTTGAAAAATTCAAGTTGATATAATCACAGAAAATGTTTTACAAGACTAGGTGGCAGACAGGAAGCTAGGGAGCCACCTAGTGCCTATATGCTAGGCAAGTGCTTAGGCAGGTGCTCAAAGGTCAAGGTAGCCCAAATATTAAAAATATAAAAGGAAAAAAAAACTAACAAATACAAGGAGAGACCTAAAAAGCAAAAATAAAGTCCCATAAATGAAACAAATATATTACATGATATGTATATGTTCAATGGTATGTATCAATTTGATAACATACGGTGATCAATTTCATTTTACATATTCAAACATAATGCAAAAGCAGATGACTGGGAAGGCCGTACAAGCCACCAGGCTGGCTGGTTTTTAAGACATTAGCAAATAACAGAATTTAACAGACATTTTCATAACCAAGATAATATTTGGTAGCATACAGCATGTCTTATCATTTGCTTAACATGTATGGGCATCAATAACAACCCAAATACACGTTGATGCAGAAACAAATAACAAGCATTTAGAAACATTAGATGTTAAGAATGCTCTAGTGATATTCTTGAAGAATAAGACAACAGTTGACCTGATAACTGAAAGGTGCCCAGTTACTCGGTATATTTCTTGTAAGATAGCATGAGCAACAGGGTACAATGAAGATGACAATGTTGATAAGTATAACAACAACATATGGCAGCTCAAATACTTCCATACAAGGCTCAAAAACTGAGGATCGAGCCTGTGCCAACCAAGGGAGGTTATGATACATGCCAAACTGATGATTGAACCAATTAAGGAAACCATTGAGTATGCATAGGCATGCCCCAAACACCCTTGCTATGGCCATTCTATCCTCCAGATTCTAAGTTTCACCTTCTTACAATGTTTTCTTTTCTAAAAGCTATGTTTGTTGCAGGGTTTTCCAAACCGTGCCGAACCGGCCGGTTCGGGGCGTACCGAACCGGACCGGCGGCTGGCCAGCACGGTTCAGCTTTAAGAAACGGCACAGCCACCCTAAAAATCAAAAGAAAAAAAAAAGGTATCGCACCGAAACGGACCTGAACCGGTCAAAATGGGCCCGAACCGGGTGGTTCGGTGCGGTTCGGCGCGGTTCGGCCCAGTTCGGGTCGGTACGGTGGGAGGAAGCATGTGGGGCCTTTTTTTTTTTTGTTTTTGTCACATGGCACTGTAGCCGTGTGACTGCTTTGAGATGGGGGGTTTGCTTGGGTTTTAAGAAGGGAAAAGGCACAGAGAGCTCGTAAGAGCTCTTTGTTGCCTCTCTGCTGCAGCATCATGGAAGGAAAGAAAATCAAAAAAAAAATTCATGGATCAATTTAAAGCCAATCCAACCTGCAAAAATCAAAGGGGAAGCTAGAATCAAGGTCCGTATACCCTTCTTTTTCCATATTTTCGTCTTTCGTAGCGTTAAATTTTGTTAAAATCCATGCAAAATAGAAAATTAAGAAGAAATGCTGTCAGAATTTATTTGTCAGCTATGATTTTAGAGTATGTGGTAGATTTAGGATAGATCTACACAATGATACTAAAATCTTAATTTTTAGTTAAGTATATAATTTTTTAAATTAAAATTTATTTTCTGATTAATAAATTAATTAAAAAAATAATTAGAAAAAAAAAACTGTAATTATAAATTATTAATCTAGGGCTTGTAAGCTACTCTCACTATAAATTTCATGTCGATTTATTCAAGTTTTGTGCATCTCATGAATAGTGCCCATAGATCTTAAATTGAAAAAAAATTAACTTTTTATGCATTTCTAGGATCTTAAAAAATTATATGTAACATGTATGATGGAATCCTATATGAATCTAAAATTTAAATTTTATTTTTATTTTTCTTTATTTTTTGAATTTTTTAAATAAAAAAATTAAAAAAATAAATTAAATTTTAAAAATTAGGTTAATAAAGTGTTAATTAATAAACATTATTATTGACCTTATATGTAATTTAAATATTCAGGTATGGATCCATCAAGGAGGAAGAAGGATCCGGAGCGGGATATTGGCTGATCACATGGAGAGATGCTCTCAGGTCGGCATCACTGGAGGTGTAAATGGTGCGATACCGAATACAAAGATTGGGGTAACAAGCAAGGATTCAGGTCCCGGTGGGACGTCCCGGGACGTCCCACGGGACACCGGGACTGGATACTATCTCATGTGTTGGGACAGGACATCCCATCAGCGTCCCAGCATCCCAATCGGGACATCTTGGGACATCCCCTGTCCCAATTGTCAGGACAGGACGGGATGCCAATGCATCCCATTCCATAGAAAAACCGGGACAGCCTTGTCCCACGGGATTTAAAACCTTGGTAACAAGGTTGAAGCAGCACTTGACTAGCGGTTATCCTGATGTATCTGCATGCCGACAGTGTCCACAGGAGGTCCGTCAGTTGATGAAGAAATACTTTGCTGATTTTAAAGCTGGGAAGGAAAGAACAGCAAAGAAGAAGGCAGAGGTGGACCGCAGAGGCGTAGAACCACCTTATCACTCCAGGAAGTCAGAGGAAGCATATATTCCTTCTGATAAGAGGGCATAGAAGGAGGCAACTATTCAGGCGAGCTTGTATGAGCAAAGACAGTAGGAGGAGGCAGCCAGGCATAGACAGCGATTCGGGCTATCAGCTTTTGAGTCAGGATCGGGATTCGCTTCTGCTAGTGCTCCAGGAGAGTCTGAGATACAATTTAGGAGGACCTCCTCAGTCAGAGAGCCCGTCAGGAGAGGCACTGGCCGTATTGCATCCATGTTGGGAGCATGTGGCAGTAGGAGGAAGTCTTCCAGGCCAGGGACATTCCAGAGGGAGCCACTATCCATGATGTCGATCCACATGCATTTTCCAGTAGAGATTCCAAGCAACAAAGGATTGACACAATGCTAAAAAAGGATAAAAAGAAGGATATGTGGCGGGCCATCTCCTCCTGGTTTCATTTCAGTCATATCCCAGCCCATGCAGCAGACAATCCATATTATCGCTCTGCTATTTCATCTATATAGACTGCTGGTGCATGTGTAAATCCTCCATCATCGAGGGATATCTATAGTCATCTTCTGGACAGCAATAAAGAGGAGCTAGAAGGATGGATATGCTCATATCAGAGCAAGTGGCCCATGTATCGATTGACGGTGATGTGTTATGGTTGGACTGGTCCTACTAGATGGAGCATCATCAATTTCTTGACTTATTATGATGGGAAGACTTTTTTTCAGAAGTCTATTGATGCTTCAGATCAGGTGCACGACGCCAGTTATATCGTCAGATTGATGGACGAGGTGATTGATCAAGTGGGAGAGTATAATGCCGTGCAGGTCATCACTGATAATGGACCACAGTACAGGACCGCATGACAGATCTTGATGGAGTAACGGCCGCATATTTTCTGGACCCCTTGTGCTGCACATTGTATAGACCTCATGTTGATGGATATTGGTAAAATTCGCAGGGTGCAGAAGATTGTTGAGCTAGCACAGTCTATCACCAGATTTATATATAATCATACATGGATCTTATCATTGATGAGGAGCTTTACAGGGGGGAAAATATTGAGATCGGGGGTCACACGGTTTGCTACTAATTACATTGCACTTGATAGTCTTCTTAGCAAGAAAGCAGAGCTGCGTCAGATGTTTGTTAGTCAGGACTGGCAAGAGAGCAGATATGCTAGGGCAAATACTGAGGAAAGCAATGTGGAGAATTTAGTGACGAGACAGAAATTTTGGCAGCGGGCTGAAAGGATAGTGGAGGCTATCAAGCCTTTATATGAGATACTTCGTGCCGTGGACTCCGAGAGGTATGCTCAGATGGGCTTCTTATATTTTATGATGCAAAAGGCAAAGGAAAAGATTCAGGAGACAGATCCATTACATGCTTATGAGTATATCTAGATCATTGATGGATGGTGGAGTTATCAAATGAGTTCGGATTTGCATCTAGCAGGTACATAGTATTTTATGAAGTCCCTAAAAATTAAGTTTCAATAAGATTCATACAAGTACGCTTGACTGATTCTTAGAATATATGTGCAGCTTGCTATTTAAATCCGAGATTTCAGTACTCCGTACCGGACATTGCCATGGATGAGGATCTTATGTCTGCCCTACGCAATGTTATATATAAAATGGAGCCCGATCCAGATATCGCTGCTATGTGTCTCGAAGAAATAAGTTAGGTTGAAATTATTGAATAATTTTTAAGAGCATTAATTTCAACAAGCGAACAAATTTTTTTTCTGGTAGACGAAATTTTTTAGGGAGGGCACAGATTCATTTGGATCCACTGTAGCGATCAGAAGTAAATCAAAGATGAATCTTGGTAGGTACTACTAAGGAGTAAGTCTAATACTATATCATGATTAAATTTTTTATTTTGCCAAATCTAAAATTCTAAATGATGTAATGTCTTTTGCAGCTGAATGGTGGGTGCATTTTGGTGGATCTGCTAAAAATTTGAAGGTTCTTATAGTGAAGATCCTCTCCCAGACGGTGTCCTCCAGTGGATGTGAGTGAACTGGTCTACATTTGGTCTTATCCACTCCAAGCAGAGGAACCGTCTGAAACAAAAACGCCTCAACGATTTTGTGTATGTACACTATAATTTAAGGTTGAGGCTAAAATGTATTCAGGAATAAGTAGAATTGAAATATCCCGATCCCACTGCAAGTTCATATATTGATGAGGATGAAGATCCAATGATTGGGTGGGTCATGGATCAGCAGCAGACGCCAAAGCTTGATAAGCCAGGATCGCCTCCTCGACCAGCCAGTTTTGTAGCTAGTGAGGCTGGGGTGGATGCTGGACAATGGACAACAAGTCATATTCCTCACAGGGCTCCAGCAGATACAGCACATCGTCCGTCCCCACCTAGTAGTCCTGGAGACAGAGGAAAAGGAAAGACAGTTGCACCTTCATCGAAGCACTCAGTCCACTCAGATTCAGATACCATAGACAGTGATGATAGTGCTTCAGATAGTAGAGGATCTAGTGATCAGGGAGGGGCAGAAGGACAGGAGCCGCAGCCACCTAGTCCTATTCGATTCACTAGGGAGTCGCAGTTTTGCCATGCCACACAGGATACAGATCATGGAGTACCATCTGATAGATCCCATGGTGATACGATTTCATATAGACAACGGGCTCCGCATGGTCGTTCGGGACACGATACAGCTGCAGCTCTTGCACGTGGAGTAGGATCCATGGATGTATCTGGATCATCCTCATATTCAGGATCCTCTTATCCGCAGCTACCAGTAACTTCTGGTCCATATGATCCATATGGTGCATCTGAGACGTCAGCATCCAGTGGTTATTATCCCGGAGAATCTTATGCATCTGATTTTGTTGCTGGTATATTTGGATTCCCCCCTGCACTGCCATATCGTCAGTCTCTGGACAGCTCTCAGAGTCGGGACATCAGAGAGGGATATGCGATTAGCTATGACCCATCACGCATACCTCCTGGAATGAGCTTAGAGGAGTATCATGCTGCCTGGCAGGAGGGACATGCCGAATTTCCTACAGAGTACATACATGATCCCTATATTTATGGACATCGTCACTCTAACCGATTCTAGACATTGATATGTAATTATATGTTTATGCCACATTTTACTTTCATTAATTGCTGATAATCTTAGTTTAATTATCATTTTTTTTATTTTAATTGAAAATAGTCCTAAATATTAGTATTTAGTCCTAAACCCTAAAGCGATACGCCATCCTAAATCCTAAACCGGCCTAAACCCTAAATCCTAAACCGTTAAATAATAAACCCTAAACCCTAAACTCTAAACCCTAAACCCTTAAAAAATAAAATAAAAATCTTAAAATTACAAAAAACAAAAAAATTGATAAAAAAATTGGGCGGTTTGAACCGGTATGCCCCGCCGTACCGTGTGTCGGCATGGTACGGTTTGGTACCGAACCGGTACCAGCCGGCCACTGGTACGACACCCGGTACCGGTACACCGAACCTTGGTTTGTTGTAACAAAGAAGATGTAGGTATTTAGTTAACTACTCTAGTTATTGTTTCAAGTGCCTGCTAAAGTTAGAATATGATTTATCACATAAATAATATATCAAGCACTAACTAAATTTATATAGGAAAATGAGACGACATTCATATTAGCATTCAAAAGCAAATAGAATATTAGATTACTAGAATTCATAAATCTATATAGAAGGTGCATATCTATTTTCAAAAGATTTAATTTTTATTTTTAAACATATTTTTTTGATTAATTATACATTATGTTTTAATAAAAATAAGTTTATTTGGAACAAAGAACCGTCCACCATAGATATTACTGTACAACTATCTAACACCTCCATCATATTTTTTTAAAAGTCACAACGTTTATTATATATTTTTAGAAGTGTAACCATTTCAGAAATTGCTAACAAAAATTCAGAAATTAACAAAATTTTGTTTTTGCAAGCAAAACAAATGTTATAACTCAGAAATTAGTCTATAATTAGCAAACACAGCATGTATAACTTTTAAATGCCTAGGATATTTTTCATATTTTAATAAATTATAACTATAATAATTAATTTAACAAATTATGAATAGTATGAAGACTTTATTAGCTTGGTGCTATATGGACATCATAAAAAAAAAAATAACCTGAAAGATGCATATTCACAGGGTTAATTTTAAATTTACGTTAGAATTGAGTGGAACCCGAGCATATCCAAAGTTACCCGTTATCTCTAAAAATAGTAGCATGTGCACATCAAAGTACAAACAAACAACTAAATTTTATTCACAGATTTTACATATTTATTTCTTAAAATTTCAATAAAAATATTTCTTAGAAATATAACAGCTCAAAAAATTAATTTGGTAGGGCTGCAGAATCAACGATTCGCCATGTCATATCCAAAAATAACCCCAAACAAACAACATTTAATTGGGTTAATTTTGGATTACACATGTTTCAGGGTGTAGGTCTCGGGGTAAACCCCAAAAATCCAAACATACATTATGCATTTAAAAAACATTGACAGATTTATCAATTTTCTCTGGACTTAGGCCTGGATTTTGAGAAAATAAAAGAAAAAGAGGGGCTCATTACCTAGAGTGGGATGATCTTTTTAGGGTACAAGTGGAATCATTTTTGAAGTTGTTTTTGTTGGATTTTGGTGGAACATCACCGAGAGGACCCGCCCGACTTTCCCTCGCTCCCTGTCTTATTCCTCTGCCAAAACTAGTGAAAATGGGGAGAAACAGCTCTAAAATCCCCTTCCAGAGTGATCCCAACTGCTATCGCTCCTAAACCAAGCAGGCCAAGTAGTTTAGGGCCTTTTAAGCTCAGTTTGGGTGTGGTATGGGGCAAATTATTCAATTCCTGAGCAGTTCACACAGTTTAGATTAGAGTTGGAAATCAAGTGGGTTGGGCCAGGTTGGAAGTCAGCCTAGGCCCAACCTGAGGCACTAAGATCTCTACCTAAACCTCAACCCAACATGATCTTTAACCCAAACCTAACTCGATCTCAGTTTTTTAAGCTTAGGTTCCAAATCTGGTTGGTTTAGGTTGGATTAGGCTAGGTCAAGTTTGCTGGATCAGTTTAACCAAGTCACCTATAAATGTCCATAACATATAAATAATATCTAAACTTAAGGAAGAAAGAACTAGGGATGGCAACATGCGAGTTTAATGTGGATCCTAATTTCAGATAGTTAAACAAACACTAGAAAGATATATCCATATTGTATATGGTTTGGGTTTGACTTGGATAAGTTTGCACAATATCTCAGCCTGAACCCAACCCAAATTTAAGTCAGGTTGGGATTTTCAACCTAAACCCCACCTGGGTTATGCCTTAACATGCCCATGCATGTCCAGTTTTGGGTTAAGCTCCAGTTGGGCTTCAGTTGAGCTATCCCTTAACCAGCCCAAAACCTGCCAATTTCTACCCCTAGTACAAGTGCAGTTTGGCCAGATCCACTTGGCCCTAGACCGTTATAACCTTGGTTTGGCATGAATGAGGTTGCTTGGTCATGTTCAATCAGTTCTTAAAAACCTTGCTCCCAAGCACGTATGATTTCAAGAGAAGAAAACAACTCGGAGTGGGCACCAATTGGAAGTTTGGAACTATTTAATTCTTAAGAGGGGCAAAAGAGTGAAAGTTTGAGAATTATATGTATTGAACACTCCTTTATGAAAAGATTGATTGGATAACACATGTTGCAGCCACCTGATTATTGGAAGAGTTTCAACCATGTACACAAGAATGATAAGCCTCTCTAAGGAGTCATGCACCTTCCTCTAAATGGTGGTTCTAGGTTCCAAGGATTCAGGTCTCAGTGGAATATCCCACGGGATACCAAGATGGGGTACCATCCCATATTTGGGATATGACATATCACCAGCATCCCAATGTCTTGATCGGGATGTTTTGTGACATCCATTGTCCCTGGTGTTGAGATGGGGCAAGATAGCAGCGCACCCCGTTCCATGGAAAAATCAGGACAACGTTGTCCCACGGGATTTAAAAACTTGCTAGGTTCAAATCTTGGAAGGTGTTTTTCAAACTATCTCACCTTGGTTAATTCCATCAACTAGGTCTTCCCTACCTTTCCTCTATGTGTGTGTGTGAGAGAGAGAGAGAGAGAGAGAGAGAGAGTTGTTCTGATTCAACTGCATTCCTCTTTATGCGGTATTAGCTCAACAAATTGCACATGAAATACAAAACTAGTATATATTAGCAATTGAGAGAACCAAGGAAACCAGTGCAGCCAATGGAGCTAACAAATGGAAACACTAAGTTAGAGTTCAAAAGTACAAATCAAAAATTACAATGACACAATCTTCAGCAAACAAATAATAAACATCAAAGATTTATTTTACCTGAGCTTCAAATGTAAAACTCAGCATTTGACTTGTAGCATCATCAACAACAGTGTTAGGAACACTAGTCACTTCTTTGCATTCTTGAATTTGTACTAAACCTTCTTTACTGATTTTAGAAGCAGAATTATCTAATAATGAAATCTTGACACCATCATCTGCAGAGACTGAGTAGCTGCTACCATTATTGAGGTACGTGCACTTTCTCAATAACATGCCATTCTGATGAATGCAAAAAATTAAGAAGTGATACAAACTTAGAAGAGTAGAATAATGGTTCATCTTGATCACATATCATAGCATTAACAAAGGAAGATTATACAGTCGTCTTAGCAGGACAACAACACATCTAGTAATATATCACATGCATCAAAAGTACAGAACTAAAGTAGACAGCAAATAAGTGCTTTCTAAAAGTTGCTTCAGTCCACTAAAAAAGTTGCTTTCTAAAAGGCACCCATATGAAAGTGCTATTGCAGAAAGAAGTTACCCTCGAAAAACATGTTTGGAAACAAATAACAGAAACACTTTCTTTTAAATAAAGTTCTTGCTAGAAAAAAAAGCATGTGTCAGGTAATATCAAGTTGACAGTTGCTTTTCTAAACATTCATATGAAATAAAATAATTCATTTCTGAATGTTGTGAACCACATTTATCCCATTAGTAAGATAAAATTGTAGCCAAGATTCGCTGACTTGGAATCCACCCCACGGTCGCCGATTGGCGGTATGCCCCCATACCAGGCCCAAACTAAAATGGAAACAAACACGGGAGAGGGAAAACTTGAGAGGAAAAGAGAGAGAAAGGTGATGGAGAGGAAGGGAAGGAAGGCCGATGGGATCCACCAAAGGGCCATGGAGGCCCTCAGAGGATTGCCGAGGCCTCTAGGGATCCGCCCTTCTCCACAAGACAAGAATAGAGAGAAAGAGGGTGAGGGAGAAGAACGAATAGAAGGAAAGGTAGTGAGGAGGCCATTGGAGGGCCGCTAAGGTCCCCGAATGGCGAAAATCGACCCCGCGACATCTATGGGATTGAAATAGGGGCGACCTGCCCCTGTTTCACATTTTTTGTAGGCATCGCAGACTTCACTTAGACGAAGTTGGCAATTTAAGGCACTGTGGATGACTAAGATTTTTTTTTTTAAAAAAAAAAGAAACAGGGGTGGGTCACCCCTATTTTGATCCTATGAATGCTGTGGGATTGATTTTTGCCATTCAGGGGCCTCAGCAGCAATCCAATGGCCTCCACACCACCTTCCCCTCTGTCTGTTCCTCTCCTTCCCCCCCCCCCCCCCCCCCTCTCAATTCTTCTCTTGGATGGAAGGGCTAAGTCCCGGACGCCTCGATGGGCCACCATCAGCCACTACTGGCCTTTCTCTCCTTCCCTCCCCCTTCTCTCTTTCTCTCTCTTCCTCTCTTTCCTTCTCCCTTGCTACGTTTTTGCCGACATTCCAAATCAAATACCACAACCACATTGAAAGGCTGTTGGTACGATTTGCATGCCCCCAACCACCCGGTTCAGAGCAGTTTAGCATTCCACGATTGTAGCCCTTATGAGTTCATTGAATAATGTGTCATGAAGTTAGCCCTTAAAATAATAATATCATATTGTAATTTTTAACTGGCTTGGTCAAGGATCTATCTACTTTAGAATGAATAATAAATAATGATCATGAAGATATGGTAATGATTTTTACCTAACGAAATGCAGATATACCTCAAAAAATAATTGTGAATTAAGCTATTTGACTAATTGTTATCAACTTATCACTAAGGATTGACTTACAATATTGCACCAGCACCATGTGGAGTTTGGGATTGTTGTGGAAGTAGACTACTTGGCTTTAATCAAGATGATCAATGGGGAATGGCAAATTTGATGGCCTGCAGACCCTAACACTTTGGAAGGAATTCTGTTGTTTGTGCATCTTTGCATCAAGTTTGGAGGTCAATCAGGTGGCTGATTGGTTAGTAAACTAGGGCACTACTTCATGCAATGTGCTTTTGGTTTTGAGTGACCAAAATGGTTTCCTTTAGAGTTTTGGTCTTTGATATGGGCTGATAGTTGTAAACTCTAAAGAACTTAGAAAAAAGGTCATTCCCATAATTCTTCCTAGCAAAGTGCAGAGCAATCAACCCAGAGGATCATGAAACACTGAGGTCTGCAGCGAAGTAGAAGGGTCAAGGGATGAACTTGAAAAGAAGATATAAGCAACAGTTTAAAAGTGTCAGTCTTTATCATACCATATACATGACATATAGCATACCAATTGGATGTGGACATGGTACAGAAGTGCACAGAATTATACCACCTAAGTTGGCCAACTGTGTATCAGTTAGCAGCACTGCTTATGATACAGGCCAGAAATGATCTTTGAATTGGAAGGTTATGGTCCCTCATATACAACCATCAGAATTCAGAAGCAATCTAAGCAAGGTTTTCCATACCATCTCGAACCGCCTGGTTCAGGACGTGCTGAACCAAAGCAGTCAGAAACTGGCATGATTCGACTGTGGAAAATGGTTCGAACTCCTGAACCATTCAAGAAGCCTCGAACAGGACCAAAATGGTATGGTATGGGCTTATACCAATGTGTTTCAATCCTGTTCGGGCCCGGTTCGGATCAAACCTTGTAGCAAAGGGGAGGAGGAGGTTTTTTCTTAGTTTCACAAAAATTGCTACATTTCCTAGTATGGTATGGTATTGTACCATACCATATCGATTGCTGACTAGTATGGATCCCGGTACCGGTTCAGCAATCTTTGAATCTAAACCCATCAGATGAAACCTAGAAAACACAAGAGGCCCAAAGTGCGAAGAGTACACTGACTACAGTTCTATTGTCATTATACACATAAAAGATGGCAAGAATGTTGCCATCATTCTACCAAAATAAACTAACAAAAGTTCAGCATCATAGTTAATACAACTACAATTCCATCATTTGATTAGTCTAACCCATCCTAAGACCCTCGAAGGCTTCCAGATGATTGGCACTGACTTAGATGATAGACCTATCGTGTAAACTTTCAGCAAATGATCCATCAAGAATTGCTGAACTAGTACCGGAACCTGTACCAGTTCGCAATCAGTACAGTACAGTACCATACCATACCAGTATATGTACTGGTCTTAGGAAAATTGAGAAAAAACTACCTTCCCCCCTCTCAAACAAAAATCGTTGAACCGGATTTGAATTGGGCCGAACCACGCCCGAACTGGAATGAATCGGGTCGTACCGTACCAAACCAACCCGTACCAGACCGAACTGACCTGTACAGTCCGGTTCAAATCATCAAGGATCACTGAACCGGTACCGGGACCCATACCAGTCAGCGACCGGTATGGTACGGTATAGTCTGGCATGCATACCGGAATTTTGTTTTTTAAAAAAACAATCTCTCTCCCCTCTTAAGCAAAGATTTATATTTGAAACATGAAATAGACCCGAACCAAGCTGAGCCAAACCAAGCTCGAACCAGGCTGAACCGGGCAGTACTGTACGGTACGCTACAGTACCGTACCGTACCGTACGGAATTTATTTTTTTAAATTTTTTTTAACGGTCCGAGTGCCGGACCATTTTATATGCATGAACCGTACCAGCTCTTGGCCGATACGGTACGGTACATCCCATACCAGGCAGTACGGGACGGTACCACAAACCCTGCAAATCATTTTTGATGGTCCGGAATCTGAACCATTTTCTAGGACTGAACCATACTAGTTCTTAGCTAGTACAATATCATATGCCTCAAATCAGACGATTCGAGATAGTTCCAAAATCCCTGTGATCAGCTGTGCGATTCTAAGGCACCATAATTGTCATCTTATTTTACTAGATGACACTTGACATTCGTTCAAATTTTAGGTGTTAGATTGATTAGTTTTCCTAGTTTTCCAAGTTCAAAATAAATTCCAAAGGACATGAGTCCTGACCAATATAATTATCATGGAACTGATAAATACTCGTACTTAGCTTGCAATACAGGAAAATGAAAAAGAATTTTCTGCAAGTGCACTCTTGTGTATTCTCTTTTACATGGTGGATTTTGAGATGAGTTAGCTCTCATGGATTTGAGAGTAACCCAGGTAGATTCTACGTCTAATGCCATGTTGATGGTTTGCAATGAACTGTGGAAAAATTCTGAAAGTCACTGAAAGACTCATGTTGACATAGACTTTAGTAGCAAACATATAGCTACTGGTTATTTTCCTCCTAAGTCCTAACCCTGGTTTTGAACATTTTCCTGCTTTAATCAATATAAAATATTTAACTTCAAGTTCTACAGACCTACTATCCTATCTGGGTCAAGTTGAGGGCTTAAAGGGTCACACCTGTGTTGACTTGATCATTTTAGTAGAACTCTGATTTGTCACTCAATAACAGGCAACCATATACTCCATATCAGCAACTTAACCCTGACTGCTGCCTGCTTCTTTGATGTAACCTGATCATGTGCTGCCGATCAAAACTGGCTCAATGCCTGTGCTTGCATATTACTTTTATATGCAAGGTAAAGACTTTACATATTGGTAAAAGACTATATTCTACTTTTTCATTTTGAACTTATGGTGACTAGCTCAAAGATCTTGCTTCTAATCTAAGCAGTTCGAAGCAATTCCCCATTGATTTTCTAAGTTTTTCCCCCCATCATTTAAGGGTCTGATCTGCAGGGCACTTGTTACAACAAAGTTATCCTTCCCTAATAGATTGCTAAAAGTCAAGGTAACTCATTTTCCCTTACTTATTTGGGTTTTCTTTTGAACTTACTGAAGTAAACCATATTTCATGCTTTACATATGGATTCCACTTTAAACTGATGAAGCTAAGCCATGAGAGACCAATTGGTCAGGTCCTCTTGTTTTCTAAATACATTGTAAGGATGTAGATGCTAAAACTAAAAGAAAGGGCAATTACAGTGTGGGCGAGATCCAATGAAGATGATTTCTTACAGGTTGAAGGAAGTTATCTGAGCCTTTGCTGCAATAGTAGCAAGGTTTCGTTTAGATACATCAAATACTGATTCCACATATGGTTTAACATCCTATGGATCCGAGGAGTTCAATTTCATTACAACTTACATTGGCAGGCATTTTTCAGGCCCCAAAATGGTCTATATGAGTGGATAACATTACTCACATTATGCCAACAGGAAGTAGGTGTTACAACATTTCTGCCACTGGAGGAAGTTTATATGCATCATGATGAAGTGAGATTATATGAGAGAGCAATAGCATGAGCAGTATATTTGCTTTTCACAAAATCGACAGTACATGTACAACAATGACACTGGTTACTTTGTAAACAGAATTTCAATCAAGGTTTGCTGCATTGATACCAGTGCTTGGACCAGTCAGCCAACAGTATGCTTCAATATGCCCCTGTACCATTCTGTATCAGACTCGTGTAGACATAAGTACAAGGGAGAAGGAAAGAGAGGAAAAGAGAAGCAGGGGAGAGAGAGGGAGAGGGAGAGAGAGCCTCCGGAGGCTGCCGGAGGGCCATTGTGATTGCTAGAGGGGGGGAGGGAAAAGGATAGAGGAAAAGAGAATATAGATAAGAGGAGGGAAGAAGAGGGGAAAGGGAGAGAGAAAATCCAGAGGCCCGGAGGCATTTTAACGAAATAGGGGAATCAGCAACGTTGTAGCCAACATCACATAAGAATTGCTTGTTTTTTTATCCTGCAGATATCGAGTGAAATTGACAATGCTAGTGCTAACTTCACTTGATATCGGCAAAATAAAAAATTTGAGTCTTTAATGAAGTCGGCAATGGCGTTGCCCACTTCCCCTGATATCGCCAAAAAAATGCAAGATGAAACAACGGCATCTGCCCCTGTTTCAATTGGTCACCTTGGTCATCCAATGGCTTTCAGTGGACCTTCGGAAGCTCTGTCTCCCTCTCCCCACTCCTTCCCTTCCCCCACTCTTTTCCTCTCTTTCCTTCTCCCTCTCCACTCGTCAGCCCTCCAGCAGGTGCAGCATCCCTCTGGTAGCCTCTGCGATCATTCAGCAACCTTCAGAGGCTCTCTCTCTCCTTTCCTCTCCTTCCCTCCACCCCCTCTCTCTTCCTCTCTTTCCTTCTCCCTCCCCCTCATCATTGTTTCATTTTCAAATGTCAGAACCATCAAAGTCTGCCACCGATATGGTTCGGCATGCCCCAAACAGGTGGTTTGGAACGGTTCTGCCAACCATGGTCTTAATCATAAAGTTTGAACCCAAGTTTGTTGAAGTTGAACAATGTTGAACCATGCCAAACCAGGGAATACCAAATTGGACTGGTCAGAGATCAACACAGTTTAGGTGTTTAAAATGAGACAGCCTTAGTTCACTACTAAACTAACCCTCCCCAACTATTAAATTGCCCAAATCATGCACTTCTTCCCCCCCAAGCTCAGGATCAATAGTGCCCCCCTCCCACTTGTGAACACTCCTTTCTCCCGATTGCTCATGAAGTCACGGTTGTTCACCCCCCCCCCACCACCCGCATTCCGGTAGCTCTCTCTCTCTCTCTCAGTAGGGTTAGGGTTGGGGTTTCCCTTGCTCCCTCCTTATACCCTCTCTCAGTTCCTCTCTCCTTTTCTCCCTCTCCCACTCTCCCACTATCTTTATTTCAAAATTGGGGAGAATTCTTTTCTATTTTCCATTTCAAACTATTTTTTATTTTAGAAATTTTAACTTAAGTCGGCAAACCATATATCGACTTAAATTCAAATTTTGAAAATAAGAAAAGGTTTGAAATAGACCAGAACAGCACGGTACTAGTAGCATACCATAATACTGGCAATCAATATGGGTCCTAGTATCAGTATAGCCAACCTTTGAACTTATATATTTTTCTAACTTTTTAATTAGTAAAAATTATTAGTTACTATTTCTTAATCATAAATTTCTAGCAAACTATGCAACACGCTTTTCAAACAATTATTCACTTAGGGATCTCAAGAAATTTATCATGTTAGGTTCCCATACCATAAATTAGTTAAACACTATTTATTTGTAAAATACAAAGAAAAAAGTCCAAATTTAAAAAAATAGTTTGAACATTGTAGCATGCTAGTCATGGCATTTTTTACCAACATGCCCCCTGTACCCTGCTAGTGCATGCCAAGTGATGACAAGGTACAGATTTTGGCATGGCACATGATGCTTTAGACCTTGATAAAAAATGAAAAGAGATGGAAGCATGTAAGTTTATCCCAAGGGTATGCTGCGGTAAGCAATCCACTTTTGCCAAGCACATGAGAGAAAAGAAAAGGTTGTGAACAAGGTTTGAACAAACACTAGAAGAGATCTAGAAAATTTGTACTATCATTTTAAGGAATAGCCCTTGTATGCACCTTTTTCAAAGCAAGAAGAATATATTCTATCATTTTATAGACCAGATAATATAGCACAAGCTATATAAATGCAGATATTCTAGCAGACATAATATACCAGCTAAAAAGCTTGTGACAAGAAAGCTACATAAGAAAGTGATGGTGAAATCAGTTATTAGACTATAGTCACCAAAACTAGAATAGGGAGCATACCTCAATTTTAACATTCTTGAACCGCAACTTCTGTCCATGCCCAATTATGATAGCAGTTCCAGGATATGATTGCCCTTTCATATCCAACTCTTCACTTAAAGATATTGTACCTCCACACCCATCATAACTGAACTCATCAATACCACATCCATCCACAATTAATTTTCTACTAGGGGAAAGGTGTACAATATCATCTTTCTGCATGTAAATGGATTCAGAAAGTATTATATCACAACTGTTAGTTAGTGGATCATTCTTTGGATTTAAGCTTTCTTCCCTTCCTGTTATTGCACCCAAAGAAGGCACAAAATATTCAACAACAGCTAAAAGGAAGTCGAGAACAACAAGAATACGAGGTTGCTGGATGCGGATAACAAAAGATTGGAAAGATGAGCGCCATCGGTAATCCATTACCAGCATAGTCAAGTTAGAAACATCTATATCAGTTGCATTTTCTGAATTCTTCATAGAAACATCATTTGTAGGTGATCCTGGACAAGTTCCAGGTAAGCCAGAAATATTATATACAGCAGGCTTCAAAACATCTGAGTAAGAGCCAAGCATCAAACGCATTTCAGGCTTTGTATCAGGACGTATGTCCAGCACAGAGAATTTAGGAATGGTCAGATAGAGGTCTGCTTCAAGCAAAGAAGTTGATCGATATGATACCCAAAGTCCTTCTAGCTGCAGAAACATGAAAAACATGTGGAGAAACAATTAATTGAGGTTTACAAGACATCCGAGATGATAAGCAGTATTAGGATGATTGACATGCAAGCTACTGGAAAAATGAAACATGTTGCTATAGTACTATAGTACAAAAATAACAAACAGGATGCTTCCGTATGACTGCGTGCTGAAGTCAAGCAGTACTTACAGCAATCTGAGCTAAAGGAGACTCTTCATCAAGACCGTTGCACAGCTCTAGCAAGGCATAGTGGACCTCAACAGCCAGAACAAAAATAGAACGTGAGAGTAAAATTTGACTATTAAGGTTGACCTTATCAGCAAGCATACGAATTGACTCCTTTGTCTCATCTACATTGCCACGAAAACTAGGAGGTAGTTTTGGGACTTCTGACAGGTTCATGTATAAACAATTTATTATAACATAGTATTCCTTGTTAGACATGACACCATGTAACAAACCAACCTGCTTGAAAAGTCAAGATGAAAAAGAAATCAATTTCTTTCACATTTTAAATTTTGCTAACACAATGTAAGGAAGCTATATAACAGTCACAAAACATTAGATATTAGCACAGGTAATAAAAACTAAGGGAACAAAAATGTAAATTAAGTAGAAAATTAAACTTACTAGAAACAGCTATTGGATATGAAAAATTAGACTAGTTAAGAAAAAATTATTGTAGCAATCCACTTTGCAATTAGTAAACTTTATTCTGAAGACAGTAAGATACCATAATAAATATACTAATATACTATTGATCTGCTTAATGCTCAACAACAACACGAATTCCACTTAATAGAAGGAAGAAACATTAATTTGATTCAAAGGCCATTTATACATTACAGCCATTACAAATTGTTGGACCCTTCAATATAGCATCATTAGTAAATAAAGGTCCGCTTATAATATTATTACATAATGGTTTAGTGTAAATAAAATCTGGTATTGGTCGACTCTAATCTGCATATGTGTGTGACTTGTTCAACCTAAAAAGAATACCACATTCAGAGACCAATATGAAAAGGTTACAGAAAATATGAAGTGGCAACCTTCTAATGGTCATGAATAGACAGCAGGCCTTTTGTAGGTCACATCTGTTCAATTCATTCCATGATCCACATCAATGTATTTAATCTTGTCATGCTGAACCAGGACAGTCCCATGTAACAAAAGAAGTTGACATTAGTGTTAGAATTAATAATCGAAGTTCATTGACTTCCAAATGATTTACCCAAGGTCCACAGTTTCAGTATGGGTTATCGTACTATTTAGGGACCAATACAGTACACTTCCGAATGGTACCGACGAAGAAACACTAACCCAACCCGAACAGGGCAGTTCAGTTTGCACCGAACTAAACTGATGCCAGCCATGGATATTATGGCCATGCAGGTTGGTTCAAGTTGTAAACAATCCCTCGCTTCTTCGAGAGCCTTCAAGATCCCTCCGTACGTCCTGCTTTCTCTCTCCCAGTCTCTACTCTCTCCGCCTCACCATCCCTCCTCCATCTTATCTTGTTCACTATGGGCGATGGTCCATATTGCCATGACCCTCGACATCGCATAGCTCCATGGTTACAATCCTCGTGTGATTGCTCCTAAGTCCTAACCACGCTCATCGAGTCGTATGCCTTGATTCTAACTTCATACTCATCGATGGCATCACCTCCGTTGCCTCCACCCTGCTCCCCGACAACATCAATCTCTCTCCCTTAGGTGAGTTCATAGGCCTTGGCCTCTCTACCCCTCTCTTCCCCTTCCTCTCCTTCTTCCACTCCACCCTCCCTCTCTCTTCCTCCCGCTCCATCTCCTTGTTTTGGTGCATTCCAGAATGGCATGGTATGGACCTATATTGCACCAAACCAATCACTAGCTAGTAGAAGCCCTAGTACTCAGCAGACCTTGATACCGATACTTGGTACACATATTTTTGGTGTCAGTATAGCATTTTTTGTTTATATTAATTTGATTATTTTTAGGTTCAGGATGTTTAGAAGAAAAGAATAAAAAAAAGGAAAAAAAACATATGGAAGGAAAGGAAAAAAAGAAAAAAAAAGGTAAGGGAGGAAGAAGAAAAAGGAAAGAACAAAAGAAAGAGAGAAAAAAAAGGATGGAAAGAAGAAGAAAAAGGAAAAGAAAGGATGAAAGGAAGAACAGCAAAAAAAAAAAAGAAAAGTAGTATAAGGAAAGAAAGAAAGGTTAAATAGTACTCAGAACTCTAAATTGTACAAAATTCAATTACATGTAGTAACTAAAAGATGAGCATACTGGAGAATAAGCATAAATGGCTAGAGGAATTTGATGACCATGATAGTCCACTTCCACAGTTTACCCAATGGAAGCTAAGCAATGACAGATTCTAGCATCTAGGGTGGCTTGTAATTCATAAAGGGTGGCTTGTAATTCATAAAGACAAGATGACACCTAGACAAAGTCATAGAAAGTTATGCTAGGAAACTTACTTTATAAATAATACAGATACTCATGAGGGACAAAATGTTAACTAGTTCAATTTGTTATTGTGCCCAAAAATGATTGTATCCTTGTGCTTCTAAAATATAAGGGCAAATCATATGCAGGTTAAATGGATTTGATTATTTGGTTATTGGAGTGGACTGTGGAGTATGTATTCAACATTGTTTCGCTAATGATGAAAAACTGTTATCCTATACAGTTTATGCAGCTTTCATGTCACATAAGTAATTATAAATTATGCACTAAAATCTAAATGTTATAGATCTTCATTTGAGCAGCAAAATAATAGCCTTGTGCTCAGTATGTAGAACACATTGGCTACAATTAATGGATCCCAAGGTAGAAAAAAGAAAATGAACAAAGGAAGAAAGGAAAAAAAGAAGAATAAAATGAAAGAAAGAGAGGAAGGAAGAAAAAAGCAAAAAGAGAAAGGAAAAAAAAAAAGGAAAAAGGGAAGGAAAAAAGGGTAAGGAGCAGGAAGTCTGGAACTGCCCCGAAACACTCCAAACCTAGCAGAACTGCCCAATTCCACTTGGGTTGGGCCAATTCTGGCCCTTATGATGACCTGAAAACCGGAACTGACCAATTATGGTGCCAGTTGGAGTCGGTTAAGTGATCCTTCGATTTACCAATAATACCAATTGCTTGTTCTCCCTGACTTCTTTTTCATAATTTGGTCCGTGCTTTGTAATACTACCACAGATTAAATAATTCCATATAATCACAGAATGCAAGCTTAAAATTTGGATAATGTCATGTGCCTGAATCTGCAACAAAGAACTAGAAATTGATATCACAGTTCCAAACGTATTTTTTTCCAATAATAATCGAAATGAAAAATGAGTAAAAATACTAACCCATCTGCAACTTGAATAATTTAGGAAAACAATCATGCAAAGGATTACTTGCTATTCGACCAGTGGAGTTGTCATTATTAAAATTTCTAATAAGGAAAAATTATGAAGAATTCAGTCAGACCCTAGGCAACAGTTAGGTATGTCAAATCACAAGCACCAGTTACTGTTTATTTAAATATTGAAGTACAAGATTAAAAAATAAAATAACAAGAAATAAAATAGATCACCTGAACTTTGATGGATAGTGTTGGGACCTTACGAAAGACATCTCTCAGACTGCGTCTCACTTCAATATCAATGGCTTGACCTTCTCGTATCATTGGTTTCCCTAAACGGCCACTGATTCCTACAGCCATGTTGACTCCATGTATCTACATGTTATTGTAAGACATAAAAGGAAAATGAATTCAATAAGAAAATATTTAGTGGAAAAATAAATTTAGAATTTCTTCACCTTTACAGCATACCTCAGCATGAAGAATATCAAGATGTACAGCTGACGGGTCATTCTCTTTGCAACCATGCCAACTAAAACTGTTCTTCACTTGCAGCTGTCCAAGATCAAGTTCCATATAGCTACAATAGCAGAAGCTTATATCAGAATGTACAACTTTGCAATAACAAAAACAACACAATGCAGCTTTCACAAAACTGGAGGTAAAATTTATTAAAAACATCATGAAAATAATCTTCAGAGGCAAAATTTAACAAACATTAGTACCTTCATCTTGTGTAAAAGGTTCACACTCATCATCTACTACAAGTAGGAGGACCTAGCAACTTGACTAGGAAACAAAATTGGAGCCAAGGATTCAGATCCCGGCATGACATCCCACGGGATACTGGGACGGGATATTATCCCATATATCGGGACAGGACATCCTACTAGCATCCCAGTGTCCCAATCAAGATACCTTGGAACATCCCCCGTCTCGAGTATCGAGACGGGGCGGGACGTCGATATGTCCCGTTCCAGAAAAAAACCGGGACAGCCCTGTCCCACGGGATTTAAAATCTTAATTGGAGCTTCACAAATGTGTAGAAGGATGATGAAATTTCATACAAACAAATGCACGATGACTTGCTTGTAACCAAAATAAATATTCATCATTTGCAACAGTTAGAATTAGGATAAAAAGCAACTTATGTTGTTCCCCTTGAACAACATACTCACAAAAGTCTATTTAAAGGCCCCCTTGGCCCTAATTTCATAAGCTCTTTTTCCTTTTTCCTCTTGCAACACGGTATCAGAGCACCAAATCCTTGCTGCTGCCCCTTCCTTCCCTCCACAACTCTAGTTGCCGTCCCCCTCCAAAACCATTGCCGCTGCCTCTTGCTTCCTTTTCTTTTCCCCTCACTTCCACCATCCTCTCAATCCCTAACTGCCATACCCTTCTTCTTCTTCCTTTGTTTTCTTCTCTTCTTTCTTTTCCTCTCTAACATCTTACCGCTATCCCTTGCTGGCTCTTTTTCTCCCTCTCTCTATCTCATACATACTTCCAAGCAAGGATCAAACCCTAGCATCTAGAGCTGCCACCTAAGAAAAAAGTACCAAGTGCTGATCCCAATCTACTTTGGACTAGAAATTGTATTGGACCCCAGCCTACAAAGATGCTGCAGCCAACCCTCTCAAAAGCTTGTTGCTGCCTTCTCCATGCTTTCACACAGATGAGGGAATAAATTCCTTAGTCCTTTCATTCATGCTATGATTAGGACCTCTCTTTCCTGTGTTGCTGCCATCGTTATCCTCAGCTCTATATGGTTTCATCTTCGAAAGTTCAAAAGTCCATTCCTTTGGGCACCACAATCAAGTTGAATGGTGCTAATTATATCCTCGGGGCTAAGCCTTCTATTTCTTTGTTGATTCTCAATACAAGTTGAAAAATCTTACCAATGCCCCTCCTGATGCCTTCTTTTCCTCAGTACTCTGATAACGAGACAGCAATTAGAATAGTGGATAAGTGGCAGGATGATGATTATGCAAGTATCACTTAACTTTTAAATAGCTATGAACCCTCTGTTAGTGCAAATATCATGTTCCTCTCTATAGCGAAAAACATGTGGGATGTCCTAAAGAAGAGGTATAGATATGAGAAGAATATTAGCCATATTTATGCCCTCTATGAGCAAATTTTTACTCTTAGACAAGATAAGTGCTCTGTCAACGACCACTTTGCAATACTTGAAAAAAAGTGAGATGAACTAACTGTTTATCGTTACATTACTACTAATGCAACCGTTTTGAAGCAACGGAAGAATTTCTTGTAGCCAAGTTTCTCTCTGGATTGGATGATAGTCTTAGTCATGTTCGGCAATCTCTATTGTTTGACTCTACCGTCCCATCATTAAGTAGTGCTCTTGCTCGTATGCTCCGAGTGTCTATGACCATTGCTACTTCTAAATTTTCTCCTACACCTGTTGATTAGTCTACTTATGCCGCTTCTAAGAGACATGCCCAGGGTCGTGGTCGAGGCCATGGTCATAGTTTTCCTCCATGTCTTTATTGCACTCGCACCAGTCATCCTTCTAAGCAGTGTTGGCAAAAGTTTGATAAACAAGAGATAGCTAAACCAGCTATTATTACTCCAGCTAGTGTTGCCACTGTTGCTCCTACTAGTAGTCCATGTTTCCAACTCCACGAGTGATGTTATTACACTTACTAAGATGAAGAATGATAGATTATTGTAGCTACATGCCTCTTCATTCCTTGTATCTCCATCTTTTGGATCTACTTCGGCTATTGCCCATGGTAACTCCAGGCTTCTAGACTCTGGTACCTCCATCCATATGACAAGTAACCGGTCTCTATTTTTCACTTTGTCCCTTTCTTCTACCCATCCACTTGTATTTATTGCTAATGGCTCCTCTTCTGCTCTGGGAGATCAAAAAGTAGTTGCCTCCTCTTTTTTACATTTTAACATAATTTTCCTATTAGTCTTTTATCCATAAGTCACCTCACCCGTTCTTTTGATTGTTCAGTTATCTTTTTTCCTTCCTATTATATTCTTCGGGATCTTCAAACTGAGAAGCAGATTAGTGCAGGCTTGAGTTGCAGGGTCTACTATCCAGATACAGAACCTGCTACCGTTGTTGCTGCTTCTCCTGCTACTCAAGATTCCGATATCTCTCTTGCACTGCAAACTTGGCCATCCTGCTCTCTCATCATTTAGTCAATTTATTTTGTTCCTTTTACTTTGTCCTCTTTATCATGTACTGCTTGTGAGCAAGGATTCAGATTTCGGCGAGATGTCCCGTGAGACATCGGGACGGGGTACCATCCCATGTGCTAGGACATGACGTCCCACAGCGTTCCAACATCCCAATCGAACCACCATGGGACATCTCCTGTCCCGAGTGTCAAAACAGGACGGGACGGTGATGCATCCTATTCCATGAAAAATCGAGACAGCCCCATCCCACGAGATTTAAAACATTACTTATGAGTTTGACAAGCACCATCATGCTTCCTTTTCCTCTAGTGTCAATTATCAGTGTACTAATCCTTTTAAGCTTATTCACTCTAATGTCTAGGATCCCAATCCCATGTCATCCCGTCCTGAGCTTCACTACTTTATTGCTTCATTGATAATTGTTTCTGGGTCACTTGGATCTATCGTCTTTGGAGTCGGTCAGATATCTTCAGTATATTCAAAGACTTCTATATAAAAATAAAGACTCAATTTTTTATATCAATTAAAACTCTTCGCACTGATAATGCCTTAGAATTTACGAGCTCCTTGTTTAAATAATTTTATGCTTCTGATGGTATTATTCATCAAACCTTCTATGCATATACTTCTTAAAATAATGGGATAGCTAAACATATGAATCGTACCCTCTAGAATATGGTTCGTATCTTGATGTTACAGATGCATGTGCTTAAACTATATTAGGGGAAGCTATTCTTACCGCCTGCTATCTCATTAATCACCTTTCATCTTCTGTTCTTGATGGTCAAATACCATTGTCTTGTATTTATCCTGATAAGTTCCCATTTCCACTAACTTCTCAGGTGTTTGGTTGTGCCTACTTCATTCACTTGCTCGGCTCTAGAATTGATAAACTCTCCTTGATATGATAAGTGTATTTTTTTGGATTACTCTAATATATAAAACTAAAAAAAGGGATATAAATGTTATGATCATGTAACCCAACATCACTTTATTCTGCTAATGTTACATTCTGAGTTTCTCATTCTTTTCTCCTTCCGAAACTCTAATAGTACCCTTGTCTGGACCTCCTCTACCAACACCTACTCCATCCCTACAAAATATTCCTTCCTTGGATTCTAAGCAACCTCCAGAAACAATGCCAACAGTTTCAACTATTTCACAGGTTTATCAGCGCTACTAGAAACCTTCAACTCATACTCATCCCAGTCTACCTTCTCCGGCTCCAGTTTTAGATCCTAAGGTATCTGACCTTGATCTTCCCATTTCTCTATGCAAAGATAAACATATATGTACCACGCATTCTATTGCTAATTATATCTTCCTAGACCATTTCAATCCCTCTTTCCACCATTTTGCCTTGCTTATACCATCTATGCCTATTCACAGGACTTATTCAAAAGCACTGTCCAATCTAGCTTAGAAAACGGCTATGGCTGAAGAAATGAATGCTCTTATCAGCCATGGTACTTGGAAGCTTGTGCTCCATCATGTGGATGTTAAGTATAGCCACCAGAAACCCACAACTCATGTTCACCCCAGTCTGCTTTCTTTGACTCCGATTTTATACCCTGAGATATCTGACCTTGATCTTTCAAATTCTCTATGCAAAGGTAAATGTACATGTACCATGCATTCTATTGTTGATTATATATTCTTGGACCATTTCAACCCCTCTTTCCACCATTTTGCCTTGTTTATATCAGTCTCCCTCAAGGATCCCGGTACCGGTACCGTACCGTATATGAGTATAGTGGGTATGCTGGTATGAATCGGTATGCCCATTTTCTTAAGATTTAGGGTTTCTTTTTTTTAGAGTTTAGGATTTAGGATTTAGTGTTTAGGGTTTAGAGTTTAGGATTCAAGGTTTAGGATTTAGGGTTTAGGATTTAAAAAAATACTCATACATTAATTCTAATTAAAATAAGATATAAAATTATGATTAAAGTAACATTACCAATAATTAATGAAAGTGAAAAGAAAATATAAACATAATTAATACCGATATTTAGAATCGGATTAAATATCGATGTCCATAAATATCGGGATCATTGATATACTCAATAGGAAGACCAGTAAATCCCTCTAGCCAAGCAGCATGATACTCTTGTAAACTCATTCCAGGAGATATGCATGACGAATTGTAACTCATCGCAGATCCCTCGCTGAAGTCCCGACTCTAAGAGATATCTAGAGACCGATAATATGGCTATACAAGGATCCATCCAAATATACCAGCAATAAAATCAGATCCGTAAGATGCTCCGGACTGCATGGAATAATAACCACTAGAAGATATCTCAGATGCACCATATGGACCATTGGATCACAAGCTACCGTTAGCTATGGGCAAGGATACAGGTCCCGGCGGGACGTCCCGTGGGACACCGGGATGGGATACCATCCCATGTGTTAGGACAGGATGTCCCACTAGCATCCCAATCGAGACACCTTGAGACATTCCCTGTCCCGAGTGTCGGGACGGGATGGGACACCAATGCATCCCATTCCATGAAAAACCCGAGACAACCCTGTCTCACGGGATTTAAAACCTTGGCTATGGGTAGGAGGATCCTGAATATGAAGATAACCCTGATACATCCATGGATCGTCCTCCATGTGCAAGAGCTGCAGCTGCATTGTGTCCTAAACGACCTCGCGAAGCCCGTCGCCAGCATCTGCAATCTAATAACATAACCAAGGATTCAGATCTCGGAAGGATGTCCGGTAGGACACCGATACAGGATACCATCCCATGTGTTGGGATAGGACATCCTACCAGCATCCCAGCATTCTAATCGAAACACCTTGGGACATTCCCTGTCCCGAGTGTCAGGACATGATGGGATGCCAATGCATCCCGTTCCATGAAAAACCCGGGACAGTCCTGTCCCATGGGATTTAAAACCTTGAACACTATGTACGACAAATCCCTAGATATACCTAGATCATTTGTTTTATGAATTTAATATAGAAATTCTATAATTATCAAATCCAGTGACCGATTGAGATCCTTTTACTCGTTATTGAGTTCCATATTCCTAAATCTAGTTTAGATATTAAATAAAATTCTAAGGCTGAAAGGTTCCCCTCATTCAATATCTCTATCGACGACAGAATCTAAAAAACGGGTCGATTTCATACCCATATCAAAGTTCCTTGAACAAGACCCCGCAGATTATAAATTTTATTAACATTTTACAAAAAATCATATGGATCAAAATATCACCAGCATGGAACTAATCAAAATATTATGAGAAAATAGATTCCCCCACCATAGGTCCATAATAACCAATAGGAAAAAAAGTCTAAATTGGACCAAATCGGCCCGAACTGTGCCGAAGGAAAAAAAGGTCCGAACCGGACGGAACCAGTCAGTTCAGGACCGGTTCGGATCGGTTCACTAATTTTTTTTTATTTCCTAAACACCCCGAACCGTTTTAAGTGGCTAAACCATGCCAGTTGGTGGCCAGTCCGGTTCGGTATGCCCCGAACCGACCGGTATGGCACGGTTCGGGGATCCTTGGTCTCCCTGGACTATCATTTTTAGAGTCGATCCGATGTCTTCCACATATTCATCGACTTCTTTATGGAAATAAAGACTCAATTTTCTATGTTCATTAAAACTTTTAGGACTGATAATGCCTTAGAATTTATAAATTCTTTGTTAAAAAAATTTTGTACTTTTCATGGTATTATTCATCAGACCTCTTATGCCTATATAAAACAATAAAATGAGATAGCTAAATTTATGAATCGTATCCTTCTGAAGATGTTCGTACCTTGATATTTCAAATGCATGTGCCAAAAACATATTAGGAGATGCTGCTTGCTATCTCGTTAATCATCTTCCATCCTCCATTCTTGCCTGATTAGATAGTATTCTCTTATATTTATCCTGACAAGTCTCCATTTCCACTAACTCTTCGGATGTTTGGCCGTGACTGCTTTGTTCACTTACTTAGCCCTAGACTTACTAAACTATCTTCTCAGTTTGTTAAATATGTTTTCTTGGATTATTCACAGACAAAAAGGATAAAGGCAAGGAATCTTGAACTAGTACCGAACCTTATACCGATCATTGGCCAGTACAGTCAGTACGATATTATACTATATCGGGCCCAGTATTGGATCCATGAAATTAAGAAAAATCAGTATTCCTTGATTATTTGACTTGAATCAAACTTGAACCAGATCCAAACCAGGTCCGAACAAGATTGAACTGGACAAAATGCATAGGTACCATACTAGTTCGGTTAGACCTGTCAATGTGGCTAGACCTGTCAATGTGGCCTGGCTCGGCCCTAACACACATGGGCTGACATTATATGGGCCGAGCCAAGCTAGGCCCACTTGCACAAATGGAACATGAAAACCTAGCCCAGCCCGGCCCTATATGGGCCGTGGGCTAGGGTCGGGCCAGCCCACTTGCACTTCCCTCTCTCAAACCACCCCTCCCTCCAACCAAAAGCCTTGTCTCTTTTTTGTCATGGAGATTGATAAGCCTGAGCAGGTGATGGGATCCATCGTAAAGATGGTGAACCACCGAGGATCCGACACTAGACAAATAGATGGTGAACCAGATTGCGGTATGGCAGGTGATCTAGCAACCTGCATCGGCTATGGAGTTAGTGAAAAAATGAGAACAACCTCGATGTCGGGGCCACCTCCATCTCTGTTGTCAAGGACGGCGGGCGGCAGCCTTAAGCTCATCCAGGTCTTGGACAATAGATGCGGTGGCAGAGCAGGAAAAGGACATCCCGGCGAGCCCCTCCAACAGGTTAGCACCCCCATTGATGGCCTGACCCCTGTCTCTAACCGTCTGACACTCCATTGAGAAAAAATAAAAAAAAGATTAAGGACTCCACCCAACGTCGTGTTTGTTGCCGCCGACTAGTCGCACGCCGTAGCTGCTTCTCCTCCATCCCCTTATCACCACCGGCATCGAATATTCTTTTCTCCTCTGCCAGATTGCCAAAGCCCTCATAAGCCTTAGGTGAATCACTGAATTGAAACAGAGAAGTGGGATTGCCAAGAAAACAAACAATGAGGGTTTTAATATTTAATTTTTTTAAAAAAATATTTTTTCTCTTGGCCCATGGGCTGACCCGGCCCTAACCCTGTTGAGCCCATGGACTACAGGGGCCGAGCCAACAAGTCCAATTACATAAATGGGCTAAATCTTTTCAGTCCTGCCCGGGCCATTTATAGGGCCGAATGGGCTGGCCCATGAGCTCTAACCCATTTTGACAGCTCTAGATCTGGTATAGGGTTTCTTTAACGGTCCAGGATTTTGGACAATTTTTCATGACTGAACCAAGGATTCGGGTCCCGACGGGACGTTCTATGGAACACTGGGATAGGATACCATTCCATGTGTTGGGACATGACGTCCCATCAGTGTCCCAGCATCCTAATCAAAATGCCTTGGGGCATCCCCTATCCTCAGTGCGAGACGAGACAGGACACTAGCACGTCCCATTTCATAAAAAAATCAAGACATCCCCATCCCACAGGATTTAAAACCTTGGAATGAACCATACCGACTCTTGGCCAGTATGGTACGATAGGTCCTGAATCGGGCGATTCGGGACAGTACCGAGAATCTTGAATATAAGTATTATGATCATGTCATCTCATGTCACTTTGTTTCAACTGATATTACTTTTTTTGAGTGTTATTCTTCTCTCCTTCCAAAACTCAATTAGAACCCTTCTCCAGACCTTTTCATATTTCTCAGATTCTGAACAGCTTTTAAAGACTACAATAATTCATCTTATTTTGCAGGTTTATTAGAGCCGCCAGAAAGCCATAACTCATGTTTATCAGAGCCACAAAAAAATTCTCGGATTCTGAGCAGCCTTTGGAGACTTGACAAACAATTCATCCTATTTTGTAGGTTTATCAGAGCCGCCTGAAACCAATAACTCATGCTCACCCCAGTCTGCCTTCTCCAACTTCAATTTTAGATCTTAAGGTATGCGACCTTGATTTTTCCATTGCTTTCTACAAGGGTAAATGTACATATACTAAGCATTCTATTACTGATTATCTTCCTAGACATTTTAGTCCCTCTTCCCAGTACTTTGTTTTGTCTATCTTGTCTGTCTATTTCCAGGATATTCAGAAGCATAATCAAATCCAGCCTAAAAGGCCATTATGGATGATGAAACGAATGCTCTTATCAGCCATGGTACTTGGAAGCTTGTGCCTCCTCTTATAGATGTCAAACCTGTTCAGTGCAAATAGGTGTTTACTATCAAATACCTACCAGATGGATCCATTTACCGGTACAAAGCTCGCCAGGTTGCTAATGGCTTCACTTAGACTTATGCAATTGATTATTATAAGACCTTTTCTCCTATGGCTCGAATGAATTCTGGTTGTGTGGTATTTTCTATCATTATTAACCGAGATTTGACTATCATCAAAATGGATATCAAGAACACATTTCCCTATGGTGATCTTCTTGAGGATGTCAATATGAAAAAACCATCAAGATATATTGCCCAGGAAGAGTATCGCTATCAGCTATGCAAACTCAAGAAAGCTATCTATGGTTTGAAACAGAGTCCTTATGCCTAGTTTGACAAGTTCACAGAAATTGTTGCCAGTATAGGTCTTAGATGTTCATAGCTTGATCACTCGATCTTTGTTAAAAAAAATTCATGAGGAACTATTGTACTTGTTCTTCATCTAGATGATATTCTTCTCACTAGTAATGACATAGAGGGCATTGCTAAGTCAAACTACATGTTCAATCATATTTTGTAATCAAAGATCTTGGTAAGCCAATGTACTTCTTAGGTATTAAGATTGCTTGCTGCTGTGATGGGATTAGTCTTTCTTGGTAGAAATATGCACTTAACCTACTTGTAAAGATCGGACTTTTAGGATGTAAACCTATCAAACACTGCGATAGTTGCCAATCAAAACAATCCATCTAAAAATGATGAGGACTGTTGGGGATAATTTTGTTCAAACCAAGCATATGAAACCAAGACAGCAAGTTTGGTTGGTCCCTAATAGGCCAACGAATTTTTTTCAATTTTGGCATTACTATGTTTATGAGCCGAGCTCTTCCAGCAGGCTAAAGCATGCAAAAATAGCTGAGGCCAATGGTCATTCAGGACAAATGAGGGTCAGCCATGCCAAAATGATAGTCATCCATGCCAAAATAAGGGTCATCCAAGCCAAAAAGAGAGTCATCCATGCCAAAATGAGGGTCATCCAGGGCATTTAAGGATCATCTAGGATAAAATAAGGGTCATTCATGCCAAAATGAGGGTCATTCATGCCAAAATGAGGGTCATTCATGCAGAAATGACTAAAGTATGAAGCCAGGCTGACCGTTACCCAGTATAGCCGATCGTTACCCAATCTGGCCGACCATTACCCATCCAAGCTGACCCAGTCATGCAGAAATGACTAAGGCATACAATCTAGCTGACTGTTATCCAGTCTAGCCGACCCTGTTCATCCAGGCCGATCATTGCTCATCCAAGCTAATCTAGTTATGCAGAAATGATCAAGGCATGCAATCTGAAAGACCTCTGCTGATCCAAACAGACCGTTGCTCATCCAAGCTAACCTAGTCATGTAGAAATGACTAAGTCATAAAGTCATCTGACACCATGAGCAGTCATCCAATCCCAGAAATGACTAAGTCATGTAGTCATCCGATTCCAGGAGCGGTCATCTAATCCCAAGAATGGTCATTCGACTCCAGAATTAACTAAGTTATGCAATCATCCAACCCCAAGAGCAATCATCCGACCCCAGGAGTGGTCATCCGATCCCAGAAAAGACTAAATCATGCAGTCATCTGAACCCAGGAGCAATCATCCAACTCCAAGAACAGTCATCCAACCCTAGAAGTGGTCATCTAAATAACTAAGTCATGCAGTCATCCGACCCCAGGAATGGTCATCCAACCCTAGAAATGGCTAAATAATTAACTCATCCAACCTCAGGAGTGGTTATCCGACCTTAAGAGCTCATCTAACCCCAGGAGCGGTCATTCGACCCTAAAAGCGATCATCCGATCCTAAAAATGACTAAGTCATGCAGTCATCCATTCCCAGGAGCGGTAATCCAATCCCAAGAACAATCATCCGACTCTAGGAGCGGCCAATCCAACTCCAGGCATATAGTCAATCCAACCACAGCATGCAGGCCTCTTCAGGCCACCCCAGGCAGGCACTCCATGCAACGCTAAGCCGACCAAGCCTTTAGTAGCCAATCAAGCCGTTATTATTTCTTAGTCAACTAAGAGCCAATTGACACATCTCCACAACCAAATGGCTTGACAAGTCACATCATATCTCATTAACATATCTTTACATTTTAGACGAGCACAAGCAATCCATGCCACAAGAAAACAAGGTAGAACTTTACAAAAAGACAGGCTCTATGTACAAGAGACATCTCATAAAAAGCCCCTGACAGTCCATGTGATAGGCTGGTCATTTCTCATCGGATCTGCTAGAATCTTGATCACCACGATAGTGTCCTTGTCTGCCACCTTTACAAAAGGGGACTTCCTAAAAGCCTCCAAGGTATACACTCTTTCTGCCTGCACTTCTCAATACTGTTGGTATCCATACTGACTTGAGCATCGAAGTGCCATTGCCGAAACCATCCCCGACAAGACTTTTTTGCATGTATCTCTTTTCGTAGACCGGCCTGTACTGTCTACCCTAGCACCTCTAGCATCAAATCTAGCTTTCTCTAGTGCTTAACAAATTTTGGCCCCAACAAGGACGATTTTCGATATCTAGCTCAGTACCATCGACTAGTTAGAGGTTAATATACCTTATCATTACACGACTAGATATTTTCTTTGCAATTAGATTGATCAACCAAGACATGTACAAGCTAAAGAAAGGACATTGGAAAGCAATAATCAAAATTTTTCATTATATAAAAGGCTCGCCAGGAAAATGACCACGCTTCAAGAAATCTGGACATCTTGACATCGAAACATACTCTTATATAGATCATACAGGATCTATGAAAGATCAGCACTATCTCTGACTATTGTACTTATATTGGAGGAAACTTAGTCACATAGAAAAGCAAGAAGTAAATGTTGTGGTTAGATCAAGTGCAGAGGTAGAATACAAAGCAATGAGCCACACTGCCTGTGAGATGATCTGGCTTAAGTCCTTTATAGAGGATTTGGAATTTACCTATACAAAGCCAATGGACATGCATTATGACAATCAAATAGCAATTTATATTACCAGTAGCCCAATCTTTCATGAACAGACCAAGCATATAAAGGTAGACTATCATTTTATTCGAGAAGATATTTTGAATGGCAAAATTAAGACTCTTCACTAGTTCAGCAAATCAGCTAGCAAACATCTTCACCAAACTGAGCTTAGTTGATGTATATGCTCCAGCTTAAGGGAGTGTTAGAATTAGGAAAGAGAGCAACTTGTATTATTTTTCTGGAATAATATACTCTATCTTCATCCTATTAGGAGTATTACTGTAATTCTATTAGGAGTACAATATTACCATATATGATTACTCTGTACCACGATTCGCTGAACCAAGCCAAACTGGCCGATTCGGCCCGTATCGAACCGAACAGGCACCAAACCAGTACGATACGGCTATTAAAAACAATCCAGGCCTTATAAAAAAATAAATATATTTAGGAATGCATCGAACTAGCCGGTTTAGCTAGTTCGAGACCAATTCGGTCCGGTTCAGACCAGTTCGAACCGGTTTGCAATTTTTTTATGCCTGTTACTGTTTGGTTTGGGGGGTTGATAAAAATGAACTGAGAGCCCGAAAGCTCTCAGTTTTCAGTTCAAACATTGAAGGAAGGCTGCAAAACCCATTTTTTTCAGATTTGAAGCCAATCAAATACCAAAATAGCAAGAAAGAAGGTGCATTCAAGGTACACATGCTTCCCTTCTCTCTTTCTCCCACCCCTTTTTTTTTAAATTCATGAAAAATGAGAAAAAAAAATGCTGTCAAAATTTTTTTTGACATGATTATAGAATATGTTGTAGATCTATGAAAGATCTACACAATAATGCTATGATCATGATTTTTTGTTAAATATATGATTTTAAAATTAAAACATATTTTTAGATTAAAAAATAATTTAAAAAATGATAATTATAAATTATTATAATAGGCCTCATAAGCTACTTGTTGCCGATCTCGCCGCCGCGCCTGTGGCTTCGGAACCGTCGATCCGACTAGACCGTCCTGATCCTGGGGCCTCCTGGTTGGACCGAACCTGCAAGGCAAGGTCAGAAGACCCTGGCCGGGGATTCCGGCGAAGGAGCTCCGACGATCAAGTTAGTAGACGGCAAGAGGGAACAGACTCTCTGGGACCGGCCCCCGAAGGAGTCCCAGACTCAGAGAATGTACTAACAAGAAAGATGCCAGAGAGACCAGAAACCCAGCTGGAATCCTTTGCCGAGCTCACGCCAAGCGATCCCATTTCAGAACCTTGGATCTTGCTCTCAGAGCGGAGCTTCCAGCCTCTGTTTCTTACTTGTCTCACCTACCTGGTCGTCTCTTCTCTCCTTCCTTTTATCTCCTCCCGTTGCCTGCTCGTTTTCCGCTCCCGGGAGGCTCCCTTGTCGCTCTCGTCGCCCTCCCTCCGTCCTTTTCTCTTTTCCCTTCTGGTTCAGAGGGCCAGACGGCTTTCCGGCCTCGTTTGCCGAGCCTAGCGGGGAAAGAGTAAGGGAGGGGGGTGCTGGCCAGGCTGCCGACCAGACCTCGGGCCGAGTGTGAGTGCTCTCCTTCCCAGGTGCCGGCGCTGCCCGTTATCGGGTCCTGTTCCGTCAGAGCCGCGTCTCTTTTGGGGTGCGGCGCGCACGGCTCGAGGGTCAACCTCGGAGCCTGCGCCTCCGCTCTTTGGGACCTTCTCTGTACGAGCTGCCTGGCCTCGGCCGAGATGGACCCCTCTTGGGTGGACACCTGGCAGGGCGGCAGAAGGACGCTCGGCTTCGACCGAGGTGGTCCCGTCTCCGGGGGCCACCTGGCGAAGGAGCGAAGGGGCCCGGCTCGACCTCGGCTGAGGTGGTCCCGTCTACGGGCGCCACCTGGCGAGGGAGCGGGGGAGCGGCCGACCTTGGCCGAGCTGGACCCCTCCTGGGTGGACACCTGGCAGGGCGGCAGAAGGATGCTCGGCTTCGGCCGAGGTGGTCCCGTCTCCGGGGGCCACCTGGCGAAGGAGTGAAGGGGCCCGGCTCGACCTCGGCCGAGATGGGACCGTCTCAGGGTGCCACATGGCGAAGGAGCGGGGGAGTAGCCGACCTTGGCCGAGGTGGACCCCTAATGGGTGGACACCTGGCGGGGCGGCAGAAGGACGCTCGGCTTCGGCCGAGGTGGTCCCGTCTCCGGGGGCCACCTGGCGAAGGAGCGAAGGGGCCCGGCTTGACCTCGGCCGAGGTGAGACCGTCTCAGGGTGCCACCTGGCGAAGCGGCCGGGGACCCCGGGCCGAGCTCGACTTCGGACGTGTGGGAGCCGCAGCTGACATGGCCGAAAACCTCCACGTGGCTCGAATCATACCCGACGGAATCTGAGACCGGCCACGTCATCATTACGGCCGTAACAGTTGCCCCCCAACCCAACGTTCCGTTGGGGCGTCGTGGAATGGAACGTTGGGATTAAATGCGGATATGACGTGGGGAGGCGAAGATCTTGCGTCATAATTGCCACGATCCTCGTCGCCGTTTCTCGGTGCGCCCGAAGCCCTATAGGAGGCTGCCACGCGTCGCCTATTCGCCCGCAATAAATGCATCGCTTCGAAGCAGAGGCCGTTTCCCTGCTAACGAGGCGTCAATGTCGGGCGTGCGTCCACGCGGCGATCATCCAATGGCCCGGAGCGGAATGACGGGTACGGCGGCTGTCGATTGAGTTTGAAAAGGAGGGGACTTTCCGGAATTTGAGTTTGAAAAGGAGGGGACTTTCCGGAATGAGGCCTTTTCCCTTGCTCCATGGGCGGTTTGCTGCAGGCTAACTTCCTCTGCCCCGCGTTTGCACAGTGCATTTTCGGTGAGTGCCCTCATTCCCCTCTTCGCCCTTCTCCTTTCCTCTAGTGAATTTTTCTCACCCTCTTCCTTGTCATGGTGCGCTGTCGCCATGTTTCTTCTAATCCGAACGAGGCCGGTCCGTCCCGACCGAGGACTCCATCTTCTTCCTCCTCGGAGGAGGAAGTGATCTCGGAGGAGACCCGCAGGCGACTGCAACCTGGGGGTATCACTATTGGCATCCCCAGGGGTGTCAGGTCTTCTCCCGTCGCGTCTGCTCTTCCACTTTCTTCTCTTCCTCCTCCGACTCTTCTTTCTGCCGGTCCCTCTGGTCATGCTTCCACAATGACCAAAGGTGACCTTTCTTTGCTCCGGGAGGTCTATGGCATCCCGAGGTCAATCCGTCTGTTTGTTCCGCGGCCCGGGGATCGCGTCACCATGAGTGGCCCCGGCCGCATAGCCTTCTACGAGGACTTCCTTCTCGGGGGTCTTCGGTTCCCTCTGCATCCCTTCTTTCTTTCCTTCCTTAGCCACTTCCGTCTAGTCCCGACCTAGTTGGCTCCCAATGCCATCCGGGTCATCTTCTCTTTCATTGTTTTTTGTCACTTCTACGGGTTTGTTGCCCGTTTCTCCCTCTTCAGGGCTCTGTTCACCCTGAAGAGGTATTCCACTGATGACGGCTGGTGGTACATTTCGCCCCGACCCAGGTGTCTCCGGTTCGACCTCCCTTCTTCCATCAAGGGTTGGAAGAACCGGTTCTTTTTTGCTTTGGTCGAGAACGTCGACTGGGCCTGGAGTGAACCAGATCGGTCCCCGAACCGGAACTCCCAAGTCGAGTCAGCGGACCAAGAGGCCTATTCCCAGCTCCTGAGCGATGAGGTCCCAGCGCTCGAGGTTCTGCTCTCGGAGCAGAACTTGTTCGAGGCTGGGATCAGTCC
The DNA here is from genome assembly GCA_021397845.1 of Areca catechu. Lineage (NCBI taxonomy): Eukaryota > Viridiplantae > Streptophyta > Magnoliopsida > Arecales > Arecaceae > Areca > Areca catechu. The sequence continues at coordinate 25,166,675 of CM038048.1, forward strand.
CATCCGCGAGCCGGGTGAGACTCAGTCCCATCCGCGAGCCGGGTGAGACTCAGTCCCCTTCTTACCCTTGCACTCTTCTTCTTTTAGCCGAGCTGACTAACTCTTTTTGTGTTTGCAGGCATGAAGTTTTCGTTGGAGAACCTCCTGGAGGGCGCGGCCCAGAGGGACGTCATCGAGGTGGACGAGCCCGCGGCGAAGAGGGCTCGCACTGAAGTGAGCCAAGAGGTTGTGCCGGTGCTCGCGCCTAGCCCGGTGGTTGCAGCTCCCCCGCCTAGGCCGCCTCGGGCCGGGGCTACTGACGCTCTAGCCGTCAGGCCTGGCGGCGCTGCCGACGAGAGAGGTCCGCCGTCCGCAGTTCCGACCCGTGCCGGCCCCATCATTACCGCAGAGCCGGCGGCGACGCCCGCGACTTCAGCCGCTCCGTCGACGGTGGTTCCTCATGGGGGGTCTGTCGCCGTCGCAGCCGACCTGACGGCTCCGCCGCCAGTGATCACCAACCGGTGTTCCGTAATCCGCGACAAGGGGCTCGCGGAGAAGGTGATGGAGTATACCTCCACCTCCTGGGACCGCGATCCCGAGGCGGCCGGGACTACGCCGATGCCTTGCTCGGGATCCTCCAGCAGCTTTCCTCGGTGAGTTCGAACTCAGAGTTCTTTGCTCTTTATTACTTTTGTTAGTCTGTCCACTAACCTGTTCTTCTTGCTGTGCAGATCGGGACCGACGTGCTCCTGCTGAGAAATTTCCTCGCGGGGTACGCGAAGAAGGATGCCAAGGAGGAGAAGCTCGGCAAGCTCGCAGCCGACGTCAAAGACCTCATGGAGAAGGGGGTCGAGCTGCGAGGGAGCAACCAGGCCCTCCAGGCGGACCTGGCACGCGCCGAGGAGAGCGTCAAGGACCTGGAATCCTCTCTGTCCGAGGAGAGGATCTCCCACCAGCGCCGCGCAGAGGAGGATACGGCTGAGAGGGCCCGCCTCCAGGCCCATTCTCAGTGGCTGGAGCGTCAGCTGGAGGAGGCCAGGCGGGAGGCAAGTGCGGCAAAGGAGTGGAGCGCCTACGTCAATGGGCTCCTGGAAGCCGCGAAGCAGGAGGCGCAGGAAGCCGTCCCGAGGTTCCGGGCCTCCGACGAGTACGTCTCGGAGGTCCGGGAGGCCGCTGTGGACTCCTTCTTGAAGGGGTTCCAAGTGTGCCGAGAGAAGGTGGGGTCCTTCTACCCCGAGCTTGACCTCAATGGGGTGGCTCTCGGAGGTAGAAGGCAAGGACCCGCCGGCGGGGCTTCCGACACGGCGGGCGACGCGGCTGCGACTCCGGCGAGCGACACGGCCGTAGCTCCAGAGCGACCCCCCGAGCCAGCAGCCGCCGTCAGCGAGGATGTGGGGCGCGCGACCCAGGCTGAAGACCCCGCCACCGCGCCAAACTGAACTGTGTATCTCTTTTTCCTTTTTGTTTTTGGGGACTCCCGGCCTGTCGGGACTCCCTGTTTGTACTTCTTTTTCTTGAATTAATGAAGATCTAGTTTCGCCAAGTCTCGACCTCACCTTCCTCTTTCACCTTTTCTTTTTTTTTTTTTTTTTTGAGATGCTGGTGTGGAGTGCCGAGACGAGGGTGGACCTGCTCCGGGCTGAGTTCATGGGCGGACCTGGTCCCATTCAGCGTTCAGATCAAAGTCCAGAGCATTCCGGACCGGGTGGCAATAGAGTAGGCCTTGCGCGGGTCCTTTGGGCTTGTCTTCGGGATCGCGTGGGTGAACTAGGTTCTGCCCCGCCTTCCAGACCGAAGTCCGGGACTTCCGTGGACTGAACCCCGGGGCCGCAGGCTTTGTTCAAGCCTTGCGCGGCTTGCCGAGCTGTTCTCCGTGCTCGCGTGGGCGAACTGGGTTCTGCGCCGCCTTCCAGACCGAAGTCCGGGACTTCCGGATTGAACCCCGGGGCCGCAGGCTTTGTTCAAGCCTTGCGCGGCTTGCCGAGCTGTTCTCCATGCTCGCGTGGGCGAACTGGGTTCTGCCCCGCCTTCCAGACCGAAGTCCGGGACTTCCAGACTGAACCCCGGGGCCGCAGGCTTTGTTCAAGCCTTGCGCGGCTTGCCGAGCTGTTCTCCGTGCTCGCGTGGGCGAACTAGGTTCTGCCCCACCTTCCAGACCGAAGTCCGGGACTTCCGGACTGAACCCCGGGGCCGCAGGCTTTGTTCAAGCCTTGCGCGGCTTGCCGAGCTGTTCTCCGTGCTCGCATGGGCGAACTGGGTTCTGCCCCGCCTTCCAGACCGAAGTCCGGGACTTCCGGACTGAACCCCGGGTCTTCGGCCACAGTCGTGTTTGCCGAACTCAGGGCTATGCTCCCGTTTCCCTACGAGGTGAGAGAGAATGAAGCAAAGAAACTTTATTGCAGGAGTTGGGGAACCTTACATTACTGATAATACATCCTTAGATTCGAGGCGTTCCACGTCCGGGGGAACCTGGACCCTCCCAATTCCTCTAAGTAGTAGGCCCCGTAAGGGAGGGCTTCCGCTACCCTGTACGGGCCTTCCCAGTTCGGTGAGAGCTTCCCGCACTCTCGTGGCTGAGAAGCTTCAGCACGCCGGAGAACCAGATCCCCGGGACGAAAGGACTTCGGCCGCACCCGGGAGTTGTAATACCTGGCCACTCGCTGCCTGTACGCCGCCATCCGAACTCGGGCCTTGTCCCTCGTCTCTTCAAGAAGGTCCAGGTTGAGCATCATTTTGGCAAAGTTCTCCGTCTCGTCATATTGCTCCACACGCAGTGTGGGTAGGCTGAGCTCAATCGGGATAACCGCTTCGGCTTCGAAAACGAGGTTGAATGGGGTTTCGTCGATCACCGTCCTCGGGGTGGTGTGGTACGCCCAAAGGACACTGGGGAGCTCCTCCGCCCACCTGCCCTTGGCCTGGTCCAGCCGCGTGCGGAGGCCCTGCAAAATAGTCCTGTTTGTGACCTCGGCTTCTCCATTGATCTGAGGGTGCGCCACCGAGGTGAAGCGATGCTGGATGCCGAGATCACCGCAGAACTCTTCAAACTCCCGGCAGTCGAACTGGCGCCTGTTATCAGTGATCACGGTGTGGGGGAGGCCGAAGCGGCAAATGATTGACTTCCAGAAGAACTTGGCGACGTTTGCTTCGGTGATCCGCGCCAAGGGTTCGGCCTCAACCCACTTCGTGAAGTAGTCGATGGCCACGATCAGGAATTTCCGTTGTCCAGACGCCGATGGGATGGGCCTAGAAGGTCCATTCCCCATTGGGCGAATGGCCACGGAGCTGAGAGCTGGGAGATTGGATTGGAGGGCTGCCGTTGCACCACGGCGTGCAGCTGGCACCGATCACACCTCTTCACGAAATCGGCGGCGTCCTCCATCGTTTCCCAAAAATAGCCCTGACGGAGGGCCTTGTAGGCTAATGCTCTGCCCCCCACGTGGTTCCCACAGATGCCCTCGTGAATCTCCTGGAGCATGAGTCCGGCTTCCGCGGGTCCCAGGCATTTAAGGAGGGGGTAGGAGTAGGATCTTCGATATAGTTGCCCATCCATCAGGACGAACCGCGCGGCCTTCTTTCTGATGAGGCGGGCCGCTGCACGGTCCTCTGGCAGGGTACCGCTGGTTATGTATTCGACGTACTTGTCCATCCAGCTGGGCTCGCGGCTGACCTGATGGACCTCCACTGGGATCTCGTAGCTTGGGGCCTTGAGGCGCTCCACATGAGCGCGGCCCAGCATTGAGTCCGGTAGGGTCGCCAGCCGGGAAAGAGTGTGCGCACAGGCGTTTTCCCCGCGGGGAATGTGGAAGATGTTGAAGCGCCGGAAACCGACCGTGCCCGCTTTGACAAGCTCCAAATACTTCGCCATTTGAGGGTCGTGCGCAGCATATTCTCCGGAGACCTGTCCCGCCACGAGCTGGGAGTCAGTGAAGGCTTTGAGGTTCGCCACGCCCAGCTCGCGAGAGACCCTCAGCCCGGCGAGGAGCGCCTCGTACTCTACCTGATTGTTTGTCGCGGTGAACTGGAAACGAAGCGCGCATTCGGCGACGACCCCACCGCTGTTGGCGAGAATGAGTCCGGCTTCGCTCCCGCTAGAGTTCGAGGCTCCATCTACGTGGAGGATCCACGCGTCCTCTCCGGGCTCCTCGGGGCCCGTTTTCAGCTGCTAGTGCGGGGGGTCCTCCGCGGGCTCCTTGCCTAAGCCCGCGCACTCGACCAGGAAGTCGGTCAGCACCGCGCTTTAATGGCCGACCTCGGCCTGTACGCGATGTCGAACTCACTGAGCTTCAGTGCCCACTTCGCCAATCGCCCCGATGTGTCGGGTCGGCTGAGCACCGCTTTCAGCGGCTGATCCGTCAGGACGGCGATGGGATGCGCTTGGAAATAGGGCCTGAGACGCTGAGCAAACACTATTAACGCAAAAACGAGCTTCTCGGGCCGAGAATACCTGAGCTCCGCATCGCGGAGAAGTTTGCTGGTATAGTACACCGGCCGCTGGACTCCTTGGTCGTCGGTCCGAACCAGGACCGAACTGACGGCCTCCGAGGTGACCGCCAGGTAGAGGATGAGCTCCTCTCCCTCCTCGGGCCGGGAAAGCAGTGGGGGCGATGCGAGTGTCTTCTTCAGCTCTTCAAAGGCCTCCTGGCACTCCTCGATCAAGGCGAAGTCGTTCATCTTCCTCAGCACCTTGAAGAAGGGTCGGCAGCGGTCGGCCGACCTGGAGATGAAACGGCTCAGGGCTGCTACCCTGCCGGTGAGCTGCTGCACTTGCTTCTTGGAGGCGGGCTGCTCCATGTCCAGGATGGCCTGGACCTTCTCCGGATTGGCTTCAATCCCTCTCTGGGTTACCATGAACCCCAGAAATTTCCCGACGGAGATGCCGAAAGCGCACTTCGCCGGGTTCAGCTTCATCTGATGACGTCGGAGGTTGCCGAAGGTCTCCGCCAGGTCGGCCACGTGATCCGAGTGGGGCTTGCTCATTACCAGCATATCGTCCACGTACACCTGCATGTTACGGCCGATCTGGTCTTTGAAGACTCTATTGACCAGACGCTGGTACGTGGCCCCAGCGTTCTTGAGGCCAAACGGCATCATCCTGTAACAGAAAGTTCCGCGGTCGGTGATGAAGGCGGTGTGCTCTTCGTCCTCCGGGTTCATTCGGATCTAGTTGTAGCCGAAGAAGGCGTCCATGAAGGACAGGAGGCGATGCCCCGAGGTGATGTCGACCAGCTGGTCAATCTTTGGAAGGGAAAAGCTGTCCTTCGGGCAAGCTCGGTTGAGGTCGGTGTAGTCTACACAGATCCTCCACTTACCACTGCTCTTCCTTACCATGACCACATTCGCCAGCCAGCTGGGATACTGGACTTCCCGCACGAAGCCGGCGGCGAGGAGTTTCTCCACCTCCTCGTTGATGGCCCTCTGCCTTTCCACCGCGAAGCTCCTCTTCTTCTGGCGGACAAGGCGGCAGCTCGGATCCACGTTCAGCCTGTGCGTAATGACCTCGGGGGGAATGCCCGGCATGTCGGCCGCTGACCAGGCGAAGACGTCCGCGTTCGTGCGGAGGAACTCCAGCAGGCGGGTCCGTTCTTCTTCTTGGAGTTGCGCCCCGACCTGCACTGTCTTCAGCGGGTCCGAACCAAGGGGATAAGTCAACAGACGCTCTACGGGTCCTCCCCTGGGTTCCTTCTCTCTTAGGTCGGGGCCGAGCTCAGCGCCCCGGGCGCCCAGGACCGTCTGGAGGCAATGCGAGACTGGCTGGGTCGTCCCCCTCATCACCCCGGGCCCAGAAGCCCTGGGGAATTGCACCAACAACCTCTTCGTGGAAATCATGGCGACCAGTTGGTTGAGCCCGGGACGCCCGAGAATCGCGTTGTAAGGCGAAGGGAGCTTGACGACGGTGAACGTCATCAGGACGGTCGTCTGCCGAGGTGGGGATCCAGCGGTGACTGGGAGAGTGATCTCCCCTTCGACCCCCGCCGAGTCCCCGGTAAAGCCTACCAGGGGGTGTGCACCGGCCTCAGCTGATCATGGGACAAATTCATTCGAGAGAAAGCATCGTAAAAAAGCACGTCAGCTGAGCTTCCACTATCTACCATAATTCGGTGTACAGGATGCTTCGCGATGGTCATCTCGACCACCACGGCATCATTGTTTACATTCTCATTTTCATTCCCCTTCTCAGAAGGGGGTACATTCTCCGGGTTCCCGACCTCCCGGGCTCTCTTTGCCGCCCGCCCGACCCCAAGTGAGATCATGCCCACCGACTTCTCCGTCGGGCGGTTGTCGATCGCAGGAACTGGGGGTAAGGCCGCGAGCGGCTGTCCCTCCGCCGGGATTTCGTTCCTGACGAACTTCCTGAGGTAGCCCCTCTTGATCAGCTCCGCGATATCCCGCTTCAGGTTGCGATACTCCTGTGTCGTGGCCGTGCTCGCGGTGGAACTTGCAGTACTTTGATTTGTCCCGGGTACTTCTTGGGTTCTGAGGAGGAGGTTGGCGGAGGTAGTGCTCGCCCTCAATTTCCATGAGGATTTTTGTTCGGGGGGCGAGGAGAGGGGTGAACCTTCGCTCCGGAGTGGCCTCGCCCTTTAACCTCGGATTCGGGCGAGGGTCGGTAGATGGTCCGGGCCTCCGAGCTCCTGGAGCATCCCTCGGGGGCGGCTTCTTCAAACTCTTCCCGTCCAGCTCTCGGCGGGTGCGGTCGGCCTCCTCCCCTCGGATGTACTTATGGGCGCGGAGGAGGAGCTCGGAGTACGTCCTAGGGGGCTTTTTGTCCAGGGAATAGGTCAGGCGGGACGTCTTAAGCCCGCGCTTCAAAGCCAGCATAGCGACGAGCTCGTCTAGACTGTAGATCTCCACGGCTGCGGTCTTGAACCGGGTGATGTAGTCCCGGAGCAACTCCTGGTCCTGCTGGCGGATGGAGAAGAGGCTATCCACCTCTCTCGGCACCTTCCGGCAAGCATCGAAGTGCACCACAAACTTTCCTTCCAACTGATGGAAGGAGCAAATAGATCCAGGCTCGAGGCGGGTAAACCAGACTCGAGCGGCCTTCCGGAGGGTAACGGGAAAGGCGATGCATAAAAGGGCGTCAGTGGCCCCCTGGACCCTCATAAGAGCCTTGTAGCTCTCCCGATGGTCCAGAGGGTCGGTGGCCCCGTCGTAGGGATCCACCTGTGGCATGCGGAACCAGCTCGGAATCGGCTCCGCCTGGATTTCTTCAGAGAAGGGGGGACGGGAGTCGTAGCCCGCCGGGTCCGCCGACGAGTTCTGCAGGTCGGCAAATCGACGGGCGAACTCCGCCAACTTGCGCTCGTGCTCCTCCAAGCGCCTCTCGGCCTGGCGCCTGATGGCCTCATCGGTGGAATCTTCCACCGAGGCCGCTGGTGAGGGGGGCGCCGATCGGTCTCGGCGCAGGGTCACGCCTCGGCGTCGCTTGCTGCGATACGCCGTTTCGGCTTCAACGGCCGGGGATCGACTCTCGTGATCCGTCGAACCGGAGTAGTTTCTTTTCGCGGGAGTTTGATGGCTCCCGCGGGGGTTGGAGATTGCCCGCGGTTGGGATGGCCTGCCTTGAATGGACCGCAGGCTCCCACGCGGCCCCGCAGCCCGAGCCGTGGGGGTCCCTGGCTGCGGCTGCGTGGCCAAGGAGCGCTGCTGGTGTTGTAGCTGCCGGACCGCCGAGGTCAAGGTCTGCAGCTGTTGGATGACGGTCGCGAGAGGTCCGTCCGCCGAGGTCGGCTGTGGAGGAAGAGGAGGGGAAGCTGGGAGCTCCCTCTCCGGGCTGTGGGCCCCTCGATAGGAGGGAACCTCCCCCACACGGCTGGTGGACGCCTCGCGCCCACGAGTGACCACCATTGTCGGAGAGCGCTTTGTCTGCAGAAAGCTAGCTCCCACTAGGGGTGTTGTCCTGCCCCCATACCTGGCGCGCCAATCTGTTGCCGATCTCACCGCCGCGCCTGTGGCCTCGGAACCGCCGATCCGACTAGACCGTCCTGACCCTGGGGCCTCCTGGCTGGACCGAACCTGCAAGGCAAGGTCAGAAGACCCTGGCTGGGGATTCCGGCGAGGGAGCTCCGACGATCAAGTTAGTAGACGGCGAGAGGGAACAGACTCTCTGGGACCGGCCCCCGAAGGAGTCCCAGACTCAGAGAATGTACTAAAAAGAAAGATGCCAGAGAGACCAGAAACCCGGCTGGATTCCTTTGCCGAGCTCACGCCAAGCGATCCCCTTTCGGAACCTTGGATCTTGCTCTCAGAGCGGAGCTTCCAGCCTCTGTTTCTTACTTGTCTCACCTACCTGGTCGTCTCTTCTCTCCTTCCTTTTATCTCCTCTCGTTGCCTGCTCGTTTTCCGCTCCCGGGAGGCTCCCTTGTCGCTCTCGTCGCCCTCCCTCCGTCCTTCTCTTTTCCCTTCTGGTTCAGAGGGCCAGACGGCTTTCCGGCCTCGTTTGCCGAGCCTAGCAGGGAAAGAGTAAGGGAGGGGGGCGCTAGCCAAGCTGCCGACCAGACCTTGGGCCAAGTGTGAGCCCTCTCCTTCCCAGGTGCCGGCGCTGCCCGTTATCGGGTCCTGTTCCGTCAGAGCCGCGTCTCTCTCGGGGTGCGGCGCGCACGGCTTGAGGGTCAACCTCGAAGCCTGCGCCTCCGCTCTTTGGGACCTTCTCTATACGAGCTGCCTGACCTCGACCGAGGTGGACCCCTCCTGAGTGGACACCTGGCGAGGCGGCAGAAGGATGCTCGGCTTCGGCCGAGGTGGTCCCGTCTCCAGGGGCCACCTGGCGAAGGAGCGAAGGGGCCCGGCTCGACCTCGGCTGAGGTGGTCCCGTCTCCGGGCGCCACCTGGCGAGGGAGCGGGGGAGCGACCGACCTTGGCCGAGGTGGACCCCTCCTGGGTGGACACCTGGCGGGGCGGCAGGACGCTCGGCTTCGGCCGAGGTGGTCCCGTCTCCGGGGGCCACCTGGTGAAGGAGTGAAGGGGCCCGGCTCGACCTCGACCGAGATGGGACCGTCTCAGGGTGCCACCTGGCGAAGGAGCGGGGGAGCAGCCGACCTTGGCCAAAGTAGACCCCTCCTGGGTGGACACCTGGCGGGGCGGCAGTAGGACGCTCGGCTTCGGCCGAGGTGGTCCCGTCTCCGGGGGCCACCTGGCGAAGGAGCGAAGGGGCCCAGCTTGTCCTCGGCCGAGGTGGGACCGTCTCAGGGTGCCACCTGGCGAAGCTGCCGGGGACCCCGGGCCGAGCTCGACTTCGGACATGTGGGAGCCGCAGCTGACTTGGCCGAAAACCTCCACGTGGCTCGAATCATACCCGACGGAATCTGAGACCGGCCACGTCATCATTACGGCCGTAACACTACTTTTACTATAAATTTCATGCCAATTTATCTAAGTTTTGTTGCATTTTATGAATAATGCTCTAGATCTAATATTGAAGAAAAAGTGATCTTTCATGCATGTCCACTATCTTAAAAAATATATGCAGCATCTATGATCAGATCTTACATGAATCTAAAATCAAATTAAATTTGTATAATATTATATTTGTTTATAATTTTTAAATCTAATAAAATAAAAAATTATATAACTAAATAAAAAATAGATAAATAAAATACTAATTAATTTATGTAATTATTGAGCTTATGTATTTTTTAAATATTTAGGAATGGATCCATCGAGGAAAAAGGATCCGAAGCATGAATGCATGATATTGGTTGGTTGCATGAAGAAATGCTCTCGGATTGACATTACTAGAGATGTAAATGATGCATTAAGATTCATAATTAGTGGGGTAACAATATTGAAACAGCACTTGACTGACAGCTATTCTAATGTATCTGCATGCCGACAATATCCACAAGAGGTCTGTCAGTCGATGAAAAAGTATTTTACTGATTTCAGAACAGGAAAGGAAAAAATATTATAGAAAAAGGCAGAGATGGACTGCAGAGCCACAGAACCATCTTATTACTCCAAGAAGTCGAGAGAGCATCTATTCCTTCCGATGAGGCACGATAAAAATTACAATTCAAGCAAACTTGAATGAGCAGAGACAGCTAGAGAGATGCTAGGCATAGAAAGTGATTTGGATCATTAGCTTTTAAGTCAAGATCGAAATCGAGCTCTACGAGTGTTGCAGGAGAGTCTGAGACATTTAAAACCTCAATCAAAGAGCCTGTCTGATAGGGACATCGCCAGCACGAATCCCAGAGCAACACGAGTCTTGGAGCCGCATGAATCTCAGAGCATATCCAGAATAAATTTAGGATTTATCCTTATCAGTTATTTTGAAATTTGATTTAGGATTTGGTTGGTTATGATTGAGATATGGATAGGTCTTATCTTATCCTATCTTGTATTTGAATTTGAACCACCTGTATCTTTTTATCTTGTATTCAAATTCAAATGAGGGTTGGAAAGGTCTATAAATACCACCCTCAGTCCTTTGTAAAAAAATAGTTTGGTCAATAAAAATGAGTTTTTTGGAAAAGAGTGTTTCTTTTCATTCGCCCCACATAGAGAGGGTGAAAGGCCCGTCTTTCCTTCGCCTTCGGACGTCGAGGGGTGTGAGACCCTATGCCTTCGCTTTCGAGCATCGAGGGGCGTGAGGCCCTAGTCATCCCCTACCCCGTCGAGTCTCCTCTATGGTCTTAGGAATTTTCCTTCACAGCTCCAGGTAGCGATTTGGGTGGGATGCCCTAGGCTCCGCATGAAGTGAGATGGATGGGATGCCCTAAGCTACATGTAATGGGATGGATGAGATGCCCTAGAGGTGAGAGGTCTCTCCGTGAATGTCTCTCGTCCTAGATGTCTAATTTTCCTACTCTCCATCTCTATTTTTCCTTCGCCACCACCATAGAAAAAAATAAAAAAAATAAAAAAAAATATGATACCCTAATCTTCGGCGACTTCTCAGCTCGCTGACAATCCTCCCCTAATCCTACCCCCATCTGTTCCCCATTAATTTTTGGTATCAGAGCCAAAAAATTAGGATACCTTCGTATCACCCCAGATTCCCTCTTACCAGATCCCAGGAAAAAAAAACAGTTCTCCCAACCAGTGCCTTCCCTCCCGTGACTCCCACGCCCCACCAACACCCCTGCTGCCACCGACCAACACAGCCAATCATCCCCCACCGACAGCCCCACCAGAAGATTCACCTCCGTCCACCTCATGCCCAGAACCCTACCCCTCGATCGCTTGCGATATCGAATTCTTTGAAACCTTAACTCTCGATCGCGTTGCATCTCGAATTCGCTGAGCTCTGTTGTCTTCGATCATGGCGTACAGGATGCTAGAGGTCACCCTGATCTCGTCCAAGGACCTCAAGGATGTCAGTTTATTCTCCAAGATGGACGTCTATGTTGTGGTCTCCTCCGGAGACCCACAGTCGAAGCAGCGGACGTCGACGGACCGGGAGGGCGACCACAACCCTGCTTGGAACACGTCGCTTCGCTTCATTGCCCGCGCAGACGACCACGGCCGGCAGGTCCTCCACATCCTACTCCACCTGTGAGAAGATTACAACCATCGTCTACCTCGCCCCCCCTCTCCGGCAAACTGTCCACGTTGCCTCACCGACGCCTCACTGCCTCATCACCCCTTTCGTCGCCCTCCCCCCAACCACCTCCGCTTTCCCTGATGCCATGACTGCCACCGCGGCCTCCCTACTGCCCATCGCCTCACCACAGTCCCCCCCTCTCTGGCGAACTATCCACGCCGCCTCACCGACGCCTCATCGCCGCCCCCTGGATGCTGACTGCCACCGCCGCTCCCCGGCTGCCGTCGCCGGCCTCCATCCCCCAATCTCGTCGCCACTACCTTTCCCCGTCCAAAAGATCCGACGACCACCGCTAGCCACCGCCGACTACACCGTGACCGTCGTCGCCGACTACGCTGTTGACCCCATAAGTGATTTTGATGATAACCAAACATTGGAGCATGTATATTTATTTCTAACAACTCTTCAAGTGTTTTACAAGATTTTGTAGGATAGTTTAATTTGTTCAAACTTCAACTCCTACACTATTGTTTCTTGTTTGAGTTGTGTTGTAATTTGTTTTCGTAAAGAAGAACCCAATGAAAAAGCTAAGAAAAAACCATGTAAAAAGGGTTACTTCTGTGTGTGCACGCCTTAAAACTATTTTGAGTTGGTATGCTTGAAAATGTAAAAAGTTGGTGAGAGCTTTTCTTTGAGTTCAAGCATAAAAATCCTGAAGAAGATACTCGAGCCGACCCAGCATGATGAAGAGCTGACTCCACCTACAGGCACGCAACAAGGATTCTGAAATGCAGCAATCTGAGCCGACTCGAAGGTAACCAAGCTAACTCCAATGAGTCCGAGTCGACTAGATTATGTCCGAGCCGACTCCTCCAGAGTCCAATTTCTAAAGATTTCTGAGAACAGCCAGGCAAGCCCACCCGAACCAGAAAGAGGCGACTCTGCCAGACCTAATTTTGAAGACAGCATGAATCCCGACGAATCTTGGAGCCGCACGAATCTCGAGGCATATCCAAAATAAATTTAGGATTTATCCTTATCAGTTATTTTGAAATTTGATTTAGGATTTGGTTGGTTATGATTGAGATATGGATAGGCCTTATCTTATCCTATCTTGTATTTGAATTTGAACCACCCCTATCTTTTTATCTTGTATTCAAATTCAAATGAGGGTTGGAAAGGTCTATAAATACCACCCTCAGTCTTTTGTAAAAAAATAGTTTGGTCAATAAAAATGAGTTTTTAGAAAAGAGTGTTTCTTTTCATTCGTCCCGCATGGAGAGGGTGAGGCCCGTCTTTCCTTCGCCTTCGGGTGTCGAGGGGTGTGAGACCCTATGCCTTCCCTTTCGAGTGTCGAGGGGCATGAGGCCCTAGTTATCCCCTTCCACGTCGAGTCCCCTCTATGGTCTTAGAGATTTTCCTTCACGGCCCTAGGTAGAGATTTGGATGGGATGCCCTAGGTTCCGCATGAAGTGAGATGGGTGGGATGTCCTAGGCTACATGTAGTGGGATGGGTGAGATGCTCTAGAGGTGAGAGGTCTTTCCGTGAATGTAAGTCTCTAATCTTAGAGTGTCCAATTTTCATACCATCCATCTCTATTTTTCCTTCGCCACCACCATAGAAAAAAATAAAATCAAAAAAAAATAGGATACCCTAATCTTCTGCGACTTCTTAGCTCGCCGACGATCCTGTCCTGATCCTACCCCCATCTATTCCCCATCACTGTTAAGAGAGGTATCAGATGTATTGCATCCATCAGGGTTTGCGGTACCATTCCATGCCGCACGGTACGGGATATACCGTACTGTACAGGCCAATAGCCGGTATGGTTCGCCTATAAAAAACGGTCCGACCTCTGAACCGTTGAAAAAAATAAAAAAAATTATATTCCATTATTTCCATACCGGTACGATACCGTACCGATGCGTACCACCCGATTTGGTTTGGACTCGGTTTGGCTTGGTTCTGGTCTGGTTCAGGTTTGGTTCAACGATTCTTGCTTGAAAGGGGCAGGAAGAGAGTTTTTTCTCAAATTTTTAAGCCCGATACACGTACTAATACGATACGGACCGTATCATACTAGTCGCTGACCAGTACAGGCCCCGGTACCGGTTCAGCGATCCTTGACATCCTTATTGGGAGCATTTAACACGTACTACTAGGGATCACACGGTTTGCTATAAATTATATAGCACTTGATAGTCTTCTTAGCAAAAAACAAAGCTATGTCAGATGTTTGTCAGTCAAAAGTGGCAGTAGAACAGATATGCCAGGACAAATACTGAGAGGAGCACTGTGAGAAATTTAATGATGAGATAAATATTCTGACAGCGAGCCGAGAGGACAGTGGAAGCCATAAGCTTCTATATGAGATACTTCGGAACGTGGACTCTGAGAGATATGCTCAAATAAATTTCCTATATTACATGATGGAAATGACAAAAAAGGATTCAAAAGACAGATCTAGCATATGCTAACGAGTATATCCAGATCATTGGATGGTGAAGTTATCAAATAAGTTCGAATTTACATCTAGTAGGTACACAGCAAATTATGAACGCTTTAAAATTTTAAACTAAATTATATTTGTACAAGTATACTTGGCTAATTTTCAAAATATATGTGCAACTTACGATCTGAATCCGAGATTTTAATACTCCATACCCGACATTATCATAGATGAAAAGTTTATGTCTGCCCTATACAATGTTATATATAAGATGGAACCAGATTCAGATGTTGCAGTTATGTACCTAGAACAAGGTTAAAATTGTTAAGTATTTTTATTAGCACTAATTTTAATAACTAGCACATGATAACAATTTTTTTTCCAAACGAAATTTTTTTAGAAAGGGCATAAATTCTTTTAGATCCAATGTAGCCATCAAAAGTAAATCAAAGATGAATCCAAGTAGTACTAAATCTAATATAAAATTTAAATTGATTTTTTAATTTTACTGAATTTAAAATTCTAAATGATTTAATATCTTTAGCAACTGAATGGTGGGTGCATTTTGCTGGATTAGCAAAACATTTAAAAATTCTTGTTATCAAGATCCTCTCTCAAACAGTGTCATCTGGTGAATGTGAGCGCAACTAGTCTACCTTCGACCTTATCCACTCCAAGTAGAAGAACCGTCTAAAACAGAAACGTTTCAACCAAGGTTTTAATCCCGTGGGGCAGGGCTGCGGTTTTGTCCTGGAACAGGACGCATCGGCGTCCCGCCCCGTCCCGACACTTGGGACAGGAGATGTCCCAAGATGTCCCGATTGGGACACTGGAACACTGGCGGGATGTCCTATCCCAACACATGGGATAATACCATCCCGGTGTCCCGTGGGATATCCCGCCAGGACCTGAATCCTTGGTTTCAACGATCTTGTTTATATACACTATAATTTAAAGTTGAGTCTAAAATGAATTCAATAGGTTGAACTAAAATATTTCAATCCTACTGCAAGTAATTATGTTGATGAGGATAGAGATCCGATGAGTGGATGGGTTGTGAGTTAACAGCAGGAACTAGAGCTTGATGAGCCAGGCTCGCCTCCTCGACCATAATTAGTGAGGCTGGGATGGATACTGAATAATGGGCAACAAGCAAATTCCTCACTGGACTCCAGCAGATACATCATATCATCCCTCCACACCATCTATTCGACCCAAAGACAAAAAGGAAAGACAGTTGCATCTCTACTAGAGCACTCAATTCATTAGATTCAGATACTAAAGAGAGTGGTACTAATACTTCTTCAGATAGTGAGGATCTAGTGATTAGGGAGATACCGGAGGATAGAAGACAGCCAGCTATTTATCTTCAATTCACTGATGAGTCACAGTTTAGTCATATCGCACGGGATACAGACCATGGTGCACCACTTGGTGACCCCATGATAGGATTCTATATAGGTAACGGGCTCCACGAGATTGTTCGGGATACAATGCAGCTACAGATATTGCACGTAGAGTATGATCCATAGGTGTATCAGACTATCAGGATCATTCTCATATTCTGGATGCTCTTACCTACAGGTACCGACAGCTAGTGATCCATACAGATATGGATATGGTACATCCGAGACATCTTCTAGTGGTTATTATTTCATATAGCTTAGAACA
Organism: Areca catechu; assembly: GCA_021397845.1. NCBI lineage: Eukaryota > Viridiplantae > Streptophyta > Magnoliopsida > Arecales > Arecaceae > Areca > Areca catechu. The sequence continues at coordinate 25,182,260 of CM038048.1, forward strand.
TCTTACGGATCTGATTTTGCTACCGGTATATTTGGATAGGCTCTCGCACAATCATATCATCAGTTTCTAGATATCTCTTAGAGTCGAAACCTTAACGGGAAATCTGCGATAAGTTATGATCCATCACGCATATCTCCCGAAATAAGTTTACAGGATTATCATACTGTCTAGTTAGAATTTACTGATCTTCCTACTCAATATATTAATGATCCCGATATTTATAGATACCGATACTTGACACTATTCTAAATATCGGTATATAATTATGTTTATATTTTACCTTTCATATTAATTAATTACTGGTAATCTTACTTTAATAAAAAAAATTTAAAAAAAATAATATATCATAGCTAGAGGCTAGACAACATTTTATAGTATGTTGAAGTGATACAAATATTAATTAATATCAACAAACATCTATTTAGGCCTAAAAATATTTTATAAATCCTAAAAAGAACAAAAAAATTTGGGCATGTCAGTTTGGACCGACAAACCGGCATGCCTACCGCATCGTGTCAATATGGTACGGTACCGGCCCAGTGCCAGTACAAGCCCCAATATTAGTACCGGGATCCTTGCTCTGTACTCTATTTAAAAACTTTAATGGCCCTAATTTCAATACAAAATGTTTCTCCACACATCCTATTAGGAGAGAACTTGTGCTCCTTAAGGGTGTTCAGCCTATTGAGTGCAATGGGCATTTACTATCAAAAACCTATCGGATTGATCTATTGACCAGTACAAGGCTCACCTGGTTGCCAAAAAATTTACTTAGACATATAAGATTGATTATTATGAGACCTTTTTTCCTGTGGCTCAGATAAAATCTATTCAGGTTGTATTCTCTATTACTGTTAACCGAGATTGGGCTATTATACAGATGAATATCAAGAATGCAAATTTTCACCGTAATCTTCTTGAGGATGTCTATATGGAGCAACCACCAGGATATACTGCTCATGGGGAGAATCAGTTATATAAGCTTGCAAGCTCAAGAAAGCTATCTATAGGTTGAAACAAAGCCCTTGCCCATGGTTTGACAAGTTCATAGAGATTGTTGCTAGTATATGACTTAAATGCTCACAGCTTGATCACTCGATCTTTGTCTAAAAAAATTCACAGAGAACTATTATACTTATACTTTCTATGGATGATATTTTCTCCTCATTGATGATAATACAGAGAGCATCATTGAAGTCAAACTATATATTCAATCTCATTTTATTATCAAAGATCTTAGCAGACCAAGATACTTCTTAGATCTTGAGAATGCTTACCATTCTAATGGGGTTAGTCTTTCTCAGCAGAAATATGTACTTGACCTGCTAGTAGAGACCAGCCTTCTTGGTTATAAGCCTATTAGCACTTCAATGGATACCAATCACAACAATCCCTCTAAAAATGATGAGGATTTTCCAGAGCCAGCTCAGTACCATCAACTAGTACGATAACTAATATACCTCACCTCACCATTACACAATCAGATATTTCTTTTATAGTTGGACTAGTCAGCCATTATATATACTAACCAAAGAAAGGACATTGGAAAGTAGCCATCAAAATTCTCAATTATATAAAAGTCTCTCCAGAGAAAGGAATGCTCTTCAAGATATCTGGACATCTTAACATCGAGGCATACTCTTATACAGATCATGCAAGATCTGTGAAAGATCAGTGCTCTACATCTGGCTATTGTACTTATATTGGAGAAAACTTAGCTACATGGAAAAGCAAGAAGTAAAATATAGTAACCAGATCAAGCACAAAGGCAAAGTACAAAGCAATGGCCCCTACTACCTATGAGATGATGTGGCTTAAGTCTTTTATAAAGTATTTAGGATTTGCACATGCAAAGCTTATGGATATGCATTATGACAAGCAACAATTTATATTGCTAGTAACCCAATTTTTCACGAGTTGACTAAGCATATAGAGATAGACTGTTATTTTATTTGACAAACTGTTTTGAGTAGAAAGATAAAGATATGCTTCACAAGTTCAAAAGATTAGCTCACGGACATTTTTACTAAAGCTCTCAATTCTAACCGGTTTTCTACTATATATTGCAATCTAAGCTTAGTTGATGTATACACTCTAGCTTGAGAGGGAGTGTTAGAATTAAGATAGAAAGCAACTTAATTTATGTTATTTCTCTTGAATAACATACTCATGTAAAGTCTATTTAAAGGCCCCTTTGGCCCTTAATTTCATAAGCCCCCTTTTTCTCCTCTAACAATAGCTACAAATAGGAAAACCAAGCAAATTGATTAAAAAATATAATCAAAGCTTGACACAAGTTGAGGCTAAAATTCCATAGAAAAAAGTGCAAGGGGATACAAGTGGAACAAAAATGGGGTCAATTATTGAAATAGAGAACTCCGGACAGATTCTATTTTTATATCAAGAACATCAAAGCAAGCATAGGAAGATCAATCCCATGGAAACAAGGGTAGGTCAAGACTATTTTACATTGCTTGATCAAATATCAAATCATGACAGAAAATTGAAACAAAATAAATGATAAGGGATGTTATGACTTCTATATGACTTTTGTTGGGTCCAACTTAGGGTGGCAATGGATCACACATTTGGTTAGATTTGGGTCCGGTTGAGGTGAGTTTGGGGCTAAAAAACTCAACCAATACTCAACCCATGTATTTTACATAAACATTACCCTCCCACCAACTCAAGTTTTCACTAATCAATCATATACATGACATGAAAAGGTTGCAAGTGAAAAATTAAATTCAACTTCAAATATATCACCATTATTATAATAAACTTGGGAGTCTAAGATATATGACAGTTATAAACAAATCAAAGACAGAACTAGCCAAAATGCATCCCCACATCCCAAATCCCATGACCCACCATGCCCATCACTCTTTGCAAACCCTCCCCTAGTTTTAATAGTGTACTAAACCACATGATAAAAATTGTAGAATAATATTGAGTTCAGGAGATGTTTGGTTCTTAATTGGACCACCCCAAGTAAAGCTAGAAATTGGCCTAGGTTGGCCTAAGGTTCGCCGAGCCAAGCCTGCGTCATGATAGGCCATGGGTAAGAACTGGGCAATTTCGACCAGGCTTGGGCATACAAATAGAGCCCAAAACAATTTCAAGCCAAGTTTAGGTCAATGCTTGGATCGACCCATAGCTCGAGCACAAAACCAGGCTAGGAGCCCAAGCATGTAATTAGGTCCAAACCTGGCCTCGAAAACCCCCCATGCTCTCTCATTCCCCATTTCAACCCTTAGAATATTCTCTCCCTCTCAATCTCTCTCCTCTCTCCCACCTAATCTCTCATCCCTCTCTCTCCTCTCTCCTATATTCCTCTACCAATCTCTCTCTTCTATCCTCTCTCCCACCCAATCTCTATCTCGTCCACTCCCTACCATGTTTCTGTTCTCTCACCTCTCTCCAATCTCTCTTCTCTCCTCTCTCTCCCTCTAAACTCTTTCTCCACTCTCCTGACGGTTTCAAATAGAGCTCAATTTCAGCTTTGGTCAGGCTCAAGCAAAAATATTAAAAAAATTTGGGCCTTGGCCTAGCCTAGAGCCCGAAATTTTTCTTAGGCCAAGGCCAAACTGCATAGAAAGCATACTCAAGCTGGCTTGATTGCAAACTTTATGATGGGAGAGCCATCAAGTTTTGAGATACAACCCAAATTCACATGTTTATAACCGAGTCAATTTCAAGTTTATGGTCCTAGATCCAACTTGACTTGAAAAGAACCTCAGAAAACCCATTTATTGAGGATCGATTTGTGTGGGTTAGTGGATGTGGATCAGATGTTGCCACACGTAGGCAAAATATTATTCATGGTGGACCTCAATAGCCATGCTATTCTTTGACATCATGATACAACCTAAACACTACCTAAGAAAAATGGCTGTCTAATGGCAAACTCCAACCACACCATCTGAGCCTTATCATAGCACCTAGGCCACCATTTGAAAGGTGACATCAACCCAAAATTAGTGCACATTCATTTCGTAGAAGCTTAATCATCCAATATTTCTTTTCACAGTGAGAAGTTCACCATCTAAGTCTTGATGCTATCAGTAACTTAGAGACCATCGCAATAGCAGTCTCAAAGCAGACTTGTTGTTGTCTGACTTGGTGTTTTTTCATTAATATTTCATTATTCTATAAAATGGAATCTTAAGAAGAATATATTTATATGTCTAGATGATAACAATCTTCTGAGTCGAGATGATGTCACACTTTTAGGACATTTATAAGAATGAACAAACCAGATCAGCTGATAATTATCTAGCTTCCCTAATGACAATCTTAAGAAGTTGCCTGTGTCTTGTGGGGCAGGAGAATAGTTCATAAGTGTTTAACATGATGTTTGATAGAAAGTTATGTATCCGAATGTTTTGATGGATTGAATTATCTAGCATACCTAGGCTCCAAATGGATTGGATCAACCTATGACATCCTGGTCCTTGATTGGTTAGGCTTGTTCCAACCAGATGTTTTAGACCCATAGACTGGGTCTGCTCTGAAATATGACTTGTTTGCACAAATGGGCCAAATCTAGGGTGTATGTAAACAGCCCAACCCATGGAGTAACTTGGTCCAAAAAGGGGTTAACAATTAAAAAACCTGACCCAACTTGGCCTAGCTTGATCCAACTCAACCTCAAATTCCATGATCCTGAAATCATAAATGCCTCTATTACTCACTATTATTTGTAGGCTGGTGTTATGGTTATTTATTTATAGGTGGAAGCGAGGTACACCCAACTGGTACCAAAGGTCATATTGGCTAGTGACTGCTTTGGTATGGTATGGGTTTGTATGGTGCCATTCCAAGATGTATTGAGACAACAAGAACCAAAAAGGGATGGGGAGATGGGGAGGAAAGGAGAGAGGAGGGAGAGGGAGAGGGAGAGGAGAGGAGAGATGGATGAGGAGAGAGAGGCCAAAAGAGAGAGGGCTTGAACAAACTCTTGTTGTCATCATCAAGGGGGTAGGGAGGAGAGGGGAGAGAGAGAGAGAGAAGGTTCCAACAACCCTCATTGTCATTGCTGAGGGGGGGAGAGAGAGGGGGAGAAAGAATCATCATCGTCGTCATACAGCATCCACGTTGAACCGGCCAAGGATAGAGAGCTTCAAGATACGGTTTCAAAATGATAGGAGAAGCGAAGTAGCAAGTGAGTGTTATATACCAAATCGAAGAGTGGAAGCATGCCAATAACTGATCAATCCAATTCAGTATGGCCCAAACTGGCTAGTTCAGCATAGTTTGACTAACCATGGTTCGAAGGTTCGGTCAAGGTTGAATTCTATTATCATAGACCACATAGTGATAGCATTTTACTCCATTTGAACATTTCACATGTACAACCTTGATAATGGAACAACATGTGATGCAGCTTGCAGGTAACCAAAGCTTCCACCCTATAATAGTACTCTCTTGTTCAGTGTCACCAACCAATTAATCATCTCTCAATCAAAGCAAAGGTGCCACACAGATCACGTTCAAAGAATGCAGCATACAAGTAGCTAGCATAAGGGGGAACCGCAGATGATCTGTGTAGAAAGTCATTCATGTTCATCCTTTTAAAATTGCCTCTGAACCAGTTCCCAAAAGTCAGAGTGAAGAAACCACATTTTTTAATATAAAAAAGGGAAATCAACTGAGTCTCTCTTAAACTGAAACCTCAATCAACAAAAAGCTGATATCTTAAATAATAATATTCAAGTTGAGCAGGGGTATTCAAGTTGAGCAGGGGTACAAGTAATTGCTACTGGAGAAGCACCAACCTATAAATCGATATTGGAAGGGCTTAAGCTCCCATTCTAAATAAGTCATCTGGGGATACATGAACTACAAATTATTCTAAGCAAATATGTTTAAACAGATTGACACATTACACAATTACATGTCATCATGGAAGTCATTAAGTTCTGCAACAACTCTGCAGGCACATCAAAAATTTCATAATTAATGACTAGCAGCATGAGCATTTTAACAGAAAAGAATTAATCAAAATAAAAAGAATCTATAATTACTTTATAGAGGTTAAAAGCACCAGAATAAAATGAAATTATCATGGAAGTAACAAATCAGTAAGAATAAGCATTTTAACAGAAAAGAAACAATAAAAATGAAAAGAATCTACAATTACTTCACAAAGGTCTAAAAGCACCAGAGTAAAATGAAATTATCATGGAAATAACAAATCAGTAAGTTATTTAACCATGATCAAATAACGAAGTTACCAAAATAAACTATATGGCAACTCATCAGAAAAATAGAAGAAAAAAGTAAGATATTTTACAGCAGATTAGCTAATTTCCAAAGTCCCTATCCTAGACAAGAAGTCAAATCATCATCTTCCACATGCTAATTTCTATATGAAATAACCCAAAACACCATACATAAGACTCTGCTGTGCAAATTCACAATGCATGAAGAGGCAATTCTAATATGTATGTAGCGATCAGATAAGCAAAATCTACAAACACATATCAACCAAAAAAGCAGGTAAAGTAGTAAGTTAAAGACACATACTCTTCACTCGTTGAATTCTTGGGAACAATAATAATCGGAGTGTCCAATGATAGGTCCAATTTTACACCTGTGGCACCATCTATCTCATATTTCTGTATCAGCCATTCAAAGCCCCCAACTTTGTCAACAAACTTAATTACTTCATGAGTGTGTGGAGAGGCAAGCTCCATAAAATATGAAGTAACCTGAAAAATTCATAATGAAATGGAACATCAATATAGACTAGAACTAAATTTAGTGAGATAAGAAACAGATGCTACCTTGTGCATTTTACAAGCTTTGATCAAAATAATTAGAAAATATTATTAAGAAAAGGCAATTCTTAATGGTTGGTGAGACTTACCTCCTGAACAAATCTATAAAGAAAAACAATGCGGACTGCCGAAAGTCTTCCACTTAGGCTATAATCATACCCTTGATAATCATCATCATCAGCACTGTATGACTGAAAGGTGAACTAGATCAAAGTGAAAACAAAGATTATATTAGTACGCATGGGGAAAAAGTAAAATCAGAACAAGGTAGATATGCAGCTAGTTCAAAAGCATTACAAGAGGAGTTTACTTTCAACAAGTAACGATCTTGTTTCAATGAATGGTATGATGGATGTATGTGAATCTGACACTGAAGATTTGCATTTCAATAAAGTCATAAAATAGAATGCCAATGAAGTAGAGGTATCAAATGTGACCTGATTTAGCATATAATAGCAATAACCAAAAGTATATTTGATTTTTTCCCTATTGTTGGTGTATACATTGAAATAGACAGCAATTATGATATAGTAATTATTATAATATCGTTGCATATCAATTGGAAAAATATATCAATTATATATATTGAGAAATATATCAATCATGTACATTGGAAAATATGTCAATCATGAGTATCCTCTATATTAGGAAACACAACAATTAGAAATTCATTATTGCTCTATGTATAGAGCCCACCTGTACCATGAAGAAGTAAATACAATTATTCCTATCTTTTTCATCTCTCCCCTCTTGACATGGCATCAGAGCCAAAAGAGGAGAAACCCTAGTTGCCATCGTTTGTCCTGCAGCGGTCCTCACCGCCATCCAATCTCTATCCGGTCAGCCCCATTGTCTTCCCAGTCCGCTGCAATAGTCCTCATCGCTGCCCTTTCTATTCAATGCTACTATTTATTCAGATCAGCAACCACAAATTTCTGATCTTCGCTGTTCATTGCTATCTTCCTGATCACAAGCAGCAAATTAAAAGGTCGCTAGTTTCTCTATCGCGTGACCAACAAATCAGTAAAGGCTTGTCGTCACCACTACCCTAGTATCCTGCAGCAGCAGCCGCTAGTCAATCTCGTCCCGCCAGTCCTTTCAGTATGTCCAGATCTTGTTTTCTCTATAAAATAAAAAACTATTCTGAATAGCAATAATTGCTATTCTTCTTGTCCAGAATTTCCTACTATCCTTGATTAGATCTCTCTTCAACCCAAAATCATTGTCCAATGGCTTCTACTTCGGACATGACAACCACATCCACCACACCCACCTTCAGGGTGAATACACCTATCCTCACCGGATCCACTATGATTATTGCTGACAAGTTGAATAGTAAAAATCATTCATCGTGGACAACATCTATAGAGTTATGGTGCAAAGGTCAAAGGTCAGGATGTTTTTGACCATCTTATATCCTCTATTGATTACATCCCTATTGCTAGTCAAGACCCAGGGGAAAGAGTCGATGCTAAGATTATTGATTTGATTTGGCAGACCATTGACTCTGACCTACTTTCTATCTTTAGACCAATCCGTACATGTTATAATACATGGATCCACGCTCAAATTATATTCGAGCAATTTTATACACTTGTATGATGTGATTGGTTCTCTTTCATCTCCAGCAAAGAGATTCTGATATGCAGTCTTATCAAGGATGCTATCAATCACTTGCCATTGAGTTGCATGAGCTACTACCAGTTTTTCTTGATATTCGGATCCAGCAGGTTTAGTGGAATCATCTGATTAGTCTTATATCTCCATGGGATTCATCCGGAGTTAAAAGGGTGTTCACATCCAAATTCTTAGTTCAGATCCTATACCTCTCTTGCAAATGTTTACTCATATTTACTCTGGGCAACCACAAGGGTAAACCTCTTAATATAGCTTTATCCTCCGATCACTCTGCTTTGTCTACTCAGTTCTTGGGAGTTTTAATTTTTAGAGGTAGACGAGATGGTCGTCGAGACCGTGGTGGTAGGGATGGTCAAGGTGGTGGTCATCCCTGGTGCACCCAGTATAATTATCATGGATACACCCGGGAGACCTATTACACTCTTCATGGATTTCCACAGCGAACTGCACATAATGTGTAAACTCACAAGCTTCCTCATCTATCACTGCTCTAGCACAACATGGTAATCCGACTACCTATCTTAGTCACTCATCAAGAAATCTTGTTCCTTAAATTTTTAATTCTGGTGCATCTAATCACATGTCTAGGCACATAGTTTTGACTCTGTTATTGAGTAACAATTCTTACCACACATTACTTTGGCTAATGGATCCACTACTCCAGTTCGAGGTAGGGAAACAATTTCTCTTCATTCTAATTTGCCCTTGTCTTCTATTTTATATATTCCTAATTTTTCTGATAACTTAGTATCTAGTAGCGAATTAACTAAATAATTGCATTGCTCAATTCTCTTTTTTATAATTCTATGATGGTGCAAGACTTGAAGATGGGGAGGATGATTGGTTCCGATTTTGAATCCCATTATTTGTATCGGCTGTCTGGACCACCAGTTGTGTAGCTACTGCTGCATCTCTTCAAATTCATAGCCAGTTAGGTCATCCTCGTCTCAAGAATTTTCAAAAGATGGTGGCTAGTGTGTTTGCTATCCATGAGTTAAATTGTGAGTTGTATCAATTAGGAAAGCAGAGTCAGTCTTTTTCCTAGTCGGTCGAATAAACATGTTTCAGCACCCTTTAGTCTTGTTCATTCTAAGTAAAATTATATCTTCTATGAAATCTAACTATTTTATCATTTTTATTGATAATTATTCTTACATGACTTAGATATATTTATTACAACATCATTCTAAATAACTTTTAATTTTTACTGCATTTTATGCTGAAATTAAAAATCAGTTTCATACATCCATTAAAATTTTCTAAGTGATAATACCCATGAATACTTATCTACTAATTTTCAAAACTTTATGACTATTAACAGGATTCTTCATCAGACATCTTGCACTTATAAACCTCAACAAAATTGGACGGCAGAGTGCAAGAATCATTTTCTTGTTGACACAGCATGGACACTTCTCATACATATGCTTGTACCTATTTATTTTTGGGATGTTGCTATCTTTATTGCATGTTATCTCATAAATCGTATACCATAATCCAAGTTGCATGATCAAATTTCCTTTTTGATTTTACTTCCTAGGAACTCCTTATATGTCTAACCTCCTAGAGTCTTTGGGTGCACGTGTTTTGTCAATAAATCTGGTCCTAGTCATGATAAGGTATCCCCAAGATCCCTAAAATGTGTCTTTATCGGACAATCTCGGTCTCAAGAAAGATATAGGTGCTACTCTCCTGTTCTTCATATTTTTATATCATCTGATGTCACATTCTTTGAGTCCATTCCTTTTTTTTTTCCTGGATCTAAGTCTATTGTCTCTCATGAAGGGTATATTTTTATTGGGTTGCCTGTTATTAGACATAAGAATAATGAAAATTAATCCAACTTTATTTGATTAAAATTGATACTTTTTGTGATACTTTGCAGGAATTGACTCCATAAACGTGTAGATCTTGATTTTAGGAGTCCAACGACGCAAACGGAATGTAATTCGGACTTCAAACGGACCCGAAATGGATTTTAGAAGGTTTTAGCATGGATTTCAGAGCCGCACGATTTTTGTAGCGCCCTTAAAATCTTTTGTTTGGCTCACGGAGGACCGGCTCAAAGGTCCACCACATGAGCTGCCGGTCCACGGGCGGAGCAGTGGACCACCGTGCTTCGATCGCGCCGAAACTTGCCGGAGAGCTTCCCCCGGCACTGCCGAAGCCGCCGGCAACCTTCCCGCCGGCCGAAGAGCTCCTGTTCGGCCGGAAAAATGGCCGGAACCTGGTGCCGTCGCCCACAGCGCGTCCGCCCACGCGAGCCACGCCGCCGAGCCGCGCCTCTCCGACCAGTCGCCTGCTGCCGTGCCCAGCCGAAGCCGCCACCCGCTGCCGTGCGCAGCGTGTCCGCCGCGAGCCGCGCCGTCCACCCTCCGCCCACGCCCAGCCACCGTCCAAGCCCACGGCCCCGTCTCCGCCGTGCACGCCGCCGCCCAGCCATCCGCGCCGCCGCCCAGCCGTCCGCGATGCCGCCCGCCGCCCAGCCGGCCCTGCCGCCCAAGTCCGCCATCCCCGCGTCCACGTCCCTGCCGCCCAGCATGCGAGCCGTGTTCGCCGTTCCTGCGCCGCGTCTTTGCCGTCCGAAGCTGCCTCCATTCTCCGCCCAACCTGCAGCTCCGCCCCTTCCCCTTCCACAGCCACACGTTGCACGTCGCAGTGCCGTCCGCCGACACCGTCCCTGCCGCTCAGACCAGGATGTCCGAAAACAAGGAAGCATCGGAACGAGAAGAGATGTCGGACGACGCTGGATGGACGCGGGATTGTGCGATAGAATTTTTGAGTTTGATTTTTGAGATGGGGATGATCGTAAAAAAATCAGATAAGGAGATCAGATTGAGATGAGGAAATCACCGCGCTTTCCACACGGACCCGACACGGTATTTTTCTCTATAAATACCTCGGTGATTCTCTTCTGAAGAAAGGAGGGAAGAAAAGAGAAGAAGTTTTGGGGAGGTTCCACCTGCTGTCCGTAGTTCCACTTGTTGCTGTGACAGAGAGTCAGAGTCGCATAAAAAGGGAGAAAGGGATCCTTGTTCCCTTGCTTTTATTTTATTTTCTCTGTACCCCAATCTTTTATGGAATAAATATTTATTTGCTTTATATTAATCCATGTTTGTTTATTTTTATTTTAGTTATGCTGGAGTCATGTTGGATTAGCGTTTAAGGTAAGTCGTAGTGAATTAATTTTGACTGACCTATACCTAAGGGACGGGCCGTGATCCACGGGGACGGGCCGTACTCTTGAGATAGGTCATATCTGAATTATTTTCACAAATTTATTATTTGCATTTATTTCTTGCATTAGTTTTAGTTTATTTTAAATCAAAAGAAAATCCTTTTTCAAGATAACACCAAAGTCTCTGTGGGATCGACCCTTACTCCCGCTATTCTACCCTTTAGAGTAGTAGAATTAAGGTTCTAAATCGGTGCATTACGACACGCATCAGATTTTTGGCGCCGTTGCCGGGGACTTTCGGCGTTATTCTGAAAAAATATATATATATATAATCAACAATCTAAAAATCCAAAAAAAAAAAAAAAAAATTTCAATTTTCAAAATTTTACATTCAAATTTTTTTTAAAATTCAATTTTCGATCTTGAGTGCCCTGACATAAGGTTGCCCTGGCATAACTGGGAGGTTATGTTGAATGGTTGCCCTAGGGTACAAAAAGGTTGAACACAAAAAAATTATTTTTTTTTTTTAGATTCACTTAGGTAAATTTATTTTTTTTGCAAAACCAAAAAAAAAAATTACCCAGACATTTCATAATTTATTAGGATCAGATACTTAATCATCAAAATTAAAAAAATTTAAGTTTAATTTTGTTTGTTTATAACTTTTTGGACACCTTAGCTATTGCATTTCATAATTTCATAATATATCTTAAGGGCACAACCCATTAATCAGATAAGGTGGGGAGATCAATACCCTTCCTTAGCCCACAAATCATCAATCCAGCATCTGCATTGACCCAAGCCTTTAATTTTAAAATTAATTAGACGTCAACCCTAAGGATTCCAAGCTCAATAGGACAAGGAAATCCTAGAGTTGGACCGGGTTTAGATCATTTAATTCCTTGGTGTCTAAGGAAAGTGGTTCAGGGACTAGAGCCCGAAGGGAAGTGAGTTGGTTCTGCTTACCTGGCCAATTTTTAATTGGTATCTAAGGCAAGCGATAAGGGAACCTTCACCTACCTTACACTTACCTGGCCAAGTCAGTTATTTGATCTTGGGCTTGGAGTGCTCGAAGATAACCTTGGATCAGTTAGGAGCTGTCTAGATCCAGGTTAACCCTAGGATAGTGATTTTGATTTGTTTCACTTGTTTGATTGAAGAAAAAAAAAAATTAATTAATTAACTTTCTTCTCTAGTTTAGGACTCTCTTAGGAACTTCTCTTTAGACCTCTTCTCATTCTTCCACTTTCCAATTAAAAAAAAAATTTAAAAAAAAATCTTTGATTGATGTTTGCTTTAGGAGGGAGGGTGTATGTTAGTATATTCTAGGCGCCGACTTCGAGAACCTAAACATATATCCCTAGATCCGAAAATCGAAGGCTCCAGTAGAGCAACCACCCCAGGTACTATGGATCCTAATCAAGGAATTGACCCTCCGCTGAAGGAGTACTTCACTCCTTCAAAATACACTTATTCACCTTGTATCCAAGTACCCCCTGTAGAAGCCATTCAGTACGAAATCAAGTCCAGTATGATTCAGATGTTACCCTCTTTTTACGGACTTGCGACTGAAGACCCATATAAACATCTAGATGAATTTCTAGAAATCTGTTCCACTGTTAAGATCCAAAATTTCTCCGACGATGCTTTAAGGCTTAGGTTATTCCCTTTTTCTCTGAAAGATAAAGCCAAATATTGGTTGAATTCCCTAGACACCGTGACAATTTCAACTTGGGATCAACTTCAGAGGGAGTTCCTTAAGAAATATTTTCCTATAGGAAAGACGAATCAAATTAGAAAAACCATTACTAGTTTTTCTCAATTAGATGGAGAAATGTTTTATGAAACCTGGGAGAGATTGAAAGAGCTAATTAGAAAATGTCCTCACCATGCCATACCCAAATGGCAATTAGTCCAGTGCTTCTATGACGGTTTGTCAGAAAGGCACCGGCAAATGGTGAAGGCCTCATGTGGAGGAACGTTCATGCTTAAAAATGAACATGAGGCATGGCAGTTGTTTGAAACATTAAGTGAAAATTCTCTACATCATATGTCAGCTGCCCGTAGAGATTCTCCCACAGGACATGTAGAACCCAAGAGAGGAGGTATGTATGAAGTTGGTCTTGCTGTAGACATCTACAGCAAGGTTGATGAGCTATCTCAGAAGCTCGACCAACTTTTGCAAGCTGGAAATAATTCCTCCTCATCTCATCCTACTCATGAAGTCTGTATTATCTGCTCGAGTTCCACCCACACCTTAGGTGATTGTCCATCATCTTACCAATTTCCTGAGCTTCTTCAAGAGCAAGCTCATCAAGCTCAAACACGAATGGCTCCTAGACCAGGAAATGATCCTTATTCGAACACATACAATCCCGGCTGGCGCAATCACCCGAATTTTTCTTGGAAACCCCAACCCGCAATCAATTCTTCCGTTAGGCCAAACTATCAGGAGACCAAATTTCAAAGCATGCAATTTCCATAATATCAAAATGCCCCACAGCCTCCACAACCTCCGCCAAGCAATCTTGATCCTTCCTTTCAGGAGAAGATCCTTCAAACTTTGAAGGAGGGGCTGAACATGAATACCCAAATCCTTCACTCCCATACCCAATCCATTGCCAAGCTAGAGACTCAGATAGGTCAGCTAGCTACAGCTTTCAATCGGAGAGAAGAGGGTAAGTTGCCTAGCCAGCCCATTATCAATCCCAAGGGTCAATACATGGCTGAGAGTTCCACTGAACCTGAAAATTTTCCTGAACATGCTAAATCTGTTATCACCTTAAGAAGTGGAAAAACATTAGATCAACCTGACCCGACCCAAGAAGTAGAGTTGGCTAAGCCAGAGAAAAAGAATGAAGAGGAGAAGGAATCCATTGGTAAAGCACCTGTACCTAAGGCTCCATTCCCTAGTGCTTTGGAGTCACCTTTACCATTGGATAAGAAAAATTTAAAAATGAATGAGATGCTTGAATTATTCAAGCAAGTCCAAATCAATTTACCTCTCCTCGATGCCATCAAGCAAGTACCGGCTTATGCCAAAATTCTTAAGGATTTGTGCACTCAAAAACGAAAATCTAAGGCACATATCCCTAAGAAAATCCTCTTAACTGAGCAAGCCAGCTCAGTTTTTCAGCAAATAGCTCCACCCAAACTCAAAGACCCAGGTACCCCAATTATCTCTTGTGTCATAGGGGACCTTACAATTAAGAAAGCCTTGTTAGATTTAGGTGCGAGTGTAAACCTTCTCCCAGGCTCAGTGTATGATCTGTTTAAATTTGGAGAATTAAAACCCACGACGGTGACCTTACAGTTAGCTGATCGATCCATCAAGGCACTCCGTGGAACGCTCGATGATGTGTTGGTAAAAGTAGATGAGTTCTACTTCCCGGTTGATTTTCTTATTTTGGACATGGAGTCTAGCGGTAGCCCTAGTCAGATATCCATCATTCTTGGAAGACCTTTCCTAGCTACCGCTAATGTTTGCATAAATTGCAGAACAGGGGTTATGGACGTCTCTTTTGGGAATAAGAAAATGCGGTTGAATATTTTCAATGCATGCCAAGGACCACCCTCTTATGATCATAACGAAGTAAATATGATAGAAGAAGTAGTAAATAGGAATCTTCCTGTGTTGCTTGATTCGGATCCCTTGCAAGCATGTTTGACACATTTTGGAACTGACGATTTTGATGTTGATGAATATGCAAATGAAGTGAATGCTTTGTTAGAGCCACCCAAGTTTAGCACCATTCCTCCTTGGACTGTGAAATATGAATCATTACTCACTCAATCAAGCCCTTTAGTGCCATCCTTAGAAGCACCACCCAATCTGGAATTGAAGCCTCTTCCTGACAAGTTAAAGTATTCTTTTCTTGGATCCAAAGATACCCTTCCGGTAATCATTGCATCTACTTTGACCTCTGATCAGGAACAAAAATTGATGGATGTACTCAGGGAACATAAAGAGGCAATAGGATGGACAATAGCTGATCTTAAGGGAATTGACCCTTCTGTTTGCATGCACCACATTCACTGTGAAGCAGAAGCTAAACCACATAGGGACATGCAACGGAGGCTAAATCCAAATATGCGGGAAATTGTTAAAAAAGAAGTGGTTAAATGGTTGGATGCTGGCATTATTTACCCAATTTCGGATAGCCAATGGGTCAGTCCAACTCAGGTAGTACCTAAAAAGTCAGGAATTACTGTCATTCAAAATGAAAAGAGTGAGTTAATTTCTACCCGAGCAACCACTGGTTGGAGAGTGTGTATAGATTACCGGAAACTGAATGCCGTTACTAGGAAAGATCATTTCCCTCTGCCTTTTATTGATCAAATTCTAGAACGACTAGCAGGGCAGAGTTTCTTTTGTTTCCTGGATGGATATTCAGGATACAACCAGGTTCCAGTATTTCCTGCAGACCAAGAAAAGACCACCTTTACTTGCCCTTTTGGAACGTTTGCATTTAGGCGTATGCCTTTTGGTCGCTGTAATGCACCAGCCACCTTTCAACGATGTATGTTGGCCTTATTCTCCGATATGGTTGGTCATTTCCTTGAAGTGTTTATGGATGATTTTTCTGTTTTTGGATCTTCATTCGAGGACTGTCTCCATAATTTGGCTAAGGTATTGAAACGCTGTATAGAAACCAACTTAGTCTTAAGTTGGGAGAAGAGCCATTTTATGGTTCGTGAGGGAATTGTACTCGGACATATTGTTTCTGAGCGAGGGATTGAGGTTGACAAGGCTAAGGTTGAATTAATCTCGAAATTGCCTCCCCCGATCTCGGTTAGACAAGTACGATCCTTCCTTGGCCATGCTGGTTTTTATAGACGATTCATCAAGGATTTCAGCAAAATCTCTCGACCATTGTGTAATTTACTTGCCAAAGACAAGACCTTTGATTTTAGTAAAGAATGTTTGACCGCTTTTGACATTCTTCGAACTGCTTTGACCACTGCACCTATAATCAAGCCTCCAGATTGGACTCTGCCATTTGAAATCATGTGTGATGCTTCTGATTATGCTGTAGGAGCTGTTTTAGGACAAAAGCTCAATAGGGAACCCCATGTAATTTACTATGCTAGTAAAACTCTTTCAGATGCACAAATGAACTATACCATTACTGAAAAAGAGTTACTAGCAGTTGTATTCGCCCTAGAAAAATTTCGATCATATTTATTAGGGTCTAAGGTCCTAGTTTACTCTGATCATGCTGCATTAAGACATCTGCTATCCAAAAAGGATACCAAGCCTAGACTGATTCGATGGATCCTTTTGTTACAGGAATTTGACTTAGAAATTTTGGATAAGAAAGGTTCCGAAAATATGGTAGCAGATCACATTTCTAGGATCTTAGTAGAATACAACAAGGAAATTATTGGAGATAGGTTTCCAGATGAGCAGCTATTCTCAATTTTTTCTACCAGCAATCTCCCCTGGTTTGCCCATATTGTGAATTATCTGGTAACAGGGCAAGTTCCTCCATACTGGTCACAACAAGAAAAAGATAGGTTCTTTTCGCAAATCAAATATTACTTTTGGGAGGAACCTGAATTGTTTAAACACTGTTCAGATCAAGTGATCAGGCGATGTGTCCCTGAGAGTGAATTCAAGAGTATACTCAATTTTTGTCATTCTCTTGCATGTGGGGGACACTTTAGTGGGAGAAAAACTGCAGCAAAGGTGCTGCAAAGTGGATTTTATTGGCCAACTCTCTTTAAAGATGTACATGAATTTGGCCGTAATTGTCTCAAGTGTCAACAAAGGGGAAATATTTCACGAAAAGATATGATGCCCCTAAACCCCATTTTAGTTGTTGAAATCTTTGATGTTTGGGGTATTGACTTTATGGGACCATTTCCTCTTTCCTTTGGATTTGAGTACATTTTGGTAGCAGTCGATTATGTTTCGAAATGGATTGAAGCTGTGGCAACTCGAACTAATGATCACAAAGTTGTGATCAAGTTCATTCAACATAACATCTTTAGTCGGTTTGGGTGCCCAAGGGCCATTATTAGTGATGGAGGTGCGCATTTCACAAATAGACACTTTGACGGACTAATGAAAAAGTATGGAATTACCCATAAAGTAGCCACGTCATATCATCCCCAGACTAGTGGTCAGGTTGAAGTTTCGAATAGAGAGATCAAGCACATTCTTGAGAAAACGGTAAGACCCGATAGGAAAGATTGGTCCGAACGTTTGGATGATGCTTTATGGGCTTACCGAACTGCTTTCAAGACCCCTCTAGGAATGTCTCCGTACCGGTTAGTGTTTGGAAAGGCTTGTCACCTACCTGTTGAATTGGAACACCGTGCATTTTGGGCTATCAAGCAATTTAATTTTGACATGAAGAATGTAAGTTCCCATAGAAAACTTCAGTTAAGTGAGTTGGAAGAGTTACGAAATGAAGCGTATGAGAGTTCGAAAATTTATAAGGCTCGAACAAAGGCTTATCATGACAAATTCATTAATAGAAAATCATTTGAGCCTAATCAAAAAGTGTGGCTCTACAACTCTAGGTTACATCTTTTTCCCGGAAAACTCCGCTCACGATGGGATGGACCTTTTGTAGTAACTCAAGTATTTTCCCATGGAGCTGTTGAACTTAAGGATCCTAAGAAAGGGAATGTTTTTAAGGTGAATGACCAGCATTTGAAACCGTATATTGAAGGAATCAGTGATGGAGAAGTTGTTGAAACTCTTGATCTTGAACTACCAGTGTTACTGTGATGATGAACTTAGTCTGGCTGAAGACGTTAAACTTAGCGCTCCTGGGAGGCAGCCCAGCTCTTTCCTTAGTTCATATTTTAACTTCTAGTTCTTTGTTTTTAGAATAAATGGAGTAATAAAAGAAGATTGCGGGAACATGGTGATAGAAGGACGTCCAATTCCATACCCTACCAGGTTGTATCCTTCCATGCCATTTCGTTTTTAATATTCTCTTCCATTAGGGACAATGGAAATTAAGTTGGGGGGTGAGGTAATTAATTAAATAAAATCCTCGAGTAAAATTTTAATCAGTTTTTGTGTACGAAAATTTGTCTCGAATTGAAAATAATCAAGCTCACTAAATGATGAGTGATTAATGGTTTAGAAAATTTTAGAGATACCGAGGGATGATTTGTCAAGGAAACCCTATAAGTGGTAGAGTGTAGTCCAGAAAATTTTAGAAGAGTAATTCCAGACCCTTCGGCCTATTGATCTTAATAATGAATCTTACTTATTTTGGTATAGGCATTATAAAAAGTCCCCAGTTAAAAAAAAAAAAAAAAAAAAAAAAAAAAAAAAAAAAATTGAGGTTAATAAAGATTTTTAGCATTTCTCACTGAGTAACCGGACCCCTTCGCCTAAGTAAGCGTTGTTGTTCGCGTCAAAAGGTGGGGATGTAACGAAATCTTTTGTAGAGTTAGTCTTGACTTAGCCTTTTTAACTCGAGTCAGTAAGCCCGAGGGGTGTTTTACACCTAATGCCCTAAAGCCAACTGGTTTGGGAGTCATTGGCTTTAAAGCTCGCTACAAGGGTTAATTAGAAAGCAAGGTGTCAGGACATTGCCCTGACTTTACATTAAAAAAAAAAAAAAAAAAAAAAAATGGGGACTAAATAAATATTGCACCAAAACCAAATTAAGTTGGAAGATTTAGATAGTGAGATAGAAAGTGGGGAAAGAAAAAAAACTCTTAAAAATTCTATGGACTTTATTCTACTACTAAGTGGGTGGAATTGGTAATCCAATGAAGTTTCTTTTTAATAGTCTAACCATGTATCCTTTGATTTTAGGGTTAGTACGATAATTTTCATTTCATGGACCATATTAGTACACAAGACTCATCCATTTCCTTTACTCGAGGACGAGCAAAGTTTAAGTTGGGGGGTTATCCATTTCCACTACTCTAAAGGATAGAATAGCGGGAGTAAGGGTCGATCCCACAGAGACTTTGGGGTTATCTTGAAAAAGGATTTTCTTTTGATTTAAAACAAACTAAAACAAATGCAAGAAATAAATGCAAATAATAAATTTGTGAAAATAATTCAGATATGACCTATCTCAAGAGTACGGCCCGTACCCGTGGATCACGGCCCGTACCCGTGGATCACGGCCCGTCCCTTAGGTATAGGTCAGTCAAAATTAATTCACTACGACTTACCTTAAACG
Organism: Areca catechu; assembly: GCA_021397845.1. Classification (NCBI taxonomy): domain Eukaryota; kingdom Viridiplantae; phylum Streptophyta; class Magnoliopsida; order Arecales; family Arecaceae; genus Areca; species Areca catechu. Next base: position 25,202,020 of record CM038048.1, read on the forward strand.
CTAATCCAACATGACTCCAGCATAACTAAAATAAAAATAAACAAACATGGATTAATATAAAGCAAATAAATATTTATTCCATAAAAGATTGGGGTACAGAGAAAATAAAATAAAAGCAAGGGAACAAGGATCCCTTTCTCCCTTTTTATGCGACTCTGACTCTCTGTCACAGCAACAAGTGGAACTACGGACAGCAGGTGGAACCTCCCCAAAACTTCTTCTCTTTTCTTCCCTCCTTTCTTCAGAAGAGAATCACCGAGGTATTTATAGAGAAAAATACCGTGTCGGGTCCGTGTGGAAAGCGCGGTGATTTCCTCATCTCAATCTGATCTCCTTATCTGATTTTTTTACGATCATCCCCATCTCAAAAATCAAACTCAAAAATTCTATCGCACAATCCCGCGTCCATCCAGCGTCGTCCGACATCTCTTCTCGTTCCGATGCTTCCTTGTTTTCGGACATCCTGGTCTGAGCGGCAGGGACGGTGTCGGCGGACGGCACTGCGACATGCAACGTGTGGCTGTGGAAGGGGAAGGGGCGGAGCTGCAGGTTGGGCGGAGAACGGAGGCAGCTTCGGATGGCAAACACGCGGCGCAGGAACGGCAAACACGGCTCGCATGCTGGGCGGCAGGGACGTGGACGCGGGGATGGCAGACTTGGGCGGCAGGGCCGGCTGGGCGGCAGCATGGCGTGCGGCATCGCGGACGACTGGGCGGCGGCGCGGATGGCTGGGCGGCGGCGTGCACGGCGGAGACGGGGCCGTGGGCTTGGACGGTGGCTGGGCGGAGGGCGGACGGCGCGGCTCGCGGCGGACACGCTGCGCACGGCAGCGGGCGGCTGGGCGGCGGCTTCGGCTGGGCACGGCAGCGGGCGGCTGGTCGGAGAGGCGCGGCTCGGCGGCGTGGCTCGCGTGGGCGGACACGCTGTGGGCGACGGCAACAGGTTCCGGCCATTTTTCCGGCCAAACAGGAGCTCTTCGGCCAGCGGGAAGGTTGCCGGCGGCTTCGGCGGTGCCGGGGGAAGCTCTCCGGCAAGTTTCGGCACGATCGGAGCACGGTGGTCCACGGCTCCGCCCGTGGACCGGCAGCAATGGCTGCCGTGGACCGGCAGCTCATGCGGTGGACCATTGAGCCGGTCCACCGTGAGCCAAACAAAAGATTTTAAGGGCGCTCCAAAAATCGTGCGACTCTGAAATCCGTGCTAAAACCTTCTAAAATCCATTTCGGGCCCGTTTGAAGTCCGAATTACATTCCGTTTACGTCGGACTCCTAAAATCAAGATCTACACGTTTATGGAGTCAATTCCTGCAAAGTATCACAAAAAGTATCAATTTTAATCAAATAAAGTTGGGTTAATTTTCATTATTCTAATGTCTAACACCTGTATCTTTTCCCTCTGGTGACACATCCTTGTCACCTATGTCCATTCCTCTATCTCCATCTAGATTTGATCTGCTGAATTTTCAGACATCAATGTCGTGCACCACTCGGGATCCCTTTTACTGAGCCCATGGATTCAACATCGACACCAATTGCTTCTCCACCGGATAGTCCTGCTACACCAGCTCCTTCTAACCTAGATGTTCCTATTGCTCCATCCAAAGGTAATCAAACAAAGCATTCCATTGATCATTTTGTTAGATATCTTTATATCCTAGATTTTTGTCTTTATTTCCTCATACTATTACAAAGGCACTTGCCCATTCCGCCTGGAAGTAGGCAATGGATTATGAGATGTCTGCGCTACATGCTTTGGATACCTGGAACCTTGGTCCACTTCCTCCAGGTAAGTCCATTATTGGTTGTCACAGGATTTATACCAGGGTTCGCCGAACCATGCCGGTTCGGGGCGTACCGAACCATGCCGGTTCGGGGCGTACCGAACCGGACCGGTGGCCAGTCGGCACGGTTTAGCTATATAAAGATTCCCGCCCATTAAAAATTAAAAAAAATGTACCAGCCCGAACCGGCATAGAACCGGGCCGAACCGATGCTGAACCGGGCAAAATAAGGCCGAACCGCTCGGTTCGGTCGGTTCGAGACCGGTTCGGGCCATTTTGGTTTTTTTTTTTTGCTCACATGGCTACTGTAGCCATGTGACAAGGGTGTGGGGAAAATCTCAGAAGCCTTTAAATAACAAAGAGCTCTTTCGAGCTCTGTTTGTTCTCCCGAAAACGACGACGCCCGAAAAATAATCCCTCCATTTCAATGCAATCAAACATCCAGAAATTGAAGAGAAAGGTAGAATCAAGATACGTATAGCTTCTCTTTTCCCCATTTCCCTCTTCCCTCTTTTTTTGTGTTAAAATCCGTGCAAAATAGAAAATAAGAGAGAAATGCTATCAAAATTTTTTTGTTGGCTATTGTTTTAGAGTATGTGGTAGATCTAGGATAGATCTACACAATGATACTGAGATCTTGATTTTTTGTTAAGTATATAATTTTTTAAATAAAAAATTAATTTCGGATTAAAAAATTAATTGAAAAAAATTATTAGTAAAAAAATTGTAATTATAAATTATTAATCTAGGGCTCGTAAGCTACTCTCACTATAAATTTCATGTCCATTTATTCAAGTTTTGATGTTTCTCATGAATAATGCTCTAGATCTTAAATTGAAAAAAAAAATGATTTTTAATGCATTTCTAGGATCTTAAAAAAATATATGTAGCATGTATAATAAAATCCTACATTAATCTAAGATTAATTTTTTTTAAAAAAAAAAAATTATTTTTTAAATTTTTTAAATAAAAAATTAATTTAAATTTAAAAAATTAGGTTAATAAAGTATTAATTAATAAAAATTGCTATTGACCTTATATGTAATTTAAATATTCAGGTATGGATCCATCAAGGAAGAAGGATCCAGAGCGCGATATTGGCTAGTTGCATGGAGAGATGCTCTCGGGTCAGCATCACTGGAAGTATAAATGGTGCAATACTGAATTCAAAGATGGGGGTAACAAGGTTGAAGCAATACTTGGCTGGCGGCTATCTTGATGTATCTGTATGCCGACAGTGTCACAGGAGGTCCGTTAGTTGATGAATAAACACTTTACTGATTTTAAAGCTGGAAAGAAAAGAGCAACAAAGAAGAAGGCAGAGGTGGAGCGCAGAGCCACAGAACCACCTTCTTATTACTCCAGGGAGTCAAATGAAGCATCTATTCCTTCTGATGAGGAGACACAGATGGGGCTGCTATTCAGGAGAGCTTGTATGAGCAGAGGTAACAGGAGGAGACAGCTAGGCATAGACAGCGATTTGGACCATCAGCTTCTGAGTCAGGATCGAGATCCAGTTCTACTAGTACTACAGGAGAGTCTGAAACAGTTTAGGAGGACTTTCTCAGTCAGAGAGCCCGTCAGGAGAGGCACCTGCCGTATTGCATCCACGTTGGAAGCATTTGGCAATAGAAGGAAGTCTTCCAGGGACATTCCAGAGGGAGCCACTATCCATGATGTCGATCCACATGCCTTTTTCAGTAGAGATTCCAAGCAACAGAGGATTGACACAATGCTGAAAAAGGATAAGAAGGATGTGGCGGGCCATCTCCTTCTGGTTTCATTTCAGTCATATCCCAGCGCATGCAACAGACAATCCATATTATCGCTTTGCTATTTCATCTATACAGGCTGCTGGTACAGATGTAGATCCTCCAGGATCGAGGAATATCTATGGTCAGCTTCTAGAGGGCAATGAGGAACTAGAAGGATGGATATCTTACTATCAGAGCAAGTGCCCCGTGTATGGCTTCGCAGTGATGTGTGATGATTGGATTGGTCCTACTAGACGGAGCACCGTCAATTTCTTGACTATTATGATGGAAATACTATTTTCAGAAGTCTGTTGATGCTTCAGATCAGGTGCACGATGCCAATTATATCCTCAGATTGATGGAGGTGATTGATCGGGTGGGAGAGCATAATGTCATGCAAGTCATCGCAGATAATGGACCATAATACAGGACCGCAAGACAGATCTTGATGCAACGGCGACCATATATTTTCTGGACCCCTTGTGCTTCACATTGTATAAACCTCATGTTGATGGATATTGAAAAAATCCACAAGGTGCAGAAAATTGTTGAGCTAGCACAATCTATCACCAGATTTATATATAACCATATATGGATCATATCATTAATGAGAAGCTTTATAGGAAAGAAATATTGAGACCAGGGGGGTTACACGGTTTGCTACTAATTACATTGCATTTGATAGTTTTCTTGGCAAAAAAGCAAAGCTGCGTTAGATATTTGTCAATCAGGAATGGCAGCAGAGCAAATATGCCAGGACAAATATTGAGGGAAGCAATATGAAAAATTTAGTGACGAAACAGACATTCTAGCAACGGACTGAGAGGATAATGGAGGCTATCAAGCCTCTATATGAGGTACTTCGTGCCGTGGACTCTGAGAGGTATGTTCAGATGGGCTTCTTGTATTTTATGATACAAAGGACAAAGAAAAAGATCCAGGAGGCAAATTCATCACATGCATCTGAGTATATACGGATCATTGATGGACGATGGACTTATCAAATGAGTTCGGATTTACATCTAGCAGGTACGCAACAATTTATGAAGTTCCTAAAAATTTAAATTCAATTAGATTTGTACAAGTACGCTTGACTAATTCCTAAAATATATGTTCAGCTTACTATCTAAATCCGAGATTTCAGTACTCCATACCGAACATTGCCTTGGATGAAGATCTTGTCTACCCTACACAATGCTATATATAAGATGGAGCCCGATCCAGATGTCGCTGCTATGTGCCTAGAAGAAGTAAGCTAGGTTGAAATTATAGAGTGATTTTTATGAGCATTAATTTCAACAAGTAGCACATGATAACAAAACCTTTTTTTGGAGGACGAAATTTTTTATTAAGGGCATAGATTCATTTGGATCCACTGTAGTAATCAGAAGCAAATCAAAGATGTGAACACAGACGGTGTCATCCAATGAATGTGAACATAACTGGTCTACATTTAGCCTTATCCACTACAAGCAGAGGAACCGTCTGAAATAGAAACGCCTTAACGATCTTGTGTATGTACACTTTAATTTAAGGTTGAGGCTAAAATATATTCAGAAAGAAGTAGAATTTAAATATCTTGATCCCACTACAAATTCATATATTGATGAGGATGAAGATCTAATGATTCAGTGGGTCATGAGTCAGCAGCAGCAGCCAGAGCTTGATGAGCCAGGATCATCTCCTCGACCAACTAGTTTTGTAGCTAGTGAGGCTGGGGTGGATGCTGGAAAATGGGCAACAAGCCATATTCCTCACAGGGTCCAGCAAATATAGCACATCATCCCACCCCGTCATCTATTCGATCTGGAGACAAGAAAAGGAAAGGCAGTTGCACCTCTATTGGAGCACTCAGTCCATTCAGATTCAAAAACCAGAGAGTGATAATAGTACTTCAGATAGTGAAAGATCTAGGGATCAGAAAGGAGCTGGAGGACAGGACTCGCAGCCACCTATTCATATTCGATTCACTGGAAAGTCGCAGTTTAACCATGCCATATAGGATACAAATCATGGAATACTATCTGATAGACCCCGTGGTAATACGATTCCATATAGACAACAAGCTCCCGAGGTCGTTTGGGACACGATGCAGCTGTAGCTCTTGTGCGTGGAGTATAATCCATAGATGTATTTGGGTTCAGGATCTTCTTATCCGCAGCTATCGATGGCTTCTGGTCCATATGATCCATATGGTACATCTGAGACATCATCTTCCAATGGTTATTATCCCATATAGCCCGGAGCATCTTATGGATCTGATTTTGCTGCTGGTATATTTGGATGGGCCCTTGCACTACCATATCATCAGTCTCTGGATAGCTCTCAGAGTCGGGATATCAGAAAGGGATCTGCGATGAATTATGATCCATCACATATACCGCATGGGATGACTTTAGAGAAGTATCATGCTGCCTGGCTGGAGGGATATACCGATCTTCCTACATAGTACATAAATGATCCCTATATTTATGGACATCGATACTCTACCCGATTCTAGACACTAGTATGTAATTACATATTTATGTTACATTTCATTTTTATTAATTGCTGATAATCTTAGTTTAATTATCATTTTATATCTTATTTCAATTAGAATTAGTCCAAAATCTTGAAGTCGGACATATCCTAAACTCTAAATTCCAAGCATTTAAGATCCTAAACACTAACTTCTAAATCCTAAACCCTTAAAAAATAAAATAAAAATCTTAAAATCCCAAAACCCATCAAACAAAATAAAAAAAAATGGACATGCCGGTGTGAACTGTGTCGGTACGATACGGCACGGTACCGTACCATACCGACCGGCCATTGGTACGACTCTCGGTACCGGGAACCTTGATTTATACTGTTAAGTATTCTCCTAATGGGTAGTTTGACATACTAAAGGCTCAACTGGTTGCAAAGGGCTTCACTTAGGTGTTTGGCCAAGATTATCTTGATACATCTCACTTGTAGCTAAACTCACATCTATTTGTCTTCTCCTGAGTTTAGCTGTTATCTTTCATAGACCTCTTCATCAGCTAGATATTAAGAATGTGTTTCTGCATGATAAACTTCACGAGGTTCATATGGAGAAACCTCCTCAACAGTTGCATAGGAGTATGTATGTTAGTTAAAGAAGTCATTATATGGCCTGAAGCAATCTTCCCGAGCTTGGTTTGGGAAGTTCAATACTGTTATTCTTTAGTTCAACCTTCTTAGAAGTACTTCTCATCATTCAGTTTTCCCTAGACATTTAGAGTCAGGCAAGCACATTTTTTTGATTTTCTATGTAAATGACAATATTATTACTGGTGATGATAGTGATGGCGTTACTGCTTTGAAAGGTTATTTACATCAACAATTCCAAACTAAAGATCAGGGAGAGTTACGATACTTTCTTGGTATTGAGAATGATCAATCTCATCAGGGTATAGTAGTGAATCAGAGAAAGTATGTTCTTGACATGTTGGAGGAGACAGATATGCTAGGGTCTCATCCTATTGATACTCCTATGATCCTAATGTACGGTTTGTTCCTGGTTAGGGAGAGCCTTTTTTAATCCTAGAAGATATCAGAGATTAGTCGAGAAACTGAATTATCTTACAATCACCAAGACAAATATATCTTTTCCTATTAGTGCCACAAACCAGTTTCTCAACTCTCTTACTGTTTGTCATTGGGAAGCTGTTGTTTGCATTCTTAGATATTTAAAGAGTGAACCAAAGGGTTATTTTATCCATATCATGGTCATGGCCAAATGGTTAGCTATATAGGCTCTCCCTTAGATAAAATACCTCTAGGTATTGTATCTTTCTTAGTGATAATCTTATCTCATAGAAGAGCAAGAGGCAAGGATTTTTTGCTTGATCTAGTGCTGAGACGAAATATCATGCTATGGCCTTAACCACATGTGAGCTGATATAGTTAAAGTCACTCTTAGAGAAGCTTAGGTTATTCAGTCTAAGCCTATAAAGTTGTTCTGTGACAACCAGGCTACTCTTCATATTGCCTTGAACCTTGTATTTCATGAGCATACGAAGCACATTGAGATAGATTGTCATTTTGTTCTAAAGAAAGCTACAATCTGATATTATTTCTATGATTTTTGTGAGCTCAAATGATCAATTAGCTGATATGTTTACTAAATCATTGAAGAGTCCAAGGATTGATTATATTTGTAACAAGTTGGGGCTCCATAATATTTACGCTCTAGCTTGAGAAAGAGTGTTGGTGCATATGTTGAAATAGATAGTAATTATTGATATAGTAATTACTATAATATGGTTGCATATCAATTAGAAAAATATATCAATCATGTATATTGAAAAATATGTCAATCATGAATATTGAAAAATATGTCAATCAAGAATATTGAAAAATGTCAATCATGAATATTCTCTGTATTAAGAAAAGCATCAACTGGGGATTCGTTATTGCTCTATACATAGAGATCACCAGTACCATGAATAAAAATATATAATTATTTCTTCTTATCTTTTACATCTCTCCCCTCTTGAAACATAAAAAGTTCAGTATCCACATTTTCTCTATTATTTTCATTTCCTTCAACCCTATAAAGGAAATTTTCCCTTTGTCTAGAACTTTTTTGAGCATTATTTTTCCAATTTTTGAAGGATTGCTGAGGGTTTTCATTATCCAGCTTTCTTGGTTTCAGAACAATTATTTGAAGCATTTCCATGACTACTGCTTTTTCTATTGCTCAGTGCTTTTGATACATCTTATAAATAGGGAAGGCAAATGAACAAGCTGCTCTTGAGCCCCCTCGGAATTCACCTCAGCTTGGCTTGCTCATTTAGTAAACAAGCTGACGAGTAAAAGCCAGTTTTTCAGGCTTGGGATATAAACAAGCTCAAGCCAGGCTCTGTTTGCTTGTTTTTGGCTTGCAAGCTAGCTCATCGATATGCTATATTCATTAATCTATAAGAATCTACATGAGTCTGCCAATGTGCACCATTGATCTTAATCCTTCTTTTCTCTGTTTCAACAAGAGGAAGGTGACCGACCTTGTTTCCATTTCTCCTGTTGAGCCCAGGGTAGCTGTTGTGGAACCCACATCCCTTGCAGCATGTGGTGACACTACAGATTCAAAGCAAAGATGAGGAATGGGAGTGACTTGGAAACCCTAAATTTCTTTGTGTTTGGATGCCACACTTGAGGGACCATCGAACTACACGTTTCATTCATTTCCATAAAATATAATCAACAAGTACCATGGGAAGTCGATACAAGGACCTAGAGCCATTAAAGGAAACTGATTGCAAAGTTTAAATGATACAACCTGGTGAACAATAGTGCAATGACCATCGATGTTTTAAAAAGTAGCAAAGGACTGGCATACTGCTTGAATGGTGCTTAACTGAACATCAAGCAAAATGTAGTAAAAAGCATAAAAAAATTTGTAAATAAATAAATAACTAGAGCAGTAGAATTACAAAAAACAATTAAGAAAATAACAAGTTAAAGAATAACTTATGAAAGTAGTGAAACTCTCAAGTCCTAAGTCATAACCAAGGACTCTATTACTAGCAAGGAACCAATACAACAAGGCTCTGAATGTCTCAATTTTGGCAAAGTAGTCATGAACCACCTACATTGAGCACAATGTTGCCAGTACCACCTGCTATAAAGCAGCGCATTCCTTAAAACCTCTTTTATTCTTTTCCAACATATAAAGGTCAAAAAAAATAGGGAGAGGGTGTGCGGAGTCCTCAAGATGAACTTCTGTACATTGGAGAGCTGTGAAAATTACTAAAGAGACAAATACATGTCTAGCTAGGAAACGGCTTCCCATACCCTTTTTAATTTTTTTTAAAAATTAACCCCAAATGAAGGGGAAATTCAAGAACTAGGGAGCATGCTGTAGCATGATTTCATGGTGTATGACATCATGATATGCATTAGAACATGAATGTAGAATCAAAATTGAACAAATTAGGAATTTCAATTTAAACAACAAAATTTTGCCCCATGTAAATTTGAAAATAACCCAAGAAAATGGTGCTCATTGAGGCTGATTTTCAAATATGCTGTCAAGGCTTATCTACCATTCATACCATACTGCCATGTACCATACTATATCATTCATACCATACAGTAACATTTGAACGGTATGGTATGGACCTGTACGTGTCTCAATACCGACTCAATGTACCTTGGCTGGGATGCCCATACTTATTTTTCTAGCGAATCTAGCATATGCTATGCACATGCTAAGATATCTGCTTCTATTTTTTATATTCCAATGTTGCAGTAAATTAGAAGCTCCATTTTTAAAAGCTTTTGTGCAGTATTTTCAGAATGCAACAAGTCTGATGCATGATGCCACTTGACCAAATTTTGGTACCCCCCTCTTTTGAAAAAAGAAAATAAAGCCCTTCTTAAAAACCAGCTAGCATGCCATGTGGCAAGAGAGATTGATGCAACTACCAGCAAGTTTCCTTACATTTTCATTAAAATGACCGTTGTTACAATCATTTTAATAATTAATAATTTCAGATCACGCATGTTGGGCAAAAGATTAGCTGTTATTATATTATACTGACCAGTAATGAATTTAGAAAGGCCTATATTTTTGTCATTGTTCATTATTTTTCATTATGATGTCGTCATAAACAATTGGTATTGCAATCATTATTTTAATAATAAATAATTCCAAATCTCATGGGTTGGGGCAATTATGGCTGTTACAACCCCAGATAATTGTTTCAGTAATGTTTGTTTTAACAGAATAATCTTGTTATTGAAAAGTAAGGAGATCAAAGGTCATTTTTTATTTTACTATCCATTATTTTTCACTATAATATCATTACAACAGCTGTTATTATAATCACGATCTGAAAATAAATAATTCTAACTCATATATTGGGACAAACAGTGGTGGTTATAACAGTCAATAAAGATGCTAATAAGATCCTTTGTAATGGAGAATGTTATTACAACCTTTGGGGAAAAGAATGAGTAAAATAAAAAAAGTTAGTGGAGAAGAAAATGGGAAAGAGAGATATAAAATTAGGAAAAAAAAATTTGATTTGATGGGTCCAGCTCAAAGGGAACAAAGAGATAATGTGGCAGTTCAATTAAACTTAAGAATACTTATATAAATTGACCAAAGATTGGAAGATAAGATGTCAGTGTAATTTTAGTATTTGTTAGATCTCAGACTTTCATATTGTAGTACGACTCTTTGTTCTTTTCTCTTCTTTATTGCTTTAAATGGTTGTTTAATGGCTTTGTTGTTATTTGTTTAAATCGATAATGATTTTTGCATGATATGACTGATAAATGGAATCTCTTTAAGGCTCATTATTTGGGAGTACGGAACTTACCCGGAACTTAGCATTTTCCTAGATAAGTGTTATCCAGGTAACACTTGACTGGAAAATAATTTATCCATGTTCTTTTATGCATTGGAAAGTGGCTCTGAAATTTGTTACCCATGTTCTTTTCAATTACCATTTTCCCAGTAAGTTGCCAAGATCTATCCATCTTTGTCATAATACCCTTTATGCTTCTAGGCCCAATTTGCACACTTATCATGTACTGCCTCTTTGTAATTGAAGCCCAATTTTCTCACACCAAACTAGGCATTCAGCCCATACAAAATCTAAGGGCCTGGATGACACAAGGGGATGACAAAACAGTCAAAAATGCATTCAGTTAAACATGTGCAAGGAATAAAAGTAAAAAAAACTGCTTGAATTCATCACCAGCTAGCAATACAAGTGGTTAGGGTAAACTACAGTATTAGCATAAAGAGGGATATTTTAGGAACCAAAAAAGGGCTACTTTACTCAGTTGATGGGCAACCACTTACCTATCTCTTAGGTGGCCAAGTGTTTCTGCCCATTTCATGGGTAAATGCTGTTCATGGGAAATTAACTAGCAGCCTTACTTTTTTGACCAGAGAATGAGAACGTGGGTAAGCTAGTCAATGGAAAAGTTGACTGACTTTCCCATGACATTTATCCTTAAAAAATGAAGCCTTAAGATTTATTTCTTTCTTGGGTACCAAGGCTCATTGTACTAGTGCATACCACCCCATGCTGTGTATTGAACCACACCGATACTAAGCTGAGACTCAATATGGTGGGCATACTACATTTTGGTATGTTGAACTTGAACTCAAGGATTCAGGTCCCAGAGGGACATCCCACGAGACACCGGAACAGGATATTATCCCATGTATTGGGACAGGACATCCCGCCAGCATCCCAGTGTTCCAATCGGGACACCTTGGGACATCCCCTGTCCCGAGTGTCAGGACGGGACGGGACATCGACACGTCCCGTTCCAAGAAAAAACCGGGACAGCCCTGTCCCACGGGATTTAAAACCTTGCTTGAACTAACCCTCGTACTAGGCATATTGACATTGTACCCACATGGTATCGATATGAGGCCTAGTACCAAGATGGTGAACCATGTTGGTACTAAAACCAATGCATCTGCACAAACCACACCCATGGAAAAAAAAAACCTACTCCAAACCCTAAATTTTGGCAAACAATTTTTAAAAACCTCTAAACCAAGGTTTGCCATCCCAATACCAAATCCCGTACCAGCACCATCCTATTCCATTGTTGGTATGTGGTTTGGTACAATACAAGACAACATACCAAGTATCGATATGGTACAAGACACTATACTAGTAGTGCATGCCCCATATGGAGCGATATGGCAGACCATGCTCTAAACAATAAAGATAAAAAATAAAAAAGGACCCAGCAAATTACTTGGACACTGTCCCTTCCCAAGTATTTGGATGGGTATGGCTCTGGACATGACCTTTATTTGAACCAATTAAATAAATGAAAACAACATTCTATGTAAAGTGAATGCAATAATGAAGTGAATGCAATGAATGTGCATTTAAGCCATATTATTGAGGATGAATCTCAATGGCAGTGTAGCAACTATGACTTCATTGGTCAAGATGGCTGTGAATAGAATTTTCAAGATAAAAGATGTATTTAATAACAAGCACAAGTTCAACATAAATGAAGGTTTGTTTGGTGATTCACTCATTCTGTTAGACAAACCCACACCTGAGGGAATATAAACAATTACAAGAAGCTAGTACAAACTAAAAAAGGAGAGATAGAGTAACTCTAGTTCCATGCCAACTCATTAAGCATCATCTGCATCTGTAAATACTATTAGTCCACTTGAATTTTAATCATCTAAGATTGATAGTAGCTCAAATGACTTGAACATCAGTCCTTAAGAAAGCTCCAATCATCCCAAGAAATGAAGGAAACATCTTTGCAAAGTGCAAACCACTATAAGGTTGGGGGGGGAGGGTTAGCTATACATCATCTATGATAAGCGGGCATTAATACATTATAGGTTATGCTTACATAAAGGAAATAGACAATATCAAATATCTAACCAGCATTAAGGGTTGATTACTTTATTTAGTTTTTCAGGCGTTCACAGAAAATATTTAATAATAAAACAAGAAGAGGATGATACGAATGAGCACAATTGGGTGGAAGAGAGAAGTATAAGCCACATTAAGGGACTATATGTTTTGGGGTTTGAAAGTAAAAAGATAATAACAGAACAAGAAGAGGACTAGGGGGAGATGGAGGAGGTCATTGGAGGAGAGGAGTGCAAAGGGGTGATTTCGAAAGAGAAGGGTTGGCACCGAGGGCTTGGGGGGGGGGGAGGGGGAAGACAAACAAAGTTTGGATGGGACTTTTCAACAATTGTATCAGTCTTGGATCTACCTGATATCAACCTGATTATAAATGGGTGAGTTTTGATTTAGGCCCCAGACCTGATGGGTCACTAGGGTGATCTGGTTTGGAACCAACAAGCTCCCAGACCTAGCATAGATGATAGTTTTCTAACTTCTATTCGTATGGTTCAACCCACTTTAAAAAATAAATATGGTGAGTGATGGACAGTGTGGCCAACGAGATTTATGGAGTTGCAGTTTAGCTAGTTTTAGTCTTTGTTAGTTCATGACTGTCATATATCCTAAGTTTCTAATTTTATTATATGATGATACATTTGAAATTCAATTAATTTTGTTATTTGTGATCTTTGAATACAATGTTTTGAACTTTGTTTTTAATACATATGCTTAATGAGTTAAAACTAAAATGTTTTTGTGGGTAGATATGGTTTTATATAAAATAAATGGGTTAGGTAGGGGTTTACATTTTCCAGCCTGATTATAAATTGGTCAGATATGGGTTGACTTGTTTTGACCTGAATTTGGTCTGACTCAATCTGAATCCAACATGACCTAACCCATCGCCAACCCTATTTTGATCTGGTTTCATGTTGTGCTGACCCATACCTTCCGATTTTGAGCAATACCACGGCTAGGCATGAGAAAAGAATCCTAAATCTATTTCAGTACCAGAACAACAATACTGTATCAGGCATGCTGTAAATTACCATTAAGGCACCAGTACAGTACCTGGTACAAATACAGTGGACCTTGGCAGAAATAGAAGAGTTGAGAGAGGAGAGAATCAAGTAAAATAGAGAATAAATATTGCAGGGAAATGGGAAAATAAAAAAACAAAAAAAATGAAAAGGTTGAAATTTAAAGGGGAAAAACAGAAAAATATGAGTAGGAGGAAAAGTTTTACCATCTTTTGTATAATTAGATATTACTGTACTCCAATATAAATCATTGTACATAGATACCCACATATAGACATACTATCTTATATTCATTCACGTGCATCATCTATGAATTGAAGGTAGACAAAATTATACCAATGCCTAAAACTCAAACAGAATTTTAATTGTTAGGGTTTCAAGCAGGGTTTGCGGTATGGTCCCGTACCGTCCGGTACGGGACGTACCATATCGTACTGGCCAAGAGCCGGTATGGTTTATCTATAAAAAGCAATCCGGCCTCCGGACAGTTGAAAAAAATAAAAAAAATTTATATTCCATACCGGTACTGTACCGGTGCGTACCATCCGGTTCAGTCCAATTAGGGCTCGATTTGGCTCGGTTTAGGTCTGGTTCAGGTCTGATTCAACGATTCTTGCTTAAGAGTACCGGTCCCGGTACCGGTTCAGTGATCCTTGATTTCAAGAGTATAGCAGTTTGGCTCATACTGCTCGACACACTTTTTGATATAAGGAGGCTTAGTACAAACAAAAACTAACAGAACCATCCGAAATTTGCTTGAACCAAAGATGAGTCATGCAATTTGGGAGTAGATCAATGTCGATTTACCCCAAATGACCCTGTACGACTCCCAAAGCAAGAAGTATGCCAAGGTAGGGCTTGTGAAGTGGGTTATAGGGTGGAAATGAGAGGAAGAACATGGGACAAGTTGCTATAAGGAAGCTGCTACAGGGATTCTCACACTAGATTGATTAATGTATAACCATTTTCAAGCTAGAAATTCATTTTAGCTAAGCAATCTTTTCCATTTTGAAAATTTTAATCAATAATCCAATCACTAATTCATGATTAGTTGGTGAAATTACAAGAAAACAGCATTAAACTGAGATTAAACCTTAATTGATCATTGGATTTATGTCATAGAGCATGAATCTAAAATCAAAATTAACAATTTGGGTTTGTCGATTGATCCAGAAAACCTATAGCAAAACACATGTAAATTTGAAAATGACCACTCACCAGAGCATGAGCTGTTGGTGTTTATTCAAAATGATCTTACCATGTTGTCAAAAAGAAGCCAATTAGCAACCTCAATGGGATTATTAATTTATAAAAGTAATTTTCTTGTAAATTAGGTTTTGAATAAAATATTATCTTCCAAAATGATAGCATATTTAAATGACCATTTAAAATATTTTTTGATTGCAGGTGCTACCAAGGTTTTAAATCCCGTGGGACAGGGCTGTCCTAGTTTTTTCCTGGAACAGGACGTGTCGGCATCCCGCCCCGTCCCAACATTTGGGACAGGGGATGTCCCAAGGTGTCCAAATTGGAACACTAGGACGTTGGCGGGATGTCCTATCTCGACACATGGGATAATATCCCGTCCCGGTGTCCTGTGGGATGTCCCGTCGGGACTTGAATCCTTGGGTGCTACTATTGAATGTATTTTAGGTGGCAAGTTATGAGATTGTTGTTAGATATATGTCCTAGAAGCCAATCTAGCAGATACATATTTTCATTTTTAGAACATAATTTTATATTTAATATTATAAATTGGACTATTTTATTCATACATGTTGTGTCGATGTATTGTCAAAGGAGTCAATGGACAATAACGCATTCTCAAGAGTTGAGAATTTGAAACATGATTAATTCCTAAATGCTCCCAATAATAGGATCATCACGGGAACGGCGATTAATCTGGTTAGATCGATGCACGGATCGCTTCTATTTTGAATAGATGGATCTCAAGTCTACAATATGGACATTGGAGTGAGAATGCAGGTGATTATTAGAGAATGATATTGAGTATGACCATCACGAGAAGTTACATTGATGTCTACTTACTCATCAGCGACTTTCTTGATGCTATAATTATGTGAGTGGTTCTTTGACTTGTAGTGCCTCGGCCACTTATAGTAGGATTGTTGTAGTTTGATAATACAACATGATCCCTAGCCATTCAGGTCCTTGCGGTATTCGTTGGCTACAGTAGATTTATTGTAGGAGTTAAGAGTGCACTTATAAAGGATCTATCAACCTTAGTAATTAAAGAATAGTCTTTTGCGATTTAAACAGCCAAGTCTATGGTTTGCGGTATCATCCCGTACGGCCCGGTACAGAGCATACCATACCAGCCAAGAGCCGGTACGGTTCATATATAAAAAATGGTACTGTACCGTACCATACCATCCAGTTTAGCATAGTTCGAGCTCGATTTGACCCAGTTCGGATCCAGTTTGTGCTCGATTCATGTTAAATAATTTTTTGATGAGGGAAGGAATTTTTTTAATATTTTATGGGCCTGGTAAGGGGCCGATATGGTACGGTACGGTACCGTACCATACCGTCGATGATCGATACGGGGCCCAGTACCGGTTCTGAGTTCCTTGGCTAAGTCTTTAAGACCGTGACCATGATAGTGTGAATGATGGAAAGAGATTCCATGAATTTGTATAATTTGGACTTAAGCTGATTAAATCATGCATATGACAGATGCTTAGGATTTGGCGAGTTTCCATGACCTGCAGCTTGTCGAGACTTGATAGAACTCAATCATACAGTAACTACACCTTGAAATTCATCCTTCTATTCTGCTAGGTTGCCACTACATACTACTAGGCATCACTGGTGGATTGTAGAAACTCAGTAAAATCATTTCGGATTAACAATCCTTGATGAGGTAAGTTGGTATTGTTCTAGCTATCAAAAGAGTTTTAATTATCTAAGTTAGACTTGGATTGCAATCCTAATTTGATTAGGATTGATAGTCTTTCAAATTCGGCTCAAATCGAGTTCGAATCAAATTCGAAATTGATCCAAATCAAAACCAATTTGAACTAGGAAGTTAGCCTTTTAGTTGATCGATCTTCTCTCTCGTATTTAATGCCAAAATAAGAAAGAGGGGCGCTACTTGGTATGTGTGAGAAGATTTGGATGCTAATAGTTGGTGCTCTCCTCCACTACGTTTCTTATCTAGATAAAGTTTACCTTTATCTTAATCTGATTTGGATAAAGAGAAGTTTATCTTGAATTATTTTGGGCATGGACTCCAAGGGTTTTTGTGCGGCAAAATTTGTGAGGAAGAAAGGTGTAGCGCCTACCTTTTCAGTCTTGTTTTTCCTTCCCACAAAACATTCCACCGTCCCTTTTTAATTTGAATCAGATTTAGATTATGAGAAGATGGGATCTTATCGGGAGGTCTTTGGGTGTGGAATTCAGATGAGGCATGAATTATTTTAGTGCAACCAAAAAATAAAGAGAGAAGGAGAGAAGGGGGTTAGCGCTAGGATGGGATGAGATCTTTCTTTTTTGCGGCTAGTTCTCTCTTCTGCCACCCCTCCACCTTTCTTTCCATAGTTCCACGTATCCATAACCTGAAAGAGAGTTCAAAGAGAGAAATTGAGGAGAAAAGAAGAGTTCTCTTTCCTCTTGATTTTCTTTCTCCCTTGTTCCCTTGAATCAGCAAGAAGAGTTCATATATGGATTCTAGGATTTCTTCTTCTTCCTGAAGAAGACTGAGATCCAACTTCTGAAGATAGTATGCAAGGTGCTAGCACACGGGTGATCTTGGTGCTTCGATTAGGCATCTCCTTGTGGATACCAGCAAAGACCGGACACGTGCGTGGCTTTGACAGGACCCAGGACATCCACCAAATCCAATCCGATCAAGATGGAGTAACACAACAGCTAAGTGTATTCAATATACTTAATTTATTTTTCAGATCTGATATATGTTCATGATGGATCCTATATGCATGCTAGATTAGGTTTTCTTTCCACTGCAATTTAGTTTTTTTTTTTTTTTGAAAACTATGCATGCTGCCCTAAGGGATCATCAGACAATTCCTTCAAATGTCATGTGATATTTATGCATGTTAATGCTCTAACACTAAGAAAAGTTTAATTGGAACTTAACTAGATATTCCCACCTTATTTCTTGCAACAACATACATTTAGACAATTAATAAATAACCCAAAATCAGAGTTTGGAGGCCAAAAAAGGCCATACCAAGGGTGTTTGAGGTACCCTTTTGTTGGCCTAGTCCATAATACGCTATGTGCCATACCCACCCTTGTTTCACATAGTAATGATCCTCAGTATTTCAAACCTTGATTGATGCTTAAATTCATTATCATAAAACTAAGTTATCATAAATTAATTCAACTTGGATCTCTAGGAGTGCCTAATATAAATAAGTATTAAATAAGAAAAGTCAATGTGGCCTACCTTGCATATGTGTTTCAGTTGAACACAGCATAGGGACAAAGCGCTTGCCTATAATGAGTTTACCATCAGATACGACATATCACAAAGTAGTTACTAAATTTTGAGTCCAACGACCTTATAGTTATCTCTCTAATAAAATTCCCACACACTATGCCCAATTTTCACCACTAAACTATGTTGGGAAGTCAAAATACTCCATTCTCCATAGGATAAATTGCTAGCGTGGGTGCTTTCAGTAAAGGGGGGAACAACATGTCAAACCATGTAGGTTGTATTATACTAGATGGTCCAAATTCTGAAGCTTAAGAAAACCTGCAAGAAGCATTAGGAATAAGAATGAAACTCCCTGATAGAGAATCAGTATTTTTTTCAAGTGTGGTGGAGTTAACTACTAAAATGCTTACATCATCAAAACATGTATAAAGCTAATTTAAATGACCACAGCACCTAGCAGAGTTGTTCATATCATTGTAGATCATCAGCCTCAACTTCTGTTAATGTTGCTTTTACTCAGAAAACAGCAGATCAATTCCCCTACTCTATCCCGACAACCTTATTTAACGGAGCAGATACTTTCTTCAATGTTTACTCCAGTCAAAGTGTGCTATATAAAAATCTATGCATGGGAAATCATGATATTTCTCTTAGCAAATAGATATAGTACAAATTATCACTTTGACTGAAAACTAGCCTGATGCATTTAAGATTTTCTACCAAACCACAAGCTAACAATTTCTAGGTGGCCTTAACCCATCTACATGAACAGGTTAAAAGCTCGTGTTTGATGTAATTCACAAACAAAGATCTCTTTACAGAACAAACTATAAATCTTAGCATATTTTTCAAATTATAATTTCCAAAATCATCTAAACTTTCGTAAATCTAGGCCAAATATTTAAAAGACATGTATATGCACACACCATGACCTTGATTTGCACCTTCATAACCTGGTTCTTTGAAAACAAATTAGGAAAATATTTGTTTTCAACATCAAGTAAATTATGGCAGCAGTATTGCTTCAGTAGGGGCATGACTTCTGACCCACTGAAATAGAGTATGCAGAAAAAACAATACCTTGACAAGAGACTCGATCCCTTGGTTACGTATGTCACAAAGCCAGCCCCAGCGATGATCTGGTCCAAGGGACATATCGCAGAGTCGCATATTTCCTAATGTACCATTGATAGATATAGAGCTTGGGTGAACCTGGATGCATTGCAAAATATTACACAATATAATGACAAGTGCTTGTAGAAATAAATGCAACACCAGAACACTCTTGACATTAATACATTAGAAAGAGATAATATTTCATATTAACAGTTTGTATGGCATACACACTTTTTTAAAAAAAGAGAGAACAAAAATCCTGTAGTAAAAGGAAAATCAATTAGAATCTGAAACTAAGTCAATTGATTTTTCTAATTTAGTGGAAAAGGTTGATGCAGAAAAGAAAAAGGAATTTGCTGTTCATATCGAGGTTGAAAAGAAAAAACTTAGATTGTATTGATAAGAGAGAAGAGTCATTGTTCGTATGTGATGCATTTTTATATATTTAGTTGCTTGCAATCATTTTTAGCTAGTGGTGCAAGAAAGCATGAAAGAGAATGAAGTATGAGTTAAGAGTGACAGGTATTAGAACATCAAATTAGCAATATATCACATGGTCCATCTAATTATTTCATATACAAGCACAAAACAATCAAGTAGAAGGCATATAACAGAATAAATATTGACAATGATATAAGACAGTATTCATAGTTTCCTTGAGAATCTATATTCTTATTATGTGCATATCAACCCTACAGCTTGTCATTACCTTGAAATCCAAGAGAAAACTTTCTTGCACAAACTTTGCAAGCTGAGAACCATCTTCTTTGTTAAGAAACACACAGACACTGTCCACATCCATCTTCAAATTAAAAACAACACGGTCTTTTCCATAGCCTAACAAGCCCTTAACCAAAGCACGGCCATTCTCTTCCTTCATATAATTGGAGTCAGCTGTTGGGGCAACAATATCATTTCCACTATCCCCTGAATTAATCAGGCTCAGATCCAAGCCAAACTCAATCAAAGCAACAAGAGTTGGTCTGTTGCAAAAAAACTCTAGTGATGACATACGGATGATCATCTGCAACAAATGAATTTAAATTGTATCAGTAACACGGTACAATTGAGTGGGAGAAAAGCTTGTCTAGCATGCTCTCAATTATTCACATTGTTAGGACAGAAAATTTTGAGTGGACAAAACTAAAAACTACATTAATTACCTGTGTATCAATGCCATCATAAAGAAGTGAATCAGGACTCCGGGTCAAAAATGTAACAGCCACAAAATCAGAAACACTGTTGTCTCGTGCCTCATAGAATATCTCACCAATCCTCCCTTTCACCTGATTTTTGTCATGGTGTACAACATCAGTGTAATTGACTCCAACATACTGCTCACAGGCATCAGGCTTAGTCATTGAGTTATATGCCAAATCAAGGTTTTGCATATTAAAGCTTCGATCAGGAGTAGACATGAAATCTGGCAATGCATCCTTGAAACAATCATCTTCTTCCGGAAAAAAATTTTGTGACTCACTTTCATCAAAATCGAAGGTACAGCAGCTATCAGCTTTCAAATTATCATTCAGCACAGAACACGCCAAATATTGTGAAAACATCGAATGAGGACCTTGAAGTTTGTCTTTGATTTTCAAAGAATGCAGCTTTGTTTTCACGGTCAGGTCACCTCTACTTCGGAGAAGGTTTACCTGTTAGAAAAAGCTTGTAACTTGGCTCATGAATGGAAGGAACCACAAAGAATTCTCTAACAACCAAATTCTGAAGTCATCCAGAAAAAGATAAAATTTATATATTAATAAATACGTTTTGAACACCCAAAACAACCACATGACAAGCATTGTTTAATAAGGGATATGGGTCATATCTCCCTTGACCAAATGCCTAAACATTCACAAAAAATGCCTTGATACATATGCATCAGTCTTCATGATCTGAGGACAATCAAATAAATGAACTCACACAAGGCCTAGAGGCCCTAGACCCAACACTTCAAGTGACACCATACAGGCCAAGCATCTGCATTAATTTGTTTTACTTTCACAACAATTAAAGAGACAGAATAGAAATTTTCTTATGAATTGTTATGATATATACTAATCATTTAGTTAGATGTGCATTTAGCTTAGTGAAGTTCTATCATAACACAAGTATATACTGGTTCCCCATTAACTTTTTTTGACAAAGACCGAGTGATCAAGCTATGAACATCAAAGCCCTATACTAGCAACAACCTCTATAAACTTATCAAACCAAGCACAAGGACTCTGTTTCAAACCATAGATAGCCTTCTTGAGCTTGCATGGCTGATACTTTCTTTGAGCAACGTACCCTGGCGATTACTCCAAATAAACACCCTCAAGAAGATCACCATAGAGAAACACGTTTTTGACATCCATCTAAATGATAGACCAATCTTGATTAACAGCAATAGAGAATACCACCCAAACATAATTCATCCAAGCCACAGGAGAAAAGGTTTCATAGTAATCAATCTCGTAAATCTAAGTAAAGCCCTTAACAACCAGACGAGCCTTGTACCGATCAATAGATCCAACTGGCATGTATTTGATAGCAAACATCTATTTACACTGAATAGGTTGGACACCCATAGGAGAGGGCACAATCTCTCAAGCACCATGATTTATAAGAGCATGCATTTCATCATCCATAACAGCTTTCCAGACTAGATCAAACAATACTTTTGAATAGTCCTGGGAATAGACACAAACGACATAGGTAAGGCAAAGTGGTGGAAAAAAGATTGAAATGTCCAGGAAGACATAATTAGCTATAAAATGCATGCTATATGCACATTTACCTTTGCAGAGAGCAATGGGAAAATCAAGGTCATGTACCTTAGGGTCTAAAATCGAAGCCAGAGAAGGCAAACTAGGGTGAACATGAATTGTGGGTTTCTGATCGCACTTATAAACCTGTAAAACAGGAGAAACTATTGGCAGTGTCTCTGGAGGCTGTTAGGATCCAAGGAACATCGTGTAGAGACAGGACTAGTGTCAGAAGAGGAGGTCCAAACAAAGATCCTAACGGAGTCTTGGAAGGAGAGAAGAATGAGACAAGCTCAATGGAAGTAACATCAACAGGAATAAAGTAACGTCGGGTGACAGGATTATAACACTTATACCCTTTTATGTCTAGGAGTAACCCAAGAAAATATACTTAACAGACCGAAGAGATAGTTTGTCAAGTCTAAGACCAAGACAGCTAAATACTCGAGTTAGTGAAAACAGAGACCTATTAGGATAAATACAAGAAAATGATGTCTGACCAGCAAGAACGGAGGATAGAAGATAATTAATAAGACAACATACAGTAAGAACAACATCCTCCTAATATGGTTTAGACACATATATCTGAAATATCAAGGTATGAATTCAAAAGGGTATGATTAATATATTCAACTATCTCATTCTGTTGAGAATAAGTGTATGCATAGAAGGTCCAATGAATAATACCATGAGAAGTACAAAACTATTTAAAAAAAGAATTTATAATTCTAAGGCATTATCAATCCGAAGAATCTTAATGAACATAGAAAATTGAACCTTTATTTTTATATAAAATTCTTTGAATACATGGAAGACAATCAAAAGGAGAACATTAATTATTGATACTAGAGGGAAAGGAAGCACGAAGATGCTTGCCAACTCACAAGCAGCTTAAGGCAAAAAGGACAATGTAGAAGGAACAAAAACAAAGTGACTCAACAATGAAAGCATGGTATAGCCAAATCTGTAATGCCAGAGAGATATCTGAATCCTAAGTAGCAGGAGAAGCAACAGCAACAGCAGGTTCCACATCCAAATAGTAAAGATCTCACAACTCATGCCCACCACTAATCTGAATCTCAGTCCAAAGATCCTAAGAACACAGTAGGAAAGATAAAAAGACAACCGAACAATCCAAAAAATGGATGAGATGACTTATAGAGAGAAGACTAATAGAAAAATTAAAAATATATAGAGCTCTATCAAGAGGTAAAGAAAAGGCAACTACTTTTCCTTCTTCTAGTACAAGAGAGGAGCCATCAGCAACGGATATAGGAGAATGAGTAAAGGGATAGAGTGGAAAATAAAGACCAATTACCTTCATATGAGTGGAGCCACCAAAATCTAAAAGCCAAGACTTACCATGGACAGTCGCGAAAGCAAATCTAGAAACTGAAGATGCAAGAAAAGAAGAGGTATGCAGCTACAATAATCTATAATACTCTATCTTAGTAAATGTAATAACATGGCTCATGGAGTCGAAAACAGGGACAATACTTGCAGGGGCAACGTTGGCAGCACTATCTAGAGAAGCAATACTAGTTTGGCAATCTCTGGTTCAGCAAACTTTTGCTAGCACCATTCAAAAGGATAGTTGGTGCAAGTGTAGTGAAGATATAAAAGAACACGACCACGCCCCATCCCCCAGAAACAACATGAGCAAACTAATCAACAAGTATAGGAGAAAATATAGAAATAGCAGTGGTCATAGATATGCAGAGTACACAAGCAAGAGTGCTAGACAATGATGGAATAATGGAGTCAGACAAGAGAGATTGCTGAACATGACTAGGACTATCATCCAATCTAAAGAAAAACTTGGCTACAAGAAATTCTTTACGTTGTTGCTTCAAGACGGTCGCATCAATAGTAATAGGATGATAAATAGTCAATTCATCACACTTTAAGTGCTGTCAGGATAAATACAAGAGAATAGTGATCTACGAGATAGTTTGTCAAATCGAAAACCAAAAAAGTGAACAAAGCAGACAACCAAACGAGTTAGTGAAAACGAAGACCTATCAGGATAAATACAAGAGTGGTGTCTAACCAGCAGGAATGGAAAATAGAAGATAATTAATGAGACAGCAGGTGGTAAGAACAGCATCCCCCCAATATGGTTTAAGCACATGCATCTAAAATATCAAGGTGCAAGTTCAGGAGGATATGATTTATACATTTAACTATCCCATTCGGTTAAGAAGTGTATGTACAGGAGGTCTAATGAATAATACCATGAGAAGCAAAAGAAAATTGTTTAAACAAGAAACTTGTAATTCTAAGGCATTATCAGTTCAAAGAGTCTTAATGAATGCAAAAAATTATGTTTCTATTTCCATATAGAAGTCTTTGAATACCGGAAAAATATAAGACCGACTCTAAAAAAGATAGATCCAAGTGACCTAGGAACAATCATCAATAAAGATAACAAAATATTGAAACCCAAGACGAGAAGACACATGACTAGGATCCCAAACGTCAAAGTGTATAAGCTCAAAATGAGTAGTACACCGATGATTGACACTAAAGGGAAAGGAAGCATGATGATGCTTGCCAAACTCACAAGCAGCACAGGACAAAGAAAACAACATAGAGAAAATGGAAACAAAGTAACTCAATGACAAAAGTGCAGGATTGCCGAGTCTCCAATGTCAAAGTGATATCTAAATCCTGAGTAGCAGAAGCAATAGTAAAAGCGCAGGATGACCGAATCTGCAATGCCAGAGAGATCTAAATCTTGATTAGCAGGAAAAGCGACAACAGCAGCAGGTTCTACATCCAAATAGTAGAGATCCTGCAACTCATGCCTACTATCAATCTACTTTCCGATCCAAAGATCCTGAAGAACATAGTAGGAAGGAAAAAGATAACTAAACAATCTAAAAAATGGGTGAGGTGATTTATAGAGAAAAGACTTACAAAAAAATTAGGACCATATAGAACTCTATCAAGAGGTAAAGAAAAGACAACTACTTTTCCTTCTCCCAAAATATGAGTCATCAGCAATGAATACAGGAGCATGAGTGGGGAAAAGGCATAGAGTGAAGAATAAATATCGGTTACCTATCATATAAATGAAGAGCCTAGAAGCTAGGACTTACCATGGGCAATAGCCAAAGTAGATCCAGAAAATGGAGATGCAAGAAAAGAAGAGGTATATAACTATAATAATCTATCATACTCCATCTTAGTAAATGTAATAACGTCGCTCGTGAAGTCGAAAACAGGGATAGCACTTGTAAAGGCAACAGCAGCACTAACTAGAAAAGCAATAGCTTGTTTGGCAGTCTTTGGTTCAACAAATTTTTGCTAGAACCAAGATTTTAAATCCCATGGGACAGGACTGTTCCAGTTTTCCTGGAATGGGACACGTCAGCGTCCCACCCATCCCGACACTCGGACAAGGGATGTCCCAAGGTGTCCCGATTGGGACACTGGGATACTGACGGGATGTCCTATCCCGATACATGGGATGGTACCCTGTCCCGATGTCCCATGGGATATCCCGTCGGGACCTGAATCCTTGGCTAGAACCGTTAGAAGGTTGGCACAAGTGCAGTGAAGACTCGAAGAAAATCCATGACCACGACCACATCCTCCAAAAGTAGGATGAGCAAACTGATCAACAGATATAAAAGAACATGTAAAAGTAACAATGGTCGTAAATACGCAAAGCATACAAGCAAAAACACTAGACAATGATGAGACAGTGGAGATAAGAGGGATTGTCGAACATGACTAAGACTATCATCTAATCCAAAAAGAAACTTGGCTACAAGAAATTGTTCACATTATTGCCTCAAGACGGTCGCATCAACAATAATGGTGGATGATAAATAGTCAATTCATCCCACTTTTCTTTAAGTGCTGTTAGGATAAATATAAGAAAAGTGACCTAGGAGATAGTTTGTCAAGCCTAGGACCGGGCAAGTGAACAAAGCAAACAGCCAAACACCCGAGTTAGTGAAAACGGAGACATGTCAGGATAAATATAAGATAACGATGTTTAACTAGCAAGAACGGAGGATGGAAAATAATTAATGAGATAGCAGGCAATAAGAACAGTATCTCCAATATGGTTTAGGCACATGCATTCGAAACATCAAGGTACGAGTTCAGGAGGGTATGATTCATACATTCAGCTATCCCATTCTATTGAGAAGTGTATGCACGAGTCTGATAAATAATACCACGAGAAGTACAAAACTATTTAAATAAAGAACTTGTAATTATAAGGCATTATCAGTCCGAAAAGTCTTAATAAACACACAAAATTGAGCCTTTATTTCTATATAGAAGTCTTTGAGTACACGAAAGATATCAGAACATTGACCCGAAAATAATCATCAAGGAAGGTATCAAAGTATCGAAATCCAAGACAGGATAACACAAGACCAGGACCCCAAACGTCAATATGTAAGCTCAAAAATAGTACACTGACAACTGACACTAGAGGGAAAGAAAATACAATGGTACTTGCCAAACTCAAAAGCAGCACAAAATAAAGAGAACAATGTAAAGGGAACAGAAACAAAGTGACTCGACGATGAAAGCACAGGATGGCCGAGTCTGCAATGCTAGAAAGAGATCCGAATCCTAAGTAGTAGGAGAAGCAATAGCAACAGTAGGTTCCGTATCTAGATAGTAGAGACCCTGCAACTTATGCATGCCACCAATTTGCTTCCCGGTCTGAAAATCCAGAAAAACATAATAAGGAAAAAAAGGTAACTGAATAATCCAAAGAACGGATGATGTGATTTATAAAGAAAACACAAATAAAAAATAAAAAACATATAAAACTCCATCAAGAGATAAAGAGGAGGCAACCACTTTTCCTTCTCCCAGAATAGGAAGAACATCAGCAATGGAAACAAAAGTATGAGTGGAGGAAAGGGATATAATGGAGAATAAAAACCGGTTACCTATCATATGGATGGAAGAACCATAGTCTAGAAGCCAGGACATACCATGGACGGCAGTCAAAGTAGATCCAGAAGACAGAGATGCAAGAAAAAAAAAGGCATGTAGCTGCAATATATATCACATTCCACCTTGGAAAGTGTAAGTGTAATAACATTAATTGTAGAGTTGAAAAGAGAGAGTACTCGTAAGGGCAATAGTGGCAACACTAGCTAGAAGAGCAAAAACTAGTTTGGCAGTCTCTGGTTGACCAAACTTTTGCCAACACCATTCAGAAGGATAGTTAGTGCGAGTGTAGTAAAAACAGAGGAAAACCACGATCATGACCCCAACCACATCTCCTAGAAGCAACATGAGCAAACTAATGAGCAGGTGTAGCACTCGATACTTATTCCGTAGGCTATAGCCCTAAAAAATTAGGGTTTGGTCCTTGCTTGAAGGTATCTATGAGATAGAGAGGGAAAACAAAAGGCAGCAATGGGCAATGGGAAGATTTTTAAGGAAACGGAAAAAAAAGAAAAAAGGAGAAGTGGAGGAGAAGAGGGGTGGTGGCTAGGGTTTATATGTGCATGACAGTAGCTAGAGGAGGGGAGATGGTGGCGGTGGCAAGAAGAAAAGAATAGGGTGGGCGGCAGCAAGAAGAGAGAGGGTGTGGGCAGCAGCAAGGCTGGCGAAGAAAGTTTAGGTGTAGCAGCTGGGCTGTTTGCTATATGGGACGACAACAAGAAGGTATTGAGGGTGTTGCAGTAGCAAGAGGAAGAGAGAAAAAAAGGAAAGACAGGAAACAAGGGTTAGTCGCTGGAGGTTGGTTGGGTTGGAAAGCAACAAGGAGAAGGGATGGAGGGTGGGGCAACAGCAGGAAGAAGGGCTTTGAAGAGGCGGTTGGCGGCAACAAGAGAGAGGAATGGAGGAGGGTGGGCGGCAACTAGGGTTTTTGAGGAAAGAGAGGGGCAATAGCAATGATGTCCTGCTATGATACCATGTTGATAGAAAGAAAAGTTATATTGAAATTACGATCAAATGGAGCCTTTAAATAGACTTTATGATAATCATATCATATACACAGTATTAATTTAATAATTAAATTATCTTTATTTATGTCAATTTGATACTTTTACACATTATTTATCGAAAAAAGACTATCATTGCGAAGAGCTCGATTTTTGGAATCCAACGATATAAACTGCTCTCAAATCGGAGTTCAAACGGGCTCGGAATCAAATTTTGAAGATTATATAAGTGCATGATTTTTGGAGCAGCCGGTCCACCATAGACTGGCCGCTCGGTCTACGAGAGTGCATCTGGTCCACAAGCATCCATGGCTACCGGTTCACGGACCCTATCCGTGGACCATCACCCTTCCCGAGCCCTATCTTCGCTGGAGCTGTCCCCCTCGTCGTCGAGAGCCACCCCTTGCCGGAAAAACCACCAGAGAGCCGCTGGAAGACTTGTTTTTGGACCGGCTACCATTTTTTCTCATCTTTGCTCGATTTCCACCACCCATCACTACTCAAAGCAACCAGACCGCCGGCACCACCTCCTCACGACTGGGAGAAGCCGCCGACCACCATCCAAGTGCCGCCCAACTACCTTCACCTTCTCCTCAAGCCACCACAGTCACCGCCGCTTGCCCTCTGCCACTATCCTGATCCACCATCTGCCGCTCCCTCCATGCTGTCACCGCCCGTTGCCGTCACCGTTCGCCGCCCAGCCCCTCACTGGTCAAAGAAGATGCTCGAGCGCCTGCCCACCTATAGCCGGCCACATCTATCCTCTTCCCTGTTTCCACCACCCCAATCCACCACTAGCCACCAAGGATTCAGGTCCCGACGGGACATCCCACGGGAAACTGGGACGGAGTATTATCCCATATGTCGAGACAGGACATCCCACTAGCATCCCAGTGTCCCAATCGGGATACCTTGGAACATCTCCTGTCCCGAGTGTCGGGACGGGGCGGGACATCAATGCATACCATTCCAGAAAAAAACCGGAACAACCTTGTCCCACAGGATTTAAAACCTTGCTAGCCACCGTGCTCGTTGCCGCCACTGCCACCACCCGCTGCCTCTCGCCACCACGCTCGATCAGGAATCCGAATCCAAGTGTGATCCCACGGATTCGGGGATTCGGAGTCGCGAGAGTCCTGTTCAGACTCTAGGTAGCCAAAGAGGGAAGCGTCGATCATCTCATCCTGCCACACATCGGACAACCCAAATTTCTCCCAACGATATTCAGCCAATCTGGAGCCCAATTGAGTCTGAATTTGATCGAGATGAAGTCCTCAATAAGCTCTATTTAAAGGACCCCTAGGTTACAGTAGATGGCATCTTGAAGAGAGGAGTATGGTACATGATAGAAGGTCCAAGTTTGGGTTGCAGGTTAGCCTTTAAGAGTGAGGCTTCCTAGAGCTATGCCGTCTACGCCATCTCTTCGCCTACGCCGATCTCTAGATCAAGATCCAAGAAAGTAGAAGAGGAAGCCCAGTTCACTCCATGGAGTACGACAGAAAAAGGGGACGTAACATCAACCGACTTCTCGACGAGATTGCGCCAATCGACTTCGGAATCTTTGTTCATGTTTTCCTTAATTTATTTAATTATTATTTTTAATTTCTTGTAATTGAATTCCTCTTTCAACTAATGCAATATCTATTTTTATGCACTTTAAATTCCTATTATTTACTTTCTCGTAAGTAGATGCTAAGACTCGACTAGTGGATCGAACGTATCGGTTTTACTTTTCTTTTACATGTTTAAATTTTATTCTCCCGGCTTTAAAATCTTTTTCTTTATTTCATAAAAACCAAGGATTTCAAAACTCTCACAAGCAATGCCTTCTCCGTGGATTCGACCCAACTTGCTGCTATCTACCTATTTTCAATTTATTAGAAGTCGGTTAATTAAACTGAAAGCCACGGTGTCTTAACAACATCACGGTCTATCAGATTTTTAGCACTATTGCAGGGGAATGCAAGAACGCTAACATTTTTTATTTCTTTGATTTCCTGTAAATTCAAGTGTACTAATTTTTTTCTTGTTTTTTTTGTGCAGAAAAAAAAACTAAAAAAAAGAGAGGGAAACAAAGAGGAGAAGGAAATTTTTGCAATTTTGGAGAGATCAACCCTAACCCCAAATTCATTCCTTTTTTATTAATTTCCTCCTTTCCAACATAACAAAAAAAGAAAAAAAATATTTTTATTTGATTTTAGTTAGTTTCTAACCTAAAAAAAAAATTAAAATTTCTTCATGTTTAAATAAACCTAAAACAAGAAAAAATTAATAAACCTTTTAAGTAACTGCCTTAAATACTAGATTTGATTTTTTGCTTTAGTTTAGAATATCTAGTTACTTTATTTGTTTAATCTAATTTAGTTTTCTTCCTTTCATATCTAACTAACCAAAAATTAAAACCTACCTTCTACTCTTTTTGCTTAAATTAACATAACCTAAAAAGAAAACAAATGCACCACATAAATCTTAAAGACATTACCCCATAACAACATAAGGTAGGGAGTTGATAACCCTTCCTTAACTCACAAACCACCACCCTGCATCTTGCATTGACCTAAGCCTATTAATTAAAATCAATTAGACGCCAGCTGCTAAGATACTCGAGCTCAATAGGACAAGGCATCCAAAAAAGTTGGACGAGCCAGGATTGACTGGTGTCTAGGAAAGGGGTTCAAGGATGATGTAGCCCTGAAAAAATGTGGTTTTTAATTGGTACTGTTGACTGATCTAGCCAATTTTAATTGGTGTCTAAGGAAAGCAACGGGGGACCCCCCCAATCTTACCCTTACCTGGCCAGTTGATTAGTTAGTTTCTGACTTGGAGGGCACCAATGTTGACTTGGCAGTTAAGAGCTGTCTAGATTTAGCATAACCCTATGATAAAGAGTCCATGTATGCTAACATGTTTGTAAAAAACACCAAACCCTAACTCTTCTTCTCTCTTAGCTCTAGGACTCCTTAGACCCTTTTCTTTAGAACTCTTTTCCTTCATCTCACCACTCTTAAAAAAAATAGTAATAACCAAGGTTTCAAATCCCGTGGGACAAAGCTGTCCCGATTTTTTTCTGGAACGGGATGCATCGACGTCCCGCCCCAGAAGATGTTTCAAGGTATCCCGATTGGGACACTGGGATGCTAGTGGGATGTCCTGTCCCGACACATGGGATAATACCCAATTCCAGTGTCCTGTGGGATGTCCCGTCGGGACAAAAATCCTCGGTAATAACAATAATAAATATAAATATAAATAAATAAGGATTGCTCTGATCCAAATCTTTGATTGCATATCCCAATGATCAGCACAATCCAATAGACTGAATCAATGCCAGGAGAATGAATCCTTATAGTAGAATACCCTTTCTCCCGGCACACCAAATTTGTTCGAGCACCACTCACTTTGAGAGTGAGTGTCCAACCGGGTACAAACCTCTTAAGTTCAAGTATGATCGAGTTTATTAGAATCAAACCCAAACGACCTACAACTCAAGAGATAATCCATACTATAATGCCATAATTCAAGTTGGGAGGCTCAACCAGATTTTTCGTGGCAATCATACCCAGTGGTTATCCCGGCTACCCAAGGATCTATGTTTATCGAGGAACCCTATTATGATCAGCCCGATCCCCACTATCAACCTTCTCCAACTAATTATAGCCCATTATTTGAAGAAAAGGTTCAGCAAGCACCATACCAACCTCCCTTACAAACCAACCTAGATGTCGATAGGTTTGATCAATTTCAACAAATGATTATAACCCAACAGCAATCTATCGATAGGCTAATGGATCAAACTGACTAACGATTGATTGAGCTCAATAGAGAGGGAGGTAAACTGCCTAGTCAACCCGAAAGTAACCTAGAAAAACCATACCTAGCTCAAAACTTTAATGACCCTCTAGCCTTCCCTAAACAATCAACTCTGGCTCCCGGGATTGAACTGGTCTTAGAACAACTCTTGCATAACTATAAAGACCAATATAGATAATTTAGCTAAGGCAGAAAAATATATAAAGGCATTAACCATGTGGAACAAACCAATTCCATCATTACCCCACTCACCTATGGCCCCATTCCCTAGTACCCTAAAATTGTCCATGTTTTTTAATAGGATGGGAGAACAAATTGATGCAATGATGAAATTGGTCGAGACTTTCCAAGACCCACAAATGCATGACTCAATAGAGGAAGCCACCCCTGCAGTTCTCCAAGATTTGTTAGATCCCTATTTGGCTCAGTTAAGGATAGGTAATTTTAATGTAGACGGGTACAGTACTGAAGTGAATAACCTAATACAAATATCCCACTTTGAAACTATCCCACTTTCAATTGATGAACAACAAGAGCCATCACCTAGCCCGTCAATAACCCCCTTGCTAGAATCAACACCTGAACTAGAACTGAAATCACTTGCTGATGCACCCACTGAAACTCTTCTAGTGAACCTTACTCAGGAAGCCCAACTCAGTGGTGTTCTAAAAGTACATAAAGAAGCTATCGAGTAGGATATCACTAAAATACGGGATCAAGATCTTAAAAATTTTATAATCGATTTTTCCATATTCGGCACTAATTTTGACTGCCTCCAAAATCTTGCCATGATATTAAAACAATGTATGGAGACAGGTCTAATATTAATCTAGAAAAAATGTCCAAATTTAAAATGGAAAGGGACATTGACAAAACACATCATACTCGAGAAGGGAAGTAGGGTAAACCAACCCATAATTGAAGAAATTTTTAAACTACCACCTCCAGTCTCAGACCATCAAACACAATCCCTTCCTGAGTATTTTATAAACTATATATCCTGGAATAACATGCTTGCCCGATATCCTTTATTAAGTCGGGCTAATCGTCATAGAGTACTTTATGAACGGTTTTCTGCCATGATGACAAGGCCTCCTAATTGGCCCTGTCCTTTTGATTTTATGAGGAACACACTAAAGTTAATTATCTACTGGACTCCCTCATAATGTCCGGCTGAAAACGTTAAACTTAGCTCTGGTTGGAAGGCAACCCAACAATCTCATTTTTTTCTTTAATATAATTACAGGAATTTAAATGGAGTACAATAGTCCACTACTTCACGAGCCAACTACTTCACGAAGCCTTTTCCAATTTCCAAAGCACATCCACTCCAGGTATACTCCTTCCTGTTCCTTTTTATATATTGCACCCTTTATTTTTCTTTCCATTGAGGACAATGTCGATTAAGTTGGGTGGAGAATAACTAATCTAATTAAGTCCTCAAGTATGACCAGAAGTAATTAGTTTTGTATCCAAATTTTGTCTCGATTTGAAGTTAATTAAGCATCCTAATCAATGATTGATTAACAGCTTAGGTAGTTTTAGAGATACTAAGGGACAAATCACTAAGAAAACCCAACAAATGGTAGGATATTAACCAAATTAAATTTTGGGAGTGATTCCAGAACTCTCCCTTCTTATCTAAATAAAGAAACTGCTTATTTAGAGTTAGGACAGAAATGTTGAAAAGTTCTTTAAAAAAAAGAGAGTCAGTCTAACCTCACAGCTCTTCTTGAACTCCTACTAAGTAATCGAGCCCCTTCACCTAAGCGTTATGTTTTGCATCAAAAGGTGAGAAGATCAGGAGATCTGTCAAGCAATGGCACCCTACTGAGTAACCGGGCCCCTTCGTCTAAGTAAGCATTGTAGTTCGCATCAAACGATAAGGATGCTAATACTTAAGAGGTCAAGACATTGCACTAGACTCCTCAAAAAAAAGAAAAAACAAAGAAATAAAGAAAAATAAAGAAAAAGGGACCAAAGTATAAAAAGACAACAAACCCGACTCAAATCGAGTTAGAGAATTTAAAAAGTTGGGAAAGATGGTAAGAAAGACTTCTAAAGATTTCTATGATCAACACTCAACCACTAATTAGATTGACTCGGTGATCCAATGAAATACCTCTTTAATGGTCTGGCCAGGTATCAACTCCTTTAGGATTACCAAAGTCAACTTTCAATTCAAGAATGAGTCCATATACATAGCTAATTCATCTATTTTACTGGAGGACGAGCAAAGTTCAAGTTGGGAGTGTGATAATCATATTATATACACATATAAAAGCATTAATTTAATAATTAAATTATCTTTATTTATGTCAAATTGATACTTTTACACATCATTTATAGAAAATAGGATTGTGATTACGAAGAGCTCGATTTTTGGAATCCAGCGATGCAAACGGCTGTCAAATCGGAGTTCAAACGGGCTCGGAATCAAATTTTGAAGATTATATAAGTGCATGATTTTTGGAGTGGCCGGTCCACCAACGGCCGGTCCATGGTGGACCAGCCGCTCGGTCTACAGGAGTGCGTCTGGTGCACAGGCAGCCATGGCTGCCGATCCATTAACCCTGTAAGTGGACCATCACCCTTTTCGAGCCCTATCTTCGCCAGAGAAGCCCTTGAGCCGTCCCCCTCGTCGTCAGGAGCCACCCCTTGCCGGAAAAACCACTAGAGAGCCGCTGGAAGACTTGCTTTTGGATCGGCTACCATTTTCTCCTCTCCGCTCGATTTCCACCACCCATCGCTGCTCAGAGCCACCAGACCACTGGCACCACCTCCTCACGACTGGGAGAAGCCACCAGCCACCAGCCACCGTCCAAGCGCCGCCCAACTACCTTCAACTACTCCCCAAGCCACTGCAGTCGCTACCGCTTGCCCTCTGCCACTGTCCCAATCCACCGTCTGCCACTCGCTCCATGTTGTCACTGCCTGCTGCCATCACCGTCCACCGCCTAGCCCCTCGCCGGTCAGAGAAAATGCCCGAGCGCCTACCCACCTATAGCCGGCCACATCCATCCTCTTCCCTGTTTCCACCACCCCAATCCACCACTAGCCACCGTGCACGTTGTCGCCACCACCCGCCGCCTCTCGCCACCGCCCGCCGCCACACTCAATCAGGAGTCCGAGTCCAAGCATGATCCCACAGATTCGGGGATCCGGAGTCATGAGAGTCCTGTTCGGACTCTGGGTAGCCAGAGAGGGAAGCATCCATCATCTCATCCTGCCACAAATCGGACGGCCCAAATTTCTCCCAACGATATTCAACCAATGAGCTCCATGGATTTAACCAGGATGAAGCCCTCAGTGAGCTATATTTAAAGGACCCCTGGGTTACAGTAGAAGGTATCTTGGAGAGAGGAGTACGGTATAGGATAGAAGGTCCAATTTTGGATTGCAGATTGGCCTCTAAGAGTGAGGCTTCTTAGAGAAGCTCTGCCGTCTACGCCATCTCTTCGCCTATGCCAATCTCCAGATCAAGATCCGAGGAAGAAGAAGAGGAAGCCCAGTTCGCTCCACGGAGCATGATGGAAGAAGAAAACATGACATCAACCGACTTCCCGACGAGGCTGCACCAATCGACTTCGAAATCTTTGTTCCTGTTTTCCTTAGTTTATTTAATTATTATTTTTAATTACTTGTGATTGAGTTCTTCTTTCAATTAATGCAATATCTATTTTTATGCACTATAAATTCCTGTTATTTACTTTCTTGCAAGTGGATGCTAAGATCGAACGTACCGGTTTCACTTTCTTTTACATGTTTAAATTTTATTCTCCCGAGTCCCGGCTTCAAAATCTTTTTCTTTATTTCATAAAAATCAATGATTTCAAAACTCTTCCAAGCATTGCTTTCTCCGTGGATTCGACCCGACTTGTTGCTATCTACCTGTTTTCAATTTATTAGAAGTCAGT
The DNA here is from genome assembly GCA_021397845.1 of Areca catechu. Lineage (NCBI taxonomy): Eukaryota > Viridiplantae > Streptophyta > Magnoliopsida > Arecales > Arecaceae > Areca > Areca catechu. The sequence continues at coordinate 25,237,905 of CM038048.1, forward strand.
TAATTAAACTGATAGCCACGGTCTTAACGACAATATCGCGGTCTATCACTCTATATGAGTATATTGTTCAAGTGAAAAAACATAAGTTAAATTGCTCTCTTTCCTAATTCTAACAGATAAATTGAACCAACCCTCATGGTAGCATACCGACATTGTAATAGTACTAATACTGGGTCTAGTGCCAAGATGGGGAACCTTCATACGTATATTGCTCCTAAGATAGCTCTAGTAAGAATATATCTATCATGATCATGAACTTATGACTACTCCATTGATTGAAATTTGTTTGAATACATCCAAAAATAAAATAATTGTTTTCTCTATATACCGAAATGCAATTCCAAGTTAAGATATTTTAGAGCTTGCTTAATCAAATAATAAATTGTTATTCACTCCATGATAGATGAACATTCTATTAAAGATTGGTTAGCTTGTATCAGAAGATGGGAAGGAACCACAAAGCAACGACAAGTATGGCTTGTCGTTTTAACTAAAGCTCTTATTATTTTCTATGAGGATTTATTTGTAGGATTGCAAAACATGTTGCTGCCATCTGATGGATCTTTATTTTTAGTTCATTATTTGTCATTAAGATTTTGAATTCATGCAAACCTATAGATGTGCTAGTCCTACTATAAAAATAAACATACATATGTGTATCTATATTTTAAAACAGTGACACCAAACCGTTTCAAACCAGGAGGTTCCAAATGTATTGAACTAAATTGACCAATTATTGGGACAGATCAACAGGTCAGTTTGGGAAACGTTGTTTAATAAAAACTCTCAGCCCTCTCCCAATCTAAATTCTTCCTGAGTTCTCTCCCTCTCCTGATCTCTCAATTCCACCCCCCCACCCTCTCCTGGCCCTCTCCCTCTTCCAATCTCTCAATTCCACTCTCCCATCTCCCTCCTCCCCTCTCTCCCCCCTCTCCTGATCTCCCGATCTCTTGATTCTGGTTCCCCCTCCCTCCCTCTCCGCCCCCCCACTCCCTCTCTCCCCCTTCCTCCCTCCCAACTCCCCCTTCCCCTATCCCTCTCCCTCTTTCCCTCTCCTGATCTCTCGGCTCCCTTCTTTTTCACTTCCTTTGTAGAACTCTGCCAATCTTCCTCTCCCATCACCCCTATCTTTTGATGCTTCACTATCAATGATGACTCTGTGACAACAACTACATAAAGATAGCACCGGCTAAGATTAGGGTTCCATGACAATAAGGTATGCCACTCTCTCCCTCTTGCTCCCCCGCCCTCTCCCTCCCCTTCACCACAATTCCGGTACACCTAGGCTCGGTACGGTACATAACAGTACCATGCCGAACTGGGTGCCAGTCGATATGTCCCCCCAAATAATGAATAGACAAAAAAAAAAACCATAGTTATTATTTTCTTGATGTCCCTTTGGTTTCCGCTTGTTGCATTATTTTGTTTCTACATTTTTTCAATTCCTCAGCAATTTCAGATCATACATCCAAATAAGCAATCACTAGAATGGTACAGTACCAATGAGGCACTCCATAATTGAGAATCCTTGTCTTTAATAGCATTTAGCCCTAAATGTTTTCCATGCAAAATCAACAATATACATTAGCCAAAATGCTACATAGCCCATTTAAGTACAACAAGTATGTTGGCCTAACTTCTGTTATGGTCAGTTTCTCTTCCTTTTCCCCTCTCAACTCAGTGGCTGAGAGCCCCTATGCATTTCCACATGTACAGGAAAAGCAGCTCCAAAAGGACATTTAATTTAGAGAAAAGAGCTGAAGGCCAGGCTCTCTATTGTTACGTGACTGAAATTCCTGATTTACTGTTAAAGATTCAAGTCATATTTACCACCTACTATTCTTATGTCATATTTCAAATCTAAAAAAAAAAAGTGCAGCACTTCAATCCAGGGGCGCCTACTAATTTTTTTCTACAATTCCTACTTCCATTCTCTGTAAGATATGAATATGATATTATAAATTATAAATGTACATATGGCAGTAAAAGGTGCTTCCTGTTATTTTACACATACCCAAACTATCCTATCCCACATACCCATGCTATCCCACTCACTTAACATACAGGACATCATCAAATTTTATCACCTTTCAGAAAGAACAGACCATATCAACCTCCCCATTCTTCATTTATCAATCATAAAGAAATGTATTATGATTACTATGTAAAACTGTATGAATCTAACAAATCCACCTCTAGAAACCATTTTATAATCACATTAGTTAGTACTTAGTACAAAAGAGTTTTGATTCAATTTCAATGATGAAGCAAGAAAAACGATTTTGTAAAGATTCATTACAAGGTCAATTAATTTAACTACACAATAAGACCTATAAATATTTAAAAACTTTCAATGATTGCCATAAAGAAATTTTTCCTAATGATCCATACATCAAAATCTCCTGTCCTAAAGAGGTTTATGGATAAATGTTCTTTTTCAGTTAAAAAATCCTCAGAAGATGATTTAACATCAAGCTCCATTTCTGCACAAAACTCATCCATCAAAGAACTGGCGTCATATTTAGTTAGCAACAATAAAAAAGAAATCACATATATTACACTTTGATCTTTTTGTCAGAACATGCTAACGGGTGTGTTATGCAATGTTCTTGTCAGTAAATATCTATATTAATCTATATGAGACAAGGATTCTGATCCCGGCGGGACACTGGAACGGGGTATTATCCCATGTGTCGAGACAGGACATCCCACTAGCATCCCAGTGTCCCAATCGGGATACCTTAGAACATCCCCTATCCCGAATGTCGGGACGGGACGTCAATGCATGACGTTCCAGAAAAAAACCGGGACAGCCATGTCCCACGGGATTTAAAACCTTGATATGAGATGCAACAAGTGCAAAAGATTCAAAGTCAGTGTCAACAAGTATGCAAACCTTTCCTCCACCAGCAAGAAGCTCTAAAATTACTTCCTCTTCAGCACATCCATGCTTTCCATTTAACTGCATAGAACCCACAACAATTTACAATAATAAGCAAAATACTAGGATCAACAACAAGGACAATGAGGACTATGATGACAACAATAACCAGAATGCTTGTGGACATGTTAAAAAGGTACCACTGTAATACCCTTGGTAGTTATTCCGTGCACAAATAATAAAAAAATGGAATTTTAAAATTATGTTACCTTTCCATAAAGAGACAACTTAATTTCAACAAGTGTGCCATTGATAACAAGGTCTGCTGCTCCCAAATTACCAAGTCGAGGCTCACCAGAATCTGATAGACTTGGTTCCCCTAGTATATCCACTGCAGGAGGAGCCTAAAATGTATTCAAGAAAAAGAATAAGATAAAATAGATGAGCAATCAAATATGGGGGTGGCAAACAGAGTGACAAATAATTCTAAACTAAAAGGGAAGATAAGATACGGAGGCCCTATATGTCGCTTGCACAAGCTTTCTTAGCCAGGTTGTCCTTTCCTCATCATCACGAAATTCAATAATCAGAGTATTAGTTGATTCCAGTGCCTGCGTATAAACTTTGGCATATAAGTGAGGTGGAAGACAAAAGATATACCAACACCGAAAAGAAAATTGAAGAGAAACTACGCTCTTGATTAAGCATGAAATGAACACAATTATTAAGCAAAGTTCTCTTTAGGCACTGCTAAAACAACTAATCTTCTCTAATGGTTTTAAAACTTTCCGGAATCCCATTAAAGGCACACAGCATAATTTTCAGCACACATACAAACCATAGTTGTTCGTTGTATAAGTTACAAAAATCTTTATTTATTGATTTAGTATACCAAACAATTTCTTCCTACATAGAGAAGTTTAAAGCAACAAGCTCAGAGAGATAGAAAGAACCTGAAGAGCTCATGTTGAGGCATGCCCAAAGCACATGCATGCGATTAGAATCATGCTGTTATCATACTGGCTCATGCCAGGTATCACAATATCCATACATTTCTAGAAGAGGCATCATTTATTTACATCCATCCCAATAAGCCATCTATCTAGTAGATGCTATTGATGTTCAACCCCAGATAGAAGGAAGTGATCTTCAAAAAGTATGTTTTCACAATGCAATAAAGAGTCAAACTTATTCCACTGTTCCTGTTATTAGATATTTCCATGAAAATGCTACTCAACCTATAGGAACTTTTAGAAAGAACTTCCAGTTGAAGCATCCAGGTGGCATGGCCCTATCAACCTTTGACCAGTAATCAACAGCCAAATCCTTTTTTGCCTCAATAACATATAAAATACTACTTCAATCTAAGGCTTTAAATCTCGTGGGATGAGGGAAGCTCGGTTTTTGCCCGGCATGGGATGCCCTGCATCTCACTAGCTATCCCGATCAGGCATCTCGGTACACACTTGAGATGCCCTTTTATATATATATATATATATATGTGCGTGTGTGTGTGTGTGTTTTATATTTTTCCTGATTTGAGCAATCTTCTCCCTTCTATGGTAAGACACCAAGGTCCTCAAGGAACAGGGCTCTTTCTTCGCATGCATTTAGTATTAGCATAGTTATCATTTTTTTTGAATTAAAGATATCACTATTTCAAATCATATCGAGTGCCTGTCATGCAAGAGTTTTTTTTAATTTCTATCTTATCTTTTTTTAATTTTCTTTTCCTTTATTGTATCATTTACTATACCATGCCATCAGATTCACCAAAATTTTAAAAAATCCCATGACTCTCGACCCATTGTTTCTTTTGTATGGAGGGATCAATCACGTTCCACTTCAAAATCTGTGCATTTGATGAATTAAACATGGATTTAAGAGTTGTGTGGGCACGATCTAACAAACGGTGTTTATTTCATGCAAAAGATAAAGCCCGATTCCCGAATCCATACACTAGCCAAAGACTCATCGAATTGATCCTTTCTTCCTCCTCCCTCCCCCCTCCTGGTTGCCTCTTCATCGAAAAATCCAACCCCCTCCCTCCTCTCTCCTCCCTTCTCCTTCCCGAGCAGTCCTCCCTGCTTCCTGAGTGCTCTTCTCTTTGTACAATTGGAATCGAAGGGCGACGACCATCTTTCTCCCTCCAAGTGACGATGCTGACATTGATGCTCACACATCAGTGGAAAAAGACAAAACGTCAATACCCACTCTTTTTTCTTCCTCCCAGCATTGATTCTACCATTCAAAGCATCACACACTCTTAAAAAGAAATAGAGCTCACCCTAACCGGGACGGCCGTACCGATGCCTAATCTTGCCGGGATGAAGCCAAGATGGTTAGGATGGAGGCTGAAGGTGGGTTTCGGGATCCCACACCTGTCCCATGTGCCAAAATCTCAAAGGGATGTGCCGGAATGACCCCCATCCCGCTGGGACTTAAATCCTTGCTTCGATCAACAATCATTTTTCAAGATTTCTTAGAAGAATGCTAGAAATGTATCAGAAGAATTAAATTTTAACAAAATCAGCGGCAAAGCCATAAATTCAAGTATTAATAATCAAACACTTTGGTTTAGTTGATGATGCAATGCCCTCATAAATCATATTATCTACAAAAATTTATTTAAACCAACCTGCTAAGAGAGAGAGAGATCCTCACCACATTAATGTAATATATTTCCTTGCCAATACTTTGTATGTTGATGAGACAAACCTTAAATAAAATTAAAATGAACAAGCCAAACTATAGTTAGAAAGTTCTATTCTACATAATGCCATGGGGATGGCCACATAGGTTTTCAATCATGGAATGCCGAATTAGGCCAAACCGCTCGATACACCCATATCGTACCATGCTGGTCTCATACCAGTACAGTATCTCGCACCAAACCAACACTTAGTACGCTATCTCTTATAGTACCAAATAGCATGACAACACTGTAATAGGATGATACCATACCAGTATGGGGTCCAATATCGAGACAACAAACTTAATTTCAATCATTACCATTGTAAGCATTTTCCATCTTGTTGAAACACACGTAAGCGTGAATGCCTGGCGAGCTTCATTCTAGTCTTATTCTACTAAAACTACATCTAATTAATAAAATCATTTGACAAAAACATGGTCCAATCTATTGATATTATAATATAGCATGTACAAGATTAAGGATTATTCAAGATTAAGGATTATTGATATTATAATATAGCATGTACAAGATTAAGGATTATTCAATCAAAGGGATTTATTGCATCGAGATGTAAAGTTCCCACTTGTATCCTAAAATATCTATGATACACTCAATCTAGGATGTTAACAAAATACAAGGGTGTCTACCACTGCATCATACTCTTACTTGTATTAATGCAGTTCAAGCAGTGTAAATGTGTATCTCCTTGATATTGATCAACATAGGATGCTAACAAGTAATACAGGCTTTTAGACCCTACTTTCAGACCATCTTGAAATATCTTTTATTTTTTACTTTGGGGTGCCAAGAATTCTTGATGATCAATTTTTAGTCCTTTCCTATGAAAATTTCCAAGCCCATAGGATTAGGGTTGTCAATTCTCAATAGGATGCATTGTGACTTGACCAAACCTAAAACCTAACTGAATTGAGTTGGGTTTGGGTTGAATTCTTGATCCATTTACCCATATGACCCAAGGTCCCAAACTAATAATTGGGTCAATCAAACCCTAGTATAGGATGATCCTATTTGTTTGTGGTCTAACCTCCATAGGTAATAAAATATGTTCTCAATAATGGTCAATAGGGTTTATGACAACTTTTAGATCATATGATCGACGTCTAAAAATTTAGGATGGAGTAGGATTTTACTTTTAAGGGAGGAGAGAGATTGGCATATTCCTTTCCCATATATCCCTAGTGATGAAAGCCCTCGCAAGAGCCCTCTTTTGACTCCAAGGCACTTATCAGCTCTACTGAGTGGATGACTATCATGCTACGACAAGTAATAGCCATCAACAACCAACACCGACTACCAAGGTGTTAAACCCGTTCTCTTTCTCACTTCCTTAATTTACTCCAACCTTTCAAAACTCACTAAATACCCAATGCCTCAAAATCCAATATCCCTTCTACTATTGTCAAAGCAAAGACCATGCCCAGTCAGCCACTAACCTTCCATGACCAACCCTAACCCATTAGAGCCACCCTTCACTAGCCATGCCCACCCTCTACATCATATGCCAATTAAAGAAACAAAAAGGTGTTTAGGTACCTGGACAACTTTTTACGTATCATTGCTAATGGATGAGCTTGTCACCCACAAGCATAGTACATTGCATGCCATGCCACATTAAAACAAAAACATGTTAGAATTCAGTCAAAGATGACTAGTATACAGAACTAGGTTCTAAACCCTAGATACTACGAAAGCAAAGATCATACAAAATAATTTTCACAAGCATGCTGATTTAAAATTAAATCATAAATCATCTATTTGACATTCTAATATGCTGGAATAATAATAATATCAGATCTGAAATCTTATAAAATTATAAGATGAAGGATCCACTTATCTAGATTGCTTAACTCTCTTCTAATACCAGATCGACATTCATCAGAGCCGCACATGCATCCGGCCTCTGCTAGTATCCACATGGATCCTTCCTCACCGAATCACCAAGACCTCCGGATTGCTAGATCCTTGCAGGTCTTTCTTGCAAGATTACGGCTACGCAATGAAAGACTAGATTTCAAAACTTTTAAACCTTGAAACTCTGGTCAACCGAAACCCTAGACAAAAGACTCATTGACTATGACAATTAATAAGGCAATATATTAAGATATAGAAGAATACCTGTAATCAGGGTTTGCAGTGCCATCCCGTACCGCCTGGTACAGGGCATACCGTACCGTACCGGCCAAAAGCCGATACGGTTCATCTATAAAAAATGGTCCGGCCTCTAAACTATTGAAAAAAATATAAAAAATTATATTCCACACAGGTATGGTACGGTACCGTACTGGTATGTAACGTCCGGTTTGATCCGGTTTGGGCTCAATTCGGATCTGATTGAGGTCGATCAACGATCTTTGCTTGAGAGGGGGAGGAAGACATTTTTTATCTCAAATTTTTAAGACCGGTACCGTACTGTACCGGTTGCTGACCGGTACGAGTCGCAATACCGGTTCAGCGATCCTTGTCTGTAATGCTAATATCCTTTATTCTACTAGGCACATAAGTGTATGCCCTCCAAAGATGATCCACATAGGAACTGGATCAAGGAAGCACTCATATTTCTTGCTTGCTTCATTAAAAACTCCTCCTGGCAGCCTTTCTTTCTTCAACAGCTTTTCCTTCTAGGACCTTTTCCCTTCCGAACAGCACTTCAAAAACTCTCCGAAACCTCTCTTACTATCATGTTGTCCTTTCTAATTCTCTTCCTAAGCTCTTGTCTTAAAATGGACTTGTCTTAAAATAAAAAACTTGTCTTAACAAGGAAAGGAAGAGAGTTGTCAAGACAAACTTCGAATGGATTTGTTTCAATCATCGAAGCCCATAAATAGTTAGAGGGGCCAAAAACATCCTTTCCTCAGCCCTTAATCTGATATTTAACACATCAGATAAGACTTTTCAAGCAGAAAGTCTCTAGGCAGAAAGGTGCTAAATAAAGCCATAAACATACTGTGTTTCAGAAAAGACAGAAATACTTTGCACCAAGAGTTGCTTATCACAACTCTTCAGAACAAACTGATAATTAAGTCTTTAATTAATCAACTAAAGACTTGGTCAACCATCCTAAAAGGCATATAAAATAGATGGTCTTATCTAGAATAGGTGATTACTAAGCAAGAGTCTTGTCTATTCCATGCGCCACTATCCCAAGCGTTGCATCATGTCATGCATCCACATAAATTCACGTCCAAAGTTTCTCCATTTAACTGGTCAAATCCAATCCAAATGGGCATGGATAAGAGAGGATAGGTGCTAAGGTTTATCAGCAAAAACATGATTTAATTATAGGACTCTTGGTCCTTCTGCGCCCCTTATTTTCTGTGCACACCAATATTAGCGCGAAGAGTCCCAAGCCCTTGGGACTCTTAGTTTAAGAAATGGATAACGACTATAAAATCAAGATAAATCCCAATTTGGCTGTCCTACTTAAAACTCAACTAAATTTAAGTTCTACTCAAATTAGTTAGCCCAAATAGCAAGTATTTAAATCCAATCTAATTAGGTTAGGAGTTAGGCTGGCCATCATATGCTAGTATATTAATTAGATAGCCAATTAGGATCCTATGATCCAAATAAAAATATAATTGACTTCCATGATCAATTCCTTAATGTATGCGACCTTTTGGGTTCTACATCTAGCCAGTAAAAGATTTAGGCTCATGTCGATTTAGTTCGATTAAAAATCAACTAATTGAATTTGATCAAATCGAGCTAACTCAAGCAGCCAATTTGAACCATCTTTCAAATTGACTCATAAATTCAATCAATTTAATTCATGAAAACCTACAAAATATGATGCCTACCCAGAATATGAAAAATTTGATAGAAATTACCAAAATATTTTTCAATGGCAAATTACCGTGCAATTCAATCATTCGATCTTCCTTTATCCTGAATAAGTAATGGGAATGAAAAATAATCAAACCTTCACACTTTGTTCATTCGAATCTCAAATCACTAATGAAGACTCGATCGATGAAAGATTAGAAACTCTTTTCTAATTTCATCCTACTTTATCAAAGACTTCCCGAATCATCATTTGATGAGATTACATGGAATAAATACTCCTCTTACAAGGAGTGATCGATTCCTTGTTAACCTACTTATAACTAAGGATTGCTGAACAGGTACCGGGACTCGTACCAGTCAGCGATTGGTATGGTATGGTATCGTACCATATCGTACCATACTAATAGACGTACCGGACTTAGTAAATTGAAAAAATCTATCTTCCTCCCCCCTCAAGCAAGGATCGCTGAACCGGCCCGAACAGGACTGAACTAGGTCGTACCGGTCCAAACTGACCCATACCATATCGAACCGACCCACACCAATCCAATTCAAGTCAATTTTTATGGTTCGGGTCCCGAACCATTTTTTAGGACTAAACTGTCCAATTCTTGATAGGTACGGTATGGTACATCCTGAATCGGATGGTTCGAGACAGTACCGAATACCTTACTCATAACCTTTATACGCAATTCATCATATCCATGAACATCCCATACATGACTAAGCCATGAATAAGTATGAACCAAAACATCGATTCATATATACAAGATATCTTGATGATCTCAAGTCTAAGGATACTTGCACAACTCTCACTAAAAGAATCATCTTTTGACAAGACTTCCATAAGATGTTTTTATGATGGATCAATTCATTAAACTCATATCCTCAGGAGCACCCATATCCTTGTATTAGTGTTCCTGCACAAGTAGTCACAAGACCAACCACTCTCATCGAGCATACATAAGATGTGCCAGTCTCTCCGAAAACATCGATCCCCGACTCGATGATCATATGACTGGAAATATTTTATATTAGAATTTATAAGATCTTAGATCTTAATATTTTGAACTTCATCATAACCCTAAATTCATTGCCTTAATCTATGGAGTTCATCATAATCTTAAAATAAAAAGGTATAAGACACAGCACATGATGAATAAAAATAACTTTTATTAATATAATATCATATATAAGTTAGGACAATTTTACAGAAAAGCCCCTGTTGCATAAGAATTATGATTAACTTTTAGGACACTATTCTTTCATTTCTTCAAACACAGAGTTGGACCTTCTCGTCTAAACCAGAACTTAGCAACATTCTCTCTTTCTCTTAAAGAATTAAATACCAAAAAAATAAAAGAATATTTTTTTGATATTTTTCGTGGAAACTCTCACCTCTTAGCTTTCTATAGAGGTATTATACTCCATTTTTCATGGAGAAAAATTGGAATGAATTTCTAAAGGGATCTGTGTCAGAATTCATTCCATGCAACCTAATTTCTGCACATCTTAAAAACAACAAAAATTTTCCCTAAAAACGTCTCTTAAAATCTAGATAAAATTGATTTCTTATCTAATTTGATCAAACATCAAATCTAGATAAGAGTCCAATTTTATCTATTAGGAGTCCTAGATGAGAAAGAGGGGCGCCAACTTGGTGCCTCCCTCTTCTCTCCATGCATGCCAAGAGGAGGCGCGCATTTTCCACGCCCTCCTCTTGGTTTCTGCATGAGATTAGATAAAGACCCAGTCAACTGAGTCTCCTAGCTGCTAGTCAATTTTGACTAATTTTTACTGAGTTTGATTTCCTTTTCAAACTTGGATTCAATCAAAATCAAAAAAAGGTTGTTGACCCAATTTGACTAGGTCAAAAAATTAAGTCAAACTTGAATTACCAATCCAGTTAACTTTAAATAAAGTTAATAATAATTAAATCTAATTTAATTAAGTCAAAAATTATTGCAATATTTGCAAATAGATCCATCAAGCCAAAATTAGCAAGTGCTAAAATTAACCTGCTAATTTCAACAAGTGCTGAAATTAGTAGGTGCTAATTTTAGCATATGCCAAAATTAGCAGGTGCATAAATTAACAGGTGCTAAAATTAGAAGGTACTAAATATATCTCTCACATAGATCCGTACTCATGGTTAGGTCGACTTCTATTATGCATGATTTCTATCATATTATCATTGAAACTCTTCCGATGGACTGAAACAATTTCAACTCAATCCTAACTTGGATTGTTGATCCAAAAACGATCATAGTGAACTCTCACAATCCACCAGTGATAATCCAGTAGAATAGAAATAAACCCCTATATATAGTTATTGTATGATCAAATTTCTCTATCTAAAATCCCGACATAATGCAGGTCATGGAAACTCGTCAAACCCTAAGTATCTGTCACATGTCAAACTTAATTAGCTTGAGTCCAATTATGATTTCCACGAAAACTATTTTTCAATATCATACTACTTTGGCCACAAATTCAAGGACTTAACCAATTAGGTCACATAAGATTATACCTTAACTGCTAAGACCGATAAATCCCATATAAGTGAACACCTTACTCCTACAATAAAGCTACTGCATCCAACGAACATCACAAGATTCTGAATAGTTAGAGACTATGTTAATGTACTATCAAACTACAGTAACCTCACTATGAGTAACCGAGACACCACAGGTCAAAAAATTACATAACAGCATTTGAAAAAATCACTAAAAGTGAATAGGCATCCTTATGACTTCTCAAACTTGGTCACGCTCAATGCCGTTGTTCCTAAAAATCACTTGCACTCTCACTCCAGTGTCTCTACCAGGGTTTTCCGAACCATGCCGAACCGGCCGGTTCGGGGTGTACCGAACCGGATCGGTGGCCGGCCGGCACAGTTCGGCCTTAAAAAACGGCACAGCCCCGGAAAAAACCAAAAAAAAACTTACCAGACCAGAACCGCACCGAATCGGGACGAACCGGACCCGAACCGGTCGAAACAGGCCCGAACCGGCTGGTTTGGCCCAGTTCGGGTCAGTACGGCTAGGAAAGGGGGGGCAATTTTTTTTGGATTTGTGTAGCCATGTGACAGTGGGGAAAGGGAGGGCCTTGCCTTGGTTTTTAAGTAAAGAAGCAGAGAGCTCGTAAGAGCTCTCTGTTGCAGAGCTATGAAAGGAAAACAGAAAAAAAAAATTTTGTAGATCAATTTAAATCCAATCTAACCTGCAAAAATCGAAGAAGAAAGTAGAATCAAGGTACGTATACATTTCTTTTTCCGTATTTTCATCTTTCGTATCGTTAATTTTTGTTAACATCTGTGCAAAATAGAAAATTAAGAAGAAATACTATCAAAATTTATTTGTTGGCTATGATTTTAGAGTATGTGGTAGATCTAGGATAGATCTACACAATGATACTCAAATCTTAATTTTTTATTAAATATATAATTTTTTTAAATTAAAAATTAATTTCAAATTAATAAATTAATTTAAAAAAATAATTAGAAAAAAAAACTGTAATTATAAATTATTAATCTAGGACTTGTAAGCTACTCTCACTATAAATTTCATGTCGATTTATTCAAGTTTTGTGCATCTCATGAATAGTGCCCGTAGGTCTTAAATTGAAAAAAAATTGACTTTTAATGCATTTCTAAAATTTTAAAAAAATATATATAGCATGTATGATGGAATCGTACATAAATCTAAAATTTAAAAAAAAAATTATTTTTCTTTATTTTTTGAATTTTTTAAATTAAAAAAAAATAAATTAAATAAATTAAATTTTAAAAATTAGGTTAATTAATTGTTAATTAATAAACATTATTATTGACCTTATATATAATTTAAATATTCATGTATGGATCCATCAAGGAGGAAGAAGGATCCGGAGCGGGACATTGGCTGGTCACATGGAGAAATGATCTCGGGTCAGCATCACTGGAGGTATAAATGGTACAATACAGAATTCAAAGGTGCGGGTAACAAGATTAAAGCAGCACTTGGCTGGCGGCTATTCTGATGTATCTGCATGCCGACAGTGTCCACAGGAGGTCCGTCAGCTGATGAAGAAACACTTTGCTGATTTTAAAACTGGGAAGGAAAGAGCAGCAAAGAAAAAGACAGAGGTGGACCGCAGAGCCGCAGAATCACCTTCTTATTACTCCAGGAAGTCAGATAGAGCATTTATTCCTTCTGATGAGGAGGCACAGATGGAGGCTACAATTCAGGCGAGCTTGTATGAGCAGAGGCAGCAGGAGGAGGCAGCCAGGCATAGACAGCGATTCGGGCCATCAGCTTTTAACTCAGGATCGAGATCCGCTTCTACTAGTGCTCCAGGAGAGTTTGAGACAGTTTAGGAGGACCTCAATCAGAGAGCACGTCAAGAAAGGCACCTGCCGTATTACATCCATATTGAGAGCATTTGGTAGTAGGAGGAAGTCTTCCAAGGACATTCCAGAGGGAGCCACTATCCATGATGTCGATCCACATGCATTTTCCGGTAGAGATTCCAAGCAACAGAGGATTGACGCTACTGAAAAAGGATAAGAAAAAAGATATGTAACGGGCCATCTCCTAGTTTCATTTCAGTCATATCCCAGTCCATGCAACAGACAATCCATATTATCGCTCTGCTATTTCATCTATACAAGCTGTTGGTGCAGGTGTAGATCCCAATTTTGTAGCTAGTGAGGCTGGGGTGGATGCTGGACAATGGGCAACAAGTCATATTCCTCACAGGGCTCCAGCAAATACAGCACATCGTCCGTCCCCACCATCTAGTAGACCTGGAGACAGAAAAAGGAAAGGCAGTTGCACCTCCATCGGAGCACTCAGTCCAGTCACAGGGCTCCAGCAAATACAGCACATCGTCCGTCCCCACCATCTAGTAGACCTGGAGACAGAAAAAGGAAAGGCAGTTGCACCTCCATCGGAGCACTCAGTCCAGTCAGATTCAGATACCAGAGACAGTGATGATAGTGCTTCCGATAGTGGAGGATCTAGTGACCAGGGAAGGACAGGAGGACAGGAGTCGCAGCCACCTAGTCCTATTCGATTCACTGGGAGACGCAGTTTTGCCATGCTATGCAGGATACAGATCATGGAGTACCATCTGATAGACCCCGTGGTAATACGATTCCATATAGGCGATGGGCTCAGCATGGTCGTTCGGAACACGATACAGCTGCAGCTCTTGCACGTGGAGTAGGATCCATAGATGTATCTGGATTATCCTCATATTCAGGATCCTCTTATTCGTAGATACCGGCACCTTCTGGTCCATATGATCCATATGGTGCATCTGAGACGTTAGCATCCAATGATTATTATCCCGGAGCATCTTATGCATCTGATTTTGCTGCTGATATATTTGGATGGGACCCTACACTGCCATATCATCAATCTTTGGACAGCTCTCAGAGTCGGGACATCAGATAGGGATTTGCGATTAGTTATGATCCATCACGCATACTTCTTGGGATGAGCTTAGAGGAGTATCATGCTGCCTAGCAGGAGGGACATGCCGAATTTTCTATAGAGTACATACATGATCCCTATATTTATGGACATCGTCACTCTACCCGATTCTAGACATTGGTATGTAATTATAAATTTATGCTACATTTCACTTTCATTAATTACTGATAATCTTAGTTTAATTATCATTTTTTATTTTATTTCAATTGAAAATAGTCCTAAATATTAGTATTTAGTTCTAAACCCTAAACCGATATGCCACCCTAAACCCTAAAGGCCTAAACCCTAAAGCCTAAACCCTAAAGGCCTAAACCCTAAAGCCTAAACCCTATGGCCTAAACCCTAAATTCTCCCTAAACCTTAAACCGGTACGCCACCCTAAACCATAAACCTAAATCCTAAACCCTAGGGCCTAAACCCTAAACCCTAAACACTAAATTCTTCCTAAACCCTAAACCCTTAAAAAGTAAAATAAAAACCTTAAAATTACAAAAAACAACAAAAAAATCAAAAAAAAAAAAAATTGGGCGTACCGGTTTGAACCGGTACACCACGCCGCACCGTGTCGGCACGGTACGGTAAGGCCCCGTACTGGTACCGGCTGGCCACCGGTACGGCTCCCGATACCGGTACCGGGAACCTTGGTCTCTATACTGTAGACTCAAAACTCATCTACCGGAAGGGAGGCGATTCGTGCACCAATCTTGATGGATCAATCACCATCCTCATGATGATCCAATGATCGAAAATTTTTAGGAGTTCATCTATAATAACACATCTCAAATTCTCAACTCATGAGAATTTGTCATTGTCAATTAACTCCATGAACGATTCATAGACACATTATATACATATGAGAAGGATAAAATCCAAATTTATTGATTTCAATGAGTTAAGTACAAATTATGTCCTAGAAAAATTACAATGTATCATGCCAACTTGGTTTCTAAGACATACATCTAACAAAAAGGACTTAAAAACTTTTTTAGTCAAAAAAATAGAAAAATTATTATCTTGTAAAATTATGCTATATGCCACTATGCCACTAACAGCTTGATATCATACATGCCATCTAGCATGGACTCACCAAATCAAGGTCTACAGTATTGGAACCAGCACCCGTGCTGGCAGGTTGGCTGTATAGTATGCTGCACCCCCTCCCCATTCCATTCTGAGAAGTAATAAAAAAATCGATGAGGAAGAGAGGAAAAGAGGAGGGAGGGAGAAAGTGGGAGAGCATGGCAAAGATAAAGAGAGAGGTGAAGGGAGGGGGAAAGGGAGAGGGAAAGAAAGAAAAAGAGAGAGAGGGAGGAATGGAGTGAGAGCTCACCACTACCCTATCCCTCTCTCTCCCTTTCATCTCTCTATCTCTCTCTCTCTCTTTTCCTTTTCCTCTCTTTCCTTCTCCCTCTCCACCTCTCCCTCACCAGTTTCTCAATTTCATTGCCAGAACCATGCCAGTCCGTGAGCAGTACAGCTCGATACACCCAGACTAGGTAGTTCCAATCAATTCAGCCTTCATTGCACCAAATAGTTGGCACCTGAAAGGCTGAAACCTCATTCCTAAAGGCAATGACTCAATGGAACTTATGAACCATGTGAAGTGCAACTAACAATTAAAATTGTTCAAAGATAAATCATGCAGGCAAATTAACTTTGGAAACACTAATTATATCTAGACAACCCGAATTCCCAAAAAAACAAAAAGAAAGTTGCTGTTAATAATTTCTTCTTAAACATCGAATTAAAATCAAAATTGATGATACACTTGATCATATTTTACATCTTCCAATCCTGAAGTTAAAGAACATATAAATTGCTTTTAGATTATAGTTAGGTAAAAAAAATAGGTTGGGTACATGAACATGGGCCATCATGTTCAGGGCAAGGTTTGATGGACCCGTCTGGTTTATCAAGGTCGCTTCCTTAGAACATTAGTCTAGTTCAGGTCAACCCCAAATAAACCCATGAACGATGAACAATAAACAATAAACAATCTACTACAAACTAAGATTGGCCATCCTCAATGCTTATCCATATGGTACAATACAAGCCCCCACCATGGTACCACCCAAAACTCGGCAGTATACGTTGGTACAACATGAAATCAGGCAGAATCAGTTAGTTCCACTTGTACAGGCCGGTTTGACCCCCATGCTTTGTTAAATCTCAACACCATAATGGTACCTTAATGATACAATATGGTACACTTGGTACCAGGCAGTACAGGTTGATATGGCAAGCCATGCATCAAACTACAAGTCAGAAATCAAGTTGACCTATATCATATAAGCTTCTTACTATACTGTCAATATATGAGCCTCCCATAGTAGTGGCAATATGCATAGAAAACTCAAAATATGTTTTTATGTGTTCAGATATGTTCTCTGATAATTTTTATCATGAATTTTCAGATTACTCATGTTTGTCATGTGTCAATGGTTCTGTTAAGTTGATATGCATTATATTTTAATTGATACTACATAATACACATGTTAAACCACAATCAGAAGACCAGAACAAAGATCTAGAGTGATCAATAATCCTCAATTTCTTGGTTATTTATAACTATGCTTTTTTAGAAAAAATGTCTATACACTATTATATAACAACTAAATATAGCCCATGTTTAAAAATAATTGAATAAAGTAGCATATCTATGTATGTTGATAATTCTTCTAGTGTTTTCTATCTTTTCATGCCAAGATGTGCCGATAGATTATGATACATGTATTGTGAGCAGAGATTGCGATACCATCCCGTACCGCCCAGTACGGGGCATACCGTACCGTACCGGCAAGCTGCCGGTACGGTTCAACCTAATAAAACGGTCCGGCAGCCGGACCGTTAAAAAAATAAAAAAAACTAGTTTCCGTACCGGTACGGTACAATACGGTCCCGTACTGGTACATACCGCCCGGTTCGGGTCGGTACGGGCTCGGTTCAGCCCGGTTCGGCCCATTTTATGTTTTAAATGCTTTGGAGGGGGAGAGAGATTATTTTTATAATAAAAAAAAGTCGGTATGCCTGCCGATACGATATGGTACGGACCGTACCATACCGTACCGGCCTCCTGCCGATACGGCTACCGGTACCGGGCACCCTGATTGTGAGTTTGTGACAACCCTTATGCATCAAGGACACAATATGCAATATTTCAATCCTCAGATCCCAACACTTGTTCTACTTTTAGTAATGATCAAAACAACTACTAAAGCCTTATTTAACTTATGCTCATGACTTCTTTAATAAGAAGGATTATATAATGGACAATTATGATTCTGTTCCTAGATGAATCAGCAAATGATTTTTTGGGTCCTTGTTTGGGAATGATCAACATACAGAAGTATCTAAGAGCAGCAGTGAATAACGATAATGACAAGGAGAGAAAAGTGCACTTGCTTTAGCCTTACCTACCTCGTGCTTATGCCTACTTTAGTAAGAAAGATTATATGATGAACAATTATGATCCCATCCATGGATGAATCAGCAAATGAGTTTTTGGGCCCTTGTTTGGGTATAATCAACCTACTGAACTACAAAAGTATCTAATAAACAGCTGTGAGTAAAGATGAGGAAACGGACAGGAAACTGCAATGGTTAACCTAAAGATAGATCTGTGTGCTGAGATCAAACTTAGACATCCCAGAGCTTCTTATTATAACTCTATCGAATATCAGTATAGTTCAAACTTCAAAGTAAAAGAAAATTTATATAACACCACTTGCAGTCAAGAGATGGCATAAACAAATACATAGTGCACATACATGTACGTATGTACATATATATAGAGAAAAAAAGAGAGTATTAGAAGTCTAGAATACTGCAAGTAGTTAGCCCCCAACTACTTCCAATGCAATATCAACGGTAGCTCTTTAAAATCTAAATTCACATCATTTATCATGATAAAATGTCCATCCAGTGCACAAGGCTCCCACCACTACAGGCACCAGGCGAACACAAGATGGATGGTGGCAATACAATTAGCATGATAAAATACGTTGCAGGACATATACTTCAAGAATGAAAACAGCTGATCGAGATATCGATAACTTGAAACAACTACAAACAAAAATGCAACCGATTTGGATGATTCTAAGCTATAATCAAATCAAACCATGGTATACTTCCATTAAACTTGTCCACTTTTTACCCAACTGATGCATAAGCAAGAGGTAACAAAGCACATGATATTCTGTTTGCAAATAGACATATTGTTGATCACAATACATATATAGTCGATTCATCTTAAGACGGCTATTATCAACTTTGCACCTCAAGTAGAAAGGGTACACCCATACACATATGTACAGACATAAATAGAAGTAATTGTCCATTTTGTTTCCCCTTATTGCATGACCAAAAGACCTTCAATCACATGGATTTTTGCAACAATGGCTTTCATCTTAAAACTGCTATTAACCTATGGAGGGTATATAGTATATAGTATTTAGTATTTAGTAATTAGTATAATAGAGTATATCAATACAAGCAAGGTACATCACGTGCACATACAATATCAGGTTTCATGATGATAAGCTGCTTTAAGACTGGTAAATCATAACTCAAGTGTGTACCCTGCAGATCCTGCTAATCCAATCACCAAACCGCAACAGCTTTCAGTCTTATTTTGATTAGCTCTTATGAAAAGATTATTTGTTCTTTTTTTGCATTAATCTAGGTTTCAAAGTATAAGGAACACAGGTATGCATCGATAGATGCATGAAACCACCCAAGAATGAAATCATCCTAGAAAAATAAAATTCCACAATTCCCTCCCAATCTTAGAATAAATGAGCAAATAATTTGGGTTGAGTTAGCCATTTACATCATTTATTTAAGGAGAATCTCACGATCATGGAACATACATCATCTCATACTAACTTACCACTAACACAAGTGCAAGCCAAGAATTTGTCCTCATCTTTTTCCAGTCATAGATTACACTTGATGCTTAAAAATTATCAAATGCTTGTTTATGGTATTTCATCGATTAAAATGCACCAAGTGATTCTAGGGAAAATATTTATAAATATTTAATCAAATTCTAGTTTGTCATTCTTTTTTCTTTATGGCATTACTTATACACAAGGTATTCAGCGCCCACTTGTGAACCTGTCTGGCAATATTAGGAAAAAAAAAGCTTCTTCCAAAAGTAGAATAAATCGCAATATTCATTATAAGTTTTAATAATTCAAGTTTTTCACTATTTGTAACATAACTTATTGATAGAAACCAGAAAGCAATTAAATCAGCTCGGATGAAGCAATATTATGGCTTTAATAACATCTCTACTCATGCACAATATAGAATTATAGACCATCACTTACTAATTTTAAAGGCAAATTATACTGCATGGCATACACACTATGTTTGAGCAAAGAAAATTGAAATGTTGCACACACACACACACACAGACACACATTATACTGCATGGCATGCACATTACCATTTCAATTTCTTTGGTCAAATAGCAGGCGAGATGAAAGAAGAAGAAAGAATATGTTTCATGTCAAACAAAGATCCATTTTGGTTATGGCATACACACTATGTTTCTCTGTTTACTAAAATCTCTGGGGAAAAACTTGACAGAGCATAAATCAAATCAAAAGAAGCTATTGTAGTGCATTAAATGTAATACATCCAAGCCGGTTTACCTTCTGGATATCGACACCTCTAGAACTCACAGCAATAGCGTAACATGACCCACCAACACTTGTTGGTGAAACTTCAATCACCTGTCGACCAGCCATGCTGCAACATTCACCAAATGTCACTACTAATCAAAATCCACAGAATAAAATTGGCTCTAAAACAACAAAGGGTATCCAATGATATACTGCAAATGATTCGTAAGAAGGACTCTCAAAAAGAAATTGTGCAACATACCTGGAACACCTTTGATAAGTTTGAGAAACCTCAGACTCCAAAACATAAAGATATAGCCCAGATAAGATAAGGTAACACGGTTGCCACTCAGCCAAAGAATTGCCAAGCCCCTTACCCAAGAAAGAAGGGAAAAATATTGAAATGAACAATAGTCATAACTCATAATTATAAATAATGTGACATAAATGGTATGTATCCATTGTCCAAGGAAAATACCTTCCAAACAAGAATTCTAGCATCAGTTGCTAGATCAGCAGGATGCCAAGGTAGATGGCCAGTTTGCGGACACCCATCAGAGTTCTGACCACTGCTTTCCATTGAGCCATAGAATGTATCTAGCAGTTTCCTGATCCTGCCATATCTCTCTGGTGAAAAGTGAACATCTAGATTTGGCACTTGTACAGAAACCCGAGTTGATGGGTAACTTGGATGAGGCATTTTGATCTTCAAAAGGATATTCATAAATAAAATATACAAAACATGTGAGCCAATGGTTCAAAAGTAAATATATATCTAATGACATGCGTTTATAAATTTCATTAAATTCTCAAAGTCAATGTTGAATTTGAGCATCAGGGCTCACAGAAAATAGTAAAAATAGCATGGCAATTAGTATGACCGGAGAATTTAAGTGCTGGGATTCATGAGTATGCCAGCAACCATGCTGGCATGTGCTATGCCACCACAAGTGCTATCCCACGCCAATATTATTAAAAAATAAAAATGTCTAAAAAATAGTTTAAAAAATATATAGATGATGTGTCAACCCTTGCCAAATGATGATACTACCCTGGTACATTGCATGCCAGTCAGCATGGGCTGGCACTTGAAACCTTGATATGAACTATGAACCATCAAAACAATGAGCTAACTCATGGCTCATGAATGTGTTTGGCATGCAAACAATCTGGCATGAACGGGAGATAGAACCTAGTCAGGTCTGACTAACATGCAACCAGTGTGGCCTAAACAGGAAACAAACATACCTGGTCAACTATGACTGACATGCCACAACGATCAAGGAGAGAATAGAAGTGATCAACATCCTCCAAGTTGGAAGGAGTTGAAGTTTGATTGCCATATTTTGCAGTTACTGTACTATTTTCTCTGTATATATCATCTATGAAAAAAGCAGCCATGTCTCTTCCCAATATATAAAAGCGGGAATACAGGCTCTGCCTTTCCCCGTCTCCTGGACCTTCCTGCATTTACATGCAAACATGTTCAGGCAATCAACATGAATACAAGTAAATATTAACTTCCACTTTAGCAACTTACTTTTGTATGCAATGTAAAATGACCAAAATCCAAAAGAAACTGGCTATCTTTAGATGTAGATCCAGTAGCTCTCATAGGAATCCTCACTTTTGGAGCATCGAGATCAATATCAAGTGAAAATCTAAGAAAAAAGTTAATAAAAAAAAAAATTTATACATGTCAGAGCTATGACGATCAGCATACAGACAATGATTATTATTTAAAAAGAAAAACAATATTCTGCATGCAGGTAACTAAAGAAACCTTCAACTAACAGTAAAAGATATAAGAGACTTCACTGTAGAAAAATCAACTAAATACTATGACTAAAAAAATTGTTAGATGTTCCAACATGTCAGTAAAGGTCATGCAAACCCCTACAAACATCATTTAAGAGACTTCACTGTAGAGAAATCAACTAAATACTATGACCAAAAAAATTGTTAGATGTTCCAACATGTCAGTAAAGGTCATGCAAACCCCTACAAACATCATTTATTAAACACAAGTTTTCACATACATTGTTGTCTCCTTTTAGTTGTAAAAAGCTGCTGTCAGCTCAAATACCAACAGCTAAAAAAAATCAGAAAAAATCAAATATAGGAAAAGGAGAGAGCATGGGAGGGTTTCATCCATAAAACAGTGCGATTTCTATGGCATCAAAATTCTCATATAACCAAACTTAATTTGAGCTAGACAACTAGATACGAATAAAAACAAACATCTGCAAAATAGAATTTTTTTTTTCATTAAAGATCTTTTTTGTTTGACAATACCATAGAGCATTGTAAATCAAATGATATGCCAGAGAACCAAGCTCCTATCATGAAAGACATGCGACAGTGCAAAAGTATAGTATCATATAATCATGATGACCTAATGTTGCAGACTTGCAGTATTATGTTTATTAGAAGCTACCACCATGATCAACATTAAGGTAAAAAACCCTGTATCCATAGCATTGTTAATGACCAAAAGATCATATTTTGAACATAGGTCAAAGAAAGCAACTGTTAAGTAGGATTACTTCTGATATTTTTTACCTAACAGTAATAATATTGACAAAAATGAAGAATATTTGTTAAAGAGAAAATAAACAGAAAGAACCTTTTCAACTTTACCAAGTCCATCTATCAATTCAATGTTTATTGATACAAAAACTAATAGTATACTTAGACAAGAAACTAGAACAAGATTATATACAGGTCATTCAAGGATGAACATCCTCGTTTGCAGCATATGCAACAAATGCATTAACTTCTAATTTTAAAACCCAATTCTCTTAATTAAAAGTAAATTTGACAAAAGGACTACATATTAGGATTTTCAGAACTAGACCGAATCATCTAGTTCGGCCTACACTGGACTATTTCAGGAATAAATCGGGACAATTCGGTCATAGAAATTGGTCCGGCCTCCGCACTGACTAAAACCGCACCGAACCAGGCAGTTCGCCATGGTGCCAGGTTGAACCAGGTAGTTCAGCAGGGTTCAAGTCATTTATGGTTATTAAAGAAGAGTGGATGAGAGAAGAATGCCTCTCGTTCATCCGAGGCTTATTCTCTTCTCTTCAAACTTCCTTCCACAACAAAAAAAAAACAAGAAAATGCAGGGAAAACATGGAAAAAATGTAGATTAAAGCCCATCTATCAATTACTGAAACCAATGCTTCGCCTTTTCATGACACGAGCAATAGTACTACGGACCAAGTTGAGGACATCATGGATGTGCATGAAACTGCTACCGTCAAAAAGTGACTCAACGATTCCTTGTTAAGCGCAAAGGACGACCATTATCAAATTGTAGCTGGGTGGAAGAAGCTGAACTTCAGAGTCTTCACAACGACTTGTACAAAAACTACATGCTAGCCATCTGGATGACGTCAAGATCTTTCCACCTCGGAGGAAATGATGCATCAGCATCAATTAGCTTTCATTAATAGTAAGTCTCATAATAAATTTCAGTCCTATATTTTAATTAGATAAGTTGAGGCTAACTAAACCCAACCGAAAATGCATCTAAGCTAAAACTTTCCTAAACCTGAACTGAAACCTGGATACGAGAGAGTTCTTCTCTACCTAAATTTTGAAATTCAAACAAGAGAGAATCAAGGAACAAACTGGTTGAAATATCTTAGCAACAACCTGGAGTTTGAACCAAATGTTTGTTGAGATTTCAAGGAGAAAAGTCAGCTGTTAAAAGAAATTAATTTAGCTGGAAATAAAAGGGGGGAAGAAAAACAAACAAGAAAATCTTGATCTACCTCTTTGCTGCCCTATTTTGGTGTTATCCCTCCTTAATCTGAGCCTGGATTGGCCCCTCCTCTTCTCTACCTGAGCCTGGATTGACCATTCCTCCCTCTTATTACTGCTACAAGTGTCACTACTAGATGCCCCACTTGGAGTTGACAGCTGAAACACAAGCTTCCATGACCTCTTTAGAAACTGCAGTTGCCTCCCTGTTTGCTGCCCCTATTGTGCAAAGCAGTGAATTATAGGCTGAAGCAATTACAGTGCTGAGTTGCTGCTGAAAACTGGTCCAGACTAGCTGAAAATTGGAGTTACTTGCAGTTGAAAGGAATTTAGAACCTTTTCAAGAGCTCGGGCTGAGATATTATTTATGATATCTTTCTAAAACAGAAAAAAAATAAGAACCTATCCAAAGTTCTCCACTACCCTCTAAGCCTATCTAAATCCATTTGAAACCCATTTTTAACTTAGAACTGCAACCTCCACTCCACAAACCTAAACTTATCTAACTAAAGACTTGGTACTGTTGTTTATTTTGACACTAGTTAGGAAGTTATTTCCTTGTTAGTTGCTTTGTTAATGAATTGCTATTCGAATAAGTTGTGATTTAATTAAGTTTATGTTTGGCTTTAATTCCAATAAAATTTGGTACTTTTTCTTGTGACTCAATTAATCATTTCAATTTCTTTCCCAATTGAATCATATTTTGTTCTCTTATTTATTGCAAATGGTTCCCCAATTATGGCTTAAAGAGCAAAAAAAAAAAAGGGAAAACAATGTTTGCAACTTTGCATTGCATCACAAAGGAAAAGGAAAGGCAGCAACAACCCTGATAAAGAGGGTGGAGTACTTAGTTCACTCAGATTCAAATACCAGGAAGAGCAATGCTGGTAGTTCTTCTGATAGTTAAGGATCTTGTGAGTAGAGAGGGACCAAAGGATAAGAGACAGCTAATTGGTGGTCTTCGATTCATTGATGAGTCCCAATTTATACATGCCATACAGGATAGGGACCACAGTGGACGAGCTGGTAGACCCCGCAAAGATATGATTTCATATAACCGACAGGCTTTACAAGGTTATCAGGATATGATGCGGCTGCAAATGATCTCACACATGGAATAGGATCCATGAATGTATCAAGTTGATCTTCGTATTCTAAATCCTTACTTGCAAGTACTAATAGCTTATGATCCATATGGATATAAATATGGTGCATCCAAAACATTGTCTTCAAATAGCTATCATCCCATACAACCCGGAGCATCTTACGAATCCAATTTTTTGTCAGTACATTCAAATGGACCCCTCCACAGCCATACTATTAGTTCCAGGATACTCTCAGAACAAGGATCTCAACGAGAGATCTGCAACGAGTTACGATCCAGCCAAGGTTTTAAATCCAGTGGGACAGGGCTGTCCCGGTTTTTTCTTGGAATGGGACGCGTCGACGTCCCGCCCCGTCCCGACACTCGGGACAGGGGATGTCCCAAGGTGTCCCGATTGGAACACTAGGATGCTGGCGAGATGTCATGTCCCAATACATGGGATAATATCCTGTTCCGGTGTCCCGTGGAATGTCCCGCTGGGACCTGTATCCTTGGATCCACACGCCTACCTTATGAAATGAGAGCATGGGATTATAATACTTGGATATAGAAATGGACTAATGTTCCAACTGAGTATGTTAATGATCCTGATATTTATGGACATTGACACTCGACTAGATTCTAAATATCGATACGTATTGATTATTTATTTTAAATTTTGAACCATCTAAGATTTAATGATATATAATCCATGTATTGATTATTTACAATTCTAAAATTCAGATCCATGTTACATGCGATTAAGAGTAATGAAGTAATACAAACATCAATTAGCATCAACAAATATCAATTTGGACTTAAAAACATTCAATAAATCCTAAAAAATTGATTTGTGATCACAAAAAATTTATTAAAAAAGAAAGAAAAATAAGAAAACAAAAAAAAATGGCATGCCGGTTTGACTAGCATCCCTGGCGTACCGAGTATCAATACCATAATAAACCAGCCAGTGACCAGTACTAGTTCAAAAATACTTGCTACATAATTAAGACAAGCATAACTCTCTTAGTCGTAAGTCATGCATACAGGACACAGCAACTAAAAAGGATGAATCATCCCTGTATGTAGAGTTCTATCTAAATATATTGTAACTATGTTCTTTTGCTCACAAATTCTGTTCACATATCATATGACAGGACTATGGATACTGTGACTATATGCATGGGACTATTTTCTCCCATTAGTGGAATAAAGTTGGAGAACCTGTGCAGGAATAAGCTGTAGAACATTAAAACAATAAATATATTTTGTTTTTCCTAAATAGGAAACTATATAAGCTTGTAACAGGATTGGATACATCTGGATAACACATTTGATCTAAACCCAATCCCAAAATTTAAAACAAATGGGTTGGAGAGGAACAGAAAATCAAGATCCAGCTTTAATTGGGTAGGGTGTTGATTTGCCATATGTTGAGCCAGATGGAACCAGAATGAACCAATTGTATACCACAAAGATAAGTTTAAAGTTAAACATTTTTGCTCGACCAACTAAACTAAAATCAAACCCTAATTTAGCCTAAAAAGGGAAATTAATTGATTAAGCTTCAAAATTATGAAGGAAACCCTATGCATTATGCATGGAACAACAGATCTATCTTGCCCTTACCAGTAACCATCTAGCTTTGCCCCAACCATATGGGGTCAGCTTTATGGATCTTCCTCCACCAAGCAATCTTATCTAGGGCCAGCTATCATGTTCATTTCAGCCTTTTCATTTCTTTTTTCACAGCCTTCACTCATGTTACCTTAGGTCTTTCATTCCTCTTCCAAAGTCCATTGAAACAAAGTAGCCTTCTTTATTGGATCCCCCTCAATTCTTATTCATACATGCCCATACAATCTCACTTGATTCTCCATCACTCTGCCTTTAATTTCTGCAACACTACAACTGCAACAACTCCCCTAATATGCTGGGTTACGGTTGTGCAGCTGAAGACCGGATTTCAAAATTTTAATCCTTGAAATCCTAGTCAACCGAAACCCTAGACCCAGGTCTACCTTGATTATATCAATTAACAAGACAAAATAAAAAAAAAAAGAAGAATACCTATAATGCTAATATCCCTTATTCTACTAGGCACATAAGCGTATGCCCTCCAGAGATGATCCACACAGGAACTGGATCAAGTTAATACTCCTCTTTTTTGCTTGACTCTTCTCGACAACCTTTCTTCTTTCAGCAGCCTTTCTTCTCTTCTAAAACATTTTTCCTTTCGAAGAGTACCTCAAAACCTCTCCGAAAACTCTCTTACTATCCTATTATCCTTTCTAATTCTCTTCCTAAGCCCTTGTCTTAAAATGGCGGACTTGTCTTAAAATAAAAGACTTTTTCTAACAAGGAAAAGAAGAGAATTGTCAGGACAAACTTCGGATGCTTTGGTTTCAATCACCGAAGTCTTTAAATAGGAAGAGAGGAGGCTCCTAATACACCCTTTCATCAGTCCCTAATCTGATATTTAATATATCAGATAAGACCCTTCAAGCATGAGTCTTTTGGCAGAAAGGTATAATATGAAATGTTGTTTCACTAACATTTTTGTACCAAGAATTGCTTATCGCAACTCTTCGAAAAAAACCGATAATTAGTCTTTAATTTCAGAATTAAAGGCATGGTCCAACACCCCCAATAGACATATAAATTAGAAAGGCTTATTTGAAAAAAGACGATTGATAAACAGGACTCTAGCCCATCCCATTCGCCATATATTCCAAGCGTCGCATCCTTTCATGAATTCACGTCCATTACTACATATTTTGGCCAGTCAAATCTAGTCTAAATGGGCACCTATTATAAAGGATAGGTGCTAAGGCTTATCACCAAAAGGTGATTTAATTGCAGGACTCTTGGTCCTTCTGCACCCCTTAAAAAATGTGTACGCCAATATTGGCACCAAGAGTTCCAAGCCCTTGAGACTCTTCGTTAAATCAATGGAAAAAGCCTATAAAATCATGATAAATCTCAATTTGACTGCCCCACTTTAGGCTCAACCCAATTTAAGTCCCACTCAAATTAGTTAGCCCAAATAACAAGCATTTAAACCCAATCTAATTAGGTTAGAAGTTAGGCTAGCCAACATATGCTAGTATATTAATTAGCTAGCCAATTAGAATCCTATGACCCTAATAAAAATACAAATAACTTCCTTGATCAATTCCTTAATGTGTGTAACCCTTTGGGCTCCTCATCTAGCCAGTAGTAGGTCTAGATTCATGTCAATTTAATTTGATTAGAAATCAACTAATCGAATTAGATCAAATCGAGCTAATCCTAGCTGCCAATTTGAACAATCTTTCAAATTGACTCATGAATTCAATCAATTTAATTCATGATAACCTACAAGACATGATTGACATCTAGCAACGTGTCATGCCCACTCAGAAGATGAAAATTTTGATAAAAATTATCAAAATACCCTTCAGTGGCAAGTTACCATGCAATTCACTCATTCAATATTCCTTTATCCCGAATAAGTGATGGGTATGGAAAATTGTCAAACCCTCACACTTTATTTATTCAAACCTCAAATTACTAATAAAAGGCTCAACCGATGAAAAATTAGAAATCCTTTTTTAATTTCATCCTACTTTGATCAAAGACTTCTTAAGTCATCATTTGATGATATTGCATAGGATAAATACTCCTCTTACTAGGAGTGATCGATTTTTTGTTGACCTACTCATAATCTTCATACACAATTCACCATATCCATGAATATCCCGTACATGACTAAGTCATGAATGAGTATGAACCAAAACATTGATTCATGTGTATAAGATACTATGGTGATCTCAGGTGTAAGGATCACTTGCACAACTTCCACTAAAAGAATCATCTTTTGATAAGTAAGACTTCCATAAGATATTCTCATAATGGATCAATTCAGTGACCTCATACCCTGATAAGCACCCACATCCTTGTATTAGTATCCCTACACAAGTGGTCGTGAGACAAACCACTCTCTTCATCGAGCATACATAGAATGTGCCAGTTTCTCTGGAAACATCAATCCCCGACTCGATAATCCTATGACTCAGAATATTTTAAATTAGGATTTATAAAATCTTAGATCTCACTATTATGAAGTCCATCATAATCCTAAAATCATTGTCCTAATTTATAGGATCCATCATAATCTTAAAACAATAAAGTATAAGACATAGCATATGATGAAACAAAATGCCTTTTATCATACATGAGTCGGGAGAATTTTATAGATAAGCCCCTATTTCATAAAAAATATGATTGGCTTTTAGGATACTATTCTTTCATAATATACTCATTCTATCTATCCCTTTTGGTTTTACTACATGTACACTTTAATATTTCCATTTCTGCATCATATTGCTTGTTTCTTGAGCCCTTTTTGTTGCCTAATATTTGAGTCAGAAAAATGCAAGCCTTGATGTCATTCTAAAAACAATTTCCCTTTAAGCCACTAAGGTATCCATCCATCACATAAAACCCCAGAAGTACCTCACACCGTCATCAAACCAACTGTAAATCTATTGCATATGTCTTCATCTATCTCTAAGTTATTTTGTATAATGAATTACAGATAATGAAACCAATCACTTCATGATATCTATCTCCATACTTAATTGCATCCTCATCTTCTGTTCAGTTTTCACTAAATAATATTTCATATACTATCTTTTAAATTGTTGATTTTTTGAAGCCATGTGCTCTAAAGCATTTTTCTGTAAATCTTTAGCATTTAATCATGTTTTTTCACATCAATCAACAATACATATTCCTGAATTTCAGTAGTAAGTTCACCCATTATTATTGTTAAAAGATTAAGGTTTAGTGTTGATCCTTGGCACAAGCCTATTATGACTAGAGATACACTTGTTGCACCAAAAGAGACCCTAACACTGGCCAATACTCAATACTCCAACATACCAGAACTTAATTCCAATATATATTTATGAAAATATTTCCTTCTTAAAGCACATCAGATTACCTTTCTCAGTACTTGATAAACTTTTTCAAAGTCACCGATGAGCATACCACTTACCCTTTCATCTGTATCTTTCGATATCAATCGCATAACCAAAAAGACAGCCTCCATTGTTGACATTTGTAGAATAAATTTTTTTTCTCCAAGTTTGTCATCAGTTTTATTAACCTTTGCTCAATCACCATTTCCTATGGCTTCATGGAGTGGCTTGTGAGTTTAATTTCTTTGGTAATCAGAGCAATTATGTACATCATGGTTATTCCTTTATCTTCTCATCCAACAGCATTTGATTACAACAATTTAAAAAAGATATTGACATTAACTAGGATCTAAGATATGTATAGTTAAGAATTCCAAATTATATTAGCCATCATTTTCTCCAAAAACATGAGTATTAGTTGCCTGAATCAACAGCAGGGTTAGTATTAGAAATTTGGTGCAGAAACTGGTAAGCCTAATGAACATGGAAGCATAAATATTATAAAACTTATTTGATATTTTGAAGCAATGAATAAATTAGAGAGAGCAAATAAAACTTATAAACCATATATGAGTTTATGAAATAGAAAATTCTGTAAAGACGGTAACAGAAAAAGATGCATAGCGGAATATGGGAAGGGAAGCATTACGTAGCAGATCTGGGAACAGGAGCAATATCAAGAATATCTGTGATCCCCTAGGTAGAAATTTTAAGCTAGTAAGTAGTCTACTTAATGAGATAGACAGATAGTCCTAGTCTGATTAACACCATCAATGTTGTGCCCGATAATTGTTTCAGAACAAAACAAAAAGTTCAATTAAACTCCATGCAAAAGAACAATTTATTCTACTAACATTATTAACTACCTTCCATGATGTAGTACAGACATCAAGAATGCTGATCAACATCACTGTCTATTTCTGTAGGGTATTTTGCTTTTAAATTCAGGAAAACTTATTGTCAAAACAAAGCTGATATGTTGACTGAGTACCCAACACATTGATCTCAAAAATTATCTGAAAATCTTGCTTGACTTGTTCACAGCTAGGGATTTCAAGTCGGCTACTTATGAAGGTAGCTGGAAAGAATCAGTGATACCACATTGCAATAGTAGTATAATAACAATTAAAAGTAAAGCATGGTCTAAATCATGCCCAGAAACCTGTTCTGTTCTTCCAATACCGTCTGAAGCTGTTCTTGAGCCCGACGAGTAACCTGTTCTATCTTCATCTGCACTTAGTCAATGTAAAATAAAGGAATGTCAGGTGAGTTGTTTTATAAAAAAACACTTCACATCAAGAGAGGATCCTATTATACAAGCCATAGAGGTGAAAATCCCAAAAGGTGGATACCCAAAGCAAGATTGTTTAAAGAACAAAGTGAACAGTAATCATAGAAATTACCTGCAAAGCATTGGCAGTTTCCATTGCCACAGTAGGGCTGACAGCATTACTCCTTTTCACAAACTCTAGAAAACGTTCATAGCTTTCCATCAACACCTAATAGTTAAGAAAAAGGTAAATACTAAATAGTTTCAGAAAAGCCTGAATTAAAGTTCCTAAATTGTGGAGGTCAAGACATCATTCCATACACTCTAAAATAAGATGAAGGATCAAATGATAACGATGGCCACATTTAAAACCTTAAAACAGAAATAGACACTAAAACTAAGGTTTTAAATCCTGTGAGATGGGGCTGTCCCATTTTCTCATGGAATAAGATGCACAGCCATCCTACCCAGCCTTGATACTTGGAACAAAGGATGTCTCAAGGTGTCCCGATCAAAACACTTGGATGCTAGCAAAATAGCCCTGTTTCGACACATGACATGGTACCCATCCCAATATCCCACAGGACATCCCGCTGGGTACCTGAATGCTTGACTATAATACAATATGCTAAGAGCCTATGGCAAATGATATCTAGTGTGGCTCTCATATCCATCAACACCTAATCATTTCAGAAAATACAAAAATACTTGAATATAAGTAGAGAAAGCAGGGATCAACCAACAGAAAGGAAGATGAGTGAGCTGTAACTGAAGGGGTAGATCACACGTAATGATTTAAAGGTTCAATTAAATTAACGGTAACAGTTCTTCAAGCTTAAACAGGTCTTCTACATATCATTTCTTACTTTGATATATTCACAAACCAGCAAGCTCTGCAAGACATTTAGGAGATGTATATTTCAATACAAAAACTGACTGGAAAAAAAATGTGCATGATCTGATTTTCAAAGAGCAGAGCACCGATGCAACCATAAATTGCAGAAAGTGTTCGATGAAGGGGAGGGCTTATAAATGAATATTATGAAGAAGGATTTAAGTAAATTGACTCTATGCAGCAATTTAAGTGCTGATTTTGAAGCAGGCAACTGCATCTGTCAATGATGTAACTTTTATTGTCCCACCAAAGGCTGCCTACAGAATGAATAGCAGCTGATCAGTATGCAGGAAGTATAGAAGCTAAAACTAAGCATTCCTTCATATCCATGTCATAGCAGGAGGACTGGCCTCAGACAAGGTTTTCCTGTTGGCCCCTTCCTATTTACCATTTTGATGAAAAAACAATTAAATGCAGTGGACAATGCCAGTTTCCAAGTATGAAGCCTGACCCCCTCCCAGGGCATGTTCTCTGAGAGGGCACCAACAATCAGCAGATCTAAGTTCCTTTTGCATTTTTATATAATTTTGGTTGATTCATTAAGTTTAATGTGATACAGCTATCCAGATTACGTGGCGCAAAAAAGTGGACCTGAGATTAGCGAGGAGATGCTAGGTATGATCCAACAGAATCTGAAAAAAAGGGTGTCAGAAGCACCTCCTATCAAAATGAATTCTAACAAAGCAAGATACCAAACCTGCAAACCATCTACAATATACTGATGTATCGAAATTTTAGCGATGATAGACTTAACTAGCTCACAAACCTAAAATTTTGTTTGCAGGCTTTCAATGTGCTATAGGCTTAAAAGTTATCCTCACAAAAATGCTTCATTTATGGCAATAGTGTTGACTTGAATCTGGTGAACTGTAGATTCCCCTTGCCCTTAGGTTGATGCATCCAAACTTTTTGCAATCAAAATTACTTGGATGATAAATCTAATTTCCTGTCTGCTTGCTTTAAGTGAGTTACATGCCTTGAAGTTGTAAGTTATTAAAAGGGTTTATATGCCTTGCATAATATATGTAATTTGGAGTCTTGGACAGTGTATGATATGTTAATTATGTGATAAAGGGTGTATCAAGGGTGTTTGGCCGTTTGGGAGTATCTATGCATAGCCAACCATTTCCTTCATTGGTATCATCCTCAGTTCAGCACATACGTTACCCACCCATGGTCAGTAAAGGTTTGATCCTCACACCATACACTAGTTTTGTACCTGCGAATCTAGGTACCAATAAATATGCATATCAAGCTCTGCAAAAGAGGTACCAAGAAACTAATACCGGTCTGTAGGATGTAGGGTACAGTCAGGAACTGTATGGTACACACCTCACACTGCGACAGACTTCCAACCCTTTTCCTCACTCCTAGCCACAGTACCATCCAAAACCAGTCAATATGTGTCGGTATGGCAAACCTTGATGTATATTGCTTCACAAGCTAAATGGTTAAAAAACCTAGGGAGCTCATGTAGTGTGCAGCGATAAAGGAATTTATTTAGGAGTGAGTGGGGTTCCACCCCATCAAGATATGGGTGAACATTCTTAGAGTTTAAACACCCTAAAAGGATAAAGTAAATTAAGGATGTTAAAGAGGATAAAAGTCTTATAAATGGAAATATCATACAGTTTTTATAAAATATAATTATTTAATGATACATCTAGGTATACTAAGAAAGTGCTTGATGTAAGGAATGTACTTTTGTGCCCATAATTCAATACAAACATGATTGGAGTCTAGAAAATTTCATCATTAGTGGGCTCCACATCCTTTAAAAAGAACACATCATAGGCCATAACAATAACTGAAGACAGTAGTTGTGGACTAAGAATTGGTAATTAGAGATTACTCCATTTTCTAAATGAATACAGATGGCAGAATAGGGTTTGCTGCTATGAAAAGCATCCGATTAGACTCAATGCTTGTTAATAACATTTCACCTATGCTGCCCTGCCATAATAAGGACACAGACTTGTCACCCATCTTAATTTCACCTGTTTGTGCTTCCCAAAGGCGTTGTCACTTACATGCTGTTAAAGAGATGGTGCATAAAGGCATCAGGTAACTGGCAAATAGAAAAGAGATCTACCACTCATTCCCTTTTCTTTTTAGTCTTGGTAAATAACTTCACATAGTTACTAAAAAACAAATCCTAATTTTTTAATCACTGCAGAAATAGACACCACATAAATTGGGTGGCTATGTACTTGTAGGAGATGTGGGATCTGCAAATCTGGCCCTTCTGTCCTAGGCTCCTAGCTGTTGACTTTTGCAACAGAAGTCTGTTCTTATTAGTGATAAAGACCACATTTTTACACAGGAAATATATCATTTCCTTAAATATTTCATGATTTCATCAGTGTCACTGTATATGTATTCTATCTAGAGAACTTTCTGGAAAGCAAAGTATGCATCCTTGAACCATTTTCAGTTTACCCTTAATTTATCAAAATATCTGGTGGAACCATCCAATTTGTGTGTGCAGAAAGAATAAAGGGGGAAATGACAAAAATAAGCCACTCTCTTATCATTCATAGAATGCAGATTCCTATATATATATGTTGATGGGAAAGAAGTACCGTAACATGGCACGGAGAAGTGGTTGCTGCAAGTCGCCAATCCAAATCTTCCCCAACAGGTGCACGTACAAAACTGACTTCCAACGCATTTGTCTTTCTCTCACTGACAACACTCTGCAATGCATTTCCTAATAAAATCACTACAACAGCATGAAAAGCAAGATATCAGCAGAAGGCAAGTAGGACCTTGCAGTAAACTAACCTCTGCAAGTGAACCTTCAGGACATGACAAGCCACAATATTTCAATGAGACATCACAATGGATGCTTTTATGATACAGCTTGGTGGTGACATCAAGTTGTTCAAATCTACCACAGACAACCTCTATCTCATTGATATTGATGATTCGGGCAGCAGCCTGGCCAATTGACACATCTATTAGGAAATGTATCATATTCTGTAAATCCTTCCCGGAGAAGGAATTCACATCTTCATCAGTCTGGTAACTCAACATTTTATTGATTGCCTGCCATTCTTCTTTAGTTAATTTTTCCTCTTCAACAAACTGTGATTCTGCTGAGTTACTTGCTACAGAAGCATCTCCAGAAGAAGTGCGCCTAAGAGTTATTAAGAAGTCAGTATACATGCCCAAAAAAAGGATAGTCCATGATGCTAACAAATTGATTGATCTGTAGTATGATCATATGAACAGGAATAGAAATATCATGAAACCAAATGATACTTTAAAGAATAGAATGATAGCTCCTACAGACCATCCAAAAGACCACCAGCTTCTCTTCAAGTTACCCTTCTGCTTTGATGCTTCCCTTGATTTTACAGATTCAACCTTAGCATGTGCAAGTAACCTGAATAAACCAGACAGAAAGATATAGGCAAGATGTAAGGAAAAATATTTGTAGATTAAGTAGGATAAAAAACTTTAATCAAGAGATAATGACGACAAGTAATCAAAACCAACCTCCATAGTATAATCACTTTCGAATCAAGAATCCTCTCAATCTGCCTAATTTCAGAAATATCAGCATTTGACTGTTGCAGTGAAGTTACATACAACTGAACATAGCGACGACGGAGCTGACAATGATGCCTAATTCTCTCCCATGAAAACCAGTAGCTTAAAAAAAATAAAAAATCTTTCTATTAGTGTTCAGCTAAAACATAGGCTACATCAGCCAAATTATACAGGATACCAATCAGCAATTTTTAGTTGATTGATTTACCCTGTAAAACTAAATCAATTTAAAAGAAATATAAATTTAACATTTGTCAGTGTGCAGATTTTTCATATCGATAAGTGAATAGCATTAAAGGAAAACAAATGAAAGCAAAATGATCACTTTGGAGAAATAACAGCAAAATTTCACTGATAGAGTCAAATTATACATCATACCACAGTTTTTTCTGCTGCAGACATGCCAGCATAGCATAATGCCACCATGCCTTAGGATCTTCTGAAACCAGTGCCACAGGCCTCAAGTGAGACATGTCAAGATGTGTTTTATATCTTGAAATTGTTTCAAGGAGCTTTATGCCATCGCAATACTGAGCCTGATAAAATTGAAAAATAAACAAGTCAATATTGAAACATGGTCGTCATAAACAAGAAAAATAAATGACAGTAAAATTTATGTAAAATAAGGACCTCAGAAATGGTTAAAAAAACATCACTAAGGATGAGTGAAGCTTTCTCAAAAGGAATCTGAGTGTCCTGTCTTTCTTGCTTTCCAAGACGATGATATTTAAGAACTCCATTAATAGGGGATACTAAGTATCTGCGATTCATCGCCCAAACAGAAACTCCATGGCTACTACATTCATCTATCCCATCTTGGAATATCTACAAACAGCATTTTAAATGCTAATTCACATGGAATGTAGACATGATACCAGAGTGCCTGGTAATAGAAAGGGATTAGGGAAAAATGAAAATCAGAGAGTAAATTTATATATCAACAAACCTCAGTCCACTCCATAGGATTCAAATCCTCCCACTTCTTATCAAGTTGCCAAGGTGTGCTGTCAGAATCATGATATACAGCTAGTCTCTGAAGTTGCAAGGACTAAAAGAAAGACAAGAACTTCATGTCTTAGTATTGCTAAGACTATTTAAGACGTTCAAAACATGGTACCATATTTTAAAACAGAGAAGCTTGGTGCACTAAAAGAAGAGTTCACGGAGAATATGATTTAAATATAAACTAACAGAGATAGAAATAAACAAAGATATGAAAGGCAGTCAGATTACCACCTTAGCATTTAGAGCTTACATCAAGATACATACGGTGAAAAAAAGCTGTTCCTTTACAGCTCCGGAGGTCATTGTAATGATATCATGATTAATGCACTATTCAGCATTTTTACTGAATGCAACAGTCATGAAAAATGGTTTAACACAGTTTTGATCAGAGGTCAAGTTGTCCAAGTAATCCCAATAGATAGCAAGGGCATAGTTTGCCACCTTGGACCTCTGTCCATTTATGACTAATTGTATAGTTCAGCAAAATACATTTTACCATTCAACTATGAGAGAGAGCATATGATTCATTCAGAAACGAAGTTATTTGTGTGGAGTTTCTTAGAAATGAACGAAAGAAGTTGTGGACCAAGGTCCACAATCTTGGTAGTAAGGTTCTAAATCCTGTAAAAGAAAGGTGTCCTCGTCTGTCTGCAGAACGGGATGCCTCATTGTCCCGTCCCACATCTCGGTAGTGATCCTGATCATGCATCCTATAAATATGCTCTGTCTCTCTCCCTTTCTTCTTTCCTTTCTTTTTTTCCTTCTTTTCTTTTTTTCTTCTACCATCCTTTCTTTTACGTCCTTTTTCTTTTATTTTCATATCTTTTCCTTTCTTTTTTTTTCCATTTTCTTATTCTTTCTCCCCTCTTTCTTCCTTCTTTCCTTTCTTTTTCTTCTCCCTTCCTTTCTTTCATTTTTCTTCTCCCTTCCTTTCCATTCACTATTTTCCTTTATCCATCTTCCTTTTTTCCTTTACTTCTTCTTCTTCTCTCCATGCATGGATGGGATTCAAAGTTCCAATCCCAGTTTCTCACAGGAACGAGACATGACATCCATCTTGCCCTCCATCCCACCTGTCGATATGTTGCTGGTTTGATATGGTATGACCCGGTATGAAATGATATGCACCCCATACTGAAACAGGTATAGATCCATTTTTCTCATTTTTTAACTTGGTATACCTTCGTATGGGTTAGTAAGCCTCAGTACATGGTGGTACAAGGCCTGTACCAACCCAAACATGAGTTTGTACCGGTTCTAGCTTGCTACAATATGGTACACCCCGTACTGGATGATTCAAGGCAACACAACAGTCCATGGGTACATGTAGTTGGTTTTCGAGTGGTAGGTATCAATTTGGTTTTAAAAAGTCAGTGTGGTTGTATCCTTGTGCTTTTAAAAGAAAGTGATTATAATGATTGCAAGTGATGTGACCAATCAATAATTTGAGTTAATAGTAAAAAGCAAGGTTTGTCATAGTGGTCGATATTGTACCACACTAGTTAGCATCATATTGTACCAGACATACTATGCCAAACTAGTACACTATACCATACCATACCTACACTTAATATGCCAAGCTATATCATACCAAGCCACTTACCGACAATGTAATAGGATGGTATTGATACAGGGCATGTTTTCAAGTGAATTTACCAAACCACTTACCGACGATGTTGCATACTAAGATGGAAAACCTTGATACGACATGTTTTCAAGTGAATTTACCAATGTGGTTAAGTATTCCCAAGCATATTTTCAGCATTTCCATGATGAGAGTTGCGAGCAATGTTGAAAAAGATGCAACTTGATCATATTTATTGTTTCCAAAAGCATTCTAGTGTTCTTTTACATTTTTTTGAAACAAAGCATAATAGGCAAATGTACCTGATATCATTTCCTTTCAATTTTCAATAACTATTGTTTCTTATTACTTCCAATATTATATTGTTTGCTATTACTGGCTACTATTGATTGAGCCATGCAGCTCATTTATATATTACATTTCATTGTTGAGACCTGATATATTAGGCTACTCAAAAGTTTAAAGCAAGGAACGCGGTACTGTCCCGTACTGCCCGGTACGGGGTGTACAATACCGTACCGGCAGCTAGCCGGTACGGTTCATCCCAATAAAATGGTTTGGTCTCTGAAACCGTTAAAAAATTAAAAAAATAATTTCCGTACCGGTATGGTACCGTCCGGTTCGGTCCATTTCTTGCTTTGAGAGGAGAGAAAGATGATTTTTATATTAAAAAAATGGCCCGGTATGCATGCCGGTACGGTACGGACCGTACCGTCCTCTTGCTGAAACAGATCCCGGTACCGGTACCGGGAATCCTAGTTTAAAGTACTTTTGGTATGGATGGAATTGTGGCCTAGATTTATTTCATTGAATTATAAAGTAACAATGTCAGTGGATATAGTTTCATTGGAGATTATTCGATGCAAAAGTATAATTTGGATGGGGATTTTATCAGCTCTACCAAATTAAATAGCATTTATTTTTGTGAATAAGTGATTTGGAGATAAATTTTATGCAATTATTAGCTACCACAAGTAATGATTGATTTAAATTTAGTCCATTATCCAACAATCATTGCAGTCAGACTCAAGAGTTGGCAGAGCCATGTTTCAAGTCATGATGATCATTCCAATCATCACAACCAAGAGTAAAGGGACTTACTGGCTAAGGGACTTTAGTAGCTAGATTCTACATAGCCTATGTGATAAAAAAACAATCTTTATAAACTATGTTAAGCAGGATGATTACAACAGAGGCAACTTCAAAAAAAATCTCCTCTATTGCACATTCTCTAGCTTCAAAAGAACCCATGTAGAGCAAGATTTGCGATACTTCAACGGTTCAACCATATCTGAGAAAGATGTATCCAAAGTACGGCTACAAATGGATTAGGTTGACCAATGACCCAACCCAATATGACCCACTTAGATCCAATCCAACCCATTTTCAAGGACACGGGTCTAGATTGGGTTCTAAAATTGGACCTGTTACATTTTCTGGATTCAAGGTTCGCCGAACCATGCCGCAGCGGCCAGTTTGGGACATACCGAACCGGACCGGTGGCCAATTAAAACGAGTCGACAGGTTTAGAAATTAAAAAAAAATTAAGGAACCAACCCAAACTGGTCCTGAGATAAGTTCGGTCCGGTTCGAACTGTTTTTTTTTGTCGTTTTGCTAGTTGGTTACTGTGCAGGTAAGTGAGGTGGGGTTTATAATGAGAAAGAGGCAGAGAGCTCTCTTTGCTTCTTTCATTTCAACGAAAGAAAAAAATGCATTTTTCCCCCATTTCAAGCCAATCAAACACCAAGTAATTCAAGAAGAAGGTAGATTCAAGATATATATAGTTTTCTTTTTACCTTTTTACCTTTTTACCTCTTCCCTCTCTTTTTTTTCTTAAAATTCATGCAAATTAAAAAATTAAGCAAAAATACTGTCAATTTTTTTTGTTAAGCATGATTTTAGAGTATGCTATAGATCAAGAAAATATCTACACAATGATGAGTCCAGAAGTTGCAGATAGTGAAGGATCTAGTGATCAGGAAGGGACGGAGGACAGGAGTCGCAACCATCTATTCATCTTCGATTCACTGGTGAGTCGTAGTTTAGCTATACCACATAGGATACAGACCATGGTGCACCAGCTGGTAAACCTCGTGGTGATACGATTCCATATAGGCGACAGGCTCCGCAAGGTCATTCGGAACATGATGCAGCTGCAGCTCTTGCATGTGAAGTAGGATCCATGGATGTATCAAGGTCATCCATGTATTCAGGATCCTCTAACCTACAGCTATCGACAGTTTGTGATCCATATGGTCCATATGGTGCATCCAAAACATCATCTTCTAGTGGTTATCATCCCATACAGCCCGGAGCATTTTATGAATCTGATTTTGCTACTGGTATATTTGGATGGGCTCCTGCACAGCTATATCATCAATCTCTGGATACCTCTCAGAATCGGGACCTCAGCGAGGGATCTGTGATGAGTTACGATCCATCATGCATACCTCCTAAGATGACCTTACAGGAATATCATACTGTCTGGCTAGAGAGATTTACTGATCTTCCTCTAAAATATATAAATGATCCCAATATTTATGAACATCGATACTCGACCCGATTCTAGATATCAGTATGTAATTATATTTATATTTTACCTTTCACTTTCATTAATTACAGGTAATCTTACTTTAATTATAATTTTATATATTATTTTAATTAAAATTAATGTATTAGCATTTTTTAAATCCTAAACCCTAAATCTCGAATCCTAAACTCTAAACCCTAAACCCTAAAGGCCTAAATACTAAATCCTAAGGCCTAAACCCTAAAAAAATAAATAAAAATCCAAAATCCATTAACCAAAAAAAAAAGGACATGCCAGTATGACCGTACCAAGTGTTGATACGGAATGGTATCGGTACCATACCATACCAACCTAGTGCCGGTATGGGTCCCGGTACCGATATCGGGAATCTAGCCTGGATCATATTTGGATTTACTAAATTTGGACCCAATCCAACTTGAACCTATAATACCGTCAAGATCTAAATCTATTTGAACATCTAAGTTGTGATTCAAGACTTGTATGTGCCATGTCTTTAATATAACAATAGATCTAAAATTATTTTCAAAACCTAATTTGTTTTGAAAGCAATATTGTTTGTTGTCTATTTTGTGTGATTAATAACAGTTAGCTATATGGTAATTAAAATGTGGTTGTCAATATTTAACCTAGACCCGACTCGACCCCGACTCGGACCCATTTTAAATCCTTTTTTTTTTGGATCGAGGCAAGGTTAAACATGGACTCAACCCGACCCAATCTTCTATTGGGTTGGGTCTAGGTCCAATATTAGGACTCGATCAAGCAACTAAGTTAGTCAGGATAACTAATGACCCGGTCTGACCTAACCCATTTGCCCCCCTAATCCGAAGGGTAAAAGCAGGGATCGACGAACCGTGCCAAACTGGCTCGTTCGGGGCATACCGAATCGGACCAGTGGCTGGCCGGCACGGTTCGGCTTTTAAAAATGATTCCCGGCTTTAAAAAATTAAAAAAAAATACTTATACCGGCCAGAACCAGTGTAGAACTGGGCCGAACCGAACCTAAACCGGTCGAAACAATGCCGAACCGCTCGATTTGGCCAATTCGAGTCCGGTTCGAACCCCCTTTTTTTTATTTCTCCCATTGATGGCTATGTAGCCATGTGAGGGTGGGGTGGGGAGATCTGTTGGCCACTGTTGGCCTATTGGTTTTTAACCAACAGAGAGCTCCTAAGAGTTCTCTCAACTCAACGACGGCCGAACAACGATTTTACTTCCATTTCAAGAAAATCAAACGTCTAAAAATTGAAGAACAAGGTAGATTCAAAATATGTAGAACATCATTTTCTCTTATTTCCCTCTCTTCTCTCTTTTTTTTGTTAAAATCCATGCAAAATAAAAAATTAAGAAAAAATGTTATCAAATTTTTTTTGTTGATTATGATTTTAGAGTATGTGATAGATGTGGAAAATATCTAAACAATTATACTAAAATCTTGATTTTTTGTTAAGTATATAATTTTTAAAAAAAAAATTAAATTTGGATTAAAAAATTAATTAAAAAAATTATTAGTAAAAAAATTATAATTATAAATTATTAATCTAGGACTTGTAAGCTACTCTCACTATAAATTTCATATCGATTTATCCAAGTTTTGATGCATCTTATTAATAGTGCTATAGGTTTTTAATTGAAAAAAAATTGGCTTTCAATGCATTTCTAAAATCTTAAAAAATATATATAGCATGTATGATAGAATCCTACATGAATCTAAGATCAAAATTTTTTTATAAGTTTTTTTATTTTTTAAATTTTTTAAATTAAAAAATTAAAAAAAATAATTTAAATTTAAAAAATTAGATTAATAAAGATTAATTAATAAACATTATTATTGACCTTATATGCAATTTAAATATTTAGGTATGGATCCATCGAGGAGGAAGAAGGATCCGGAGCACAACATTTGTTGGTTGCATGGAGGGATACTCTCGGGTCAGCATCACTGGAGGTGTAAATAATGGAATACTGAATTGAAAGGTGGGGGTTAACAAGGTTGAAACAACACTTGGCTGGCGACCATCCTGATGTATCAGCATGCCAACAGAGTCCACAGAAAGTCCGTCAGTTAATGAAGAAATATTTTATTGATTTCAAAGCTGGAAAGAAAATAGCAACAAAGAAGAATGCAGAGGTGGAGTACAAAGCCACAGAACCACCTTCTTATTACTCCAGAAAGTCAGAGGGAGTATCTATTCCTTCTCACGATGAGGCATAGATGGAGGCTGTATTCAAGTGTGCTTGTATGAGCAGAGGCAACTAGAGAAGACGGCCAAGCATAGACAGTGATTTGGGCCATCAGCTTTTGAGTCGGGATCGGGATCCAGTTTTACTAGTGTTCAAGAAAGTATGAGACAGTTTAAGAGGACCTCCTCGGTCAAAGAGCCCGTCAAGAGAGGCACCAGCCGTATTGCATCCATGTTGGGAATATTTGGCAGTAGAAGTCTTCCAGGATCATTCCAGAAGGAGCCACTATCCATGATGTCGATCCACAAGCCTTTCCCATAAAGATTCCAAGCAACAAAGGATTAACACAATGCTGAAAAAGGATAAGAAGAAGGATGGCGGGCCATCTCCTCCTGATTTCATTTCAGTCATATCTCAGTGCATGCAGCAGACAATCCATATTATCAATCTGCTATTTCATCTATACAGGCTGCTGGTGCAGGTATAGATCCTCCAGAATCGAGGGATATCTATGGTCAGCTTCTGAACAGCAATAATGAACAAGAAGGATGGATATCCTCCTATCAAAGCAAGTGGCCCGTGTATGGGTTGACAGTGATGTGTGATGGTTGGACTGGTCCTACTAGACGGAGCATCATCAATTTCTTGACTTATTATGATGGAAAGACTTTTTTAGAAATCTGTTGATACTTCAGATCAGGTGCACGATGCCAGTTATATCCTCAAATTAATAGAGAAGATTGATCAGGTGGGAGAGTATAATGTCG
Source organism: Areca catechu (assembly GCA_021397845.1). NCBI lineage: Eukaryota > Viridiplantae > Streptophyta > Magnoliopsida > Arecales > Arecaceae > Areca > Areca catechu. The sequence goes on from CM038048.1 coordinate 25,282,021, forward strand.
AGCAAGTCATCACAGATAATGGACCACACTACAGGACCACAGGGCAAATCTTGATGCAGCGGCGACCGCATATTTTATAAACCCCTTGTGCTGCACATTGTATAGACCTCATGATAAATATTGGAAAAATCCGCAGGGTGCAGAAGATTATTGAGCTAGCACGGTCTATCACCAAATTTATATATAACCATACATGGATCTTATCATTGATGAGGAGCTTTACAAGAAAAAAATAGAGACCAGGGGTCGCACGATTTGCTACTAATTACATAGCACTTAATAGTCTTCTTGGCAAGAAAGCAAAGTTACGTCAAATGTTTGTCAGTCAGGAGTAGCAGCAGAACAGATATGCCAGGGCAAATACTGAGAAAAGCAATGTAAAAAATTTAGTGACGAGACAGACATTCTGGCAGCAGGTTGAAAGGATAGTGGAGGCTATAAAGCCTCTATATTAGGTATTTCATGACGTGGACTCTAAGAGGTATGCTCAGATAGGCTTCTTGTATTTCATGATGCAAAGGACAAAGAAAAAGATCCAAGAGGTAGATCCATCACATGCATCTAAGTATATCCGAATCATTGATAGACGATAGAATTATCAAATGAGTTCAGATTTGCATCTACAGGTACGCAGTAATTTATGAAGTCCCTAAAAATTTAAATTCAATTAAATTTGTACAAGTACACTTGACTAATTCTTAAAATATATATGTAGCTTACTATCTGAATCCAAAATTTCAGTACTCCATGCCAAACATTGCCATGGATGAAGAACTTATGTATGCCCTACGCAATGTTATATAAAAGATAGAGCCTGATCCAGATGTCGCTGCTATGTACCTACAAAAAAGTAAGTTAGGTTGAAATTGTTGAGTGATTTTTATTTGCATTAATTTTAACAAGCAGCACATGATAACAACTTTTTTCTGACAGATGAAATTTTTTGAGAGCACGGATTCATTTAGATCCACTGTAGCAATCAGAAATAAATCAAAGATGAATCATGGTAGGTACTACCAAATAAGTGTAATGTTATATTGGATTGAATTTTTTATTTTGCCGAATCTAAAATTCTAAATGATGTGATATCTTTTGTAGCTGAATGGTGGGTGCATTTTGGTGGATCTGCTAAAAATCTAAAGGTTCTTACAGCCAAGATGCTCTCGCAAATGATGTCATCCAGTGGATGTAAACGCAACTGATCTATATTTGGCCTTATCCACTCCAAGCAAAGGAACCGTCTAAAATAGAAACGCCTCAACAATCTTGTGTATATATACTATAATTTAAGGCTGAGGATAAAGTGCATTCAGGAGGAAGTATAATAGAAATATCCCAATCCCACTGTCAGTTTATATGTTGATGGGGATGGAGATCCAATGATTGGGTAGGTCATGAATCAGCAGTAGCAGCCAGAGCTTGATGAGCCAGGATCGCCTCCTCGACCAGCCAGTTTTGTAGCTAGCGAGACTGGGGTGGATGCTGGACAATGGACAACAAGCCATATTCCTCACAGGGCTCCAGCAAATACAGCACATCGTCCCTCCCCGCCATCTATCAATCCGGAGACAGGAAAAAGAAAGGTAGTTGCACCTCTATCGGAGCAATCAGTTCATTCAGATTCAGATACTAGAAAGAGTGGTGATAGTGCTTCTTCAGATAGTGAAGGATCTTATGATCTCGGAGGGACCGGAGGACATGAGTCGCAACTACCTATTCATATTTGATTCACTGGGAAGTCGCAGTTTAGTCATGCCACACAGGATACAGATCATGGAGTACCATCTAGTAGACCCATTGGTGATACGATTCCATATAAGCGACGAGCTCCGCGAAGTCGTTCGGGACACGATGCAGCTACAGCTCTTGCACGTAGGTAGGATCCATGGATATATCAGGGTCATCCTCATATTCAGGATCCTCTTACCCGCAGCTACTGGCGCTTCTAGTCCATATGGTGCATCTGAGATGTCATCTTCCAATGGCTATTATCCCATGCAACCCGAAGCATCTTATGGATCTGATTTTGCTACCGGTATATTTGGATGGGCCCCTGCACTGCCATATCATCAGTCTCTAGATAGTTTTCAGAGTCAGGACATCATCGAGGGATCTGCGATAAGTTATGATCCATCATGCATACCTCCTAAGATAATCTTAGAGGAATATCATGCTGCCTAGTTGGAGAGATATACTGATCTTCTTACGAAGTACATAAATGATTCCTAAATTTATGAACATCGATACTCTACCAGATTCTAGACATTGGTATGTAATTATATTTATATATTACATTTCACTTTCATTAATTACTGATAATCTTAGTTTAATTATTATTTTATATATTATTTCAATTAGAATTAATGTATTAGTATTTTTTAAATCCTAAACCTTGAAGTCGAACATATCCTAAACTCTAAATTCCAAACACTAAAGATCCTAAACACTAAATCCTAAACCCTAAACCCTAAAAACATAAAATAAAAATCTTAAAAACCCAAAATCCATCAACCAAAAACCAAAAAATAAAAAAAAATTGAGCGTGCCGGTTCGTACCGCATATCGGTACGGTACAATGCCGATACCGTACCGATGGAACCAGCACTCCCCACCGTACTGCATGTCAATACGGTACGATACCGGTACCGTACAGGCCGGCCACCGGTACAAGTCCCAGTACCAGTATCGGGAACGTTGGATAAAAGTGAAACAATACTACATATGAAGCAATCTTCAAAAGTAAACTTGTCACCATTATCCAAAGATCAACTACAAATGAGTGGTTGGAATATGTCAGAATTTAATGTATCACACATTCAAGAAGGAAAAGGGAGAAATAGGTGGTAGATGTAGAAGGGGAGGAGGTGAAAGCATGGGAGAAGATGTAGTGTAATACCTAGTGCTTGCTATCCAACCAAGTTCTACTCAATTTAGGCAAGGGACTACTATTTTTAAACCTATGCCCCCCTCTCCAATTGTTTCCATGATAAACCAGTCAAGTTATTCTCAATTTAGGTGGGGGCCGACTACACGATAAATCTCATGTCCTTTTTGAAAGAATGGTACCCTAAAAGCAAATCATACTTATGAAATAAGAGCTTATCTATAAAAATCTCCCGACTCATGTATTATATTAATAAAAAAGGCATTTTATTTCATCATATGTTATCTTATACTTTGTTATTTTAAGATTATGATGACCCCATAAATTAGAACAATGATTTTAGGATTATGATAGAGTTCATAACAGTAAGACCTAAGATCTTATAAACCTTAATTTAAAATATTCCTAGTCATAAGATCATCGAGTCGATGATCGATGTTTCCGAAAAGACTAGCACATCCTATGTATGCTCAATGAAGAGAGTGGTTGGTCTCACAACTACCTATGTAGCGATACTTATAGAAGGATGTGGGTGCTTATCAAGGTATGAGTTCACTTAATTGATCCATCATGAGAACATCTTATAGAAGTCTTACTTGCCAAAAGATGATTCTTTTAGTAGTAGTGTAAGAAATCCTTAGACCTAAAACCACCATGGTATCTTATACACATGAATCCATATTTTGGTTCATACTCATTCATTATTCAATAATCATGTAGGATGTTCATGGATATGGTAAATTGTGTATGAATGTTATAAGTAGGTCAACAAGAAATCGATCACTCCTATTAAGGAAAAAATTTATTTCATGTAATCTCATCAAATGATAACTTAGAAAGTTTTTGATCAAAGCAGGATGAAATTAAAAATGGATTTCTAATTTTTCGTTAGTCGAGCCTTCATTAGTGATTTGAGGTTTGAATGAATAAAATATGAGGGTTTGACAATTTTCCATACCCATCACTTATTCAGGATAAAGAAAGATCGAAGAATTGAATTACATGATAACTTGCCACTAAATGATATTTTGGTAATTTTTACCAAATTCCTCATCATCTGGATAAGTATAACATGTTGCTAGATGTCAATCATGTCTTGTAGGTTATCATGAATTAAATTGATTGAATTCATGAGTCAATTTGAAAGATTATTCAAATTGGCAGCTAGGATTAGCTCGATTTGACCTAATTCGATTAGTTGATTTCTTATCGAGCTAAATCGACATGAACCTAGACCTATTGCTGACTAGAAGAAAAGTCCAAAAGGTCACACACATTAAGAAATTGATCAATGAAATTATTTATATTTTTATTAGGGGCATGGAATCCTAATTAGCTAGCTAATTAACATACTAGCATATGTTGGCAAGCTTAACTCCTAACCTAATTAGATTGGATCTAAATGCTTGCTATTTGGATTAACCAATTTGAGTGGGACTTAAATTGAGTTGAGCCTTAAGTGGGGCAGCCAAATTGTGATTTATCCTAATTTATCAGCATTTATCTATCAATTAAACTAAGAGTCATAAGGGCATGGGACTCTTGGCACCATATTTGCATGCGCATAAGTTAAGGGGCGCAGAAGGACCAAGAGTCTTGCAAATTAATCGCCTTTTAGGTGATAAGACTTAGCCCCTATCCAATCTATTGGATGCCCAAATTGACTGGAGTCGGCCAGTCAATTGATGTAAAAAATGGCATGAATCTTTAAAGGAAGCGATGCTTCATAAATATGGCGCATAAATAGGCTAAGAGTCATTCTGCTTATTAATCACTTTTTCTAGATAAGCTCCCTACTTGATAGGCCTATTAGGGTGTGGGACCATGTTTTAAATCTGAAATTAAAAGCCAATTATCAATTTTTTTCGAAGAGTTGCGATAAGTAACTCTTGATGCAAAATATTAGTGAAACGATGTTTCACTTTACACCTTTCTGCCAAGAAACTCCTAATTGAAGGGTCTTATATGATATGTTAAATATCATATTATAGGCAGATAAAAGGGTGTATTAGGTGCCTACTCTCTTCCTATTTAAAAGATTCGATGATTTAGGCCAAGGTTCCAAAAATTATCCTAATAATTCTCTTCCTTCTCTTGTTAGGATGAGTCTATTATTTTAAGACAAGTCCGTCATTTTAAGACAATGACTTAGGAAAAAAATTAGAAAGGATAATAAAATAGTAAGAGAGTTTTCGTAGAGGTACTAAGCTACTCTTTGGAAGGGAAAAGATCCTAGAAGGGAGAAAATGCTACTAAAGGAAGAAAGGCTGCCAGGAGTCAAGCAAGCAAGAAGAGTGCTTCCTTGGTTCGGTTCCCGTGTGGATCATCTCTGGAGGACATACACTTGTATGCTTAGTGGAAAGAAAAGGATATTAGCGTTACAGGTATTCTTCTATTTCCAAATATTTTATCCTATTAATTGATATAATCAAGAGAGTCCTGGATCTAGGGTTTCGATTGACTAGGATTTCAAAGTTTAAAATTTTGAAATCCGGTCTTCCGCTGCGCTACCGAAACCCAACGCTTCTCTATGATCACTCTCTTTTTTCTGTGAGCAATCAGTGCCAGCACCCCCTATCAATCACATCTCTCTCTCTATTTATCCCTCCCAAGAGATTCAATACCATCACCCTCTTCCTCTATCGTGAGAATGGTTTTCTTTCAGGGACACCATCCCTCTATGCTTTCTATCTTCCATGCATATATCAATCCCAACTTATTATATCTACAACAATTTTCTCCCTTCTTTTTCTCGATATTATTTTAATATTGGAATACTTTTCTATACACAAGTAATTTTGCTTTAAAAAGAAGCTCATATAAAATAACATCGGCAACAATTAGATTCAACAAAACAAAAATCTGTTTTACTTTCAGTAAATTAATATTCAGAAAATGATTTTGTGGTTTTTAAATATCTGTGCAGTAGATTTCTGTATATTAAATGTCTGCAATTTAAAACAAAACTTCTATGTATTAAATTATGTTTAATAATAAGAAAAAAGTAAATAATGATTATTATTTTGGTAAATATAAAATTCCAAAACTAAATTTCAGAATGCTGAAAATTCCATAAGGAAACTTTTTACGATAAATCAACAGAAAAAAAATCCCATTATTTGTGTCTATACATATTATATTTTAGTATCTTAATTATGCATATTAAGTTTTGGACATGTTATGATAGATATTTAAATTCTGTATATTAAATCTCAGAATCTAATTTCCTATTACATAAAATTTTGTTCAGTGGGTATTTACATATAATATTTCAACTGTTAACAAGAAATATTTCTGCAAAATATTAATCTGAAATTCAGAACATAACAAGGTAACTAGAATTTAATCTAATGCATTATGACATACTATTTTGAATAAATAAATATAGAGAACTGAATTCTAGGCTATATTATTGACGCTGGTCAATTCCATGAAAGCTTAGGGACCTTGTTGGTGTCAAGCAATTGTTATATTTTGTCTAGATCTTATGGGTATCAAAGACAAAGAATATTTTTAAAATTCATCATGACTATATTTTGATAAAAATATAATTCTTGGAATTATCAGGCCCTGTAAGGTTTTTGAATGATTAGTTGGACTTGTCAAATGAGTGTGCTTGCAAGGTAATTAATGATTCATCTTTTCTAGAGCTCTCTATTTATTTACCTCTGAATATATTTTTAATATCAAATAAATTATAAATTCACTAAAAATATGCAAATTTTGAATTTAATGCAACCATGTTAAAATTTTGTTTTGAATGGAAAATAAATTTCTGAATTAAAAGTATTCCTTTTGCTTCTATAACCAAATGTTATGCACATTTTGTTTAGAAATAGTTTGTTGGTTTCACGTTTAAATGATTTATGAATAAATTTGATACATTTCAAATATTTTACTCTGGCCTAACTATGTTTTGGGCCCTGCATATGGGGGTTGTATATTGGCACTTAACCATTCCAAAACTCATAATTCTAGACTACTCCATAGCATATAAGTGTGGCATTCTAACCTACTCTATAAGGTATGAATGTAGTTCTCTTGTCCTGCCACGAGGTAAAAATTTGGTCATAGTCTCACTTGATGCTGAGTTAAAATACAACCACTTTAAATTGTTCTTATGCATATGAATGAATTACAAAACATGAATATTTCTGAAAATGATTTTTTCTTATAAAAATGTAATGATTTTGCCTTATATCCTTCATATTAGTAAAGAATATTTATGACTTATTATGTAAGTGGTCTAGTTGAGGTATTAATTGCTTGCTAGGCTGTCAGGCTCATTATTTGGCCTCTTCCTTCTTTACAGATCTGGAGAACTACTAACTGATGGGGTATCTTCTAGGAGTGTCATTCGATGCAAGAGCAGAATTGTTAGCATAGTCTAGAACTAGTTTTTATTTTTTTAGGATAATTGTTGGAACTATTATATAGATTTTCTTTATTTGATTACAATGAGTATTTCGAGAGCTTTTGAAGTTAGATTCTTGTGAACAAATTTCTTGCAGTTTCTTGTTAATTTTTGGACTTGTTAATTCTTAAATTTGGAAATTTAATTTCTTTGATTTTATCCAACCGCTTTTATTCAATTTATTGTGTTAGCATGTTTATATTGATGTAATTATAGATTGGATGCCTTGCATACCTGTAGGACAATGCCTATGAGTATGTGGTAGTTGCTATGTCTCTAACCTGATTTTGGGTCAAGGACATGACATAGAGGTTGGGCACAAGGAGGCTCAAGAAAAAAGTATTGTTAGTTGAGGGGGAAGAGTGGACGAGGCAAATGAGATAGAAGAGTGCTAATGGAGCAACAAGTTGGTTCCACCCCTCATAGATACCAAAACACATGACCTCACCATAACCTGGAAAAGAAAGTTTTGGTGATATTTACCAACGATATGACATGAAAGACATCAGGAAATGCCCAGGACACACCTCCACCTGACATGATGCCCTACCTTGACTGACTGCCCGGATAGGAATTGCACCCCTTATCCTACTTGTCCAGATGAAGCCACGAAGACTTAAAAAAGGGAAAAAAAACTAAAATGAATGATGAAGGAAGATTGCTGAGACCTTCCTCACGAGACTTGCACTTCTGAGCAATGGCGCCTCTCTTTTCTCTCTGATTTTTAACATTATTTTCTTCTCAGCTAGAGCCCAAAGTGAAAGTGCAAAAGTGCTTCAAACGCCCTAATGCACCATTTTTCAAAGTTTTTAGAGATGATAAGGGTGTGAAGGGTTTTCGACTCTAAACTAATAGAGTCAAGATCAAGGTTCACCAAACTCGTACTATCAAGCTACCAATTTAGTATTGTATTGAAGAGCAGTGGTACCAAGGAGAGGGAGAGAGGGAGAGAGGGAGAGGGAGAGAGCAAGTGAGAGAGGTAGAGAGAGGGGGAGAGAGAGAGAGAGGTGTACATATCATCAGCATCAGCAATAGTGATGGTGAAAAGCCAGAAGCCCTAGCAGCAAGGGTATCTACTACATGAAGGGTCGCAAGCAAGAGGATCTCACAAGGAGAGGGCAACCAGATGACAAATGGAACGGAGCTGTTTAAAGATAATTTAAACATACTTGAATTGGTTCAGCCCTCAAACCAAGTCAAACTGCTCAGAATCGAGCAGAACTACGAGGTTTTGCTTGATTTTGGAGCAGTTTGTGCTGGTTTACACCAAGTTCCAAGTACACATATCAAAACAACCAGGTTCCACACTGGTTCAGTTTTGGTATGCCCAAACTGGATGGTCCGGTTCAATTTGTTGGACATTGGTCGGTCCCATTCCAACCTGTATGTGCTCAGAGGGTGACCTAAAGTAGCTTAGGGCCCATGCTAACCATACGGCCCTTTTTACCACTAAAGAGGCGCAAGTCCAATCTACGAAATTTTCAAAACATAGTCCACAAATCCAGATATTTAAAGTTATTTATATAAAGTATTTTACATATATAGGGCCACTTCTATGTATCCAAGTTTTCCAAGATCACAAACATGGATACTTTAGGACACTTGAACACTTGACAACCACACCACCTATACCCTGTCCAGGTGCCAAACACATGTCCTACCCAACCTACATATCTCAACAGCCATATATGCGAGCCATCTAAACCTTCTACTACCAAACCCCTAGGTGGTTCGGTCACCTATATAACCAACCAATAAGATAGTCAAGAAACCATATATGGCTACTTGTACAGCCACATGGACCAGTTTCTAGATTAGCTACAATTACAAATAAAAGAGATCTATCTTTAGCACTTGCAAACATATGTCAAGCTTCTTCTTTGTCCCTCATGTACATCACTCTCTTGGTTCTGAATTTCTGTTCTGCCATATTGCCCTGCTGGTTTCTCATTATCACTAAGATGCAGCTAACCAAAAATTGAGAAATTATAATTTTAAAAACAAAAAAAAAAGAAACAACATCTATCTATCTCTGACAACAAAAAATTGCCGTAACAAATAAGATACATGTGTCAACTCTTAATGATTAACCCTACAAAATAGATTTCTGTTGCAAGCAACAAAGGAATTTCTAACCTTTCGCAGCTTGTCTAAAGCTCCACTGGTATCAAATGTTTCATTACCCTGCTCATCCATAGTAACAGCAGCAAGTTTTGATAGAGTGATCCCCGAACAAAATGGATGTCCTGGATTACTGAAAAAAAAAATATAGGCTCATTAAGAAGAATATATTAAGGATATAACTACAACATTGAAAAAAAAAATCCTATGAATGATAATGGTGTATTGAAGACCAGTTGCTCAAAACCTGACAGTGTCTTCATATCTGATATGAATGTTGCTGAGAGTAACTTTAAGATTGCCGATTATAGTTGCAATGAGAGAGCCCAACCATGAATTTCCACCAGGAGTCTGAGAAATAAATAGCATAGTATTCAGCCAACAATCATGCAACATACAATAGTACATGACAAGTCATTCCAGCATTTAAAATAATCTGTTTCTTCGGAGAGAAGGCCTTCAAAAAATAAGCAATGCCCATAGTAGAAACATCATTCACACCTCATATAACTCCAATATTTTTCTGGGCAAATGTGCCCCAGAACTGCTAACACTACAGAAAATCTCAGTCTGGTTCCAGTCTTTTAAGACAATACCAAATTATAGAACAACTTGCAAATTTAATTTTGCTGATCAAAATTCAGTACTCACAGAAACTCTGAGTTTACTAAAAATCATAATAATTCTTAAAAAAAAACAAAAGCAATCATAATAATTCTTAAGAAAAAACTAAACCTCAAAGACTGGACATAAATATAAATTTTAACATTTTGCAGGTTAAATATGCTGGCAAGACAAGAGTCACCAAATGTCAAAACAAAAAACCATATTTCCTTCAGTATTCATATCAGTAATCATGGTAACCATACAAATTTTAACCCAATAATGTGTACGCTACAATTTGTTAAGTCAAAAATATCAGCAATATCCCTAGTTAAAAAGGAAAAAACAGCAAATAACAAACTTCATACGGCTTCCTCTTTTGATCTCCTAGTAGTCGCTTCAAGGGTTGCCAATTCCACCTCCTGTGCACATAAATAGCAGCAATAAATCAAGTTAAAAAAAGCATCCAAAGCATAAGCAGTTAAATCCTTTTAGAAAAAAATCTAGCCTAATGGAGTGTATTGAAACCTCGGAGTCTCAGACCTGTTCTAATGGCTCAAAGAACCTCAATATTGTTCAAACTTCTATACAGTAAAATTCAAATAATGAATAACATCAAAGAAGAAAACAAAAAGAAGGAATTCAATTAAAGAATAACCTTCAATTGAAAATACTACATTAGAAGAAACATGCAATTCGAAAAAGCCCAGCTAATGGAGATGAAGCAAATTTTGATGAAATTAATGAACTCTTCATTAACCCGAAGAACACTAAACCGTGTAGTCTAGATCTAAAATTGTTTTATTGGTATATGATGCATATAAAAATGTTTAGATCTGATTTTAGCAAAATAAATCATAATTAATTACTAGAAATAAGAGTTGATTGGATCTAGAATTGTGTATTAAAGATCAAAATTCAATTCATAAAACTTGGATTTTGGGTTAGCTTGAATCAGGTTAAATTGCTGGGTTAGACCTAGAGTTAGAATTTGATTAATATGGACCTTAGAAAATTTGATTTAAACTAACCAAAAGTTGATTAGGTTTAGGTTAAAAGGTCTCTAGATCAATTCTATAATGATAGGTTGATCAAATCCATATTATCAAATAGACCTGATTCTAGATCAGTGGTTAGACCCGAGTCCTTAGGCTAGTCTAATCAAAACCGATGAACCAATTGGTATTTAAGATAAGTTTGGCATTGGATCGTGGTCATTATAATAATATATTATTGTTCTAGTGCTTGTAAGCTACTTTCATTATAAATTTCATATCGATTTATCTAAGTTTTGATAGATCTTGTGAATAGTGCTCCATATCTAATATTAAAAAAAAGCCTTTCATGCACACCTACTGTTTTAAAAAAATATATAACATCCATGATAGGATCCTCCATGAATCAAAGATCAAATTAATTTTTTATAATATTATAATTTTTATATTTTTAATTCTAAAAATTTAATAAATATATATAATTAATTAAAATAATAAAAAATAGGTAAACAAGATACTAATTAATTTTATGTAATTATTGAGTTTATGTGCTTTTTAAATCTTCATGAATGAATCCATCGAGGAGGAAGAACAATTCAAAGTATGATATTGGTTGAGTGCATAGAGAAATGCTCTTAGATCGATATCATTGGAAATATAAATGGTGCAATGTAGAATTCAAAGATGATGGAATAATAAGATTGAAGCAGTACTTGAGTGGTAGCTATTCTAATGTATATGCATGCCAACAGCATCCATAAAAAATCAATCAGTTGATAAAGAAATATTTTACTGATTTCAAAGCAGGAAAAAAATATTGAAAATAAGATAGAAATAAACCATAAAGCCGCAAAACCACCTTCTTATCACTCCATTTAGAGAGAACATCTATTCCTTCCAATAACGAGGCACAGATTAAGACTGCTATTCAGGCGAGCTTGTATGAGCAGAGACAGCTAAAGAATACAACCAAGCAGAGAGAGCACTTTAGACCATCAGCTTTTGAATCGAGATCGGGATTGGGCTTTAGGTGTGTTGCAAGAAAATCTGAGGCACAATTAAGGACCTCAATCAGAGAACCCGTCAGGAGAGGCACCAACCATATTGCATTCATGTTATGAATATTTGGTAGTAGAAAGAAATCTTCCAAGGACATTCCAATATGAGCTACTATCCACGACATATCCATATGCCTTTCCTAGCAAAGATTTCAAGCAACAGAGTATTAATACTATACTGAAAAAGGATAAGAAGAAGGATATGCAGTGAGTTATTGAATCTTGGTTTCACTTCGGTCATATCCTAGCGCACGCAGCAGACAACCCATATTATCGCTCTGCTATTGCATCTATACATTTGCTGGTGCAAGTGTAGATTCTCCAGGATTGAAAAATATTTATGGTCAGCTTCTTGATAGTAATAAAAAAGAGCTAGAAAATTAGATTGCCTTCTACCAGAGTAAATGATCCATGTATGGATCGACAGTAATGTGTGATAGTTGAATTGGTCCTACTAGACAAAGCATCAACTTCTTGACTTATTATGATAGAATAACTTTTTTCATAAATCTGTTGATGCTTCAAATTAAATGCACAATAAAAGCTATGTCCTCAGATTGATGAGGATAACTGATCAAGTGGGAGAGCAGAATATCGTGCAGGTCATTATAGATAGTGGATCATAGTATAAATCCGCAGGACAACTTTTGATGCAGCGGCAATCGTATATTTTCTAAATCCCTTGTGCTGCACATTGTATTGATCTCATGTTAACAGTATTGAAAAGATTCGTAGGGCGCAGAAGATAATTGAATTAGCACAGATTATTACCAAATTAATCTATAATCAAGGTTCACCGAACCGGCCGGTTCAGGGCGTACCGAACCGAACCGACGGCCGGCCGGCACGGTTCGGCTATAAAAAACAGCACAGCCGCCTTAAAAACCAAAAAAAAATGAATCGGGCCTGAACCGGTCGAAATGGGCCCGAACCGGACCCGAACAGGTCGAAACGGGCCCGAACCGGACCCGAACCGGTCGAAACGGGCCCAAACCGGCCGGTTCGGCTCGGTACGGTTCCAAAGGGGGGGTCTCATTTGTTTTTTGTGTCACATGGCTACAGTGTAGCCATGTGACATCCAAAGGGGGGGCCTTGCTACCTTTCCTTAATTAAGGAAAGGCACGACATAGAGAGCTTAAGAGCTCTCTGTGTGTTCTCTACAGCGACACACGAAGGAAAACCAAGAAAAAAAAATACGCAGGGTCAATTTCAACCCAATTCAACCTGCAAAAATCGAAGGGGTAGGTAGAATCAAGTTCCGTATACCCTTCTTTTTCCGTATTTTCGTCTTTCATAGGGTTAAATTTTGTTAAAATCCGTGCAAATTAGAAAATTAAGAAGAAATGCTGTCAAAATTTATTTGTTGGCAATGATTTTAGAGTATGTGGTAGATCTAGGATAGATTTACACAATGATACTAAAATCTTAATTTTTTGTTAAGTATATAATTTTTTAAATTAAAAATTAATTTTTGAATTAAAAAATTAATAAAAAAAATAATTAGAAAAAAAAATTGTAATTATAAATTATTAATCTAGGATTTGTAAGCTACTCTTACTATAAATTTCATGTCAATTTATTCAAGTTTTGTGCATCTCATTAATAGTACCCGTAGGTCTTAAATTGAAAAAAAAGTGACTTTTAATGCATTTGTAGGCTCTTAAAAAAATATATGTAGCATGTATGATGGAATCCTACATGAATTTAAAATTTAATTTTTTTTATTTTTCTTTATTTTTTTAATTTTTTTAAATAAAAAAATTAAAAAATTAAATTAAATTTTAAAAGTTACGTTAATTAACTATTAATTAATAAACATTATTATTGACCTTATATGTAATTTAAATATTCAGGTATGGATCCATCAAGGAGGAAGAAGGATCCGGAGCGGAATATTGGCTGGTCACATGGAGAGATGCTCTCGGGTCGGCATCACTGGAGGTGTAAATGGTGCAATACCGAATTCAAAGATGGGGGGTAACAAGGTTGAAGCAGCACTTAGCTGGTGACTATCCTGATATATCTGCATGCCGATAGTATCCACAGGAGGTTCGTCAGTTGATGAAGAAACACTTTGCTGATTTTAAAGCTGAGAAGGAAAGAACAACAAAGAAGAAGGAGGTGGACCGCAGAGTCGTAGAACCACCTTCTTATCACTCCAGGGAGTCAGAGGAAGCATCTATTCCTTCTGATGAGGAGGCACAGATGGAGGCTGCTATTCAGGCGAGCTTGTATGAGCAGAGGCAGCAGGAGGAGGCAGCCAGGCATAGACAGCGATTCGGGCCATCAGCTTTTGAATCAGGATCCGGATCCGCTTCTGCTAGTGCTCCAGGAGAGTCTGAGACAGTTTAGGAGGACCTCCTCAGTCAGAGAGCCCGTTAGGAGAGGCACCGGCCGTATTGCATCCATGTTGGGAGCATTTGGCAGTAGGAGAAAGTCTTCCAGGCCCAGGGATATTCCAGAGGGAGCCACTATCCATGATATCAATCCACATGCATATTCCAGTAAAGATTCAAAGCAACAGAGGATTGACACAATGCAGAAGAAGGATAAGATGAAGGATATATGGCGGGCCATCTCCTCCTGGTTTCATTTCAGTCATATCCCAGCCCATGCAGCAGACAATCCATATTATCGATCTGCTATTTCATCTATACAGGCTGCTGGTGCAGGTGTAGATCCTCCAGCATCGAGGGATATCTATGGTCATCTTCTGGATAGCAATAAGGAGGAGCTAGAAGGATGGATATCCTCATATCAGAGCAAGTGGCCTGTGTATGGATTGACGGTGATGTGTGATGGTTGGACAGGTCCTACTAGACGGAGCATCATCAATTTCTTGACTTATTGTGATGGGAAGACTTTTTTCAGAAGTTTATTGATGCTTCATATCAGGTGCACGACGCCAGTTATATCCTCAGATTGATGGAGAAGGTGATTGATCAGGTGGGAGAGCGTAATGTCGTGCAGGTCATCACTGATAATGGACCACAGTACAAGGCCACAGGACAGATCTTGATGGAGCAGCGGCCGCATATTTTTTGAACCCCTTGTGCTGCACATTGTATAGACCTCATGTTGATGGATATTGGTAAAATTTGCAGGGTGCAGAAGATTGTTGAGCTAGCACAGTCTATCACCAGATTTATATATAACCATACATGGGTCTTATCATTGATGAGGAGCTTTACAGGGAGAAAATATTGAGACCGGGGGTCACACGGTTTGCAATTAATTATATTACACTTGATAGTCTTCTTCACAAGAAAGCAGAGCTGCGTCAGATGTTTGTCAGTCAGGAGTGGCAGGACAGCAGATTTGCCGGGACAAATACTGAAGGAAGCAATATGGAGAATTTGGTAACGAGATAGACATTCTGGCAGCGGGCTAAGAGGGTAGTGGAGGCTATCAAGCCTTTATATGAGGTACTTCGTGCCGTGGACTCCGAGAGGTATGCTCATATGGACTTCTTATATTTCATGATGCAAAGGGCAAAGAAAAAGATCCAGGAGACAGATCCATCACATGCACATGAATATATCCGGATCATTGATGGACGGTGGAGTTATCAAATGAGTTCGGATTTGTATCTAGCAGATACGTATTATTTTATGAAGTCCCTAAAAGTTAGGTTTCAATTAGATTCATACAAGTACGCTTGACTGATTCTTAAAATATATGTGCAGCTTACTATCTAAATCCGAGATATTAGTACTCCGTACCGGATATTGCCATGGATGAGGATCTTATGTCTACCCTGCGTAATGTTATATATAAGATGGAGCCCGATCCAGATATCGCTGTTATGTGCCTTAAAGAAGTTATGTTGAAATTATTGAATGATTTTTAATAGCATTACTTTCAACAAGATAACAATTTTTTTTCTGGCAGACGAAATTTTTTAGGGAGGGCACAGATTCGTTTGGATCCACTGTAGCAGTCAGAAGTAAATCAAAGATGAATCCTGGTAGGTACTACTAAGGAGTAAGTCTAATTGAATATTAGTATTAAATTTTTTATTTTGCCAAATCTAAAATTCTAAATGATGTAATGTCTTTTGCAGCTAAATGGTGGGTGCATTTTGGTGGATCAGCTAAAAATTTGAAGATTCTTGCAGTGAAGATCCTCTCCCAGACAGTGTCCTCCAGTGGATGTGAGCGCAACTGGTCTACATTTGGTCTTATCCACTTCAAACAGAGGAACCGTCTGAAACAGAAACGCCTCAATGATCTTGTGTATGTACATTATAATTTAAGGTTGAAGCTGAAATGTATTCAGGAAAAAGTAGAATTGAAATATCCGGATCCCACTGCAAGTTCATATATTTATGAGGATGAAGATCCAATGATTGGGTGGGTCATGAGTCAGCAGCAGCAGCAGCCAGAGCTTGATGAGCCAGGATCGCCTCCTCGACCGGCCAGTTTTGTAGCTAGTGAGTCTGAGGTGGATGCTGGACAGTGGGCAACAAGTCATATTCCTTACAGGGCTCCAGCAGATATAGCACATCGTCCATCCCCACCATCTAGTAGACCTGGAGACAGAGAAAAAGGAAAGGCAGTTGCACCTCCATCGGAACACTCAGTCCACTCAGGTTCAGGTACCAGAGACAGTGATGATAGTGCTTCAGATAGTGGAGGATCTAGTGATCAGGGAGGGGCAGGAGGACAGGAGTCACAGCCACCTAGTCCTATTCGATTCACCGGGGAGTCGCAGTTTTTCCATGCCACGCAGGATATAGATCATGGAGCACCATCTGATAGACCTCGTGGTGATACAATTCCATATAAGCGACGGGCTCCGCGTGGTCGTTCGGGACACGATACAGCTGCAGATCTTGCACGTGGAGTAGGATCCTTGAATGTATCT
The DNA here is from genome assembly GCA_021397845.1 of Areca catechu. NCBI lineage: Eukaryota > Viridiplantae > Streptophyta > Magnoliopsida > Arecales > Arecaceae > Areca > Areca catechu. The sequence goes on from CM038048.1 coordinate 25,298,962, forward strand.
GAATCATCCTCATATTCAAGATCCTCTTATCCGCAGCTACCGGCAACTTATGGTCCATATAATCCATATGATGCATCCGAGATGTTAGTATCCAGTGGTTATTATCCCGGAGCATCTTATGCATCTGATTCTGTTGCTGGTATATTTGGATTCCCCCCTGCACCTGCACTGCCATATCATCAGTCTCTGGACAGCTTTCAGAGTCGGGACATCAGAGAGGGATCTGCGATTAGTTATGACCCATCACGTATACCTCCTGGGATGAGCTTAGAAGAGTATCATGCTACCTGGCAGGAGGGACATGCCGACTTTCCTACGGAGTACATACATGATCCCTATATTTATGGACATTGTCACTCTACCCGATTCTAGACATTGGTATGTAATTATATATTTATGACACATTTTACTTTCATTAATTGCTAATAATCTTAGTTTAATTATCAATTTTTTTTTATTTCAATTGAAAATAGTTCTAAATATTAGTATTTAGTCCTAAACCCTAAAGCGGTACGCCATCCTAAATCCTAAATCCTAAACCGACCTAAACCCTAAACAGGCCTAAATCCTAAACCGGTCTAAACCCTTAAAAAATAAACCCTAAACCCTTAAAAATTAAAATAAATACCTTAAACTTATAGAAAACAAAAAAAAAACCAAAAAAAAAATTTTTTGGGCATACCGGTTTGGATCGGTACACCCCGCCATACCGTGTGTCGGCACGGTACAGTTCGGTACCGAACCGATACCGGCCGACCACCGGTACGGCACCCGGTACCGGTACAGGGAGCCCTGTATATAATCATACATGGATCTTATCATTGATGAGGAGCTTTACAGGAAAAGAAATATTAAAACCAGGAGTCACATGATTTGCTATAAATTATATAGCACTTGATAGTCTTCTTGCAAAAAAAGTAAAGCTGCACCAGATATTTGTCAATCAAGAGTAGGGGCAAAGTAGATATGGAAGGACAAATACTGAGAAAAGCACTGAAGAATTTAATAACAAGATAGACATTCTGGCAGTGGACCGAGAGGATAGTTGAGGCTATCAAGCCTCTATATGAGGTACTGCGGATCATGAACTCTGAACGTATGCTCAGATAGACTTTCTTTATTACATGATAAAAAGGACAGAAAAAGATCTAAGAGACAGATCCAACACATGCCGACGAATATATCCAAATCATCGACGGATAGTGGAGTTATTAAATGAATTTGGATTTACATCTATCAGGTAGACAGTAAATCATGAATTCTCTAAAATTTTAAATTCAATTATATTTCTACAAGTATACTTGACTAATTCTAAAAATGTATGTGCAGCTTACTATGTGAATTCAAGATTCCATTCACCTCCTTGTCACCTCCACCACTTTCTTAAAAACAAAAGTTCTGGAGGCTTCCTCGCCTCCGTCTCCATCCACCTCTCCAAGTGGTGTGTTCGTCCATCTTTGCCACCGTTTTCATCTATTTCTTTCCCATCCGTAAAAAGCTGGTAGAGGTCCACCGATGCAACAACCCTCCATGGAAGAAAATTCCAGGGCAATCTTGTTGACGTAAATGGTAAGCCCCACACCTCAAGGTGCTCGCGGGGCATGCATTGGACAAACAAAACCTAGAGGGCAACAAGTCTTGGGGGTGGACATGGAGGGATGCTTTGACCATACCCTGGAGATGCTGCATCCAAAAATGGCGCTAGAGGAAGAGAAGCACGTCTATAAGTGCCTCAGTGCTTAATGCAAGAAAGCCCGTAGAGGTGAACAAGCAAGGGAAGGTGGTTGGACCCATTGAAGGCCCCCGGGATGTCAAATCTTTTACTCACCATCAACTTATTTCCAGCCTACGGGTCACTACCAGCCCCTGATGAACTATCCAAACGTGCTTCCTATGACAATTGTTCAGCACTGCAGCCTAAAGCCATGGGTGGAGCTAGACCAAATCTGCATGATCCTACGCTAGTAATGGCTAAGAGCATGGCTGCGCAATCAGCACAACAACTAGACTCCTGGGCCGCGACATGTCGGGGGGAGAAGTGGGTCGGTGCGATCTATCGCAGGACATGACCAAGGTCGAGTCAAGATGAAGTCCGAACTAAGAAGAACAGAGTCAAAGTCTGGCCGGGTCCATAGACTTATAAAAAGCTACAAAAAAAACCGATCCACGGGTAAGGACGATAAACGATATCACTAGAGGGTAGCTTGGCGATAAATCCAACAGCTTGACAGGACTTTTTGTCTAGATCGTGGAATTTCTCCAATCCATCGATCATAAAACTCTACTTTTCTTTAAAGAAATTCTGAACTTATTATTTAATGTGCATAATTTTGTATAATGATTTATATTTTGAAGAACGGCAAGGGCTAACCACAAGGAGCCTCATCCATTAATGCACTGAGATTGGGCTAACCATCAGGGACCCTCACCCATTAGCATGGAGGGCACCCTCCCATAATATTGGGCTCAATATGCTTACTTTCCAAAATATTTTCCTCCATCGACTCATTGCCTAGATTCATCCTAATTTAATTTTCCTAGAAAACCCTCATCTGCTACTCCGCCCTCTTTTCTCGCAGGTCCACAAAATTGCAAAGAGCTATGGAAGATCAACCTGATCAAAAGTCATCATTATGGATCAAGATAGACCTGACCATGATCCAGGAAATTTAATGCCGAGGTCCAGCAGCACCAACAGTGCACCCGGGCAAATCACATAACACATGCACCGTGAATAATGTGCAACCAAGAGCTAGAGATATACAAAGGGTAACGTGGCATGCTATCCACCGTGGGATTTAGCATGGTTCATTGAATTTGATCCAGGAAAGCGCTCCAATTAGAAGCCATAAAAAAGAGAAACTCTCTTTCCATGGGATGCTGACTCGCCATTTAAGTCCTTCTCAAGAAGTGGCAATCGGAAGCACTTCTTCCAAATCCCAGGCCGAGCCAGAGCAGGCACTCGAAGGAAGCCCACAAGAAGTCTTACCCTCCACCTTCTTCTCCGTTCGGTGGGAAAGCCGCCAGAAGCCGTCACCTCCATCTCCTCCTCGTAGGGAGGACCGTGTCAACTCCAAGGCTTCGATCGACACCCATGGAAGATCCCTCGTCGGCACTCGCAAGATGATCGCCAGCCCATGCTTGGCCTCTTCTCCACGATTAGATCTACAACCGTAAGCCCCTACTTCTCTCTTCTCCACTAAGATTGGCACCCTCAAAGAAACCTCTACCTTGACCTCTCCTTCGTTCCGAGCAAGGCACCCACGAGAGGAGATCCCCTGGCTCAGCAATTGTGAGAAGCTTTCCAATTGCCTTGGCCTTTCTGGATGGATCAGCGACAACAAGAAACTCCCCAATCCCACTCCAACTTTCTCTCCGACTGCAAGGCGCCTCAGCTCAGCCCCGAACACCACCCACATGGGGAATGATTGGAGAATGATCGACACCCACGATGAGAGCGGTCGGCACCCATGGAGGGCAGCCTTGGCTCTGCTTCAGTCAACACCCATAGGGGAAATGATCGGCACCCATAGGAATCTCACCTCTCAACTTTCTCCGCTCAGATCGCCAACCGCAAGGCATCCTTGGCTCATCTCTGCTCAATGCCCACGGGAGGACCTCGCCTCGAGTCCTCTAGCTCAGCCCCCTCAATCGCCTCTTCAGTTGGATCGGCAACTAACACCGCCTCTCCACCGACGTGATTGGCCAGAAACAAAGGTACGGATCGGAGGGGAGGAGTTAGGCGATAAAGGGAGAAAAGACACGAGAGAGAAGGCACAACAGTCGTGTCAAAACCAAAAAAAAAAAGTACCAAAATTCATGGCAATCACCATCAGTGATTACAAACATTCCATGCACCATGGGGTGCCGGGCTATTCCTTGGCACTAGTCTAAGTTGACATGCCATGTGGTAACTCTAATCCATTTGCTGACCTTTTCGGCAATCTTTCACAATAGCCCAATACACAACCCTTCATCTAAAGACAGGCTCCAGCCAATGCACATGTAGTAACTAAAGCCAAGCTATCAAAGCAAAGCCCCCTAAGACCAAAAGGTGGAGAAGTTAAGCCACTTGTCACCCCCTTTTTTCCTACAGGCCCGCCGGACTACAAAATGCTATGAAAAGTTAACCTATAACCAGGGTGATATGAGTCTTCACTTAGAGGCAACTCAGGTTTGATGGGACTACCCCATCCAGACCATGCGATTCCTCCTATCCATCAGTAAGGTGACTTTCCTATTTTTTAATGAAAAAAAGGTGATCGGACTATTGCATATTCCTACTAACCAACATGAAACTGAAGAAGGCTTAAAGCTCCAAGGCCATAATGTCCACAGCTCCAAGTGATCATAGATCGATCAGAGCCTCAACGGCCAGCGAAATCAAAGACAATAGTGCCCATGGCTCCAAGTGACCTGAGATCGATCCACTCAGTGACCCGTGAAATGAAAGGTCATAGTGCCCACGGCTTCAAGTGACCGACTCGCAATCAATCAAAACCCTAAGATGATCGGCGCCCACTAGCTTCAAGTAACCGAATCGCAACCGGTCAGAAACCCAAGATGATCAACACCTACTGGCTCCACGTGACTAACTTGCGATCGATCAAAGCTCTAAAGCAATCAACGCCCACTGGCTACAAATGACAGACTCGCGATCGGTCAAAGCCCCAAAATCATTCAATGCTTATAACCCCAAATGACCGACTCGCAATCGACCAAAGCTCCAAGACCATTCAATGCCTATAGCTCTAAGTAACCTTTGATCGGTCAGAGCTCCAAGACCACTCAGCACCCATGGCTCCAAATGATCTTTGATCAGTCAGAGCTCCAAGACGATGAACACCCATGGTTCCAAGTAATCTTAGATCAATCAGAGTTCTAAGGCCATTCAGCACCCACAACTCCAAATGACCTTTGATCGGTCAGAGCTCCAAGGCAATCAATGCCCATGACTCCAAGTGACCTTAGATTGCGTTTGGTGGATCGCTAGGGAATCCTGATTGGTAATCTAGATTACTTGCAAGATAGATTACCACTAGATAGATTGCCAGTAATGCTGATTACTGTGTTTGGTATACACAGGTGATCTATCAGTAACATAGATTACTATGTTTGGTATGATAAATTGATTACCAGTAATCTAAGCTCAAATTTTCAAAATACCCCTAAATCAAATTTATTAAAAATATATTATAATATAATATAGTAATGTAATATAATATTGCATTAATATAATATATTATTTGATATTTTGTTATGTAATATAGTATTATATTATTTGATATTTTATAATGTAACTATTTATAAAATTATATAGTTAATAATGTATTATATATATATTATATATTATATTATATTAAATATATTATATTATATTTAATGTAATATAATATATGTTATGTTATGTTATAAAATGTAATATATAAGTTAAATTATATTATATTACACTATTGTTATATAATATATATTTTAAAATATAATATTTTCTAATATTATAACTAAAATAAAATAAAAGATTATATAATATTTTAAATTTAATAATATAATATATATAAATTTAATATATTACTTAGTATATTTAAAAGATTATATATAATTTTTTTACATTTATTTAGTATAAAAAATAATTTTCAATTTTTCAATTTTAATATAAACATATTAAATATTTTATATTTAGTAATATAAAATATTTTTAAAAATTATATTTTTAATAAATAGCTAAAATGTAAAAAATATATTTTTATAAATAAAATATACATTTAAGAAGAGATCCCAACCAAGACCTAAAGGACCTGGATGAGAGGGAGAAAGGAAATGTTTCATTCTCACCGAAATGAAACGGACAGGACAATTTTGTAAAAATAAAAAATACCAGATTACTACATCTCTGGTAATCTGGATAGCCACCTCTCCCTGAGATAATCTGCATTGCCACATGAGAGGTAATCCAAATTACCACTACAACATAGATTACCGGTTTAAAAAAATATCAAACAAGGTTATCTGGTGGGCCCAATTTAAAATTACCGGTATTCTGGATAGATTACCGTCTACCAAATGCAACCTTAGATCAGTCAAAGCCCCAAGGCCACTCGGCGTCCACAACTCCAAATGACTTTTGATTGGCCAGAGCTCCAAGACAATTAACACCCATGACTCCAAGTGATCTTAGATCAATCAGAGTTCCAAGGCCACACAACGCCCACAACTCCAAATGACCTTTAATCGATCAGAGCTCCAAGGCCACAATGCCGATGGCTCCAAGTAACCTTAGATCGATCAAAACCCTAAGACCACTCAATGCTCATAGCTCCAAATGATCCTTGATTGATCAAAGCTCCAAAATGATCAACACCCACGGCTCCAAGTGATCTTAGATTGGTCAAAGCCTCAACAGCCCCTTAGTGGCCCGCAAAAAGAAGGCCATAGTGTCCATGGTTGCAAGTGACCTTAGATCGATCAAAGCCTCAGCAACCCCTCAGCGGCCCGCGAAATAGAAGGCCATAATGCCCATAGCTCCAAGTGACCAACTCATGATCGATAAGAGCCCTAAGACGATCAGCGTCCACAGGCTTTGAGTGACCAAGTCACGACCGATCAGAGCCTCAAAACAATCAACGTCCATTGGCTCCAAGTAACTGATTCACGATCATTCAAAGCCTCAAGACGATCAGCACCTGCTGGCTCCAAATGCCGACTCACGATCAATCAAAGCCCCAAGGCCATTCAACACCCATGGCTCTAAATGATTGACTAGCGATCAGTAAGAGATCCAAGGCCATTCAACATCTATGGCTCCAAGTGACCTTTGATCACTTAGAGTTCCAAGGCTACTCAATGCCCACAGCTCTAAATGACCTTTGATCGGTCAGAGCTCTAAGACGATCAATGTCCATGGCTTCAAGTGATCTTTAGATCAGTCAAAGCTCCAAGGCCATTCAGCGCCCACAGCTCCAAATGACCTTTGATCAGTCAGAACTCCAAGATGATCAACGTCCATGGCTCCAAGTGACCTTAGTCGATCAAAACTCTAAGGCCACACAGCGCCCTCAACTCCAAATGACCTTTGATCGATCAAAGCTCCGAGATGATCAATGCCCATGGCTCCAAGTGACTTTAAATCGGTTAGAGCCCCAATCCATACAGCACCCACAACTCCAAATGACCTTTGATCGTCAGAAATCCAAGGCCACACGGCACCAATGGCTCCAAGTAACCTTAGATCGATCAAAGCTCCAAGACCACTCAGCATCCTCAGCTCCAGATAACCTTTGATCGAGTAGAGCTCCAAAGCGATCAATGCTTATAGCTTCGCATGACATTAGATCAGTAACGAGGACATTGGCAAGAGGAAGAAATTACAAACTAATAATCTTTGGTTATAGTCCAATCTTTCCTTTTTTTCAGGTTCCCACAAATGTATGAAGCACCTCTTGAAGACTCCTAAATCCATGAAGCAAGATTGAATTGTTTAAAGCCAAAATCAAGTGAAGATTCCTTTTCTAAGCCCATGGGCCGGCCAAGCTATAAAGAAATCTACCTTGAAGCCTAATTGAAAGACCAAACCTTAAAGAACATGTGGAAGGATTAGATGAAGACAAGTGTTGCAAGAAGATGGCGCCACATGGAGCTTCTAGGACTTTCTCTTGTTATGATTAGTTAGACTAGGAACTAATCATGTAATTAATTACCAACTAAATCTGAATTAGTTGGCTCCTTAACCCACCCATTATGGCTGTCCTTGGCCTATAAATAGGACCAAGGCCTCCTCTTGTAAAGCAATGAATGACTTGAGTTGAATGAAAGCTTACATGTTTGTGTTCTCTTCCACTTTACCAAGTTCTTTAGTTCTTCCTAGAATTTTGAGTGTTTTTCTTTAAGTTTGAGTTGGAGTGTTGAGTTTGATCTTGAATTTGAGTGAGTGCTTTGAGTTTGAAGGGCCATAGTTCCATTTCCAAGTTTTTCTACATAAGATCCAAGTAGTCCAAGCAAAAAAGGAAGTGCTGTCCAAAAATTATAGCAACTCTCTTCACTTCTTGTTGATTCATTCATTTTTCTATTGATTTCTTTGAATTTCGACCATACCTTGACTCTTTGCAGGTTCTTGGTGATTTGAAGATGATGATAAAGGCTCCACGCCATGGATCAAAGCTCCAATGGTGAATCCAAGAAGGGAGTGTAAATCTTGTCTCTAGCCTTCAATCTTTGAGTGGTGAGTGATTCCCTTCCACTTGAGCTTTGAATTCTCTTCATTGTTGGGAAAAGACCCTCTTGATCCCTAGATCTGAGGTTCTTAAAGGTAGCTTGGCCTAGTTTGAGGGTTTCTATGCCCCTAGATCCTCTCTTTTATTTTTTTTGAAAGGAAGCTTGCACAAGGATGTCAGATTTTCTGCTCACCTAGTTCCTAGCTCGAAATTCTTCATCCCTTCCACCCATGAATCCGGCCATATCTAGAGCTCTAATGCTAGTATGTTGTTGCTAGGTAAGTAGATCATATCTCCACACACCCATTTCATCAAATTCATCCCCCATCAATCGGTCAGAGCCCCAAGGCCACTCAACATCCACAACTCCAAATGACCTTTGATCGGTCAGAGCTCCAAGACGATCAATAACTATGTCTTCAAGTGACCTTAGATCGATCAGTCCCAAGGCCATAGTGCCCATATCTCCAAATGACCTTTGATCGATCAGAGCTCCAAGGCCATACAATGCCCATGGCTCTAAGCAAGGTTTTAAATTCCTGAGGCAGGGTTGTCCTGATTTTTTCATAGAATGGGACACGACGACATCCCACCCCATCTCGACACTCGAAATAGGAAATGTTCCAAGATATCCTGATTGGGATACTGGGACGTTGATGGGACGTCCTGTCCCAACACATGAGATGGTACCTCATCCCGATATCCGTCAGGACCTGAATCCTTGGTTCTAAGTGATCTTAGATCGGTTAGAGCCCTAAGGCCATTTAATGCCCACAACTTTAAATGACCTCTGACCAGTCAGAGCCTAAAGGCCATTTAGCGCCCATGACTCCAGGTAACCCCTGATCAGTCAGAGCTTAAAAGATCTCATAATGGCCTCCCGAGCCTCGAAGACCTCTGATCGGCCCATTAAAGAAGTCTTTGATCATCCTTGGCTCCATATCCTTGGTGTCCACTGAATGCATACTTCCATAACCTGATCAAAGCTTGGACTAGGAAGTAAGGAATATCCATTGAAAGTAATTTTACTTGGACCAAGGATATGAAGCCAAGATAACAAGTCTAGTCGATCCTCATTGCATGATTTCCAATCATCTAACAGGGCCATTGATTCACCAACACTTTTTTCAATTCCAATATTACTACATTTTTTAGCCAAGACTCTTCAAGCTGCTAAGGTGTGCCGAAATGAGGGTCATCCAGGTTGAAATGAAGGTCATCCAAGCCAAAATGAGGATCATCCAGGCCGACTGAGGGTCATCCAGGTCAACATGAAAGTCATTCAGGCTAAAATGAGAATCATCAAGAACGAAATGAGGGTCATCCAGGCCAACCGAGGATCATCCAGGCCAATCCAATCATGCAAAAATGGTCAAGGGGTGCAGTCTAGCCGACCCCTGCTCATCCAAGCCAATCCAATCATGCAGATATGACCAAGGGACGCAATTTGGCCAACCCAAGCCAGCCAAAGTTCATCCTGGTAGATTGAGGCTGCTGCCCAAGTACTTCACATAGGCTAAGCCAACCAAGTCTCTTCTGGTCGATCAAGCCTCTTTAGATGGTACTCAGTCAACTAAGGACCAACTAATGCTCATCTCCACACCTAAATGACCTAACAAGTCACATCACATATCACTACCATATCTTTGTATTTACAAGGAGCACAATAACAATCCACGCTACAAGGAGACATGGCAGAACTCTACAAAATGACAGTCTCCATTTAATGAGTGGACATCTCCTGCAAATGGAAGGCTCTTGACAGCCAGCATGACAAGCTTATCACATCACACCAGATCCCATGAGATCTACATCTTTCCAATAATGCCCTTGTCTTCTACCTCAATAAAAGGGACTCTTAAGTCCCAAGGTATGCAAAAAATTCTCTGCATGTGCTCCTCAATATTGTTGGCCTAAAACTGACTTGCTCATTAGAATGCCTTTGCCGAGACCATCCCAACGAGACCTTTTTGTAGGTACCACCTCCCAGAGACCGGCCTACACCGCCTATTTCAGCTTCTTCTAGCGCTTGACGAACTTAGGCAACAACAATACCTAATAAGATAACAATACAAGGCACAGTTATTAATACTTGAGATGTTGGAATTTGGAAACATCTACCTTGATATAAATGAGAGTGTTGTCTATGGTTGCTAAATACATGATCCGACGGTCACAAAAAAAAAGGAAAAAATATCCATAATCAGATATTATTTGGCAGACATTATTATAGAAATTTCAAAATTGGCTCCATCACTCCTTGGAAATTTGACCATTCCTTATTTTATTATGAAAATTAGGAGGCTATCTTCCAAACCCAATGATTGTTGTCTAGAGCAATATCCAAGGAACCTATATGTCTCTTCCTTGAAAAATTATTCTATCATGATTATAAGTTTATAACCTAAAATTAAATAACAAAAAAAAATGTCCTTCAATACAAATCCTTTAAAGTTTAAATATAGCAAATATGTCAAACAGTCATCATGCATAGAAAAAGAATCAGGAGGAAGACAAATAAAAGAAAACCCATTGAACTTGGAAACAAACACCCCAAATTTCTATGAAATACAAGATGCTCATTGAATGATAAGGAAACTAATGTTCACTTATACGACACAACTCCATATGACACAAGATATCCATAAGCAAAGATTTAAAGAACTAATGCATATTGGTCTGCACGGAGATGTCAGTACAGTGACACACCATGTGATCCATCCATACTGTACCAGCAAGATGCTGATACTGATACTGGTACCAGTTTCTTAAACCTTGTCGATAAAAGAATACTACATACCTCGATTTGTTGGAGTTTGGCGTCAAAGAGTTTTTCTCTGTCTTCCTCCTAGAAAAAGATAATGACATAAATTCATATATTGTGATAGATGGCTATTATGTAACAGATCAAGATAAATATATTTCATCTTATATTGGATAAAAGACTTCAGAAGTCATGCCTTGAGACTTTGTCCATCAGGAGCAGGGTGGGCAAGAACAAAGACACGGTCGATAAGAACCACCACTGGTTCTTTGCCAAGGCTTTTCCAGGGAACCTGCATCCAAAATTTTAGAATTGAAATCAAGTAAGCTGAAATAAACTGAACATTTTCATGCACACAAAGAACTATTTGAGTCCATAAAAGCAAATAACATTAGCATCAGATCTCAAAAAGACCATGGAAAAATGTGCACTCAAACCAAAAACATTATTTAGTCAATTAAATGATGTTATTTTCAAACAATCAGAGATCCATCATAACGGGGAACAAGAAGATATGGTAATCTAGATACAATTGAAAAATGGATATCACTAAAGTGTTGCTGACACTTGAACAAAAATGAATTACTTACAATAAAATATCAGCACAAAAAATGACTGCTGTTAAAAAGCCACAAAGTTCATGGGCATTTGGCAATGTAAAACAATGTCACAAACTAAAAGTCATGAACTCATGATCACTCCAAGCAAACCCTGCCGGATAACCACTGTGCTGAACCTCTAAAACCAATGCTCAAGGGGCTTGAAAAGACCATAGATCACTTGTCTAAGGGTCGGACGAGACAAGACGAGGAGTGGAATGTTGTCCATGAGGAGGTTGCATGTACACCTCATGAAGATCACCATGGCAGAAGGCATATGACTTAGTGCTGGCAGTGAAAAACAGCCAATAGAAAGCAAAACAGGGGCTAAAGTTCGGCAAGATTGAATCAAGAACAAGAACAATGGATTTTAGGAGTTTGTGATGTAAACCACTAACTTCTGAAATAAGAATAAGATGGCCAGTTAATTTCAGCATATAACACAATTTATACCAGGGTTATAGCAGCTCTCTAATCCCAGCCCTTGATGATAAATAATGCTATCTAATCTTAGCCATCGAAACTCATTAATAGTCACAGGATAGTCATAACAATACTTAATAGAACTGTAGACATAATTACTGACCATAAACTAAACAAATTAAAAGTAGCTAATTAAGCAAACTCCAGGGATTTTTCTACATCAATATCCTCAGGTTGGAAAAAATGAATTTGACTCCAATGCAAAAACTTTGACAGCTTCAGCATCTATATTTGGATCAACCTTCTTCAACTCATCTTCTGCAATCCATGTACTTATGGCAACCAGCTTACCCAACCATTTCACCAAAAATCATCTACATTGGTTGCCCCTCCTTAACATCCAACACATCTTCAATAACTTTTGGTTGCATTTTTGGTAGCTGATGAACCTGCTCTGCTACTGCAGCCACTTTCCCATCAAATCCCTCAAAAGAATATAAATCAAAAACATTAATAATCTGGCTGATTTGGAAATTGGGCGGCAGCTCTATCAAATAAACACTTGACCAAGGGTTTTTGGAACCGGACCGAACCGTCCAATTTAGGGCATTTCAAACTGTACTAGCAGAAAACCAGAACGATTCCAGCATGGAAAATGGAAAACTGGACAAGACAGATGGAAAGAGAGGAAGAGAGAGAGGAAGAAAGGAAAGGGTGGATGATGCCACCGGAGAGCCAACAATGGCCCACCAAGGCCATCCTCCATGACTCTTTATCCTCCCTATCGATTTTTAATCGAGAGAGATGGAGAGAGGGGGAAGCGAGGATACCGAAGCACAAAGAAGGCACCGAAGAGCTACCAGGGGTCGTCATGGCCGCCAGGCAACGAAAAAGCTCCCCGAGCCTCTACAAGTTCGAAACAGGAGAGAGAATTCCCCATTTACTGGACTTTTCTAAAAAAGATGAACAGTATAGTTGGAGATGGGTTTGCCACTATTCATCTTCGTTTTTAAGAAACGAAGATAAACGGTGGCTTCTCGCCCTCGTTTAACTATTGCAGCTTCATGGGAGCCCTTTCTATTGCTCAACAACCACGACAATCCCCAACGACTCTCTGGCCACCATTTTCGACACCCTCCCCACCATCCAATACCTTCACTTTCCCTCACTCTATCTCCCTCGATTGAAAGTCCTGCCTGGCGACACCGAGCCATGGGAGCCTCTACAGCCCTCTGGCAGCCTAGATAGGCCATCACTGGCCTTTCGATGACATCATCTCCCCTTTTTCTCTTTTTCCTCTCTTTCTCTCTCTTTTTTCCTCTCTGATTCATACCTTCATTTTTGTGTCGGTTTGTGCTAATCTGGTACGATATGGGCTATATCAACTCGTACCATCAGCAAGCCAAAACAGTCTCCGATATCGGTTCTGGAAATATTGATTTGACCAAGGTTTCCCGAACCGTGCCGAATCGGCCGGTTCGGGGCGTACCGAACTGGACCGCCGACCGGCCGGCACGATTCGGCTTCAAAAAATGACACACCCACCTACAAAAGGAAAAAAAAATATGTATCGCACCGAACCGGGCCCGAACCGGCCCGAACCGGAGCCGAACCGGCCAAAACGGGCCCGAACCAGCCGATTCGGCGCGGTACCGTGGGAGGGGGCATGTGGGGCTGTTTGTTTTTGTTTTTGTCACATGGCACTGTAGCCATGTGACTTCACAGAAAAGGGGGGGGATTAGCTTAGGTTTTAAGATGAGAAATGTCACAGAGAGCTCGTAAGAGCTCTCTGTATTCTCTGCAACAACGCACGGAGGAAGGAAAACCAAAAAAAAAAATTTGCTCGGTCAATTTCAATCCAATTCAACCTGCAAAAATCAAAGGAAAAACTAGAATCAAGGTCCGTATATCTTTCTTTTGCCGTATTTTCGTATTTCGTAGCTTTAAATTTTGTTAAAATCCATGCAAATTAGAAAATTAAGAAGAAATGCTGTCAAAATTTATTTGTTGACAATGATTTTAGAGTATGTAGTAGTTCTAGGATAGATCTACACAATGATACTAAAATCTTAATTTTTTGTTAAATATATAATTTTTTAAATTAAAAAATTATTTTGGATTAATAAATTAATTAAAATAATAATAATTAGAAAAAAACTGTAATTATAAATTATTAATCTAAGGCTTGTAAGCTACTCTCACTATAAATTTCATATCGATTTATTCAAGTTTTGTGCATCTCATGAATAGTGCCCGTAGGTCTTAAATAGAAAAAAAATTGACTTCTAATGCATTTTTAGGATCTTAAAAAAATATATGTAGCATTTATGATGGAATCCTACATGAATCTAAAATTTAAATTTTTTTTTATTTTTCTTTATTTTTTGAATTTTTTAAATAAAAAAATTAAAAAAATTAAATTTTAAAAATTATGTTGATAAACTGTTAATTAATAAAGATTATTATTGACCTTATATGTAATTTAAATATTCAGGTATGGATCCATCAAGGAGAAAGAAGGATCCGGTGCGGGACATTAGCTGAGTACATGGAGAGATGCTCTCGAGTCGGCATCACTGGAGGTGTAAATGGTGCAATACCGAATTCAAAGGTGGGGGGTAACAAGGTTAAAGCAGCACTTGGCTGGCGGCTATCCCGATTTATCTACATGCCGACAGTGTTCACAGGAGGTCCGTCAATTGATAAAGAAAGACTTTGCTGAATTTAAAGCTGGAAAAGAAAGAGCAGCAAAGAAGAAGGCAGAGGTGGACCGCAGAGCCACATAACCACCTTATCACTCCAGGAAGTCAGAGGAAGCATCTATTCCTTATGATGAGGAGGCATAGATGGAGGCTGCTATTCAGGCGAGCTTGTATGAGCAGAGGCAGCAGGAGAAGGCAGCAGGAGGAGGCAGCCAGGCATAGACAGCGATTCGGGCCACAACTTTTGAGTCAGGATCCGGATCCGCTTCTGCTAGTGCTCCAGGAGAGTCTAAGAGACAGACATATTTTAGGAGGACCTCCTCAGTCAGAGAGCCCGTCAGGAGAGACACCAGCCGTATTGCATCCATGTTAGGAGCATTTGGCAGTAGGAGAAAGTCTTCAAGCCCAGGGACATTCCAGAGGGAGCCACTGTCCATGATGTCGATCCACATGCATTTTCCAGTAGAGATTCCAAGCAACAGAGGATTGACACAATGCTGAAAAAGGATAAGAAGGATATGTTGCGGGCCATCTCGTCCTGGTTTCATTTCAGTCATATTCCAGCCCATTCAGCAGACAATCATTATTATCGCTCTGCTATTTCATCTATGCAGGCTGCTGGTGCAGGTGTAGATCCTCCAGCATCGAGGAATATCTATGGTCATCTTCTGGATAGCAATAAGGAGCTAGAAGGATGGATATCCTCATATCAGGGCAAGTGGCCTGTGTATGGATTGACGGTGATGTGTGATGGTTGGACTGGTCCTTTTAGACGGAGCATCATCAATTTCTTGACTTATTGTATGGATTGCCAGGGCAAATACTGTGGGAAGCAATGTGGAGAATTTGGTGACGAGACAGACATTCTGGCAGCGGGCTGAAAGGGTAGTGGAGGCTATCAAGTCTCTATACGAGGTACTTCGTGCCATGGACTCCGAGAGGTATGCTCAGATGGGCTTCTTATATTTCATGATGCAAAGGGCAAAGGAAAAGATCCAGGAGGCAGATCCATCACATGCACATTAGTATATCCGGATCATTGATGGACGGTGGAGTTATCAAATGAATTCAGATTTGCATCTAACAGATACGTAGTAATTTATAAAGTCCCTAAAAATTAAGTTTCAATTAGATTCATACAAGTACGCTTGACTGATTCTTAAAATATATGTGCAGCTTACTATCTAAATCCGAGATTTCAATACTCCGTACCGGACATTGCCATGGACGAGGATCTTATGTCTGCCCTGCGCAATGTTATATATAAGATGAAGCCCGATCCAGATATCGCTGCTATGTGCCTTGAAGAAGTTAGGTTGAAATTATTGAATGATTTTTAATAGCATTAATTTCAACATGCTAACAAATTTTTTTCTGACAAACAAAATTTTTTAGGGAGGGCACAGATTCATTTGGATCCACTGTAGCGGTCAGAAGTAAATCAAAGATGAATCCTGGTAGGTACTACTAAGGAGTAAGTCTAATATTATATCAGGATTAAATTTTTTATTTTGCCAAATCTAAAATTCTAAATGATGTAATGTCTTTTGCAGCTGAATGGTGGGTGCATTTTGGTGGATCAGCTAAAAATTTGAAAGTTCTTGCAGTAAAGATCCTCTCCCAGACGGTGTCCTCCAGTGGATGTGAGCGCAACTGGTCTACATTTGGTCTTATCCACTTCAAACAGAGGAACCGTCTGAAACAGAAACGCCTCAATGATCTTGTGTATGTACATTATAATTTAAGGTTGAAGCTGAAATGTATTCAGGAAAAAGTAGAATTGAAATATCCTGATCCCACTGCAAGTTCATATATTTATGAGGATGAAGATCCAATGATTGGGTGGGTCATGAGTCAGCAGCAGCAGCAGCCAGAGCTTGATGAGCCAGGATCGCCTCCTCGACCGGCCAGTTTTGTAGCTAGTGAGTCTGAGGTGGATGCTGGACAGTGGGCAACAAGTCATATTCCTTACAGGGCTCCAGCAGATATAGCACATCGTCCATCCCCACCATCTAGTAGACCTGGAGACAGAGAAAAAGGAAAGGCAGTTGCACCTCCATCGGAACACTCAGTCCACTCAGGTTCAGGTACCAGAGACAGTGATGATAGTGCTTCAGATAGTGGAGGATCTAGTGATCAGGGAGGGGCAGGAGGACAGGAGTCACAGCCACCTAGTCCTATTCGATTCACTGGGGAGTCGCAGTTTTTCCATGCCACGCAGGATATAGATCATGGAGCACCATCTGATAGACCTCGTGGTGATACGAATCCATATAGGTGACGGGCTCCGCATGGTCATTCGGGACACGATACAGCTGCAGATCTTGCACGTGGAGTAGGATCCTTGGATGTATATGGATCATCCTCATATTCAGGATCCTCTTATCCGTAGCTACCGGCAGCTTATGATCCATATGATGTATATGGTGCATCCGAGACGTCAGCATCTAGTGGTTATTATCCCGGAGCATCTTGTGCATCTGATTTTGTCGCTGGCATATTTGGATTCCTCCCTGCACTTGCACTGCCATATCATCAGTCTCTGGACAGCTCTCAGAGTCGGGACATCAAAGAGGGATCTGCGATTAGTTATGATCCATCACGCATACCTCCTGGGATGAGCTTAGAGGAGTATCATGCTGCCTGGCAGCAGGGACATGCCGAATTTCATACGGAGTACATACATGATCCCTTTATTTATGGACATCGTCACTCTACCCGATTCTAGACATTGGTATGTAATTATATATTTATGCCATATTTTACTTTCATTAATTGCTGATAATCTTAGTTTAATTATCATTTTTTTTAATTTCAATTGAAAATAGTCCTAAATATTAATATTTAGTCCTAAACCCTAAAGCGGTACGCCATCATAAACCCTAAATCCTAAACCGGCCTAAACCCTAAATCCTAAACGGCTAAACCCTTAAAAAATAAACCCTAAACCCTAAATCCTAAACCCTAAACCCTTAAAAATTAAAATAAAACCTTAAAATTACAAAAAAAAAATTCAAAAAAAAATTTTGGGCGTACTGGTTTGGACCGGTATTCCCTGCCGTACCGTGTGTCGGCACGGTACGGTTCGGTACCGAACCGGTACCAGCCAGTCACCGGTACGGCACCCGGTACCGGTGTCGGGAACCTTGGATTTGACCTGATTTTATTTTAACACTTACGTGTGCCAAATTTCCATGATTTAAGTTTGTGATAAGTACACTTTAAAAACCTCTCAGCTCACATGCACAAGTACCAAAGCACCCTCTTCAAAGTCCTTGACCTGTCAATATTGATTGGCAACAAGGTTTATCATACCAGTCATTACCATATAGTATTGAGCATATCGTACCATACCGATACTGAATTGGTACATAGTCTCATACGATGCCGATACTCAATATGCAGTCTCACACCATATCAAAACTTGGTGTGCCTCACCACCTCATATCATACCATGTATCGATACTGTAATTGCATAGTACCAGTATAGGATCCGTTATTGAGATGACAAACTTTGATTGGCACTTTGGCAGCAATGGCATAAGCTTCATTGCTAGATTTTAAGACTACCCTTCTACATAGATCCACCAAATATATTTTGCAAAAGCCTCTCCATCATCACTTACTTGATCTTCTTGTGGCAACGGCACTAAATCAAGCACATGTTGTGGCTTAAGCCCAAATGCTGCTTCAAAAAGTGTTTTCTTATAGTTCTATTAACCGAATTGTTGTAACCAAATACATCGTGAGGTTTAACAAAACCCTAGGTCTTCACATTATTTCTAACAAGACATCTCAACATGTTACCACTACTATGATTAATTGCTTCTGTTTGACCATCTGTTTGTAGATGGCACATGCTCAAATACTCTAATTGAATTCCAAGTTCCGTCCACAAAGTTCTCCAAAAGTACCCCATGAACTTGACATCCTTGTTAGACACAATGGAAGTTGGAACATAATGTAGCCCCACCACTTCCTTGAAAACAACTCAGCAACATGTGTAGCAACAGCAGTTTTAGAACATGGAATAAAACATATCATTTTTGAATACCGGTCCACATAAAAAATGGAGTCATTTGCTTTTGTGGACTTTGGAAGCCCCAAGACAAAATCTATGATCAAATGAATCCATGGGGCATCTAATTCAGGTAAAGTAGTGTACAACCCCGTATTTTGAGATCTTCCCTTGCCAAATTTTCAGTCTATCCAAATCTTTAAACATTTTTGGCCAATAATAACAATCAGCCACCATTGTCAATGTCTTATCTATACCAAAACGTACCCCCAAGACATTACCATGAGGTTTTCTATTTATCTACTCACAAAAAGACCCCTCTGGAATGCATAACTCATTTTCCTTGAACAAATAACCATCATGCAACCTGTACGGCAATTTTTTCAAATTTTCTGGCTTGTGCAATTCATCTATAATCTGGCAGAAACATGGACTAGTTTAATACTAATGTTTCATCTCTTCAAAAACTGTAATTTGCGCACCCATCACTGTTAGAGGATCATCTGCACAATGCATCCACCACTCTATTTATCTCTCCAGTTTTGTATTTCAAAGAAAAATTGAACTCATCAAGAAAAGAACACCTTGTATGACATTCATTAAGCTTCTTCTAGTTCTTAGAATTCAAAATACCATGATGCCTGATGAACCGAATAAACCACAAGCTTCCAATAAGCTAAATAATGCTGCCAAGGACGAATAGCTGCACTAAAGCATAAAACTCCAAGTCAAAAATGGAATACCATCATTTAGAATTGGATAACTTCTCACCGAAAAATTCCACTGGCCTTCCATCTTAGGCCAAGAACAACACCAATGAACAACTTCATAAAATCTGGCAGTGCAATAAGTGGTGCTTTCATCATCAGAGTTTTGATCTGTTCAAAAGCTCTTTGAGCAGAATTTGACCACTCAAAACTGCTCTTCTTTTAGGCATTCAGTTATAGGACTCATAATGTTGCTAAAATTTTTTATGAACCTCCTATAAAATGAGGCTAACCCATGAAAACTTCAAATTTCTTTGATTGATTGAGGAGTTGGCTACTCCGTAATGACATGAACTTTACTAGGGTCTGACTTCAATCCATCTGCTAAAACAATAAATCCTAGAAAAGCACCTTCATTGCACAAGAAAGAGCATTTCTTCAAGTTTATAAAGAGCTTCTCTCTATGGACTATGGAGCACCTCTAAATCTTCGCATAGTTGAATCAAATACTCCAATTTGGTCTGACTATAAATTAAAATGTCATCAAAATAAACAATGACAAATGATTTCAAGAAATATTTTAGTACCTCAGTTATAACCCTCATAAATGTGCTAGATGCATTAGAAAGGCCGAAAGGCATAACCCCGCGTAGACCCCATCTAGTGTCTTGAATGCAGTCATCCATTCATCACTATTCATCAATCTGATTTGATGATAACTACTTTTCAAATCAATCTTAGAAATACTCTCAAATCGACCAACTAATTAAGCATATCTTCTAGGCGAGGAGTGGAAAATCAGTATTTGACAATGATTTTGTTAATAGCATGGTTGTCCACACACACACTCCTACAACCATCCATTTTAGGAGCAAGGCTAGACAACCACATGGATTTTTGCTTTCACGCACCAACCCTTTACCAAGATGCTATTGTCTATTGCATTTCAATACAATGATAGAGGTACTGTCACGCCAGATATCTTTGGCACAGATTTTTCGGCGTGCGGCACTAAGGATCCCTTCCTTAGTCAGCCTTCTCCCAGGTGCTTGCAGCTTTGCTGGAGCTTGCTGCAGTCAGCACCTAATGTCCCGAGTCCCAGCGCTGGTTGTCTCGAGTCCCTTCGCAGCATCTCCTTGCTGTCCCCGAATCCCAGCACACAGCCAACCCAAGAGATAGACTCGGATCTTACAGGGAAAAACCCCCAACCAGATTGCATTCACCTCTCAACCTGGATACAAGGCTCTCTGTTCTGCCCCCTAGCAGAACCCCCAACAAGTCACTCAGGTTTTCCCACAAACCTCTCTTGCTGGAACAGCCCATTCATCTCCCTCTAGGAACAACCCCCTGCTCCTAGTAGCAAGAGGGGACCACACACCCTCTTCAGCACTCTAAGGTAGCTTACACCCCTGCCTAGCAGCAAGAAGAATCCAACACCTTCTTCTCTTTGCTGCCTACAGCCATGGCACTCACTGCCATACGGTTGACAAGCCCAACCGCCTAGCTTTGGCTAGCCCCAACCAGCCCAGCAACTCCCCTAAGTCACTGCACACAACAATGGCACTCTCCCATTGCTGCCCAGCAGCAGGAAGATCTCCTTCTCCCTCTGCCCAGCAGGGTCCTCCGTCCCCGCTCCTCTGGATCCGCGTCCTGCGTCCCTGTGACTCGCATATACTCGAGTCCCACGCATCTGCGTCATGTCCCGAGCACGTCCGCGTCCCGTGCATTTGCGCCCATGTCTCGCGAATGCCCGCGTCCCGCGCGCCCATGCTCCGCATCCACAACCGTCTGGTAACTGCCCAGTCGGTTTGCAGCCAAGGATCCGTGTCCTGCGTCTCCGTGACTCGCGTATGCTCGAGTCCCGCGCACCTGTGCCCGCGTCCGGTCCCGCGTCCACGTGGGCCCAGACTCGCATCCGCGCGCGTCCCGGCCTGTGCGCGCCCGCACCCGCGTCCACGCGCACCCAGACCCGCGTCCTGGCCGTGCCTGCGCGCGTCCTGGCCTGCTCTCGCCCGCGCGCGCCCGCGTCCACGCGCACCCAGACCCGCGTCCGCGCGCGTCCTGGCCTGCACGCACCCGCGCACGCACGCGCCCGCATCCGCGCGCGTCCTGACCCGCGTCCTGGCCGTTCCTGCGCGCCCCCGCGCACGCCCGTGCCCGCATCCGCCACGTCCCGACCCGCGTCCGCGCACGTCCCGGCCAGTGTGCGCCTGTGCCCGCATCTGCACGCGTCCCAAGCCATCCGGACGCGAGTCCTGGCCCGATTTCGCCTGTGCGCGTCCCAGGCCGCCCAGACTCGAGTCCTGGCCTGCTGTTTGCCCGTGCACCTCCGTGCGCCCGTTGCCTTGCTTGCGCTCGCGTGCCTTCGTGTGCGCGCAACCTTGCACGCACCGTGAGCCTCGTGCCCACACTCGGCTGCCTCCATGCCCGTGTATGCGAGGTCATGCCTGTGCACGCCCCTAGGAACCTCACCCCGGGCCAGCGCCGCCTTGCACACCTCCTGTGTGCGCCTGGCCTGGCATCACCTTGCCAAGCCAACCCCCGCTTGGCCTTTGGCTATGCCGAGCAGCGAGGGTCTAACAGGTACCATTCTAGCTAGAGTTGTCAATGGGTTGAGTTCATATCAAAACCTAAATATCCAGACCCAAACCTGACCTTAATTATTGGACCTAGACTCGGACCTGAATACCTAATGAGTCTAGTCTTGAAATACCAAACCTGAGTCCTAATGGACTCTGAGTATCCGGATCTAGATCCGAAATCCGAAACGTACCCGAATGCGAGGGCAAGAAAAAACATACCACGATAGAAACCTGGGACAGCGGAGTGTCAACACCAGCAACCACGACCCCTCCTCTCCTTCCTCCCCTCCATCCCTCGAGCTCCCATTGCTCGACTCCCCCCTCTTCCTCCTCTTCTCCCTCTTCTACCATCTTCCCTGCTTCCTTCTCCACTAGAGAAGATCCTGATCAATCGTGAAAGCATAGAGGCTAGGAATCGGTTCATAGCAAGCGACAAGGCCCAATTATGTGGTGCCAATCAGCATCTCATCAGTAGTAGCACGTTCTTTGGCAATGTCGTGGTTGTCGACGACACAAAAACCCTGGTCTCTTCCTCCGTGTTATATCCACTTCTCATCTACGATGTCATGGCCGATGCACATGACCTTGGGGGATGGCAGCTATCCTTCCTCCCCCGCGGGCCACCATGCTTCGACATGTCACGAACATCGAGCTTGACCACGCCACCCCACAATGCCCCTACAGCCAACAAGAGGCAGCAGTAGCCTACAAGGCTCTAATGCAAGGAGGGCAGTAGCAGGGGACAACATCAAGGTAGTACCAACAAGAGATAGCGGCGCTGCGGCGCGGCTCAGATGCGAGGGCCGATAGGCAGAGTAGTTCGAGGGTGAGGGAGGAGAAGAGGGAGGGTAGGATGAGGAGGAGATGGCCAATCCAATGACGCCGATCTACAAGCAGGTAGGGGGGAGTCACCGAGCCAAGGAGGGCACTTATGGTAGTGAGGGCTTCTTTTTTTACCTCCCTATGAAGATTTTGAGCTATCACAATATTTTTAATATATATAAATATATATAATTATTAGATTTTATATCCGGGTTTCAGGTCTATCAGGTCTAGATATTAAATATCCAGAGATTCCATACCCTACCCATTTATATTATAGTTAAACGGGTCTGGGTCCAGGTAAATAGGTCTCATGTTAATACCAGACCCAGACCCATTAAGTAAATATCCACGAGTCTCGGGTTTGGACCCGACCCGTTGACAACTCTAATTCTGACCCACTACACACTGAGACTAAATTTATAAACCTGGGTTTGTAACTTCCTCTGTTCCTATGAGAAAAGTCTAAATATAACCAGTAATTTGACCATATAGAAAAATTGGTGTAATATAAAACAGTAATTAAGAAGATTAATGTAAGAGAAGTAAAAAAAACAACTCCATAACACTTAAAGGAACTTAGGAAGTTTAACTTTGTATTGGTGCTTCTGATAGCAATAAGCACATGTCACAATACCTTTTTTGCTTCTCCATATTGAATAATTTCTAGACAAGCTTTTTTGCTAATAAGAGATTGAGGCACATAAAGAGATCTCAAGAAAATAAAATGAACTTGCAAAAAAATTGAGAATATAGATGATATTTATAGTAATACCAAGAATCAAGATTTGCCATACCAGTCAGTACCATACCATACTGGACAAACTATATCATACAAACACTTGATATGCCAAGCTGTACCATACCAAACCATGTATCGACACTGTAATAGAAAGGTACCTGAACTAGATTCGATACTAAGATGGCAAACCTTACTAAGAAGATTTGTAAAGAGCATTAAGAAAAAATATGATAGCCCGGTGAACCAAGCACTATCATTGCAAGTTATAGGGAAAGTCAATGTACATAGCCTTACAGCCACGTGCAGAGGTTCTTTCAGTGTATCGAGTCCATTACACCCAGATCACAATGAAGCAACCTTACCGTTGCACCAAGACTCGCCCTTGGTATTAAGAAAAAATGAACTTAATTAGACAGCATGGTCATGCATCATAAAGATCTGTGAGATGCTTAAATTTATGTAGACAAGCTAGGAAAGAAGAGGGGAAGACCAAAAGTTGTGTAGGTTTCCGTTGTGAAAAAAGATGTTGGAAAAGCTTGCAATTACATCAATTAGGTTTCGCGGATTGATGATATTGATTACAGTCAATGTTCTAAAAGCTAATAGGCAGTAGATGACCAGCCAAGAGCCAATTAGAGCCTATCCACTAGATTGGCACCTATGTAAATGCCCAGAGTTTAAGGCAACCCTATCCAAGGTTTTAAATCCCGTGGGACAGGGATGTCACGGTTTTTTCATGAAACGAGACGTGCCAGCATCCCGCCCCATCTCGACACTCAGAACAGGGAATGTCCCAAGGCGTCTCGATTGGGATGCTGGGACATTAATGGGATGTCTATCCCAACACATGGGATGGTAGCCCATCCTGATGTCTCATGAGACATCCCGTCGGGACCTGAATCCTTGATCCTACCAACAACAAAAATAAAATACAAAATCTAGCAAGGATTTCTTGAAACATGTACAAATCCTTGTTTGCTTTTTCACCATGCATACTGTGCATATAATGCAGCAAAAGCAAGTATTGCCAGTGTTGCCACTACCATTGTTACTAAC
Source organism: Areca catechu (assembly GCA_021397845.1). Lineage (NCBI taxonomy): Eukaryota > Viridiplantae > Streptophyta > Magnoliopsida > Arecales > Arecaceae > Areca > Areca catechu. The sequence goes on from CM038048.1 coordinate 25,323,584, forward strand.
ATGCCAATAATGGATGTAGCAACAACAACAATAATTAGATGGCTAGCATATTAGGGCACATTGCTCTTCCCCCATATAGTAAAGATAATAAAAAAAGCAGATAACAGCAACATTTCAAAATCTACCATGTGAAAATCCTCCTAAGTCCCAATTACTGCCACTACAAGGCAGCCTTGAGCCCATGTTTGGATGCCTGAAACCAACCACGGTAGCAATTTCAATAACAGCAGATGCCACCCACAATGGGGGCTGAAGCAATAATCTCCACTCACAGCAGTGATTGTCAATAAAGAGGGAAGAAAAAACCCAAAAATTTAAGAACTTCCCAATCCAGGACTGGCTACCCTCTATTGCTGCAACTGACATCCTTGAATCATGCTATTGCCAGCACCCCAGGTCCTATCACCACAGCTGCCACATGACCCTATAATTCTCCATATCCACCTTTGCATTAGGATACAACAAGTCTTAACGAGCTTCTAGTTTAGGATACAGGAAACAAATTAATGGATATTCAACCTTATTGGTCACACCTCATTATGCCCAGTCCACCGTCTTTCCTAGGTAATTGTTTTAGGCCTAGTATGCTATGTGGCATTCATGTAGTGTTCAGACAACTTAGAAAAGCCACTAGACCGAGGCAAGGCACTTGTAATGTTGCCTTGCTTAAGGCAAATAGCTAAGCAGCACAGCACAACTCCTAGAACACCGGTTACAATGGGAGTGAGCTACAACAGCAACTTATATCTCAATATGCTAGTTACAACAATATATTGACGAAATGGAAAGGATCATGGAATGCCGAATCATCCCAAACCGGGCGATTCAGGGCATACTGAACTATCCCGCAGTCTACTGGTGCAGTTTGGGCATTCGATTTGAAACACCAGCAAAAACGGAGCGAGGATAAAGGAAAGAAAGGAAGAGTAAGAGAAGAGAAAAAAAAAGGAGAGAGAAAGACCGGCAGTGGGCCATTGAGGCTGCGGAGGCTTCCAAGGCTCCACCCTTCTCCGCGAGAGAAGAATAGAGAGAGATGGAGAGAGGGGAGGGAGAAGAACGAACAGAGGAGAAGGCAGCGAGGAAGCCATCGAAGGGCCCCCAAGGCCCCTAAACAACAAAAATTGACCCCACTGCATCCATGGGGTCGAAATAAGGGGGACCCACCCTTGTTTCGCATCTATTTTATTTTAGGCATCCATGGTGAAGTTGATAATCTCATTTCACTGAGCAGTCGTCCCTATTTTGACCCCACAATGTAGTGGGATTGATATTCGCTATTTGAGAGCCTCGACGGCACTCCAGTTCCCTCCGTCCATTCCTCTCCCTCCCCCTCTCTCTCTATTCTTCTCTTGCGAAGGAGGGCTGATCCCCAAAAGCATCAGTGGCCCTCCTGTGGCCACCACCAACATCTCCACCGGCCTCCCTTTACTTCCCTCCCTCCCCCACTCTTTTCCTTTTTGGTTCTCCCTCTCCTCCATGTTCATTTCCATGTCGATTTAGGCCCAATACGATCCAATACAGGGATGTACCAACCTAGATCACTAACCAACTAGCATGGGATCCAGTTCCAAGTCAACAAACCTTGGAAAGGACATTACATCCATATACAAACTAAATGTCAAAGCACATATTTGAAGACCACAGCCAAAAAGAACACTAGTGGCATAGAGAAATCTAGACTATATTGAAAACCGGCAGTTTTAAATTTGAGCAATACTCTTTTAATCCCACCTATCAACCTTTTTCACCAAAAGAACCTTGCTCTAAAGTCAAAACCACTAGTCCCCTAGTGATCCACTTGCCCTTTGCAATATCTCCTACTTTGCATAGAGTAAATGTTAACAAAAATATACGTTGACCCAAAGGATTGATTTTGATGATTACAAAACTTTTGAGTACAAGTACTAATGGTTTGACTTGCCAATAGGATAGTTATGTTTTGTATGGAGCTCAATGAGTTTGAAAGGTTACAGAAGCATGGAGAAGCCCAGAAGAACAAATCCCAAAGTTAGAGAAATATTTGAAGTGTTTTGGGAGCTTCTACAATGAAGTCAAAACCAGGTGAAGAAGAGTTTATCTCAAAACCCTAGAAATTGACCCCAAAATTACAGAAGTCAATCCTAGAAAGGCACATGCCAAAAATAAAAGAAAGCCATTTTAAGGCACTTTAAAAGTCAACCCCAAATGTGCAAGAGTAGACCCTTGACTTTTAGGAGTCAACCCTAGGATTTCAAGAGCCAGCTCTAGTTCTGGAGTCAAGTCCTCTATGCTTGACAACTCCAATAGCTAGTTTTTTTGTAAGCACAAAACATACAAAATGTCTTCCAATGGCTATTTCTCCTCCCCATGGAGTAGAAACAGCTCTCCAATAGCTTTTCCAGCTATAAACACTTCCAAATTTAATTGAAGATTGTGCGGATTAAAAAGATTAAGTGGATGAGGGAATAGAAAAAGGAATAGAAAAAGGAATACAAGTCAACCACCACTTCTAGAGCTTCGACTTGAGTAACAATCTAACAAGTGATCATTCAACGCCTCCACTTCAAAGAGAGCTTCAAAATATCTATACAAAGAGATCTTCAACACCTAATTATTAAGTTCCACCGCAAGATCTATTAGGATATATTTAGTATTGTTCTATACAAGGATTCAGGTCTGACGAGACATCCTGTGGAACACGGGAACGAGGTACCATCCCATGTGTCAAGACAGGACATCCCGCCAGCGTCCCAATCGGGACACCTTGGAACATTTCCTATCCCAAGTGTCAAAATGAGGTGGGACGCCATCGCGTCCCGTTCCATGAAAAAACCGATATAGCCACGTCTCACGAAATTTACAACCTTGTTTCCATATATAGTAGGGTTCTTTATAATAGTTAGGTTGTATTATTGCTAGCTTGTGATTGCCCTATATGGAGATCCTGTATTAGATATACTTGTTAATGAAATAATGAAACCCTAGAAGATCAAGCACTTTTGCCTTTCTTTCATGGTATCAGAGCAGGAACCCTAACTAGGGAATATTGATCCATAGCCATCAGCAATCAAAACCTCACTTTCTTCCAAAGGTGATCTCCTCTACTTGGTCTCTTCGGGTGTTCTTGCGACTTCATTTTTTTCCTTTGTGTCACTTGGCTTTTCCTCCTACTGTTCAACCTCTCATTTAGGTCACTCAGTCTTCCTAGTGCTGCTCGAGTTTTTCTATTGCTACTCCGTCTTCCCTAGTGCTATTCGACCTCACATTTAAGTCACTCGGTCCTTCCTAGGGCACTTGGTTCCATATAATTTCTCTTTTTAGTAGGGAAGTGATCTTCCATTGATACCTTCTGATCCCATCTCTACTTCTTTCTTCTTGTAACGATGGTTCTTTTTCTTAGTGGCAAACATGCCTTCCTTTACCTCAACACTACCAATTGTTAACATCAAAACTCTTGTACCATTAGACATCACAAATATAACATATTTGGTGTGGAAACAAGTTTTTCTAAATATCTTAGAAAATTTTGGGTTATTTCATATGTGGATAGACCTAATACTATTCCTCTTCAGACTATTGAAACAACTAATAAGAAGATAATTGTGAATCCTGAGTACTTAGTTTGGAAGAAGGTAGATTACCACCATACTTTTCTCGATTCATGCTACTCTGTCTCTTAGTATACTATAGATGGTCATATCCGGTTCATCCAAAACAATCCATGGTGCATGGAAAATCATTGAGGCATACTTTCTTGACAAGCCTACCTCTATGGCCTTTTTCTCTGAAGTCTGAGTTACAGAGTGTCAAGAAAGGATCAATGGATATGAGTGAATATACGCAAAAAGTCAAATCCATAGATGATGCCCTTCAAGCAATCGATGAAGCCAAGTAACTATTCTTTTGAGACTACCAAAAGAATATAAAGAATTTGTAGGTGCCTTACACACATAAGAGGAAACCTACCTTTGAGCAACTTTGACCACTCCTGATGCAAGAAGAAATAGAAGTTCAACACCGCATCGACTTGACGACACCACCTGCTACACCTACTATGTCCATCACTGAACGTAAAGCCCTTTATGCAAACTATGGTTAAGGTAACCACAAAGGCCGTAGGAAGAGTTTTTACGGAGGCCGAGGATAGCATGGCAAATACAATTCAAATCCTAGTCATGAATACCATGGAGCATACCCACATCGCCAGCCTTTTCCTCAACCTACTCAACCAATTTAATCATTCTACTCTTCAATGCAAGCAACGCTTCAACTATGCTTTCACTATAGATAACATTCCTCAGACTTCTGCTGCTATGAGACTTTTTTAGCCCAGTGAGGAAGTTTGGTATCCAAATACTGGAGCATGTAATCATATAACTGCTAATCCTGGTATTCTCTTTTTTCTAAACCTTATACTGGGTAATAAAAATTCTGGTTGGTAATGAAAATTTACTTAATATTACTCATACAAGTAAAATACAGTTGAATACTCCTTCCAACTCCTTTGCTCTCAAAATTGTTCTCATCATTCCCTCTATTAAAAGAAATTTACTTTCCATCCATCAATTTTGCCATGATAATAATTCTCTTTTCGAGTTTCACTCTTTTGATTTTTCTATAAAGAAGATGGAAATGGGGAAGGAGCTTCTCATATGCCGTAGTTCGGGAACTTCGTTCTATCCAATTTCTTCTAAAATTGCCAGCATAGGGAATAAACAACAATTGACCTCTTTTGCATTTAGATTTAGTGGAGATCTTTGGCATAGACGATTAGGTCATCCCAATCATATTATTATTTCTAAATTTATTAAAGAGAATAAAGTTGCTTCCGATGGTCCATCTAAAATTAAATTATCTATTTGCAATACCTGTAATATGGAAGAATATGTAAAACTCTTTTCATGATCCTGAATCAAAATCTATTTTTCTTTTCAACTTGTTAATTTTATTTCCGGTTATAAATATTATGTAATATTTGTGGATGATTACTCACGATATTCATACCTTTATCTTTTAAAATTTAAACATGAGATTTTTGAAAAATTTCTAGAATTTCAAGTAATGGTTGAAAATATCTTTCATAGTAAAATTAAAATTTTCAATTTGACAACGATAAGTACGTATATGAAAAATTTTATGCTCTATGTTCAAAAATCGGGATTATTCACAGATTATCTTGTCCTCATACACCACAATAAATGGTGTTATTAAGAGGAAACAGACATTTATCCAATATTGTCAAAAGTCTTCTTTTTCAAGCTTGTATGCCTCCTCATTTTTGGACAGAGGCTATTCAAATCGATGTTTTTTTAATAAATTGTACTCCACTTGTTTTGATAGAAAAATTGCCATATAATGTTTTGCGTTATTGTGTCCCTTCTGACTTGCAACTTGCAAAAGTTTTTGGATGCCCGTGTTATCCCAATCTACGAGATATTGCTAATCATACGCTCTCTCCCCGATCGCTTGTATATTCTTAGAACTCTCAGATAAGCATAAAGAGTTTCATTGCCTATATCCAAGCACAAAATTTTTTTCTTTTATAGGCATGTTACATTTATTGAAAGTTTCCATATTCATGTCTCCAAATTTTCTACATCTTTCGCACATATCTCTACTATTTCGAATTTTCACTTGTTTCAAAATTTTCCTTATAATCCTCCTTTATTGGGTGAAAGTCATACTATTTGTGCAATATCTAGTTTCAATTTCATCCATATCTTTATTGCTGATGGTTCAACACTTCTTATACCAATCGACTCACCCAGTCTATTTCATCATCTGAGTCTTTAACTCAATTTCCTACCGACTTGAATCTTGATGCCATATAAGTTATAGATGAAAATCATACTGCTGCTGCTAGTCAAAAAGAGCTCCAGTTAAGGATTCAGGTCCCGGCGGGACATCCCACGAGACATCGGGACGGGGTATTATCCCATGTATCGGGACAGGACATCCCACCAGTGTCCTAGTATCCCAATCGGGACACCTTGGGACATCCCCTGTCCCGAGTGTCGGGACAAGGCAGGACGCCGATGCATCCCATTCCAAGAAAAAACTGGGACAGCCCTGTCCTACAGGATTTAAAACCTTGGCTCCAGTCTATATCAAACGAATATCCTCCAGGACTGTTGCACCTACTCCTACAACCGACACTACACCTTCTGAACCTCGTTCCACTCAACCTACTGCAGACCTATCAGTTTCACCATCTTCTTTACCTACTTTACATATCGTTCCTCCACCTTCCCGTACACACACTATGCTCACCTGATCCAAGACAAAGGGTCTGACTGCATCCACAACCTTCCTCGCCTCTAAGAGTTCTTCTCTTCTCCCAAGCCTAACTCTTTTACTGGGACTTCTCAGGATGCAAGTTGGCGCATAGCTATAATTAAGAAACTCGACGCCTTATTAGCTAACTCTACTTGGGATCTTATTCCTCCACCAGCAATCAATCTCATTAGCTGCAAATAGGTTTACAAGGTTAAGCAAAGGTGGATGGTTCTCTTAAGCGTCTCAAGGCTTGGCTCGTGGCTCAGGGCTATATATAGCAACAGGGTATTGATTTTGTTGAAATATTTTCACCGGTCGTCAAGCCAACTACTATTTATACTGTTCTTTCTGTTGCCTTTTCCTCTAGATGGCCACTTTAGCAACTTGATGTGAAAAATGCCTTTCTTCATAATGTTCTCTCTGAAAAAGTCTATATGAAACAATCATCTGACTTTGTGAATCCTCTTCCTCATCATGTCCGACATCTAAGAAAGGCCATCTATGGACTCAAGCAAAAGCCTCGGACTTGGTTTTAGCACTTCACTTCATTTCTTTCAAAGATTGGTTTTATTGGAATACCGCGAATCCCTCGATGTTCATCTATCGCTCCTCTTCTGGCACTCTCGTCTTTCTCTTGTATGTCGATGATATCATTATTATTGCAAGCTCCTCGTCTCTTAAAGGCTCTTATAGACACTTTATAACGGGAATTTGCAATGGACTTAGAGCCTCTAAATTACTTTTCAAGCATTGATGTCAATTACTCACCCTCTGGCCTTCATCTGACTCGACAAAAATATGTGCATCAACAGCTTAAGCATCATGGGTTTCTTACTAGTAAGCCAGTTTCCACTCCACTTTCTCCAAGTACTCATCTCTCAGCTCATGAAGAATGCCCTCTTGAAGATCCCTATACCTATTGTCAAATGATTGGTGCTTTATAATATCTCACCTTCACAAGACTTGACATCTTGTATGCTGTTAATATGGTTGCTCAGTTCCTCCATGCACCTCACGAACCACACATGCAAGCTGTTAAACATCTTCAATATCTTCACGAAACACTGACCAACTGCATTTCTATCTCCCACTGCCTAAATCCATCATTCACTGCCTTTTCAAATGTTGATTAGGCTGGTTGTTCAAATACACGAAGGTCCACTTCAGAGTATTGCATATTTCTTGGAAATAATCTTATCTCATGACCAGTTAAAAAGCAACCTATAATTGCCCACTCTAGTTCGAAAGTGGATCGCTTTGTGGCGTACACACTTGCCAAGACAATTTGGATCTGTCATCTATTTCGTGATCTTGGAGTCCCCTCATGGCGCTCTATTTGCATCTATTGTGATAATCTTAGCACTACATATCATGCTGCAAATCCTATTTTACATGCTCGTATGAAGCACATTGAACTTGATCATCACTTCTTATGGGAGAAAATTCAATCGGGTAATTTAGATCTGGTCCGTATCTCTTCTGAAAAGTAACTTGCTAACATCTTCACCAAACTTTGTCCACTTCTCGGTTTTCGACTTTGCACTCCAATCTTCACCTTTATGCCAAGGATGCTCAGGTTGCGAGGGATGATAGGATATATTTAGTATTGTTCAATATATAGTAGCGATTCTTTATAGTAGTTGGGTTGTATTATTGCTAGCTTGTGATTGTCCTATATGGAGATCCTGTATTATATATACTTGTTAATGAAATCCTAGAGGATCAAGCTCTTTTGCCCTTCTTTCAAGATCAATAGTAAAGCAAGAAAGGAAAATGGGAAATGACTGAATTCTATCCACTTCAACATCCCAAGATTCGGAGCAATCAAACTCAAGCTACAATGGCATAAATCCAACCTTTGCAAAGGTTATATTGTATTTTTTTTTATCTTTCTTTTGTGCACGAGATTAGGGAATCTGTGTGGAGCTTTTAGTGTGGTTGACACCATGAAAAATCAGTTACAGCTAACACCATGAAAAATCAGTTGCCTTGTAAGGTTTGGTCATACCCGAGAAATAGCTTGGTTTAGGCTGATTGCTAAGGAAAATCAATTAGGTTTGATTGTAAGCCCTAAAAACAATTAAGTTGTAATTTTGTCAATAGATTATAGTAGAATTCTCAAGGAAGGAGCCTTGGGGAGTGGATGTAGGTACTAGATTTGGCACCAAACTACTATAAAATTATTGTGTTTGTGGTGCTTGTGTGTATTTCCTTGATTTAGATTCATTTATTAGTGCCTTAGCTACACACTTATTCTCACACATCACAAACACTATGCCAAAGTTAATTTGCACTGCCATTACAAAAATCTTTAAAAAATCCCAATTCACCCGCTCCCCCTCTTGGGTTGTTATCTTGGGCAACAATAGAGGCAAGGATTCTATCACTAAATCTCTCTTTTACTTTAAATTTAAATCTTATATTCAAGCATTAAAAAGGTAAACTATTCATTGTCATCAAATAACCCATTGTGTCACCCTATAATGGCACTCACTTTCTTAGTCATCGCCATCCCACCACTTTCTTTCTCAACCTCACCCCCCTCCCAAGTGGCCCCCCTCCATGAATCTTTTACTCAACTTCCACCCCATCTCCATGTCCCACCTCACTCTCACCCACCCTCACCCCCCTCTCTCCCTCTCAACCAACCATCCAATGTTTTATTTTTACTATAACCTATTTTGGTTTATACATGTTGCCGTTTTTAATTTTATAAATTATTTTATTTATTTTCATGTACTATAGATTGTATTTTTATTTTTGTCCTTTTTTGGCATATGTTTATTTACTATTCCTTCATATTTAATTTTCTATTTCAGATTGTTTATATTTTAAGTTAATTTCCTATTTTACTCTGAAAGCTTATTTTCTATACTTTTAGTTATTTTTATTTCATTTTTTTTACAATATATGTTTTGCATTTTATTTCTCATTTTATTTCTATTTAGTATATAAGTTTTTAAATTTATTTACTAATTTGTAATTTTCAGTTATATTATATATTTGATTAACACATTTTAGTCTCCTTTTATTTTCACTTGGATATTTTGCATCCTAGCTCAGATATTTCATATACATCTTTTCTAAACTTTTAGCTATTTTGTCCCGATTTACTACACTTTTACATTTTACTTTTTTCATGTCATATTATACGTTTCCATCTTTTTTAATTGATTTTCTTTGTTTTATTACAACCATCCCCATTGTGTTTCAATTTGGTATGTTATACCTTTATTTTCATTTCTAGTTTATACTTTATATTATTATATTGTGAAACTTTCTGTTTATACTTCCTTGTTTCTGTTTTGATTTTACTTCATTTTGTCATAATTGAATATATTCTTATATTTATATTTTGCTATTTTGTTGCCTTCATCTGATCAGTTATTAAGGTTATATTTTCAACTGCTACTTTAATTTATATTTTATGTTTTTATTTGTTGGTATAGTCTATTTTCTTTTTAATATTATTTTGTCTTTTTCTATATTTAATATAATCTACTGATGCATATTTCTATTATGTTATTAAGTTTTTCTCCAACATGCATTGCATTGTTAGTTTATTAACATATAAGTAGAGCAAAAATAAGTATAACAGAAATTGCTTGTCGCTTTAGGTCGCCAAAGGGATCGCTGTCAGTTCTTAAACCCTGAAAAAAGAACTTGCTTCTTTTTTCCTTCCTAAATTTCTTTTTTCGAAAACTAGGACTGTATAGCGTCAGTTTTCTATTTTTATTAAAAAAACTGAAAGAGAATGCCAAACAGACCCTTAACTTCTAGCTTTGACTGATAGATTTATGCAATTTACTTAGGACCGCAATCTTGAAAAATTTCATGAATAGACAGCCATCTCATAACTATTTAATGAAATTGCATGATAAAAATATATTTCATGTATGTGGGCTATGATTTCAGAGCATGCATAAGATAGAAAGAACATGCAACTATTAAAGTACCTTTAAGGTTATAGTCCCAACAAAGCCAGCTTTGACTGTGACAGGAAGCTTCAAAGAATTTAGTGCTTCAGCTTTCAACTTCAAGTCTTTTAGAACAACATCACCTTTTTATGAGAAAAGGTTTAATAAGAAAATTATAACATGAAATGAAATGACCAAATTAATAGGAAACTGCTTTAATTTTTCAATAAAAAAGTGGTTATATGCACTAGAATTACATTTCTATAATATAATCCATTAACTACTAAGAAAAGATGAAAGATAGTATAAATCAAGGTGCAGTCCAATCATGTTCCAGCTCAGCATTAAAAGTAGCAACAAGAAACATGACAGGTGCATCATATAATACTTTAGTGACAGATGAGCATATAGCAGGTGTACACCGTAGCTCAAATAGGTTTCTCTAACTTTCATTCAATTAAGCAGGGAAAAATCACCCATAATTAGTCTTAAAAATACATCATGAAAAGCATAAGTATTCAAGTACATGAACATTGCAATAGCATTCCAATGAAACCAAAATACTCACGTCCTTAATTATGCAGCATCTAAGACAGAAAAATGAATATGGATTAGAAGGATACAAACCGTAAGGAATAAACAAAGTTCAGATGGATGACAGTGCGATAAACTAAACAATCAGGCACCCAATCACAATTTTCCTGAGTTACTTCAGAGGATCTGGACTGACATCATAATGAAAGGATCATCCTATGAGAGGAAAAGGATCATCCCATTAAATTCTCAAGAATCATATCAATTTGTTTTGCCCAAGGGGGCATACCAATACTAATAGTCCTGTTTAGCAAAAACACTATACTGCTTAAATCCTCGTTGCTAATACATAAAGTTGTCATGTTTTCACCAATCCTATAAAACAAAGCTTTTTTCCTATTTAACAGACTCTGTATTTTATGTAAAACTATTCAGTGCATTCTACATTGATAATGTGTTTTGATCTAGCATATGATAATATACAAACTGTTGAAAAAATTTATTCTCTTCACATAAAAAATAAAACCTAGTAGCTGTGAGTGTAAAAATACAGAGCTATGTATAGTAACTTGTAGTCCTCCAGTGCAAAAGAAATCACAACTATTACCATCGTGCTCTTGCTCTCTTTTTATAAAGTATGGATCAAATTCAAATGATCTAATATGAAACTATGTTTTAGCAAATGAATCTATTCTTTTTCAAAAAAGAGAAAAAGGAATTAAACAACCAAACAAGTACAAGAAGCAAGAAACCTCAATTACAGTTTACAGTGAAGGAAGAGTCTCGCACACAATTTGTCGTATTGCCCTGAACCGTATCAAGGGAAAACTAGGATAGTTCTCCCCTTCAGCTTGAATTAGGGATCGAACTACTCAAACCAGGCAGTTTGAATGGGTATTGAGGCAAACCAGGCAGTACGCCTCAGTTCAGCCCAATTTTGCCCAAAAGTACACCCCCTCCTCATCCCTCGTGCTTTAGTAAAAGAGCTGGAAGGCCGAGAAGGTTTCCTGTGCCTTCTCAACCTCTTGCATACCTTTTTTTCTTTTTAAAAAAAAAATCATGAAAATCACTACAAGGGCTAGATTTTGACAAATCTTCAATCCAAGGAAAAAACAGGTAATGGCCCTCTCCCCATCCTTCTTTCTCCTTTCTTTTTTTCATTTTATGACTGAAAATTCGCAAGAAAATAAGAAAATAAGAGAACAACCCCAATTTTTTTATTGGCATATGGGTATTCTGAGTCGATATGTGTAAATCATGGAAAATATCAAATTGACATCATATTCTATGTGCCTTTCCCACATAAAATTGTTTAGGGAGGACTCCTATACCTTCAACGTCAGGCTATCTACGGTAAGCAAAGACCCCATGAGTCTAGGTCATGGTGCACCAAACCGCCCAGTTCAGGCAATGTCGAATCATACCAGCGGCTGACCAGAACAGTTCTAGCATTCAAAACAAGATACTAGCGAAGAGATGAGAGGGAGAAGGAAAGAGAGAGAGAGAAAGAGAGAGGGGGATGGAAGGAGAGGGAGAGGGCTGCTGAAGGGCAACCGAGCTCACTGCACATGGTGGAAGACAAAGGAGAGCAAAGGGAGGGAAGGAGAGGGAGAGGGGTCACCGGAAGCCTCAACCAAAAAACTCAAAAAAATAGAAGAATTAGTGAAGTTGGCAAAAAAAAAAAAAGAAAAAAAAAATAGGGGCCGATGCCCCTGTTTCAATTGGAAGGAGAGCGGAGCCACTCCTATAGCCTTCACCAGCCTTGGTAATAGCCTCGACAGCCCTCCAGAGACCTTTAGTAGCCTCCTATCCCTCTCCCTCTCCTTCCCTCCCTCTGCCATCCTCTAGCTTCCACCATGTGAAGGTAGCTCAATTGCCCTCCTGAGTACCTCTCTCCCTCTCCCTCTCTTCGTCTCACATTCTCCCTTCACCCTCTATGTCAATTTGAGCCCAATATGAAATGGCATGGGGGCATAGTAAACCATACCACTAACCAACCAGTCCAAATCTCCAGTACCAGTACAGCAAACCTTGGTCCAAATATTTTGAGACATCAACTATATGTGCTCCTTGGATGTTTTGTAATTGGTACTTGGTTGTGTCCCACATGAAATTTTCTTGAATGCATCTGCAACTGACTGGTGGTTGCCCTTTGCTGGATTATCCAAGAGCCTTAAATGGCCAGCAACCTAGATCCTCTCATAGATGGTCTCCTCCAATGGTTGTGACTGTAATTGGTCTACCTTGGCCCTCATCCATAGCAAACAAAGGAACCATCTCACATAAAATAGCGAGAGTGATCTTGATACATCCATTACAATTTGCATTTAAGACCAAAATACATTGAAGAGGGAGTAGAGTTGGAATGCAATGATCCAATTCATAATAACTTTGTATGAAAAGAGGATTCAATGATTGGTTGGCTTGAGGGCTAGCAGCAGTAGCCAAAGCTAGAGGAACCAGGATTGCCTCCCCAACTAGCCAATTTTATAGCCAGGGAGACTAGGGTGGATGTAGAACAATGGGTAGAAGGACACGTGCCATGCTCACATCCACTAGCCACAAAGGTCAAGGAGAAGCTGCTCCTTGCAGGGCTCCATATTCGAAACATCCTCCAAGCAATTTGATCAAAAGCTACTGAAAAGAGGCAACCACGACACTTGGTGTAGTCAGGATGGAGGGCACAATCAATCGTCCCAGCAATGCCAGACAGACAAACATCCAAGGAAAGAAGGCAGCTATTCAAGCCAGCAAGAAAGGAAAAGAAAAGATAGTTGTATATCCATTGGAGAAAGTCAATGAGTCCTTTCACTAGGATTCAGAGGCCAAATCATCCCACAATAACAGTGATGCTGACAGCTCAAGATGCATTTAATGGCCAGGGTGGCATAACAATTTATGACTTACTCCCAAAGTGATCTCTAGTTCGCTAACGAGTCTCGATTCACTCATGCCATGCAAGATAAGGACCATGCCACCATGGTGCACAACTCGGTAGAGACCATGAGGAGTAGGATTCCTCGAGGTTGTTCCAAAACTAGTCAGTAATGACCCTCCATGGATTCACCTATCTAGATCTGAGTCATACAAAGAATCCTATTACGCAACAGCAAGCTTTAACCAGTATGGATATGGTTCATCTAAGGTATCATATTCAAGTGGATACCATCCTTCACAGCCTCAAGCATCTTGCAAGCCTGATGTTGTCGTCGAGATCTTCAAATGGCCCATCCAGTATCAAATAGATGACTCCTCTTAAGGCAACCATCCAAGGTGCACAGATTAGTCCTCTCAGGACAACTATCCAACAAGCACAAATTATGGGAATGCCTTTGGAGTGCTGGACTTTCCCATGAAGCCTAGACTAAAAAATGCAAACCCTACATCTACGAGGCTCGCCAAAACTCCACAAGGTTTTAGATGTTGGTATGTAATTTGTACTTCAAATACACTACAATACTCCATTTCTTATATTATATGTATATTTACTTATAAATACACTAACGGGTCTACTTTAATTCCATTTTATGGTAAAAACAATAATAAAATTACAAATTAGGCAATTATAATTATCAAAATTATAAGCAGAAACCCCAAAAAAAAAAAGAGAGAATAAAGAATTGAAAAACAAAAAATAGGAAAATGGTGTCAGCTGACTGGTATGCTAAGGTGCACCATACATCAATACAACACTAAACCGGCACCATGTCGTATCAATGGCCAGCCAGCTAGGGTCCCAATACTGGTTCAGCGAACATTGGTCTCACAAACAATAACTTATTTTACCCTCCCCTCCTTGAACAAATAATACTGGTTCGGCAAACATTGGTCTCATAAACAATGACTTATTTTACCCTCCCTCCCTTGAACAAAAAAAAAAGTCTAGATTATCTTTAAAGATATGCAACATCAATACATTTGTCGAAGACAAGATTCACCCTACAATGAAATCTACTGATATTGCTATCATCATTCAACTCTATCCACATTTGATTTGTTTTACTATTTTATTTTTGAAGTAGAGGGATAAGAACCGACCAGGCTAATAGATGTCCACAAATATGAATACAACTATGTTCATACATATATGAATGATTGTATGTATATGACTATTCACATACATATATGCATATAAATATATATACGCAAACATACATATAAGAATATGGATACCTGAATTATGCATATAACACACTGCTAATCTTTTTTAAATAAATTACACAAACAAAATAACAAGTGAGGTACTTTAGATTTCATGCCAGGGAAAAAAGTGGGATAAATGGAAAATAGTGCACCAGAAGGACCTGCTTTACATTTCAAGATCAGTTACCAAATTCGCTTCAAAGAAAGCAAACTCCAACATCAAAGCTAGAGTGCCTTGGCCCTTTAATTTGGAACAAGGATCTAAGAAATTGCTTGATCTGAGCAAGCCATATTAGAACAAGCCACTAGAGAATCAGAATGAAATTTGGTGTTGATTCGCAATTCCCTAATGAACTAGGGTGATCCTGTCTATACCAGTCTTTACCAAGCAATACAAAACAGCACATGGGTGCCAACTAGCCCAATCTCCAGATGATTCCAGCCAAAAATCAACCATTTTGTAGTTAATTCAAATCCAAGAAGGTAAATATTAATCCCTCTCTCTTTTGCTTGGCCAAAAATTGTAGATCTAGGATGCTTGGTTGGCCTCATGGCCCCACACTACCTAATTCAGGACACATACTGAACTGAACCAATGAGAAACCAAATCAGTTCAACTTATCGGTGTGGTAAATAGGTTGAACCCCCACGGGTTCAGTTATAAACCCCTCCTTATCTTGTGATTGTTTGAGTGATCCCCTCTCGCGATCCTTCAAGATAAGCAACCCCCCTCCTTAAGGCTCACAAAGGTGTTCAAGAGAAGGCCTTCCCACTACTTGATCAACGCTGCCACCCACCCCCCAAAAGTACCACCAGTAAGCATCCCCCACCATCTCTCTCTACAAGAGTTAGGGTTTCCCTCGAACCTTCCCCTCCCTCACCCTCTCCTTCGTCCCTCCCTCCTTCACCCTCTCCCTCTCCCTCCCTCTCTAGCTCCACTAAGATTAAGGTTTAAACCAAGGTTCCCGGTACCAGGACCAATACCGGTGGCCAGCCAGTACAGTACGGTACCATACCGACACGCGGTTCATACTGGCATGCTCTTTTTTTTAAATTTTTGTTGATGGATTTTGGGTTTTTAAGGTTTTTATTTTGTATTTTAAGGATTTAGGGTTTAGAATTTAGTGTTTAGGGCCTTTAGTGTTCGGAATTTAGAGTTTAGAATATATCCAACTTCAAGGTTTAGGATTTAAAATTTAAAAAATGCTAATACATTAATTCTAATTGAAATAAGATATAAAATGATAATTAAATTAAGATTATCAGCAATTAATGAAAGTGAAATGTAATATATAAATATAATTACATACCAATATCTAGAATCGGGTAGTGTCGATGTCCATAAATATAGAGATCATTTATATACTCTGTAGGAAGATCAATATATCCCTCCAGCCAGGCACCATGATACTCCTCTAAGGTCATCCCATAAGATATACATGATGGATCATAACTCATCGCAGATCCCTCGATGATATCCCGACTCTGAGTGCTATCCAGAGACTGATAATATTGCAATGCAGGGGCCCATCCAAATATACCAACAGCAAAATCAAATCCATAAGATGCTCCGAACAACATGAAATAATAATCACTAAAAGATGACGTCTCGGATTAACCATATGGACCATAAGCTGATGGTAAGAGGATCCTGAATATGAGGATGACCCTGATACATCCATGGATCCTACTCCACATGCAAGAGCTGTAGCTGCATCGTATCCCGAATGACCTCGCGAAGCCCGTCGTCTATATGAAATCATATCACCATAGGGTCTACCAAATGGTACTCCATAATCTGTATCCTGTGTGGCATGAATAAACTGCGACTCCCCAGTGAATCGAATATGAATTGATGGCTGCGACTCCTGACCTCCGACCCCTCCTTGATCACTAAATCCTCCACTATCTGAAGAAGCACTATCATCGCTCTCTCTGGCATCTAAATCAGAATGGACTGAATGATCCGATGGAGGTGCAACTGCCTTTCCTTTTTCTCTGTTTCTAGACCGAATAGATGATGGGGACGGACGATGTGCTGTATCTGCTGGAACCCTGTGAGAAATATAGCTTGTTGCCCATTATCCAACATCCATCCAAGCCTCGCTAGCTACAAAACTGGCTAGTCGAGGAGACGATCCTGTTTCATCAAGCTCTGGCTGCTGCTGCTGACTCATGACCCACCTAATCATTGGATCTTCATCCTCATCAACATATGAACTTGCAGTGAAATCGGAATATTTCAATTCTACTTCCTCCTGAATACATTTTAGCCTCAACCTTAAATTAAAGTGTACATACACAAGATCATTAAGGCTTTTTTATTTCAGACAGTTCCTCTGCTTAGAGTGGATAAGGCCAAATGTTGACCAGTTGCGCTCACATCCACTGGATGACACCATCTGGAAGAGAATCTTAACTACAAGAACCTTCAAATTTTTAGCAAATCTATCAAAATGTACCCACCATTCAGCTGCAAAAGATATTATATCATTTAGAATTTTAGATTTGGCAAAATAAAAAATTTAATCCTGATATAATATTACACTTACTCCTTAGTAGTACCTACCAGAATTCATCTTTCATTTACTTCTGATACTACAGTGGATCCAAATGAATCTATGCCCTCCCTAAAAAATTTCGTCTGCCAAAAAAAGATTTTGTTATCATGTGCTACTTGTTGAAATTAATGCTCATAAAAATCACTCAATAATTTCAACCTAACTTACTTCTTCTAGGCACATAGCAACGATATCTGGAGCAAGCTCCATCTTATATATAACATTGCATAGGACAGACATAAGCTCTTCATCCATGGCAATGTTCGATACGGAGTACTGAAATCTCGAATTCAGATAGTAAGCTATACATATATTTTAAGAATTAGTCAAGCATACTTATACAAATCTAATTAAATTTAAATTTTTAAGGACTTCATAAATTACTGCGTACCTGCTAGATGCAAATCCGAACTCATTTAATAACTCCATCATCCATCAATGATCCGGATATACTCAGATGCATGTAATGGACCTACCTCCTAGATCTTTTCTTTGCTCTTTGCATCATGAAATATAAGAAACCCATCTAAGCATACCTCTCGGAGTCTACAGTGTGAAGTACCTCATATAGAGGCTTAACAGTCTCCACTATCTTCTTGGCCCACTGCCAAAATGTCTGTCTTGTCACTAAATTTTTTACATTACTTTCCTCAATATTTGTCCTGGTATATTTGCTCTGCCGTCAGGAGTGACTGACAAACATCTGACACAGCTCTACTTTCTTGTCAAGAAGATTATCAAATGCTATGTAATTAGTAGCAAACCATGTGACCCATGATCTTAACATTTATTTCCCTGTAAAGCTCATCAATGATAAGATCCATATATGGTTATATATAAATCTGGTGATAGATTGTGCTAGCTCAACAATCTTCTGCACCCTACAGATTTTTTCAATATCCATCAACATGAGGCCTATACAATGTAGTACAAAGAATCCAGAAAATATACGGTCGCCGCTGCATCAAGATCTGTCATGCGACCCTGCACTGTGATCCATTATCTGTGATGACCTGCACGACATTATGATCTCCCACCTGATCAATCACCTCCTCCATCAATCTGAGGATATAACTGGCATCGTGCACCTGGTCTGAAGCATCAACAGATTTATGAAAAAGTCTTTCTATCATAAGTCAAGAAATTGACGATGCTCTATCTAGTAAGACCAGTCCAACTATCACATCATTGTCAATCCATACACGGACCACTTGCTCTAATAGAAAGATATCCATCATTCTAGCTCCTTATTGCTGTCCAGAAGCTGACCATAAATATTTCTTGATCTTGGAGGATCTACACCTGCACTAGCAATCTGTATAAATGAAATAGTAGAGCGATAATATTGATTGTCTGCTGCATGTACTGGGATATGATTGAAATGAAACCAGGAGATGGCCCGCCACATCCTTCTTCTTATCCTTTTTCGGTATTGTGTCAATCCTCTGTTGCTTAGAATCTCTACTAGGAAAGGCATGTGGATTGACATCATGGATAATGGCTCCCTCTGGAATGTCCCTCAAAGACTTCCTTCTACTGCCAAATGCTTCCAACATGAATACAATACAGCTGGTGCCTCTCCTGACGGGCTCTCTGACTGAGGATGTCCTTATAAATTGTCTCAGACTCTCCTGTAATACTAGTAGAACCGAATCCCGATCCCGACTCAAGAGCTGATGACCCAAATCGCTGTCTATGCCTGGTCATCTTCTCCAGCTGCCTCTGCTCATATAAGCTCGCCTGACTTCTTGGAGTAATGAGAAGGTGGTTCCGCAGCTCTGCGCTCCATCTCTACCTTCTTCTTTGCTGCTCTTTCTTTTCCGGCTTTAAAATCAGTAAAGTGTTTCTTCATCAACCGACGAACCTCCTATAAACACTTCGGCATGCAGATACATTAGGATAACTGCCAACCAAGTACTGCTTCAACCTTGTTACCCCCATCTTTGAATTCAGTATTGCACCATTTACACCTCCAGTGATGCTGACCCGAGAACATCTCTCCATGTAACTAACCAATATCGCGCTCCAAATCCTTCCTCCTTGATGGATCCATACATGAATATTTAAATTATATATAAGGTCAATAATAATATATATTAATTAATACTTTATTAACCTAATTTTTTTAAATTTAAATTATTTTTTTAGTTTTTTAATTTAAAAAATTTTAAAAATTTAAAAAAATTAAAAAATAAAAAAATTATTTAAAAAATTGATCATAGATTCATGTAAGATTCTATCATACATACTACATATATTTTTTTAAGATCCTATAATTGCATTAAAAATCAAATTTTCTTTAATTTAAGACCTAAAATACTATTCATAAGACGTATCAAAACTTGGATAAATCAACATGAAATTTATAGTGAGAGTAGCTTACGAGCCCCAAATTAATAATTTATAATTATAATTTTTTTAGTAATTTTTTTAATTAATTTTTTAATCTGAAATTAATTTTTAATTTAAAAAATTATATACTTAACAAAAAAATCAAGATCTTAGTATCATTGTATAGATCTATCCTAGATCTACCACATACTCTAAAATCATAGCCAACAAAAAAAATTTGATAGGATTTCTTCTTAATTTTCTATTTTGCACAGATTTTAACAAAAAAAAGATAGGAGAAAGGAAAATAGGAGAAAGGGAAGCTATACATACCTTGATTCTACCTTCCTCTTCAATTTCTGGATATTTGATTGCATTGAAATGGAGGTTAGTAACCCGTTCGGACCGTCGTTGCTTGAAGAGAAACTCATAGAGAGCTCTCTGTTGCTTAAAAACCAAAAGGCCAATGTTGGCCCAACATATTCCCCCCACCCCATGGCTACAGTAGCCATGTGGGAAAACCACAAAAAAGGTTCGAATTAGTTCGAACCGGTCCCGAACCAGTCGAACCAAGCGGTTCAGCCTTGTTTCGACCGGTTCGGCCCGGTTCCACACCATTTCGGGCCGGTACAAGTTTTTTTAAAAAATTTTTAAAGGTCGGGAACTATTTTTAAAGGCCGAACCGTGCCAGCCGGCCACCGGTTCGGTACATCCCGAACCGACCAATTCGACACGGTTCAGCAATCCTTGGTTTAAACCTTAGCCCTCCCCCTTCATCCTTTTCATCTTCCCTCCCTCTCTCTCTATCTCTCTTCTCTCTCCTCATCCCTCTCCACATCCCTCTCCTTGTTTTCAATTCACCCTAGAATGGCATCATACAAACCCATACCTTAACGAACAAGTCCCTTCGATACTAATTTGGCGAACCTTGCTAGCATGGATCTATGGTAAGCCACATGTTTTATTTTTCACTAAACTTTCAATTTCTTCAAAAATATTAATTTTCAAATTGAAAATAATTTTCAAACAACAATGGCATGTTAAGGGAGGTGTGCTTGTGTTGTCTTTTTCAGTAGCATTAGCATTAATTTTGGGTGTACTCGAGGAGATTGGCGACTCAAACTCAAACCTATGCCTAGAATTAGTGTACCTTGGAAAATAACCAGATCAAAACACCTTCTTGTAGGCCAAAAAAATAAATGCCATACTCCCCCCTCCCCAAGTATATCAATAACCGTAATTAAATTTAATTGTCAAATATTTTGAATGATACAATGTCGTACCACTGGACTCGAAAGCTAAACTGAAGTACTAATGCTAGCTGATATGCGAGGACAATTAGATTGCTTAAGGAGCCAAGGACAATTTGAGTGTCAACACCAACCGAAATGCTTGGGGGAGCCAAATGGTGGTGCTAGTAAATGCACGTAGCCTCAAACATCTAACTAGAGAGAGCAAGAATTTGAGCAAGGGGAAGAAGACAATGTCTTAGAGGTAGTAAGTTCGGAGCCTGTCCAAGAGTCAAATGGCGAGACTACTAAACCCCCAAATGTCTAATTGCTCCAATCATCTTGCAATACCAACAATGAATAATGATAGCTCCATTTATGAATTATGATAAGGCTAATGGTAATAATGTGACAATTCAGGTGCATATCACACCGAAATATAGAGGCTCACTCCATTCACCAAAGACGCAAACTTTGAACATGCCAACTAGGATCAAAACCACAATCCAAAAAGATACAATTCAGAGTTTAAGGCATATAAGAGGAAAGGCTAGAGTTGTTCAACTATAAGACCATGCTAATGGTGTCACAAGAAAACAATATCGTAAAGGATCCAGGACATGCAATTCGATGGATGACACAGATATGGTCACCGACCAAGTAAGCCTGATCAATATGTTAGGGTCTGATGGTATTCATGGTCCTCGCACACCAGATCCATAACAGCATTGGAGGCCTGAGTGGGCATTATTGCCCCACTTAAATGTATGAACCATAATTCTGTACTCATTGGCATACATGAATATACCAACAAGTCTCATCCACAACCCTATACTCCTAGAGGGGCTATGTTCTCATACCAATTTAGGTACCTCAATATGTTGCTGCACCTATTTCCTTGAGCTAGAATGGCCAGGCCAATATAAAATATATTATTAAGGGGGCCATAAGTAGTACCAAGACTAACCATGGTACAAGCATAGGGATAGGGCTAGTATACAGATTCATCCCATAGACAATCAACATGGGACTAAAGGCGTGTTGGATCTTGATATTATAAATTGTTGTCCATCAATGTGATTATTTTATTGTCCAACATATGATCAATAATTTGTTCTTTATATAACACAGTTCCTATGTCTCCACAACTAGTTTTCACAAAAATTTGTGTTTACACTAATTACAATTTTTCAAACCTAATCTACAATTCTTCTTTTGAACCTTAAATCCTAAACCTGAGAAAAACTGAAAATAAAACACTTTAAACCTATGAATAGTTAAGAAAACAGAAGAAACAAAAAAAAACTCAACACTTGATCAGTGCATGGCCCTATGACTGTTCTTAAATTCTTGGTTTGAAATTTCAAAAGACATAATACTTTCTCTTTTTTTAAAAAAAAAGTACCAATTCTTAGTAGCTTCCGCTATGTTAGTTTATGAGTTTAATATTAATTAACAACCTGTAATATATTTTCTTAATTTTTTAATATTTTACATGCATAGCTTATAATTCATGTTAAAATGTTGAGTTGAAACTTGAAACAGTTCAACAATCTGGTTATATGAATAAAATACATGAACCAACCATAGTCTGCATTACTGGTTCGATGCCCGTACCATAGCGCCACACTAGTCAATATTGGCATGGGTCGATTTGTGATACCAGCACTCAGTAATGAAACACACCCCCCCCCCTCCTCCCAAAGGTACTGAGTATCATTTTGCTACCAATATGGTACAATATGCCTAGCACTGAGTAGTGGTACAGCTCAATATGGCAAGCCATGGAATCAACTGATGATTAAATGAGTTTGTCTAAGTCCAACCTCCACTGCTTTAGTAATTGTGCATACCCAAGGAAACGATGTGGGCAATATGCCAGTCTACTAAACTTGTTCACCTAGGTTATTTGACAACCACAATCAAAATTTGGCTGCAAACTTTAATGACAAAGCAGTACTTCCATTAACAATCTTATGTACAATTAGCATTGCAAGTTTGTCTTATGAACGACAAGAGGACTTTAAAGGATACAAAAATCAGCCCAAGATGCCCTTACTGACCTATAAAATGATGATCAAGAAGCTACAGTGGTCTTTCAGGATCATGTCACTACCATCACAACATCAAAGGACCAGATTTGAAAATATGGTGGAGTTTAGCTGCTGCCAAAGGAAGAGTTTTAGATGATATAAACTTATAAAGGAATAACTGAAGCCAAACAAGCATCATTTTCCATTTTCTACTTGGCTATTAAAGTAGATGGGTTTCTATTGCAAGATAGTCAGGGTTAAAAACTCTTTGTTTTGGGCAACCTTGCAAAATTTAGAGTTATTCCCAGAATAACAATTATACTTGAGAATAGGAATTGCCATCCCATGTATTACCATCCCATAGCAAATACAAACCAAGGGTCCTAAACACCTAATAAGGCTCACATAAAGAATTATGATTTTAACACATACTGGCCAGTAATGGGGCTTGCCATGCTAACTCAACGTAGTAGCAAAACAATGAGACTTGATACGCTCCTATATGGACACACGGTACAGCCATACAACTGGCATGCCGACTCCAATGGCATACCATGTGTCATTAGGGAGACATGTACCACACCATACCCCATACCAATGAGGCACTGGTGTAAAGTATCAAGACACAACATTGTAAAGAACGACTGAGTGAATGTTTTGACCAAAGTTCCACTACTCTAGGCATATTTGATGCGGAACAAAAATGAAACTTAGCCAAATTCAGCTACACTTCGGTCTTTTTTTCCCTCCTTTTCTTCTCCCTTCCTCTATTTTGCTAAATGTTTCTGCTGCTGTTTATCTCCAATTCATTCTTTCTTCTTAACAGATGTGGTCTACTTAGTTTCTATTGTCAAAGACCCTAAAAGGATTCAATCATTCGAACTTATTATTCCACTCCAGATCAATTTTAAAATTTACTAGCTTCATCAATAATAAGGTATAAAGTTATCTTCAGCTGAAAGGAGACTGTCATGATTCAAATTTTATCGGCATGTTCCAAATTCACCACTACCAATCATTTAATAAACCCTAGATGGTTAGATCCCTCAATTAGGTTAACAGCTTTCATAGATAATAACATTTATGACCATTAAGTATCTCATCATAACCTAAAACTACTGGTGGAAGGCAAGAAAATAGATTGACTAAATTTCTATTTTTTTCCTTGGCTCCACCACCACATTTCCCTAGCTTTATCATCCCGCTCCTAGCCGCAGACTGGTGGACTCCATTTTAGTTCCTCCTTCCAAACCTTTCCTACATCCTCTTCATTCATTTTACATCACCATCTTTTTATGTTCTAAATTCCAAAGTCCAGTTTTTAACATGTAGAATCATAATATGCTCTAATCTCTCAAAATTCCTAAACACCAAGTGCATCTTACAACCAGATCTTGATCAGTGTGACAAAATCCTCCTTGTCCATTTTTTCATTTTATTTTTCATTCTGTCCTACTATCAAAAATTTTGAGCTAAGAATTCCTCATCGATATTTTCCCTATAAATGACAACTCTGCTGAACAATTTACAATATATTGTTCAACAGTCCTTGCAAGTAATGAACAGACATTTCACCTGTCATGGAACCATAACAAAAGCAACTTATTTCCACGAGCAATCCTATCCTTGATAGTCAATTTAATGCAAGTAATCATACATGAGCCATCTACAACCAATTTCCAAAATAATTACTTTATCCTAGCCAAGCTCCCCATGGAAATATTAGAATTCCTTCCACAATTATACTAGCCTTTTTACCAGTTCATGTCACTTACATTCCTCAAATTCCAAAACATCTTGCTTACATCAATTCCATTATGTTCTATTAACAAATGTTGCAAAATAAATATCTAAAAAATAATAAACTAATCAAAATCCAAATACAATCAATGCCTATCAGCCAAGACATGTTGACCTCCTCCCACCAAACACCACCAAAATCATCCTCAAAGATGGCCCAGAAATTGTACCACAGTGCAATCTTTGTCCAGTGCTGATTGAAGATTCCAATATCCAATGTGTCTTCCTTAAGGATTTGTCATTACATAAGTCACTTAAGGCCAATGTCAGTTTAAAAGTCAAATACTAAAATTGAATTCAAGTTGGAAATGTTACTAGGTCCCACTAAGCTCAAGGAACACGTTGGGAAAATATAATATCTTTTGTAACAGGGTAACCTTGTACATGATGTAAAATAAGGATAAACTGATCATTTAAACTGTTTAACTATTACAAACAATCAACTGTTATCATATGCTTTCCCTTACATCTCTTCTCAAACAACTCACCCAATAAAAATGCACAGTCATGCATGCATTGCGCATACACACGTGTACATACATACATCCCCCTTCAGTGATTCTACAACCATCAAGAACCTGCTTCCTTTTTCTTCCCAATTTTTTTCTCAGCCATTATAGGAGGACAGACTTATCTACATATACATTTAATATATGTGTGTGCATGACTCATTTTCTAAAATGCAATTACTTTTTTCTTGCATTCTGAACTATCTAAAAAAAGGAATGATGGTTTGTACATAATTAGAAGTTTAGAACAGAAAAAGAAGTAGCAATACATTTTCTAAGATTATCACATAGGACAATGTTAGCCATTCATACATCAGGACTGAAACACCATGTGTATTTTCACATGCCCAGTTACCGGAACCTCTATGTTTACACCATTCGTTAACATGTCCAGTTACTAGAATTTTTCCATGTACTACACCCACTTCCATATTTTTTTAGGCATACCATAAACTCAGATTGTTTTGCCTTTACCCCATCCTCCTATAACCCCAATCCTGAGATCACGACTTAGCCTAAACACAAGGACCAGTAGCAGCAGCAAATGCAGCACTCTGCCCCTTCCTATATATAACCTTCCTAATTGAAAAGCCCATAATCAAAAATAATAAACTTCAAGACGTGATATCCACTAAGATGAAGACCAAAGTTTACGTGGCATCAACTACTGTCCAGTAAGGATATTAGATTCTAGGGTCACATGTTCATTACTAAAGCACTAAAACCAATGCAATCAATTTTTCAAACTTCAAAGATTTCTTTCTTAAAATAAACAGCAGAGATTCAGGCACCAAAACTTTGGATGTTCAATATAGTTTGTGGCTAAGGCTAGAAGTGGGCTCAAGCCGGCCCGATGGGCTTCGAGCCGGCCCAAATTCGGGCCGGGCTTCGGGCCAGATCCAAATCAGGCCGGGCTCGGGCCTAAAAATAGGGTCCATTTAATTTTCGGGCCGGGCTCAGGCCTAAAAATAGGGTCCATTTAATTTTCGAGCCGAGTTCGAGCACCCCCTTAGCCCGGCTCGAAAGCGGCCCGAACCGGCAAAGCCCGAACAAAAAAAAGCCCAGCCCAATTTCATTTATTTAGATAGGGTCCCGTCTTAGTTTACGAAGTTTGGTTCTCTGACTTCTCTCCTCCCTCCTCACTGTTGGCTCTCTGGTTATCTCCTCCCTCTCCACCGATGGCAGGAGTGGCATCCATAGCAGCGCCCGGCAAGGCTGGTACGACCTGCCTCATCCTCAATCATCTTCGTCTTCTCGGATGATGAGCCGAGAGACGGTAGTGAAGACGATGGATGCCCTCCTCAAGTGGATGCAGGCGCGGGCGGAGCAACAAGAGAAGGCCCAGCTCCTCGACGCGGACGACGACCTCATCTACATCGTCCTCACCCTCAAGTGCATCCCTCCCAAGGCCCACATCAACCCCTACCGCATCCCCCTCCCCCACCCCCTCTTCGAATCCCCCGCCACCTCCGCCTGCCTCATCCTCGATGATCGCAACCACCTCACCAGCTATCGTTCCTCTTCTTCCCTCATCGCCACTGCCACCCTCGACCACGCCCACTCCCTCTCCCTCCCCATCGCCGACGCCATACCCCTCTCTGCCCTTGCCGCCGACTACCGCCCCTTCGAGGTGCGTCGCCGCCTCTGTGATTCCCACAACTCTTCTTCACCGACCGCACCGTTCTCCCCCTCCTCCCTCGCCTCCTCGGCAAGCACTTCTTCAAGAAGAAGAAGCTCCCTCTCCGCCTCGACCTCTCCCGCCCCGACTGGCCCTAGCAACTCCGCGCCTGCCTCCACTCCACGCTCCTCCACATGCGTACCAACTCCTGCACCGACTACCCACCCCACCGCCTCTTGCTTTCCCCCCTTTTTTTCTCTCCACCATAGATCTAAACCTCCATCCTTGGCCCCTCATTCCAATGTCCTCACACCAACGAGGTGATTTTTTTTTTGGTCATTTGGGTTTTACTCGGGCCGGGCTCAAGTAAGGTGTGGCCCGGTCCAGCCCGGCCCACTTCCAGCGGCAACTATCAAGGACAATCCAGTTGGTACATCAAGCTTAAATTTAAACAACTTCTCCGACAATAACTTGTCAACATCATACTAGACAAAGGAAAATGCTCTCCAATATTCTTTAACCGAAATTCCAGCATTTACTTACCATATATTCTACCCCATCAATTTGCATTCCATTTTAGACAACTTCACATTAAGCGAGCATGTCTTCTACTACAGTTAATTCCTTTATCTCTTTTTCACTTAGGACTGGATCTTAGATTACAATGAGAGCAAAGGAAAAGACAGATTATTAATTCAAAGCAAAAAACATTCCCAAATTCTCTTCAAATTGAATAAACAAATCCAATTCCATGTACGAGGACTATATGCTAGCAATTGGAGCTGTCAACAAGCCAAGTCCAGGCCCGAGACCCGTGGGTATTTATCCAACAGGACCGGGTCTGGTACTAATATAGAACCCGTTTACCCAGACCTGGACTCGGACCCATTTAAGTATAATATAAATGGATAGGATCTGGATACCTAAGACCCAAATAATATAATATTATATTATATATATTTATAGATATATATATTAAGAATATTTTGAGTTGTTGAATCTTTGATTGCTCAAAATTTTCATAGGCAAAAGAAAAAAGCCCTAGGTCATTATCTTTACCTCTCTAGTCTCTTGACTCTCTTCGATGGCGCCAGCAACCAGCCAAGCCCTCGCAGACCCTCTCCCCGGCACCCCCCTCTCCACCCACCAGCAGATCAAGTTTTGGCTATCTCCTCCCCCTCCCCCTCCCCCGCCCTCCACCTCCACCTATCAGCCCTCTCCGCCTCTCTGGCTCTCCACCTCCCCGAACCTTGCCTACCAACTCGCCCACTATCTGCTCCCCCTCCTCTCCCCTTGCACTTCTTCCCCTTCTCCTCTCCGCCCCAAGGTAGCCACAGCTGCCCTTGCATCCACGAAACCCCACGTCGTTGCCCCGATGTCATGCCAAGCCATCGCCGTTGCCTCTGATTGCTGGCCACCACCACCGCCTCTTGTTGCTGCCCCGCACTATTGTCCTAACATTGTCCACAGCCACTGCCCAATGTTGTCCCAACTTTGAATGTAAGTTTCAGGTCCCAGGTCCGGATTCCTAGGACTCATTAGGATCCGGGTCTAGTACTTCAAGACTAGACCCGTCAGGTATTCGAGTCCGGGTCTGGATATCTAGGATCTGATCTGAATCTGACCAGTTAACAGCTCTACTAGCAATGGAAAGTTGCTTCCTTAAGCTGTACCAATATGAAAGGCATAATCAAGAAAAGCAAAAAATTAGCTATATTGCAATAACTCGACCTTTACATAGAAAAATACATAAATATATATGTGTGTAAAATTTGAAAATGAATTAGCGGGATGAAGTTCTGGATTGTTAAACATAATGTTGTTCTTAATGAATTTGAACTATTGAGTTTAGCAATTATTGGATATAATAAATTTATGAGATCTGAAGATTTCAGAACTGCCTTAGCATTTAAAAGTTGAGATTTTAGCCCAATATCTTAAAAACTTGAATTTGTACTAAAGTTGAAGATCAACTTTTTATTCTTAATGAATTTGAACTTTTAAATATCTTTACTGAATTCAAAATTTGGGCATGGGAGCTTTTTTTTTTTTTTTTTTTTTGCGCTAGGAGGGGGGGTGTTGTGGGATGTTGTGGGGAGGGATGTTCTTCATTTACAAGTTGGATCACAAGCCATTCTACTGGACTTGCTAGTCAGCCTACCTTACCAAGCAGCCCCACCTATTTAACCACACTTCCTTGCCTATCAAATAGGGCCGAGGAGGGAAACTTGGTGGGGAGAAAGAGTCCTTGGACCATTCGAGGAAGGAGGAAGAGGGGGAAGAAGAAGAAGAGAATTTGGATAAGTAATCCTTTCTCGGTGCCTTTGAATTTAAGATTTTGTTAGTGTTTTCTAATGCACATGAGCCAATGTGTTTTTTTAAAATCCTAAACTACATTATCTTTTCCAAAATATGTTATTACCCTTCTAAGAAACCATTATATATCTTGAATTTAAGTCATATTTCCTATTTTTGAATCTATATCTTCTTTTAAATAGTCAAATTAAATATAATTATTATTTTAAACTATAAAACCATAGTCAATTTTTGAAAATGGTTTCTTAAGTGGCTTTTCAACTGAACAATCTAATGAAACATCCATAAATTCAAGAGTTGTTCAATTTATTCATTAGATTTATATAAAGTTGCTTAATGAGTGTTGAGATATTTATATTTAAGCATAACAACAACTACTTTGAAGTAGGGTTTGCGGTACCTTCCCGTACCGCCCGGTACAGTGCGTACTGTACCGTACCGACCAAGAGCCGATACGGTTCACATATAAAAAATGGTCCGACACCCCCGATCGTTCAAAAAAATTTTAAAAATTAAATTCCATATGGTACGGTACTATAGCATACCGTACCGTACTGCCCGGTATAGAGTACCGTACCGTACTGCCCGGTTCAGGCTCAGTTTGGCTCGATTCGAGTCTGGTTCAGGTATGGTTTAATAATATTTGCTTGAGAGGGAGGAGGAAGAGAGTTTTTTATCATTTTTTAGCCTTGGTACACGTACCGGTACAGTACGGACCGTACTGTATCGGCAGTTGACCGGTACGAGTCCCGATACCAGTTCAGCGATCCTTGCTTTGAAGTATTCATATAACTATGATAACTTTTTGTTAAAAATATGATGACGCTTATGCTAAAATGTCCAAATAACTTTATATTGAAAATATAAGGACCCTTCACTTGAAGTGTCCTGAAAACCTTCAAGAATGCTTCACTTAAAGTGAAACTGAGAGTCCCATCCATGACACTCAACAAAAGAGTGCCAAGTATCGAACAATATTTGTTGACGTTAGCAGGACACTTTTAAAGTGGAGTCCGGTCATGCTGTGTCATGCCATATTCAAGTGTCCAAAAGTATCAACACTTAAAAACAACCAAAAAAAGGAGTGTCCAGGAAACATAGCTTCCAAACATGATACTCTTTTCGTAATTCAAAAGGATTTCATAAACATCATAGTTAAATTTCCAATAATAAAAACATCAATTCCAACTAAACTTTCAAAAGACAATAATTCGAACTCTTTGCAAGAAGATATTGTTATAGGATATATATATATAAGTTCAAAAATGTCCACTCAATAAGGTTTTAAATCCCATTGGCTAAGAATGTCTCAGTTTTTTCATGAAACGAGACAAGCCAGCATTCCATCCTATCCCAACACTCGGGATAGGGGATGTCCCAAGGCATCCCGATTGGAATGCTAGGATGCTGATAGAACGTCATGTCCCGATATATGGGATGGTACCCCATGCTGGTATCCCATGGACATCCCATCAGGACCTGAATCCTTGTCACTCAAAATCTTATATATTTCCATAATTTCATAAATAAAAAAGATTCCAAGTAAACTTTCAAAATAATAATTCAAATTCTTTGCAAGGAACAACATTTTAAAGAGATCACCACTTTAAATTTGAAGATGATTGTAGAGCTCAAATGTTCAGTAAACCTCAAATGAGCATCAAAACAAGCAAGCACATACATGTACGTACGTAACATATATGTATTTATATATGCATACATATATATTTATATATGTGTAAATATATGTATGCATATGAATATGTCATGTCCCCATGCCTGGAGTTTTTGGAGGCTGCCATGTCTGACATTCGGTTTGCTACTAGTACAAGTAGATACACATGGTACAGACCAATATGCTCTAGTACTACAAATCATGGTGTCATTCGAAGTATGGCATGCAAAAGAACATTATATATTTCTAAGTGGATTTTATTTGAGAGTTTTGCATTATTATACATTTTTAGTGATGCTTTTTTTCAATCATAGGGATTTCTTTTGAGGCTTATTAAACTTTCTTGTTAATTTTGATTGATTATGATGGCTATAACTCATGATTCGAACAAGTATGGTCTCTAGCATGACATATATACCACTTTAAAGGGCACCATTCTAGCCAAACAAATAAATTTTAAAAGACTACTCTAATAAGTAGTACAGAATGTAAAAGAAGCAAGAAATGAAATTTACATTGTGATACACCACTGCCCAGCAATCAGCCTAAACATCACAATGGCAACTTCAATGGCCCACGAGTCTGAAGTTAACTTGTTTGGAATTTATCATCTCTTTACACTATAGATGAAATAGGACCATGTTCAACTCATAAAACCCAGCAGTTATGAAATATTCAAAAGATACTTTGGGCCTTGAAAATAGTTCCATGTACTTCAAGATATAATATCCACTTTGCAAGCAGGGAAAAGAAGGAATCGCCGATTAGAAATGGGAAATGAACATCGAATCAAAGGCTTTTCAATGTTTGCTTATCTTACTGGAGTATGAAGGCATAAGCATTTGTATTAAAATGAGGATAAACAATACAAAGGTTAAATTTACAAATATGCAAAAGAACAAAATACAAATAGAGGTACATATACAGGAATTAGGATAGAAGGTGGCATGCAATCTGCAGGTTAACATGATTGCGATGACACAGAACATCCACATATATAAAATAACACTGATGTTCCATAGAACCAGAAAGATGCATAGCGAGAAAAGAAAAGTGAAGCAACTACAGTAATAAATAATGTACAGACCTTTCCATACACTTATTCTAAGAGCATCAATTGAAAGTCCCTCAACATATTCTCCCAAATATTTTCGAAGCAAATACAACACCTATCATGAAAGAGATGTCAGTCATCAGATTTCACCAACAAAGGACACTATAATATAATCTTCCACCACATCTAACAGCATATAAACAGAATATTGAAACCACCTAAAGTTTCAATGCCATGCACAGCAAACTAGACAATTGAGAGAGAGAAAAAGAAGGAGAAACAAAAGAGGGAAGAAGCAGAGAGAGAAATCAGCTGCAAAAAAAATATATGTCTTCTATCACAATCAACTCATGTACCAGACGTTCAGAGAAGCAAAATTTTGTTGGAATTTTTCTTCTCCGAATGCAAAACCAAATTATGTTGAACATCTAAAAACACGCACATGGTTGATATCTTAAGCAACCACTCACACTGGTCATTTTAGCATTCAATAGTGATATGCATGATGCTAGAATAGGGGATAGTATTGAAAGAAGCCAGTCTAATAATGACTTCCAACATGATTAAAATGAACTTTAAAATATTGTAACATCCTTGTGCATGTACCAAAATTGTTTTAGACCACTTACATGGTTAAGGAGTCCTGCCTAGGCACAAAGGCCACCACACTACAAAAGCAACTAAGGTGTATGTCTATAAATAAGAAAGTCATCCAAGCATCTATACTCTACGAAGAACTTACCTGGGTTATTTAATGTTCCAAGGCATAACTAAATCAGTTGTGATTGATGCCAAAACACAGTGTGGGCCATGCAAGTTGATAACTCAAACCATTCACCAAGTACCAGAGATCTTGAAATACATCTAGACTAATTCAAGAAGTCCACATAGTTTAAAACCCTAGCTTCTAAAGAGGATTTCCTTCTGTTAACAAATTTTTCATTTAATGATCATTTTGATCCATAGAAATAAGTCTCCAAGAAATGAAGTAAAGGCTAGAAAATGTGGAATTTGGGCTGAAAGGAATGGCAATTTGAACTTTTTGGTTTGCATAACAAGTAACAGAATTTCATTTCACCGGATCACCATTCCCTCTAAAGAAAATAATTTTGGTTTCATTTTAAGATGGAAGGAGTAATCATTTCTATTCCCAAGGAAATGAGTTAAATTTTTGTTATGACCTAATTAGGAGCATTTATGATACAAAGTAAATTAACTAGTTAGTTTAAGTTGGATATTTATTGTGAATGAAACATCTGCGACTTTTTTAATAATACATGTTAAATTCAAGGTTTCAATGGCACCGATATCCCCAAATAATGGACCCACTCCAAAACCATCACTTCCAATTAATAACACAAATAAAAACTATTATGGCACACACTTAGACTGGATTTATTCAGGAACAAAATATTAGTTGTTACAACATCCATTTTTACCATAAGAGGCCATGCTTAAAGAACAAACACATCAGCTGTACTTAAGAAGGGGGCCAAAAGGCCAACAGAGACAAATGCCACATCTGCATATCACGTGGCAATGATTAATTTGAAGATAATTTCATAACAAGGCATTTTTGGTATTGGTCAATCAGATATGCCAGTTTTGCGAATCCAAATCCTGACAAACTATCTATATTCTCCTTTGGCCATAATTGGAGGAACATAAGGCACCTCTAGTAAAAAAAATCATGAAATCTGACATTTTTATCTGATCAAAAATATTGTTTTCCTGTTATTTTCTCTCTTTTCTAGATTTTTGAGATATGATGAAGAAGTTGATATTTTCTTGACATTTTCTTCTTTCTGTCTTCTACTAATTTGTGATGATCTCACGAATAACAAATAACATGAGAGGATCTAATTTAGAGGTCTTCTTTAGTAAGGATGGAGATGTTGAGCCCTACAAATATTAATAAACCATGTATTAGGCCCTTTAGAGAAATGGAATTAGATTAGGCTTTTTTCCACGATCAACTCCCAGTACAAGTTGTGTGTTATTTTTATTCATACTATCTTGCCCACTCAGGTTGTTACCTAACTAAATGGGGGTAATGTGATCATTGTTTCTTAGCATTCTCAAAGAATAAGGAGGTAGGACTGCTGTGGAATTCACCCCCTTCCAGACCCAATCCGGCCATCATCTAAATGACCTCCTTGATTGCCATATCTTGGGCATCCTAGCTAATGTCATTGAGTTCAACACTGTCATGCACTCAGGCTCTGCTTTAACCAGTTAAGATATATTTCGTATGCTTCATTTAGAGTATGTAACCATGTTCCAAACAGTAATTTTTATTAATCAAAAGAAATATCTGCTCTAGACCGGACGGCAGGCAGGATGGAACCCTAAAAGCTTCCAGTCACACGATGACATGAATAAACTGCAAGAGTAGATTATATGCTCTAAATCCGATGCAAAGAAATCTAAAACTACTTCCTTAGGCTATCATCACTAGTCACTACACTCCAGAGTATCCCGAATACAAAGGTTTATCCTGAAGCAAGCACACTACTGACAATAATCCAACGCAAACTCTAAGAAAAATACAAATCAAAATATGGCATATAACATCCGAAACTCGAAAGAAGCATATCATCCATTGAATGGAGAAACCTATGCATAGAATTCATGGAAGCAGAAGACAAACAAAATGTTGTCCTCCTGCTTTCGTCTATGAAAATATCCCAATTTAGTGACGAAAACAGAAGCATGAAGGACTGAGAATCTTACGTGGGCCTCAAACATCTGGCCACCGCTATCGGATCGAATCGAAGCGAAACGTCAAGCTCAGAGGAGGACTTTTGCACACCAGCAGCCGATCATGGCCACGGATCAACGATCGATCGGCAAAGAAAAGGGCGGCGATGACAGGGGCTCGGATTCCGGCGGCGAGGAGAGCTCCGCGAAGGGAAGGGAGGGGGGAACGTGTACAAGGGGAAAAAGATTTAGCCCAACGAAGCGAGATGCCGGACCCTTTGGTGGACGGAGGAACGGCCTTGGGAAAGAGGCAGGCGGATTCCATTTTATAACCGACCATGAACCCCGTTCGTATCGAGTTGACCAACCTGGGCCGGTGGGTAGGATGCGACCCAGCCAATCGAGTTCAACATACTTAAAATTTGGCACGAAATACCAAATGCAAAACTCGACCCGTATTTGATCAAATATTAGTCGAGTTATATTCGAACTAAGATGTAAACTTTTTTTTTTTTTTTAAACGATATATTCAATTAGAAAAATGAATATGAATACAACCCAAAAAATCAGAGGGAAGAAAATTCCTAGACTGTACGGAGGCTACACGCCAGTCCGACCACAAAACTGGTTCAGAGTGAAAGCAACGTATGAAGCGACCTAGTCAGCCACTGAGTTAGCCTCCCGAAAGACATGACAGACCGCCACAAATGCACAGCCCTGCAGTAAGAGCCCAATATCCCGAAGAAGGGGATGAACTGAGGGCGATCTTAATGACTGCCGAATCCAGACAATAACTGTCATAGAATCTTCCTTGATGATGAGATGATCAATGCGGAGAATATGGCGGGCATAGCGAATCCCAGCCCAAGCAACCATCAGCTCGACACCCGGGACCGGGGAGGAGATAGAAGGAAGGCCACCCGTCGCCAGGAATCCAAGACAGAAGTCTCTGATGACAAAAGCAAAACCTCCCTGTCTACCACGTAGGCTCCCGTCGAAGCTGATGGTGAAGAAGGATGGAGGAGAGGGTTTCCAGGAGATAAAAACTCGCTAGAACGCTCGGGGAGCAGAAAAGGAACCCCAGATCTTCGACCTGTCCACCACTGTACAGAACTCCAGGGAGCTAGCCCTAGCTCTCTCAACAATCATCCTGGGAGAACATCTACCAGAATTGAATGGCAGGTCATTCTTGGATAGCCAAAGGTGATAAGCAATATACACCTGGAAGGATGTGAAAGAAGAGGCTGCTCCCAACCGCAAGGAGGAGAGGAAGGCCTGTACAACATCTTGCTCCTAGCAGGGAAAGGAGTCCATCCCAGCCAGTCGCCACACAGAAAGAGCTCGGCTGCACAGAAATAGAGCGTGGGCAAGCGTCTCACACTCAGCACCACACACAGGGCAAGTAGACGGTATATACAAGCCTCTCTTGAGCAAAAGGTCCCGCACCGGGAGCCAGCTCCAGGCAACCTTCCAAAGAAACAAGGAGATCATCGGATGAACTGGCAATGACCAGATCCAAGCTAAGTCTTGAGTGACGGTAGGCTACTCGCAAACAATAGGCATCAATGCCGACAGCGATACCCGCGTCTGAGTAGTCTATCTCCAGACTCTGATGTCGGGGCAAGGAAAGATAAGTAAAGAGATAGCTAAGACCAGATTACCCAGAACCTGGCCAAAGAGGGAGAATACCATATGATTGTCCCACGAAGACTAACTCGAAATGATGAGATCAAAAATAGATATAGCCGGAGGGATATCTACCGAGACAAACGTCGGCCATCCACTCAATGGGATGTCAGAGATCTAAGGATCATGAATGAGGTCAATAGACGAGCCATCCCCTACCACCCAGGAAAGATGAGGGGAAATAAGCGGTTTCCTAGCCAGCAACTGATGCCAAATCGCCGATCCGTGGCAAGGCCGAGGAAGTGGCGTAGCTGGATCAAGATGGATGTCCCCATATCTGGCTCATGAAAGATCCCCATAAGGAAGATGGGCTAAGAAAGTATCTCACCACATGCCTGGCTAGTAGGGCTTCCAGTCTAGAAATGAGAGAGTGGATCCCCAAGCCCCCAAGCCACGTCGACAAACAAATGATGTCCCATCTCATCAAATGAATCTTCCATCGAGTGGAAGAGGAATCCCAAACGAAGGTCCGAATCATCTGCTCCAACTGAAAAATAATCGACTTAGGAATGACTGCATGTGAAAGAAGATATACAGGTAGAGAAGTAAGGGCAGAATGGATGAGAGTGATCCTGGCCATAGAAGAGATAGAGCGACCCTACCAGCCATCGATCCTCTTCCTGAAAGCCAGCACCATCGGAGCATAGTTCGCCATCGTGAGCCGAGAGCTAGATATAGGGACACCAAGGTAGGACATAGGACCCTGGCACTCAGCTATCCCCAGAATATCCCGAATCTTGTGGCGAGCATGGGTAGGGGTCTTAGAGCTAAAATAAATAGCAGATTTATGCACATTAACCCTCTGACCCAAAACAAGGCAGTAGAGCTCCAAAATCCTGTGGAATCCCTTAGCAGAGTAAGTCGAAGCCATCCCGAGGAGCAGACGATCATCTGCAAAGAGGAGGTGTGAAGTTGGAGGAGCATCTGGACCGGGAGAATATGGCTAAATGACCGAGTCCCAGATCGTTGCTTACAGTGCTCGCGATAGGAAGTCAACACAAATAATGAATAGATAGGGCGAGAGCGGACAACCTTGGCAGAGACCCATAGTAGAGCAAAAGAACTCAGTAGGAGAACCATTAACCAAGAGGGAGAATGATGGAGAGATAATACATGAAAGAATCCTAGATATCCAATGTGGGTGAAAGCCAAAATCCTCCAAAGCACGAAATAAGAAATCCTAGTTAACACAGTCATAAGATCGTTCCATGTCGAGCATAATAGCCATCAGGCTCTGCCGCGCTGAAGCTCGGTGGAGATCATACATAAATTCCTAAGCAAGGAGAATGTGATCATAAATACCACGGCCCGATATGAATGCACCCTACTGCTGACATATGAGGTGAGTAAGGATCGGTTGCATCCTTTAGCCATCAGTTTTGCACAAATTTTATATAGGGTATTGCATAGACTGATAGGCCGATAATGAGCAGTCTGCGATGCATCCAAGCATTTAGGAATAAGAGCAATATATGTTTGCTTCCAATAAGCAGGCATCCTCCCTATATGAAAGAAGGATCGCACAGCAGCAACAATATCGGACTGAAGAATATCCCAGTGATGGCAGAAAAGAAAAGGAGGAAACCCATCCGGCCCAGGGGCTTTGTCTTCCCCAAGAGACCACACGAGGAGAAACCATAACTGAAGGGAGGAAAAAAAAGTTAAGATGGATAGGAGAAGAGGGGGCCGTCCACCTGGTGGAATAGAAGTGAAGCAACTCCCTCCTAATGGAGTCCTCCTCCTGGATCCACCCAGTATCAGCAAAGAATAGAGCCTTGATTATGCTCTATGTCTCCTGATAGTGGTAGCATGATGAAAGTAGTGGGTATTCCATTCACCTTCCCTTAGCCACTAAACTCTGGATTTTTGTCTCCACAAAACCTCCTAATTTTGAAGCAGGGAGTGGTGGAGATTGAGATGATGCCTGAGACAATCCATATCCTCAACGATAAGTGACCCTCTGTATCCTCCTTGTCTTGTAAAGCTTGTATGCTAGCTTCAATAGCTTTCATGTTAGATATCAGATGACCCACTTCAAACCTATTCCACCTGATCAAATGTCTCCTCAGGAGCTCCAGTCATCGAGAAATCCTGTAAGTAGCATCGCCCTGAACCGGGATGTTCCAAACCTCCCTGACAATGTTCTAGGATCTCGGGTAAGAGAGCCAAAACTTGTTAAACCTGAAGGGCGGGGCTCCCAGGTTAAAGTGCTCAATGGAAAGAAAAATTGGGCAATGATCGGATGCAATCCGACTACGATGACGAACGCTATGGTCCGCATGCTGAACAAGCCAAGAGGGGGTAGCATAACATTTGTTAAGTCTTTCCCAGACCCTGGCAGAACCAAAACGGTTATTGCACCAGGTATGGCGAGGACCAACATACCCCAAGTCAACCAAGCCATTGCTATGAACAAATTGGCTAAACTCCCGAGAGGCAATATCTTCCACAAAGGGTCTATCTCCCCGCTTATCCTCAGCCTGGGCAACAGAATTGAAATCTTCAGCAACAACCATAGGAACTCCCTAGTCAATCAACAAGGAAGCCTCCTCCCAAAGCGTCCTGCGCTCCCTATACGACGTGCTGGCGTAAACGCCACACAAGAGCCAAGAAGGCCTATTAGGTTCTGAAACAACAATTGCAACCATCTGAGTGGACCGATTAAAGACGTTCACCCTGACAGCCAACTCATCCCAAGTGACAATGATGCCCCCTGCCAATCCTTGAGAAGGGATAGAGTAGAAGCCCCAACCACGAGGAATACGAGACCTCATATGGTCCAAAGGCAAACCAGAGAGTCTTGTCTCCAGAAGGATACAAATTTGAGGATTATGAAGTTGCATAAACCTGCCATAAGTAGATAGAAAGGAGGGTTTTTTCGCCCCCCTGACATTCCATACAAAAAGTTTCATAGATAATACCAGCAAGATTAGGGAGCACCGGCATCCTGCCCAACCCCCTTAGCAAACCCAGCAGAAACAGACAGCTTCTTTCCTGAGCAAACAGTAACAGAACCAGCTCTCCTCCCTTCTGCCTGCTCCTTGTCAAGAGGCACATCAGAATAGCCCACCGAACCCAGCACTTTCTTAACCTTGTCACAGACCTCCCAGTGACCATGTAGCTCCACCAGGCCCCCCACAGCAGGACCCTCCCCACCCCCTACACTACTCCCAGAGACAGCAACAGAGAGAATCTCCCGGACCCTCCAGTATTACCAGAGAGAATAGTGCCCCCCGAAGAACCAACACCCTCCCCCACCCTTAGACCTCCCTTCAACGACCTCCCAAGACCCAAAGGACTCCCCTGCACCCCTGAACCCAGAAGAACCCCTGCACCCCAAGACCCACTAGACCCCCTGCAAACCTAAACTCATAAGCTCCCCTGGCTCCAAAAGACAGCTGACAGCACCAACCACTTCCTTCGGCCCCGCAGGAGGAGCAGAAGAAGGTGAAACTTTACCCTGCATCCCCTTGCCCAAGTGGGATCCCTTCGGCCCCCAAGCAACAATAAGAGATAAAAAAGGAGCCCCCATACCCGAAACCACCCTCCCAGGATCAACCATCCCCTCCCCTACACCAAAACCCTCCCAGTAGACAGCCCCTCACCATCCACCCGTCCGTCACCTTCTCAGGAGCGACCTTTAGGAGAATTGGCCACCACAAGATTAGGCTCTCGGACCACTACCTCAGATTTAGCCCAACCCTCAACCCGTCCCCACATCCATTATATTCCCCAATTCCGACTTAAGAGAATGACCAGTTGGGTCCTTCCCCCCCTTAGTGAGTAACATACAAGGTTTTGAAATGCTGACCTGGTCAATTGGGGAAGAAGTCACCTTGGAGTCGGGAGAGGTTGGAGATGTAGGTGGGCTGCGACCTTGCTTCAACGACATCAACCCGTAATTCGACATCTACAGGTCCTTTAGAACTTCATCAACAGGTGCAAGGTCCATACAATCCGCCAATGGACCAAATAAGCCTCCCCCTCTCGTTAAAAGGCCGCCACCCTCCGATCGGTTTAACTGAGCAGCGTCAGGGGATCGGCAGCGAGCCACTTTGGATGGCTTTTCCTATCCATCAAAATCTGGTGGCGAGCCCGGAGAAGATGAGATGATGGTCGAAGACGACCTAGGAGGGAGAGAGGAGGGAGGATCAGATGTAGGGTCGGAAGAGGTAGTCAGATTCGATCCCTTGGTAGATCACCGAGGATCGTTCACAGGGGTAATGGCAGAGCGCGGCTGGCTAACCCTTGAAGTTACCAACCATGGGCTGAACCTCAATCGGGCAACACTGGAGGAGGACAGGTTAGATTCAGTAGCATTGGGTGGTCACCTTGCTTCCCTTCCTCAACCACCAAATTTTCCGGTCCAATGGCAGCCGAAGCAGGGTTTGGCTATGAGGGGGAGGTCTGATGTAGACAACCTTCCATCGAATGACCGATTCTGCCGTAGCTGAAGCACACCGCCGGCAAGCTTTCATAGACTATCTGTTGCCAGAATACCTTCGATTTCCTTTGAATTTGGACCCCTAGAATGAGCAGTTTGGCGACATCCAGCTCAACCTTGACCCTCGCATAGATGGTTTTCTTCATCTTATCCGTGAAGTTGTCAATAGATAATGGCTTACCTACCTCCCCCGCCACCGCCATAATGGCCGAGGGCACCCAATACTCAAGCGGGAGGTCTGGCAAGCGTAGCCAAGCCACCGTTCGGTTCACAGGGTTTCTCCCCGGATGGAAATCAGACTTCCAAGCCGCCATCGCCGGTAACTGGCCACCGACGAACCACGGCCCCCCATCTAAAACCCTTGAACAGTCTGCCTCGAAGCTCAGACGAAGGACCATGTGGTCACCTCCGATAAGGTAAATCTCAAGGTCATAGTCCAATTTTAACCGGCACTTAACCTCCTTCGGGACCCAGGCTACCGGGATACGCCGACCAAGACTCCGAACAGTAATCGCCACTACTTCCCACCTTCATCACGAATCAAGAAGAATGGAGCCTGGCAAGACCAAGATTTTGGAGAAGCTTTGCTGCAACTGATCTATCTCTCCCTCCAATAGTTTATAGGAAGACCAAACTGGAGCTCGAACTGTACCCTGCACCACATTTGCCCAGGATCGGTCCTCTTCCCCCTTGCCATCAGAGAGGGAGTCACCAGTAGGGCGCAACTGCTCCTTTTCCGCCATCAGAGCTTTCGAACCCATGGTCAATCAACCTCCAAGGCCACGGCCGGACAACCTGCAAACCCATATCCAGGCAACCGGAAAGCCAGAGCTAGAGCACCCCGACCTCCCCAGCAACAGACCACCGGACCCCCAGAAGAGAACGGCTCCTCCCAAGACCACACCCACTGCAATGAACACTACGACTGCCTCACAGCAATGGACAACCAAGCACAAAGCAGCAACCAACCGAGACCAACCAAAAACCTCCTTTAAAGCTCTTAAACCCCACAAGAGAACCGTAGAAAGACGAAGCACAGAAATCCATGAAAAAACCTACTCGGAAATAAAGGGGGACGAAGCATTGTACACACACGACACCCAAGTCACTACGAACGCCTAAAGCTTCCATTATTATTTTATTTAAAAATATATTTATATATTTATATTATAGATAACAATAAAATTATTTAAAATATATATAATTTAAATAGGTTTGTGAATTTTTTACTCCAGCTCGACTTGAAAAGTTTTCACGTTCCACTTAAAAATTTGAGCTCAATAATAATTGAGCCAAATCGTTCTTGACTCAAGTCAAGCTTGAGTAGTTCAACTCATTTATATCCCTAATCATACCTCATCAGCTTCACCAACCAAAATGGCTCGGATGGCTTGTCCCACAAGGCTGGGCCAATTTGGTCCTCCCCATCTATGGTCCAGTCATGTATTAGCCTTGATAAGATACCTGTTGCCACCAAGATCGCCGTGGCCCATAGCTGCTGCCAGTGCCAGAGTGCACTCCTTTCGCTGCCTGGCGGTGCTCTGGTCCTGGACCTATAAAATAGGAGTTAGTGACCCGAGCCGGGGTTTCCGGTGGGAGCACTCCAATGGTCAAGTCAGTGACGATCCAGGAGAACAGGTCCTCCTGGTCGAGCCCCTCTTGATGGACTCCACACAAGGAGGAGTGTGTTTGTAAGAGTGGGATGCAAGTGTGTCAGGGGAAGTGTGGCCTGGTTAGAGGGAGTCTCTGTGTGGCCCTTCCGCCCGACCTTGCTTGAGGATTCTGGTGGTGCCCTGCTCCTCTTCTTGGTGGAGCGCGCACTTGTGTTCTAGTATCGTGGCTTGTGCCTTGCCTGTGTTGTGGTTGTTACCTCTGAGTTTTTTTGAACTAGGTTACCGTTAGGCGTCCATCTTGGGATCTCCATCAGGCTGTCAAGCGCATGCGGCGGTATCCCGAGGAGCCTTTCCTGATTCATGATAAGGAAAAATGTCATGTGCTCTAACATTTCCCTTGGTCCCCTCATTCCGGGAAACCTAGCAGTACCTTGATCGGTGGGCCGCTACCCCTGGGATTCGAATCTCCTGGTTGGCTTCCTCTCTCGGGTGGTCCAGGTGGTTGGTGAGGAGCGTGGCGCCTCGATCAGTGTGTTTTTCCCCTTTCTAGTATAACCGATAGCTGCAGACGGCCAGTACGGTCTGGCAAGTGCTCCAGTGTAGTCCTCGGTCGGCTCACCGGTGTCCTGGGATGGTGGTGCTAATCGTCCGAGCAGGGGCTGAGCTGGAATGGCAGGGCTTGCTTCGACCTAGACGCCCCGAGCTTGCAGGGTCATCTCGATGGAGGAGGGCAGAGTGCGGGCCCGGTCTAGAGGGCTCACGCTCGGAGAGGCTCCACATGGCGGAGGAGGGCTGAGCTTGACTCCTACCACAGGGCTCAATCTCCGAGGTTCTTGCTCTAGAGGGCAGAGTGCAGGCTCGATCTAGAGGGCTCGTGCTCGGAAAGGCTCCACGTGGCGGAGGAGGGCTGAGCTCGACTCCGACCATAGGGTTCAATCTCTGAGGGTCTCGCTCTGGAGGGCAGAGTACAGGCCCGGTCTAGAGGGCTCGCGCTCGGAGAGGCTCAATGTGGCGGAGGTGGGCTGAGCTCAACTCCGACCACAGGGCTCGATCTCCGAGGGTCTCGCTCTGGAGGATACAGTGCAGCTCCAGCCTAGGCATCCCGAGCTCGCGGGACCTACCTAGCAGAGGATGGAGCTCGACTCGTTTTCTCGAGGGAGCTCAGCTCGGCTCAGTATAGGAGTCCGAGCAGGAGAATTGACATGGCGTCCGACACGGCGGCTTCCATTATCGTGGTGCATGTCGGTTTCTCCATGTCAACCATCCTGCCACATCATTTGCCCCCCACTCTCGAGGCTCGCTAGTGCACGGCCTTGGGCCGAAGGGAGTAATTACGATGCTGACATGGAAAGTCGAAGATCTGGCATAATGATGGCCATGATTGCTGGCGAATCATGAGACGGTCCAGCGAGCCAATACGGGGGTGCCACGTGGCCACATCCGAGGAGTAGTTAATATTGGCACGGAATTCAGAGTGGCCGGGATGCCGTTTTCATCGATGATGTGCACGCGACATGGATCCATTGGTGGGGGGTCGGGTTGGTACGGATCCATCGGGTCATTTCGAAATGAAAGGAGGGCCTTACCCGAAACATCCATACTTTTGAATTCTCCATGCTTGCTACTATGTTCGGGCTTTCTTTCTCCTCCCAGTTGCCTCAGATCTTCTAAAGAACCAGGTTAGTCCCCTCTTTCTTTCTCCTTGGCCAGATAGGATCTTCGCTCCGGGTCTGGGGTCTCCTTTGAGTC
This sequence comes from Areca catechu, assembly GCA_021397845.1. Lineage (NCBI taxonomy): Eukaryota > Viridiplantae > Streptophyta > Magnoliopsida > Arecales > Arecaceae > Areca > Areca catechu. The sequence continues at coordinate 25,367,751 of CM038048.1, forward strand.
GAGTCCGTTCTTCATCCTCCTCTTCGAGTCCTTCACCTTTCTTATTCTTGAGGATGTCCCGCTTTGGCCCGGGCTTCCGCCCCTCCATTGATCAGGGCGAGACCGGTCCCTCCGAGCGGAGGTCGGTGTCTTCTTCCTCCTCCGGTGAGGGGGAGGATGCAACTCGCTTTGAGTTCAGTAGGAGGCGTTCTCCCAGTCTGGTGCTCATCAGGGAGCCAGGGTCCGGTCCTTCTCTCCCTCCTCCTTGTTCTATACTTGTCTCTGAGTCTGTCCAGTCCACAGGTCCTGGCGGGGTCACCTCGACGATCACCGTCGAGGAACTGGGGACCGTTCGAGATGTCTATGGCATCCCACATTCTGTTCGGCTTATAATCCCATGTCTGGGGGAATGGGTCACTTCCAGTTACCCGGGCCGCCTTGCTTTTTATGAGAAGACCTTCTCTGGGGGTCTCCGCTTTCCTTTCCATCCATTCTTCCTGTCCGTCTTGGATAACTATAATTTGGTCCATGCCCAGCTAGTGCCAAACGCCATTAGGGTCATCTTCTCCTTCATCATGCTCTGTCACCTCCACGGGTTTGTTGCCCGGTTCTCTTTGTTCAGGGCTTTCTTTGCCCTGAAGCACCACCCGACTGAGGACGGATGGTGGTCCTTGTCCTCTCACCCGAAGGGCATTAGATTCGAGCTCTCCTCTTCCATCAAGGGATGGAAGAGTAAATTCTTCTTTGTCGCGGTTGAGGGGGTCGATTGGGACTGGAACGATCCGAACCAGACCCCCAACCAAAATTCTATGGTCGATGCGGCTGACCGGGATGACTACGAGCAGCTCCGCACCGCCCAGATCCCTTCTTTCGAGGTCATTTTATCAGAGCAGAACCTTTCCGACACCAGGGTCGACCCAATAAATGGGTTGGGTGAGTTCGACCTGAACTTTTCTTTTTCTTCCTTGCATTCCTTTCACTGCTTCCTACGGGCTCTGACCGTTGTGTGATTTGCATGCAGGGATGATTTTCACAGAGAGTGACCTACTGGCGATCATCCGAAAGAGACCACCGACTGGGCTAGTCGAGGAGCCACCGACTAGGTGGGCCCGGGGCGAGGGCACACCTGTGACTACTCCTGCCGTAGTGGCCGGTCCGAGCTCTGCTGCCCCCGCCGGTCAGAGTTCAGGGGTGGCCCGAGCTGCCCCTGCGTTAGTGGAGAGGGTTGCGTTTGCGATGCCAGGGCCGATCCAACAGGAGGCCCAGATGGTCCTAGAGCTGCGCGGTCATCAGGCGGCGGTCCCCACTGCGGAGCCTGAGGTAGTGGCCCGGGCAAGGGTCGCAGCTGCTGACACTGCGTCTTTCAGTCCTCCGAGTTCGCGTATGATCGAGATCGGGGAGAGCAGGTTCGAGCTGCAACCAGCGCTGCGACTGAGGCGCCACCTGCACCAGTGTCAGCTCCTCAGCCTGCCTCCAGGGGCCCTGCAGCTAGTGGGGCAAGGCCGCCTACTCCAGGAGAGAGTAGGAGGGAGGAGGCGCGATGCTGTCTCCCCTTCAAGATGGGGCTGGAGAGCTCGTTCCTTCGGAGCCCAGAACTGGCCGAGCGCATGATGGATTTCTTAATCCAAACATGCGACCGGTAGGATATGGTCGGAATACGACTGAGCGACGTCCTCAGCGCCATCTTCCCCCAGCTTTACTCGGTGGGTTATTCCTTTCTTCTTCTCTTTTCTTTTTTTTTTCTTTTCTTCTTTTTTTTTGAGCTGACCTCTTCTTATGGTGCAGATCGGTGTCGAGGCCCTCTTCATTAAGGGCTGCTATCAGAACTGGGAACGTATCGAGCGGCAACAAGAAACCGAGATCGAGTCTCTGAAGACCGATATGAAGCAGAAGGCTGGGGTGAATGGGGCGCTCGAGCAGAAGGTCAAAGACCTAGAGAAGCAGCTCGCCGACACCGAGGGGCGAGCGAAGAAGCTCCTGGAGGCCCGTGACTTGGGCGGAGTCGCTCAAAGAAGGCTATCGATGATCTCTCCGTCATCGAGAAGAAGCTGAACTGGTATAGTGCCAAGGTGGATCGGCACAAGGAGGCATACCGAGCTGCCCAGGCGGAGTTGGCAGCAGGGAAGGAAAAGCTGGCCGTGGCTGAGAAGGTGATAGAGGTGGCGGCCAAGTCGGTGGGGACTGCCAGGATGGAGGCCACCGAGGCAAAGAAGGGGGCCGACGAGGCCAAAAAGGGCGCCGAGGAGGCCGTTGCCAAGTTCAAGGCCTCGAAGGAGTTCGTTGCTGAGATCCATCAGATGGTGTTGGACTCCTTCTACAAAGGCTTTATGTTCTTACACAGCCGGATCGAGGTGCTTGTTCCTGAGAGGAGTCGCAGTCGCTTCAGGTATCCTTCGACCTCGGATGCGGAGCCTGAAGAGGAGGTCACCGAGGAAGCTGTGGCCTTCGAGCCTCCGACACCAGCTGAGGTCGAGCTGTGCCAGGTCAGAGCTGATCAACCGAAGGTTCTTGAAGGCGGGGCCTCTTAGCCTCAAGGCTCAGCAGGGGGCCGGCCAGCACAGAGTAGCCCTTTCTTTTTTTCTTTTGTATTTTGTTTCTTTATGTACTTGGTCGGGGCCACCCGACATGTTGGGGGCCCATAGAGCATTTGTAACAGGCTCTTGATTAATAAGATTTGAATCTTCTTGCAACCTGTCTTTTGCTTCCCTCTTTTTTCTCTTTCTTTCACTCCCCTCCCTCTTTTCTTTGTTGTTTCTCTTTTCTTCTTCTTTTTTTTTTGGATGAGTGGGGAGATCAGAGAAGAGGGTCTCACCTCGCCTGGGACTTAATTACCAGGCTTTGGTGTCGGCAAGTCGGGTGCAAGGTTCTGGCAATTATGAGCAGTTGGGCTCGGTGGTTTCTTGGCCGGAGAGCTGAGCCCCAGTCCAAGGTACCTAAGAGCTGTTCTCAGGTCTTGGATTGGCTTCTCGAAGCTGGGCTCGAAGACGATTGATAACTGAGAGTAGCGTGGCTCGAAGGTCCCTTAGCCGGAAATCTGAGCTCCGGTCTTGGGTTGGTGTCTCGGAGTTGGGCTCGAAGATGATTGATGATTGAGAGCAGCGTGGCTCGAAGGTCTTTTGGCCAGAGATCTGAGCTCCGATCTTGGGTTGGCGTCTTGGAGCTAGGCTCGGAGACGTTGATGATTTAGAGCAGCGTGGCTCGAAGGTCCTTTGGTCGGAGATCTGGGCTTTGGTCTTGGGCGATGAAATGAAGGCTTTGTCGCTGCATTTCCCTCTCGTTCTCGTTTTTTCCTTCCCCTCTCTCTCTTTTCTTTTTTTTTATTTTTTGATGAGTGGGGAGATCAGAGAAGAGGATCACAGGATTTGGTTGCCTTGGAGCTAGGCTCGAGGCCTTCTTGGCCGGAGGGCTGGGCCCCAGTCCAAGGGTTGCCTGAGAGCTTGGCTCAGGTTTTTGGCACCTTGGAGCTAGGCTCATGGCATTGATAGGAGCTGCTTGGCTCCAAGAACCCTTAGCATCTCGGAGCTGGGCTCGAAGACGCTTGAGATTGAGAGAAGCTTGGCTCAAAGATCCCTTGGCCGGAGGTCTGAGCTCCGGTCTTGGGTTGGCATCTCGAAGCTGAGCTCGAAGATGTTGATGGTTGAGAGCGGCGTGGCTCAAAGATCCCTTGGCATCTCGGAGCTGGGCTCAAAGACACTTGAGATTGAGAGCAGCTTGGCTCGAAGATCCCTTGTTCGGAGGTTTGAGCTCCGGTCTTGGGTTGGCATCTCGGAGCTAGGCTCGGAGATGTTGATGGTTGAGAGTGGCGTGGCTCGAAGATCCCTTGACCGGAGGTCTGAGCTCCGGTCTTGGGTTGGCATCTCGGAGCTGGGCTCGGAGATGTTGATGGTTGAGAGCGACGTGGCTCGAAGATCCCTTGGCATCTCGGAGCTGGGCTCGGAGATGCTTAAGATTGAGAGCAGCTTGGCTTGAAGATCCCTTGACTAGAGATCTGAGCTCCGGTCTTGGGTTGGCATCTCAGAGCTGGGCTCGGAGATGTTGATGGTTAAGAGCGGCGTGGCTTGAAGATCCCTTGGCGTCTCGAAGCTGGGCTCGAAGATGCTTGAGATTGAGAGCAGCTTGGCTCGAAGATCCCTTGGCCAGAGATCTGAGCTCCGGTCTTGGGTTGGCATCTCGAAGCTGGGCTCGGAGATGTTGATGGTTGAGATTAGCGTGGCTCGAAGATCCCTTGGCATCTCGGAGCTGGGCTCGAATATGCTTGAGATTGAGAGCAGCTTGAATCGAAGATCCCCTGGCCGGAGGTCCGAGCTCCGGTCTTGGATCGGTGCCTTAGAGCTGGGCTTGGAGACGTTGATGGTTCTTTCCTGCAAGACATATAGATACTCGTGCAAGGAAAAAGTCATTGTCTTTATTATTGATAGGAAACCTTACATCATTGGTGGTGTCTTCGTAGACTGCAGGCATTCCATGTTTGAGGGAGCCTGACGCCGTCGAGATCTTCGAGGTAATAGGCCCCTTGTGAGGGGGCTTCGGCCGCCTTGTAAGGACCTTCCCAGCTCGGTGAGGGCTTGCCACGCTCCCGGAGTTGAGATGCCTCTGCCCGGCGCGGCACCAAGTCTCTGGGTTTGAAGGCTTCTGGCCTGACCTAGGCATTGCAGTATCGGGCTACTCGCTATCGGTGGGCTTTGTTGAGGTCGGTGTAGTCCACACAGATCCTCGCTATCTCTTAGTGGAGATAATGGCATCGAGCAAGTTGAGCCCGAGCCGACCCAAGATTTTGTTGTAGGCGGAAAGGAGCCTGTCGACCATAATGGTGCTCTACCGGTGGTGATCTTGAGTGATCTCTCCCTTCACCCTTACGGAATCACCTGTGAAGCCAGCGAGGGAGGTATGCACAGGTTCGAGTTGATCGGGAGAAGGGTTCGTCTTGGAGAAGGCATCATAAGAAAGTACGTCTACGGAGCTTCCACTATTAACCATGATGCTTTTTTACAGGATGCTTCGCGATCGTCATCTCGACAACCACGACAGCATTATTTACATTTTTTCCCCCCTTCCTCCTTCCCTCACAAAGGGGAGTACACTCTCAGGATCCCCTGCCTCCCGGGCTTTTGCGCGCACGTGCAGCTCTCCAGGAAATCATGCCCACCGGCTTCTCGGAAGGATGATTGCCGATGGCCGAAGCTGGTTGAAGAGCGACGAGTGCCTGGGATTCCACCTGTGGTCTGCCCCTCACAAACCTTTTGAGGTAGCCCTTCTTGATGAGTTCTTCAATTTCCTACTTGATGTTGCAGCATTTCTCGGTGTTGTGGCCATGGTCACAGTGAAAGCGACAGTACTTTGATTTATCATGGCCAGTGGAGGACTTCATCGGAAGCGGGCGCCTCAAGTAGTCCTCGCCTTCGATCTCATTGAGGATTTTTGTCCTCGGGACAAGGAGAGAAGTGTAATTCTCCTCAGAAATGGGAGCCCCTCTCGGTCTCGACCGGTCCCTCCGAGAGTTCGGGACTTGGGGTTCTGGTTTCTAGGTCCCGGGCATCTCGGTGGGGGTTGGCCTCTTCAGTGGCTTCCCGTCGAGCTCCTGTCTTGTACAATCCGCCACCTCGATACGGATGTACTTTTGGGCTCGGAGAAGGAGCTTGAAGTAAGTCTTGGGGGGCTTCTTGTCGAGCAAGTAGGTCAGGCGGGAAGTCCTGAGCCCTCGCTTCATTGCCAGCATGGCAACTGGCTCATCAAGGTTATAAATCTCCAATGCGGCAGCCTTGAAGTGGGCCACGTAGTCCCGCAGGGGCTCGCGGTCCTACTGTTCGATGGAGAAGAAGCTGTCTGCCTCTCGTGGCAACTTCCTGCAGGCATCGAAGTGCGCCACAAACTTCTTCCCTAACTGGACGAAAGAGTTGATGCTCTCCGGCTCCAAGCGAGTGAACCACGCCCAGGCTACTTTCCGGAGAGCGGCGGGAAAGGCGATGCAGAGAAGAGCGTTGGTAGCCCCCAAGACCGGTAGCTATCCAGATGGTCCAGGGGGTCGGTGGTCCCATCGAAAGGATCCACCTGTGGCATCCAGAACCGATGTGGGATCGGTGCCACTTGGATTTCCTTGGAGAATGGGGGACGGGCGTCGTAGCCCACTGGCTCGCTAGCTAAGCCTTGCATGTTGGCAAACCGACGGGAGAACTCTGCCAGCTTGCGCTCATGTTCCTCCAGGCGCTTCTCCGCTATGCGCCTGATGGCTTTGTCAGTAGCCCCTCCGTCGAAGGAGACGGAGAAGGTGACATGGGTGCGTGGCACCCGTGGCAGGGGGTCTTGCTTCTCCTACCTCGGTGGGGCTTTGGCACTGCCCGCCCGAGGTTTGGTGAGCAGCTCTCCCTATCAGGAGACCTAGCTCGTTGCCTTTTTGCGGGAGTCTGATGACTATCTCGGTTGTCGATGACGGCCTGCGGCCGCGAAAGCCTTCCTTGGAAGGAACACAAGCTATCACGGGAGGCTATGGCGTGGGCCGCCGGAGTTCCTGGTTGTTGGTGGGTAGCCAAGGACCGGTGTTGATACTGAAGCTGGCGCATTGCGATAGCGAGGATCTGCATTTGCTGAGTGAGTGCGGCCAGCTGAGTCTCCGCCGGAGGTGGTTGAACTGCTGGAGCGGGTAGCCCCGCCTTGAGATTGTGTGGGCTCCCTCGGGAAGGGGAGCCCCCTGCACGATTGGTGGAGGCCTCTCGTGCTCGTGCTGTCACCATCCTTCCATGTAGTGTCAATCTGCAAAGAGATGGAGGGCTTGTTCACCCCCCTTCCTAGCATGCTAATCTGTTGCCACCAAGATCGTCGTGGCCCGTAGCTGCTGCCAGTACCAGAGTGCGCTTTCTTCGCTGCCTGGCAGTCCTCTGGTCCTGGACCTGCAAAACAGGGATTAGTGACCCGGGCCGGGGTTTCCGGCGGGGGTACTCTGATGGTCAAGTCAGTGACGATCCAGGGGAACAGGTCCTCCTGGTCGAGCCCCTCTTAATGGACTCCACACGAGGAGGAGTGTGTTGTGTAAGAGTGGGATGCAAGTGTGTCGGGGGAAGTGTGGCCTGGTTAGAGGGAGTCTTTGTGTGGCCCTTCTGCCCGACCTTGCTCGAGGATTCTGGTAGTGCCCTGCTCCTCTTCCTGGTGGAGCGCGCACTTGTGTTCCAGTGTCGTGGCTTGTGCCTTGCCTGTGTTGTGGTTGTTACCTCCGAGTTTTTGTGAACTAGGTTACCGTTGGGCGTCCATCTTGGGATCTCCACCGGGGTGTCAGGCGCGTGCGACGGTCTCCCGAGGTGCCTTTCCTGATTCGTGATAAGGAAAGCTGTCATGTGCTTTGACATTCCCTTTGGTCGCCTCATTCCGGGAAACCAGGCAGTACCTTGATCGGTGGGCCGCCACCCTTGGGATTCGAATCTCCTGGTAGGCTTCCTCTCTTGGGTGGTCCAGGTGGTTGGTGAGGAGCGTGGTGCCTTGATCAATGTGTTTCTCCCCTCTATAGTGTAACCAACGGCTGTAGGCGGCCAGTACGGTCTGGTAGGTGCTCCATTGTAGTCCTCGATCGGCTCGTCGGTGTCCTTGGATGGTGGTGCCAATCGTCCGAGCAGGGACTGAGTTGGAATGGCATGGCTCGCTCCGACCTAGATGCCCCGAGCTTGCGGGGTCGTCTTGGTGGAGGAGGGCAGAGTACGGGCCCGGTCCAAAGGGCTCGCACTTGGAGAGGCTCCATATGGCAGAGGAGGGCTAGCTCGACTCCAACCACGAGGCTCGATCTCTGAGGGTCTCGCTCTGGAGGGTAGAGTGCGGGCCTGGTCCTGAGGGCTCGCGCTTAGAGAGGCTCCACGTGGCGAAGGAGGGCTAAGCTCGACTCCGACCACAGGGCTCGATCTCCGAGGGTCTCGCTTTGGAGGGTAGAGTACAGGCCCGATCCAGAGGGCTCGCGCTCGAAGAGGCTCCACATGGCGGAGGAGGGCTAAGCTCGACTTCGACCACAGGGCTCGATCTTCGAGGGTCTCGCTCTGGAGGGCAGAGTGCGGCTCCAGCCTAGGTGTCCCGATCTCACGGGACCGACCTGGCAGAGGACGGAGCTCGACTCGTTTTCTCGAGGGAGCTTAGCTTGGCTCGGCAGAAGAGTCCGAGCAGGAGAATTGACGTGGTGTCCGACGCGGTGGCTTCCATTATCGTGGCACCTGTCGGTTTCCCCATGTCTGCGATCCTGCCACATCAATACCAATTTACCCTTCAATCAAGGCTATAAATAGGTTAGACAGACCCATGACCTGACCTGACTCAACCTACTAGACCCAATTCGATTCATGTTAAAGGACCCATGAGGCTGGGTCAGTTTTTAAAATTGATTTGTTCCATTTTCCCAATTGAGTTTAGATTTATTGAATTTGGATCTAACCCGACTCAATTTTATGGATTAATTTAGATCCTATATTCAATTACCCGACCTGACTCGAGATCCTATTTAGACCCAACCCATCCAAAGCCTCCTCTATTTCACTAGTTGGAGGCCCGACCTGATCCAAGCCCTCCTCTTCTACTCCATTGACAAGATCACGTGGGAACTCGAAGACTAATAAAATCACTTGGATCATGGTTTTCTTAAAAGCAGGGGCAAGTAAGTTGTTCTCAAAACCCACCCACCTATTAGGAAATCCCTACGATTATAGAATACGGATCTCTATCCAAAACCACAACACTGGTAATGATGTCAATACCACAAAAAAAAGGAAGAAAGGAAAAGACATAAACATAATCAATTAGGCACGTAATGTTTCACTATGAGAGAAAAAATACAAATACAAGAAAAGAACACACTCTCAACCCTCACACAACAGTCCCTCGACAAGAAGTTCAAAAATCTCACAAAGCTCTCAAAAAAGTCCTGAGAAGACTCCTGCAGCTGCCCTCTGCTACCCATAGAATCCTCAGGCTGTCTATCATTTTTATAGTCCAAAACCCCGTCCAAAATAGAAAAGGACTCCAAAAAGTATTTGGAATCATGTCTGCCATGAGAGACCTTGCATGGACCGTGTGATCGCCCCATGCATGCACCACGTGAATCACAGGTCACCCCGCGCATACACCGTGTCGACCTTGCGATTATATGCCTGGGGGCCTCTTGTGGGCTGAGGCATCAAAGCAATAATCTTCACCTCAACTTAGCATTCAGTCTCTATAAAATTTTGAATGCTTGTGAATAATCTCACAATCCCATACTGTTATATGCTATGATCTGCTTGACCAAAGGCCTACTTGGGATAGCCTCCTGTGGTAATAGGAACTTTACTTTATAGTGTCACCTATTATCCTTCCCAGTCTTCTGTCCTGTGCTCAATCCATTTGCACATATAACTCTATCTTACACTGAGCTCCACCTTACACTAAGCTCCCTACTAAGAGATATGTCTTTCACACTTCTTCCCTTTCAAATCAATTCTATTATTATGCAAAACTTTTAGGGTTCCATCACTAGCTTCTCATTTGTAGCTGCTTGAATCTAATCTGCTCAGTGAAATCGAATCTCTTGAAACTGCGTATATATCAAACCTCATCTAATTTCTTACTACTCCATCATATGTCCAAAAGCTGATTATCCCAAAGTCCTTGATCGCACAACATAATCCATCCTATAGATGAATGGTGCCTTTCTACTATCTAGAATGTCAAATAGCTCCTCTCTGCAGCAAACATAATGTGAATGAGAGGAAGAAATAAATACCTCATCAAACATCATAAGCACCTCATTATATTTATCAATGTCACTACCATAGACCACTGCCACAATAACCTCCATTTGATCTTTTAGCTATGGACAATCTCTGACTTGATGCCCCAACTCATTATACCAGTAGCATCTAATCTTGCTAAAGTCCTTCAACTTGAACTTGGACCGAGACCACCTACCTTGCAATCCTTTATTGCTTCATCCTTTGCCACCTCCACCTCTAGTTACCGCCAAAGCTGAGTTGCTATCTAAACTCAAAACTCAATTCTTTTACTTGAAAATCTCATTTTATAGAAGTGCAGAAGAAACCTTATCCATCTCGATGGTGCGCTTCCCTACAAGAAGAGCAATCATCAAAGACTCAAAAGAAGAAAGAAGCGATAAAAGCAAGACCACTATCCTAATCTTCTTTTCAACCTTTTCACCAATTCTGAAAAGATTATGATGCGGGACCTAAGAGATGCATGCATGTGGTTTTTTTTTATTTTTATGTTTTAATGGATTGATTGATTCCCGAAATCAGGCTAAGAATGGATCTAGAGATTCGCATAAGGACAAGAAACTCTTAGCATGCAAACATAGCTCCTAAACAGTGATAAAGAAAGGACCCCAGGATTGAGAAACCGCAATAGGACTTAGCTCTAAATCAATACCCTACTTAGGGGGCTAAGGAGTACAAACCTCTCAAAGCTCTGAAGTGCCCGATGCTGAGTTCGCTCACACTCACGGATGCTGCCTGGAAGATCAAGCCCTCGACCTTGTGGATTCTCCGGCTTTTCGTCAAATGGTCCTGAAGGCAAAGAAGGTTGACTTCTTTGTCCGTGGTACCTGAAGGACTTGTGAGCAACCTAGAGACGAGTTAGAAAACAGCAAGAAAAAAGGGGAAGGCAATGAAATAAGGGAGGGTGAAGAGAAGGTGGCGATCAAGGAAGGCTCTTCTTGTTGGGCGTCCAAGAGGATCTTCTAGAAGGCGTCCAAGCTTGGGAAGAAAGGTTGGTGGCTTGCGTAGGAAGAAGGTAACCGGGGCCTCTCACCCCTCGATGTCCTGAAGGACAAAGGCACACTCTTTTACAGAGTTCCAAGTCTCAAGACAAGGGCTAGGAAGAAAATTTTAGTTTCTTTTTTTTCATTCATCAAAATTCCTATTTACAAGAGGGTTAGGGCCCTTTTTATAAGCTCCAAGTCTATATTTGAATTCAAATGAAAGGAGTTATAAAACATGATTTGAGGATGAATCAAGGGGCACCTAAATTTGAATTTGAACTCTCATTCCAAGGGGTGTCCACTTGAAATTTGAAATCTCCTTTCATGTAGCTTGGCCGACCATGATCTTGGTGGAAAGGCTTGATTCGGGGAGGGAAGAGAGGATATTGTCTTCCTAAATCAAGGGGCGCCCATTTGAATTTTGAATTCCTCTTTCATGAAACCTTGGCTAACCATGATCTTAGGAGATGTGGCTTGATTTGTGGAGTGGGGTGAGGATGTTGTTGGCTTGGATCAAGGAGAGGTTAATGGGCATCCAACATAGCTTTTGAATTTGAAATTTCAGCTTGAACTTGGCCACCCAAGGTGCTTGGTGAAGTGGCGCCTCCTATGATAGTGGCATTGATGATGTGGCACTCCATAAGCTGAAGTGGTGCCTCCTATGCCATGTGGCATTGATGATGTGGCACTCCTACTTGGCATGGAGGAGAGGTGGCTTGACTCATCTTCAATTGGGCTTGACTTGATTGCCCACTTATGGACCCATCTTCAAACTAGCTTGAGCCCATCTTCAAATTGACTTGAGCTTAATAATCAATTCGGCTAATTAAGGATCAATTGACCCTAATTTGATCAATTTAGCCAAATTACATGACCAAACCAAAAATTAAAACCAACCAGATACTAATTACATGACTTGAAAGCAAATTACTTAGGCTTTAAGCCTTATTACAGGATCCAAAAAACTTAGAACCCTAATCAAAAATCCATAAAGAGTTGAGGAGCCTCTGTCTAATCTTGGTGCCTACACCAATTCTCCCGGGGTGGGAGGAACTCGATCCTGTCGAGTAAGGATTGATCTGGCTTTGGTATTTCTCAAGAAGATCGAGGTCGAGGCGCTACAAGTCCTCCAAGTAATCTACGAATCATTGGATTCCGGTTGGCCTTGCCAACGGATCAGGTAATGCTGATAGCCTTTGCCCCGGGTTATGATAGCTTGATCATCTAGGACATTCTCGATTCATTCTCCTCTCTCAGGTAAAATTGGAGGTGGATACTCAGGGTCGAGTTCACTCTTAAAGGATAGGTCAGGCCCAAATAGCTCGCTGGATATTGTTGCCGACTCCCTATATATTGAAAGCCAAGCTAATGCCATAATCCAGGGATAGCTCAAGCACAGACATTAGGGCCAACTCTCCTTATCACTCTAAAGGGGCTAACTCCATGAGCATGTAGCTTCTTAACGGTCCTTGGTGGGAACCGTTCGGGCCTAAGCCTAATTATTACAGAATCCTTAATTTCAAATTCTTTGGCTCACTTTCAGGAATCAGCCAATTTCTTGTATGTATTATTACTTATATTGATTTTTGGCTAATCTCCTTATGCATGCTGTGCGAATGACTCTACGGACTCTGAGACTCGTACTGACACTTAACAAAATGTTGATTCAACTTTGTATTCCTATTGAGAGGAATTTTATTGGACTCTTCGAGTCTAAACCTAATAGACTATAGACTCTCTAGGTTTGATCCTAGTTTGACATGCACATGAAAATTTACAATGGACTCTTAGCAAATGCCATAAGGTATACTAGAAGTAAGAAGCAAATCTAACATGCACAATTAATGTATGTATTATGCTTACTTCTTCAAAATGCAATCCATTAGTCAGAGGAGCATAAGAAGCTTTAGAAAAGGGCAGAAAGTAAGAGGTGGATTCAGGATTAGTTTGGATGTTCCTAGATGGTGGAAGGTCATCAGGAAGGTCTTTGGGAAGTTTATCTTGAAAGTCTTCTAAACTAATGTCTACTTCCTGAGGTTGTTCCTCAGGGACTTGTTCCTGGACCTCTTCTATGGACAACTTTTGTGAACCCTCACTTTCATCTACTATGTTTGATCCTGGCATAGTCACTCCTTCAAATTCTATAGTAAGTTTAGGATCTTTTTCTATTAGTTCCTCAGTGATTTCAACCATGGGTCCATTTTCATCATATTCTTCCACTAGACTTGATTCATAGATGTCTTCTTTGGATTCTTCAATGGGCTTTGGAGTTTCTTCATTTAAACTCTCAGTGGGTTTGACCTTTTCTCTCCGAAATCCTTCAAAGGGTTCTTCCTTTTTCCCTTCATATTCATTAATTAAACTCGGTTCAGCATCATAGACTTCTTCCTTAGGCTCACTAATGGGTTTAGGGGTCTTTTCCTTGCAAACTAATGGGATAGGAGTAGTAGGCTGGTTTGAAGAAATCTAACTAAGAATTGGCCTAGAGGTACTAATCATGCTAGGCTTAGGTCGGCTGCTTATGCGTTCCTTTTGATAAGACTAGAATTTCTTAGCAATCCGATAAGCTTCCGCTAGAGTATAAATCTTCCATTGAAATAATTTCCACCGGGTGTCCTTACATAGGCCTCCTCAAAATCTAGATATGTCATGGTCTCAGATTCGATTCTGTTACATCTCCTGACAAACTCATTGAATTCCTCAATATACTCAGACACTGGTCTATCATCCTATCTCAGTCTGTACCATTGGTTTGAAAGTCGTTGCTCATAGAATCTACCTAGGTACTTTTCTCTCAACTTACCTCTTATGGCTTTCCAGGTATTTATCTTGTTTCCCCTCAGATAACATTGGTCCTCAATAACTTTTCAATGCCACTTAGCTTGTCGGGTTAACTTACATTTGGCCAATCTAACTTTTCCTAACTCTGACATCTTAGTGTACTCAAAATACTGATCCATTCTCTCCTTCTAATCAATATACACCTCAGGATCTAGGCTTCCATCAAAAGTGGGTGCATAAGATTGGGTGCTCCTAATAGGTCTTTCCTCAGAGTCAACCAAGTATGGGTATGGACATCTAGGGTTAGACTTAGGGGCAAGATCATGATAATAGGCTCTTAGATCAAGGGGATTGGGCCTAGATGATTTACGTTTAGCATGGGTCATACGGGCTTCTACCCTCGTTTCAACTCTATCAAATCTTTGGGTCAACTAGGTAATATACTCAATGAGAGTCCTAATTTGATTTTCGAGGTTGTTCTCCATGGTTTCACCTGACTGAGAGTAATGTGGGTGATACGGGACTCCTGACCTAGTTGACATGCAACACACAAAGGAGGGTACTACGGTTTTGCTATACCTATGAGTCCAAACAGAATGGGTCAACTTAGATGACACATAGCCCAACAACTAGCCCTTTCACCGGCTAAGTAAGAGGTTAGAGTGCAGGAGGCCCCCTGCTTTCGCAGGGATCCAATTAAGGAACCACAACACCTCTTAGGTCATGTGACACTAAACCTCTTGCCTTAGACACCTGCTTCCCAGTACTAATTGTAGGATTGCATGCACTAGCTTCCCACAATGGTTAAACCTGACTCGTTGATGTCCCTAAGCTATTAGGTTGCTAATAGATTTTAAGTTAGGCTTAGGTTCGAGATGCAATGGTGGTGGTTTTCAGGCCAAGGAAAGGTATCGACCTCCTTCCCTTATCTTATGATATTGTCGCCCTTAAAGTAAGTTATGTATATGAGGGCATATACACGAAATCTAATGAAGTTTAGAAATTAAGCTATGTAGAAACCATGTAATTAACTCCTAAGTATATAGAAATAAAAGTATGCTGAAATTAGACTTGCTGGAATTTTAGGATAGAATTGTTCTCGGACAGAATTTAGACATGTAGAAGTTCTACAGATCGAAATAAATTCTAAGAAAATTCTGAAAAATACTACCAATTACTAGAAATCCAGCAAAATAAGAATTGGTAATTTCTGAATTTCTTACATGCAGAAATAATTAAAATAATAGACCATATACTGGGTTGGACATGATGCATAATTTAATAATGTAGAAATCTAATATTGCTGAATTTAATTATGCAGAAATTTTCTTTAGGACCTAAGATACCTTCTCCTTGTTTTCTTCTTCAAGGGTCAATCACATCGGCACCCCTACACATCATAGAAAATTTTTTTTGAATAGGATGTGAGGGTCTTGCTGCCCTACTTTTTTCTATGACTAGATGGCCATGGTGAAGCACCCGATCCGAGTACTTAAAGAGAAACTAAGTTTTAACCATGCTTTGATACCAAACATGATGCGGGACCTAAGAGATGCATGCAGGTGATTTTTTTTTTTTATGTTTTAATGGATTGATCGATTCCTGAAATCAAGCTAAGAATGGATCTAGAGATTCGCATAAGGACAAGAAACTCTTAGAATGCAAACATAGCCCCTAAATAGTGATAAAGAAAGGATCCCAAGATTGAGAAACCCCGATAGGACTTAGCTCTAAATCAATACCCTACTTAGGAGGCTAGGGAGTGCAAACCTCTCAAAGCTCTGAAGCGCCCGATGTCGAGTTCGCTCACACTCACGGATGTGACCCAGAAGATCAAGCCCTCGATCCTGTGGATTCGCTGGCTTTTCGTCAGATGGCCCTGAAGGCAAGGAAGGCTGACTCCTTTGTCCGTGGTACCTGAAGGACCTGTGAGCAACCTAGAGACGAGTTAGAAAACAACAAGGAGGAAGGGGAAGGCAATAAAATAAGGGAGGGTGAAGAGAAGGTGGCGATCAAGGAAGGCTCTTCTTGTTGGGCATCCAAGAGATCTTCCAGGGGGCGTCCAAGCTTGGGAAGAAAGGTTGGTGGCTTGTGTAGGAAGAAGGTAACCAGGACCTTTCACCCCTCCATGTCCCGAAGGACAAAGGCACACTCTCTCATAGAGTTCCAAGTCTCAAGATAAGGGCTAGGAAGAAAATTTTAGATTCTTTTTTTTTAATTCATCAAAATTCTCATTTATAAGAGGGTTAGGGCCCTTTTTTATAAGCTCCAAGTCCCTATTTGAATTCAAATGAAAGGAGTTACAAAACATGATTTGAGGATGAATCAAGGGGGCGCCTAAATTTGAATCTGAACTCTCATTCCAAGGGGCATCCACTTGAGATTTGAAACTCCTTTTCATGTAGCTTGGTTGACCATGATCTTGGTGGAAAGGTTTGATTCGGGGAGGAAAGAGAGGATGTTGTCTTCATGAATCAAGGGATGCCCATTTGAATTTTGAATTCCTCCTTCATTAATCATTGGCCGACCATGATCTTTGGAGATGTGGCTTGATTTGTGGAGTGGGGTGAGGATGTTGTTGGCTTGGATCAAAGGGAGGTTAATGGGCATCCAACATAGCTTTTGAATTTGAAATTTCAGCTTGAACTTGGCCGCCCAAGGTGCTTGGTGAAGTGGCGCCTCCCATGCCATGTGGCATTGATGATATGGCACTCCATGAGCTGAAGTGGTGCCTTCCATGCCATGACACATTGATGATGTGGCACTTCATGAGTTGGCACTCCTACTTGGCATGGAGGAGAGGTGGCTTGACTCATCTTCAATCGGGATTGACTTGATTACCCACTTGTGGACCCATCTTCAAACTAGCTTGAGCTCATCTTAAAATTGACTTGAGCTTGAGGACCAATTCGGCTAATTACAGGATCATTTGATCCTAATTTGACCAAATTGGCCAAATTACTGTTGCCCAGTTTGATCCAATCCAATAATCAAACTAAATACTATGAATACAAGTATGAAGTGCTTTTTGTGAGTATGCAGTGGAAATATAAAGCAATAAATATAAAAGCAAGTTGAAGAGACAAGCAATCACAAATACAAAGAATTTATAGTGGTTCGGTGCTTTCCAATACACCTACATCTACTCCCCAAGGCCTACTTGGGAATTCACTATAATCTCAATCGATTACAACCAATTAGTTTTCCGGGGTCACTAATCAAACTCGACTTGTTTTCATAAGGCTTACAGGTCAAAACCTTACTGGTTTTTTGGGCTAACCAAGAACCTAGTTAGTTTTAAGGCTCACCAACAACCTCCCTTGGTTTTGTGGGCTAATTAAGAACCTAATTGATTTTCAAGACTAACCAACAACCTCCCTTGGTTTTGCGGGCTAACCAAGAATCTTTACAACAATAATAAGTTTAAAGTAAAGAAACAATGAAAGCTTTCTAATAAAAGCGGATATCTTTTTGAAGCTTTGTTGTAGTGCTGTCTTTAACTTGATGATGCTTCAATAAATACTCAAGAAGGTTGATCTTGAATGTTCTTGAAGGCTCTTGAATGCTTGGAGAATTCTTCTTGCTTGAAGGTAAGCTCATAATGAATAGGAATGAATGCACTAGCTCTTTCTTTCTCTTTGAGTTTCTCTCTTTATCCTCTTTTCATTCTCTTATGTTTAGATTTGATTTGAATAAATTAAATATCTTTCCAAGGCCTCAAAGTCAGGTTCTAGCTGTTAGACACGAAAAACTAGCCATTGAGAGCCAAGAAGAGCAAATTCTGCGTTTGAAAAACTAGCCGTTACTGTTCCCAGAATCTCAAGTGTCGATGCTTCAAACTGTGAGTCGACACTTACACTCTATGAGTCGACACCTAGTTCAAATATCTTCAATGAAGCTCTCTGGAATTTTCAGGTGAGTCGACACTTGACATCCATGTGTCAATACTTCAGGCAGGTCTTCAACTTCAGCAAGTTCTGTAATAAAAAGTCTCAGGTGATGAGCCGATCCTTGAGTCGACACCTTGAGTCGATACTTGACTGGTATGAGTTGATACTTTAGCTGTGCCATTTGAAACTCTTTCTGCATACCGGCTTGAGTCGACACTTCCACTGTCATGAGTCGACACTTGGATTATGAGTTGACACTTTGAGTTGATACTTGACTGAGATTTCTTCAAAAGCATCTGAACTTCTGCTGAAATAAATTTGTATTGAACTCTTGTATCCTTTCAAGCATTCTTCAACTACAAAAGTCCACTTTAAACTGATCTTTTATCTATAGTTGGGACTTTTTCCTTGTTTGACAATCAATCAAATTTTGTTGAATTGATAAGCATGTTTTTCTATAAAAACACACTTCAAAGAAATAGTTAAAACTCAACTTATACTTAACCATTTTGTTTGTCATCAAAATCAATAATAGAGTCAACAATCTTTTCCTTTTTGATGATGACAAAACTTTTAAGTATAAATTGTATAATAAGCTTTTAAGAGAAATTTTCAGTGTGCATAGAGCTTATTGCAATGGTATGAAATTGTAAGAGATGTTGAATTATAAATTTTAAAATTCTCTTATGAAACAAATTTGAGCTAAGAGTATCAGAGCTTAAAATACATATAAGAAATAAATTCATATATCATGATACCCCCAAAAAAATACTCAAGAGAAATAAATTCAGCAATAAACACTGTGAAGAGTATAAATACTCCCCCTGAAGAGATGATCAATAAAATTGAGTTTTGATGATCTTTTAATGATAAAAAGGTTGAAATTTAAGCATCTAAAGAATAAGAATTGGACATGAGAAAGAAAATTAGCAAGATAGATTTTTCAATTCAAAGGAGGTATAACTCCCCCTCACACAATGAATAGAAATTTTTAGATTTTCAGCATTTTTCAAAAAAAAAACTTATTTCTCATTCACTGCACATATATACTTATTTCATCCCATATCCCATTTATACTTATTTCTCCTCCTTTTTGTTATCATTAAAAAGGAAGGAAGAAGGCAATAAACTCAAACATAAATGTAAGGCATTCACTCATTCATGAAGGAGAACAATGAAATTCTGAGGTAAAACATGAAGTAAAGCATTTCATTCATTTAAATGTAATACATTTCATTCATTCAAAGTCATAACATGAAGTAAAACATAATATTTTATTCATTTGATACAAGATTGGTACAAAAGAGTGAACATCAAAAGAAAAATGTGACACGTACAGAAATGTAAA
Source organism: Areca catechu (assembly GCA_021397845.1). NCBI lineage: Eukaryota > Viridiplantae > Streptophyta > Magnoliopsida > Arecales > Arecaceae > Areca > Areca catechu. The sequence continues at coordinate 25,386,463 of CM038048.1, forward strand.
CTATCTAAATATAAAAACTATCCTAAGCATCATCCTCATCCTGTGAGGATCCAATCTTGATCGATTCGGTATCAGTAAAAACACGAGATCGAGGCCACATAGATCGAAGATCACGAAGATGAGTCCTGATCGGTCTGGATGGAGCATGGTGATCTCATCCTCTGTGTCTAACATAAGTCATCCCTCTAGCTGGAGCATAAGTGGTAGAAGCTATGTCAGTAGCAGGAGAAGAACTGATCGGAGTGACAGTCTCAAAAACTGTAAGATATGGTGTATGATCAAATAAAGAACCGGAATCTAGATGAAGACTATAAGATATGGTGTATCAAAAATAAGCGTATCAACAATAGGTGTATCAACAGTAGGTGTATCAACAATAGGTATATCAATTGAAGACATGATAGGTGTGAGTATAGGAATGATAGAATGATCAACAGGTCTAGAAAGAGGTGTGGGTAGTATAGGAGTCTGAAAGGATGAACTCAAAGGATCATGAATGGGACTCCTAGGAGGGTCAGCTGCTATCTCTGGCACTGGCTCTGCCATCATATCTGGAAAGTCAAACTTATCAGAGTCAGTCACCTCATCATCATCCATGACTGGTCTCGGAGCAGGTGGAACTAGAGCAGAATCAGCTAGAGCTGAAGTATCAGGAACACTTCCAGAAGAGGGTCTACTTAGAGCGGACAATATAGCAGAGATACCATCGCTCAATCCTTGATGGCTATCTCTAGTCTCTATAATAAAACTATCGACTTGCTGACGAATGATCATAATATCTATCTCAATGCGAGCGACTCTATCATCAAGACTCTTAGAAGCTCCTGGAATATCTGATCATGCTGGCTTAGGCAGAGGAGCAGGCTCTGGCTGTGCTGTAGGCTTGGGCTGAATCTCACGCAAATGTGTTTCTAAAGGTCCTGCCTCACTAGAAAATATGCGCTCCTCCTCGACAACATCCTCATCTCTGTCAGCGGTATGACCTGATATTTGTCATCTCCACTGGCCTCTAACTAGTTGATACCCCATCCGGTGAAGAGATCTGATGTCATTGACATCAGTGTGTATACTAACACCCTATAGGGCTCATCATCCAATACTACACCATATGCTTTGAAGAGCAAAGTCAAGCCCATCCCATAGGACAAACACAGTCTCTGACTCGTAGATGCCTCTATCATCTGATGTACTATAAGTACCGGAAGGCAAACAGGTGAATGCTGAACTAGAGATACTATCATTAAAAGCTCTCTTTCTATGATGAAGTCGAAATGGCTGGTCTTCGGTAGAAGGATCCGGGCAATAATATGATGTAGTAATCTCATCTCAGCAGAAAGTCTAGATGCAACGATAGTGGCTCCCTCAGGCAGGTCATCTGACTCGAAGATATATCGGAGACCACTGAACCTATCCACCAAGCTGTCAACAAAAGTTCCTCTCATGGATATGTCCCATACTCTGCTCAAAATCTCTGCTATCATTGAGACATCTCGGCCACGGACCTGTGCAACCCATTCATCACTGCCTCAAGCTAAAGATCCATAAAACTCTCGTATCAAGCCCGAGTAAAATCTTTTGGTCAAAGAATAAAAAGGAACTAAACCAACATCCCTGAGCCACTAGCCTATCCGAAAATGCTGCTGGTCGATGAATGCGAAGTCTACATAGCATCCTCCAACGACGTTCTTCATACCCATCTGAGTGGCCACGGTAAAAAGAGGTCGAGCAGGGGCATCCAATGCACTGGCTTCATGTCTAGCCTTTGTTTTTCTTTCATCTTCTTGGTTGGATGGCCGAGGATGACGAACAACTTGTTTCCTAGGCCCCATTCCACTGATTCAAAGATCGAAGCAAGAGAGGAGAGAGATCTAGGGTTTTCACGGTCCAAAACCTAAATGGGAGAGTAAATATGGCAAAAACTGAATCAAAACCATCCTAATCGAGAATTTGAGAGGGTTGGAGTTGAAATTTGGAGGGAAGAAGTAGATAGAACACTATTAGGGCATGTGTCAGCTCAAATTGAAAGAGAATAGAGCAAGAAAATACTTCATTTCCTGTTTATACCTCAGTCTGTCACCGTTCAAGTGTCGACTCACGAGACAGGGCCAAGTGTCGACACTTTAAGGTGTCAACACTTACAGGTGTCGACACTTTGACTTAAAACTAAAAACACAGAAAATGAAGCAAAGATCAAAAATCACTAGGATTATTGTGAAATTCAAAAAAATTGAATGTAATTGATCTTGAATTTGGTCTTCCATGGGTCAAAGAGTAGAAATTTTCAATCAAAAGGATTGATAACCCCAAGTTCTCTTCTAATCATACTGAACCGATCTTCTTGGAGAGGCTTAGTCAAAATATCAGCTAATTGCATTTCAATACAAATAAATTCAAGCACAACATCATTATTTTCAACATGATCTCTAATAAAATGATGCATAATCTCAATTTGTTTGCTTCTAGAATGCTGAACAGGATTTTTAGTTAAGCATATTGCACTCATTTTATCACATTTTATGGGAGTCCTAGTTGATTTGATTCCAAAATATTCAAGTTATTGCTTGTTGCCGCAAAGATCGTCTTGGTCCATAGCTGCTATTGGTGTCGGATCACCCCTCATCTCTTTGGGACTGGCCTGCTCTTCGGGACCTTCAAAACAGGGTTAGAGACCTGGGCCGGGGATTCCGGCGGGGGCACTCCGATGGTCAAGTGAGTGACGATCCAGGATAACAGATCCTCCTGGTCGAGCCCCCAAGGTGGACTCCATGCTAGGAGGAGTGAATAATGTGTGAGTAGGGAGCAAATGTGCTGGAAAAAGTGGGGTCCAAGGTGAACTGGAGCTGGTTCTTCTGTGTGGCCTCTTCTCCCTTACTTGCTTGAGTGTGTTAGAGTATGTCCGTTACCTCCCCGTTGGGTGTGTCGATGACTCTTTTAAGTCTAGGTGGTTGCTAAACGCCTACCTCGGGATCTCCCATGTGTCAGCAGGCACGTACAGCGGTATTCCGTGCCATGGATGGGATGTCTTTCCCAGTTTATGATAGGGGAACCCGCTATGCGCTCTGACATTCCTTCCGGTCGCTTCATTCCAGGAAACTTGCAGGGCCTCGATCAGGGGGCCGCCGCTCCCGGGATTTGAATCTCTTGGTTGACTTTTTCTTTTGGATGGTGCAGACGATTAGTGAAGTGCGTGGTGCCTCGGCCAGGGAGCTTCTTCCTCTTCTGGTATAAATGGTAGCTACGGACAGTTATTACAGCCTGGAGGGTGCTTCCTTGCAGTCCTTGGGTGGCTCGCCGGTGCCCAAGGAAGGCGGCATCGCTCCCTTGGTGGCCAGCACCTTTGTCCGAGGTGGAGGCTGAACCGGAGAGGTAGGGCTCGACTTTGGCCTAGGGGGCCCGACTTCGAGGGGGTGCGACCTAGAGGAGGAGGGCAGGGCTCGACTTCGAGGGGGCGCGACCTGGCAGAGGAGGGCAGGGCTCGACTCCGAGGGGCTCGACCTCTAAGGGGCTCCACTTGGTGGAGGGCTGGGCTCGACTCTGGACCAAGGGGCTCAACTTCGAGGGGGGCTCAACTTGGAGGAGGAGGGCAAGGCTCGACTCCTGCACAGAGGGCTCAACCTCGGAGGGGCTCGACCTAGCGGAGGAGGAAGGGCTCGACACCAGCCCAGGGGGCTCGACCTCGGAGGGGCTCAATCTGGCAAAGGAGGTCAGTGCACGACTCCAGCCCAGAGGGCTCGGCCTTGGAGGGACTCGACCTGGGGAAGGAGGGCTGGGCTTTACTCCGGCCCAGGGGGCTTGGCCTCGGAGGGGCTCAATCTGGCGAAGGAGATCGCTGCGCGACTCCAGCCCATAGGGCACGGCCTTGGAGGGGCTCAACCTAGCGGAGGATTGCTGGGCTCGACTCCGGTCCAGGGGGCTCAGCCTCGAGGGGCTCAATCTAGCGAAGGAGATCGCTCGGCTCTGGCCTAGGCATCCCGGTCTTGCAGGAGCGAACCTGGCGGAGGATGGAACTTGGCTTCGATGGGCCGCCCCGATATTCTGAGGGAGCCGGCCTGGCAAAGAAGTTCAAGGAGGAGTGTCCGTCGTTGTAGCTTTTCGGACATGGCACCTGACATGGATTACACGTCAGCATTTCGCCACATCATTTGCCCCCCACTCCCGAGTCCCATTGGCATGAGACGCTTGGGGCGAAGGGAGTAAATGCAATGTTGACGTGGAAAGACGAGAATCTAGCGCAATGATAGCTACGATCACTGGTGCTTCTTGAAGTGATTTCTCCAGCCTATCTAGGGGAGCCACGTGGACACGTCCGAGGAGTAGTTATTACGGGCGCAGAATTCAAAGCAGCCACAGTCGAAATCAAACGCCAGCCTTGCCGATTGATGACATGTGGCGCAGATCCATCGGTGGGGGAGCTATAATGGTACGGTCGGGCACTGGTCACTTTGAAAGGAAATGCAACCTTTCCCAAAATATATCTTTTTTCAAATCTTGCATGCCCGCCACCGTACCGAAGTTCTTCCTTCGCTCTCCTGGCTATCTTTGTCTTCCTAAGTTCAGTAGTTTAGTCTACTTCCTCCCCATCCCGGTCGAGTAGAGACTCCCTCCTAGGGCCAGTTTCTTCCCCAAACTCTTGTCCATCTTCTCCTGCCTTCTTCCTCCTTTATGTTTTTTGCCTTCATCATCTTCTTCATGTCCCACTTCAGCCCAAACTTCCGTCCCACTACCAACCTTGGTGAGGCCGGGCCTTCCATGCCGAGGCCACCTTCTTCTTCTCCGATGAGGAGGAGGATGTGGCGCGCTTCGAGCTCAGCAGAAAACCTGCACCTAGAGGGATAGTAATTAGGGAACCTGCATCTTCTCCTTCGCCTCGTCTTCTTCCTCCACCTGAGCTTGTCCCGGATCCTTCTCGATCAACAGGTCCCGGCAGGATTGCTTCGGTGATCGCTATCATGGAGCTGGCAACCATCCGGGAGACCTATGGCATCCCGGACTCCATCCGACTCTCGGTCCCTCGACCGGGGGAGCGGGTTACTTCTGGTGGCCCGCACTGGATAGCCTTCTATGAGGAAGCTCTCGTGTGGGGCCTCCGATTTCCATTCCATCCATTTTTTCTTTTCGTATTAAACAACTACTGCCTTGTTCCCACCCAACTTGTCCTAAACGCCATTAGGACAATTTTTTGTTCATTGTTTTGCGTCATTTTTGTGGGATAGTTGCTCGTTTTTCCTTATTCAGGGCTTTTTTTATCCTGAAATGCCACCCCACCGAGGAGGGGTGGTGGTCTCTTTCTTTTCACTCAAGGGGCATCAGGTTCAAGCTTCCCTCTCCTATCAAAGGGTGGAGGAGTAGATATCTTTTTGCATTGGTTGAAGGGGTTGATTGTGTTTGGAGTGACCCAGATCAGACCCCTAACCGAAACTCTGTGGTCGAGGTGGCCGATCGAGATGTATATGATCAGCTCCACTCCCCTCAGATCCCTTCACTTGAGGTCCTGCAGTCCAAGCAGAATCTCTTCGAGGCCAGGGTCAGCCCAATACGAGCATTGGGTGAGTTTGGCTCGAACCTTATTTCCTTTTGCTCTTTCTTTTTCTTTTCTCTTTCTCTTCCTTTTTTTTTATTTTTTTCAGAGCTGATGTCTTCTTTCTTGGTGTAGGCATGAAATTCTCTATGGAAGAGCTCCTCTCATTCTCCGAGGAGAGGGGCCAAGCATAGGGGGTCGGCGAGCCTGCTCCGAAGAGGGGTCGGCGAGCCTGCTCCGAAGAGGGCTCGAATAGATGATGGTGCGAGGGCCGTACCTGCCGTGCTGGTCGAGCCTACTCCTGAGCTGAGTAGGATGGTCACCGAGCCCACCCTCGAGCTTGTCCTCAAGCCTCCGAGGTAGCATGATCTGATCCCAGCACCGAAATTCGAAGTGGTCACCCGGGCCAGATTTGCTGCCACTGCTGCTGTGGTGGCATCTCCCCCTTTGGAGATTGTCGAGGTCGAGGAGGATGGAGAGCCAGAGGGTGCAGGGCCAATGTCGGCATCGCCTGAAGCAGTGTCGAGCCCTCTGCCTGCACCGGAAGCTTCTCCCACCGAGGGTGCAGGTGAACTTGTGCCGGCGGGGAGCAAGAAGGACAGGGACTACCATCGAGTGCCTTTCAGGTTGGGACCCAATGTTTCCCTGGTCAAGGACCTAGCCCTCGCCGAGCGAATGATGGATTTCGTCATCCAGTCATGCGACCGATGAGAGAGGGCCAGGAAACTTCTGGGCGACACTATCAGTGCCTCCTTCTCTCACCTCTTCACCATAAGTACTTCTTTACCTTGCCCTGCTTCCTTTTTTATTTTTTGTCTTTACGACTAACATCCTCTTCGATGCAGCAAGGTGCAGAGCTTTTGCTTATCAAGGACTACTGCAGCACTTGGGCCAGGAGGGACAGGGAGCGAGAGGCGGAGCTCGAATCCTTAAAGGCTGATCTGAGGTAGTCAAACGATGAGGCAGGGGAGACCAACATGAGGATCAAAGGGCTCCAGGGTGAAGTCGCGAGCACCGAGTGGCTTTCGAAGGAGCTCGAGGAGGAGCTCAGGGCCAAAGGGTCCCGGCTGAAGGAGCTCATAATCGAGTTGGAGGCGGCGAAGGAGCGGACTGCCTCCTTCAAGAAGAAGGCCGCAGCTGCCAAGCAGAAAGCTATTGGGGTAGAGGAGAAGGTCTCCGCGGTAGTCAATTCTGTAGAGGCTGCGAAGAGGGAGGCGACTGAGGCGGTTCGCCGGGCTGAGGCTGCCGGAAAGGAGGCTATCGAGGTGATTCACCGGGCAGAACCCGCTAGGAAGGAGGTCACCGAGGTTGTAGCCAAGTATAAGGCTTCTCCGGAGTTCAAGCTCAACTTCAAGGAGGCAGCAATGGACTCCTTCTTCAAAAGGTTCGCGTACTGCCGGTCTCTGCTCCGTAGCATCCTCTCAGATAAGCATATGGCCGACCTTTGCCTTCCGGGCTCCGTGGGAAGAATACCTTCGACTCCCGCATCGACGACAGCAGAGGAGAATGCAGCCACGGCTGAACCAACCTTGCGGGTGGTGGCGCCTGTAGAAGGGGCCCCGGTCCCGGAGGTTGGAGAGGGTTAGACCACTGCTGGGCACCATCCGGGGAATGGACCAGCTGAGTAGAGTAGGGGTCCATAGCCGCTGCAAACCTCCTCTCTTCTTTATTTTTGACCGGGGCTACCCGGCATGTTGGGGCCCAGGGATATTGTATCATTTTGCCAAGTAGCAATGAAAGTATTTTTTCACCCAACTTGACTTATTTCTTCTTCTCTTTGCTTGTACTTATGTATTGCTAATGTCTCCTCTCCACTTCTTGATCATCTGGATGCATGTACCTGTGCGGGCACACGACCTTGAAGTACCAAGTGCCCGGGAGACCCTTCCCATGGATCCTCGGGTAAGTGAAGAGGTGAAAGAGGAGTTGACTTGCTTGATCATGCCCAGCTCGGGGGCGAAGTGGCTGTGAAGATCTCTCCGCTCTGCTCGACGTTAGGAAGCTTGGGTCCTGGTGTCGGAGGGGCGTAAGATTCAGACTTTGAATGCCAGGAAGCTAGGCTCCTGGTGCCAGAGCAGGGTCCAGTCTTTGGTGTCAGAGAGTCCTGGGATCCAGGCTTTGAATGCCAGGAAGCTAGGCTCCTAGTGCCGGAGCAGGGTCCAGTCTTTGGTGCCAGAGAGTCGTGGGATTCGGGCTTAGAATGCTAGGAAGCTAGGCTCTTGGTGCCGGAGCAGGGTCCAGTCTTTGGTGCCGGAGGGTCGTGGGATCTGGGCTTAGAATGCCAGGAAGCTAGGCTCCTGGTAATAGAGCAAGGTTCGATCTTTGGTGCCAGAGGGTCGTGGGATCTGGGCTTAGAATGCTAAGAAGTTAGGCTCCTTGTGCCAGAGCAGGGTCCGGTCTTTGGTGCCGGAGGGTTATGGGATCCAGGCTTAGAATGCCAGGAAGCTAGGATCCTGGTGCCGGAGCAGGGTCCGGTCTTTGGTGCTGGAGAGTCGTGGGATTCGGGCTTTTGCATGCTGGACCTGGGGTCGGGCGATGATTCCTTGCAAGGCAAAAAGGATTTGCCCAAGGAGAACCTTTATCATTAGTGAGGAAGGATCTTACACTATTGATGCCGGAGAACTGGGCCCCGGGCTTCGGTGCCAGAGAGCTGGGCTCCGGGCTTGAATGCCGTAGAGTTGGGCTCCGGGTCAAAAAGCTGAAGAGCTGGGCTCCGTGCTTGGGTACCGGAGAGCTGGTCTCCGGGCTTCAGTGCTAGAGAGCTGGGGTCCTGATTAGAATGCTGGAGAGCTGGGCTCTATGCTTGGGTGCCGGAGAGCTGGGCTCTGGGCTTGAGCGTGCCAGAGAGCTGCACTTTGGGCTTGTGTGCTAGAGAGTGGGGCTCCGAGCTTCAGTGCCAAAAAGCTAGGCTCCTGGCTTGAGCATGCTAGAGAGGTGGGCTCCAGAGCAGGCTCCGGTCTTTGATGTTGGAGAGTCATGGGATCCGGGCTTAGAATGCCAGGAAGCTAGGATCTTGATGCCAGAGCAGGGTCCAGTCTTTGGTGCCGGATAGTCATGGGATCTGGGCTTTCGCATGCTGGTCCTAGGGTTGGGCGATGATTCCCTGTAAGGCAAGAAGGATTTGCACAAGGAGAACCTTTATCATTAATGAGGAAGGATCTTACACTATTGATGCCAGAGAACTGGGTCCCGGGCTTCAGTGCTGGAGAGCTGGGCTCCGGGCTTGAATGCCACAGAGTTGTGCTCCGGGTCAGAAAGCTGGAGAGCTGGGCTCCGTGCTTGGGTGCCGGAGAGCTGGTCTCCGGGCTTCAGTGCTGGAGAGCTAGGCTCCTGATTAGAATGCTGGAGAGCTAGGCTCCGTGCTTGGGTGCCAGAGAGCTGGGCTCCGGGCTTCAACGCCGGAGAGCTGGGCTCCGGGCTTGAGCGTGCCGGAGAGCTGGGCTCCTAGCTTGAGCATTCCAAAGAGCTGGGCTTTGGAGCAGGGTCCGGTCTTTGGTGCCGAAGAGTCATGGGATCAGGGCTTAGAATGCCAGGAAGCTAGGATCCTGGTATTGGAACAGGGTCCGATCTTTGGTGCCGGAGAGTCGTGGGATCCAGGCTTTCGCATGCTGGACCTGTGGTCGGGCGATGATTCCCTGCAAGGCAAAAATGATTTGCACAAGGAGAACCTTTATCATTAGTGAGGAAGGATCTTACACTATTGATGTTGGAGAACTGGGCCATGGGCTTCGATGCCGGAGAGCTGGGCTCCGGGCTTGAATGCCGCAGAGTTGCGCTCCGGGTCAGAAAGCTGGAGAGCTGGGCTCCATGCTTGGGTGTCAGAGAGCTGTTCTCCGGGCTTCAGTGCTGGAGAGTTGGGCTCCTGATTACAATATTGGAGAGCTAAGCTCCAAGCTTGAGTGCTGGAGAGCTGGGCTTCGGGCTTGAGCGTGCCGGAGAGCTGGGCTCCGAGCTTGAGTGTCGGAGAGTGGGGCTCCAGGCTTCGATGCCGGAGAGCTGGGCTCCAAGCTTCAGTGCCGGAGAGCTGGGCTCCGGGCTTGAGCATGCCGGACCTTGGGCCGGGCAGCGATATCCCTGCAAGGCAGAGAGCGATTTATGCAAAAGAAAATCTTTATTATTATTATGAGAAAGCCTTACACTACTGATAGTATATTCTTAGGTTGCAGGCATTCCATGTTCGTGGAAATCTGGCACCGTCAGATCCTCGAGATAGTAGGCTCCATGTGGAAGAGCTTCGACCACTTTGTAGGGGCCCTCCCAGTTCGGCGAGAGCTTGCCGCATTCCCAAGGTTGAGATGCTTCGGCTCGGTGCAGCACCAAGTCGCTAAGTTGGAAGACCTTTGGCCTTACCAGCGCATTGTAGTACCAGGCCACTTGTTACTGGTATGTTTCCATCTGGAGCTGAGCTTTGTCCCTGGTTTCTTCAAGGAGGTCCAAGTTGAGTAAAAGGCACGTCGGATTCTCTGCTTCATCATACCGCTGTACCCGCAATGTGGGCACGTTGAGCTTAATTGGGACGACCTTTTCAGCACCGAAGACGAGGTTGAAAGGCTTTTCGTCCATCGCCATTCTGGGCATTGTGTGGTAGGCCCACAGAACACTTGGGAGTTCTTCCATCCACCTGCCCTTGGCCTGGTCTAGCCTGGTCCTGAATCTTTGAAAGATGGTCCGATTGGTCACCTCGGCTTCCCCATTTGTTTGGGGATGAGCTATCGAGGTGAAGCAGTGTTGGATGCCGTGCTCGACACAGAACCCTTTGAACTCCCGGTTGTCGAACTGCCATCTGTTGTCGGTGATGATGTAGTGGGGGAGTCTGAAGTGGCAGAAGATAGATTTCCAGAAGAACTGGTGGACCTTGGCTTTTGTAATCCGTGCTAGTGGCTCTGCTTCCACCCACTTGGTGAAGTAGTCAATGGCCACTAGTAGAATTCTCTGCTGCCCCGGTGCGGGGGAAAATGGCCATAAGATATCCATTCCCCACTAGGCAAAAGGCTAAGGGGCGGAGAGCTGGGAGAGCAGCGCCGCCGGTTGATGCTATATGTGAGCGTGGCGCTGGCATTTGTCGCACTTCTTCATGAAGTCGGCGGCATCCTCCCTCATAATCTCCCAGAAGTACCCCTAGCGGAGAGCTTTGTACGCCAACATTCTTCCTCCCACATGGTTCTCGTAGAGGCCATTATGTATCTCTTGGAGTACGAAGGCTGCATCTGCGGGTCTCAGACTTTTTAGGAGTGGGTAGGAGTAGGATCGGCGATAGAGCTGCCCTTTCATCAGGATAAACCGGAAGGCTTTCTTCTTGATGAGACCGGCTTCCGTGCGGTCCTTTGGTAAGGTGCCATCAGTGATGTATCTGATGTACCTGTCCATCCAGCTCGGCTCTGGGATGACCTGCTACACCTCCTCTGGGGCTTCATAGCTTGGATTCTCGAGGTACTCAATGTGGGCACGCCCCAGTGACGAGTCCGGCAAGGACATGAGTCTCGACAGTGTATCCACGCGGGCATTCTCTCCACAAGGGATATGGAAGATGCTGAAACATCTGAAGCTCGCCGTGCTTGAGCGGACTCACTCCAGGTACTTCATCATCTGGGGATCTCTGGCTTCATATTCTCTGAAGACTTGTCTGGCCACCAGTTAGGAGTCGTCTAAGACTTTCAAGCTTTGCATGCCCAGCTCACGGGAGACCCTTAGGCCCGCGAGGAGTGCCTCGTACTCCACCTGGTTGTTTGTCATGACAAACTTGAAGCGAAGAGCACACTCTGCCATGACCTTGTCGCTGTTGGCGAGGATGAGGCCTGCTCCGCTCCCACCGGAGTTGGACGCATCATCCACGTGGAGGATCCAGGGCTCCTCCTCTGCTTTGAGCTCAACTTGATGCTCCGGGTTTGTCTTCTCTGGTTCCTCGGCGAGTCCCGTGCACTCGACCAGGAAGTTGGCTAGGACCTGGGCCTTCTGTGATGACCTCGACCGATATGCGATGTCGAACTCGCTCAGCATCAGAGACCACTTAGCCAGCCTCTCGAAGGCTTTGGGGTGGCTATGTATGGTCCTTAGTGACTGATCCATCATGATCGCAATGGGATGCACTTGGAAGTATGGCCTGAGATGCTTAGCAGACATTATTAGGGCAAAAATGGGTTTCTTGGAACGAGTATACATGATTTCCATGTCATGGAGGATTTTGCTAGTGTAGTACACCAGCTTCTGAGATCCGTCCTCGTATGCACGAATGAGGACCGAGCTGATAGCTCTAGGTGTGACCGCCAGGAAGAGTTGGAGCTCCTCTCCTTCCTCCGGTCTAGAGAGTAGCAGAGGAGACGCTAAGAACTTCTTCAACTCTTCAAAGGCCATCCTGCACTCTTCTATCTAGGTGAAGTCATGCATCTTGCACAGCACCTTGAAAAAGGGATGGTAGCGGTCAGCCGATCTCGAGATGAATAGATTCAGAGCTACAATCCAGCCCATCAGGCATTGGACCTGCTTCTTCGATGCCGGGTGCTCCATGTCGACGATCGCTTGGCCCTTCTCCGGGTTTGCTTCAATAACCCTTTAGGTGACCATGAAGCCAAGGAATTTTCCCGCCGCCACTCCAAAAGTGCACTTTGTTGGGTTCAACTTCATTTGGTATTTCTAGAGATTTTGAAAGGCTTCGACGAGGTCGACAATGTGGTCTGAGCTCAGCTTGCTCATGAAAAGCATGTCATCCACGTACACGAGCATGTTCTGGCCAATCTGGTCTTTGAAGATCCTGTTGACCAGACACTGGTACGTGGCCTCAGCATTCTTCATATCGAAGGGCATCATCCTGTAGCAGTACATCCCTTGGTCGGTGATGAAGGCAGTGTGCTTCTCGTCCTCCGGGTGCATCCGGATCTAGTTATATCCGGAGAATGCGTCCATGAAGGAGAGTATCCGGTAACCCGAGGTGGCATCCACCAACTGGTCGATCTTCAGTATAGAAAAGCTATCCTTTGGACATGTCTTGTTGAGATCGGTGTAGTCTACATAGATCCTCCATTTGCCAATACTCTTTTTCATCAGCACTACATTTGCCAGCCAGCTTAGGTACTGTACCTCCCGAACGAAGCCGACAGCGAGGAGTTTGTCCACTTCCTTATTGATCATCGCCTGCCTTTCTAGGGTGAAGCTTCTCTTTTTCTATCGTACTGGCCGGTGCTTTTGGTCAATACTTAGCTTATGGGTGATAATGTCAGGGGGAATACCTGGCATGTCTGCCACCGTTCAAGTGAACACATCTGCATTTGCCCGTAGGAACTCCAGCAGGTGGACCCTCTCTTCGTCTTGCAGCTGGGCCCCAATCTGCATCATCTTTGCCTGGTCGACTCCAAGCGGATAAGATAGCAGGCGCTCGACCAGGCCACCCATGGGGTCCTGCGCCCTTTGGTTGTGGTCGTCCATACTGGGGTCATCCTCGGGGGCCTTAGCCCTAGGGACAGCTTGGAGACAATGCTGTACTGGCTGAGGTGCCCCCCTCATCTCTCCAATGCCGTAGGGGGTGGGGAATTGCACCAACAGCCATTTTATGGAAACGACGGCATCGAGCAGGATGAGCCCGGGTCGGTCGAGGATCACGTTGTAGGCTGAAGGAAGCCTAATAACAGTGAAGGTCATCATAATAGTGCTTTGCCGAGGTGGGGTCCCGGAAGTTACTGGGAGAGCGATTTCTCCCTCAACCCTTATAGAGTCCCCCGTGAAACCGACAAGGGGTGTGTGCATAGGTCTGAGCTGAGCGGAGGACAAGTTCATTCTGGAGAAGGCATCATAAAAAGGACATCAGTCGAGCTTTCACTATCGATCATAATCCATTTTACAGGATACTTCACGATCATCATCTCGATAACCACGGCATCATTGTTTACATTCTCTCCCCCGTTTTTCCTTTTCCTCATAAATGGGAGTACATTTTCAGAACACTCTACCCCTCGGGCCTTCTTGGAAGCGCGCTTAGTTTTCCAGCATATCATCCCCACCGGCTTCTCGGTAGGGAGGTTGTCGACTACAGAGACTAGCAGGAGAGCGGGGAGTGCCTAAGGTTCCGCTGGAGGTCTGCCCCTACGAACCTTCCGAGGTAGTCCCTCTTGATAAGTTCTTCGATCTCCTTCTTGAGGTTGCAAGATTCCTCGGTGTCGTGGCCGTGGTCACGATGGTAATGACAGTACTCCATCTTGTCACGGCCAGTGGACGGCTTTATCGGAGGTGGGCACTTCAATTAGGGCTCATCTTTGATCTCCATGAGGATCTTCATCCTCGGGGCGAGGAGAGGGGTAAACCTCTCCTCCAGAATGGGGGCACTCCTCGATCTCGGTCCCTGGTGGAAGTTCGGAGCTGGGGGTCCTGGCTTCCGTGTCCTGGATGCCTTGGCGGGAGTTGGCTTCTTCAGTAGCTTCCTGTCTAGCTCCCTTCTTGTATGATCCGCCTCCTCGGCGTGGATGTACTTTTGAGCTTGGAGGAGTAGCTCGGAGTAGGTCTTGGGATGTTTCTTGTCAAGCGAGTAGGTCAGGCGGGAGGTCCTGAGCCCTCGCTTCAGTGCCAGCATGGCGACTGGCTCATCAATATTATAGATCTCCAACATGACAGCTTTGAAGCGGGCCACATAGTCCATAGGGGTTCATGATTTTGTTGCCAAATGGAGAAGAGGCTATCTGCTTCTCATGGCATCTTCCAACAAGTATCGAAGTGGGCCATAAACTTTCGCTCCAGCTGAGCGAAAGAGTCGATGCTTTCGGGCTCGAGACGGGTGAACCAGACCCGAGCCGCCTTTCAGAGGGTTGCTGGGAAGGCGATGCAAAAAAGGGCATCGGTGGCTCCCTGGACCCTCATGTGGGCTTTGTAGCTTTCCAGGTGGTCCAGGGGGTCGTTGGTTCCATCGTAGGGATCCACCTATGGCATACAGAACCGGTTAGGGGTCGGTTCCTCTTGGATCTCTCGGGAGAAGGGGGGATGGGCATCGTAGCCCGCTGGCATGTTAGTGGAGCCCTGAATATTTGCAAACCAGCGGGATAGCTCCACCAGCTTGTGCTAGTGCTCCTCCAGGCGTTTCTCGACTCTGCGCCTGATGGCCTCATCAGTTGAACCCTCTGTTGAGGCCAAAGGAGATGGAGAAGGTGACATGAGGCGATGTCCATGATGGGGGATCTTTCCTTTTCGACCTCGGCGGGGTTTGGTTGTTTCCCACTTGAGTGTCGGGGACTGGCTCTCCCGATCGATAGATCCAGCCCATAGTCTCTTCACCGGTATCTGGTGGCTTCCCCGGTGGTCGAGGTGGCCCACGGCTGTGAAGGCCTTCCGTGGAAGGAATGCAGGCTATCGCGGGACGCTGTGGCATAGGCCGCGGGAGTCCCTGGTGCTGGAGCTGGCGCACTATTGTAGTAAGGATCTGCATCTGCTGGATGAGTGCAGCCAGCTGGGTTTCTACCGGAGGTGGTTATGCTGGGGCGAGGAGCTCCCCTTCTGGGTTGTATGGGTTCCCACGAGAAGGGGGATCTCTCGCATGGCTGGTGGAGACTTCTCTCGCTCGCATCATCACCATCCCCTCGGTGGACTGCTTACAAGGGGACTAGGCTGGGTCAAAATGCATCTTGCCACCCCCTTCCTGGCATGCCAATCTATTGCCACCAAGATCACTGTGGCTCGTAGCTGCTGTCGGTGTCGGATCGTCCCTCGTTTCTTCGGGATCGGCTTGCTCTTCGGGACCTACAAAACAGGGTTAGAGACCCGACCGGGGATTCCGGTGGGGGTACTCCGACGGTCAAGTGAGTGACGATCTAGGGGAACAGATCCTCCTGGTCGAGCTCCTGAGTTGGACTCCATGCTAGTAGGAGTGAGTAATATGTGAGTAGGGTGCAAATATGCTGGAAAAAGTGGGGTCCGAGGTGAACTGGAGCTGGTTCTCCTGTGTGGCCTCTTCTCCCTTACTTGCTTGAGTATGTTGGAGTATATCCGTTACCTCCCCGTTGGGGGTGTTGATGGTTCTTTTAAGTCCATGTGGTTGCTAAATGCCTACCGGGGTGGATTCGAATTTCTTGGTTGACTTCCTATTTTGGGTGGTGCAGGCGGTTGGTGGAGAGCGTGGCACCTCGGTTAGGGAGCTTTTTCCTCTTCTGGTGTAAGTGGTAGTTGTGGATAGTTATTACGGCCTGGAGGGCACTTCCTTGTAGTCCATGGGCGGCTCGCTGGCGCCCAAGGAGGGCAGCATCGCTCCCTCAGTGGCCAGCACCTTTGTCCGAGGTGAAGGCAAACCAGAGAGGCAGGGCTCGACTCCGGCCTAGGGGGCCTGACTTTGAGGGGGCGCGACCTGGCGACGGAGGGCAGGGCTCGACTCCGAGGGGCTCGACCTCAAAGGGACTCCACTTGGTGGAGGAGGGCTGGGCTCAACTCCGGACCAAGGGGCTCGACTTTGAGGGTGCTCAACTTGGAGGAGGAGGGCATGGCTCAACTCCTACATAGAGGGCTCGACCTCGGAGGGGCTCGACCTAGCGGAGGAGGCAGGGCTCGACTTCGGTCCAAGATGCTCGACCTCGGAGGGGCTCAATCTGGTGTGTAAGGTTAGTGCGCGACTCCAGCCCAGAGGGCTCGGCCTCGGAGGGGCTCGACCTGGCGGAGGAGGGCTGGGCTCGACTCCAGCCTAGGGGGCTCAGTCTCGGAGGGGCTCAATCTGGCAAAGGAGATCACTGTGCGACTCCAGCCCAGAGGGCTCGGCCTCGGAGGGGCTTAACCTGGTGGAGGAGGGCTGGGCTCGACTTCGGCCCAGAGGGCTCGACCTCGGAGGGGCTCAATCTGGAGAAGGAGATCACTCGGCTCTGACCTAGGCATCCCGATCTTGCGGGAGCTGACGTAGCAGAGGATGGAACTCGACTTCGACATGACACCTGACAGCTTTCTCCGACATGACACCTGACAGGGATTACACGTCAGCGTTTTGTTACATCATTGCTTAATCCACAAGATTTGAGCATAACAACTTCCTGCTGCAATATACTCAGCCTCAATTGTGGATAGTGCAACTGAAGTTTGTTTCTTGCTAAACCAGGAGATTAAGTTAACTCCAAGAAATTAGCAAGTTCCACTAGTACTTTTTCTATCAAGTTTATACCTAGCAAAATCAGCATCAGAATATCCAATTAAATCAACATATGAGTCTCTAGAATACCACAAACCAATATCAAATATACCAGATAAGTATCTAATAATATGCTTAACAGCTAACAGATGAGATTCCTTAGGATTAGACTGATATCTAGCACACATGCATACACTGAACATTATATCGATCTACTAGCAATCAAATATAATAAAGAGCTAATCATACCTTTATATAATTTTTGATCAACAGATTTACCATGCTCATCTTTATCAAGTTTACAAGAGGGGCTCATAGGTGTACCTATTGATTTTGTAGTCTCCATCCCAAACTTCTTTAAGATTTCTCTTGTATACTTAGCTTGGTTGATGAAGATTCCATTTTTGGTTTGCTTGATTTGGTGTCCGAGAAAGAAATTGAATTCTCCCATCATGCTCATCTCGAACTCACTCTGTATAAGCTTAGCAAACTCTTGACAAAGGATTTCATTAATAGTATCGAAAATAATTTTATTAATATAGATTTGCACTACTAATAAATCATCATTTTCCTTCTTTAGAAATAAAGTTTTATCAACATGGCTTCTAGAGAATTCTTTATCAATCAAAAACTTGCTGAGTCTTTCATACCATACTCGGGGTGCTTACTTTAAACCATAAAGTGCTTTATACAATTTGTAAATATAATCAGGATATGCATGATTTTCAAAACTAGGTTATTGTTCTACAAAAACTTCTTCTGCTATATAACAATTCAGAAAAGCACTTTTAACATTTATTTGAAAAAGTTTGAAATTCATAAAACAGGCAAATACTAATAGTAGTCTAATTGCCTCAAGTTTAGCAACAGGAGCAAAGGTTTCATCAAAATCAATTCCTTCCTCCTGATTGTAGACTTTGGTAAATAGCCTAGCTTTATTTCTAGTTATAATTTCATTTTCATCTAATTTATTCCTAAACACCCATTTTGTGCCAATAATAGAAACATTTGATGGTCTTTCTATTAATGTCCAAACATTGTTTCTATCAAATTAAATTAGTTTATATTGCATAGCATTTATCCAGTTAGGATTTTTTTCAGCATCTTCAAAACATTTAGGCTCTACTTGAAAAACAAAAACAATATAATCATATTCATTTCTAATTGAAGATCGGGTTCTTACCCTTTAGATGGATCTCCTAGGATTAATTCCTTAGGATGTCCATGAGCATACCTCCACTCCTTAGGTAGATCTTGATGCTTTGGTGTGGATTGTATGGCTTCACCTTTTTCATTTTGTCTTGATCTTCTTCACTTTGTTGAGAGGGTTGATCATCCAATGTCAACTTTTGTAACTTATTAGCACCTGCACATGCATCAGAAGTATCCTCTTTTCTGGAGGATTTGTTAGTAGACTTTTCAAAAACTACATGTACAGACTTCTCTACAATTAGAGTTCTTTTGTTAAAAATTTTGTATGCCCTGCTTGATGTAGAATATCCTAGAAAGATACCTTCATCAGACTTGGCATCAAATTTTCCAAGATTGTCTTTACCATTATTCAAAATGAAGTATTGACAACCAAAAACTCGAAAATATTTTAAAGTTGGTTTTCTTTGATTCCAAAGTTCATAAGGAGTTTTCTTTAAAATAGGGTGGATTAAAACTCAATTTAAAATATAGCAAGCAGTATTAATTGCTTCAGCCCAAAAATATCTTGGTAAATCATTTTTGCAAAGTATAGTACGTTCCATTTCTTCTAAAGTTCGATTTTTCCTTTCTACCATCCCATTCTACTTAGGTGTCCTAGGTGCAGAAAAATTATGTTCAATGCCTTTCTCATTACAAAAACTTTCGAAATCTTGATTTTCAAAATCAGAACCATGATCACTACATTTGCAAATAACTGAAGTACCTTTTTCATTAGAAACTTTTTGGTAAAACTTCACAAATACTAAAAATGATTCATCTTATGAGCAAGAAAGAAAATCCAAGTAAACATTGAAAAAACATCCACTATAACCAATCCATATCTTTACCTCCTAGACTAGAAGTTCTAGTTGGTCCAAAGAGATCCATATGGAGTAGTTCTAATGGTCTACTAGTAGTAACAAAACCTTTAGATTTGAAGTTTTAATTTATTTTCTAAATTGGCAAGCTTGACAAACTTTATCTTTTTCAAAATAAAGTTTTTACAAATCTCTTACTAAATCCTTTTTGCAAAGTTTTAAAAGCAAGTACATACTAGCATGTCCTAGTCTTCTATGCCAAAGCCAACTAGTTTTATCTTTAGTTGTATTCATTGTAAATAGGCATTCTTCATTAGGCAAGATAGATCAATCAAATCTACCAAATAAATATTACCATGCCTTTTTCCAATAAATTTTACTCCATTTTTATCAGGACTAGCAATCATGCAATAAGATGATTTAAAAACAACTTGAAAACCTTTATCGCAAAATTGACTAATACTTAAAAGATTATGCTTTAAACCTTCAACTAAGAGTACATTACTAATACAAGTAGAAGGTAAGATGTGAACCTTACCAATACCAATGATTTTTCCTTTACCATTATCGCCGAAGGTTACACTCTCTCCATTTATTGCTTCAAGATAAGTGAATTGCTTCACATCTCCTGTCATGTTTCTTGAACAACCACTATCAAGATACCATAGTCTTTTGTTTTCCTTGGTTACAAGACACACCTGTAAAACAAATCAAGTTTTGTTTTTAGGTATCCAAGCCAACTTGGATCTTTTAGGATTAGTACATAAATTGGTTCCTTTTGGAACCCAAACTTTTTCAAAGTTATTGATTTTTCTCATATTACATTGAAAAGCTTTGTGTCCTTGTTTTTTGCATGAAAAACATGTAATACTAGATGATGCAGGTACAAAAAAGTTTTTCAAATACTTTTGCTATTTTTGAGGTTTGTATTCTATTCCTACTTTGTTAAAAATAGCTCTTTGGTTATTTAAAAGAAGATTTAGTTTTTCTGAACTATAAGTGAACTTTTCAACAAAGGGTTTCATTTTATCAAGTTCATCTTTATAGTTTTTATTTTCTATTTCTAAATCTTTGTTTTTCTTCATAAGATCACCATTTAAAATGATAGTTTTAGGTCTTTTCAATACATAATTTTTCATTATTAAAGCCTTATTTTTCTTTTCTAAAACATCAAGTTTAGTTTTCAATTCACTAACTTCATTTAACAAAGAATTGTTTTTATGTGAAAAATTATGTGCTTGCTTTTTTAATTTTCTATTTTTAGATAAAATCAATTTGTAATCATGCACTAATTCATCAAAAGTATTTTTCAATTCATCAAAGATAAAATCTACTTTAGTATCAGATATTACATCTTCTTGTTCTTGATGTGCCATGAGACATAGATTTGTAGTTTCAGCTTGTTCTTCTTCTGAACTAGAGTCCTCACTATTACTCCAAGTTGTCATCATAGCTTTCTTCCTTGATTTATTTAGAAGAGAGCAATCAAATTTGTAGTGTCCAGGCTTCTTGCACTCGAAGCATGTAGGTATCTCCTTTTCCTTTTCTTTATCTTTCTCCTTTTCTTTTTCCATCTCTTTGTTTGTTTGAAACTTTTTCTTATAAGAAAATTTCCTTCTTTTCATGAACCTTTTAAACTTCTTTGCTAGAAGTGCTTCCTCACTCTCATCTTCTTCTTCTTTTTCTTATTCTTCATTTGAGGATTCTTCTTAAATAGTTGACTTGAAGGCTATCCCCTTTTTTCTTTTTGTCCATATCCATAGATTTTTGTTTTAAATTCAGCTCATAAGTAATGAGTGATCCCACCAATTGCTCCAAGGATAAACTTCTCATGCCATTACATATTTGTGAATCTAGTGTATATATCAGTGATAGATTCATTTGGTTCCATTCGAAACATCTCATAAGGTGTACTAACATATTTACTTTTGTATTCTGCACTTGATTGGTACCCTCATGGGTAACTTCAAGTGTGTCCCATATTTTCTTGGCAGATGTGCATGTAGAACTCCTATTAAACTCATTAGGATCTAATGCATAATAGAGAAGATTCATTACTTTCGCATTGATCTCGAATTATTTAATGTCATTTTTATCTCAATCCTCTTCGAGCTTTGGGATGGAAACACCATTTACAACAATCGAAGGAACATGAGGACCTTTATCAACAACCTTCCACAAATATAATCAATTGAATGTATGTAAATTCTCATTCTAGTTTTCCAATAAGTATAATTTGTTCCATTAAAATATGTAGGTCTATTTGAGGCTTGTCCCTCAACTACGCTAGTACCAATAGTGGTTGTCATAGATCTTTACTCAAGACGGTTAGACCTATACACTGAGAACAGGGCTTTGATACCACTTGTTGCCCAGTAAGCAACCCAAGAGGGGGGTGAATTGGATCTCTAAAAAATTATTTAAATGCAAGTATATGATCTAATCCAATAATCAAACTAAGTACTATGAATGCAAGTGTGAAGTGCTCTTAGTGAGTATGCAGCGAAAATATAAAGCAATAAATATAAGAGCAAGTTGAAGAGACAAGCAATCACAAACATAAAGGAAGTATAGTGGTTCGATGCTTTCCAATGCACCTACATCCACTCCCCAAGGCCCACTTAGAAATTTACTATAATCTCAACCGATTATAGCCGATTAGTTTTTCAGGCTCACTAATCAAATCTGACTTGTTTTCACAAGGCTCACAAGTCAAAACCTCACTTAGTTTTCCGGGCTAACCAAGAACCTACTTGGTTTTAAGGCTCACCAACAACCTTCCTTGGTTTTGCGGGCTAACTAAGAACCTTATTAGTTTTCAAAGCTAACCAACAACCTCCCTTGATTTTGCAGGCTAACCAAGAACCTTTACAACAATAATAAGTTTGAAGTAAAGAAATAATGAAATGTTTTTAATAAAAGCGGATATCTTTTTGAAGCTTTGTTGTAGTACTGCCTTCAACTTAATGATGCTTCAATAAATGCTCAAGAAGGTTGATCTTGAATGCTCTTGAATGCTTGAAGAATTTTTCTTGCTTGAAGGTAGTTGCTCATAAAGAATAGGAATGAATGCACTAGTTCTTTCTTTTTCTTTGAGTTTATCTCTTTGTCCTCTTTTCATTCTGGTGTTTAGATTTGATTTGAATCAATTAAATACCTTTCCAAGGCTTTAAAGTCAGCTTGTAGCCGTTAGACACGAAAAACTAGCCATTGCAAGCCTAGAGGAGCAAGTTCTGTATTTGAAAAACTAGCTATTTTTGTTCCCAGAACTCCAAACTGTGAGTCGATACTTAGGGTCGATACTTAGGGTCGATACTTAGGGTCGATACTTGCACTCCATGAGTCGACACCTAGTTCAAATATTTTCAATAAAGCTCTTTGGAATTCTTAGGTGAGTCGACACTTCCACTGGTGAGTCGACACTTCAGGTAGGTTTTCAACTTCAGCAAGTTCTGTAACAAAAAGTCTCAGGCAATGAGCCGATCCTTGAGTCGACATCTTGAGTCGACACTTGACTAGCTTGAGTCAACACTTCAGCCGTACCATCTGAAACTCTTTCTGCGTACCAGCTTGAGTCGACACTTTCACTGTCATGAGTCGACACTTGGATTGTGATTCGACATTTTGAGTCGACACTTAATTGAGATTTCTTCAGAAGCATATGAACTTCTGCTGAAACAAATTTGTGTTGAACTCTTGTGTCCTTTCAAGCATTCTTCAACTATAAAAGTTCACTTTAAACTGATCTTTCATCCATAGTTGGGATTTTTTCCTTGTTTGACAATCAATCAAATTTTGTTGAATTGATGAGCACCTTTTTCTATAAAAACACACTTCAAAGAAATAGTTAGAATTCAACTTATACTTAACCATTTTGTTTATCATCAAAATTAATAACGGAGTCAACAATTACAAGACCAAACTAAAAATTAAAACCAACTAGATACTAATTACTTGACTCGAAAGCAAATTACTCAGTCTTTAAGCCTTATTACAGGACCCAAAAAATTTAGAACCCTAATCAAAAATCTGTAGATGGTTGAGGTGGCTCTGTCTAATCCTGGTGCCCGCACCAGAATAGTGAGGATCTTTCAAAAATTTGCTGAGATACTCCTACATGCTTTGTCCCTTGCTCATCTACAGCTGATAGAACTATTTTCAAAGAAAAAGAGCATTGGTGAGTAACTTTATCATATACATATTTCGAGCTTTGTCCACATCACCATCGGAGAAGCCTCGTCAAGCATATAGATTTTCACATCATTCATCAATAACAAGCAGATCATGCTCACCACCTATATTAGAGTCACCTCCAATTCTTCTCCTCCATGGTGATTATTTTCTCGCATAAGAGAGCGTCATCAGCCCTTATTGCATGAGCATATCCTTCATTCTTACTTGCCATAGGAAGATGTTGCTCTTTCTATCATATCAATTAATGTCTACCTTGAACGAGCCTATCTTCCCCATCTTCTTCAACCTCGATTAGCACCATCATAAGCTGCATAACCCGGGGCTCTGATATCATTTGTTGAAAAATCCTTATGATTGTAGAATACAGATCCCCATTCAGGACCACAATGTCGGTGACGATATCGATACCATAAGAGGAAGGAAGAAGAAAAATACATGAATAAAATCAATTAGACATGTAAAGCTTCACTATAAAAAAAAAATATAAATATAAGAAGAGAATACACTCTCAATCCTTATGCAATAGTCTTTTAACAAGAAGTCCAAAAACCACACAAAGCTCTAAAAAAAACTCTAAGGAGACTCTTGCAGCTGCTCTCTGCTATCACATAGAATCCTCAAGCCATCTACCCTTTTAATAGAGTCCAAAACCCCATCCAAAATAGAAAAGGGTTGCAAAAAGCCTTTGGAATTGCATCCATCATGCGATCACCCCATGCGTGCACTGCATGAACTGTGCGGTTGCCCCGTGTGCACACCCATTCATGCACTATATGAACTATGCAGTCACCCTGCATGTGCACCAAGTGGACTGCACAATTATGCACTTAAGGGACTCCTATGGATCGATGTTTCAAATCGACACCACCACCCTTCGCTCCCTGGCTAACATCGCCGCTTGCTTCATCCAAGCCCTAGCCTACTCAGGCACCTCTATTGCCATCACCCATGGCTAGAACGATACCAACCTCCTCGACATCCTCTGGGCAATAGAGGATCATAGCCTCCCAAGGGGTTTCATCAATGCTTCTGATTCGACTAGATCATTTCTGAGATCAAGCATTTTGAGAGAGCCAATGGCATTCATCTAATCAATGGAGGAGATCCCTTTCTTAAGGCTGATGCAATATAAATCTTTGAGGGCTAGGGTTTCATCAAGATTTACAAAATTAAGGTAAAAGCACCATTCTGGAATGTACCATGGTGGCTGTTGCCGCCAGAATCGTCATGGCTCGTAGATGCTGTCGGCGTCGGAGCACGCCTCCTCGTCCACTCCCTTCGCTGCCTGATGGTCCTCCGCTCTTGGACCAGCAAGACAGGGGTTAGTGACCCGGGCCGGGATTTCTGGCAGGGGCACTCCGACGGTCAAGTCAGTGACGATCCAGGGGAACAGATCCTCCTGGTCGAGCCCCTCTTGATGGACTCCACACGAGGAGGAGTGTGTTGTGTGAATGTGAGTAGCAGGAGTGTCGGGGGAAGTGTGGCATGGCTAGGGGGAGTCCCTGTATGGCCCTTCCTCCCGACCTTGCTCTGGAATACTGGTGGTGCCATGCCCCTCTTCCTGGTGGGGGTTGTCCTCTCCTCTCTCTTTTTTTTTTCTCTTGTGTTCTGGCTTGTGTTTTGCCTGTATTTTTTGGTTTTGTTGTGTTACCTCTGAGTTTGTTGCAAACTAGGTTACTGTTGGGTGTCCGCCTCGGGATCTCCGCCGGGCTATCAGGCACGTGAGGCGGTGTCCCGAGGAGTCTTTCCTAATTCATGATAAAGGGAGCTATCATGCACTCCGACGCTCTTCTTGGTCGCCTCATTCTGGAAAACCTGGTAGTGTCTCGAATGGTGGGCCGCCACCCGCGGGATTCGAATCTCCCGATTAGCTTCCGCTCTTGGGTGATCAAGGTAGTTGGTGAAAAGCGTGGCATCTCGATCAGCGTGCTTCTTCCCTTTTTAGTGTAACTGGCGACTGTAGGTGGTCAGTACGGCCTGGGAGGCGCTCCAGTGTAGTTCTCGGGTGGCTCACCGGTGTTCTGGGCTGGCAAGGACTTTGTTCGAGCTGGGGCCGAGCTGAAATGGCAGGGCTCGCTCTGACCTAGATGCCCCAAACTTGCGGAGGCATCATGGTGGAGGAGGGCAGAGTGCGGGCCCGGTCCAGAGGGCGTGCGCTCGGAGAGGCTCCATGTTGGCGGGTGAGCGCAGAGCTCGACTCTGACCACAAGGCTCAAACTTTCGAGGGTCTCACTCTGAAAGGCAGAGGGCAGACTCGGTCCAGAGGGCATGCACTCAGAGAAGCTCCACGTTGGCGGGTGAGCGCTGAGCTCGACTCCGGCCACAGGGCTCAAACCTCCGAGGGTCTCACTCTGGAGGGTAGAGGGCGGACCTGGTCCAGAGGGCGCGCGCTCGGAGAGGCTCCACGTTGGCGGGTGAGCGCTGAGCTTGACTCCACCACAGGGCTCAAACCTCTGAGGGTCTCGCTTTGGAGGGCAGAGGGCGGACCCGGTCTAGAGGGCGCGCGCTCGGAGAGGCTCCATGTTGGCGGGTTAGCGCTGAGCTTAACTCTGGCCATAGGGCTCAAACCTCTAAGGGTCTCGCTCTGGAGGGTAGAGGGCAGACCCGGTCTAGAGCGCGCGTGCTCGGAGAGGCTCCACGTTGGCGGGTGAGCGCTGAGCTCGACTTTGGCCACAGGGCTCAAACCTCCGAGGGTCTCGCTCTGGAGGGCAGAGGGCAGACCCGGTCTAGAGGGAGCTTGCTCGGAGAGGCTCCACGTTGGTAGGTGAGTGCTGAGCTTGACTCCAGCCACAGGGCTCAAACCTTCGAGGGTCTCGCTCTGGAGGGCAGAGGGCGGACCTGGTCTAGAGGGCGCGCGCTCGGAGAGGCTCCATGTTGGCAAGTGAGCGCTGAGCTCGACTCTGACCACAGGGCTCAAACCTCAGAGGGTCTTGCTCTGGAGGGCAGAATGCGGCTCTGGCCTAGATGTCTTGAGCTCGCGGGCCCGACCTGGTGGAGGACAGAGCTCGGCTCGTTGTCTTGAGGGAGCACAGCTCAGCTCGATAGCGGAGTCCGGGCTGGAGAATTGACGAGGCATCCGACATGGCGTCTTCCTTTGATGTGGCGCCTGTCAGTTCCCCCACATCAGCAATCCTACCACATCATTTGCCCCCCACTCCCGAGGTTCGTTAGTGCACAGCGCTCGGGCCCAAGGGAGTAATTGTGGTGCTGACATGGAAAGGCGGAAATCTGGCATGATGATGGCCATGATTGCTGGCGCTTCGAGAGATGGCCCCATGGACCAATGCAGGGGTGCCGCGTGGCCACGTCCGAGGAGTAATTAATGTTGGCATAGAATCTAGAGTGGCCGGGATGCCATTTTCGTCGATGGGCAGCATGTGGCGTGGATCCGTTGGTGGAGGGGTTGGATCGGTACGAATCCATCAGGTCATTTCGAAATGAAAGGAGGGCCTTACCCAAAACATCTATTCTTTTGAATTCTCTGTGCCTGCTGCTGCTGTTCCCAAGTTTTCTTGTTCTTCATAGTTGCCTCAGGTTTTCTAAGGAACCAGGTTAGTGTTTTTTTTCTTCTCCCCCTGCTAGAGTAGGGTTCTTTCTCCGGGCCCAGGGTCTTCTTTGAGTTGAGTCTGCTCTTCCGTCCTCCACTTCAAGTCCTTGATTCCTCTTATTCTTGAGGATGTCCCGTTTTGGTCCGGGCTTCCGCCCCTCCACTGATCAGGGTGAGGTCGGTCCCTCTAAGCGAAGGCTGGCATCTTCTTCTTCTTCTGGTGGGGAGGAAGATGTAACTCGCTTCAATCTCAGTAGGAGGCGTCCTCCCGATCCGGTACTCATCAGGGAACCAAGATCCGGTCCTTCTCTCCCTCCTTCTTCTGTTCCTGTTTCTGAGTCCGCCTGGTCCACAGGTCCTGGCGGGGTTGCCTCGACGATCATCGTCGTGGAACTAAGGACCGTTCGGGATGTCTATAGCATCCCGCCTTCCGTTCGGCTCATGATCCCTCATCTGGGGAAACGGGTCACTTCCAGTAGCCCGGACCGTCTTGCTTTTTACGAGGAGACCTTCTTCGGGGGTCTTCGATTTCCTTTTCACCCTTTCTTTCTGTCTGTCCTAGATAACTACCGTTTGGTCCCTGCACAGCTAGTGCCAAATGCCATTAGGGTTATCTTTTATTTCATTGTACTCTCCCACCTCCACGGGTTCGTTGCCCGATTCTCCTTGTTCAGGGCCTTCTTCGCCCTGAAGCACCACCCAATTGAGGATGGGTGGTGGTCCTTGTCCTCCCGCCCAAAGGGCATCAGATTCGAGCTTCCCTCTTCCATCAGGGGATGGAAAAGTAAGTTTTTCTTTGTTGAGGTTGAGGGGGTCGACTGGGTATGGAGCGATCTGGACAAGTCCCCCAACCAAAATTCTATGGTCGATGCGGTTGACCGGGATGACTACGAGCAACTCCGCACCACCTAGATTCCTCCTCTCGAGGTCCTGTTATCTGAGCAGAACCTCGCGAACTCCGGGGTCGACCCAACGAATGGGTTGGGTGAGTTCGACCTGAACTTTCCTCTTTCTTTATCTTGCACTCTTTGCATTGCTTTCCGCAGATTCTGACTGCTGTGTGACTTGTATGCAGGGATGATTTTCTTCGAGAATGACCTACTGGCGATCACTCAGAAGAGGCCACCAACCGGGCTGGCCGGGGAGCCTTCATCGATGTAAGTCTGGGGCGAGAGTGCTCCTGTGGCTGCCCCCACTGTGGTGGTTAGTCTGAGCTTGGTTGCTCCAACTGGTCCGAGTTCGGAGGTGACTCATGCTGCTCCTGCACCGGTGGAGAGGGCGGCTTTTATGGCACCGAGGCCAGCCCAGCAGGCCCCTGCTGCGGAGCCCGAAGTAGTAGTTCGGGCAAGGGCTGTAGCTGTTGCCGCTGCCCTTGCCATCCCTCGAGTCTGCCTGTCATCGAGATCGGGGATGAGGTGGTTCAGGCCATGACCAGGGCCACGACTGAGGCATCGCCTACACCGGTGCCAGCTTCTCAGCCTACCCCCCAGGGCCCTTCAACCAGCGGGGCAAGGCTGCCCACTCTCGGGGAGAGTAGGAGGGAGGAGGCACGACGCTGACTCCCCTTCAAGATGGGGCCGGAAAGCTCATTCCTCCGGAACCCCAAACTGGCCAAGCACATGATGGACTTCTCGATCCAAATATGCAACTGGCAAGAGTGGCCGGAATGCAGCTGGGCGACGTTATCAATGCCATCTTCCCCCAGCTCTACTCGGTGAGCTATCTCTTTCTTCATTTTTCTTTTCTTTTCTTTTTTTTTTTGAGCTGACCTCTCCTCATGGTACAGATCGGTGTCGAGGCCCTCTTCATTAAGAATTGCTATCAGAACCGGGAGCGTCTTGAGCGGCAACAGGCAGCCAAGATTGAATCCCTGAAAGCTGACCTGAAGGAGAAGATCGGGGCAAATAGGGTACTT
Source organism: Areca catechu (assembly GCA_021397845.1). Lineage (NCBI taxonomy): Eukaryota > Viridiplantae > Streptophyta > Magnoliopsida > Arecales > Arecaceae > Areca > Areca catechu. The sequence goes on from CM038048.1 coordinate 25,414,726, forward strand.
GAACTGAAGGTCAAGGACCTTGAGAAATAGCTCGCCGACGCCGAGGGGTGAGTGAAGAGACTTTTAGAGGCCCACGACCTGGAGCGGAGCTGTTCGAAGAAGGTCGTTGAGGATATCTCCTCCGTGGAGAAGAAGTTGAATTGGTATAGTGCCGAGGCTGATCGGCACAAGGAGGCCTCCTAGGCTACCCAGGCGGAGCTGGCAGCAGGGAGGGAGAAACTAGCAAAGCTGAGAAGGCGGCGGAGGTGGCGACCAAGTCGGCGGAGGCTGCTAGACTGGAGGCCGCCGAGTCGAGGAGGGTGGCCGCTGAGGCCAAGAAGGGCACTGAGGACGCTGTCATGAAGTTCAAGGCTTCGAAGGAGTTCATCGCTGAAATTCATCAGATGGCGTCAGACTCCTTCTACAAGGACTTTATGTTCTTGCATGGACGGGTTGAGGTGCTTGTCCCCGAGGAAAGTCGTAGCCGCCTCAGGTATTCTTCGACCTCGGATGCAGAGCCCGATGAGGAGGTTGCCATGGAAGCTGTGGCCTCAGAGCCTCCGACATCAGCTAAGGCTGATCTGTCCGAGATTAAAGCTGCCCAGCCGAAAGCTCCTGAAGGCGGGAACTCTCAGCCTCTGGGTCTAGCAAGAGAGCCGACCGGTGTGGAGTAGCCCTTCTCTTTCTTGCTTTGTTTTGTATTTTTGTTTCTTGTACTTAGTCAGGGTCGCCCAGTATGTCTTGGGCCCACAAAATACTTGTAACTCACATTTGATCAATGAAACTTGAGCTTCCTTGCCATTTATTTATTTTTTTTCCTGGCTCTTCCCTTCTTTCTCTCTTCCTTTCACTCCCCTTCTTTTCTCTCCTTTTTTTTTTTGTATATGAATGGGGAGATCAGAGAGAAGGGCCTCACCTTGCCTGGGGGTTGAGTTATGACACTTGAGAGCTGCTGGGCTCGAAGGTGTTGTGGACTGAGAGCTATGTGGCTCGAAGGTCCCTTGGCCGGAGATCTGAGCTCCGATCTTGGGCTGGTATCCTGGAGCTGGGCTCGGGGATGCTGGTGATTGAGAGTTGCATGGCCCGAAGTTCCCTTGGTTGGAGGTCTGAGCTCTGATCTTGGGCTAGCATCCTGGAGCTGGGCTCGGGGACATGGATGATTGAGACCTGCATGGCTCGAAGGTCCCTTGGCCGGAGATCTGAGCTCCGGTCTTGGGCTGGTATCCTGGAGCTGGAATCGGGGACGTTGGTGACTTAGAGCTGCATGGCTCGAACTTTCCTTGGCCAGAGATCTGAGCTCTGGTCTTGGGCTGGCATCCTGGAGCTGGGCTCGGGACGTGGATGACTGAGAGCTATATAGCTCGAAGGTTCCATGGCTGAAGATCTGAGCTCCGATCTTGGGCTGGCATCCTGGAGCTAGGCTTAGGGATGTTGGTGACTGAGAGCTGCGTGGCTCGAAGTTCCCTTGGCCGAAGATCTGAGCTCTGGTCTTGGGCTGGCATCCTGGAGCTGGGCTCGGGGACGTTGGTGACTGAGAGCTGCGTGGCTCGAAGGTCCCTTGGCCGGAGATCTGAGCTCCGATCTTAGGCTGGCATCCTGGAGCTGGGCTCGGGGATGTGGATGACTGAGAGCTGCGTGGCTCGAATGTCCCTTAGCCGGAGATCTGAGCTCCGGTCTTGGGCTGAGAAGTGGGAGCTTTGTTACCGTGTTTTCCTCTCGTTCTCTTTCTTTCCTTCCCCTCTCTTTTTTTTTTTATTGTTGAGTGGGGAGATCAGAGAAGAGGGTTCTTATCGTGTTTCCCTCTCGTTCTCTTTCTTTCCTTCCCCTCTCTTCTTCTTCTTGAGTGGGGAGATCAGAGAAGAGGGTTCTTGCCGTGTTTCCCTCTCGTTCTCTTTCTTTCCTTCCCCTCTCTTCTTCTTTTTGAGTGGGGAGATCAGAGAAGAGGGTCACAGGACTTGATTGCCTTGGAGCTAGGCTCAAGGCCTTCCTGGATGGGGAGCTAGGCTCGGGTCCAAGGGTTGCTTGAGGGCTTGGCTCAGGTCTTTGGCGCCTTGGTGCTAGGCTCGAGTTATGCGGAACTAATATGCATGCAATTATTTTTGTGTATTTTATATGTGGGGTTAAGAGATTAAATCCTGAAAATTGAATCAAAATAAGTTATAAAGAATTCTCTATGAATTTTAGAAGTCAAGTATGCAGATTAGAACTAGCAAAGCAGTAAAGAAGGATCGCCGGGGCTGAGAAGCCTCGGTTAGGGCAAGTTCTTCTATAATAAAACTACTGGTGGCAGAGGGGGTGTACCTGATAATGTCTGAAGTGCCCGATGAAGATCACAGTAAAGGGATCTCTCGTTCCTCGATGGATGTGGCCTGGAAAATTGAGCCAAAGACCCGTGGATACCTGGCTTTCTGCTCGGTGGTCCGATTGAAGCTTGGCTAGAGTCGTTGGATTCATAGGAACTCGGGGACCTGCAAATGACCTGTTAGGTGTTAGAAAACTCAGAGAAGATCAAGAAAATAAAAGAAAATAGCAAAGGGAAAAGGAAATTTGGAGTGGGCGGCCAAGGCTCTGGAGGATTGGCTGGCGACAGGATGTAGTTGCAAACACCAGGAGGAAGAACTCACAAAATCCCTTTATGCACACAGCAGGGTATCACACAAAAGTTGAAGGAAACTCAAGTATTTTCATATATCAAAAGTAATCTTCATACAAGAGACTAGGGTCCCTTAAATAGATCCTTAACCTTGGGCCCTAAGTAAGGGTACTTTAGATCTTACATAGGACTCCTTCTCCCTTTCAAACCCTAGCTAGGAATATAAGGCAATATAGGTAGAAAATCCCTAAAAACTTACTCTCCCTCTCATTGTCTTGGTCGGCCAAGGGGGTGACCTTAAGTGGCCGACCAAGAGGAGGGTCACCATAAGGAATGGTGCCCTAGCTCCTTCCTGGGCCTGGGTTGGCCCAATTTGCTTCCGGCTGGTCCAGGACTTCAGGTTTGTACTTGTTTTTATTTTCTCTTCCTGGGATCTTCAAGTCTTCAAGCTAGGTTGGAGTTGGTCTTCACTTATGTGATGTGGTCTTGAGTCTTCAATTTGCTTGGACAGGACTCAAAAAAAATAAAATTAGCTCGACATGAGCTGACTAATACTGGACTGAACTAGCTTAACATGAGCTGACTAATACAGGACTCAACTCAGCTGGACTAAGCTTTATTTCAATGAACTCTGATGTTGCTAATTGATCCACAGAGGGTTGAGAAGCCTCTGTCTTATTTTGGTGCCTCTGGTGTCCCCACCATTGAGGTGTTGATGGGAGCTACTTGGCCCCATGATCCCTTGGCATCTCGGAGCTGGGCTCGGAGATGTTTAAGATTGAGAGCTGCATGGCTCGAAGATCCCTTGACATCCTGGAGCTGGGCTCGAGGATGCTTGAGATTGAGAGCTGCATGACTCGAAGATCCCTTGACATCCCAGAGTTGGGCTCGGGGATGCTTGAGATCAAGAGCGGTGTGGCTCGGTGATAACTTGGTCAGAGATCTGATCTTCGGTCTTGGATTGGCATCTTGGAGCTGGGCTCGGGGATGCTTGAGATCACGAGCGGTGTGGCTCGGGGACGTTGTTGATTGAGAGCTGCATGGCTCGAAGATCCCTTGACATCCTAGAGCTGGGCTCGGGGATGCTTGAGATTAAGAGCGACGTGGCTCGATGATCCCTTAGCCGGAGATCTTAGCTCCGGTCTTGGGTTGGCATCCTTGAGCTTGGCTTAGAAACATTGTTGATTGAGAGCTGCATGGCTCGAAGATCCCTTGATATTTTGGAGCTGGGCTCGGGGATGCTTGAGATTGAGAGCGGTGTGGCTCGATGATCCTTTGACATCCCGGAGTTGGGCTTGGGGATGCTTTGAGGCTGAGAGCGGCATGGCTTGAAGATCCCTTGACATCTCGGAGCTGGGCTCGGGGATGCTTTGAGACTGAGAGCTGCAATGCTCGAAGATCCCTTGACATCCCGGAGCTGGGCTCGGGGATGCTTTGAGACTGAGAGCTACATGGCTCGAAGATCCCTTGACATCCTGGAGCTGGGCTCAGGGATGCTTGAGATTGAGAGCTACATGGCTCGAAGATCCCTTGACATCCTGGAGCTGGGCTCGGGGATGCTTGAGATTGAGAGCGGCATGGCTCGAAGATCCCTTGTCATCCTAGAGCTGGGCTCGGGGATGCTTTGAGATTGAGAGTGGCTTGGCTCGAAGATCCTTTGACATCCTGGAGCTAGGCTCGGGGATGCTTTAAGACTGGGAGCTACATGGCTCGAAGATCCCTTGACGTCCTGGAGCTGGGCTCGGGGATGCTTGAGATTAAGAGCTGCATGGCTTAAAGATCCCTTGACGTCCTGGAGCTGGGCTCGGGGATGCTTGAGATTGAGAGCTGCATGGCTTAAAGATCCCTTGACGTCCTGGAGCTGGGCTCGGGGATGCTTGAGATTGAGAGCGGCATGGCTCGAAGATCCTTTGATATCCTGGAGCTAGGCTCAGGGATGCTGAGACTGGGAGCTGCATGGCTCGAAGATCCCTTGATGTCCTGGAGCTAGGCTCGGGGATGCTTGATATTGTTTCCTGCAAGACAAATAGATACTCGTGAAGGAAAAAGTCGTTATCATTATTGTCGATAGGAAACCTTACATTAGAGGTGGCGTCTTCGCGGATTGCAGGCACTCCATATTTGGGGGAGCCTGACGCCATCGAGATCTTCGAGGTTATAAGCCCCTCGTGATTGGGCTTCAGCCGCCTTGTAGGGACCTTCCCAGTTTGGTGGGAGCTTGCTGCGTTCTCGGGGTTGATTTGCTTCTGCCCGGCGCGGCACCAGATTTTCGGGCCCAAAGGTTCGTGGCCAAACCCGGGCGTTGTAATGCCAGGGCTGGTTGTTGCTGGCAAGTTTTATTGGGGCCAGCATTGAGCGGGTTGGGCTTAAGTCAATCTCAGGATGACGTTGCGAGCCATAGGAAGCCCGTCGACAACAAAAATCATCATAGTGGCACTCTTGGAGGGGGCATCATAAGGAAGCACGTCCACGGAGCTTCCATTATCGACTGTGGTGCACTTTTCTAGGGTGGTTCGTGATCATCATCCTGACGACTGCGACATCTTCATTTGCCTTTCTTCCTCGCTTTCTCCTTCCTGCACAGTGGGGAGTATATTCCTAGGGTCCCCAGCATCCCTGGGTCCTTTTGGACGCATGCGCAGTTCCCCAGGTGATCACGCCCACCATCTTCACGGTGGGACGGCTGTCGATGGTTGGAGCTGGTGGGGGAGCGGCGAGCGCTTGGGGCCCCACTTGAGGTCTGCCCCCCTCCGCAAACCTCTGGAGGTAGCCTCTCTTGAAGAGTTTCTAGATTTCTTACTCGAGGCTGTGACATTCTTCGATGCCATGGCCGTGATTGTGGTGAAGGCGACAATACTTTGCCTCGCTACGACCGGTGAAAGGCTTCAATGGTAGCTGGTGTTGTAGTCCACTAGTTCGCTGGTTGAGCCTTGCATACTAGCGAGCCAGCGGGAGAAGTCCGCTAGCCCACGCTCATGTTTTTCCAGGCGCCTTTCCGTTACGTGCCTAATGGCTTCGTCAGTGGACCCCTTCGCCGGAGGAGACGGAGAAGGTGATGTGGGTGCCCTTGGGAAGGGGAGCCCCTTGCACGACTGGTGGAGGCCTCTTGAGCTGGTGTCGTCACCATTCTTCCATGGAGTGTCAATATGTAAAGAGGTGGAGGGCTTGATCCGCCCCCCTTCCTGGCGTGCCAATCTGTTGCCGCTCGGATCGCCGTGGCCCGTAGCTACTATCGGCGTCGGAGCGTGCCTCCTCGTCCGCTCCCTTCGCTGCCTGGCGGTCCTCCGCTCTTGGACCTGCAAGAGAGGGGTTAGTGACCCGGGCCGGGGTTTCCGGCCGGGGCACTCCGACAGTCAAGTTAGTGACAATCCAGGGAAACTGATCCTCCTGGTCGAGCCCCTCTTGATGGACTCCACATGAGGAGGAGTATGTTGTGTGAATGTGAGTAGCAGGAGTGTCGGGGGAAGTGTGGCCTGGCTAGGGGGAGTCCCTGTGTCGCCCTTCCTCCCAACCTTGCTCTGGAATACTGGTGGTTCCATGCCCCTCTTCCTGGTGGGGGTTGCACTCTCCTCTCTCTTTTTTTTTTCTCTTGTGTTCTGGCTTGTGTTTTGCTTGTATTTTTTTGGTGGTGTTGTGTTACCTTCGAGTTTGTTGCAAACTAGGTTACCGTTGGACGTCCCCTCGAGATCTCCGCCGGGCTGTCAGGCACGTGCGGCGGTGTCCCGAGAAGTTTTTCCTGATTCATGATAAGGGGAGCTGTCATGCACTTCGATACTCTTCTTGGTCGCCTCATTCCTGGAAACCTGGCAGTGCCTCGAACGGTGGGCCACTGCCCGTGAGATTCAAATCGCCCGGTTGGCTTCCTCTCTTGGATGATCTGGGTGGTTGGTGAGGAGCGTGGCATCTCGATCAGCATGCTTCTTCCCTTTCTAGTGTAACTAGCGGTTGCAGGTGGTCAGTACAGCCTGGGAGGCACTCTAGTGTAGTTCTCGGGCAGCTCGCCGACGTTCTGGGCTAGCGAGGACTTTGTCTGAGCTGGGACTGAGCTGGAATGGCAGGGCTCGCTCCGACCTAAACGTCCTGTTCTTGCGAGGGCATCTTGATGGAGGTGGGCAGAGTGCAGGCCCGGTCCAGAGGGCGCGCGCTCAGAGAGGCTCCATGTTGGTGGATGAGCGCTGAGCTCGACTCCGACCACAGGGCTCAAATCTCCGAGGATCTCTCTCTAGAGGGTAGAGGGCAGACCCGGTCCAAAGGAAGTGTGCTCGGAGAGGCTCCACGTTGGCGAGTGAGTGCTGAGCTCAACTTTGACCACAGGGCTCAAACCTCCGAGGGTCTCGCTTTGGAGGGCAGAGGGCGGACCCGGTCCAGAGGGTGCGTGCTCGGAGAGGCTCCACATTGGCGGGTGAGCGCTGAGCTCAATTTCGGCCACAGGACTCAAACCTCCGAGGGTCTCGCTCTGGAGGGCAGAGGGCGGACCCGGTCCAGAGGGCGCGTGCTCGGAGAGGCTCCACGTTGGCGGGTGAGCACTGAGCTCGACTCCGGCCACAGGGCTCAAACCTCCGAGGGTCTCGCTCTAGAGGGCAGAGGGCGGACCCGGTCCAGAGGGCACGCACTCGGAGAGGCTCCACATTGGCGGGTGAGCACTGAGCTTGGCTCCGGCCACAGGGCTCAAACTTCCGAGGGTCTCGCTCTGAAGGGCAGAGGGCGGACCCAGTGTAGAGGGAGCGCGCTCGGAGAGGCTCCACGTTGGTGGGTGAGCGCTGAGCTCGACTCCGGCCACATGGCTCAAACCTTCGAGGGTCTCGCTCTGGAGGGCAGAGGGCGGACCTGGTCCAGAGGGCGCGTGCTCGGAGAGGCTCCACGTTGGCGGGTGAGCGTTGAGCTCGACTCCGACCACAGGGCTCAAACCTTCGAGGGTCTCACTCTGGAGGGCAGAATGCGGCTCCGGCCTAGGCGTCCCGAGCTCGCGGGCCTGACCTGGCAAAGGATAGAGCTCGGCTCGCTGTCTTGAGAGAGCTCAGCTCAGCTCGGCAGCGGAGTCCAGGCTAAAGAATTGATGCGGCTTTCGACGCGGCGTCTTTCTTTGACGTGGCGCCTGTCAGTTCTTCTATGTCAGCGATCCTACCATATCAATGGCTGTCATGCTTCCCAAAGTCATGGGAGAGGTCATGGAGAGAGGAGGAAGGGCGGATAGGAGAGAAGGGGAGGTGAACAAGGTGATGATGAAGGGGGTGGGTGAAGTTATTAGGGGAAGGGGAGATGGCTTTGTTGACAGAGAGGGAGAGAGTTCGATTGTTATAGTACTATACTGTGGTGGTTCATGTGGGGACAGAATGAAGAAAAGGGTTGGCAAGGAGGCAAAGGAGAGAGGTGGGAAGACAAGATAGCCTATGATTTTTTTTTCTTTCAATATTTATTCCTATTAATTTATTTCATTGGGAGCTAAAAAAAGTAGAGATGAAGAAATTTCAATAAAAAAATTCATGACCCAACCCAACCTGAACTAGACTTGCATTCCATGAATTGGGGCCAGGTCATATATGGACCTAACCTGAATGACCCAATTGATTAAGAAATTTGGCCATGGACCTAACTTAATCTTCTATTAGGCTAGATTTGGGTCCAATAACAAGACCTAATCAACGAATCGAGTCTGGTCAAGGGTCACTCATAACCCATTCTAACCCATTCTATTTACACCCCTACCTCTAATATGAAAACCCACTCTGCTGGCTTTTGTTTCTTTGCTAACCATGAACTCATACACTATGGTGTTAAGGGATTTTGACCCTTGATATGTTGATTGGATTTCATTTTTGGATGATGGTTTTTGTTTGATGGTGAAAGGATGATCACATTTTATAGAAATAAATCTCCTAAATGATGAAACTCTATTTTTATTCTTGAATATGTAGTGTAAAATTTTTAAATACATGTTGTTTTGAACTATTACTAATAGTATTTTAATTTTAGATTAGTTTAATAATACCATTTTTACCAAAAAACTATTACTAATAATAATACACAACATAATAATAATAATATCATTCTAATACAAATTAGGTTATATTTATAACATTAATATTATAATACTTTAACTATATAATGCTATATTATATTATGTTATCGCACCGGGAGGAGGTGCTCACTTGGGCTCAACTCGGATAGGGCTGGAGCTAAGGTGGCTACTAATGTGGAGCCGAATCTTGTAGGGTTCTATCACGGTCTTGCAAGACAAAGAAGGGTTTCAAGGCTCAGACCTGGGGGTTTCCTAGTGGTGGACCCTCCGATGACTAGTCTCTTAGATTGGTAAACAAAGGAGGCTTGGAGTCTCCTTTAAAACTCAAGGTAAAGCATAGGAAGGAGTCGGAGAAGGAATAAAGAAGGGAGATGGAATGAGATTTGTGGGAGTATGGGCTCTTAATACACGTGAAGCCCATATCTAGAGAGATAGCACACCGGTAAGTGGAGTTGTGAAGGCCAGGATACTTCATGAGAAATAGAAAGTGTATAGATAGGCTTACAAATGTCTTGATGAACACTCAGATAGATGCTCGTGGAGTTAAAAGGAGCTTTAGGGCATGCTCTTAGGATGATAAATTCTCTTAAGAGATGGGGTTTTTAGTTCCATCTTACTTTGCCCCTCTATTCTTCTTCATTGACTCGCTTACTAATTACCTGTTGTAGAGTGGTCAAAAAATAAAACCTAACTCACTACTATAGATAGGATGAGAAGGGATCGTATCCTCAGGAATCAAGGATGGTTATTTCATGAAAAAGAATAAAAGAAAATTAATTATAGAGAGATTAAAGTAGAATAGTAGAATTAAATTGTAGTTCTAATTAATTAATTAATGAAAGCAAATAAGAGAAGTTAACCAAGAATCTGAATCCATCATGCAAACAGGTTTTATTTTATTTTCTTTATATTGCAATAATAATAACAATAATACTTATAAATATGGTATTACTATAATTTATCTCTTGTTAAGTATAGACTGTATTCGTAGATAGGGCTGGAAATGGACTGGCCCAAAGCCCATTGTCTGGAACTGGGCTGGGCCAGCTCAATAAACTTCGGGCCAGCCTGAAATTGGTTCAGACTGCGGTCTAAATTTTAAGCATATCGGACTAGTCCTCGTGCTGTAAAATAGAGTCCATTTAATTTTTGGGCCAAAGGGATGCCCGGATTCGGTCCAAAAATTTTTAAAATATAGTCTTTGGACCGGCCCATTTCCAGCCCTATTCGTAGACCACAGCTCATCCATTTAGAGTATAAATTATCTAATCCTAATTACAAGATTAGAGATTTTATCCACCATACTACGATCTATCTCTTCTATGCATGTACCATATTTGAATATTATGGCAAGTTGATAGAGGGTATAGACCGTGTATATTAGACCAAAATCTTGATCAGAAAAACAAATCAAAAGATGTATGAAATAAGAACATGATTTTTATTATATAAAAAAATTAAATATAAAAAAAATAAAAATCCGATTACATGCTTCATCATCTTTCTTGGTTGAAGGAGCCTAGCCATGCTTCACTGTCACCATCATCTCCTCCATGATTTTTTTTCTTTTCCTAAAACCTTGTACAAGATCCAAAACAAAGAAAGAAAAATAATAAGAAAATAATTTTCTATTGCCATTTCCATAGAACTCGAAGAAATCAATTCCCGGTCAAAGTTCCAAATAGAATTAGAGTCAAATTCGTCCAAGACTCGTGTGAAATTCTAGGTTGACCCAAGTTTCCAGCTGTTTGCAAGCCATCGGACGAGAGCAAATTTGGGCAGAAATTGCGTTGCCAAATCCAACAGCAGGTTGGGTTCTATTTCAGTTGTTTGATCAGCCTAAAGGACTGCTCCTAGCTACTTGATGGCACTCTCGGTCGAAGTTCCAGTGTGCACCATGTGAAGAATTTTTGGTGGATTTGCTGGAAGCCATGTGAAAGCAGCTACAAAACTTTTCCCCTACTTGGTTAGCTACAAAACTTTCCCCCTACTTGGTCCTGATGGCCAAATGCCCGATGACAATACCATTAGTGGAGGTGAGATGAGAACATTAGGAGGAGAGGAGGAAGCTGTGGTTAGTTCAAGAATTTGGTCTATGTCATGCCCCCAGAACAAGCAACACCCTTTCTCCTCCCATCTCCCTTAGCACACATGGCATCTTCTTGTGTTGTGCTCACTATTCTCATCACCATCTTCACTCTCAGTGAACTCACCTTCCTCCATGCCCTCACCAACATATTAGTGAATAGAGGCTCTCTCGGCATACACGAGGTCAAATTTATGGTCAATTGGGGAGAACACCATACCAACATTGGTCGAGTTGGAGATCGTGCGCACAACCCTCTACATTGGTGGTCAAATTTGTGGTCAGTGTGGGAGAACACCACAGCAACCTTTGGTCGAGTTGGAGATCGTGCGCACAACCCTCTACACCTTTGCTGCCATCGAAGGCCTTGCCAGCATTGCCAGCATTGCCATAGACCTCCCACCCTGCCATCCTTCATCGTCAGAGAGTTGCTGCTCCTCATCGCTGAGATCGTCACCTTAGAGCTTCATCAGCCATGGGATAGCACCGAAACCCGATGCTGCATCGAGTTGTAGACCCTGTAGGCTGCAAGAAATATTGCATGGATCGCATGAATATAGGTCTTGAGACTTACTGGGCCATTGCATGAGGAACAGTAACCAAACTCTCCCCTGCACTGCTTAAGGCCTAATCCGCACTTCCTTTAGTTCGACTGGTCAGTCTACGGTACATCGAAGATGTTTTTGGGCTAGTTTTGGACCTGTTTTGAATGGCCTTTGGGTTGAGTTGCTTTGAATTGGATTTTTTATTTCTTTTGAGCTCCAATTTGAGTCCTGTTTTATTCCTTGGATTCTATAGATGGAGCACTTTTCACCCAAGAACATCTTTTTTTAAACATGAAGTATAAATTCTTAAGACAAAGATTAATTAATATATATTTTAATGCTTAAATTGAAATATTTAATATACTTATAACTTATCATGGTCTCTTTTGGCTTCTTCTTGGCCTTACCTAGAGGATCCTGTAGAATGAGTTTATAGACATATACCTGATATCTATTGCAAGGAAGGTATAGTATGCGATGCTGGAGAGTGGTATTTGGTATATCCCGGTTATTGCAAGCATGCCCGTGGTGAGAGACATACCATGATTCGTGAAGCAAGGAGTGATGACCATCATGATATTTTTTAGGCAGTGAGCATTTATGGTAGCCACTTTTGGAGCATGCACGACCTGGATGGATGAGGGGCAAGCCCAGTAGTGGTGGTGCCCAAGTAGTGGGTAGGTGAGCACGAGGCTTGATATCTAAATGGCAAAGCATGGAGAGGTATCCTAGTCATCTGAGTTGGCTGGCATGCATCAGGTAGGAATTGGGGCTTTGGCACAATGTTGGACTAACCAAACCTTGCCATATCTGTTGGCCCTGCTTCCAAGTCCAAATAGCCCTATTTTTGCCCAAACCTTTAGCCAAGGAAGTAGAGACTTAACCAGTCTGACGGGGTGCAGGAGCCTGTAGTGCCAAGGTGAGGTTGTCAAGGCTATGTTAGGGGAGGCAGCTTATAATAGGGCAAGCGAAATTGTACTAGACAAGGCAACTCACGGCAAGGCAAACGAGACTATGCTGGGTGAGGTTACTCACTATGGGGTAAGCAAGGCTGCATTGGAAAAGGTAGCTCATGACAAAAGATAACTGGCAGTGAGGCAAGCAAGACTGCATCCGTCAAGATCCATACCAAGATGGGCACGTGGTGGCGAAGAGTAAGAGGAGGTATCATTCAGAATGGTGGTAGATTTAAAAAATTATTATTGCAGTTTGACATTATGACATACCTTTTGACATGGTGCCTTTAATGACAAGGTGACGTGTGACGCGTCAAGGGTGAGGCAAAAATCGACACCCCCTTATTGAGAAAGGGACAGGCCCTTTTGACGAGTATAAGAGCAGAAGCCTGTCAGGCCTCCTCCACCTTTGCAATGTTCAAGCGACCAAGGGTAGCAAAGTGGCAAAGAGAAGAGTCTTTGGGTGATTGGAGAAGTTTATCGATAGTAGGTGATGGTGGGTTTCTCAGTCTTTCCCTTCTTTCTTTCCTCTTTCTCTGCATCTGGTGCATAGTGATCATGGGGGTAGGGAGCCAGATCTCATGCCTAAGATTGCAGCCTCTATCTTAATAGAGGAGAATGTCTGTTGGCTCGGGAAGAAGTTTGGCTTCATGGCGGACATTCGACTGGAGGTTCCCTACAAAGATAAATGGGCCACTTACAGGATAGCAACAAGGGTTGCCATCTATGAGGAGTTCTTAAATGCAGGGCTCAAAATCCCCCTGCTCCCAGCGATGGTGGATCTGCTATAGTGGTACCAATTAAGTCTGGCGTAGTTGGTTTCCAGTGCCTGGGGAACCATCATCAGCTTCTTTAATTTGTTGGGTTACGACTGCATAGTGGAAGGTTAGATTTCAAAATTTTTATTAATGAAATCCTAGTCAATCAAAAATCCTAGATTTAGGACCCCTTGATTATAGGAATAAATTAGGACAATCATAAAGGGATTTAGAAAAAATACCTGTAATGCTAAATCCTAAGATTTTCACAAGTATACAAGCACATGCCCTCTAGAGGTGATCCATATAGGAAGTGGATTAAGGAAGCCTCCATCAATCTTGCTTGCTGAATTTTCTCTCGATAGCTTTTCAACCTTGCTAGGACCTGTATCCTTTTGTAGGTTATTTCTAGACCTCTCTAAAACCTCTCTTACTATCTTTTTGTGTTTCCTAATTCTCTTCCTAGGTCATTGATCATCGCTGTAGGTGGTCAAAAATAATTCACCAACTCAACTTTATAGCTAGGATGAGTTGGAATCGTATCCTCAGGGATCTTAGGACTAAGTTATGATTTTAAATGAAAAAGAGAGTAGTTATTGTTGTATAAAAATAAAAGCGAACAAGAAGTGAACTATTCTTAAAAGAAAGCAAGAAAAAGAGATATTTTTGGGAGTTATAGGTTGATTTTGTACTATCAAATTGTATTTCTTTTATAATTAAAATATAATTAATTTTAAAGATTTACCCATCTTTTCTCGGCATGCTCCATATCCATAACTGATCATGACGTACCTCTAGGAGGTACTAGGTGTCCAACTCTTCTTCTCTCGACATATTCCATATCCGTAATAGATTACAACGCATCTCCAAAAAGCAAGAGCTATCCCTAAACTTAATTTAATAGTAAAACATAACAAAGAGTAAATAAAAGAGAATAAATAATGAACTCATAATTGAAAGTATAATCTTTTATTGCATACTAAAAAAATACAAGAGACTAAAGAACAAAAGAACCACACTTTGCCTTGCACAAAATCTCCTCTTCCCTGCCGAATTTCTGCTCTAAACCACTCTTTAAGTTAATTTCCTCCTATCGCCCCATGATGCAGGGTGCAATGGATAGGGATGAACATGCAGGAAAAATAGAAACTAATAATTTTAATTAATTTTCAGATTTTATATTTGATGGCTATGTTCTCGAGAAAAATGAAAAGAACTATCAAAAGAAAAATGTAAAGACCAACTACACTACCCACAGTTAAGATCATGCAAAGCAATAAGGACTAGGACCACGAGGGTTGAGAAACCACTCGGTTAGGACAGTCTTATCTTCAACAAATCAAAACTATGAGTAGGGTTTGGGTTCGTACCTGGCAACGATGAGATCTTGATTGAAGATGGGGTTACTCTGCACTCCTGGATTGGTGCCTGGATGAACGAGTCTCTTTCTCGCGGATCAACCGGCTTTCTATCACTGGTCTCGAAGGCAAAGAGGACCTCCTCCTTGGACAGTTTCACCAGAAGGATCTTGCACACGTCAAGGGTTAGGTTTACAGATGACAAGCAAAACATGAAATATGATGAAGCTGGAAGAGGGAGAGAGAAGGGTTGTTGGAAGGTTGGCGGCTTGCTTGAGAAGATGGACACCTTGCTTAGAGAGGGAGGCCTTGCTGTAGAGGGGGGGGCACCTGGGATGGAGCACCTAGCGGCCTGGAGGCCAGGGCATGCCTGGAAGAGAGAGGGTAGGGGCGGCCAAGGGTTAGAGAGGGTTTGGGGTTGGCGATTTGATGGAAGATGGAAGAGAGGGTGGCGGCCTAGGGCTTGGGTATGGAGGCGTCTTCGGGTTGATGAGGATGCTAGGGTTAGCTAGGGTTTAGAAAAGAGAGAGAGAGGCTGGGGCGGCTAGGGTTTGCACATACAAAGAAACACATCGGGTCTCACACCCACTCCAATCTGGAGAAAAATACTTAGCAAAGTAACTCTGAATTTATTTCATGAAAAGAGATACTCTTACAAGAGAGGAGGGGTGGGTATTTATAGAGTTATCCAGTTCCCTAGACTCCAATACAGACTAGGACTTCATTACTAGCATGACTTAATCTCCTATGCCAGAGTAAACTAGACTCCTTGGTTTTAGCATTCATTGCCATAAGACTTGTATTACTAGACATGGCTAGATCATTCAAATTTACCACATATATGTTTTCAAGTCTATGACCTATGAGCTTAGTGCTAGAATCAAGTAAGTTAGTTACAATGCACATTGAAGATTCAAAGACAACCTTGAAGCCTTTATCACATAATTGATTAATACTTAGTAAATTGTGCTTCAATTTGTCAACTAGCAATATATTTTCAATGAATGTAGAAGGGGTTATTCTAATCTTACCGATGTCAATTATTTTTTCTTTGCCATTGTCATCAAAAGTGACCATTCCTCCTTCCTTTATATGTAGGGTGATGAATTGCTCTTTGTCACCTGTCATGTGTCTTGAACAACCACTATCCAGATAACTCTTTTTTTTGTATTCTGGGCTGCAAGACATTCCTGCAAAATAGTCATAGAGTTCTTTTAGATACCCAAGCTTTCTTGGATCCTTGCAAGTTAGTAGAAGTGATTCCTTTGGGATCCAAATCTTTCTAATCTTACTTCTAACATTTCTTTTGAAATTGCATTGAAATGACTTGTGATCAACCCCATTGCATGCATAACAAATAATTCTTGAATTTTGCAAAGATATAAAAGTTGAAGCTCTAGATGCAGATATAGAAGCATTTGATACAAATGACCTTTGATTTGAAAACTTAGGTACATAAGATTTTGAGGGTATAAACTTTGTTGCTGAAATTCTATTTGTTTGCAAAGAGTTATAACCAATTCCAGCCTTGCTATTTGAATCTCTTTGATCTTTTAAAATCAATTCAAGTTTGTTTGAACTCAATGTTAGCTTTTCAACTTCTTTTTGCAAGCCAACATTTTCTTCATATAAAGCTTTGTTCTTTTCAAGAAGATCATTCTTTTTAATTTTCAAAGCAATATATTTTTCAGAAAAAGTTACTCAATTCTTTCTGTAAAATCTTATTCTTTTCTTTCATCAAAATATCATTGTAATTTTTCAAAGACTTTATTTTCAAACTGGCCTTTTTGTATTCAGTTAACAATTCATGAAATGCATTATTTAGCTCTTCAAAAGTAAATTCATCACGAGGATCAGGGGACATTACCTCATCTTCAAGACCCATTAGGCATATGTTCGCTATTTTGCTAGTCTCTTCTTCCTTATTTGAAGCGGACTCCTCACTATCGCTCCAAGTCGCAACCATAGCTTTCTTCTTCTTCTTTTTGAAAGTTTTCTTCAAGTTCGGACAATCTGATCTAAAATGCCCAGGTTTCTTGCATTCATAGCAAATGGGTTGTTGCTCTTTATCTTTATCTTTTTTCTTTTCCTTGTCCTTGTTGTATTCTCCTTTCCTATGAAACTTTCTCTAATGTCTTCCATTTTTCTTGCCCATAAACTTCCTAAATATCCTTACTACAAGTGCAATGTTTTCGTCTTCAAGATCATCTTTGGAGGAGGGGCTTTCTTCATCGATTTCTTCTTCTTGTTTCTTCATCTCTGCAGTAGCTTTGAAGGCAATTGACTTTTTCTTTTTGATGTCATCTTCATTTCTATGCTACATAGTTAGCTCGTGTGTAATCAGGGATCCTAATAATTCATCCAGTGGTGGAGTATTCAAATCCTTCGCTTCCTGTATAGCAATCACTTTAGGGTCCCACTTGTTTGGATGTGATCTCAATATCTTCTACACTAGGTTTGCATTAGAATAAGTCCTACCAAGACTCTTTAAACCATTCATAATATATGTAAATTATAAGAACATGGCAGAAATAGTCTCATTGGATTCCATCTTGAACAATTCATAATTATGTACAAGAAGATTAATCTTTGAGATTTTTACTTGGAAAGTTCCTTCATGGGTTACCTCAAGTTTATCTCAAATTTATTTTGCTGATGTGCAAGTAGAAATTCGATTAAACTCATTGGTATCCAAAGTACAATATAACAAGTTCATGGCTTTGGCATTTAACTCATCCATTTTCATATCATGTTCATCCCATTCCTCTTCAGGTTTTGTGATATCCATGCCATCAACTTTTTTTATGGGTGTGTGAGGTCCCTTAAGAATAACTTTCTATAATTGAAAGTCTATAGCTTGTATATATATTTTCATTCGGGCTTTCTAGTAAGTGTAGTTAGTGCCCGTGAATAGTGGAGGTCTATTTGTAGATTGGCCTTCGACCAATGAGGTACTCATAGGGTTTGCCATATAATCTTTGCTCTAAGTAAAATTTAAAGATACTGCTCTGATACCAGTTGTTGCCTAGGTGGCTTACCCAAGAGGGGGGAGGTGAATTGGGTATTTATAATTTTTTCAATTATGTGCTCCTTTTTAAGTTCTTAGTGTAGTATGTGCTGTGAATTAAATTAACTACTATGGAAGCAAGTAAGAACAGGAAATACAATTATAAACACAGCAAATTTTATAGTGGTTCGGAGGAACCTCGCTCCTACATCCACTATCCAAGATACCACTTGGGATTTCTACTATATTCACCCTCAGAATACAGCCAGATTGTTTTCATGGGCTCACAATCCAAAATCCAAACTTGGTTTTATCCCGGGCTCACCAAAAACCCAATACAATGTTAGTTTTAAATGGGATCACTAACAACCCACTACACTTGGTTTTCAAGGCTCACCAATAACCTTTATAAGTCCAAGCTACAGCCCCTACTGTACTTGGAACAACTCAAATGAAGAGTTAGAAAAATAAAGCAACAATTGACAAACCGAAATTGTCGAATGATTGCAGTTGTAGCACTTGAGAAGCCCTCTTGATTACACTTTGAATGCTCTTCAAGGCTTCTTAACTTCCTTAATGAATGCCTCAAGATTCTAATCAGAGTTGGTGAAGTCTTGAGTGCTTGCTTTGAATGCTCTCTTGAGTGTTCTTTCAAATATTCAATAAAAGCTCATTTATATCTCATTCACTTTTCCAAAAGTGATTCAAATCTCTTATTTATACTCCATTCAACTGATTTCCAGTAGATATAGCCATTGTAGACCGTTGGGATTCGAAATATAACTGTTGGAGACCGTTTTGGATTCAAAATAAGAGTTCTAGAACTAGCCGTTACTCACCTGGAACAGTCATTCGAGTTGGCTCGGATAGCTCGAGTCAACTCGGTTCCTCAGGTAGGTCAAAACTTTACTTTGGTCGAGTCGGCTCGCCTGGCTGGTTCTTCAGAACTGAGATTTTCAGTACTCTAGAAGAGCCGGCTCTTCAGTACTTGAGTCGGCTCGGTTGATTGTCTGAGAAACTTTCACTCTGGTCGAGTCGGCTCGAATTCTCAGAACTTTAAAAATCACACTATGCTAGAGTCGACTCTTCAGACTCGAGTCGAGTTGGATGTCTGTGTGCCAGAATACTGCTTGCCATGCCAAACTTCGAGTCGGCTCTTCTGTAATGAGTTGGCTCTAGTGACTTGTCTCCAAAAACTTTCTAAACTTTTTAGAATTCTTCTAAAGGCATTTAATTATGTCTAGAAGCTCTCCAATTCCATCAAACTTAATTCTAAGAGATTTATACTTATAAAATACATGGAAATAGCTCATTTTCATAAAAATGTAGTTGATTTTTCTTTGGGCTATACATTACAAAATTTAGTTTGACAAAATGAACTTGTCATACACCAAGGTTGTAGGAAGAATAGTCTTTCATTTAAAATATCCTACAAAAATTGAGAAAACACTTGAAAATAGTTAGTAATCAAATGCATGCTCCAATGTTTGGTTATCATCAAAATCATTCCAAGGGTCAACAATCTTTCCCTTTTTGATGATGACAAAACATTGGGCATGGAAAAACTTTATAGTTATGAGAATATAATTATTTAAGCATAAAAAAAACTTGTGTATGACTTTCAAATTGAGATATATTCATGTATATCAGCAAGTATCATGAATGTATCGAAAGTTTCAAACCTTATCGACAAAATATCAAAGCTTTTGAAGTAGATCTAATGTATATCAGAATTAATATCTATCAAAAGCTGCTTTTGCCTATTATGAATTAAAGTCAAAAAAGTATCAGAGCATAGGCAAAAAAGTATCAAGACAAAATGTATCATAGCACAAAATGTATCATAGTTTAGGTATCGGAGAATATCAGAGCTATTTCAAAAATTATTAGAATTATTATATCAAGATTGTATCAAAGCTATTAGAAACTAGAGATGAATTAGAGCAAGTTATGATCAGAGCAAAATTAACTTGATTAGAGCAAATTTTTGCAACTTGTGAGTAACAGGGATGACTCCCCCTGTTTCATTCAATCCAAGCATAGTTTCAATAGATTTGCCAAAAGATTGTGCTAGTTTCCATGCACATACAATTACTCCCCCTTTTTGTCATTAATCAAAAAGGGTTCAAAACCAGATTAAATTCCTTTTCTAAATAGAAGAAGAAGATCAATAATTTTGTTTGAGATAATTTTACTTTCTCATAGAATTCGTCAAGTTGAAACTCTTTATTAAAATTCAAGTGAAATGTTATTTTATCAGGTTAATTGGTAAGATCATTCAAAGAAGCAATAAGATATAATAATAAGAAAGCTCATCATCAATGTACACAATGATTTGCAAAAGAAAACATTTCATTACTTTTTGAAAGGAAGTACAATATATCAAAAAGTAATACATCCAAAAGATACATCAAAAAGATACAAACTAGTCTTCTTACAAGATAGTAAAAACATACAACAACTAGTCTTCTTCCTCACTAGAGGAAGAGCCAATTTCTAAAACAACAGAGGAGGTCTTAGTTTTCAAAGGTTTAAATCTAAGATCTCTATTTCTAGTTTTAGTAGGGGCCTTAGGAACTTTGGGTTTTTGCTTAGACCTAGATTTTGGTTTTGCTCTAAAGGGTGTAGGCTCTATTTTAACATCAGTAGGTGGCACACTAGGCTCTCCTGAAGGAAGTATATGAGGGTGTGAAGAAATAGGTGTAGGATCAAATAGTCTTGTAGTAGGAGGTGGTGAAGGTGAATGTGCTGGTGGCTGCCTGGAGGTCTCAGCTATAGAAGAAAATCCAGATAGAAACACCCAAATCGTCCGAAGCTCAGTCTTGAGGCCTTCAACTCTTGCTGTAAGCACTGTATCTCAGCTGTATGCTGGGCACTGAAGGCATCTGTAGCTCCTCTCGATCTCCCCAAGTTTGAGTGTAGGTCTTGAATGATAGACTGAAATCACTCTGCGACTCTGGCTGGTGTAGAAGAGGTGGAGGCAATATCAGTAGCAGGAACAGCATTGACCGGAGGAACTGTGTCAAGAGGAAGTGGTGTATGGTCAAAGATGGGTCAGTAATCAGGATGGTGGAGATCAGGGGTATAAAATCCAAGTTTCCTGATAAGGAAAGATGTATGCAAAGATGAAGAATGTAAGACTAGTGTACCAGAAGATGGAATGATAGGAGTAGGTGCAGGAATGGAAGGAGGATGTAGATCAGATCTGGAAGGAGAGGATAAAATCGGAGTCTCAAGATATAAATGGGAAGGATCAGGAATGTGGCTCCTAAGAACATCAGCTATTGCTTGTGGCTCTGGCTCCATCATGAAATCTGTCGCCTCAAACTCTACGAAGTTAGACTGATCATCTGCCATGTCAGGTCCTGGAGCGGATGGTGCTGGAGGTGATCAGATAGAGCTGAAGGTGGAGGAGCTCTGCCCGATGAAGGTCTAGCTAATGTAGATAAAATAACAGAGATGCCATCACTCAATCCTCGATGGCTCTCCCTCATCTCTATTGCATCCTGTCAACTTGCTGATGAATAATCATGACCTCAGTCTCTATGCGAGTGACCCTATCCTCTAAACTATCTGTAGCACCAGGGATATCTGTCTGTGTAGAAGTGGCTAGCTCAGGCTGAGGAGTAGGCTCTGGCTGTGCCTCAGACGTCTCTTTGTGTAGCTCAGATGGCCTTGCCTCATCTGAAAAGATACGCTCCTCCTCTGCCACCTCATCATCCTTGTCAGTGGCCTGACCAGATATACACCATCTCCACTGGCCTCTAACTAGATGGTACCCCATCATGTGAAGAGATCTGATGTCGTAGACATCTGTGCAGTAGCTGTCTGTAAGGCTCCTCATCTATGACTACTCCATAAGCTCTAAAGAGTAAAGTCAATCCCATCCTGTAGGGCAGACAAAGTCTCTAGCTGATTGATGCCTTTGTCAACTAATGTACCATAAGCACTAGAAGGCATATTGGAGTGCACTGTACTAGAGACACCATGACCAAAAGCTCGCGCTCTATGATGAAGTTAAATCATCCAGTCTTTAGTAGAAGAATCCGGGTTACAATGTGGTGTGGTAACCTCATCTCAGGTGTCAGCCTCGAAGCAACTATAGTGGCTCCCTCAGGAAGATCGTCCGTCTCAAAAATGCATTGGAGTCCACTAATCCTGTCCACTAGAGCATCCACAATAGATCCTCTCATAGGAATGTCCCATACTCGACTCAAAATCTCTATAGATACAGGGACATCTCTACCACGGACCTGTGCTATCTAGCCATCACTACCTCAGGCAAGTGATCTGTAGAACTCTCTGATCAATCCCGGATAGAATCTCTCTGATAATGAACAAAAAGGTGCTAGACCCGCATCCCTTAGCCATTGGCCAATCCGGAAGTGCTGCTGGTCTAGGAAATCAAAGTCCACTCGATGACCACCGATGATGGTCTTCGATCCCATCTTATTTGCTACAAAAATAGGGGGTTTAGCAGGAACATCAGGCTCATCTACTGCTCTATCCTCATGCCTGGCCTTTGTTCTTCTCTCTTCCTCCTGAATGGAAGGTCTAGGATGCCGGACAACTTGTTTTCTAGGTCCCATTCCAAGGAAACAAGCAAAGAAGGCAAGGAAGAGGATAAAACTAGGGTTTCTATGGTGAAAACCTAGGAAACATGATGAAGAACAGTAGAAAACTGAAATGTACCTATCCCAAACGAAGAATCGAGCAATTGAAACTGAAATTTGGAGGGAAGAAGATGATGGAGCACTATTTGGGGGTGAGTCGGCCCGAATTGGAATGAAAAAATTGAAGAAAACACTTTGCTTTCCCTATTTTAACTCGATCTGTCGCCATTCAAGTGTCGACTCATGATACAGGGTCAAGTATCAACACTTCCAGGTATCAACACTTCGACTTAAAAATAGAAAAAAATTAAAAAAGGACCATTGATCAAAATAGAATAGGATTTCAATGAATTTAGAGAGATTAAACATGATTTACAAGCAATTTTGATCAATCAACAGTTAAAGATTGTGAAGAGATGAAAATTTCAATCAAAAGGGTTGATGACCCCTAATTCTCTTCTAATCATACTGAACCGATCCTCTTAGAGAGGTTTAGTCAATATATTTGCTAGTTGCATTTCACAACAAATAAATTCAAGCATAATATCATTATTTTCAACATGATTTCTATTAAAATGATGCCTAATTTCAATGTGTTTACTTCTAGAGTGCTGAACAGGATTTTTAGTTAAATTTATAGCACTAGTGTTATCATATTTTATGGATATCTTTGTTAATTTGATTTCAAAATCTTCAAGTTGTTGCTTAATTCACAAGATTTGAGCACAATAACTTCCTGCTGCAATATACTCAGTCTCAGCTATGGATAGTGCAACTGAAGTTTGCTTCTCGCTAAACCAAGAGATTAAGTCAACTCCAAGAAATTGGCAAGTTTCACTTGTACTTTTTCTATCTAATTTACACCTAGTAAAGTCAGCATATGAATAACCTATCAAATCAATAGATGAATCTCTAGAATACCATAAACTAATATCAATTGTACCAGATAGAATCTTAGTATGCGCTTAACAGCCAATAAATGAGATTTTTTAGGATTAGACTGATATCTAACACACATACAAAT
The DNA here is from genome assembly GCA_021397845.1 of Areca catechu. Lineage (NCBI taxonomy): Eukaryota > Viridiplantae > Streptophyta > Magnoliopsida > Arecales > Arecaceae > Areca > Areca catechu. Next base: position 25,437,664 of record CM038048.1, read on the forward strand.
ACTAAACATGATATCTGGTCTACTAGCAGTCAAATATAATAAAGAACAAATCATTTCTTTATATAATTTCTGATCAATAGATTTACCATGCTCATCTTTATCAAGTTTATAAGAGGGGCTCATAGATGTACCTATTATCTTGATAGTTTCCATTCCAAACTTCTTTAAGATTTCTCTTGTATACTTAGCTTGATTGATGAAGATCTCATCTTTGGTTTGCTTGATTTGGAGTCCGAGGAAGAAATTAAGCTTTCCCATCATGCTCATCTCGAACTCACCCTACATAAGCTTAGCAAGCTCTTGACAAAGAATTTCATTAGTAGCATCAAATATAATATCATCAATATAAATTTGTACTACTAATGGATCATCATTTTTTCTTTTTAGAAATAAAGTAGTATCAACATGGCCTCTAGAGAAATTATTTTCAATTAAGAATTTACTCAGTCTTTCATACCATGCTCGGGGTGCTTGCTTTAAACCATAGAGTGCCTTGTGTAGTTTGAAAATATGATCAGGATGTGCATGATTTTCAAAATCAGGTGGTTGTTCAACAAACATTTCTTTTTCAATAAAACCATTTAGAAAAGCACTTTTGACATCCATTTGAAATAATTTGAAGTTCATGAAACATGAAAATACTAATAATAGTCTAATTGTCTTAAGTCTAGCAACAGGAGCAAAGGTTCCATCAAAATCAATCCTTTCCTCCTGATTGTAGCTTTTGGTAACTAGCCTAGCTTTATTTCTAGTAACAATATCATTTTCATTAAGTTTGTTTCTGAAAATCCATTTTGTGCCAATAATTGAAACATTAGATGGTCTTTCAACTAAAGTCCAAACATTATTTCTTTTGAATTGATTTAGTTCATCTTGCATTGCATTAATCCAATTAGGATCTTTTTCAGCTTCTTTAAAACATTTTGGTTCAATTTGAGAAACAAAAGCAATATAGTCACATTCATTTCTAATTGAAGATCTTATTCTTATTCCTTTTGATAGATCACCTAGGATTAACTCCTTAGGATGTCCATGAGCATACCTTCACTCTTTGGGTAGATCCAGATGCTTTAGTGTGGGTTGTATGACTTCTTCTCTTTCATTCTTGTCTTGATCTTCTTCATTCTTTTGAGAGGGTTGATTATCCAAAGTAAGCTTCTTTAGTTCTTCAGCACCTGCACAAGTATCAGAAGTATCCTCTTTTCTAGAGGTTTTGTTAGCAGATTCTTCAAATACTATATGTACAGATCTCTCTACTACTAAAGTTCTGTTATTAAAGACTATATATGCCCTGCTTGATATAGAGTATCCTAAGAAAATACCTTCATCAGACTTGGCATCAAATTTTTCTAAATTATCTTTATCATTATTCATAATAAAGCGTCAATAACTGAAAATCGAAAATATTTCAAAGTAGGTTTTCTTTGTTTCCAAAGCTCATTTGGAGTTTTCTTTAAAATTGGTCGAATTAAAATATAATTTAAAATATAGCATGCGATATTTATTGCTTCAGTCCAAAAATATCTTGGCAAATCATTTTTACAAAGCATTGTGCATGCCATTTCTTCTAAAATGCGATTTTTTCTTTCTACTATCCCATTTTGTTGAGGTGTCCTGGGTGTAGAAAAATTATGTTCTATTCCTTTTTCATTACAAAAGTTTTCAAAATCTTTATTTTCAAATTCAAAACCATGGTCACTACGAATACAAATAATTAAAGTACCTTTTTTATTGGAAACTTTTCGATAAAACTTTATAAAAGCTGAAAATGATTCATCTTTGTGAGCTAAAAATATAACCCATGTAAATCGAGAAAAGTCATCCACTATAACTAATCCATATCTCTTGCCTCCTAGGCTAGATATCCTAGTTGATCCAAAAAGATCCATATGGAGTAGTTCTAATGGCCTAGAAGTTAAAACAAAACCTTTAGGTTTGAAAGATGTTTTTACTTATTTTCTAAATTGACATGCTTCATAAATTTTGTCTTTCTCAAAACTAAGTTTTGGAAAATCTCTTACTAAATCCTTTTTGCATAATTTTCATAATAAATACATACTTGCATGACCTAATCTACGATGCCACAGCTAACTAGTCTTATTAATAGTGAAATTCATTGCAGCTAGGCATTCACCATTTGGCAAAGATAGATTATTCAAATCAACTAGATAGATATTACCATACCTTTTTTCAATGAATTTCACTCCATTATTATCAAGACTAGCAATTATGCAAAGAGATAATTCAAAAATAACTTGAAAACCTTTATTACAAAATTGGCTAATACTAAGCAGATTGTGTCTCAAACCTTCAACTAAAAGAACATTATCAATCCAAGTAGAAGGGAGGATGTGAACCTTACCGATACCAATAATCTTTCTTTTACCATTATCATCAAAGGTTACACTCCCTCCATTTAGTGCCTCAAGAGAGGTGAATTATTTCACATCTTCTATCATGTATCTTGAACAACCACTATCGAGATACCACAGTCTTTTCTTTTCTTTGGTTGCAAGACATACTTGCAAAATAAATTAAGTTTTGATTTTAGATACCCAAGCCAACTTGGATCTTTTAGGGTTAGTACTAAAAGTGGTTCCTTTTAGAATCCAAATCTTTCTAGAATTGTTAAATTTTCTCAAATCATAATGAAATGTTTTATGACCTATGTTTTTGCAAAAAAATTATATGATGCTTGATGATGCAGGAATAAAATTTTTTTTGAAAAACTTTTGCTATTTTTGGGGTTTAAAACCAATCCAGCTTTGTTAAAAATAGCTCTTTGATTGTTCAAAAGAAGATTTAACTTCTCAGAACTACAGGTGAATTTTTCAATAAAGGGTTTTACCTTATCAAGCTCATCTTTATATTTCTTATTTTCTACTTCAAGATCTTTGCATTTCTTTAAAAGCTCATTGTTTGAAATATTTATTTTAGGTCTTTTCAAAACATCATTTTCCATTGATAAAGCTTTATTTCATTTTTCTAAAATATCAATCTTATTTTTCAAATCATTAACTTCATCCAAAAGATAATTATTTTCATGTGAGAAAGAGTTTGCATGCTTTTTCAATTTTCTATTTTCAGATATTATCAACTTATAATCATGCATTAACTCATCAAAAGCTGTTCTTAATTCATCAAAAGTATAATCAACTTCAATATCAAAATTTACCTCCTCTTCATGTTGTGCCATGAAGCAAAGATTTGCAAATTCAGTTTGTTCTTCATCTGAGTTGGAGTCCTTACTGTCACTTCAAGTTGCCATCTTTGCTTTCTTTCTAAGCTTCTTCCTTGATTTCTTTAGGAGAGGGCAGTCATTCTTGTAATGTCCAGGCTTCTTACATTCAAAGCATATTGGTGCCTCCTCCTTGTCCTTTTCTTTCTCCTTTTCCTTACTTGGTTAGCACTTTTTCTTATAAGGAATTTTTTTTCTTCTCATGAATTTCTTAAATCTTCTTGCTAATAGTGCTTCATCACCCTCATTCTCTTCTTCTTCTTCTGATTCTTCATTTTAAGACTCTTCTTGTAGTGAAATCTTTTTCATCAAATGCTTGCTCTCGTCTCGTAGGGTGAGGGCCACCCAGCTTTAAGTTCAGCGAGCATGGACACGGTAGAAGACCCGCGAAGGCACGATGTCCCTCTCATAAAATCCCGGAGAACAGCTCGGCAAGCCGTGCAAGGCTCAGATCCAGCCTGCGGCCGCGGGGTTCAGTCCGGAAGTCCCGGACTTCAGTTTGGAAGGCGGGGCAGAACCAAATTCATCCACGCAATCCTGAAGAACAGCTCGGCAAGCCGTGCAAGGCTCAGATCTAGCCTGTGGCCATGGGGTTCAGTCCGGAAGTCCCGAACTTCGATCTGGAAGGCAGGGCAGAACCAAATTTGCCCACACGATCCTGGAGAATAGCTTGGCAAGTCGTGCAAGGCTCAGATCCAGCCTGTGGCCCCGGGGTTCAGTCTGGAAGTCCCGAAGTTCGGTCAAGAAGGTGGGGCAGAACTAAGTTCACCCACGCAATTCCGGAGTTCAGCTCGAAATGCACTACGGGACTTAGTCCCAGTAGCTAGCACCGGGGTTCAGTCCGGAAGATGCACAAAAAAAAAAGAGAGAGATAGAAGGAACGATTTAATGAAAAGATAATTTCATTACGAATAAAAGTTCATTACACAAGAGGGGCCTCTACAGGCCAGGAGACCCCAAAGAAAGAAAACACAAAAGTAAAATAAAAACATCGTGGAGCTACTTCTGCACAATCGCATCCTCCTCGGGCTGGGGGGCACTCTCTCCGCCGGCACCATCAACTGGAGGCTGCTCGAGAGCCGCCACCTCATCACCGGCCATCGTCGAAGCTCCTCCGATGGGCTCCTACCTGTTGCCGCCCAGTACGACCCCACTGAGGTCGAGCTCGAAGTAGAAGGAGCTAACCTTCTCACGGCATACCTAGTACCCCTTCAAGAAAGAGTCCACGGCCACCTCCTGCACCTCAACGACGTACTCCTCAGAGGCCCAGAACTTCGGCACGGCTTCTTGTGCCTCCCTCTTGGATGCCTCCAGTAGCCCGTTGACGTAGGATTCTTCTCCTTTGCTGCGCTCAGCTCCTTAAGGATTTCTTCTACCCGATGCTCCAGTGACCGGGACTGACCTTGAGACGGGTCTTCCCCATCGCGTCCTCCTCGTTGCGGCACTAGTTCGAGATCCTCTCCTCCGATAGAGAGGTCTCGAGCTCCTTGATGCGCCCCTCGGCGCGGACCAGGTCGGCTCGGAGAGCCTGGTTATTTCCTCGTAGCTCGACCCCTTTCTCCATGAGGTCCTTAACATCAGCTACGATTTTGCCGAGCTTCTCCTCCTTCTCGGTGTCCTTCTTGGCATAGCTGGCGAGGAAGTTCCTCAGCAACAGCACGTCCGTCCTGATCTGCATCGAAAGAAACATGAAGTTAGAACAATCCAACTAGAACTTTAAGGAGTCGGAGCTTGGAACTTACCGCAAAAAGCTGTGGGAGGATCTCGAGCAGTGCCTCATTGTAGTCCCGGCCGCCCCTCAGACGACGGTCCCGGGAGGTGCTAGCGAACTCCATGACTTTCTCCACGAGGCCCTGGTCATGGATCATGGAGCATCGGTTGGTGAGACTCGGGGGCAGAATGGGCACGTTGGCAGCAGGCAAGGCGACCGTCCCCTCGCCGAGCAGTGTGGCCATCGGTGGAGCTGCCACCACCCTGGTGGCCACCGCGGAAGCGACCGGTGCAATGGCTAGAGCAGGCACCGCCTGAGGAGGTTCCGACCCCTCTCTTCCCCGGCCCTGTCGAGGTCGACGACAGGGACATCGGGCGCCCAGGCCCGAGGTGGCCTGGAGGCAGGAGCCGTCGCCCCAGGGCCAGTGATGGAGGTGGGCGTAGGCACCCGGCTCGCCTCAGTGCGAGCCCTCTTTGCCGGGGGTTCAGTCCCTTCAGCAGCATCCCTCTCCGTGATGCCCTCCATCATGTTCTCCATGGAGAATTACATACCTGAGGAAAAAGAGGTCAGTCAAGCCAGTTTAAAAGAAGGGAAATATAGAACAGAAAATGAAATCAAAGGAGGGAGATCCGAGCCTCACCCAGCTCCCAGATGGGACTGGTCCCTGCCTCGAATAAGTTCTGCTCTGAGAGCAGAACATCAAGAGCTGGGACTACGTCACTCAGCAGCTATGAAAAGACCTCTTGGTCCGCTGACTCGACCTGAGAGTTCCAGTTCGGAGATCGGTGTGGCTCGCTCCAGCCCCAGTCAACATCTTCGACCGAGGCAAAAAAGAAGCGGTTCTTCCAGCCCTTGATCGACGAAGGGAGGTTGAACCTGAGGCACCTAGGCCGGGGTGAGATGTGCCACCAGCCATCATCGGTGGAGTAGCGCTTCAAGGTGAAGAGAGCCTTGAAGAGGGAGAAACGGGCAACGAACCCGTGGAAGTGGCAGAAGATGATGAAGGCAAAGAAGAGCTGGATGAAATTAGGAGCCAACTGGGCCGGGACCAGACGATAATGGCTAAGAAAAGAGAGAAAAAAGGGATGAAGGAAAAATCAAAGACCCCCAAGGAGGAAGTCCTCGTAGAAGGCGATTCTCCCGGGGCCACTCGAGGTCACTCAATCTCCAGGCCACGGGAGGGAAAGATGAGTCGAATCCGGGATTCCATAGACATCCCGGAGCAGAGAAAGGTCATCCTCGGTCATCATTGAGGCATGACCGGAGGGGCCAGAGGGAGAGGTCACCGGAGGAGGAAGAGAAGAAATGGGATGAGCAGAAACTACGCGGGGAGATCGAGGACCCCTAGGGACACCTATGGTCACAGCCCCAGGCTGGAGCCGCCTACGGATCTCGTCTGGGATCTCTTCCCCCTCCGAGGAAGAAGGCGATGGAGTCCTCAGCCAAGAAGGACCGGCCTCGTCTGGGTTGGAGGAGACATAGTGGCGACGCGCCATGAAGGAAGAAGAAACGGAAAAATTGGCACAAGGACTAGGAGAAGGGGGAAGAGGAGAAGGAAGTCGTGGATACTCACCGAAATATTTTGTACCAAAGGAATGGCAATCCCAGGAAGATGAAGGAAAACCACTGCAACCACCAGTGGAGTGCGAGAAAGTAGAGAGACTTCATTTTCGAAAAGTCCCCCTCCTTTTCAAACTCAATTGACAGCAGCCGTATGCCTCTTTCCGTTCCGAGCCACCAGATAGCTGCCACATGGAGGCACGCCCGACATCGATGCTTCGGTCCAATGAAAATCTTCTCGTTTTCGAAACGGTACATTAATGGCCCGTCGAACGCGAGCACGTGGCAGCCTCTCATAGGGTCTCGGGCGCAACAGAAGTGGTGGCATGGATCGAAGCTGGCGGCCCCTCGCTCCCTCTCCAGGTGGCACCCCAAGACGGGTCCACCTCGACCGAGGTCGAGCCGGACCCTTCTGATCCTTCACCAGGTGGCACCCGAAGATGGGTCCACCTCGACTGAAGTTGAGCACCTCTCTGCCACTTCGCCTGGTGTCCATCCAAGAGGGGTTCACCTCGGTCGAAGCTGGCGGCCCCTCACTCCCTCGCCAGGAGGCACCCCAAGATGGGTCCACCTCGATCGAGGTCGAGCCAGGCCCTTCTGCTCCTTCACCAGGTGGCACCCAAAGACAGGTCCACCTCGATCGAAGTCAAGCCCCCTGACAGGTCCACCACGATCGAGGTCAGCCCTACTCTGCAAAGCCTCGGGGAAGCGGAGGCATAGGTTGCAAGGTCGCCACTTGAGCCGGCGCACGCCGCACCCCGTAGGGGGTGCCAATATGGCCTGTAGTGACACGCAAAACCTCATTTACACCAGTCAGACGGGGCTCCGCAACCGAGGAATGGAATCCTTGTGGATAGGAGCCTGAAACTGTTGGAAGCCCACCGTCAACGCCTCGAAAGGAGAGCTTCCGCGCTCGACCCAAAGCCTCACCAGTCTTTCCCCTTTCGTGACACACTATGGACGAGGCGATCCGGCCACTTAGCTCCCGGACCCGAAGAAGAAGGGGGAGGAGAAGGTTTAGAGGTCTCAGGGAGCCCCCTGAAAGGAAGGTGAGCTGAAGGCAATTCGATGGTATATAAGGGATGGTAAAAATGGACGAAAAGGTAAGTCGAAAAAGGAAGAAAACATCAAGAGAACGATCCTGGGAGGCCTCAAGAAGTCCTCAGGCGTGAGCTCGGTGAACCTAGTGCAGGAAGCTGGGCTTCAACTCCCCTATTCCCCACACTTCTTTCGTTTACATCTCCTCTAAGCAAGGGAATTCTTCGGGAACCAGCTTTAGGGGATCTATTCCATCTCGCCACTCTCTAACTTGACCGTCGGAGTTCCCCCGCTGGAACCCCCGGCCCGGGTCTCTGACTTTGTTTTGCCGGTCTGGGAGCTTGGAGATCTCGAGGTGAGAGTCCGAGATTGGTGCTAGCTCAAGAGCTATAGGCCACCACGGTGAGATCAGTAACAAGTTGGATCATGACTTGGCATCTAAGCTTGATAGGGATGGATGTTGAGTCTTTCCAGGACACCTTATAGGGATTGGATGGAAAAATTATTGACTCCGTTATTGATTTCGATGATTAACAAAATACTTAAGTATAATTGAGTACTAATAGTTTGCTAAAGTGTATTTTTTGGGTTACCATGAACCCTAGGAACTTCCCAGCGGACACGCCGAAAGCGCACTTCACTGGGTTCAATTTCATCTTGTGAAGCCGGAGGTTACCGAAGGTCTCCGCCAGGTCGCCGATGTGGTATGAAAGGGGCTTGCTCATTATCAGCATATCGTCCATGTATCCTGCATGTTGCAGCCAATCTAGTCTTTGAAGACTTTGTTGACCAGTCGTTGGTACGTGGCTCCGGCGTTCTTAAGGCCGAATGGCATCATCTTATAACAGTAGTTTCCATGGTCGGTGATGAAAGCAGTGTGCTCCTCATCCTCCGGGTGCATTTGGATCTGGTTGTACCCGGAGAAGGCATCCATGAAAGAGAGGAGGCAATGCCCTGAAGTGGTGTCCACGAGCTGGTCGATCTTTGGAAGAGAAAAACTATCCTTTGGGCAAGCTCAGTTGAGGTCAGTGTAGTCCACGCAGATCCTCCACTTGCCGTTGCTCTTCTTCACCATGGCCACGTTCGCCAGTCAATTAGGATACTGTACCTCCCATATAAAGTCGGCGGCGAGAAGCTCTCCACTTCTTCATTGATGGCCTTCTGCCTCTCCACAGCAAAACTCCTCTTCTTCTAGCGGACAGGGCATCACCTCGGATCAATATTCAACCGGTGGGTGATGACTTCCGAGGGGATGCCTGGCATGTCGCAGCGGACCAGGCGAACACATCAGCGTTCACTCGGAGGAAGTCTAGCAAACGGGCCCGCTCTTCTTCCGGGAGCTGGGCTCCTATCTGCACTATCTTCTGAGGGTCCGAACCGAGAGGGTACGTCAACAGGTGCTCCACGGGCCCTCCCCTGGGGTCTTGCTCTCTTAAGTCGAGGTCGTCGACATCGGAGCCAAGCTCAGCGCTCCGGGCCCCCGGGACCGTCTGCAGGCTATGCTGGACGGGCTGGGCCATCCCTCTCATTACTCCCATCCTAGAGGCGGTAGGGAACTACACCAGCAACCTGTTAGTGGAAATGACAGCGTCCAGCTGGTTGAGCCCTGGATGGCCGAGGATGGAATTATAAGGTGATGGGAGCTTGACGACGGTAAACGTCATCATGACCATACTCTGCCGAGATGGGGATCCGGCAATGACAGGGAGAGTGATCTCTCCTTCGACCCCCACCAAATCTCTGGTGAAGCCCACGAGAGGGGTGTGCACCGGCTTTAATTAATCATGAGATAGATTCATTCGGAAGAAAGCATCGTAAAAAAGCATGTCAGTAGAGCTCCCACTATCCACCATAATGCGATGTACAGGATGTTTTGCGATGGTCATCTCGACCACCACTGCATCATTATTTACATTTTTATTTTTGTTCCCCTTTTCAAAGGGGAGTACATTCTTTGGGTCTCTCGCCTCCCGGGCTCTCTTCGTCGCATGCCCGATCCCCAAGGAGATCATGCCCACCGGCTTCTCCGTTGGGTGGTTGTCAATTACGGAGATGGGGGGAAGGGCTGCGAGCGGCTGACCCTCCGTCGAGGCTTCATTTCTCACAAATTTCTTAAGGTAGCCCCTCTTGATCAGCTCCTTAATCTCCCGCTTCAGATTGCGGCACTCCTCCATGTTGTGGCCGTGCTCACGGTGAAATTGACAATATTGTCTTGTCACGGATGTTCCTTGGGTTCTGAGGAGGAGGTCAGCGGAGGTAGTGCTCACCCTCAATCTCCATGAGGATCTTCATCCTGGGAGCGAGGAGAGGGGTGAACGTTCTCTCCGGGGTAGCACCATTCTTCAGCTTCGGGCCTGGATGAAAATCTGCAGGTGGTCCAGTCCTCCGGGTCCCAGGGATATCCCTTGGGGCAGGCTTCTTTGAAGGCTTCCTGTTCAGCTCTCGCTTGGTGCGATCGGCCTCCTCTCGGATGTACTTATCGACACGAAGGAGGAGCTCAGAGTACGTCTTGGGGGGCTTTTTATCTAGGGAATACGTCAGACGGGAGGTCTTGAGCCCGTGCTTCAATGCCAGCATGGCGACAGGCTCGTCCAGACTATAGATTTCCAGGGCGGCGGTCTTGAAGCGGGTAATGTAGTCCCGCAGCAGCTCCTGGTCCTGTTGGTGGATAGAGAAGAGGCTATCCACCTCTCTTGGTACCTTCTGGCAAGCGTCGAAGTGTGCCACAAACTTTCCTTCCAGTTGATGGAAGGAGCTGATAGATTTTGGCTCGAGGCGGGTGAACCAAACTCGAGCAGCCTTCCGAAGGGTGGCTGGGAAGGCAATGCATAGAAGAGCGTTCGTCGCTCCCTGGACCCTCATGACAGCCTTATAGCTCTCTAAATGGTCCAAGGGATCGATGGTCCTATTATAGGGATCCACCTGAGGCATGCGGAACCGACCCGGGATCGGTTCCTCTTGGATTTCCTGGGAGAAGGTGGTTTGGCATTGTAGCCCGCTGGATCTGTTGGGGAGCTCTGCATATCGGCAAAGCGGCGGGCGAACTCTGCCAACTTGCGCTCGTGCTCCTCCAGGCACCTCTCGGCCTGGCGCCTGATGGCCTCGTCGGTGGAATCTTCCACCGAGGCCGCTGGAGAAGGGGGTGCCGATCGGTCTCGACGAGGGGCCTTGCCCTGCTGGCGCCTGCTGCACCGCACGGTCAAGTTAGAGAGTGGCGAGATGGAACAGATCCCCTAAAGCCGGTTCCCGAAGGATTCCCGTGCTTAGAGGAGATGTAAACGAAAGAAGTGTGGGGAATAGGGGAGTTGAAGCCCGGCTTCCTGCACTGGGTTCACCGAGCTCACGCCTGAGGACTTCTTGAGGCCTCCCAGGATCGTTCTCTTGGTGTTTTCTTCCTTTTTTGACTTACCTTTCCGCCCGTTTTTACCATCCCTTTTATACCATCGAATTGCCTTCAGCTCGCCTTCCTTTCAGGGGGCTTCCTGAGACCTCTAAACCTTTTCCTCCCCCTTCTTCTTCGGGTCCGGGAGCTAAGTGGCCGGATCGCCTCGTCCATGGTGTGTCACGAAAGGGGGAAGATTGGTGAGGCTTTGGGCCGAGCGCGGGAGCTCTCCTTTCGAGGAATTGACGGTGGGCTTCCAGCCATTTCAGGCTCCTATCTGCAAGGATTCCATTCCTCAGTTGCGGGGCCCCATCTGACTGGTGTAATCGAGGTTTCGCGTGTCACTGCAGGCCGTACTGGCACCACCTACGGGGCGCGACGCGCGCCGGCTCTAGTGGCGACCTTGCAACCTGTGCCTCTGCTTCCCCGAGGCTTTGCAGAGTAGGGTTGACCTTGGCCGTGGTGGACCCATCAGGGGGCGCCACCTGTCGGGGCGGCAGAGAGAGGCTCGACTTCGGTTGATGTGGACCCGTCTTCGGGTGCCAGCTGGCGAAGGAGCAAGAGGGCCCGGCTCGACCTTGGTCGAGGTGGACCCGTCTTGGGGTGCCACCTGGAGAGGGAGCGAGGGGCCACCAGCTTCGATCGAGGTGGACCCGTCCTGGGTGGACACCTGGCGGAGTGGTAGGGAGGTGCTCGACTTCGACCGAGGTGGACGGGTGCCACCTGGTGAAAGAGTAGGAGGGCCCAGCTCGACCTCGGCAGAGGTGGACCCGTCTTTGGGTGCCACATGGCGAGGGAGCGAGGGGCCGCTATCTTCGACCGAGGTGGACCCCTCCTGGGTGGACACCTGGTGGAGTGGCAGAGAGTGGCTCGACTTTGGCCAAGGTGGACCCGTCTTCGGGTGCTACCTGGCGAAGGAGCAGAAGGGCCCAGCTAGACCTTGGCCGAGGTGGACCCATCTTGCGGTGCCACATGGCGAGGGAGCGAGGGGCCGCCAGCTTCGATCGAGATGGACACCTCCTTGGTGGACACCTGGCGGAGCGGTAGAGAGGTGCTCGACTTCGACCGAGTAAGACCCGTCTTCGGGTGCCAGCTGGAGAAGGAGCAGGAGGGCCCGACTCGACCTCGGCTGAGGTGGACCCGGTTTGGGATGACACCTGGCGAGGGAGTGAGGGGCTGCCAGCTTCGATCGAGGTGGACCCCTCCTGGGTGGACACCTGGCGAAGCGGCAGAGAGGGGCTCGACTTCGGCCGAGGTGGACCCATCTTTGGGTGCCACTTGGTGAAGGAGCAGAAGGGCTTGGCTCGACCTCGGCCGAGGTGGACCCATCTTGGGGTGCCTCCTGGCGAGGGAGCGAGGGGCCGCCAGCTTCGACTGAGGTGGATCCCTCTTGGGTGGACACCAGGCGGAGCGGCAGAGAGGTGCTCGACTTCGACCGAGGTGGACCCATCTTCAGGTGCCACCTGGTGAAGGATCAGAAGGGTCCGGTTCGACCTCGGTCGAGGTGGACCCATCTTGGGGTGCCACCTGGCGATAGAGCGAGGGGCCGCCAGCTTCGATCGAGGTGGACCCCTCCTGGGTGGACCCCTGGTGGAGTGGCAGAGAGAGGCTCGACCTCGACCCCTGGTGGAGTGCCAGCTGGCGAAGGAGCAAAAGGGCCCAGCTCGATCTCGATCGAGGTGGACCCATCTTCGGGTGCCAGCTGGCGAAGGAGCAAAACGGCCCAGCTCGACCTCGACCGAGGTGGACCCATCTTGGGGTGCCACCTGGTGAGGGAGCGAGGGGCCGCCAGCTTCGATCGAGGTGGACCCCTCCTGGGTGGACACCTGGCGTAGCGGCAGAGAGGTGCTCGACTTCGGCTGAGGTGGACCCATCTTCGGGTGCCTCCTGGCGAAAGACCAGGAGGGCTCGGCTCGACCTCGGCCAAGGTGGACCCATCTTGGAGTGCCACCATGCGAGGGAGCGAGGGGCCACCAGCTTCGACCGAGGTGGACCCTTCCTGGGTGGACACCTGGCAGAGCGGCAGAGAGCGGTTCGACTTCGACCGAGGTGGATCTGTCTTGGGGTGCCACCTGGCGAACGAGCAGAAGGGCCCGGCTCGACCTCGACAGAGGTGGACCCGTATTCGGGTGCCACTCGACGAGGAAGCGAGGGGCCGCCAGCTTCGGCTGAGGTGGACCCCTCCTGGGTGGATGCCTAGCAGAGTGGCAGAGAGGGGCTCAACTTCGATCGAGGTGGATCCATCTTGGGGTGCTACCTGGCGAAGGAGCAGAAGGGCCCAGCTGGACCTCGGCAGAGGTGGACCCATCTTCGGGTGCCACCCGTCGAGGAAGCGAGGGGCTGCCTGCTTCGGCCGAGGTGGATCCCTCCTGGGTGGACACCTGGCGGAGTGACAGAGAGAGAGGCTCGACTTCGATCGAGGTGGACCCATCTTGGGGTGCCACCTGGTGAAGGAGCAGGTGCACTTCTTCTCGAATGGGAGATCTTTTGAAAGAAAAAATTCACATGGTACTGACCGTGTCTAGCTGGACCTGACACGCTTCCCACGTCTGTGATGTAGCCATATCAATTGCCCCCCATCCCCACATTCAGTCGAGGCGTCGTGGCTCGGGACGTGGGGATTTAATACAGAGATGATGTGGAGAGGGCGAAAATCTCGTGCCATAATTACCATGATCCATGCCTTCGCTTCTGTTGTGCCCGAGACCCTATGAGAGGCTGCCACGTGCTCGCGTTCGACAGGCCATTAATGTGCCGTTTCGAAAAGGAGGCAATTTCCATCGGACCGAAGCATCGATGTCGGGAGTGCCTCTCCATGGCAGCTATCTGGTGGCTCGGAACGGACAGAGGCGTACTGCTGCTGTCGATTGAGTTTGAAAAGGAGGGGGACTTTCCAGAAATGAAGTCTCTCCACTTTCTCGCACTCCGCCGGTGGTTGCAATGGTTTTCCTTCATCTTCCCGGGATTGCCATTCCTTTGGTACAAAATATTTCGGTGAGTATCCACGACTTCCTTCTCCTCTTCCTCCATCTCCTAGTCCTTGTGCCAGTTTTTCCGTTTCTTCTTCCTTCATGTTGCGTTGCCGCTATGTCTCCTCCAACCCAAACGAGGCCGGTCCTTCCCGGTTGAGGACTCCATCACCTTCTTCCTCGGAGGGGGAAGAGATCCCAGACGAGATCCGTAGGCGGCTCCAGCCTGGGGCGGTGACCATAGGTGACCCTAGGGGTCCTCGGTCTCCCCTCGTAGTTTCCGCTCATCCAATTTCTTCTCTTCCTCCTCCGGTGACCTCTCCCTCTGGCCCCTTTGGTCATGCCTCAACGATGACTGAGGACGACCTTTCTCTGCTCCGGGATGTCTATGGAATCCCGGATTCGACTCATCTTTCCCCCCAGTGGCCTGGAGATCGAGTGACCTCGAGTGGCCCTGGGAGAATCGCCTTCTACGAGGACTTCCTCCTTGGGGGTCTTTGATTTTTCCTTCATCCCTTTTTTCTCTCTTTTCTTAGCCATTATCATCTGGTCCCGGCCCAGTTGGCTCCTAATTTCATCCGGATCATCTTTGCCTTCATCGTCTTCTGCCACTTCTACGGGTTCGTTGCCCGTTTCTCCCTCTTCAAGGCTCTCTTCACCTTGAAGCGCTACTCCACCGATGATGGCTGGTGGCACATCTCACCCCGGCCTAGGTGCCTCAGGTTCAACCTCCCTTCGTCGATCAAGGGCTGGAAGAACCGCTTCTTTTTTGCCTCGGTCGAAGATGTTGACTGGGGCTGGAGCGAGCCACACCGATCTCCGAACTGGAACTCTCAGGTCGAGTCAGCGGACCAAGAGGTCTTTTCATAGCTGCTGAGTGACGTAGTCCCAGCTCTTGATGTTCTGCTCTCAGAGCAGAACTTATTCGAGGCAGGGACCAGTCCCATCTGGGAGCTGGGTGAGGCTCGGATCTCCCTCCTTTGATTTCATTTTCTGTTCTATATTTCCCTTCTTTTAAACTGGCTTGACTGACCTCTTTTTCCTCAGGTATGTAATTCTCCATGGAGAACATGATGGAGGGCATCACGGAGAGGGATGCTGCTGAAGGGACTGAACCCCCGGCAAAGAGGGCTCGCACTGAGGCGAGCCGGGTGCCTGCGCCCACCTCCATCACTGGCCCTGGGGCGACGGCTCCTGCCTCCAGGCCACCTCGGGCCTGGGCGCCCGATGTCCCTGTCGTCGACCTCGACAGGGCCGGGGAAGAGAGGGGGCCGGAATCTCCTCGGGCGGTGCCTACTCCAGCTGTTGCACCGGCTGCTTCCATGGTGGCCACCAGGGTGGTGGCAGCTCCACTGACGGCCATACCGCTCGGCGAAGGGACGGCCGCCTTGCCTGCTGCCGATGCACCCATTCTGCCCCAGAGTCTCACCAACCGATGCTCCGTGATCCATGACCAGGACCTCGCGGAGAAAGTCATGGAGTTCGCTAGCACCTTCCGGGACCGCCGTCTGAGTGGCGGCTGGGACTACAATGAGGCACTGCTCGGGATGCTCCCGCAGCTTTTTGCGATAAGGTCCAAACACTCTTTCCTTGGATAAGGATCTACATACTCAAATTAGCAAGAACACTCTCACTTCAAACAAGAACACAAGAGAACTAGAACACCAGAGAAATAACCCTTTCATTAATCATCATAGCATAGAATGAATACAATGAGAGCCTAGGGGCCCTATTTATAGGCTCTAATACTAGGAATTTTGTCCAAGGGAGGATAGGAGGGGATAAGGATGGCTTAGTTAGCTCCAACAATTTTTAGGTAAGTTGTTTTAACTAAAAATAAATTATTGATAGAAAGTTACAGCCACTTTGACATGTGGCATCTAGAAGATCCTAATGTGGCTTCCAAATACTGATGTGGAGGCTTAGATATCATAAGTTGTGGCATCCCACATGTCAAATATTGTTGGGGTAGTGGAAGGAATCTTTATGTTCCCCATAAAACTCTTGATGTAGTGTAATTCTTTCTCCCTCAAGGTTGTTTGATGAGTTGTTCCCCCATGTACTTCAAATCTTGGCATGAATTGGGCTTGGGCTTGGTCTTGAATGGTTGGTCTTGGACTTGAAGAAGATGCCCTCCATCATGCTTTGGGCTTGAGCTGAATGGGCTTCTTCCATGTGTTGGCTTATGAGCCAAATCATGCTTCAAGAAAATTAGGCTTATGAACATGCTTCAAGAAAATTAATGGGCTTCTTCCATGTGTTGGCTTATGAGCCAAATCATGCTTCTAGAAAATTTGGCTTATGAACATGTTTCAAGAAAATTTGTTACTTGCTTCGAAAATTTTATTAACTATAGCTATAAAAATAAAGTGAGTTAATCAAAGTATATATTCTTATTATGGATGTCCTCATTACAACTTCAATCCTATCAAGAGGTGTGGTGTGATGTCCTTCCTATGAGAGTTAGTAGCATTATCTTAGGCAAACCTTGGCTATATGACCATGATGCTATCCTGTATGGCCGATCAAATTCCTATTCTTTTAACTACCATGGGAAGAAGATTGTGATAAACCCAACCCCACCTAAGGATAATATCAAGAGGGAATCTAGCAAACTTGAAAGAGAAGAAATCAGGAGTAAATCTGATCACTGCTAAGGAGTTAAAATATGAGATTACTGAGGGTTTGACCGTTTGGATGCTAGCTACTAAGGAAATTCCTGATCAAACTCAGGGAAAGCACCCTCAAGAAGTTGTGAAGTTTTTAAAGGAGTTTCAAGATATGTTTCCTGAAGATCTGCCTGATCAATTACCATCTTTGAGGGATGTACAACATGCCATAGATATAATCCCAGGAGCCACCCTTCCAAACCTCCCACATTATAGGATGAATCCCACTGAACACTTAGAATTACAAAAGAAAGTGGGAGAGCTCCTAAGAAAAAGATTTATTAAGGAGAGTCTGAGCCCATGTACAGTACCACCCTTCTGACCTCTAAGAAAGATGGCACTTGGAGAATGTGTGTCAATAGGCATAACATAAATAAGATAATAGTTAAGTATAGGTTCTCCATTCCTCGTTTGGATGACATGTTAGACATGATGGCCGGTGCAACCATTTTCTCTAAGATTGACCTTAAGAGCGGCTATCACCAAGTTAGGATCAGACAAGGGAATGAGTGGAAAACCACTTTCAAGACTAAGGATGGTCTCTATGAGTGGGTAGTGATGCCTTTTGGATTATCCAATGCCCTTAATACCTTCATGAGGATCATGACCCAAGTCCTAAGAATGCTCATTGAAAAATTTATAGTGGTTTACTTTGATGATATCTTGATCTACAAGAGAACTAAGAAAGACCACCTAAACTATATCCGACAAGTTTGTCAGGTCCTTAGGAAAGATAGCCTCTATGCTAATTTGAAGAAATGCGAGTTCTTGACCCATAAAGTTATCTTCCTAGGATTTGTAATGACTCCTGAGGGAGTATCAGCTGATCCAGAAAAGATTAAGTCTATAGTTGAGTGGCCAGTACCTACTAGTGTTTATGATGTGCATAGTTTTCATGGCCTAGCTACCTTCTATAGATGATTTATTTAGGGATTCAGCTAAATTGTTGCACCCATCACTGACTGCATTAAGAAGGAAACCTTTGAGTGGACCAAAGCTATTGATAAAACCTTCCTAGACATTAAGGAGAAGATGACCCAAGCACCCATCATCACTGACTGCATTAGGAAGGAAACCTTTGAGTGGACCAAAGCTACTGATAAAGCCTTCCTAGACATTAAGGAGAAGATGACCCAAGCACCCATCCTGAGGTTACCTAATTTTTCAAAGGTTTTCGAGGTTTCTCGTGATGCTTGTAGAGTAGGCATAGGAGGAGTACTGAGTCAAGAGAGTCACCCTGTAGCCTTCTTTAGTGAAAAATTGAATGAGGCTAAACTTAGATACTCGACCTATGATAAGGAATTCTATGCGGTAGTGCAAGCCCTAAGATATGGAGACATTACCTATTATCACAGGAGTTTATCTTATACTTTGATCATGAAGCACTCCGATTCCTTAACTCCTAGAAGAGACTGAACCCTAGGCATGGTAAGTGGGTAGAGTACATTCAAGCCTATATCTTTATTTTGAAATACCGTGTTGGTACTGAGAATAAGGTTGTCGATGCCCTTAGTCGCCATTCCATGCTCCTAAATTCTGTTAGTACTGAAGTCGTAGGATTTGACAAACTAAAAGAGGAATATGAGACCTGTCATGACTTTAGTGAAATCTACCAATCTGTGGGATAAGGACCATCTAGTTCGCATAGTGAGTATGCCCTTCAGGATGGCTACCTTTTTAAGGATAACAAGTTGTGCATTCCCAGGACTTCCTTTAGAGAATTTCTAGTTTGGGAAACCCATGCAGGAGGTTTAGCTGGTCGCTTTGGTAGAAACAAGACCATTCTAGCTGTAGATGACCAGTTCTTTTGGCTAAGTCTAAAAAAGGATATTGCCCACATTATGGCTAGGTGTCGAACTTGTGCTATTTCCAAATAGTAAAAGCAAGACACTGGCTTGTATACCCCTTTACCTATACCTGATAGTCCTTGGCAAAACCTCAGTATGGATTTTGTGTTAGGATTGCCTAAGACCTTAAGGAGATATGATTCTATTTATGTTATGGTCGATAGGTTTTCCAAGATGGCTCATTTCTGATGCGGGACTAATATGCATGCAATTCTTTTTATATGTTTTATATGTGGGGTTAGGTGATTAATTCCCGAATTTCAGATCAAAATTAGTTGAAGGGAATTTTATATGAATTTTTGAAGCCAAGCATGCAGATTAGAACCTAGAAAAGTACTAAAAAAGGATCGCCGGGGCTGAGAAACCTCGGTTAGGGAAAGTTCTCCTACAATATAAAGACTGGAGGTAGAGGGGGTGTACCTAACAATGTCTGAAGTACCCGGTGAAGATCGCAACAAAGGGATCTCTCGTTTCTCGATGGATGCGGCCTGGAAAATCGAGCCAAAGACCTGTGGATACCTGGCTTTCTGCTTGGTGGTCCAATTGAGGCTTGGCTGGAGTCGTTGGATTCGTAGGAACTCGGGAACCTGCAAACGACCTGTCAGGGGTTAGAAAACTCAAAGGAGACCAAGAAAATAAAGGAAAAACAGCAAGGAAAGAAAGTTTTGGAGGGGCTGGAATGATGGTTGGCGGCAGGAAGATGATTGCAAACACCGGGAAGAAGAACTCTCAAACCTCTTTATGCACACAGCAGGGTAATCACACAAAGCAATAGAAGAACTCAAGGTTTATTTCATATATCAAAATCTCCCTTCATACAAGAGGCTAGGGTCCTTTAAATAGACTCTTAACCTTGGGCTCCAAGTAAGGGCACATAAGTCTTTACATAAGAATCCTTTTCCCTCTCAAACCCTAGCTAGAAAATAAGGAAACATTAGGTAGAAAAAATCCCTAAAAATTCTCTTGACTTGGCCAACACTCCAAGGATGCCTAGGGGGGCGTGTTGAGCTTCTAAGAGCAGTAAGGGGCTGGCTCAAAGGGGCTCGGGCGCATGGGTTTGGGCCTCTGGAAGCTGGGGTGGCCTGGTAGCCAGGTAGCAGGAATATTCCCTGGTATCTTGCTTCTTAGGGGCTTGGGCTTGGCGCCTGGGCTTGATTTCTTTGGGCTAAGATGCAGATGGACCTCTGAAATCATGGATGCCCTTATCTATGAATATACTTTGGCATATGGAAGGGAATCTGGGCATCTGGAGGGCATCTACAAGGAATCAGGATTTTCTGAATTTTTCCTCCTGGGGTCTTCAAATCTTCAAGCTGGGTTGGACTTGGGCTATACTTCCATATCTTCAATCTAGTTGGACTTGGTCTTCACTTGTATGATATAGTCTTGAGTCTTCAGTATGCTTGGACAGGACTCACAAAAATAAAATTAGCTCAACATGAGCTGACTAGCATTGGATTGAACTAGCTCAACATGAGCTGACTAGTACAGAACTGAAATAACAACTCAAAAGACTCAAATAACAACTAAAATGAACTAAGATGGGCTAAGCCCTTATTACAGATGGACTCATAAATTATTGATCAATTCATAGAGGGTTGAAAAGCCTCCGTCTTATTCTGGTGCCTCCGGTGTCCCCACCAATTCTCCCGGGATGGGAGGAACTCGACCCTGTCGAGTGAAGATCAAGCTGGCTCACATATCTCTCGAGGAGGTCTAGGTTGAGGTGCTACAAGTCCTCTCAAGAAATCCATGAATCGTCCGACTCTGGCCGGTCTTGCCATCGGACTAGGAAGCATTGATAACCGTGGCCCCGGGTCATAATGGCTTGATCGTCCAGGATACGCTCGATCCGTTCTCCTCTCTCAGGCCAAATTTATTAGTGGACACTCTGGGTTAGGGTCACTCACAATGAAAAGGAATAGGTTCAAAAGCCTCACTAGGTATCGCTGCCGGTTCCCTGTACTCAACCAGGCCTATAATATTGAAGGTAGAACTAATGCCCAAATCCGAAGGCAATTCTAACACATAGGCATTTGATCCAACCTTCTTTAACACTTTAAAAGGTCCGGCTCTGCGAGCATGAAGCTTATTTTAGGCCTATGCCTAACCAAGATAGAATCCACTACATCAAATTCTTTGATCCATCTTCGAAAATTAGCCAGTTTGTTTAAAATTAGTGTAGATGATGAACATGCTGGGCATATGCAGACTCCTAACAAATGATTCAAAGGACTCATACTAACACCTAACAGACTTGACTATGCATTCCTATAGAAGGAAATCTTATTGAACTCTTTGGATTTAAACCTAACAGATTATAGGTTCCTTAGGTTTGATCCTAGCTTGACATGCACATGAAAATTTACAGTGAACTCCTAGCAAATTCCAAAGAGTATGCCAGAAGTAAGATGCAAACCTAACATGTGTGATGAATGCATGCAGTATGCTAATCTCAGTTAAATGAAATCTAATAATCCTAGAATTGCTGGAGGTGTCAGGAAAGTGTAGAAAATAGGAAGTGGGTTCAGAAGTAGTTTGGTAGGGTAGGGAAAAAGGTTCAAGGTTAGTTGGATAAAGTTCGATATAAGAAGGCATGTCAGGGACTAATCCTAGACTAATGAGGCTAACCTTACGAGGTTGCGGTATATCTATGGGGTTTGCATAATGGAAGGATGGGTTACTAATCTCAGGGAAGAGGTCCTTAATGGGAACTATAAAAGGAGGGTCATCCTTAGGGTACTGATTCAAAGAGATCAAGTCCTTAATAAATTCTTCTAGTTCTTGTATTTTAGGACTAGACTCTATAATTTGGCTCTCCTCTATGGTTTCCTCAGGTAAGGCTCTAGTAGCAGTACCTAGGTTCTCTTCCTCTATTTGTTCTTCCATTATAGCTTTAGGTTGGATGTGGTCAAGGTCAACTACCTCTAGGTTGGCTTCTAACTGGGTATCTATTGGGTCAGCTAATTCTAGGTCATCTAAAGGTGTCTCCTCTTCTCCCTCATACTCATCCACTAAGTTTGTATCAGCTTCATACACTTCCGTGTTAATGTAAGCCTTGTCAATCTCAGGAATGGTTGGAGAAGGTCGGCTATGAAAAAATTGGCTAGGTCCTGGTTTCTGATTATGGACACTAATCCTAGTAGGTTCAGGTTGCCTAAGGGGTAGTGGCTCACTACTGGGCTCATATTTAGGGATACTAATCCTATGGGGTTCAAGTTGACTAAGGAAAACCTGACTAGTACTCGATTGATACCTAGGGGTTATGGGTTCTCTGGGCTTATAGGACAAGGGTGCAGATCTATGGGTCATGGGTTTATAGGATTTGGGGTCATAGGATTTTGGGTCAGCTCTATGGTCAGGTTCTAAGGATGGATCATGGTATGGGGTCCTCCTAAGGTTGGGCTCCCTATATGGGTCAGGATATTGGGTTCTCCTAGGGTTGGACTCCCTATATGGGTCAGAATATTGGGTTCTCTTAGGGTTGGGCTCTCTATATGGGTCAGAGTATTGGGTTCTCCTAAAATTGGACTCCCTATATGGGTCAGAGTATTGGGTTCTCCTAGGATTGGACTCCCTATATGAGTCAGAGTATTGGGTTTTCCTGGGTTTAGTATCATAATAAGGGTCATGGTAATGGGTTCTTCTAGGTTCAGTATTATAGTATGGGTTAGGCTGATGGGCTCTCCTAGGTTCAACCTCTCGGTATGGATCAGGATTTGGGGTCCTCCTAGGTTGAGGATTGTAGTTCGGGTCAGGATAAGGGGCTCTCCTAGGTTCGACCTCATGGTATAGATCAGGGTTTGGGGTCCTCCTAGGTTGAGGGGACTCGGGATTTGGCTCAGACTGTGACCCATGGGTTCTTTGTATGGTCCCTACACGGCCTTCTAACTGGTCAAACCTATTGGCAAGATGGTCAATTCTATTGTTGGTTTGGGTACCAGACTGAGTTAACTGGGCCATGGATTGTGTTAGTTGCTCAGTGAGTGCTTTTATTTGGGCTTGCAAATTTTTCATGGGTTCAGACATTTGTGAAGGAGGTGGGTGATATTAAACCCCTAATCTAGTGCTCATGCAAGACTCGATTAGACCGACTACAGCTGACTAGACCTAGAGTCCAAACTAGATGCTCAATCAGGGTGGCAAACTAGCCTATAGTAACCCTGTACTCAGCCAGGCAGGTGTAAGGGGAGTGTTAGGTCCCTGATTGCCAATCCTAGACACCAATCAGAGATTGGCCAGGTAGGCGGACCAGTACACAAGCCCTTCAGGATTGAATCCCTAAACCACCGTTCTAGACATTGAGCACAAAGCACACACGGGTTAGCTCGACATAATGATCTGACACATAGTCCGGACTCGACCAGTTGGTGTCCCTAGCCCACTAGGGCAAATTAAGTCTAGTTAATTTTAGGTTAAGGCTTGGGACCGAATGCAAGGGATGTGGTTTTGGGCTAAGGAGAGGTGATCAAATCCTCCCCCCATCTGATATAGTAAGTGTGCCCTTAAAATTAAATTATGCAATGATGGCAGGTAGATGATGATGCAAATTAGGGTTTAGATGTTTTTGGTATTTTTGGAGAATATGTAATTTTTTTTTTGGATATTTTTTTAAATAGAAGAAAACTTGCAAATCATGGCCTAATATGCTGGAAATATACTAAAATTAAAAGATATGCAAAAGATGCTAAACAAAACCCTAAAACTTTCAAACTTGTCTTGCTGAAAAAATAGAGCCGAAAATTTGCAGGCTTTATTTCGGCTTGCAGAAAATTCATAGGCCATAATAAAATCTGCAAAATTCTTAAAACTATTGTGAAATATGATGAATCAGAAAAACAAATTTCAGTATTTTTGGAGTTTTTATCAGGGATAAATAATTAAAATAAAAGAGTATATGCGAACTAAAAAATTACAGAAAATAAGCCCTAATCTAAGCTCTGATACCAAATGATGCGGGACTAATATGCATGCAATTCTTTTTGTATGTTTTATATGTGAGGTTAGGTGATTAATTCCCGAATTTCAGATCAAAATTAGTTGTAGGAAATTTTATATAAATTTTTGAAGCCAAGCATGCAGATTAGAACCTAGAAAAGTACTAAAGAAGGATCGCCGGGGCTGAGAAGCCTCGGTTAGGGCAAGTTCTCCTATAATATAAAGACTGGAGGTAGAGGGGGTGTACCTGACAATGTCTGAAGTGCCCGGTGAAGATCACAACGAAGGGATCTCTCGTTTCTCGATGGATGCGGCCTGGAAAATCGAGCCAAAGACCCGTGGATACCCGGCTTCCTGCTCGGTGGTCCGATTGAGGCTTGGCTGGAGTCGTTGGATTCGTAGGAACTCGGGAACCCGCAAACGACCTGTTAGGGGTTAGAAAACTCAAAGGAGACCAAAAAAATAAAGGAAAAACAGCAAGGGAAGAAAGTTTTGGAGGGGCTGGAAGGATGGTTGGCGGCAGGAAGATGATTGCAAACACTGGGAAGAAGAACTCTCAAACCCCTTTATGCACACAGCAGGGTAATCACACAAAGCAATAGAAGAACTCAAGGTTTATTTCATATATCAAAATCTCCCTTCATACAAGAGGCTAGGGTCCTTTGAATAGACCCTTAACCTTGGGCTCCAAGTAAGGGCACATAAGTCTTTACATAAGAATCCTTTTCCCTCTCAAATCCTAGCTAGAAAATAAGAAAACATTAGGTAGAAAAAATCCCTAAAAATTCTCTTGACTTGGCCAACACTCCAAGGATGCCTAGGGGGGCGTGTTGGGATTCTAAGAGCAGTAAGGGGCTGCCCCAAAGGGGCTCGTGCCCATGGGTTTGGGCCTCTGGAAGCTGGGGTGGCCTGGTAGCCAGGTAGCAGGAATATTCTCTGGTATCTTGCTTCTTAGGGGCTCGGGCTTGGTGCCTGGGCTTGATTTCCTTGGGCTAAGATGTAGATGGACCTCTGGAATCATGGATGCCCTTATCTATGAATATACTTTGGCATCTGGAAGGGAATCTGGGCATCTGGAGGGCATCTGCAAGGAATCAGGGTTTTCTGAATTTTTCCTCCTGGGGTCTTCAAATCTTCAAGATGGGTTGGACTTGGGCTATACTTCCATGTCTTCAATCTAGTTGGACTTGGTCTTCACTTGTATGATATAGTCTTGAGTCTTCAGTATGCTTGGACAGGACTCAAAAAAATAAAATTAGCTCAACATGAGCTGACTAGCATTGGACTGAACTAGCTCAACATGTGCTGACTAGTACAGAACTGAAATAACAACTCAAAAGACTCAAATAACAACTAAAATGGACTCAGATGGGCTAAGCCCTTATTACAGATGGACTCATAAATTATTGATCAATTCATAGAGGGTTGAAAAGCCTCCATCTTATTCTAGTGCCTCCGGTGTCCCCACCAATTTCATATCATGCTCTCAAACCTTTGATGCTTCCAAGGTGGCCAAGCTGTTTCTTGATCACGTGGTTAGGTTACATAGCCTTCCTAAAACCATTATGTCTGATAGGGATGTCCGATTCACCAGTTAGTTTTGGAAGACCCTTTAGCACATGTTAGGAACCAAGCTCAAATTTTTCACCTCCTACCATCCTTAAACCGATGGCTAGACCGAAGTAGTGAACCGAAGCCTTGGAAACTTGTTAAGATGTCTGGTAGGCGAGAACACTGAAAATTGGGACCTTTTATTACCTAGAGCTGAGTTCGCCTATAATAGTTCAGTTAATAGGTCCACAGGCAAGAGCCCATTTGAGATTATCCATGGTTATAAGCCTAACAAACCCATAGACTTAATCCTTTTGCCTATACATGCACGAGTCTCTGAGTCAGCTGAATCATTTGCGCAACATGTTAGAGATCTGCATAAGAAAATTAGCCATAAGATTAATATGAGCAATGATATTTATAAAAACGTGGCTAATTCCCGAAAAGGAGTCAAAGAGTTTGTCGAGGGAGATTATATAATGATTAAGCTTAGGCCTGAGTGAATTTCCCCAAGGTCCATGAAGAAGTTACATGCTCATGGAGCTGGATCCTTCAAAGTGACAAAGAAAGTTGGACCTAATGCCTATGTGCTGGAGTTACCACCCGAATTTGGCATTAGCTCAACCTTCAATATCTCAGACCTAGTTGAGTATAACAAGCCAGCAATGATACCCAGTGAGCCTTTTGGACCTGACCCTATTCTTGAGAGCAAACCCATATCTGAGTGTCCACCAATTAATTTGCCTGGAAAAGGAGAAATGATTAAGCATATCCTGGATGACCAAGCTATTAGTACCTAGAATAAAGGCTACCAACATTACTTGGTTCATTGGCAAGGTCGACCAGAATCTGAGAATTCGTGGATCACTCAAGAGGATCTGCAATGCCTCGACCCAGACCTATTGGAGCAGTATCAGAGCTGGATTGACCCTTACTCGATAGGGTCGAGTTCCTCCCATCCAGGAAAAACTGGTACGGGCATCTGGATCAGACAGCGATTACTGGGCCCATTATGGATTTTTGATTAGATTTTCGAGTCATGTAGAATCCATCAGTCTTGAGTCATTGAGTCCTATAATAAAGATTGAGTCATGTAATCAACTGAGTCAATTGAGTTGAGTCCATTTGTTTCAGTCCAAGCAAGTTAGTCCCTTTATTTCAGTGCAATCAAGTGAGTCCTGTAATTTTTTCATTCAAGTTGAATCTAAGAGGAGAGTCACCAAACCTCCACTAAGACACCCCAGCTCATGCGCCTAGGCCCCTACTCAAGCCACCCCAGCCCATGTGATGGGAAGAAGAAATGAAAAAAATGCTTTATGAGATGAAGGAATGAGACTAAATATTCTAAAGGAGATTAGTTAAAGATCAATCTAATTAATTTCTTAAGCATATGGCTAATCGAACTATAATGACTAGGAATTTAATGAACACAACTCAATATGATTAAACGCAAATCTAGAGTGGACTAAACAGAATAATAATGATCTACCATAGTAAATTAACCATCTAAATTAAGCTAGTCCTACTTTTTTAATAATCCAAACCCTAAGAAGTTAGGGATTACCTGACCTTGATCAATCCAAAGGATTTCTCTCAAGGTAAGTTCTAGGATGACCAAAATACACCACTTGGTGGCTCACTCAGCATTCTGGGTTCTGGCAAGAAGTTCCTTCTTCTAAAGTCTGGATTCCGGAGGCCCTGTCACAAAGAAACCTGGGATTAGAAACAAGCTAAAGAACTCAAATTAAAGAAGGGAAGAATGATGGGTTGAAGGATGGATGAAGGCTTCTTCTTCTTGAGGGAATCGACTCCTTTCTGATTCCTAGGGTTGGAGAACCGGCTCCTTGCTTGATCACTTGATTCTTGGCTTGATTTCTTCTTGAACTTTGATGCGAACTTGATCTTCTTTGAGAGATGCAATGGAAAGAAAGTGTTTGAAGTGGAGAAAAGAGGAGGAAGAGGAAGAGAGAAACAAGGTCACATAGACCTAAAAGAAACCTAGGCACAAAGCCAAAGAGGGGCACATAGCCAAGACCTTCACATAGAAGAAAGAGCTTTTTTTTTCATTCATTTCTTCTTCCCATCATTTTTGGTATTGAGCCCCTTTGCTATGTGCTTGTTCTTCTAGGGCATCTGTGTGAGCCCCTTTGCTATGTGCTTGTTCTTTTTGGGGAATCTATGTGAACCCCAGTATTTTTCTTAACCCTGCACCCTCTTCTTTCCTCCTTCTTTGCAAATCCTAATCTCTGGTGACTTTCATGCTCGCCAGCGATCCAGTCCAATCCCTATCCCGCATCAAGTGGTATCAGAGCTAAAGGATTAGGATTTTTCTGTTTCATCACCGGCCCACTGTTCTCTTTCTTCCCTGTTTCAAATCTCGTCCACGGATCCTTCCCCAACATCGACGTCGGACCACCCTCCCCCCAGCCGGTCACCCACCACCATTCCTCCCTTCCAGCCCTCATCCCTGTTTTCTGCTTCGTCTATGCCAAGCTCTCCAAGAACTGCCTGCAACCCATTTTCAAAGCACAGATTTCAAAGCACACCGATCTCAAAGCTGCTCCATTTTCAAAGCAAAGTTGATTTAAAAAAAAAAAAATCATGGTTATGTCAAGCTAAAAGTTTGGAGTTCCCGGAGCTGAAGTCAAGCTGAAGCTGGAGCCTGACCCAAACTCGACAGAGTCGAGTTTTTTCCCCACCGTAGGAGAATGATGGGGACATCTCTAGCACGGATCTTGGAGCAAGCATAATTCTTGGAGTGGCACAGATCTTGAAGCATTTTTTGGAATAAATTTATTTAGGATTTATCTTTTGTTTAAAATTTGAATTAGGATTTGGTTGGTTAGGATTGATATATGGATAGGCTTATCTTATCCTATCTTATATTTGAATTTGATTCGTTCTTATCTTTTTATCTTGTATTCAAATTCAAATGAGGGTTGGAAAATCTATAAATACCACCCTCAGCCTTTTGTAATGAGGAGGATGGATGAATAAAATTTCTATTGTTCTGTGTGAAGGATCTGTGTGATCCTAGGGTATCTGTATGATCCCTTCTCCATCTTTCCAGGGTTTCTGTATGATCCCTGATTTTGGGCATCTATGTGAGCCCAGGGCATCTATGTGAGCCCCTTTGCTATGTGCTTGTTCTTCTAGGGCATCTGTGTGAGCCCCTTTGCTATGTGCTTGTTCTTTTTGGGGAATCTATGTGAACCCCAGTATTTTTCTTAACCCTGCACCCTCTTCTTTCCTCCTTCTTTGCAAATCCTAATCTCTGGTGACTTTCATGCTCGCCAGCGATCCAGTCCAATCCCTATCCCGCATCACCATGCGCCTGGGCCCCATTCATGCCACCCAAGCCCACAAGGAAGGGTGCCTCCCAAGCCCATAAGAGTTGGCACCCCAGTCCAAGCTCACAAGAAGTGGCACCCCAGCCCAAGCCCACAAGAGTTGGTGCCCCAGTCCAAGCTCACAAGAAGTGGCACCCCAGCCCAAACCCACAAGAAGTGGCACCCCAAGCCCAAGAGGAGTCAAGCCTCCTAGTCCAACAAGAAGACAGGCCTCCCAATCCAACAAGGAGTCAAGCATCCCAATTCTACAAGGAGTCCAATCTCCTTATCCCACTCAAACTTTGTACTCCAACTTTAATAGGGAGAGGGCTAGGTGATCTAATGTAATGATGATTTATTGAATGAAAAAAGTTTTGAGTGTTCTTTTATGTCCGTGCTTTAAGCATTGATGCTCTGTGAGGGAGAGGGTGAGAGGCCCAAACCAACCAATTTTCAGAAACCCTAGCCACCCAACCTTCTTCCAGTCTTCCCTAACCCTAGCCTTCCATCCTCCTCAAAAACCCAAGGATGCACACCATCCTCTTCATAAACCCTAGGCCACCCCCCCTCCCATCTTCCAACCTACGCTGCCAACCCCATCTTTCCTCCAAACCCTAGGCCGCCAGGTCTTCTCTCTCCTCTAGGCTGCCAACCCTAAAGCACCAGGCATCCTCCAAGTTCCAGAATGCCAGCTCCAAGTCCATGCCGCCCCTCCTTAGTCCATGCATCCTCCATCAATCAGGCTGCCAACCAACTTCCTGCGCCCCCTCCTGCCTTCCCTCTACTTCCAAGTTCTAGTTTTATATTTTTTCTATCTTCTACATCCCTAACCCTTGGTGTTTGTAGGATCCCTCCGGTACTACGACCCTTGGAGGAGGTCTTCTTTGCATTCGGGACCATCTGATAAAAGGCCGGCGCATCCACCGGAATGAGCTTCTTCTTCTAGGCACCAATCTTGAGAGGTGTGATCCCTTCTACAACGAAAAGACATCATTGCTAGGTAATCAAAACCCATCCCTTCTCTTTTTCTAATTTATTGAAATTGAGCATGTTCTAAATTAGTGGTTTCTTAACCCTAGGATCCTATTTTTTTTATTACTTTGTTAGATCCTTATCTACGGGTAGAACTTTAGTCTTTACATGAAAACCCTAGTTTGCTCTTAGCCCTTTTTTCGGGAACAAAGCCATATAAAAAATCAGAAAATCATTGCTCTATAATCTAGGATTTTCTCATGTTCATCTCTAGCATGTTCATCCCGCATCATTTATCCCTCAGCATCTCTAGAATCATGTAAACCATTAATCAATCATTGATTAAGGTACCTATGTGACTCCAACTCGAGACAACAATCAAGTACACACAACATAATTATTTCTAACCATACTTGAGGATCTAAGTAAGTTAAGTTATTTTTTCCCCCAACTTAATTGACATTGTCCTGAATGAAGTAGAAAAAAGTAAGTACATAAAAGAAAATGAAAGAATGCTCCTGGGATGAGTGTGCTTCAAGAGTTGAAAAGGGTTTCATGGAGTAGCAGGCTCTTATTCTTCCACTTAAGTTCCTGTAATTATACTAAAAAGAAAATAAGATTGTTAAGTTGCCTCCCAACAAGTGCTAAGTTTGTATCTTCACCTGGACATTATGAGGGAGTGCTACTGATACTGAACTTGGGTATGTCTCTTAAGATTTTTAAAAGATTGGACCAATTAGGAGACCTTGTCGTCATTGGAAAAAATATTTGTAGAGTATTTTATGATGATTAACCCTGGTCAATAAAGTGCATTGGGCAAGCATATTAGATCAAGATTTGAAAATATTAGTATAGTTTGGATGAAGATTAGGAAGGGATTGTGTATGCTGGGCTGAGAGTGGGGGTGGCAGTTTGAAAATTTTTCTAACTCTAGAAAGAGCTATCCTAATCCCTTTCTTGGATATGATATATCTTAACATCATCCCTTTCCAACAACACTTTATCCAAGTTAACTTTAAGTCTATTTCTATACATCATTTTAGGATAAAAGATAGATTTTGGAGGCGATCCTCAAAAGTAGTGCCAAATATGGAAAAATCAGTTATAAAATTTTCATGATTATTATCCCTTATTTTAGAGATATCTCATCTAATAGCTTTTTTATATATATCTTTAAAACACCAACTATTTGATCTTCCTGGTTAGAGATCACTGGTAGGGTGTCAGTAGGTATGACAAGAAGCGACTTTAATTCTAGATCCATGGTGATTCTAACAAGGGAGTTATTAGGAGGCTAGGTGATGGCTCATATTATTTAATCCAAAGTGGAGTGGTTTTGAAGTATGGTATATCAAGTAGGTTATTCACCTTTGTGATATATCTGTCTATATTAAAGTTATTTACCTTGAAATGAGTTAGACAAGGATCTAACAACATTTTAGAATGAATTGGAGGTATAGCTTTTCCTATTGTGTTATTCTATTATGATTTTTGGGAAGCCTCAATTAATTCCATTATATCATCAATTTATTCTTCTTTCTTGTAAAATGGAGTGGATGATTTTAGGGCACTCAGAAAAAGGGCCATAGGTGAGTAGGATGATGATGGAAGTGGTTCATCCCATCAGTTTTATTTCTATCTACATATTTTTGCCTCAGTCAAATTATCTATATTGGTCTCTGTGATGGTGAAGGGTTATTCCATGACCAGTTCATTCCTGAGAGTTATGGTTGATTATTAAAAAAAATTAAAGGGTCATTAAAATCTTTAGCTTGGTAGTATCTCTCTAAATTACTATTAAAATTTTTAGCTTGGTAATGTCCCTCTTAGTTACTCTCGGACTGAATAGGTAGTACTCCTTCCTCCTCCATATCAACTTTAGTTAATAATCTATCAATTTGATTCATAAGCTCATCGATAGTTTGTTGTTGAGGTATGATTAGTTGTTGAAATTAAGCAAACCTATTGACATCTGGGTTAGCTTATTGGAGAGGTGGGTTTTAACCAATTTTTTCTATCTGATATATTGCTTGCAGAACCTTCTCTTGAAATGATAAGCTATAAGGTGTAGGAAAAGGTTGATAATATAAATAGGGTTGATTATAATAAGGTGCATCTTTGAATGGAGGTCTTTTTGGTATCGGGATGATCATTTGATATGGTTGCCATGAAAAATCTGGTTGAGCCCCCTAACCTGGATTGTAAACATTAAAGTTTTGGTTCTCTCATAGTCTGTGGACCATATGAGTTTGATCTTGATAGACTTAGTTATATCTAGATTCAAAAAATTGATACATGGCTGGGCATTCACTCATAAAGTAAGTTGAGCTCGAAAATATAGAGCATGCCTATCATGTAGGAAGAACAAAAGGAGTGAAAGAGTGTCTAATAGTTAATAGATGAACTAATATATGGGACAAAGCATCTAGTTTACTATCTAAAACATGGGATGACTTATCCACTCTGCTATTGAGATCCATATTCCTAGCACTACTTTAATTCATCGGATTGTTCTGATGCTTTTGGAATATTTAATCAAAGGTCCTAGATCAGAGCAATACTTTTCTAAGTGTTTTTAGAGAGGAGAAGGAAAAAGAGAGAAGAAAGATAGAGAGTCTAAAGATGCGAGCCTAAGGAGTCCTAGAGCTAAGATAGATAGAGAATAATTATTAGTTAAAGTTTTATGTTAATTGCAAGCAAGTTAACATAAAATGGAATCTATCCTAAGGTTCCCTAATTTTAGCTAGCTCGTAACTATTCTAAGGTTACCTTTGAGCCTTTTAAGTTAGAAACCAACTAACCAACTGGCCAAGTAAGGATAAGGTTGGTGGGGGTCCTCCCGTTGCTTTCCTTAGATACCAAATAAATTAGCCAAGTTAGATAATGGAACTAATTAAAGAACCACCTTTCTTCATGGCTAAATCATCCTTGAACTCATTTCCTAGACACTAGTTAACTAGCTAATCCTGATTTGGTCCAGCTTTTAGGATTCCTTGTCCTAGTGAGCTCGAAAATCCCTATGGGCCAATGTCTAATTGATTTTAGATAAGAGATTAGGTCAATGCATTATGTAGGGTGGTGGTTTGTAAGCCAATGAAGGATAATAAAATTTTCATCTTATATTGTTTAGGGTTTAGCGCCTTTAAGATGTTTTATGAGATATGCAATATAAAAAAAGAGATGTCTCATACAAGTGAAATATTTTTAAAGCTTAATTAGTTTCTCTATTTTAATTATATGTTATGAGGTGTCTTTATTTCTTTTTATGTTAGATTATTTTTAGGTAAGTTTTTAATTTAGTTAGAAGTAGTAAATGAATTATGATGGTAGTAAATTATGAATTAAATTGAAAGTATTTTTTTTATTTTTTTAAAAAAATTTACAACCATGACTAGGATCCCCGATAATGGTACCAAAATTTGATCACTATCATGAGCAGTCAAAAAAATTTACCAACTCAACTTTATAGCTAAGGTGAGTTGGGATCATATCCTCAGGAACTTTAGGGCTAAGTTATAATTTTAAAAGAAAAGGAGAATAATTATTATTGCATAAGAATAAAAGTAAATAAGAAGTAAATTATTCTTAAAAGTGAAGCAAGTAAAAGAGATTATTTTGGAAGTTATAGGTTGATTTTGCACTATCAAATAATGTTTCTTTTATAATTGAAATGTAATTAATTTTAGAAATTTACCCTTCTCCCTCGACATGCTTTGTATCCATAACAGATCATGGCATATCTCCGGAAGGCACTAGGTGTCCTACTTTTCTTTCCTTGATATGCTCCGTATCCATAATAGATCACGACATGTCTCCATAAAGTAAGTGCTATCCCTAAACTTAATTTAATAGTAAAGCATAATAAAGAGTAAATAAAAGAAAATAAATAATGAACTCATAATCGAAAGCATAATCTTTTGTTGCATACCAAAGAAATACAAGAGACTGAAGAACAAAAGAACCATACTTTGCCTTGCACAAAATCTCCTCTTCCCTCCTAAATTTCTGCTCTAAACCACTCTTAAGTTGATCTCCTCCTATCCTCCTATGCAAAAGCTCTAGAGGGATTCCAGGGAGCGATCTCTCCAGGTAGAGGTACAGGAGCCCTTTTATAGGATTTAATAGGGGAGAGGTCTTAATGTTTTTTCGGTATGAGACTAAACAAAATGATCAAAAGAGTTGCTGAGATTTTATTTTATAATTAATGAATGGTTGGATGGATGTTAAATATAAAATAGATGGAAAGAGAGACTCGTGCTGATGAGGAGGACCAAATCCCAATCCAAATAGACTTCCAATTTCCTTATTGATCCTTTTTGATCGGTGCATGGCTTTCTGGCCATCAGTTCATGATCATCAGGTCCAAAAATTATTGCAAACCGTGCATTC
Organism: Areca catechu; assembly: GCA_021397845.1. Classification (NCBI taxonomy): domain Eukaryota; kingdom Viridiplantae; phylum Streptophyta; class Magnoliopsida; order Arecales; family Arecaceae; genus Areca; species Areca catechu. The sequence continues at coordinate 25,471,257 of CM038048.1, forward strand.
AAAGCTAGGTTCTCATCAGGTTCATCAATGGCCATTTGATCATAATTCAATAGCCCTAGATCATGTGGTCAATAATGCTCATCTTCCTTCCTTTAGATGGCAACTTCCAGGACCATACCACCACCCGATCATGCATTAGGATCCTTACCAGAATTGCCCTCCTATGTGCCACCACCATCATTCTTCACCACTAAAGCCCTTGCCACTAGAATCACATACACTACCCTTCGCCTGCACTGGAACTATCGCTCGAGTACTACTAGTGACCGTGGACCACCTATGTGTTGTCGGAGTCCATTTTTTCTTGTTGAAACCTTGGTTGCACCCTGCTAGAACCTTGCCCTCCATCGGCATTGTTGAAACCCTTATTGATTAGTGCAAAGCACTTCCTTGTGGCTGTGAACCGTGCCATCACCTCCATCACTTGTACCATGGCCGCTATCATCTTCTTCATCGTTGGTGCCGCTGCCACAACCGACAGAGCTGTTGCCACCGTCGATGTTGTTCACCACTTGATCGTAGTGGTTTCACCTGGATTTCCAACCCAGAAGCTCCCCTGCATCCGTGGAGTGCCAAATTTGATGCCATGGCTACCGCTGCCACCAGTCATCGTTGCTTGCCAATCACCGGAGGTTGTGGGGTAGTCATCGGCCATCCTCTTAGCTGGTGGCATGTTGAAATCACCCATAGTCCAGGAAGCTTAGCCTTGGACCATGGTTAATGGTAGCCATGAATTGAGCGGGCATCCTATGAACCAGGCAACCGGTCCACCATGGACTGACTACTTTAAAATTTCTACTACTTCTTAATAAATTTCAAATTTCGATTCTAGGCTCATTTTAAGTCTGATTCACTTCAAACTTATTTTATTTGAACCCATAAATCGAGTTCTTCGTATTGACAATCTTTTTCTATAAATGATGTATAAAAATATTAATTTTAAATAAATAAAAAATAATTTAATTTTTAAATTAATACTTATATATGTATATAATGTATTATCAATCTTTGTCTTAAAATGGCAAACTTGTATTAATTTCAAAGACTTGTCTTAATAAGTAAAGGAAGAGGATTGTTTAAACAAACTTGGATGCCTTGGACTTTATCATCGAGACCTATTTATAGATTGAAAGGATGCACCAATCACACCCTTTCCCAACTACTTATTTGATATCTTACATATCAGATAAGTCCTTTCAAATAGACAAAGTCTGGTGAAAAAAAATTGCAATGAAATATCATATAAGTATGACATTTCGGAGTTATTAACACCAAGCACATATCTAGTGCCTCTTCACAAAATCAGATGATTTTCCTCCTTCCACGTGGTATTGGGCCAGTCAAAATAAATCAAGAATTTCATGGAAATATGATAGAATTTATCAAGAAATGCCACATGGGTCTTAGTCTAATGTAGGACTTTAAGTCCTTATCTACATGCCAACATTAATTAGCACCATAGACCATTCACCCTATTCTTGATTTCTGCCAAATTAAACCCTTTGACTTGGTCATGTCTCCATCCAAGGGGCTTGGAGGGAAGAGAGATAATCTTTATCCCAAAAAAGTAATTAATGTATGGAAGGACTTTTAGTCCTTTTGCATGCTATCTTTGTGCTATTTAATCCTAGTGCCGACAAGAGTCCCATGCCTTTGGGACTCTTGCTATATGGCATGGATAAAGATAATTAGGCATCCAAAATTGGTTGCCCTCTTAAAGCTTAATCCTAAGTCCCACTTAAGTAAGTTGCCTAAATAGTAAGGATACAAACCCTATCCAATTAGGCTAGGAGTTAGGCTAGCTAACATGTGCTAGCATGTCAATTAGCTAGCCATTAGGATCCAATGACCCAACTAAAAATATAATTAACTTTTTTGTCCAACTCCTTAGCATGTGTGATCCTTTGGACTCTATATCTAACCAATAGTAGGTCTAGGTATGTGTTAATCTAGTTCGATTAGAACCCGATTAATCGAATTAGGTCAAATTTATGTCAACCCAACTTATGAAATTAGAACTTCTTCCAATTGACTCATAAACTAATCATTTTAATTTATAAAAATCTATAAGACATGATTGACATCTAGCAATGTATCATGCTTACTCGAAAGATAAGAAATTAGATTGAAATTATTAAAATATTCTTAATAGTAAGTTACCGTGCAATTCAATTCTTCGATCATCCTTTATCTTGAATAAGCAATGGATATAAAACTTTGTCAAGCCCTAATACTTTATTTATTTGAATCTCAGTCTAATAATGAAGTCTCAACTGATAAAAGATTAAAAATCATTTCTAATTTTATCCTACTTTGATCAAAGACTCCTTGAGTTACTTATGATGAGATTAGATGGGATAAATTCTCCTTTTACCAAGAGTAATTAATTCCTTGTTGATCTACTCATAATATCCAAGAACATCCCTTACATGGCTCAATCATGAATGAGTATAAACCAAAATATGAATTCATGTATACATTGTTCCATGGTGATCTCAAGTTTAAGGATCACTTGCACTACTCCTACTTAAAGAACCATTTTTTGACAAGTAATACTCCATAAGATGTTCCCATAGTGGATCAATTTAGTGAACTTATTCCCAAATAAGCTCTCACATTCTTGTATTAGTATCTCTATATAAGTGGTTGTAAGACAAACTACCCTCTCTATCGAGCATACATAGGATATGCTAGTCTTTTCGAAATCATCGATTCCCAAATTGATGATCCTATGACTGAGAATGTTTTAGACTAGGACTTTCAAGATTTTAGGTCTCACTTATTATGAATCTATTATTATCCTAAAACTATTGCCCTAATCTATGAGATTTATCATAATTTTAAAATTAAGAGTATAAGGTACAACATATGATAAAATATAAATGCATTTTTTAATAAATGTCATACATGAATTAGAAAAATTTATAGAAAAGTTTCTATTATATATGAAATGTGATTGGCTTGTAGGGCAATATTCTTTCAATCTCCTACTTGTACTAAAGCCAATCACCCTTGTATTAAATTCCCTTATAATCTAGATGTTGATTAAATTGCCATTGAGGAAGGGCCTTGGTGAATAGGTATGCTATGCTGTTCTTTGTATCTACTTATTCTATGACCACATCTTGTCTTTTAATGATTTCATGAATGAGATGGAAGTACCTTAAGATGTGCTTGGACTTTTGATGATATTTTGATTCCTTAGCTTATGCAACAACTCTAGTGTTATCATAATAGAGTGGCATCAGAAATTGTGTATCTTAGGAACTATTCCCAATTTTGTGATGAAGTTCTTCATCTAGATAGCTTACTTAGTGGCTTCATTATTAGTAATATACTTTATCTCAATAATTTGGTCAATTATAGTTTGCTGCTTAGTACTTCTCTAACTCACTGCACCACCATATATAGTAAATACATACTCCGATATGGATTTACTATCATCAGGATTTTATTGAAAAATAGAGTCAGTATAGCCTTCTAGTTTTAAATCTGATCCTCCATATATTAAAAAAAAATCTTTAATTCTTTTAAGATACTTCAAAATGTTTTTCATAACTTTTTAATGATTTTCCCCTGGATCGACTTAAAACCTCCTTGCTATACCTAAAGCAAAAGCAACATTAGGCTTGGTAAAGCATAGCATACTTGATTGATCCTACAGCCAAAGTGGTGTGGGCACCAAGATCTAACAGAGGCTCCTCAACCCTCTGTGGATCTCAGATTAGGGTTCCCCCTTCTATGAGTCCTGTAATAAGGCCTTGAGCCCAAAGCATTGTCTTAATTTCTTGTCAAAATTTGTTTAGTCCTGTACCTTGACCAATTTGGGTCAAGTTAGGTCATGAGTCCTGTATTTGTTCGAGTCTGAGTTTGGACTGGGCCCAAGCCCAATTGAAGTCACTCTGGTTTTCTTCACCAAATCAAGTTTTGGTGGGCCAACCCACCCCTTCCACTTGGGATAATGACAACTCAGGTGCCACCTCAGCTACCTACGTGGCGCCACATCAGCTGCCACTTGGGCATCCAAGAAGGGAAACAAAGTGGCACCCTCATGCTTTCCACATGCCTTGGACAACATTGGAAGGAAGAAACACCATCCCCCTCTTCCCTCCCCCACATCACCCCTTGTTCCATCAAAAGAGGGCGTTGAAGATCCTTGAAGAAACCAAGCCTCAAAGCAAGCCCCCTTCCAAGCTTTCTTCCCAAAGTGTTCTTACAAGGAAGGAAGATCAAAGGACACACTCCCCCCTTCAAGCCCTCAACCATGCAACGCCCATGGAGCTCTCCCTTGGTCGGCCTTGAATCAATCCAAGAAGATGGCGTTGAAGAATCCAAGGGAACACATCCCTCCAAGCAAGCCATGCCCCACTCCTTCCCAAAATAAGCATGCTAAGGAAGGAAGTCAAGGGACCAATCCCCCTCTCCAAGCCTTTGCTCATGCCACGCCCAACTCCAAATTATTTGGTCTGCCAAAGAGATGGGATGTTGGAAAATTTTGGGCGCCACCATGAATATTGTAATTTGAATTTCAAATGGGCCTTGGGTGCCTATTTAAAGGACCCAATCCCTCCCTTGTAGAACTAATGAATGAATGAATGAATGAATGAATGATTGAGTGATTAATGAAAAGTTTGAGTTTCTTCCACCCTCCAACCATTGTCTCTTAGGCTAGGTTTGAGTGGAATTGCCTTCGTTCCCAAGGACGTCGAGTGGTGTGAGGCCACCTGTCCGTTGCCCCAGGACGTCACGAATCCTTCATCCTCCAGGATGTCGAGTGGTATGAGGCCACATTCCTTCATCCTCTGGAACATCGCGGGATGCGAGGCCCCAAGTTATCTCCAACTTTGACTTCGAAATCTAGCCGGACACCGGGCTCGAAGCCCCTTCCCAACTCCATCTCAATTCCTTTCCATGCATCTCCACCTTTCGCTGACCTTTCTTTTGTTTGCCTACAGGTCCTCCTTGGCATCTCGGGCATTGGAGACAGTCAGCTTTGCCATTGCGACCTCCCGACCCAAAGCCAGTGCTCCCATGGGTTCGATTGCTCGGGCATCCAGGCCGCATCCATCGAGTTGAGCGATCTCTGCACCGGACGCTTCAGAAGTTTGAGGTTTGCTTTCTCTTTATCTCCTAAGTAGATATTGTAGGTCGAGCTAGTCCTATCGGGGTTTCTTAATCCCAGGGTCCTGTTCTCGTTTTCACTTTTAGGACTTTGAACTGCTAGCACAAGTTTTCATTACTGTTCTTCGTATTTCTTACCTTTGCTTGTGATCGGGAATCGAAACCCTAAAAAAAATCTAAAACTCATCAAACATAAAAAAAAAGAAATTCCTTGCATCATAATCATCCATCCCAGCATCCCTAGCCCTAACCTCCCTTGTTCCACATAATTTTTGGTATCAGAGCAAGGCTAGGACTAGTGCATTTGTTTCATTTTCTACATTCTGGTCAGCCCATATATGGTCTGTTCATTGGATTTTTTTCTCTCTGTAGAGATGTCCAAGTTTTGCAATTTTTATTTTGTTAGACCGCATTCATTTCAAAGTATTTTTTTCTATTTTCTCATATTTTATTTCAGTTTGTAGAGTTTCTACAAGCCAAAATACTGCCTGATAAAATCTCAGGTTTGAAATTTCAGCAAGCATCTCATTTTGATTCATTCCTCCATCTAGCTAGCTTCTTGCATATTTTAATTCCTGCATTTTGTTTAGCATTCACCCATCTAAAAGACACAAAAGAACAAAAAAAAAAAAAATTTAAGTCATTTCATTAGTCATCATTGTACTTCATTTTACATAACTTATCTTAAGGACGTCAATTTAACATAGGGTCAGGATTTCATTACCCATCCCTAGCCCAAAAACCACCACCCGGCATATCGAACCCTAGCCATTAACTAAAATCAATTAGACATTTAATCTGCTCTAATGAGCTAGGGACACCCACGAAGTCAGGTTAACCCAAGTGCCGAGCCAAGCTAGATTGCTTGTTGGTGTGTGCTTGTGTAGCTGGTGTCTAGGCAAGTGGTTCAGGGACTAGAGCCCGAAGGGAAGTGGGTTGGTTCGCTTACCTGGCCAATTTCTAATTGGTATCTAGGCAAGCAAAGAGGAACCTCCACTCACCTTACACTTACCTGGCCAGGTGCCAAGTTACTACTTCTAGGTTCATCTTCTTGACTTTACATTTGGAGAGATCTCCTAGGTCTATCAAACCGTAGCATCATTTTGTTACATGTGCACTAGATCAGGAACCTCTTTTCACCCACCTTCTCCACCCTCTACCGACACCATGGACCAACTGTGAGCTGACATTGGAGCCCTAACTCAATCCATGACTCAATCCATGACCCAGTTAGGCAACCAGTTGAACAATAGATTGGATCAAATAGAGGCCAGACTAAGACCCCTAGAGGAAGAGCTAAATGAATCTGAAGACCTTCTAGGAGTAATCAGATGCATCCTAGCCCAAAACATAATACAGGAAGACTGGCGTAGGACCAACATCCTACAGACCCTGATCAAGCTAGGAGATAAGGTTTGTAAGGTCACATTGATAGTGGAAGCTATGTTAATGCCCTGTCCTTGAGTACAGTCAAATCCTTAGGACTAGCCACAGTTCCCCACCCCAACCCTTACAAAGTCTCCTGGATAGATTCAACTTCAATCCCTGTAAAGTCTAGGTGCCAAATCAAGATAAAAATGAGTTCCTATGAAGAGTCGATTTGGTGTGACGTCTTACCCATGGGTGTGGGTAGTATCATTCTAGGACGACCCTGGCTTTTCGACCATGATGCCACCCTTTATGGTCGATCCAATACCTCTATCTTTCTCCACCAAGGGAAAAAGATTACAATCAACCCAATCTAGCCAAAGGACCCAGTCAAGAAAGGATCAAGTAGCCTTAAAGAAAGGAAGCCTGAAGTTAACCTAATCAAGGACAATGGGTTAGAAGAAGAGATTACTGGGAAAGGACCCTTTAAAGAGTTTCAGGGAGAGAAGGATGAACATTTTGAGAATTTGAATACAAAAACCCCTGAGCCCATTGAAGACTTTAAGGTTGAATCCATTGAAAATCTAGGGAAAGAAACTCCTGAGCCCATTAAAGAATTGAAAGAAAGCATCTATGAGTCAAGTTTAGTAAAAGATGGGCCCGAGGGTGAAATCATTGAGGAATCCAAGGAAAATGATCCTGAACCCACTACAAAATTTGAAGAGGAAATGATCGAGCCAGGATCACATCTAGTAAATAAACATGAGGACCAGTCTTTTCCACAGGAGTTCAGGAACCAACCCTTAATGAACCGATCCAAAGAGAACATCCTCAAGAGATGGCTGAAGCTCGGAAAGAAATTGAGGATGAAGTTCCCGATGAATTACCTGATCAACTTCCACCCCTGAGAAACATCCATCATACTATAGACTTGGTCCCAGGATTCTCTTTAACAGACCTTCCTCACAGCGGGATTGACCCTAGCGAGCCCCAAGATCTACCGGAACAAGTGGAGCATATGACACCTATAGAACGATGCCCAAATTTTAAGGTCATCCTGAATAGCCCAGGTTTGTTTTATGTTTTCCATAAGCCACCCCAAGACTCCGATTCCTATTTCCTACCCTTCCCTGAACCCTCTCACATTTCTAGAGCCATGGGGTTACTTTTTATTGAGATTACCAGATTGCATGACTCCTTAGAGCCCATCCCTTTTGCCCTCTACTTCTGGTATACTTTATGGAATTTGCTAGGGATCCTTTATAATTTTTCTTGTGCATACCAGACTAGGGTCAAACCTAGAGAGTCAAAAGTCTGTTAGGTTTAGACCCTAGGAGTCCAATAAATTTTTTTTTCAATAAGATTGCATAGTTGAGTCTGCATTTTGCATCATGTTAGGATTATGCATTAAATACAATTTTAAAATACTTTGGCTGATTCCCGAAAGCGAGCCAAAGAGTTTGAAATAAGAGATTTTGTAATGATTAGGCTCCGGTCTGAATGGTTTCCACCGGGAATCGTTAAGAAGCTTCAAGCTCGTGGGACGAGTCCCTTTAAAGTAATTTGGAGAATGGGCCTTAACACCTATGTGCTAGAACTACCTCCGGATTATGAAATTAGCTCGACATTCAATATCTCTGACTTAGTCGAGTATAGAGAACCCGCAAACATACCCAGTGAGCCATTTGGACCTGACCTCCCTTTTGAGAGTGAACCTGAACCTGAGTGTCCACCTCCAAATATACCTGAGCGAGGAGAGCGGATCGAACGTGTCCTGGATGACCAAGCCATCACTACCCGGGGCAAAGGCTACCAGCGTTACCTGGTCCGATGGCAAGGCCGACCCGAATCCGATGACTCGTGGATCACACGGGAGGACTTGCAGCGCATCGACCTTGACATCCTGGAAAGGTATCAAAGCCAAGCTAACCCTTACTCGATAGGGTCGAGTTCCTCCCACCCCGGGAGAACTGGTGTGGGCACCAGGATCTGACAGAGGCTCCTCAACCCTCTATGGATCTCAGATTAGGGTTCCCCCTTCTATGAGTCCTGTAATAAGGCCTTAAGCCTAAAGCATTGTTATAATTTCTTGTCAAAATTTGTTTAGTCATGTACCTTGACCAATTTGGGTCAAGTTAGGTCATGAGTCCTGTATTTGTTCGAGTCTGACTTTGGACTGGGCCCAAGCCCAATTGAAGTCACTCTGGTTTTCTTCACCAAATCAAGTTCTGGTGGGCCAACCCACCCCTTCCACTTGGGATAACGACAACTCAGGTGCCACCTCAGCTACCTATGTGGCGCCACATCAGCTGCCACTTGGGCATCCAAGAAGGGAAACAAAGTGACACCCTCATGCTTTCCACATGCCTTGGACAACATTGGAAGGAAGAAACACCATCCCCCTCTTCCCTCCCCCACATCACGCCTTGTTCCATCAAAAGAGGGTGTTGAAGATCCTTGAAGAAACCAAGCCTCAAAGCAAGCCCCCTTCCAAGCTTTCTTCCCAAAGTGTTCTTACAAGGAAGGAAGGTCAAAGGAAACACTCCCCCCTTCAAGTCCTCAACCATGCAATGCCCATGGAGCTCTCCCTTGGTCGGCCTTGAATCAATCCAAGAAGATGGCGTTGAAGAATCCAAGGGAACACATCCCTCCAAGCAAGCCATGCCCCACTCCTTCTTTCCAAAATAAGCATGCTAAGGAAGTCAAGGGACCAATCCCCCTCTCCAAGCCTTTGCTCATGCCATGCCCACCTCCAAATTATTTGGTCGGCCAAAGAGATGAGATGTTGGAAAATTTTGGGCGCCACCATGAATATTGTAATTTGAATTTCAAATGGACCTTGGGTGCCTATTTAAAGGACCCAATCCCTCCCTTGTAGAACTAATGAATGAATGAATGAATGATTGAGTGATTAATGAAAAGTTTTAAGTTTCTTCCACCCTCCAACCATTGTCTCTTAGGCTAGGTTTGAGTGGAATTGCCTTCGTCCCCAGGGATGTCGAGTGGTGTGAGGCCACATTCCTTCGTCCTCCGGGACGTCGCGAGGTGCGAGGCCCCAAGTTATCTCCAACTTTGACTTCGAAATCCAGCCAGACACCGGGCTCGAAGCCCCTTCCCAACTCCATCTCAATTCCTTTCCGTGCATCTCCACCTTTCGCTGACCTTTCTTTTGTTTGCCTACAGGTCCTCCCTGGCATCTCGGGCATTGGAGACAGCCAGCTTTGCCATTGTGACCTCCCGACCCAAAGCCAGTGCTCCCACGGGTTCGACTGCTCGGGCATCCAGGCCGCATCCGCCGAGTTGAGCGATCTCTGCACCGGGCGCTTCAGAAGTTTGAGGTTTGCTTTCTCTTTATCTCCTAAGTAGATATTGTAGGTCGAGCTAGTCCTACCGGGGTTTCTTAATCCCGGGGTCCTGTTCTCGTTTTCACTTTTAGGGCTTTGAACTGCTAGCGTAAGTTTTCATTACTGTTCTTCGTATTTCTTACCTTTGCTTGTGATCGGGAATCGAAACCCTAAAAAAAATCTAAAACTCATCAAACATAAAAAAAAAGAAATTCCTTGCATCATAATCATCCATCCCAGCATCCCTAGCCCTAACCCCCCTGCCTCCACATCACAAAGTGGTGCGGACACCAAAGGCACCAGAATAAGGCAGAGGGTTCTCAACCCTCTGTAAATTGATCAATAATTTATGAGTCCATCTATAATAAGGGATTAGCCCATCTGAGTCCCTTTTTTAGTTGTTGTTTGAGTCTTTTGAGTTGTTATTTTAGTTCTGTACTAGTCAGCTTATGTTGAGCTAGTTTAGTCCAATGCTAGTCAGCTCATGTTGAGCTTATTTTATTTTTTTGAGTCCTGTCCAAGCATACTGAAGACTTAAGACTATATCATACAAGTGAAGACCAAGTCCAACTAGATTGAAGACATGGAAGTATAGCACAAGTCCAACCCAGCTTGAAGATTTGAAGACCCCAGGAGGAAAATTCAGAAAACCCTGATTTCTTGCAGATGCCCTCCAGATGCCCAGATTCCCTTCCAAATGCCAAAGTATATTCATAGATAAGGGCATCCATGATTCTAGAGGTCCATCTGCATCCTAGCCCAAAGAAATCAAGCCCAGGTGCCAAGCCCAAGCCCCTAAGAAGCAAGATACCAGGGAATATTCCTGCTACCTGGCTACCAGGCGACCCCAGCTTCCAGAGGCCCAAACCCATGCACCCGAGCCCATTTGGGCCAGCCTTTTGCTGCTCCTAGAAGCCCAACACGCCCCCTAGGCATCCTTGGAGTCTTGACCAAGTCAAGAAAACTTTTAGGGATTTTTCTACCTAATATTTCCTTATTTTCTAGCTAGGGTTTGAGAGGGAAAATGATTCTTATGTAAAGACTTATGTACCCTTACTTGGAGCCCAAGGTTAAGGATCTATTTAAGGGACCCTAGCCTCTTGTATGAAGGAGAATTTTTGATGAATGAAAACCTTGAGTTCTTCTATTGAGTGGTGTGATACCCTGCTGTGTGCATAAAGGGGTTTGTGAGAGTTCTTCTTCCCGGTGTTTGCAATCATCTTCCTGCTGCCAACAAACCCTCCAGATCCCTGGATGCCCACTCCAAAAAAAGCCTTCCCTTACTGTTTTTACTTTGTTTTCTTGTTCTTTTGTGAGCTTTCTAACCCCTGACAGGTCGTTTGCAGGTCCCTGAGTTTCTACGAATCCAACGACTCCAGCCAAGCCTCAATCGGATCACCGAGCAGAAAGCCGGGTATCTGCGGGTCTTTGGCTCGGTTTTCCAGGCCGCATCCGTCGAGGAACGAGAGACTCCTTCACTGCGATCTTCACAGATGTTGTCAGGTACACCCCTCTACCTCCAGTAGTTTTATTGTAGGAGAACTTGCCCTAACCGAGGTTTCTCAGCCCCGGCGGTCCTTCTTTGCTACTTTTCTAGGTCCTAATCTGTATGCTGATCTTCAAAAATTCATACAAAATTCCCTATAAATAATTTTGATCTAAGATTTGGGAATTAATCACCTAACTCAACATGTAAAACATACAAAAAAAATGGTATGCATATTAGTCCCCCATCATTTGGTATCAGAGCATAGATTAGGACTTATTTTCTACAATTTTTTAGTCTGTATATGCTCTGTTTTTTTAATTATTTCTACCTGATAAAAACTCCAAAAAATTTGAAATTTATTTTTATGGATTTATCATAATTCACAGTAATTTTAAGGACTTTTTCAAATTTTATTATGGACTGTGAACTTTCTGCAAGCCGAAATACAGCCTGAAAATTTCCGGCTCTATTTTTTCAGCAAGACAAGTTTGGAAGTTTTAGGGTTTTGTTTAGCATCTTTTGCATATCTTTTAATTTTAGTATATTTCCAGCATATTAGGCCATGATTTGAAAGTTTCTTCTATTTAAGAAAATATCAAAAAAAAAAAATTACATATTCTCCAAAAATACCAAAAACATCTAAACCCTAATTTGCATCCTCATATGCTTGCCATCATTGTATAATTTACTTTAAGGGCACTCTCTTTATACCAGATAAGGGAAGGAGGTCATTACCTTTCCTTAGCCCAAAACCACCTTCCTTGCATTCGGTCCCAAGCCTAACTTAAAATCAATTAGACCTAATTTGCCCTAGTGGGCTAGGGACACCAACTGGTCGGGTTTGGGCTAAGTGTTAGATCACTGTGTCAAGCTAACCTGTGTGTGCCTTGTGCTTGGTGTCTAGAACGGTGGTTTAGGGATTCAATCCCGAAGGGATTGTGTGCTGGTCCGCCTACCTGGCCAATCTCTGATTGGTGTCTAGGATTGGCAATCAGGGACCTAACACTCCCCTTACACCTGCCCGGCTGAGTACAGGGTTACTATAGGCTAGTTTGCCACCTTGATTGAGCATCTAGTTTGGACTCTAGGTCTAGTCAGCTATAGTTGGTCTGATCAAGTCTTGCATAAGCACTAGATCAGGAGTTTCATATCACCCACCTCCTTCACAAATGTCTGAACCCATGAAAAATTTACAAGCCCAAATAAAAGCCCTAGCTGATCAAATGGTCCAGATGGCTACCCAGATAACTACCCAGATGACCCAGTTAACTCAGTCTGGTATTCAAACCAATGATAGAATTGACCATCTTGCCAATAGGTTTGACCAGTTAGGAGGCCGTGTAGGGACCATAGCAAGAACCCATGGGTCACGATCTGAGCCAGATCCTGAGTCCCCTCAACCTAGGAGAACCCCAAACCCTGATCTATACCATGAGGTCGAACCTAGGAGAGCCCCTTATCCTGACCCGTACTACAATCCTCAACCTAGGAGGACCCCAAACCCTGATCCATACCGAGAGGTTGAACCTAGGAGAACCCCTCAGCCTGACCCATACTATAATCCTGAACCTAGGAGGACCCCAAACCCTGAACCATATCGTGAGGTTGAACCTTGGAGAGCCACTCAGCCTGACCCATACTATGATACTGAACCTAGATCCTATGACTCTAGATCCTATTTACCCACATCCTATAAGCCTAGTATACCCACAACCTATAGATCTTATGACTTCAAATCCTCTGACTCTAGAATCTACGAACCCATATCCCATGAGTCCAGTAGACCCAAGACCCATAGAGCTGAACCCAAATCCTATGACCCCAGATCTTATAATCCCGTGACCCATAGATCTGCACCCTTATCCTATGAGTCTAGGGAGCCCATAATCCCTAGATATCAATCTACTACTAGTCAGGTTTCCCTTAGTCAACTTGAACCCCATAGGATTAGCACCCCTAAATATGAGCCCAGTAGTGAGCCACTACCCTTTAGACAACCTGAACCTACTAGGATTAGTACCCATAATCAGAGACCAGAACCTAACCAATTTCCTGCTAGCCGACCTTCTCCAACCATTCCTGAGATTCACAAGGCTTATATTAACGCGGAAGTGTATGAAGCTGATGTGAGCCTAGTGGATGAGTATGAGGGAGAAGAGGAGACACCTTTAGTAGACCTAGAATTAGCTGACCCAGTAGATACCCAGGTAGAAACCAACCCAGAGCTAGTTGACCTTGACCACATCCAACCTAAAGCTATAATGGAAGAACAAATAGAGGAAGAGAACCTATGTACTGCTGCTAGAGCCTTACCTGAGGAAACCATAGAGGAGAGCCAAATTATAGAGTCTAGTCCAAAAATACAAGAACCAGAAGAATTTATTAAGGACCTGATCTCTTTGAATCAATACCTTCAAGATGAGTCCCCTCCTATAGTTCCCATTAAGCACCTCTTCCCTGAAATTGGCGACCCATCCTTCCATTATGCAAACCCTGTAGATATAGCTCAACCTCGTAAGGTTAACCTCATTAGTATAGGATTAGTTCCTGACACCCCGTCTTTTATCTTACTTTATCCAACTAACCATGAACCTTTTTCTCTACCTTACCAAACTAATTCTGAATCCACTTCCTATTTTTTGCCCTTTCCTGACACCTCCAGCATTTCTAGGATCATTAGATTGTATTTAGCTGAGATTAGCATACTGCATGCATTCATCACGCATGTTAGGTTTGCATCTTACTTCTGGCATACTCTTTGGAATTTGCTAGGAGTTCACTGTAAATTTTCATGTGCATGTCAAGCTAGGATCAAACCTAGAGAACCTATAATCTATTAAGTTTAGATCCAAAGAGTTCAATAAAGTTTCCTTCGATAGGAATGCATAGTCGAGTCTGTTAGGTGTCAGTATGAGTCCTTTGCATCATTTGTTAGGAGTCTGCATGTGCCTAGCATGTTCACCACCCGCACTAATCTTAAAACAACTGGCTAATTCCCGAAGAAGGGTCAAAGAATTTGATGTAGTGGATTCTATCTTGGTTAGGCTTAGGCCTAAAAGAAGCTTCATGCTCGCAGAGCCGGACCTTTTAAAGTGATAGAGAAGGTTTGGATTAAATGCCTAGGTGTTAGACTTGCCTTCGAATTTGGGCATTAGTTCTACCTTCAATATTACAGACCTGGTTGAGTATAGGGAACCGGCAGCGATACCTAGTAAGGCCTTTGGACCTATTCCTTTTCATTGTGAGTGACCCTAACCCAGAGTGTCCATTAACAAATTGGCCTGAGAGAGGAGAACGGATCGAGCGTATCCTGGACGATCAAGCCATCACGACCCGGGGCCGTGACTATCAATGCTTCCTGATCCGATGGCAAGGCCAGCCAGAGTCGGATGATTCATAGATTTCTCGAGAGGACTTGCAACACCTCAACCCAGACCTTCTTGAGAGATATGTGAGCCAGTCTGCTCTTCACTCGACAAGGTCGAGTTCCTCCCACCCCGAGAGAATTGGTGCGGACACCAAAGGCACCAGAATAAGGCAGAGGCTTCTCAACCCTCTGTGAATTGATCAATAATTTATGAGTCTATCTGTAATAAGGGCTTAGCCCATCTGAGTCCTTTTTATAGTTGTTGTTTGAGTCTTTTGAGTTGTTATTTCAGTTCTGTACTAGTCAGCTTATGTTGAGCTAGTTTAGTCCAATGCTAGTCAGCTCATGTTGAGCTTATTTTATTTTTTTGAGTCCTGTCCAAGCATACTGAAGACTCAAGACTATATCATACAAGTAAAGACCAAGTCCAACTAGATTGAAGACATGGAAGTATAGCACAAGTCCAACCCAGCTTGAAGATTTGAAGACCCCAGGAGGAAAATTCAGAAAACCCTGATTTCTTGCAGATGCCCTCCAAATGCCCAGATTCCCTTCCAGATGCCAAAGTATATTCATAGATAAGGGCATCCATGATTCCAGAGGTCCATCTGCATCCTAGCCCAAAGAAATCAAGCCCAGGTGCCAAGCCCAAGCCCCTAAGAAGCAAGATACCAGGGAATATTCCTGCTACCTGGCTACCAGGCCACCCCAGCTTCCAGAGGCCCAAACCCATGCACCCGAGCCCCTTTGGGCCGGCCTTTTGCTGCTCCTAGAAGCCCAACACGCCCCCCTAGGCGTCCTTGGAGTCTTGACCAAGTCAAGAAAATTTTTAGGAATTTTTCTACCTAATATTTCCTTATTTTCTAGCTAGGGTTTGAGAGGGAAAATGATTCTTATGTAAAGACTTATGTACCCTTACTTGGAGCCCAAGGTTAAGGGTCTATTTAAGGGACCCTAGCCTCTTGTATGAAGGAGAATTTTTGATGAATGAAAACCTTGAGTTCTTCTATTGAGTGGTGTGATACCCTGCTGTGTGCATAAAGGGGTTTGTGAGAGTTCTTCTTCCCGGTGTTTGCAATCATCTTCCTGCTGCCAACAAACCCTCCAGATCCCTGGATGCCCACTCCAAAAGAAGCCTTCCCTTACTATTTTTACTTTGTTTTCTTGTTCCTTTGTGAGCTTTCTAACCCCTGATAGGTCGTTTGCAGGTCCCTGAGTTCCTACGAATCCAACGACTCCAGCCAAGCCTTAATCGGATCACTGAGCAGAAAGCCGGGTATCCGCGGGTCTTTGGCTCGGTTTTCCAGGCCGCATCCGTCGAGAAACATGAGACCCCTTCGCTGCGATCTTCACAGACGTTGTCAGGTACACCCCTCTACCTCCAGTAGTTTTATTGTAGGAGAACTTGCCCTAACCGAGGCTTCTCAGTCCCGGCGGTCCTTCTTTGCTACTTTTCTAGGTCCTAATCTGCATGCTGATCTTCAAAAATTCATACAAAATTTTCTACAAATAATTTTGATCTGAAATTTGGGAATTAATCACTTAACTCAACATGTAAAACATACAAAAAAAATGGCATGCATATTAGTTCCCCATCACAAAGCATAAGAAATCTTACTCATTCTTTCTCTCTCTTCAGGTATCTTAATAGACATCTTGTTAGAGAGATGTATGCCTTGACTCATGAGCAATCAACCTCTTTGACATTCTCCATGTCAATCTTTTCAATGCTCAGTCAATGTACCTGGATTGGGACAAGCTAAGTATCCTCTTAGATCTATCTCTATAGATCTTTATACCTAATATATAGGATGCTTCTCCCAAATCTTTCATGGAAAACTTTTTAGATAGCCAAGTTTTGACTGATTATAACATTGAGATATCATTTCCAATGATAAATATGTCATCAACATATAAGATTAAGAATACAATGGTATTCCCACTTGTTTTCTTATATACATAGTTCATCTACATTTTTGATAAAACTAAATTCTCTGATTGTTTCATCAAAGTGAATGTTCCAACTCCATAAAGCTTACTTCAATTTATAAATGGATTTCTTAAGCTTGGATACTTGGTTTGGCCTCCCACTTGAGACAAACTCTTCTGACTATGACATATAAACTTCTTCCTTAAGATATCCATTGAAGAAGGCAGATTTTACATCCATTTACTAGATTTTATTATTATAATTTGTAGCTATAGCAAGTAGAACCTGAATAGACTTGAGCATAGCTACTAGTGACAAAGTTTTGTCATAGTCAATTTCATATTTTTTTTAAAATCTTTTGCCACTAGCCTAGCCTTGTAGGTTTTTACTTGACCATCTGCTCCAATCTTCTTCTTGAAGACCAATTTGTATCCTATTGGATTTACTTCTTTGGGTGCATCAACTAATATCTAAACTTAGTTAGAGTATATGGAGTTCATTTCAAATTTCATAGTTTCAAGCCATTTATTAGAGTCTTTACTCTCAAAAGCTTCTATATAGGTTACAAGAACATCATCTTAAATGATACAGGCTTCATTGTCAATCCTAATGACAAAGCCATATTTAAGATGTATACCATGTACTCTCTTTGACCTTCAGAGAAGAGGTGTGTGTTATGGATATACCTAATCATTAGGTGCTTGTAGTTGAGAAATTTCTTGTGGAATGTCTATGAGATTTTGTTGAGTAGGTTATTGGTCTTGAACTTCTCCTAGTTCAACTATCCTTCCATTACCTCCTTCTTAGATAAATTCTTTCTCCTAGATGCTTAGTGATAAAAAACTTTTGTTTAGTAAGGTGATAAAAGAGATATCTAATGTTTTCTTGAGGATAACTAATAAACCTATATTTATCTATTTTAGTGCTTAACTTATATCCAAAAATATTTTTGACATAAGCTAGACAATCCCAAATCTTAAAATATTTGAGATTTGGTCTTTTTCCTTTCCATAATTCATATGGAGTGCTAGTCACTGATTTAGTTAGAACCTTGTTTAAAATATATGTAGTAATTTCTAGGGCATATCCCTAGAAAGAAATAGGAAAATCTATGAAATTTATCACGGACCATACTATGTATGTCTAATAAGGTGTGATTCCTCCTTTCCACTATGCTATTTAATTGTAATATATAAGGAGATATCCATTCAGAAAGAATACCTTTATCCTTAAGATGATTTGAAATTTTCTTGATAAGTATTCTCCCCCTCGATCAAATTGAAGGATTTTAATACTTTTCTAGTTTATTTCTTAACCATACTTTGATACTCTTTAAATTTATTAAAGGCTTTGGATTTGTGTTTCACAAGATACACATATCTAAACCTTAATTAGTCATCAGTAATTATGATAAAATAAGAGTATCTTTCTCTGACTTGAGTTGTCATAGATCCACATACATTTGTATGTATAAGACCTAATAACTCAGTTTCCTTTTCTCCATATCCAGTAAATACAAACTTGGTCATTTTATCTATAAGATAGGACTCACAAGTTCTTAATAATTCATAATCATAAGGATCAAAGGAAATCACTTTTGTATTACTTATTTGGTCTATACTTACTTATATGACCGAGTCGACAGTACCAGAAAAAGTTAACATTAACATCCTCTCTCTCTTTCTTTTCTTATTTTTAATAAGTAATACATCATCATTGTGTGAAAGAATTAAAAGATCATTATCGAAAAAAAACTATTTTCAAAGAATTTATTAGAATGATAAATTGAATAACCATTACTTTTACATTAATTTTAAAATCCTGTTGTAATAACAAGAGTACAGAAATAATATTTCTAATGATATTTGGAATATAATAATAGTCCTTCAATTCTAATATCTTGCATGAAGGTAATAATGGCTTCACCACTTGTGCCTTAAAGCTCGAAGTTACCCTTCTTCAAACTCCTAATTTTCTATAGTCTTTATAATGACTTGCATATATGAGACCCATAAGTAGTATCCAATACTCATGAATCAGAAGCTGAAGAACTCAATGATAAGTTAGTTTGTCATAATCATATTATATATACATAGAAAAGTATTGATTTAATAATTAAATTATCTTTATCTATCAAATTGATATTTTTACATATCATTTATAGGAAATAGGACTAGCATTATGAAGAGCTCAATTCTTGGAGTCCAACGATACAAATGGCTCTCAAATCGGAGTCCAAATGGGCCCGAAATTTAATTTTGAAGATTTATTAAGGGATTGCACGATTTTTGGAGCAATCCGTCCACCATGGACCGGCCGCTTGGTCTACGAGCATACGTCTGGTCCACAGGCAGCCATAGCTACCAATCCATAGACCCTCTCCATGGACCATCACCCTTCTCGAGCCTTATCCTCGCCGGAAAAGCTGTCGAGCTGTCCCCCTCGTCGCCGGGCGCCACCCAAAGCCACTGGCCACCATCTTCCTCGGATTTTCCTCTCCTCCACACCGCCCTCCACCGTTTGCCCGGGCACCACCTCCTGCCACCTTCCCCCACTGCCTTGAGCCACCCACCGCCTCCTCGTTGGCCGGAGAAGTCTCCATTCCCTGCTCTGCTTGATCCTCATCACAACCACCATAATTGCCGCTCCCCAAGCCCGTGCTCTCTGTTCGGCCATTGTTAACACCACCATGCAAATCACCGTCATCGCCCACAGTCATCGGTCACTGCTCTTCCTCAGACACCACCCGCCGTCACCCAACATCAACTTACTAGAAAAGCCATGCCATGCCTGTCCTTAAACCATTCTTCTCCCTATTCTCAGTTCCCTGTTTAGCCATTGTCACCGCCACTATCCACCCACTTTCCACCACCATCGGCCACCATGTCTGCCTTTTGTCACCATCCATGGAGAGGAGTTCTAGTCCAAGTGGGAGTCCCATAGAGTCGGGGACTCGGAGATCTAGTGAGAATCTAGATTCGGGGATGCATTAAGAGTCCAGTTCGGATTCTGTGTAACCGAGAAGGAAGAAGTGCATCGACCATCCATCATGATACACATCGGATGGTCCAAAATTCTTCCTATGATATTTAGTGAATCTAGAGCCCAATTGAGTCTGAATTTGACTGGGACGAAGCCCTCGATGAGCTCTATTTAAAGGATCCCTGGGTTATAGAAGAGAGCATCCTAGAGAGAGGGTATGGTACAGGATAGAGGGTTTAACTTTGGATTGCTGGTTGGCCTCTAAGAGTGAGGTTTCTTAGAGGAGAGTTTTGCCCCCTACACCATCTTCAAGCCTAATCCATCTCCAAGATCAAAATCTAAGGAGGAAGAAGCCAGTTCGCTCTGAGGAGTACGAAGGAAGAAGGAATTCGCCGACCATCTTTCCAATGAGGTTGCGCCAATCTAATTCTAATCTTTGTTCCAGTTTTTTTAGTTTTTTTAGTTGTTTTCAATTTCTTGTAATTGAATTTTCTTTAATGCAATATTTATTTTTTTGCACTTTAAATTCATGTTTTTAATTTTATTGTAAGTAGATGCTAGGATCTGATTAGCAAACCGTATCCCAGTTTTATTTTTTTGTCACACTTTTAATTTTTATTTATCCTCACTTCAAAATATTTTCTTTTATTTTATAAAAATCAAAGATTTCAAAATTATTCCAAGCACTACCTTCTTCGTGGATTTGACCCGACTTGCTGCTATCTACCTATTTTTAATTTACTAGAAGTTGATTAATTTAAACTAATAGCCATGGTATCTTAATGACAACATCGCGGCCTATCATGTTTTTGGCATCATTGCCAGGAAAGGCATGAAAGTTAACATTTTTGATTTCTTATAAATTCAAGTGTACTAATTCTTTTTCTTATTTTTTTTGTACAGAAAAAAATCAAAAAAAAAGGAAAAAGGGAAAAACAAGAGAGGAGAAGGAAATTTCTACAAATCTGGTGAGATCAACCCTAAACCCAGATTCATTCCTTTTTTTTACTTTCTTTTAATCAGTTTCCTCCTTTTCAATATAACATAAAAAGAAAAAAAATATTTTTATTAGTTTCTTTGTTTTCAGACTAACCTAAAAAAAATTCTTTTAATTTTCTTCCTTTTTAAATAAACCTAAAAAAAGAAAAAAAATCATTAACCTTTCAAATAATTGTCTTAAATATTAGATTAGATTTTTTACTTTAATTTAGGATCTCTACTTGCTTTATTTGCTTAATTTAATTTTAGTCTTTTTCTCTCATACTTAATTAATCAAGATTAAAACCTACCTTTTATTTCTCTTGCTTAAAAAAACATAACCTAAAAAGAAAATAAATACACCGCATAATACTTAACTAAAATAGAGTAACTAACTAAAATTTAAAAACATATTACTTGTTTGAGACATCTTTCTTTTTTTTGCATAGCATATTTTATAAAATATGATGGGGCACTAACTAGATGCTAGGATGATGTAGGTGATTTTTAGTGTTTTAAATTAGGTTGAGGATTTTTGAAGACAAGAGAGAGTAATTCTAGGGATTCAATAATAATAGGAACTATCAAGCAAGCAAGTAGTCCCTAAGCAATGATAAAGAGAGGACCCCGAGATTGAGAAACCCCATAGGTCTTAGCTCTCAGATCAATACCTACTTAGGAGTCAAGGGGCAAACCTCAAAGATCTGAAGCGCTCGATGCCGAGGTCACTCACTCTGGCGGATGCGGCCTGGATGATTGAGCCGTCAACCTTGTGGATGTGCCGGCTGGCTGTCCAAAGATCTCGATGGCAAAGGCAACCGATTCCATACTCATGTCACCTGGAGGACCTGCGAGCATTCAAAGAAGGGTTAGGTTTCAATCGGAAGAAAGCAATAGAAGAAGGAAAGAGAGTTGTTGTCATGATGGCGGAGTTCTTCTTGACTCGAAGTTGGAGGATGGAGTTGCGGAAGTGACGGTAACTTGAGGCCTCACACCTCTTGATGCCTGAAGGCGAAGGCGCTCCCTCACAGAGATAGATGTTCCTAGTGAACGAAGGCAACTAAAGAGAAATTGGATCTCAAGAAACTTGGTTTTTCATTCATCAAAGATTAACCTTACAAGGAAGGGGGTAAGGTCCTTTATATAGGCACCTTAGACCCTTTCAAAATTTGAATGAAAAAATACATTTCTTCTCTTGCTAAGGCACCAAAAAAATATTCAAAAATCTGAAATTCAAACTCCTTGGCCGACCAAAGCTTCTTGGATTTGGGCATGGCATGATAATGGGCTTGGAAGAAGGAATTTGGCTCCCTTGGACTTAGAAAGTTGACCTTCAATTTTGGGAAGAAGGCATGATGCAAGGCTTGTGTCTCCCTCTTTCCTTGGTTGCTCACCCTTCTTTGGAAAGAAGCTTGATATGAGGCTTGGAGCAAGGCCTTTGTCTTCAACCTTTCCTTGGTTGCTCACCCTTCTTTGGAAAGAAGCTTGATATGAGGCTTGGAACAAGGCCTTTGTCTTCAACCATTCCTTGGTTGCCCATGACTCCTTTAGTAAGTGGCTTGATGGAGGGAGGGAAAGGGGGAGAGAATATTTGATGTGTCTCTATTTGGCATCCAAGAAAATCTCACTTGTGCCGCCCACATGGCTGGATGAGGTGGCACCACATTGGATGATGAAGTGGTGCCACATGGAGTGGTGAAGTGGCGCCCTAGGGTTGACATGTTGACCTTCAAGGCTCGGCCCAAAGTAGTTGAGCTGAACTCAAAGACCACTCCGGCTTGGACCCAGACTTGGACTAGACTCAATACAAGACACAACTTGACCTAATTGGTCAAAGTACAGGACTAGACACAAACATAAGAGACTCAATTCAAAACTAAAGAAATTACAAGTTTTAGGCTTGAAGCCTTATTTCAAGACCTGAAAAAAATGGAACCCTAATTGGACATCCACAGAGGGTTGAGGAGCCTCTGTCGGATTCTGGTGCCCACACCAGTTCTCCCGGGGTGGGAGGAACTCGACCCTGTCGAGTAAGAGTTGAGTTGGCTTAGGTATTTCTCCAGAAGGTCGGGATCGAGGCGTTGCAAGTCCTCCCGGGTAATCCACGAGTCATCGGACTCAGGTCGGCCTTGCCATCGGACTAAGAAACATTGATAACCTTTGCCCTGGATAGTGATAGCTTGGTCATCCAGGACACACTTGATCCGCTCTCCTCTCTCAGGTATAATTGGAGGTGGACACTCAGGTTTGGGTTCACTCTCAAAAGAAAGGTCAGGCCCAAATGGCTCGCTAGTTATGTTTGCTGGTTCCCTGTACTCGACTAAGTCTGAGATATTGAAAGTCGAGCTAATGCCATAATTCAGGGGTAGCTCAAGAACGTAGGCATTAGGGCCAACTCTCCTTATCACTCTAAAGGGGCCAGCTCCATGAGCATGAAGTTTCTTAACGGTTCCTGGTGGAAACCATTCAGGCCTAAGCCTAACCATTATAGAATCCCATTGATCAAACTCTTTGGTTCACTTTCCGGAATCAGTCAAATTATTTTAAAATTTATACTTAATGCATGATGCAAAATGCAGACTCAACGATGCATTCCTATAGAGCAAAATTTTATTGGACTCTCTAGGGCCTAAACCTAACAGATTATTGACTCACTAGGTTTGACCCTGATCTGGTATGCACAAGAAAAATTATCATGGATCCCTAGTAAATGCCATAAGGTATACCAGAAGTAGATGGCAAAAGGGATGGGCTCTACAGAGTCATGCATTCTGGTAATCTCAACAAAAAGTAATCCCATGGCTCTAGAAATGTGAGAAGAGTCTGGGAAGGGTAGGAAATAGCAAATGCGAGAAGGTTCAGAGAAGGGTTGGAAATAAGAAGGAGACTCAGGGACTGGTTCAAAGCTAAAGAGACTGACCTTAATGTGTGAATGTTGGTCTATGGGTGTGCTGGTCCCAGCCTCATGATTAGTACTAGATGGACCTATAGGTGCAAGTTCTAAGGCAGGCTGGGTGCTCCTAGAAGGTGGAAGGTCATCAGGATGGTCTTTGGAAAGTTTATCTTGAAAGTCCTCTAAACTAATGTCTACTTCTTGTTCCTGGACCTTCTCTATGGGCAATACTCGAGAACCTTCAACTTCCTCTACTATGTTTGATCCTAGCTTAGTTACTCCTTCAAATTTTATAGTGGGTTCATAATCTTTTTCTTTTGGTTCCTCAATGATTTCTACCTAGGGCCCATCTACATCACACTTCCCCACTAGGCTTGATTCAGAGATGTCTTCTTTGGATTCCTCAATAGGCTCAGGGGTTTCTTCACTTAGATTCTCAGTGGGCTCAACCTTAAAGTCTTCAATGGGCTCAAGGGTTTTTGTATTCAAATTTTCAGATTGTTCATCCTTCTCTCCCTGAAATTCTTTAAAGTGTCCTTTCCCAGTAATCTCTTCTTCTAACCCATTGTCCTTGATCAGGTTAACTTCAGGCTTGTTTTCCTTAAGGCTACTTGATCCTTTCTTAGCCTGGTCCTTAGGTTGAATTGGGTTGATTGTAAATTTCTTCCCATGGTGGTTAAATATACAGGTATTGGTCCGACCATGAAGGGTGGCATCATGATTGTACAGCCAAGGTCGTCCTAAGATAATACTACTGACGCCCATGGGAAGGACATCACACCAAATCATCTCTTTATAAGATTGCAACTTGATCAAGACTTGGCACCTAGAATTTATGGGTATGGAGGTTGAATCAATCCACGAGACCTTATAAGGGTTAGGGTGAGGAACTGGGGTCAATCCTAGGGATTTGGCAGTATTTGAAGAAATGACATTAATACAGCTCCCACTATCAACTATGATCTTGCATACCTTATTCCCTAGTCTGGCAAAGGCTTGTAGGATGTTAGTCCTACGCCAATCTTCTTGCACTATGTCCTGGGTAAGGATGCATCTAATTACTCCTAACAGGTCATCAGACTCATGCAGTTCTTCCTGATCCAGGAACTCCTGATTGGGTCTCCTAGGGTGAATCGCTTGGGCTAAGTTAAAATGGGGAATTCTCCTGGGTTCAGCCTCTATGGATGGTTCATGATGAGGGTAATCCCTAGGGGGAAAAGGTGATTCAGACTCAGGCTCGACTGATGGTCTAGGACTATCCTTCTCTAAGGCTCCAATTCTATCATCAAGCTTGTCAAGCCTACTGTTCATCCTAGCCAATTGTTCAAGGATGACCTTAAATTGATCTTCTCTCTCATTCTCCATAGGTTCACTGGATTGGGAATGGTGGGGATGATAAGGGACTCCTGATCTAGTCGACATGAATCAAGCACGCACAATCATCTATGATCTACTAGACCTAGAATCTCAACCAGTTGCCTAAGTCAGGGTGGCAAACTAGTCTGTAGTAACTCTGTGCTTGGCCAGGTAGGTGTAGGGGAGTGGAGGTCCCTGAACACTAACCTTAGACACCAATCTGGGATTGGCCAGGTAGGCGGACCAAACTTACAAGCCCTGAATCACCAAGCCTAAACATCAAGAGCAGCAGCACACACAGAATGGGCTGACGCCAAGAATAGACACTTAGTCTTGACTCGACCAGTTGGTGTCCCTAAGCTCTCTAGAGCAAAATTAGTGTCTACTCAATTTTAATTAGAGCTTGGGTTCGTGATGCAGGTTAGTGATTTTTGGGCTAGGGACAGGTAATGAAATCCTGACCCTATGTCAAATTGCCGCCCTTAAAGTAATTTATGCAAATGATGGCAAACAAATGCTCTAATGAGATGGGTCTAAATTATATTTTTGGTTTTTTTTGATGTATGCTAACAGAGATAAGATGATGGGAAATAAAATGATATGACCCTAAATGCAAAATTAAACTATATGACCAATGAAAACGAAAGAAAATGCAATTGCTGAAATTCTCAGAATAGAACTTGCTCTCAAGTAATATTTTGGCTTGTAGAAATTCCACAAACTGCAATAAAATCTGAAAAAATTATAAAAAATAATTTGAATTATATGTGATCTAACAAAAGAAAAATCACAAGATTTTGAGGTCCCTACAAATAGTAACACCTAAAATAATAGACCATGTACGAAAAGAAAAAAATGCAGAAATTAAAAGTAGATGAGATCTAAAGATGCAAATTTTTTTTTTTTTTTATTAGGGTTTTGAAATCTTTTTCTTCTTGTGTTCCCTTTCAAAGGCCTATTACAATGGCACCCCTACATGCCTTAGGAGATTTCCGTGGAATGGGAGGAGAGGGTCTTGAAACCCTACTTTTCTCCTAAGACCGGACGGCCTGGTGAAGCACCTAATCCAAGTACTTTAAGAAGTGTTAAGTCCTAACCATGCTCTGATACCAGAAATGATGGGGGACTAACTAGATGCTAGGATGATGTAGGTGATTTTTAGTGTTTTAAATTAGGTTGAGGATTCCCGAAGACAAGAGAGAGTAATTCTAGGGATTCAATAATAATAAGAACTATCAAGCAAGCAAGTAGTCCCTAAGCAATGATAAAGAGAGGACCCCGGGATTGAGAAACCCCGTAGGACTTAGCTCTCAAATCAATACCTACTTAGGAGTCAGGGGGCAAACCTCAAAGATCTGAAGCGCCCGATGCCGAGGTCACTCACTCTGGCGGATGCGGCCTGGATGATCGAGCCATCAACCTTGCAGATGCGCCGGCTGGCCGTCCAAAGATCTCGATGGCAAAGGCAACCGATTCCATACTCGTGTCACCTGGAGGACCTGCGAGCATTCAAAGAAGGGTTAGGTTTCAATCGGAAGAAAGTAATAGAAAAAGGAAAGAGAGTTGTTGTGGTGATGTCGGAGTTCTTCTTGACTCGAAGTTGGAGGATGGAGTTGTGGAAGTGACAGTAACTTGAGGCCTCACACCTCTCGACGTCCGAAGGCAAAGGCGCTCCCTCGTGAACGAAGGCAACTAAAGAGAAATTGGATCTCAAGAAACTTGGTTTTTCATTCATCAAAGATTAACCTTACAAGGAAGGGGGTAAGGTCCTTTATATAGGCACCTTAGACCCCTTCAAAACTTGAATGAAAAAACACATTTCTTCTCTTGCTAAGGCACCAAAAAAATATTCAAAAATCTGAAACTCAAACTCCTTGGCCGACCAAAGCTTCTTGGATTTGGGCATGGCATGATAATGGGCTTGGAAGAAAGAATTTGGCTCCCTTGGACTTGGAAAGTTGACCTTCAATTTTGGGAAGAAGGCATGATGCAAGGCTTGTGTCTCCCTCTTTCCTTGGTTGCTCACCCTTCTTTGGAAAGAAGCTTGATAGGAGGCTTGGAGCAAGGCCTTTGTCTTCAACCTTTCCTTGGTTGCTCACCCTTCTTTGGAAAGAAGCTTGATATGAGGCTTGGGACAAGGCCTTTGTCTTCAACCATTCCTTGGTTGCCCATGACTCCTTTAGTAAGTGGCTTCATGAAGGGAGGGAAAGGGGGAGAGAATATTTGATGTGTCTCCATTTGGCATCCAAGAAAATCTCACTTGTGCCGCCCACATGGCTGGATGAGGTGGCACCACATGGGATGATGAAGTGGAGCCACATGGGGTGGTGAAATGGCGCCCTAGGGTTGACATGTTGACCTTCAATGCTCGGCCCAAAGTAGTTGAACTGGACTCAAAGACCACTCCGGCTTGGACCCAGACTTGGACTAGACTCAATACAGGACACAACTTGACCCAATTGGTCAAAGTACAGGACTAGACACAAACATAAGAGACTCAATTCAAAACTAAAGAAATTACAAGTTTTAGGCTTGAAGCCTTATTTCAAGACCTGAAAAAAATGGAACCTTAATTGGACATCCACAGAGGGTTGAGGAGCCTCTGTCGGATTCTGGTGCCCACACCAAAATATCTTAAGGGCATTATCCCATAAACAACATAAGGTAGGAAGTTGATAACCCTTCCTTAGCCCATATACCACCACTCTGCATCTTGCATTGATCTAAGCCTGATAATTAAAATCAATTAGATGCCAGCCCCTAAGGAACTTAAGCTCAATAGGACAAGGCATCTAAAGAGTTGGA
This sequence comes from Areca catechu, assembly GCA_021397845.1. Taxonomy (NCBI): domain Eukaryota; kingdom Viridiplantae; phylum Streptophyta; class Magnoliopsida; order Arecales; family Arecaceae; genus Areca; species Areca catechu. The sequence goes on from CM038048.1 coordinate 25,498,890, forward strand.
CCGAGCCAGGATTGGCTGATTAATTGGTATCTAGGAAAGGGGTTCGAGGATGATGTAGCTATAAAAAAAGGTGATTTTTAATTAGTTCCGTTGACTGACCTGGCCAATTTTAATTGGTATCTAAGGAAAGCAACGGGGGGACCCCCACCAATCTTATCCTTACCTGGCCAGTTGATTAGTTAGTTTCTGACTTGGAAGGCTCCAAGGTTGACTTGGCAGTTATGAGCTATCTAGAATTAGGATAACCCTAGGATAGTGAGTCCATGTATGCTGATTTGTTTGTAAATCACATCAACTCTAACTAATTCTTTTCTCTCTCTCTTTCTTAGATCTAGGACTGCTTAGGCCCCTTTTTTAGGACTCTTCTCTTTCTTCATCTCACCACTCCTCTTTAAAAAAATAAATAATAACAATTAATAAATACATAAATAAATAAGGATTGCTCTGATTTAAATCTTTGATTGCATATCCCAATAATCAGAACATTCTGATAGACTAAATCAGTGCCAAGAGAATGAACCCTTATAGTAGAGTACCCTTTCTCTTGGCACACCAAATTTATTCGAGCCCCATCTACTTTGAGAGTGAGTGCCCCACCGGGTACCAATCTCTTGAGTTTAGGTATGATCGAGTTTATCAGAATCAAATCCAAACGACCTACAACTCAAGAGATACTCCATACTATAATGCCTATAATTCAGGTTAGGGGCTCAACTAGATTTTTCGTGGCAACCGCACCCAGTGGTTACCCCGGCTACCCAAGGATCTATGTTTATAGAGAAACCCTATCATGATCAGCTCTATCCCCATTATCAACCTTCTCCAATTAATTATAGCCCATTGATCACTGTTGTAGGCGGTCAAAAATAATTTACCAACTTAACTCTATAGCTAGGATGAGTCGGGATCATATCCTCAGGGATTAGTTAGGGTTATGTTCACTTTTAGGATTATTTAATTAGAGATTAATTAGGTTAGAGAGATAAAAGAGTAAGAACATGATTATACTAAGAACAAGAATTAAATAAAGCAGGAAATCAATACGAAAGATGTCTTGGATTTTGATTCAATATTTGGTATTATATTAAATATTTATCCAATATGCAATTAGTAAATTATGATCGATCCCCAAGCATAGCCTATCTCGCTGAATGTGGACTTTGATCCGCTCCTACGTAGCCATAAGCTATTCAAAGTCTCGAATCATATAAAATTTCCTATAATCAAATTCAGAGCATAGCCTATCTTGCTGAGCATGAATCATATCCTAGGATCACGACTTGTCTCTACGTGTCATAGGCTATTCTAAAATCTAATTATAGTCTAGACATGCAGAATACTACTTGAAGTAATGGAAAATAATCTTATTTATGAAAAGCAAACATTACAATCAAGCACTAATTACATAAAAAAAATATAAAATATAAATACCAGAAACCTCATCTACTCCCCGAAGATAGGAATTCCTTAGCCGCTCATGCTCTTCCCTCCCGCACTTCAATACTAAATTGATCCCCTCCTGTCCCCTATGCAAAGGCTCTAAGGGACTCCAGGGAGTTGATTCCAAGTAGAGGTATAGGAGCCTTTTTATAAGGTTTAACAAGGAAGAGATTTTCATCGATTTCCGAGGTGGGACTAAACTAAAGAACCAAATGAGTGGCTAGGATTCACTTTTACAGACTCAACGGTTAAATATGAATATGCCCAATCCTGGTAGTGTTAGGCTTCTATCTCCTGGTCCAACTGGTATTTGACTGGTCAACTTCCTCTCAGCTCTTGGATCTAGATCTAAGGGTCAAAAATCATGTCAAATCAACCAGGACCATAGGCTACTCTGAGATCCATGCAAGTTCTTCTTGCTCTGAGATTTGTGCACCATCAAGCTCGATTGCTGTCGCCCGAATGCTTAGCAGCATCGTCATCACCCTTGGGCCGCAACCACCACCACCAATGCCGGAGCACACCGAACGTCCATGCATCGCCATGACCAGCCACCGCACGCCACTAGGGACCGTCGTCAGAGCTGCTGGAACCATGGCCACCACAGAGAAGAAGATATGCCGATCGGTTGGGGAATGGCTAAGAGAGGTGACTGGATATGGAGGAAGGGATGGGGATAATGGCCAGAGATGGGAGAAGGGCTAGGAATGGTGGATCTGGCAGCATTTTTTTGGTGTGGAGTAGGGAAAGACCATGGAATCCATGGGTCATCACCATAGCCGTTGATTCCTCACACCGCTGCCCTTTTCGTCGCTTCTGGGACTTTGCCGGATGTCATAGGGTGACCGCCGACCGTCCCCCTAGCTGGCGGTTGCTGGATTCGGCTTGTGGTCCATGAGTTCCACCATGGACCATGGGTAATGGCTGCTCATGGACCCCCTGACATCCTATGAACCAGGCATCTGGTCCACCATGGACCAGTTGTCTCAATAACCATGCAAATTCCTTAATAAATTTTCAAAAATCGATTCTGGGCTCATTTCAAGTCCAATTCACTTCAAACTTGTTTTATTTGAACCCATAAATCGAGCTCTTTATATTGGCATTCTCTTTTCTTATAGATAATATATAAAATTATTAATTTTAAATAAATAAAGATAATTTAATTATTAAATTAATATTTTTATATATGTCTATAACATAATTATCACACCCCCCAACTTGAACTTTGCTCATCCTCGAGTAAAGTAGATAGATTAGTTATGTGTATCAACCTGTCCTTGAATTGGATGTTAACTGAGGCAGCCTTAAAGATAATTGATACCTGGCTTGACCATTACTTAGATACTTCATCGACTTATTAATTCAACTCAGTTAGTGGTCGGGTGGAGCTCATAAAGATTTCTAGAGTCCTTCTTTTGCCAACTTTTCACCTCACTCTTTGAATCCTTTAACTTTCTAGGGGTTTAGTGAAGTTTAGTGAAGTATCTTTTTGCCAACTGGTTTTTCCTCTTTTTCTTTTCAAGGGAAAACTTCAACATACTTGTCCTTTTGATTTATACCCCTATAAAGTAGATTCTTCATTAAGATCAATGATCAGAAGGTTTTGAAATTACTCCATGAAATTATTTATGATCTAAACCTTGTCATTTATTGAGTTTCTTTAATAATTTATCTCTCGACATCTTTAGAATTATCTAGATCATTAATCAATTATTGATTAAGGTGCCTATGTAACTCTAATTCAAGACAATACTTAGGTACACATAACATAATCATTTCTAACTGTACTTGAAGATCTAAGCAAGTTAAGTTTTCTTCCTCCCCAACTTAATCGACATTGTCCTCAATGGAGTAGGAAAGAAAATAAGCACATAAGAAAAAAAGAGAGAATACACCTGGGGGAGTGTGCTTCGGGAGTTGAAGAGGGTTTCTTGAAGTAGCGGGCTCTTATTCTTCTAGCTAGGTTCCTATAATTATACTAAAAAGAAGATGAGATTGTTGGGTTGCCTCTCAACCAGCGCTAAGTTTAACATCTTCAGCCAGACTCAGTGGATCTTTTAAATTAGATCAGTTTATACATCCACTAAATTATTAGGTATACTTAGCCATGGAGGATGGTTGGACGAAGTCCAGTCAGTGATGTTCCATACTAAATTTCTTTTATATGTGTCTACAAGATATATCTCCTGATAGTAGGTACCAAGAGATGGCATAGTGTACAGAGTAGATGGTGGTTCTAGTGTAGGGGCTAGGTAAAAATTAGAGGACACATTAAATTGCTCCCATTATGTTGTCCAAGGTGGATCTAATAAGTCACTCAACTTCTCCATGTTATCTATTCCAGTGCAATTCAGATATTTATGGAACGGGTCTTCGATAAAGTTGTTAGGGCTATCATATTTAAAGACTGCATTACTTGGTTCTTGAAATGACACTTTGGTTGGGCAGTCTACTGGCATTTCCAAGATTGTTTCTCCAATAACTTCTTTGAATTCATTTGGTAAACCTACAAATTAGATTTCTTGGTCAGGGATTGCATCATGTTCAAAGAAGGGATACATGACTCAGAGTGGCTCTTATTCTAGTGTAGGTAAGATTACTAATGAGGAAGCTATTGGTGTATCGGAGGGAGGGGCCATCTGCTCATATTTCATGGTCCATGGAGGAGTGGAAGTGGGTAGTTCTAATAGTGCATTCACTTCATCCATGTACCCATCTATGTCAAAGCTATCCATATCAAAATGGGCTAAACATGCTTGCAGAAGGTCTTGCGAGGGCATGATAGGGGTGGTGTCTTTTACAAGTTCCTCTAGCACATTTACTTCATCAAATCTATCACTTTATGGTCCCGTGATTGCATTAAATATATTCAATCTTAGCTTTTTATTCCCAAATGACACATCCATGGTTCCCATCCTACAGTTCATACTAGCATTGGTTGTTGCAAGGAAGGGTCGGACTAAAATGATTGGAATTTGGCTAGGGTCGTTTCTTGATTTCATATCTAATACAATAAAGTCTACAGGGAAGTAGAATTCATCTACCTTGACTAACACATCTTCAATTATTCCCAGTGCCACCTTAAGAGATCTATCAGCTAGTTGTAGGATTACCAACATGGACTTTAGTGCTCCAAGCCCAAAAAGTTTATATACTGAACTTGGGAGGAGGTTGACACTTGCTCTTAAGTCCAGTAAGGCTTTCTTAATGGTTAGGCCCCCTATAACATAAGAAATGAAAGAGATACCAGGATCCTTGAGCTTGGGTGGAGTTGTGTATTGAAAGACTAAGCTAGCTTGCTCAGTGAGGTGGACTTTCTTTGGAATGTGTGCCTGAGATCTACATTTGTGGGTGCACAAATCCTTCAAAGACCTAGCATAAGTTGGGACCTGCTTGATGGCATCTAAGAGTGGAAGATTGATATGGACTTGTTGGAATAATTCAAGCATTTCATTCATCTTGGCCCCCATCTTGTTTGAAGGTAAAGGTTTTTCTAAAGCACTTGGGTATGGAACTCTAATCGCAGGTGCTGGAAAAATTGGTTCATTCCTCTCATTAGGATCTTCCTTAGTATCAAGTAAGTCAGGTTTGTTTTGGGTTGACATATTGATCCTTAGTGGTTGCTCCAAAATCTTTCCACTTCTTAGGATCATTATAGATTTGGCATGTTCAAGACAAGGTTCAAGAACGTTGGAGCTTTTAGCCCTGTATTGTCCCTTTGGATTGCTAATAGGTTGGCTAGGTAGGTTCCTTTCTTCCCTCCTATAGATGGCTGTAGCTAGTTGATCGATTCGGGACTCTAGTTTAGCTATAGATTGTGTACGGGAGTCAAGGGTTTGAGAGTTGGTTTCTAATCTAGCCAAAGCCTATCAAACTTTCTCCTCAAAATTAGAGCTATAGTCACTAGGAGAAGGTTGTGGGGCATCATGGAATTAAGGATATGGTATATTATTGCACCGGTGATTAGGTTTGTGAGAAATCAAGTTGACCATGGGTTGACGTTTCCATGAGAGATTCAGGTAATTCCTCCAGCCTGGATTAGACATATTTGAGTACGGGTCATTTCCTGGTCTAGGAACAGTATGGGTTTGGGCTGGGTGGGCTCGTTCAAGAAACTGATAACCTGTTAGGCAATCACCTATAGTATGAGCAGGACTTGAGCAGATAGTACAAACATCTTGGGGCTGTGCACATGGGGAAGAGGTGTGACTGACTTGCAAAAATTGATCAAATTTCCGAGATGGTGCACCGACTACTTGGGATAGTATATCCACCTTGCTGTGGATGTCTATAGAGTGGCTTTCCTCATATATTTCATCTCTTTTAAGATTTAGCCTAGGAGTTTCTTTAGATGTGATAGACATCAGTGCAAGGAATTTTTGCTCAGGGTCTCAAATAATTGCCAGGCCTAATGCTCACTCCTAAGCCAGAATGTCCCACCACAGGATGCATCAACCATTTGCTTATGCTTTTCTGACAATCCATCATAAAAGCAGTGGACTAGTTGTCATTTGGGTATAGCATGGTGTGGATACTTGCGGATAAGTTCCTTGAGCCTCTCCCAAGTTTCATGGAACATCTCCCCTTCTAATTGGAAAAAACTAGTTATAGCTTTCCGGATCTGATTTGTTTTCCCTATTAGAAAATATTTCATGAGAAATTCTTTTTGTAGTTGGTCTTAGGTTGAAATGGTCATGGACTCTAATGAACATAGCCAATATTTGGCCTTGTCTTTAAGTGAGAAGGAAAATAATTTCAACCTAAGGGCCTCATCAGATAGATTTTGAATTCTAACAGTAGAGCATATCTCAAGAAATTCACCCAGATATTTGTATGGGTCCTCTTGACTAAGTCCATAAAAGGATGGTAGCATTTGTATGACACTGGACTTAATCTCATAATGGGTTGCCTCTATATAAGGTGCTTGAATACATGAAGAATATGTGTATGATGAACGAGTAAAGTTCTCCCTCAATTGGCATGGTGGCTTGGTCTCACTATGTATATCCATGGTCTAACCCCAGTTTATGATTTTATTTATTTTTTTAGAGAGAAAAAGGGATAGAAGAGAGAAGAAATATAGAAAAGAGGTCTAAAGATGTGGGCCTAAGGAGTCCAAAAGTTAAGAGGGATAGAGAAAAAGTGTTAATTAAAGTTCTAGGTTAATTGCAAACAAGTTAGCAACTAATGGACTCTCTATCCTAGGGTTTGTAGTTCTAGACAGCTTCTAACCGTTCCAAGATTGCTTTTGAGCCTTCAAAGTTAGATACCAACTATCCACTGGTCAGGTAAGGATAAGGTCGGTGGGGGTCCGCCCGTTGCTTTCCTTAAATACTAAAAATTAGCCAGGTCAGACAACGGAACCAATTAAAGAACCACCTTCTTTTAGGGCTACATCATCCTTCAACCCCTTTCCTTAGATACCAGTGAACTAGTTAATTCTGAGCTAGTCCAACTCTCAGGGTCCCTTATCCTAGTGAGCTCGAAAATTCTTAGGGGCCAACATCTAATTGATTTTAATTAAAGGCTTAGGTCAATGCAATATACAGGGTGGTGGTTTGTGGGCCAAGGAAGGGTAATGACGTCCGCACCTTATGTTATTTAGGGATTTAGTTCCCTTAAGATATTTTATAAAATATGCAATGCAGTGCAAATAGATGTCAAAATAAGTTAGTTTAAGTCTTAAAAAAAGAAAACCCTAATAAATTATGAATTTTTTTATGTGTTTTGTTTTATTTTATTTTAATTTTTTTATGAACTAACCATGCCAATGATCTCAGCAACGGTGCCAAAATCTGATCGCTGTCATAGGCAGTCAAAAATAATTTACCAACTCAACTCTATAGCTAGGGTGAGTCAGGATCGTATCCTCAGGGATTAGTTAGGGTTATGTTTACTTTTAGGATTATTTAGTTAGAGATTAATTAGGTTAGAGAGATAAAAGAGTAATAATATGATTATACTAAGAACAATAATTAAGTAAAGCAAGAAACCAATATAAAAGATATCTTGGGTTTTGATTCAGTGTTTGATATTATATTACATATTTATTCAATATGTAATTAGTAAATTATAATCGATCCTTGAGCATAACCTATCTCGTTGAATACGGACCTTGATCCGCTCTTATGTAGCAATAAGCTATTCAAAGTCTTTAATCATATAAAACTTTCTATAATCAGATTCTAAGCATAGCCTATCTCGTTAAGCATGAATCGTATCCTAGGGTCATGACTCGTCTCTACGTAGTCAAACTTTTCTAAAATCTAATTATAGTCTAGACATGCAAGATACTACTTGAAGTAATGAAAAATAATTTTATTCATGAAAAGCAAACATTACAATCAAGAACTAATTACATAAAAAAAATATAAAATATAAATACCAGAAACCTCATTTACTCCCCGAAGATTGGAATTCCTTAGCCGCTCATGCTCTTCCCTCCCACACTTCAATACTAAATTGATCCCCTCCTGTCCCCTATGCAAAGGCTCTAAGAGACTTCAGGGAGTTGATTCCAAGTAGAGATATAGGAGCCTTTTTATAAGGTTTAACAGGGAAGAGATTTTCATCGATTTCCGATGTGGGACTAAACTAAAGAACCAAATGAGTGGCTAGGATTCACTTTTTTAGGACTCAATGGTTAAATACGAATATGCCCAGTCCTGGTAGTGCTAGGCTTCTATCTCCTGGTCCAACTGGTATTTGACCGGTCAACTTCCTCCCAGCTCTTGGATCTGGATCTAAGGGTCAAAAATCATGTGAAATCAACCAAGACCATAGGCTGCTCTAAGATTCATGCAAGTTCTTCTTGCTCTGAGATTCGTGCACCATCAAGCTCAGTTGCTGTCGCCCGAATGCCTAGCACCGCTGTTGTCTCCCTTGGGTTGCAACCACCGCTACCAATGCTGGAGCACACCGGACGTCCATGCACCACCACGACCAGCCACCACATGCCACTAAGGGCCACCGTCGGAGTTGCTGGAACCATGGCCACCGTAGAGAAGAAGACATGCCAATCGATGGGGGAATGGCTGGGAGAGGTGACTGGAGATGCAGGAAAGACTGGGGATGGTGGCCGGAGATGGAAAAAGGGCTAGGAATGGTGGATCTGGTGGCATTTTTCTGATGTGGAACAGGGGAAGATCGTGGAATCCATGGGTCATCATCATAGCCGTCGATTCCTAGTGCCGCCGGCCCTCTTCGCCACTTTTGGGACTCTGCTAGATGTCATAGGGTGGCTGCCGACTGTCCCCTTGGCCGGTGGTTGCTGGATTCGACCCGTGGTCCATGAGTTCCACCATGGATCACGAGTAATGGCTGCTTATGGACCACCCAGCATCCTGTGAACCAGGAATCCGGTCCACCATGGACCGGTTGCCTCAATAACCATGCAAATTCCTTAATAAGTTTTCAAAAATCGATTCTGGGCTCATTTCAAGTCTGATTCGCTTCAAACTTATTTTATTCGAACCCATAAATTAAACTTTTCATGTTGGTGCTCTCCTTTCCTATAAATGATATATAAAAATATCAATTTTAAATGAATAAAGATAATTTAATTATTAAATTAATACTTTTATATATGTCTATAACATAGTTATTACCCATCATTTGAAGAGAAGGTTCAATAAGCATCATACTTGCCTCCCCTGCAAACTAACCTAGTTGTCGATAGATTTGCCCAATTTCAACAACTGATTATAGCCCAACAGCAAGCTATCGATAGGCTAATAGATCAAATTGATCAATGATTGATTGAGCTTTATAGAGAAAAGGGAGGTGAACTGTCTAGTCAACCCGAGAGTGACCTAGAGGGACCATACCTAGTTATAGATTTTAATGACTCTCTATCTTTTCTTGAACAATCAACTCTGACTCCTGGGAATGAACTGGTCTTAGAACAACTATGCATAACCATAAGGACCAATATAGATAATTTGGTTAAGGTAGAAAAACATATGGAGACACTAAGCTTGTGGGAGAACCAATTGCATCATTATCCCACTCACCTATGACCCCACTTCCTAGTGCCCTAGAATCATCTATGCCTTTTAATGGGATGGAAAAATAAATTGATGCAATGATAGAATTGGTTGATACTTCCCAAGACCCACAAATGCATGACTCAATAGAGGAAGCCACCCCCATTGTTCTCCCCCAGGATTTGTTAGGATAGAAGTCTCCTCTTAGAGTTCTCCATGCTAAAACTTTTTAGCACTTCTGTTGACCCCACAAGTGATTTTGATGATAACCAAACATTGGAGCATGTATATTTATTTCTGACAACTCTTTAAGTATTTTACAAGTTTTTATAGGATGGATTAAATGTTCAAACTTCAACTCCTACACCTCTATTTTCTTGTTTAAGTTGTGTTGTAATGTATTTTTATAAAGAAGAACCCAATAAAAAAGCTAAGAAAAATCATGTGAAAAGGGTTACTTCTGTGTGTGTGCGCACCTTGAAATTAGTTTTGAGTTGGTATGCTTGAAAATATAAAGAGTTGGTAAGAGTTTTTCTTTAAGTTCAAATGTAAAAATCCTGAAGAAGATACTCGAGCCAACCTAACTTGTTGAAGAGCCGACTCTGCTTACTGGCACGCAGCAAGGATTCTAGAACGCAGCAATCTGAGCTGACTCGATGGAAAGCAAGCTGACTCTAGTGAATTCGAGTCGACTAAAATCAGTCCGAGCCGACTCCTCCACAGTCCCATTTTTGAAGATTTCTGAGAACAGCCAGGCGAGCCGACCCAAACCAGAAAGAGCCGACTCTGCCAGAACTAATTTTGAAGACCTAAGAAAGCGAGCTGACTCGAACTGCATCGAGCTGACTCTTCCAGAGTAAGGTTTTCCGAACCTGAGAAGAAGAGTCGATCCAAGCTGAAAAGAGCCGACTCCTCGAGTTCAAGTTTTTTAAAGATTCAAGTTCGAGCCGACCTAAGCTTTCAAGAGCCGACTCGTCCAGAGTGATATTTTGCACCCTGAGACAAAGAGCGATTGTACTGAAGATTTGGTGACTCGACCTATCAACTCGAAGGATCCGAGCCAACTCGAAGGAATCCGAGCTGACTCAAACGTCGTTTCCAAGTATCTAACGGCTAGTTCCAGAATTTGTTTTTGAATGCCAAAAGTGCTCCAATGGTTACAAGTCACATCCCAACGGTCAAAAACATCTTTAACTACCTTGGAGTGATGGAAGACCTTATATTTGAAAGATTTGAACATCCTAAAGATAATTCTTGACAAGTTTTTGAAAAGTTCTTCAAAGTTAAGAGAGCTTCATTGAATATTCTACCTATCAACAGCAAAAGAGCGCAAGAGCATTCAAGCTAGTCTTCACGACTTCATCAACTCTGATTTGAAATTTGAAGCAACTTTGAGAAGAAGCCATTGAAGCAATTAAAGCCTACTCAAGTGCACTCAAGTGGACTTCCATCAAGCTGCACCGGCAACTATCCGACAAATTGAGTTTGTCATTTTTATTGCATTTATTTCAATTCAGTTTTTGAATTGTTGGGTTATTGGTGAGCCCGGTTGAAAAACCAAATAGGTTCTTGGTGAGCCTTCATAAAAACCAAGTGGTGGGTTCTTGGTGATCCTGGTAAAACCAAGTTAGGTTTCTTTGGTAAGCTTGTTAAAACCAAAGGGTGTTAGGTTTCTTTGGTGAGCCTGTTTAAACCAAAGGGTGTTAGGTTTCTTTGGTGAGCCTGTTAAAACCAAAGGGTGTTGGGTTTTTTTTGGTGATCCCGTAAAACCAAAGTGTAGAGGTTTTAGATTATGATCCTGTAAAACAATCCTACTGTATTCGAGTGTAAATATAGTGGAAATCCCAAGTGGTATCTTGGATAGTGGACATAGGAGCTGGGTTTCTCCAAACCACTATAAATTTGGTGTGTTTGTATTGTGCTTCTTTACTCTTTTTAGCTTCTGCAATTTATAACTCTGTCACAGCACCTAACACCTTCTAAGGGATTTTTAATTGCACATTACTTGCTTTAAGTTTTTAAATTCCCAATTCACCCCTCTCTTGGGTAGCCACCTGGGCAACAACTTCCTCTATATACATCTTCTATGAAAACCCAAGCAACCTGTTTAGTTTATCTCTATAAACCTTAATTTCTAGAATATAAGATTTTTCTCTTAGGTTTTTCTTGAAAAATTTCTCAGACAACCAACTTTTGATCGAGGTTAGCATGGGAGTATCATTTCTAATAAGGAGGATGTCATCCATTTACAATACAAGAAATATGATAGCCCTCCCATTGACCTTCTTGTAAACACAAGGCTCCTCATTTTTGATGAAATTAAATGATTTGATCATAGTATTGAAATGAGTATTCCAACTTCAAGAAGCTTGATTTAATCCATAAATAAATTTATGCAGCTTGTAAACTTTGTGATCTCCATTACTAGAAGTGAAACTCAAAGGTTGCTCCTTATAGATATCTTCCTTAAGATATCCATTTAGGAATGCAATTTTCATGTCTGTCTATTAAATCTCATAATATGATGAGCTACAATGGCATACAGTGTGTGGATGGATTTAAAAACATTACTACAAGTAAAAAAGTATCATGATAGTCAATGCCTTTGGGTTGACTATACCCCTTCACCACTAGTTTAGTTTTATAGGTCTCTACCTTACCATCTGCACCTATCTTTCTTTTGTAGGTCCATTTATATCTAATGAATACAATATCCTTAAGTGGATCTACTAAGGACTAGACCCGATTTGAATTCATTGAGTCAATTTCTAACTTTATAGTATTCTAACCATTTTTCAGGGTCAATGTTTGGCATCGCCATGTCATAGGTCTTAGGACAACTACTTGATTTCTATCTCCCATGAAAAATACTTTCTTTACATCCTCTATAAGGATACCTAAAAATCTTTCAGGAGGACAGGAGACTCTATTAAACCTATGAGATGGTGGAGTAACTACATCTACTAACCAATGGGTCAACCAGATCTATAGCTGGCTGCCCTTCAAAGACTTCTTCTTCGAGCTCAATTAACCTCTTACCACCATTGTCCTGAACAAATTATTTTTCTTCGAGCTCAATTAACCTCTTACCACCATTGTCCTGAACAAATTATTTTTCCAAGAATATAGCAAGCCGACTCATAATCATATTATGATCCCCTTGGAAGTAAAAAATAGTATCTTATTGATTCTTTAGGATACCCTATAAAGAAATCTTTCATGGATATGGACTCTAACTTTTCTACTATTAGTCTTTTGACATAGGCTGGACATCCCTAAATCTTGAGATGACCAAGACTAGATTTCTTACCATGTCATATCTTATATGGTATGATAGGAATGGATTTAGATAGAACTTTATTTAAAATATAAATCAAAGTTTGTAGAGCATATCCCCAAAGAAACAAGGTAGGTTAGTGAAGCTTATCATGGACCGGACCATATCTAATAGAGTCCATTTTCTCCTTTCTGATATCCCATTGAATTGAGACAAACCTGGTGGGTCCACTGTGAGACTATGCCATTATCCTTGAGATAACCCAAAAATTCTGCACTAATAAGGTATTCCTCTCCTCAATCTGATTAGAGAACCTTAAGGAGTTTTATTATTTATTTTTCTAATTCATGTCTGAATTCCTTGAACTTTGCAAAGGCTTCAGACTTTTGTCTCATAAGAAAATGTACCATACTATAAGTAATCATTGCTAAAGTTAATGAAGTACTGATTACTACCACTAGCCTATACATTAAATGGCCCACACACATTAGTGTTACCAAGCAAGTAATTCAGTCACCCCTTCTCCATGTCCCATAAAGAGTAACTCGATCATGTTTTCTTGAAAGCAAGATTCACCAACTGGGTATGACTCAAAATTAAATGAGTCAAGGATCCCATCTTTTTCCAATTTATTAATCCTACTCTCTCTAATATGGCCAAGTCTAAGATGCCATAAATACTTATGTTTAAGGTCATCTTTAGATATTTTGTATCCTACGACACTCACTAAATGCTCATTAATATTCATAGATACATCAGCAGGCAAATGATAAAGACTGTCAATTAAAAAGCTCTTGCAATCAATTTATTTCTTAAATAAATGAAACAAAAGTCTTTATTAAAATTAAATTCTAATATCCTATGCTAGCATAGACATAGAAATTAAATTTTTACTAGCTATAGGTATATAATAATAGCCTTTAAAAATTAATCTAAACCCTAATGGTAATTATAGAGGGTGTTCTCTAACAACGATTATAACAACCCTTGCTCCATTATCGACATGCAAGAACATTCCTCCTTCCCTTAGCTCTCTACTTCCCACCAGACCCTACATAGAAGTACATATATAAGCACTCAAACTAGAGTCTAATACCCAACTAGAAGTCAGGGAAACTGTAAGATTAAATTCAATAACGAGCACATTGAACATATGATCTAAAGGAGTGTCCACCTTTTGTTTCTTTAGGCTCTCCACAAATAGTGGATAGTTCCTCTTAAAATGGCCATTTATATTGCAGTAGAAATACTTTTCCTTGCCAGAAGTGTCCTTTTTCTTTGGCTTGTTCTCTTTCTTTTACTTCTTTATAGGCTTTTTTCTTATTCTAAGTAGACTTTCTCTTAGAGGAAGATGCCTGCTCCATAGCTAGAACTGTGCACCTTGAACTTTTCAAGGTCCTCTCATTACTTATCAATATATTTAGCAACATCAGTAAAGTGTAGTTCTACTTGTTCATGTAGTTCATAATAAACTGAGCAAATGAACTAGAAAGGGACTAGAGGATCAAATCTGCTTGCAGTTGCCTATGAATAAAAATGCCCAGCTTCTTAAGTTATTCTATGACCTTAATTATTGTCAAGCAATGATCATGGATTGACTGCCCTTCATGCATTTTAGTACTAAGAAGTCTTTTGGAGACTTCAAAATATGCAGTATGGCTCTGCTCGCCATACAACTCTTACAAGTGAGTAATCATAGTTTTGGTAGTAAGCACATCCTCATGCTAGCTTTGCAACTCATTTATCATCAAAGTCAGTATGTAATACTTAACCTTGTTATCATTCTCCATCCATTTCTCATGTGCTGCCGATTGATGAGCACTTGGTAAAATTGGGGATCCCGGCTAAGCACATAGCCCATTTTCTTCAAAGATTGACCTTAAGAGTGGTTATCATCAGGTTATGATTAGACCTGGGGATGAGTGGAAGACTGCATTTAAGACCAAGAAGGGTCTTTTTGAATGGGTAGTGATGCCTTTCGGATTATCCAATGCTCCTAACACCTTTATGTGGATTATGAACCAAGTCTTACGATTATTTATAGGAAAGTTTGTCGTAGTTTAGTTCGACGACATTCTTATATATAGCAAGACCCAGGAGGATCATTTGGACCATTTGAAGCAAGTCTATTTAGCTCTTAGGAAAAAGTCTCTACGCAAACTTGAAAAAGTGTGATTTTCTTACCAATAGAGTCATTTTCCTAGATTTTGTTATCACACCTGATGGAGTTTCTGCTAACCCTGAAAAGATTAAGTCAATTGTAGAGTGGCCTGTGCCAAATAGTGTTCATAAAGTATGAAGTTTTCATGGCCTAGCTACTTTTTATAGAAGATTCATTTGGGGGTTTAGCACCATAGTTGCACCAATCATGGTTGCATTAGGAAGGGCCATTTTGAATGGACCAAAGTTGCTGATAGGGCCTTCCTAGACATTAAGAAGAAAATGATACAAGCACCTATCTTAAGACTGCCTGATTTTTCCAAGGTTTTTGAGGTGGCTTGTGATGCTTCTGGAGTAGGTATTGGTGGAGTTTTGAGCCAAGAGAATCACTCTGTAGCCTTTTTTAGTGAAAAACTGAATGAGGCTAAATTAAAATACTCCACCTATAATAAGGAACTTTATGCGGTAGTCCAGGATTTAAGGTATTGGAAGCACTACCTTTTACCGCAGGAATTTGTCCTTTACTCTGATCATGAAGCACTCCGATTCCTCAATTCTCAGAAGAAACTAAACCTTAGGCATGGTAAGTGGATAGAATACATTCAGGCATACACCTTTGTATTGAAACACCATGCCGGGACTGAAAACCGCATAGCCGATGCCCTGAGTCGTCGATCCTTATTTTTGACATCAGTTAGCACTGAAGTCATAGGATTCGATAGGTTGAAGGAAGAATACCCCAATTATCCTGACTTTAGTGAAGTTCATCAGACTTTACAACATGGACCATCTAGCATATTTAGCGATTACACTCTATGTGATGGTTTTTTTTTTAAGGACAATAAGCTATGTATCCCACAAACATTGATTAGAGACTTCTTAGTGTGGGAAATTCATGCTGGAGGATTGGCTGGCCACTTTGATAGAAATAAGACCATATTAATAGTTAAGGAGAAATTTTACTGGCCAAGCCTTAAGAGACACATAGCTAATATTATTGCCCGATGTAGGACGTGTGCTATTGCCAAACATCAAAGGCAAAACACCGGGTTATACACTCCTTTACCTGTGCCTGAGTGTCCATGGTAGGATCTTAGCATGGACTTTATTTTAGGGTTGCCCAAAACCCTTAGGAAACACGACTCAATCTTTGTAGTGGTCGACATATTTTCAAAGATGACCCATTTTATACCCTGTTCCTAAACTTTTGATGCCTCTAGGGTAGCCAACCTTTTTCTCGATCAAGTAGTCAAATTGCATGGGTTACCTAAGACCATTGTTTCTGATAGGGATGTCCATTTTATGAGTTACTTTTGGAAAACCCTTTGGCACCTACTAGGAACAAAACTGAACTTCTCAACTGCTTACCACCCCCAGACTGATGGATAGACTGAAGTAATAAACAGAAGTCTAGGAAACTTATTGAGGTGTTTTGTTGGAGAGAGTCTGGGAAACTTGGATTTGTTATTACCTCGTGCTGAATTTGCTCACAACAGCTCAGTCAATAGGTCTACTGGTAAAAGTTCCTTTGAGATTATCCATGGTTATAAACCTAGGAGACCTATCGACCTCATTCCATTACCCCCTCATGCACGAATGTCCGAGTTCTCTTAGTCATATGCACAGCATATTAAGGAATTGCATAAGGAGATTAGTAAGAAAATTCAAATGAACAAGGAAGTCTATAAGCATATGGCCAATTCACGTAAACGAATGAAAGAATTCAATGTAGGGGACTCTGTAATGGTTAAACTTAAACCTGAAAGGTTCTCATCAGGAACTATGAAGAAACTGCATGCCCGGGGAGCTGGACCTTTCAAAGTATTAAAGAGAGTTGGACCTAATTCATATGTGTTAGAGTTACCACTGGATTATGGCATTAGTTCAACATTTAATATTTTTGATATGAAAGAATACAAAGAGCCGGTATTAATTCCTAGGGAGCCTTTTGGACCTTATCCAGCCTTTGAGAGTGAAACCCTGCCTGAGTGTCCACCAGCACTTCAGCCAGAATGGAGAGATAGGATTGAAAGTATCTTGGATGACCAGGCAATTACCACCAGAAATAAGGGCTATCAACGTTATCTAGTTCGATGGCAAGGAAGACCCGAATCCAAGAATTCCTGGATCACCCGAGAGGATCTGTAGCAAATTGATCCAGACCTGCTAGAAAGGTATCAAAGTCAGACCAGTCCATACTCAACAGGGTTGAGTTCTCCCATCCTGGAAGAATTTGTACGGGCACCAAAGTTCGAAAGAGGCTTCAGTCTAATTCAGTATGGCTTTAATTCTTGCTTGAACTTGTATCTTGTAAATAGAGTAATTTTACTTCTTTAATTGAATTTGAGTCAGGTAATCAGGGTTGGATTTATTTCAATTTAGTTTCTTTTGAATCCATTTGGGTTTTTGAGTCCAATTAGGGTCAAATTGGTCTTGTATTTAGTGAGTTTAGTAGTTGGGTCCAAGAGAGGTTTGGAATTGGTTCAATATAAGCAAGCTCACTTGAAGATTGGATGCATTTAACCACCCTAACAAATTGGACGCCACTTCAGCAAGCATTATTGGATGCCATGTCAACCACTTGGTGTACACCTCATCAAGCCACATCACCACATGCCACATCACCAAGAGGATTTCAAATTCAAAGGAGCCGGCCAAGGTGTTTCAACTTTCCACCCTTATAGCTAGCTAAGGTTGTAATTTCCCATGAAAAGCTCCATGTATTAGGAATTTCCACCCTTATAGCTAGCAACTTTTTATGAAAAGCTCCATGTATTTCGAATTTTCAAAAGTTCCTTGGAGGCTTATAAATACTACTCCAAGCTCTCTTGTAAAAGTGATGATGATATGAATGAAAAGTTGAATTTCTTCCCTTCCATTTGTGTTATCAAATGTCCTCCGAGAGAGAGTGGTTGAGAGGCCCTTAACTACTTCAAGAAAAAAACATCTTCCATGCCAAGAGCCATTAGCATATTTTCCATTCCATCCAATCATTCCATTCCATCTTCCAAGGTGCAAGGAAACCATACAAAGGAGGCCGGCCAAGCTACTTCCACTCCACCAAAACTTCTTCTCAACATCAACCTTCATTTCATTAGTATTCCACCTTTCAATTTCCTTTTTGACTCTAATATGGTTTGTGTAGGATCCCGGGATTTCCAAGTTCCAAAGAAGAAGGTCTTCCGAGACAAGAAACAGAGACAAGAAGTCCTACCATCTAAAGGAATCTCCTTGTCATCCAAGAGCTTCATCCTTGAGTGTAATCCCTCCAATCGCTGAAATGTTAATGACTGGGTACCCCTCTTTCAATGTTTTCAGATCTGAAATATTAGAGTAACTAAGCCTTAGCCTATGTGGTTTCTTAGCCACAAAGATCCTTTCTCTATACTACTTTGAAGGTTCTCATTCAAGTCTAGTTTAACATGCAAATCCCTTCATGAAAATTTTTGTTTTTTTTTACATGGAAAAGTAGCATAGCTTCACTTCATTTTTCATTTAGTTACTACTATCTCCTCCTAGATTGCATCATTCCATTTCATCCCGCATCAAAATATACTTAAGTATTTTGTTATTTATCAAAATCAAGACAGGAGTCAACACCATCTAAATAGAAAGGTAAACCCCTGGATGTAGTTACCATGCGATCAAGTTTCTCCATCAAAAATCCTGACAGGATGCAGGGCTTGAGCCCATTCATGATTCACATGAAAACTTTTTTTCATTATTATGTTGCTATAGCCTAGGCTTAAGGACTCAACCTCTTAGGTCACATAAGACTACTCCTTAACTACTAAGATCGATAGATCTCCTATAGGTATACTTCCAAGTTCTACAAAAAACCTATTATAACCAATGTACACTATAAGGCCCCATATGGCTAGGGACCATGTTTTTGTGCTTGTCAAACTACAACAACCCTGCTGTGAGTGATTGAGGCATCATAGATCAAGAAACTACTCATACAACTATAGTTTTGAGAAGTTACTAATGAATGAGTAGATATACATGTGACTTCTCATACTTGGTCATGCTCAATGCTGTTATTCTCTAACAACCACTTGCACTGTCACTCTAGTATCCCCATACTATAGAATGAGACTCATCTATCCAAAAGGAAAGCAGTCTATGTACTAGTCTCGATAGATCGATCACTATCCCTGTGACGATTCTATGATCAAGAGTTTTTAAGAGTTAACCTATAATGACACATGATGCGGTAAGACTGTTGATGTGGAGCACTCTCAGACCTAGCTGGTGGCCAAGTTGGCAGTCGGTGCCAACTAGATGGAGATCCTGGTGCGGCCCTCATTCTTCATGCCTCCCCATGCCGGAGTGGCTCCCCCAAGGTCAAGTCCTGATCGAGGTCAAGCCCTCGTTCTTCGTGCCCCTCGTGCTGGAGCGGCTCCCTCAAGGTCAGGCCCTCGTTCTTCATGCCCCCCATGCCAAAGTGGCTCCCTTGAGGTTGAGCCCCAACCAAGGTCAGGCCCTCATTCTTCATGCCTCTTGTGCCAGAGTGGCTCCCCCAAGGTCAAGCCCCGACCGAGGTCAGGCCCTCGTTCTTTGTGCCCCTCATGCTAGAGAAGCTTTCCCGAGGTCAAGCCCCGGTTGAGGTCAGGCCCTCATTCTTTGTGCCCCTCGTGCCAGAGCAGCTCCCACGAGGTCGAGCCCCGACCGAGGTCAGGCCCTCATTCTTTTTGCCCTAAGCACCAGAGCAGCTCCCCCAAGGTCGAGCCCTGGTCGAGGTCAGACCCTCGTTCTTTGTGCCCCTCATGTCAGAGCGGCTCCCCCGAGGTCAAGCCCCGGTCAAGGTCAGGCCCACATTCTTCATGCTTACAGGGGAAGTCCCTTTTCTCGCTCGAGGCTACTCCCATGATCAAAGTCAACCTCTCCCCCTGGATGGACAAGCAGCGACACCGGCAAGTGGCACCTTCACCCTCACCCTGGCATGCCTGGGGAGACTGGCACGCCTAATGGGCGAAGGCACGCTGCTTGAAACGTCCAAAGGAATGGCTTCCCCTCTAGAGCCCACCACCTGTGCCCCTGTGAAGTGGCATTCTACCAGGGCGCACCAGTCCATGGAGAAGCATCCTATCGGAGCAACTAAACTACCAGCTCACTGTCGATGCCACCAGGAAAGGAGCTCCACTATCCACATCTGCACTACCCAAAAGAGGAAGGGCTCATCAAAGAATTCAGACCCTGTAGCACCTCCCCTTGGACTAGTGCTCTGCCAGATGGTGGGATGGCACCAATGGAGAGCAGCGCCCTGTCGGGGCATCAGGGTCTACAGCGAATCTTCCTATCATGAAGGAGGCATGCCCCCTCCACGATCTATGGGGGCTCAATTAGTGGGAAGTCCCCGACCACCGGGGGGAAAAAGACAAGCCCACGTCCCACTCAAGAGGAGGGCAGCCAGAAGGGTTGGGAGAGACAGAGTTCCATACCCCATAGAAGGTACTGCTTGCCTATAAGAAAACCCGAAGGGGTCACCGGCAAAGGTTAGCAAGAAGGAGCTAGCACCACAGCGAAGCACTAGGCACACCAAGAGCATCCAAGAAATCCCAGAGAGAGCTCCGATGACCATTGCTGCTCATGCCCTCCTTCTCAACCTAACCTCTCACTTTATCTCTTTCTTAGTGACCTCCGAGGGTGGAAATCGCTCCGGGATCTACCAGGGAGGACCTGTTTCCCTAGGTTGCTCACTGAGTTGATCGTCAAAGTGACCCCACTAGAATCATGCCCGTGTCTCTTTTCTTTTGTAGGTTCAGGCAAGCACATCAAATGCTGGACGGGAGCGCCATCAACCAATGTCGAACGAGCACTACAGGCCACAGCAACCTAGGTGGCAATAAATTGGCGCGCCAAGAAGGGGGGTCATGAACGATCCCTAGTTTGAGCCAGACTCCCATCGCGAAGCAGCTCTTCCTGTAAGATGGTGGTCACGCGCGCGCGTGAAGCCTCCACCAGTCGTGTAGGGGATGCTCTCCCCTCGGAAGCTCATGTAGTCTAGAAAGGGAGCTCCAAGCTCCACCACGTCACCTTCAACGGACATCCAGCTCACCGCACTCACCCAGTAGGTACAAACCTTGACTGCGGCAGTGCGATAGCTTCACCATCAACACCGATCCCTGGCCACCTAGCAGCAGCCAGGGACCCCTACAGCTCAGGCCGCCTACCCCCATGATAGCATGCATTCCCTCCAGGGGAGGCCATCACACCCACGGGCCATATCTGATCACCGGGGAAGCCTCCACACCCTAGGGAAGAAACAATGGAGTGGGTCAGTTGACCGGAAGAGCCACTCCCCGATCTCTGACCGTGTCATCACTAGGCGACATAGGTGCCATCAGGGCAAGGCCCCTCGGTGTGACTTCCCATGACCATCGCCTCCCTCTCCTTTGATAGTTTCGATGGAAGGTTCTGAAAGTGAAGTAGTACAACCAGACTATATTTTAAAACTATTTTAAAATAAAGAACAGCGAAAGACTTGGTAGATCAATCAAGTCGATCTACCAATCTTCCTATAATAGGATCCAACAAAATAAAAGTGCATGCAAAGAATACCATAAGCAATAAAAGGGAAAATGGTGCGGGCACCAGGATCAGACAGAGATTACTGGGATGCCTCCCATCTTTCCCCTTCTAGGTCGCCCCATCTAACATCCCCTGGCCGCCCATCTGCCTTTCATCTAGAGTGCCCTACCACCATCCAAACCCTAACCCGCCACCTCCACAGTCTTCCTGCACCAGGCTACCAACTCTAAAGGCTTCCAGGCATCCTCTCTCCTACCTCAGGAAGCCAGCTCCAAGCCAGGCATCCCCCATCCTTTAGACAAGCCACCAGACATCCATCTGCCCTCTCCCCTTCCAACTATTTTTTTTATATTTTTCCTATCTTCCTTAATCTTAACCTTTGATGTTTGTAGGATCCCTCAATGGAAACGTCCTTGGAAGAAGGTTTTCCTTGCCCCAAGACCAGCTGATAAAAAGTCGATGGATCCACGGGAACAAGACTTTGTCATCCAGGCACCGATCCAGAGTGTAAAGTGACCCCATCTACAACAAGGAAGACATTGTTGCCAGGTAAATGAACCAAACCCTCTCTTTAGATCTGTTTTATTTAAGTGAACTTGTCCTAATTAATGGTTTCTTAACCCTAGTTGATGCGGGACGATAAATCGATGTAACCTGGTTATTTGGAAAACAGGGAAACAACTAAACAAACTAGGACCGTGGGAGGGCTAAGAAGCCTCCCGGGACTAGGGCATATTGACTCTAAAATCTTAAGACAGCTGATCTCTTTTGTTTTCAATTTTCTGGGTGGATGTGGCGAAGGAAGGATGGAGATGGGGAACCGGGAATTGGAACTCATGGTCCTGAGACTCACTCTAGCGGGGGACGCACACAGAAAGTCAGGGGTCAAAGCCCAAAGCTACCCTCCCGAGGGATCACAGCACCAGCTACCCTGAGCATAAAGCTACCCTCCCGAAGGGGTCACAGCACCAGCTACCCTGAGCTCTCATCGAATCCATAATGCACATAGCAGGGCTCTCACATAGATGCACTAGGATGACTCTCGAAGGACACGAGGGGATAAAGAAGACGAGATAGGGGATAACTAAGATGCTCATCGAACCCATAATGCATACAGCAGGGAACGCCTCACACCCCTCATCAAACCCATAATGCACACAGCAGGAAACGAAGGAAAATGGGCCTCAGCCCAGAACCAGAACCGGAACCAACCCAAAAATCTATATCAAATCTCTCTCTCTACAGGGGGAGAGGGGGCTTTATATAGAAAAACCAAAACCCTCAATTTCTTAGCCTCTAAGAAAACTAAAAAAGAAAAATAAATTACATCAAAATTCGTGTTGCATCAAAAGTGGTGCTGATCTGCTCTGAGAAGCATGTCGGCTTGATGATCTGCTCCAGAAAGTGTGCTCTGAAATTTGGGTTGCTCTGGAATCCATGCAAACTCTTCATACGGTCGTGCAGAGGATGGATCGCCGGACGGAGCACATGGCCGGTGACTGGGAAACAGGCGACGGACGGGGCTGGCGGATGACGAGCGGTGGATGGTTGGCGGCGGGCCGCAGGCGAGGCGACACAGGGACTGGCACGGCATGCCCAGCATGCCGTTTGGTCTCCCATGACCGTGGGAGACCTCCTGGGCCCGGCGCAGCCGGTGGATGGCGGGGGAGGCCGTGGACGGCGGGAAGGTGGCCGGCGGACAGGCGGGCGGCGGTGGCAGCGTCAGGTGGTGGACGACAGCATCACAGACCGCACGCGGGTGGACGGACGCCTCCCGTGTCCATTCATCTTCCCACGGGTATGGGCGGCGGCGGACCCCACCGGTGGCCGGGCGAGGGCCGGCGGGTGGCGGGAACAGCGGTGGCAGCAAGCCGGCGGCGGCAGTGGCAGCCGTGGGCCACGACGAGCGGACGCCTCTGCATCCGTTCATCTTCCCATGATGATTGGGTAGCGGCGGCGGCTTCTCCGGTGAGGGCGGGGGCCGGCGAACATCGACGGCGGTCCGGTGGGGGTGGCTGGGGGTTGGGCTGCCCAGATCTGGGGCCGGAGGGGGTGGAGGCTAGGGTTTGTGCATTAAAAAAAAATTCACGGGAGAAGATGGAATAGTGTAGAATAGATCGGGAATAAGATTGGAATAAAGGTGGAATAGCAGGAATAGATGGAATAGCGGGAATAGGAAAAAAAAAAAATCTAAGAAAATAAGAGAAAAACAGAAAAATACCCGGACCTGCCCTGGATCCCCATCATTCTCCTCGACCACGAAGAACTCGATTTCGTCGAGTTCGAAAAATGGAGCACACCCTAATCCACAACTAGCTCTGATACCAAAATTGATACGGGACGAAAAATTGATGTAACCTGGTTATTTGAAAAACAGGGAAACAACTAAACAAACTAGGACCGTGGGAGGGCTAAGAAGCCTCCCGGGACTAGGGCATACTGACTCTAAAATCCTAAGATAGCTGATCTCTTTTGTTTTCAATTTTCTGGGTGGATGTGGCGAAGGAAGGATGGAGATGGGGAACCGGGAACTGGAACTCATGGCCCTGAGACTCACTCTAGCGGGGGACGCACATAAAAAGTCAGGGGCCAAAGCCTAAAGCTACCCTCCCGAGGGATCACAGCACCAGCTACCTTGAGCATAAAGCTACCCTCCCGAAGGGGTCACAGCATCAGCTACCCTGAGCTCTCATCGAACCCATAATGCACACAGCAGGCTCTCACATAGATGCGCTAGGATGACTCTCGAAGGACACGAGGGGACAAAGAAGACGAGATAGGGGATAACTAGGGTGCTCATCGAACCCATAATGCACACAGCAGGGAATGCCTCACACCCCTCATCGAACCCATAATGTACATAGCAGGGAACGAAGGAAAATGGGCCTCAGCCCAGAACCAGAACCGGAACCAACCCAAAAATCTATATCAAATCTCTCTCTTTACAGGGGGAGAGGGCTTTATATAGAAAAACCAAAACCCTCAATTTCTTAGCCTCTAAGAAAACTAAAAAAGGAAAATAAATTACATCAAAATTCATGTTGCATCAAAAGTGGTGCTGATCTGCTCTGAGAAGCGTGTCGACTTGATGATCTGCTCCAGAAAGTGTGCTGCTATGAATTTGGACTGCTTTGGAATTCATGCAAACTCTTCACACGGCCGTGCGGAGGATGGATCGCCGGACGGAGCACATGGCCGGTGATCGGGAAGCAGGCGACGGACGGGGCCAGAGGATGGTGAGCGGTGGACAATTGGCGACGGGCCACTGGCGAGGCGACACAAGGACTGGCACGGCATGCCCAGCATGCCATTTGGTCTCCCACGATCGTGGGAGACCTCCTGGGCCCGGCACGGCCGGTGGACGGCGGGAGAGGCCGTGGATGGCGGGAAGGTGGCCGGCGGACAGGCGGGCGGTGGTGGCGGCATCAATTGGTGGATGGCGGCGTCACACGGCCGCACACAGGCGAACGGACACCTCCCGCATCCGTTCGTCTTCCCACGGGTGTGGGCGGCGGCGGACCCCACCGGTGGCCGGGCGAGGGCCGGTTGAACAGCGACGGCAGCAAGCCGGCAATGGCGGTGGCAGCAACAGCCATGGGCCATGACGAGCGGACGCCTCCGCGTCCGTTCATCTTCCCACGGTGATGCAGAACAAAGAACAAAGAAGCGTATGCGGAAGTAAATTTAAGATTAATTCTTTTTTTTTTTTTTATTTCAGAAATTGGCTTTGATCCAAAGTAAAGCTAAACTAAGTTGAAGGAAACTAGGTAAGGATTGAAAGCACAATTTAGATGAAACTAAATTATCAGAGTAGTTCAGAAGTAACGGATCGCTGGAGGTTGAGAAACTCCCAGACCTAGGGTTTCGCTCTGAACTTTCAACAGAATAGAAATAGAGAGGAGAGATGGTTTACCAACCAGACAGTGATCTTCTCAGAATTTGGGTGGAAGAACTCTCTCGAGCAGATTGTGGGATCCTCGGAGTCGGCTATCTTCGCAATGGATCCTCCAATATTGGTCTTGTGGTTTGGTCGGCTTCTCCTGGACTCAAGATCTGGGAAAGAAGAGGAACAAGTGATGGAATTCAGATACTCAAGAAAAGATTTACCAGGTTGAAGAACTTGAAAGCTGAAGTTGCTGAAATCAGGATTCTCCTGGAGGCTGATCTGACTCCCTCTTAGAATTGCTGTAGACCTGAAGTATCTGGATTGGAGCTGGATGCTGGTGGTCGGCCTGGGCTTGGAGAGGGTGGCCGTGAGAAGTGGGATAGGCTAGGGCTTGGTGGAAAGAGAAGGGTGATGGCGGCTAGGGTTTGGGAGTGGAGTGGCTAACCTAGGGTTTGGGTTTTGGAGATCTCACACCTCCTCAAGGTTCCTGGGGAACCCGGATTTACTCCCTCACGGAGCTCAACACCTGGATGCAAGTGCGGAAGAGAGAAAACACAAAGTTTTGCTCACAAAAAAATTTGGTTTCATTCATTTAATTGATTTAAACTTACAAGAGGGGTTTAATTTATAAGGCTTTACAAGGGAGTAGGGTTTTACATATTCCCATGTGGGACTAAAGGAGGGGATCTACAAATCAGGATAATTCATACACATATGGTCGGCCAAGGTACTAAAAAATTTGATTAGGGTTATAAAAGGCAGGTAGATGGCGCCTCCTTGCTTGGATCTTCAAGAGAATTTTTTTCCTTCCATGGATCAACTCTTTTGGACTCCTCCTTTTCTTCCTCCCTAAGTCAAGGTCCTTCCCATCTTTGTTTTGGATTTTTTGGCAGGTAGTGGGTGCCTCCTTGAAGTTCTCTCCAAGAGAATTTCTTCCCATTCTTACTTTGGTTCTTTTGGGAAAGTCTTGGCCGCCCCCTTGATTTGTGGGCTCCTGGTGGATTTCTCCTCATCTGGTGCATGAGAGAAGGAAGCTGCTATCTGTGGAGTGGGGACCAAAGGCTGCTGGATGTAGATATGGTGCCCCCTGGACTCAGGCGTATGGCTGGGAGTGTGACTGGGAGTGTGGCTGGGAGTGTGGTGCCCACTTGCTAGGCCTTGGGAGAAAATGTAACACCCCAGGTTGAAACCCTAGTCCACTACTGAGTCAACATGACTCAACAAAATAAAATGCAGGTAATGTAGACTCAAGCTAAATTAAGTTGATCTAGTCAACTCTTATTACAAACCAAAAAACCTAATTCTTCGGGCAAGGTTAATCAGAGATCCAGATTGAGCTTTGAAGTCTTCTTCTGAGTCTGGTGCCCGCACCAATTCTCCCAGCATGGGAGGAACTCGACCCTGTCGAGTATGGATCAAGTTGGCTCTAGTATCTCTCCAAGAGGTCTGGGTCCAGCTCTTGTAACTCTTCTCAGGAGATCCAAGAGTCATCAGAATCTGGCCTTCCTAGCCAGCGGACCAGGTATCTTTGGTATCCTCGATTACGAGTAGAGATAACCTGATCATCCAGGATCTTTTCAATCTGCTCTTTCCTCACAGGCCAATTTGTTGGTGGACACACAGGGTCAGGTTCACTCTCAAGAGCAGGATTAGGTTCAAAAGCCTCACTGGGAATCACAGCTGGCTCCCTATACTCTACTAGGTCTGTAATGTTGAAAGTGGAGCTAATGCCTAGTTCTGGAGGCAACTCGAGCACATAGGCATTGGATCCTACTCTCTTTACCACTCTAAATGGTCCAGCTCCCCTAGCATGTAACTTTCTAATGGTTCCAGGAGGAAACCGTTCAGGCCTTAACCTAATCATTACATAGTCTCCTTCGTCAAAGGTTTTGACTCGCCTTTGAGAATCAGCCAATTTCTTATAAGTTTCATTACTTAAATTTATTTTGGCTTGAATTTCTTTATGCAAGTCTTTTATATGCTGTGCAAAAACTTCGGCAGACTCGGAGACCCGTGTGTGGACTGGTAAAGGAGCTAGGTCAAGAGGTGTGTGGGGTTTGTAACCATGCACAATTTCAAATGGACTCTTACCCGTAGACCTATTGACCGAGTCATTATATGCAAATTCAGCTCTAGGTAAGTACAAATCCCAATTCCTAATGTTTTCACCAACAAGACACCTTAGCAGATTGCCTAAACTACGGTTCACTACTTCGGTTTGGCCGTCAGTCTGGGGATGATAGGCTGTTGAAAACTTAAGTTTCGTCCCTAACTTATGCCAAAGGGTTTTCCAGAAATAGCTGGTGAACCGAACATCCCTATCTGAAACAATGGTCTTGGGTAGGCCATGGAGTCAAACTATCTCATTAAAGAACAGGGTGGCTACCTTAGACGCATCAAATGTTTGGGAACAAGGCAAGAAATGGGCCATCTTGGAAAATCGGTCTACTACAACATAGATAGAGTCATGCCTCCTCTGGGTCTTAGGCAAACCTAACACAAAGTCCATGCTCACATCTTGCCAAGGATGATCTGGGACAGGGAGTGGGGTATAAAGGCCGGTGTTCTGTTTTCGCTGTTTGGCAACAGCGCAGGTCCGACACCTAGCCACAATATGTGCTACATCTCTTTTTAAGCTAGGCCAGAAAAAATGGTCTTCAATAGCCAGGGTGGTCTTAACTTTTCCGAAATGGCCAGCTAAACCTCCAGCATGATTTTCCCAAATCAAGAATTCCCTAAGAGAGGTTCTAGGGATGCAAAGCCTATTCTTAAAGAACAGAAAGCCATCTAAAAGGGAATAATCCTTATGTTCACTAGATGGTCCTTGAGTTAGATCCTGGTATACAGTCTTAAAATCCGGACACGACTCATATTCTTCTTTGATTTGCTCAAACCCTATGACTTCAGCCCTAACAGAATTCAACAACAAAGATCGACGACTAAGGGCATCAGCTACCTTATTTTCAGACCCAGCCTTATGCTTCAAAACAAAAGTATAGGACTGGATATACTCTACCCACTTAGCATGCCTAGGGTTAAGCTTCTTCTGAGAATTCAAGAATCTAAGAGCCTCATGGTCCGAAAACAGCACAAATTCTTGCAGTAGTAAATAATGTCTCCAGTAACGTAAAGCTTGCACTACCGCGTAAAACTTCTTATCATAGGTAGAATACCTAAGCTTAGCATCGTTAAGTTTTTCACTAAAGAATGCTACGGGATGGTTCTCTTGGCTTAGGACTCCACCTATACCTACTCCTGAAGCATCACAGGCAACCTCAAATACCTTTGAAAAGTCCGGTAGTCTCAAAATGGGTGCCTGGGTCATCCTATCCTTAAGATCTAGGAAGGCTTTATGGGCTGCTTTGGTCCACTGAAATTCTCCCTTCCTGATGCAGTCTGTGATAGGAGCAACTACGGTACTAAACCCCTTGATGAATCGCCTATAGAAGGTAGCCAAGCCATGGAAACTTCTGACTTCATGCACACTGGTCGGCTCTGGCCATTCTACTATGGACCTAATCTTTTCAGGATCGGCAGCCACGCCGTCAGGGGTTACAACAAATCCAAGGAAGATAATCCTACTGGTCATAAATTCATACTTTTTGAGATTACCGTAGAGACTATCATTCCTCAAAACTTGACAGACTTGTCTAAGGTGGCCTAGGTGATCTGCAGGGGTCTTACTATAGATCAGGATATCATCAAAATAGACCACTACAAACTTCCGTATGAAAGCTTTAAGTACTTGGGTCATAATCCTCATGAAAGTACTAGGGGCATTGGACAACCCAAAAGGCATAACAACCCATTCGAAGAGACCATCCTTAGTCTTGAAGGCTGTTTTCCACTCATCCCCTGGTCTAATCCTAACCTGATGATAGCCGCTCTTGAGATCAATTTTAGAAAAAACCATGGCACCGGCCATCATATCAAGCATGTCATCTAGTCTAGGGATGGGGAACCTATACTTGATTGTGATTTTATTGATGGCACGACTATCAACACACATCCTCCACGTGCCATCCTTCTTCGGGGTTAGAAGTGCAGGGACTGCACAAGGGCTAAGACTCTCTCTAATGAACCCCTTCCTCAACAATTCGCCAACCTGCTTTTGTAGTTCTTTATGCTCAGATGGATTCATCCTATAATGGGGCAAGTTGGGTAAAGTAGCTCCTGGGACTAAATCTATGGAATGCTGAATATCCCTAAGAGGTGGAAGGTGGTCTGGTAGATCCTCAGGAAAAACATCCTCAAATTCTTCTAATAAAGGCTTAACTTCCTGAGGAGGCTTTGAGGGTGTAGGAGTCCTAAGTTCCTTAACAGTCAACATCCAAATGGGTGAACCACTATGAATTTCTTGTTCTAGATCCTTGGCACTAATTAGGTTCACTCCAGTCTTCATTTCCCTAACCTTACTGGTTCCTTTAGCTACCTTGTCCTTAGGAGGGACTGAATGGATTATGATTTTCTTCCCATTGAAACTAAAGACACAGGTGTTGGATTTTCCTAAGAGGGTGGCATCATGATCATACAACCAGGGTCTTCCAAGAATTATACTGCTCACCCCCATGGGCAAGACATCACACCAAATCTTCTCTTGATAGGATTGTATTTGGATTTGGACCTGACATCTAGACTGGATGGGTATAGAGGTAGAGTCTACCCAAGAAACCTTATAGGGGTTGGGGTGGGGGACTGGGGTTAAGCCTAACATTTTGACAGTGCTAGTAGAAATGGCATTCACACAGCTCCCACTATCTATGATGATTTTACAAACCTTATCCCCTAGTTTAAGGAAAGTCTGTAAGATGTTAGTCCTACGCCAATCTTCTTGAACTTTAGTCTGGGACAGGATGCATCTCACAACCCCTAAGTGGTCAGATTCAGTGGATTCTTCCTCTCCTTCATACTCATCAACCAAATTCATTCCGGCCTCATAAACTTCTTCTTCAAACTCCTCATTAGGCTCGGAACTCTCTTCTCCTCCCTCTTCTATATATAGGGATCTACGAGGGCACTGGCTAGAAACATGACCTACCTTATGACACTTAAAACAAGCTATGGCTGTGCACTGAGTGGAGATATGACCGGGCTTCTGGCACTTAAAACAGACGATACTAGGGGTTCTCTGGGTGTCAGGTGCCTTACCTTTGTCCATGGGCCTAGGGGTGGGGATACCCTGATTAGGCTTGCTAGGGGTAACCTGGCTAGGTCCATTTCTTGGGATTGGGGTACTAACCCTAGATGGCATGGGTCCTCTCTGAAACTTCTCAGTGTTCAGTGCAATCTGATAGGCTTGGTCTAGGTCAGTAACCTCTCTCAGAAACAACTCTCTCTTAATATCTTCCCTAAGCCCAGCCCTAAATCTAGACAAGGTGACTTCATGGGCTTCACTCACATCACATCTCATTAGGTATTCATCAAAGGTGGTTATGTAGTCTGAAACAGATCGGTTCCCTTGTTTCAAAGTCTGCCATTGGTCTAACAGATTTTGCTGGTATGAAATGGGTAGGTACTTGTCTCTAAGTTTCTCTTTCATACCCTGCCAAGTGGTTATGGGCTCTACATTTCATCTTCTAGTGGTCAGCTCAATGTTCCCCCAGTATAACCTAGCTTGACGTATTAATTTCATCTTGGCAAACTTGAATTTCCTCTCCTCAGACATAGCATACCACTCAAAGTACTGGTCCATCTCACCCTCCCAATCAGAATACACCTTAGGATTTAAACTACCATCAAAAGTGGGTGCATCTAACTTGATGTTCCGAATGAACCTATCATCTCTATCCTCAGGTTCTGGGTCAGGCCTCCTATGATTAGGTTCAGGATCTCGGTATAAAGGTCTTCTAGGCTCTTGGTGTGGGTGAGGTTGAGGCACATTAAAATCTGGGTCAGGAGTCCAATTCTGATGCCTAGGTTCCTCAAGTACTTGGACTCGATCCCTAAGCTGGGCAAAATTCTTATTCATATCCTGACTTAATTTGTTCATACTCTCAGTAAGAGCTCTAACCATGGCCTCTAAATCAGGTTGGGTTTGACCAGGTTGGTAGGGTACTCCATTCCGGGTAGACATGATGCAATCAAGCATACAAAATGAGACTCAACTGAACGACTACGGGCTAACTAGACCTAGAGCCCAAACTAGGTGCCCAATCAGAGTGGCAAGCTAGCCTGTAGTAACTCAGGACTCAGCCAGGCAGGTGTAAGGGGAGTGTTAGGTCCCTGAATGCCAATCCTAGACACCAATCAGAGATTGGCCAGGTAGGCGGACCAGCACACAAGCCCTTCGGGATGGAATCCCTGAACCACCATTCTAGACACTGAGTACAAAGCACACACAGAGTAACCAGACAAACTGACTCAACACTAGCCTTGACCCGACTTGTTGATGTCCCTAGCCCACTAGGGCAAATTAGGTCTAATCAAATTTTAGATAAAAGGCTTAGGTTCGAATGAAGGGGTGGTGGTTTTGGGCTAAGGAGAGGTTATCAACTCCTCCCCTTATCTTAGATGCTCAAATGCCCTTAAGATGAATTAAGAGATGAACACTCAAAAATAAATGGATTGCAGAACACAAAAACAGAGTTACAGTAATTTAATTCTCAGAAATTGCACGGAAACCAATAAATCATGGGAAAATTTCTAAAATTAGTTTCAATTATACTGGTTTCACAAAAACAAAAATCACCAAATTTGGAGTTATCTGCAGTGAGAAATAATTCCTGCAACAAGATAATTACGGGCTGAAAATAGAGCACTTCCCCGTTTACAATTCCTGCTACGAAGTTATAACCCAACGGATCCCCTACACGCCCTAGGAACACCCCATGGAATGGGAAGAGGAGGTTTGCACCTCGCTTCGTTCCTAGGACCGGATGTCCTGGGGAGTCTACTTTGAACAGACAAAGTAAAAAGAGAGAGACTCAAACAAGCAATCGAAACAGAAACCCTAGACAGGGCTTTGATACCAAAAATGATGCAGAACAAAGAACAAAGAAGCGTCTGCGGAAGTAAATTTAAGATTAATTCTTTTTTTTTTTTATTTCAGAAATTGGCTTTGACCCAAAGTAAAGCTAAACTAAGTTGAAGGAAACTAGGTAAGCATTGAAAGCACAATTTAGATGAAACTAAATTATCAGAGTAGTTCAGAAGTAACGGATCGCTGGGGGTTGAGAAACTCCCAGACCTAGGGTTTCGCTCTGAACTTTCAACTGAACAGAAATAGAGAGGAGAGATGGTTTACCAACCAGACAGTGATCTTCTCAGAATTTGGGTGGAAGAACTCTCTCGAGCAGATTGTGGGATCCTCGGAGTCGGCTATCTTCGTAATGGATCCTCCAATACTGGTCTTGTGGTTTGGTCGGCTTCTCCTGGACTCAAGATCTGGGAAAGAAGAGGAACAAGTGATGGAATTCAGATACTCAAGAAAAGATTTACCAGGTTGAAGAACTTGAAAGCTAAAGTTGCTGAAATCAGGATTCTCCTGGAGGCTGATCTGACTCCCTCTTAGAATTGCTGTAGACCTGAAGTATCTGGATTGGAGATGGATGCTGGTGGTCGGCCTGGGCTTGGAGAGGGTGGCCGTGAGAAGTGGGATAGGCTAGGGCTTGGTGGAAAGAGAAGGGTGATGGCGGCTAGGGTTTGGGAGTGGAGTGGCTAACCTAGGGTTTGGGTTTTGGAGATCTCACACCTCCTCAAGGTTCCTGGGGAACCCGGATTTACTCCCTCACGGAGCTCAACACCTGGATGCAAGTGCAGAAGAGAGAAAACACAAAGTTTTGCTCACAAAAAAATTTGGTTTCATTCATCTAATTGATTTAAACTTACAAGAGGGGTTTAATTTATAAGGCTTTACAAGGGAGTAGGGTTTTACATCTTCCCATGTGGGACTAAAGGAGGGGATCTACAAATCAGGATAATTCATACACATATGGTTGGCCAAGGTACTAAAAAAATTTGATTAGGGTTATAAAAGGCAAGTAGATGGCGCCTCCTTGCTTAGATCTTCAAGAGAATTTTTTTCCTTCCATGGATCAACTCTTTTGGACTCCTTTTCTTCCTCCCTAAGTCAAGGTCCTTCCCATCTTTGTTTTGGATTTTTTGGCAGGTAGTGGGCGCCTCCTTGAAGTTCTCTCCAAGAGAATTTCTTCCCATTCTTACTTTGGTTCTTTTGGGAAAGTCTTGGCCGCCCCCTTGATTTGTGGGCTCCTGGTGGATTTCTCCTCATCTGGCGCATGAGAGAAGGAAGCTGCTATCTGTGGAGTGGGGACCAAAGGCTGCTGGATGTAGATATGGCGCCCCCTGGACTCAGGCGTATGGCTGGGAGTGTGGCTGGGAGTGTGGTGCCCACTTGCTAGGCCTTGGGAGAAAATGTAACACCCCAGGTTGAAACCCTAGTCCACTACTGAGTCAACATGACTCAACAAAATAAAATGCAGGTAATGTAGACTCAAGCTAAATTGAGTTGATCTAGTCAACTCTTATTACAAACCAAAAAACCTAATTCTTCGGGCAAGGTTAATCAGAGATCCAGATGGAGCTCTGAAGTCTTCTTCTGAGTCTGGTGCCCGCACCACACGGTGATTGGGCGGTGGCGGTGGCTTCTCCGGCGAGGGCGGGGGCAGGCGAACGTCGGCGGCGATCTAGCGGGGGTGGTCGGGGGTGGGGCGGCCCGGGTCTGGGGTCGGAGGGGGCGGAGGCTAGGGTTTGGGCGTTAAAAAAAATTTCACGGGAGAAGATGGAATAGTGTAGAATAGATCGAGAATAAGATTGGAATAAAGGTGGAATAGCAGGAATAGATGGAATAGGGGGAATAGGAAAAATAAAAAAATCTAAAAGAATAAGAGAAAAATGGAAAAATACCCGGACCTGCCCTGGATCCCCATCACTAGTGGTCTTGTTTCTTTATCTTTTGATAGTTCCTAATCTGCGGGAGTAGTTTCTAATCCTTACATCATCCTTAGTGTTCTCCATCTCTTTTTCGGGAACAAACTTCTCATAAAATCTGAAAATTGATCACTTTAATCTGCTATTTTTTTTATGTTCATCCCTTACATACCCATTTTGCATCAGTTTGGTATCAGAGCTTAGGATTAAGGCATGTTCATGCATTCACTTTAAATAAAAAAACACAAAAATAGATTTTTGCATGCTGAAACCTGCACTAATAGTCTAAAATAGGACTAACTACTCATTAAATCCTTGCTATTTTTCTTTGATTTTTGCATCAAATGATCTATAATTTGTCCACTTATTTTCTGCCATTTTTTCTTAATTTTATAGTTCTAGAAAATCAAAAAAAATCTGCATACGAAAAACCCTAACAAAAAAAAATACTTACTGAAATTTCTGCATGCTTAGATTAGGGCTGAAATTAATTTACAATCAAACCCCCCAAACCCAAGCCTCTTTTCTTGCACTTAATTAACTGAAATTAAATTCGCCATCTACATAAAACACAAAAAAAATTATTTTATGCAGTTTTTTTTCTGATTTTTAGTCTCATATTGCATTAGGGTTTCATGTGTGTGCCTCATACTTGAATCAATCTAAGGGCACTTCTACTTTGTCAGATAAGGGAGGGATTTAATCACCTTTTCTTAGCCCAAAATAACCACCTGTATTCAATCCCAAGCCTAATTAAAATCGAGTAGCAACCTAATACAGCTTGAGAAAACTAGTGCATTTAATCCTTCAATTATTACTAGAAGTTGGTGTCTAAGGCTAAAGGTCCAGTGGCAAATGCCTTAAGTGGGCTGGTGATTTTTAATTAGGACCCTGCGACAAGCAGGAGAAGCCTTCCACCACCCCACCTCTTACCTGGCCAGTGAAAGGATTAATTGTTGAGTTGGGTGTAAGTTGAGTTGACTCACTCTACTTGGGCTTTAGGTCTAGCAAACCCTAGAATGCATAACTCTTGTAGTTACATGATCACTAGGTCAGGAGTCCTGTACCATCCATCTCAACTCCAACCCAGTTCAACCATGGAACCCACTCTTAAGACTTTAATGAGGACCATGACTGAACAGTTTGCCCAACTGAACCATAAGTATGACCAAATGAACCATAAGTGTGACCAAGCGAACAATAGGCTTACCCAAATAGAAGATCGTTTAGGAAACCTAGAGAGAACCCAAGAGTTTAACATTGAACCCGAGCCTGAGTCACCTCTTCCCATACTTCCCAACCCTAGGAGAGCCCAACACCCTGATCCATTACTGGAGCCCAACCCTAGGAGAGCCCAACACCTTGACCCATTCTTGGAGCTCAACCCTAGGAGAGCCCCACACCCTGACCCATTCTTGGAGCACAACCATAGGAGACCTAATCATGATTTCTTTGACCAGGATGAGAGAGCCATTAGGAATATTAGGCTAGAAGCACCCACATTTGATGGTAGTCTTGATCCTAAGGTTTACATAGATTGGGAAGGAGACATGGACCAATATTTTGAATGGTATGAGATGAGTGAGGAGAGGAAGTGAAAATTTGCAAAACTCAGGTTAGTTCGCCAGGCTAGGCTATACTGGGGGAATGTTGAGTGCATAATTAGATAACGAGAAGGACTTTCCATAGTCACCTAGAGAGCCATGAAGCTGAAACTTAGGGATAAGTACCTTCCTGCATCCTACCATTAGAAACTCCTAGACCAATGGCAGAGGCTAAGTCAAGGGAATAGGACTGTGTTTGAGTACATAGCTAAGTTTGATGAGTTTGCCATAAGGTGTAGCATAGACGAGTCAGAATCCATAACCCTATATAGGTTTAGGGCTAAACTTCGTGATGACATCTAGAGAGAGCTATTTTTGATGGAGGTCCATGATCTAGAGCAGGCCTACCAGATAGCTAGGGACTATGAGAGATTCTAGAGGGGGCCCATAACCCATCGGCCTGAGCTCATTAGGACTAGTGCCCTTATTCCAAGACCAAGTCCTAGCCAAGTATACACTAGCCAACCCAACCCCAACTCGAGCTGACCCAACCCTTACCCGAGCTGACCCAGTTCTAGCAACCCATTGATCCCTAGAGATGAAAAGGGTAAGGCACTTGAAGCCTAGAGAAACCCAAGTCCCAACCCTAATACTTGTTTTAAATGTCATAAGGTGGAACACTATGCTAGCCAATGCCCAACCTGATCCCTGCATATAGGAGAACTCGAGGAGGAAAACCCTGAACCTACTGATGATTATGAGGAAGAAGTTTATGAAGTTGAGGTGAACCTGGTAGATGAATATGAAGGAGATGAGGAAGTTGTTGATCAATCTAACCTGTTAAGAGTTATTAGGTACATCCCAGTCCAAACTAAGACATAAGAGGATTGGCGTAGGACCAACATCCTATAGACCTTTATGAAGTTAAAGGATAAGGTATGCAAAATCAACATAGATAGTGGGATCTGTGTGAATGCCATCTCAACTAGTATAGTCAAAACCTTAGGCTTGACCCCAGTTCCCCATCCCAGCCCTTATAAGGTTTCCTAGATAGACTCAACCTCCATCCCCATCAAACTTAGGCATCAAGTCATGATCCAACTTCAATCTTATCAAGAAAAGGTGTGGTGTGATGTCATTTCCATGGAAGTTAGTAGCATTATCTAGGTAGACCTTGGCTTTATGACCATGATGCTACCCTATACAATCGATCCAATTCATGTTCTTTCAATTTTCATGGGAAGAAGATTGTGATTAACCCCACCCCACCTAAGGACAATGTCAAGAGGGGATCAAGTATTCTAAAAGAGAAGAAATCTGGAGTTAATATGATCACTGCTAAGGAGTTGGAATGAGAGATCACTGAGGGTTCGACCATTTGGATGTTAGCTGCTAAGGAAGTACCTGATCAAACCCAAAAAGAACACCCTCAGAAAGTTAAAGAAATTTTAGATGAGTTTTAGGATGTGTTTCCTGAAGACTTGCCTGACTAATTACCACCATTAAGGAACATCTAGCATGCCATAGATTTAGCCCCAGAAGCCACCCTACCAAACCTTCCACACTATAGGATGAACCCTGCTGAACATCTAGAACTACAAAAATAGGTAGGAGAACTCCTTAGAAAAGGATTTATTAGGGAGAGCCTAAGTCCATGTACCGTACCTGCCCTGCTCACCCCTAAGAAAGATGGCACGTGGAGAATGTGCATCGATAGTTATGACATAAATAAGATTACGGTGAAGTATAGATTCCCCATCCCCCACTTGGATGACATGTTAGGATCAGACCTAGGGATGAGTGGAAAATTGCATTCAAAAATAAGGATGGTCTTTATGAATGGGTAATGATGCCTTTTGGATTATCCAATGCCCCTAGCACCTTCATGAGGATCATGACCAAAGTCCTACAAGTATTCATTGGCAAATTTGTAGTGGTTTACTTTGATGACATCTTGATCTACAGTAGGACTAAAGAAGACCACCTAGATCACATCAAACAAGTCTATCAAACCCTTAGGAAGGAGAGTCTCTATGCCAATTTAAAGAAGTATAATTTCATGACCCATAGAGTCATCTTCCTAAAATTCGTAGTGACCCTCGAAGGAGTTTCAGCTGACCTAAAAAAGGTTAAGTCCATAGTTGAGTGGCATGTACCTACTAGCATTCATGATGTACGTAGTTTTCATGGTCTAGCTACCTTCTATAGATGTTTCATTTGGGAATTTAGTTCCATTGTCGCACCCATCACCGACTGCATTAGGAAGGAAAATTTTGAGTGGATCAAAGCCACCAATAGAGCCTTCCTAGAAATTAAAAAGAAAATGACCCAAGCACCCATCCTGAGGTTACCTAATTTTTCAAAAGTTTCTGAGGTCGCTTGTGATGCTTTGGGAGTAGGCATAGGAGGAGTATTGAGCCAAGAAAGTCATCCTGTAGCTTTCGTTAGCGAGAAACTCAATGAGGCTAAACTTAGGTACTCAACCTACGATAAGAAATTTTATGCAATAGTACAAGCCCTTGATACTGGCGACATTACCTACTACCCCAGGAGTTTGTCCTTTACTCTAATCATGAAGTACTTCGATTCCTAAACTCCTAGAAGAAACTGAACCCTAGGCATGCTAAGTGGGTAGAATACCTTCAAGCCTATACCTTTGTACTGAAACATCGTGCTGTTATCGAAACAAGGTAGCTGATGCCCTTAGCCGCCGTGCCCTACTTATGAATTTTGTTAGGACTGAAATCATAGGATTTGACTGAATGAAAGGAGAATATGAGACCTATCCTGACATCCGTGAAATCTTCCAATCTATGAGACAAGGACCATCTAGTTCACATAGTGAGTACACCCTTTAGGATGGTTACCTTTTCAAGAATAATAGTAATGCGGGACGATCTTAAGGCTACCATGATGGCAAGAAAAACAGAAACTAAAATTTTTTTGTATTTTATTAGAATTTAATTTGCAGGCTTATAACCCAAAAATCAAGTAAAGCATAGCAGGAAACTAGTAATGCCAAGAATCATTATACCCACATAAGGACTCATGCAAAATAATAAAAGATAGGATCCCGGGAATTGAGAAACCCCCGATTTAGGATAGCATACCTTCAGTAAATCAGAAGTTAGGAGGGGAAAGGATTGTACCAGGCAGGAATTTGAAGATCCAATCGATGAAGAGATCGCACATCATTCTAAATCGATGCCTGGAAGACAAGCCTTTAGACCTCGAATCAATCAGCTATCTGGGATCGGTCTTGGAGGAAAAGAGGGCCTCTTCCTTGGAGGTGAATACCATGGGGATCCTACAGCATCAGAGGATTAGTTAGAGAACAAATAAAAAGTGGAATTATAGAACTAGGGTTAGAAAGGAAGAGATTAGGGTTTTGGATGTGGGCGGCTTGAAGGTTGAAGAAAGATGCTAAGCTTGGGCGGCCTAGGGCTTCCTTTTCCTTGGCATCTTAGGGCTTGAAGGCAGCAAGCTTGGTCGGCTAGGGCTTGGAAGACTAGGGCACTCAAGGACACTCACATCTCAACACAAGAATAAAGTAACACAAGAACACGAACAATCTCAAATAAAATTCACCAGAGTTTTGATATTATGAATAAAGATTACTTATAAGAGGGGGAGGGGTGGGGTTTATATAGAGGTTCCCCAAGTCCTCTCCAAGATAGGATAGGATTATAAAGTTGAGAGGGAAAGGGATTACAAGTTTGATTAAGATTGGGAGAATACACTTTGAATGAAACTAGTTTTCCTTATTCTACTTGGATTTCCTTCCTCCTTTGAATTGGTCAAAGGCTTGGACTTGGTCAAAGGGCTTGGACACCTACATGCATTGGGCTTGGGTGTGTGGGCTTCATGGGTAGCAAGGGCTGTCCTCCTTTGGGCCTTGATGCATGGGCTTTGGGCCCTGAAAACTGGGGTGCCCTGGTATCAGCATATTCCTTAGAATCTTGGTTCTGGGGCTCATGGGCTTGACTCCTGGGCTTGGAATCTCTTGGCCTGGGTGCTAGCATATTCCTGGAATCAAGGGGCACCTGGCATTTGGAATATACTCTGGCATCTGGAGGGTATCAAGGCATCTGGGCATTTGGAAAAAATCTTGAACCTTGGGGTGGCAAATAAGGTCCAATTGGCTGATGTGAAGGCCTCTAGCTCCTGGATGAGGCCTGGTGGAACTCCAAAATAGGGAATCCTCTTTTCTTGTATAAAAATTGAACTGGTACTGGACTAATACTAAAGTACAGGACTCAATGACTGGACTAGGGTTGAGACAAATCAACTAGCCTCAATTTATTACAAGACTCAATCTTACTTGATTACAAAACTTTGATACATAGCTAAGTAAACCATATAGGGCCCAGTAATCTGTGTCTGATCCTGGTGCCCCCACCAATTCTCCCGGGGTGGGAGGAACTTGACCCCATCGAGTAAGGATCAATATGGCTCTCATATAGCTCAACAAGGTCTGGGTTGAATGCTGTAGATCCTCACGGATGATCCATGAGTCCTCAGATTCCTACCAACCTTGCCAATGGACCAAATACCGATGATACCCTATGTTCCAAGTACTGATGGCTTGGTCATTCAGGATGCGCTCAATCCTTTCCTCATTATTAGGCCAATTTGAAAGTGGGCTCTCTGGGGTGGGTTCACTCTTAAAGGAAGGAATTGGTTCAAAATTTTTACTAGGTATCGCTGCTGGCTCCCGATACTCCATAATGTCTAAAATGTTGAAAGTGGAGCCAATACCTAATTCGGGTGGCAACTCGAGCACATAGGCATCGGATCCAGCTCTCGTCATTATTTTGACCGGTCCAGCTTTGTGAGCATGAAAATTCTTTACGGTCCCTGGAGGGAACCACTCAGGTCTAACCCTGAACATCACATAATCTCTTGCATAAAACTCTTTAACTTGTTTTCGAGATTTAGCCAAGTTTTTATATAGTTCATTACTTATACTTAACTTTTGACTAATATCCTAATACAAATGCTGTGCAGAGGTTAGTGCAGGTGTGGACAGGTGATTTAGGGTTGTGGATTTATTGGACTCAAAACTAACACCTAATAGACTCAACTAGGCATCCCTATCGAAGGAAATTTATTGGACTCTTTGGGTCAAAATCTTAGCACACTATAGACTCTCTAGGTTTAATCATGGTTTGACATGCACATGAAAATTTACAATGGACTCCTAGCAAATGCCATTGAGTATACTAAAAGTAAGATGCAAACCTAACATGCGCAATGAATGCATGCAACATGCAAACTTCCATAAAATGTAGATGAATG
This sequence comes from Areca catechu, assembly GCA_021397845.1. Taxonomy (NCBI): domain Eukaryota; kingdom Viridiplantae; phylum Streptophyta; class Magnoliopsida; order Arecales; family Arecaceae; genus Areca; species Areca catechu. The sequence goes on from CM038048.1 coordinate 25,539,903, forward strand.
GTTAAAGAAATATGAGAAAATTCAAGAAAAGGCAGGAAATACGCGATAGATTCTGGGTTAGTTTGGTGGGGTAGAAAGCAAGAAAAGGATTCAAGGTTGATTGGATAGAATAGGATGTAAGAAGGGGTGTCAGGGATTAAATCTAGACTAATGAGGTTGACCTTATGGGGTTAATATCTATCTACAGAGTCTTCCTTATGGAAGAATTGGTCACTAATATCAGGGAAGAGATTAATTGGAGTCAAAAAAGTGACTTCATCCTAAGAGTACTGATTTAAAGAGATTAGGTCCTTAATAAATTCTTCTGATTCTTGAATCTTAGGACTAGACTCGATAATTGGGCTTTCTTCTAGTGGCTTCTCAAGTAAAATTCTAACTGTAGTATCTAGATTCTCTTCCTCTAACTGGTCTTCTACTACAGCTTGGTTGTGATCAGGGTCATCTAATTCTAGGGTGGGTTCTACCTGGGTATCTATTGATTCAACTAACTCTAAGTCTTCTATGGGGAACTCCTCTTCTTCTTCCTCATATTCATCCGCTAAGCTTATATCAACTTCATACACTTCCTCTTCAAGGTCATCCTTGTAAACTAGTGGGGTGGTAAGAGGGGTTTGGCTAAGAAAAAATTGACTGGTGGCTGGGGTAGTAAAGGTGGGTCGACTAAGAGTTTTGGGTTCATAGGTTATAGGCTCAGATCTATAGGTCAAATGGTCAAACCAACGGGTTGCTTGATGATTGGATTGGGTCAACTGGTCAAATCTTTGGTCTACTTGGTTGAACCTATGGTTCATTTGATTTTGGGATTGGGTCAATTGGTTTATTTGGATATTGGTTTGGTCAAGCTTATGATTCAATTGTTCATTCATGGTTCTTAGGAGAGTTTCAAGACTGGACTCCATCGTTAAACTGGGTTAAGGTTTGGGCTTTTGGTATTAGGTTCCTAGTCTAGTGGTCATGCACTCAACAAACAGACAATCAAGGTGAAATGATGCAACCAAGCATGCAGGGGTTAGTACAAGCTAGGGTTTTCTAGACCTAGAGCCAAAACTGAATGGGTCGACTCAACTTACACCCAACTCAACAACTAATTCTTCCTCTAGCCAGGTAGGGGGTGGGAGTGTGGGAGGCCTCCCCTGCTTTCGCAGGGACTCAATTAAAAACCACAACACCACTTAGGTCGTTTGACTCTGGACCCTAGCCTTAGACACCAGATTCTAGTAATAATTGGTGAATTGAATGCACTAGTTGGTCCACACAATTCGGACCTGACCTGTTAGTGCCACCTAGCCCACTAGGGAAAATTAGGTCTAATTAATTTCAATTAAGGCTTGGGTGAGAATTCAAGGAGGTTGTTTTGGGCCCAAGACAAGTTATGACCTCCTGCCCTGATCTGAGATAGTGAAAGTGCCCTTAAGATTAGTTTAATGCAGATGATGACATTCGATGGTCCTGATGTAATCTACTAACAATCAGAAAAATAAAATATTTTATTTTTTTTATGAGGTGGCAAATTAGGTTTAAGTTTATTAAGTTAGAAAACAAAATTAGGGCTTGGGTAAGGTAGGGTTTGGAAGTTGATTAGGTTTAGTTTGATCAAGTATGCAAAACAAAATTTAGGGTTTGTTTGGAAGCAGACTTTGATTTAGTTTTTAGTGAAAAAAAATTCAAAAAAGTTATAGGATAGAGGAATAACAATGTAGATGATCCCTACCAAATTTCATGCAATGCAAAACTCGGATTTTGATGCAAAACCTAGGGTTATCAGAATGTATGCAAAAAGTTCAGGATTCTGATTAGGGTTTCTAGGATGCCAAATTTTATAATCTTTTTATTTTTGTAAAAATAATTAAAAATTATGATAATTATGAGGACTAAATAGAGAACATGTCATGCAAATTTAAATGAAATATAAAGCTTCTAAGATAATTAACAAGATCGAATCTTATATACCTACTGCAAATGACAGGATGCAGAAAAATAATAATGAATGCTTTTAGGGTTTTTTGATGAAGATGCAACTATCCTAAACTATCTCTGATACCAAACTGATGCGAGATGATCCTAAGGCTACCATGATGGTAGGAAAAAAAAACTAATTTTTTTTGTATTTTTTTAGAATTTAATTTGTAGGCTAATAACCTGAAAATCAAGTAAAGCATAGCAGGAAACTAGTAATGCCAAGAATCATTATACCCGCATAAGGACTCATGCAAAATAATAAAAGATAGGATCCCAAGAATTGAGAAACCCCTAGTTTAGGATAGCATACCTTCAGCAAATCAGAAGTTAGGAGGGGGAAGGATTGTACCAGGCAGGGATTTGAAGATCTGATCGATGAAGAGATCACACAGCACTCTGAATCGGCGCCTGGAAGACAAGCCTTTATTCCTCTTTTCTTGTACAAAATTTGAACTGGTACTGGACAATATTGAAGTACAGGACTTAATGACTGGACTAGGTTTGAGATAAATCAACTAGCCTCAACTTATTACAGGACTCAATCTTACTTGATTGCAAAACTTTGACACATGGCTAAGTAAACCAGATAGGGCCCAGTAATATGTGTCTAATCCTAGTACCCCCACCAAATAGACTTTGTATTCCCAGGACTTCACTTAGAGAGTTTTTAGTTTGGGAAACCTATGCAGGAGGTTTAGCTGGTCATTTTGGTAGGAACAAGACCATTTTAGTTGTAGAGGACCAGTTCTTTTGGCCAAGCCTGAAAAGGGACGTTGCCCACATCATGTCCAGGTGTTGAACTTGTGCTGTTGCCAAATAGCAAAAGTAAAACACTGGCTTGCATATCCCTTACCTGTACCTGACTGCCCTTGGTAAGACCTCAGTATGGACTATGTGTTAGGATTGCCTAATGCCCTAAGGAAACATGACTCAATCTATGTTGTGGTTGATAGGTTTTCCAAAATGGCTCATTTCATACCCTGCTCTCAGACCTTTGATGCTTCCAAGGGGGCCAAGCTCTTTCTTGATCATGTGGTTAGGTTACATGGCCTTCCTAAAACCATAGTGTCTGATAGAGATGTCTGTTTTACCTGTTACTTCTGGAAGACCCTTTGGCACTTGTTAGGAACCAAGCTTAAATTTTCTACCTTCTACCACCCTCAAATTGATGGCCAGACCGAGGTAGTGAACCGTAGCCTTGGAAACATGTTGAGATGCCTTCTAGTTGAGAACATTGGAAATTGGAACCTTCTTTTACCTAGAGCCGAATTTGTCTACAACAGTTCTATCAATAGGTCCACGTGTAAGAGCCCATTTGAGATTGTCCATGGTTATAAGCCTAACAAACCTTTAGACCTAATCCCCTTCCCCTTTCATGCACGAGTCTTTGAGTTAGCCAAGTCATTTGCACAGCATGTTAGGGATTTGTATAAGGAAATTAGTCAAAATATTAATGTGAGCAATGAAATTTATAAAAATTTGGCTAATTCTCGAAAAAGAGCTAAAGAATTTACTAAGGGAGATTATGTAATGATTAGGCTTAGGCCTGAATGGTTCCCTCCAGGGATCATGAAGAAATTATATGCTCGTGGAGATGGACCCTTCAGAGTGATAAAGAAAGTTAGACCTAATGCCTATGTGCTCGAGTTACTATCCAAATTAGGCATTAGTTCAACCTTCAATATCTCAAATATGGTAGAGTATAGGAGGCCAGCAATGAGATCCAGTGAGCCATTTGGACCTAACCCTTTTCTTGAGAGTGAGCCCATCCTAGAGTGTCCACCAACAAATTGGTCTCAGAGAGGAGAAAGGATTGAGCGTATCCTAGATGACCAAGCCATTAGTACCCAAAACAAAGGCTACCAACGGTACTTGGTCCGATGGCAAGGTCGACTAGAATCCAAGGATTTGTGGGTCACTCAAGAGGATCTACAATGCCTTAACCTAGATATATTGGAGCAGTACGAGAGCCGAGATGACCCTTACTTGATAGGGTCGAGTTCCTCCCACCCTAGGAGAATTGGTACGAGCATTAGGATCAGATAGAGATTACTGGGCGCGTTATGGATTTCTGATTAAGGTTTTGAGTCCTGTAGTCCATTAGTCCTGAGTCACTTGAGTCCTATACTAAAGTGAGCCAATTGAGTCCTGTAATAAAGAGTGAGCCCTGTAATAAAGTGAGACAACTAAGTTCAGTTGAGTCCGCTTAGTCAAGTGAGTCCCTTATTTCAGTCCAATGAGTCCTGTAAGTTTCATTCAAGTCAAGAACTAAGAAGAGAGTCACCCGACCAGAAGATTCACTAGGCCCCCTCCAACCAGAGCTGGATTTCAAGCACTTGGGCCCGTACTCAACCACCCCAACAGTGGCGCCCCAAGTTCCCAGTGCATGGGCCCTTTCATGCCGCCAAGCCCATCAAGTTGGCACCCTTTCCAGCCCAGCACCCCAATCCAGATTCCAAGGAAGTTGGCGCCCTAGATCAGCCCATCCCCCTTGGAGTTCATGTGCCCAAGCCCACCAGGAGGCCGCCCAAGAGCATGGAGTTGCTGCCCAAAGCCCAAGAGGAGCTTTCTTGGCCATCAAGTTATGTAATCCTAGTCCATCAGGGAGTCCAGGGTCTTGGGTGAATCTATAAATACCCACCCCCTCCCCTTATAAAGAATAAGTTTTATGAATGAAAATATTGAGTTTTCGTTTCCATTTGCCTTTGTTCTTTGAGAACATCGACCTCCGTGAGGGAGTGGGTGTGAGGCCCAAAGTTTCTTTCAAACCCTAACTTTCTTACAAACCCTAGCCACCCCTTCTCTCTTCATCTAATCAAACCCTAGATGACCTCCAGCCCTTCCCCATCCAGGCCACCATCTCTCCTCCTCCTCTAGAGCCTAGGATGCCTCCCATCTTTCCCCTTCTAGGTCATCCCATCTAACAACCCCTGGCCGCCCATCTACCTTTCATCTAGAGCACCCTACCACCATCCAAACCCTAACCCGCCACTTCCACAGTCTTCCTGCACCAAGTTGCCAACTCTAAAGGCTTCCAAGCATCCTCTCTCCTGCCTCAGGCCACCAGCTCCAAGCCAGGCATCCTCCAGCCTTCAGATAGGCCGCTAGACATCTATCTGCCTTGATGAAGAACTAATTAGCATACAAGAGGATTTTCATGGATTCAGCATTAAGTTAGGGTTTTAATTCCCAAGTTTCAGATCAAATAGGTAAATAGGTGATCCTATAAAAATTTTAGACCACAAGCATGCAAGAAGAACCCTCAACAGAGATAAAAACAGGATCGCTAGGACTAAGAAATCCCGGTAGGACTAGCTCTTCTGCAATAACTCAATCTAGAGGGTTAGGGTGTGTGTACCTAGCAATGATCACTACTGATTCCTTGAAGAGATCACTCTATGCTCTCAGATGTGGCTTGGAAAGTCAAGCCAAAAACTTGTAGATCCGCTGGCTTTTCATCCGCTGACCCGACGGCTAGGCAAACAGAACCCTAACGTCATAAAATTTGAGGGACCCGTAAAACACCAAATGAGGGTTAGAAAAACAAGGAGAAAAGGGGTGAATCATTGAAGAAGAAAGGAAGAGAGAGGGTAGCAGGGGTGGCCAAGATAAGGCTTGATTGTGGGCATCCAAGGTGGAAGAAGGCTAGGGTTTTGATAAACAGGGTCTCACACCCCTCGATGCTCAAAAAGCAAAGGCAACACTCCCTCACGGAGCTCAATGTTCACAAGAACAAAGGCAAAGTATAAGAAAGAACACTAAATTTCCTCTCAAAATACATTCATTCATTCAATCAACCATTCAATCATAATTCTTTCAAGAGGGTAGAGGGGTGGGGTATTTATAGGCTCACCTAGGTCCTCTCCTTATTAGAATTGGATTACAAAGCTACTTAGGACTAGGAGTACATAATTTGATTGGGAAAAGTATTACAATATATGAATAAAACTATAATTCCTTGTTGACTTGGGAAAGGAACTCCTTGTTGACTTGGGAAAGGAATATTCTCCTTTTCCGCATGCCTTCTCCCCTTCCAACTAATTTTTTTTATATTTTTCCTATCTTCCTTAATCCTAACCTTTGATGTTTGCAAGATCCCTAGTGGAAATAGTCCTTGGAAGAAGGTTTTCCTTGCCCCAAGACCAGCTGATAAAAAGTCGATGGATCTGTGGGAATAAGACTTTGTCATCCAAGCACTGATCTAGAGTGCAGAGCGACCCCGTCTATGATAAAGAAGACATTGTTGCTAGGTATATGAATCAAACCATCTCTTTAGATATGTTTTATTGAAGTGAACTTGTCCTAATTAGTGATTTCTTTACCCTAGTGGTCCTATTTCTTTATCTTTTGATAGTTCCTAATCTGCGGGAGTAGTTTCTAATCCTTACATCATCCCTACTGTTCTCCATCTCTTTTTCAAGAACATATTTCTCATAAAATCTAAAAATCACTCACTTTAATCTGCTATTTTTTTATGTTCATCTCTTGCATAACCATCCCACATCAAAAAAGTATGTAATAATTTCATACTTTAGATCTGATCACATGAGACCAAGGGAAAGGTACGTTACCTTTAAACCATTGGATGGAGGTGATGAAGAGCTGCCAAGCCACACAAGTGTCTGGCCTCTATGGGTAGTTCACACTAGGGCTTGATCCTAATCAACTCTCTTGGAGTGCTAGCTCATCAGAATCCTGGAAGCCAATCTTCTTTTTCCTTGGACATGCAAGACTTTCTTGAAGTCGTCGGGAAGAACTTGTTAGAGGATAATGAGGAAAAGTGGAAGTGAAATCCTTCCTAACCAACTCTCTCTTCGCAAACCCTAGCTTGATTGCTAGGTAGGCTCACACCCAAAATCCCAATCCTCTCAAACCCTACTCTAAGGAATTCCTTTCTTTCTCTCTTAGAAAAGCCCAGCTTATCATCCTTTTGCTGGCCCTACAATAACACTTATTTATAGTGGCAGCAAAGAGGGAGAGAGATATGGAAGGTAGAGTGATTAGGGGAGAGGGTTAAGGGTTAAACCAAATTAGCTCTAGGTTTAAATGGGAGAAAATCTGCATTCCCAAATAATGCATTCCATAAAAATCTTGGAGCCAATTTTAGCCAAAATCTGAAATTTGAATTCGAAATTCAAATTTAAATCTTTTTAAAGGAAAGAGAGCATGAAAAATTAAATCCAATTTGATCCTAAGCCAAATCATATTTGGCTTGACCTATCAGTTTGCAAATCATATTGCAAATAAGTTCTCCAAAATTCACTAATCAAATTAATGAAAAAAATTCTCGTCACAGCCAAGTGTCGACACATGAAAGTGTCGACACTTCAAAGTGTCGACACTCCAAAGTATCGACACTCCAAAGTATCGACACTTGGATCATGGTCAATCATGTTGACCCCCAGTGATGCCAAACGATTCTCAATCATCTACCTTTAGATCAGGTAGAAACCCCTATGGTGTGTGACCCCATAGGTTCGAACACTAAGCCAGTAGCACTGGAACACTTTCAGTACTAGTTAAAGTCATTATCTAGCAATGATACCCGATGTCTGGATAGGTCGAAGATTGAAGAGCTACTCTTTTGAACCTCTGGCATATGGTTACCGTATAATTCATCCCTTTGATCTCATAATGCCCAAGATGACCTAGGGTTTGACTACCAACCCTAATTTAGTACATCCAGATCGTGTCTCAACCTTACGAGTTCTATGACTCCTCACAAGAACTATCATAGTCAAGGTTTTGCTAAATTGAGACATAGTGAGTCATTCACTCCAAACCATTTGGAGGGGTCAATCCCATTTTGATCCACCACCGCTCCATGAGTACTTGATTGTACCCAAAAACCTTTCATCACTAGATTAGAATCCAGGTAGTCTGGCACCAAAGTACAGTGAGTTGCTTGCAAGCTACCATGGTGATCTTAGGTCTGGGGGACACATATACCCATATCCATTCACGAGCAACCCTTTGGTAGAAGGGAGCTTCGCAGTTGGTCACGTTTAGTGAGATGTCATACATTTCACCTATATGTCATATCAGTGTCTCTACACTCCTTGGTTAAGAGGACAACCAACCAATGTGATATACAATAACCTATGCTTGATACATTGTCATCCTATAACAATGTATCCTTTGTTTGTGAACCAGTTTCAAAACTACTCAATATATCCTCTCTATATCAAATAAATGTAGTTCTAAGAACTCCATCATATAAGAGTTCTTTTTAGAAAAATACACATGTGATGAATAGCCAAAAGAATAACTTTTATTTATTTAAAAAAATTACATACAATTATAAAATAGCATAATCGTCTACAGCATAGACGATTGGCTTTGGGACACTATTCCCAACAACTCATACTTGGACTAAAGCCAATCAGTACAGAATCTTATTCCCATTTTTATTTACAATTATCGAACTCTTGAACTCTGACAGCTTTAGTGAAGGGGTCGGCCAGGTTCTTCTTTCCATCAATCTTTTGAAGGTCGATGTTACCTTGTTCCATTATTTCTCGCACAAGATGATAGCACTGCAGAATGTGTTTGGTGTGCTGATGGGACTTCGGCTCTTTGGCTTGAGTAATGGCTCTAGTGCTATCACAATACACCGGAATAGGACCATCCAGGGAAGGTGCCACTCCCAGCTCACTTAGGAACTTCACAACTACACAACTTCCTTTGTTGCATCCGATGCTGTGATGTATTTTGCTTCGCATACTGAGTTTGCCATGGTATGCTGCTTAGAGCTTTTCCAGCAAATCGCTCCTCCATTTAGGGTAAAGATAAATCCTGACACACTCTTGCTATCATTCCTATCTGATTGAAAACTGGAGTCAGTATATCCTACAAGTTTCAAGTCAGGTTCTCCATAAATCAGCCATTGGTCCTTAGTATTTCGTAGATACTTAAGGATGGTCTTAACCACTTTCCAATGAGCTTCACTTGGGTCAAACTGGTATATGCTCACTATGTCTAGTGAGTTTCCATGTCTGGTCTAGTATATGTCATGGCGTACATGACAGAACCCACTACCAAAGTGGTACGGGCACCAGGCTCAGAAAGAGGCTTCAACCAATGCCAAGTTCTTTATGGATGAAGATTAGGAATTTAAAAACCTGTAATAAGTCTATGAGTCATGTACTTATTTTTATTTGAATAATTGAGCCCTATTTTATTTCAATTTAGGGTTCCAAAGTCCAATTAGAGTTAAATTGGCTTTGTATTGAGTCGGGTTCAAGAGCTACTTGAGTTGGGTTTCAATTAATCCAGATTAAGTGCAACCAGCTTTACCAACAAACTTGGAGCACTACATCATCAATGCACCTTGCCATCTTGGAGGACAAGTCATGCTAACTTGGAGGACAAGTCATGCCACATCACCAAGACACTTCAACCATGAATTTTTGCCCAAGACAAATTCAAATTTGAAGGAAGCTCCACTCTTCATGGGATGCCACCTTGAAATTAGGAGTTTGAAATTTTAAAAGGGCCATTCCACTTTCTTTGGGATGCCCTTTGATTTTCTCCATGAAAGGTGATGTATTTTGAATTTGAAAGGGAGCTTAAGGTTTATAAAAGTTCCTAAATCCTCTTGTAATGTTGATGATGAATGAAATGAAGTATTTTCTTGAAAATTTCCCCTTTGCTAGTCAAAGTCCCTTGAGAGAAGGTAGGTGTGAGGCCTAGGTTACTTAGCCAATCAAGCATTTAATTCTTCTTCCATTCCCATTCGGTCAACCTTGAAGACTCTTCTTCAAACCAATCCAAGTTCGTCCTCCCCTTCTTCCAAAGGGTGTCATCCACAAGGAAGCTCTCCATGCCATCAAATGAAGAAGGTTCATGCTATGGGCGCCAAAGGAGATCCACTTCAAGCCAAGCCTAAGCCTCTTTCTTCCATTCCAAACATTCCTCCTCCATTCCTCCAACCTTCCATCTAAACCTTCTAATTATGCAGGATCCCCGGGTCTCCTGGTTTCCAAGGTGAAGGTCTACTGTGCTAAAGAATCAGATACAAGGTGCCTTAAAACCTAGAGTAATCCCTTTGCCATCTTAGTACTTCTTCTTGAGTGTTCCTTTGCCACATTTCAGAATATTAATGGCCGAGTAACCATCTTTAAAACCTTCTTTCAGATCTGAAATAGTAAAGTAAGCTAGCCCTAACCTATGTGGTTTTCTAACCACGAAAGTCCCTTCTTAATTGCTTTGAAATGGTTATTTTCTAATCATGTTTTCCCTTATGTTCCTTTCATGTAATTCTGTTTCTTTTACGTAGAATAGCTGCATGCATATTTACTTCATTATCATTTAGTACCTCTAATTCCTAGAAATGCATAATTCGATATTTGTCCCCCATCATCATGGTATCAGAGCACGGTAGGTTAGGGTTAATTTTGAATTTCTGCATTTAGGTAGGTTGTTGAAATTTTCTGCATGCATGGCATTCATACTTGCTACATATTTATCTTTTAAATCCAATCTAGATCTAAGTTTCACACCTCCTAAGCGGGTATACACCAGTACACTGTCACAACCCATGGGAATAATGAGCCGCTGGCCGAACGTGAATCTTTAGGTTGAAGTTTGGTATGTAAGTACCTTTGTTTGTTTAAATTCTGCTTTTCTATCCTGCATGCTATGTCTGTGTTCTAGGAGCTACCATGCCTAACACAGATTTTAATTTTTAATTTCCTTTCATATGGTATGTCATCCATAAGTTAAAAATGTTTTGTAATTTTTTCTGAATTTTTGGATATTTTTACATTGCACTTTTCTACACCACTTTAGAACTGCAACACACCAATTCTACACCTGAAATTTAGATCCATATGCTTGTTTGCATTCATTTCATGGTAAATCAAGTTAAGGGCATCAAATTGACATAGGGTCAGGATCTCATCACTTGTCCTTAGCCCAAAAATCACCAACTTGCATAACGAACCCAACCCTAATTAAAACAGAGTAGACATTTAATTGCTCTAACTAGCTAAGGACGCCCACAAGGTCGGATCGAATCAAGTGTCAAGCCAACTTTGACAACCTGTTTGTGTGTGCTTGTATCTGCTGTCTAGGCAAGTGGTTCAGGGACAAGAGCCCGAAGGAAGGTGGGTTGGTTCACTTACCTGGCCAATTTTAAATTGGTGTCTAAGGCAAGCAAAGAGGAACCTCCACCAACCTTACACTTACCTGGCCAGGTGCCAAGTTACTATAACCCGGATTGTCAATTTGACCTAACATTTGATTTGGGCTCTAGGTCTGCAAACCCCTAGTCCGAGTTTGAGTCCATGTGTGCATGGCAACTAGATCAGGAGCACCGTATCAGCAAACCCAAGCCCAATCTAGTGTAACCATGGAACAAAACTTTGAGAGCTTGATGAAATCCTTGAATGACTAAATGACCTGACTGAACCAAAACCCAACTGATCAATTGGCCCAAACCAACCAAAACATGACTGATCAGATAACCCTCATCACTGCTAGGCTTGATCGATTAGAAGCTCGTACCCCTGGAAGAACTTATGAAGTCCAGAATGAGTTAGAGCTTGAACCCGAGTTTAAGACACCCATCAACCCTAGAAGGGCTCTTCATCAAGACCATTTCTTTGAGCCAAATCCTAGGAGGCCCAATCTTGATCGAGTCCATGACCCAAATCCTAGGATAGCACACCATGATCCAGTCTATGAGCCAAATCCTAGGAGACATAATCAAGATTAGACAGACCGTGACGAGCGAACCCTTAGGAGTATTAGGTTGGAAGCACCAACATTTGATGGAAATCTAGATCCTAAGGTTTACATAGATTAGGAGGGAGAAATGGACCAATACTTCAATTAGTATGACATGACTGAGGAAAGAAAATGCAAATTTGTGAAGCTTAGGTTAATTCGACAGGCTAGGCTTTACTGGGGAAACGTCGAGAGGTTCATCAGACAAAGGGGTGATGTTTCCATAGTAACCTGGAGGGCAATGAAACTTAGGCTTAGAGAGAAATACCTTCCTATGTCCTACCACTAGAGACTTCTAGACCAGTGGCAGAGATTGACCCAGGGAACCAAGAGTGTAGCCGAATACACTGCAAAATTTGATGAGTTTGTAATGAGATGCAATGTGGATGAATCCGAATTAGTTACCTTATATAGGTTTAGGGCAGGATTGAGAGAAGAGATTCAGAAGGAGTTATTCTTGAGGGAAGTCCATGACTTAGAGCTAGCTTATCAGGTAGCACGAGATGCTGAGAGAATCCATAGGGGACCACTTTATCGTAGACCTGAACCCCCTAGAACTAGTGCACCTAGTCAATAGCCAGGACCGAATCAGATGCGAACCAGCCGACCCAACCCCAGCACCCCTCTAACCCATAGAGATGAAAGGGGTAAAGCACCAGAAGTTCAGAGGACTCTGAACCCTAATGTTGCATGTTTCAGATGTCATAAGTTAGGCCATTATGCTAGCAATTGTCCAACTAGGGCCTTACATATAGGAGAATTAGAAGAGAATGAGTCTGAACCCATGGAACCCCTAGGTGATAGTGTTGAGGAGGTATATTAGGCTGAGGAAAATTTGGCTGAAGAGTATGAAGGTGACGAGGAACAAATAGAGCTTGATCTGTTGAGAGTAGTTAGATGCATCCTTACCCAAACCGTGACATAGGAAGATTGGCGTAGGACTAACATCCTACAAACATTTATCAAGTTAGGGGATAAGGTATGCAAAATAATCATAGATAGTGGGAGTTGTGTAAATGCTATATCCACTAGTGCTGTCAAAACATTAGGCTTGTCCATAGTTCCCCATCTAACTCCCTATAAGGTTTCTTGGATAGACTCCACTTCAATTCCTATCAAACATAGGAGTCTAGTCCAAATCCAATTACAGTCCTATCAAGAGAAAGTGTAGTGTGATATCCTACCAATGGGAGTGAGCAGTATCATCCTAGGTCGACCCTGGTTATTTGACCATGACACGACCCTATATGGCCAATCAAATTCATGCTCATTCATGCACCTTGGAAAGAAGTTTGTGATCAACCCAACACCACCCAAGGACACTGTTAAAAGAAGATCGAGCCACCTAAAGGAAAAAAAAACTGGAGTCAATTTGATAACTGATAAAGAGATTGAGAAAGAACTCACTGAGGGTACACATGTTTGGGTTTTAGCCACTGAGGAAATTTAGGAGCCTTCCCAGAAAGAACGCCCTCAGGAAGTGACTAAAGTGTTAGAAGACTTTAAGGATGTATTTCCAGATGACCTACCTGACCACCTTCCACCACTTAGGGACATCCAGCATGCCATTGATTTAGTCCCAGGAGTAACCCTACCCAAACTTCCACATGATAGGATGAACCCTACAGAATACTTAGAGTTATAAAGACAAGTAGGGGATCTCCTTAGGAAAGGATTTATTAGAGAAAGTTTGAGTCCTTGTGTAGTACCCGCATTACTGATCCCTAAGAAAGATGGCACTTGGAGGATGTGCGTTGACAGTCGTGCCATTAATAAGATCATAACAAAATATAGGTTTCCCATATCCCATTTGGACGACATGTTAGATATGATGGCCGGAGCAACAATATTTTTAAAGATTGACCTTAAGAGTGGCTATCATCAGGTTAGGATTAGACTTGGAGATGAGTGGAAGACTGCATTCAAGACCAAGGAGGGTCTTTTTGAATGGGTAGTAATGCCTTTCGGATTGTCCAATGCTCCTAGTACCTTTATGCGAATTATGAATCAAGTCTTATGGTTATTTATAGAAAAGTTTGTCATAGTTTACTTCGATGACATTCTTATATATAGCAGGACCCAGGAGGATCATTTGGACCACTTGAATCAAGTCTGTCTAGCTCTTAGAAAAAATAGTCTCTTCGCAAACCTTAAAAAATGTGATTTTCTCACCCATAGAGTCGTTTTCCTAGGTTTTGTTGTCACACCTGATAAAGTTTCTGCCAACCCCGAAAAGATTAAGTCAATTATAGAGTGGCCTGTGCCAAAAAGTGTTCATGAAGTACGAAGTTTTCATGGCCTAGCTACTTTTTATAGAAGATTCATTCTGGGGTTTAGTACCATAGTTGCGCCAATCACGGATTGCATTAGGAAAGGCCATTTTGAATGGACCAAAGCTGCTGATAGAGCCTTCCTAGATGTTAAGAAGAAAATGACACAAGCACCTATCTTATGATTGCCTGATTTTTCTAAGGTTTTTGAGATCGCTTGTGATGCATCTGGAGTTGGAATAGGTGGAGTTTTAAGCCAGGAGAGCCACCCCATAGCTTTCTTTAGTGAAAATTTAAATGAAGCTAAGATTAAGTATTCGACCTATGATAAGGAGCTCTATACGGTAGTGCAAGCTTTAAGGTATTGGAGACATTATCTACTACCACATGAATTTGTCCTGTTTTCTGATCACGAGGCCCTTAGATTCCTTAGTTCCCAGAAAAAGCTGAATCCTAGGCATGCAAAGTGGGTAGAATACATCCAAGCCTACACATTTGCCTTGAAACATCGTGCTGGAATTGAGAATAAGGTAGCCAATACATTAGGTTATAGAGCCCTGCTTCTGAACTCGATTAGCACTGAAGTCGTTGGATTTAAAAGACTTATGGATGAGTATAATACCTATCCAGACTTTAGTGGAGTTTACCAAGCTTTGAAATTAGGACCATCTAGTGACCACAGTGAGTACACCCTTTTAGATGGTTATCTGTTTAAGGAAAATAAGCTTTGTGTTCCAAAGACTTCTTTAAGAGACTTTCTAATTTGGGAAACCCATGCTGGAGGTTTGGTTGGCCATTTTGGAAGAAACAAGACCATATTGATAATTAAGGAGAAATTTTACTGGCCAGGCCTTAAGAGACAGGTAGCCAATATTGTTGCCCGATGTAGGACATGTGCAGTTGCCAAACATCAAAGACAAAACACTGGGTTATACACTCCTTTACCTGTGCTGGATTATCCATGGTAGGATCTTAGCATGGACTTCATTTTAGGACTACCCAAGACCCTTAGAAACACGATTCAATCTTTGTAGTGGTCGACAGATTTTTGAAAATGGCCCATTTTATACCCCACTCCCAAACTTTTGATGCCTCCAGGGTAGCCAAGCTTTTTCTCGATCAAGTAGTCAAGTTACATGGGTTACCTAAGACCATTATTTCTGATAGGGATGTCCGTTTCATAAGCTACTTTTGGAAAATCCTTTGGCACCTACTAGGAACAAAATTGAAATTCTCAACTGCTTACCACCCTCAGACTGATGGACAAATCGAGGTTGTAAATAGAAGTCTAGGAAATTTATTGAGGTGCCTTATTGGAGAAAGTCTGGGAAATTGGGATTTATTTCTACCTCATGCTAAATTTGCATACAACAGCTCGATTAATAGGTCTACTGGCAAATGTCCCTTTAAAATTGTCCATGGTTATTGATGTGGCACGATTGCTAAAATGGAGTAGCTATCAGATGCCATGTCAGATACTCTACTCGAGCTCCTTCGCCGGGCTGAGCTCTCTCAGTGTAAGGGGGCAGTCCATCGAAGCCGAGCTCCATCCTCCGCTAGGTCGGGCCCGCAAGCCCGGGATGCTTAGGCCAGAGCCGAGCGGCATCTGCCAGATCGAGCCCCTCGAGATCAAGCCATGTGGTATGGAGTCGAGCTCAGCCCTCCTCTACCACATGGAGTCTCTCCGAGGTTGAGCCCTCTGAGCCGGAGCCGCGCTCTGCCCTCCACCAGATTGAGCCCCTCGTGATCAAGCCCTAAGGTCCGGAGTCGAGCTTAGCCCTCCTTTGCTACGTGGAGTCTCTCCGAGGCCGAGCCCTCTAAGCTGAAGCCACGCTATGCCCTCCACTAGATCGAGCCCCTCGAGATCGAGCCCTATGGTATGGAGTCGAGCTTAGCCCTCCTCTGCCACGTGGAGTCTCTCCGAGGTTGAGCCCTCTGAGCCGGAGCCGCGCTCTACCCTCCACCAGATCGAGCCCCTCGAGATCGAGCCCTGTGGTCCAGAGTCGAGCTCAGCCCTCCTCCGTCACATGGAGTCTCTCTGGGGTCGAGCCCTCTAAGCCAGAGCCGCACTCTGCCAGATCAAGCCCTACCTTCCCTGCTCAGCCTCCAGCTCATGCAAAGACACCGGCGAATAGAGAGACGGCACCACCACACTAGGATGCCAGCGAGCCGCCCGAGGATCACAGCAAGACTCCCACCAGGCCGCAATAACTGCCCGTGGCTCCCACTTGCACCAGAAAGGGGAGGAACCCTCCGATCGAGGTGCCACACTCTTCACCAACCACCTGAACCACCCGTAAGAGGAAGTCAACCAAGAGATTCAAATCCCGGGGATGGCGGCCCCTCGATCGAGGCACTACCAGGCTTCCCGGAACGGGGTGACAAGGAGGAATGTCAGAACACATGACAGCTTCCCTTAGCATGAATCTGGAAAGACATCCTGTCCATGCCACGAGACACCGCTACACACACTTGCCAGCCCAGCGAAGGTCTCGAGGTAGGCGCCCAACGGTCACCTTGGCTACAAAGAATGTTTGACACCCCCGAAGGGGGGAGGTATGCAAATGCAAAGGCAAACACAAACACATGTGCAAGCTCAACTGGAGGGCAAAGCACCACCAGAAAACCTAGGCAAGGGAAGGAGGAAAGGCCACCTAGAGAATCCCTCTAGCTCGGTCACCATTCTCCTGATGCACTTGCACCCCACTCTCACACTGCTCACTCCTCGTAGTATGGGGTCCATCAAGAGGAGCTCGACCAGGAGGATCTATTCCCCTGGATTGTCACTAACTTGACCATCGGAGTGCTCCCGTCGGAATCCCTGGCTTGGGTCACTAACCCTTGTTTTGTAGGTCCAGAATCATAGGACCGCCAGCCAGCGAAAGGAGTGCACTATGGCATCGACAGCAGCTACAAGCCACGACGATCTTGGCAGCAACAGATTTGCATGCCAGGAAGGGGGAGAGAAGCGATTTTTGATCTGCCTTTAACCCCCTTTACAAGCAGTCTGACGGAAGGATGGTGACAACAAGGGCGAGAGAGGACTCCACCAGCAGTGCGGGGGACTCCCCCTCCCGGGGAAACCCACGCGACCCAGAGGCGGAGCCATCCGCTCCAGTTCAACCACCTCCACCGGAATCCCAGTTGGCCGCACTAACCCAACAGATGTAGATCCTTGCCACAATAGTTCGCTAGCTTCAACATCAGCACTGGTCCTTGGCCACTCACCAGTAGCCAGGGACCCCCGCGGCACATGCCGCAACCCCCCGTGATAGCCTGCATTCCTTCCAAGGAAGGCCTTCGCAGCTGCGGGCCATCATTGACAACCAGGGTAGCCAACAAACTCTGGCGTAAAAACAACGAGCCGGGTCTGTTGATAGGGAGAGCCGCTCACCAAACCTCGAGCAGGTGGCATCCAAGCCCCGCCGAGGTAGAAAGGGCAAAACCCCCCGCCATGGGCACCAGGCACCCATGTCACCTTCTTCGTCTCCTTCGGCGGAGGGGTCTACTGATGAAGCCATCAAGCGCGTGGCAGAAAAGCACCTGGAGGAGCATGACTGCAAGCTGGCAGAATTATCCCATCGGTTTGCCAATCTACCGGAATCCACCAGCGAGCCAGCATGCTATGACGCCCGTCCCCCGTTCTCCCAGGAAATCCAAGAGGAGCCGATCCCAGGTCGATTCCGTATGCCGCAGGTGGATCCTTACGATGGGACCACCAACCCCCTGGACCACCTAGAAAGCTACCGGGCTTTCATGAGGGTCCAAGGGGCCACCGACGCACTCCTGTTCATCACCTTTCCTGCTACTTTCTGGAAGGCAGCACGGGTGTGGTTCACCCGTTTGGAGCCGGAGAGCATTAATTCCTTCGTCCTACTGGGGCAGAAGTTCATGGCCCACTTCGACACCTGTTGAAAGATGCCATGGAAGGTAGACAGCCTCTTCTCCATCAGGCAGCAGGACCGCAAGCCATTGCGAGACTACGTAGCCCACTTCAAGACTGCCGCATTTGAGATCTACAACCTTGAGGAGCCGGTTGCCATGCTGGCTTTGAAGCAAGGGCTCAGGACCTCTCGCATGACCTACTCGCTCGACAAGAAGCCCCCAAGGACCTACTTCAAGCTCCTCCTCTGGGCCCAGAAGTACATCCATGCCGAGGAGGTGGATCGTACGAGGCAAGAGCTCAACGGGAAGCCACTGAAGAAGCCAACCCCCGCCGAGATGTCTGGGGTGCGGAAGCCATAACCCCTGGCTCGGAGCTCCCGACAAGGACCAAGGCCGAGAGGCACTCCCACTCCAGATGAGCGTTACACCCCCCTCCTCGCCCCGAGGATGAAGATTCTCATAAGATCGAAGGTGAGACCTACCTACGGTGCCCACCTCCGATGAAGCCATCCTCTGGCCGTGACAAAACAAAGTACTACCGCTTCCACCATGACCACAGCCACGACACCGAGAAATGCCGCAACCTCAAGTAAAAAATCAAAGAGCTCATCAAGAGGGGCTACCTTGGAAGGTTTGTGGGGGTAGATCTCGAGCAGAACCCCAAGTGCTCGTTGCCCTCCCGCCGGTTCCAACAGTCGACAATCGTCCTACCGAGAAGCTGGTGAGGATGATACGCGGGGGGGCCGAGCATGCCACCAAGAAGGCCCGGGGGACAGTGCATTCTAAAAATGTACTCTCCTTTATGAGGGAAGGGAAAGATGGGGGGAAAAATATAAATAATGATGCCGTGGTCATCGAGATGATGATCGCGAAGCATCCTGTAAAATGCATCATGGTTGATAGTGGAAGCTCCACAGATGTGCTTTTATACAATGCTTTCTCCAGGATGAATCTTTCTCATGCTCAACTTAAACCTGTACACACACACCTTATCGGTTTCACAGGTGATTCTGTAAGGGTGGAGGGAGAAGTTACTCTCCCAGTCATTACTGGGATTCCACCCCGACAAAGCACCGTCATGATGACTTTCATGGTTGTCAAGCTTCCTTCAGCCTATAACGTGATTCTGGGCCGACCCGGACTCAACCTACTCGACACCGTCATCTCCACCAAGAGGCTACTTGTATAGTTTCCAACTCCTTACGATGTCGGGGAAATGAGGGGAGCACCCTAGTCGATGCAGCACTGCTTCCAAATCGTTCTTGGGGCCAAGGCCCCCGAGGGTGACCCAAAGGCAGACGACCTCGACCAAAGAGTTCAAGATCCCAGGGGAAGCCCGGTCGAGCATTTGCTCTCTTACCCGCTCAGGAATGATCCTGCTAAGACAGTGCAGATTGGAGCCCAGCTACCTGAGGAGGAGAGGGCTCAGCTGTTGGAGTTCCTGTGGACAAATGCAGACATGTTCGCTTGGACAGTGGCAGACATGCCAAGCATTCCCCCTGACATCATCACCCATAAGTTGAGCATTGACCCAAAGCACAGGCCAGTTCGGCAGAAGAAGAGAAGCTTCACCCCGGAGAGATAGGCGGCTATCAATGAGGAAGGTGGACAAACTCCTCACCGCCGATTTTGTTCAGGAGGTGCAATATCCGAGCTGGCTGGCGAACCTGGTGATGGTGAAAAAGAACAACGGCAAATGGAGGATCTGTGTAGATTACACCGACCTCAATAAGGCATGCCCGAAGGATAGCTTCCCTTTGTCGAAGATAGATCAGCTAGTGGACACCACTTCGGGACACAGGCTGCTCTCCTTCATGGATGCATTTTCCGGATACAATCAAATCCGGATGCACCCTGAGGACGAAGAGCATACCGCCTTTGTCACCGACCAGGGAACATATGCTACAGGATGATGCCCTTTGGTCTGAAGAATGTGGCGCCATGTACCAGCACCTGGTCCAAAGATCTTCAAAGACCAGATTGGTCGAAACATGCAGGTGTACGCGGACGACATGCTTGTCATGAGCAAGCTGAGCTCATATCACTTCGCTGACCTCGTCGAAGCCTTCTACGACCTTCGATAACACCAGATGAAGCTGAATCCCGGCGAAGTGCGCCTTTGGAGTGGCAGCAGGAAAATTCCTTGGCTTCATGGTCACTCAGAGGGGCATTGAAGTGAACCCGGAGAAGGTCCAGGTGGTCATCGACATGGAGCACCCGATGTCCAAGAAGCAGATCCAGTGCCTGATGAGGCGTATTGCCGCCCTGAGCCGGTTTATCTCGAGGTAGACCGACCACTGCCTTCCCTTCCTCAAGGCGCTGCGCAAGATGCATGACTTCACCAGGATGGAGGAATGCAGGGCAGCCTACGAAGAGATGAAGGAGTTCTTGGCTTCTCCCCTGCTACTTTCCAGGCCAGAAGAAGGGGAGGAACTTCTACTCTATTTGGCGGTTACACCTAGAGCTGTCAGCTCGGTCCTCGTCCATTCAGACGAGGATGGATCCCAGAAGCCGGTGTACTACACCAGCAAAATCCATCGCGATACGGAGATTAGGTATACTCACTCCGAGAAACTCATTATTGCACTAATAATGTCTGCTAAGCACCTCAGGCCCTAATTCCAAGCACACCCGATCGCGGTCATGATGGACCAGTCGCGAGGGCATACTTAGCTACCCTAAAACCTCCGAGAGATGGCAAAGTGGTCCTTGCTCCTCAGCGAGTTCGACATAGTGTATCGATTGATGTCTTCGCATAAGGTCCAAGTCCTAGCCGACTTCATGGTCGAATGCACCGGGCTCGTGGAGGAGCCAGAGCAGACAATAACGGAGCTCCAAACAGAGCCCAGACTAGAGGAGGATCCTTAGATCCTCCATGTGGATGGCACATCCAACTCCGGCGGGAGCGGAGCAGGCCTTATCCTTGCCAACAATGATGGGGTGATGATGGAGTGTGCTCTCCGCTTCAAGTTCGCCATGACGAATAACCAGGTGGAGTATGAGGCACTCCTCGCAGGTCTGAAAGTCTCCCGTGAGCTGGGCGTGGAGAACTTGAAAGTCTTTATCGACTCCTAACTAGTTACTGGGCAAGTCTCCGTGGAATATGAGGCCAGAGACCCCCAGATGATGAAGTACCTGGATTGAGTCTGCTCCAGCACGGCAAGCTTCCGACGCTTTACCATCTCCCATGTCCCCCGAGGGGAGAATGCACATGCGAACGCACTATCGAGGCTCGCGACCCTTCCAGACTCATCATTGGGGCACACCTACATCGAGTACCTTAAGAATCCAAGCTATGAAGGCCTAGAGGAGGTGCACCAAGTCATCCCCAAGCCGAGCTGGATGGACAAGTATGTTAGATACATCACTGATGGCACCTTACCAGAGGACCGCGTGGAAACAGGCCTCATCAAGAAGAAGGCCTCCCGGTTAGTTCTGATGGAAGGCCAGCTCTACCGCCGGTCTCATTCCTACCCGCTCCTGAAATGCCTCAGGCCCGCAGAGGCAACCTTCGTGCTCCAGGAGATACACGAAGGCCTTTATGGGAACCATGTGGGAGGGAGAACACTAGCTTATAAAGCGCTTCGCCAAGGATACTTCTGGGAGACCATGAGGGAGGATGCAACCGACTTCGTCAGAAAGTGTGATAAATGCCAGCGCCACGCCCACATACAGCGCCAGCCGGCAGCATCGATCTCCCAGCTCTCATCTCCTTGGCCCTTTGCTCAGTGGAGAATGGATATCCTAGGACTATTTTGATGGGGGACTAACTAGATGCTAGGATGATGCAGGTGATTTTTAGGATTTTAAATTAGGTTGAGGATTCTCGAAGACAAGAGAGAGTAATTCTAGGGATTCAATAATAATAAGAACTATCAAGCAAGCAAGTAGTCCCTAAGCAATGATAAAGAGAGGACCCCGGGATTGAGAAACCTCGTAGGACTTAGCTCTCAGATCAATACCTACTTAGGAGTCAGGGGGCAAACCTCAAAGATCCGAAGTATCCGATGCCGAGATCACTCACTCTGGCGGATGCAGCTTGGATGATCGAGCCATCAACCCTGTGGATGCACCGGCTTGCTGTCTGAAGATCTCGATGGCAAGGACAATCAACTCCATACTCGTGTCACCTGGAGGACCTGCGAGCATTCAAAGAAGGGCTAGGTTTCAATCGAAAGAAAGCAATAGAAGAAAGAAAGAGAGTTGTTGTGGTGATGGCGGAGTTCTTGTTGACTTGAAGTTGGAGGATGGAGTTGCGGAAGTGACGGTAAATTGAGGCCTCACACCTCTCGACGCCCGAAGGAGAAGGTGCTCCCTCACGGAGATCGACGTTCCTAGTGAACGAAGGCAACTAAAGAGAAATTGGATCTCAAGAAACTTGATTTTTTTTCATTCATCAAAGATTAAAAATTACAAAGGAGGGGTAAGGTCCTTTTTATAGGCACTTTAGGACCCCATTTGAAATTCAAATGAAAATACAAGTCCTCTTTGAAGAGGCGCCCAAAAAAATTTCAGATTTCTCTCCCTTTGGCTGACCTTGACTTTGGATTTGATTGGGCTTGACTTGAGGCTTGGAAGAGGGATCTTGGCACCTTTGACTTGGTAGGTGGAGTTCTTATTTTGGAAGAAGACTTGAAGTAGGGCTTGCATCAAGGCAAGTGTTCTCCTTCTTTCCTTGGTTGTGCATCCATCTTTAGAACAAGGCAAGATGTGGGGAGTGGGAGGTGGAGGCACCCATGGATTCTTGCCTTCCTTCCATAGTTATTCATGTAGTTTGGGAAGAAAGCTTGATTGGAGGGCTTGAAGCAAGGGATTTGAATTCCAAACCTTAACTCCCATTTGACTTTCCCTTGGCCAGCCACCCATGTATAGAAACTAGCTTGATGTGGGGGAGGGAAAGAGGGAGTGTATCATGTATTGTGTCCCCCCTTTAGGCGTCCAAGAAGAAATGTGTGCCGCCCACATGGCAAGTTGTCATGGCGCCACATAGAATGAAAAGGTGGGCTGTGAGCTGAGTTGGATTCCTTCCTGACTTGGCTCCAAAGAGACTAAATTTTAAGACCAATTCTTGCTTGGACCCAAACTTCAAACTGACTCTGACTAGACTCAGTACAGGACATAATTGACTCATTACAGGACTGGACTCAGTATAGGACACAATTTGACCCAATTGGTCAAAGTATAGGACTAGACACAGACATAAGAGACTCAATTCAAAACTAAAAAAATTACAAGTTTTAGGCTTGAAGCCTTATTTCAAGACTTGAAAAAAAAATGGAAACCTAACTGGACATCCACAGAGGGTTGAGGTGCCTCTGTCAGTTTTGGTGCCCACACTAGTTCTCTCGGGATGGAAGGAACTCGACCCTGACGAGTAAGAGTTGAGTTGGCTTAGGTACTTTTCCAGAAGGTTGGGATTGAGGCACTACAAGTCCTCCCGGGTAATCCATGAGTCATCGGACTCAGGTCGGCCTTGCCAATCGGACTAAGAAATGTTGATAACCTTTGCCCCGGGTAGTGATAGCTTGGTCATCCAGGACACACTCGATCTACTCTCCTATCTCAGGTATAATTGGAGGTGGACACTCAAGTTCGGGTTCACTCTCAAAAGAAAGGTCAGGCCCAAATGGCTCGCTAAGTATGTTTGCTGGTTCCCTGTACTCGACTAAGTCTGAGATATTGAAAGTTGAGCTAATGCCATAATTCGGGGGTAGCTCAAGAACGTAGGCATTAGGGCCAACTCTCCTTATCACTCTAAAGGGGCCAGCTCCACGAGCATGAAGTTTCTTATCGGGTCCGGATGGAAACCATTCAGGCCTAAGCCTAATCATTACAGAATCCCTTTGATCAAACTCTTTGGTTCACTTTTGGGAATCAGTTAAATTATTTTAAAAATTAGTGCTTAATGCAGAATCCTAACATGATGCAAAATGCAGACTCAACTAAACATTCCTATAGAGTGGAATTTTATTGGACTCCTAGGGTCTAAACCTAATAGACTACTGACTCTCTAGGTTTGACCCTGGTCTGGTATGTACAAGAAAAATTACCAAGGATCCCTAGCAAATGCCATAAGGTATACCAGAAGTAAATGGCAAAAGGGATGGGTTCTAAGGAGTCATGCAGCCTAGTAATCTCAACAAAATGCAATCCCATGGCTCTAGAAATGTGAGAAGTCTCAGGGAAGGGTAGGAGATAGGAGTCGGAGTCTTGGGGCAACCTATGGGCAACATGAAATAGACCTTGGTTATTCAGGATAACCTCAAAATTTGGACATTGTTTTATGGGTGCACTCGTCCTAACCTCATGATTAGTACTAGGAGGATCTACAGGTGCAAGTTCTGGGGTAGGCTGGGTGCTCCTAGAAGGTGGAAGGTTATCAGGAAGGTCTTTGAAAAGTTTATCTAGAAAGTCCTCTAAACTACTATCTTCTTCTTGTTCTTGGACCTTCTCTATGGGCGATACTTGAGAACCTTCACTATCGTCGACTTTGTTAGATCCTGACTTGGTCATTTCTTCTTTAAATTCTGTGGTGGGTTCAGGATCATTATCCTTTGATTCCTTGATGACTTCAACTTTGGGTTCATCTACGTCATACTTCCCCGCTAGACTTGATTCAGAGATGTCTTCTTTGGATTCCTCAATAGGCTCAGGGGTTTCTTCACTTAGATTCTTAGTGGGCTCAACCTTAAAGTCTTCAATGGGCTCAGGGGTTTTTGTATTCAGATTTTCAGATTGTTCATCCTCTCTCCCTAAAATTCTTTAAAGGGTCCTTTCCCGATAATCTCTTCTTCTAACTCATTGTCCTTGATCAGGTTAATTTCTGGCTTCTTTTCCTTTAGACTACTTGATCCTCTTTTAACCTGATCCTTAGGCTGAACTGGGTTGATTATAAATTTCTTCCCATGGTGGTTAAACGTACGGGTATTGGTCCGACCATGAAGGGTGGCATCATGATCGTACAGCCAAGGTCGTCCTAAGATAATACTACTGACATCCATGGGAAGGACATCACACCAAATCATCTCTTCATAAGATTGCAACTTGATCAAGACTTGGCACCTAGACTTTATGGGTATGAAAGTTGAATCTACCCAGGAGACCTTATACGGGTTGGGGTGAGGAACTGGGGTCAATCCTAGGGCTTTGACAATACTTGAAGAGATGGCATTGACACAGCTCCCACTATCAATTATGATTTCGCACACCCTATCCCCTAGTTTGACAAAGGTTTGTAGGATGTTTGTCCTACGCCAATCTTCTTGCACTATGTCCTGGGTAAGGATGCACCTAATCACTCCTAACAGGTCATCAGACTCATGCAGTTCTTCCTGATCCAGGAACTCCTGATTAGGTCTCCTAAGGTGAATCTCTTGGGCTGAGTTAAAATTGCGAATTCTCCTGGGTTTAGATTCTATTGATGGTTCATGATGAGGGTAATCCCTAGGGAGAAAAGGTGATTCAGACTCAGGTTCGACAGATGGTCTAGGACTATTCTTCTCTAAGGCTCCAATTCTATCATCAAGCTTGTCAAGCCTATTGTTCATCCTAACTAATTGTTCAAGGATGACCTTGAATTGATCTTCTCTCTCATTCTCCATAGGTTCACTGGATTGGGAATGGTGGGGATGATAAGGGACTCCTGATCTAGTTGACATGGGTTAAGCACACAAAATCATCTATAATCTACTAGACCTAGAATCTCAACCAGTTGCCTAAGTCAGGGTGGCAAACTAGTTTGTAGTAACTCTGTTCTTGACCAGGTAGGTGTAGGGGAGTGGAGGTTCCTGAATGCCAACCTTAAACACCAATCTGGGATTGGCCAGGTAGGCGGACCAAACTCACAAGCCCTGAATCACCAAGCCTAGACACCAAGAGCAGCAGCACACACAGAATGGGCTGACGCCAAGAATAAACACTTAGTCTTGACTCGACCAGTTGGTGTCCCTAAGCTCTCTAGAGCAAAATTAGTGTCTACTCGATTTTAATTAGAGCTTGGATTCGTGATGCAGGTTAGTGATTTTTGGGCTAGGGACAGGTAATGAAATCCTGACCCTATGTCAAATTGCCATCCTTAAAGTGATTCATGAAAATGATTGCAAGCAAATGATCTAATGAGATGTCTCTAAATTATATTTTTGGATTTTTTTTGATGTATGATAATAGAGATAAGGTGAAGGAAATAAAATGATATGACCCTAAATGCAAGATTAAACTATATTCCAAATGAAAACGTAAGAAAATGCAATTGCTAAAATTCTCAGAACAGAACTTCTTCTCAGGTAGTATTCCGGCTTGTAGAAATTTTACAAGCTGCAATAAAATCTGAGAAAAATATCAAAAATACTTTGAATTATGTGATCTAACAAAACAAAAATCACAAGATTTGAAGGTCCCTATAAATAGTAACACCTGAAAAAAAGACCATATACGGCAAGAAAAAATTGCAGAAAAAAGTAGATGAGATCTAAAGATGCAAAAAGTTTTTTTTGTTTAGGATTTTGAAATCTTTTTCTTCTTGTGTTCCTCTTCAAAGGCCTATCACAGTGGACCCCTACATGCCTTAGGAGACCCCGTGGAATGGGAGGAGAGGGTCTTGAAACCCTACTTTTCTCCTAAAATCGGACATCCTGGTGAAGCACCTTATCCAAGTACTTTAAGAAGTGCTAAGTCCTAACCATGCTCTGATACCAGAAATGATGGGGGACTAACTAGATGCTAGGATGATGCAGGTGATTTTTAGGGTTTTAAATTAGGTTGAAGATTCCCGAAGACAAGAAAGAGTAATTCTAGGGATTCAATAATAATAAGAACTATCAAGCAAGCAAGTAGTCCCTAAGCAATGATAAAGAGAGGACCCTGGGATTGAGAAATCTCGTAGGACATAGCTCTCAGATCAATACCTACTTAGGAGTTAGGAGGAAAATCTCAAAGATTTGAAGCACCCGATGCCGAGGTCACTCACTCTGGTGGATGCGGCCTGGATGATCGAGCCGTTAATCTTATGGATGCGTCAGCTTGCTATTCGAAGATCTCGATGGCAAGGGCAACCAACTTCGTACTCGTGTCACCTGGAGGACCTGCAAGCATTCAAAGAAGGGTTAGGTTTCAATCGGAAGAAAGCAATAGAAGAAGGAAAGAGAGTTGTTGTGGTGATGGCGGAGTTCTTCTTGACTCGAAGTTGGAGGATGGAGTTGCGGAAGTGACGGTAACTTAAGGCCTCACACCTCTCGACGCCCGTAGGCGAAGGCGCTCCCTCATAGAGATCGACGTTCCTAGTGAACAAAGGCAACTAAAGAGAAATTGGATCTCAAGAAACTTGGTTTTTTTTCATTCATCAAAGATTAAAAATTACAAAGGAGGGGTAAGGTCCTCTTTGAAGAGGCGCCCAAAAAAATTTCAGATTTCTCTCCCTTGGCCGACCTTGACTTTGGATTTGATTGAGCTTGACTTGAGGCTTGGAAGAGGGATCTTGGTGCCCTTGACTTGGTAGGTGGAGTTCTTATTTTGGAAGAAGACTTGAAGTAAGGCTTGTAGCAAGGCAAGTGTTCTCCTTCTTTCCTTGGTTGTGCATCCATCTTTGGAACAAGGCAAGATGTGGGGAGTGGGAGGTGGTGGCACCCATGGATTCTTGCCTTCCTTCCATAGTTGTTCATGTAGTTTGGGAAGAAAGCTTGATTGGAGGGCTTGAAGCAAGAGATTTGAATTCCAAACCATAATTCCCATTTGACTTTCCCTTGGCCAACCACCCATGTATAGAAACTAGTTTGATGTGGGGGAGGGAAAGAGGGAGTGTATCATGTATTGTGTCCCCCCTTTGGGCATCCAAGAAGAAATGTGTGCCGCCCACATGGCAAGTTGTTATGGCACCACATAGGATGAAAAGGTGGGCCCTGAGCTGAGTTGGATTCCTTCCTGACTTGGCTCCAAAAAGACTAAATTTTAAGACCAATTCTTGCTTGGACCCAAACTTCAAACTGACTCTGACTGGACTCAGTACAGGATATAATTGACTCACTACAGGACTGGACTCAGTACAGGACATAATTCAATGCAATTGGTCAAAGTACAAGACTAGACACAGACATAAGAGACTCAATTCAAAACTAAAGAAATTACCAGTTTTAGGCTTGAAGCCTTATTTCAAGACCTGAAAAAAAAATGGAACCCTAATTGGACATCCACAGAGGGTTGAGGAGCCTCTGTCGGATTCTGGTGCCCACACCACATTTGTCCCAGCATCTGGACAGTAATATTCCTGCTAGTGGCGATCGACTACTTCACCAAGTGGGTCGAACCAGAACCGCTAGCTTTGATCACTGAAGCCAATGTCCGCCAATTCTTTTGGAAGTCTGTTATCTACCATTTTGGACTCCCTCATTGCATCATCACCGATAACGAGCAGTAATTCGACAACCAAGAGTTCGAAGGGTTCTGCGCGGAGCACGGCATTCAACACCGCTTTACCTCGGTAGCTCACCCCTAGATAAATGGGGAGGCCGAGGTGACTAATCGGACCATCCTCCAAGGGCTCAGAACCAGGTTGGTTCAAGCCAAAGGTAGATGGACGGAATAACTTCCGAGCGTTCTATGGGCCTACCACACAATGCCCAGGACGAAGACTAATGAGACACCCTTCAGCCTTGTCTTCGAACTCGAGGCAGTCATTCCGGTTGAGCTCGGCATGCCCACACTACGAGTGCAGCAATACGATGAAGCACAGAACTCGGCACATCTCCTACTCAACTTAGACCTCCTTGAAGAATCAAGGGACAAAGCCTAGCTCCGGATGGTGGCATACCGGCAACGAGTAGCCCGGTACTACAATGCACGGGTGAGGCCGAAGGTCTTCAGACCCTGGGATTTGGTGCTGCACCGAGCCGAAGCGTCTCAGTCTCGGGAGTGCGACAAACTTTCGCCAAACTGGGAAGGCCCCTACAAGATGGCCGAGGTCCTCTCACATTGGGCCTACTACCTCGAGGATCTCGACGGTGCCAGGTTCCCTCGAATGTGGAATGCCTGCAATCTGAGAAAATACTATCAATAATGTAAAGTTTTCTTCCAGGAATAATAAAGATTTTCTTTTGCACAAATAGCTATCTGCCTTGCAGGAAAATCTCCAAGATGTCTTCGAGCCCAGCTCCAAGACACCCATAACTCCGGAACCCAGCTCTCCAACCAAGATGTCTTCGAGCCCAGCTCCATGACACCAATAACTCTGGAGCCCAGCCCTCCGGCCAAGATATCTTCGAGCCCAGCTCCAGGATACCAACAACTCTGGAGCCCAGCTCTCCAGCCAAGATGTCTTCGAGCCCAGCTCCAAGACACCAACAACTTCGGAGCCCGGCTCTCCGGCCAAGATGTCTTCGAGCCCAGCTCCAAGACACCAACAACTCTAGAGCCCAGCCCTCCGGCCAAGATGTCTTTGAGCCCAGCTCCAGGACACCAACAACTCTGGAGCCCAGCTCTCGGCCAAGATGTCTTCGAGCCCAGCTCCAAGACACCAACAACTTCAGAGCCCAGCTCTCTGGCCAAGATGTCTTCGAGCCCAGCTCCAAGACACCAACAACTCCGGAGCCCAGCTCTCTGGCCAAGATGTCTTCGAGCCCAGCTCCAAGACACCAACAACTCCGGAGCCCAGCTCTCCAGCCAAGATGTCTTCGAGCCCAGCTCCAAGACACCAACAACTCTGGAGCCCAGCCCAAGACACCAACAACTCCGAAGCCCAGCTCTCCAGCCAAGATGCCTTCGAGCCTAGCTCTAAGACACCAACAACTCTGGAGCCCAGCTCTCTGGCCAAGATGTCTTTGAGCCCAGCTCCAAGACACCAACAACTCTGGAGCCCAGCTCTCTGGCCAAGATGTCTTCGAGCCTAGCTCCAAGACCCCAATAACTCCGGAGCCCAGCCCTTCGGCCAAGATGTCTTCGAGCCCAGCTCCAAGACAACAACAACTCCGGAGCCCAGCTCTCTGGCCAAGATGTCTTCGAGCCCAGCTCTGAGACACCATCAACCCCGGAGCCCAGCTCTCCGGCCAAGAAGTCTTCGGGCCCAGCTCCAAGACATCATCAACTCTTAGACCGGGGCCCAGCTCTTCGGCCAAGAAGTCTTCGAGCCTAACTCCAAGACACCAAGACCTGAGCCCAGCTCTCAGGAGAACAAGACCCAGGGCCAGCTCTCCGGATGGCAAGTCTTTAAGCCTAACTCCAAGACAAGACCTGAGCCCAGCTCTTAGGCAAACCTTGGACTGGGGCCCAGCTCTCCGACCAAGAAGGTCTTTGAGCCTAGCTCCGAGACACCAAGACCTAAGCCCAGCTCTTAGGCAACTCTTGGACCGGGGCCCAGCTCTCTGGCCAAGAAGTCTTCGAGCTTAGCTCCAAGACACCAAGACTTGAGCTAGCTCTCGGGTAACCTGGATCGAGGCCCAGCTCTTCGGCCAGCAAATCTTGGAGCCCAGCTACTCCCAAACCGCCAAAGTCCTGAGCTCACCTCACCAACACTGGAGCTTGAAGATCAAACCCCAGACAGGACAGAACTTTTCTCTCTGATCTCGCTGCAAACTCCAAAAAAAATATTAAATAAAAAAAAGAAGAGAAAGAAGAAGAAAGAAAAAAAGAAGAAGGAAAGGAAAAGAGAGAAGAGAGAAGAGTCAAGTGATGCTCGGGGACAGATGGAAAGAAAATTTCTACTTCATTAACGGAAGGTGTTTACAAGCATCTTTGGGCACCCGACATGCCGGGCAACCCAGATCAAATACAAAAATAGATGGAAGGCTACTCTGCTCTGTCCAGCCCCCCAGCAGGGTCGTAAGGCAGTGAGGTCTCATTCTCGAGGACCTGCAATTAGGCAGCTCCGGCCTCAGGTGGCCCGACTTTGGCTTCGGCTGACGGAGAAGCTTCGAGAGCAGCCACTTCCTCGATGACCGCCTCCGGGCCCGACTCCATGTCCGAGGCTTGAGGGTAACTAAGGCGGCTACAGCCCTCGTCAGGAACGAACCCCTCAATTCGGCTGCACAGGTACATAAAGCCTTTGAAAAAGGAGTCTGACGTCGTTTGATGAATCTTGGCGATGAACTCCTCCGAGGCTCTATACCTAGCCACTGCCTCTTTAGTATCCTTCCTTGCCTCGACGGCTTCCCTCCTGGTCACCTCCGCCGACTTGGCCGACTCCTTTGCCACCCTCTCAGTTGCGGCCAACTTCTCCTTCGCCGTCACCAGTTTGGTCTAAAGAGATCGAGCAATCTCTCTCTGCTGGACTTCCTCGACATTGAACAGCCCCAGCCTTCTCTCAGCATCAGTGAGCTCCTCGGCCTTCTTCTTCGACCAGCCCCATTCCTGGTTGAGGCCCTCCTGGAGCTCCTTTACTCGTCCATCAAAGTCGATGAGCTTCTCCTCGAGGTCCTTGACCTTCTGACCGAGCATCTCGTTCGTGTCGGTCCTCTCCTTCAGGTCAGCCTTCAGTGACTCGACCTCAGCTGCCCATTGCTGGTCATCCTTCTGCTAGTTCCAGAAGTAGTCCTTTATGAAGAGGGCCTTGGCACCGATTTGCATCATGCAAAAGGTTAGTAAAAAAAAGGAGAGAGAGAAAAAAGAAAAAGAAAGAAGTAAAAGGGGTGGGATCGCTCACCGAGAAGAGCTTGGGAAAGATGTTGCCAATCACATCCCCCAGCCGCTGACCTGCCATCCCCTATTGGTCGCATGCCTGGATTGAGAAATCCATCATTCCCTCGGCCAGTATGTTGTTCCGGAGCAGGGAACTCTCCGGTCCCAGCTTAAATGGAAGCCGGCACCGCGCCTCCTCCCTCCTGCTCTCCCCGAGAGTAGGGTCGCTCACTCCACCAGTAGCAGAGCCCCCAGGAGTGGGCTGTGGGCCTGGCACCTTCTCAGACTATGCCTCAGTCACAGGCCCAGCCCCAGCTAGAACCTCCCCCTCGGCCTCAGTTACAGCCGGGCTCGAGGAGCTGGGGGACACGGCGGTGGTGGCA
Organism: Areca catechu; assembly: GCA_021397845.1. Lineage (NCBI taxonomy): Eukaryota > Viridiplantae > Streptophyta > Magnoliopsida > Arecales > Arecaceae > Areca > Areca catechu. Next base: position 25,571,728 of record CM038048.1, read on the forward strand.
GCTGCGGCCCTGGTCCGGACAACCACTTCAGGCTCCGGGGCAGGGGCCGTTTCCTATTGCCTGGGCCTCTCAAAAACCTTTCGGATTGCACGTTGATTTGGCCCTGGCACCGTGGACGTTATCCTCTCTACTGGTGCAGGGGCAGCTTCGGCCTCCCTCCTACTTGGGGTGACCGGCGCTGCAGGAGCGGTCACCGACGTGCTCTCGCCCCGGGCCTGTCTCGATGGAGGCTCATTGACCAGCCCGGCTGGTAGTCTCTTCTTGGTGATCGCCAACAGGTCGCTCTCCGTGAAGATTATTCCTGCACATAGATCACATAATGGTTAGAGCTCAGAAAGGTCAGTATGAAAGCATAGAGAAAAAAAAAGACCTGAGCCAGACTCACCCAACCCCCTCATTGGGTCGACCCTGGCATCGAAAAGGTTCTGCTCTGACAGTAGAACCTCAAGGAAAGGAATCTGGACGGTGTAGAGTTGCTCGTAGTCATCTTGGTCAGCCACATCAATCATAGACATTCAATTAGGGGACTGATCTGGATCACTCCAGACCTAGTCAACCCCCTCGACCATGGCAAAGAAAAATTTGCTCTTCCATCCCTTGATGGAAGAGGGGAGTTCAAATTTAAAGCCCTTCAGGCAAGAAGACAAGGACCACCACCCGTCCTTGGTGGGGTGGCGGTTTAGGGTGAAGAACGCCCTGAACAAAGAAAAGTAGGCGATGAACCCATGGAAGTGGCAGAATACGATGAAGGAGAAGATGATCCTAATGGCGTTCGGGACTAGCTGAGTGGGAACCAGATGGTAGTTGCTTAGCACAGACATGAAGAAGGGATGAAAGGGGAACCGTAGCCCTCCCGTAAAGGTCTGCTCATAAAAGGCGATCCGGCTTGGGCTACTCGAAGTGATCTTGTCCCTTGGTTGGGGGATCAGAAGCCGAACAAAGTGAGGGATGTTGTAGACATTCCGGATGGTCCCTAGCTCCACAGTAGAAATTGTTGAAGCGATCCCACTGGGACCTGTTGACCGGACAGACTTAGAGACAAGTTCGAGTGGGGGAGGAAGACGAGAAGGATGGGAAGGACCAGCCCCTGGTTCTCTAATAGATACAGGGCCAGGAGAACACCTCCTACTGAACTCGAAGCACGCTCCATCCCCCTCCTCATCGAAGGAAGAAGATGGTATCCTTGGCCTAGAAGGACCGGCTTCGTTCGGATTGGTGGAAGGACGAAAATGAGGCATCTTCAAAAGAAGAAGAAGCAGGGAATCCAAGGAGCAGAAAGGATGGACTCGGCTGGGGGAAGGCCCTAGACTCAGAAGAAGAACCCTACTATGATGGGAAGAAGAAGAAGAGAAGGAAGACTAACCTGGTTCCTTAGGGGGACTGAGGCAATCAGGAAGAAGGGGAAGCCTGGGTACTGCAGCGGGCACGAAGAATTCGAAAGAATAGATGTTTTGGGTAAAAACCTCTTTTCATTTCGAAGCGACCCGACGCATCCGTACCATTACAACCTCTCCGCCAATGGATTCTCGCCATGTGCCAGCCATCGATGAAAAAGGCATCCTGGCTGCTCTGGGTTCTGTGCTGGCAATAACTATTCCTCGGACGTGGCAACGTGGCGCCCGTGCAATGGCCTGGGAAACCATCTCGCGAAGCACCGGCGATCATGGCCATAATTGCACCGGATCTTCACCTTTCCATGTCAGCAATGCAATTACTCCCTTCGACCCGAGCACCGCGCACTAACGGGCCTCGGGAGTGGGGGAAAAATAATGTGGCATGATTGCTAACATGGAGTAACTGTCAGATGCCGCGTCAGATACTCTACTTGAGCTCCTTCGTCGGGCTGAGCTCCCTCAATGTAAGGAGGCAGCCCGTCGAAGCCGAGCTCCATCCTTCGCCAGGTCGGGCCCACTAGCCCGGGATGCTTAGGCCAGAGCCGAGCGGCATCTGCCCAGATCGAGCCCCTCAAGATCGAGTCTTGTGGTCTAGAGTCGAGCTCAGCCCTCCTCCGCCATGTGGAGTCTCTTCGAGGTCGAGCCCTCTGAGCCAGAGCTGTGCTCTACCCTCCCCCAGATCGAGCCCCTTGAGATCGAGCCCTGTGGTCTAGAGTCAAGCTCAGCCCTCCTCTGCCACGTGGAGTCTCTCCGAGGTCGATCCCTCTGAGCCAAGCCATGCTCTGCCCTCTGCCAGATCGAGCCCCTCGAGATCGAGCCTTGTGGTCCGGAGTCGAGCTCAGCCCTCCTCCACCACGTGGAGTCTCTCTGAGGTCGAGCCCTCTGAGCCGGAGATGTGCTCTACCCTCCGCCAGATCGAGCCCCTCGAGATCGATCCCTATGGTCCGGAGTCGAGCTCAGCCCTCCTCCGTCACGTGGAGTCTCTCCGAGGTCGAGTCCTCTGAGCCAGAGCCGCGCTCTGCCAGATCGAGCCCTACCTTCCCTGCTCAGCCTCCAGCTCGAGAAAAGATACCAGCAAACAGAGAGACGGCACCACCACCCTAGGATGCCGGCGAGCCGCCCGAGGATCACAGCAAGACTCCCACCAGGTTGTAATAACTGCCCGCGGCTCCCACTTGCACCAGAAAGGGGAGGAACCCTTCGATCGAGGCACCACGCTCTTCACCAACCACCTAAACCACCTGGAAGAGGAAGTCAACCAGGAGATTTGAATCCTGAGGGTGGTGGCCCCCGATCGAGATGCTGCCAAGCTCCCGGAATGGGGTGACAAGGAGGAATGTTAGAACACGTGATAGCTTCCCTTAGCACAAATTCAAAAAGACGTCCTATCCACGGCACGGGACACCGCCGCACGTGCCTGCCAGCCCAGCGAAGGTCTCGAGGCCGGCGCCTAACGGTCACCTTGGCTACAAAGAACGTTCGACACCCTTGAAGGAGGGAGGTATGTACATGCAAAGGCAAACACAAACACAAGTGCAAGCTTAACCGGAGGGAAAAGCACCACCAGAAAACCCAGGCAAGGGAAGAGGAAAGGCCACCTAGAGAATCCCTCTAGCTCAGTCACCATTCTCTTGACGCACTTGCACCCCACTCTTACATTGCTCACTCCTCCTAGTATGGAGTCCATCAAGAGGGGCTCGACCAAGAGGATCTGTTCCCCTAGATCATCACTGACTTGACCATCGGAGTGCCCCCGCCGGAATCTCGGGCCTGGGTCACTAACCCCTGTTTTGCATGTCCAGAACCACAGGACTGCCAGCCAGCAAAAGGAGTGCACTCCGGCACCAACAGTAGCTACGGGCCACGACGATCTTGGCAACAACAATTATAAACCTGGAAGACCTATCGACCTCATTCCTTTGCCCTCACATGCATGCGTATCTGAGTCTACTGAGTCATATGCACAGCATCTTAAAGAATTACATAAGAAAATTATTAAGAAAACTCAAATGAGTAATGAAGTTTATAAGCATATGGCTGATTCACGTAAATGAATAAAAGAATTTAATGAAGGGGACTCTGTCATGATAAAACTTAGACCTGAAAGGTTTCCACCAGGAACTATGAAGAAATTGCATGCCCGAGGAGCTGGACCTTTCAAAATAATTAAGAAAATGGATCTAATGCATATGTGTTAGAGTTACCACCTGATTATGGCACTAGCTCCATATTTAATATTTCTGATCTGAAATAATTTAAAGAACTGGCATTAATTCCTAGTGAGCCTTTTGGACTTCACCCTGCCTTTGAGAGCGAAACCCTACCTAAGTGTCCACTAGCAATTCTACCAGACCAGAGAGACAAGATTAAACGTATCTTGGATGACCAAGTGATTACTACTAGAAATAAGGGTTATCAACAATATCTGGTTCATTGGCAAAGCAGACTAGAATCTGAAGACTCCTAGATCACCCGAGAGGATCTACAACAAATTGATCCAGATCTATTAGAAAAATATCATAGTCAAATCGATCCTTACTCGACAGGGTCAAGTTCCTCCCACCCGGGGAGAATTGGTGCGAGCACCAGGCTCAGAAAGAGGCTTCAACCAATGCCAAGTTCTTTATAGATAAAAGATTAGGAATTTAAAGTCATGTAATAAGTCTATGAGTCATGTACTTGTTTTTATTTGAATAATTGAGTCCTATTTTATTTCAATTTAGGGTTCTAAAGTCCAACTAGAGTTAAATTGGCTTTGTATTGAGTCAGGTTTAAGAGCTACTTGAGTTGGGTTTCAATTAAGCCAAATTAAGTGCAACCAGCTTCACCAACAAACTTGGAGCACCACATCATCAATGCACCTTGCCATCTTAGAGGACAAGTCATGCCAACTTGGAGGACAAGTCATGCCACATCACCAAGACACTTCAACCATGAATTTCGCCCAAGACAAATTCAAATTTGAAGGAAGCTCCACTCTTCATGGGATGCCACCTTGAAATTAGGAGTTTGAAATTTTAAAAGGGCCATTCCACTTTCTTTGGGATGCCCCTTGATTTTCTCCATGAAAGGTGATGTATTTTGAATTTGAAAGGGAGCTTAAGGTTTATAAAAGCTCCTAAATCCTCTTGTAATGTTGATGATGAATGAAATGAAGTATTTTCTTGAAAAATTCTCCTTTGCTAGCCAAAGTCCCTCGAGAGAAGGTAGGTGTGAGGCCTAGGTTACTTAGCCAATCAAGCATTTAATCCTTCTTCCATTCCCATTCGGCCAACCTTGAAGACTCTTCTTTAAACCAATCCAAGTTCATCCTCTCCTTCTTCCAAAGGGTGTCCTCCACAAGGAAGCTCTCCACGCCATCAAATGAAGAAGGTTCATGCTAAGGGCGCCAAAGGAGATCCACTTCAAGCCAAGCCTAAGCCTCTTTCTTCCATTCCAAACATTCCTCCTCCATTCCTCCAACCTTCCATCTAAACCTTCTAATCTTTCCATCTATCTATGCAGGATCCCCGGGTCTCCTGGTTTCCAAGGTGAAGGTCTACTGTGCTAAAGAATCAGACACAAGGTGCCTTAAAACCTAGAGTAATCTCTTTGCCATCTTAATACTTCTTCTTGAGTATTCCCTTGCCACATTTCAGAATATTAATGGCTGGGTAACCATCTTGAAAACCTTCTTTCAGATCTGAAATAGTAAAGTAAGCTAGCCCTAACCTGTGTGGTTTTCTAACCACGAAGGTCCCTTCTTAATTGCTTTGAAATGGTTCTTTTCTAATCATGTTTTCCCTTACGTTCCTTTCATGTAATTCTATTTTTTTTACATAGAATAGCTGCATGCATATTTACTTCATTATCATTTAGTCTCTCTAATTCCTAGAAATGAATCATTCAATATTTGTCCCCCATCACAAAGCATATGGGATTCTACTCATATGTTCTCTCTCCTCATGAGTTATCTCATAATCCTTTTTGGAGAGTGTAATTCATGGGCCTATCGGGAGATAGCCTTTCTTGGAATTCTTCATGCTGAACCGTTTCAGCACAGTATCAATGTACGTAGACTGGGACAATCCTAGAAGCTTCTTAGATCTATCTCTACATATCTTCATACCCAGTATGTAAGAGGCTTCACCCAAGTCCTTCATAGAGAACCGAGATGACAACTAGACCTTTATTCCTTGTAGTGCTGAGATGTCATTTCCGATTAAAAGAATGTCATCCACATACAACACAAGGAATATAATCATAAAATCATTAGCCTATTTCTAAATGCAAGGTTCTTCTTCATTCCTAACGAAGCCATATGACTTGATACACTTATCAAATCACATGTTCCAACTCCAAGATGCTCACTTCAGTCCATAAATGGACCTTTGAAACTTGCACACCTTTGACTTGTCTATGGATGTGAACCCTTCAGGTTGTATCATATACATCTCCTCTTCTAGCTCACCATTTAGAAAAGCTGTTCGGACATCCATTTGCTAGATTTCATAGTCAAAATGTGCCGCTAAAGCAAGTATGATCTGAATAGATTTGAGCATTGCCACAGGAGAGAAGGTCTCATCATAGTCAATACCATAATGTTGACGATACCCCTTGGCAACCAAACGTGCTTTATAGGTCTTTACCTGCCTGTTTGCACCTCTTTTCCTTTTGAAAATCCATTTGCATCCAATGGGTTTTATCCCCTTAGGTGGATTAACCAATGTCCATACCTTATTGATTTTCATGGACTCCATTTCAGATCTTATGGCTCCTAGCCATTTCTCAGAGTCGGACCTCTGCATTGTATCCATATAGGTGATCGGGTCCTTATTGTTCTCATCGAGTTCAATGGGATCACCGTCCTAGACCTAGAAATTGTAGTATTTATCCGGTGGATGCGGTACCCTATCGGATCTTCTTAATGGTACCTATGTGGGCTCTGGGTGTGATCTAATCATAACCGGTTCTATGTTATCCCTTAAGTATGTCGATTCTTCTACTTGTTGAACTTTACTAAGTTCAATTTTAGCGGCTACAGTTCCTTCACCAAGGAACTCTTTTTTCCAAAAAGATAGCCCTAAGATTGACGAACAACTTTTGTTCCTTAGCCAAGTAGAAGTAGTATCCCTTAAACTCTTTTGCATACCCAATAAATAGGCACCGATCAGACTTAGGTCCAAGCTTATCCATTTCCAAATGTTTGACATAAGCCGGGCAATCCCAGACCCGAAGGTATGCGAGTGTCAGCTTACATGTAGTCCATATCTCATATGGGATTTTGCTAACGGACTTACTCAAAACCCTATTTAAAAGGTAGTAGGTTGACTCTAAAGCATATCCCCAAAAGGATAGCAGTAGAGAAGCAAAGCATATCATGGACTGAATCATGTCTAACAAGGTTCGTTCCTCCTTTTAGACACTCCATTTAACTGAGGGGTCCTTGGAGGTGTCCATTGAGAGAGAATCCCATTCTCCTCAAGATATATTAGAAAATCATCGAAAAGATATTCACCACCTCGATATGATCAAAGGGTTTTGATTACTTTCCAGTTTGTTTTTCTACTTCATTACGATATCATTTGAACATTTCAAATTATTCAGATTTATATCTTATCAAGAAGACATAACCGTACCTCGAAAGGTCGTCTATAAATATAATGAAATAATTGTACCAACCTCTGGCACTAATATTGATAGGTCCGCATACAACAATATGTACCAAACTTAGAATTTTTTTGGCTTGTTCACCTTTTCCAGTAAAAGGTAATCTTGTCATCTTTCCAAGAAGACATGACTCACAGGTTGGTAGTGAATCACATTCACTGATCTTGAGAAGATCCTTGCTTTTCAACCTGTTTATCCTATTCTTGTTAATATGACCTAGCCTATAATGCCATAGATATGCATCGCTGACATTATCTATCCTAGGGCGTTTGCTAGATGTGTACACTATACTAACAGGTCATGATAGTACATAAATGACATTGTTCATGTATCCATTTATCACAACAGAACCATTCCAAATAATTTTGCAAATGTCATTCTTTATTGATAGTTCATAACCATACATGGCCAATTAGCCTACAGAAATGATATTCAGGATGAAGGACAGACAGTAATGATACTCAATCAAAATGATTGTATAAGACACGAAAACTAATTTGAGGGCTCCCAACAACAGGACTGGAACTTGGCTTCCATTTTCCACATTCAAGAATCTCTCACCATCGTCGAATCTCCTACTAAGTTGAAGTCCTTGCAAAGAATTGCAAATATGAATTAAACTTCCAGTATCCAATACCCAGTTAGTAGTACGCAGATAGAGAAACTACAAAGTATTATCATATAAATACCTTGTCCAGCACTGCCTTACTGCTTCCTCTTCTTGGACCTGTTTGGGTCAAGGGATGCAATATAAAGAGGATAATTCCTCTTCTAATGATCCTGCTTCTTACAGAAGAAGCACTCCTCCTGGCTCTTATCAGCCTTCACCTTCTTGACCTGACTAGGCCTAGAAGCAATTTGTACCTTCATTCCTTTATTTCTCTTTTTCCATTTCATAAAGGGATTACACCCTGCTGAAGATCCTCCCACTAGATTTACCATCCCTTTATTGAGTTGGTGGTCTTTCTCATAAGTCTATAGGAACCCCAACAAACCATGGTGTTAACTACAGGCTTATTCACTTTGAAATGATCGAGAAAGTTTAGATAAGAAGAGAGCAGGGAATTCAGTATCGCATCTTTTCCGAGCTATTCATGCAAGGGACATCCAAGCTTTCCCAAGCACTCAATCATCTCGATCATGTACAATACATGATCAGCGACTGAGGCCCCATTAAGCATCCGTGCATTATAGATAGCATAGGAGACCTTGTACCTCTCAACATCATCTGGTATACCGAAAGACTCCTTAAACTTTTGAAGGATCTCCTCTGGCTGGGCTTCCTCAAATTTGCGACTGAACTCATCATTCATCCTGATTCCTTTCAACCCATAATTCCTTTTCTTATTTTTAATTGCTGTTTTGATTAACCCTGATGCTTGTAGGATCCCCGAGGTGCTTCTCCTCCCCTGAGGAGGCCTTCTTTGCTGCCCGGATCGCCCAGATCAGCCATCAGATTCAAGGAAATCGAGGCTTCTTCATCCAGGCTCCGATTAGAGTGCGTGTGATCCCTTTCGCTTCTGAATTTTAATCTCTGACTGGTAAAAAACCTTCCCAACTCTTGTTTTTTGATTTAATGAAGATAAGCTATCCTAAACCGGGAGTTTCTAAACTCTCGGGTCCTGGATCTTTCATTAGTTTGCATGAGTTTGCATGCGATCCAATGATTCTTCGTACTGCTAGTCTTTCCGCTAGTTCTTACTTTAATTGAGTCCCTACGAAAGCAGGGGGGCCTCCCACACTCCCATCCCCTACCTGGCCAGTGGAAGGATTAGCTATTGGATTAGATATAAGTTGAGCTGACCCACCCAGTTTCTGGCTCTAGGTCTAGGAAACCCTAGATTATACTAGCTTTTTCTTTCTCTTTTACATGCTTGGCTGCATCATTTCATTTTGATTGTTTGATTTGTGCATGACCACTAGATTAGGAACCCAATATCAAAAATCTAAACCCCAACCTAGCTCAACCATGGATCCTAGTCTAGAAGCTTTCATGAAAACCATGATCGAACAACTTGACCGAATCGATTTATCCAATAACTAATCCAATGCCCAATTAAACCATAGGTTTGACCAATCCGATACTTAGCTTGACCAAATGAACCAAAGAATCAACCAAATAGGAACCCTAGGCAAGACCCATAGACCTGAACCCCAGGAACCCATAGTCCCTAGATATGAACCCAATAGTAACCCACTATCCCTTAGTCAACCTGAACCCTATAGGATTGACACCCCTAGATTTGAACCCATAACCTTTAAACCCATAACCTTTGAACCTATAACCCTTAGTTTACCCAACCCTGTTACCCCAAATCTTAGTCGATTTCCTATTAGCCAAACCCCTCTTATCACCCCACTGGTTCACCAGGATGACTTAGAAGAAGAAATATATGAGGCTGACCCAAGTTTGGTAGAGGAGTATGAAGATAATGAGTCTGTTGAAGATCTAGAAAACTACCTGTTGACCCCTAAAGTGATTTTGATGATAAAAAAATATTAGAGCATACATTTGGTCATCTAACAACTCTTCAAATGATTGACAAGTTTTTGTAGGACAACTACATTGACACACTTTTTAAATCCTACAGTCTTTAATGTTCTGTGTTGAGTTGTAAAGTCTTCAGAATCTTGTAAAGAAAAACCCTACAAAAATTTTCTATTAAAATAGAGTTTAAGGGTTACTTCTAGCAGTCTTTCAAGCTTCAATTTTTCTTGAATTTATTGAAAGAAGTGCTTGAAGAAGACTTCAAAGCTTGGGATAAGTGTTCTAGAAGTTTGAAGTTGATCTGGTTGAAGAACCACCTTCGAGCCAATTGGATGGAGGACCCAGCCGACTCTAGCACTGGCATAGAAAAGAAGTTCTCTGGCTCACAGATCCAGCCGACTAGCACCAAGGCCCAGCCGACTCGTCCAGAACATGGTTGAGAACGTTCTGAGATTCTCAGGGATCCGAGCCGATTGGAATTCAGCCCAGCTGACTCATCCAGAACTCTGTTGAGAATGGTCTGATAGCCTCTGATCCAAGCTGACTGGATTCCAACCTAGCCGACTCGTTCAGTGTGAGGTATTTTCTCAACTATGGAAGCTAGCCGACTGGCACTCAGCCCAGTCGACCCGAACTTGGTCCGAGCCGACTCGAAATTTGTCTGAGCCGACTGGAATGACAGGGTCACCTCCAACGGCTAGTTCCAATTCTCAGTTTTTGAATTCTAAAAGTGCTCAAACAGTAACCTGTCACCTCCCAACGGTCTACAACGTTCAAAATCAGGGGAAGGCAGTTGAAGTCTCTATAAATAAGGTATGAGAACATCTTTAAAGAGACTAATGAATTATTGAGCATTTATTGAATACTTATTGGAGTGAAGAGAGAGCACAAGAGTTTTAAAGTCTGCTTTCAAGCCTGCAACAACTCTTATCAGAAGCTTGAAGTATCTTTTGACGAAAGCAAGGAAGTCATTGAAGTGCATTGAAGAGCATTCAATGGATCTTCACTCGAGCTACATTGGCAACCACCCAGACAACAGAGTTTGTCTTTATTATTGCTTCTTTATTCTATCATTTAGAATATCTGGTTATTGGTGAGCCCGGTTGTAAAAAACAAATAGGTTTCTTTGGTGAGTTTTTAAAACCAGAGTGTAGAGGTTTCTTTTGTGAGCCTATCTAAAAACCAAAGTGTAGAGATTTTAGGTGAACCTTTAAAAACCTATCTTGGGTTTCTTGGTGAGCCCGGTTTCAAAAACCAAAGTGTAGAGGTTGGGATTGTGAGCCTGTAAAACAATCCGACTGTATTCTAGTTTGGGGGATATAATGGAAATCCCGAGTGGTGAACTTGGGTAGTGGACGTAGGAGCTGGGTTGCTCGGAACCACTATAAACCTGCTTTATTTGTGTTGTGTTTGTTTTATCTTTTAGCTTCTGCATGCATACTCTGATTAACACAGCACCTAACCACTAAAAGGAATTACTTGTGCACATGCAAAAATTTGTAATTTCCAATTCACCCCCCTCTTGGAAAAAGCCACCTGGGCAACAGCTGGTATCAGAGCAGTGTCTTATTACTTGAGTTAAGATTGATGGCTCATCCCATGAGTACATCCTTGGCCGAGGGCCAATCTACTAATAGACCTCCACTATTCACAGGCACTAATTATTCATATTGGAAAGCACGAATGAAAATTTACATACAAGCTATAGATTTTCAATTATGGAAGGTCATCTTGAAAGGGCCACACATTCCCATAATTAAGTTGATGGCGTGGACATCCCTAAGCCTGAAGAGGACTGGGATGATCATGACATGAAGATGGGGGAATTGAACGCCAAAGCAATGAATTTATTGTATTGTGCTTTGGATGCAAATGAGTTCAACCGAATTTTTACTTGCTCTTCAGCAAAGGAAATCTGGGATAAACTCGAAGTGACCCATGAGGGAACTTCCCAAGTGAAAACCTCCAAGATAAATCTATTAGTTCATAGTTATGAATATTCATAATGGAGCCTTCTGAATCAATATCTACCATGTTTTCTAGATTTATAGATATTATTAATGATTTAAAGAGTCTTGGCAGGGTATACTCTAATACAGATCTAGTTCAGAAGATCCTTCGTTCTTTGCCTGACAAATGGGATCCCAAGGTAACTGCAATCCAGGAAGTCAAAGATCTCAACACATTGATGCTGGATGAACTGCTGGGATCACTCATCACCCATGAGCTGACAATGCAACACAGAACAGAAGATGAGCAGAAGAAAAAGAGACAATAGCCTTCAAAGCTGCTTCCGATTCAAAGAGGGATGATGAAGAATCTGAAGAAGAAAGCACCTCCTCCAATGACGACCTAGAAGACGAAGACATCGCTATGGTTGTGAGGAGATTTAGAAAATTTATGGGAAGAAAGAAAGGAAGGTACAACAAGAAATTTCACAGGAAGGATTATGGAAATGAAAAAGAAAAGGACAGAGAGAAAGATAAAGAAGTAGTCCTCACATGCTACGAATGCAAGAAGCAGGGGCACATACGTCCATACTATCCACTACTAAAGAAATCCTTCAGACAAAAGAAGAAAAAGAAAGCCATGGTTGCCACATGGTCCGATAGTGAAGACTCATCATCATCTGAAGAAGAAGAGACCACCAAGACTGCAAATCTTTGCTTAATGGGTCTCGAAGATAAGGTAACATCCCTTAACAATTGCACTGAATTTACTTTCGATGAATTAAATTTTGCTTTTCATGACCTACTTTCTGAATTTAAGAAAGCTAGAGTAAAGATAAAATCATTGAAAAATATGAATGATTCTTTACTCAAACAAAAGGATGAAATTTCATAAAAGAATAATTTATTACAAAAAGAATTGCATGACTTTTCTGAAAAATTTGAAAAGCTGAAAAATGAAAATCTTTCATATGAAAAGAAAAACAATGATTTACTTGCTGAAAATAATGAACTAAATAAGGAGGTTACAAAACTCAAGCCTTTGATTGAAAAACTTACTTTATCTTCAAATAAGCTTGAGCTAATTTTAAAAGAATAACGAATTTCTGGAAATAAAGCTAGAATTGGTTTCAACACTTCTTTTGTAAATGAAATTTCAGCAATGACTTTTATGAAATCCAAAACACCTGCTCAATATTTTATCTCAAAAAGTTTCAGCCACAACAAAAACTGTTTCTACTTCAAAGTCCTTACATATGTTCCTAAGAATTTGAGCAAAAATGCATACATTCTAAAAAGTTTAAAATCTGCATCAAGTGCATCAACTTTTAGAACTTCAAATTCTGTTTCCATCAAAAATTCTAAAGTTGTTTGCTATGCTTGTAAAAGAATAGGACATAAAGCTTTTGAATACAACAATCTTAGAAATGTCCATAAAAAGGTAAAAAAAAATTGGATTCCCAAAGGAACCTCCTCTGCTGACCTGCAGGACCCAAGGTAGCTTGGGTACCTAAAAGAATTCATTGACTGTTTTGCAGGAATGTCTTGCAGCCCAAAAATTGAAGAAAAGGTGGTACTTGGACAGCGGCTACTCAAGACATATGACGGGTGACAAGGACCAATTCATCATCCTTGAAATGAAAGAAGGAGGTATGGTCACCTTTGGCGATAATGGCAAAGGGAGAATAATTGGTATTGGTAAGATCAAAATTACTCCCTTCACTTTTATTAAAAATGTTTTGCTAGTAGACAAATTGAAGCATAATCTCTTAAGTATAAGTCAATTATGTGATAAAGGCTTCAAGGTTGTCTTTGAGTCTTCTATGTGTATAGTAACTAACTCCTTAGATTCTAGCAATAAATTTATTGGACATAGACTCGGGAATATCTATGTGGTAGATCTTAATGATCTTGCCAGGTCTAGTAGCCTTAGTCTAGTTGCAATGAATGCTAAGACCAAAGAGTCAGGCTTACTATGGCATAGATAATTAGGTCATGCTATTATGCATACAATTGCCAAACTAATTTCTAAAGATCTTGTTAGAGGCATGCCTAAGTTTAAAGTTGATTTAAATCATGTTTGTGATGCATGCCAAATGGGTAAACAAATTAGGGGGAGTTTTAAATCAAAGAATATAGTTTCTACAACAATACCTCTTGAACTACTTCACATGGATCTTTTCGGACCTACTAGGACCACAAGCCTAGGAGGGATGAAATATGCTCTTGTGATAGTAGATGATTTTTTGAGATTTACATGGATTTTGTTCATTGCCTCAAAAGATGAAACTTTCATGTTTTTAGAAAATTTCATAAAAAGGTTTCAAACAAAAGAACTTATCTTTGATTTCAATTAGAAGAGATCATGGAACTGAATTTGAAAATCAATTTTTTGAAGATTATTGTACCGAATTTGGCATAGATCGCAACTTCTCTGCTCCTAGAATACCTCAACAAAATGGTGTTATAGAGAGGAAAAATAGGACATTGGAAGAAATGGCTTGCACAATATTGTGTGAAGGCAATCTTCCAAAGTACTTTTGGGCAGAAGCGGTGAACACTGCATGTTATATTTTAAACCGTGTTTTGATCCATCCTATTTTAAAGAAAACCCCCTATGAGCTTTGGAATGACAAAAAACCCAATATTAGTTATTTTCATGTGTTTGGTTGCACATGCTTTGTGCATAACAATGGAAAAGATAATTTAGAAAAATTTGATTCTAAAGCTGATGATGCAATTTTCCTAGGTTATTCATTACATAGCAAAGCATATAGGGTTTTTAATAAAAAGACTTATACTGTTGAAGAGTCAATTCATGTTGTATTTATTGAAACTAACTCTACACCTTCCAGACAAGAAGAGTGCATAGATAATGATGCAGGTACATTTCAAAAAGGAATGGATGACTTGAGCATTCAAGACAAAGACACTCAAGATGGAGAAGAAACGGTAAGTAAGGATCACACCAATCTACCGAGGGACTGGAGGTATGTTATATCTCATCCTAAAGAATTAATAATAGGAGATCCTTCACATGGTGTTAGAACTAGGGCTGCACATAAGGATGCACATGATTACCTAGCCTTTGTATCACAAATAGAACCCCATAGCTTAGAAGAGGCTGAGACTGACCCAAACTGGATGATGGCAATGCATGAAGAATTAAACCAGTTTGAAAGAAATAAGGTATGGACACTTGTAGATAGACCTACAGACCATGCAATTATAGGAACTAAATGGGTCTATAGGAATAAATTAGATGAGCAAGGAAATATTATAAGGAACAAAGCTAGATTAGTGGCTAAGGGATATAACCAAGAAGAAGGTATTGATTTTGATGAAATCTATGTACCTGTAGCAAGACTAGAAGCCATTATATTACTACTTGCATTTGCTTGCTACATGAACATCAAACTCTTTTAAATGGATGTAAAAAGTGCATTTCTTAATGGTTTTAACTCTGAACAAGTTTTTGTGGAACAACCACCAGGTTTTGAAAATCACACCTTTCCAAACCATGTATTCAAATTAAACAAAGCATTATATGGATTGAAACAAGCACCTAGAGCCTGGTATGACAGACTTAGCACTTTCTTAGTTGAAAATAATTTTTAAGAGGTAATGTAGACAAAACTTTGTTTATCAAAAAGAAAAATAATGACATCTTAGTTGTACAAATATATGTTGATGACATCATTTTTAGTGCAACTAACGAATCTCTATGTAAAGAATTTGCTAAGCTTATGCAGGGAGAATTTGAAATGAGCTTAATGGGCAAGCTGAACTACTTCCTTGGACTTCAAGTAAAACAAACAAAGGAAGGCATATTCATCAACCAAGCTAAATACATCAAGGAAATCATCAAAAAGTTTGGTATGGAGAGTAGCAAAACAATGAGCACACCCATGAGCCCAGCTTGCAGATTAGACAAAGATGAGAATGGATCCCATGTTGACCAAAAGCTATACAGAGGTATGATCGAATCTTTATTATATTTGACTGCAAGTAGACCTGACATATTATATAATGTATGTGTATATGCTAGATTTTAGTTATCACCAAAAGAAACACATATGCTTGCTGTAAAAAGAATAATTAAATATTTGAAAGGAACAAGTAATTTAGGAATTTAGTATTCTAAACATTCTACTCTGAATTTGATTGGATTCTTTGATGCTAATTATGCTGGTTGTAAAATAGATAGAAAAAGCACTAACGGTACATGCCAATTTTTAGGGTTGAATTTAATTTCATGGCACTGTAAGAAGCAAAACTCCATAGCCTTGTCCACAGCTGAGGCTAAGTACATGGCTATTGGTAGTTGTTGTGCTCAAGTGTTATGGATTAAACAACAACTAAAAGACTTTGGTGTATCACAATCTAAAATTCTAATTAAATGTGATAACACAAGTGCTATCAATTTGATAAAGAATCCAATTCAACACTCTAGAACCAAGCACATTGAAATTAGACATCATTTTATTAGAGATCATGTTTCTAATGGTAATATTGTGCTTGACTTTGTACCTACTAAAGATCAATTAGCTGACATATTTACTAAGCCACTCAATCAAGATAGATTTGAGCTAATTAGGAGTGAATTAGGATTTTGCAATCCTTTTTAGGTTTTTAACCTAATTCCTTCAATTCTAAGGTAATTTCATCTAGAAAACCTCCTCAATTTATTCTATGTTATTGAGCCTTAATTTCTGTTGAAATTCTTTTCAAAATTCTTTGGTTTTTGTTCAAACTTTTCAAAACTCCATTTCTCCGTTCGAGTCGACTGGATCTTAATCCGAGTTGACTGGATTTTCTGAGAGTTTTGAACTTGTTCTGGCCTAACCGGCTTGAACAGTTTCGAGTTGACTGGATTTTTTGATGGTGTTAGGAGAGCTCTGGCCGAGCCGACTCGAGCCTTTTTAGGGCTACTCAAGTCGACTGGAATTTCGTGCCGAAGCATTTTTCTTAGGGTTATAAACTCTTCACCGAATCATTTAGCCTTTATGTTGTCTTCTCTAACGGTTCATTCATCTCCAAAACCTACTCCAAAGACTTCTTCTCCCTTCCAAGCACTCCATTTTCTTGATTTTCCATCTTTCCTAGCTATGGCACCCAAGCGTGCGACAGGTAAACGCTTCGTTAGGGCTGTTCCATCGGTTGAAAAGGAAAGAAGGTCCAAAAGGAGGCAAGAAGAGCCAAGTACCGCCACTCGTAGTGAAGAAATTGCAGAGGAAGCCACAAGAGAAGCTCCAACCGCTCCTAGCCAAGTGCCCTCAATGTCTACGCATCTAGTAACCTCCGGTCGCCGTATTAATTTTGAGTTTATTAGGGCATGGGTTAAAAATAGGAGATTTAATTGAAGACCAAGGGTGGAGAAGATTTTGTTCATTGAATGAGAAGACCTATCCAACTTTGGTTAGAAGTTTTTATGAAAACTTAAGATTGGGAACCAATCATGTGGAATCCACAGTGAAAGGAAAAAGGATTATTGTAAATGAGGAATTTCTACAAGGTGTATTGGACCTACCTTCAGAGGGATTAAAGTTTTTAGTAACTGACAATAGAGAGAAGACTCTGAGGACTATACTAAACAAAGAAGATGTTGGTGGTATTGGTACTGTGTTTGCTAACACCCTGTCACTGGAAATGAGATTACTTCACAACTTCATTTGCAGAATTTTCTTGCAAAGAACCGGTAGATTCGATTGGGTGCGTGAAAGAGATTTATACCTTATGGAGCACATTCTAGAGAAAACTCCTGTCAATCTGCCATACATCATAATCATGAAAATGAAAGAGACAGTAAGAAAAGCTAAATCCTGTCTATCCTATGGAATGATGCTTACATTATTGTTTAAATCTCATAGAGTCAGTTTGGATGGTGAAGACGGATTAGTATTGCATCACACTGATATCTACACATCCAAAACTCTAAAGAGAATGGGGTATTTCCAAGTAGGAGTGTGGAGAGAAAGAAAGGCACAATGTAAGGGCTATTGGCAGCTCCAGTAGTAGTGAAGAAGAAGAAGAGGAAGAAAATATAGAAGCTGCTGGAACTTCTTCTACACCAGTACCGGAGCCTGAGTTATTTGCATCTGAGCCAGCTACTGTTACTGAGGAGACTAGAGCACCTTCACTTGTGTTTGATATGCCTGCAGCAGAGTTCGATTTGCCTGCACCGGAGTTTGACTTGCCTGCAGCTGATGTTCCTTTACCTGACTACCCTACTGCAGCTCCACAACCTCCAATTGTTCAAGTTCAGATTGAGGAACAGTTAAGAAGCTTGATAGATTCACTAACAAGTACAATAACTTCTTTATTTAGTGATTTGAAACAGTCAGTGGACAGCAGATTGGACAGACTGGAAGAGCATGTGTCAAGTCTACAAGGAAAGGTTGAAGCTATAGAAGCTTCAAGGTCTGCACCTCAGATAGACCTTCAACCAATTCTGAGTTGTATCTCTTCAAGTTTTGAAACAATTTTGAAGTCTGTGGATGCCACTTTGAATGAATATCAAGCTGAGTTGAAGGAGCTTAGAGGCAAAGTGGGAACTATTGTAGATACAAGGAGTATGGCAGATGATTATACTAGAGGTATCGGGATCATCAGGTCGGAGCTTGGCAGACTTCGAGGTTCAGCTGAAGCATTCGCCAATGTCCAAGCATCTGAGCTTGTATCTATGCAGAAAGAAATAGGTGAAATGAAGGAGGCAGTAAACAAGTGCCAGTTTGCCTCAAGGACTTGGAGCAACAGTTGGGAGCAATTTGGATGGAGATGGGTCTATCTGTGGCACTGTCAGATCATTGGAAGTCACAGCTAGGACCAGACCATTGTATGATCCACCTCCCGTTTTCACTAGGGCTCCTAGTACCTCTCATCACCCTAGGGCTCCTCCTCCTCATGCATCATCTAGTCAATCACCTAGACCCACTTCTTGGCAAGGTGCCAATGTTCCTAGAGATGATTCTGACTAGACATTTTGTAGTTTCAGTACTTTTTGGATACTTTTTGAAACTTTTGTAATGGTTAATGTATTGAACATCTTTTTGACAGAAATGAAATGAACATCTTTTTGATCACTGTGTAATGTGTGTATATGTGTTATCTTGTTTACACTCTCTTCTTTTTAATAAGAATTCCCTCTCTAAGTTGAGAAAGTGAATTATCTCAAACAAATCTTGAAATTTTTTCAATCTATTTAAAATTCTGAGCTTATCTGTTTAACCTTTTTGAATTGATGACAAAAAGGGGGAGAATCATAGAGTGCATGAAAGGAAAAGCTTAATGAATTGCAATAAAACTACTAAAGTAAGTAGACAGGGGGAGTTTTTAAGGCATTTCTGAATAACTTCTTGCATATTATTCTATTAAATGTTCAAATGAATGTTAAAGGGGGAGAAACTTAGAGAAAATCATATTGTCTAGAAATTTTATAAAAAGGGGGGAGATATACATGCTTAATTTACATGCTTCAATGATTACTATGATGCTCTCGACTTATTATATCTATCAGTCGATACTTAATGCTGCTTGATAAAAACAAGCAATCATTCTCTGATATTTGCAGTTTATGAATTTGACCTTGTGCATAATTGTATAGCACATACTGATATACATTTGAGATTATAGTTGAATTTATGAATTATCAAACAAATATAAATGCTTACATACTTATGAATAGTTAAGATTCTTTTCATGCCCAATGTTTTGTCATCATCAAAAAGGGGGAGATTGTTGACCCCTAAAGTGATTTTGATGATAACAAAATATTGGAGCATACATTTGGTTATCTAACAACTCTTCAAATGATTAACAAGTTTTGTAGGACAACTACATTGACACACTTTCTAAATCCTATAGTCTTTAATGTTTTGTGTTGAGTTGTAAAGTCTTTAGAATCTTGTAAAGAAGAACCCTACAAAAATTTTCTATAAAATCAAGTTTAAGGGTTACTTCTAGTAGTCTTTCAAGCTTCAATTTTTCTTGAATTTATTGAAAAAGTGCTTGATGAGACTACAAAGCTTGAGACAAGTGTTCTGGAAGTTTGAAGTTGATCTGGCTGAAGAACCACCTTCGAGCCGACTGGATAGAGGACCCAGCCGACTCTGGCATTGGCACAGAAAGAAGTTCTCTGGCACATAGATCCAGCCGACTGGCACCAAGGCCCAACCGACTCATCCAGAACATGGTTAAGAACGTTCTTAGATTCTCAGGGATCCGAGCCGACTGGAATTCAGCCCAGCCGACTCGTCCAGAACTCGGTTGAGAATGGTCTGATAGCCTCTGATCCAAGCCGACTGGATTCCAACCTAGCCGCCTCGTCCAGTGTGAGGTATTTTCTCAACTGTGGAAGCTAACCGACTGGCACTCAGCCCAGTCGACCCGAACTTGGTCCGAGCCGACTCGAAATTTTGTCGGAGCCGACTGAAATGACGGGTCACCTCCAACAGCTAGTTCCAGTTCTCAGTTTTTGAATTCCAAAAGTGCTCCAACGGTAACCTGTCAACTCCTAACGGTCTGCAATGTTCAAAATCAAGGGAACGCAGTTGAAGTCTCTATAAATAAGGTATGAGAACATCTTTGAAGAGACTAATGAATTATTGAGCATTTATTGAACACTTATTGGAGTGAAAAGAGAGCATTAGAGCTTTAAAGTATGCTTTCAAGCCTGCAACAACTCTTATCAGAAGCTTGAAGCATCTTTTGATGAAAGCAAGGAAGTCATTGAAGTGCATTGAAGAGCATTCAGTGGATCTTCACTCGAGCTGCATTGGCAACCACCCAGACAACAGAGTTTATCTTTATTGTTGCTTCTTTATTCTATCATTTAGAATATCTGGGTTATGGTGAGCCCGGTTGAAAAACCAAATAGATTTCTTTGGTGAGCCTTTAAAACCAGAGTGTAGAGGTTTCTTTGGTGAGCCTATCTAAAAACCAAAGTGTAGAGATTTTAGGTGAACCTTTAAAAACCTAGCTTGGGTTTCTTTGGTGAGCCCGGTTTCAAAAACCAAAGTATAGAGGTTGGGGTTGTGAGCCTGTAAAATAATCCAACTGTATTTCGGTTTGGGAGATATATGGAAATCCCGAGTGTTGAACTTGGATAGTGGATGTAGGAGCTGGGTTGCTTCGAACCACTATAAACCTGCTTTGTTTGTGTGTGTTTATTTTATCTGTAGCTTCTGCATTCATACTCTGATTAACACAGCACCTAACCACTAAAAGGAATTACTTGTGCACATACTTGCGAAAATTTATAATTGAAAGGGATATGCCCTACAAGCCAATCTATGTTGTATCTCCCAAACCATTGTAATTGACAATATTCTAATAAAGGCATTATTTTCATCATACGCTGTATTATATTATATGATGAACCCCATAGATTAAAGCTATGATTTTAAGGTTATGATGAGATCATACCAGTGAGACCTAAAGTCTTAAAACATTAATCTAAAATATTCCTAGTCAAAGGAACCTTGAGTAGGGGATCAGGATTTTTCCGGTAAGACTAGCACATCCTATGTATACTGAATAGGGTGACTGCTCTCACAGTCACTTGTGTATGACACTAATACTAGGGTGGGTGCTCATTAGAGAATGAGTTCATTGATATGATCCAACTTGAGAACATCTAATGGAGTCTTAGCTACATGTCAATAGAAGGTTCTCATAGTGGGAGTGGTACAGTAATCCTTTGACCTGAGACTGCCATAAGTACCTTATGTACATGAACCCATGCTTTGGTTCAATTCTAATCATGACACTGAGTCATGCACAGGATTGATACTGGGAATGGTGAATTGGATATGAAGGTAATGAGTAGGTCAACAAGGAATCGATCACTCTTAGTAAGAGGAGATTGCATCCAGCTAGTTATCAATCGGATGATGATTCAGGGAATCTTTGATCAAAGTAAAGATATTAGAGATGATTTCTAATATCAAGATAATTGAATCATCAATATAAGATTGAGCTAGAAACGAATATAATATTGGAGTTGACATATATCCATATCCATAATTATATTCTGGGTGCAGGCTGATCGAAGGATTTAATTGTACAGTAACTTTCTACTGAAGGGTATTTTTGGTTTTTCACCAGAATTTCCATATCTTCCGGGTAGACATGACACGTTGCTAGACGTCAATCTTGTCTTGTGGGTTGATTAAATTGAATGATCACTTATTAGGAAGAGTCCTATTGATCATAATCGGGTAAGCCCGGTTTAACCTAAATCGATTAAAAAGAGTTCTAATCAAATTAGGTCAACTTGTATTCGAACCCATTGCTGGCTAGATGTGGAACCCAATGGGTCACACACTTAAGAGAATTGATCAAGGATTTAATTTTGTAATAAATCATTTTGCATGATGACACTCTAGCAGGTGTTGCAAATCCTAGCTTCTATTCGAATTAGATTCGAATTAGGGTTCCGGATTGGTTCAATTTGGGTTCTAATTGGATCTAATTAGACCCTAATTGAGGTTATAAGGATTATGGCTAACCCTATTGGCTAACCATGTATCTAGGCTAGCCCCCCACCCGCCCCTTTGCATTTTCATGCCAAAATGACAAGAGTCCATGCACTTATGGACTCTGGCATGCCATTTGGAGGAGTCCATGGGCGCATGGACTCTTGGCGCGCCCACTAATTCTCTGATGAATTAAGATGGGATGGCCTTTCTTTCTCACCTTAGCACCTCACTTGTTCTCCCTTGGATGGAAATCTAACGGGTGGTGGGGTTTAAGAAAGAAAGAAAGCGTGTTTCTTCCCGGTCGCGCGAAATAACATCTCTTCAGAGATTAAAAGTCGCGACCCCTTTCTTTTTAAAACATCACAATTTTTTCTTTCTGAAAGGCCGTGAGAATTAATCCAGAAGGCCGTGAGAAAGAAGAGAAGGGTGTAAGAAGAAGGAAAGGGCATGAGAAGAAGAAAAGGGCATGAGAAACAAATGTTTACGGAGAGTTGTGAGGGAGCCTCTCCAAAAACTATATAAAGTAATGGAAATCAGAACTTCGGTGATTTTAATTTTTATTCTTGTTCCTCTCCTAAAGACACTTTCTCCCTTTTCTTGTTTTTGCATTGTTTCCTTTACAGAGTACAGCTCTGTCGAAACTCTGCTACTGAACAAGAACAAGAGCGAAAGTCTCCGATGGTAAAGGAAAGAAACAGTTCTGATTTTATTCTTTCCTTTCTTTCTTACATTAAGACATTCTTGTCTTAATTTCTCCTCCAATTTAAGACAAGCCTAAATCCTCTTAGGACAAGGTCTTATCTTCAAGACAAGGGTCTTAGAGGGTCAAGGTCTTAGTAGAAGGAGGAGAAGAGATCAAAGAAAGGGAGGCAACCTCTGTGTGGAAGAATTCCAGCCATAATCCAAAGAATTGAGTTCTAGGAAGAAGAACTCAATAGGAGGAACCATTGGAAAAGAAGATAGTGTTCTTGATCATTGCTCTATATGGATCACCATCGGAGGGCAGACACTTGGATGCCTGGTGAATTCAGTTAGCCCCTTCAACTTCAAGTTTGTTGGAATAAGCGATTACAGGTTGGTACCCTAATCCTAATTTGCATAGATATGCTTGTCATATATTCTAGTCTTATTTAAGGAATTCCTGGTTTAGGGTTTTGGTGTGAATTTAGTTTCAATTTTGAAATTACCCTTCCGCTGCGTTGCACCGGAACCCTACAGTGGTATCAGAGCAACCTTAATTAGGACTATAATTTATGATAGTTTGTATGTCACATCTTAGGGTTTTTAAATCCTAATATGTTACTACACTTAGCATATCTTTGTTTGCATATATGTTTGATGTATGCCACTAGTTAGGGTCTTTCACTCAAACCCTAATTATTATAGAGATATGTATAGTTGAAGTCATCATACTGAAATAAGGTTGCCCTGGCATAATGGTGGATCCATTATGTGGTAAATGGTTGTCCTAGTATGATGACACACTTAGCACATATTTATAAGAGTGATATGTTGATTGTGATACATTCTATAAGGATGTGCTTGCAATTTATAAATCCCTCCTCTAAAAATTATATTAAGTCTTAGTATATTTAACTAATAAGCATCACTAGTCATGATGTACAATTGATCATTCGGTGTCTAAAAAGGTGGTTCTGGGAAGGTAAAGAGAATTGTGTTTTTAATTGGTTCCGTTGACTGACCTGGCCAATTTTATTGGTGTCTAGGAAAGCAACGGGGGGACTCCCACATCTCTTCCACTTGCCTGGCCGATTTGATTAAATTTAAATCTTGATTAAAATGCTTAGTGTTAAAATACTATATATTGGCCTTCCTTCATGCTGGATCATTATTGTGTTATGAACCACATTAGTTTGTTGTTGTTATCTGCAAGACCTAATATGGTGATTGACATAATACTAGTCTAGTGCATAGATATGCTTACAGTATATTCAGTATAATGCTTTGTTGTGTTATCTGCAAGGGCATTATATTGAGTATTGACTGTATAGAAATGAAAGGGTCTTGACTTAACTAGAACATTATGGTTTGTTGTGTTTTCTACAAGACTAATAATGTTCTAGAGGCCAAGTTACTTCTTGAGAATTATATGAGATATAATTGGAAGTTTCCTACCTTTGAGCTTATAAAAGATTTGTTGTGTTTTCTGCAAGATCTTTTATAAGTTATTAGGATCTCAATCTCACTAAGAAAAATCGATCAGGGTTCTTCTCGATTATCATAGTGAGGGCTATGATTTTTGATAAAATAGTGGGAGACATATTAAATTGAAGACCTAATTAATTATGTAAGTCATTTCATGGTTGTTTGCTTATGTGTGTTCTTTATTAAATGTAGATAAATGGCATCTTCATTATCACTGCGAAGTATCTTAGATACCAACAAACTGACTGGTTTGAACTATGTGGACTGGTTGAGAAATTTAAAGATTGTGCTGAGTTCAGAAAAACTTTTTTATATTCTTGATACCCCTAGTCTTAATCCACTAGGGGACGATGCCACACAGGAAGATATGGCCAAATACAAAATGTGGCAGAATGACTCCCTCACTGTCAAGTATATCATACTAGCTCTATGACCAGTGAGTTATAGAGACAGCATGAAAGCATGGATACTCAATCCATAATGCTCAATTAAAAAAGCTTATGGAGAACATAGCAGAACTACTATATATGAAATATCTAAGCAGTATTCCATGCTAAGATGACAGAGGGAACATCCATTCAGGATCATGTTCTGAAGGTAATTGACTTAATCACCAGATTGGGGTCATTAGGTTTTATCATGGATGGGAGTTGAATCAGGATTTAATCCTGCAATCACTCCCGGAGTCATTTTCTCAGTTTGTCTTGAATTATCACATGAACAAACTGAACACTTCCTTGCCTGAGCTGTTAAATATGTTAAAAACAACGGAGAGCCACATTAAGAAAGAAAAGGCTCCACTTCTTCTTGTTGATAAGACCAATAAGAAGAAATCAGGCAAAAAGGGTTTTAATAGGAGGCTAAACCCTAAGAGTGGCATCAATAAGAATAAGAAAGGAAAGAAGGCCTCCAAACAATCGACCTGTTTCTTTTGCGGCAAAGCGGGACATTGGAAAAGGAATTGCAAGGCTTACCTTGCAACTGTGAAGCCTGGTGCATCGATGCGCCAAAAGGTATGTATGAGATACATGCTATATTGACATTAAATTCATCTATATCAAATACTTGGGTATTGGATACCGCTTGTGGTTACTATATATGCAAATCTTTGCAGGATCTCCACAAGCTTAAAGTATTGAAGGAAGGTGACTTCAATCTCTACGGTGCTAGTGGTGATATCATCCAAGCAGAAGCTGTAGGGACCTATATTCTGAAGTTCCCTTCAGGGAAGATCTTGGAGTTAGAAAATTGTTATTATATGCCTAAGATTATTAGGAACATTATATCTATTCCTTTGTTATTAAAACAAGGATATGTAATGGATGTAACGAGCACTGGTTGCTCGATAATGTTGTTTAATAAAATTATTTGTTCTAGCATATTTAGCAATGGGCTCTTAACTCTTTCTTCCAATGATAGTGTTTTTCATGTCAATAATAAAAGAAAAAGAGAAGACTTTAATGATACTTTACTTTGGCATCATCGACTTGGTCATGTTAATGAGTCTAGGATAAGCAAGTTATACAAGGAAAAATTCCTTGATCCTTATGAGTATGAATCATTAGGAACTTGCGAATCATGTCTCATGGGTAAGATGGCCAAGACTCCATTTACTGGACATGGAGAAAGGTCAACTGAGTTATTATGACTTATACATACTGATGTATGTGGTCCAATGACAACTCAGGCCAGAGGTGGATACTCATATTTTATCACTTTTACAGATGATTTATCTAGGTTCGGATGTGTGTATCTTATGAAACATAAATCTGAAGCCTTTGATAAATTTAAGGAGTATTAAAGTATGGTCGAAAAACAAACTGGGAAAAGTATTAAAGTTCTTCGTTCTGATCGAGGAGGAGAATACTTATCCACGGAGTTTTTAGACTATCTTAAAGTTAATGGAATTCTTTCTGAATGGACCCCTCCTTATACACCACAGCTAAATGGTATAGCTGAAAGGAGGAATCGTACCTTATTAGATATGGTACGATCCATGATGTGCTTCACAAATTTACCCATTTCCTTCTGGGGTCATGCCCTAGAAACTGCTATTTACATTCTGAACAAGGTACCTTCTAAATCTGTTGTTAGTACTCCATATGAAATTTGGAGTGGAAAGAAACCATATTTTAAATATTTTAAGGTATGGGGATGTCCAGCTTATGTTAAAAGAAATTTTGGACATAAGTTGGAACCTAGAGCGGATAAATGTCTATTTGTAGGATATCCTAGAGAGGGTAGAGGATATCTGTTTTACCATCCTATTGAACAAAAGATTTTTGTCAGCAGGCATGCCACTTTTCTAGAAAAAGAAGTTCATTTTAGAAAAGGGCAATGGTAGAACTGTTGAACTTGGAGAAGTACATGAAACACAGATAGACAGTTCTCAACCATTAGAACATATAGTTAGGACAGAACCAGAACACAAAACTCCTCCCCATAGGTCTGATAGAGTGCCACGGGCACCTGAGAGGTATGGGTTTATTATTGAAAATAATGAAGCCCAAGTCATTCAAAATGATGAACCTCTGACCTATACGGAAGCTATCTTGAGTACTGATTAAGATAGATGGCAAGAAGCCATCGAATCCGAGATAGACTCTATGTATGTAAACCAAGTATGGTCTTTGGTTGATGCACCAGAGGGTGTTAATCCTATTGGGTGCAAATGGGTCTATAAGAAAAAGATTGGGGCTGATGGCCAAGTTGAAACCTATAAAGCCAGATTAGTGGCAAAAGGTTTTAGACAAAAACAGGGAATTGATTATGATGAAACATTCTCACCTATTGCCATGCTCAAATCAATTCGGATTTTACTTGTTATAGCAGCATACCATGATTATGAGATCTGGCAGATGGATGTGAAGACTGCATTCCTCAATGGTTTCCTTGAAAAAGAAGTCTACATGTTACAGCCAGAAGGTTTTATTTCAAAGAATAAACCTAATCAAATATGCAAGCTAAAGAAATCCATTTATGGATTAAAGCAAGCTTCAAGGAGTTGGAACATCCGCTTTGATGAAACTATTAAAAGGTTTGGTTTTATCAAAAATATGGATGAACCCTGTGTTTATAAGAAGACTAGTGGGAGTGCCATAGTCTTCTTGGTTCTGTATGTAGATGACATACTCCTCATTGGGAATGATATCCAAATGTTGCAATCAGTCAAGGTTTGGCTATCAAACCAGTTTTCCATGAAAGATTTGGGAGAAGCATCCTATATACTAGGTATTAAGATCTATAGAGATAGATCTAAGAGGATGCTAGGTTTATCCCAATTTAGGTACATTGACTTAGTGCTGAAAAGATTCAGCATGGATGGAAGTAAAAGAGGTTATCTTCCTATGAGTCAAGGCATACATCTTTCTAAAAGGATGTCTCCTAAGATACCTGAAGAAAGAAATAGAATGAATTCTATACCTTATGCTTCGGCAATAGGGTCCATAATCTATGCCATGTTATGTACCAGGCCTGATGTGGCATATGCTTTAGGCATTGTCAGTAGGTTTCAGGCTGATCCAGGAGAGGATCATTGGAAAGCAGTTAAAAATATTCTTAAGTACCTGAGAAGGACTAAGGATATTTTTCTGGTTTATGGTGGTTCTGATCTTAAACTAGAAGCTTATTCTGATTCTAGTTTTCAATCAGACCCTGATGATAGCAAATCTATTTCGGGATATGTTTTTACCCTAAATGGTAGAGCAGTGAGTTGGAAGAGTACCAAGCAGCAGACTATAGCTAACTCAACCACAGAGGCAGAATACATAGCTATCAGTGAAGCCGCCAAGGAAGCAGTCTGGATGAAGAAGTTCATCATAGAGTTGGGTGTTGTTCCTGAGATTGAAAACCCAGTGCCACTTTACTGTGACAACACTGGAGCTGTTGTTCAAGCTAAGGAACCAAGAGCTCATCATAAGTCCAAGTACATTCTGAGACGCTTCCATCTCGTCCAAGAAATAGTAGAGAGACAAGATGTCTACATAAATAGAGTTGATACAAAGAACAATATAGCAGACCCGTTTACTAAGGCTCTACCACAGCGATAGTTTGATCGCCACCTCGAGTGTATGGGACTAAGATTCAAAGGCGATTGGCTTTAGTGCAAGTGGGAGATTGAAAGGGATATGCCCTACAAGCCAATCTATGTTGTATCTCCCAAACCATTGTAATTGACAATATTCTAATAAAGGCATTATTTTTCATCATATGCCGGGTTTATTATTATATGATGAACCCCATAGATTAGGACTATGATTTTAGGGTTATGATGAGATCATACCAGTGAGACCTAAAGTCTTAAAACCTTAATCTAAAATATTCCTAGTCAAAGGAACCTTGAGTAGGGGATCAGGGTTTTTCCGGTAAAACTACAACATCCTATGTATACTGAATAGGGTGACTGCTCTCACAGTCACTTGTGTATGACACTAATACTAGGATATGGGTGCTCATTAGAGAATGAGTTCACTAATATAATCCAACTTGAGAACATCTAATGGAGTCTTAGCTACATGTCAATAGAAGGTTCTCATAGTGGGAGTGGAACAAGTAATCCTTTGACCTGAGACTGCCATAAGTACCTTATGTACATGAACCCATGCTTTGGTTCAATTCTAATCATGACACTGAGTCATGCACAGGATTGATACTGGGAATGGTGAATTGGATATGAAGGTAATGAGTAGGTCAACAAGGAATCAATCACTCTTAGTAAGAGGAGATTACATCCAGCTAGTTATCAATCGGATGATGATTCAGGGAATCTTTGATCAAAGTAAAGATATTAGAGATGATTTCTAATATCAAGATAATTGAATCATCAATATAAGATTGAGCTAAAAACGAATATAATATTGGAGTTGACATATATCCATATCCATAATTATATTCTAGGTGCAGGCTGATCGAAGGATTTAATTGTACGGTAACTTTCTACTGAAGGGTATTTTTGGTTTTTCACCAGAATTTCATATCTTCCGGGTAGACATGACACGTTGCTAGACGTCAATCTTGTCTTGTGGGTTGATTAAATTGAATGATCACTTATTAGGAAGAGTCCTAATTGATCATAATCGGGTAAGCCCGGTTTGACCTAAATCGATTAAAAAGAGTTCTAATCAAATTAGGTCAACTTGTATTCGAATCCATTGCTGGCTAGATGTGGAACCCAATGGGTCACACACTTAAGAGAATTGATCAAGGGTTTAATTTTGTAATTAAATCATTTTGCATGATGACACTCTAGCAGGTGTTGCAAATCCTAGCTTCTATTCGAATTAGATTCGAATTAGGGTTCCGGATTGGTTCAATTTGGGTTCTAATTGGATCTAATTAGACCCTAATTGAGGTTATAAGGATTATGGCTAACCCTATTGGCTAACCATGTATCTAGGCTAGCCCCCCACCCGCCCCTTTGCATTTTCATGCCAAAATGCCAAGAGTCCATGCGCTTATGGACTCTTGGCGCGCCATTTGGAGGAGTCCATGGGCGCATGGACTCTTGGCGCGCCCACTTAATTCTCCGATGAATTAAGATGGGGCGGCCTTTCTTTCTCACCTTAGCACCTCACTTGTCCTCCCTTGGATGGAAATCTAACGGGTGGTGGGGTTTTAAAAAAGAAAGAAAGTGCTGTTTCTTCCCGGTCGCGCGAAATAACATCTTTTCAGAGATTAAAAGTCGCAACTGTTAGACATTAGAATAATGAAAATTAGCCCAACTTTATTTGATTAAAATTGATACTTTTTGTGATACTTTGTAGGAATTGACTCCATAAATGTGTAGATCTTGATTTTAGGAGTCCAACGACGCAAACGGTATGTAATTCGGACTTCAAACGGGCCCGAAATGGATTTTAGAAGATTTTAGCACGGATTTCAGAGCCACACGGTTTTTGGAGCATTGCCTTAAAATTTTTAATGGCTCACGGTGGACTGGCTCAATGGTCCACCGCACGACCGTTTGGTCCACGGCAGCCATTGCTGCCGGTCCACGGGCAAAGCCGTGGACCACCGTGCTCCGATCATGCCGAAACTCGTCGGAGAGCTTCCCCCGGCACCGTCGAGGCCGCCGCCAACCTTCCCGCCGGCCGGAGAGTCGTCGTTTGGCCGGAAAATGGCCGGAAGCCGGCTCCGCCCAAGCCCACGCATGCAGCGCCATGTGTCCGCCTCCGCCGTGCACGTCGCCCGCCGCCTGCTGCTGCACGCTGCCCATGGCCACGCAGCCGCCCAGCCATGTGTCCGCCTCCGTCGCCACGCCGCCCGCCACCTGCTGCCGCCCAGCCGTCTCCGCCGCCCAGCACGCGAGCCATTCCGCCCATGGCCGCATGCCCGTCTGCGAGCCACAGCCGCGTGCCCGTCTGCGAGCCACAGCCGTCCGCTCTGCAGCCACTCTCTGCCCCAACCGAAGCCACGTCGCCAACCGCCCAGCCGTCCGCCCACTGCCACGCTGTCGTCTCCGCTCTCCGCCCGCTGCCGTGTCCGTCTCCGCCCCAGCCGCGCCTCTCTGCCCGCAGCGCCCGTCTGCCCGTGCGAAGCCGCCTCCACCGTCTGCGAGCCACGAGCAACCAGCCACCGTTCACCGCAGCACCGTCTGCCCAGCTGCTTGTCACCGTCATTCAGACCGGGATGTCCGAAAACAAGAAAGTATTGGAACGAGAAGAGATGTCGGACGACGCTGGATGGACGCGGGATTGTGCGATAGAATTTTTTGAGTTTGATTTTTGAGATGGGGATGATCGTAAAAAAAATTAGATAAGGAGATAGCGCAGAGTTTGAAAATCAGATTGAGATGAGGAAATCACCGCGCTTCCCACACGAACCCGACACGGTATTTTTCATCTATAAATACCTCGGTGATTCTTTTCTGAAAAAAAAAGGAGAATTTTTGGGGAGGTTCCACTTGCTGTCTGTAGTTCCACCTGTTGCTGTCACAGAGAGTCAGAGTCAGATAAAAAGGGAGAAAGGGACCCTTGATCCCTTGCTTTTCTTTTATTTTCTCTGTACTCCAATCTTTTATGGAATAAATATTTATTTGCTTTATATTAATCCATGTTTTTTTTATTTTTATTTTAGTTATGCTGGAGTCATGTTGGATTAGCGTTTAAGGTAAGTCGTAGTGAATTAATTTTGACTGACCTATACCTAAGGGACGGGCCGTGATCCATGGGTATGGGTCGTACTCTTGAGATAGGTCATATCTGAATTATTTTCACAAATTTATTATTTGCATCTATTTTTTTTTGCATTAGTTTTAGTTTATTTAAAATCAAAAGAAAATCTTTTTTCAAGATAACCCCAAAGTCTCTGTGGGATCGACCCTTACTCCCGCTATTCTACCCTTTAGAGTAGTAGAATTAAGGTTCTAAATCGGTACATTACGACACGCATCAGCGACCCCTTCTTTTTAAAACATCGCAATTTTTTCTTTCTGAAAGGCCGTGAGAATTAATCCAGAAGGCCGTGAGAAAGAAGAGAAGGGTGTAAGAAGAAGGAAAGGGCGTGAGAAGAAGAAAAGGGCGTGAGAAACAAATGTTTACGGAGAGTTGTGAGGGAGCCTCTCCAAAAACTATATAAAGGAATGGAAATCAGAACTTCGGTGATTTTAATTTTTATTCTTCTTCCTCTCCTAAAGACTCTTTCTTCCTTTTCTTATTTTTGCATTGTTTCCTTTACAGAGTACACCTCTGTCGAAACTCTGCTACTGAACAAGAACAAGAGCGAAAGTCTCCGATGGTAAAGGAAAGAAAGAGTTCTGATTTTATTCTTTCCTTTCTTTCTTGCATTAAGACATTCTTGTCTTAATTTCTCCTCCAATTTAAGACAAGCCTAAATTCTCTTAGGACAAGGTCTTATCTTCAAGACAAGGGTGTCTTAAAGGGTCAAGGTCTTAGTGGAAGGAGGAGAAGAGATCAAAGAAAGGGAGGCAACCTCTTGTATGGAAGAATTCCAGCCATAATCCGAAGAATTGAGTTCTAGGAAGAAGAACTCAATAGGAGGAACCATTGGACAAGAAGATAGTGTTCTTGATCATTGCTCTGTGTGGATCACCATCGGAGGGCGGACACCTGGATGCCTGGTGAATTCAGTTAGCCCCTTCAACTTCAAGTTTGTTGGAATAAGCGATTACAGGTTGGTACCCTAATCCTAATTTGCATAGATATGCTTGTCATATATTCTAGTCTTATTTAAGGAATTCCTGGTTTAGGGTTTTTGGTGTGAATTTAGTTTCAATTTTGAAATTACCCTTCCGCTGCATTGCACCGGAACCCTACAATAATTCCCAATTCAACCCCCTCTTCAAACAAGCCACCTGGGCAACACTACCCTATAGAAGACCCAATGTTAGTTGATCCAGTAGAAACCCAGGTAGAAACCAATCCAATGTTAGTTGAATCAATAGATACCCAGGTAAAAGCTATCCTAGAAGCAGTTGACCTTGACCATTCCCAAGTATTAGCCAATCTAGATTTAGCCAACCTTGACCATAATCAGTTTGTGGCCGACCCAAAGTTAGATAACCCAGATCACACCCAGGCAATAATGGAAGAGCAGTTAGAGAAAAGGAACCCAGATCCTATTGCTAGAGCACCACATGAGGAAACTTTAGAAGAGGACCCAATTGTAGAGCCTAGTCCTAAATTTCTTGAACCAGAAGACTTTATTAAGGATTTGGCTTATGAATACCCTCTGGATGAATCCCCTCCCATAGTTCTCATTGAGGGCCTCTTTCCAGAAATTCTTGACCCATTCTTCCATCATAAAAACCCATTAGATATACAACAACCCCATAGGGTCAATCTCATTAGTCTAGATTTAATCCCTGACACCCCTTTTATATCCTAGTCTATCCAATTAACCTCGAACCCTTTTCTTACTTCACACCCAATCAGACTAACCCTGAACCCACCTCTTATTTTCTACCATTTCCAGAAACTTCTTATGTTTTCTTTACTATTAGGTTGCATTTGATTGAAGTTTGCATATGCATTCGTTTATTATTCATGTCATGTTTGCATTTTACTTTAGGAGAACCCTATGGAACCTAGTAGGAGTACATAGTAAGTTCTAATATGCATGCCATGCTAGGATCAATCCTAAAGAGTCTATAGTCTGTTAGGTTTTGTCCCTAGAGTCCAATAAATTTCTTTTGATAGGGAAGCCTAGTCGAGCCTATTAGGTATTAGTTTTGAGTCCAATAAATTCATAGCCCAAATTACATGTCTACACCTGCACTACCCTCTGCATAGCATATGCATATGGAAATTAGTCAAAAGCTGAACATAACTAATGAACTAAATAATAACTTGGCTAATTCCTAAAAGAGAGATAAAGAATTTTGCAGGGAATTTTGTAGTTGTAAAGAATTTTCTGCTCGCGAAGCTGGCCCATCTAAGATAATGAATATCTGTGGACCCAATGCCTATGTGCGTGAGATACTACCTGATTTAGGTATTAGCTCCACCTTCATCATCTCAGATCTTATAGAGTCTAGGGAGCCAGCAGTGATACCTAGCGAGCACCTTGAGCCTATCCCTCCCTTTGAGAGAGAACCCACCCTAGAGTGACCACATACAATTGGCCAAATAGTGAGAAAATGATCGAGAGAATCCTAGACGATCAAGCCATATGTACCTGGAATCATGGCTATCAGAGGTATTTGGTCCGGTGGCAAGGTTGGCTAGAATCTGAGGACTCGTGGATCACCCGTGAGGATCTACAGTGCCTCACCCTAGACCTACTCGAGCACTATGAGAGCCAAGTTATCCCACACTCGACGGGATCGAGTTCCTCCCACCCCGGGAGAATTGGTTGGGGCACCAGGATCAGACAGATTACTGGGCCTTATTTGGTTTACCTAGCCATGTGTCAAATTTTGTAATCAATTAAGATTGAGTCCTGTAATAAGTTGAGGTTAGTTGATTTGTCTCAACCCTCAACCTAGTCAGATTTTGAGTCCTGTACATCAGTTAGTAGTCCAGTACGAGCCCAATTTTTATACAAGAGAGGAGGTTACCCTATTTTGGAGTTCCACCAGGCCACATCCAGGAGTCAGAGGTCACTACATCAGCCCATTAGATTTTGTGTGACAACCCAGGATCCAAGATGCTTTCGGAAATCCTGATTCCTTCCAGATGCCCTCCAGATGCCTATATTCCCTTCCAGATGCCAGAGCATATTCTCAGAACATGACACCATGATTCCAGAGGTCCACCTGCATCCAAGTCCAAAGAAATCAAGCCCAGGTGCCAAGCCCAAGCCCTTAAGAAGCAAGATTCCAGGGAATATTCCTGCTACCAAGCTAACAGGCCACCCCAGCTTCCAAAGGCCCAAACCAATGCACCCAAGCCCCTTTGGGCCAGCCCCTTGCTGCTCCTAAAGGCCCAACACGCCCCCCTAGTTATCCTTGAAGTATTGACCAAGTCCAAGAGGTGTCCTTGAGTGGAATAGTCAAAGCATGAAGGAAAAAGGAGAAGACTAGGTCAATTCCTAACCTAATGGGGATTTGTTTTTCTAACATAGCTAGAAAAGGACTTGTATTCCAATTGGGAAGAGGACTTGTAACCTAAATGTAACCATGGTTAGTGAGGGCATGGGAACTCTATAAATACCCCACCCCTTCCCCTCTTGTAAGCATCTCTTTCTTATGAATACAATTTGCTGAAATTTGAGTTATTGCCTTGTGTTGGTGTTTTGTTTTGGTTCTTTGGTTTGTATTTTTGTGCTTGGACGAATTTCTTGCTGTCCTAGCTTTCTTCCACACCCTAACTCACTACCATCCAAGCCTTCACACATCCAAGGAGGAGTGCCCTAGGCTGCCAAGCAAGGAGATCTTCAACAAGCTTCAAACAGCCATCTTCTAACCCTAATCCTGATTCTTTTCAACCCATTATTCCTTTTCTTATTTTTAATTGCTGTTTTGATTAACCCTGATGCTTGTAGGATCCCCGAGGTGCTTCCCCTCCCCTAAGGAGGCCTTCTTTGCTGCCCGGATCGTCCAGATCAGCCATCAGATTCAAGGGAATCGAGGCTTCTTCATCCAGGCTCCAATCAGAGTGCATGTGATCCCTTCTGCTTCTGAATTTCAATCTCTGACTGGTAAGAAACCTTCCCAACTCTTGTTTTCTGATTTAATGAAGATAAGATATCCAAAACCGGGAGTTTCTCAACTCTCGGGTCCTGGATCTTTCATTAGTCGGCAAGAGTTTGCCTGCGATCCGATGATTCTTTGTACTGCTAGTCTTTCCACTAGTTCTTACTTTACTTTGGAAATCTAGCCTATAAATAAAATTATAAAAATCATAAAAAAATTATTTTATTATTTTTCATGCATGTTTAGCAGTCTTAGGTAGTCCCGCATCACTTCTCTCCTATGATCGGACGACCATACTAATGCACTCAATCCAAGTACTTTCAAAGAGAAAACTAATGATATCTTAACATGATACTATTATTATGCTACAGGAACCTAGCTTTGATACCAATGAAAGTGAAGCAGTACAAGCAGACTATATTTTAAAACTATTTTAAAATAAAGAACAACGAAAGACTTGGTAGATCGATCAAGTCGATCTATCAATCTACCTGCAACAAGATCCAACAAAATAAAAGTGCATGCAAAGGATACCATAAGCAATACAAGGGAAGAGCATGTAATAATTTCATGCTTTAGATTTAATCACATGAGGCCAAAAGAAAGGTACGTTACCTTTAAACCGTTGGATGGAGGTGATGAAGACCTGCTAAGCCACACAAATGTCTGGCTTCTACGGGTAGTTCACACCAGGGCTCGATCCCAATCAACTCCCTTGGAGTGCTCCTCAGGATCTTGGAAGCCAATCTTCTCCTTCCTTGGACCTGCAAGACTTTCTTGAAGCCGCCGAGAAGAACTTGTTGGAGGACAATGAGAAGAAGTGGAAGTGGAACCCTTCCCAACCAACTCTCTCTTTGCAAACCCTATCTTGATTGCTAGGTAGGCTCACACCCAAAACCCTAATCCTCTCAAACCCCACTCTAAGGAATCCCTTTCTTTCTCTCTTAGAAAAGCCCAGCTTATCATCCTTTTGCTAGCCCTATAATAACACTTATTTATAGTGGAAGCGAAGAGGGAGAGAGATATGGAAGGTGGAGTGATTGGGAGAGAGGGTTAAGGGTTAAACCAAATTATCTCTAGGTTTAAATGGGAGAAAATCTGCATTTCCAAATAATACATTCCATAAAAATCTTGGAACCAATTTCAGCCAAGATTTGAAATTTGAATTCAAAATTCAAATTTAAATCTTTTTAAAGGAAAGAGAGCATGAAAAATCAAATCCAATTTGATCCGAAGCCAAATCTCATTTGGCTTAACCCATCAGGTTGCAATCATATTGCAAATAAGTCCTCCAAAACTCACTAATCAAATTAGTGAAAAAAATCTTTGTCACAGCCAAGTGTCGACACTTCAAAGTGTTGACACTCCAAAGTGTTGACACTTAGATCATGGTCAATCATGTTGACCCCCAGTGATGCAAAATGATTCTCAATCATCGATCAGCCTTTAGATCAGATAGAAATTGCTATGGTGTGTGACCTCATAGGTTCGAACACTAAGCTGGTAGCACTGGAACACTTCCAGTACCAGTCAAAATCATCATCTAGCAATGATACTCGATATCTAGGTAGGTCGAAGATTACAGAATAACTCTCTAGAACTCCTAGCATATGGTTACCTTTTAATTCATCCCTTTGACCTCATAATGCTCAGAATGACCTAGGGTTTGACTGCCAACCCTAATTTAGTACATCCAGATCATTTCTCAACCTTATAAGTTCTGTGACTCTTCACAAGATCTACCCTGACCAAGATTTTGCTAAATTGAGACATAGTGAGTCATTCACTCTAAACCATTTGGAGGGGTCAATCCCATCTTGATCCACCAGCGCTCCACAAGTACTTGACTGTATCCAGAAACCTTCCATCACTAGATTAGAAATCCAGGTAGTCTGACACCAAAGTATAGTGAGTTGCTTGTAAGCTACCATGATGATCTCAGGTTTGGGGGACACATATACCCATATTCCTTTGCGAGCAACCCTTTGGTAGAAGGGAGCTTTGTAGTTGGTCACGTTCAGTAAGATGTCATACATTTCACCTGTATGTCACATTGATGTCTCTACACTCCTTGGTTAAGAGGAAAACTAACCAATATGACATACAACAACCTATGCTTGATACATCGTCGTCTTATAATAATGTATCATTTGGTTGTGAACCAATTTAAAAACTACTCGATATATCCTCTTTATATCAAATATAGTGTAGTTCTAACAACTTCATCACACAAGAGTTCTTTTTAGAAAAATGGACATGTGATAAACAGCCAAAAGAATAACTTTTATTCATTTAAAAAATTCACAATAATATAAAATAGCACAACCATCTACAGTCTAGATGATTGGCTTTGGGATACAATTTCCAACAGGTTCCACCGACGATGCCATCAGGCACCTGGTTGAGAGGTCCTTGGAAGGACAAGAGCGCAAGCTGGCCGAGCTACCCCGTAAGTTTGCCAACATGAAGGGCTCTCCACGCAAGCTAGCAGGCTATGATGCCCACCCCCATTTCTCTCAAGGAACCCAAGAGCAGCTGATCCCCACTCGGTTCTGTATGGCCCAGGTGGATCCCTATGATGGGACCATCAATCCTTTGGACCACTTGGAAAGCTACAAGGCTCTCATGAGGGTCCAAGGGGTGACTGACACCCTCCTTTGCATTGCCTTTCTAGCCACCCTTTGGAAGGTCGCTTAAGTTTGGTACACCTACCTTGAGCCTGAAAGCATCCACTCTTTCGCACAGCTAGAGAGAAGGTTCATGGAACACTTCGATGCCTGCCACAAGGTGCCACGAGAGGCTGATAGCCTCTTCTCTATCAGGTAACAGGACCATGAGTCCTTGCGGGACTATGTGTCCTGCTTCGAGGTTGCCATCCTAAAGATTTACAATCTAGACGAGCCCGTTGCCATGCTGGCACTAAAAAGAAGACTCAGGACCTCCTGCCTAACCTACTCCCTAGACAAGAAGCCACCGAAGACCTACTTCGAGCTCCTCGTCCGCTCCACAAGTACATACATATGGAGGAGGTTGATCGAATTAGGAGGGAGCTGGATGGGAGGCCCAGAAGAAGCAGTCCCAAGGAGAAGCCTCTGGGATGCAGAGATTCGGATCAGCCCAGAACCTTCGGGCTGGCCTGAAGCCAAAAAACATCCCCGTTCTTAAAGAGATATTCACTCCGCTCCTTGCCCTGAGGTCCAAAATCCTTATGAAGATTGAAAGCGAGCGCTACTTGCATCGCCCTCCCCCACTGAGACCATCAAGTGGCCGTGATAAGTCGAAGTATTGCCAGTTCCACCATGATCACAACCATGATACCGAGGAATGCCACCACCTCAAGAGGGAAATTGAAGATTTGATAAGAAGGGGCTACCTCGAAAAGTTCATGTGGGGCAAGGTCCCGGTGGAACCTCATGCGCTTGTAGCTCTTCCCGCTGTTGACAACCCGCCCATTGAGAAGCCTGAGGGCATGATCTCCTAAGGAATAGAGCGCACCTCTAAGAGGACTAGGGCAAGGGAGGGATCAGAAAATGTACTCCCCTTTGCGAGGGAAAGGAAGACGGGGGTGAAAAATATAAATAATGATGCCATTGTCATCGAGATGATAATATCGAAGCATCCTGTAAAGTGGATTATAGTCGACAGTGGAAGTTCGACTGATGTCCTTTTCTACGATGCCTTTTCCAAGATGAATTTATCCTTCACTCAATTGAAGCCAGTGTACAACCCCTTGTCGATTTCATTAGAGACTCGATGATACAAGATGACTCTAAGATTGCTGAACATGCATGAAAAATAGTAAAATAATTTTTTTATGATTTTTATAATTTTATTTGCAGGCTAGATTTTCAAAATAAAATAAAAACTAGCGGGAAGACCAGTAGTGTAAAGAATCATCGGGTCGCAGGAATACCCATACAAACCAATAAAATATCCAAGACCCGAGAGTTGAGAAACTCTCAATTTAGGATAGTTTATCTTCATCAAAATCAGATAATAAGAGAAAGAAAGGTTTCTTACTAGTCAGAGATTGAAATTCAGCAGTAGCAGGGGTCACTCACAACTCTGATCGAAGCCTGGAAGAAGAAGCCTCATTATCCTTGAATCTGAAGGCTAATCTGGGCGATCCAGGTAGCAAAGAAGGCCTTCTCAGGGGAGGGGAAGCACCTCAGGGATCCTACAAGCATCAGAGGTTAATCAAAGCAGCAAATAAAAATTAGAAAAGGACTAGAGTTTAAAGGAAATCAGGATTAGGGTTAAAAGCTAGCAGCCGGTGAAGAAGAAGCTCTTGGACTTGGATGGCAGCAAGGGCTTCTGTTCCTTAGGTATGGCTGATCTCCAAGGATGCCAAGGGATGCTAGGGAAATAGGGTTTCAATTCAGGAACACAAGGAGAGCACTCAAAGAGAGAACCAAAACTCAAACTCAAGATAATTTAGCAAAATTTCAATAAGGTTTATTCTTAAGAAAAAGATGCTTACAAGAGGGGGAGGGGTGGGGTATTTATAGAGTTCCCATGCCCTCACTAACCATGGTTACACTTGGATTACAAGTCATCTTCCAAATTAGAATACAAGTCCTTTCCTAGCTAGGTTAGTATTACAAGGTTTAAAGGGATTAGGAATCCTAACTAGGTTAGAAAAGACTTGGTCTTCTCCCATTCTCTTCAACTTGGACTTGGTCAAACCTCTTTGGACGCCCCTCCTTTGGGTGTGTGGGCTTTAGGGCAGCAAGGGGAAGGTTGGCCATGGGCTTGGAGAGCTTAGGCTTGGGCCCCGTGGAAGCTAGGGTGCCTGGTTCCTTGGGCTGGCATATTCTCGGCATCAAAAGGGAATCTTGGTTCTCCTTGCTTGGGTTTGCTTCTTGGGCTTGAATTTGGAGGCCTGGAGTGCTGGGATAGCCTGGTAAACATGGGCTCCTGACATATGAAATATTCCAAAAGCATCTGGAGGAAATCTAGCATCTGAAATGGCACCCGGGAAAAATCAGGGCACAATCAGGGCACCTGGGTGTCGATTGAGCTCCTCTAAGCTGGTGTAACTTCTTCTGGCTTCAGAATGAGATCTGGTGGGACTCCAAAATAGCATAGCCTCCTCTCTTATACAAGAAGTGAACTCATACTAAACTTATACTGGTATACAGGACTCAATGTACTAGACTAGGTTGAGGGTTGAGACAAATCAACTAACCTCAACTTATTACAGGACTCAATTCTAGTTGATTACAAAATTTGACACATGGCTAGGTAAACCAAATAGAGCCCAGTAATCTGTGTCTAATCCTGGTGCCTCCACCAATTCTCCCAGGATGGGAGGAACTCGACCTCGTCGAGTGTGGGATAACTTGGCTCTCATAGTGCTTGAGTAGGTCTGGGTTGAGACATTGCAGATCCTTATGGGTGATCCACGAGTCCTCAGATTTTTGCTGACCTTGCCACCGGACCAAATACCTCTGATAGCCTCTATCTTGGGTACCGATAGCTTGATCGTCCAGGAGTCTTTCAATATTTTCCTCACCAAAAGGCCAAATTATCTGTGGACACTCTAGGGTGGGTTCTCTCTCAAAGGGAGGGATAGGCTCAATGTGCTCGCTAGGTATCACTGCTGGCTCTCTAGAATCTATAAGATCTGAGATGATGAAGGTGAAACTAATACTTAAATCAGATAGTATCTCATGCACATAGGCATTGGATCCACCGATATTCATTATCTTGGATGGGCCAGCTTCGCGAGTAGGAAATTCTTTACAATTACAAAATCCTCTGCAAAATTCTTTATCTCTCTTTTGGGAATTAGCTAAGTTGTTAGTTAGCTATCTCTGGGTTGAGACATTGCAGATCCTTGGGTGATCCACGAGTCCTCAGATTTTTTGTGACCTTGCCACCGGACCAATACCTCTGATAGCCTCTATCTTGGGTACCGATAGCGTGATCGTCCAGGAGTCTTTCAATATTTTCTCACCAAAAGGCCAAATTATCTGTGGAACACTCTAGGGTGGGTTCTCTCTCAAAGGGAGGGATAGGCTCAATGTGCTCGCTAGGTATCACTGCTGGCTCTCTAGAATCTATAAGATCTGAGATGATGAAGGTGAAACTAATACTTAAATCAGATAGTATCTCATGCACATAGGCATTGGATCCACCGATATTCATTATCTTGGATGGGCCAGCTTCGCGAGTAGGAAATTCTTTACAATTACAAAATCCTCTGCAAAATTCTTTATCTCTTTTGGGAATTAGCTAAGTTGTTAGTTAGTTCATTAGTTATGTTCAACTTTTGACTAATTCCATATGCATATGCTATGCAGAGGATAGTGCAGGTGCAGACATGTAATTCAAGCTATTCATTTATTGGACTCAACTAATACCTAATAGACTCGACTAGACATCCCTATCAAAGGATGTTTTATTAGACTCTAAGGAATAAAACTAACAGATATAGACTCTTTAGGTTTGACCCTAGCATGGCATGCACATGAGAACTTACTATGTACTCCTACTAGGTTCCATAGGGTTCTCCTAAAGTAAGATGCAAACATGACATGAATAATGAACGAATGCAACATGCAAACTCCTATAAATGCAACCTAATAGTAAAGAAGAAATAGAAGAAGTTTCGAAAATGGTAGAAAATAATAAGCGGGTTCAGGGTTAGTCTGATTGGGTGAAAAGTAAGAAAAGGTGTCGGGGTTAATTGGATAGACTAGGATATAAGAAGGGTTGTCAAGGATTAATCCCAAACTAATAAGATTAACCTTAAGGGGTTGGTGTCTATCTATTGGGTCTGCCTTATGGAAGATGGGTCACTAATTTCAGGAAAAAGATCTTCAATTGGGATCAAGGAAGTGACTTCATCTTGAGGATACGGGTGAGATAAGCCAAGTCCTCAAATAACTCTTTGGCTCAGAGAAAATTCAGGACTAGGCTTTACAATTAGATCCTCTTCTAAAATCTCCTCTAATTGCTCTTCCATTGCAGCTGGGTGTGTGATCTGGGTTATCTAATTCTGGGTCGGCCACTAACTGATTATGGTCAAGGTTAACTAAATCTAGATTGGCTACTACTTGGGTATGGTCAAGGTCAACTGATTCTAGGATGGCTTCTACCTAGGTCTCTATTGATTCACTAGCATGGACTGGCTTCTACCTGGGTTTGGTCATAATCAACTAATCCTGGATCTTCTATAGGGTACTCTTCTAGATCTTCAATAGACTCATACTCCTCTACCATACTTGGATCAACCTCATATATTTCTTCTTCTGAGTCATCTTGCCGAACTAATGGGATGGTAAGAGGGTTTGGCTAATGGAAAATTGACTAAAGGTTATGGGTTCCTAGGTTATGGGTTTAAAGGTTAAGGGTTCAAAGGTTGTGGGTTCAAACCTAGGGGTATCAACCCATAGGGTTCAGGTCGATTGAGGGATAGTGGGTTACACTGGGTTCATATCTAGGGACTATGGGTTCCTGGGGTTCAGCTCTATGGGTCTTACCTAGGTTCCTACTTGGTTAAATCTTTGGTTCATTTGGTCAAGCTTAGTATCAGATTGGTCAAACCTATTGCTTATCTAGGCTGGCTAACTGATTTTGGGTCTGGGCTAATTGGTTTGGGTTTGGGTGTTGGACTGGGTTATTTGGATAAGCTGGGATTGGGTTTGGGTATGGCTTGGTTCATTTGGAAGATAATCTGATCACTCATGGCCTTCATCATGGCCTCAAAATTGAAATCCATAGTTGGGTTTGGTTGGGGTTTAGACTTTTGATATTGGGTTTCTAGTCTGGTGGTCATACACAAATCAAATAATCAAAATGAAATGATGCAACCAAGCATGCAAAGAGAAGAAAAGACTAGTGTAATCTAGGGTTTCCTAGACTTAGAGCCAGAAACTGGGTGGGTCAGCTCAACTTACACCTAAACCAATAGCTAGTCCTTCCACTGGCCAGGTAGGGGGTGGGAGTGTGGGAGGCCCCCCTGCTTTCGCAGGGACCCAATTAAAAACCACAACACACTTAGGTCATTTGACTCTAGATCCCCAGCCTTAGACACCAGCTTCAGTAATAGTTAAAGGATTAAATGCACTAGTTGGCCTACACAGCTCGGACCTGACCTGTTGATGTCTCCTAGCCCACTAGGGAAATAAGTCTAATTGATTTTAATTAGGTTTGGGTTAGTATGATGATGGTTGTTTTGGACCCAGGACAAGTGATGAAATCCTGCCTTGATCTGAGATAGAGAATTCCTTAAGATTAGGTTAAGAATGATGGCAATCAATGGCCTGATGAATCTAAAATAATCAGAAAATAAAATATTTTTTTAATGATATGATATGTCAAGTTAGGTTTAAGTTAACTAGGGTTAACAAACAAAGTTTGGCTTGGGATTGGGGTTTGGTAGTTGATTAAGTTAGTGGAGTCAAGATGCAAAATGTAGCAGCAGAAATCAGTGGAGGTTTCAGTGGTTGCAGAGTTGACATAGATCTTGATATATAAAAAATCAAAAAAAATTAAATAGAGGAGGATGGCTGTTGATGATTCTA
Organism: Areca catechu; assembly: GCA_021397845.1. Classification (NCBI taxonomy): domain Eukaryota; kingdom Viridiplantae; phylum Streptophyta; class Magnoliopsida; order Arecales; family Arecaceae; genus Areca; species Areca catechu. Next base: position 25,615,475 of record CM038048.1, read on the forward strand.
CTTCCAAATTTTATACAGAACAAAAAATATGATGATGCAAACCTAGGGTTTTTTTTACTACAGAAATATCAAGATTCTATTAGGGTTTCTATTATGCTAAATTTTAGAAATTCAGGGTTCTAGTAAATAATTAAAAAACTGATAATTACTAGGATAGACAAAGGACATGCAACAACAAATTTTAAAGAAAAAATAAAGATACCAAAATCAGATGAAACCTAAACACCTACTACAGTAAATAGAATGCAGAATTAGGGTTTGTGAATGCAAAGCAGATAAAAAACTATCCTAAATTTACTCTGATACCAAAACTGATGGACTCTGATAAGACTACTAAACATGCATGAAAAATAGTAAAATAATTTTTTGTGTTATTTTTATAATTTTATTTGCAGGCTAGATTTCTAAATAAAGTAAAAACTAGCGGAAAGAGGAGCAGTGCAAAGAATCATCGGGTCGCAGGCATACCCATACAAACTAATGAAATATCTAGGACCAAGAGTTGAGAAACTCCCGGTTTAAGATAATTTTATCTTCATCAAAATCAGATAATAAGAGAAGGGAAGGTTTTACCAGTCACGATATTGAAATTCAGTAGCAGCAGGGGTCACTCACAAACTGATGGTTCGGAGCTGGAAGAAGAAGCCTCGTTTCCCTTGAATCTGAAGGCTGATCTCGATGATCCAGGCAGCAAAGAGGCCTTCTCAGGGGAGGGGAAGCACCTCAGGGATCCTACAAGTGTCAGAGGTTAATCAAAGCAACAAATAAAAATAGAAAACGACTAGAGTTTAAATGAAATCAGGATTAGGGCTAAAAGTTGGCGGGGAAAGAAGAAGCTCTTGGACTTGGATGGTAGTAAGGCTTCTGTTCTTAGGCATGGCTGATCTCCAGGGATGCCAAGGGATGCTAGGGCAGTAGGGTTTCAATCCAGGAACACAAGGAGAGCACTCAAAGAGAGAACCAAAACTCAAACTCAAGACAATTTAGCAAAATTTCAACAAGGTTTATTCATAAGAAAAAGATGCTTACAAGAGGGGGAGGGGTGGGTATTTATAAAGTTCCCATGCCCTCACTAACCATGGTTACACTTGGGTTATAGGTCCTCTTCCAGATTGGAATACAAGTCCTTTCCTAGCTAGGTTAGTATTACAAGGTTTAAGGGATTAGGAATCCTAACTAGGTTAGAAAGACTTGGTCTTCTCCCACTTCTCTTCAACTTGGACTTGGTCAAACCTCTTTGGACGCCCCTCCTTTGGGTGTGTGGGCTTTAGGGAAACAAGGGGGAGGTCGGCCAAGGGCTTGGAGAGCTTGGTCTTGGGCCCCTTGGAAGCTGGGGTGCCTGGTTCCTTGGGCTGGCATATTCCCAACATCAAAAGGGAATCTTGGTTCTCCTTGCCTGGGCTTGCTTCCTGGGTAAATTTGGAGGCCTGGAGTGCTGGAATAGCCTAGTAAATATGGGCTCCTGGCATATAAAATATTATGGAAGCATCTGGAGGGAATTTGGCATCTAAAATGGCATCCAAAAAAAATCTGGGCATAATCAGGGCACCAAGGGTCGATTGAGCTCCCCTAAGCTGGTGTAACTTCTTCTGACTTCAGAATGAGGTCTGGTAGAACTCCAAAATAGCGTAGCCTCATCTCTTGTACAAGAAGTGAACTCATACTAGACTCATACTGGTATACATGACTCAATATACTAGATTAGGTTGAGGGTTGAGACAAATCAACTAACCTCAACTTATTACAGGACTCATTCTAGTTGATTATAAATTTGACACATGGCTAGGTAAACCAAATAGGGCCCAGTAATCTATGTCTGATCCTGGTGCCTCCACCACTCGATGGAAGTCAAAGGGGAGATTACTATCCCAGTCACTATCAGCTCACCACCTCGGTAGAGTATGGTTAAGATAACTTTCACGGTGTTAGGCTCTCCTCGGCCTACAACATGATTCTTAGCCGCCCAGTGCTCAATCTGCTTGATGCGGTCAATTCAATAAAGTGGCTTAGTATAATTCCTGACCCTTACGGCATGGGGGAGATGAGGGGGGCATCCCAGCTAGTTGAGCTTTGCTTGCAGGCCATCCCTGGAGCCAGGTGTGCTGGGAAAGATCCCACCATCGATGACCTCGATCAAAGGGCACAAGATGCCAAGGGTGGTCCATTTGAATGCCTGTTGTCATGCCACTTGGCATCAATTCGTTAAAGATGGTGCAGATAGGAGCCCAACTGTCGAGCGATGAGAAGGAGCACTTACTGAGTTTCCGCCGAGCGAACGTGGATGTATTTGCCTGGACCACAACGGATATGCCAGGGATCCTTGCTGGCATCATCACCCACAGGTTGAACATCAATCCGAAGTGCCATTCGTCTGGTAGAAGAGAGAGAAGCTTTGTCCCAGAAAGGAAGAAGGCGATAAACGAAGATGTAGAAAAGCTTCTCATAGCCGGCTTCATTCGCGAAGTCTAATACCCCAGTTGGTTGGCGAATATGATCATAGTCAAGAAAGCCAACGGGAAGTGGAGGATCTATGTAGACAGCACAGAGATCAACCAAGCCTGCCCAAAAGATAGCTTCCCTCTTCCAAAAACTGACCAGTTGGTGGATGCTACCTCTGGGCACCACCTACCCACCTTCATGGATGCATTTTCTAGGTACAATCAGATCTAGATGCACCCCAAAGATAAGGAGCATATCACCTTCATCACGGACCGTGGGACATACTACTATTGGATGACGCCATTCAGCCTGAAGAATGCTGGAGCCACTTATCAACATCTGGTCAATAAAGTTTTCAAAGACCAAATTGGTCGTAACATGGAAGTGTACGTGGACGACATGCTTGTCATAAGCCGTCCAGAGTTAGACCACATTGCAGACCTGGCAAAGGCTTTTCATAATCTTCGCCTTCACCAAATGAAGTTAAACTCGATCAAGTGCGTCTTTGGCAGGCAGCTGAGAAATTCTTGGGTTTCATGATAACTCAGCGGGGGATCAAAGCAAACCAAAGAAGGTCCAAACGATCGTCGACATGGAACACCCACCTCGAAGAAGCAAGTACAATTCATGGCTGACCAAATTACAGCTCTGAGCCAGTTCATCTCGGCTCTACCGACCGCTGCCTGCCTTTCTTCAAGGTGTTACACAAGATGCATGATTTTGCCTGGATGGAGGAATGTCAAGAGCCCTTCGAGGAGCTAAAAAGATTCCTGGCATCGCACTGCTCTCTAGGCCGGAGGAGGATGGAGAGAGGTCCTCTTGTACCTGGCAAACATTACGGGAGCCAGTTCAGTGCGTCTGTGCGATGGTGACGAAGTCCAAAGCTAGTGTACTATGTCAGCAAGCTCTATCAAGATGCGATTAGGCACACACTTTGAGAATTGATTTGAGTCTATTACTATTATGTCGCTCAGCATCTCAGGCCATACTTCCAAGCCCACCCGACTCGATCTTGACTAACCAGCTACTGAAGGCCATACTCAGCCATCTGGATACGTCGGGGTGTTTAGCGAAGTGGATGCTAAAGCTTAGTGAGTTCGACATCACCGACCACCCAAGGTCATCCCAAAAGATACAAGTGCTAGTAGACTTCCTGGTCGAGTGCACCGGTATAGGAGAAGAGTCAGAGGAAGCTTCCCCAAAGCACCAGTGGAGTCATCAACTGACAAGAGGTTGGGGTGGGCCTCCACTTGGATGGCACACGAATACAAGAGGGAGCGAAGCTGGCCTTATCCTCGCCAATCATGATGGGGTCATGGTCAAGAGCATGCTACGCTTCCTGTTCGAGGCCACCAATAACCAAGCGGAATATGAGGCACTCCTCATGGGTTTAAGGGTATCCCACGAGCTGGGAGTGTCTAGTCTAAGAGTCTTCACCGATTCACAGCTGGTAGCTAGTCAGGTCTTTGGAGAGTTCAAAGCGAGACTTCAAATGATTAAGTACCAAGAGCGGGTACATGAGTGCAATGTGAGTTCAAGGATTTCAGCGCTTAACATCCCCACATCCCTCAGTAAGAGAATAGCGATGCCTAGGTTGCCCTCTAGGTTCGCGCTTCGGATCATTGGGGTGTGCCAACATCGAATACTCCAGGCTCCCAGCTATGAGTACTCATCGAGGTCTAGCAAGTTACTCCAAAACCCAGATGGATGGATTATTATATCAGATATATCATGGACGGTATGCTGGAGCATAAAGGTCTGCTGCCCGAGAACTGAAGGTCGGCAAGAAGAAGGCAGCGCTTTGTATTATGGATAGGCAACTTTACTGCAGGTCCTATTTTTATCCACTTCTGAAATGTTTGAGACCCTCGAAGGCTATCTTTGTGCTCCAAGAAATACATGAAGGCCTTTGCGAGAGTCATGTGGGGGGCAGGACCCTAGCGTACAAAGCACTCCGCTAAGGTTATTACTGGGAGACGATGAGAGAGGATACAGCCGACTTCGTCAATAAGTGTAACCGCTACTACGGAACGGCATGCTGCATACAACATTAATTGACTACACCACTTTCCCAGCTCTCCGCCCCCTAGCCATTCACTCAGTGGGGGATGGACCTCTTGGGGCCTTTTCTCCCATGTCTAGATAGCAGAGGTACCTGATAGTATCGATCGACTACTTTACCAAGTAGGTCGAGGCCGAGCCACTAGCATGAATCATGGAAGCCAAGGTCAGGTCTTTTCTTTGGAAGTCGATCGTCTACCACTTCAGACTCCCCCACTCATCATCATCGATAATGGGCGATAGTTCGATAACCAAGCATTCGAAGAATTCTGCATTGACCTTAACATCAACCACCATTCACTTTGGTGGCTCATCTCCAGACCAATGGTGAGGCCAAGGTGACCAACCAGACCATCCTACAAGGGCTCCGAACTAGGTTGGATTAGGCTAAGGGCCGATGGGCCGAAGAACTTTCCAGCATTCTTTGGGCCTATCACACCACATCCAGGATAGCAACAGGTGAGACGCCCTTCAATCTCGTCTTCGGCACCGAGGTTGTAATCCCAGTGGAACTGGGATGCCCACTCTCGGGTAGAACAATACGATGAAGTTGAGAACTTGGCCTGGCTTCTGCTCAATCTAGAACTTCTGGAAGAGACACGAGAAAAGGCCTGGCTTCGCATGGCGACCTACTGACAATGGGTTGCCAGGTATTATAACTCCTACGTAAAGTCAAAGACCTTCCATCCAGGTGACTTAGTTCTGTGGGACTGAAGTCTCATAGCCCGGAGAATGTGGCAAGCTATCCCCAACTGGAAAGTCCCCTATAAAGTAGTCGAGGCCCTCCCCATGGAGTTTACTAACTCGTCGGACTGGATGGTGTCCAATTCACACGAACCTAGAATGCCAGTAACCTAAGGATGTGTCATCAATAAAGTAAGATTTCCTCCATTAATTACAAATTTTCTTTGGTGCAACACCATTCTAAGTGTGCAGGGAAATCTTCGCTCAACTCCAAGTCTAGCAGCCAAAGCTAGGAAACTCTGAAAGCCTAGCACTTCAAAGCCAAGAAACTCCTGAAGCCCCGAACTTCAAAGCATGAAAACTTTTGAAGCCCCACACAAAAGTCGGGAACTCCTGAAGCCCACACTTCAAAGCTGAGAAACTTCTGAAGCGTCACACTTCAAAGCCAAAAAACTTGATGCCCCCACACTTCAAAGCCAGGAATCCTGAAGCCCTGCACTTCAAATCGGGAAACTCTTGAAGCCTCGCACTTCAAAGTGGGAAACTCCTGAAGCCCCGCACTTCAAAGTTGAGAACTTTTAAAGCCCCCACTTCAAAGCTGAGAAATTCCTGAAGCCTCGCACCTTAAGTCGAGATGCTCTAGAAGTCCCGCATTCAGCCCGTCATACTCCTATTTTGACGGTGACAAGCTGAAGTGTTCCAAACATCCTGCATTCAATCCACTGGACCCTCGATCCAACAAGGGCAAGTGACATCCCAAGCCGGCAATGATAGGTCTAGAATCCTTCCCCGTGAAATCAATGGTGTTCTGACTTGATAGGGATAACTCACAAGAACCTCTTAGGTCCTTCAAGCTATCCACCAGCCCCTGGATCAAGGAGGGAGCCACAGAATCATGAAGGCCCTGAGTAAGTGGTCACCCTAGCCAAACCCTGAGGACCCTTGGCAAAGTTCTCGGCACAGCGAAGGCAACCAACGGGGCCATTAGGTCCCCTTCGTGTTGCCCAGGTTGCTTCCCAAGAGGGGGATGAATTGGGATTATAAAATATTAGCAAGTATGTACAATTTAAAATCCTTTTAGTGTTGTGATGAATAATGCAATGTGGAATCAAACAATTAAATACAATCAAGGCAATCACAAATACAAGAGATTTAGAGTGGTTCAGAGAAGTTCAAAGAGCTTATCACACATGTCCAACTTACTTAAACTCATTTTTACTAATTTAGAGCCCTTTTTACAAGATTACATGGATGAGAAATTAGGGCTTTACAACTTGAAATGTACATGAGTTCATACAATACTAGAATACATTCCAACTGGATAGAAAACCAACTGATATACATATAAATACTTCCTACAAAACTTCTTGAGTGATTGAAAGAATTAGTAAAACATACATGCTCCAATGTTTTGTAATCATCAAAATCATTCCAGGGGTCAACAATCTCCTCCTTTTTGATGATGACAAAATACTGGGCATGAAAAGATTTAAAACACTTTATAATTACCTGTAATGATATGCTGTGTACCATATTACATGTATCAAAGTGTATTCAAGGTAGTGTGTATCAAAGCAAATAAAGTATCAAGACATTTAAATGAAGTAGTATCAAAACAAACTTTTTCAACAAGTATTAGGTCAATAAGTTTACTATACCGGTCATGCATTAAATTGTATGCAAGTATCAAATCATCACCATGCTAATTTGGTGGGGACACTGAGGCACCAGAATAAGACAGAGGCTTTTTCAACCCTCTGTAAAGATCAATAATTTATGAGTCAATCTGTAATAAGGGCTTAGCTCATCTGAGTCCATTTTAGTTGTTATTTGAGTTTTTAGTTGTTATTTCAGTTCTGTACTAGTCAGCTCATGTTGAGCTAGTTCAGTCCAATGCTAGTCAGCTCATGTTGAGCTAATTTATTTTTTGAGTCCTGTCCAAGTATACTGAAGACTCAAGACTATATCATACAAGTGAAGACCAAGTCCAACTAGATTGAAGACATGGAAGTATAGCAATCCACCAGTCCCCAGCTTGAAGATTTGAAGACCCAGGAGGAAAATTCAGAAAACCCTGATTTCTTGCAGATGCCCTCCAGATGCCAAAGTATATTCATAGATAAGGGCATCCATGATTCCAGAGGTCCATCTGCATCCTATCCTAAAGAAATCAAGCCCAGGTGCCAAGCCCAAGCCCCTAAGAAGCAAGATACCAGGGAATATTCCTGCTACCTGGCTACCAGGCCACCCCAGCTTCCAGAGGCCCAAACCCACGCACCCGAGCCCCATTGGGCCGGTCTTTTGCTGCTCCTAGAAGCCCAACACGCCCCCTAGGCGTCCTTGGAGTCTTGACCAAGTCAAGAAAATTTTTAGGGATTTTTTTACCTAATATTTTCTTATTTTCTAGCTAGGGTTTGAGAGGGAAAAGGATTCTTATGTAAAAAACTTATGTACCCTTACTTGGAGCCCAAGGTTAAGGGTCTATTAAGGGACCCTAGCCTCCTTGTATGAAGGAGAATTTTGATGAATGAAAACCTTGAGTTCTTCTATTGAGTTGTGTGATACCCTGCTGTGTGCATAAAGGGGTTTGCGAGAGTTTTTTCCCAGTGCTGCAATCATCTTCCTGCTGCCAACAAGCATCTCAGATCCCTGGACGCCCACTCCAAAAGAAGCCTTCCCTTACTGTTTTTCCTTTATTTTCTTGTTCCTTTGTGAGTTTTCTAACAACTGACAAGTCGTTTATAGGTCCCCGAGTTCCTACGAATCCAACGACTCCAGCCAAGCCTCAATCGGATCACCGAGCAGAAAGCCGGGTATCCGCGGGTCTTTGGCTCGATTTTCCAGGCCGCATCCGTTGAGGAACGAGAGACCCTTTGCTGCGATCTTCACAGATGTTGTCAGGTACACCCCCTCTACCTCCAGTAGTGTAGGAGAACTTGCCCTAACCGAGGCTCTTAGCCCCGGCGATCTTTTTCTACTTTTCTAGGTCCTAATCTGCATGCTGATCTTCTAAAATTCATATAAAATCCCCTACAACTTTTTTAATCTGAAACTTGGGAATAATCACTCAACACCACATAATATAAAATACAAAAAAATGCATGCATATTAATTCCCCATCATTTGGTATCAGAGCTTAGATTAGGGTTTGTTTTTTGCAATTTTTTGTCCATATATGCTCTGTGTTTTTATTATCTGATGAAAACTCCAAAAATTCTGAGATTAGTTTTCTAGATTCACAATAATTACAGGATCTTAAGAATTTTTTCAGATTTTATTATGACCTGTGAATTTTCTGCAAGCCAAAATACAGCATGCAAATTTTTGGCCCTATTTTTTTTTCAGCAAGACAAGTTTGGAAGTTTTAGGATTTTTAGCATCTTTTTATCTTTTAATTTTAGTATATTTCTTGCATATTTTCGATTTTCAATAATTTAAAAAAATAAAAAAAATATTACATAAAAATTACAATCAAAAACATCTAAACCCTAATTTGCATCCTCATCTTCCTGCCATCATACATAATTTACTTTAAGGGCCTCTAGACCAGATAAGGAAAGGAGGTCATTACCTTCCTTACCAAACAAAACCCCTTCCTTCGGTCCCAAGCCTAACTTAAAATCGATTAGACCTAATTTGCCCTAGTGGGCTAGGGACACCACTGGTCGGGTCGGTCTAAGTGTAGAAGTGTTAGACACCTGTGTATTCCTGTGCTTGGGTGTCTAGAATGGTGGTTAGGGATTCAATCCCGAAGGACTTGTGTGCTGGTCCGCCTACCTGGCCAATCTTTGATTGGTGTCTAGGATTTGCAATCAGGGACCTAACACTCCCCTTACACCTGCCTGGTGAGTACAGGATTACTATAGGCTAGTTTACCACCCTGATTGAGCATCTAGTTTGGACCTCTAGTCAGTTATAGTCGGTCTGATCGAGTCTTGCATGAGCACTAAATCAGGAGTTTCATATCACCCACCTCCTTCACAAATGTCTGAACCCATGGAAAATTTACAATCTCAAATAAAGTCCTAGCTGATCAAATGGCCCAGATGGCTACCCAGATGACCCAGTTAACTCAGTCTCGTATTCAAACCATGATAGAATTGACCATCTTGCCAATAGGTTTGATCAGTTAAAAGTCCGGGTAGGGACCCCAGAAAAAAACCATGGGTCACAGTCTGAGCCAGATCCTGATTCCCCTCAACCTAGGAGGACCCAAACCCTGATCCATACCTTGAGGCTGAACCTAGGAGAGCCCATCATCCTGACCCAACCTAAGGTTAGTCCTAGAAGACCCAATCAGGATTTTGTAGACCAGGAAGATAGATCCTATTTACCCACATCCTCTAAGCCTAATATACCCAAACCTATAGATCTTATGACTCCAAATCCTATGAACCTAGAACCTATGAATCCAGAACCTATGAACCTAGATCCTATGACTCTAGATCCCATGATCATAAATCCTATGCACCCACACCCTATAAGCCTAGTAGACCCAACACCCAATATTCTGACCCATATAGGGAGTCCAACCCTAGGAGAATCCAATATTCTGACCCATATAGGGAGTCCAACCCTAGGAGAACCCAGTATTCTGACCCATATAGGGAGTCCAACCCTAGGAGGACCCAATATCCTGACCCATATAGGGAGCCCAACCTTAGGAGGACCCCATACCATGATCCATCCTTAGAACCTGATCATAGAGCTGACCCAAAATCCTATGACCCCAGATCCTATAATCCCATGACCCATAGATCTGCACCCTTGTCCTATGAGCCTAGAGAACCCATAACCCCTAAGTATCAACCTAGTACTAGTCATGCTTCCCCTAGTCAACTTGAACCCCATAGGATTAGTATCCCTAAATATGAACCCAGTAGTGAGCCACTATCCCTTATACAACCTGAACCTACTAGCTACCCCATAGGATTAGTATCCTAAATATGAACCCAAGTAGTGAGCCACCTATCCAATTTATAAAAAAACCTAGGAAACTATCTGGAGTAGTACCATAATCAGGGACCAGAAACTAAACCAATTTCTGCTAACAACCTTCTCAACCAATCCTGAGATTCACAAGGATTTACCTTAACGCTAGAGAAGTGTATGAAGCTGTGTGAGCCCTAGTGGATGAGTAGGAGGGAGAAGATGAGACACCTTTTTTTTAGACCTAGAGCTTAGTGACCCAGTAGATACCCAGAGTAGAAACCAACCTAGAGCTAGGACCTTGACATTATCCAACCTAAAGCTATAATGGAAGACCAAATAGAGGAAGAGAACCTAGGTATGCTAACTAGAGCCTTACCTGAGGAGGAAACCATAGAGGAGAGCCAAATTATAGAGTCTAGTCCTAAAATACAAGAACCAGAAAAATTTATTAAGGACCGATCTCTTTGAATCAGTACCCTCAAGATGAGTCTCCTCCTATAGTTCCATTAAGGACCTCTTTCCTGAGATTAATAACCCATCCTTCCATTATACAAACCCCATAGATATATCGCAACCCCATAAGTTAACCTCATTAGTCTAGGATTAGTCCCTGACATGCCTTCTTGATTCTACTTTATCCAACTAACCAGAACCTTTTTCTCCACCCTACCGGAGTAATTCTGAACCCACTTCCTATTTTCTACCCTTTCCTGAGTTTTCTCATGTGTCTAGAACTATTAGGTTACATTTATTGAGGTTACTAGGTTGCAAGGATCCATAGAGCCCATCCCATTTGCTACCTACTTTTGGCAGACCCTCTGGCACTTATTAGGAGTTACTAGCAAATTTTCTTCTGCATGTCATCCATCAACCACGACTCATGCCCCCATGCCCAAGTGGTAGTTAAGACCTAATAAACCTCTTTAGTCGAGTCTGTTAGGTGTAGGTTTAAGTCCTTTGCATCATCTTGTTAGGAGTCTGCATGTGCCTAGCATGTTCACCACCCGCACTAATGTTAAAACAACTGGCTAATTCCGAAGATGGATCAAAAAATTGATGTAGTGGATTTTATCTTGGTTAGGCTTAGGCCTAAAAGAAGCTTCATGCTCGAGAGAAGGACTTTTAAAGTGATAGAGAAGGTTGGATCAACTGCCTAGGTGTTAGACTTGCCTTCGGATTTGGGCATTACTTCTACTTCAATATTATAGACCTGGTTGAGTATAGGGAACGGCAGCGCTACCTAGTGAGGCCTTTGGACCTATTCCTTTTCATTGTGAGTGACCCTAACCTAGAGTGTCCACAAACAATTTGGCTTGAGAGAGGAGAATGGATCGAGTGTATCCTGGACAATCAAGCCATCACGACCCAGGGCGATGACTATCAACGCTTCCTGGTCCGATGGCAAGGCCGGCCAGAGTCGGACGATTCATGGATTTCTTGAGAGGACTTGCAACGCCTCAACCCAGACCTTCTCGAGAGATATGTGAGCCAGTCTAACCTTCACTTGACAGGGTCGAGTTCCTCCCACCCCGGGAGAATTGGTGGGGACGTGAGGCACCAGAATAAGACAGAGGCTTTTTCAACCCTCTGTAAATTGATCAATAATTTATGAGTCCATCTGTAATAAGGGCTTAGCTCATCTGAGTCCATTTTTTGTTATTTGAGTATTTTTAGTTGTTATTTCAGTTCTGTACTAGTAGCTCATGTTGAGCTAGTTCAGTCCAATGCTAGTCAGCTCATGTTGAGCTAATTTTTATTTTTTGAGTCCTGTCCAAGCATATTGAAGACTCAAGACTATATCATACAAGTGAAGACTAAGTCCAACTAGATTGAAGACATGGAAGTATAGCACAAGTCCAACCCAGCTTGAAGATTTGAAGACCCCAGGAGGAAAATTCAGAAAATCCTGATTTCTTGCAGATGCCCTCCAGATGCCCAGATTCCTTCCAGATGCCAAAGTATATCATAGATAAGGGCATCCATGATTCCAGAGGTCCATCTGCATCCTAGCCCAAAGAAATCAAGCCCAGGTGCCAAGCCCAAATTCTAAGAAGCAAGATACCAGGGAATATTCCTGCTACCTGGCTACCAGGCCACCCCAGCTTCCAGAGGCCCAAACCCATGCACCCGAGCCCCATTGGGCCGGCCTTTTGCTGCTCCTAGAAGCCCAACCAACCTCCCTAGGCGTCCTTGGAGTCTTGACCAAGTCAAGAAAATTTTTAGGGATTTTCTACCTAATATTTCTTATTTTCTAGCTAGGGTTGAGAGGGAAAAGGATTCTTATGTAAAGACTTATGTACCCTTACTTGGAGCCCAAGATTAAGGGTCTATTTAAGGGACCCTAGCCTCTTGTATGAAGGAGAATTTTGATGAATGAAAACCTTGAGTTCTTCTATTGAGTTGTGTGATACCCTGCTGTGTGCATAAAGGGGTTTGCGAGAGTTTTTTCTTCCCAGTGCTGCAATCATCTTCCTGCTGCCAACAAGCATCTCAGATCCCTGGACGCCCACTCCAAAAGAAGCCTTCCCTTGATGTTTTTCCTTTGTTTTATTTTTCCTTTGTGAGTTTTCTAACCCCTGACAGGTCGTTTATAGGTCCCCGAGTTCCTACGAATCCAATGACTCTAGCCAAGCCTCAATCGGATCACCGAGCAGAAAGCGGGTATCCGCGGGTCTTTGGCTCGATTTTCCAGGCCGCATCCATCGAGGAACGAGAGGCCCTTTGCTGCGATCTTCACAGACGTTGTCAGGTACACCCCCTCTACCTCCAGTAGTTTTATTGTAGGAGAACTTGCCCTAATCGAGGCTTCTCAGCCCCGGCGATCCTTCTTTTCTACTTTTCTAGATCCTAATCTGCATACTGATCTTCTAAAATTCATATAAAATTTTCTACAACTTATTTTAATTTGAAATTCGGGAATTAATCACTCAACCCCACATATAAAACATACAAAAAAAATTGCATGCATATTAGTTCCCCATCATAATTTTTAGCTTCAATTAGGAGAACTTTTCACTTTGCATTTGAAAGAATTTTAATAAGTCCTCAATAAATGCTCCCCCTTTCTCATATAATATTCTCATTTTCATGCTCTTCATTTTTTACTCTTTCATTTTCATGCTCTTTTCTTTTTCTATCTCATTTTTCAACTCTTTTCTCATTTTCAAACTTTCTCCCTTTTTGTCATCGACAAAATATACAATCATTCACAATCATTATATGTAATAATTAAAACATAACACTTTCAAAAGATATATAGATATATAAAGTAAGTCAGTACAAAATGTGATACATTACAAAAGTGCTAAAGCACATCAAAATAATATCACAAACAAGGAGCATGCAAAAAATAAAGTCCTAAAGGTCAGAAAGAAGGACTAGGCTCATCATCACTAGAAGAAGAGCCAATTTCTTGAATGCCAGGAGCAGGTTTAAATTTAGGAAACCTAGGTCTAAGGTCCCTAAGTCTAGTCTTAATAGGAGGAGAGGGTTTAGAAACTCTAGGTCTAGATTTGGTTAGAGATTCTGAAGAGATCAAGATGGGCATAGGTCGCACAGAAGTAGGATCAGACAAAGCTAGGGTGCTGGTGCTCGATAAAATCTAAGTCACTAGAGTGTCTGATACGCCAGTTCTCGATCCTTGAGTGCCAGTATCAAGCCCAACAGTAGGAGTAGCTGCAACATGAGTGTCAGTGGAATGCTCAGTCTCTTCTTATGCACAGTCATCATCATGATCAACTGGTCCTGCTGGAGGTGGAGGAGGTGCTGAATGGCTAGCTGTCCTGATATGCTAAGAACTGATAAAATCTGCTGAAAGCCATCTCGCATCTTAGTCTGAAGTGCCACTATTCTGGCATCAGTCTCTGCCCTACCTCTCTGCAGAGTAGAGAGCTCCTCCAAGATAGACTGCAACCTGCGATCATCACCAAACCACCAGAAGTAGACCCTCTCACAGGTGAATGAGGTGTAGAAGGTGCTGGCTCAGAAGGTCCAGCCTCATCAGTCAGTAGCTCTGCCTTAGTGCTCTGTGCCTGACCAGTCTGGTCATCCTCATCTAACTCCCCATCAGAATGTGTAGCTGGTAGTCCAGAAGTCTTCCTGATCTACTATCCATCTACCTTCAGAAAATCCATTCTGCTCAAGGACTTTACATTATATCTGTCTGTATGTAGTAGAGGCCTATTGTCCTCACCAGATAAGTCTACCTCAGCATCCTGAAAAAGTAGTGTAAAAATTATACCATAAGGAAGACAAGCTCGTGCCCTGCGAGCTGCTTCCCGCATATGAGATATCATGATATAGGGCAAGTTGAGGGCCTCCCCCTCAACCAAACATCTCATAAAAATAAGATCTCTCTCACTTACCCAGTCAAACCTTCAAGTTTGGGTAGGAAAATATGGCTAATGATATTGTGAATTAACCTCATCTCCAATGATAGTTGGTTTGCCCTAACATGCACAATTCCAAAAACATCATTCCTTTCTAAAATAATACTCAAGGTTTTTTGCTTCTCTGTTAATACCAAAAAACTTTCCCCTTCCTTGGGAATCTAAAGAATGTTGCTTAGTTTCTACTCATTTACTAAAATATGTTTGCCCTTAACTGTAGATTCCACATGAAATGTACCCAAAGAGAGATTTTCAAAAAATTGCCTCACTAGGGTTGGAAAAGTCAAAAGTGTTGGCACTTGGAATGATTTTGATGATCACAAAACATTGGAGCATGTATGAGTTACTAATTATTTCAATTACTTGAGAAGTTTTTGCAGGAAAATGGTTATATGTAGTTTAATTGGTTTTCAAATTGGTTGAAAGATAATTTAATTTTGTATAGACTGATGTGGGCACCGGACCTCTGGTTAGGGTTTCAATTTTTGGGTCTTGTAATAAGGCTTCAAGCCTAAACCTTGTAATTTTCTTTATCTTTGAATTAAGTCTCAACTGTCTATGTCTAGTCCTTTATTTTGACCAAGTTGGTCAAGTCAAGTCCTGTACTGAGTCCAGTCCCATAATGAGTCCAGTTCGAGTCTGTTTGAAGCAATATTGGTCTTGAAGTCTAGTCACTTTTTGAGCCAAGCCATGAAGGAAGCCAACTCAGCTCAGGGGACCACCTCTTCATCCTACATGGTGCCACTTCACCATGCCATGTGGGCGGCACATAATTCAGATTTTGGATGCCAAAAGGGAGGGACACATCACTTGATACACTCCCTTTTTCCCTCCCCCCCTATCAAGCTATTTTCCAAACATGGGTGGCCGGCCAAGGATGGTCAAAGGGAGTTAAAGTTTGGAGAATTCAAATCCCTTGCTTCAAGCCTCCTATCAAGCTTTCTTCCAAACTACTTGAACAACTTTGGAAGGAATAGCAAGATCCATGGGTGCCTCCAATTTCCACTCCCCATATCATGCCTTGTACCAAAGGTGGAAGCACAACCAAGGAAAGGAGGAGGACACAAGCCTTGCTCCATGCCTCATATCAAGCCACATTCATGGTCGACTAAGAAGGAAGAATTTTTTGAATTTTGGGCGCCCATCAAGAAAAGATTTGTAATTTTCATTCGAAATTTAAATGAGGTCCTAAGGTGCCTATAAAAGGGACCTTACCCCTCCTTTGTAAAGCTAATTGATGATGAATGAAAATCTAAGTCTTTTTGAGAGCCAATTATCTTTAGTTGCCTTCGTTCACTAGGAATGTCGATCTTCGTGAGGGAGCGCCTTCGCCTTCGGGCATCGAGATGTGTGAGGCCTCGTGTTACTATCTCTTCCACAACTCCATCCTCCAACTTCGAGTCAGAGTCCATTGGGATCATCCAACTGGGCGCCTAGCAAGAAGAACTCCACCATCGCCACATCAACTCACAATCCTTCATCTATTGCTTTCTTTTCGGATTGAATCCTAACTCTTCTTCTGAATGCGTAGGTCCTCCAGGTGCCACGAACACGGAGTCGGTTGCTCTTGTCGTCGTGACCTTCGGACAAAAAGCCGGTGCATCCGCAGGGTTGACTGCTCGATCATCCAGGATGCATCTACGAGAGCGAGTGAACTCGGCATCGGGCGCTTCGGATCTTTGAGGTTTGCCACCCTGACTCCTAAGTAGGTATTGATCTGAGAGCTAAGTCCTACGGGATTTCTAAATCCCGGGGTCCTCTTTTTATCCTTGCTTAGGGACTTACTTGCTTGCCTGAAGTTCTTGTTAGTATGGAACCCTAGATCTACTCCTACTTATTTTCGGGAATCCTAAACAAATCTTTAAAACCCTAAAAATCACCAAAGAAAAATCATTGCATCATCTCCTCATCTTCACATCTAGTTAGTCCTGCATCATAGACTCTTATGAACTTTAAATTATAAAAGCCCTAATTTTTCAACTATGTAATCTTGTAAAAGGGCTATTAAATAATAAAAATAAGAGTGTGTAGATTAGCTCTTATTGGATTCAAGTGTTGAAGAATTTTGGAGAAGTTTGAAGCATTAAATAAAGTTTTGGCAAGAGTAGACTTTTGGATCAAGAGCCGACTCCTTGTGGCACAGCACAAAGAAATTTCAAAGTTTCAGTACCTCGAGCTGACTCAAGTCCCTAGAGTCGACTCATGGAAGACACATGTTTTTGAAGTCTAAGATCTCGAGCCAACTCAAGTCCCAAGAGCCGATCATCCAGAGTTATGTTTGTTGGTGACTGAGACTTCGAACTGACTCTATCCTGAAGAGCAGACTCAAGAAAATTATTGTTTTGTATTGATTGAAGGTTTGAGCCGACTCACACAGGATTTTTGTTTGGACTGTCTGAGACTTCGAGCTGACTCCTGGACCTCGAGCTAACTCGAGTGACCATTTTCTACACTCTAATGGCTAGTTGCTGAAAGTGATTTTGAATTCCAAATGATCTCCAATAGCTCTTTCACGAATCCCTAGGCCCTACAATGGCTATATCTCATGGAAAACTATAAAACGAATTACTTTTGATAGATTAAAAGAATTTTTTGAGAGATTATTATTGATTTATCTTGGAAATTTGAAAAGCCTTCAAGTCTTTCACAACCAACTTCAAAAAGCATTCAAGATATGATTCAAAGCTCTATCAACTTCTCTTCATCATTGAATTCACATATGAAGAAGCAAAGAAGCAGCTTGAAGAGTATTAAAGTGCATTCAAAGCTAGGCTTCACCTTGTTCTACATCGATAATATTTTAACAAACTCAGTTTGTTGTGTAGTTGCTTTACATTTCTCTTATATCTTGTTTTCTCTCTAAGAACAGCAGGGGCTGTGTCTTAAGAGAGGGTTAAAGGTTTTTAGGTGAACCTTATGAAAACCTAAGTTGGATTCTTGGTGATCCCGGTATAAAACCAAGTGTTTGGATTTTCTTTGGTGATCCCGTTTAAAACCAAAGGGAGTTAGGGTTTCTTTAGTGATCCCGGTAAAACCAAAGTGTATAGGTTTGGATTGTGAGCCTTGTAAAATAACCTGACTATATTCCGGTTGGGGGATATAGTAAAAATTCCAAGTGGTCCTTGGATAGTGGACATAGGAGCCGGTTACTCCGAACCACTCTAAATTTCCTTGTGTTTGTGTTTGTGCTTACTTTACCTTATTGCTTTTACTTAATTACTTCTGCATTGCATATTGCACCACAATACCAAAAGGATTTCAAATTGCACATACCTGTGAAAAGTTTTTATAATCCCAATTCACCCCCCTCTTGGGAAGCCACCTGGGCAACAAGTGGTATCAGAGCAGATTCTCTGAAAATTACTTTAGAGTAAAGATAGATGACACATCCCATGAGCACTTCTTTGGCCGAAGGTCAATCCACAAATCAACCTCCACTTTTCACCGGAACCAATTATACATATTGGAAGGCAAGGATGAAAATATACATTCAAGCCGTTCGTCGATTTTCACTTATGAAAAATATTTTGAAAGGACCTCACACACCCACTACTAGAGTTAATGATATTGAGGTTCCCAAACCGGAAGAGGAATGGGACGAAAATGATATGAAATTAGCTAAACTGAATGCCAAAGCTATGAATTTGTTGTTGTGCTTTGGACCCAAATGAGTTTAACAGAATTTTGACTTGTAATTTTGCTAAAGAAATTTGGGATAAGCTTGATATTACACATGAAGGCATATCACAAGTTAAAACATCAAAAATCAATCTTCTTGTGCACAACTATGAATTATTTAAGATGGATCCTAGTGAAACTATATCTGCTATGTATACTCATTTTACCGATATTATCCATGATCTCAAAAGTCTTGGTAGGACTTACATTAATGCCAATCTTGTTCAAAAAGTTTTGAGATCCTTATCAGATAAATGGAAAGCTAAAGTGACAGCTATTCAAAAGGCAAAGGACCTGAACACCCTACCATTAGATGAGTTGTTTGGATCACTAATTACTCATGATTTAGCCATGCAACAAAGGACTAATGAAGATTCTAAGAGAAAGAAAGCTATAGCATTTAAAGCTACAGAAGAAGACAAAAATGAAGATTCAGATTCATCTAATGATGATGATCTTTAAAATGATGAGATAGCCCTTGTAATGAGAAAATTTAAAAAGTTTATGGGCAGAAGAAGAACAAATAAATGAAGGAAGCAATTTAAAAAGGATATTTTGGAAGAGAAAGAGAAAAGGACAAAGAAAAGGATAAAGATAAAGATCAAATTCCAATCTGCTATGAGTGTAAGAAATCGGGATATATACGTCCTGACTATCTTGAAGCAAAGAAAAAGATGATAAAGAGAAAGAAGAAGAAAGCAATGTTTGCAGCATGGAGTGACAGCGACGAATCTACATCCACTGAAGAGGATGAAGAAGCAACAAAAACTGCACAGATTTGTTAAGGATTTGGAGGACGAGGTAACTACTTCTGAACCTAATTTAGAATTTACATATGATGAGCTGCATAATACATTTGTGAATCATTAATAGAATATAAAAAGGCTGGTCTGAAAATAAAAACTTTGAAAAACCATTGTGATATAATTCAAAAGGATAAAAATGAATTTGGTGAAAGAAATAAGATTTTGCAAAGGAAATTAAGTCTAATTGTGAAAGACTTAAGACCACCCAATTTGAAAAAGAAGAACTTCTTGAGAAAAATAAAAGTTTGCAAAATGAAAATGATGATTTGAAAAATGAAGTTCAAAAGCTTAAGCCTTTGGTTGAAAAATTAATGCTAAGTTCTAATAAGCTTGAACTAATTTTGAAAGATCAAAGAGAGACAAATAATAAATTTGGAATTGGTTACAAAGATTTAATTTCAAATAAGTTTTCTGCATCTACATCATATGCTCCTAAGTTTATTACTTCAAAACAATTTAAACCTAAATTTGCATCATCTTATGCCTTTTATTCAAATTCAAGAATTGTATGCTATGCTTGCAATAATATTGGTCATAAGGCATTTGAGTGTCATTTGAAACATAATGACAAGAAGAAAATCAAGAAAATCTGGGTTCCAAAAGAAACAATTTCAACTAACTTGCAAGGACCCAAGAAAGCTTGGGTACCTAAATCTATTACCTGATTATTTTGCAGGGATGTCTTGCAGCCTCAAATATAAAGAAAAGATGGTATATTGATAGCGGCTATTCAAGACACATGACGGGTGATATTGATCAATTCTTCATCCTAGAACAAAAAGATGGTGGAATGGTAACTTTTGGTGATAATCGCAAAGAAGGATAATCGATATTGGTAAAATCAAAATTACTCCTTCTACATTTATTGAAAATGTGTTACTTGTAGAAAAATTAAAACAAAATAGAAAAATTAAAACATAATCTTTTGAGTATTAGTCAGCTTTGTGATATTGGTTTTAATGTTTTCTTCAAGTCCTTAATGTGTATAGTAGTTGATCCACTTGACTCTAGTACAAAATTTATTAGACAAAGACTTGATAACATTTATGTAGTATATCTTAATGATCTGGCTATGTCAAGCAATACAAGTCTTGTAGCAATGAATGACAAGAGCAAGGAATCAAGTTTACTATGGCATAGGTGACTTGGACATGCTAGTATGGATACCATAGTAAAACTTATTTTAAAAGATTTAGTTAAAGGGCTGCCAAAGTTTAAAGTTAATTTTGATTATATTTGCGATGCTTGTCAATTAGGAAAGCAAGTGAGGGGGAGTTTTAAATCCAAAAACATTATTTCTACTACAAGATCCTTAGAGCTACTTCACATGAACCTATTTGGACCTACCAGGACAACAAGCCTTGGTGGTATGAAATATGGTCTTGTGATTGTAGATGATTTTTCAAGAAACACATGGATTTTGTTCATTGCACATAAAGATGAAACTTTCAAAGTATTCAAAAAGTTTATAAAAGAGTTTCAAATTTGAAAAATATGTTTGTTATTTCTATCCGTAGTGATCATGGTACAGAATTTGAAAATCAACATTTTGATCACTTTTGCACAAAGCACGGTATTGACCACAACTTCTCAGCTCCTAGAACACCACAGCAAAATGGTGTTGTAGAAAAAGAAATCATACTTTGGAAGAGATGTCCGAACAATGCTTTGTAAAAGAAATCTTCAAAAATACTTTGGGCAGAGGCAGTAAATATCGCTTGCTATATTTTGAACAATTTTGATTAGACCTATCATTAGAAAAACTCCCTAAGAACTATGGAACAATAGAAAGCCTAATATCAATTATTTTCATGTTTTTGGCCGTAAATATTTTGTGCTTAATAATGGTAAAGATAACCTTGGTAAATTTGATACAAAATTTGATGAGACTATTTTCTTGGATATTCTTTAAATAGTAAAGCCTATCGAGTTTTCAATAACTTTGACTGTGGAAGAATCAATATATGTTGTTTTCAATGAATTTGACATTACATCTTCTAGAAATGAAGATCGTACTAATGATGATGTAGGTACACTAGAACATGGACTGAAGGATTTGACTCTCAAAGACAACCAAACAAGTGAACCGCATAAAGAAGAGATAAGCAATAATCATGAAGATATATCTAAAGAATGGAGGTATGTACACTCACATCCTAAAGAACTAATTATAGGAGACCCATCTCAAGGTGTTAGAACTAGAGTTGCACATAGAGATGCACATGACTTGATTGCTTTTGTTTCTCATGTAGAACCACATACTATAAAAGAAGCTGAAACTGATCCTAATTGGATGTTAGCTATGCATGATGAGTTAAACCAATTTAGGAGAAATAATGTTTGGACCCTAATAGAAAGACCTAATGACTGTCCTGTTATAGATACTAGATAGATTTATAGAAATAAACTAGATGAGCAAGGTAATGTAATTAGGAATAAGGCTAGACTGGTAGCACAAGGATATAATCAAGAAGAGGGAATAGATTTTGATGAGACTTATGCACCAGTAGCTAGGCTAGAAGCTATTAGATTACTATTAGATATGCATGCTTTATGAATTTTAAATTATTTTAAATGGACATAAAGAATGCATTTTTGAATGGTTTTCTATCTCAAAAAGTTTTATCGAACAACCACTGGGTTTATTGATCACACATTTCCAAATCATGTTTTCAAATTGAATAAAGCTTTGTATGGTCTGAAACAGGAACCTAGAGCCTAGTATGATAGACTAAGTAAGTTCTTAATTATAAATAATTTGGAGGTAGTGTTGACACCACACTATTTATTCAAAGAAAAGACAATGATATTTTAATTGTTCAAATCTATGTTGATGACATTATTTGGATCTACTGATGAATCTTTGTGTCAAGACTTTGCTAAGTTAATGCAGGGTGAATTCGAGATGAGCTTGATGGGTGAGCTGAGTTACTTCCTCGGGTTTAGATCAAACAATCTAAGGAAGGTATCCTAATCAATCAAGCCAAATATGTCAAAGAGATTATCAAAAAGTTTGGCATAGAATCAAGCAAAGAAATTGGAATACCCATGAATCCTGCATGTAGACTTGATAAAGATGAGAATGGCACAAATGTTGATCAAAAGCTGTATAGAGGTATGATCGGTTCTTTACTTTATTTAACAGCCAGTACACCTGATATTTTATTTAGTGTTTCTATGTATGCATGTTTTCAATCTAATCCAAAAGAGTCACACATCATAGCTGTTAAAAGAATCATTAAGTATCTTAAAGGCACATGCAATCTAGAATTATGGTATTCTAAGCATACATCTTTGAAATTAATTAGTTATTCTGATACTGATTATGGAGACTGTAAAATTGATAGAAAAAGTACAAGTGGCACTTGTAAATTTCTATATGTCAACTTGATTTCATGGCACTATCATTAATAGAACTCTGTGTGTACTGTCTACTGCTGAGGCAGAATATGTGGCTGTGGGGAGATGTTGTGCTCAAGTGTTATGGATCAAGCAATAACTAGAAGATTATGGTGTTGTCCAATCTAAAATTCCTATTAAATGTGATAACACTAGTACTATTAATTTATCTAGAAATCCAATTCAACATTCTCGAACTAAGCATATAGAAATTAGACATCATTTCATTCGAGATCATGTTTTAAATAATATTGTTGAATTAGAATTTGTACCTACTGAAGATCAACTTGCTGATATTTTTACTAAACCTCTTAGTCAAGATAGATTTGAAAAGATTATAGGCGAATTAGGCCTATGTGACCCATTCTGAGAATTTTTTATCTAATTTTTCAAAAATAAGGAAAAATTATCTAGACATTTCAAATTTCCTTCCAAAGCTTATGACAACCTCTTTAATGATAAGAAACCCATAGAAATTTATTTACCTTTTTCGAGTTTTGAGCTAAATTTTGGCTCGAGCCAACTCGAGACATCAAGTGTTTCGGCGAGCCGACTCGAGAGTCGGGCCGAGGGTTTTTAAATAGGGCTTCATAGGTTTGAAATCATTATTTCTTTCCACCCTTTCATTTTTCCTTAGCTGACTCCTCTCCCTAACCTAGGAAAAGCTCCTAGAATACCTCCATAACCTTCCAAAACCCTAATCTAACCTAGATGACTCCTAGGAAAGTCATGGCCAAGAAACCTAGAAGAGTCGTTTGGTCAGTGGCAGAGGAAAGAAGGACAAAGCGTAGGTTGGATACTTCAAATCCGGTAGAGGAACATCAAGAAGAACATGAAGAAGAGCACTATTGCATACAGACAAATACAACTTGAAATCTTTGACCAGAATGGGATTTATAAAAGTTGAGGGTCACTAGACTAGGAAGAGCTCAAGTCTTCCAGTGACTCATTTAGATGATGATTCAGATGAGGATGATTAGGCAGCTCAGGGATAGGGTGCAGAGATAGAGACACATGTTGACGAGGCTGGACCTTCAGAGCCAGCTCCTTCTACTCCTCGATCACCTGTCAGAGGATCGACAGCTGTTGGACTAGGTGATGATGACAGACTGCAGTGTGTATCGGATGAGATCTCGAGTCTTCAAAGAGGGAGATCTGAGACTGATGCCAGGATATCTACACTTTAGTTAAAGATGCACCAGGGTTTTCAGGACATCATGGCTATTCTTCAATAGCTTGCAGCAGTTAGTCAATCTGTACCTACTATTTCTATAGCAGCACCAGACATTGGTACAGATTACGGGCAGGGACAGGCAGCACACTTTACTAATGTTCCTTCAGAGGCTACTCCTGCTGAGACTAAGACTGGTACTGAGATTCCTAGTTCTGACATTGGAGACACTCCGGCGACAGAGATTTTGTCTACCACCAGTACTCTCGCCTTGTCTTTTGATCCTCCTACTACTAGACCTACTCCTATTGTGATTTTCTCTGAATCTAAAGTTAAAGCTAAACATAAAACTTCTAGGACTACTAATCCTGTTAGGACCAGGCTTAGGGACCTTAGGCCTAGGTTCACTAAATTTAGGCCTGCTCCAGGCATTTAGAGGTCAGTTCCTCCTCTAGTGAGGAAGAGCCTAGTGATGATGACCCTAGTCCTTCATTTTGATGTTTTAGGACTTTATGTTTTTCATCTTTTGTTGTTGTGATACTACTTTTGTTGTGCCGAGGCACTTTTCTATTGTATCACTCATGTACTGACATTTTTTACATATATTATATATATGACTTTTCATGATACATGTTGTGAATGACTTAATGTGATTGAATGTTCTCCTTTTTATACCTTTTGTTGATGACAAAAAGGGGGAGAAGTGAGGAAATGTGAATGAGCATGAAAGTGTGAATATGAATGAAAATGAATATGAAAGAAAATAAGAAGAAATGTTATTATATTAGTAAGGGAGAGCTTATGTTAAGTTTTTGTTAAGTTTTCATGAAACTTACTTCAAATACAAGTTAATTTTGTAAAGTCTTGATCCTTAGTGTTTTGATGATACTCATGATACATCATGTTTCGATACTTATTGATACATGACACATGTGTTGATAGTTTTCAGTTTTATGATATAGATGATACATTGTGATACATTATATTGATACTTATCAGTTCAACAATTTGATACTAAACTTGGTTTGATACACACTATGTTAAATATCATTTGATACATGTGAAAATGATACATAGTAATTGCAAAGTGTTTTTAAATCTTGTTCATGCCTAGTGTTTTATCATCATTAAAAAGGGGGAGATTGTTGATCCCTAGAATGATTTGATGATCACAAAATATTGGAGCATATATGAGTTACTAATTCTTTCAATTACTTGAGAAGTTTTTGTAGAAAAATGGTTATATGTAGTTTAATTGGTTTTCGAATTGGTTGAAAGATAATTTAATTTTGTATAGACTCTTACGAACTTTAAATTGTAAAAACCCTAATTTTTCAACTATGTAATCTTGTAAAAGGGCTGTAAAATTATAAAAATAAGAGTGTGTAGATTAGCTCTTGTTGGATTCAAGTGTTGAAAATTTTTGGAGAAGTCTAAAGCATTAAATGAAGTTTTGGCAAGAGCCGACTCCTTGTGGCACGGCACAAAGAAATTTCAGAGTTTCAGTACCTCGAGCCGACTCGAGTCCCAAGAGCTGACTCATGAAAGAACACATGTTTTTGAAGTCTGAGATCTCGAGCCGACTCGTCCAGAGTTATGTTTGTTGGTGACTGAGACTTCGAGCCGACTCTGCCCTGAAAAGCTGACTCAAAAAAATTATTTTGTATTGATTGAAGATTCGAGCCGACTCGCACAGGATTTCTGTTTGGATTGTCTGAGACTTCGAGCCGACTTATGGATCTCGAGCTGACTCGAGTGACCATTTTCTGCACTCGAACGGCTAGTTGCTGAAAGTGATTTTTGAATTTCAAATGGTCTCCAATAGCTCTTTCACGAATTTCTAGGCCCTACAACGGCTATATCTCAAGGAAAACTATAAAAGAGATTACTTTTGATGGATTAAAAAAAAATTTGAGAGATTATTAATGATTATCTTGGGAATTTGAAAAACCTTTAAGTCTTTCACCAACCAACTTCAAAGAGCATTCAAGATAGGATTCAAAGCTCCATCAACTCTCTTCATCATTGAATCCACTAATTGAAGAAGCAAAGAAGTAGCTTGAAGAGCATTCAAAGCTAGGATTCACCTTGATCTACATCGACAACATTTTAACAAACTCGGTTTGTTGTGTAGTTGCTTTACATTTCTCTTATATCTTTGTTTTCTCTCTAAGAACAGCAAGGGGCTGTGTCTTAAGAGAGGGTTAAAGTTTTTAGGTGAATCTTGTGAAAACCTAAGTTGGGTTTTTGGTGATCTCGGTATTAAACCAAGTGTTTGGGTTTTCTTTGGTGATCCCGTTTAAAACCAAAGGGAGTTAGGGTTTCTTTGATGATCCCGATAAAACCAAAGTGATAGGTTTGGATTGTGAGCCTTGTAAAACAATCTGACTGTATTCGGTTGGGGGATATAGTGAAAATCTCAAGTGGTTCTTGGATAGTGGACATAGGAGCCGGTTGCTCCGAACCACTCTAAATTTTCTTGTGTTTGTATTGTGCTTACTTTACCTTATTGCTTTTACTTAATTACTTTCGCATTGCATATTGCACCACAACACCAAAAGGATTTCAAATTGCACATACTTGTGAAAAGTTTTCATAATCTCAATTCATCCCCCTCTTGGAAAGCCACCTGGGCAACAGGTAGGTTCAACATGCAAAACGATTTCCACCCTTGAGTAATAAGCCACTCCCCTACTCTTAGGTTTTTGTGTTCAAGAAAAGTGAAATCTACACATCTTCCTGAATTAACTTGCTTCTTTCCCATAAGAATGATTTGTCTTGGGGCTTCTGGAGCTTCTTACTACTCTTCTTGTTGCTTATCCCTAGAATATGAAGTGTCCAATCTCCTTTTCGTTCTTCTTTCCTCCGCAACAGTCTGTATAACTCTTTTTGCTCTCTTCCCTATGGCCTTCCTAGGACCCATCTTGCTTGGATTTGAGGTTTGGAGGGGTTCTAGAGTGTTTTCTAAGTTTGGAAGAGAGAACGGTTGGAGTAGAATACGAAAAATGGAAAGAAAGTTAATTTTAAAACCTACAGAATCCTATTTAAAAAGCTTGAGCCTGACCTTCAAGTCAGCTCGATGGAACAGGGGTTTTCAAGAGTCGACTCGAGCAAAAATGAAGGTTAAAGCTCAAAAATTTAAAAAGTAAAAACCTATTTGTAGCTTAGCACTAGATGAAGTAGTCATTAGCTCTAAAGTAAAATTTGAAAAGTCTAGATAATTTTTCCTTATTTTTGAAAAATCTGGTCATTACTCTTAGTATGGATCACATAGACCTAATTCATCTCTAATCTTTTCAAATATATCTTGGCTAAGAGGTTTGGTGAAAATATCAGCAAGTTGATTTTTGCAGGCTCAAATTCTAATTCTACAACATTATTCAAAAGATGGTCTCTAATGAAATGATGTCTAATTTCTATATGCTTTGTTCTGGAATGCTGAATTGGATTTTTAGATAAATTAATAGCACTCATGTTATCATATTTAATAGAAATCTTAGACTGGATAACACCATGATCTTCTAGCATTGTTTGATCCATAACACTTATGCACAACAGCTCCCCACAGCTACATATTCTGCCTCAGCAGTAGACAGTGCTACAGAGTTCTATTTACGGCAGTGCCATGAAATCAAGTTGACACCTAGAAATTGATAAGTGCCACTTGTACTCTTTCTATCAATCTTACAGTCGCCATAATCAGCATTAGAATAACTAATTAGCTTTAAAGATGAATGCTTGGAATACCATAATCCTATATTACATGTTCCTTTAAGATACTAAATGATTCTTTTAACAGCAATGATGTGTGATTCTTTTGGATTTGATTGAAAACGTGCACATATGCAAACACTAATAGAATATCAGGTCTACTGGCAGTTAAATAAAGTAGAGATCCAATAATATCTCTATATAATATTTGATTAACAGTTGTGCCATTTTCATCTTATCAAGTCTGCATGTAGGACTCATGGGTGTTCCAACTTCTTTGCTTGATTCCATGCCAAACTTTTTGAGAATTTCTTTAATGTATTTGGCTTGATTGATTAGAATCCCTTCCTTTGATTGTTTGATTTGAAGTCTGAGGAAGTAGCTTAGCTCACCCATCAAACTCATTTCGAATTCGTCCAGTATTAACTTAGCAAAATCTTGGCACAAAGATTCATCAGTAGATCCAAATATTATATCATCAATATAAATTTGTATAACCAAAATATCATTATTTTTCTTTGAATAAACAAAATAGTATCAACACTACCTCTTATAAAATCATTTCCAAGCAAAAACTTGCTTAATCTGTCATACCAGGCTCTAGGTGCCTGTTTAAGATCGTATAAAGCTTTATTCAACTTAAAAACATGATTTGGAAAAGTGTGATCAATAAAAGGGTCGTTGTTCCACAAAAACTTCTTCAGATAGCAAACCATTTAAAAAAGCACCATTTACATCCATTTGAAATAATTTAAAGTTCATAAACATGTATATGCCAAGAGTAATCTCATAGCTTCTAGCCTAGCTACTGGTGCATATGTTTCATCAAAATCTATTCCTTCTTTAATTGTAACCTTGATTTACCAGTCTAGCCTTGTTCCTAATTACATTACCTTGCTCATCTAGCTTGTTCCTATAAACCCATCTAGTACTTATAACAGGGTAGTCATTTGGTCTTTCTAAAGTGTCCAAACATTGTTTCTCCTAAATTAGTTTAACTCATCATACATAGCTAACATCCAATTAGGATCGATTTCAGCTTCTTCTATGGTGTGTGGTTCTACATGAAATACAAAAGCAATCAAGTATGTGCATCCTTATGTGAAGCTCTCGTTCTAACACATTGTGATGGATCTCCTATAATAAGTTCTTTATTATATGAGTGTACATACCTCCATTCTTTAGGTATATCTTCATAATCTTTGCTTACCATTTTTTCATGTTGTTCACTTGCTTGCTTATCTTTGATAGTCATGTCCTTTAGTCCATGTTCAAGTGTACCCGCATCATCGTCAGCACAATCTTCTTTTCTAGAAGATGTCAAGTCGTTTCATTGAAAACAACATAGATTGATTCTTCCACAGTTAAAGTTCTTTTATTGAAAACTCGATATGCTTTACTATTTGCAGAATAACAAGAAAGATAGCCTCATCGGATTTTGCATCAAACTTACCAAGATTATCTTTACCATTATTGAGAACAAAATAATTGCAACAAAAAACATGAAAATAATTTATGTTTGGCTTTCTATTGTTCCACAGTTCATAGGGGATTTTTCTTATAATAAGTCTGATCAAAACTCTGTTTAAAATATAGCAAGGGTATTTACAGCTTCTGTCCAAAAGTATTTTGGAAGATTTCCTTCACAAAGCATTGTCCTTGATATTTCTTCTAAAGTTTCTATTCTTTCTCTCTACAACACCATTTTGCTATGGTGTTCTAGGAGTGGAGAAGTTGTGATCAATACCGTGCTTTGTGTAAAAGTGATCAAAATATTGATTTTCAAATTCCGTACCATGATCACTACGAATAGAAATAACAAAAAGATTTTTCAAATTTGAAACTCTTTTGTATAACTTTTTAAATGCTTTAAAAGTCTCATCTTTATGTGTAATGAATAAAATCCAAGTGTATCTTGAAAAATCATCTACAATCACAATGCCATACTTCATACTGTTGGAAATTATGTTCCAAAGCCAATCGCCTAGGCTGTAGACGGTTGTGCTCAGTATTGTAATTGTATATGAATTAATAAAACTTTTTTTTGGCAGCTTATCACATTATTCATTTCCTTGTAATGAACTTTGTTTATGTGATGAAGTCCTTAGGACTGCACTGACTTCGATATAGAGAGGATATATCGAATGGTCCTTTAAAAAGGTTCACAACCAAAGGATACATTGTACAGGACGGCAATATATCAAGTGTAGGTTGTTGTGGTTACATCGTTTGGTTATCCTCTTGACCAAAGGAGTGTGGTGACACTGATGTGATCTGCAAGTGAGATGTGTGACATCTCATTGAACGTGACTCCGTGGAGCTCCTTTCTGCCAAAGGATTGCTCGCGATTTGATATGGGTATATGTGTCCCTCCGACCTGAGGTCACCATGATAGCTTACAAGCAACTCCCTATGCTTTGGTGCCGGACTACCCGGATTTCTAATCCGATGATGGAAGGTTTCTGGGTATAGACAAGTACTTGTGGAGCAGTGGTGGACCAAGATGGAATTGACCTGTCCAAATTATTTGGATTGAATGTCTCGCAATATCTTAATTTAGCAAATTCTCGGTCAGGGTAGTCCTAGTAAGGAGTCACTGGACTTGCGAGGTTAAGACATGTTGTGGATTGATTCAGTTAGGGTGGCAGTCTAATCCTATGTCATCTTGAGCATTGGAGGTCAAAGGGATGAATTATATGGTAACCATATGCCAGAGGTTCAATAGATTGCTCTCGCATCTTCGGCCTATCCGGAAGCCGGGACCCATTGCTAGATGGTATCTTGTACTGGTACTGGAAGTGTTCCAGTGCTACTATTTAGGTTCGAACCTATGAGGTCACACGCCATAGAGGATTTCTTCCTGATCCGGGAACCGATCAACGATTGAGAATTATTTCGGTATTAAGTTCAAACGGACTAATTGAGCACATATTGATTTTTCTGGTGCATCTGGTCTGATTTGGATCGGTTGGGATTGGTTTGG
Source organism: Areca catechu (assembly GCA_021397845.1). Taxonomy (NCBI): domain Eukaryota; kingdom Viridiplantae; phylum Streptophyta; class Magnoliopsida; order Arecales; family Arecaceae; genus Areca; species Areca catechu. The sequence continues at coordinate 25,645,727 of CM038048.1, forward strand.
GTCAACTAGGAACTGTTCCTAGTAGACCAGGACTAGACCCGATTTTTCTTAATTATCGAGTTTGGTCGGACTGGGGTTTGATGAACTGGTTTTATCATGGGATTTTTTACACGATGTTTTCAATGGTTTAAAACTTGGCTCTCTCGATTTTTTCTCTACCGCCATATTTCCTTTGCTCTCGCGTGTCTTCCTCTGTTTACATGCATTTTCAGCCTATTTTGTTCTCATCTTCCATCGATTCCAGCATTTAAATAGATCAAAGCAAATTCAAATAGTTTTTGGGTTTTATCTGGACTTTCTCATGATTGATTTCCCTTTGCCTTCACGTGTTTTCTCCGACTGTTGTTTTGATCTTGGTGGCTGGCCGTGTGGTGTGAGAAAGTGTGTGGGAGTTGGGAAGAAAACAGGGCACAAGTTTTCTCAGCCAGTGATTATGCTGGGTTGAAGATCGTGTGGTTGGTTTTCAGAGAGAAAGAAAAAAAAAGCTATGGCTTGCGGCAGAGAGAGAGGAAACAGGGCGTGCGAGAGAGAGGCAGCCCTCCGGATTGCGGGAGGCAATGACTCCTACACCGGTTGGGATGAGGAGCCGTGCGGTGGAGACTTGGAACAAGGTGCGCGTGAGAGAGAGAGGGAAGAACAGGGTTTGAGTGAGGAGCCTTCTTTTATTTTGGTTGCTGGCTGTAAGAAATTGAGAGGGAGTCCTCTGGTTTGCTGCAGGCCATGAGTTAGAGTGTGGAACAGGGCTTGCGGTAACAAGGGAAGAAAAATAGAGCAAGTGATTTGAGAGGGACCGAGAGATCCTTCCTATTTTCAGTTTTTCGGTTTGTATGCTTTTTGGTGGATTTGTGTGTCTTGGAGAAGACCTGTGTGGGGATCCGTTTGATTTTCCCTGTTCCACATATCTGTGACCAGTTTATTGATTCCTGGAGGACTAGCATCCTTCCGGGAATTGGATCAGCGAGAGCCGTGCATGGATACTCTAGAGGGTGGACACTTTGACACCTCGAGAGAATAGACCGATCCTTTCTTCTTCTTCTTGCAGTTGCATATTTGATTTGCTGTTGAGGAAATCGGCTTCTTCCTACTTCGATCCAAATTCAGAACTGAAGGAAGCCCTACAAGGTATGTTATTGTTTTTATTATCATGCATTCTTAGATCTAGGTTTATCATACTGTTTATATTTATTGCGCTTACCTATATATGCTTATGTATTTGTTATATGCATCATGTTTTATGTTAGATCCTATGCATGAGTAGGTTTTTCCATATGCATGCTTAAAAAGTTTAATTATGCAATACCTACTCCCTAGTGTAGCATGCCTAGGATAGGCGTCTGGTGCACTGGTTTTCCTTCAGTGGTATCAGAGCCACAGGTTCCTGTGTAGCATATCATGATTGCATGTATTGTTGATTAGGGATTACTTTTAGGAACCTAGTTAAGACCTTCACCATGGCCATGTGTCCATGGAGATTAATCAGGGTTTTAAACCCCTAAGTTTTTATGGCACGAAGCAGTTCGTCCGTGTTGGCCTTTTCAAAAGAATCCTTAAAGGAAACCTATGATATTAAAAATATTTTAATTCTGATACATATACATTGGCATGTCTAAAATGTTTAAGGCTTGCAATATTATAAATTAAAATGATAGAACTAGATATGATGCATGAAAGATGTAAAAATGTTTTACATGAATTTAATTAAAAATATTTTAATTAAAAGTTGGCTTATAATCTAACAACTATGAATTGAAAGATTAATTAAATGACAAGCCATCTTAGGGTTTATGAAATCTAATGTCATTTGAATAAGCCATCTGGGTTAATTGGGTTAGCTGTCTGATTGGGTCAATTATTAGGTTAGACCTAAGGTTAGTTGAATTGGACTTAAGAGAACTAATCAAATGTTGATTAAGGACCTTCTCTTTAGTATCTATCTAATAGGTAGATGGGTTAGTCCATTCTTCTAAAATGGATCTAATTAGTGGCTTTGTGGTAAGCTCGAGTTCTTAGGCTGGTCTAATCAAGTTTGGTAAACCGATTGGTGTCTAGGCAGGTTTGGCATTTTGATCATGGTTACATGATGCTACCTCTTTCCTGGCCAACTTGGTTGGTGTCTTGGAAAAATGGTTAATGGCGGATACTCACCCATGATCTCACCTACCTGGCCAATCCGGTTAACCAGAATTGATTAGAAGAGCTTATTGATTCGAGTTAACTCATGTCACCCAAGTTGATTAGTCTGTCTGATCTTTAGGTTCCCATGAACCAACTTGTTGAATTTAATTCAACCATCCTGAGAATTGATTTGATCAATGGGAGGTTGATCCATGTTCTTCTCTCTATTCTTCTATCATAATTTAATAAAATCTTCAAAAATTATTAGTTCCTGAAAAAGACTAAGTCAATGAATTGATGGTGTCTTAGCCTTCCATTGAGTGGGTTAGCAATGAGTCCTTTAGCTTGGTGTACATCGGCAGTTCCAAAGAACAGGTGTGCATCCGGTTACTGGGATTACTCTCCCATAGATGATGGTTCAGTGCAACCTTCTTAACGGTGATCAAGTGGGTCGGCCAAAGTCGGGCTGGCTATTCGTTAGCTAGAAGCATTGGATTTGTCATATTGATGGTTGGACATAACCAAAGATCCACAGTAGGAGGCCCCAAGGTCGATTGGGGGTTCTGTGGGGCAAAATTTATTACTGAAAGTTGCTTAGGGAAGCAACTGGTTAGAGAACCTACCTTTTTGCGTGTATGGGTGAGCCTGCCATAGTCGGGCTCATACGTGGTCTATTAGATTTCAGTATCCACTATGAAATGATGATTTCACGGATTGGAGTAGGAGGCTCCCAATCTAAAAAATTAGTGGAGGGACCTTTAGACTAAAGTCCAAGTCTTTTGGTTTAATTGATTAATTCATATACTAATTTGGTCTTAGTTTTTTCTTTCAGATGTCTTCAAACCTTTCGCTCAGGTCACTTCTCGATAGCGAGAAGCTAAAGGGTCCAATTTCGATAGCTGGTATCGAAAATTGAGAATTGTCCTGGAGCACGAGCATATCCTTTATATGATAGCGGATCCAGCACCCGTAATCCCTCCTGCCAATGCTCGGAGTTCGGTCAGGGACATTTATTTGAAGTGGATTTCTGATCGGACTACTGTCCGATGCATAATGTTGGTGGTAATGAATGATGAGTTCAATCACAAATTCGAGGAGGCCCAGCTGATATGATTCTTCAAAAGTTGAAGGAATCCTTCAGCATGCCAGACGATGTGGAACGGTACAAAGTGTCTTGTGCCATCTATCATGTCAAAATGCAGAATGGCGGTTCAGTCACTGATCATGTATTGTACATGATCAAGATGATCGAACGATTGGGCAAGCTTGGATGTTCCTTGCACGAGCAACTTGGCAAGGATGCGATCCTGAATTCTCTCCCCTCCTCCTATCTTGACTTTCTCGATCATTATAGAATGAATAAGCCTGCAGTCAATTACCATGGATTGATGGGATTGCTGCAGACTTACGAGAAGGACCACCAACTGAAGAAGGGGATAGTGAATTTAGTGGGAGGTCTTAGAGGTCATCGTTCCTTTAATAAAGGGAAGAAGAAGGTAAGGGAAGGGAAGAGGTGCAGAGTGCTCCTGACCAAGTCAGGCTAAGAAAGTGAAAGCTAATCAAGCTAGTGCAGAGTACTTCTACTGTAAGAAGCAAGGATACTGGAAGAGGAATTGTCCTCTTTATTAGGCATCCTTAGACCTGAACAAGCCAAGGAAGGGAAAGCAGCAAGGTGCTGGACAAGGTATTTATATGATAAAACCTTGTAATTTCTCTATTTGTGACACTACTAACTGGGTATTGGATACTAGTAGTCCTATTCATGTTTACAATTCATTGCAGGGACTGCAGGTTAGTACAAGATTCGAGGATGGGGAGCAGTTCCTGAGTGTCAGAAATGGAAATCATGTTCTAGTGCTGGCGGTCGGAATTCTGAGTCTTATTTTTGAATCTAGTACTATCGAATTAATCGACTACCATTATTATCCTAGTTTTATTATGAGCATTATCTCTATAGGCCTATTGGCCAATTGTGGTTATGAACTTTCAATAAAAGATGATTTTTGCCAAGTTATTGTGAATAACTCAGTGATAATAAAAGCTAAGTTAAAAAATGGCATTTATATTTTATCATGGCTTGTTAATGTAATGTACACGTCTAGCAAACATCCAAGGATAGAAAATGTCAGTGACTTGTATCTATGGCACTGTAGGGTAGGTCATATTAACCAAAATAGGATAAACAAGTTGCAAAGAGAAGGCCTCCTTGAGGTCAGTGATTCTGACTCACTGCCCACTTGTGAATGCTGTTTGCTTGGTAAAATGACCAAGTCACCTTTTATTGGAAAAGGTGAACGAGCTGCAGAACTTCTGAGTCTCATACATACTGATGTATGCGGACCCATGACAGTTAGTGCCAGAGGTGGATACAGATATTTCATTATATTTACAGATGACCTTTCCAGGTATGGTTATGTCTTTTAGATGAGACATAAATTTGAGTCATTTGAAATGTTCATACGATATCGTAATGAAGTCAAGAAATAAACTGGAAAGAGTATTAAAATCCTTCGATCTGAATGAGGCAGTGAATACCTATCCGGTGAGTTCATAACATATCTTGAGGAGAATGGGATTCTCTCTCAATGGACTCCTCCAGGAATACCCAGTTGAATGGTGTGTCCGAAAGGAGGATTGAACCCTGTTGGACATGGTTCGATCCATGATGGGCTTTGCATCTCTGCCGCTGTCCTTCTAGGAATATGCACTTGAGACAGCTTATTACTTACTGAATGATGTTCCGAGTAAGTCTGTTGTCTCCACTCCATATGAGTTATGGACTTGACGTAAGCCCTCAATTTCACACCTTTGGGTCTGGGGTTGTCCGGCTTATGTAAAGCGTTTAGACTCAGATAAACTTGGTCCTAGGTCTGATCGGTGCCTATTTATTGGGTACCCTAAGGAAATAAAAGGGTATTTCTTCTACTTGGAGGACGAACAGAAAGTGTTCGTTGCTCTTAGGGCTATCTTTTTGGAAAATGAGTTCCTTGGAGAAGGAACTGTAACCTCTAAGATTGAACTTGGTGAAGTTCAAACAGTGGAAGAACCTGCACACTCTAAAGATATCATAGAATCGGTTTGTGATTGGATCACACTCAGAATCCATTATTAGGAGATCCGGTAGAGTACCGCGTCAACTGGATAGATACTACAGTTTCATGGTCCGGGATGGTGATCCCATTGAGCTCGACAAGAACGATGAGGATCTGATCACCTATATGGATGCACTTCAGAGATCTGACTCTAAGGCATGGGTTGGAGCCATGCGATCGAGATGGAGTCCATGGAGATCAACAATGTATGGGCATTGGTTGATCCACCTGAAGGGATAAAATCCATCGGGTGCAAGTGAATTTTCAAGAAAAAAAGGGGCGTAGAAGGGAAGGTGGAGACCTATAAAGCCCATCTGGTTGCTAAGGGGTATCGTCAGCGATATGGTATCGATTATGATAAGACATTTCTCATGTGGCAATGCTCAAGTCCATTCGGATCATGCTTGCTTTGGCAGCACATTTTGACTATGAGATCTGGCAGACGGATGTTCGAATCGCTTTCCTGAATGGGGAGCTAGATGAGAAGGTGTATATGATACAGCCTGAAGGGTTCACATCCACAGACGAGTCAAAAGTGTGCAAAATTTAGAGATCCATTTATGGACTTAAGCAAGCATCTCGAAGTTGGAACATACGATTTGACAGGTGTATCAAATCGTATGGCTTCGTTAGGAATGGAGAGGAACCCTACATCTATAAGTGGGTTAATGGTTCTGTGATTGTATTCCTGGTACTGTATGTTGATGACATTCTTTTAATCGGGAATGACATTGCAGCATTGCAAGGAATAAAGGTCTGGTTGTCATCTTAGTTCTCCATGAAGGACTTGGATAAAGCTTCTTACATACTGGGTATGAAGATCTATAGAGATAGATCTAAGAGGCTTCTGGGATTGTCCCAGTCTATGTACATTAATACCGTGCTGAAACGGTTCAGCATGGAGAATTCCAAGAAAGGCTATCTTCCGATAGGTTCTGGAATTAATCTTTCCAATAAGGATTGTGTGACAACTCCTGAGAAAGAGAGTGCATGAGTAGAGTTCCTTATGCTTCAATAGTGGGCTCTATCATGTATGCTATGACATGTACTAGACCAGATATGGCATACTCACTAGGAGTGGTGAGCAAATACCAATCTGACCCAGGTGAGGTGCATGGAAGGTGGTTTAAACCATCCTTAAGTATTTGAGAAATTCTAAGGACCAATGGCTGATTTATAGAGAACCTGACTTGAAACTTGTGGGGTATACTAACTCTAGTTTCCAGTCAGACAGAGATGATAGCAAGAGTGTGTCAGGGTTTGTGTTTACCCTGAATGAAGGAGCGATCTACTGGAAGAGTTCCAAGCAGGCAACAGTTGCAGACTCGGTATGTGAAGTAGAATACTTTGCAGCATTAGATGCAGCAAAGGAAGCCGGGTTGGAGGAAGTTCCTTAGAGAGCTAGGGGTGGCACCTTCCCTAGATGGTTCTGTTCCAGTTTATTGTGACAGCACAGGAGCCATTGCTTAAGCTAAGGAGCCAAAGTCTTATCACCGCACCAAGCACATTCTGCGATGCTTTCACCTCGTGCGAGAGATCGTGGATCGAGGCGACATCAATCTTATGAAGATCGATGGAAAGGAGAATCTGGCCACCCCTTCACTAAAGCCCTCAGAATTAAAGAGTTCGACTATTAAAAAAGGGAAATGGGTATTAGATACTATTCTGGTTGGCTTTAGTATAAGTGGGAGTTGTTGGGAATTGTGTCCCAAAGCCAATCGCCTAGGCTGTAGGTGGTTGTGCTCAATATTGTAATTTGTATATGAATTAATAAAAACTTCTTTTTTGGCAGCTCATCACATTATTCATTTTCCTGTAATGAACTCTATTTATGTGATGAAGTCCTTAGGACTGCACTGACTTCGATATAGAGAGATATATCGAGTGGTTTTTAAAAAGGTTCACAATCAAAGGATACATTCTACAGGACAGCAATGTATCAAGTGTAGGTTGTTGTGGTTCACATCATTTGGTTGTCCTCTTGACCAAAGGAGTGTGGTGATACTAATGGGATCTGCAAGTGGGATGTGTGACATCTCATTGAACGTGACTCTATGGAGCTCCTTTCTACCAAAGGATTGCTCATGATTGGATATGGGTATATGTGTTCCTCCGACTTGAGGTCACCATGGTAGCTTGCAAGCAACTCCCTGTGCTTTGGTGCCGGACTACCTGGATTTCTAATCCAGTGATGGAAGGTTTCTGGGTACAGGCAAGTACTTGTGGAGCAGTAATGGACCAAGATGGAATTGACCTATCCAAATTATTTGGATAAATGTCTCGCAGTATCTCAATTTAGCAAATCCTCGGCCGGGGGTAGTCTTAGTGAATAGTCACTGGACTTGCAAGGTTGAGACATGTTGTGGATTGACTTAGTTAGGGTTGGCAGTCTAACCCTAGGTCATCTTGAGCATTGGAGGTCAAAGGGATGAATTATACAGAAACTATATGCCAAAGGTTCGATAGATTGCTCTCGCATCTTCGACCTATCCGGATGCCGGGACCCATTACTAGATGGTATCTTATGCTAGTACTGGAAGTGCTCCAGTGCTACCGTTTAGGTTCTAACCTATGAGGCCACTGTTGGGAAAATGTGTCCCAAAGCCAATCGCCTGGGTTGTAGGCGATTGTGCTCAGCACTGTATTCATTTTATGAATTAATAAAATTATTATTTTGGCAGCTCATCACATATTATATTTCCCTAATAATGAACTCTTTCCATGTGATGAAGTCCTTAGGGTTACACTGACTTCGATACAGAGAGGATGTATCGACTGGTCCTTAAACCTTGTTCACAGCCAAAGGATATATTGTACTGACGGCAATATATCAAGTATAGGTTGTTGCAGTTCATATCATTTGGTTGTCCTCTGACCAAATGAGTGTGGTGACACTGATGTGATCTGCAAGTGGGATATATGATATCTCATTGAACGTGACTCCGTGAGGCCCCTTTATGCCAAAGGGATACTCGCGATTGGATATGGGTATATGTGTCCCTCTGACCTGAGGTCATCACGGTAGCTTGCAAGCAACTCCCTGTGCTTTGGTGCCGGACTACCCGAATTTTAATCCGGTGATGGAAGGTTTCTGGGTACAGGCAAGTACTTGTGGAGCAGTGATGGACCAAGATGGAATTGACCTGTCCAATTAATTTGGATTGAATGTCTCGCTGTATCTCAATTTAGCAAATCCTCGGCTGGGGTAGCCCTAGTGAAGAGTCACTGGGCTTGCAAGATTGAGACACGTTGTCGACTGACTCGGTGGGTTGGCAGCCCAATATCAGTCGTCCTGAGCATTAGAGGTCAAAGGGATGAATTATATAGTAACCATATGCCAGAGGTTCTATCGATAGTATGCGCCCGCATCTTCGACCTATCGGACGCCGGGACCCATTGCTAGATGGTTTCCTATGCTGGTACTGGAATCGTTCCAGTACTACCGTTTAGGTTCGAACCTATGAGGTCACACGCCATAGAGAAAAACTCTCTGATCCGGTTACCGATTACGATTGGGAATCATCTCGATTTTATGGTCACGGTAAATTTTTTGAGCACCTTTTTCCCGGTCTTCCCCTTGTTTAGGTCAACCGAAAAATGTTCCGGGCTGACCAGGTCTGCGCCAGGATTTTTCTGAATCAGTTTTGAACTGATTCGGAGCTGTATTCGGCCTTCAATTGGTTGTGAACCAATGAATTTAATTTATTGGGCTTGGACCGTTCAAATTGAATTAAACTGATTTTTTGGGTTTTGTTTGAACCCAAATTCCTTTGGACCGGTTTTAATTGGATTAAACCCATCCTTTGGACCGTTTCTCTTCAATTAACCGGTTTGCACGCTGGTTATTCCGTTGGGCATTTTCCATGCGGTGGATGCCATTCCGTGCCTCTTCATCTCCCCTCCACCCATTAGCCTTTAAACCCGTTTAATTAGTCCTAATGCATGGTTTAATGTTGGTTAAGCCTCCGAAGTCCTTTGGCCTCCCAGCGTTTTCATTTTCTTCGCTGGCTGCTGCTCCCTTTTAAAACCTGCAGCCCCCTGGTTCTTTAAAAAAGGACGTCACCGTGTGAGAATTAAAAAAGGGCTGTGAGAGTTCTTGCTTGCTGATATTCCTTCCCTTTCCACCTGTGAAGTTGAGGGCTGGGTTTTGGTGAGTGGAAGGAAGAGAAATCAAGCCTTTATCCCTGTTTGCTGGTGCTCAAATTTGGAGGAAGACGAACTCTGTTTTGCTGAAAAACAGGTTCTGAAATTCTGCTCTTCCTTCCCACCGTTTCGTGTCTTCCGGCGACTAGCATCGACCGAGAGATGGATCAGAGCTAGCCCCCGGCGTGTTCCCCCTCTTGAGAGTGTTCAAACGAGCACTTGGAAGCCGGATCGACCTCCTTGCAACTGTTCTTTTCTGCTCTGTTTTTGGTTGCAGGTTTTTCTGCTTGCTGAAATTTCTGGTGCTGATTTTGGCTGAAAGGAAAGGGATCAAAACCATTGAATCATCTTCTCCCCTTTGAAGGAAGATCAACAAACTTGTTCCCTAACTCTTGCTGCTGGAACAGCGATCCATTCGTTGGCAAAAACTCCTCTATTCTGCAGCGTTTTGGTGGAAAGAACAGAAATCTATCAACGTGCTGTTAGTGGAGAACAACAGTAATAATTTTATTCCTGTTATCCCTGCTATTCCAGGCTTATACCAGATTTATTCTCGGCAGGAATAAGGTATGGATTTTGTATTCATGCATGCGTAGATCTATGGATTTAAAATATTTTGTAAACATAACATGCCCATGTTATTACATGTTTTAGTCTATTCATGCTTCCAGATTATGTTAGATCCTGCGTGGAGCATGTTTTTCGCTGTGCATTTTAAAATTATTTTAAAATACTTACCTGCTCCCTGTTGTTGCATGCTTAGGGTAGGCATCTGCAAACGTACCATTTATCTTTCAATGGTATCAGAGCCAGGTTGACAGGTGTAACATAATCTTGATTCATGTTAGATTAAAAATAGTTTGATCTATTTTTGTATCATGATAGTACTTTTAGGAACCTTGTTGAGACCTTAACCATGACCGGTGTCTTTGACACGAAACGGATCGTCTGTGTTGGCCTTTTCAGAAGGATCCTTTAAGGAAATCTTGGAATTAAAATTGTTTTAGTTCAGATACGATTTTGACATGTCTGTTAAATAATTAGGCCATGAAATGTTTATAAAATAAAATCTAGATATGATGCATGATGTAAGAAAAAATTTTTACATTGACACTTAATTAAAAATGTTTTGATTAAATGTATGGCTTATTAAAATAAATTATTAGGTTTATGAAATCTAATTTGACATGAATAAGCATTTTGGGTTAATTGGGTTAGTTATCTAATTGGGTCCTTAACTGGGTAGACCTAGGTTTAGTTGAACCGGATAAAAGAAGATTAATCAAAAGTTGATTAAGGTCCTTCTTTAGAACTATCTAATAGTTAGAATAGTTGATCCGTTCATCTAAAATGGATCCAATTAGTGGCTCTGTGGATGCCCGAGTCTTTAGGCTAATATGATCGGGTCTGGTAAACCGACTGGTGTCGAGGTAGGTTTGCCATTTGTGATCATGGTTGTATGAGGCTACCTCTTTCCTGGCCAACTTGGTTGGTGTCTAGGAAAGATGGATAATGGCGGATACTCATCCATGATCTCACCTACCTGGCTAGTCGAGTCAACCAGAACTGATTGAAAAGCTCAATGACTCGAGTTAACCCATGTCACCCAGGTTGATCGGTCTGACTGATCTTTAGGTGCCCATGGATCATTTGTTGATTCATTTTAACCCTCCTGAAATCTGATTGATTCAGTGGGAGGATGATCCATGTCCTTGTCTCTTCTCTTCTGTCACAACTAAAAATTCTCTAAAATTATTAGGTCCTTAAAAGACTAAGTCAAAGAGTTGACAGTGTCTTAGCCTCCCATTAAGTTGGATAGAAATATGTCCACTAGCTTGGTGTGCATCGGTAGTCCATAGAACGGGTGTACATCCGGCGACTGGAATTTCTATCTGATCGATGATGGTTCAGTGCAACCTCCTTAACGGGACCAGGTGAGCCGGTCTTAGTCGGGCTTGGTCTTTAGTTAGCTGGAAGCATTGGATTTGTCATTTAATGGTTGGACCTAACCAGAGACCCGCAATAGGAGGCCCCTAGGCGATTGGGGTATTCTCTGGGGCAAATTCTATACTGAAAATTGTTTAGGGAAACAATTGGTTTACGAACCTACCTTTAGGCTCGTATGGGTGAGCTGGCCATAGTCGGGCTCATGCGAGGCCTATTGGATTTCAGTACTCACTTGAAAAATTGTTGTCACGGATTGGAGTTAGAGGCTACCAATCTGAAAAATTAGTGGGAGAAACCTTTAGACTAAAGTCCAAGTCTTTTGGTTAAGTTATTAATTCATAAACTAATTTGGTCTTGTTTTCTTTTCAGATGTCTTCAAACTTGTCACTCCGGTCACTTCTCGATAACGAGAAGTTGAAGGGTCATAACTTCGATACTTGGTATCGAAGGTTAAGAATTTTCTGGAGCATGAACGGATCCTCTATGTGATAACGGATCCGGCGACTGAAATCCCTCCTACAAATGCACGGAGTGCGGTCAGAGATACTTACTTGAAGTGGGTTTCTGATAGGACTACTGTCCGTTGCATTATGCTTGCTGCGATGAACGACGAGTTCAGTCACAAATTCGAGGAGGCCCAACCTGATGAAATCCTTCAAAAATTGAAGGAATCCTTCGGCACCCTGGATGATGTAGAACGGTACAAAGTGTCTTGTGCCATCTACAACTCCAAGATGCCGAATGGTGGTTCGGTCACTGATCATGTATTGTACATAATCGAGCTGATTGAAAAACTGGGCAAACTCGGATGCCCCTTGCACGAGTAGCTCGGCAAGGATGCGATCCTGAATTCCCTCCTCCTATCTTGACTTTCTTGATCATTACAGAATGAACAAGCCTGCAATCAACTACCATGGTCTTTTGGGGTTGCTGCAGACTTTCGAGAAAGACCACCAACTCAATAAGGGGGTGGTGAATTTAGTGGAGGAAGTAGAGGTCGTCGTCCTTCAAGAAAGGGAAGAAGAAAATAAATAAAAAGGGAAAGAAGGTGCAGAATGCTCCTGGCCCGAGTCAGACCAGGAAGTTTAAGGCTGATCAGTCTTCTGCAGAGTGCTTCTACTGCAAGAAGAAGGGACACTGGAAGAGGAACTGTCCTTTTATATTGCGTCCCTTGATCCGAACAGGCCGAGAAAGCAGAAGTCTGCTGAACAAGGTATTTATATGATAAACCTTGTAATTACTCAATTGTTGATACTGCTAACTGGGTATTGGATACTGGTAGTCCAATTCATGTTTGTAATTCGTTACAGGGACTTCAAGTTAGCAGAAGATTTGAAGATGGAGAACAGTTTCTGAGCGTCGGGAATGGAAATTGTGTTCCAGTACTGGCAGTTGGAGTCCTGCGTCTTGTCTTTGAGTCTTGTACTGTCGAACTAGTCGACTGTCACTATTGTCCTAGTTTCATTATGAGCATAATCTCTGTAGGCCTTTTGGCCAATTGGGTTTTGAACTATCATAAAAGAAGATTTTTGCAATGTTATTTTGAATAATGGTGTTATAATGAAAGCTAGATTAAATAATGGCATATACGTACTATCAAGGCCTGTTAGTGTAATGTACACTTCTAGCAAATGCTCAAGGTTAGATAATGTCAATAATCTGTATCTTTGGCACTGTAGACTAGTCATATTAACCAAAATAGGATAAACAAGATGCGAGGAGATGGACTTCTCGAGGTCAGTGATTCTGAATCACTGCCCACTTGTGAATCCTGCTTACTTGGTAAAATGACCAAGTCACCTTTTTCTGGAAAAGGTGAACGATCTACAGAACTCCTAAGTCTAATACATACTGATGTATGTGGACCAATGACAATCAGTGCCAAAGGAGGATATAAATATTTCATTACATTTACAGACGACTTTTCGAGGTTCGGTTATGTCTTTCTAATGAGACATAAGTCTGAGACGTTTGAAATGTTCAAACGATACCGTAATGAAGTAGAAAAGCAAACTGGAAAAAGTATTAAAATCCTTCGATGTGATCGAGGTGGTGAATACTTATCTGGTGCATTTTTGACATATCTTGAGAAGAATGGAATTCTCTCTCAGTGGACTCCTCCAGGAACACCATAGTTGAATGGTGTGTCCGAAAGGAGGAATCGAACCTTGTTGGACATGGTTCGATCAATGATGGGCTTTGCAACTCTACCGCTATCTTTTGGGGATATGCACTTCAGACAGCCTGTACTTGTTAAATAATGTTCCGAGTAAGTCTGTTGTCTCCTCCGTATGAGATATGGAATGGACGTAACCTTCAATCTCACACCTTCGGTCTGGGGTTGTCCGGCTTACGTAAACGTTTAGACGCAGACAAACTTGGTCCTAAGTCTGACAGGTGTTTATTCATTGGTTATCCTAAGGAAACCAAAGGGTATTTCTTCTATTTGGAGAATGAACAAAAAGTGTTCGTTGCTCTTAGAGCTATCTTTTTGGAAAAGGAATCCTTGGAGAAGGAACTATAGCCTCTAAGATTGAACTTGATGAAGTTCAGCCAATAGAAGAACCTGCACACTCTAAGGATATCGTAGAATCGGCTGTGATTGACTCACACCCTAAACCCATTAGGAGATCTGGTAGAATATCGCGTCAGCGGACAGATACTATGGTTTCTTGGTCCGGGACGGCGATCCCATGAGCTCGATGAGAACAATGAGGATCCGATCACCTATATGGATGCACTTCAGAGATCTGACTCTGAGGCATGGCTTGGAGCCATGCGATCCGAAATGGAGTCCATGGAAATCAACAATGTTTGGACATTGGTTGATCCGCCTGAAGGAATAAACCCATCGGGTGTAAATGGATCTTCAAGAGGAAAAGGGGCGCAGATGGAAAGGTAGAAACCTATAAAGCCCGTCTGGTTGCCAAGGGGTATCGTCAGCGATATGGTATCGATTATGACGAGACATTCTCCCCTGTGGCAATGCTCAAGTCTATTCGGATCATGCTTGCTTTGGCAGCATATTTTGATTACGATATCTGGCAGATGGATGTCCGAACTGCTTTCCTAAATGGGAAGCTGGAAGAAGAGGTGTATATGATACAACCTGAAGGGTTCACATCCACAGATGAATCAAAAGTATGCAAGTTGCAGAGGTCCATCTATGGACTCAAGCAAGCATCTCGAAGTTGGAACTTACGGTTTGATAGGTGTATCAAATCGTACGGCTTCGTTAAGAACGGAGAAGAACCGTGCATCTATAAATGGTTAATGGTTTTGTGATTGTTCCTAGTACTGTATGTTGACGACATTCTCTTAATCGGGAATGACGTCGCAGCATTACAAGGAATAAAGGTATGGTTATCATCTCAGTTCTCCATGAAGGACTTGGGTGAAGCTTCTTACATACTAGGTATGAAGATCTATAGAGATAGATCCAAGAAGCTTTTGGGACTGTCCCAGTCTACGGAGGAGCGATCTGCTGGAAAAGTTCCAAGCAGGCAACTGTTGCAGACTCAGTATGCGAAGCAGATATATTGCAGCATCAGATGCAGCAAAGGAAGCTGTGTGGTTGCGGAAATTCCTTCGAGAGCTAGGGGTGGCCTTCCCTAGATGGTCCTATTCCGGTGTACTGTGACAGCACTGGAGCCATTGCTCAAGCTAAGGAGCCAAAAGCTCATCACCGCACCAAGTACATTTTGCGGCGCTACCACCTCGTACGAGAAATCGTGGAGCGAGGCGACATCAATCTTCTGAAGATCGATGGAAAAGAAAATCTGGCCGACCCCTTCACTAAAGCCCTTGGAGTCAAAGAGTTCGACTATTGTAAATGGGAAATGGGTATAAGATACTTCTCTAATTGGCTTTAGTACAAGTGGGAGTTGTTGGGAAATGTGTCCCAAAGCCAATCGCCTGGGTTGTAGGCAGTTGTGCTCAGCACTGTATTCATTTTATGAATTAATAAAATTATTATTTTGGCAGCTCATCACATATATATTTCCCTAATAATGAACTCTTTCCATGATGATGAAGTCCTTAGGGCTACACTGACTTCGATACAGAGAGGATGTATCGACTGGTCCTTAAACCTTGTTCACAGCCAAAGGATATATTATACTGGACAGCAATTATCAAGTATAGGTTGTTGCAGTTCACATCATTTGGTTGTCCTCTTGACCAATGAGTGTGTGGTGACACTGATGTGATCTGCAAGTGAGATATATGTATCTCATTGAACGTGACTCCGTGAGGCCCCTTTATGCCAAAGGGATACTCGCGATTGGATATGGGTATATGTGTCCCTCTGACCTGAGGTCATCACGGTAGCTTGCAAGCAACTCCTGTGCTTTGGTGTCGGACTACCCGGATTTTTAATCTGGCGATGGAAGGTTTCTGGGTACAGGCAAGTACTTGTGGAGCAGTGATGGACCAAGATGGAATTGACCTGTCCAATTAATTTGGATTGAATGTCTCGCTGTATCTCAATTTAGCAAATCCTCGGCCGGGGTAGCCCCAGTAAAGAGTCACTGGGCTTGCAAGATTGAGACACGTTGTCGACTGACTCAGTCTGGGTTGGCAGCCCAATATCAATCGTCCTGAGCATTAGAGGTCAAAGGGATGAATTATACAGTAACCATATACCAGAGGTTCGATAGTATGCTCCCGCATCTTCGACCTATCCGGACGCCGGGACCCATTGCTAGATGGTTTCCTATGCTGGTACTGGAATCGTTCCAGTACTACTATTTAGGTTCGAACCTATGAGGTCACACGCCACAAAGGATAACTCTCTGATCCGGTTACCGATTACGATTGGAATCGTCTCGGTTTATGGTCACGGTAAATTTTTTGAGCACCTTTTTCCCAGTCTTCCCCTGTTGGGTCAACCGAAAATGTTCCGGGCTGACCAGGTCTGCGCCAGGATTTTTCTGAATCAGTTTTGAATGATTCGGAGCTATATTCGGCCTCAATTGGTTGTGAACCAATTGAATTTAATTTATTGGGCTTGGACCGTTCAAATTGAATTAAACCGATTTTTTGGGTTTTGTTTGAACCCAAATTCCTTTGGACCGGTTTTAATTGGATTAAACCCATCCTTTGGACCGTTTCTCTTCAATTAACCAGATTGCACGCTGGGTATTCCGCTGGGTGTTTCCATGCGGTGGATGCCATTCGGCGCCTCTTCATCTCCCTCCACCCATTAGCCTTTAACCCCGTTTAATTAGTCCTAATGCATGGTTTAATGTTGGTTAAGCCTCCGAAGTCCTTTGGCCTCCCAGCGTTTTCATTTCTCCGCTGGCTGCTGCTCCCTTTTAAAACCTGCAGTCCCCTGGTTCTTTACAAAAAGACGTCACCGTGTGAGAATTAAAAAAGGGCTGTGAGAGTTCTTGCTTGCTGATATTCCTTCCCTTTCCACCTGTGAAGTTAAGGGCTGGGTTTTGGTGAGTGGAAGGAAGAGAAATCAAGCCTTTATCCTGTTTGCTGGTGCTCAAATTTGGAGGAAGACGAACTCTGTTTTGCTGAAAAACAGGTTTGAAATTCTGCTCTTCCTTCCCACCGTTTCGTGTCTTCCGGCGACTAGCATCGACCGAGAGACGGATCAGAGCTAGCCCCCGGCGTGTTCCCCCTCTTGAGAGTGTTCAACCGAGCACTTGGAAGCCGGATCGACCTCCTTGCAGCTGTTCTTTTCTGCTCTGTTTTGGTTGCAGGTTTTTCTGCTTGCTGAAATTTCTGGTGCTGATTTTGGTTGAAAGGAAAGGGATCAAAACCATTGAACCATCTTCTCCCCTTTGAAGGAAGATCAACAAACTTGTTCCCTAACTCTTGCTGCTGGAACAGCGATCCATTCGTTGGCAAAAACTCCCTGTTCTGCAGTAGTTTTTGGTGGAAAGAACAGAAATCTGTCAACGTGCTGTTAGAGGAGAACAACAGGAATAATTTTATTCCTGTTATCCCTGCTATTCCAGCTTATACCAGATTTATTCCCGGCAGGAATAAGGTATGGATTTTGTATTCATGCATGCATAGATCTATGGATTTAAAATATTTTGTAAACATACATGCCCATGTTATTACATGTTTAGTCTGTTCATGCTTTCAGATTATGTTAGCTGCATGGAGCTGTTTCGCTGTGCATTTTAAAATTATTTTAAAATACTTACCTGCTCTCTGTTGTTGCATGCTTAGGGTAGGCATCTGCAAACGTACCATTTTCTTTCAGTCACACGCCATAGAAGATTTCTTCCTGATTCGAGAACCGATCAACGATTGGAAATCGTTTCGGTATTAAGGTCAAACGGATTAATTGAGCACACATTAAGTTTTTTTTGGTCTCTGGTTGGTCTGATTGGATCAGCCAGGATTGGTTTGGGTCAACTAGAAATTATTTCTGGTAGACCAGGACTGGACCCGATTTTTTTTCATGATCGGGTTTGGTCGGATCGGGGTTTGATGAACCGGTTTTATCATGGGAATTTTTACACGGTGTTTTAATGATTTAAAACTTTGGCTCTCTCAATTTCTCTCCCACCGTATTTCCTTTCTTCCATGCGTCTTCCTCTGTTTACACGTGTTTTCAGCCTATTTTGTTCTCATCCTTCCATTGATTCCAGCATTTAAACCGATCAAAGCAAATTCAAACGATTTTTAGGTTTTATCTAGACTTTCTCACGATGATTTCCCTTTGCCTTCATGCATTTTCTCTGACTGTTGTTTTGATCTTGGTGGCTGGCCATGTGGTCCGAGAAAGTGTGTGGGAGTTAGGAAGAAAACAGGGCACGGGTTTTCTCAGCCGGTGATTGTGTTGGGTGAAGATTATGCGGTTGGTTTTCAGAGAAAAAAAAGGCTGTGGCTTGCGACAGAGAGAGAGGAAACAGGGCGTGCGAGAGAGAGGCAGCCCTCCGGATTGCGGGAGGCGACGACTCTACAGTGGTTGGGACGAGGAGCCGTGCGGTGGAGACTTGGAACAGGGCGTGCGTGAGAGAGAGAGGGAAGAACAGGGTTTGAGTGAGGAGCCTTCTTTTATTTTTGGTTGCTGGTTGTAAGAAATTGAGAGGGAGTCCTCCGGTTTGTTGCAGGCTGTGAGTTAGAGTGTGGAACGGGGCTTGCGGTAACAAGGGAAGAAGAATAGAGTAAGTGATTTGAGAGGGATCGAGAGATCCTTCCTATTTTCAGTTTTCCAGTTTGTGTGCTTTTTGGTGGATTTGTGCGGTCTTGGAGAAGACCTGTGTGGGGATCCATTTGACTTTCCCTATTCCACGTATTTGTGACCAGTTTATTGGTTCCTGGAGGACTAGCATCTTTTCGGGAGTTGGATCAGTGAGAGCCCGTGCATGAATACTCTAGAGGGTGGACACTTGGACACCTCGAGAAAATAGATCGATCCTTTCTTCTTCTTCTTTAGTTGTAGATTTGATTTGCTGTTGAGGGAATCAGCTTCTTCCTGCTTCGATCCAAGTTCAGAACTGAAGGAAGCCCTACAAGGTATATTATTGTTTTTATTATCATGCATGCTTAGATCTAGGTTTTATCATACTGTTTATATTTATTACGCTTGCCTATACATGCCTATGTATTTGTTATATGCATCATGTTTATGTTAAATCCTGTGCACTAGTATGGAGTCCATCAAGAGGGGCTCGACCAAGAGGATCTGTCCCCTAGATCATCATGACTTGACCATCGGAGTGCCCCCGCCGGAATCTCGGGCCTGGGTCACTAACCCCTGTTTTGCATGTCCAGAACCACAGGACTGCCAGCCAGCAAAAGGAGTGCACTCGGCACCAACAGTAGCTACGGGCCACGACGATCTTGGCAACAACAATTATAAACCTGGAAGACCTATCGACCTCATTCCTTTGCCCTCACATGCATGCGTATCTGAGTCTACTGAGTCATATGCACAGCATCTTAAAGAATTACATAAGAAAATTATTAAGAAAACTCAATGAGTAATGAAGTTTATAAGCATATGGCTGATTCACGTAAATGAATAAAAGAATTTAATGAAGGGGACTCTGTCATGATAAAACTTAGACCTGAAAGGTTTCCACCAGGAACTATGAAGAAATTGCATGCCCGAGGAGCTGGACCTTTCAAAATAATTAAGAAAATTGGATCTAATGCATATGTGTTAGAGTTACCACCTGATTATGGCACTAGCTCCATATTTAATATTTCTGATCTGAAATAATTTAAAGAACTGGCATTAATTCCTAGTGAGCCTTTGGACTTCACCCTGCCTTTGAGAGCGAAACCCTACCTAAGTGTCCACTAGCAATTCTACCAGACCGGAGAGACAAGATTAAACGTATCTTGGATGACCAAGTGATTACTACTAGAATAAGGGTTATCAACAATATCTGGTTCATTGGCAAAGCAGACTAGAATCTGAAGACTCCTAGATCACCCGAGAGGATCTACAACAAATGATCCAGATCTATTAGAAAAATATCATAGTCAAATCGATCCTTACTCGACAGGGTCAAGTTCCTCCCACCCGGGGAGAATTGGTGCGAGCACCAGGCTCAGAAAGAGGCTTCAACCAATGCCAAGTTCTTTATAGATAAAAGATTAGGATTTAAAGTCATGTAATAAGTCTATGAGTCATGTACTTGTTTTTATTTGAATAATTGAGTCCTATTTTATTTCAATTTAGGGTTCTAAAGTCAACTAGAGTTAAATTGGCTTTGTATTGAGTCAGGTTCAAGAGCTACTTGAGTTGGGTTTCAATTAAGCCAATTAAGTGCAACCAGCTTCACCAACAAACTTGGAGCACCACATCATCAATGCACCTTGCCATCTTAGAGGACAAGTCATGCCAACTTGGAGGACAAGTCATGCCACATCACCAAGATACTTCAACCATGAATTTTCGCCCAAGACAAATTCAAATTTGAAGGAAGCTCCACTCTTCATGGGATGCCACCTTGAAATTAGGAGTTTGAAATTTTAAAAGGGCCATTCCACTTTCTTTGGGATGCCCCTTGATTTTCTCCATGAAAGGTGATGTATTTTGAATTTGAAAGGGAGCTTAAGGTTATAAAAGCTCCTAAATCCTCTTGTAATGTTGATGATGAATGAAATGAAGTATTTTCTTGAAAAATTCTCCTTTGCTAGCCAAAGTCCCTCGAGAGAAGGTAGGTGTGAGGCCTAGGTTACTTAGCCAATCAAGCATTTAATCCTTCTTCCATTCCCATTCGGCCAACCTTGAAGACTCTTCTTTAAACCAATCCAAGTTCATCCTCTCTTCTTCCAAAGGGTGTCCTCCACAAGGAAGCTCTCCACGCCATCAAATGAAGAAGGTTCATGCTAAGGGCGCCAAAGGAGATCCACTTCAAGCCAAGCCTAAGCCTCTTTCTTCCATTCCAAACATTCCTCCTCCATTCCTCCAACCTTCCATCTAAACCTTCTAATCTTTCCATCTATCTATGCAGGATCCCCGGGTCCTGGTTCCAAGGTGAAGGTCTCTACTGTGCTAAAGAATCAGACAAGGTGCCTTAAAACCTAGTAATCCCTTTGCCATCTTAATACTTCTCTTGAGTATTCCCTTGCCACATTTCAGAATATTAATGGCTGGGTAACCATCTTGAAAACTTCTTTCAGATCTGAAATAGTAAAGTAAGCTAGCCCTAACCTGTGTGGTTTTCTAACCACGAAGGTCCCTTTAATTGCTTTGAAATGGTTCTTTTCTAATCATGTTTTCCCTTACGTTCCTTTCATGTAATTCTATTTTTTTTACATAGAATAGCTGCATGCATATTTACTTCATTATCATTTAGTCTCTCTAATTCCTAGAAATGAATCATTCAATATTTGTCCCCCATCACAAAGCATATGGGATTCTACTCATATGTTCTCTCTCCTCATGAGTTATCTCATAATCCTTTTTGGAGAGTGTAATTCATGGGCCTATCGGGAGATAGCCTTTCTTGGAATTCTTCATGCGACCGTTTCAGCACAGTATCAATGTACGTAGACTGGGACAATCCTAGAAGCTTCTTAGATCTATCTCTACATATCTTCATACCCAGTATGTAAGAGGCTTCACCCAAGTCCTTCATAGAGAACCGAGATGACAACTAGACTTTATTCCTTGTAGTGCTGAGATGTCATTTCCGATTAAAAGAATGTCATCACATACAACACAAGGAATATAATCATAAAATCATTAGCCTATTTCTAAATGCAAGGTTCTTCTTCATTCCTAACGAAGCCATATGACTTGATACACTTATCAAATCACATGTTCCAACTCCAAGATGCTCACTTCAGTCCATAAATGGACCTTTGAAACTTGCACACCTTTGACTTGTCTATGGATGTGAACCCTTCAGGTTGTATCATATACATCTCCTCTTCTAGCTCACCATTTAGAAAAGCTGTTCGGACATCCATTGCTAGATTTCATAGTCAAAATGTGCCGCTAAAGCAAGTATGATCTGAATAGATTTGAGCATTGCCACAGGAGAGAAGGTCTCATCATAGTCAATACCATAATGTTGACGATACCCCTTGGCAACCAAACGTGCTTTATAGGTCTCTACCTGCCTGTTTGCACCTCTTTTCCTTTTGAAAATCCATTTGCATCCATGGGTTTATCCCCTTAGGTGGATTAACCAATGTCCATACCTTATGATTTTCATGGACTCCATTTCAGATCTTATGGCTCCTAGCCATTTCTCAGAGTCGGACCTCTGCATTGTATCCATATAGGTGATCGGGTCCTTATTGTTCTCATCGAGTTCAATGGGATCACCGTCCTAGACCTAGAAATTGTAGTATTTATCCGGTGGATGCGGTACCCTATCGGATCTTCTTAATGGTACCTATGTGGGCTCTGGGTGTGATCTAATCATAACGGTTCTATGTTATCCCTTAAGTATGTCGATTCTTCTACTTGTTGAACTTTACTAAGTTCAATTTTAGCGGCTACAGTTCCTTCACCAAGGAACTCTTTTTCCAAAAAGATAGCCCTAAGATTGACGAACAACTTTTGTTCCTTAGCCAAGTAGAAGTAGTATCCCTTAAACTCTTTTGCATACCCAATAAATAGGCACCGATCAGACTTAGGTCCAAGCTTATCCATTTCCAAATGGTTGACATAAGCCGGGCAATCCCAGACCCGAAGGTATGCGAGTGTCAGCTTACATGTAGTCCATATCTCATATGGGATTTTGCTAACGGACTTACTCAAAACCCTATTTAAAAGGTAGTAGGTGGACTCTAAGCATATCCCCAAAAGGATAGCAGTAGAGAAGCAAAGCATATCATGGACTGAATCATGTCTAACAAGGTTCGTTCCTCCTTTTAGACACTCCATTTAACTGAGGGGTCCTTGGAGGTGTCCATTGAGAGAGAATCCCATTCTCCTCAAGATATATTAGAAAATCATCGAAAAAGATATTCACCACCTCGATATGATCAAAGGGTTTGATTACTTTCCAGTTTGTTTTTCTACTTCATACGATATCATTGAACATTTCAAATTATTCAGATTTTAATCTTATCAAGAAGACATAACCGTACCTCGAAAGGTCGTCTATAAATATAATGAAATAATTGTACCAACCTCTGGCACTAATTGATAGGTCCGCATACAACAATATGTACCAAACTTAGAATTTTTTGGCTTGTTCACCTTTTCCAGTAAAAGGTAATGTCATCTTTCCAAGAAGACATGACTCACAGGTTGGTAGTGAATCACATTCACTGATCTTGAGAAGATCCTTGCTTTTCAACCTGTTTATCCTATTCTTGTTAATATGACCTAGCCTATAATGCCATAGATATGCATCGCTGACATTATCTATCCTAGGGCGTTTGCTAGATGTGTACACTATACTAACAGGTCATGATAGTACATAAATGACATTGTTCATGTATCCATCACAACAGAACCATTCCAAATAATTTTGCAAATGTCATTCTTTATTGATAGTTCATAACCATACATGGCCAATTAGCCTACAGAAATGATATTCAGGATGAAGGACAGACAGTAATGATACTCAATCAAAATGATTGTATAAGACACGAAAACTAATTTGAGGGCTCCCAACAACAGGACTGGAACTTGGCTTCCATTTTCCCCATTCAAGAATCTCTCACCATCGTCGAATCTCCTACTAAGTTGAAGTCCTTGCAAAGAATTGCAAATAT
The DNA here is from genome assembly GCA_021397845.1 of Areca catechu. Classification (NCBI taxonomy): domain Eukaryota; kingdom Viridiplantae; phylum Streptophyta; class Magnoliopsida; order Arecales; family Arecaceae; genus Areca; species Areca catechu. Next base: position 25,669,186 of record CM038048.1, read on the forward strand.
GAATTAAACTTCCAGTATCCAATACCCAGTTAGTAGTACGCAGATAGAGAAAACTACAAAGTATTATCATATAAATACCTTGTCCAGCACTGCCTTACTGCTTCCTCTTCTTGGACCTGTTTGGGTCAAGGGATGCAATATAAAGAGGATAATTCCTCTTCTAATGATCCTGCTTTACAGAAGAAGCACTCCTCCTGGCTCTTATCAGCCTTCACCTTCTTGACCTGACTAGGCCTAGAAGCAATTTGTACCTTCATTCCTTTATTTCTCTTTTTCCATTCATAAAGGGATTCACCTGCTGAAGATCCTCCCACTAGATTTACCATCCCTTATTGAGTTGGTGGTCTTTCTCATAAGTCTATAGGAACCCCAAAAAACCATGGTGTTAACTACAGGCTTATTCACTTTGAAATGATCGAGAAAGTTTAGATAAGAAGAGAGCAGGGAATTCAGTATCGCATCTTTTCCGAGCTATTCATGCAAGGGACATCCAAGCTTTCCCAAGCACTCAATCATCTCGATCATGTACAATACATGATCAGCGACTGAGGCCCCATTAAGCATCCGTGCATTATAGATAGCATAGGAGACCTTGTACCTCTCAACATCATCTGGTATACCGAAGGATCCTTAAATTTTGAAGGATCTCCTCTGGCTGGGCTTCCTCAAATTTGCGACTGAACTCATCATTCATCCTGATTCCTTTCAACCCATAATTCCTTTTCTTATTTTTAATTGCTGTTTTGATTAACCCTGATGCTTGTAGGATCCCCGAGGTGCTTCTCCTCCCCTGAGGAGGCCTTCTTTGCTGCCCGGACCGCCCAGATCAGCCATCAGATTCAAGGAAATCGAGGCTTCTTCATCCAGGCTCCGATTAGAGTGCGTGTGATCCCTTCGCTTCTGAATTTTAATCTCTGACTGGTAAAAAACCTTCCAACTCTGTTTTTGATTTAATGAAGATAAGCTATCCTAAACCGGGAGTTTCTAAACTCTCGGGTCCTGGATCTTTCATTAGTTTGCATGAGTTTGCATGCGATCCAATGATTCTTCGTACTGCTAGTCTTTCCGCTAGTTCTTACTTTAATTGAGTCCTACGAAAGCAGGGGGGCCATAATCCCATAACTCCCATCCCTACCTGTGAGGATTACTATTGGATTAGATATAAGTTGAGCTGACCCACCCAGTTTCTGGCTCTAGGTCTAGGAAACCCTAGATTTATATAGCTTTTTCTTTCTCTTTTACATGCTGGCTGCATCATTTCATTTGATTGTTTGATTTGTGCATGACCACTAGATTAGGAACCCAATATCAAAAATCTAAACCCAACCTAGCTCAACCATGGATCCTAGTCTAGAAGCTTTCATGAAAACCATGATCGAACAACTTGACCGAATCGATTTATCCAATAACTAATCCAATGCCCAATTAAACCATAGGTTGACCAATCCGATACTTAGCTTGACCAAATGAACCAAAGAATCAACCAAATAGGAACCCTAGGCAAGACCCATAGACCTGAACCCCAGGAAACCATAGTCCCTAGATATGAACCCAATAGTAACCCACTATCCCTTAGTCAACCTGAACCCTATAGGATTGAACCCCTAGATTTGAACCCATAACCTTTAAACCCATAACCTTTGAACCTATAACCCTTAGTTTACCCAACCCTGTTACCCCAAATCTTAGTCGATTTCCTATTAGCCAAACCCCTCTTATCACCCACTGGTTCACCAGGATGACTTAGAAGAAGAAATATATGAGGCTGACCCAAGGTTGGTAGAGGAGTATGAAGATAATGAGTCTGTTGAAGATCTAGAAAACTACCTGTTGACCCCTAAAGTGATTTGATGATAAAAAAATATTAGAGCATACATTTGGTCATCTAACAACTCTTCAAATGATTGACAAGTTTTTGTAGGACAACTACATTGACACACTTTTTAAATCCTACAGTCTTTAATGTTCTGTGTTGAGTGTTGTAAAGTCTTCAGAATCTTGTAAAGAAAAAACCCTAAAAATTTTCTATTAAAATAGAGTTTAAGGGTTACTTCTAGCAGTCTTTCAAGCTTCAATTTTTCTTGAATTTATTGAAAAGAAGTGCTTGAAGAAGACTTCAAAGCTTGGGATAAGTGTTCTAGAAGTTGAAGTTGATCTGGTTGAAGAACCACCTTCGAGCCAATTGGATGGAGGACCCAGCCGACTCTAGCACTGGCATAGAAAAGAAGTTCTCTGGCTCACAGATCCAGCCGACTAGCACCAAGGCCCAGCCGACTCGTCCAGAACATGGTTGAGAACGTTCTGAGATTCTCAGGGATCCGAGCCGATTGGAATTCAGCCCAGCTGACTCATCCAGAACTCTGTTGAGAATGGTCTGATAGCCTCTGATCCAAGCTGACTGGATTCCAACCTAGCCGACTCGTTCAGTGTGAGGTATTTTCTCAACTATGGAAGCTAGCCGACTGGCACTCAGCACCCAGTCGACCCGAACTTGGTCCGAGCCGACTCGAAATTTGTCTGAGCCGACTGGATGATGACAGGGTCACCTCCAACGGCTAGTTCCAATCTCAGTTTTTGAATTCTAAAAGTGCTCAAACAGTAACCTGTCACCTCCCAACGGTCTACAACGTTCAAAATCAGGGGAAGGCAGTTGAAGTCTCTATAAATAAGGTATGAGAACATCTTTAAAGACTAATGAATTATTGAGCATTTATTGAATACTTATTGGAGTGAAGAGAGAGCACAAGAGTTTTAAAGTCTGCTTTCAAGCCTGCAACAACTCTTATCAGAAGCTTGAAGTATCTTTTGACGAAAGCAAGGAAGTCATTGAAGTGCATTGAAGAGCATTCAATGGATCTTCACTCGAGCTACTTGGCAACCACCCAGACAACAGAGTTTGTCTTTATTATTGTTCTTATTCTATCATTTAGAATATCTGGTTATGGTGAGCCCGGTTGTAAAAACCAAATAGGTTTCTTTGGTGAGTTTTAAAAACCAGAGTGTAGAGGTTCTTTTGTGAGCCTATCTAAAAACCAAAGTGTAGAGATTTTAGGTGAACCTTTAAAAACCTATCTTGGGTTTCTTTGGTGAGCCGGTTTCAAAAACCAAAGTGTAGAGGTTGGGATTGTGAGCCTGTAAAACAATCCGACTGTATTCTAGTTTGGGGGATATAATGGAAATCCCGTGGTGAAACTTGGGTAGTGGCGTAGGAGCTGGGTTGCTCGGAACCTATAAACCTGCTTATTTGTGTTGTGTTTGTTTTATCTTTTAGCTTCTGCATGCATACTCTGATTAACACAGCACCTAACCACTAAAAGGAATTACTTGTGCACATGCAAAAAATTTGTAATTTCCAATTCACCCCCCTCTTGGAAAAAGCCACCGGCAACAGCTGGTATCAGAGCAGTGTCTCTTATACTTGAGTTAAGATTGATGGCTCATCCATGAGTACATCCTTGGCCGAGGGCCAATCTACTAATAGACCTCCACTATTCACAGGCACTAATTATTCATATTGGAAAGCACGAATGAAAATTTACATACAAGCTATAGATTTCAATTATGGAAGGTCATCTTGAAAGGGCCACACATTCCCATAATTAAGTGATGGCGGACATCCCTAAGCCTGAAGAGGACTGGGATGATCATGACATGAAGATGGGGAATTGAACGCCAAAGCAATGAATTTATTGTATTGTGCTTGGATGCAAATGAGTTCAACCGAATTTTTACTTGCTCTTCAGCAAAGGAAATCTGGGATAAACTCGAAGTGACCCATGAGGGAACTTCCAAGTGAAAACCTCCAAGATAAATCTATTAGTTCATAGTTATGAATTATTCATAATGGAGCCTTCTGAATCAATATCTACCATGTTTTCTAGATTTATAGATATTATTAATGATTTAAAGAGTCTTGGCAGGGTATACTCTAATACAGATCTAGTTCAGAAGATCCTTCGTTCTTGCCTGACAAATGGGATCCCAAGGTAACTGCAATCCAGGAAGTCAAAGATCTCAACACATTGATGCTGGATGAACTGCTGGGATCACTCATCACCCATGAGCTGACAATGCAACACAGAACAGAAGATGAGCAGAAGAAAAAGAAGACAATAGCCTTCAAAGTGCTTCCGATTCAAAGAGGGATGATGAAGAATCTGAAGAAGAAGAAAGCACCTCCTCCAATGACGACCTAGAAGACGAAGACATCGCTATGGTTGTGAGGAGATTTAGAAAATTATGGGAAGAAAGAAAGGAAGGTACAACAAGAAATTTCAAGGAAGGATTATGGAAATGAAAAAGAAAAGGACAGAGAGAAAGATAAAGAAGTAGTCCTCACATGCTACGAATGCAAGAAGCAGGGCACATACGTCCATACTATCCACTACTAAGAAATCTTCAGACAAAAGAAGAAAAAGAAAGCCATGGTTGCCACATGGTCCGATAGTGAAGACTCATCATCATCTGAAGAAGAAGAGACCACCAAGACTGCAAATCTTTGCTTAATGGGTCTCGAAGATAAGGTAACATCCCTTAACAATTGCACTGAATTTACTTTCGATGAATTAAATTTTGCTTTTCATGACCTACTTTCTGAATTTAAGAAAGCTAGAGTAAAGATAAAATCATTGAAAAATATGAATGATTCTTACTCAAACAAAGGATGAATTTCATAAAAGAATAATTTATTACAAAAAGAATTGCATGACTTTCTGAAAAATTTGAAAAGCTGAAAAATGAAATCTTTCATATGAAAAGAAAAACAATGATTTACTTGCTGAAAATAATGAACTAAATAAGGAGGTTACAAAACTCAAGCCTTTGATTGAAAAACTTACTTTATCTCAAATAAGCTTGAGCTAATTTTAAAAGAATAACGAAATTCTGGAAATAAAGCTAGAATTGGTTTCAACACTTCTTTTGTAAATGAAATTTCAGCAATGACTTTATGAAATCCAAAACACTGCTCAAAATATTTTATCTCAAAAGTTTCAGCCACAACAAAAACTGTTTCTACTTCAAAGTCCTTACATATGTTCCTAAGAATTTGAGCAAAAATGCATACATTCTAAAAAGTTTAAAATCTGCATCAAGTGCATCAACTTTTAGAACTTCAAATTCTGTTCCATCAAAAATTCTAAAGTTGTTTGCTATGCTTGTAAAAGAATAGGACATAAAGCTTTTGAATACAACAATCTTAGAAATGTCCATAAAAAGGTTAAAAAAAATGGGATTCCCAAAGGAACCTCCTCTGCTGACTGCAGGACCCAAGGTAGCTTGGGTACCTAAAAGAATTCATTGACTGTTTGCAGGAATGTTGCAGCCCAAAAATTGAAGAAAAGGTGGTACTTGGACAGCGGCTACTCAAAGATATGACGGGTGACAAGGACCATTCATCATCCTTGAAATGAAAGAAGGAGGTATGGTCACCTTTGGCGATAAGGCAAAGGGAGATAATTGGTATTGGTAAGATCAAAATTACTCCCTTCACTTTATTAAAAATGTTTTGCTAGTAGACAAATTGAAGCATAATCTCTTAAGTATAAGTCAATTATGTGATAAAGGCTTCAAGGTTGTCTTTGAGTCTTCTATGTGTATAGTAACTAACTCCTTAGATTCTAGCAATAAATTTATTGGACATGACTCGGAATATCTATGTGGTAGATCTTAATGATCTTGCCAGGTCTAGTAGCCTTAGTCTAGTTGCAATGAATGCTAAGACCAAAGAGTCAGGCTTATTTGGCATAGATAATTAGGTCATGCTATTATGCATACAATGCCAAACTAATTTCTAAAGATCTTGTTAGAGGCATGCCTAAGTTTAAAGTTGATTTAAATCATGTTTGTGATGCATGCCAAATGGGTAAACAAATTGGGGGAGTTTTAAATCAAAGAATATAGTTTCTACAACAATACTCTTGAACTACTTCACATGGATCTTTTCGGACCTACTAGGACCACAAGCCTAGGAGGGATGATATGCTTTGTGATAGTAGATGATTTTTGAGATTTACATGGATTTTGTCATGCCCTAAAAGATGAAACTTTATGTTTTTAGAAAATTCATAAAAAGGTTTCAAACCAAAAGAACTTATCTTTGATTTCAATTAGAAGAGATCATGGAACTGAATTTGAAAATCAATTTTTGAAGATTATTGTACGAATGGCATAGATCGCAACTTCTCTGCTCCTAGAATACCTCAACAAAATGGTGTTATAGAGAGGAAAAATAGGGACTGGAAGAAATGGCTTGCAAATATTGTGTGAAGGCAATTCCAAAGTACTTTGGGAGAAGCGTGAACACTGCATGTTATATTTTAAACGTGTTTTGATCCATCTATTTTAAAGAAAACCCTATGAGCTTTGGAATGACAAAAAACCAATATTAGTTATTTTCATGTGTTTGGTTGCACCTGCGTGTGCATAACAATGGAAAAGATAATTTAGAAAAATTGATTCTAAAGCTGATGATGCAATTTTCCTAGGTATTCATTACATAGCAAAGCATATAGGGTTTTTAATAAAAAGACTTATACTGTTGAAGAGTCAATTCATGTTGTATTTATGAAACTACACTACACCTCCAGACAAGAAGAGTGCATAGATAATGATGCAGGTACATTCAAAAAGGAATGGATGACTGAGCATTCAAGACAAAGACACTCAAGATGGAGAAGAAGAACGGTAAGTAAGGATCACACCAATCTACCGAGGGAATGGAGGTAGTTATATTCATCCTAAAGAATAAATAGGAGATCCTTCACATGGGTTAGAACTAGGGCTGCACATAAGGATGCACATGATTACCTAGCCTTTGTATCACAAATAGAACCCATAGCTTAGAAGAGGCTGAGACGACCCAAACTGGATGATGGCAAGCATGAAGAATTAAACCAGTTTTGAAAGAAATAAGGTATGGACACTGGTAGATAGACCTACAGACCATGCAATTATAGGAACTAAAAGGGTCTATAGGAATAAATTAGATGAGCAAGGAAAAATATAAGGAACAAAGCTAGATTAGTGGCTAAGGGATATAACCAAGAAGAGATGATTTTGATGAAATCTATGTACCTGTAGCAAGACTAGAAGCCATTATATTACTACTTGCATTGCTTGCTACATGAACATCAAACTCTTTAAATGGATGTAAAAAAGTGCATTTCTTAATGGTTTAACTCTGAACAAGTTTGTGGGAACAACCACCAGGTTTTGAAAATCACACCTTTCCAAACCATGTATTCAAATTAAACAAAGCATTATATGGATTGAAACAAGACCTAGAGCCTGGTATGACAGACTTAGCACTTCTTAGTTGAAATAATGTTTTAAGAGGTAATGTAGACAAAACTTTGGTTATCAAAAAGAGTAAAATAATGACATCGTAGTTGTCCAAAGTTATTATGTTGCTGACATCATTTTAGTCAACTAACGAATCTCTATGTAAAGAATTTGCTAAGCTGGGCGGAGATTTGAAATGAGCTTAATGGGCAAGCTGAACTACTTCCTTGGACTTCAAGTAAAACAAACAAAGGAAGGCATATTCATCAACCAAGCTAAATACATCAAGGAAATCATCAAAAAGTTTGGTATGGAGAGTAGCAAAACAATGAGCACACCCATGAGCCCAGCTTGCAGATTAGACAAAGATGAGAATGGATCCCATGTTGACCAAAAGCTATACAGAGGTATGATCGAATCTTTATTATATTTGACTGCAAGTAGACCTGACATATTATATAATGTATGTGTATATGCTAGATTTTAGTTATCACCAAAAGAAACACATATGCTTGCTGTAAAAAGAATAATTAAATATTTGAAAGGAACAAGTAATTTAGGAATTTAGTATTCTAAACATTCTACTCTGAATTTGATTGGATTCTTTGATGCTAATTATGCTGGTTGTAAAATAGATAGAAAAAGCACTAGCGGTACATGCCAATTTTTAGGGTTGAATTTAATTTCATGGCACTGTAAGAAGCAAAACTCCATAGCCTTGTCCACAGCTGAGGCTAAGTACATGGCTATTGGTAGTTGTTGTGCTCAAGTGTTATGGATTAAACAACAACTAAAAGACTTTGGTGTATCACAATCTAAAATTCTAATTAAATGTGATAACACAAGTGCTATCAATTTGATAAAGAATCCAATTCAACACTCTAGAACCAAGCACATTGAAATTAGACATCATTTTATTAGAGATCATGTTTCTAATGGTAATATTGTGCTTGACTTTGTACCTACTAAAGATCAATTAGCTGACATATTTACTAAGCCACTCAATCAAGATAGATTTGAGCTAATTAGGAGTGAATTAGGATTTTGCAATCCTTTTTAGGTTTTTTAACCTAATTCCTTCAATTCTAAGGTAATTTCATCTAGAAAACCTCCTCAATTTATTCTATGTTATTGAGCCTTAATTTCTGTTGAAATTCTTTTCAAAATTCTTTTGGTTTTTGTTCAAACTTTTCAAAACTCCATTTCTCCGTTCGAGTCGACTGGATCTTAATCCGAGTTGACTGGATTTTCTGAGAGTTTTGAACTTGTTGTGGCCTAACCGGCTTGAACAGTTTCGAGTTGACTGGATTTTTTGATGGTGTTAGGAGAGCTCTGGCCGAGCCGACTCGAGCCTTTTTAGGGCTACTCAAGTCGACTGGAATTTCGTGCCGAAGCATTTTTCTTAGGGTTATAAACTCTTCACCGAATCATTTAGCCTTTATGTTGTCTTCTCTAACGGTTCATTCATCTCCAAAACCTACTCCAAAGACTTCCTTCTCCCTTCCAAGCACTCCATTTTCTTGATTTTCCATCTTTCCTAGCTATGGCACCCAAGCGTGCGACAGGTAAACGCTTCGTTAGGGCTGTTCCATCGGTTGAAAAGGAAAGAAGGTCCAAAAGGAGGCAAGAAGAGCCAAGTACCGCCACTCGTAGTGAAGAAATTGCAGAGGAAGCCACAAGAGAAGCTCCAACCGCTCCTAGCCAAGTGCCCTCAATGTCTACGCATCTAGTAACCTCCGGTCGCCGTATTAATTTTGAGTTTATTAGGGGCATTGGGTTAAAAATAGGAGATTTAATTGAAGACCAAGGGTGGAGAAGATTTTGTTCATTGAATGAGAAGACCTATCCAACTTTGGTTAGAAGTTTTTATGAAAACTTAAGATTGGGAACCAATCATGTGGAATCCACAGTGAAAGGAAAAAGGATTATTGTAAATGAGGAATTTCTACAAGGTGTATTGGACCTACCTTCAGAGGGATTAAAGTTTTTAGTAACTGACAATAGAGAGAAGACTCTGAGGACTATACTAAACAAAGAAGATGTTGGTGGTATTGGTACTGTGTTTGCTAACACCCTGTCACTGGAAATGAGATTACTTCACAACTTCATTTGCAGAATTTTCTTGCAAAGAACCGGTAGATTCGATTGGGTGCGTGAAAGAGATTTATACCTTATGGAGCACATTCTAGAGAAAACTCCTGTCAATCTGCCATACATCATAATCATGAAAATGAAAGAGACAGTAAGAAAAGCTAAATCCTGTCTATCCTATGGAATGATGCTTACATTATTGTTTAAATCTCATAGAGTCAGTTTGGATGGTGAAGACGGATTAGTATTGCATCACACTGATATCTACACATCCAAAACTCTAAAGAGAATGGGGTATTTCCAAGTAGGAGTGTGGAGAAAGAAAGGCACAAATGTAAGGGCTATTGGCAGCTCCAGTAGTAGTGAAGAAGAAGAAGAGGAAGAAAATATAGAAGCTGCTGGAACTTCTTCTACACCAGTACCGGAGCCTGAGTTATTTGCATCTGAGCCAGCTACTGTTACTGAGGAGACTAGAGCACCTTCACTTGTGTTTGATATGCCTGCAGCAGAGTTCGATTTGCCTGCACCGGAGTTTGACTTGCCTGCAGCTGATGTTCCTTTACCTGACTACCCTACTGCAGCTCCACAACCTCTAATTGTTCAAGTTCAGATTGAGGAACAGTTAAGAAGCTTGATAGATTCACTAACAAGTACAATAACTTCTTTATTTAGTGATTTGAAACAGTCAGTGGACAGCAGATTGGACAGACTGGAAGAGCATGTGTCAAGTCTACAAGGAAAGGTTGAAGCTATAGAAGCTTCAAGGTCTGCACCTCAGATAGACCTTCAACCAATTCTGAGTTGTATCTCTTCAAGTTTTGAAACAATTTTGAAGTCTGTGGATGCCACTTTGAATGAATATCAAGCTGAGTTGAAGGAGCTTAGAGGCAAAGTGGGAACTATTGTAGATACAAGGAGTATGGCAGATGATTATACTAGAGGTATCGGGATCATCAGGTCGGAGCTTGGCAGACTTCGAGGTTCAGCTGAAGCATTCGCCAATGTCCAAGCATCTGAGCTTGTATCTATGCAGAAAGAAATAGGTGAAATGAAGGAGGCAGTAAACAAAGTGCCAGTTTGCCTCAAGGACTTGGAGCAACAGTTGGGAGCAATTTGGATGGAGATGGTGTCTATCTGTGGCACTGTCAGATCATTGGAAGTCACAGCTAGGACCAGACCATTGTATGATCCACCTCCCGTTTCCACTAGGGCTCCTAGTACCTCTCATCACCCTAGGGCTCCTCCTCCTCATGCATCATCTAGTCAATCACCTAGACCCACTTCTTGGCAAGGTGCCAATGTTCCTAGAGATGATTCTGACTAGACATTTTGTAGTTTCAGTACTTTTTGGATACTTTTTGAAACTTTTGTAATGGTTAATGTATTGAACATCTTTTTGACAGAAATGAAATGAACATCTTTTTGATCACTGTGTAATGTGTGTATATGTGTTATCTTGTTTACACTCTCTTCTTTTTAATAAGAATTCCCTCTCTAAGTTGAGAAAGTGAAATTATCTCAAACAAATCTTGAAATTTTTTCAATCTATTTAAAATTCTGAGCTTATCTGTTTAACCTTTTTGAATTGATGACAAAAAGGGGGAGAATCATAGAGTGCATGAAAGGAAAAGCTTAATGAATTGCAATAAAACTACTAAAGTAAGTAGACAGGGGGAGTTTTTAAGGCATTTCTGAATAACTTCTTGCATATTATTCTATTAAAATGTTCAAATGAATGTTAAAGGGGGAGAAACTTAGAGAAAAATCATATTGTCTAGAAATTTTATAAAAAGGGGGGAGATATACATGCTTAATTTACATGCTTCAATGATTACTATGATGCTCTCGACTTATTATATCTATCAGTCGATACTTAATGCTGCTTGATAAAAACAAGCAATCATTCTCTGATATTTGCAGTTTATGAATTTGACCTTGTGCATAATTGTATAGCACATACTGATATACATTTGAGATTATAGTTGAATTTATGAATTATCAAACAAATATAAATGCTTACATACTTATGAATAGTTAAGATTCTTTTCATGCCCAATGTTTTGTCATCATCAAAAAGGGGGAGATTGTTGACCCCTAAAGTGATTTTGATGATAACAAAATATTGGAGCATACATTTGGTTATCTAACAACTCTTCAAATGATTAACAAGTTTTTGTAGGACAACTACATTGACACACTTTCTAAATCCTATAGTCTTTAATGTTTTGTGTTGAGTTGTAAAGTCTTTAGAATCTTGTAAAGAAGAACCCTACAAAAATTTTCTATTAAAATCAAGTTTAAGGGTTACTTCTAGTAGTCTTTCAAGCTTCAATTTTTCTTGAATTTATTGAAAGAAGTGCTTGATGAGACTACAAAGCTTGAGACAAGTGTTCTGGAAGTTTGAAGTTGATCTGGCTGAAGAACCACCTTCGAGCCGACTGGATAGAGGACCCAGCCGACTCTGGCATTGGCACAGAAAAGAAGTTCTCTGGCACATAGATCCAGCCGACTGGCACCAAGGCCCAACCGACTCATCCAGAACATGGTTAAGAACGTTCTTAGATTCTCAGGGATCCGAGCCGACTGGAATTCAGCCCAGCCGACTCGTCCAGAACTCGGTTGAGAATGGTCTGATAGCCTCTGATCCAAGCCGACTGGATTCCAACCTAGCCGCCTCGTCCAGTGTGAGGTATTTTCTCAACTGTGGAAGCTAACCGACTGGCACTCAGCCCAGTCGACCCGAACTTGGTCCGAGCCGACTCGAAATTTGTCGGAGCCGACTGAAATGACGGGGTCACCTCCAACAGCTAGTTCCAGTTCTCAGTTTTTGAATTCCAAAAGTGCTCCAACGGTAACCTATCAACTCCTAACGGTCTGCAATGTTCAAAATCAAGGGAACGCAGTTGAAGTCTCTATAAATAAGGTATGAGAACATCTTTGAAGAGACTAATGAATTATTGAGCATTTATTGAACACTTATTGGAGTGAAAAGAGAGCATTAGAGCTTTAAAGTATGCTTTCAAGCCTGCAACAACTCTTATCAGAAGCTTGAAGCATCTTTTGATGAAAGCAAGAAAGTCATTGAAGTGCATTGAAGAGCATTCAGTGGATCTTCACTCGAGCTGCATTGGCAACCACCCAGACAACAGAGTTTATCTTTATTGTTGCTTCTTTATTCTATCATTTAGAATATCTGGGTTATTGGTGAGCCCGGTTGTAAAAACCAAATAGATTTCTTTGGTGAGCCTTTAAAACCAGAGTGTAGAGGTTTCTTTGGTGAGCCTATCTAAAAACCAAAGTGTAGAGATTTTAGGTGAACCTTTAAAAACCTAGCTTGGGTTTCTTTGGTGAGCCCGGTTTCAAAAACCAAAGTATAGAGGTTGGGGTTGTGAGCCTGTAAAATAATCCAACTGTATTTCGGTTTGGGAGATATAATGGAAATCCCGAGTGTTGAACTTGGATAGTGGATGTAGGAGCTGGGTTGCTTCGAACCACTATAAACCTGCTTTGTTTGTGTTGTGTTTATTTTATCTGTTAGCTTCTGCATTCATACTCTGATTAACACAGCACCTAACCACTAAAAGGAATTACTTGTGCACATACTTGCGAAAATTTATAATTGAAAGGGATATGCCCTACAAGCCAATCTATGTTGTATCTCCCAAACCATTGTAATTGACAATATTCTAATAAAGGCATTATTTTTCATCATACGCTGTATTTATTATTATATGATGAACCCCATAGATTAAAGCTATGATTTTAAGGTTATGATGAGATCATACCAGTGAGACCTAAAGTCTTAAAACATTAATCTAAAATATTCCTAGTCAAAGGAACCTTGAGTAGGGGATCAGGATTTTTCCGGTAAGACTAGCACATCCTATGTATACTGAATAGGGTGACTGCTCTCACAGTCACTTGTGTATGACACTAATACTAGGATGTGGGTGCTCATTAGAGAATGAGTTCATTGATATGATCCAACTTGAGAACATCTAATGGAGTCTTAGATACATGTCAATAGAAGGTTCTCATAGTGGGAGTGGTACAAGTAATCCTTTGACCTGAGACTGCCATAAGTACCTTATGTACATGAACCCATGCTTTGGTTCAATTCTAATCATGACACTGAGTCATGCACAGGATTGATACTGGGAATGGTGAATTGGATATGAAGGTAATGAGTAGGTCAACAAGGAATCGATCACTCTTAGTAAGAGGAGATTGCATCCAGCTAGTTATCAATCGGATGATGATTCAGGGAATCTTTGATCAAAGTAAAGATATTAGAGATGATTTCTAATATCAAGATAATTGAATCATCAATATAAGATTGAGCTAGAAACGAATATAATATTGGAGTTGACATATATCCATATCCATAATTATATTCTGGGTGCAGGCTGATCGAAGGATTTAATTGTACAGTAACTTTCTACTGAAGGGTATTTTTGGTTTTTCACCAGAATTTCCATATCTTCCGGGTAGACATGACACGTTGCTAGACGTCAATCTTGTCTTGTGGGTTGATTAAATTGAATGATCACTTATTAGGAAGAGTCCTAATTGATCATAATCGGGTAAGCCCGGTTTAACCTAAATCGATTAAAAAGAGTTCTAATCAAATTAGGTCAACTTGTATTCGAACCCATTGCTGGCTAGATGTGGAACCCAATGGGTCACACACTTAAGAGAATTGATCAAGGATTTAATTTTGTAATTAAATCATTTTGCATGATGACACTCTAGCAGGTGTTGCAAATCCTAGCTTCTATTCGAATTAGATTCGAATTATTCCGGATTGGTTCAATTTGGGTTCTAATTGGATCTAATTAGACCCTAATTGAGGTTATAAGGATTATGGCTAACCCTATTGGCTAACCATGTATCTAGGCTAGCCCCCCACCCGCCCCTTTGCATTTTCATGCCAAAATGACAAGAGTCCATGCACTTATGGACTCTTGGCATGCCATTTGGAGGAGTCCATGGGCGCATGGACTCTTGGCGCGCCCACTTAATTCTCTGATGAATTAAGATGGGGTGGCCTTTCTTTCTCACCTTAGCACCTCACTTGTTCTCCCTTGGATGGAAATCTAACGGGTGGTGGGGTTTTAAGAAAGAAAGAAAGCGTTGTTTCTTCCCGGTCGCGCGAAATAACATCTCTTCAGAGATTAAAAGTCGCGACCCCTTTCTTTTTAAAACATCACAATTTTTTCTTTCTGAAAGGCCGTGAGAATTAATCCAGAAGGCCGTGAGAAAGAAGAGAAGGGTGTAAGAAGAAGGAAAGGGCATGAGAAGAAGAAAAGGGCATGAGAAACAAATGTTTACGGAGAGTTGTGAGGGAGCCTCTCCAAAAACTATATAAAGTAATGGAAATCAGAACTTCGGTGATTTTAATTTTTATTCTTGTTCCTCTCCTAAAGACACTTTCTCCCTTTTCTTGTTTTTGCATTGTTTCCTTTACAGAGTACAGCTCTGTCGAAACTCTGCTACTGAACAAGAACAAGAGCGAAAGTCTCCGATGGTAAAGGAAAGAAACAGTTCTGATTTTATTCTTTCCTTTCTTTCTTACATTAAGACATTCTTGTCTTAATTTCTCCTCCAATTTAAGACAAGCCTAAATCCTCTTAGGACAAGGTCTTATCTTCAAGACAAGGGTGTCTTAGAGGGTCAAGGTCTTAGTAGAAGGAGGAGAAGAGATCAAAGAAAGGGAGGCAACCTCTTGTGTGGAAGAATTCCAGCCATAATCCAAAGAATTGAGTTCTAGGAAGAAGAACTCAATAGGAGGAACCATTGGAAAAGAAGATAGTGTTCTTGATCATTGCTCTATATGGATCACCATCGGAGGGCAGACACTTGGATGCCTGGTGAATTCAGTTAGCCCCTTCAACTTCAAGTTTGTTGGAATAAGCGATTACAGGTTGGTACCCTAATCCTAATTTGCATAGATATGCTTGTCATATATTCTAGTCTTATTTAAGGAATTCCTGGTTTAGGGTTTTTGGTGTGAATTTAGTTTCAATTTTGAAATTACCCTTCCGCTGCGTTGCACCGGAACCCTACAGTGGTATCAGAGCAACCTTAATTAGGACTATAATTTATGATAGTTTGTATGTCACATCTTAGGGTTTTTAAATCCTAATATGTTACTACACTTAGCATATCTTTGTTTGCATATATGTTTTGATGTATGCCACTAGTTAGGGTCTTTCACTCAAACCCTAATTATTATAGAGATATGTATAGTTTTGAAGTCATCATACTGAAATAAGGTTGCCCTGGCATAATGGTGGATCCATTATGTGGTAAATGGTTGTCCTAGTATGATGACACACTTAGCACATATTTATAAGAGTGATATGTTGATTGTGATACATTCTATAAGGATGTGCTTGCAATTTATAAATCCCTCCTCTTAAAAATTATATTAAGTCTTAGTATATTTAACTAATAAGCATCACTAGTCATGATGTACAATTGATCATTCGGTGTCTAAAAAGGTGGTTCTGGGAAGGTAAAGAGAATTGTGGTTTTTAATTGGTTCCGTTGACTGACCTGGCCAATTTTTATTGGTGTCTAGGAAAGCAACGGGGGACTCCCACATCTCTTCCACTTGCCTGGCCGATTTGATTAAATTTAAATCTTGATTAAAATGCTTAGTGTTAAAAATACTATATATTGGCCTTCCTTCATGCTGGATCATTATTGTGTTATGAACCACATTAGGTTTGTTGTGTTATCTGCAAGACCTAATATGGTGATTGACATAATACTAGTCTAGTGCATAGATATGCTTACAGTATATTCAGTATAATGCTTTGTTGTGTTATCTGCAAGGGCATTATATTTGAGTATTGACTGTATAGAAATGAAAGGGTCTTGACTTAACTAGAACATTATGGTTTGTTGTGTTTTCTACAAGACTAATAATGTTCTAGAGGCCAAGTTACTTCTTGAGAATTATATGAGATATAATTGGAAGAGTTTCCTACCTTTGAGCTTATAAAAGATTTGTTGTGTTTTCTGCAAGATCTTTTATAAGTTATTAGGATCTCAATCTCACTAAGAAAAATCGATCAGGGTTCTTCTCGATTATCATAGTGAGGGCTATGATTTTTGATAAAATAGTGGGAGACATAATTAAATTGAAGACCTAATTTAATTATGTAAGTCATTTCATGGTTGTTTGCTTATGTGTTGTTCTTTATTAAATGTAGATAAATGGCATCTTCATTATCACTGCGAAGTATCTTAGATACCAACAAACTGACTGGTTTGAACTATGTGGACTGGTTGAGAAATTTAAAGATTGTGCTGAGTTCAGAAAAACTTTTTTATATTCTTGATACCCCTAGTCTTAATCCACTAGGGGACGATGCCACACAGGAAGATATGGCCACATACAAAATGTGGCAGAATGACTCCCTCACTGTCAAGTATATCATACTAGCCTCTATGACCAGTGAGTTATAGAGACAGCATGAAAGCATGGATACTCAATCCATAATGCTCAATTTAAAAAAGCTTTATGGAGAACATAGCAGAACTACTATATATGAAATATCTAAGCAGTTATTCCATGCTAAGATGACAGAGGGAACATCCATTCAGGATCATGTTCTGAAGGTAATTGACTTAATCACCAGATTGGGTCAATTAGGTTTTATCATGGATGGGGAGTTGAATCAGGATTTAATCCTGCAATCACTCCCGGAGTCATTTTCTCAGTTTGTCTTGAATTATCACATGAACAAACTGAACACTTCCTTGCCTGAGCTGTTAAATATGTTAAAAACAATGGAGAGCCACATTAAGAAAGAAAAGGCTCCACTTCTTCTTGTTGATAAGACCAATAAGAAGAAATCAGGCAAAAAGGGTTTTAATAGGAGGCTAAACCCTAAGAGTGGCATCAATAAGAATAAGAAAGGAAAGAAGGCCTCCAAACAATCGACCTGTTTCTTTTGCGGCAAAGCGGGACATTGGAAAAGGAATTGCAAGGCTTACCTTGCAACTGTGAAGCCTGGTGCATCGATGCGCCAAAAGGTATGTATGAGATACATGCTATATTGACATTAAATTCATCTATATCAAATACTTGGGTATTGGATACCGCTTGTGGTTACTATATATGCAAATCTTTGCAGGATCTCCACAAGCTTAAAGTATTGAAGGAAGGTGACTTCAATCTCTACGGTGCTAGTGGTGATATCATCCAAGCAGAAGCTGTAGGGACCTATATTCTGAAGTTCCCTTCAGGGAAGATCTTGGAGTTAGAAAATTGTTATTATATGCCTAAGATTATTAGGAACATTATATCTATTCCTTTGTTATTAAAACAAGGATATGTAATGGATGTAACGAGCACTGGTTGCTCGATAATGTTGTTTAATAAAATTATTTGTTCTAGCATATTTAGCAATGGGCTCTTAACTCTTTCTTCCAATGATAGTGTTTTTCATGTCAATAATAAAAGAAAAAGAGAAGACTTTAATGATACTTTACTTTGGCATCATCGACTTGGTCATGTTAATGAGTCTAGGATAAGCAAGTTATACAAGGAAAATTCCTTGATCCTTATGAGTATGAATCATTAGGAACTTGCGAATCATGTCTCATGGGTAAGATGGCCAAGACTCCATTTACTGGACATGGAGAAAGGTCAACTGAGTTATTATGACTTATACATACTGATGTATGTGGTCCAATGACAACTCAGGCCAGAGGTGGATACTCATATTTTATCACTTTTACAGATGATTTATCTAGGTTCGGATGTGTGTATCTTATGAAACATAAATCTGAAGCCTTTGATAAATTTAAGGAGTATTAAAGTATGGTCGAAAAACAAACTGGGAAAAGTATTAAAGTTCTTCGTTCTGATCGAGGAGGAGAATACTTATCCACGGAGTTTTTAGACTATCTTAAAGTTAATGGAATTCTTTCTGAATGGACCCCTCCTTATACACCACAGCTAAATGGTATAGCTGAAAGGAGGAATCGTACCTTATTAGATATGGTACGATCCATGATGTGCTTCACAAATTTACCCATTTCCTTCTGGGGTCATGCCCTAGAAACTGCTATTTACATTCTGAACAAGGTACCTTCTAAATCTGTTGTTAGTACTCCATATGAAATTTGGAGTGGAAAGAAACCATATTTTAAATATTTTAAGGTATGGGGATGTCCAGCTTATGTTAAAAGAAATTTTGGACATAAGTTGGAACCTAGAGCGGATAAATGTCTATTTGTAGGATATCCTAGAGAGGGTAGAGGATATCTGTTTTACCATCCTATTGAACAAAAGATTTTTGTCAGCAGGCATGCCACTTTTCTAGAAAAAGAAGTTCATTTTAGAAAAGGGCAATGGTAGAACTGTTGAACTTGGAGAAGTACATGAAACACAGATAGACAGTTCTCAACCATTAGAACATATAGTTAGGACAGAACCAGAACACAAAACTCCTCCCCATAGGTCTGATAGAGTGCCACGGGCACCTGAGAGGTATGGGTTTATTATTGAAAATAATGAAGCCCAAGTCATTCAAAATGATGAACCTCTGACCTATACGGAAGCTATCTTGAGTACTGATTAAGATAGATGGCAAGAAGCCATCGAATCCGAGATAGACTCTATGTATGTAAACCAAGTATGGTCTTTGGTTGATGCACCAGAGGGTGTTAATCCTATTGGGTGCAAATGGGTCTATAAGAAAAAGATTGGGGCTGATGGCCAAGTTGAAACCTATAAAGCCAGATTAGTGGCAAAAGTTTTAGACAAAAACAGGGAATTGATTATGATGAAACATTCTCACCTATTGCCATGCTCAAATCAATTCGGATTTACTTGTTATAGCAGCATACCATGATTTATCTGAGATCTGGATGTGGATGTGAAGACTGCATTCCTCAATGTTTCCTTGAAAAAGAAGTCTACATGTTACAGCCAGAAGGTTTTTTTCAAAGAATAAACTAATCAAATATGCCTAAAGCTAAAGAAATCCATTTATGGTATTTCAGCACAGCTTTCAAGGAACATCCGCTTTGATGAACTAGATATGGTACGATCCATGATGTGCTTCACAAATTTACCCATTTCCTTCTGGGTCATGCCCTAGAAACTGCTATTTACATTCTGAACAAGGTACCTTCTAAATCTGTTGTTAGTACTCCATATGAAATTTGGAGTGGAAAGAAACCATATTTTAAATATTTTAAGGTATGGGATGTCCAGCTTATGTTAAAAGAAATTTTGGACATAAGTTGGAACCTAGAGCGGATAAATGTCTATTTGTAGGATATCCTAGAGAGGGTAGAGGATATCTGTTTTACCATCCTATTGAACAAAAGATTTTTGTCAGCAGGCATGCCACTTTTCTAGAAAAAGAAGTTCATTTTAGAAAAGGGCAATGGTAGAACTGTTGAACTTGGAGAAGTACATGAAAACAGATAGACAGTTCTCAACCATTAGAACATATAGTTAGGACAGAACCAGAACACAAAACTCCTCCCCATAGGTCTGATAGAGTGCCACGGGCACCTGAGAGGTATGGGTTATTATTGAAAATAATGAAGCCCAAGTCATTCAAAATGATGAACCTCTGACCTATACGGAAGCTATCTTGAGTACTGATTAAGATAGATGGCAAGAAGCCATCGAATCCGAGATAGACTCTATGTATGTAAACCAAGTATGGTCTTTGGTTGATGCACCAGAGGGTGTTAATCCTATTGGGTGCAAATGGGTCTATAAGAAAAAGATTGGGGCTGATGGCCAAGTTGAAACCTATAAAGCCAGATTAGTGGCAAAAGGTTTTAGACAAAAACAGGGAATTGATTATGATGAAACATTCTCACCTATTGCCATGCTCAAATCAATTCGGATTTTACTTGTTATAGCAGCATACCATGATTATGAGATCTGGCAGATGGATGTGAAGACTGCATTCCTCAATGGTTTCCTTGAAAAAGAAGTCTACATGTTACAGCCAGAAGGTTTTATTTCAAAGAATAAACCTAATCAAATATGCAAGCTAAAGAAATCCATTATGGATTAAAGCAAGCTTCAAGGAGTTGGAACATCCGCTTTGATGAAACTATTAAAAGGTTTGGTTTTATCAAAAATATGGATGAACCCTGTGTTTATAAGAAGACTAGTGGGAGTGCCATAGTCTTCTTGGTTCTGTATGTAGATGACATACTCCTCATTGGGAATGATATCCAAATGTTGCAATCAGTCAAGGTTTGGCTATCAAACCAGTTTTCCATGAAAGATTTGGGAGAAGCATCCTATATACTAGGTATTAAGATCTATAGAGATAGATCTAAGAGGATGCTAGGTTTATCCCAATTTAGGTACATTGACTTAGTGCTGAAAAGATTCAGCATGGATGGAAGTAAAGAGGTTATCTTCCTATGAGTCAAGGCATACATCTTTCTAAAAGGATGTCTCCTAAGATACCTGAAGAAAGAAATAGAATGAATTCTATACCTTATGCTTCGGCAATAGGGTCCATAATCTATGCCATGTTATGTACCAGGCCTGATGTGGCATATGCTTTAGGCATTGTCAGTAGGTTTCAGGCTGATCCAGGAGAGGATCATTGGAAAGCAGTTAAAAATATTCTTAAGTACCTGAGAAGGACTAAGGATATTTTTCTGGTTTATGGTGGTTCTGATCTTAAACTAGAAGCTTATTCTGATTCTAGTTTTCAATCAGACCCTGATGATAGCAAATCTATTTCGGGATATGTTTTTACCCTAAATGGTAGAGCAGTGAGTTGGAAGAGTACCAAGCAGCAGACTATAGCTAACTCAACCACAGAGGCAGAATACATAGCTATCAGTGAAGCCGCCAAGGAAGCAGTCTGGATGAAGAAGTTCATCATAGAGTTGGGTGTTGTTCCTGAGATTGAAAACCCAGTGCCACTTTACTGTGACAACACTGGAGCTGTTGTTCAAGCTAAGGAACCAAGAGCTCATCATAAGTCCAAGTACATTCTGAGACGCTTCCATCTCGTCCAAGAAATAGTAGAGAGACAAGATGTCTACATAAATAGAGTTGATACAAAGAACAATATAGCAGACCCGTTTACTAAGGCTCTACCACAGCGATAGTTTGATCGCCACCTCGAGTGTATGGGACTAAGATTCAAAGGCGATTGGCTTTAGTGCAAGTGGGAGATTGAAAGGGATATGCCCTACAAGCCAATCTATGTTGTATCTCCCAAACCATTGTAATTGACAATATTCTAATAAAGGCATTATTTTTCATCATATGCCGGGTTTATTATTATATGATGAACCCCATAGATTAGGACTATGATTTTAGGGTTATGATGAGATCATACCAGTGAGACCTAAAGTCTTAAAACCTTAATCTAAAATATTCCTAGTCAAAGGAACCTTGAGTAGGGGATCAGGGTTTTTCCGGTAAAACTACAACATCCTATGTATACTGAATAGGGTGACTGCTCTCACAGTCACTTGTGTATGACACTAATACTAGGATATGGGTGCTCATTAGAGAATGAGTTCACTAATATAATCCAACTTGAGAACATCTAATGGAGTCTTAGCTACATGTCAATAGAAGGTTCTCATAGTGGGAGTGGAACAAGTAATCCTTTGACCTGAGACTGCCATAAGTACCTTATGTACATGAACCCATGCTTTGGTTCAATTCTAATCATGACACTGAGTCATGCACAGGATTGATACTGGGAATGGTGAATTGGATATGAAGGTAATGAGTAGGTCAACAAGGAATCAATCACTCTTAGTAAGAGGAGATTACATCCAGCTAGTTATCAATCGGATGATGATTCAGGGAATCTTTGATCAAAGTAAAGATATTAGAGATGATTTCTAATATCAAGATAATTGAATCATCAATATAAGATTGAGCTAAAAACGAATATAATATTGGAGTTGACATATATCCATATCCATAATTATATTCTAGGTGCAGGCTGATCGAAGGATTTAATTGTACGGTAACTTTCTACTGAAGGGTATTTTTGGTTTTTCACCAGAATTTCATATCTTCCGGGTAGACATGACACGTTGCTAGACGTCAATCTTGTCTTGTGGGTTGATTAAATTGAATGATCACTTATTAGGAAGAGTCCTAATTGATCATAATCGGGTAAGCCCGGTTTGACCTAAATCGATTAAAAGAGTTCTAATCAAATTAGGTCAACTTGTATTCGAATCCATTGCTGGCTAGATGTGGAACCCAATGGGTCACACACTTAAGAGAATTGATCAAGGGTTTAATTTTGTAATTAAATCATTTTGCATGATGACACTAGCAGGTGTTGCAAATCCTAGCTTCTATTCGAATTAGATTCGAATTAGGGTTCCGGATTGGTTCAATTTGGGTTCTAATTGGATCTAATTAGACCCTAATTGAGGTTATAAGGATTATGGCTAACCCTATTGGCTAACCATGTATCTAGGCTAGCCCCCCACCCGCCCCTTTGCATTTTCATGCCAAAATGCCAAGAGTCCATGCGCTTATGGACTCTTGGCGCGCCATTTGGAGGAGTCCATGGGCGCATGGACTCTTGGCGCGCCCACTTAATTCTCCGATGAATTAAGATGGGGCGGCCTTTCTTTCTCACCTTAGCACCTCACTTGTCCTCCCTTGGATGGAAATCTAACGGGTGGTGGGGTTTTAAAAAAGAAAGAAAGTGCTGTTTCTTCCCGGTCGCGCGAAATAACATCTTTTCAGAGATTAAAAGTCGCAACTGTTAGACATTAGAATAATGAAAATTAGCCCAACTTTATTTGATTAAAATTGATACTTTTTGTGATACTTTGTAGGAATTGACTCCATAAATGTGTAGATCTTGATTTTAGGAGTCCAACGACGCAAACGGTATGTAATTCGGACTTCAAACGGGCCCGAAATGGATTTTAGAAGATTTTAGCACGGATTTCAGAGCCACACGGTTTTTGGAGCATTGCCTTAAAATTTTTAATGGCTCACGGTGGACTGGCTCAATGGTCCACCGCACGACCGTTTGGTCCACGGCAGCCATTGCTGCCGGTCCACGGGCAAAGCCGTGGACCACCGTGCTCCGATCATGCCGAAACTCGTCGGAGAGCTTCCCCCGGCACCGTCGAGGCCGCCGCCAACCTTCCCGCCGGCGGAGAGTCGTCGTTTGGCCGGAAAATGGCCGGAAGCCGGCTCCGCCCAAGCCCACGCATGCAGCGCCATGTGTCCGCCTCCGCCGTGCACGTCGCCCGCCGCCTGCTGCTGCACGCTGCCCATGGCCACGCAGCCGCCCAGCCATGTGTCCGCCTCCGTCGCCACGCCGCCCGCCACCTGCTGCCGCCCAGCCGTCTCCGCCGCCCAGCACGCGAGCCATTCCGCCCATGGCCGCATGCCCGTCTGCGAGCCACAGCCGCGTGCCCGTCTGCGAGCCACAGCCGTCCGCTCTGCAGCCACTCTGCCCCAACCGAAGCCACGTCGCCAACCGCCCAGCGTCCGCCCACTGCCACGCTGTCGTCTCCGCTCTCCGCCCGCTGCGTGTCCGTCTCCGCCCCAGCCGCGCCTCTCTGCCCGCAGCGCCCGTCTGCCCGTGCGAAGCCGCCTCCACCGTCTGCGAGCCACGAGCAACCAGCCACCGTTCACCGCAGCACCGTCTGCCCAGCTGCTTGTCACCGTCATTCAGACCGGGATGTCCGAAAACAAGAAAGTATTGGAACGAGAAGAGATGTCGGACGACGCTGGATGGACGCGGGATTGTGCGATAGAATTTTTTGAGTTTGATTTTCTGAAAGGCCGTGAGAATTAATCGAAGGCGTGAGAAAGAAGAGAAGGGTTTAAGAAGAAGGAAAGGCGTGAGAAAAGAAAAGGGCGTGAGAAACACTTTTTACGGAGAGTTGTGAGGGCGCCTCTCCAAAAACTATATAAAGGAATGGAAATCAGAACTTCGGTGATTTTAATTTTTATTCTTCTTCCTCTCCTAAAGACTCTTTCTTCCTTTCTTTTTTTTGCATTGTTTCCTTACAGAGTACACCTCTGTCGAAACTCTGCTACTGAACAGAACAAGAGCGAAAGTCTCCGATGGTAAGGAAAGAAAGAGTTCTGATTTTATTCTTTCCTTTCTTTCTTGCATTAAGACATTCTTGTCTTAATTTCTCCTCCAATTTAAGACAAGCCTAAATTCTCTTAGGACAAGGTCTTATCTTCAAGACAAGGGTGTCTTAAAGGGTCAAGGTCTTAGTGGAAGGAGGAGAAGAGATCAAAGAAAGGGAGGCAACCTCTTGTATGGAAGAATTCCAGCCATAATCCGAAGAATTGAGTTCTAGGAAGAAGAACTCAATAGGAGGAACCATTGGACAAGAAGATAGTGTTCTTGATCATTGCTCTGTGTGGATCACCATCGAGGGGCGGACACCTGGATGCCTGGTGAATTCAGTTAGCCCCTTCAACTTCAAGTTTGTTGGAATAAGCGATTACAGGTTGGTACCCTAATCCTAATTTGCATAGATATGCTTGTCATATATTCTAGTCTTATTTAAGGAATTCCTGGTTTAGGGTTTTTGGTATGAATTTAGTTTCAATTTTGAAATTACCCTTCCGCTGCATTGCACCGGAACCCTACATAATTCCCAATTCAACCCCCTCTTCAAACAAGCCACCTGGGCAACACTACCCTATAGAAGACCCAATGTTAGTTGATCCAGTAGAAACCCAGGTAGAAACAATCCAATGTTAGTTGAATCAATAGATACCCAGGTAAAACTATCCTAGAAGCAGTTGACGTGACCATTCCCAAGTATTAGCCCATCTAGATTTAGCCAACCTTGACCATAATCAGTTTGTGGCCGACCCACAAGTTAGATAACCAGATCACACCCAGGCAATAATGGAAGAGCAGTTAGAGAAAAGGAACCCAGATCCTATTGCTAGAGCACCACATGAGAAACTTTAGAAGAGGACCCAATTGTAGAGCCTAGTAAAATTTCTTGAAGACTTTATTAAGGATTTGGCTTATGAATACCCTCTGGAGAATCCCCTCCCATAGTCTCATTGAGGGCCTCTTTCCAGAAATTCTTGACCCATTCTTCCATCATAAAAACCCATTAGATATACAACAACCCCATAGGGTCAATCTCATTAGTCTAGATTTAATCCCTGACACCCCTTTTTATATCCTAGTCTATCCAATTAACCTCGAACCCTTTTCTTACTTCACACCCAATCAGACTAACCCTGAACCCACCTCTTATTTTCTACCATTTCCAGAAACTTCTTATGTTTTCTTTACTATTAGGTTGCATTTGATTGAAGTTTGCATATGCATTCGTTTATTATTCATGTCATGTTTGCATTTTACTTTAGGAGAACCCTATTGGTGCGGACACCAAAGGCACCAGAATAAGGCAGAGGCTTCTCAACCCTCTGTAATTGATCAATAATTTATGAGTCCATCTGTAATAAGGGCTTAGCTCATCTGAGTCCATTTTAGTTGTTATTTGAGTATTTTTAGTTGTTATTTCACTTCTGTACTAGTCAGCTCATGTTGAGCTAGTTCAGTCCAATGCTAGTTAGCTCATGTTGAGCTAATTTTATTTTTTTTTGAGTCTGTCCAAGCATACTGAAGACTCAGACTATATTATACAAGTGAAGACCAAGTCCAGCCAGATTGAAGACATGGAAGTTTAGCCCAAGTCCAACCCAGCTTGAAGATTTGAAGACCCCAGGAGAAAATCAGAAACCCTGATTCCTTGCAGATGCCCTCCAGATGCCCAGATTCCCTTCCAGATGCCAAGTATATTCATAAATAAGGGCATCCTGATTCCAGAGGTCCATCTGCATCCTAGCCCAATGAAATCAAGCCCAGGTGCCAAGCCCAAGCCCCTAAGAAGCAAGATACCAGGGAATATTCCTGCTACCTGGCTACCAGGCCACCCCAGCTTCCAGAGGCCCAAACCCATGCACCCGGGCCCCTTTGGGCCGGCCTTTTGCTGCTCCTAGAAGCCCAACACGCCCCCCTAGGCGTCCTTGGAATCTTGACCAAGTCAAGAAAAATTTTAGGGATTTTTCTACCTAATATTTCCTTATTTTCTAGCTAGGGTTTGAGAGGGAAAAGGATTCTTATGTAAAGACTTATGTACCCTTACTTGGAGCCCAAGGTTAAGGGTCTATTTAAGGGACCCTAGCCTCTTGTATGAGGGAATTTTTTTGATGAATGAAAACCTTAAGTTCTTCTATTGAGTGGTGTGATACCCTGCTGTGTGCATAAAGGGTTTGTGAGAGTTCTTCTTCCCGGTGTTTGCAATCATCTTCTGCTGCCAACAAACCCTCCAGATCCCTGGATGCCCACTCCAAAAGAAGCCTTCCCTTGATATTTTTACTTTATTTTCTTGTTCCTTTGTGAATTTTCTAACCCCTGACAGGTCGTTTGCAGGTCCCTGAGTTCCTACGAATCCAACGACTCCAGCCAAGCCTCAATCGGATCACCGAGCAGAAAGCCGGGTATCCGCGGGTCTTTGGCTCGGTTTTCCAGGCCGCATCCGTCGAGGAACGAGAGACCCCTTCGCTGCGATCTTCACAGACATTGTCAGGTACACCCCTCTACCTCCAGTAGTTTTATTGTAGGAGAACTTGCCCTAACCGAGGCTTCTCAGCCCCGGCGGTCCTTCTTTGCTACTTTTCTAGGTCCTAATCTGCATGCTGATCTTCAAAAAACTCATACAAATTCCCTACAAATAATTTGATCTAAAATTTGGGAATTAATCACCTAACTCAACATGTAAATTATAAAAAAAAAATTTCATGCATATTAGTTCCCCATCACCTATGGAACCTAGTAGGAGTACATAGTAAGTTCTAATATGCATGCCATGCTAGGATCAATCCTAAAGAGTCTATAGTCTGTTAGGTTTTGTCCCTAGAGTCCAATAAATTTCTTTTGATAGGGAAGCCTAGTCGAGCCTATTAGGTATTAGTTTTGAGTCCAATAAATTCATAGCCCAAATTACATGTCTACACCTGCACTACCCTCTACATAGCATATGCATATGGAAATTAGTCAAAAGCTGAACATAACTAATGAACTAAATAATAACTTGGCTAATTCCTAAAAGAGAGATAAAGAATTTTGCAGGGAATTTTGTAGTTGTAAAGAATTTTCTGCTCGCGAAGCTGGCCCATCTAAGATAATGAATATCTGTGGACCCAATGCCTATGTGCGTGAGATACTACCTGATTTAGGTATTAGCTCCACCTTCATCATCTCAGATCTTATAGAGTCTAGGGAGCCAGCAGTGATACCTAGCGAGCACCTTGAGCCTATCCCTCCCTTTGAGAGAGAACCCACCCTAGAGTGACCACATACAATTGGCCAAATAGTGAGAAAATGATCGAGAGAATCCTAGACGATCAAGCCATATGTACCTGGAATCATGGCTATCAGAGGTATTTGGTCCGGTGGCAAGGTTGGCTAGAATCTGAGGACTCGTGGATCACCCGTGAGGATCTACAGTGCCTCACCCTAGACCTACTCGAGCACTATGAGAGCCAAGTTATCCCACACTCGACGGGATCGAGTTCCTCCCACCCCGGGAGAATTGGTTGGGGCACCAGGATCAGACAGATTACTGGGCCTTATTTGGTTTACCTAGCCATGTGTCAAATTTTGTAATCAATTAAGATTGAGTCCTGTAATAAGTTGAGGTTAGTTGATTTGTCTCAACCCTCAACCTAGTCAGATTTTGAGTCCTGTACATCAGTTAGTAGTCCAGTACGAGCCCAATTTTTATACAAGAGAGGAGGTTACCCTATTTTGGAGTTCCACCAGGCCACATCCAGGAGTCAGAGGTCACTACATCAGCCCATTAGATTTTGTGTGACAACCCAGGATCCAAGATGCTTTCGGAAATCCTGATTCCTTCCAGATGCCCTCCAGATGCCTATATTCCCTTCCAGATGCCAGAGCATATTCTCAGAACATGACACCATGATTCCAGAGGTCCACCTGCATCCAAGTCCAAAGAAATCAAGCCCAGGTGCCAAGCCCAAGCCCTTAAGAAGCAAGATTCCAGGGAATATTCCTGCTACCAAGCTAACAGGCCACCCCAGCTTCCAAAGGCCCAAACCAATGCACCCAAGCCCCTTTGGGCCAGCCCCTTGCTGCTCCTAAAGGCCCAACACGCCCCCCTAGTTATCCTTGAAGTATTGACCAAGTCCAAGAGGTGTCCTTGAGTGGAATAGTCAAAGCATGAAGGAAAAAGGAGAAGACTAGGTCAATTCCTAACCTAATGGGGATTTGTTTTTCTAACATAGCTAGAAAAGGACTTGTATTCCAATTGGGAAGAGGACTTGTAACCTAAATGTAACCATGGTTAGTGAGGGCATGGGAACTCTATAAATACCCCACCCCTTCCCCTCTTGTAAGCATCTCTTTCTTATGAATACAATTTGCTGAAATTTGAGTTATTGCCTTGTGTTGGTGTTTTGTTTTGGTTCTTTGGTTTGTATTTTTGTGCTTGGACGAATTTCTTGCTGTCCTAGCTTTCTTCCACACCCTAACTCACTACCATCCAAGCCTTCACACATCCAAGGAGGAGTGCCCTAGGCTGCCAAGCAAGGAGATCTTCAACAAGCTTCAAACAGCCATCTTCTAACCCTAATCCTGATTCTTTTCAACCCATTATTCCTTTTCTTATTTTTAATTGCTGTTTTGATTAACCCTGATGCTTGTAGGATCCCCGAGGTGCTTCCCCTCCCCTAAGGAGGCCTTCTTTGCTGCCCGGATCGTCCAGATCAGCCATCAGATTCAAGGGAATCGAGGCTTCTTCATCCAGGCTCCAATCAGAGTGCATGTGATCCCTTCTGCTTCTGAATTTCAATCTCTGACTGGTAAGAAACCTTCCCAACTCTTGTTTTCTGATTTAATGAAGATAAGATATCCAAAACCGGGAGTTTCTCAACTCTCGGGTCCTGGATCTTTCATTAGTCGGCAAGAGTTTGCCTGCGATCCGATGATTCTTTGTACTGCTAGTCTTTCCACTAGTTCTTACTTTACTTTGGAAATCTAGCCTATAAATAAAATTATAAAAATCATAAAAAAATTATTTTATTATTTTTCATGCATGTTTAGCAGTCTTAGGTAGTCCCGCATCACTTCTCTCCTATGATCGGACGACCATACTAATGCACTCAATCCAAGTACTTTCAAAGAGAAAACTAATGATATCTTAACATGATACTATTATTATGCTACAGGAACCTAGCTTTGATACCAATGAAAGTGAAGCAGTACAAGCAGACTATATTTTAAAACTATTTTAAAATAAAGAACAACGAAAGACTTGGTAGATCGATCAAGTCGATCTATCAATCTACCTGCAACAAGATCCAACAAAATAAAAGTGCATGCAAAGGATACCATAAGCAATACAAGGGAAGAGCATGTAATAATTTCATGCTTTAGATTTAATCACATGAGGCCAAAAGAAAGGTACGTTACCTTTAAACCGTTGGATGGAGGTGATGAAGACCTGCTAAGCCACACAAATGTCTGGCTTCTACGGGTAGTTCACACCAGGGCTCGATCCCAATCAACTCCCTTGGAGTGCTCCTCAGGATCTTGGAAGCCAATCTTCTCCTTCCTTGGACCTGCAAGACTTTCTTGAAGCCGCCGAGAAGAACTTGTTGGAGGACAATGAGAAGAAGTGGAAGTGGAACCCTTCCCAACCAACTCTCTCTTTGCAAACCCTATCTTGATTGCTAGGTAGGCTCACACCCAAAACCCTAATCCTCTCAAACCCCACTCTAAGGAATCCCTTTCTTTCTCTCTTAGAAAAGCCCAGCTTATCATCCTTTTGCTAGCCCTATAATAACACTTATTTATAGTGGAAGCGAAGAGGGAGAGAGATGTGGAAGGTGGAGTGATTGGGAGAGAGGGTTAAGGGTTAAACCAAATTATCTCTAGGTTTAAATGGGAGAAAATCTGCATTTCCAAATAATACATTCCATAAAAATCTTGGAACCAATTTCAGCCAAGATTTGAAATTTGAATTCAAAATTCAAATTTAAATCTTTTTAAAGGAAAGAGAGCATGAAAAATCAAATCCAATTTGATCCGAAGCCAAATCTCATTTGGCTTAACCCATCAGGTTGCAATCATATTGCAAATAAGTCCTCCAAAACTCACTAATCAAATTAGTGAAAAAAATCTTTGTCACAGCCAAGTGTCGACACTTCAAAGTGTTGACACTCCAAAGTGTTGACACTTAGATCATGGTCAATCATGTTGACCCCCAGTGATGCAAAATGATTCTCAATCATCGATCAGCCTTTAGATCAGATAGAAATTGCTATGGTGTGTGACCTCATAGGTTCGAACACTAAGCTGGTAGCACTGGAACACTTCCAGTACCAGTCAAAATCATCATCTAGCAATGATACTCGATATCTAGGTAGGTCGAAGATTACAGAATAACTCTCTAGAACTCCTAGCATATGGTTACCTTTTAATTCATCCCTTTGACCTCATAATGCTCAGAATGACCTAGGGTTTGACTGCCAACCCTAATTTAGTACATCCAGATCATTTCTCAACCTTATAAGTTCTGTGACTCTTCACAAGATCTACCCTGACCAAGATTTTGCTAAATTGAGACATAGTGAGTCATTCACTCTAAACCATTTGGAGGGGTCAATCCCATCTTGATCCACCAGCGCTCCACAAGTACTTGACTGTATCCAGAAACCTTCCATCACTAGATTAGAAATCCAGGTAGTCTGACACCAAAGTATAGTGAGTTGCTTGTAAGCTACCATGATGATCTCAGGTTTGGGGGACACATATACCCATATTCCTTTGCGAGCAACCCTTTGGTAGAAGGGAGCTTTGTAGTTGGTCACGTTCAGTAAGATGTCATACATTTCACCTGTATGTCACATTGATGTCTCTACACTCCTTGGTTAAGAGGAAAACTAACCAATATGACATACAACAACCTATGCTTGATACATCGTCGTCTTATAATAATGTATCATTTGGTTGTGAACCAATTTAAAAACTACTCGATATATCCTCTTTATATCAAATATAGTGTAGTTCTAACAACTTCATCACACAAGAGTTCTTTTTAGAAAAATGGACATGTGATAAACAGCCAAAAGAATAACTTTTATTCATTTAAAAAATTCACATATAATTATAAAATAGCACAACCATCTACAGTCTAGATGATTGGCTTTGGGATACAATTTCCAACAGGTTCCACCGACGATGCCATCAGGCACCTGGTTGAGAGGTCCTTGGAAGGACAAGAGCGCAAGCTGGCCGAGCTACCCCGTAAGTTTGCCAACATGAAGGGCTCTCCACGCAAGCTAGCAGGCTATGATGCCCACCCCCATTTCTCTCAAGGAACCCAAGAGCAGCTGATCCCCACTCGGTTCTGTATGGCCCAGGTGGATCCCTATGATGGGACCATCAATCCTTTGGACCACTTGGAAAGCTACAAGGCTCTCATGAGGGTCCAAGGGGTGACTGACACCCTCCTTTGCATTGCCTTTCTAGCCACCCTTTGGAAGGTCGCTTAAGTTTGGTACACCTACCTTGAGCCTGAAAGCATCCACTCTTTCGCACAACTAGAGAGAAGGTTCATGGAACACTTCGATGCCTGCCACAAGGTGCCACGAGAGGCTGATAGCCTCTTCTCTATCAGGTAACAGGACCATGAGTCCTTGCGGGACTATGTGTCCTGCTTCGAGGTTGCCATCCTAAAGATTTACAATCTAGACGAGCCCGTTGCCATGCTGGCACTAAAAAGAAGACTCAGGACCTCCTGCCTAACCTACTCCCTAGACAAGAAGCCACCGAAGACCTACTTCGAGCTCCTCGTCCGCTCCACAAGTACATACATATGGAGGAGGTTGATCGAATTAGGAGGGAGCTGGATGGGAGGCCCAGAAGAAGCAGTCCCAAGGAGAAGCCTCTGGGATGCAGAGATTCGGATCAGCCCAGAACCTTCGGGCTGGCCTGAAGCCAAAAAACATCCCCGTTCTTAAAGAGATATTCACTCCGCTCCTTGCCCTGAGGTCCAAAATCCTTATGAAGATTGAAAGCGAGCGCTACTTGCATCGCCCTCCCCCACTGAGACCATCAAGTGGCCGTGATAAGTCGAAGTATTGCCAGTTCCA
The DNA here is from genome assembly GCA_021397845.1 of Areca catechu. NCBI lineage: Eukaryota > Viridiplantae > Streptophyta > Magnoliopsida > Arecales > Arecaceae > Areca > Areca catechu. The sequence continues at coordinate 25,701,734 of CM038048.1, forward strand.
CCATGATCACAACCATGATACCGAGGAATGCCACCACCTCAAGAGGGAAATTGAAGATTTGATAAGAAGGGGCTACCTCGAAAAGTTCATGTGGGGCAAGGTCCCGGTGGAACCTCATGCGCTTGTAGCTCTTCCCGCTGTTGACAACCCGCCCATTGAGAAGCCTGAGGGCATGATCTCCTAAGGAATAGAGCGCACCTCTAAGAGGACTAGGGCAAGGGAGGGATCAGAAAATGTACTCCCCTTTGCGAGGGAAAGGAAGACGGGGGTGAAAAATATAAATAATGATGCCATTGTCATCGAGATGATAATATCGAAGCATCCTGTAAAGTGGATTATAGTCGACAGTGGAAGTTCGACTGATGTCCTTTTCTACGATGCCTTTTCCAAGATGAATTTATCCTTCACTCAATTGAAGCCAGTGTACAACCCCTTGTCGATTTCATTAGAGACTCGATGATACAAGATGACTCTAAGATTGCTGAACATGCATGAAAAATAGTAAAATAATTTTTTTATGATTTTTATAATTTTATTTGCAGGCTAGATTTTCAAAATAAAATAAAAACTAGCGGGAAGACCAGTAGTGTAAAGAATCATCGGGTCGCAGGAATACCCATACAAACCAATAAAATATCCAAGACCCGAGAGTTGAGAAACTCTCAATTTAGGATAGTTTATCTTCATCAAAATCAGATAATAAGAGAAAGAAAGGTTTCTTACTAGTCAGAGATTGAAATTCAGCAGTAGCAGGGGTCACTCACAACTCTGATCGAAGCCTGGAAGAAGAAGCCTCATTATCCTTGAATCTGAAGGCTAATCTGGGCGATCCAGGTAGCAAAGAAGGCCTTCTCAGGGGAGGGGAAGCACCTCAGGGATCCTACAAGCATCAGAGGTTAATCAAAGCAGCAAATAAAAATTAGAAAAGGACTAGAGTTTAAAGGAAATCAGGATTAGGGTTAAAAGCTAGCAGCCGGTGAAGAAGAAGCTCTTGGACTTGGATGGCAGCAAGGGCTTCTGTTCCTTAGGTATGGCTGATCTCCAAGGATGCCAAGGGATGCTAGGGCAATAGGGTTTCAATTCAGGAACACAAGGAGAGCACTCAAAGAGAGAACCAAAACTCAAACTCAAGATAATTTAGCAAAATTTCAATAAGGTTTATTCTTAAGAAAAAGATGCTTACAAGAGGGGGAGGGGTGGGGTATTTATAGAGTTCCCATGCCCTCACTAACCATGGTTACACTTGGATTACAAGTCATCTTCCAAATTAGAATACAAGTCCTTTCCTAGCTAGGTTAGTATTACAAGGTTTAAAGGGATTAGGAATCCTAACTAGGTTAGAAAAGACTTGGTCTTCTCCCATTCTCTTCAACTTGGACTTGGTCAAACCTCTTTGGACGCCCCTCCTTTGGGTGTGTGGGCTTTAGGGCAGCAAGGGGAAGGTTGGCCATGGGCTTGGAGAGCTTAGGCTTGGGCCCCGTGGAAGCTAGGGTGCCTGGTTCCTTGGGCTGGCATATTCTCGGCATCAAAAGGGAATCTTGGTTCTCCTTGCTTGGGTTTGCTTCTTGGGCTTGAATTTGGAGGCCTGGAGTGCTGGGATAGCCTGGTAAACATGGGCTCCTGACATATGAAATATTCCAAAAGCATCTGGAGGAAATCTAGCATCTGAAATGGCACCCGGGAAAAATCAGGGCACAATCAGGGCACCTGGGTGTCGATTGAGCTCCTCTAAGCTGGTGTAACTTCTTCTGGCTTCAGAATGAGATCTGGTGGGACTCCAAAATAGCATAGCCTCCTCTCTTATACAAGAAGTGAACTCATACTAAACTTATACTGGTATACAGGACTCAATGTACTAGACTAGGTTGAGGGTTGAGACAAATCAACTAACCTCAACTTATTACAGGACTCAATTCTAGTTGATTACAAAATTTGACACATGGCTAGGTAAACCAAATAGAGCCCAGTAATCTGTGTCTAATCCTGGTGCCTCCACCAATTCTCCCAGGATGGGAGGAACTCGACCTCGTCGAGTGTGGGATAACTTGGCTCTCATAGTGCTTGAGTAGGTCTGGGTTGAGACATTGCAGATCCTTATGGGTGATCCACGAGTCCTCAGATTTTTGCTGACCTTGCCACCGGACCAAATACCTCTGATAGCCTCTATCTTGGGTACCGATAGCTTGATCGTCCAGGAGTCACCAAAAGGCCAAATTATCTGTGGAGTTCTCTTCAATCAATTTTCCTCACCAAAAGGCCAAATTATCTGTGGACACTCTAGGGTGGGTTCTCTCTCAAAGGGAGGGATAGGCTCAATGTGCTCGCTAGGTATCACTGCTGGCTCTCTAGAATCTATAAGATCTGAGATGATGAAGGTGAAACTAATACTTAAATCAGATAGTATCTCATGCACATAGGCATTGGATCCACCGATATTCATTATCTTGGATGGGCCAGCTTCGCGAGTAGGAAATTCTTTACAATTACAAAATCCTCTGCAAAATTCTTTATCTCTCTTTTGGGAATTAGCTAAGTTGTTAGTTAGTTCATTAGTTATGTTCAACTTTTGACTAATTTCCATATGCATATGCTATGCAGAGGATAGTGCAGGTGCAGACATGTAATTCAAGCTATTCATTTATTGGACTCAACTAATACCTAATAGACTCGACTAGACATCCCTATCAAAGGATGTTTTATTAGACTCTAAGGAATAAAACCTAACAGATTATAGACTCTTTAGGTTTGACCCTAGCATGGCATGCACATGAGAACTTACTATGTACTCCTACTAGGTTCCATAGGGTTCTCCTAAAGTAAGATGCAAACATGACATGAATAATGAACGAATGCAACATGCAAACTCCTATAAAATGCAACCTAATAGTAAAGAAAATAGAAGAAGTTTTCGAAAATGGTAGAAAATAATAAGCGGGTTCAGGGTTAGTCTGATTGGGTGAAAAGTAAGAAAAGGGTTCGGGGTTAATTGGATAGACTAGGATATAAGAAGGGTTGTCAAGGATTAATCCCAAACTAATAAGATTAACCTTAAGGGGTTGGTGTCTATCTATTGGGTCTGCCTTATGGAAGAATGGGTCACTAATTTCAGGAAAAAGATCTTCAATTGGGATCAAGGAAGTGACTTCATCTTGAGGATACTGGGTGAGATAAGCCAAGTCCTCAATAAACTCTTTTGGCTCAGGAAATTCAGGACTAGGCTTTACAATTAGATCCTCTTCTAAAATCTCCTCTAATTGCTCTTCCATTGCAGCTTGGGTGTGATCTGGGTTATCTAATTCTGGGTCGGCCACTAACTGATTATGGTCAAGGTTAACTAAATCTAGATTGGCTACTACTTGGGTATGGTCAAGGTCAACTGATTCTAGGATGGCTTCTACCTAGGTCTCTATTGATTCAACTAGCATTGGACTGGCTTCTACCTGGGTTTGGTCATAATCAACTAATCCTGGATCTTCTATAGGGTACTCTTCTAGATCTTCAATAGACTCATACTCCTCTACCATACTTGGATCAACCTCATATATTTCTTCTTCTGAGTCATCTTGCCGAACTAATGGGATGGTAAGAGGGGTTTGGCTAATGGAAAATTGACTAAAGGTTATGGGTTCCTAGGTTATGGGTTTAAAGGTTAAGGGTTCAAAGGTTGTGGGTTCAAACCTAGGGGTATCAACCCTATAGGGTTCAGGTCGATTGAGGGATAGTGGGTTACACTGGGTTCATATCTAGGGACTATGGGTTCCTGGGGTTCAGCTCTATGGGTCTTACCTAAGGTTCCTACTTGGTTAAATCTTTGGTTCATTTGGTCAAGCTTAGTATCAGATTGGTCAAACCTATTGCTTATCTAGGCTGGCTAACTGATTTTGGGTCTGGGCTAATTGGTTTTGGGTTTGGGTGTTGGACTGGGTTATTTGGATAAGCTGGGATTGGGTTTGGGTATTGGCTTGGTTCATTTGGAAGATAATCTGATCACTCATGGCCTTCATCATGGCCTCAAAATTGAAATCCATAGTTGGGTTTGGTTGGGGTTTAGACTTTTGATATTGGGTTTCTAGTCTGGTGGTCATACACAAATCAAATAATCAAAATGAAATGATGCAACCAAGCATGCAAAGAGAAGGAAAAGACTAGTGTAATCTAGGGTTTCCTAGACTTAGAGCCAGAAACTGGGTGGGTCAGCTCAACTTACACCTAACCCAATAGCTAGTCCTTCCACTGGCCAGGTAGGGGGTGGGAGTGTGGGAGGCCCCCCTGCTTTCGCAGGGACCCAATTAAAAACCACAACACCACTTAGGTCATTTGACTCTAGATCCCCAGCCTTAGACACCAGCTTTCAGTAATAGTTAAAGGATTAAATGCACTAGTTGGCCTACACAGCTCGGACCTGACCTGTTGATGTCTCCTAGCCCACTAGGGAAATTAAGTCTAATTGATTTTAATTAGGTTTGGGTTAGTATGATGATGGTTGTTTTGGACCCAGGACAAGTGATGAAATCCTGCCTTGATCTGAGATAGAGAATTCCCTTAAGATTAGGTTAAGAATGATGGCAATCAATGGCCCTGATGAAATCTAAAATAATCAGAAAATAAAATATTTTTTTAATGATTTATGATATGTCAAGTTAGGTTTAAGTTAACTAGGGTTAACAAACAAAGTTTGGCTTGGGATTGGGGTTTGGTAGTTGATTAAGTTAGGTTGAGTCAAGATGCAAAATGTAGCAGAAATCAGTGAATTAGGGTTTCAGTGGTTGCAGAGTTTGACATAGATCTTGATATATAAAAAAAATCAAAAAAAATCTAAAATAGAGGATGGATGGTGTTGATGATTCCTACCAAATTTTATACAGAACAAAAATCATATGATGATGCAAACCTAGGGTTTTTTTACTACTACAGAAATTATCAAGATTCTATTAGGGTTTCTATTATGCTAAATTTTAGAAATTCAGGGTTCTAGTAAAATTAATTAAAAATTCTGATAATTACTAGGATAGAACAAAGGACATGCAATACAAATTTTAAAGAAAAATAAAATATTTAAGATACCAAAATCAGATGAAACCTAAACACCTACTACAGTAAATAGAATGCAGAATTAGGGTTTGTGAATGCAAAGCAGATAAAAAACTATCCTAAATTTACTCTGATACCAAACTAATGTGGTATGACTCTAAGACTACTAAACATGCATGAAAAATAGTAAAATAATTTTTTTGTGATTTTTATAATTTTATTTGCAGGCTAGATTTCTAAAATAAAGTAAAAACTAGCGGAAAGACTAGCAGTGCAAAGAATCATCGGGTCGCAGGCATACCCATACAAACTAATGAAATATCTAGGACCCAAGAGTTGAGAAACTCCCGGTTTAAGATAATTTATCTTCATCAAAATCAGATAATAAGAGAAGGGAAGGTTTCTTACCAGTCAGATATTGAAATTCAGTAGCAGCAGGGGTCACTCACAACACTGATCGGAGCTTGGAAGAAGAAGCCTCGTTTCCCTTGAATCTGAAGGCTGATCTCGATGATCCAGGCAGCAAAGAAGGCCTTCTCAGGGGAGGGGAAGCACCTCAGGGATCCTACAAGTGTCAGAGGTTAATCAAAGCAACAAATAAAAATTAGAAAACGACTAGAGTTTAAATGAAATCAGGATTAGGGCTAAAAGTTGGCAGCCGGGAAAGAAGAAGCTCTTGGACTTGGATGGTAGTAAGGGCTTCTGTTCCTTAGGCATGGCTGATCTCCAGGGATGCCAAGGGATGCTAGGGCAGTAGGGTTTCAATCCAGGAACACAAGGAGAGCACTCAAAGAGAGAACCAAAACTCAAACTCAAGACAATTTAGCAAAATTTCAACAAGGTTTATTCATAAGAAAAAGATGCTTACAAGAGGGGGAGGGGTGGGGTATTTATAAAGTTCCCATGCCCTCACTAACCATGGTTACACTTGGGTTATAGGTCCTCTTCCAGATTGGAATACAAGTCCTTTCCTAGCTAGGTTAGTATTACAAGGTTTAAAGGGATTAGGAATCCTAACTAGGTTAGAAAAGACTTGGTCTTCTCCCACTTCTCTTCAACTTGGACTTGGTCAAACCTCTTTGGACGCCCCTCCTTTGGGTGTGTGGGCTTTAGGGAAACAAGGGGGAGGTCGGCCAAGGGCTTGGAGAGCTTGGTCTTGGGCCCCTTGGAAGCTGGGGTGCCTGGTTCCTTGGGCTGGCATATTCCCAACATCAAAAGGGAATCTTGGTTCTCCTTGCCTGGGCTTGCTTCCTGGGCTTAAATTTGGAGGCCTGGAGTGCTGGAATAGCCTAGTAAATATGGGCTCCTGGCATATAAAATATTATGGAAGCATCTGGAGGGAATTTGGCATCTAAAATGGCATCCAAAAAAAATCTGGGCATAATCAGGGCACCAAGGTGTCGATTGAGCTCCCCTAAGCTGGTGTAACTTCTTCTGACTTCAGAATGAGGTCTGGTAGAACTCCAAAATAGCGTAGCCTCATCTCTTGTACAAGAAGTGAACTCATACTAGACTCATACTGGTATACATGACTCAATATACTAGATTAGGTTGAGGGTTGAGACAAATCAACTAACCTCAACTTATTACAGGACTCAATTCTAGTTGATTATAAAATTTGACACATGGCTAGGTAAACCAAATAGGGCCCAGTAATCTATGTCTGATCCTGGTGCCTCCACCACTCGATGGAAGTCAAAGGGGAGATTACTATCCCAGTCACTATCAGCTCACCACCTCGGTAGAGTATGGTTAAGATAACTTTCACGGTTGTTAGGCTCTCCTCGGCCTACAACATGATTCTTAGCCGCCCAGTGCTCAATCTGCTTGATGCGGTCAATTCAATAAAGTGGCTTCTAGTATAATTCCTGACCCCTTACGGCATGGGGGAGATGAGGGGGGCATCCCAGCTAGTTGAGCTTTGCTTGCAGGCCATCCCTGGAGCCAGGTGTGCTGGGAAAGATCCCACCATCGATGACCTCGATCAAAGGGCACAAGATGCCAAGGGTGGTCCATTTGAATGCCTGTTGTCATGCCCACTTGGCATCAATTCGTTAAAGATGGTGCAGATAGGAGCCCAACTGTCGAGCGATGAGAAGGAGCACTTACTGAGTTTCCGCCGAGCGAACGTGGATGTATTTGCCTGGACCACAACGGATATGCCAGGGATCCTTGCTGGCATCATCACCCACAGGTTGAACATCAATCCGAAGTGCCATTCGGTCTGGTAGAAGAAGAGAAGCTTTGTCCCAGAAAGGAAGAAGGCGATAAACGAAGATGTAGAAAAGCTTCTCATAGCCGGCTTCATTCGCGAAGTCTAATACCCCAGTTGGTTGGCGAATATGATCATAGTCAAGAAAGCCAACGGGAAGTGGAGGATCTATGTAGACAGCACAGAGATCAACCAAGCCTGCCCAAAAGATAGCTTCCCTCTTCCAAAAACTGACCAGTTGGTGGATGCTACCTCTGGGCACCACCTACCCACCTTCATGGATGCATTTTCTAGGTACAATCAGATCTAGATGCACCCCAAAGATAAGGAGCATATCACCTTCATCATGGACCGTGGGACATACTACTATTGGATGACGCCATTCAGCCTGAAGAATGCTGGAGCCACTTATCAACATCTGGTCAATAAAGTTTTCAAAGACCAAATTGGTCGTAACATGGAAGTGTACGTGGACGACATGCTTGTCATAAGCCGTCCAGAGTTAGACCACATTGCAGACCTGGCAAAGGCTTTTCATAATCTTCGCCTTCACCAAATGAAGTTAAACTCGATCAAGTGCGTCTTTGGCAGGCAGCTGAGAAATTCTTGGGTTTCATGATAACTCAGCGGGGGATCAAAGCAAACCCAAAGAAGGTCCAAACGATCGTCGACATGGAACACCCCACCTCGAAGAAGCAAGTACAATTCATGGCTGACCAAATTACAGCTCTGAGCCAGTTCATCTCGCGCTCTACCGACCGCTGCCTGCCTTTCTTCAAGGTGTTACACAAGATGCATGATTTTGCCTGGATGGAGGAATGTCAAGAGCCCTTCGAGGAGCTAAAAAGATTCCTGGCATCGTCCCCACTGCTCTCTAGGCCGGAGGATGGAGAGAAGGTCCTCTTGTACCTGGCAAACATTACGGGAGCCATTAGTTCAGTGCTCGTCTGTATGGATGGTGACGAAGTCCAAAAGCTAGTGTACTATGTCAGCAAGCTCCTCCAAGATGCGAAGATTAGGTACACCCACTTTGAGAAACTGATTTTCATACTTATTATGTCTGCTCAGCATCTCAGGCCATACTTCCAAGCCCACCCGATCGCGATCTTGACTAACCAGCTACTGAAGGCCATACTCAGCCATCTGGATACGTCGGGGTGTTTAGCGAAGTGGATGCTAAAGCTTAGTGAGTTCGACATCACCGACCACCCAAGGTCATCCCAAAAGATACAAGTGCTAGTAGACTTCCTGGTCGAGTGCACCGGTATAGGAGAAGAGTCAGAGGAAGCTTCCCCAAAGCACCAGATGGAGTCATCAACTGACAAGAAGGTTTGGGTCCTCCACTTGGATGGCACGTCGAATACAAGAGGGAGCGAAGCTGGCCTTATCCTCGCCAATCATGATGGGGTCATGGTCAAGAGCATGCTACGCTTCCTGTTCGAGGCCACCAATAACCAAGCGGAATATGAGGCACTCCTCATGGGTTTAAGGGTATCCCACGAGCTGGGAGTGTCTAGTCTAAGAGTCTTCACCGATTCACAGCTGGTAGCTAGTCAGGTCTTTGGAGAGTTCAAAGCCGAGACTCTCAAATGATTAAGTACCAAGAGCGGGTACCATGAGTGCAATGGATTTCAGGCGCTTCAACATCTCCCACATCCCTCAGTAAGAGAATGCCTATGCCGATGCCCTCTCTAGGTTCGCGACTCTACCGGATTCATCATTGGGGTGTGCCAACATCGAATACCTCCAGGCTCCCAGCTATGAGCTACTCATCGAGGTCTAGCAAGTTACTCCAAAACCCAGATGGATGGATTATTATATCAGATATATCATGGACGGTATGCTGCCCGAGAACTGCATAAAGGTCGGCCTTCTCAAGAAGAAGGCAGCGCGCTTTGTATTATGGATAGGCAACTTTACTGCAGGTCCTATTTTTATCCACTTCTGAAATGTTTGAGACCCTCGAAGGCTATCTTTGTGCTCCAAGAAATACATGAAGGCCTTTGCGAGAGTCATGTGGGGGGCAGGACCCTAGCGTACAAAGCACTCCGCTAAGGTTATTACTGGGAGACGATGAGAGAGGATACAGCCGACTTCGTCAATAAGTGTAACCGCTACCAACGGCATGCCTGCATACAACATTAATTGACTACACCACTTTCCCAGCTCTCCGCCCCCTAGCCATTCACTCAGTGGGGGATGGACCTCTTGGGGCCTTTTCTCCCATGTCTAGATAGCAGAGGTACCTGATAGTATCGATCGACTACTTTACCAAGTAGGTCGAGGCCGAGCCACTAGCATGAATCATGGAAGCCAAGGTCAGGTCTTTTCTTTGGAAGTCGATCGTCTACCACTTCAGACTCCCCCACTTCATCATCATCGATAATGGGCGATAGTTCGATAACCAAGCATTCGAAGAATTCTGCATTGACCTTAACATCAACCACCATTTCACTTTGGTGGCTCATCTCCAGACCAATGGTGAGGCCAAGGTGACCAACCAGACCATCCTACAAGGGCTCCGAACTAGGTTGGATTAGGCTAAGGGCCGATGGGCCGAAGAACTTTCCAGCATTCTTTGGGCCTATCACACCACATCCAGGATAGCAACAGGTGAGACGCCCTTCAATCTCGTCTTCGGCACCGAGGTTGTAATCCCAGTGGAACTGGGACTGCCCACTCTCCGGGTAGAACAATACGATGAAGTTGAGAACTTGGCCTGGCTTCTGCTCAATCTAGAACTTCTGGAAGAGACACGAGAAAAGGCCTGGCTTCGCATGGCGACCTACTGACAATGGGTTGCCAGGTATTATAACTCCTACGTAAAGTCAAAGACCTTCCATCCAGGTGACTTAGTTCTGTGGTGGACTGAAGTCTCATAGCCCGGAGAATGTGGCAAGCTATCCCCCAACTGGAAAGTCCCCTATAAAGTAGTCGAGGCCCTTCCCCATGGAGTTTACTAACTCGTCGGACTGGATGGTGTCCAATTCACACGAACCTAGAATGCCAGTAACCTAAGGATGTGTCATCAATAAAGTAAGATTTCCTTCCATTAATTACAAATTTTCTTTGGTGCAACACCATTTCTACGTGTGCAGGGAAATCTTCGCTCAACTCCAAGTCTAGCAGCCAAAGCTAGGAAACTCTGAAAGCCTAGCACTTCAAAGCCAAGAAACTCCTGAAGCCCCGAACTTCAAAGCATGAAAACTTTTGAAGCCCCACACATCAAAGTCGGGAAACTCCTGAAGCCCCACACTTCAAAGCTGAGAAACTTCTGAAGCGTCACACTTCAAAGCCAAAAAACTTTTGATGCCCCACACTTCAAAGCCAGGAAATCCTGAAGCCCTGCACTTCAAAATCGGGAAACTCTTGAAGCCTCGCACTTCAAAGCTGGGAAACTCCTGAAGCCCCGCACTTCAAAGTTGAGAAACTTTTAAAGCCCCCACTTCAAAGCTGAGAAATTCCTGAAGCCTCGCACCTTAAGTCGAGATGCTCTAGAAGTCCCGCATTCAGCCCGTCATACTCCTATTTTGACGGTGACAAGCTGAAGTGTTCCAAACATCCTGCATTCAATCCACTGGACCCTCGATCCAACAAGGGCAAGTGACATCCCAAGCCGGCAATGATAGGTCTAGAATTCCTTCCCCGTGAAATCAATGGTGTTCTGACTTGATAGGGATAACTCACAAGAACCTCTTAGGTCCTTCAAGCTATCCACCAGCCCCTGGATCAAGGAGGGAGCCACAGAATCATGAAGGCCCTGAGTAAGTGGTCAACCCTAGCCAAACCCCTGAGGACCCTTGGCAAAGTTCTCGGCACAGCGAAGGCAACCAACGGGGCCATTAGGTCCCCTTCGTGTTGCCCAGGTTGCTTCCCAAGAGGGGGATGAATTGGGATTATAAAAATATTAGCAAGTATGTACAATTTAAAATCCTTTTAGTGTTGTGATGAATAATGCAATGTGGAATCAAACAATTAAATACAATCAAGGCAATCACAAATACAAGAGATTTAGAGTGGTTCAGAGAAGTTCAAAGAGCTTATCACACATGTCCAACTTACTTAAACTCATTTTTACTAATTTAGAGCCCTTTTTACAAGATTACATGGATGAGAAATTAGGGCTTTACAACTTGAAATGTACATGAGTTCATACAATACTAGAATACATTCCAACTGGATAGAAAACCAACTGATATACATATAAATACTTCCTACAAAACTTCTTGAGTGATTGAAAGAATTAGTAAAACATACATGCTCCAATGTTTTGTAATCATCAAAATCATTCCAGGGGTCAACAATCTCCTCCTTTTTGATGATGACAAAATACTGGGCATGAAAAGATTTAAAACACTTTATAATTACCTGTAATGATATGCTGTGTACCATATTTACATGTATCAAAGTGTATTCAAGGTAGTGTGTATCAAAGCAAATAAAGTATCAAGACATTTAAATGAAGTAGTATCAAAACAAACTTTTTCAACAAGTATTAGGTCAATAAGTTTACTATACCGGTCATGCATTAAAATTGTATGCAAGTATCAAATCATCACCATGCTAATTTGGTGGGGACACCTGAGGCACCAGAATAAGACAGAGGCTTTTTCAACCCTCTGTAAATTGATCAATAATTTATGAGTCAATCTGTAATAAGGGCTTAGCTCATCTGAGTCCATTTTAGTTGTTATTTGAGTATTTTTAGTTGTTATTTCAGTTCTGTACTAGTCAGCTCATGTTGAGCTAGTTCAGTCCAATGCTAGTCAGCTCATGTTGAGCTAATTTTATTTTTTTGAGTCCTGTCCAAGTATACTGAAGACTCAAGACTATATCATACAAGTGAAGACCAAGTCCAACTAGATTGAAGACATGGAAGTATAGCACAAGTCCAGCCCAGCTTGAAGATTTGAAGACCCCAGGAGGAAAATTCAGAAAATCCTGATTTCTTGCAGATGCCCTCCAGATGCCAAAGTATATTCATAGATAAGGGCATCCATGATTCCAGAGGTCCATCTGCATCCTATCCTAAAGAAATCAAGCCCAGGTGCCAAGCCCAAGCCCCTAAGAAGCAAGATACCAGGGAATATTCCTGCTACCTGGCTACCAGGCCACCCCAGCTTCCAGAGGCCCAAACCCACGCACCCGAGCCCCATTGGGCCGGTCTTTTGCTGCTCCTAGAAGCCCAACACGCCCCCCTAGGCGTCCTTGGAGTCTTGACCAAGTCAAGAAAATTTTTAGGGATTTTTTTACCTAATATTTTCTTATTTTCTAGCTAGGGTTTGAGAGGGAAAAGGATTCTTATGTAAAAACTTATGTACCCTTACTTGGAGCCCAAGGTTAAGGGTCTATTTAAGGGACCCTAGCCTCTTGTATGAAGGAGAATTTTGATGAATGAAAACCTTGAGTTCTTCTATTGAGTTGTGTGATACCCTGCTGTGTGCATAAAGGGGTTTGCGAGAGTTTTTTCTTCCCAGTGCTGCAATCATCTTCCTGCTGCCAACAAGCATCTCAGATCCCTGGACGCCCACTCCAAAAGAAGCCTTCCCTTACTGTTTTTCCTTTATTTTCTTGTTCCTTTGTGAGTTTTCTAACAACTGACAAGTCGTTTATAGGTCCCCGAGTTCCTACGAATCCAACGACTCCAGCCAAGCCTCAATCGGATCACCGAGCAGAAAGCCGGGTATCCGCGGGTCTTTGGCTCGATTTTCCAGGCCGCATCCGTTGAGGAACGAGAGACCCTTTGCTGCGATCTTCACAGATGTTGTCAGGTACACCCCCTCTACCTCCAGTAGTTTTATTGTAGGAGAACTTGCCCTAACCGAGGCTTCTTAGCCCCGGCGATCCTTCTTTTCTACTTTTCTAGGTCCTAATCTGCATGCTGATCTTCTAAAATTCATATAAAATCCCCTACAACTTATTTTAATCTGAAACTTGGGAATTAATCACTCAACACCACATATAAAACATACAAAAAAAATTGCATGCATATTAATTCCCCATCATTTGGTATCAGAGCTTAGATTAGGGTTTGTTTTTTGCAATTTTTTTGTCCATATATGCTCTGTGTTTTTAATTATTTCTCTCTGATGAAAACTCCAAAAATTCTGAGATTTAGTTTTCTAGATTCACAATAATTAACAGGAATCTTAAGAATTTTTTCAGATTTTATTATGACCTGTGAATTTTCTGCAAGCCAAAATACAGCATGCAAATTTTTGGCCCTATTTTTTTTTCAGCAAGACAAGTTTGGAAGTTTTAGGATTTTGTTTAGCATCTTTTGCATATCTTTTAATTTTAGTATATTTCTTGCATATTAGACCATGATTTTCAAGTTTTCTTCTATTTAAAAAAATACCAAAAAAAAATTACATATTCTCCAAAAATACCAAAAACATCTAAACCCTAATTTGCATCCTCATCTTCCTGCCATCATTACATAATTTACTTTAAGGGCACTCTCTTTAGACCAGATAAGGAAAGGAGGTCATTACCTTTCCTTAGCCCAAAACCACCTTCCTTGCATTCGGTCCCAAGCCTAACTTAAAATCGATTAGACCTAATTTGCCCTAGTGGGCTAGGGACACCAACTGGTCGGGTCCGGGCTAAGTGTTAGATCACTGTGTCAAGACTAACCTGTGTATTCCATGTGCTTGGTGTCTAGAATGGTGGTTTAGGGATTCAATCCCGAAGGACTTGTGTGCTGGTCCGCCTACCTGGCCAATCTTTGATTGGTGTCTAGGATTTGCAATCAGGGACCTAACACTCCCCTTACACCTGCCTGGCTGAGTACAGGATTACTATAGGCTAGTTTACCACCCTGATTGAGCATCTAGTTTGGACTCTAGGTCTAGTCAGTTATAGTCGGTCTGATCGAGTCTTGCATGAGCACTAAATCAGGAGTTTCATATCACCCACCTCCTTCACAAATGTCTGAACCCATGGAAAATTTACAATCTCAAATAAAAGTCCTAGCTGATCAAATGGCCCAGATGGCTACCCAGATGACCCAGTTAACTCAGTCTCGTATTCAAACCAATGATAGAATTGACCATCTTGCCAATAGGTTTGATCAATTAAAAGTCCGGGTAGGGACCCCAGAAAAAAACCATGGGTCACAGTCTGAGCCAGATCCTGATTCCCCTCAACCTAGGAGGACCCCAAACCCTGATCCATACCTTGAGGCTGAACCTAGGAGAGCCCATCATCCTGACCCAATCCCTAAGGTTAGTCCTAGAAGACCCAATCAGGATTTTGTAGACCAGGAAGATAGATCCTATTTACCCACATCCTCTAAGCCTAATATACCCACAACCTATAGATCTTATGACTCCAAATCCTATGAACCTAGAACCTATGAATCCAGAACCTATGAACCTAGATCCTATGACTCTAGATCCCATGATCATAAATCCTATGCACCCACACCCTATAAGCCTAGTAGACCCAACACCCAATATTCTGACCCATATAGGGAGTCCAACCCTAGGAGAATCCAATATTCTGACCCATATAGGGAGTCCAACCCTAGGAGAACCCAGTATTCTGACCCATATAGGGAGTCCAACCCTAGGAGGACCCAATATCCTGACCCATATAGGGAGCCCAACCTTAGGAGGACCCCATACCATGATCCATCCTTAGAACCTGATCATAGAGCTGACCCAAAATCCTATGACCCCAGATCCTATAATCCCATGACCCATAGATCTGCACCCTTGTCCTATGAGCCTAGAGAACCCATAACCCCTAAGTATCAACCTAGTACTAGTCATGCTTCCCCTAGTCAACTTGAACCCCATAGGATTAGTATCCCTAAATATGAACCCAGTAGTGAGCCACTATCCCTTATACAACCTGAACCTACTAGGAGTAGTACCCATAATCAGAGACCAGAACCTAACCAATTTCCTGCTAGCCAACCTTCTCCAACCATTCCTGAGATTCACAAGGATTACATTAACGCAGAAGTGTATGAAGCTGATGTGAGCCTAGTGGATGAGTATGAGGGAGAAGAGGAGACACCTTTTTTAGACCTAGAATTAGCTGACCCAGTAGATACCCAGGTAGAAACCAACCTAGAGCTAGTTGACCTTGACCATATCCAACCTAAAGCTATAATGGAAGAACAAATAGAGGAAGAGAACCTAGGTACTGCTACTAGAGCCTTACCTGAGGAAACCATAGAGGAGAGCCAAATTATAGAGTCTAGTCCTAAAATACAAGAACCAGAAAAATTTATTAAGGACCTGATCTCTTTGAATCAGTACCCTCAAGATGAGTCTCCTCCTATAGTTCCCATTAAGGACCTCTTTCCTGAGATTAATAACCCATCCTTCCATTATACAAACCCCATAGATATATCGCAACCCCATAAGGTTAACCTCATTAGTCTAGGATTAGTCCCTGACATGCCTTCTTTGATTCTACTTTATCCAACTAACCCAGAACCTTTTTCTCCACCCTACCGGAGTAATTCTGAACCCACTTCCTATTTTCTACCCTTTCCTGAGTTTTCTCATGTGTCTAGAACTATTAGGTTACATTTTATTGAGGTTACTAGGTTGCAAGGATCCATAGAGCCCATCCCATTTGCTACCTACTTTTGGCAGACCCTCTGGCACTTATTAGGAGTTACTAGCAAATTTTCTTCTGCATGTCATCCATCAACCACGACTCATGCCCCCATGCCCAAGTGGTAGTTAAGACCTAATAAACCTCTTTAGTCGAGTCTGTTAGGTGTAGGTTTAAGTCCTTTGCATCATCTTGTTAGGAGTCTGCATGTGCCTAGCATGTTCACCACCCGCACTAATGTTAAAACAACTGGCTAATTCCCGAAGATGGATCAAAAAATTTGATGTAGTGGATTTTATCTTGGTTAGGCTTAGGCCTAAAAGAAGCTTCATGCTCGCAGAGAAGGACCTTTTAAAGTGATAGAGAAGGTTGGATCAACTGCCTAGGTGTTAGACTTGCCTTCGGATTTGGGCATTACTTCTACCTTCAATATTATAGACCTGGTTGAGTATAGGGAACCGGCAGCGCTACCTAGTGAGGCCTTTGGACCTATTCCTTTTCATTGTGAGTGACCCTAACCTAGAGTGTCCACAAACAAATTTGGCTTGAGAGAGGAGAATGGATCGAGTGTATCCTGGACAATCAAGCCATCACGACCCAGGGCGATGACTATCAACGCTTCCTGGTCCGATGGCAAGGCCGGCCAGAGTCGGACGATTCATGGATTTCTTGAGAGGACTTGCAACGCCTCAACCCAGACCTTCTCGAGAGATATGTGAGCCAGTCTAACCTTCACTTGACAGGGTCGAGTTCCTCCCACCCCGGGAGAATTGGTGGGGACACGTGAGGCACCAGAATAAGACAGAGGCTTTTTCAACCCTCTGTAAATTGATCAATAATTTATGAGTCCATCTGTAATAAGGGCTTAGCTCATCTGAGTCCATTTTAGTTGTTATTTGAGTATTTTTAGTTGTTATTTCAGTTCTGTACTAGTCAGCTCATGTTGAGCTAGTTCAGTCCAATGCTAGTCAGCTCATGTTGAGCTAATTTTATTTTTTTGAGTCCTGTCCAAGCATATTGAAGACTCAAGACTATATCATACAAGTGAAGACTAAGTCCAACTAGATTGAAGACATGGAAGTATAGCACAAGTCCAACCCAGCTTGAAGATTTGAAGACCCCAGGAGGAAAATTCAGAAAATCCTGATTTCTTGCAGATGCCCTCCAGATGCCCAGATTCCCTTCCAGATGCCAAAGTATATTCATAGATAAGGGCATCCATGATTCCAGAGGTCCATCTGCATCCTAGCCCAAAGAAATCAAGCCCAGGTGCCAAGCCCAAATTTCTAAGAAGCAAGATACCAGGGAATATTCCTGCTACCTGGCTACCAGGCCACCCCAGCTTCCAGAGGCCCAAACCCATGCACCCGAGCCCCATTGGGCCGGCCTTTTGCTGCTCCTAGAAGCCCAACACACCCCCCTAGGCGTCCTTGGAGTCTTGACCAAGTCAAGAAAATTTTTAGGGATTTTTCTACCTAATATTTCCTTATTTTCTAGCTAGGGTTTGAGAGGGAAAAGGATTCTTATGTAAAGACTTATGTACCCTTACTTGGAGCCCAAGATTAAGGGTCTATTTAAGGGACCCTAGCCTCTTGTATGAAGGAGAATTTTGATGAATGAAAACCTTGAGTTCTTCTATTGAGTTGTGTGATACCCTGCTGTGTGCATAAAGGGGTTTGCGAGAGTTTTTTCTTCCCAGTGCTGCAATCATCTTCCTGCTGCCAACAAGCATCTCAGATCCCTGGACGCCCACTCCAAAAGAAGCCTTCCCTTGATGTTTTTCCTTTGTTTTATTTTTCCTTTGTGAGTTTTCTAACCCCTGACAGGTCGTTTATAGGTCCCCGAGTTCCTACGAATCCAATGACTCTAGCCAAGCCTCAATCGGATCACCGAGCAGAAAGCCGGGTATCCGCGGGTCTTTGGCTCGATTTTCCAGGCCGCATCCATCGAGGAACGAGAGGCCCTTTGCTGCGATCTTCACAGACGTTGTCAGGTACACCCCCTCTACCTCCAGTAGTTTTATTGTAGGAGAACTTGCCCTAATCGAGGCTTCTCAGCCCCGGCGATCCTTCTTTTCTACTTTTCTAGATCCTAATCTGCATACTGATCTTCTAAAATTCATATAAAATTTTCTACAACTTATTTTAATTTGAAATTCGGGAATTAATCACTCAACCCCACATATAAAACATACAAAAAAAATTGCATGCATATTAGTTCCCCATCATAATTTTTAGCTTCAATTAGGAGAACTTTTCACTTTGCATTTGAAAGAATTTTAATAAGTCCTCAATAAATGCTCCCCCTTTCTCATATAATATTCTCATTTTTCATGCTCTTCATTTTTTACTCTTTCATTTTTCATGCTCTTTTCTTATTTTCTATTCTCATTTTTCAACTCTTTTCTCATTTTCAAACTCTTCTCCCCCTTTTTGTCATCGACAAAATATACAATCATTCACAATCATTTATATGTAATAATTAAAACATAACACTTTCAAAAGATATATAGATATATAAAGTAAGTCAGTACAAAATGTGATACATTACAAAAGTGCTAAAGCACATCAAAATAATATCACAAACAAGGAGCATGCAAAAAAATAAAGTCCTAAAGGTCAGAAAGAAGGACTAGGCTCATCATCACTAGAAGAAGAGCCAATTTCTTGAATGCCAGGAGCAGGTTTAAATTTAGGAAACCTAGGTCTAAGGTCCCTAAGTCTAGTCTTAATAGGAGGAGAGGGTTTAGAAACTCTAGGTCTAGATTTGGTTAGAGATTCTGAAGAGATCAAGATGGGCATAGGTCGCACAGAAGTAGGATCAGACAAAGCTAGGGTGCTGGTGCTCGATAAAATCTAAGTCACTAGAGTGTCTGATACGCCAGTTCTCGATCCTTGAGTGCCAGTATCAAGCCCAACAGTAGGAGTAGCTGCAACATGAGTGTCAGTGGAATGCTCAGTCTCTTCTTATGCACAGTCATCATCATGATCAACTGGTCCTGCTGGAGGTGGAGGAGGTGCTGAATGGCTAGCTGTCCTGATATGCTAAAGAACTGATAAAATCTGCTGAAAGCCATCTCGCATCTTAGTCTGAAGTGCCACTATTCTGGCATCAGTCTCTGCCCTACCTCTCTGCAGAGTAGAGAGCTCCTCCAAGATAGACTGCAACCTGCGATCATCACCAAAACCACCAGAAGTAGACCCTCTCACAGGTGAATGAGGTGTAGAAGGTGCTGGCTCAGAAGGTCCAGCCTCATCAGTCAGTAGCTCTGCCTTAGTGCTCTGTGCCTGACCAGTCTGGTCATCCTCATCTAACTCCCCATCAGAATGTGTAGCTGGTAGTCCAGAAGTCTTCCTGATCTACTATCCATCTACCTTCAGAAAATCCATTCTGCTCAAGGACTTTACATTATATCTGTCTGTATGTAGTAGAGGCCTATTGTCCTCACCAGATAAGTCTACCTCAGCATCCTGAAAAAGTAGTGTAAAAATTATACCATAAGGAAGACAAGCTCGTGCCCTGCGAGCTGCTTCCCGCATATGAGATATCATGATATAGGGCAAGTTGAGGGCCTCCCCCTCAACCAAACATCTCATAAAAATAAGATCTCTCTCACTTACCCAGTCAAACCTTCAAGTTTTGGGTAGGAAAATATGGCTAATGATATTGTGAATTAACCTCATCTCCAATGATAGTTGGTTTGCCCTAACATGCACAATTCCAAAAACATCATTCCTTTCTAAAATAATACTCAAGGTTTTTTGCTTCTCTGTTAATACCAAAAAACTTTCCCCTTCCTTGGGAATCTAAAGAATGTTGCTTAGTTTCTACTCATTTACTAAAATATGTTTGCCCTTAACTGTAGATTCCACATGAAATGTACCCAAAGAGAGATTTTCAAAAAATTGCCTCACTAGGGTTGGAAAAGTCAAAAGTGTTGGCACTTGGAATGATTTTGATGATCACAAAACATTGGAGCATGTATGAGTTACTAATTATTTCAATTACTTGAGAAGTTTTTGCAGGAAAATGGTTATATGTAGTTTAATTGGTTTTCAAATTGGTTGAAAGATAATTTAATTTTGTATAGACTGATGTGGGCACCGGACCTCTGGTTAGGGTTTCAATTTTTGGGTCTTGTAATAAGGCTTCAAGCCTAAACCTTGTAATTTTCTTTATCTTTGAATTAAGTCTCAACTGTCTATGTCTAGTCCTTTATTTTGACCAAGTTGGTCAAGTCAAGTCCTGTACTGAGTCCAGTCCCATAATGAGTCCAGTTCGAGTCTGTTTGAAGCAATATTGGTCTTGAAGTCTAGTCACTTTTTGAGCCAAGCCATGAAGGAAGCCAACTCAGCTCAGGGGACCACCTCTTCATCCTACATGGTGCCACTTCACCATGCCATGTGGGCGGCACATAATTCAGATTTTGGATGCCAAAAGGGAGGGACACATCACTTGATACACTCCCTTTTTCCCTCCCCCCCTATCAAGCTATTTTCCAAACATGGGTGGCCGGCCAAGGATGGTCAAAGGGAGTTAAAGTTTGGAGAATTCAAATCCCTTGCTTCAAGCCTCCTATCAAGCTTTCTTCCCAAACTACTTGAACAACTTTGGAAGGAATAGCAAGATCCATGGGTGCCTCCAATTTCACTCCCCATATCATGCCTTGTACCAAAGGTGGAAGCACAACCAAGGAAAGGAGGAGGACACAAGCCTTGCTCCATGCCTCATATCAAGCCACATTCATGGTCGACTAAGAAGGAAGAATTTTTTGAATTTTTGGGCGCCCCATCAAGAAAAGATTTGTAATTTTCATTCGAAATTTAAATGAGGTCCTAAGGTGCCTATAAAAGGGACCTTACCCCTCCTTTGTAAAGCTAATTGATGATGAATGAAAATCTAAGTCTTTTTGAGAGCCAATTATCTTTAGTTGCCTTCGTTCACTAGGAATGTCGATCTTCGTGAGGGAGCGCCTTC
Organism: Areca catechu; assembly: GCA_021397845.1. Lineage (NCBI taxonomy): Eukaryota > Viridiplantae > Streptophyta > Magnoliopsida > Arecales > Arecaceae > Areca > Areca catechu. The sequence goes on from CM038048.1 coordinate 25,722,528, forward strand.
GCCTTCGGGCATCGAGATGTGTGAGGCCTCGTGTTACTATCTCTTCCACAACTCCATCCTCCAACTTCGAGTCAGAGTCCATTGGGATCATCCAACTGGGCGCCTAGCAAGAAGAACTCCACCATCGCCACATCAACTCACAATCCTTCATCTATTGCTTTCTTTTCGGATTGAATCCTAACTCTTCTTCTGAATGCTCGTAGGTCCTCCAGGTGCCACGAACACGGAGTCGGTTGCTCTTGTCGTCGTGACCTTCGGACAAAAAGCCGGTGCATCCGCAGGGTTGACTGCTCGATCATCCAGGATGCATCTACGAGAGCGAGTGAACTCGGCATCGGGCGCTTCGGATCTTTGAGGTTTGCCACCCTGACTCCTAAGTAGGTATTGATCTGAGAGCTAAGTCCTACGGGATTTCTAAATCCCGGGGTCCTCTTTTTATCCTTGCTTAGGGACTTACTTGCTTGCCTGAAGTTCTTGTTAGTATGGAACCCTAGATCTACTCCTACTTATTTTCGGGAATCCTAAACAAATCTTTAAAACCCTAAAAATCACCAAAGAAAAATCATTGCATCATCTCCTCATCTTCACATCTAGTTAGTCCTGCATCATAGACTCTTATGAACTTTAAATTATAAAAGCCCTAATTTTTCAACTATGTAATCTTGTAAAAGGGCTATAAAATAATAAAAATAAGAGTGTGTAGATTAGCTCTTATTGGATTCAAGTGTTGAAGAATTTTGGAGAAGTTTGAAGCATTAAATAAAGTTTTGGCAAGAGTAGACTTTTGGATCAAGAGCCGACTCCTTGTGGCACAGCACAAAGAAATTTCAAAGTTTCAGTACCTCGAGCTGACTCAAGTCCCTAGAGTCGACTCATGGAAGAACACATGTTTTTGAAGTCTAAGATCTCGAGCCAACTCAAGTCCCAAGAGCCGACTCATCCAGAGTTATGTTTGTTGGTGACTGAGACTTCGAACTGACTCTATCCTGAAGAGCAGACTCAAGAAAATTATTGTTTTGTATTGATTGAAGGTTTGAGCCGACTCACACAGGATTTTTGTTTGGACTGTCTGAGACTTCGAGCTGACTCCTGGACCTCGAGCTAACTCGAGTGACCATTTTCTACACTCTAATGGCTAGTTGCTGAAAGTGATTTTTGAATTCCAAATGATCTCCAATAGCTCTTTCACGAATCCCTAGGCCCTACAATGGCTATATCTCATGGAAAACTATAAAACGAATTACTTTTGATAGATTAAAAGAATTTTTTGAGAGATTATTATTGATTTATCTTGGAAATTTGAAAAGCCTTCAAGTCTTTCACCAACCAACTTCAAAAAGCATTCAAGATATGATTCAAAGCTCTATCAACTTCTCTTCATCATTGAATTCACATATTGAAGAAGCAAAGAAGCAGCTTGAAGAGTATTAAAGTGCATTCAAAGCTAGGCTTCACCTTGTTCTACATCGATAATATTTTAACAAACTCAGTTTGTTGTGTAGTTGCTTTACATTTCTCTTATATCTTTGTTTTCTCTCTAAGAACAGCAAGGGGCTGTGTCTTAAGAGAGGGTTAAAGGTTTTTAGGTGAACCTTATGAAAACCTAAGTTGGATTCTTGGTGATCCCGGTATAAAACCAAGTGTTTGGATTTTCTTTGGTGATCCCGTTTAAAACCAAAGGGAGTTAGGGTTTCTTTAGTGATCCCGGTAAAACCAAAGTGTATAGGTTTGGATTGTGAGCCTTGTAAAATAACCTGACTATATTCGGTTGGGGGATATAGTAAAAATTCCAAGTGGTCCTTGGATAGTGGACATAGGAGCCGGTTACTCCGAACCACTCTAAATTTCCTTGTGTTTGTGTTTGTGCTTACTTTACCTTATTGCTTTTACTTAATTACTTCTGCATTGCATATTGCACCACAATACCAAAAGGATTTCAAATTGCACATACCTGTGAAAAGTTTTTATAATCCCAATTCACCCCCCTCTTGGGAAGCCACCTGGGCAACAAGTGGTATCAGAGCAGATTCTCTGAAAATTACTTAGAGTAAAGATAGATGACACATCCCATGAGCACTTCTTTGGCCGAAGGTCAATCCACAAATCAACCTCCACTTTTCACCGGAACCAATTATACATATTGGAAGGCAAGGATGAAAATATACATTCAAGCCGTTCGTCGATTTTCACTTATGAAAAATTATTTTGAAAGGACCTCACACACCCACTACTAGAGTTAATGATATTGAGGTTCCCAAACCGGAAGAGGAATGGGACGAAAATGATATGAAATTAGCTAAACTGAATGCCAAAGCTATGAATTTGTTGTATTGTGCTTTGGACCCAAATGAGTTTAACAGAATTTTGACTTGTAATTTTGCTAAAGAAATTTGGGATAAGCTTGATATTACACATGAAGGCATATCACAAGTTAAAACATCAAAAATCAATCTTCTTGTGCACAACTATGAATTATTTAAGATGGATCCTAGTGAAACTATATCTGCTATGTATACTCATTTTACCGATATTATCCATGATCTCAAAAGTCTTGGTAGGACTTACATTAATGCCAATCTTGTTCAAAAAGTTTTGAGATCCTTATCAGATAAATGGAAAGCTAAAGTGACAGCTATTCAAAAGGCAAAGGACCTGAACACCCTACCATTAGATGAGTTGTTTGGATCACTAATTACTCATGATTTAGCCATGCAACAAAGGACTAATGAAGATTCTAAGAGAAAGAAAGCTATAGCATTTAAAGCTACAGAAGAAGACAAAAATGAAGATTCAGATTCATCTAATGATGATGATCTTTAAAATGATGAGATAGCCCTTGTAATGAGAAAATTTAAAAAGTTTATGGGCAGAAGAAGAACAAATAAATGAAGGAAGCAATTTAAAAAAGGATATTTTGGAAGAGAAAGAGAAAAGGACAAAGAAAAGGATAAAGATAAAGATCAAATTCCAATCTGCTATGAGTGTAAGAAATCGGGATATATACGTCCTGACTATCTTGAAGCAAAGAAAAAGATGATAAAGAGAAAGAAGAAGAAAGCAATGTTTGCAGCATGGAGTGACAGCGACGAATCTACATCCACTGAAGAGGATGAAGAAGCAACAAAAACTGCACAGATTTGTCTTAAGGATTTGGAGGACGAGGTAACTACTTCTGAACCTAATTTAGAATTTACATATGATGAGCTGCATAATACATTTTGTGAATCATTAATAGAATATAAAAAGGCTGGTCTGAAAATAAAAACTTTGAAAAACCATTGTGATATAATTCAAAAGGATAAAAATGAATTTGGTGAAAGAAATAAGATTTTGCAAAGGAAATTAAGTCTAATTTGTGAAAGACTTAAGACCACCCAATTTGAAAAAGAAGAACTTCTTGAGAAAAATAAAAGTTTGCAAAATGAAAATGATGATTTGAAAAATGAAGTTCAAAAGCTTAAGCCTTTGGTTGAAAAATTAATGCTAAGTTCTAATAAGCTTGAACTAATTTTGAAAGATCAAAGAGAGACAAATAATAAATTTGGAATTGGTTACAAAGATTTAATTTCAAATAAGTTTTCTGCATCTACATCATATGCTCCTAAGTTTATTACTTCAAAACAATTTAAACCTAAATTTGCATCATCTTATGCCTTTTATTCAAATTCAAGAATTGTATGCTATGCTTGCAATAATATTGGTCATAAGGCATTTGAGTGTCATTTGAAACATAATGACAAGAAGAAAATCAAGAAAATCTGGGTTCCAAAAGAAACAATTTCAACTAACTTGCAAGGACCCAAGAAAGCTTGGGTACCTAAATCTATTACCTGATTATTTTGCAGGGATGTCTTGCAGCCTCAAATATAAAGAAAAGATGGTATATTGATAGCGGCTATTCAAGACACATGACGGGTGATATTGATCAATTCTTCATCCTAGAACAAAAAGATGGTGGAATGGTAACTTTTGGTGATAATCGCAAAGAAAGGATAATCGATATTGGTAAAATCAAAATTACTCCTTCTACATTTATTGAAAATGTGTTACTTGTAGAAAAATTAAAACAAAATAGAAAAATTAAAACATAATCTTTTGAGTATTAGTCAGCTTTGTGATATTGGTTTTAATGTTTTCTTCAAGTCCTTAATGTGTATAGTAGTTGATCCACTTGACTCTAGTACAAAATTTATTAGACAAAGACTTGATAACATTTATGTAGTATATCTTAATGATCTGGCTATGTCAAGCAATACAAGTCTTGTAGCAATGAATGACAAGAGCAAGGAATCAAGTTTACTATGGCATAGGTGACTTGGACATGCTAGTATGGATACCATAGTAAAACTTATTTTAAAAGATTTAGTTAAAGGGCTGCCAAAGTTTAAAGTTAATTTTGATTATATTTGCGATGCTTGTCAATTAGGAAAGCAAGTGAGGGGGAGTTTTAAATCCAAAAACATTATTTCTACTACAAGATCCTTAGAGCTACTTCACATGAACCTATTTGGACCTACCAGGACAACAAGCCTTGGTGGTATGAAATATGGTCTTGTGATTGTAGATGATTTTTCAAGAAACACATGGATTTTGTTCATTGCACATAAAGATGAAACTTTCAAAGTATTCAAAAAGTTTTATAAAAGAGTTTCAAATTTGAAAAATATGTTTGTTATTTCTATCCGTAGTGATCATGGTACAGAATTTGAAAATCAACATTTTGATCACTTTTGCACAAAGCACGGTATTGACCACAACTTCTCAGCTCCTAGAACACCACAGCAAAATGGTGTTGTAGAAAAAGAAATCATACTTTGGAAGAGATGTCCGAACAATGCTTTGTAAAAGAAATCTTCAAAAATACTTTTGGGCAGAGGCAGTAAATATCGCTTGCTATATTTTGAACAATTTTGATTAGACCTATCATTAGAAAAACTCCCTAAGAACTATGGAACAATAGAAAGCCTAATATCAATTATTTTCATGTTTTTGGCCGTAAATATTTTGTGCTTAATAATGGTAAAGATAACCTTGGTAAATTTGATACAAAATTTGATGAGACTATTTTTCTTGGATATTCTTTAAATAGTAAAGCCTATCGAGTTTTCAATAACTTTGACTGTGGAAGAATCAATATATGTTGTTTTCAATGAATTTGACATTACATCTTCTAGAAATGAAGATCGTACTAATGATGATGTAGGTACACTAGAACATGGACTGAAGGATTTGACTCTCAAAGACAACCAAACAAGTGAACCGCATAAAGAAGAGATAAGCAATAATCATGAAGATATATCTAAAGAATGGAGGTATGTACACTCACATCCTAAAGAACTAATTATAGGAGACCCATCTCAAGGTGTTAGAACTAGAGTTGCACATAGAGATGCACATGACTTGATTGCTTTTGTTTCTCATGTAGAACCACATACTATAAAAGAAGCTGAAACTGATCCTAATTGGATGTTAGCTATGCATGATGAGTTAAACCAATTTAGGAGAAATAATGTTTGGACCCTAATAGAAAGACCTAATGACTGTCCTGTTATAGATACTAGATAGATTTATAGAAATAAACTAGATGAGCAAGGTAATGTAATTAGGAATAAGGCTAGACTGGTAGCACAAGGATATAATCAAGAAGAGGGAATAGATTTTGATGAGACTTATGCACCAGTAGCTAGGCTAGAAGCTATTAGATTACTATTAGATATGCATGCTTTATGAATTTTAAATTATTTTAAATGGACATAAAGAATGCATTTTTGAATGGTTTTCTATCTCAAAAAGTTTTTATCGAACAACCACTGGGTTTTATTGATCACACATTTCCAAATCATGTTTTCAAATTGAATAAAGCTTTGTATGGTCTGAAACAGGAACCTAGAGCCTAGTATGATAGACTAAGTAAGTTCTTAATTATAAATAATTTTGTAAGAGGTAGTGTTGACACCACACTATTTATTCAAAGAAAAGACAATGATATTTTAATTGTTCAAATCTATGTTGATGACATTATTTGGATCTACTGATGAATCTTTGTGTCAAGACTTTGCTAAGTTAATGCAGGGTGAATTCGAGATGAGCTTGATGGGTGAGCTGAGTTACTTCCTCGGGTTTTAGATCAAACAATCTAAGGAAGGTATCCTAATCAATCAAGCCAAATATGTCAAAGAGATTATCAAAAAGTTTGGCATAGAATCAAGCAAAGAAATTGGAATACCCATGAATCCTGCATGTAGACTTGATAAAGATGAGAATGGCACAAATGTTGATCAAAAGCTGTATAGAGGTATGATCGGTTCTTTACTTTATTTAACAGCCAGTACACCTGATATTTTATTTAGTGTTTCTATGTATGCATGTTTTCAATCTAATCCAAAAGAGTCACACATCATAGCTGTTAAAAGAATCATTAAGTATCTTAAAGGCACATGCAATCTAGAATTATGGTATTCTAAGCATACATCTTTGAAATTAATTAGTTATTCTGATACTGATTATGGAGACTGTAAAATTGATAGAAAAAGTACAAGTGGCACTTGTAAATTTCTATATGTCAACTTGATTTCATGGCACTATCATTAATAGAACTCTGTTGTACTGTCTACTGCTGAGGCAGAATATGTGGCTGTGGGGAGATGTTGTGCTCAAGTGTTATGGATCAAGCAATAACTAGAAGATTATGGTGTTGTCCAATCTAAAATTCCTATTAAATGTGATAACACTAGTACTATTAATTTATCTAGAAATCCAATTCAACATTCTCGAACTAAGCATATAGAAATTAGACATCATTTCATTCGAGATCATGTTTTAAATAATATTGTTGAATTAGAATTTGTACCTACTGAAGATCAACTTGCTGATATTTTTACTAAACCTCTTAGTCAAGATAGATTTGAAAAGATTATAGGCGAATTAGGCCTATGTGACCCATTCTGAGAATTTTTTATCTAATTTTTCAAAAATAAGGAAAAATTATCTAGACATTTCAAATTTCCTTCCAAAGCTTATGACAACCTCCTTTAATGATAAGAAACCCATAGAAATTTATTTTACCTTTTTTCGAGTTTTGAGCTAAATTTTGGCTCGAGCCAACTCGAGACATCAAGTGTTTCGGCGAGCCGACTCGAGAGTCGGGCCGAGGGTTTTTAAATAGGGCTTCATAGGTTTGAAATCATTATTTCTTTCCACCCTTTTCATTTTTCCTTAGCTGACTCCTCTCCCTAACCTAGGAAAAGCTCCTAGAATACCTCCATAACCTTCCAAAACCCTAATCTAACCTAGATGACTCCTAGGAAAGTCATGGCCAAGAAACCTAGAAGAGTCGTTTGGTCAGTGGCAGAGGAAAGAAGGACAAAGCGTAGGTTGGATACTTCAAATCCGGTAGAGGAACATCAAGAAGAACATGAAGAAGAGCACTATTGCATACAGACAAATACAACTTGAAATCTTTGACCAGAATGGGATTTATAAAAGTTGAGGGTCACTAGACTAGGAAGAGCTCAAGTCTTCCAGTGACTCATTTAGATGATGATTCAGATGAGGATGATTAGGCAGCTCAGGGATAGGGTGCAGAGATAGAGACACATGTTGACGAGGCTGGACCTTCAGAGCCAGCTCCTTCTACTCCTCGATCACCTGTCAGAGGATCGACAGCTGTTGGACTAGGTGATGATGACAGACTGCAGTGTGTATCGGATGAGATCTCGAGTCTTCAAAGAGGGAGATCTGAGACTGATGCCAGGATATCTACACTTTAGTTAAAGATGCACCAGGGTTTTCAGGACATCATGGCTATTCTTCAATAGCTTGCAGCAGTTAGTCAATCTGTACCTACTATTTCTATAGCAGCACCAGACATTGGTACAGATTACGGGCAGGGACAGGCAGCACACTTTACTAATGTTCCTTCAGAGGCTACTCCTGCTGAGACTAAGACTGGTACTGAGATTCCTAGTTCTGACATTGGAGACACTCCGGCGACAGAGATTTTGTCTACCACCAGTACTCTCGCCTTGTCTTTTGATCCTCCTACTACTAGACCTACTCCTATTGTGATTTTCTCTGAATCTAAAGTTAAAGCTAAACATAAAACTTCTAGGACTACTAATCCTGTTAGGACCAGGCTTAGGGACCTTAGGCCTAGGTTCACTAAATTTAGGCCTGCTCCAGGCATTTAGAGGTCAGTTCCTCCTCTAGTGAGGAAGAGCCTAGTGATGATGACCCTAGTCCTTCATTTTGATGTTTTAGGACTTTATGTTTTTCATCTTTTGTTGTTGTGATACTACTTTTGTTGTGCCGAGGCACTTTTCTATTGTATCACTCATGTACTGACATTTTTTACATATATATATATATATGACTTTTCATGATACATGTTGTGAATGACTTAATGTGATTGAATGTTCTCCTTTTTATACCTTTTGTTGATGACAAAAAGGGGGAGAAGTGAGGAAATGTGAATGAGCATGAAAGTGTGAATATGAATGAAAATGAATATGAAAGAAAATAAGAAGAAATGTTATTATATTAGTAAGGGAGAGCTTATGTTAAGTTTTTGTTAAGTTTTCATGAAACTTACTTCAAATACAAGTTAATTTTGTAAAGTCTTGATCCTTAGTGTTTTGATGATACTCATGATACATCATGTTTCGATACTTATTGATACATATGACACATTGTGTTGATAGTTTTCAGTTTTATGATATAGATGATACATTGTGATACATTATATTGATACTTATCAGTTCAACAATTTGATACTAAACTTGGTTTGATACACACTATGTTAAATATCATTTGATACATGTGAAAATGATACATAGTAATTGCAAAGTGTTTTTAAATCTTGTTCATGCCTAGTGTTTTATCATCATTAAAAAGGGGGAGATTGTTGATCCCTAGAATGATTTTGATGATCACAAAATATTGGAGCATATATGAGTTACTAATTCTTTCAATTACTTGAGAAGTTTTTGTAGAAAAATGGTTATATGTAGTTTAATTGGTTTTCGAATTGGTTGAAAGATAATTTAATTTTGTATAGACTCTTACGAACTTTAAATTGTAAAAACCCTAATTTTTCAACTATGTAATCTTGTAAAAGGGCTGTAAAATTATAAAAATAAGAGTGTGTAGATTAGCTCTTGTTGGATTCAAGTGTTGAAAATTTTTGGAGAAGTCTAAAGCATTAAATGAAGTTTTGGCAAGAGCCGACTCCTTGTGGCACGGCACAAAGAAATTTCAGAGTTTCAGTACCTCGAGCCGACTCGAGTCCCAAGAGCTGACTCATGAAAGAACACATGTTTTTGAAGTCTGAGATCTCGAGCCGACTCGTCCAGAGTTATGTTTGTTGGTGACTGAGACTTCGAGCCGACTCTGCCCTGAAAAGCTGACTCAAAAAAATTATTATTTTGTATTGATTGAAGATTCGAGCCGACTCGCACAGGATTTCTGTTTGGATTGTCTGAGACTTCGAGCCGACTTATGGATCTCGAGCTGACTCGAGTGACCATTTTCTGCACTCGAACGGCTAGTTGCTGAAAGTGATTTTTGAATTTCAAATGGTCTCCAATAGCTCTTTCACGAATTTCTAGGCCCTACAACGGCTATATCTCAAGGAAAACTATAAAAGAGATTACTTTTGATGGATTAAAAAAAAATTTGAGAGATTATTAATGATTTATCTTGGGAATTTGAAAAACCTTTAAGTCTTTCACCAACCAACTTCAAAGAGCATTCAAGATAGGACTCAAAGCTCCATCAACTTCTCTTCATCATTGAATCCACTAATTGAAGAAGCAAAGAAGTAGCTTGAAGAGCATTCAAAGCTAGGATTCACCTTGATCTACATCGACAACATTTTAACAAACTCGGTTTGTTGTGTAGTTGCTTTACATTTCTCTTATATCTTTGTTTTCTCTCTAAGAACAGCAAGGGGCTGTGTCTTAAGAGAGGGTTAAAAGTTTTTAGGTGAATCTTGTGAAAACCTAAGTTGGGTTTTTGGTGATCTCGGTATTAAACCAAGTGTTTGGGTTTTCTTTGGTGATCCCGTTTAAAACCAAAGGGAGTTAGGGTTTCTTTGATGATCCCGATAAAACCAAAGTGATAGGTTTGGATTGTGAGCCTTGTAAAACAATCTGACTGTATTCCGGTTGGGGGATATAGTGAAAATCTCAAGTGGTTCTTGGATAGTGGACATAGGAGCCGGTTGCTCCGAACCACTCTAAATTTTCTTGTGTTTGTATTTGTGCTTACTTTACCTTATTGCTTTTACTTAATTACTTTCGCATTGCATATTGCACCACAACACCAAAAGGATTTCAAATTGCACATACTTGTGAAAAGTTTTCATAATCTCAATTCATCCCCCTCTTGGAAAGCCACCTGGGCAACAGGTAGGTTCAACATGCAAAACGATTTCCACCCTTGAGTAATAAGCCACTCCCCTACTCTTAGGTTTTTTTGTTCAAGAAAAGTGAAATCTACACATCTTCCTGAATTAACTTGCTTCTTTCCCATAAGAATGATTTGTCTTGGGGCTTCTGGAGCTTCTTACTACTCTTCTTGTTGCTTATCCCTAGAATATGAAGTGTCCAATCTCCTTTTCGTTCTTCTTTCCTCCGCAACAGTCTGTATAACTCTTTTTGCTCTCTTCCCTATGGCCTTCCTAGGACCCATCTTGCTTGGATTTGAGGTTTGGAGGGGTTCTAGAGTGTTTTCTAAGGTTTGGAAGAGAGAACGGTTGGAGTAGAATACGAAAAATGGAAAGAAAGTTAATTTTAAAACCTACAGAATCCTATTTAAAAAGCTTGAGCCTGACCTTCAAGTCAGCTCGATGGAACAGGGGTTTTCAAGAGTCGACTCGAGCAAAAATGAAGGTTAAAGCTCAAAAATTTAAAAAGTAAAAACCTATTTGTAGCTTAGCACTAGATGAAGTAGTCATTAGCTCTAAAGTAAAATTTGAAAAGTCTAGATAATTTTTCCTTATTTTTGAAAAATCTGGTCATTACTCTTAGTATGGATCACATAGACCTAATTCATCTCTAATCTTTTCAAATATATCTTGGCTAAGAGGTTTGGTGAAAATATCAGCAAGTTGATTTTTTGCAGGCTCAAATTCTAATTCTACAACATTATTCAAAAGATGGTCTCTAATGAAATGATGTCTAATTTCTATATGCTTTGTTCTGGAATGCTGAATTGGATTTTTAGATAAATTAATAGCACTCATGTTATCATATTTAATAGAAATCTTAGACTGGATAACACCATGATCTTCTAGCATTGTTTGATCCATAACACTTATGCACAACAGCTCCCCACAGCTACATATTCTGCCTCAGCAGTAGACAGTGCTACAGAGTTCTATTTACGGCAGTGCCATGAAATCAAGTTGACACCTAGAAATTGATAAGTGCCACTTGTACTCTTTCTATCAATCTTACAGTCGCCATAATCAGCATTAGAATAACTAATTAGCTTTAAAGATGAATGCTTGGAATACCATAATCCTATATTACATGTTCCTTTAAGATACTAAATGATTCTTTTAACAGCAATGATGTGTGATTCTTTTGGATTTGATTGAAAACGTGCACATATGCAAACACTAAATAGAATATCAGGTCTACTGGCAGTTAAATAAAGTAGAGATCCAATAATATCTCTATATAATATTTGATTAACAGTTGTGCCATTTTCATCTTTATCAAGTCTGCATGTAGGACTCATGGGTGTTCCAACTTCTTTGCTTGATTCCATGCCAAACTTTTTGAGAATTTCTTTAATGTATTTGGCTTGATTGATTAGAATCCCTTCCTTTGATTGTTTGATTTGAAGTCTGAGGAAGTAGCTTAGCTCACCCATCAAACTCATTTCGAATTCATCCAGTATTAACTTAGCAAAATCTTGGCACAAAGATTCATCAGTAGATCCAAATATTATATCATCAATATAAATTTGTATAACCAAAATATCATTATTTTTCTTTTGAATAAACAAAATAGTATCAACACTACCTCTTATAAAATCATTTCCAAGCAAAAACTTGCTTAATCTGTCATACCAGGCTCTAGGTGCCTGTTTAAGATCGTATAAAGCTTTATTCAACTTAAAAACATGATTTGGAAAAGTGTGATCAATAAAACCGGGTCGTTGTTCCACAAAAACTTCTTCAGATAGCAAACCATTTAAAAAAGCACCATTTACATCCATTTGAAATAATTTAAAGTTCATAAAACATGTATATGCCAAGAGTAATCTCATAGCTTCTAGCCTAGCTACTGGTGCATATGTTTCATCAAAATCTATTCCTTCTTTTAATTGTAACCTTGATTTACCAGTCTAGCCTTGTTCCTAATTACATTACCTTGCTCATCTAGCTTGTTCCTATAAACCCATCTAGTACTTATAACAGGGTAGTCATTTGGTCTTTCTATAAGTGTCCAAACATTGTTTCTCCTAAATTAGTTTAACTCATCATACATAGCTAACATCCAATTAGGATCGATTTCAGCTTCTTCTATGGTGTGTGGTTCTACATGAAATACAAAAGCAATCAAGTATGTGCATCCTTATGTGAAGCTCTCGTTCTAACACATTGTGATGGATCTCCTATAATAAGTTCTTTATTATATGAGTGTACATACCTCCATTCTTTAGGTATATCTTCATAATCTTTGCTTACCATTTTTTCATGTTGTTCACTTGCTTGCTTATCTTTGATAGTCATGTCCTTTAGTCCATGTTCAAGTGTACCCGCATCATCGTCAGCACAATCTTCTTTTCTAGAAGATGTCAAGTCAGTTTCATTGAAAACAACATAGATTGATTCTTCCACAGTTAAAGTTCTTTTATTGAAAACTCGATATGCTTTACTATTTGCAGAATAACCAAGAAAGATAGCCTCATCGGATTTTGCATCAAACTTACCAAGATTATCTTTACCATTATTGAGAACAAAATAATTGCAACAAAAAACATGAAAATAATTTATGTTTGGCTTTCTATTGTTCCACAGTTCATAGGGGATTTTTCTTATAATAAGTCTGATCAAAACTCTGTTTAAAATATAGCAAGGGTATTTACAGCTTCTGTCCAAAAGTATTTTGGAAGATTTCCTTCACAAAGCATTGTCCTTGATATTTCTTCTAAAGTTCTATTCTTTCTCTCTACAACACCATTTTGCTATGGTGTTCTAGGAGTGGAGAAGTTGTGATCAATACCGTGCTTTGTGTAAAAGTGATCAAAATATTGATTTTCAAATTCCGTACCATGATCACTACGAATAGAAATAACAAAAAGATTTTTCAAATTTGAAACTCTTTTGTATAACTTTTTAAATGCTTTAAAAGTCTCATCTTTATGTGTAATGAATAAAATCCAAGTGTATCTTGAAAAATCATCTACAATCACAATGCCATACTTCATACTGTTGGAAATTATGTTCCAAAGCCAATCGCCTAGGCTGTAGACGGTTGTGCTCAGTATTGTAATTTGTATATGAATTAATAAAACTTTTTTTTTGGCAGCTTATCACATTATTCATTTCCTTGTAATGAACTTTGTTTATGTGATGAAGTCCTTAGGACTGCACTGACTTCGATATAGAGAGGATATATCGAATGGTCCTTTAAAAAGGTTCACAACCAAAGGATACATTGTACAGGACGGCAATATATCAAGTGTAGGTTGTTGTGGTTTACATCGTTTGGTTATCCTCTTGACCAAAGGAGTGTGGTGACACTGATGTGATCTGCAAGTGAGATGTGTGACATCTCATTGAACGTGACTCCGTGGAGCTCCTTTCTGCCAAAGGATTGCTCGCGATTTGATATGGGTATATGTGTCCCTCCGACCTGAGGTCACCATGATAGCTTACAAGCAACTCCCTATGCTTTGGTGCCGGACTACCCGGATTTCTAATCCGATGATGGAAGGTTTCTGGGTATAGACAAGTACTTGTGGAGCAGTGGTGGACCAAGATGGAATTGACCTGTCCAAATTATTTGGATTGAATGTCTCGCAATATCTTAATTTAGCAAATTCTCGGTCAGGGTAGTCCTAGTAAGGAGTCACTGGACTTGCGAGGTTAAGACATGTTGTGGATTGATTCAGTTAGGGTTGGCAGTCTAATCCTATGTCATCTTGAGCATTGGAGGTCAAAGGGATGAATTATATGGTAACCATATGCCAGAGGTTCAATAGATTGCTCTCGCATCTTCGGCCTATCCGGAAGCCGGGACCCATTGCTAGATGGTATCTTGTACTGGTACTGGAAGTGTTCCAGTGCTACTATTTAGGTTCGAACCTATGAGGTCACACGCCATAGAGGATTTCTTCCTGATCCGGGAACCGATCAACGATTGAGAATTATTTCGGTATTAAGTTCAAACGGACTAATTGAGCACATATTGATTTTTTCTGGTGCATCTGGTCTGATTTGGATCGGTTGGGATTGGTTTGGGTCAACTAGGAACTGTTCCTAGTAGACCAGGACTAGACCCGATTTTTCTTAATTATCGAGTTTGGTCGGACTGGGGTTTGATGAACTGGTTTTATCATGGGATTTTTTACACGATGTTTTCAATGGTTTAAAACTTGGCTCTCTCGATTTTTTCTCTACCGCCATATTTCCTTTGCTCTCGCGTGTCTTCCTCTGTTTACATGCATTTTCAGCCTATTTTGTTCTCATCCTTCCATCGATTCCAGCATTTAAATAGATCAAAGCAAATTCAAATAGTTTTTGGGTTTTATCTGGACTTTCTCATGATTGATTTCCCTTTGCCTTCACGTGTTTTCTCCGACTGTTGTTTTGATCTTGGTGGCTGGCCGTGTGGTGTGAGAAAGTGTGTGGGAGTTGGGAAGAAAACAGGGCACAAGTTTTCTCAGCCAGTGATTATGCTGGGTTGAAGATCGTGTGGTTGGTTTTCAGAGAGAAAGAAAAAAAAAGCTATGGCTTGCGGCAGAGAGAGAGGAAACAGGGCGTGCGAGAGAGAGGCAGCCCTCCGGATTGCGGGAGGCAATGACTCCTACACCGGTTGGGATGAGGAGCCGTGCGGTGGAGACTTGGAACAAGGTGCGCGTGAGAGAGAGAGGGAAGAACAGGGTTTGAGTGAGGAGCCTTCTTTTATTTTTGGTTGCTGGCTGTAAGAAATTGAGAGGGAGTCCTCTGGTTTGCTGCAGGCCATGAGTTAGAGTGTGGAACAGGGCTTGCGGTAACAAGGGAAGAAAAATAGAGCAAGTGATTTGAGAGGGACCGAGAGATCCTTCCTATTTTCAGTTTTTCGGTTTGTATGCTTTTTGGTGGATTTGTGTGGTCTTGGAGAAGACCTGTGTGGGGATCCGTTTGATTTTCCCTGTTCCACATATCTGTGACCAGTTTATTGATTCCTGGAGGACTAGCATCCTTCCGGGAATTGGATCAGCGAGAGCCCGTGCATGGATACTCTAGAGGGTGGACACTTTGACACCTCGAGAGAATAGACCGATCCTTTCTTCTTCTTCTTGCAGTTGCATATTTGATTTGCTGTTGAGGAAATCGGCTTCTTCCTACTTCGATCCAAATTCAGAACTGAAGGAAGCCCTACAAGGTATGTTATTGTTTTTATTATCATGCATTCTTAGATCTAGGTTTTATCATACTGTTTATATTTATTGCGCTTACCTATATATGCTTATGTATTTGTTATATGCATCATGTTTTATGTTAGATCCTATGCATGAGTAGGTTTTTCCATATGCATGCTTAAAAAGTTTAATTATGCAATACCTACTCCCTAGTGTAGCATGCCTAGGATAGGCGTCTGGTGCACTGGTTTTCCTTCAGTGGTATCAGAGCCACAGGTTCCTGTGTAGCATATCATGATTGCATGTATTGTTGATTAGGGATTACTTTTAGGAACCTAGTTAAGACCTTCACCATGGCCATGTGTCCATGGAGATTAATCAGGGTTTTAAACCCCTAAGTTTTTATGGCACGAAGCAGTTCGTCCGTGTTGGCCTTTTCAAAAGAATCCTTAAAGGAAACCTATGATATTAAAAATATTTTAATTCTGATACATATACATTGGCATGTCTAAAATGTTTAAGGCTTGCAATATTATAAATTAAAATGATAGAACTAGATATGATGCATGAAAGATGTAAAAATGTTTTACATGAATTTAATTAAAAATATTTTAATTAAAAGTTGGCTTATAATCTAACAACTATGAATTGAAAGATTAATTAAATGACAAGCCATCTTAGGGTTTATGAAATCTAATGTCATTTGAATAAGCCATCTGGGTTAATTGGGTTAGCTGTCTGATTGGGTCAATTTATTAGGTTAGACCTAAGGTTAGTTGAATTGGACTTAAGAGAACTAATCAAATGTTGATTAAGGACCTTCTCTTTAGTATCTATCTAATAGGTAGATGGGTTAGTCCATTCTTCTAAAATGGATCTAATTAGTGGCTTTGTGGTAAGCTCGAGTTCTTAGGCTGGTCTAATCAAGTTTGGTAAACCGATTGGTGTCTAGGCAGGTTTGGCATTTTGATCATGGTTACATGATGCTACCTCTTTCCTGGCCAACTTGGTTGGTGTCTTGGAAAAATGGTTAATGGCGGATACTCACCCATGATCTCACCTACCTGGCCAATCCGGTTAACCAGAATTGATTAGAAGAGCTTATTGATTCGAGTTAACTCATGTCACCCAAGTTGATTAGTCTGTCTGATCTTTAGGTTCCCATGAACCAACTTGTTGAATTTAATTCAACCATCCTGAGAATTGATTTGATCAATGGGAGGTTGATCCATGTTCTTCTCTCTATTCTTCTATCATAATTTAATAAAATCTTCAAAAATTATTAGTTCCTGAAAAAGACTAAGTCAATGAATTGATGGTGTCTTAGCCTTCCATTGAGTGGGTTAGCAATGAGTCCTTTAGCTTGGTGTACATCGGCAGTTCCAAAGAACAGGTGTGCATCCGGTTACTGGGATTACTCTCCCATAGATGATGGTTCAGTGCAACCTTCTTAACGGTGATCAAGTGGGTCGGCCAAAGTCGGGCTTGGCTATTCGTTAGCTAGAAGCATTGGATTTGTCATATTGATGGTTGGACATAACCAAAGATCCACAGTAGGAGGCCCCAAGGTCGATTGGGGGTTCTGTGGGGCAAAATTTATTACTGAAAGTTGCTTAGGGAAGCAACTGGTTAGAGAACCTACCTTTTTGCGTGTATGGGTGAGCCTGCCATAGTCGGGCTCATACGTGGTCTATTAGATTTCAGTATCCACTATGAAATGATGATTTCACGGATTGGAGTAGGAGGCTCCCAATCTAAAAAATTAGTGGGAGGGACCTTTAGACTAAAGTCCAAGTCTTTTGGTTTAATTGATTAATTCATATACTAATTTGGTCTTAGTTTTTTCTTTCAGATGTCTTCAAACCTTTCGCTCAGGTCACTTCTCGATAGCGAGAAGCTAAAGGGTCCCAATTTCGATAGCTGGTATCGAAAATTGAGAATTGTCCTGGAGCACGAGCATATCCTTTATATGATAGCGGATCCAGCACCCGTAATCCCTCCTGCCAATGCTCGGAGTTCGGTCAGGGACATTTATTTGAAGTGGATTTCTGATCGGACTACTGTCCGATGCATAATGTTGGTGGTAATGAATGATGAGTTCAATCGCAAATTCGAGGAGGCCCAGCCTGATATGATTCTTCAAAAGTTGAAGGAATCCTTCAGCATGCCAGACGATGTGGAACAGTACAAAGTGTCTTGTGCCATCTATCATGTCAAAATGCAGAATGGCGGTTCAGTCACTGATCATGTATTGTACATGATCAAGATGATCGAACGATTGGGCAAGCTTGGATGTTCCTTGCACGAGCAACTTGGCAAGGATGCGATCCTGAATTCTCTCCCCTCCTCCTATCTTGACTTTCTCGATCATTATAGAATGAATAAGCCTGCAGTCAATTACCATGGATTGATGGGATTGCTGCAGACTTACGAGAAGGACCACCAACTGAAGAAGGGGATAGTGAATTTAGTGGGAGGTCTTAGAGGTCATCGTTCCTTTAATAAAGGGAAGAAGAAAGGTAAGGGAAAGAAGGTGCAGAGTGCTCCTGACCCAAGTCAGGCTAAGAAAGTGAAAGCTAATCAAGCTAGTGCAGAGTACTTCTACTGTAAGAAGCAAGGATACTGGAAGAGGAATTGTCCTCTTTATTAGGCATCCTTAGACCTGAACAAGCCAAGGAAGGGAAAGCAGCAAGGTGCTGGACAAGGTATTTATATGATAAAACCTTGTAATTTCTCTATTTGTGACACTACTAACTGGGTATTGGATACTAGTAGTCCTATTCATGTTTACAATTCATTGCAGGGACTGCAGGTTAGTACAAGATTCGAGGATGGGGAGCAGTTCCTGAGTGTCAGAAATGGAAATCATGTTCTAGTGCTGGCGGTCGGAATTCTGAGTCTTATTTTTGAATCTAGTACTATCGAATTAATCGACTACCATTATTATCCTAGTTTTATTATGAGCATTATCTCTATAGGCCTATTGGCCAATTGTGGTTATGAACTTTCAATAAAAGATGATTTTTGCCAAGTTATTGTGAATAACTCAGTGATAATAAAAGCTAAGTTAAAAAATGGCATTTATATTTTATCATGGCTTGTTAATGTAATGTACACGTCTAGCAAACATCCAAGGATAGAAAATGTCAGTGACTTGTATCTATGGCACTGTAGGGTAGGTCATATTAACCAAAATAGGATAAACAAGTTGCAAAGAGAAGGCCTCCTTGAGGTCAGTGATTCTGACTCACTGCCCACTTGTGAATGCTGTTTGCTTGGTAAAATGACCAAGTCACCTTTTATTGGAAAAGGTGAACGAGCTGCAGAACTTCTGAGTCTCATACATACTGATGTATGCGGACCCATGACAGTTAGTGCCAGAGGTGGATACAGATATTTCATTATATTTACAGATGACCTTTCCAGGTATGGTTATGTCTTTTAGATGAGACATAAATTTGAGTCATTTGAAATGTTCATACGATATCGTAATGAAGTCAAGAAATAAACTGGAAAGAGTATTAAAATCCTTCGATCTGAATGAGGCAGTGAATACCTATCCGGTGAGTTCATAACATATCTTGAGGAGAATGGGATTCTCTCTCAATGGACTCCTCTAGGAATACCCCAGTTGAATGGTGTGTCCGAAAGGAGGAATTGAACCCTGTTGGACATGGTTCGATCCATGATGGGCTTTGCATCTCTGCCGCTGTCCTTCTAGGAATATGCACTTGAGACAGCTTATTACTTACTGAATGATGTTCCGAGTAAGTCTGTTGTCTCCACTCCATATGAGTTATGGACTTGACGTAAGCCCTCAATTTCACACCTTTGGGTCTGGGGTTGTCCGGCTTATGTAAAGCGTTTAGACTCAGATAAACTTGGTCCTAGGTCTGATCGGTGCCTATTTATTGGGTACCCTAAGGAAATAAAAGGGTATTTCTTCTACTTGGAGGACGAACAGAAAGTGTTCGTTGCTCTTAGGGCTATCTTTTTGGAAAATGAGTTCCTTGGAGAAGGAACTGTAACCTCTAAGATTGAACTTGGTGAAGTTCAACCAGTGGAAGAACCTGCACACTCTAAAGATATCATAGAATCGGTTGTGATTGGATCACACTCAGAATCCATTATTAGGAGATCCGGTAGAGTACCGCGTCAACTGGATAGATACTACAGTTTCATGGTCCGGGATGGTGATCCCATTGAGCTCGACAAGAACGATGAGGATCTGATCACCTATATGGATGCACTTCAGAGATCTGACTCTAAGGCATGGGTTGGAGCCATGCGATCCGAGATGGAGTCCATGGAGATCAACAATGTATGGGCATTGGTTGATCCACCTGAAGGGATAAAATCCATCGGGTGCAAGTGAATTTTCAAGAAAAAAAGGGGCGTAGAAGGGAAGGTGGAGACCTATAAAGCCCATCTGGTTGCTAAGGGGTATCGTCAGCGATATGGTATCGATTATGATAAGACATTTTCTCATGTGGCAATGCTCAAGTCCATTCGGATCATGCTTGCTTTGGCAGCACATTTTGACTATGAGATCTGGCAGACGGATGTTCGAATCGCTTTCCTGAATGGGGAGCTAGATGAGAAGGTGTATATGATACAGCCTGAAGGGTTCACATCCACAGACGAGTCAAAAGTGTGCAAATTTTAGAGATCCATTTATGGACTTAAGCAAGCATCTCGAAGTTGGAACATACGATTTGACAGGTGTATCAAATCGTATGGCTTCGTTAGGAATGGAGAGGAACCCTACATCTATAAGTGGGTTAATGGTTCTGTGATTGTATTCCTGGTACTGTATGTTGATGACATTCTTTTAATCGGGAATGACATTGCAGCATTGCAAGGAATAAAGGTCTGGTTGTCATCTTAGTTCTCCATGAAGGACTTGGATAAAGCTTCTTACATACTGGGTATGAAGATCTATAGAGATAGATCTAAGAGGCTTCTGGGATTGTCCCAGTCTATGTACATTAATACCGTGCTGAAACGGTTCAGCATGGAGAATTCCAAGAAAGGCTATCTCCCGATAGGTTCTGGAATTAATCTTTCCAATAAGGATTGTGTGACAACTCCTGAGAAAAGAGAGTGCATGAGTAGAGTTCCTTATGCTTCAATAGTGGGCTCTATCATGTATGCTATGACATGTACTAGACCAGATATGGCATACTCACTAGGAGTGGTGAGCAAATACCAATCTGACCCAGGTGAGGTGCATTGGAAGGTGGTTTAAACCATCCTTAAGTATTTGAGAAATTCTAAGGACCAATGGCTGATTTATAGAGAACCTGACTTGAAACTTGTGGGGTATACTAACTCTAGTTTCCAGTCAGACAGAGATGATAGCAAGAGTGTGTCAGGGTTTGTGTTTACCCTGAATGAAGGAGCGATCTACTGGAAGAGTTCCAAGCAGGCAAAAGTTGCAGACTCGGTATGTGAAGTAGAATACTTTGCAGCATTAGATGCAGCAAAGGAAGCCGGGTGGTTGAGGAAGTTCCTTAGAGAGCTAGGGGTGGCACCTTCCCTAGATGGTTCTGTTCCAGTTTATTGTGACAGCACAGGAGCCATTGCTTAAGCTAAGGAGCCAAAGTCTTATCACCGCACCAAGCACATTCTGCGATGCTTTCACCTCGTGCGAGAGATCGTGGATCGAGGCGACATCAATCTTATGAAGATCGATGGAAAGGAGAATCTGGCCACCCCTTCACTAAAGCCCTCGGAATTAAAGAGTTCGACTATTAAAAAAGGGAAATGGGTATTAGATACTATTCTGGTTGGCTTTAGTATAAGTGGGAGTTGTTGGGAATTGTGTCCCAAAGCCAATCGCCTAGGCTGTAGGTGGTTGTGCTCAATATTGTAATTTGTATATGAATTAATAAAACTTCTTTTTTGGCAGCTCATCACATTATTCATTTTCCTGTAATGAACTCTATTTATGTGATGAAGTCCTTAGGACTGCACTGACTTCGATATAGAGAGAATATATCGAGTGGTTTTTTAAAAAGGTTCACAATCAAAGGATACATTCTACAGGACAGCAATGTATCAAGTGTAGGTTGTTGTGGTTCACATCATTTGGTTGTCCTCTTGACCAAAGGAGTGTGGTGATACTAATGGGATCTGCAAGTGGGATGTGTGACATCTCATTGAACGTGACTCTATGGAGCTCCTTTCTACCAAAGGATTGCTCATGATTGGATATGGGTATATGTGTTCCTCCGACTTGAGGTCACCATGGTAGCTTGCAAGCAACTCCCTGTGCTTTGGTGCCGGACTACCTGGATTTCTAATCCAGTGATGGAAGGTTTCTGGGTACAGGCAAGTACTTGTGGAGCAGTAATGGACCAAGATGGAATTGACCTATCCAAATTATTTGGATTAAATGTCTCGCAGTATCTCAATTTAGCAAATCCTCGGCCGGGGTAGTCTTAGTGAATAGTCACTGGACTTGCAAGGTTGAGACATGTTGTGGATTGACTTAGTTAGGGTTGGCAGTCTAACCCTAGGTCATCTTGAGCATTGGAGGTCAAAGGGATGAATTATACAGAAACTATATGCCAAAGGTTCGATAGATTGCTCTCGCATCTTCGACCTATCCGGATGCCGGGACCCATTACTAGATGGTATCTTATGCTAGTACTGGAAGTCTCCCAGTGCTACCGTTTAGGTTCTAACCTATGAGGCCACTGTTGGAAAATGTGTCCCAAAGCCAATCGCCTGGGTTGTAGGCGGTTGTGCTCAGCACTGTATTCATTTTATGAATTAATAAAATTATTATTTTGGCAGCTCATCACATATTATATTTCCCTAATAATGAACTCTTTCCATGTGATGAAGTCCTTAGGGTTACACTGACTTCGATACAGAGAGGATGTATCGACTGGTCCTTAAACCTTGTTCACAGCCAAAGGATATATTGTACTGACGGCAATATATCAAGTATAGGTTGTTGCAGTTCATATCATTTGGTTGTCCTCTTGACCAAATGAGTGTGGTGACACTGATGTGATCTGCAAGTGGGATATATGATATCTCATTGAACGTGACTCCGTGAGGCCCCTTTATGCCAAAGGGATACTCGCGATTGGATATGGGTATATGTGTCCCTCTGACCTGAGGTCATCACGGTAGCTTGCAAGCAACTCCCTGTGCTTTGGTGCCGGACTACCCGAATTTTTAATCCGGTGATGGAAGGTTTCTGGGTACAG
Source organism: Areca catechu (assembly GCA_021397845.1). NCBI lineage: Eukaryota > Viridiplantae > Streptophyta > Magnoliopsida > Arecales > Arecaceae > Areca > Areca catechu. The sequence goes on from CM038048.1 coordinate 25,745,330, forward strand.
GCAAGTACTTGTGGAGCAGTGATGGACCAAGATGGAATTGACCTGTCCAATTAATTTGGATTGAATGTCTCGCTGTATCTCAATTTAGCAAATCCTCGGCTGGGGTAGCCCTAGTGAAGAGTCACTGGGCTTGCAAGATTGAGACACGTTGTCGACTGACTCGGTCTGGGTTGGCAGCCCAATATCAGTCGTCCTGAGCATTAGAGGTCAAAGGGATGAATTATATAGTAACCATATGCCAGAGGTTCGATAGTATGCGCCCGCATCTTCGACCTATCTGGACGCCGGGACCCATTGCTAGATGGTTTCCTATGCTGGTACTGGAATCGTTCCAGTACTACCGTTTAGGTTCGAACCTATGAGGTCACACGCCATAGAGAAAAACTCTCTGATCCGGTTACCGATTACGATTGGGAATCATCTCGATTTTATGGTCACGGTAAATTTTTTGAGCACCTTTTTCCCGGTCTTCCCCTTGTTTAGGTCAACCGAAAAATGTTCCGGGCTGACCAGGTCTGCGCCAGGATTTTTCTGAATCAGTTTTGAACTGATTCGGAGCTGTATTCGGCCTTCAATTGGTTGTGAACCAATTGAATTTAATTTATTGGGCTTGGACCGTTCAAATTGAATTAAACTGATTTTTTGGGTTTTGTTTGAACCCAAATTCCTTTGGACCGGTTTTAATTGGATTAAACCCATCCTTTGGACCGTTTCTCTTCAATTAACCGGTTTGCACGCTGGTTATTCCGTTGGGCATTTTCCATGCGGTGGATGCCATTCCGTGCCTCTTCATCTCCCCTCCACCCATTAGCCTTTAACCCCGTTTAATTAGTCCTAATGCATGGTTTAATGTTGGTTAAGCCTCCGAAGTCCTTTGGCCTCCCAGCGTTTTCATTTTCTTCGCTGGCTGCTGCTCCCTTTTAAAACCTGCAGTCCCCTGGTTCTTTAAAAAAGGACGTCACCGTGTGAGAATTAAAAAAGGGCTGTGAGAGTTCTTGCTTGCTGATATTCCTTCCCTTTCCACCTGTGAAGTTGAGGGCTGGGTTTTGGTGAGTGGAAGGAAGAGAAATCAAGCCTTTATCCCTGTTTGCTGGTGCTCAAATTTGGAGGAAGACGAACTCTGTTTTGCTGAAAAACAGGTTCTGAAATTCTGCTCTTCCTTCCCACCGTTTCGTGTCTTCCGGCGACTAGCATCGACCGAGAGATGGATCAGAGCTAGCCCCCGGCGTGTTCCCCCTCTTGAGAGTGTTCAACCGAGCACTTGGAAGCCGGATCGACCTCCTTGCAACTGTTCTTTTCTGCTCTGTTTTTGGTTGCAGGTTTTTCTGCTTGCTGAAATTTCTGGTGCTGATTTTGGCTGAAAGGAAAGGGATCAAAACCATTGAATCATCTTCTCCCCTTTGAAGGAAGATCAACAAACTTGTTCCCTAACTCTTGCTGCTGGAACAGCGATCCATTCGTTGGCAAAAACTCCTCTATTCTGCAGCAGTTTTTGGTGGAAAGAACAGAAATCTATCAACGTGCTGTTAGTGGAGAACAACAGTAATAATTTTATTCCTGTTATCCCTGCTATTCCAGGCTTATACCAGATTTATTCTCGGCAGGAATAAGGTATGGATTTTGTATTCATGCATGCGTAGATCTATGGATTTAAAATATTTTGTAAACATAACATGCCCATGTTATTACATGTTTTAGTCTATTCATGCTTCCAGATTATGTTAGATCCTGCGTGGAGCATGTTTTTCGCTGTGCATTTTAAAATTGTTTTAAAATACTTACCTGCTCCCTGTTGTTGCATGCTTAGGGTAGGCATCTGCAAACGTACCATTTATCTTTCAATGGTATCAGAGCCAGGTTGACAGGTGTAACATAATCTTGATTCATGTTAGATTAAAAATAGTTTGATCTATTTTTGTATCATGATAGTACTTTTAGGAACCTTGTTGAGACCTTAACCATGACCGTGTGTCTTTGACACGAAACGGATCGTCTGTGTTGGCCTTTTCAGAAGGATCCTTTAAGGAAATCTTGGAATTAAAATTGTTTTAGTTCAGATACGATTTTGACATGTCTGTTAAATAATTAGGCCATGAAATGTTTATAAAATAAAATCTAGATATGATGCATGATGTAAGAAAAAATTTTTACATTGACACTTAATTAAAAATGTTTTGATTAAATGTATGGCTTATTAAAATAAATTATTAGGTTTATGAAATCTAATTTGACATGAATAAGCCATTTTGGGTTAATTGGGTTAGTTATCTAATTGGGTCCTTAACTGGGTTAGACCTAGGTTTAGTTGAACCGGATAAAAGAAGATTAATCAAAAGTTGATTAAGGTCCTTCTTTAGAACTATCTAATAGTTAGAATAGTTGATCCGTTCATCTAAAATGGATCCAATTAGTGGCTCTGTGGATGCCCGAGTCTTTAGGCTAATCTGATCGGGTCTGGTAAACCGACTGGTGTCGAGGTAGGTTTGCCATTTGTGATCATGGTTGTATGAGGCTACCTCTTTCCTGGCCAACTTGGTTGGTGTCTAGGAAAGATGGATAATGGCGGATACTCATCCATGATCTCACCTACCTGGCTAGTCGAGTCAACCAGAACTGATTGGAAAAGCTCAATGACTCGAGTTAACCCATGTCACCCAGGTTGATCGGTCTGACTGATCTTTAGGTGCCCATGGATCATTTGTTGATTCATTTTAACCCTCCTGAAATCTGATTGATTCAGTGGGAGGATGATCCATGTCCTTGTCTCTTCTCTTCTGTCACAACTAAAAATTCTCTAAAATTATTAGGTCCTTAAAAGACTAAGTCAAAGAGTTGACAGTGTCTTAGCCTCCCATTAAGTTGGATAGAAATATGTCCACTAGCTTGGTGTGCATCGGTAGTTCCATAGAACGGGTGTACATCCGGCGACTGGAATTTCTATCTGATCGATGATGGTTCAGTGCAACCTCCTTAACGGGACCAGGTGAGCCGGTCTTAGTCGGGCTTGGTCTTTAGTTAGCTGGAAGCATTGGATTTGTCATTTTAATGGTTGGACCTAACCAGAGACCCGCAATAGGAGGCCCCTAGGCCGATTGGGGTATTCTCTGGGGCAAAATTCTATACTGAAAATTGTTTAGGGAAACAATTGGTTTACGAACCTACCTTTAGGCTCGTATGGGTGAGCTGGCCATAGTCGGGCTCATGCGAGGCCTATTGGATTTCAGTACTCACTTGAAAAATTGTTGTTTTCACGGATTGGAGTTAGAGGCTACCAATCTGAAAAATTAGTGGGAGAAACCTTTAGACTAAAGTCCAAGTCTTTTGGTTAAGTTATTAATTCATAAACTAATTTGGTCTTGTTTTCTTTTCAGATGTCTTCAAACTTGTCACTCCGGTCACTTCTCGATAACGAGAAGTTGAAGGGTCATAACTTCGATACTTGGTATCGAAGGTTAAGAATTGTTCTGGAGCATGAACGGATCCTCTATGTGATAACGGATCCGGCGACTGAAATCCCTCCTACAAATGCACGGAGTGCGGTCAGAGATACTTACTTGAAGTGGGTTTCTGATAGGACTACTGTCCGTTGCATTATGCTTGCTGCGATGAACGACGAGTTCAGTCACAAATTCGAGGAGGCCCAACCTGATGAAATCCTTCAAAAATTGAAGGAATCCTTCGGCACCCTGGATGATGTAGAACGGTACAAAGTGTCTTGTGCCATCTACAACTCCAAGATGCCGAATGGTGGTTCGGTCACTGATCATGTATTGTACATAATCGAGCTGATTGAAAAACTGGGCAAACTCGGATGCCCCTTGCACGAGTAGCTCGGCAAGGATGCGATCCTGAATTCTCTTCCCTCCTCCTATCTTGACTTTCTTGATCATTACAGAATGAACAAGCCTGCAATCAACTACCATGGTCTTTTGGGGTTGCTGCAGACTTTCGAGAAAGACCACCAACTCAATAAGGGGGTGGTGAATTTAGTGGGAGGAAGTAGAGGTCGTCGTCCCTTCAAGAAAGGGAAGAAGAAAATAAATAAAAAGGGAAAGAAGGTGCAGAATGCTCCTGGCCCGAGTCAGACCAGGAAGTTTAAGGCTGATCAGTCTTCTGCAGAGTGCTTCTACTGCAAGAAGAAGGGACACTGGAAGAGGAACTGTCCTCTTTATATTGCGTCCCTTGATCCGAACAGGCCGAGAAAGCAGAAGTCTGCTGAACAAGGTATTTATATGATAAAACCTTGTAATTACTCAATTGTTGATACTGCTAACTGGGTATTGGATACTGGTAGTCCAATTCATGTTTGTAATTCGTTACAGGGACTTCAAGTTAGCAGAAGATTTGAAGATGGAGAACAGTTTCTGAGCGTCGGGAATGGAAATCGTGTTCCAGTACTGGCAGTTGGAGTCCTGCGTCTTGTCTTTGAGTCTTGTACTGTCGAACTAGTCGACTGTCACTATTGTCCTAGTTTCATTATGAGCATAATCTCTGTAGGCCTTTTGGCCAATTGGGTTTTGAACTATCAATAAAAGAAGATTTTTGCAATGTTATTTTGAATAATGGTGTTATAATGAAAGCTAGATTAAATAATGGCATATACGTACTATCAAGGCCTGTTAGTGTAATGTACACTTCTAGCAAATGCTCAAGGTTAGATAATGTCAATAATCTGTATCTTTGGCACTGTAGACTAGGTCATATTAACCAAAATAGGATAAACAAGATGCGAGGAGATGGACTTCTCGAGGTCAGTGATTCTGAATCACTGCCCACTTGTGAATCCTGCTTACTTGGTAAAATGACCAAGTCACCTTTTTCTGGAAAAGGTGAACGATCTACAGAACTCCTAAGTCTAATACATACTGATGTATGTGGACCAATGACAATCAGTGCCAAAGGAGGATATAAATATTTCATTACATTTACAGACGACTTTTCGAGGTTCGGTTATGTCTTTCTAATGAGACATAAGTCTGAGACGTTTGAAATGTTCAAACGATACCGTAATGAAGTAGAAAAGCAAACTGGAAAAAGTATTAAAATCCTTCGATGTGATCGAGGTGGTGAATACTTATCTGGTGCATTTTTGACATATCTTGAGAAGAATGGAATTCTCTCTCAGTGGACTCCTCCAGGAACACCATAGTTGAATGGTGTGTCCGAAAGGAGGAATCGAACCTTGTTGGACATGGTTCGATCAATGATGGGCTTTGCAACTCTACCGCTATCCTTTTGGGGATATGCACTTCAGACAGCCTGTTACTTGTTAAATAATGTTCCGAGTAAGTCTGTTGTCTCCTCCGTATGAGATATGGAATGGACGTAAACCTTCAATCTCACACCTTCGGGTCTGGGGTTGTCCGGCTTACGTAAAACGTTTAGACGCAGACAAACTTGGTCCTAAGTCTGACAGGTGTTTATTCATTGGTTATCCTAAGGAAACCAAAGGGTATTTCTTCTATTTGGAGAATGAACAAAAAGTGTTCGTTGCTCTTAGAGCTATCTTTTTGGAAAAGGAATTCCTTGGAGAAGGAACTATAGCCTCTAAGATTGAACTTGATGAAGTTCAGCCAATAGAAGAACCTGCACACTCTAAGGATATCGTAGAATCGGCTGTGATTGACTCACACCCTAAACCCATTAGGAGATCTGGTAGAATATCGCGTCAGCCGGACAGATACTATGGTTTCTTGGTCCGGGACGGCGATCCCATTGAGCTCGATGAGAACAATGAGGATCCGATCACCTATATGGATGCACTTCAGAGATCTGACTCTGAGGCATGGCTTGGAGCCATGCGATCCGAAATGGAGTCCATGGAAATCAACAATGTTTGGACATTGGTTGATCCGCCTGAAGGAATAAAACCCATCGGGTGTAAATGGATCTTCAAGAGGAAAAGGGGCGCAGATGGAAAGGTAGAAACCTATAAAGCCCGTCTGGTTGCCAAGGGGTATCGTCAGCGATATGGTATCGATTATGACGAGACATTCTCCCCTGTGGCAATGCTCAAGTCTATTCGGATCATGCTTGCTTTGGCAGCATATTTTGATTACGATATCTGGCAGATGGATGTCCGAACTGCTTTCCTAAATGGGAAGCTGGAAGAAGAGGTGTATATGATACAACCTGAAGGGTTCACATCCACAGATGAATCAAAAGTATGCAAGTTGCAGAGGTCCATCTATGGACTCAAGCAAGCATCTCGAAGTTGGAACTTACGGTTTGATAGGTGTATCAAATCGTACGGCTTCGTTAAGAACGGAGAAGAACCGTGCATCTATAAATGGGTTAATGGTTCTGTGATTGTATTCCTAGTACTGTATGTTGACGACATTCTCTTAATCGGGAATGACGTCGCAGCATTACAAGGAATAAAGGTATGGTTATCATCTCAGTTCTCCATGAAGGACTTGGGTGAAGCTTCTTACATACTAGGTATGAAGATCTATAGAGATAGATCCAAGAAGCTTTTGGGACTGTCCCAGTCTACGGAGGAGCGATCTGCTGGAAAAGTTCCAAGCAGGCAACTGTTGCAGACTCAGTATGCGAAGCAGAATATATTGCAGCATCAGATGCAGCAAAGGAAGCTGTGTGGTTGCGGAAATTCCTTCGAGAGCTAGGGGTGGCACCTTCCCTAGATGGTCCTATTCCGGTGTACTGTGACAGCACTGGAGCCATTGCTCAAGCTAAGGAGCCAAAAGCTCATCACCGCACCAAGTACATTTTGCGGCGCTACCACCTCGTACGAGAAATCGTGGAGCGAGGCGACATCAATCTTCTGAAGATCGATGGAAAAGAAAATCTGGCCGACCCCTTCACTAAAGCCCTTGGAGTCAAAGAGTTCGACTATTGTAAATGGGAAATGGGTATAAGATACTTCTCTAATTGGCTTTAGTACAAGTGGGAGTTGTTGGGAAATGTGTCCCAAAGCCAATCGCCTGGGTTGTAGGCAGTTGTGCTCAGCACTGTATTCATTTTATGAATTAATAAAATTATTATTTTGGCAGCTCATCACATATTATATTTCCCTAATAATGAACTCTTTCCATGTGATGAAGTCCTTAGGGCTACACTGACTTCGATACAGAGAGGATGTATCGACTGGTCCTTAAACCTTGTTCACAGCCAAAGGATATATTATACTGGACAGCAATATATCAAGTATAGGTTGTTGCAGTTCACATCATTTGGTTGTCCTCTTGACCAAATGAGTGTGGTGACACTGATGTGATCTGCAAGTGAGATATATGTATCTCATTGAACGTGACTCCGTGAGGCCCCTTTATGCCAAAGGGATACTCGCGATTGGATATGGGTATATGTGTCCCTCTGACCTGAGGTCATCACGGTAGCTTGCAAGCAACTCCCTGTGCTTTGGTGTCGGACTACCCGGATTTTTAATCTGGCGATGGAAGGTTTCTGGGTACAGGCAAGTACTTGTGGAGCAGTGATGGACCAAGATGGAATTGACCTGTCCAATTAATTTGGATTGAATGTCTCGCTGTATCTCAATTTAGCAAATCCTCGGCCGGGGTAGCCCCAGTAAAGAGTCACTGGGCTTGCAAGATTGAGACACGTTGTCGACTGACTCAGTCTGGGTTGGCAGCCCAATATCAATCGTCCTGAGCATTAGAGGTCAAAGGGATGAATTATACAGTAACCATATACCAGAGGTTCGATAGTATGCTCCCGCATCTTCGACCTATCCGGATGCCGGGACCCATTGCTAGATGGTTTCCTGTGCTGGTACTGGAATCGTTCCAGTACTACTATTTAGGTTCGAACCTATGAGGTCACACGCCACAAAGGATAACTCTCTGATCCGGTTACCGATTACGATTGGGAATCGTCTCGGTTTTATGGTCACGGTAAATTTTTTGAGCACCTTTTTCCCAGTCTTCCCCTTGTTTGGGTCAACCGAAAAATGTTCCGGGCTGACCAGGTCTGCGCCAGGATTTTTCTGAATCAGTTTTGAATGATTCGGAGCTATATTCGGCCTTCAATTGGTTGTGAACCAATTGAATTTAATTTATTGGGCTTGGACCGTTCAAATTGAATTAAACCGATTTTTTGGGTTTTGTTTGAACCCAAATTCCTTTGGACCGGTTTTAATTGGATTAAACCCATCCTTTGGACCGTTTCTCTTCAATTAACCAGATTGCACGCTGGTTATTCCGCTGGGTGTTTTCCATGCGGTGGATGCCATTCGGCGCCTCTTCATCTCCCCTCCACCCATTAGCCTTTAACCCCGTTTAATTAGTCCTAATGCATGGTTTAATGTTGGTTAAGCCTCCGAAGTCCTTTGGCCTCCCAGCGTTTTCATTTTCTCCGCTGGCTGCTGCTCCCTTTTAAAACCTGCAGTCCCCTGGTTCTTTACAAAAAGACGTCACCGTGTGAGAATTAAAAAAGGGCTGTGAGAGTTCTTGCTTGCTGATATTCCTTCCCTTTCCACCTGTGAAGTTAAGGGCTGGGTTTTGGTGAGTGGAAGGAAGAGAAATCAAGCCTTTATCCCTGTTTGCTGGTGCTCAAATTTGGAGGAAGACGAACTCTGTTTTGCTGAAAAACAGGTTTTGAAATTCTGCTCTTCCTTCCCACCGTTTCGTGTCTTCCGGCGACTAGCATCGACCGAGAGACGGATCAGAGCTAGCCCCCGGCGTGTTCCCCCTCTTGAGAGTGTTCAACCGAGCACTTGGAAGCCGGATCGACCTCCTTGCAGCTGTTCTTTTCTGCTCTGTTTTTGGTTGCAGGTTTTTCTGCTTGCTGAAATTTCTGGTGCTGATTTTGGTTGAAAGGAAAGGGATCAAAACCATTGAACCATCTTCTCCCCTTTGAAGGAAGATCAACAAACTTGTTCCCTAACTCTTGCTGCTGGAACAGCGATCCATTCGTTGGCAAAAACTCCTCTGTTCTGCAGTAGTTTTTGGTGGAAAGAACAGAAATCTGTCAACGTGCTGTTAGAGGAGAACAACAGGAATAATTTTATTCCTGTTATCCCTGCTATTCCAGGCTTATACCAGATTTATTCCCGGCAGGAATAAGGTATGGATTTTGTATTCATGCATGCATAGATCTATGGATTTAAAATATTTTGTAAACATTACATGCCCATGTTATTACATGTTTTAGTCTGTTCATGCTTTCAGATTATGTTAGATCCTGCATGGAGCATGTTTTCGCTGTGCATTTTAAAATTATTTTAAAATACTTACCTGCTCTCTGTTGTTGCATGCTTAGGGTAGGCATCTGCAAACGTACCATTTATCTTTCAGTCACACGCCATAGAAGATTTCTTCCTGATTCGAGAACCGATCAACGATTGGAAATCGTTTCGGTATTAAGGTCAAACGGATTAATTGAGCACACATTAAGTTTTTTTTGGTCCTCTTGGTCTGATTTGGATCAGCCAGGATTGGTTTGGGTCAACTAGAAATTATTTCTGGTAGACCAGGACTGGACCCGATTTTTTTTCATGATCGGGTTTGGTCGGATCGGGGTTTGATGAACCGGTTTTATCATGGGAATTTTTACACGGTGTTTTAAATGATTTAAAACTTTGGCTCTCTCAATTTTCTCTCCCACCGTATTTCCTTTTCTTCCATGCGTCTTCCTCTGTTTACACGTGTTTTCAGCCTATTTTGTTCTCATCCTTCCATTGATTCCAGCATTTAAACCGATCAAAGCAAATTCAAACGATTTTTAGGTTTTATCTAGACTTTCTCACGATTGATTTCCCTTTGCCTTCATGCATTTTCTCTGACTGTTGTTTTGATCTTGGTGGCTGGCCATGTGGTCCGAGAAAGTGTGTGGGAGTTAGGAAGAAAACAGGGCACGGGTTTTCTCAGCCGGTGATTGTGTTGGGTTGAAGATTATGCGGTTGGTTTTCAGAGAAAAAAAAGGCTGTGGCTTGCGACAGAGAGAGAGGAAACAGGGCGTGCGAGAGAGAGGCAGCCCTCCGGATTGCGGGAGGCGACGACTCCTACAGTGGTTGGGACGAGGAGCCGTGCGGTGGAGACTTGGAACAGGGCGTGCGTGAGAGAGAGAGGGAAGAACAGGGTTTGAGTGAGGAGCCTTCTTTTATTTTTGGTTGCTGGTTGTAAGAAATTGAGAGGGAGTCCTCCGGTTTGTTGCAGGCTGTGAGTTAGAGTGTGGAACGGGGCTTGCGGTAACAAGGGAAGAAGAATAGAGTAAGTGATTTGAGAGGGATCGAGAGATCCTTCCTATTTTCAGTTTTCCAGTTTGTGTGCTTTTTGGTGGATTTGTGCGGTCTTGGAGAAGACCTGTGTGGGGATCCATTTGACTTTCCCTATTCCACGTATTTGTGACCAGTTTATTGGTTCCTGGAGGACTAGCATCTTTTCGGGAGTTGGATCAGTGAGAGCCCGTGCATGAATACTCTAGAGGGTGGACACTTGGACACCTCGAGAAAATAGATCGATCCTTTCTTCTTCTTCTTTTAGTTGTAGATTTGATTTGCTGTTGAGGGAATCAGCTTCTTCCTGCTTCGATCCAAGTTCAGAACTGAAGGAAGCCCTACAAGGTATATTATTGTTTTTATTATCATGCATGCTTAGATCTAGGTTTTATCATACTGTTTATATTTATTACGCTTGCCTATACATGCCTATGTATTTGTTATATGCATCATGTTTATGTTAAATCCTGTGCACTAGTAGGTTTTTCCGTATGCATGCTTAAAAAGTTTAATTATGCAATACCTACTCCCTAGTGTAGCATACTTAGGGTAGGCATCCGGTGCACTGGTTTACTTTCACATACCATCTAGGCTTATTATCCTAGTAGTTTCGAAAAGATCCATGTGAAGTAGCTCTAAAGGTCTAGTAATAGAAACAATATTTTTTGATATAAAACTCTCCCTCACTTGTTTTCCTAATTAACAAGCATCATAGACATAATCAAAATTTACTTTAAATTTTGGTAGACCTTTAACCAAATCTTTTGAAATAAGTTTTGCAATAGCATCCATACTAGCATGTCCAAATCATCTATGCTATAATAAACTTAATTCCTTGCTCTTATCATTCACTACCACAAGACTTGTATTGCTTGACATAGCTAGATCATTAAGATCTACTATATATATATTACCAAGTCTATGTCCAATGAACTTTGTACTAGAGTCAAGAGGATAAACTACTATACACATTGAAAACTTGAAGAAAACATTAAAACCAATATCACAAAATTGACTGATGCTTAAAAGATTATGCTTTAATTTCTCTATAAGTAGTACATTCTCAATGAAAGTAGGAGTAATTTTAATTTTATCAATACCAATTATTCTTCCTTTGCGGTTATCACCAAAGGTTACCATGACGCCATCTTTTTGTTCCATGGTGAAGAATTGATCTATATCACCCGTCATATGTCTTGAACAGTCGCTATCAAGGTATCATCTTTTCTTTGCATTCATGGCTGTAAGACATCCCTGCAAAATAATCAAGTAGTTGATTTAGGTACCCAAGCTCTCTTGGGTCCTTGCAAGTTAGTAGGATTGGTTCCTTTTGGAATCCAAATTTTCTTGACTTTCTTTTTGCCATTATATTTTAAATGACATTCAAATACTTTGTGACCAATATTATTACAAGCATAGCAGATAATTTTTGGCTTTGAATAAAAAGCATGTGATGCAAACTTATGTCCATATTGCTTTGGTCTAATGAACTTGGGAGCATAAGATGTGGACGCAGTGATGCGGCACGCATATGATTAATGTTTTGAATATGGTGTTTGTAGAGCAATGAAACCTAATTATACTTAGCATTGTACTCATCTTAATAAGATTTAAGGATTACATGAAAAGGGACTATTACATGATTAGACACAACTCTAAAACTAAGAAGGAAGAAGATCTAGACAATAGGGACTAATGATTGAGGACTTACCTTGATGAGTTTTCCAACCTTCCTATGATTCAAAACTTGAAACTACTGATGCTCTGGACTGGAGAACTTAGATAACAGTGATCAGAACCCTGGACTTGGGCTTCAGCTTGTTGGTTCATTGTCAAGGGGAACCCTGTTCACAACTCAAGGACTTCGAAGGACTCTGCAATGAAGATCAAAGTTAAGGTTGAAGGATGCAAACATAAAGAAGGGATAGGAGAACTTGTGAACAAAGAAAAGATAGTTGAGAAGATCTGGCCGACTCCAATGCCTTTGCCTTGAGCTTGGATGATGAATTGCTAGGGAAGAGAGTGGCTTTGGGCGTGGAAGAAGAAGATAGGAAAAATTTCACACATAAAACTCAAGACAACTTCACTTCAAACTTCATTCATTTCCAAAATCAATCTCTTTTATAATAGGCATCCAAGGCTTTTAATAGCCTCACAAAGCTAGCTTTTGAAATTTAAAAACTCCCCAAATTGAGGAGGATTACAAGGGGGGGCTGGAGGATTTGATGGAGGGTTTATAGGGATGTGGGGGGAGTTGGAGGATTTGGTGGAGGGCTTGGAGGGATGTGGCCGAACTCCTTGAATTTGAATCTCCCTTGTTGGCGCCTAAAGGGTAATGAAGTAGCCGGTGAGGTGGCACCTCTGGCTGATGACGTGGCATGGTGAGGTGGTCTTCTAATTTCAAGATGACATGTGGTGCCAAGTGGTCCTAGTTGATGGTCCTTTTCTCTTGCTTGGTGGTGTGTCTTCTCTTCTTCATGGGGTTAAATTCTGGGGTCCAGAATTTGAGTCTTGTTGCTGGCTTTCATGGCTTTAAGACTTGAATAGACTTAACTCAACTGAATTAGACTTAACTCAACTGAATTAAACTCAACTGACCTAGACTTTAAAACTTGAAATGGACTTACAGGAAATGAAATTTTAAAAGTAATTACAGGACTCAATAAACACTCTTGATTTGAAACTCAAAATTAATTACAGGACTCTTAAAAAGGAAATGACTCCTGAAAAAGAAATAAAACATTTTTTGATCTAAAGGATACAAGGTAACCTAATTATCTTCGATCCAAATCGGGATAAGGCTAACCTTGTTGGAGTGAAGTTTCTTTCGATTTCTGGTGTCCACACCAATTCTCCTGGGGTGGGCAGAACTCGACCCAGTCGAGTATGGTTCAGTTTTGCCTTGGTAATGCTCGAACAAGTCTGGGTTAAGTCTTTGCAGGTCCTCTCGAGTAATCCAAGAGTTGTCAGACTCAGGTCGACCTTGCCATTGAACCAGGTATCGCTGATAGTCCTTATTCCTGGTAGTAATGGTCTTGTCATCCAGGATTCTCTCAATCCTCTCTCTCCGCTCAGGTAGGGTTGGTGGTGGACACTCAGAAATATGTTCACTCTCAATGAAAGTTTCTGGCCCAAAAGGCTCACTAGGTATTAGTACTGGTTCTTTGTATTCTACTAGGTCTGAAACATTAAAGGTTGTACTGATTCCCATATCAGGTGGAAGTTCCAAAACATATGCATTAGGCCCTATTTTCTTTAAGATATTGAAAGGTCCCGCTTCGCGGGCATGCAACTTCTTTATGGTTCCAGAGGGGAACCATTCAGGGTTGAGCCTAATCATCGCATAATCCCCTTCACAGAATTCTTTAGCCCTCTTATGTGAGTCAGCTAAGTGTTTGTAAGTTTCATTGCTCAGTTTGATCTTATTACTGATTTCTTTATGCAAATTTGTGACATGCTATGCGAAAGATTAAGCAAACTTAGAAATTTACACAAGCACTTATAAAATGCAGACTGAACTAGGCATCCTTATTGAGAGGAATTTTATTAGACTTTCTAGGACCTAAACCTAATAGATTATTGACTCTCTAGGTTTGACCCTGGTCTGGTATGCACATGAGAATTTACCATGGGTTCCTAGCAAATGCCATAAGGTTTTCCAAAAGTAGGTAGCAAAAGGAATAGGCTTTAAAAGCTTATGCAACCTAGTAATCTCATCCAAATGAAACTTAATGTCTCTAAAATTATGATAAGACTCAGGGAAAGACAGGAAATAGGAATCCGAGACTTGGGATAATTTAGGAGAATCTTGAAACATACCTTGGCTACTCATGATGACCTTAAGATTATTAGAATTTTGATCTACAGGCGGGATGCTTCTAGGTAGTTGAAGGTCATCAGGAAAGTCTTCTAAAATAATGATTGAGTTCTTCTCAGGTACCTGAAAGAGTTCTTGTGTTGAAGCTAAAGTATTGGGTTCTTCCTGAGGGCATTGTCTTACGGGAACCAAGTCCTCACTAAATTTTGATTGTTCTGATGTTTCAGGACTAGGCTCAATAATCTTTTCTTTACCAAAGGTTTCCTCAGGTAAGGTACTAAAGTTGTTCTCTTTACAGTCTTCCCCTTCATATTCATCTATTAAACTTATGTCAGTCTCATATACATATTTACTAGGTTGTTCAAATTTGCCTTCTTCCTTCCCTAGCCCTTCAGTTTGAGGATACCCTAAGTCTTGAGTATCAATGAACTCAACTTGTACTTCAGGGTTCTTACTCCTATCATTCATATGAGCTAATGGGATAGTAGGAGTTGGTTGGTCTAAGGAAAATTGTTTAGCCAGCATTTGGTTCAATTGGGCCATTTGATCATTTAGGGCTTTCAGCATGGTTTCAAGATTCGGGTCCATGGCTATACTGGACTGGGTCTGGACTGGTGAATATGAGCTCCTGATCTAGTTTTCATGCATGCAAGTAGACTCAAGCTCGAGCTAAGGTTTCCTAGACCTAGAGCACAAATTAGAAGTCTAATTAAGTGAACCAACTAGCTAGTAGTACTTATGGGACTTAGCCAGGTAGGGGGTGAGGAGTGAAGGTCCCTGATTGCCAATCCTTAGACACCAATCTTAGATTGGCCAGGTAGGCGGACCAAATCACAAGCCCTGATGCACCAATCCTAGACACCAAGCCTGTAAGCACACACCAATTAGCTGACACAGTTAACTTGACCCTAACCTGAACCCAACTTGTTGGTGTCCCTAACCCACTAGGGCAATTAACATTCTACTCAATTTTAATTAACGGGCTGGGATCGATATGCTGGTTGGTGATTTTTGGACTAGGGACATGTGATGAAACCTGACCCTATGTCAAATTGATGCCCTTAATTTGATTTCTCATGAGATGAATGAAATGCAAAGGTGGTGCAGAAGTGTGTTGCAGTTTGAAAGTGGTGTGAAAAATATGATGAAAAAAATGTCCAAAAATTTTGAAAAACTCACAGAGGATTCCTAACTTATATGTTTCAATGTAGATGAAAGGAATTTTAAAACTAAAATCTGTACTACTCTAAGCAGATCCTACAAATGAAGATAAATAAAAAGGATAGAACAGAACCCTAATGACAGTGTCGAACTACAAAAATTTTCATTTTTTTAATAATTTTTTTCTGATGATGAAATTTAATATGGTGATAACTGACTTAAAAAGGAACAAGAAAAAAAATATTTTAACAAAAAATTAGTGACTTGCCTTTGGAGCTACAGATGGATTACAGTAAATAGATACAAGTTTTCAGAAAATAGAACCTAATCAAACAAGTGCAATGGCTTACCCAAACTTCAATCTAAAAAATTCACGTCTGGCCAGGGGCTCATTATTCCCATGGGTCGTGACAGTGTACTGGAGTACACCCGCTCAGGAGGCATGAATTTTAGATCTTGCTTGGATTTAAAGAAAACTATTCTACCCTAATGCAACCATGCTCTGATACCAATTTGATGCGGCATGCATATGATTAATGTTTTGAATATGGTGTTTGTAGAGCAATGAAACCTAATTACACTTAGCATTGTACTCATCTTAATAAGATTTAAGGATTACATGAAAAGGGACTATTACATGATTAGACACAACTCTAAAACTAAGAAAGAAGAAGATCTAGACAATAGGGGCTAATGATTGAGGACTTACCTTGATGAGTTTTTCAACCTTCCTATGATTCAAAACTTGAAAATACTGATGCTCTGGACTGGAGAACTTGGATAACAGTGATCAGAACCCTGGACTTGGGCTTCAGCTTGTTGGTTCATTGTCAAGGGAAACCCTGTTCACAACTCAAGGACTTCGAAGGACCCTGCAATGAAGATCAAAGTTAAGGTTGAAGGATGCAAACATAAAGAAGGGATGGGAGAACTTGTGAACAAAGAAAAGATAGTTGAGAAGATCTGGCCGACTCCAATGCCTTTGCCTTGAGCTTGGATGATGAATTGCTAGGGAAGAGAGTGGTTTTGGGCGTGGAAAAAGAAGATAGGAAAATTTTCACACATAAAACTCAAGACAACTTCACTTCAAACTTCATTTATTTCCAAAATCAATCTCTTTTACAATAGGCGTCCAAGGCTTTTAATAGCCTTACAAAGCTAGCTTTTGAAATTTAAAAACTCCCCAAATTGAGGAGGATTACAAGGGGGGTTGGAGGATTTGATGGAGGGTTTGTAGGGATGTGGGGGGAGTTGGAGGATTTGGTGGAGGGCTTGGAGGGATGCGGCCGACCTCCTTGAATTTGAATCTCCCTTGTTGGCGCCCAAAGGGTGATGAAGTGGCTGGTGAGATGGCACCTCTGGCTGATGACGTGGCATGGTGAGGTGGTCTTCTAATTTCAGGATGACCTGTGGCGCCAAGTGGTCCTAGTTGATGGTCCTTTTCTCTTGCTTGGTGGTGTGTCTTCTCTTCTTCATGGGGTCAAATTCTGGGGTCCAGAATTTGAGTCTTGTTGCTGGCTTTCATGGCTTTAAGACTTGAATAGACTTAACTCAACTGAATTAGACTTAACTCAACTGAAATAAACTCAACTGGCCTAGACTTTAAAACTTGAAATGGACTTATAGGAAATGAAATTTTAAAAGTAATTACAGGACTCAATAAACACTCTTGATTTGAAACTCAAAATTAATTACAGGACTCTTAAAAAGGAAATGACTCCTGAAAAGGAAATAAAACATTTTTTGATCTAAAGGATACAAGGTAACCTAATTATCTTCGATCCAAATCAGGATAAGGCTAACCTTGTTGGAGTGAAGTTTCTTTCGATTTCTGGTGTCCACACCACGCAGAAAATTTATTTGAATTCGAACCTTTATAACCAATTCCAAACTTGTTATTAGTATCTCTTTGATCTTTCAAAATCAATTTTAGTTTGTTAGAGCTTAAAGTTAATGTTTCAACCAAGGATTTTAGCTTTTGAACTTCTTCTTGCAAAATGGCATTTTCCTTTTGTAAAGTTCTATTCTTTTCAAGAAGTTCTTCCTTTTCAAATTGGATAGATTTAAGTCTTTCACAAATCAAACTTAATTCTCTTTGCAAAATCTTGTTTCTTTCACCAATTTCATTTTTATCTTTTTCCATCATATCATAATTATTTTTCAAGTTCTTCATTTTCAAACCAGCATTTTTGTACTCTATCAATAATTCACAAAAAGCATTATGAAGCTCATCATAAGTAAATTCTAGATTAGGTTCAGAAGTTGTTACCTCATCCTCTAAACCCATAAGGTAGATTTGAGCTGTCTTTGTTGTATCTTCTTCTTCTTCAGATGATGTAAATTCATCACTATCGCTCTATGCCGTAAGCATTGCCTTCTTTTTCTTTCTCTTAAACAACTTTTTCTTGATTTCTAGACAATCAGGATGTATGTGTCCTGGTTTCTTACATTCATAATAAATTGGAGTTTGATCTTTGTCATTGTCATTTTCTTTGTCTTTTCCTCTTTCTTTTCCATAGTCTCCTCTTCTGAATTGCTTCCTCCATCTATTTATTCTTCTTCTGTCCATAAATCTCTTAAACTTTTTCACAACTAGGGCAAATTCATCATCTTCCATATCATCATCAGAGGTTTATAAATTTTCATCTTTTTTTTCTTCGGTTGCTTTAAATGCAATAGCCTTTGCCTCTTGAATAGCTGTGACTTTTGCTTTCCATTTTTCTGACAAAAATCTCAAAACCTTTTAGACTAGATCAACATTAGTATAAGTCCTACCAAGACTTTTAAGACTATTTATAATATCAATAAAGTGTGTGTACATAGCAGATATAGTTTCATTTGGATCCATTTTAAATAATTCATAATTGTGTACAAGAAGATTTATTTTTGATGTCTTAACCTGCAATGTGCCTTCGTATGTGATCTCAAGCTTATCCCAGATTTTTTTAGAAGAATTACAAGTGAAAATTTTATTAAACTCATTTCGGTCCAAAGTGCAATAAAGTAAATTCATGGCTTTGGCATTTAGCTCGGCCAATTTCATATCGTTTTCATCCCATTTCTCTTCGGGTTTGGGAACCTCAATATCATTAATTTTAATAATGGATGTGTGAGGTCCTTTTAGAATTATTTTTTACAAATGAAAGTCTACGGCTTGAATGTATATCTTCATCCTAGCCTTCCAATATGTGTAATTAATTCTGGTGAAAAGTGGAGGTCGATTTATGGATTGGCCTTCAACCAAAAAGGTGCTCATGGGATGTGCCATCAATCTTTACTTTAAAAAATTTTTAAAGACTCTGCTCTGATACCACTTGTTGCCCAGGTGGCTTCCCAAGAGGGGGTGAATTGGAATTATAAAAACTTTAGCAAGTATGTGCAATTTAAAATCCTTTTAGTGTTGTGATGAATAATGTAATGCGGAAGCAAACAATTAAACACAATCAAGGCAATCACAAACATAAGAGATTTAGAGTAGTTCGGAGCAACCCGTTCCTACGTCCACTACCCAAGCATCACTTGGAATTTCCACTATATCCCCCACCTTAATACAGTCGGATTGTGTTGCCCAGATATGGTGCCCAAGAGGGGGGGTGAATTGGGTATTTTAAAAATTAAAGCAATATATGTGCTATCAAGTTCTAAGGTGAAGAGTGATAGTGCTCAAGTAATTGTTCAACGGAAGCAATGAAATAAAACAACAATTAAAGAGCAAAAGAAGATAAAAAGTAAAGCAATGCAAACACACAAGAAGTATAGTGGTTCGGTGCACCTAGCACCTACATCCACTCCCCAAGCTACACTTGGGAATTTCCACTATAATCTTTAGATTACAGCCGACTTGTTTTACCAGGCTCACAAGTCAAAACCTTACACACTTGTTTTGGCTTCGGGCTTACAAGCAACCATAGTTGGTTTTATCAATTGGCTCACCAACAAACCTCACTCACTTATTTTGGCTTCGGGCTTACAAGCAACCCTAGTTGGTTTTATCAATTGGCTCACCAACAAACCTCACACTAGTTTCAAATTCCCTTGAAACTAGCCTAAGATAAATAAATATGAATACAATGAATAAAACAAGACAAACTCCTTTTGAGCAAAAAGTAATTCGATGTAGCTCTTGATGGAGACTCTTCAAGCCTTTCTCTTGGAATCTTTGGACCTCACTAAATGCCAAATACTTGAAAGTTGGATTCCTCAAAGATGGAAAGCTTTTGGCTAAGGAATCTCTTGGTTTTCTCACTCTTTTTGGCTTGGAATTGATTGAAGGCTTTGTACTTTGACTCTAAACTTTTTCACTTTGTCTCCTTGTCTTTTTTGAAGTTTGGTGGAGGTTAAATACCTCATTCAAGCTGAAACAACTCCACAAGACCGTTAGAATCAAAAATATGGCCGTTTATGGCCGTTAGAAATCAAATCAAAAGTTCAGAAAAACTAGCCGTTATGCCATGAGTCGATCTCATGAGTCGACCTCTGGATCAAGTGTCGACCTCATGAGTCGACCTCCAGTTTATCTTAGGCAAAAATCCAGAAAACCATAGTTCTGCCCAGTTTGAGTTCTCAGGCTATTAGTCGACCTCTGGTGTCGACCTCTGGACAGGTGTTGACCTCTGGTGGTCGACCTCTGGAGCGTGCCACTGAAATTTTGCCGTGCCGGCCTTGCTGAACTTTTCTTTTCTTCATGAGTCGACCTCTGGTGGTCGACCTTTGACAAGGTGTCGACCTCTGGTGGTCGACCTCTGATCTGAAATTTTCTGAAACTCTAGAGAGGTGCGTGCCATGCTTGAGTTTCTCTAAGCCTTTGTTTCTTTTGTCAATTACTTCTTAACAGGAAGGTCCAATATGAGAAATTTGATCTTGTTCAAGGTAGAAGAACTCTTTTCCAAAATCTTGGTTTCATCATTGTACTCTTAGTACTCTTTTTGAATAACCTAAGTCCTGAAACTTTATCTTGAGATGAAACATTAGTCCAAACATATACTCAACCTTTTGTTAATCATCAAAACTAAGGAGCCAAAGCCAACAGATTATTTTGACAGGCTCACAATCTAAACCTCTATACTTTGGTTTTATAATAGGATCACCAAAGAAAATCCACACTTGGTTTTAACACAGGCTAACCAAGAACCTAACTCCCTTTGGTTTTTTAGTACCGAGCTCACCAAAGAAACCCAACACACTCTCAAGACATAGCCCCTTGCTGTTCTTAGAGAAAAAATAAGATATATCAAATGTAAAAGCAACTTTACAACAAACCAAACTTGTTTGATAGTTGCCGATGAAGATCAAACTGAAGGCTAGCTTTAAATGCTCTTGAATGCTCTTCAAGCTGCTTCTTGACTTCCTCAAAAGGTTGGTTTCAAGTGTGAAGATTAGTAGGTAAAGCTTTGAATCCTTTCTTCAATGCTCTCTTGAAGTTAGTTGGTGAAAGACTTTAAATCAACTTGAATGCTCAATAACTTTCAAGAATAATCAATGAATAATCTCTTAATCCCTCATAAATACTCCGTTTTATAGTTTTCAAGCAAAACTAGCCGTTGTAGGACTTAGGGAACCAGAAAATAGCCACTGGAGGACTTTTTGAGTTCAAAAAAGTGTTTCAGCAACTAGCCGTTACAAGCTAGAACCCGTCACTCAAGTCGGCTCGAGAACCATGAGTCAGCTCGAAGTCTTAGACAATGCAAGAATAAATTCTGAAGGAGTCAGCTCTTCAACGCTGAGTCGGCTCGAAGTCTCAGTCACCAACAACATAAACTCTGGACGAGTCGGCTCTTCTGGGCTTGAGTCGGCTCGAAGTCTCAGTCATCACATATACAAGTTTTGATCGAGTCGACTCTTCAGGGTTGAGTCGGCTCAAACTCTTAGTCAGGAAAAACATAAGTTCTGGTCGAGTCGGCTATTAAGGCTCGAGTCGGCTCAAACTATTGAAACTTTGAAATCTTCGTGCCGTGCCAGAATAGAAGTCGGCTCTTGGTCCATGAGTCGGCTCTTGCAAAAACTTTTCTTAAGCTTTCAAATTTCTCCAAACTTCTTCAAATCAAGATTCCAATAAGAATAGGTCTTTCAAATAGTTTAAAGAGCTTACCACACATGTCTAACCTACTTAAACTCATTTTTACTAATTTAGAGCCCTTTTTACAAGATTACATGGATGAGAAATTAGGGCTTTACAACTTGAAATGTACATGCATTCATACAATACTGGAATACATTCCAACTAGATAGAAAACCAGCTGATATACATATAAATACTTCCAACAAAACTTCTTGAGTGATTGAAAGAATTAGTAAAACATACATGCTCCAATATTTTGTAATCATCAAAATCATTCCAGGGGTCAACACTTCGGTTGCCAATCATCCCTAAGGGGCTACAAGCGGGAACTGGAACCCAAGAAGTATTGGCACAGCGGTCACAACAAAGGTTTAGGCCCATTCACAAAAAAAAGGAAGAGAAAATAGGAGTATTCAATGGAAAGAAGGTGAAGTTCATTAATCAAAGTTCCTTTACAATGAAAGAGATCCCGACAGGCCGGATAGCCCCCAAAAAAGTCAAAAGAGAAATGAAAATCCTAAGTGCAACTACTGCTCTACTGGTTCTTTTCCAAGATGGTGATGGGGGTTGCCGGCATCCTCCTGGCTCTTTTCCGGTGGGGGTGCCACCTCGGAAGTTGATGGCGGGCCTGCTATTTTGTCTACTCTGGCCGGAGGCTCCGCTTCATCACCCTTTCCGATCGAAGGCTCTGCTTTCTCACCAGCTCTGACCGAAGGTTCTGCTTCCTTAACACCAGCACTGGGGGCCGCCGGAATGATGATGGCCTCCAGGTCCAGCTCCGGGAAGGCCTGCACCACCTTCGACCGACATATCGTGAACCCTTGAATGAAGGAGTCCATGACTGCCTCCCGGACTTCGTCGATGAACTCTGCCAAGGCCTTGAACCTCGGCATTGCTTCTACTGCTTCCTTTTTGGCGGCTTTCATTAAGGCCACCACCATGGCCACCTTCTCTTCCACTGACGCCCCTCGCGCCAGCGCCACTTCTTGGTGGGTCTGGAGGATCCGGGACTCCCCCTCCAGATGCGCCACCTCTGCAGCGGACCTCTCTGCCTGGTGGGTAGCCTTCCCCCTCTCATCAGCTAAGGACACCTCCATGTCCCTGGACCACTTGTCAGCTTTGGCTGTCGCAGCACTTGTATCGGCTAGCTCAGCGAGGAGGGCCCATTTCCGGTCTTCGAGAGCCCGAACCCCTTCTGCTCGGGCCTTGGCCTCCTTCCCGAGTGCTTCCATCTCCGCCTTCTACTGAGTCTCCCGTTTCTCCCACTGGGTGCAAAAGTCCCGAATGAAGAGGATATCGGTGCCAATCTGCAATAGAAGCATCAGCAAACGCAACTCCACCGGTAGCGAAAGAAAGTGACGATGAGGAAAAAACTTACCGTGAAGAGTTGGGGAAGGATGCCGGTGATGGCCACCGAGAACACCTTGCCACCCCTTTCCCAGTGGTCATAGGACTGGATAGCGAACCCCATTATTCGCTTTGCCAGCATGACGCCTTGGCAGACTGTCGAGTTTGGAGGCACGATCATCGAGACTTGACATACCTTCGGGGTTGATGGTGTCGCATCTATCGTCGAATCTAGGGTGGTCGCTGGTAGAGGAATCTGGGCTGCTGGGGATGGGCTCGCTGCTTCAACCACCAACGGTGGTGGTGGCTGTGGCACCGTTTCCCTCGCCGCTGGCTCGGCCTCCACCTCGATCACCTCTTGGGCTTCAGCTATCGCGGGGACCACATGCTTGGCCCACGTCACTGCATTGGGCCACCGGGCCGGGAGTTGGGCTTGCGGCCTAGGTGATGAGGAGGCCAGCCCAACCATCCCACCCTTCTAGCTAGATGGGGCAGTCGATTTGGGCCCCTGACTAAGTTCCTCGCGAGCCCTTTTTACTGGGCTTTCCTTAGACCCAGGGGACGCGCCCCTCTTCCAGGTCATCTCTAGAATTTGATCCAGGGAAAACTTCATGCCTGCAAAGGAAAAGAAGGGCAGGTTAGCATCGAGGTCGAAGAAAATTCAAGGAAGGAAAAGGGACATGATCGAAAAAGGCTCACCTAAGGCCTGGATTGGGCTAACCTTGGCATCAAACAGGTTCTGCTCAAACAGCAGAACCTGGAGAGAAGGAATTTGGGCGGTGTGGAGCTGGTCGTATACCTCCCGATCAGTAGCTTCCACCTCGGAGTTTCAGTTTGAAGATCGGTCTGGATCGCTCCAGACCCAGTCAACCCCTTCCATGAAGGTAAAGAAGTACCTACCCTTCCATCCCTTGATGGAAGAGGAGAGTTCAAATTTAATGCCCTTCGGGCGGGGAGCAACGAACCACCAACCCTCATCGATCGGGTGGCGCTTTAGGATAAAAAATGCCTTGAAGAGAGAAAAATAGGCAACAATCCCATGAAAATGATAGAGGACTATGAATCAAGAAATGACTCTAATGGTATTGGGAGCAAGCTGGGCCAAGACTAGGCAAAAATTGCTAAGGAAGGAGAGAAAAAAAGGATGTAGAGAAAGATGAAGACCCCCGAGAAAGAAGTCCTTGTACAGAGCTATTCGACCTGGGCCACCGGATGTGACCTGCTCCCTCAGCCCCAGAACTGAGAGTCGAACAGAGTCCGGGATCCCATATGTCTCCTGGAGCCATAAGAAGTCCTCTTCGATCATCACCGAGGTGATGCCGGAGGGATCGGTTGAACTAGAAGGAGGAACTGGAGGACTAGAAGTGGGAGGAGCAGGAGGAGGGGCCCTGGGACCACCGATGACTATCCCTATTGGTCTGAGGTTCCTACGGATACTAAGGCTTAGGGGAGCCTCATCCTCCTCATCAAAGGATGGGGTCCTCGATCGAGAAGGACCTGCCTCGTTCAGATTGCTAGAGGGAGGGCGACGCCAACCGGAAGAACTCATTTTAAGCAAGAAAGATGGACGACGAAGAGAAAGCCTATGAGCCCTAGGGCGAAACTCTCTCAACCTAACCAGAAGCAAGGAAGACTGACCTAGATGCCTTGAAGAAAAAGGGAGGGCAGACTGGGAAAGAAGAGCTCTGGTCTGCCTGTAAGGTGCGAAGGTTCAAAAGAGATAGTTTGGAAAAAGCTTTCCTCCTTTTCAAAATGGTCGGACTGTGCCCGTGCATCTTTTCGACCGTCGCACCACCAGATACATGCCACATGTTGGAATCGACTTAGAATGATGCCTCGATATTCCGAGGATCGCCTCGAACCTAGTGACCTATTGACATGGCATCTCTGCATTGGCCTCAAGACACGACCCGTGAATCATCGACGATCATGGCAATTAATGGTGCTGGATGTCTGTCTTCTCCATGTCAGCATCACCATAACTCCCTTTGTCCTGAGTGCCATGTCGCATAGAAACTCGAGAGTGGGGGGCAACTGATGCGGCAAGAATGCTGACATGGAGAGCTCTCGGACCTAGCTAGCAGCCACGTTGGTAGTCGGTGCTAACTGGATGGAGATCTCGGCACAGCCCTCGTTCTTCATGCCCCCCATGCCAGAGCGGCTCCCTCAAGGTCGAGCCCCGACCGAGGTCAAGCCCTTGTTCTTCGTGCCCCTCATGCCGGAGTGGCTCCCCTGAGGTTGAGCCCCATTCGAGGTCAAGCCCTCATTCTTTATGCCACTGTGCCAGAGCGGCTCCCTAGAAATCAAGCCCCGATCGAGGTCAGGCCCTTGTTTTTCATGCCCCTCATGCCAGAACGGCTCCCTCGAGGTCGAGCCCCAACCGAGGTCAGGCCCTCATTCTTTGTGCCCCTTATGCCGAAGCGGCTCCCCCGAGATTGAACCCCGGTCGAGGTCAGGCCCTCGTTCTTTGTGCCCCTCATGCCAGAGCGACTTCCCCGAGGTTGAGCTCCGGCCGAGGTCAAGCCCTCGTTCTTTATGCCCCTCACACCAGAGTGGCTCCCCCGAGGTTGAGCCCCGGCTGAGATCAGGCCCTCGTTCTTCATGCCTGCGAGGAAAGCCCCTTCCCTACTCGAGGTCACTCCCATGGTCAAAGTCAACCTCTCCCCCTGGACAGACAAGCAGCAACACTGGCAAGTGGCACCATCGCCCTCACCCTGGCATGCTTGACGGGTGATGGCATGTCGCCTGAAATGTCCAAAGGAATGGCTTCCCCTCTAGGGCACACCAGTTGTGCCCCTGTGAAGTGCCGTTCTGCCAGGGCACACTGGTCTATGGGGAAGCGTCCTACTGGAGCACATAAACTACCAGCCCACTATTGATGCCACCGAGGAAAGGAGCTCCACTACCCACTATCTGTACCACCCAAAAGAGGAAGGGTTCGTCAGAAATTCAGACCTTGTAGCACTTGCCCCCGGACTAGTGCTCTGCCAGATGGTGAAATGGCATCAGGGTATGTAGCGAATCTTCCTGCCACGGAGGCACACCCCCTCCATGATCTCTGGGGGCTCAGTTTGTGGCAAGTCCCTGACCACCCGGGGGAAAAAGACAAGCCCATATCCCACTCACAAGGAGGGTAGCCAGAAGGGTCGGGAGAGACAGAGTTTCATACTCCATAGAAGGCACTGCTTGCCTATAAGAAAATACGAAGGGGTCTTCGGCAAAGGTAAGCAAGAAGGAGCTAGCACCACAGCAAAGCACTAGGCACACTAAGAGCATCCAAGAACACCCAGAGAGAGCTCTGATGGCCATTGCTACTCGTGCCCTCCCTCTCAACCTAACCTCTCACTTTATCTCTTTCTTAGAGACCTCCGAGGGTGGAAACCACTCCGGGATCTGTCCAGGAGGACCTGTTCCCCTAGGTCGCTCACTGAGTTGATCGTTGGAGTGCCCCCGTCAGAATCCCATCCGGGTCTCTTTTCTTTTATAGGTTCGGGCACACACATCAAAAGCAGGACGGAGTGCCATCAACTGATGCCGAATGAGCGCTATAGGCCACGATGACCTAGGTGGCAACAACACATATCTCAAATTCTTAATTATTGAGAATATGTATTATTATCTATTAACTCCTTAGACGATATATGGATACAACATGTATGGCTTAGTAAGCCTAATTTGAATTATTAAATATAAAAATTATGTCTTAGATTGAAATTTGTATCAACCAGATTGGCTTCTAGGTACACAACTAATAATCTCCTACATGCATTAAAGCCAATCAGCCATATACTTTAGCCCCATCTAATGTGCTTCAATTTTAGCTAGCTAAAGCTTAGTATGCTAGTTGGTCTCCCACATCTCATATGGAGCTCACTTTCTCCACCTTTATATAATAGTCGTGAATTGAATTATTGCTTATGTATTTAGATTTCTTATAAGTCCTTGATTCCTTAGCTAGAGCTATGGTACCATTATTTTGATCACAGAGTATTATGTCATCTAATGATATTTTACTCAATACTATAATAATTAGTTAACCAGAATACATACTTGTACCTTTAAAAGTGATGATGTAGTCAGCTTCTCTGGTCAAACCTATAATGATCGGTTCTTTGGAACTATTTCAAATCATCATTGTATAAGAACACATGTTATATATCCTTTATCCCTCAATTCCCCTATTCTAAAGATCTAAAACATATCTTTAGTACTTTTCAAGTATCAAAGATAGTTTTCACAGTCATCTAATGCTTTTTTATGAGAAACCTAAGGAGTTAAGCCTCATCTTGGATATCTACAAACCTGAATCATGGTGGAGAGAGGTTCCTAAGAAAAGGGATTCTTAGGCATGGAAGGAGGGTGCATGTGAGATACTTATGCATGCCCCCCTTCTACTTCCTAGGTGGCATGAGGGCTCCTTTTTACTACTACTTGGATAGCCAGAAACTAGAAAGAGAGGGAGAGAAAGGTTAGAGAGAAGTTAGGATTTTATTCCTCTTACAATAGATTATATGGTGTGCCTTTTTATAGACTAAAGGGCTCTCCTAATCTAATTAGGAATACAATACATGAACTTAACCTAACTCAAACTTCTTTCAAGGCTAATCTAATTAGGAGAGCATTTATCTAAGCCTATGTATACTCATAACTTGATCCACTCTCATATCCACTTGGATCCAAATCCAATCCAATATAGATTAGCCCGTTCAAGATCTGAAATCCTGGATCTCGAGCTTGTGGAGGGCCGAATTCCATCCTAGGATCAAACTGGTCATAGTCCTAGGACTCTTACCTATCCTAGACTTCTAAAGCCATCACCACATCAGGACTTTGGTGATGTGGAGATGAGGCTTTACGAGGATGAATGCATTTCATAGGTGTGAACAACATGTTGCCTTGGTCATTTCTGAGCACACCGGAGGTCTCTGGCTCTTGTCCAGCATATATATGAGCACAGAGTATAGAAAGCAGAGGGTGATTTAGTCTAAGATGTCTATGCTGGTGTGCCAAGGCCTTCTGCCCATATCGCCGGGGACTTCAATTATATTGTTAGATCCTACAAGAAGATGGGGGCAAGCAAAATGCAGACAACATCTAGTCTAGGAAGTTCGGGGAGTTTATGGGCAATGCAGGCATGATTGATCTTGGTTATTCTGGATCTCAGTTCATCTCGTGCAATAACTAATCATGGACTGCCAGAGTTTGGGAAAGGATTAATCTGGTGCCTATCATGGCAGGTTGGATTCAACACTTCTTAGTACACTATGCATAGTACCTTCCAAGGATTGCATCGGATCACTGCCCGATTCTCATTATTACAAATGGTCCACACATGCCTTAACCTCTATTTTGATTCGAGAAGTTTTGGACCTTCTACCCGAGGTCATGGGATCTAATTTGGATAGTATGAAGGATACCGATTCATGGGGATGCAAGATACCAGGTGACTTGAAGATTTGAATTGGCCATGTGGAGGCTCTTATAGTGGAACCATCTCAAGGTTGGTGATATCTTTAGGCAAATCAAGGAGGTCAAGGCTAATATTATGGATTTATAAAGGAGAGAGGATCAGGAAAGGGGTCTCCAGGAGATTGACTTGAGGGTGCTATGCCATAACCTCTCACGCACCACTCCTTACTAAGACAACATGAGACTCTTTAGAGACAAAAGTCAAGGATATAATGGATCAAGAAGGGTGATCGAAATACCATATTCTTCCATCAATCTACTATAATCCAGAGATCGACCAATCAAATCAGGTAGCTTAGGGAGGATGATGGCGCAGTGGTGACTAATAGTGATTAGATTGGGAGGCAGATCTTTCAATTCATCAGGTCATGGTGGACTCTATCACTAGGTAAGGATGCTCTTTTTCAGGACTCCCAGCTAGTGTACCGCATCTTTGATTAGAAGAACTCATACCTGACTTGGTTTGTGTCTATTATGGAGGTGCAAGAGGCCCTCTGATCCTTTGGGGAGGACAAAGCCCTTGAACCAGATGGTTTCCCTCATCTCTTCTTTCATCGTTCCTAGCTCATTATTGGGAGAAAACTGATCGAGGCAATACGGGCGGTCTTTCACTCAGATGGCATCCAGTTGAGTGGAATAAAACATTAATTACTCTTATCCTTAAGAGATCTAATGCTTTTGTTCCTAGCACTTTTAACCAATCAGCTTGTGCACCACACCCTCTACAAGGTATGTGCTAAGATCTTGGTTAGGTGGCTGCAGTTGATCATGCCTCTCCTCATCAATCCTAAGTAGGGGGCCTTTATTAGTGGGTAGTGCACCACTGACAATGTCCTGCTTGCTCAGGAGTTCATGCATGACCTTCTATATGCCCCAACCTGGTAAAGCCTTATGGTGATCAAGTTAGATATGGAGCAGACTTATGACTGGATGAGTTAGCACTTCCTTCAAAGGATGCTTTAGGACTTTGGATTCTAAGACAGGTGTATCAGATAGATAATGGACTATGTGGATGCCCCTAGTTTTGCCAAACTAGTTAATGGTACATAGCTTGAGTACTCCTGCTCAATGGTCAGGCTTCACCAAGGTTGTCTTCTTTCTCCTTATTCATTTTGCGCGTTGATGGTCTATCCCATGCTCTGAGGGCTATGGTTTAGGGATCAATATTAGAGCCCTATTGGTCTATCTCTGGAGCCCAGCCACTCATACCATCTTTTTATAGATGATTGCTTTCTTATTAACCATACTTCACTCTAAAATGCAAGATACTTTACCACCATTTTAAGGCATACTATCGTGTGTTTGGCTAGCTAGTAAATTTGTAGAAGTCCATAGTTATTTTCCGTCCCAAAATGAAGGCCCAAACAAAGTAGGTCATTATGGCCAGATTGGAGATCTCCACGTAGATCAAGATCTTAACCTACCTAGGTATTTCTATGATAGGGAGAGACTTCAAAGAGTCGAGTGCAAGCCCATGGAGCAGCGGGTCCGTGACCGTCTCGACGGTGGCAGGCTGCTACCCTATCCATGATGGGCAGACTTATTCTTATCGAATTGGTCATGAGTTATATCCTTTCCTATTTCTTGGCAAACACCGTGCTATCCAGCTCTTACCTCAAGAGATTGGAGTAGCTCTTTCAAAACTTTTTATGCAGTTCTAGACGTGATAGTCTTGGGCTATACTTGGTATTCTAGAAAATGGTCTGCCAGCCGATGAGGGATGGAGGCCTTAAGATTTAGTCTCTTTTGGTTCGAAGGGAGATGACGACCTATGACGGAGCTTGGAGCTAGGGATCCTAGATTTAGACTTCCTGTAGTTGCTCCATCAAGAAGGAGATCTTTGTTTGCCATCCTACTATATTAGCTTAGATTAGATGTTTGATTGAGGATAGAAATTTGGTTGATGTGAGTTAGGATGCTTGGATCTCCAGCATACCATTATCCCGGTGGCTACTCTATGTCAGCATAGAGATGGATGATCATCTTTGAGTTTGTGACTTATTAGCAAATGACAATAGGGATTGGAGAATACATGATGTCACATGGCTCTTTAGGAGTTAGCTTGCTGATTGGATCCTTGCCATCCTGATTCTTGTCCACTGTAGCTAGCATCTGATGGTGTGGGGCTAGTCTTGCTATCTTAAGGCTCCTTCTAGTTCCCTTTCTAAGCTATGTAGATTTCATTTGATAGGGGGATTGTGGCCACTTGGATTTAGAAAGTGCCTAGCCATCATAGGGTGCATCTGTTTCTTTAGATGGTTGCTTGGGATCGTCTCTCGATGTGGGCATTGCTTAGGGATAAAGGCATGGATTTGCTGACATTTTGCTTGGTATACAGGTTGGAGGATGAGTTCATCAAGCATGCTATTTTGCATTATTCGAGGGTGAGATTGATTTGGCGGATGGTAGGAGCTAGCCCTGGGAGGAGGGTGATGGGTCTTGGTTGAGTCTCTTTTTGGATGTGATCCGATAAAATTCGATTAAGGTAGGTAGTTAGTTTGCCTATATGCCTATCAGATCTGATGTCTATGAGTAGCTTGATGTTTGAGGCTGAGATCATACCTGCACGTTGGGTGCTTTAGAGAGCTATTTTTATGGCTATAGAGTATCACTCCTATGACGCTGCTAGTATATCTCTTGAAACCCTAGAATCCTAGGAGTCCCATATTGTCTCAGCAATAACACAGAGGGTTATTTTTATTTCCTGAGAGTCCCTTCTTTGGAGTTTATCAAGATGAATTTTGATGGTAGTATTTGTGGTATAAAGGGCGGTTTTGGATGTATTATCTAAGATTCGAATGGTAGGTTATTGGCGGTCGAGGACTCTTTTCTTTTTGAATCTTTGGTCCTAGAAGCCGAGCTTAGAGCCTCTTAGACGAGCATCACTTGTGCCAGGTAGGAGTTGTATGCGGAAAGGATATTCATCGAGAAAGATTTTGCTAGCATATCGACTAGATATAGAACAAGATGAAGTAGCATGAGGCCTACTCGCTCCTTCACGATATTTAGAGATCCTCTATTTTTCTATGATAGTGTTTGTTTGCTACATCTTCTGGAAGGTGAATAGCAAGGCTAACTTGATTGCTTCCTTTATGGTAGAGTATTATGAAGATTAGACTTGGCATCATAATGATGGTTTTTCATAGATCTTATAGGATTTTTTATTTTTGAATATATTGGACTACTTTCATATTAGAGTTGCATGACCGTCTGTTTATATATAAAAAATTAGACTAGATTTGTATGACTGCCTATCTATATAAAAAAAGAAAAAGTAAATCATGTCCCTGCTTATAGGTGAAGGCTTTAACAGCTTCTAGACCTTTATTTTCCGAACTTAATTTTTTTAAAAAATTAAAATAATTTTGAAAGTGTTGGCATGGAGTCCCTGGATTGGCCGATCGGAGCCGCTGCATCGCAGGACCGCTCCCTGGTTCACCTGTAAAACAGGTCCCTTGCCGGAGTTGTTCCGGCGGAGGACACTCCGATGCCTACGTCAGTGGCGGATTCCAGCCACAGAATGGGGAAGGTGTCGAGAGTACTCTTGGAGACTGTAAGTGTATATGAGTGTGAATGTTTGCATACCTCTCAAACCATCCTTCTTACCTTTATTTAAAAGAAGGCCTCCGGCCTGTGACCCGTCCTTTTTTCGGTGATCATGGGGAGCCAATTTCTCCTATGATCGATGATCGTGGGCTGTCATTGAGCGATTCCGGCTAGATTGGAGGCGTGGCAGCAGGAGTTGCACGCCATGATCATGGCATGATGAGTGTTGATTATAACCGTTGGTTACAGTTACCTTTATAGACCAGATTGTGGTCCAAGCTTCGGTTTTTCCCTTGCGTGGGCCGAAGACTTGGTATTTCCCCGGGGCTGAAGATCGTGTCTACGACGGGGACCGAAGTACGTGCCTTCGGAAGTCGATGAGAAGTTCAGTCTTTGGTCAAGGTCGAAGACGTTACCTGAAGGACCGACCTCCGGATGTTGTGGTCCGGTGTGAAGCCTTGGGTAGCCTGCAGTTGGCCTGTCCCTTGCTTGGTTCGAAGTCCGTAGTCCAAAAATAGAGGACTTCGACCAGTCGAACTGGAGTCTGGTTTGTAGCTGAACCGGGATATCCCAACAGTTGCCCCCCTACTCTCAGTTTTCGAAGTGGAGATTTGAGAAGTGAGAGTATTAAGGTCTTGTCATTTTCCTCCTGGGAGGCGGTGCAGTGGATGATTACAAGATCCCTGATAGGACTGTCCATCACGATCCGGGAATCAGATGGTGGATAGTTGTCACTCCTGGATTGGGGAGAAAAGAGAAAGTGCATGGCCCTGGAGCCACCTTTTCTTTTCTCGTTGCACGATGGTTGAGGCAATCTTTTGGTTGAGATTTGGATGGTTGTGGTGGCTCTCCCCCGTCCGTTGGATGAAGGGTATACCTCATCCTGGCGGTTAGTTGCAGGTGGGTTACCTTCCAGGATAACCTTGAGTCAATTTAATCCCGATGGGCTCTAGAGATCCTTACTTTTCATATGGAGAAGGGCGAAGGTCCGGCCAAGGAAGCTTCTTCAACCTCGTCTCATCCTCCACCCAAGCTGTTGTGGACTACCAGCCTATTTCACAGGTAGAATCTTTTTTCTGCTCCCTTGCTCCATTCCTTTGTCATAGAAGGGACCGTAGAGAGTCAGGGGGAAAAGGTTGAGCCCTCGGGGGCCAGAGACATAGTAGGTCCGGAGTTGATTCCTAGCTCGGTTTCTCAAGGCAAGGCAGCCCTTCTTTGGGAATGCTACTGCATCCCTGAGGAGTTTTCCTTCGTCCTTCCCGCATCCGAGGAGCGGGTGAACTAACCTCCCCCATGGTACCTCGCCATATACGAAGATCATCTGAAAGCTGGTCTTCGATTTTCCCTACACCCCTTCTTCGTCAAGATCTTCCGCTTGTACCAAGTGGTACCAGCGTAGTTGACCCCGAGTAGCATCAGGAACATTTACGGGTTCCTGGTTATGTGCAGCATTGCAAATGTAGAACCTAGGACCAATCTATTCACAGCTCTTTTCGTCCTCAAGAGGGATTTCCACAGCAATGGATGGTGGGTGATTGGCCCTAGATCAGGCCGTAGGGTCATCAAGGATATGCCCAACGCCATCCACAGGTGGAAACCCGTTTTTGTATTTGTATTGTCTCTTAATTCATGGGGCTTTTACACGGTGTGGAAGAAGCCTCGCCTGACCGTCAATGACGGGAAGAAGATCTTGGCGGTCGATTAGTCGGACTATGACCTCCTGGTCAACTCCAAAGTTGTCCCCATTCGGGAATTGTTGGAGGAGAGAAATCTCCATCGGGCGGGAATTAGCAGATTTTCCTCATTAGGTATAGCGATAGGAATTTCTGCTCTTCTTCCTAGGATTTATTGTAGCTCAATCAATTAAAGTGAAATCCTCTGCTTGTAGGTGGCGGGATGAAGCCCGGTTTGAGCTGGCTCTGCCAGACTTCAGAGAAAAGGGTTGCATAAGCCCCCCTGAATAGGTCAGCAGTCCGGAAGAGGGCTCGGAGGGATGGTCCCGAGGGGGACCAAAGCACCTCGTCTTCCCGGGGGACCTCGGGGGAAGACGTAGTAGCCGTGGAAGGGGCTCCGTCAAGACCCCATCCAGTCGAGGCTCCACCGATGGTTGTCTCCCCAGTTCACGCAATAGGGAGCCCGCTCCAGGGAGTAGATGTGTCGCTGTTTTGTCCCCCTACTGTTGATAGGGGCAAAGTGCAGCAAGTCAAAGGAGAGTTCGCCTACGGGGCTTCCTTAGCCGGAGTCCGTTCGACAAACTCTTCGGAGCTTTCACCTACGGGGGAACTGTTGGTCCCAGCCGTAGCCAGGCAGGCATTGAAGGGTACGCTTCTGCCTCACGACGTGGCTGTTCTTCGGAACCGCAGCCTTCCCAAGATATCTGATTCTGCCTTCTCCGCCCTGTAATAGGTATAATCCTTGCTACTTCTCTTTGTCTTGAGAATTGTTCGATTCATGACCCCTCTCCTTTGATGCAGCTGGTCTCGACCTCACCTTCATGGAGGAGGGCCTGGGAAATGTAAACAGCCTCATCCTTGGCCTTAAAGAGGAGCTTCAGACTGCCAGGGCTGCCAAGGAAGTAGCTGAGGAGCTGAAGTAATCCATGGAGGACCGTCTTGCCCGGATGAATGATGAAGTTCACGAACTGAAGGGTGAACTGAAAAGTGCTCATCTGACCATAACAGGACAAGAGGCAGGGTGGAGGAGGAGTAGGAAACAAGTCAAATCCCTGGAGCAGGCTGCCAGGGAGGATCAGGAGAAGATAAAAAGCCTGGCCAAGGCGACAGAGGAGGCTTCTAGGAGGAGCGAAGAGGCGATCCTGGAATCCGAAGCTGCTAAAGGGGAGTCCGCATCTTTGAAGAAGCGGGTGGATGACGCCGTGGCTGATTTCAAAACGTCTCCACAATTCCAGGTGGAGATCAATGAAGCAACTTTGTATGGCTACCAGCATGGCTTCAACGATAGACTCTCTAGGGTGAAGGAGGCCTTCCTCCATCTTGACCTCTCCGGCATTGCCCCCTTTGATATAGCTGGAGAAGGAGAAGAGGAAGTGGAGGGGGCCGAAGCCATAGTAGAGGATGAGGAGGCGCCATGTCCGGAGGAGGAGGCCACTACCGTAGTTAAAAATCCGGAGGTGACCCCAACTCCGACCCTGGCTCAGGAGGAGGCTCAGGCCAGAGGAGTCCAAGCTGAAGGTTCCTCGGTTTCGGCCCGGATTGATGAGGTCCTCTCAGAGCAAATTGATAGGTTGCTCCAGTCCTGTGGTGTGGAGCCTTCTCCTGCTGATGTTGAGTGACTTAGGTCGCTCTAGATGTATTTTTCTTCTTTTTTATTGTACTTATCAATGAATGATAGTTTTTCCAGTCTCTGAAATGAATTCTTCCTTCTTTGGGTGTGCATTATTATGCTTCATGTGTAATTCGAAACGGTTTTACCATTTTTTTTCTGCTTAGTTGAACAGTTGCGTCCGAAGGCCGTTTAGTCGATAAGAACTGGTTTTACCGTTCTCTTTCCTGTTTGGTTGAGCAGTCATGGCCGGAGGCCGTTCAGTCGATGAAGATGAACTTTGGAACAGACCAGAACTCCGTTGCCGAAGGCCATCTCCTTCTTTCGGGTGTTAAGTTGGTCCGTTGGGGCGGACAAGAGTCATCTCCCCCTAATCAGTGATTAGGGAGATTTGATTGCGATCCTTGTTGCCTACGTGGCATGTCGATATATGTACAGTCATGATTTCTTGTGCCTTATGAGCCGCCGGGTCTCCTTTTTTCAAAAAGAAACTATTAATGATGCCGTCGCACGATGAGGACTTCTCCGGATTCGAAGCGATGGCAATTGTTGTCCTGAGGATGGCTCCCGAGCGACTTTCTGGTTCTCGAAGTGTCGCCCGGACATATGGCGCTTTCTGATGCGGCTGGGAAAGATTGGGGCATGCCTCCCTGCAGTCGGTCGTGGGTGCAGGGTCTTTATAAATAGGACCTTGCCTTCTGTTGTCAAGGGCCATCGTTTTCGTAGGCTCCTTTCCTTCATTAATAATGATGTTTAGCACTTCTGAGCTCCGTCGTGCGGTAAAGAGAAGGGCCATCGATCTGAAGAGGAAGCAAAGTTTGGAGTCTCTTGGGCCGAGGGAAGATGAAGAGGAGCCTCTCGTGGACCACCTCGAGAAGAAGGTCCGCCTGTTGGAGGCTCGGTTGAGGGAGGCTTGGCCCAGGTCACGGTGGCGACCATGACGGCAGAGGAAGCAAGGAGGGAAGCGGCGGACGCCATCTCAAACTTCAAGGCTTATGCCGCTTTCAAGGACGAACTCGTCGGGGTGGCTCTGGATTCCTTCCACCAAGGGTTCCGAGAATGTTGGAGGAAGGCCTCCAAGTTTTATAACTTGAAGGGCCTGGACAACATTAAGCCCTCCATTCCCTTTTCCGGGCATGAATTTGATTCCGACTCCGATGAGAGGTCAGATTCTGGTTCGGACGGGAACCCCGGGGGCCCTTCGTCATCCCTCCAGACCTCTCCCCACCAGTACGGGAAAAACCCGGTGGGGGGTTATTGAAAATTTCCCACATCCTTCTGGTGCCATTTTCTCTCTTTTTTTTTATATCTCTCTTTATGAGAGTTTCTTTTTATTTTCTTATTCTCTCTATATGAGAGTTTTTCCTTTCTTCTTTTTTTTTATAAAAAAAAACTGAAAGGAATGAAATATCTTTTCTGTTACCTCTTGCCATGTACTTCTTGCCACATGTTGTATGATGCTTTGTCTGTAGTATAGACTCTGCGGACCATCTTCGGTCTATAGGGAAGAAGTGGGGTCAGTTAAACCATTCTGAGAATGTCTGTCATCGACAGAAAGGACGACAGTGGTCCTTTTAGGCATGTGTTCGGATTTACCGTAGGGTAGGATGTTTACACCATCCCTGTGCACTTTCTGTCATGATTAAGGTAGGCTGTTCAGGCCCGCCTCAGTGCGTATTCGGATTCACCGTAGGGTAGGTTACGAAAACCATCCCTGCACCTTTGATCTTTTGGTGGCTCGGTTAGACCATCTATTGCGCTCGTCGGGCATACCGATAAGGTGAGTGGATCAGACTCTCCTTTACGCAGTTGACCAATTTTTCAGATCAGGTCACTCAGGCTATTGTCGTTTAGTCGATGCAACTAGCCGTTCTGAGTTGAGTAGGATTGAGAAGCTTTGCACAGGAATTTCAGGAACTCTTTTATTGATAGTATTGGCGAAAGTTTTATACATTCCATGGCCGGGATAGGGCCTTCTGATGTGGGCACTAGAATCAGGAAAAGACTCCAACCAATTCAGGTCAAGTCCGAGTCCTTGTGGTTGGAGTAGCAAAAGAGAAGTCCTGTAATTTTCTTTTTTTGAGTCCAAATAATCTTGTAGTTAATTTCGAGTCCATGTTGGGTCTAGTTTAATATCTTAGTTAACCCTGCAATTGAAAGTTGGGTCTAGTTAAATCAAGCCCAATCCATGAGTCCATGAAGCATCAAGACAAGAAGAAGCCACCTCATCAAGTGACCCCCACCTTGTGCCACATGTCAAAAGCTCCAATGGATGTCGCCACCTCAACAAGTGGTCCCCACTTTATGCCACATGTCAAGAGCTCCAAAGGACACCGCCACCTCATCAAGCGGTCCCCACCTTGCACCACATGTCAAGCTTTGAAGGAGTTTCAAGTAACAAATGCCACCATATCCTCCAACTCCCCACATTTCAAGCAACAAATGCCACCATATCCTCCAACTCCCCACATTTCAAGCAACAAATGCCACCATATCCTCCAACCCCCCTTGTAATCCTCCTAATCCTATGGGTTTTCAAATTTTAAAAATGTTGTAAGGCTTCTATTTAAGCTATGGGATGCCCCATTGTGAAAAGGATGGTTAATAAATGAAGTTGGTATTTTTTCTTCTATGTATTTTTTTTTCTATGTGTTTATGTGGTAGCTTAGCCTTTCTCTTCCTCCATGCCAACCCTAATCTTTCCTTCTTCCATTCCCAACGCCAAAGACTTCCTCTTCTTTCATAACTTCAAACTAGCTCCAGCATTCAAGGGTGAATCAAGAAGATCATCACAAGGCGACCAACCTACTCCACTTCAAGCATTCCACCATGATGCCAAGATGGATCTCCTTCAATGCCTCTTCCACCCTTCTTTCTTTTCTCTAGTTGATTGCTTGTTAAGTCACTCATCTTAGGGTTTCTTTGTTGCAGGGTTCTCCGGGATTCCGACTTCAAGAGGAAGGTTTACTTGCCATAGATCCAGAAAACAAGAGGAGCCTTCAGTGGTATTATGTTCATGTCATCTGGGAGACCTCTTCAAGAGTGAATCTATTCTAATTGAAGGGCCAATGTCAGGTATGTCTAGTGTTGATTAAGTCTGCAATGTTAAATTAGACCTAGCTTAGCTTGCGTGGTTCTCTTCTGGTCCTATTCCTTTCTTATTCTGAGAGTCTCGATCACTAGGTTTATGTTAGATCTTTCGAGCTTCTTCACTAGATCTCTTTGATAGTTTATGTTGAGTTGTTTATATGCAAATAGGAAATTGCTTGGTTAATCATTTGCTAATCTCCATTAGGGTTGCATAGCTTCATTTTACATTCTACACCACCTTCCCCTCCAGGGTTCTGAGTCGATATGTCCCTGGTCAAATGACTTCTTCGACTTGATATGGACCTTCCCAGTTGGAGGAGAGTTTACCCTGTTCCATTGGCCTGGATACCTCTGCTCTTCGCAATACCATGTCTCCCGTGCGGAAAGTTTGCTCCTTCATCCTTGAATTGTAATATTTGGCGACCTTTTGCTGGTATACCGCTATCCTTATCTGGGCCTGTAGCCTGGTGCTTGATAGCAAGTCCAGATCAATCCTTCTGCGATCGAAATTCTCTGGCTCTTCATAGTTGTCAATTCTCAGGGACTGTAGGGAGACTTCAATAGGTAGTACGGCTTCGGTACCGTAGGCCAGGTTGAACGGAGATTCACCGATGGCCATTCTCGGGATAGTTCGGTATGCCCAGAGAATGGAGGTCAGCTCGTCAGCCCAAAGTTCTTTGGCGGTGTTCAACCTTGTCTTCAGACCATGGAGGATGGTCCGGTTGGTGACTTCGGCTTCTCCGTTGGACTGTGGATGAGCAACGGATGTCAGCCGATGCTGGATATGGTACCGAGCACAGAAGTCCTTGAACTTCGGATTGTCAAACTGTCTCCCGTTGTCCATGATGATGACATGTGAGATGTCAAACCTGAATATGATGGAATTCTTTACAAAATTTTCTACCTTGCCTTCTGTGATCTGGGCTAATGGTTTGGCTTCTACCCACTTTGTGAAATAGTCAATGGCCACTAGAAGAAACTTCCTTTGCCCTAATGCTGGTGGGAATGGGCCAGGAATATCCATCCCCCATTGGGCAAAAGGCCATGGGGCTGCCAATTGAGTTAGGTGACTCACAGGTTGTCTCTGTACATTGGCATACTTCTGGCATTGGTCGCACTTCCACACGAAATCAGCTGAGTCCTTCTGGATGGAAGGCCAGTAATATCCCTGTCGAATGATCTTGTACGCCAGAGATCTGCTTCCCAAGTGGTCACCGCATATGCTCTCATGGACTTCTCTCAAAGCATAATCTGCATCGGTTGGTCCTAAGCATTTTAGTAGTGGCTGGGAGAAAGATCTCTTGTAGAGGGTCCCGTCTAAGATGACGTATTGAGATGCCATCCAGCCAATCTTCTTGGCTTCTGCCTTATCTTCCAGTAGCTCTCCTTCATTCAGGAACCTGATGATGGGATCCATCCAACTTGGTTCAGTGTTGATCTGGCGCACTTTTGCAGCCTCCTCGACTATGCTTGGAGTTTCAAGATGTTCGACAAAGGTGCGCCCGAGAGACTCTGGTGCTGTAGTTGCCAGTCGAGACAGTGCATCCGCTCGGGAGTTCTCTGATCGTAAAACATGGATGATTTCAAAATATTCCGGTTGGGAAGATAAAGCTCGTACCTTCTCCAGGTATTGCACCATAGTTGGATCTTTTGCTGCATATTCTCCGTTGACTTGATTCACAACCAGTTGGGAGTTTGAGAAGGCTCGAAATTGCTGGACTCCTAAATCTTTGACGATCCGTAGTCCGACGAGTAGGGCTTTGTATTTGACCTGATTATTTGAGGCATGGAAGGAGAAGCGGAGTGCGTACTCTATGGCATGGCTGTTAGGTTCAGCCAACATGAGTCCAGCCCCGCACCCAGTAGCACTAGAAGCTCCATCCACATGAAGCACCCAAACGGACTTCGTCTCCTTCGGGACTTCTTCTTCTGTCGAAGAGGCTTCGTCTTCAGATTTCCAGGTACACTTAGCCAAAAAATCGGAGAGCACCTGGGCCTTCATAGTCGCTCGGGGCTAGAAGCTAATGTCGAATTCACTCAGCTTCACAGCCCACTTGGCTATCCTTCCCGAGGTGTCCGGAGATCGGAGAACGGCCTTGAGAGGTTGATCAGTTAGCACCACAATAGCGTGGGCCTGAAAGTATGGTCGTAGTCGCTTTGTCGCAATTACTAAAGAGTAGATCAGCTTTTGCATCCTTGCATATCACGTTTCGGCGTCATGTAGGACCTTGTTGATATAGTAGATGGGCTTGTGAGACCCGTCTTCCTCTTTCCGAATAAGAATCGAACTTACTGCTTCATCTGAAGTAGAGAGGTACAGGTAGAGGACCTCGCCTTCTTATGGCTTGGAGAGCAATGGCGGGGTCTCCAGATACTTTTTTAGTTTCTCAAAGGCAGCACGACAGTCATCGAACCATTCAAAGCCCTTTGATTGCCGGAGTACCTTGAAGAATGGAAGACATTTCTCGGCTGACCTAGAGATAAATATGCCGAGGGAGGCAATCCTCCCCGTCAACTACTGGACTTCCTTTTTGCAGGAGGGATGTCTCATATC
Organism: Areca catechu; assembly: GCA_021397845.1. Taxonomy (NCBI): domain Eukaryota; kingdom Viridiplantae; phylum Streptophyta; class Magnoliopsida; order Arecales; family Arecaceae; genus Areca; species Areca catechu. The sequence goes on from CM038048.1 coordinate 25,785,852, forward strand.
TTTTAAGGCTTGAATCTTCTCAAGGTTTGTCTCAATCCCTCGTTTGGTAACGAGGAAGCCTAGGAATTTGCCCGAAGTGACCCCAAAGGCACACTTTGCCAGGTTTAGCTTCATATGGTAGCGCCGGAGAGCGCTGAATGATTCCTCCAAGTGACGGATGTGATCTCTCCGGAGGAGGCTATTGACAATCATGTCGTCAACATAGGCTTCCATGTTTCTCTCCAGTTGCTTTTCGAACACCTTATTGATGAGTCTTTGAAATGTTGCTCTGGCATTCTTGAGGCCGAACGACATCATCTTGTAGCAGTAAAGACCTTTATCAGTGATGAAAGCCATCTTCTCCTCATCTTGTGGATCCATTCTAATTTGATTGTAGTCGGAGAAGGCGTCCATAAAACTCAGCAACTGGTGGCCGGCGGTAGCGTCGACCAGTTGATCAGTCTTTGGGAGGGAAAAGCTATCTTTTGGGCAAGCCTTATTGAGGTCTGTATAGTCAATGCAGATCCTCCACTTGCCACTAGATTTCTTCACCATCACCACGTTGGCTAACCACTCGGGGTAGCGGGCCTCTTTGATGAATCCTACTTTGAGGAGCTTGCCAACCTCTTCATCCATAGCTTGCTGTCTTTCGGGGGCGAAGCTCCTCTTCTTCTGCCACATCGGCTTGTACCCAGGTGTTACTTCCAGTCGATGAGTAATCACTTCGGCAGGAATCCCGGGCATATCCGAAGCCGACCAGGTGAAGACATCGGCGTTGTCTCTGAGAAAATGGATCAACTCTGTTCTGGTTTCCTCATCTAATGTGCTCCTGATCTGCATAACTCTGGAAGGATCTTCCTCTATCAAAGGTACCGGGATGGTCCTGTCCATGGGCTCACCAATATTTATAGCTGCATCCCTCGGATCCAGCTGATCTGGAGTTGTCGAATTCTTGAAATTCCTGTCTTCAATCATCAGACACTGCCATGCCTCTGGTTTCCTCTAACTTCTCCAACACCGTTCCTGGTGGGGAAGCACACCAAGAGGTAGTGAGAGGAGATCACAGTTTGGAATCTATTCAAGGCAGGCAGTCCCAGAATAATATTATATGCTGAGGGGATCCGGACCACCGTGAAGTTGATCGGTAGTGTCTTTTGTCGAGGATCGGTGCCAAGGGTTACGGGCAACACTATTTTCCCTTCGGTATAAACTTGGTTGCCCCCAAAACCAGAGAGCGGTATGGGGGATCTTTGCAGTTGATGTCTAGGCAAACACATTTTAGAGAATGCATCGTACATCAAGACATCAGTCAAACTTCCATTATCAACAAGGATTCGCTGTACATCATAATTGGACACTACGACCGAAATTACAAGAGGATCATCATGTGGGAGCCGAACTCCCGCGAGGTCATCATCGGAGAAGATGATAGAGTTTTTATCTTTAAGTCGCTTTGGGGCATCGTCCTCATCCCTTCTCCAGTTGGTGGGTCGGTGTATTATCCTTACACCTCCGTTGGTGGGCCTTTGATTTGGCAATTCGGCCTCTTCGGGAGGTGGTTGGGGAACAGTTGCTTTCGACCGGGATCTTTGGTGACCGATGTACTGCCCCAAGTACCCCCTCTTGATGAGATCCTCAATTGCATGCTTCAGCTGGATGCACTCTTCTGTGTTGTGGCCATTGTCCTGGTGGAATCGGCAATATTTATTCCTGTTCCTTATGGAAGAGGAAGCCTTCATGGGACGGGGCCATTGGAGATAGTTGTCCTTCTCTATCTCCATAAGGATCTTCTCTCGAGTGAGGTTGAGGGGGATGTAAGAGTCGAATCTTCCTCCCAACGCTCTGGACCGGGGAGGACTTCTTCGGTGGTCCGTATATTTGCCGCCGTTGTTATTGGAAGTTTGGGGACCTTGTCCCCTGTTATTCTTCTTTTTTGAAGGGGGTTTCCCTTTAATCAGTTATCGATTTGCCACCTGCTTTTCAGCATCGGCGTATTTCTGAGCCCTTGACAGGAGCTCAGCATAGCTTTTAGGGAACTTCTTATCCAGGAAGAAAGTAAGCCTGGAGGTACGAAGCCCCTTCTTCAGTGCTGACATGGCCACGTGCTCGTTGAGATCTGGGATCTCAAGCATGGCTGCATTAAACCTGGAGATATAATCTCGCAGGCTTTCTCCTTCGTTCTGGTGAAGGAGGAACAGTGTGTCCGTATTCCGAGGAGTATTGCGGCAGGTCCTGAAATGCAAGACAAACAATTTTTCTAACTCGGAAAAGGAATCGATGGTACCTGGGAGCAGGCTCGAGTACCACATCCGAGCGGACTTCTTCAAGGTAGCCGGGAATGCAAAGCAGTACATCGCGTCCGAAGCTCCTTGGATCATCATATGAGCCTTGAAGCTGCCCAAATGATCGAGGGGGTCGGAGGTGTCGTCGTAGGGTTCCATCTGGGGAACCCTGAAGTACCGGGGGATGACCTCGGCCATGATACGGTCGGTGTAGGGTAGGCGCAGGTCACCCACAATCAAGTCGTTGGGATCCTTTAGATCCCGTATTCTCTGCTCTCGCGCCTTCGCCATCTCTGACTCGATGGCTCTGAATCTCCCGTCATAATTGGGAGTCTTTTTTGGCGCTCTCTCCACATAAGTGGAGTCTCCGGAGGAGGGCGAGGGAATTTGCCTAGGCCTTTTCCCTTTCTGCGTGGAATTGGCAGACCTAGGCAATCTTGAAGTTCGGCATTCAGGAGAGGGCCGAGAACGGGGGGAGGGATGCGTAGAATCCTCCCGTGGGGCTCTCTTTCTTCGAGATCGAGAGCAGTGTCTAGAGGCGGCCAGTGGGTTCCCCACCGGAAAGGCTCTGTCTTGGAATTCTTGAACCATGGACGTAAGGTTGGTGACCTGGTTCACAAGAGCTTCAAACTGCTGTAATCCCACAACAACTGTGGGAGGTGGAACATCATTCTCCTCCAGAGGTGCACCCCCGTGAGACGGAGCACGACTCCAGCTTGTAGAAGTGATTGGAGCTTTTCCTCTCGTCATCGAAAACTTCTCACTTCCCCTTGTCTGGGAGGGAGCTTAAAGAATGTTAACGAGTGCTTCCCCTACCTGGCGCGCTAATCTGTTGGCGTGGAGTCCTTGGATCGGCCGGTCGGAGCCGCTGCGTCGCAGGACCGCTCCCTGGTTCACCTGCAAAACAGGTCCCTTGCCAGAGTTGTTCCGACGGAGGACACTCCGATGCCAAGTCAGTGGCGGATTCCAGCCACAGAATGGGGAAGGTGTCGAGAGTAGGAGAGAAAAAGGCTCTTGGAGACTATAAGTGTATGTGAGCGTGAATGTTTGCGTCCTTCTCGAACCATCCTTCTTACCCTTATTTAAAAGAAGGCGTCCGGCCTGCAACCCGCCCTTTTTCCGGTGATCATGGGGAGCCAATTTTTCTCATGATCGGCGATCGTGGGCTGTCATTGAGCGGTTCCGGCCATATCGGAGGCGTGGCAACAGGAGTTGCATGCCATGATCATGGCATGATGAGTGTTGATTGTAATCGTTGGTTACAGTTGCCTTTCTGGACTAGATTGTGGTCCAAGCTTCAGTTTTTTCCTTGCGTGGGCCGAAGACTTGGTATTTTCCCGGAGCCGGAGATCGTGTCTACGGCGGGAACCGAAGTACATGCCTTCGGAAGTCGATGAGAAGTTCGGTCTTCGGTCAAGGCCGAAGACGTTATCTTAAGGATCGGCCTCCGGATGTTGTGGTCCGGTATGAAACCTTGGATTGCCTGTAATTGACCTGTCCCCTGCTTGACGTTATCTTAAGGATCGGCCTCCGGATGTTGTGGTCCGGTATGAAGCCTTGGATTGCCTGTAATTGACCTGTCCCCTGCTTGATCCGAAGTCCGTAGTCTAGAGATAGAGAACTTTGATCAGTCGAATCGAAATTCGGTTTATAGCTGAACCGAAATATTTCAACAGAAAGTGATATATTTGACTAACCTAGTTCATCAACCAAAAAAAATACCACTCGTGAGGCATTTCTTCCTGATTTCATCATAAGCCGCCCATGCGCAAGCATTTTGTCTCATTGCTGTCCGCGCAAGAAGACGGCATGGCAGAACCCATGGGCCAGCTGTAGGCATCGGAATCCACTCATGGATCTCCAGTAGTCCACTCACCTCAGGCCGAGACTCAAATAAAACAAACAAAAAATAATCTCATGCCTCGTTATCAAAGATTAGGTATCCTTTTGCCGTTTATTGCTGAGGGTGGGCAACGTATCTAACAGCTTTCACCGTTCCTATCAAGCTCCCGACACTTGCACGCTCCGCCAAATTCATTGGCTCCGGGACCCACAAACTATCCAATCACATTAATCCAGTTGTGAAACCCAATCCCTTTACTCAAAATTATCCGGTGGTCACCACACCAGGAACCCTTTGTCCGAATTGCGAAGGAATCTTCGGTCCAAATCCATCGGCCAAGCTTAATCGCCACGGAGCTAACAAACGGAAAACAAAAAAAAACGACTAAAAAAATTATATATATTTATATATTTTAATATACTCCACTCCAAAGCCACGGCTACGCGCGGCACTTTTTTTTTTTTTTTTAAAAAGTGGGGGAGGGATCCTCCAGGCGGTTCCATTCTGCTCTAAAAATATTCGATACACGGCATATCTGGTTGTTACTGTTGACAAAGATTCTAAAATTATTTTATTAATTTTTTTTATTTTTTTATTTTAAATTATTTTTTTATTGAAATGCGTTCACATGAATAAAAATAAAAAAAAAATTATATACTATTTAAATTTCTGACAGTTTAAAATATTCCTGACCTATTTTTTTAGAAAAATAAAAATGTGATGGACGAATAGGATAAAAGTGATTAAATTTTTTCGAATAACTCGATTAAATTCATAATATGTCAGGAAATACTTGATCAAGATAGAAAAATCATACTATTTCGTCGACTTAATCGGATCAAGTTGATGTACTCATCTATGATGAAAAGAGTAAATAAAAAATATAGATATATGATCTGTATCGAACATGATCTGACAGGAAGGGGTTTCACCAAGATAGATATAATAAAATTTATTCTCCCTTCTATTTTTTTTATCAAAAAAAAAAAAAAAGTAATTGAAATTTTAAAAATTAATGGTATAGACAACCTGACCGAAGATAATGGATATTCGTTATCGGATTGAAAGTTGTTTTGTGATATTTTCAAAACAATCGTGAGGTGACAAGTTGAGAGGAGGGCGATCCAAAGATAAAAATGATAGTTTATTTTGATTTTTTTTTTCACTTCTAATTTTTTAAAATAATAAAAAATATTTTTTTAGTAAAAAACAATTTTAAAAATTCAAATATACTTCCAGCCACAACAAGTTTGTGATTTTTAACTGGGCAATCTTCTTCACAAAAAAAAAAAAAAAAAAAAAAAAAAAAAAAAAAAAAAAGCTGGGCAATCTTTCCGCTTTCTCTACCGTCCGCGTTCGTTTGGGGTCGGGCCCAGGCCATGTCACATAAATATCACCATTTCCAGTACCAAATGAAACGACTTCAGCAGAATCCATGGCTGCTTCCACCTCTCCACCTTTCCTCTCGACTTATTCATCAATTCTGCTTTTCTTTCTGAGCAGCGCTTTCTTGATTTCGGCGGCTCCCGAGAGTGCTCTGATCACTAATCTCCCGGGCTTCAACGGCACCTTCCAATCCAAGCACTACTCTGGGTATTGACTGCTTCCTGTTTTCTTGGTTCTGGCGTCGCTGTTAGTATTTTTCTTCTTGTATCGAGTTCTTTATCTTGGTGTTTGTTGAAAGGTATGTGACTGTAGATGAGAACCATGGGAGGAATCTCTTCTACTACTTCGTGGTGTCAGAAGGAAACCCGTCCGAGGACCCCGTGGTCTTGTGGCTCAATGGCGGGCCAGGTTGCTCCAGTTTCGATGGCTTCATCTATGAGCATGGTATCAATTGACGTGCACCTGTTTGCCAATTTGGATTTCATGTGTTTTCTTTTTCTTTGGGGAATTTAGATTTGGTAATATGCATGGAAGGTGGATTCTTAGGTATTGGGGATATGCATGTTTGTGCATCAAACAATACTTAATGAAAATTGCAGTTTAGAGTTGATCGAGATCTATTCTTTCGAGGTCTTAAGGTTTAGATGATCACGTTAATTTGGTGAAGGGTTAATTTGCATTGCAGGTCCCTTCAACTTTCAATCTGGAGGCTCTGCTGAGAGTATTCCACAGCTGCATCTCAATCCTTACAGCTGGTCTAAGGTAAAAGCTCCTAGACTTGGAACTCCCCGGTGCAATTCTTCTCTGTTCATGCTCTTCATTTCAAGAAACTGATTTGATATTTCATATGTGTTGACATGGTTGATCATTTTACAATTCAGGTTTCTAACATTCTCTATTTGGACTCTCCTGCTGGTGTTGGAATGTCATATTCAAATGATGAATCAGATTATACTACTGGAGACCAGAAGACTGCCTCTGATGCACACAAATTTCTTTTAAAGGTACTTTCTCAAATTTATTTAGGATGATGGAGTAGCATTATAATCTTGCTTTGCATACTCAATAATAGTGATAAATCTGAGAGAGGCCTGCCACTGACTAGCAAATCGCATTGAATTGCATCGTCTTCCTCTTTTACTTTTGTTAATTTTCCTAGATTAGTCTGAATTCTGTTTTGAGGAATTTATTCTTCTTTTTGTTTGGTGATGCGTTCTGGATGTTGTCTTATGATTTTGTTGTTCAAGCAGTGGTTTGAACTATACCCAGAATTCCAACAGAATCCTTTCTATATTTCCGGAGAATCATATGCTGGAGTCTATGTTCCAACTCTTTCATCCGAAGTTGCCAAAGGTGTGCTGATTTCAGATAGCAGTACCATTTCTGTGAGATGATTGATGTCTTACTTAGGTTTGTGTATTGTTAATTATTTACTTACAGGAATTGAAGATGGTCTAAAGCCTACTATCAACTTTAAGGTCAGAATTTGTTGAGTAGATATGTCATTCTTTATTTTAACAAATGATAAAGGAATATAATGGTACAATAAAGCTTCTATTTGATCTCTTTACATTTCATTCAGGGCTACATGGTCGGAAATGGTGTTACCGACACGGTATTTGATGGGGATGCTCTTGTTCCGTTTGCTCATGGAATGGGTCTTATATCAAACAATTTATTCCAGGTATGGACTCACCTCTTCAGTAGACAATGGATTTATTTTGGGAAGCATGAAGCTATTATGAGCTCCATATGGCAATATCTAATTACCTTTCCTCATAGTAATTTTGAAATGGCATGCAGCGAAATTTGTTCCTCATTTAATTGATTGTTTAGAACTATCCGATTCCTAGAAAATGTTCTTAATATGTTAAATGACAAATTTTACTCTTCTTGTTGATTAAGAAAATTTTGAAAAGAAACAACGGAGCACAAAAAGGTTCTTAGCCCTAGATTTTATGGCATTGCATGCTATTATTTCAGGAGGCTAATGCTGCTTGCCATGGAAGTTACTGGAATCCAGTAAATGAGAGCTGCCAAACCATTCTAGACAGGGTTGATTGGGTAATGTTATTCCTTTTATGTCATTAATTAATTAATCTTCTTCATGTCTCTGAGGCTTTTGTATGCATATCCAGGAACTTCATAGCCTAAACATCTATGATATCCTTGAGCCATGCTATCATAGTCTCGAAATTAGAGAAGTTTTATCTGGAAACAGTAGGTTGCCTTTGAGTTTCAGAATACTAGGTGAGACCAATAGGCCTCTACCAGTAAGGAAAAGAATGTTTGGCCGTTCTTGGCCTCTAAGAGCTCCAGTACGGGATGGATATGTTCCAACGTGGCCAGAGCTGGGAAGTTCTTCAGTTCCTTGCATGGTAAGTGCAGGAATTATCTCTTGTTGTTCATCTTCTTTACCTATTCCTTCTCTCTCTGTAGTCCTTGAAGATGACAGTCAACAGATACCTTTTTGTTTTCCTTTTTCCTAAAAATTTTTGTTGTTTTGAATATTAGGAAATGAGCAGAAATGCAACATTACTTTATATGAATTCATGCAGGGCTTTTAGTTTCTGCAATATTTCAAGAATGAATTCATGCTTTATGAAACAGCCTCAGTTAGCTGATATTTTATTCTTCTCTACTTTTCTTCTTGTGTAAACTTAGAAATACTTGTTATATTTTATTTGATAATTATGCATTTTGTTCTTGATCAGCACTATTGCATACAAAAAGTTCCATAATCTTTTTAGCTGTATGTTATGACTACTTCAAGGTGGAAACTATTGTATTAATTAAAAGTTAAAAGTTTCATTGAATAAAAAATATGATTGAATGAGGGTGATTTTTTCATCTCACAAGTAAAAACAGTATCTGTTAAACACTAGTCTAGGAAATTATCTAATAGAAAACATATTGCCTAATGCATGACAATGTTTGGATACCTTTAACTAGATTGAAAACTTTCACTAGTAAATTCACATTTGAATACCTACATAAAAAGATGATATCCTGCTTTTACCATGTAATCATTTCTGTTCAAGGTGTTGTAGGCAGATCAAGTTTCTGAAAGATTTAGCATTAGTGATAAAATGATGAAAAGATTTGTTTATCAATGCCTATGATGTTCCAATCTATGACTTAAATTATAGCTTACATTCAATAAAGAATTATTGCTTTTTATTTAATAACAAATAGGGCGAAGAAAATACAGTTGTATACCTTATTAGATGTTGCATGGCTAGTAACATCAGGGCAAATGATGAGATTAAGGAAGGATGGTAAATTTGATGCAGCCAATAACTAAAGATTCTACTTGTGATGTATAACTTACAAGATCTCCTACTTGAGGTAATGTTGCACGTGTATACTGCCAATGGTTTAAGTCATGCAGTCAAAGAAAGAACATAGGATGGTGAAGAAGGGAGGAGTTTCTGTACATTGTGGTGCTGACCACATTATGAATATTCAGGTTGTAACCATAAGAAGATCGGTTTTATTATTTATCGTAAGAAGCATTTTATTGAATCAGCAAAATTATAGGTCAAGGGAAACGAAACTTAGAGATGATCTATAGACATAAGAAATAAGAATATGGTTTTTGACTTTTTTCCCTCATTTCCTTAGATCTTCTTTAAAAGTTGCTATACTTTCTTTCTTTTCCTAGCTACCTAGGAATTCTTTTCCCATCTTGGATTAGAGCTTACTTTAATTGTGGGGGAGATTCAAGTGGTCTACCGAAGAATCTTTCAAAGTCCTGTATAAAAGCTAAATGAGCAATGTTACATTCCATTCTCTGATTACAAAGCACATAATCATAATAAATGTTTATAAAAATAAAATGCAAGTATCTGAAATTGCACATAGCTATGAACTGAACCCATTACCATCACATCAAGTATCACATGACAACATAAACCTTATGATCTGTACACTGAAAATAAAACTCTAGTTACAGATATCTTAGTTAAAGCCTTAAAGGTCTAAAATTTAAGCTAATATCTAGTGATTCTAAGATACAAATTTTCTTATATCCACTATTCAAGATGCTTGTTCTGCTCTGTGGGCCTTTTTATCCTCTTCCTATATAAAACACTTTCCAATCTCAAGAAAAATCTACATATAAAATGCTACATTTCTTTTGAGATTACCAAGTGCTTTTGATGGTGAGAGCTAGATGAAGATGCTTATCTACCTTTGTGCTTTATGGTTCAAGATTCCAAATGTGCTTGTGTAAACACCGCTTGAATTCAAAAGAGATAAACTAAGTGGACACAAAGGCTATCAATCGGCCCAAACTTGATTCATCAATTCATTTCAATCCTTGGACAAGCCTTAGATGCACAACCACCACTTAAGATGCATCCCCTCCACATCACCTCATCTTTGTTCTCTTAAAAGAATCAACCTAGACAGTAAACCCTGGAAGAAGAGAGGAACCAATAATAGGTAGGCAAGGATTTAAGCTAAGATAGTTGTTGTGGTACTAACAGCATTGATACCATTCGTCGGGGGATCCCTCATGCGGAATACAGATCCCCAATCCTAGAATCACGATATCGGTGTCAATGCCGTAGGAAAAAAGAATTTAATAAGGGAATCTTTGGCTCCTAATTTATTTCCTTCTTTCAAAACTCTTTCTTCTTCCTCCCATTTTTTTTTCTTTAAGTCTCCCTTTCTCCACCCGTCAGCCATTTTCGGAGAGTTCTATCAGCGTTTGCCATTGTTTCCTCCTTTTTTTCCCTCCAGTTTCTTCGAACTCCTACTTAGGTTCGTTAGGAGGCTTCTCCACTTCTTTTAGGATAGTTTTTGTCTTAGTTCTAGTGATTTTTGTTATTTATTTTTGATTTCGAGCTCTTAAAAGTCTTCGCATTTGTTTTTAGGATAATTTTTCCTGATTTTAGGTATTTTTGTTCGATCTTTAGAATCTTAGATGTTGGATTTTGAGTGGTCCCCTGAGTTGGAGGGTTTATGGTATTCAGACCATGAACCTATCAAATCGGGGGTTTCCGCTAAGGGTGCGGAGATTGTCTCGGGCAGTGAAGTGGCATTGGTTGCGGCCTTGCCACAAGAACCAATGGGTCCCGAAGGAGGATCCCCTATGGATCTTGGAGGACTTCTAGAGGACCCCAAAGAGGATTTCCTAGAGGGTCATGAAGGAGATTTTCTTCCCGGACTCCTCCAATCTGAGATTCGGGAATCTCATTTAGGAAAGCTATGAAACCAGTACCAAATTTTTCCGGGTTTCGAATTGGAGGCCCTGCTTGAAACTGATCAAGCATGCAACCCTTCTCCGGGTTGCTTGATCCTATATAGAGTATTTTCCAGCCGGGTTGAGATTACCCTTGGCTCATTTCTTCATCGAATTCTTCAGAGCTATAGGTCTCCTCGCAAGTGTGGTCATGCCGGACACATGGTGATTTCTCTGTGGTTTCTTAATAGTCTGTCTTAGCTGGGATTCGTCCTACGATCCTGCTTTTCAGGGCTTTCTTTTTTTGGCAAATATCGCCAGTACCACGAATGGTGGTTTGCCTGTCCCCATAAAAGGGCAGCATCCTTTAATTCGGGGTACCCCCTATTCTATTCACCATTGGAAGAGGCGGTTCTTCTTCGCAAGGCATCCAAATGTCAGTGATTGGGGCTTATGCAGTAGGGCGTTCAATCTCGACAATTGACTCGTCCTGTCCTTTTGTTCGAAGAGGAGGGATAGGTCAGTGTTCTTCAACGTTTTCAAGTTCCTAGCTTAAAAGTCTTGCTGTCCAAGGCAACCCTTTTTAGGATGGGGTTTAGCTAAGTTTAGCCTAGAGATAAGAAGAATCCTAACCCATTCCTTGTACTTTTTTATCGCGATCATTATTTTTTTTAAATATTCTTTTTCTTTGTCTTTAGACATGGATCCTTCGGATGCCCGTGTGTTGAGGAAGGTTATCCTGAAGAAGAGAAAAGCTGATGCGGCTCTTGTCATTGGAGAGTTGTCAGGGGTTCAGGCCATGACCATCCCCGAGCTTGAAGTTATCCTATCCGACATTCTGGAGGTTGCTCCTTCGGTTGCTTCAAAACATTCCCAGTCGTCCAAGGTCGAGGCTTCTTCCTCCGCCCTTTATATGGTTTAATTGGCCCAAAGGACATGATTAACTCATCCGTTCATCATCCTTTTGCTCGATCCAGGCATGTCTTCAACACTTGCAATAGAATTCAGTTGGCAACTTTGGCCTCCCCATTAGCTTGGTGATGGCCGACAAAAGTGAAACATTGGATTACACCCAAATCTTGGCAGAACTTGACAAGTTTATGATCACTGAACTGCTGACCGTTGTTAATAATGATGGTCCGAGATAGCTTGAACCGGTAAATAATGGACTTTCAGGTGAAGTCCTTGACTTTGGCTTTGATAATTTTTGCAAGTGGTTTGCCTTCTATCCATTTAATGAAATAATCTATCGCCATAAGAAAAAAGATTTCATCCTCTGGTGGCTAAGGGAAAAGGTTCCAAGATGTCTATGTCCCATTGAGCGAAAGGCCATGGTGCATTTAAAGGAGTAAGCGGAGTAGTCAGCATTTGTTGTATGTTGGAGTGGCATTGGCACCAGTCATATTTTTGGACCTTTTCCCTTACATTTTGCTCCAGGGTGGGCCAATAGTACCCTTATCTCAGAATTTTAAGAGACAAGGCCTTGTCCCCTAAGTGGTTTCCATAGATTCCTTCATAAACTTCTTGAAGGGTATAGCTGGCTTTAGAGGGGCAAAGGCATTTTAACAAGGGTTGAGAAAATCCTCTCTTGTAGAGTTTTTCTTTATGAAGTATGAATTTAGAGGCTCAGCTCTGCATCTTAGGGCTCCTTCTCTATTGGATCTCATGTGATGCTTCCAAGGCTCAGGGGACCAAGGCTAAGGCCAAGGTCCAATGATCATGATGCTGTCATGGAAATTCTAGGATTAGTTTGGGCCCCAGGATGAAAAGCTATTAGCCTTTCAGGTCTTAAGGTTCAGGGAACTTGGGCCTCAAGGGGCTAACTTGTATTAGGCTGGTTTTGAGTTCTAGGTATGTGTGATTAGGCTGAGTCAAGGGTGTACTTAGGCTTGGAAAACTCAATTATGTATTAAGTTGGCCTATGGGAGTTTTAGGGTTAGGCCATGGTGATCTAGTATATATATACTTCGTATATGGGGCTGATTAGAGCCGTCATAATGAAATAACCTTTTCTCCCTGATATCCATCTTCTTCCTCCCTCTCTTCCCCTCTAGTTTGTCACTCTCTATCAGGAAAACATCAGCATCCAAGCCACCATACCCTAGGAAGGAGAGAATTCCTTAGCGCCTAGGGACTCCTAGTCCAAGTAGGAATCCCAGCACCTAGACTCTTTGGAGTCATCCCTCTCTACCCTTTTGGAGTTCAACCAGGAGCTTCAGAGGGTTAAATTCTCACTGGTTGGAGGTTCCAAGAGAGGTGGTTTTATGTCCATGTTATATATGGAACGTTCAGGGCACTCTAAACAAGTTAGGACATTTCTGCGCAAGAAGGCTGAATCCCTGCTAGGCTGATTGCTTCAATCCCCTGTTGTCGCTGCTTCCAATATAAGTTTCTGAGGTTGGTTGCTGGTAGAAGGTTGTCACACCTGGGAACGTCCTCCAACAAGTAGTATCAGAGCCTGAGTTGCGTGGAGTTCGTGGGAGATGCCAGAAATTGCAGATCTTTGATTGCTAAAATTTCAGCAAGGGCCTGTCAAGGTACTTCTCAATCCTACGGTGTTTTTTATTATTGTATGTTTGGCTAGGATCCAGCCATGAGTACCAGCATGAAGGTGGATTTCGAGAAGTTTGATGGGAAAGGGAACTTTTTCATGTGGAAAGTTCGGGTTGAAGATCTCCTTGTCCGGTTAGAACTGGATCAGGCTTTGAAGGAAAAGCCTGATGAGGTGTCAGAGAAGCAATGGATGTCCATGGAAAGGAAGGCCTGTGGATGAACAGAGGGTGTTTGGCAGATGTGGCTCTCTATTCCGTAATAGAGGAGAGGACTCCAAAAGGTCTCTGGTTGAAGTTGCATACGCTCTACATAGGGAAGAACATGTGCAACAAGTTGGTGCTAAAGAAGCGACTTTACAGCTTTGGATGCAGGATGGTGGAAACATAGTAGATCACATTCAGAAGTTCGACCAGATATGCTACGAGTTGCTGAATATTGGGATCAAGTTCAAGGAGGAGGACAAGTCCTTGCTGCTGCTATGCTCGTTACCCCCTTTGATGCTTTGGTTACTATGCTGTTATACGACAAGGAGACCCTGGAGTATGAAGACATGGTCTCAGTGTTGCGTTCCAACGAGCAGAGGGAGAAGCTAACCAAAGGAGTTCCTTAGGAGGGCTTGGTCGTTGGGGAAAGGTCCGAAAGAGGAAGGGAGAGGTCCAAGCAGAGAGGACGATCGAAGTCCAGAAGGAAGAGCAAGAGCAAGAAAGATGCAAGGTGCTTTAAGTGCAATGAGACTGAGCACTTTCAGCGAGATTGTCCTCAGTTGAAGAACAAGAAGGGAGACACGGGAGGATCGGATTCGGTGAGTGCTATGGCTGATAAAGAGGTCGAGGATGACCTCTTGGTGGTATCAGATGATCATAGATTGTACATAGCTATATGGACTCTGGATTTATCCTGTTCTCATCATTATATCCCGAACCGGTCTTGGTTTTTGATCTATACCAAGACCGATAAGGGAAGTGTAACACTTGGAGATGATCACTCATGCAAGGTCACCGGTATTGGGAGTATACGAGTGAGGATGTTTGATGGGATCGTGAGGACACTGACCAATGTCAAGCATGTTCCCGAGCTGACGAAAAATCTGGTGTCACTGGACTACCTGGAGCGATGTGGTTACAACTTCAGCAGTTGAGCCAGGAGTGTTGTGCTTAATATCTCCAATGGAGCCATGTTTGTGATGAGAGGTAGGAAGATGGACAATAATCTCTACAGGATAGAGGGTTCAATTGTGATGGGATACAGCAGTGGCAGCATAAGACCCACAGGGAGACTACAGATTGGGCACTACCGCCTGGGCCATATGGAAGATCGTGGAAGGAACTGAGCAAGCATGGATCAATTCCAGATCTGGTTGGTGACGTTTTAGATGTCTATGAGCCATGCCAGATGCAAAAGCGGAGGAGGGTCCGCTTCAGCAGCAGTTCAGCCCACTGTGTAGCTCCACTGGAGCTAGTTCACACTGATGCGTGGAGACTGTTTCCGGTTTCAGCCAGAAATGGAGCGAGGTACTTCTTGACCTTGATAGATGATTTTTCAAGGAAAGTGTGGGTCTACTTCATGAGAGAAAAATCAGAGGTTTTCTTAAAGTTCAAGGTGTAAAAAGCAAAAGTTGAGAAGGAGCAAGATTGTAGTGTAAAGTGCCTGAGATCTGACAACGGCGGTGAGTTCACCAGTAGAGAGTTCCAGCACTTTTGTGAGGAGTGTGGCATCAAAAGGCACTTCTTGGTTAGAGGGACTCCTCAGCAAAACGGCGCTGCCGAGAGAATCAAACGAATCCTTATGGAGAAGGCAAGATGCATGAGGCTGCAGGTAGGGTTTCCTAAGGCGTTCTGGGTTGATATAGTTGACACAACTTGCTATTTGGTCAATCGGTCGCCACATACAAAGTTAGATGGTGGTATTCCAGTGAAGAGATGGTCTGGAAGGAGGATTGGACTTCGCCATCTACGTGTTTTTGGGTGCACGACATATGTGCACATCGATGCTGGTGAGCGTAGCAAGTTGGATGCCAAGTCAAAGAAGATGGTGTTCTTGGGTATCCACGAGGAGTCGAGGGGTATAGGATGTAGGATCCCTTGGAGAAGAAGGTCGTCATTGATGCGTGTCGCAACGCACCGATTTAGTACCTTAATTTCACTATTCTTATGAAGCGTAGTGGAAGTAAGGTTCGAATCCACAGGGACCTTTGAGTTATTTTAAAGTAAAATATGCAACAAAAGTTGAACTAGAAAGGGAATTAACAAGAAATTAGCAGTGAAAGTAATATAGAGATGATCTATCTTAGCGAGAGCACGACTCATACCCGTAGATCACGGCCTGTCCTTTTTGGAAATAGATCAGTCAAAGTGATAGTAAAAATAATCAAGATATGATCTATCTTAGCGAGAGCACGGCCCGTACCCGTAGATCATGGCCCGTACCCGTAGATCATGGCCCGTACCCGTAGATCACGGCCCGTACCCGTAAATCACAGCCCATCCTTTTTGGGAATAGATCAGTTAAGATTATAGTCACGTAGAGTGACTTACCTCTAAAGCTTTGCACTGCTCAAAACCTGCTTCAAACAAGGTAAAGAAAAGAAAAGAACGTGAGTTAATTGGAAGTTTTTTTCATTTCATAAAATGAGGAGTACATCAAATGAACACTAAAGCATAAACCCCCTTTTCCTAAACAGGTCTCCAGAGTGAGCTGCAGCATATCCGAAGACGGAGCAGTCCGGTGATGCAATGGAGAGTGGAGATTGGGAACCAGTGCCAGTGCAGTGGAAGTGGGAACCAAGCCAGTGCAGTTGATGCGGGACAAAATATGCAAAAACTAATTACTGATATTTAAACTAATTTTCAGAGATTAAACAGCAATTATATTTCTGGAATTATCAGATTGAAGACTCAAAGCATCCAATAAAGTAAGGCTAGTCAACTAGTTATAAGCCCGCAAAATAGATTTAACAAATCTAATTAGGAAAGGACCTTGGTGATTAAGAAATCACCTTAAACTAGGGTTTCTACTTTCAAAGGATCAGAAATAAAGAGTTAGGAAAGGGTTTTTACTTTACTAACGAAGATCTGAATCACTCTTGTTGTGGATCTGATTCGGTACTCTAGGATTTTGCGGCAGGACTTCAAGATTATCGATCCTCGGGCTCCGATCTTTAACATGATTGGTTCCTAAGCAAGAATCACCATCACTTAAGATCTCGATCATCTGCAATTAGTCACAACACTCAAGTAAGAAAGCGTGGAAGGAAGAAGGATTTTGAAGGAAGAGAAAAGGAGAAAAGCTTGTTGTTGTCGGCTAGGGTTTCTGATGGTTAGATAACTAGGGCCTCTTACTTTGCGATGCTCCGAAGAAAAAGAAATTTAGGGCTTCACACCCCGCGATGCTCCGAAGAACAAAGGAATTTAGGGCCTCACACCCCGTGATGCCATCACAGCAAAGGAATGATAGAGAATATCTTCTTTATTTCATGAATAAAAATCAATTTTTTTACAAAAGGAGTTGATGGTGGTATTTATAGACCACAAACTAGAATTATAAGGGTTACAAAGTGTTGAGTTCATGTTGGAAGTGCAAGAACTCCATGAATTGGCTTCCTTTGGGCAGCAACACTCTGGAATTTCTTCTCTGGCGTCATGGACTCTTGATTTTGAACCTTTCTTGGACTTCATCTTGCTCGGGCGACAACACTGGATAACCTTCATCAGGTGGGGCAACAACAAGGTAGCCTTCATCCCTTTGGGCGACAAGAATGAAGAGCCATTTCTTCTTACTCTTAAGTTGGCGACAAATTTTGAATGGGCGTCAAAATGAAGGAAGAATTCGTGACCTCTTCTTAATTTTGAATTGGGCCACAAATGTAGATAAATATGGTGTCCCATCCTTCTCCTTGATGTCTATCATGCTTTTGAAAAGTAAATGAAGATAACCTCCATCTTATCTTTGAATTTGGAATGGGACTCCTTAAATTTGAAACTCATCATGATAGGCGTCCCCTTGAAATTGAATTTCTTTGTGATGGGCGATGAGAAGAAATATGGCGCCCTCCCTCTTGACCGACTTCTCTTGGATGGGTGCTAAAAATAAATCCTCTTGTAGCGACCAAGAATGAGTGACATGGCAAGTGATGATGTCCAAGATGATGTGGCAGGTGATGTGGCTTCCGACATGTGACATAGGCTTGGTGATATGGCATGGGCATCCAAAACATGATGAGGTGGCGCATGTGATGGTGTGGCGCCAAGAGGTAGTTGGCATGTGGTGCCAAGGCATGACTTGACTTGAGTTGGCACATGGTGTCACAGGGGTCGATTTGGGTCCCCTCTTGTATTATAGGACTCAATTAAAATAACTAATCACATGACACAATCAACTAAATAATTAAAAAGGCTAATTCTAAATCCAACTTGATCAAATGGATCAAAAGGCATAATCTCACAAAGCAAAAATTAAATATTGATTCAAGTTGGTAAATAGGGTTTGTATATATATATATAGGTTTTAATTGGGTCCAGGGTTTTTTTTTACAGCTCAATTTTGGGTCTAGGGATTTTTTCTCAAACTCAATTGAATTTGGGGTTTAGGGCCGAATCCAACTGGGCTAAAATAACAGAATTTAAAATGAATATTTGTGATTTGGGGCTTGGGGCTAGGGCTTTATTCACAGGTAATCCACAGGGATGTGGGATTGACCTGTCGTTTCCTTCTGGCCCTGGTGTCCGTACCAATTCTTTCCGGGTGGGAGAAACTCGATCTTGTCGAGTATTGGTCAACTCTGCTTCGATAGTGTTTTGGCAAGTAAGGATTGATCCTTTGCAAATCCTCTCTAGTGATCCAAGAATCTTCAGTCTCGAGTCGTCCTTGCCAACGAACCAGATATCGTTGATAGTCTTTGCTCTGAGTAGCGATAATCTTGTCGTCCAAGATCTGCTCAATCTTGTCTCTCCATTTTGGTAGTTTGGCTGGTGGACACTCATGGGTTGGCTCACTCTCAAGGATGGGATTAGGTCCAAAAGGCTCACTAGGTATCAATGTTGGCTCCCTATACTCTATAAGGTCTGAAACGTTGAAAGTAGAACTAATATCTAGCTCAGGTGATAAATCAAGCACATAGGCATTAGATTCAATTTTCTTAATTACTTTGTATAATCCACTACTATGGGCGTGTAACTTCTTCATGGTTCCAGGTGGGAACCGTTCAGGTCGTAGCCTGACCATGACAAGTCTCTTTCATTGAATTCTTTGAGTCTTTTCCTAGAATCAGCCATATGTTTATAAGATTTGTTGCTTTCATTAATTTTCTTACTTATTTCCTTATACAACTCTCTAACATGCACAACTCTCTAACATGCTCAGCAAATGACTTAGCAAACTCCAAAATATGTTCATGCATGGGTAGGGGAATGAGATCTAAAGGTTTTCTAGGCTTGTTCCTATGTACAATCTCAAATGGATTGTTTTCAGTGGACCTATAGTAGGCGAACTTAACTCTAAGTATTACGAAGTCCCAATTTTCAATGATTTTGACTACCAGACATCCTAACAAGTTTCCAGGACTTTGGTTCGCTATACTAGTCTGGCCATCGGCTTGCGTATGGTAGAATGCAGAAAATTTCTGTTTGGTTCCTAGCAGGTGCCAAAGGGTCTTCCTAAAGTAGGTGGCAAATCTAATGGGCTCAGATGATTGATGCAGCCTGATAACCTTAATAAAATGTGATCGAATGGTTCTAGAGGCATCGGGAACCTTAGGAAATGGTAGGAAGTAAGAAGTGGATTCCTGGGATGGTTCTGGATCAATGAGGATGACCTTAAAGTTTGGATATTGAGTTACGTCAACGGGTAATAAAGGATCAACCTGAAGAAAGGACGAGTCAAGAATTTTAGGAAAAAGATCTTCAATGGGGACTGATGGAGTGAAGTCTTCCTGAGGTTGCTGGTTTGGAAAAATCAAGTCCTCATTGATTACTTCAGGACTAAGTTTTATGGCTTCACTCTATTTTAGTGTTTTCTCAGGTAAAGCCTTAGTAGTAGGGTTAGACTCCTCATGGTTCTCTTTTTCTACTTCTCCTTCCAGTAGAGCTTCAGTCAGAGTACGGTCAAGGTCAACTAACTCTGGGTTGGCTAATTCTAGGTCAGCCATAGGTATCTCCTCTTCTCCTTCATATTTATCTATTAAGTTTACTTCAGCTTCATACACTTCCACTTTAATGTTATCCTTGTGAACCAATAGGGTGGTAGGAGTAGGTTGGCTTGGATTAGGGTTGAGTCGGCTCGAGTTAGGGTTGAGTTGGCTCGGGTGAGAATTGGGTCGACTCGGGTGGACTTGACTAGATTCTGATTTTTGATAAGGGGAACAACCCTAATGGGTTCTGGCCAACTAAGGGGAACCTGACTAGCACTAGATTGATACCTAGGGGTTATAGGTTCCTTGGGCTCATAGGAAATGGATTCAGATCTATGGGTTATGGGTCTCATGGGCTTATAGGACATGGGTACATAGGATCTGGGTTCGTAGGATCTCGGTTTATAGGACCTGGGTTCATAGGAGCTGGGTTCGTAGGATCTCGGTTCGTAGGATCTCGGTTTATAGGACCTGGGTACATATGATCTGGGTAGGTACTTTTTCCTAAGTTTAAGTTTCATGTCGCTTCAGGTAGTAATGGGCATGTCTCTTCTTCGTCTGATCATTCTTTCAACATCATCCTAGTAAATTCTAGCCTAGCGCACTAACTCAAGCTTAGCAAACTTAAACTTTCTTTTATCAAACACTAGTTCCCTCTCAAAATATAGATCTATACCTTCTTCCCAATCAATATAATTATCAAGATCAAGATCACCACCAAATGTAGGTGCTTCTATCCTAAAATTCCTAGTGGTTCTCTCATCCTGGTCTATGAAATCATAATTGGGTCTCCTTGTATTAAGATCCTAGATTGGGTCATAGCGAGGGGCTCTCCTAGGGTTGGGAGGTGTAGGACATGAGATCTCAAGTTTAGGCTTAGTACGGGTCACAGAGGTTCTCTCTAGGTTTCCTAACCGTTCATTTAGTCGGTCAAACCGATGGTTCATTTGGGTGCATTGTTCAGTCATGGACCTCAGAAAGATTTCAAGGTTAGACTCCATGGTCAAGCTGGGTTGGGTTTGGATGAGACTACTGGTATGGAGTTCCTAATCTAGTAGCCATGCAATGCAATCACATAATAAAATCGAACTAGGGTTTCCTAGACCTAGAGCTCAAGTAGAATGGGTCAGCTCAAATTACAACCAATTCAGAAATTATCCTGTCCACTAGCCAGGTGAGAGGTGGGGTCGTGGGAGGCTCCCCTTGCTCTCGCAAGATCCTAATTAAAAACCACGAGTCCGCTTAGGGCATTTGCCTCTGAACCTCTAGCCTTGGACACCAGATTCAAGAGATAATCAAAGGATTGGGTGCACTAGCTTTCACATAATACTTGGAACCCGGCCTTGTTGGTGTCCCTAAGCTGCTTTAGGTTTCTAATTAATTTTAATTAGGCTTAGGCTCAATACGAAGGTGGTTGTTTTAAGCCCGGGACAGGTGATGAAATCCTGTCCTGATCTGAGATAGTAGAAGTGCCCTTAAGATTAGGTTAACAATGTATGCACACAAAGATGAAACCCTAATATGCAATGAAACTAAATCAGCAAATAACAGAAAATAAAATTTTTTAATTTTTTTTTTCAAGGTTGAATTTCAGATATAATCAGTTTTCAAATTTCCGATATTAGGTTATCACGTCCGGCCGTAGCTCATTACTTTCATGGGTCGTGACAGTATACTTTCGTATACCCGCTCAGGAGGCGTGATTTCTTTCCACCAGAAAAACAATGCAATTTTTTTTATCAAATTTTTTTTCTGAGATTAGATGGCTGATTAGTAGAGGATTAATAGCAAATTAATTAATAATTTTTTTGTATTTTTCTATGATGGTTTTATGCAATTTTAATTTCAGCTTAAAACTAAATATGCAGAAATTCAGCAACTAGTAATTAAATTCTAGTCTAAACCTGCTCTGATACCAAAGATGATGCAGGACAAAATATGCAAAAACTAATTTACTGATATTTAAACTAATTTTCATAGATTAAATAGCAATTATATTTCTGGAATTATCAGATTAAAGACTCAAAGCATCCAATAAAGTAAGGCTAGTCAACTAGTTATAAGCTCGCAAAATAGATTTAACAAATCTAATTAGGAAAGGACCTTGGTGATTAAGAAATCACCTTAAACTAGGGTTCCTACTTTCAAAGGATCAGAAATAAAGAGTTAGGAAAGGGTTTTTACTTTACTAACGAAGATCTGAATCACTCTTGTTGTGGATCTGATTCGGTACTCTAAGATTTTGCGGTAGGACTTCAAGATTATCGATCCTCGGGCTCCGATCTTCAACATGATTGGTTCCTAAGCAAGAATCACCGTCACTTAAGATCTCGATCATCTACAATCAGTCACAACACTCAAGTAAGAAAGCGTGGAAGGAAGAAGGATTTTGAAGGAAGAGAAAAGGAGAAAAGCTTGTTGTTGTCGGTTAGGGTTTCTGATGGTTAGATAACTAGGGCCTCTCACTTTGCGATGCTCCGAAGAAAAAGAAATTTAGGGCTTCACACCCCGCGATGCTCCGAAGAACAAAGGAATTTAGGGTCTCACATCCCGCGATGCCATCACAGCAAAGAAATGACAGAGAATATCTCCTTTATTTTATGAATAAGAATTAATTTTTTTACAAAAAGGGTTGGTGTTATTTATAGACCACAAACTAGAATTGTAAGGGTTACAAAGTATTGAGTTCATGTTGGAAGGGCAAGAACTCCTTGAATTGGCTTCCTTTGGGCAGCAACACTTTGGAATTTCTTCTCTAGCATCATGGACTCTTGATTTTGAACCTTTCTTGGACTTCATCTGGCTTGGGCGACAACATTGGATAACCTTCATCAGGTGGGGCGACAACAAGGTAGCTTTCATCCCTTTGGGCGACAAGAATGAAGAGCCCTTTCTTCTTACTCCTCTTAAGTTGGCGACAAATTTTGAATGGCCGTCAAAATGAAGGAAGAATTCATGACCTCTTCTTAATTTTGAATTAGGCGACAAATATAGATAAATATGGCATCCCATCCTTCTCCTTCTTGGTGTCTATCTTGTTTTTGAAAAGTGGATGAAGATAACCTCCATCTTATCTTTGAATTTGGAATGGGACTCCTTAAATTTGAAACTCATCATGATAGGCGTTCCCTTGAAATTGAATTTCTTTGTGATGGGCGATGAGAAGAAATATGGTGTCCTCCCTCTTGACCGACTTCTCTTGGATGGGCGCTAAAAATAAATCCTCTTGCAGCGACCAAGAATGAGTGACATGGCAAGTGATGATGTCCAAGATGATGTGGCAGGTGATGTGGCTTCTGGCATGTGACACATGCTTGGTGATGTGGCATGGGCATCCAAACATGATGAGGTGGCGCATGTGATGGTGTGGCGCCAAGAGGTAGTTGGCATGTAGCGCCAAGGCATGACTTGACTTGAGTTGGCACATGGTGTCACATGGGGTCTTGATTTGGATCCCCTCTTGTATTACAGGACTCAATTAAAATAACTAATCATAGGACTCAATCAACTAAATAATTAAAAAAGCAAATTCTAAACCCAACTTGATCAAATTGATCAAAAGGCATAATCTCACAAAGCAAAAATTAAATATTGACTCAACTTGGTAAATAGGGTTTGTATATATATACAGGTTTCAATTGGGTCCAGGGGTTTTTTTTTCACAGACTCAATTTTGGGTCCAAGGGTTTTTTTTTACAGACTCAATTTTGGATACAGGGGTTTTTTCAGACTTAATTGAATTTGGATTTTAGGGCTGAATCCAACTAGGCTAAAATAACAATTTAAAATGAATATTTGTGATTTGGGGCTTGGGGTTAGGGCTTTATTCATAGGTAATCTACAGGGATGTGGGATTGACCTGTCGTTTCCTTCTGGCCCTGGTGTCCGCACCAGCAGTGGAAGTAGAAACCAATTTAGGTGATGGGGATTGAAGAGAGGAGTAGAGAAGGGAGAGAAGAGGAATATAAGTGAAATAGGAGGGGAATGAGGTGGAATAGAAGGAATAGAGGAGGAAGAGGGACTGATGGCTCTGGACTGGACTCCTCCCCAGATGATGATCTCCTCGACTTATGGCCGACTCCCTTTTATAAGCACAACCCCAACAACCTTTTGTTTATTCCAACAGAACTCCACCCGAGTTTGTTCCATAGTTTCAACCAAGCTCCAACTTCTCCAACTGAACTCCAGCTTCGTCCAACAGCATCCAATGGCTTCAACTGAGCTCCAACCGAACGGTCTCACAGCATCCACGAAGCCATCTTTGAGGCTCGGATGAACTCGGCGACGCTCCACAATTCTTGTGGCTCGAACCAACCTGACGATGTAGAGGCCGAACAAAGAAGAGGAAGGGGCTGCTGTGAACGGTGACGGGTAGCAGGGCATGGCCGAACAAGGACAGCGAGGAGAGGGCCGATGGATCGGGATCATGGTGGATTCCAACAATGGGACCCTCTGCGGCGGCGAGGGAACGGACACCACCGGCTTCTCCGGCAGGTGGCGTGACTGTGCAGGTGGTCCGGCGGCGTGGAAGGTGCTGTTCGGCTAGGAAGAAGAAGGGGCAACAGCAGCAGCATTTCCAGCCATTTTTTTGGCCGTGGGAGCTTCTCCGGCCGGCAAGGGAGGTGCCGGCGGCTTGGACGGTAACGGGGCAACCTCTCCGGCGAGTTTCGGCTCAAACCGAGCACTGCGGTCCATGGCTCTGTTTTGTGGACCGCAATAATGGCAGCCCATGGACCACAAGCCGAACCATAGACCGAGCGGCCGGTCCATGGTGGACCGGCTGCTCTAAATTTCATGCAATTTTTAGTTAAATTCTTTAAAAATTCATTATGGGTTCATTTTAAGCCTGATTTGCTTCAAACTTGTTTCATTTGAACCCATAAATCGAGCTCTTCGCATTTGCGCTCTCCTTTCCTGCAAATGATATATAAAAGTATCAATTTTAAAGGAATAAAGATAATTTGATTATTAAATTAATACTTTTATATATGTGTATAACGTAGTTATCAGTCTTCAGTAGGGATGTAACCTTTGATGAGAATCAGTTCTCCAGAGGTTAGGTGGCATGGAGGAGTAGCAGGAGCACCAGGAGGTCCAGCAGGGCAGTGTTGGATAGCTTACCTCGTTTTCTGTTTTGCCACTTGTAGGTGTATTTGGAGGATTGGACATTCAGGTGGAGCACTCTTAGAGGGTGCCTCCACATGTGGAGAGAGCTCGGGAAGATTGAGGCCAGGAGGACCAGCGGGAGCAGGCTGGGTCTAGGAGAGATCGAGGTTGCGCTACACAAGCCTAAGAGAACCATCAGGCAACCTGACCGATATGGCTTCGGAGAGATAGTGTCATATGCCCTGGTGATAGCCAATGGAGACCCATATACCTATGAGGAGGCTATGGAGAGCCCAGATAGAGAGAGGTGGGTTCGAGTAATGTTCGAGGAGATGTAGTCTTTCCATAAGAACGGCATGTGGCAATTGGTGCAGTTGCCACAGGGAAAGAAACCCATAGGATGCAAATGGGTTTACCAATGCAAGGAGGAACCTTTGGAATAAGGAGGCATCAGATTCAAAGCTCATTTGGTTGCCAAATGTTACTTACAGAGAGAAGGAATAGACTTCAGCGAGGTTTTCTCTCCCGTCATCAGACATACTTCCATCAAGGTGCTGCTGAGCATCATAGCAGCTCAAGACTTGGAGCTAGAGTAGATGGATATTAAGATGTCGTTTCTCCATGGACACTTAGAGGAGAGCATCTACATGGAGCAGCCACTAGGTTTCAAAGAACCAGGATCAGAAGGAAAAGTTTGTTGCAGAAGTCGCTGTATGGGCTCAAGCAGTCATCGAGGCAATGGTACAAGCGGTTCGATACTTTTGTGAGGAGCATTGGACTTTCTAGGTGTGATCATGATTCTTGTGTATATGTGAGGACTCTTGATGATGGTTCCAGGATCTACTTACTCTTGTATGTGGATGGCATGCTGATAGCATGCAAGAGTAAGCAGATAGTGCAGGAACTGAAGGCAGCTTTGTCTCAGGAGTTTGAGATGAAGGATTGGGACCTGCGAAGAAGATCCTAGGCATGAAAATCTTCAGAGATCAGAACAAGAGGGTGCTGCATTTATCTCAAGATGGCTACATAAAGAAGGTTTTAGAGGTATGGGACGAAGGAAGCAAAGCTGGCGGAGCTGCCTATTGCCGGACACTTTAGACACTCAAAGACCATGGCACCACAGACTGAGGTGGAGGTTCAGGAGATGGAGAGGGTGCCATATGCCTCTGGTGTAGGTAGTCTCATGTACACCATGGTGTGTTGTAGGCTGGATATTGTCCATGCAGTGAGTCAGGTGAGCAGGTTCATGGCATAGCCTGACAGGGAGCGCTAGCGAGCACTGAAGGGAGTCTTCAGGTACTTGGCGGGCATGGTTGGAGTTGGCATTTGCTACGAACAGCGAGGAGGTGCTGAGAGACACTCCAATATGTCCAAGAAGGCTCAAGGACTGATAGGAGGGTTTGTGGATGCGAATTTTAGTGGAGATGTGGACACCCGTCGTTTGACAATAAGTTTCATATTCAGCATATATGGAGGTCCTATATCATGGAGATCCTGCTTGCAACCTATTATGGCATTATCAACCACCGAAACGGAGTACATCGGAGTTACAAAGGCAGCAAAGGAGGCCCTATGGTTGAAGGGTCTAGTATTGAAGATGGGCCTCGAACAGGAGGCTATTAGGGTGCACTGCGATAGCCAGAGTGCATTTCTACTTGCACAGAACTCTGTCTATCATGCTCAAACCAAGCACATCGACATCAGATACCATCATATCAGAGAGCTCGTGGAGGATGGCAAGGTGGAGCTGGTGAAGGTACATACCAAGAAGAATCCAGCAAATGCACTGACGAAGGTTTTACTGCGTGATAGTTTTCGCAAGGTGTGGCACTGATGCAGCTTGTGGACAAGATGGAGTTGGCTGAAGCCTTGAAGCACCAAGGTGGAGATTGTTTGGTTTCATGTGGTGCTTTCAAGGTTTAGGGGACCAAGGCTAAGGCCAAGGTCCAATGATCATGATGCTGTCAGGAATTTCTAGGGCTATTTTGGGCCCTAGGATGAAAGGCTATTAACCTTTTGGGTGTTGAGGTTTAGGGGACTTGGGCCTCAAGGGGCCAACTTGTATTGGATTGGTTTTGAGTTCTAGATAAGTGTGATTGGGTTGAGTCAAGGGTGTACTTGGGCTTGGGAAACTCAATTATGCATTAAGTTGGTCTATGGGAGTTTTAGGGTTAGGTCATGGTGACCTAGTATATATACTTTGTATATAGGGTTGATTAGAGCCGTCATAATGAAATAACCTTTTCTCCCTGATATCCATCTTCTTCCTCCCTTTCTTCTCCTCTGGTTTGTCACTCTCTATTAGAGAAACATCAGCATCCAAGCTGCCATACCCTAGGAAGGAGAGAATTCCTTAACGCTTAGGGACTCCTAGTCCAAGTAGGAATCCCAGCACCTAGCCTCTTTGGAGTCGTCCCTTTCTCTACCGTTTTGGAGTTCGACCAGGAGCTTTGGAAGGTTGAATCCTCACTGGTTGGAGGTTCCAAGTGAGGTGGTTTCACATCCATATCATATCTGGAACGTTCGGGGCACACTGAACAAGTTAGGACATTTCTGCCAAGAAGGCTGAATTCTTGCCAGGCAGATTGCTTCAATCTCCTGTTGCTACCGCTTCCAATATAAGTTTTTGAGGTTGGTTGCTGGTAGAAGGTTGTCCACGCACTTGGGAACGTCCTCCAACTTTCTTTATCTGGAGGAAGGCTCTCGTCATAGAGATACTAGATGAGGGGGTCCATTTCGTAAGGTTCAGTACTTATTCGGAGCACTGGAGTGGGTTGTTGATGTTGGGTTCCTCCAAAACTCCATAAAAACTTGCACGCACAAGTCGTTAGGCACAGACATCGTGAGCTTACATAGGATATTGGCCCAGACATTCTTCTCATGTTTTCTTTATGTTTTCTTCTAGGAATTTGCTGGATATCAAAACTATAGAAAACCGAGATCAGGTCCTTAGCCTCTTGGAGATACTGCTTCATGTTTTCTTCATAGGCCTCATACTCATTCAGGACGTGGCTCACCATTAGCTGGGAGTTGCTGCGGACCTTCATATGTTGCACTCTCAATTACTTGACGATGGAGAGGCTGGCAATTAAGGCCTCA
Source organism: Areca catechu (assembly GCA_021397845.1). NCBI lineage: Eukaryota > Viridiplantae > Streptophyta > Magnoliopsida > Arecales > Arecaceae > Areca > Areca catechu. Next base: position 25,813,412 of record CM038048.1, read on the forward strand.
TATCCAGTCTCGTTGGTAGAAGAGAACCCGAACTGGAGGGCATACTAGATGTCCCATCCTTCCAGGCTAATGAATATAAGACATGCTCTAGAGCCATTAGTATTAGAGGCCCTATCCACGTATACCATCCATTGGTTCTCAGGATCTTCAAGCATTGGATGTTCTTTTTCGGGCTTTTCTTCGAGAATGGTACACGATGACAAAATCAGCGAGTACTTGTGCCTTAATAGAGGGTCTCGGGCCGAACACCAAATCAAATTCAAAAAATTCAAAAGCCCACTTAGCCATTCAGCCCGAGGTGTCAGGTCGGTGCAGTATCTTTCGGAGGAGTTGGTCCATGAGGACCATAATTATATGAGCTTGAAAATATGGCCAAAGCTTTCTAGTCGATATTATGAGAGTAAAGATGAGTTTTTCCAGCTGGGTATACCTGGTTTTGGCATTTTGCAGATCCTGGCTGACATAATACACCAGCTTCTGTGTCCGATCTTCTTGTCGAACAAGGATAGAATCGATGGTAGAGGGAGAAATCGCCAAGTACAGATATAGCTCCTCGCCTTCTTTTGGCTTGCCAAGTGGTGGAGCATCGAGATAGGCTTTGAGCTCCCCGAATGCTTTCTGACATTCTTCAATCCATTGGAAATCCGACTTTTTGAGTAGAAAAAAGGTAAGCATTGTTTCGTTGATTTGGAAACAAATCAGCTGAGGGTAGCAATTCGTCTGGTGAGCTTTTGGACATCTTTTACGATCTTTAGGGTAGCCATATGTATTATGGCCTGAATTTTCTCCAAGTTGGTCTCAATCCCTTGACTAAATACCATAAATCCAAGGAACTTCTCGGAGATCACTCCAAATATATATTTGGTACGGTTTAGCTTCATTCAGTATTGACGCAGCATGGCAAAGATTTCCTCAAGATATTCTACATAATTCAGGGAGGCATGGCTTTTGACTAGCATATTATCAATATAAACCTCCATGTTGTGGCCAATTTGGTCCTTGAAGATTTTATTTACCAATCGCTGATAGGTCGCTTATGTATTTTTCAGCCCAAATAAAATTATCCTGTAATAAAATAAACCTTGGTTAGTGATGAAAGAGGTTTTCTCTTCATCTTCGGGTGCCATTCGGATTTGATTGTTTCTCGAAAATGCATCCATTAAGGTCAACGAGATAGGCTTTAAGCTCCTCGAATGTTTTCTGACATTCTTCGATCCATTGGAAGTCCTTCAACTTTTTCAGAGTAGAAAAAAGGTAAGCATTGTTCGTCTTATTTGGAAACAAATCAACTGAGGGCAGCAATTCATTCGGTGAGCTTTTGGACATCCTTCACGATCTTTGGGGCAGCCATCTATATCATGCCTTGAATCGTCTCTAGGTTAGCCTTAATCCCTCGGCCAAACACCATAAATCCAAGGAACTTCCTGGAGGTCACTCCAAATGCACATTTGGCAGGGTTTAGCTTCATCCGGTATCGACGTAGCATGGCAAAGGTTTCCTTAAGGTTTTTTATATGATTCCGGGAGGCATGGCTCTTGACTAGTATGTTATCAATATAAACCTCCTTGTTATAGCCAATTTGGTCCTTGAAGATTTTGTTCACCAGCCGCTGATAGGTCGTTCCTGCATTTTTTACTCCAAATAAAATTATCCTGTAACAAAATAAACCTTGGTTAGCGATGAAAGAGGTTTTCTCCTCATCTTTGGCCGCCATTCAGATTTGATTGTATCTTGAAAATGCATCCATAAAGGTCAGGAGCTCATGACCGGCCATTGCATCTACTAGCTGGTCAATGTAGGGAAGAGAGTAGTTGTCCTTCAAGTAGGTCTCGTTAAGATCTATGAAATCTATGTATATCCATCACTTTTTGTTAGCCTTTTTCACCAATACTACATTGGCTAACCATTCGGGATAGTCGACTCTCTAAATCTGATGAACCCGGTATCAGTTAGCTTCTGTATTTCTTCCACTATAGCTCTTTGGCGTTCCGGTGCAAATTTTCTTTGCTTATGCTTTACGAGATGATAATTCGGGTCCATCTTCAAATGGTGCATTATATTCCATGATCAATTTTTGGCATGTCTATAGGAGTCCAGGGCCCCAGGCAAAGATATCAGCATTTTTTGTAAAAAGGATGTCATCCATTGCTTTACATCTTTGTCTAGTCTCGAGCCTATTTGGATAACATGCCAGGGGTCAACATGCAAGGGTCTAGCAATAAGATCCTCTACGGGCTTTCCTCTTTCTTTGGTTAGTTCGTCTTAGGTGTCTAGTCCATCAACAGGAAGACCATCTAGAGGCTTGCTTTGCTTGGTTTTGCAGGCCACCAGGTAGCATTATTTTGCTAAGGCTTGATTTTTATGTACATTTCCAACTCCTTGCAATGTAGGGAATCTTATTAGCAGATAGTAAGTTGAGTGTCAACATTATCTCTTATAGAGCATTTAATCCTGGTCGGTCGAATATGGCACTATAGGTCAAGGGGATCTTTACAATTATAAAAGTGAGGTGCACTTGGGATTGTCAGGGAGCACTTTTTGCTGTCACTAGCAAAGTAATAGTGCCTTCAATGAGAACTAATTCTCCTGAAAATTCTGTATCGGTGCATCTACCTTTTTCAGTCATGTAAGGGAAATATTCATCTTAAAGTGCATCATAAAATAAAACATCCATCAAATTTTCACTATTAACAAGTACACGGTGAACATTACAGTCATCAATATTAAGCATTATGACGACGGGATTATGGTAGGGATATTAGACCCCCTTTGCATCGGCCCAAGTGAAGGATATGGCCTCATCAAGACTTTCCTCTTGGCTGCTAGCTTCGGCTTCTTCCTCTGGTCCTTCGGTGATAGCGTGGACATCATCTTTAGTGGGTTGATTAGCAGGTTCTTCTACTCTCAATGGAGGCTTTGGCAGGGCTGGAATCGGAGCATCGCGTCTTTCTCATCAATCTCGAAGGATCTGTTCAACTTGCTGTCATGTATAAGCTTCTCAATCTCATCCTGAAACTGCATGCATTCTTCTATGTCATGGTCGTGGTATCGATGATAAAGACAGTACTTGTTTTGGTTCTTTTTTTCTAGCTTTGGTTGCATCTTTTTGGCTTCAGGCAGCTGCCTTGAATCTGTATTAAAACATGAGCACGTGGGACATTGAGAGGGATATACTAACCGAACTTTCATGGTGGTAGAATGCTTGGCTGGTCGGGGCTTCGTAGATGCCGAATTTGGGGAGGCATCCTTTGGTGTGGGGGCCATCGGCTTCTCGACCTTTTTTCTTGGTCTTCCTTTCTCGGGCAAAATCTTGGGACCAAGGGTAGCTCCTTAGATATCAAAGTAGATGGCAAAGTAGAAGGTAGAGCGAGAACTAGGGGAGATGGAATGGTCGGAGAGACATGGGCACCGTATGCTCTCTGCATGTGCATACTTTTCCATCCTAGTGAGCATCTCGGAAAAGTTCACTAGTGGCTTCTTTTCTAGGGAGAAGAGAAAAGGACATTGCTGGAGAGTACATTTCAAAGCGGTCATGGCTATTGAATAATCGAGATTATATGCCTCCAGAGTTGCTTCATTGAACTGGCTTATGTAAGAGCTGAGAAATTATCCCTCCGTTTGCTTAGCATGAATCAGGGAGTCCGAACTTCGTCTAGGCTTCTTGCTACTAGCAAAATGGGAAACAAACAATTGACTTAACTGGTTGGAGTGGATGGAACCAGATTTTAAACTAAATTACCAATATTATGTCGATTTTTTAAGAGTTGAGGGGAAGGCATGACATAGCACCATGTCAGTGGCTCCATGCAAGAGCATCATCATCTTGAAGCCCCGTAGATGGTCCACCAGATCAATAGATCCATCATATATCTCCGACTATGGCATCTTGAAATGTCTTGGCAGCCGCTCCTGCATGATATGGGCTTCGAAAGGCGGTTCAGTGGTGAAACCAAGGTCATTATCTGTGGGTGGTGATAAGCCTCTTAGGATTTCGATGCATTGGTTCATCTCTTGGAACTTGCGGTCCATCTCAGCATCTTTAGTTGGGTGCACTTTACAAGGTTGTGGGGGTGAACGAGTCGGAGTGGACTCTTCGTCCAATCGAGGTGAAGGGGAGTGCCTCCTTGTTTGGATTTCCAGTGCCATGGGAGGAGCTGGTTCCTCCTGAGCAACACCTTGTAGGAGTGGAAATCATCGTGGCTCCAAGCGCGCCGCTCCTAGGGATGCAGGAGTCTGTGGTAGAACAGCTTGATCTACTTTTGGCTATAGCGGATGTTGCATCGCTTGGACAATAGCGGCCAGCTCATGGACTTGCTAGGTGAGCCATTCCAGAGTGTCAGATTGACTTATGGGACGGTGTCAGCCTAAGTCCCTAGAACCGGGTTCGCGATTGGTTGACTGTCTCATTAGGACATGGTGGTGCTGAAGCATTGGATGGACACACCTTTCGATGGCATGTGGTTCGTAATTATGGTCTTAAATAATGGATAAATAGTATGCCCTTCCTCTATCTCATGGTGCTGAAATATGCTCAATACTGGAGTAGGCTAGAGAGGGGATGCTGGTGGCTGTACCTATAAAAGAAGTCCTACCGGAGATGGCTCCAGCGAAGGCTCTTCGACGTTCAAGTCAATACTCCGACCACAGAGTAGAATAGGGAGAGAAAGTAGAGTAAAAGCATATGCATGCACATAGAGAGTGCATACCTTTGGGGGGTTTCACTAAGAACCCCCTTTTATACTCAAGCTATAGGGTTAGTTTGGGGATGCCTTAATATGTCAGAGTAGGCAACGAATGATTGAGTTTTGATCGTTGTTAGGACTTTTGAAAGAAAATCATCCTTCTGGAATATCCCCTTTCCATTAATAGAAGGTTTTGTCTTTCATGTCTCTTGCTATTTGCCTTAATGGCTCTGGGAGTTCTGGCCTAAAAAGGGGCCACACTTATTTAATGATTGAGATCTATTCTTGGTAATGGGATTTGACAGTTTGTTTATTTTGAGGGGCGTATCAAGGTGAGCATCAGTAGATTCTTCCTTTGGCCATTTGGTGGACGTTCTTAGGGCAAGTGGCTAGTCGAGCTTGGATCCTATGTGCTATAGTTTGGTAGGGCTATAGGTCTTTCATGACTGAAGCTCTGCAATATTCAAGGATCAGGGGGTCCGAGTACCAAATGTGTCGAAGGTAGACAAACGTGCCTATCTCGATCGGGGGTCTGTGAGACGGTAATTCAAATGGCCGAATGTTTATTTGAGAGGTCTGGAAGATTGAGGCCAAGCCTGGTAGGAGTTTGAGGACTGAAGGTTCGTGCTGGGATGGAGCCATAAAGATCTTTGGTCCGGGAGAGAGCCATAAGGCCAAATGTTGAGTCTGCTAAAGTCTCGGGGGCTAGACATTTTTAAATACTATGACCAGTAGGACCGGGGGTTAAAATATCTCTCCCGGCTTCCCTTTCAGAAAGTAGGACCAAAGGACTAGTAAGGTGCTTTTGAAGGAATATTTCAGAACAAGATCTGTCCGTTCAAACGATTCGGTAGTGTATTAACCCGGTTACATAGCTTCGGTTATTCTTGAATTGGGAAATCATTTATTCTGCATACATAGAGTCGAGGTTCTACATCCTGACAAGGAGGATAGGAATAACAGGATGCAACTCCATCTCATCTTGAAACGAGTTTGGTCGATCCGCCATTGGCCTTGAAACCTCTAGGATTTGGGTAGTGGGGTTTACCCCATATCAATAATTTTTCCAAGGTTATTAGAAAATACACTTTGAAGTGTTAGGTTACTTACCTTTATCAATGACAAATCCAAAAATAATATTCACAAATCCATACTCCAATCTAGTAAATTTACAAGTTGATAGGTTCAACATATAATCCTCATTGGCTGGGCTCGATTATAGCTGTGCTAAGAATATACATGTAAAACAATTCCATAATTCCCCAGTTAAGTTTTCAAAATCCATTTGTTAAAGTAGACCATAGGTTAATAAATTATTTGCATTAATGAAACAATGCATGCTTTTCCCATTTTAGTAAACAAAAATAATGAACATAAACATATTTAATAAATAAATTATAATTTTTCAAAGGTTATTAAAAAGCAAGGATTGCTGAACCAGTACCGGGGCCCGTACCAGTTAGCTGCCGGTATGGTACGGTATGGTTCGTATCGTACTGGTACATGTACCGGGGCCCGTACCAGTTACCTACCATACCGGTATGGAATAGAATTTTTTTAATTTTTTTAACGGTCCGAAACTCGGACAATTTATTATAGGTGAATCGTACCGGCTCTTGGCCGATACAGTACGGTACGCCCCATACCGGGCGGTACAGGATGGTACCGCAAATCTTGTTAAAAATATATTTTGAAGTGTTAGGTTACATCAGTGGCAAATCTAACTATAATATTCATGAATCCATACTTCAATCTAGTAAGTCAGATGCACCTAACTTTTAGTGATGGTTTGACTATGATTTCCTATAGCCACATAAAGCCTAAACTACAACCAATAGGAGGAAAGGGAAGAAATGAGAGTAGCGGCTGCATCATTTTTCGGTGAGGATGAACTAGGGTCTTGGGGCCTTTAAAAAGCAGTGGAGGCCGGGCTTTCCTAGCCTCCAATGGAGTCTATGGTGGACTCCATCATGTTCGATCAAGACTGTGCCCTATTCAGATGGGATGACATGCCTTCCAATGGATACCTTGTCGTGCCAAAAGGCTGGCCCCTTTAACTACTGGCTAGGCCTCACTCAAAATGTGTCAAAAGTTCTATCACCCCTACCAGAAGTCGTATCTAACAATCAAGGTTATATGTTTACAATTAGAGGAGTGGATCCCAACAATGGGGAGCTTATTGATGATGGGACTTGCATTGTACTGGAGCTCTTGGGCAATTGGTTTGAGAGTGGTCCAGGGTTGGTGGAAGAGGTGGGTGGGTTCTTCAGCAACATAGATAAAAAAAGAGGCATTTGCTGGGGGACAAGGAAGAAGACTTGTTTACTCTCTCTCTCCCCTCACCCCTCTCTCAACTCATTGTACGAGGCATCTGCTTGTGTGATTGTGTCATCTTTTCATAAATATGAAGGAAATCTTAGATCTAGTGTGCAGTGAAAATTAAAACCATTTTAATTTTATAAATTCAAATCTAAAAATCTTAGAAAATCTAAACCAGGATCCCTCATTGCTATTAAGATTAAGATGCAATAAAATAAAGATCTGATCTTTATCTTTGCACGGGTGGTTATTCACCATAATTGATGATCGTGGATGTCTTCTTGGTCCTTTTAAAGCCGCATAAGCATCCGGCTTCTACAGGTATCTACATGAGGCTGTGTGCTGATCAAAACATCTAATTTCAACAGGATGCTAGTTCCTTTGCAGAGATCTTTTTTAGATGGCTAAATACTTTTCTTTCTTGTTGAATTTCTTCTCAAGAAAATTCAGTACCCTTGATGAAATTTTTCTCAAGAATTTTCAGCACCTTTCTTGTAAAGGTATAGCGGAGGAAGAGAGGGAGAAGAGTAAGGAAGTTAGTTGGCATTATTCTTCATCCCTAAATTTGCCGCACTAAGCACTTTTGGCATGGGGTTTAATTAGGGCATGGATGAGAGAGAGTTCCAAGTGAAATTAACTCCTTTTAATCATCCAACTTTTGGACATGTGGATGGGGAGTTTTTCTTGTTTTTTTGTACAAAATCATGCCCAAGAGCCCCTTTAATTATGTGCCCAAGAGTCCTTCTCAAAGAAGACTCTTAATTTTTGGGCGTTAACATAAGAGAGAGTCCCAGTCCAATTGGGACTCCCTTTGTGCGCCAAAAAATCTAGCGCCCCGTATTTTATTCATGTTAAAAGAAATTAGGGCATGGGAAGGAGAGGAGTCCTTTTAGAGTTTTTTAGGAGCCAATCAATTGATTTAATCCTTAACCCTAGGAGAGAGAATACTAGTCCAATTGGGACTTCTATTAGCGCCAACACTTAGCACCCGCTCCTTATTTTACATGTAAAATCATATGGGGTATGAGAGATTTAGAGGAGTCTTGTAAATGAATCACCTCTTTGACTAGTCAAAACCTAACCACGAAGACTCCTCAATTAGGTTATCTCATAATCCAAATTAGCTTGATCAAATCAAGCCCAAATCCAGCCAAACAGAATTCAATTCAATTCGAGTTAATCTTAGCCCCAATTTGATCAAATCAAATTAATCAATCATGCAACAATTGCACATTAATCCTCTTATGAACTCACTAACTATTAGCAAATTCTCTTGCAACTTTTGCATTTAGGATCACTAATTTATAACAATTACAAATCAATCCATTATCAATCACATTGATAATTAAATTCTAAGGTGATTCATAATCGCAATTCAATTATCAGATCAATCACAACCTCTTATGTATGTGATCTCGTAGGTTTTATTATGTTTGGTAGGGAGATATATCAGGATCTCTAATAATAATGTTATTGAAACTCCTTTCAATGGATCTCCTTGCAACTTTTGCATTTAGGATCACTAATTTATAATGATTACAAATCAACCCATTATCAATTACATTGATAATTAAATTCTAAGACGATTCCTAATCGCAATTCAATTATCAGATCAATCACAACCTCTTATGTATGTGATCTCATAGGTTTTATCATGTTTGGTAGTGAGATATATCAGGATCTCTAATAATAATGTTATTGAAACTCCTTTCAATGGATAGGGACAATTCCAACCCACCCGACAAGAATTATTGACCATTAAAACAATTCTCTCAAGTTTCATAATCTACGAGTAATATCTAGTAGCATGCAGTAGCAACGTAGCATAACAGAAAAGATGAATCTTTAGGTGTAGTTACCATATGATGCAATCCTTTTATCGTGAGTTCTGACAAAGACCGAAGTTATGGAATTTCTTGTTAAATCCCATAATCTATCATATGTTAAATTTATTCGACTTGAGTTTATAATGTGAAATCTTGTAAAAATTCTTTTCCACTTTTCACATTATCCTGGCTAAGGATTTTATGAACTCAATATTACAAATCACATAAGACCAAATCCCTTATCTACCAAGGACGATAGATTTCATATAAGTGCATACCCTAATCCTATAATGAATCTACTACAGCCAACATGCACTGCATGGATCCAAATGCTAGAAGACCAAGTATATGTACAATCAAATTATAGCAATTCCATTATAAATTGCTGAGGCATTATAGGTCTAAGGACTAGTCACACTATTGTAGCATCGAGCAAGTTATTGACAAGTGAGTAGATATCCAAGTGACTTTTCATACTGGTCATGCTCAATATTCTTATTCTTGACCACCTACACTCATTCTAGTATCCCTATACTATAGATCCGAGACTTGTCTACTCAAAAGGAAAGTGATTCGTGCACCAATCTCACCTGATCAATCACCATCCTTGTGATGATCCATCAATCGGGAGTAATTCAGGAATTAATCAACAAGAATACATGCCTCAAATTATTAACTCTTTAGAATGTGTCATCATCTTATTAATTCCTTGGATGATTTATGGGCACAGCAACATGAATAAAATAATAATCTAATTTCATTAACAATGAAGAATATCAAATATAAAATTATATGCTAGAATGAAAACATGTATTTACCATATTGGTTTTTAGGATATATGTCCAATAATTTTTTACTTGTACTAAAGTCAATCAGCCATATATTTCAGCCCCATCTTCTCAAAATGTGCTTTAGCCTTCTGCTATCTAAGCTGCTTAGTTAGTGGGTATGCCATATCTTATGTAGAGTTTACTCTTTGTACCTCAATGAGGTAGTCATGATAATACACAATCATCATTCTATGTACTTGGATTTCTATTGAGACCTTGGCTCTTTAGTTAGAGATATGGTGCCATTGTTATTGCAGTAGAGTGTTATATTCAACTTCCATAGTTAAATCTGGAATGATCGATTATTTAAAACTCTTTTAATTCAATGAATCACCATTGCACAAGAATACATGTCCTGATGTAGGCTTTCTATTATCAACATCAAACATAAAATCTAAATCAGTGTATCCTCATTCTCTTAATTTTTCTGCTCCAAAGATCAAGAATATATCTTTAGTCCTTAAGTATTTAAGTATGTTCTTCAAAGTTGTCTAGGACTCCAGTGCTCCTTGCTTGGTTTAACTGATATCTACTTGTGACACAGCAAAGGTTATATCAGGTCATGCATATAGCATTGGTGTATATGAGGCTCCTTATGGCCGAAGCACAAGGGATCTCGCTTATGCGCTAAATATTTTCAGATACATTGGGGCACATCTTCTTGAAGAGATGAATCCCATGCCTAGGGGATAGGAGTCCTCTCTTGGAGTTTCCATACTGAACCTCTTCAACACCTCTATGTACATCTTCTATGATAGACCTAGCATCTTCTTAGATCTATCTTTATAGACTTTATCCCTAAATATAGGATGCTTCTCCAAGGTCTTTCATGGAAAACTCTTTAGACAACCAAAATTTAACTGAAGTCATTATGGGAACATTATTCCCAATCAAGAGGATGTCATCTATGTACAATATGAGGAACTTCATAGCACTCCCACTGACCTTCCTATAAATACATGGTTCCCCATTCTTAATAAAATTAAGTGATTTGATCATATCATTGAAATGAGTGTTCGAACTCCGAGATGCTTGCTTAAGTCTATATATAGATCTTTGTAGTTTGCAGACCTTATAATCTCCATTACTGAAAGTGAAACTTAGACACTGCTCCATATAAATATCTTTCTCAAGATATCCATTCAGGAAAGTAATTTTTACATCCATTTATCAGATTTTGTCATGATAAGCTGTAATAGCAAGCAATGTCTGGATGGATTTCAGCATGGCCACAAGTGAAGAAATTTCCTGATGGTTAATGCTTTCACGCTAATTGTAACCTTTAGTCACAAGCCTTGCCTTATAGGCCTCTATCTTTCCATCTGAACTTATCTTCCTTTTGTAGGTCCATTTGCATCCAATAGACTTTATACCTTCTAGTGCATCTACCAAAGTTCATACTTGGTTGGAGTACGTTGAGTTAATTTTTTACTTCATGACTTCCAACCACTTCTCAGAGTTGATGTCTGACATCATCTTGTTATAGGTTTTGGGATCATCTTTATGTTCCCTATCTTCCATGAAAAATATTTTCTCTACATCCTCTGTAAGAATACTTAAGTATCTATCAGAAAGACAGGAGATCCTACTCGATCCACAAGGTGGATGAGGTACTATATGTACGGCTCTACTTGAATAGGTTCTATAGGTTCTCTGGCATGTTACTCTTCAGAGATTCTTCAAGCTCAATTTTTCTTCCATTATCTCCATCCTGGATAAACTTTTTTATCATAAAGATAGCATGTTGGCTTACAACAATATTGTGAGCCTTTGGGAAGTAAAAGTAGTATCCCAAAGACTCTTTAGGATGCCCAATAAAAATGAGCTCTAAGGGCCTAGCCTCTACTTGTTCGCTTGTAGTTGCTTGACATAGGCCGAACATCCCCAAATCTTACCATGCCATATCTCATGTAGTATGATAGGAACGGATTTAGAGAATATCCTATTTAATAAATAAGTTAATGTAACTGTATGTAAAGCGTGTTTTCAAAGAAATAAGGATAAATCAGTGAATCTCATCATGGATCGAATCACATCTAATAGGGTTTAATTTCTCTACTTAAACACCCCATTGTGTTCTAGGAGGAATCCATTGTGAGACTATGCCGTTTGCCTTGAGATAATTCTGGAATTCTCTACTAAGGTATTACCTCCTCGATCTAATTGAAGATCCTTAAAGAGTTTTTCAATTTACTTTTCTATTTCATATATGAATTTCTTGAACTTTTCAAAGACTAGGTTTGTGTCTCTTCTACATACCCATATTGTGGATAATTATCAATAAAGATAATGAAGTAAAGATAACTACCCTTAGCTTGCACATTGAATGGGCCACATATATCGGTATGTACTAGGGCAAGTATATCAGTGGCCCTGTCTTCTTATCCTACAAAAAGTAATTTGGCAATATTCTTGAAGATAGGATTTATAAATTGAAAATGACTTGGTAGTCAATGAGCTATGAAGCCCACGGTCTCTAATTTATTTATCCTTTCTTCTTCGACATGACCATGCCTAAGGTGCCACGTATATTTCAAGTTAATATCATCTCGGGATCTCTCTGATCCATAGCACTTACTAAGAAATATTCACAGATGCATTCACATGCAAGTGATAGAGACTGCCAGTTATAAAATCACCTGCAACCAATTCATTTCTAAAATAAACGGAATAGTGTTCTTTATAAAATTAAAAATGTAGTCTCCTATGATAAATAGAAATTAAATTTTTGCTTATAGTAGGTACACAATAGCAATCTCTATAACCAAATGGTAGTCATAGAGGATAGGTGCCAATAGCAGCAACTATTGCCCTATTGCCAACTTATAGGGTCACTTCGCATTCCCTCTGTCTACTTTTTTATAGATACCATATAAAGTCCATAACTCAATTGGAAGTAGAAGAAACTGTAAGGTTAGTTTTAATCTTGAGCAGGTCTAACATACCTTCCGAAGGTGTGTTTCTTATTCTTCAAGGATTGTAGGTATACAAGATAGTTCCTTTTGCAATGGCCACCTCTTATATAACTTTCAAAGGTGTGTGTTTCTTGTTCTTCAAGGATTCCAAGTATATAAGACATTTCCTTGTGCAATGGCCATCAACTTTATAGTAGAAATACTTTTCCATTGTTAGTGGCCTTTTTCTTAGGAGCATCCCTTTTCGGCTTGCTCACTCGATCTTTTGCTTATTCACAAGCTTCTTCTTCCAATTAGACTTTTTTGGAAGAGGAAGTCCGCTCAACATCGAGAACAATGCCCTTTGAACCTTTCAAAGTCTTTTTAATAGATACCAAGATGTTTAACAATTTGATCTTGTTGCAATCAATCTTATTCAAATTGTAGTTTACTATAAATTGCCTATATGAATTACAAAGGGACTGCCAGATCAAATCTACATGCAACCATTTATGCATTATGATGTCAAGTTTCTCGAGCTCCCCCTAGTCCTTAATCATCATCAAACAATTGTTATGGATGAATTGCACTTCAGTTAGCCATCGGACGGTAATATAGGAAGGTCCCGGTTTATTACATAGCTTTTTTGAACTCAACAATTTTCAAGTTTCTAAGCCAGTCTTTATAATTGGTTTTGGTTAATCAGTTGGTTTCAAAAATTAAGAGGATTAGAAGCTAACATTTTAATTTGTAAAGAGTAAAGATTCTAGTTAGATATTTATATTTATTTTAAAAAAATATTTGTTTTAGGATCAATTTCTTTCAAATGTGCCTCATTATTTTCCCGAATTTCTTATACTTGAAGTGAAGAAATGGAAACCCTTTGTGACTAGGATTTCAAGTGGATACCGCGGTCCTAATTCAATGCACCACCTCAGCTAACATTTATTGGCGATAGTGAGTGGATAACTCTTGTCTAATGCTTCTCAAGCGAGTTGCAATTATTTTCGGTCTCTAAGCATGTAGGCCTTACATGATAGTTATTGGCTTAATTCTTTAGTTAAGTCAAACCCACCATTCAATGCGAAAGCAAAGCCATCATTTGATCCCTCACCTAACAGTTATTGGGCCCATTAATATCTTTACCCAGCAGTATCTTATGCTAATAAAGTGGTTGTGCCTTCCCGATACAATTGAACTATTGTAACCAGTTGAGAACAATCAACACCAGTAAGATGCTTGCATCTTTATAATGGTAGAAGACCGCTCGACTTAATATATATAAGGAGATTTATTTTAGTTCTCAATTGTCTTTAATTATCTACATCTCATGCAAATAATAAACTATCCACTAAGCATAAATATAACCGGTGATGATTGTGGATATATTAAGATTCAGGCTAGGGCCACTGAGCTGGTATCGAGGCCTTAAGGTATAACACCAGTACATGTACATTAATCGATTAGATCATCTTCAACTCTTGATTCGATCTCAAGTACCCTTGATCTAATAATATCAACAACTTGATCCATTGTCCATGAACTGCTTATCTCAATCGGCGTAAATAGTGCTTGCATGCTTGCATCCGATCAATCAATGGCATGCAAGCTCATCACATAATACAATTCATAATAGCAAAAATAATTACAATTATTATAATTCTTTTAATAAGACTCGCAGGTCTCTAGATTACATGAATTTGATGGTGAACGCAGGCACCCAAATCATCACAGATGAGAAAATTAAATGGGTCTATATCCATGATCATCACCTCATGCATCTCATACCTGAACAATAAATTTATATCTGAATATTGATTGACTAGCATGTTGTTAAACGATTTGTTGATCGTTCAGTTCATGATTCTAATCGCTTATGATCAATCATCACAGTATTAGAACCATGAAAGACAATCATGTAATATTCATATCTAAGATCCTAATCTTAATCATATAAGGGTGGCTCTAATACCACTTGAAGGAAATCCTAATCTATTGCACAGCAGAAATAAAACTATTTTAATTTTGTAAACTCAGATCAAAATATCAATAAACCTAAACCAAGATCCCTCATCACTATTAAGATTAAGATGCAATAAAATAAAGAAGATCTGATCTTCATCCTTGTATGGGTAGTTATTTACCACAATCGATGATCGTGAATGTCTTCTCAGTCCTTTTGAAGCTGCACAAGCATTTGACCTCTACAAGTATCCACACAAGGCCGTGTGCTGATCAAAATACCTACCCTCACTGGGGTGCTAGCTCTCTTGCAGAGATCGTTTCTTGATGGCTAAATTATTCTTTTCTTTTTCTCCTTGTTGCTGTATTTCTTTCAAGAAAATTCAGCATCCTTGATGAAATTCTTTTCAAGAATTTCCAGCACCTTTCTTGTAAAGGTATAGAGGAGGAAGAGAGGGAGAAGAGAGAGGAAGTTGGCATTATTTTCCATCCCTAAATCTGTTGCACAAAGCACTTTTGTTGTGGGGTTTAATTAGGGCATGAATGAGTCTCAAGTGAAATTAACTCCTTTTAATCACCTAACCTTTGGACTTATGGGACGGAGAGTTTTTCTTTTGTTTTTGCACAAAATCATGCCTAAAAGCCCCTTTAATTGTGTGCCCATGAGTTCTCAAAGAAGATTCTTAATTTTTGGACGTTAACATGAGAGAGTCCTAGTCTAACTAGGACTCCCTTTGTGTGCCAAAAAATCCGGTGCCCATTTTATTCATGTTAAAAGGGATTAGGGCATGAGAAGGAAAGGAGTCCTCTTAGGATTTTTTAGGAACCAATCAATTGACTTAATCCTCAACCCTAGGAGAGAGAGTCCCAGTCCAACTGGGACTTCTATTGGTGCCAACACTTAGCACCCGCCCCTTATTTATCATGTAAAAATCATATGGGGTGTGAGATATCTAGAGGAGTCCTGTAGATGAATCACCTCTTTTACTAGTCAAACCTTAGGAGATGAAGACTCCTCAATTGGGTTATCTCATAATCCAAATTAGCTTGATCAAATCAAACCCAAATCTAGCCAAATTGAATTGAAATCAACTTTACTTAATTTTAGCCCTAATTTGATCAAATCAAATTAATTAATCATGCAACAATTGCACATTAGTCCTCTTATGAACTCACTAACTATTAGCAAGTTCTCTCTTACAACTTTTGCATTTAGGATCACTAATTTATAACGATTATAAATCAGCCCATTATCAATCACATTGATAATTAAATCCTAAGGCTATTCTTAATCGCAATTTAACCATTCGATTAATCACAAACTCTTATGTGTGTGATCCCATAGATTCTATTAAATCTAGTAGTGAAATATATCAGAATTTTTATCTATAATATCATTAATACTCCTTTTAATGGGTAGGAATAGTTCCAACTCACCCAATAAGAATTATTGACTATCAAAATAATTCTCACGAATCCTAAAATCTACCAGTGACACCTAGCAGCATAGAGTGGCAACTTAGCAGGATAAAAAGGATGAACCTCTAGGTGCAGTTACCGTAGATAGTCCTTTTATCATAAGTCCTGACAAGATGGAAGTGAGAATTTCTTGTTAAATCCCATTGTTTATCATATGTTAGATTCATTCAACTTGAGTTCATAATGTAAAATATTGTGAAAACTCTTTTCTACTTTTCATGCTATCATGACCAAGGATTTTTTGAATTCAGTCTCACAAATCACATAAGACTAACTTCCTTATCTATCAAGGGTGATAGATTCTATATAAGTGCACACCCTACTCCTACAATAAACCTATTATAGGAAATGTGCACTGTAAGGATCCAAATGGTTAGGAGACCAAGCATATGTGCAGTCAAACTATAACAATCCTATTGTAAATAGTCGAGGCACCATAGGTCTAAGGACTAGTTATACTGTTGTAGTAATGAGTAACTTATTTACAAGTAAATAGACATCCAAGTGACTTCTCGTACTAGTCATGCTCGATACTCTTGTTTTTAATAATCATCTGCACTCTTGCTCTAGTGCCCCCACACTGTAGAGTCGAGACTCGTTTACCCGAAAGAGAAGTGATCCATGCACCAATCTCACAAGATCAATCATCATCCCTATGATGATTCATTGATCGAGAGCAATTCAAAAATTAATCACTAATGACATGTCTCAAATCCTCAACTCTTGGAAATATGTCATTATCTTATTAATTTCTTGGACGATTCATGGACACATAGCATGGAATAAATAATCCAATTTCATTAACAATGAAGAATATCAAATATAAAATTATCATAAATCGAAAACATGTCTGCCAGATTTACTTCTAAAGCATATATTTAACAAAATATCAATCTAAATTTTGAGGGCTTCTTTGAATTTTTGTATGTTCAATAAAGTATTAACCAAGGTTTCAAATCCTGTGGGACTAAGGCATCCTAGTATCTTCATGGATGGGATAACCTGTTATCCTTCTCCGTCTCGGTAGTAGTTCTGGTCATGCATTCCAATAAATATCCTCTATCTCTCTTCCCTTTTTCTTTCCTTTCTTTTTTGTCTTCTACTTTGCTTTCTTTCATTTTCTTATCTCTTCCTTTCTTTTTTTTTCTTTTCTTTCTTCCTTTTTCCTTTCTTTTTCTTCTTCATTCCTTTCTTTTTTTCTTTTTTCACTTTTTTCTTTTATTCATCTTCCTCTTTCTTTCTTCTCTTCTATCCCTGCATGGATGGGTTTTGGAGTCCCGTCCTGTTTTAGCCCCATTTTCTCACAAGAACAAAATGTGAGCTGTGACAGCTGTCCTGCCCCCGCCTCATCGGGGCATAAAAAAGCCTTGGTACTAATTCACCCTAGCTTAAGTTATATTAGTGATAATGGATGGAAAACATCAATGGCATAAGTGTAATTAAAATGAACTTCAAAGATATATGGAAAATCATAGAGAAGTATTGGTGTCGGAGTTCTTCCAAATGTATATATCTTTTCTCTCATATCCTTGGATGTCCCCTCTTACTTATATTTATAAGCATTCATAGTAACAAAATTCCGTTGGAAGAAACTTCTTTTAGTTAGATTCAACGTCATTTTGTTGAAATTAACTTATTCTTGTTGTAACAGACAGCTGGTGTAACAATATTCTTGTTACGACAGCTATTTTCTTTATCTGTCAATTTTATCGGATGTTTCTTCTTAATCGGCTAGTGAATTTTGGTCGTTGGCTTGTTCATCGGCTATTTACTCCATTTCTTAGAGTTAGGTTGGTCGGACTTTCTATATTATCGGCCTTCTATTCTTCGGCCCTTTGCCAATTTAGCCGATTTGATTATTTCATCATAACAGTTGCCCGCCACTCCTAATTTCAGGATATTTTGTCATCTTGAAAGAAGGGAGCAATAATAAATTTTGCCGCTTCGATTTCCTCTCTTCTTCATGCTGGCCATTAATGTTCTCTCTCATGGTGAAGTGATACGTTGCTCTATTGTTAAAGCTATCATCGAAGAGATGTCCACTAATGATTGCAGGTTGTGGTGGCGATTTGCATAATCGATTTGCTTTTTTTTTGGATGTTTTGCTCCTGTCAGGTGTCAAACCCCTATTGTTGGTGGAGTCGCTCTCGCGGATCGAGGTAACGTGTCCATATCCTTTTTGGTGGCTGCACATCTTCTTTGGCTATGATTCATACATGTGGCACGATCAGGGACATCTCACATCGTCCAAGAATGGAACCATAGCCGTTGATGTTATCCACATAAAGGGGTTTCCTTTCTTCTCCTGGTTCAAAATTTTTGCCACTTCAAGAGTTTTTTTTAAGATCTTCGTCTTCTTCGAATCTTTCTTTCTCCTCAAGCCTTTTGTAGGTCAGGCTCTTTCTTGCACAACTTCTTAATTTTCTCTTCTATTTTGAAGAAAACTCTCTAGGTATAGTTAGATTCTTGGAAGTCCTTGCTATAGGCAGATCTTCTGCTCGTAGGGAAGAGACTTCGCAACAATCCTCCGAGAGTTTGTCCTTTGAGGACTGGAGGTCTAAATATAGAGGATCTCCATCTTGAACTGGTAAGGAGTTCCCTCAAGGATTCTAGGATAGCTAGTATGCGGAATTATTATAAGATTCCATGGGATTTTCAGGCTTCTGTTCCTAAATTTGGTGATAGGATGGATAGGCCCCCTCCTGGTAGTATAGCAATATACGAAGAACATCTTAGGACAAGACTCTGTTTTTCTCTTCGTCTTATTATTAGGATCTTTAACTTATATAAAGTGGTTCCTGCGCAGTTGACTCTGAATAATATTTGGGTTATTTGTGCCTTCATTGTTTTGTGTCATGATCTTCAGATCGAACTTAGGACCTTTATATTCTATTCTCTTTTTATCATTAAGAAAGATTCTCACGGCTAAGGATGGTAGGTCATCGGACAATGCCATGGCCAAAAATTTATCAAGAATCTTCCATCTGCTATTCACAGATGGAAATCCTGCTTCTTTTTATTGTCTCTTTAGACTTGGGGCTTTAATACTGAATGAAGGGAGACTTGCTTAACTCCCAATGATGGTAAGAAAGTCCTCGTAGCGGACAAAGAGGACTTCGAAAAACTTTTGAAAGTTGAAGTTCCTTTGATGGAGTTATTAGGTGAACAGAGCCCTTCCTTGCGAGAATTAGCATGTCGCCTAGTTTAGATACATATTTCAATAACTTATAGATTCTCTTCTTTCGTTTTTTCTTTTTTATACCTCGGCTAGAGTTAATTGGTTTCTTTCTTTTTGCAGACAAGAATATGAGGCCGGATGCTAGAAAACTTCGCCAGGCGGTTAGAACAAGATAGACCGCTCCCACATAGATGCCTCATGATCCGAAAAGGGCACGTGTTACTTCAGGTTTATGGACTTCTGGGGCTCCATCGGCATCAGTTATTCCAGTTGCCGTACATGTAGAAACGGTGAGGTTTTTCGATGATGATGTCCTTATTGCTGAGTTACATCTGAGGATTTCTTCATCGGCTTGTCAGTCTCCTGAGTAGCTGACTAACCCACTGCCTGTTGATTCAACTCCACGAATTGACTTCAACAAAGGAAAGGATCCTCAAAGCCTTGCAGAATTTGAATGAGATCAACAGGCCGAAGAGGAGCAGGAGATATATGTTGATCTTGATATCTTTTCTGATGAATCAGGATTAGAAAATCCTGAATTAGCCTGTCGATTATTGAAAGCTGTCATTCTCCTTAGAGATTGGGAGATGACCAAGATGCGTCGACTGGACGAAGTCATTCCTTCATTTTACCTTAGTCTTCTCTAGATTCTCCTTCCCGGTTAGGAGGTGGATGGCTGACCATGTAGGAGACACGTGCACTGCCATTGCCCCTATTTGGCATGACAATCTGTTGATGTCGAACCCCATGATCGACCTCGGTTGATAGAATTATTGATTGACCATCTTCAATCTTTGCAAGACAAGTCCCAGACCGAAAATTTTATGGTGGGGGACCCTCCGATGTTTAAATCAATAGGGTTCTGGTAAACAAATGAAAAATCATAAAAAAGTATTGGTGTCAGAGTTCTTCCAAATGTAGATATTTTCTGTTACCCTTGAATGTTCCCTTTTACCTATATTTATAAGCATTCATAGTAATAGGATTCCGTTGGAAAAAACTTCTTTCAGTTAGCTTCAACGTCATTTTGTTGAAATTAATTTATTCTTATTGTAAAGGACAGCTGGTGTAACAATATTCTTGTTACGATAGCTGTTTTCTTTATCCGTCAACTTCATTGGATGTTTCTTCTTAATTGGCCAATAAATTTTGGTCGTTGGCTTGTTTTTCAGCTATTTACTCCATTCCTCAGAGTCGGGTTGGTCAGACTTTTTACATTGTTGGTCTTCTGTTCTTCGGCCCTTTTCCAATTTAGCCTATTCAATTATTTCGTCATAATAGATGTATATATATGTATATGAAAAAACTTAATTTTTTTTCATCTCTTAGCACCAGTTCCGGTAGTTTTTAATTTTTTTTTTATAAGATGGTATTTACTTTGAGGACAAATGATTGTCAAATCTTGATATCTTTGTTTCATTTTATGTACAAGCCATGGTTTTGGTCATGTACAATTGTTTATGTAAAAGTTCATTTTAATGATTGGTCTACATCTTCACCAACTAATATATGGCTGCCATTGAGAAAAAGAAGAACAAAGAATTATACTGATGCCTAAGCATTCTTTATCTTTTTCTAGTATGGTAGGCATGCATAAATACATATTTTATTGCATAGTAAAATTTGCAGATTTTATTTGCTAACAAATTTATGACTTGGAAATTACATTCAACATAGAGATGTTTTTCTGATAAAACATGCTGCTGAAATGACTTTTACAGGGAATCTTAAGCCGTACCAATATCCTGAATTAATGTTCAGCAAACTGTTAGAATAGAATCATATTTGTGAAACATCTCTATCTAAGATGTGAGATTGAATAGTTGATTGATTGATATATCTCAGTTTCGTTCACCATTGCATGTATGTGTACATATTTTCCTATCATTTATGAAATTTAACAAACTTGATGAACATGTAGAATGATGAAGTTGCAACTTCATGGCTAAATAATGAAGAAGTGAGATCTGCAATTCATGCCCAGCCGGTATGCTCGCAAGTTTAACTTTTCGACATTGATGCTTCATTTTTACAGAAAATTAACTTTTTGGTATTCTTTATTAGTTGATTGTCTCACATTCATTTTAGGCAAGTTTGGTGGGCCAATGGGAGTTGTGTACTGGAAATATACACTTCAGTCATGATGCTGGAAGCATGATCAAGTATCACAAGAACCTCACTGAACGAGGTTATCGTGCACTCATATTCAGGTTTGTCATCCATTAGTTTTTGTTAAATTATGATTTGTGATATAATGGTACGAAGACCATCATACCATGTCCATATGGGGAAGATTTACATGTATATACAAAATACAAAGAATAAAATACAAATAATGAATCAACACGGTGCAGACAACAATGTCAATTTTCTATTAAGAGTTGGAGAATATTCACCTTAAGGGTCTGTTTAGGTAATCTAGCAGGATTGGGTTGGATTTCCCATAGGATCATGGATTGCACCGTGTATTTAAGTCTCATATCAATTCAATCCCTCTCTAGCCCAAATCCTGTGGGAGGAAAAAAAAGACCTCCAAAGGTCTTTTCTCTTTTATCCTGCAGTCCAATGGGCCCATAGATGGGATTTAGGCCATTTAGAAGAAAATGGGCTGGGCAGGCTAATGGGCCCAATTCCTATAGGAAATCTAGCTCTATCCTGCTCGATTTTCCAAACAGACCCTAAGTGTTCTGTGATCAACAAAGTCCAGAACCAGGTGATTGTGCATTTTCTTGAAATTATATATTTTTTATAACCAATTGTTTCAGGATCATGGTTAAGTGCAAGTATGCACTGTTCTACACTTCTACCATTTATGGTTGTACAATATGTTCCTTGTTTTCCTAGTGGTGTGCCATAGTTGTTCCGGTCTTAAGGAACTATGGGATGCTTGGGTAATATTGGAAAAAAAATTGATGCCCCATTTCAAAGCATGACTTCTGACACGACAAGAGTACTAGATTTGGAAACTTATCATTTTGTGCTGTCGGAATCATGTTGCTATAAAGAAATGTAATATATTTCTCTTTCAATGGATGCATGCTTTTGTGCTTCCCAAAAAAAGAAAAAACATTTGTTTGATTCTGACTTTCATTTGCCACTATGTCATGAATTTAATTTCTTGCATAACAATAGCCTGTATGACATGTTTTTCCTGAGCTGATCTTTCTTCTTCTTCTTCTTTTTTAAATTTTATTTTCCTTTCTGACAGTGGTGACCATGACATGTGTGTGCCTTTCACTGGGAGCCAAGGATGGACTAGATCACTGGGATATCAAATTGTAGATGAATGGAGGCCTTGGTATTTTGATGAACAAGTTGCTGGGTATTTAAATCTAACGTCCCCTCCCCGCCTGTTCCCATCTTTTTCAGGGTTCAAACCAAGTTTTGTTATTAGTTTTTCCACTGCTACTATTTTAAAGAGATTTTCGCACTTGCTCTCAAAATAAACCAGATTTCTCATAAAACAATCAAAATAGTTGTTGCCGAAGCACCTCTCCACGGACAACAATTTGTGGTTGAATATAGGCTTCGTGAGTGTAACACTCACTGATACTGCATCCCACTTCCATATAGGTGCTGAATCAATGTAATGTGTGGGTCTTTACTGGATTGAGTTTTGGGCTGTTTTTCTCATTGCTGTTTATGTTGTTGCAGATACATCCAAGGCTATGAGCACAATCTCACCTTCCTGACCATAAAGGTATCAACTTTCAACATGTTTTCTCTGTGCTCTTTTTGAAGAAAACTTCAATCACCTTCAAAGTTTTCTAGCTATGACTTAAATCTGCTGCTATCTAATCTGCTTGGAAATAAACAATGCGGATTAATTTCTCCTGTAAGCTTATGCAGAGCTTCAAGTAATGGGAGCAGACTTTATCATGTGTGATATAGGCAGATAGGAAATACGTCAAGTCCTACTGATTTGCTAATGGCTAAGGATCATCTGTTTTGTTGTTGCTTTAATAATAGGATGCTGTAATCCAGTGATCCTTGCTATGCAATTAACAATTTGCTGCAAAGATAGGAGAAACTATATGGAAATTCACATCAATTGGACCATGGTAGGATCACAGTTATTAGCATTCATAGATTTACTACAGATCCATTATATCTAGTGGGACAAGGAAATTTTGAAAGTTTGAAGCTCATCATTTTGTTTAAAATTTTACTCTTCTCCTTTACTCTGTCTCATTGTCTTTGGATGCCTATGCTTTTATTCATTATCTTACCTCCCATCCCTTTTGTGTTGGTGGTGCAGGGAGCGGGCCATACAGTACCTGAATACAAGCCAGGGGAGGCATTGGCTTTCTATAGCCGTTGGCTGGCAGGCACAAAAATCTAAAACATAAAAATCAGAATTATTGATTCCGATCTTGATTTGGATGCATAACAAAATATTTGAATATATATGATGTACTAATAGTTTGTTAGAATTGTGAGATTAAAGTTTCAGGTACCTTTTAAGCTTTATAAATGATGAATTTAAATGATCAAGATCCTTAGACAAGAATTTTATGTTTTGAATGTCTTCACATATCGAAAAGCTAAAGAAATAATGTTTCATTATATAATTGAAGGATTGAATAAAAGAAAATATGTCAAAATTTCAAAATTCAGGGTTTGGCATGCATTTCTCAAGTGGCACAGAGCAAGTGTCGACTCATGAAAGTCAAGTATTAACTTTCAAAGAAGACTCAGAAAAGAATGAAGCTTGGTACATAATTTTAGCTGGCATGTTCAAGTATCGATACTTACTGTTCAAGCTGTTCAAGTGTTGGCTCATAATGTCGACTCACAGGTCAGCTCAAGCTTTAAATATCGATGCCATAGAAAAAGATAGAGAATAGATTTTTTGGCATAGATTCAAGTGTTGAAACCTTGACTCTAAGTATCGATTCAAGATCGACTCATGCTTTAAGTGCTGATATTATAGGGTGATTCTAGATAGCAATATTTTTTTATATCAGCCTAAGTGTCGATGCCTGAATTTAAAGTATTGATTTAATGTGTTAACTTATAGATTGAAGTGTTGATATTTACAGTTCTGATAGCATAATAATAGCTATATTTTCTGAATTGTAGAAGTTGATACAAAGTTTCAAACGACTAGTTTTGACTCTTTAATAGTGATAAACGGATTTTTAAAAGTTCTAATTATATTTATTCCTTACCAAATACATTAAAAAGTAAGAGAATAAGAAAGAAAGTCAAGTGCTTTCAAAAGAATCTTCCAAGAACTCATTTCAGAAAAGAAAGAGTCTTGTTCTTAAAGAGTGTGCTTTTAATTTTCAACAACCAATAATCATTATAATCATTAGAGATTTTATATTGAAGAAGGCAACTCAAAAACTCTACCACGAGTTTCAGCGATTTTTATTTTGCTTTATTAGAGAGCTTTTAGCTCTCATCCTTTTGTACTTTGATTTTTAAATTGTAATTAGTTTCAAGGAGATTGAAACTAAGCGATAGACATATTCAAGCCTTGGAATTGGATTGCAAGTCTAGAGTTAGCTTGTTGTAAGGTTGTGGTTAGTAAGCCTAAAGAAAAAAATAACTGGGTTTTGATTTATAAGCCTGAAAAATAAATTGGCTGTAATCTTGTATTTGGGTGCTTTATGTTTCTCCTCTTTTCATTCAAGCATTGCATATAGCTATAATTTGTATACATACATTATAATACAATTACTTTATCACTTTCAAAATTTAATATATATTTGCTTTAAGTTTTTAAAAAAATCTAATTCATCCTCCTTTTAGGTTGCTTTATTGCGCAACATGTGCTATCAGAGTTTGGTATTCGATGAATTAGATTTCATGATCTTGAGTCAAAGATTGAATGGTAGCCCAATTTGGTACTTGTATTATCAAAGGGCAAGTTTTGTTCAATAGAATAAATTATATATACTGAAAAATATGCATGCGTATTTATATACAAGCCATAGACTATAATCTTTGAAAGACCATGATAAAAGACCATGATAAAAGACCCTTACAAACCAACTATCATTATAGATAGTAGTGCCATTTCCAAACTTGAGGATGATTAGGATGAGCATGATATAAAACAAACTGAATTGAATGCTAAGGTCATGAATTTATTGTATTGTGCTTTAGACCCTAGTGAGTTCAATAGGATTTTTACTTATTCTTTGACTAAAAAAAATTGGAATATACTTGAAGTTATCCATGAGGATACTAATTGATGTGGCAGAATGCTGTGTAATCCCTGTCAGATGCCATATCAGAGAAAGCTGCCACGACGGACACTCCTCCTCGGACTCCTTTGCTGGGCCGAGCTCCTTCAGAATGTCGGGGCGGCCTGTCGAAGCCAAGTTCTATCCTCCACTAGGTCGGCTCTCTCAAGATCAGGATATCTAGGCCGGAGTCGAGTGATCTTTGCTAGATTGAGCCCCTCCGAGGTCGAGCCTCCTGGTCCAGAGTCGAGCCTTGCCCTCCTCCGCCAGGTCGAGCCCTCTGGGCTGGAGTCGCGCCCTGCCCTCCTCCGCCAGGTCGAGCCCCTCAAAGTCGATCCCCTTGGTTCGGAGTCGAGCCCATCCCTCCTCCACCAGGTGGAGCCCCTTCGAGGTCGAGCCCCTCGGAGTCGAGCCCTGCCCTCCTTCGCCAGGTCGAGCCCCCTCGAAGTCGAGCCCCTTGGTCCGGAGTCGAGCCCAGCCCTCCTCCGCCAGGTGGAGCCCCTTCGAGGTCGAGCCCCTCGGAGTCGAGCCCCTCGGAGTCGAGCCCTACGCTCCTCTGCCAGGTCGAGCCCATTGAAGTCGGGCCCCCTGGATCGGAGTCGAGTCCCGCCTCTCTAGTTCGGCCTCCACCTTGGGTGAAGGTGCCAGCAACAAAAGGGATGACGCTACGAGCCGCCCGAGGACTGCAAGGAAGCACCCACCAGGCCGTGATGATCGCCCCCAGCTGCCACTTATACTAGAAAAGGAGGAAGCTCTCTGATCGAGGCGTCGCGCTCTCCATTGACCGTTGCACCACCCGAAAGAGGAAGTCAACCAGGAGATTCGAATCCCGGGGGTGGCTGCTCCCCGATTGAGGCCTTGCCAAGTTTTTCGGAATGGAGCTACCGGAAGGAATGTCAGAGCACATGGTAGGTTCCCTTATCACGAACCAGGAAAGACATCTTGTCCACGGCATGGAACACCGTCTCACGTGTTTGCTGACATGGGGGAGATCCCGAGGTAGGCGTTCCGTAACCACCAGACTTAAAAGAGCCATCGACAGCCCTAACGAGGGGAGGTAAGTAAGAAAACACTCAAGCAAATAAGAGGGAAGGGGCCACACAGGAGAACCACCAAGGAGATTGAGAATTCAAGGCTACCGGAGATCCATGGAAAGGATCGTCCGGACACAGCCATCCAGCTCCAATTCACCTCGGCCACTACTTTTCTCGACTCACTTGCACCCTTCTCATACATTATTCACTCCTCCTAGCATGGAGTTCATCTCAAGGGCTCGACCAGGAGGATCTGTTCCCCTGGATCATTACTGACTTGACCGTTGGAGTGCCCCCACCGGAATCCCCGGCCCGGGTCTCTAACTCTGTTTTGCAGGTCCCAAAGAGCAGGCCGGTCTCGAAGGGACGAGGGACGATCCGACGCCGACAGCAGCTATGGGCCACGGTGATCTTGGCGACAACAGATTGGCGTGCCAGGTAGGGGGGCCGATAGGTCCATTGTTCTAAAAGTTAGCCCCTCTGTAAGGAAGTCGACCGGGAGGATGGTGACGACGCGAGCGAGAGAAGTCTCCGCCAGTCGTGCGGGAGACCCCCTTCTCATGGGGACCTGCATAGTCTAGAAGGGGAGCTCCCTGCTCCAGCGCAACCACCATCGATGGGCCCTCAGCTGGTCGCACTCATCCAGCAGGTGCAGTTTCTCACTATAGCAGTGCGCCAGCTCCAACACCAGCACCGGTCCTTGGCCATCCACCAGCAGCCGGGGACTCCCGCGGCCCATGCCACAGTGCCCCGCGATAGCCTGCGCTTTTTTCAAGGAGGGCCTTCGCAGTCGCGGGCCACTACAGATGGCCGGGGAAGGCCGGGGAAGCCAGCAGACACCGACGAAAAGGCAACGGGCCGAATCTACCGATTGGGAGAGCTGGTCCCCGATGCTCGAGCGGGTAACGGCCAAACCTCATCGAGGCTGAAAAGGCAATATCCCCCGTCATGGACACCACCTCATGTCACCTTCTCCGTCTCCTTCGACCTCAGCGGAGGGTTCAACCGATGAGGCCATCAGGCGCACAGCCGAGAAGCGCCTGGAGGAGCATGAGCGCAAGCTGGCGGAGCTATCCCGTCGGTTTGCAAATATGCAGGGCTTCACTGATGAGCCGGTGGGCTATGATGCCCGTCCCCCCTTCTCCCGAGAGATCCAAGAGGAATCGATTCCCAACTGGTTCCGTATGCTACAGGTGGATCTCTACGATGGGACCACCAACTCCCTGGACCACCTGGAAAGCTACAAGACCCTCATGAGGATCCAGGGGGCCATCGATGCCCTCTTTTGCATCACCTTCCCGGCAACCCTCTAGAAGGCGGCTCGGGTCTGGTTCACCCGCCTTGAGCCCGAAAGCATGGGCTCTTTCGTTCAGCTGGAGCGAAAGTTTGTGGCCCACTTCGACGCCTGTCGGATGGTGCCACAAGAAGCAGACAACCTCTTCTCTATCCAGCAATAGGAGCGCGAGCCCCTACGGGACTACGTGGCCCGCTTTAAGGTTGCTACGTTGGAGATCTACAATCTTGATGAGCCAGTCGCCATGCTGGCACTGAAGCGAGGGCTCAGGACCTCCCGCCTGACCTACCTGCTTAACAAGAAACCCCCTAAGACCTACTCCGAGCTCCTCCTCCGAGCCCAAAAGTACATCCGCACCAAGGTGAATCGTATGAGGAGGGAGTTGGACGGGAAGCCGTCGAATAAGCCAACTCCCGTGGAGGCATCCGGGGTGTGGAGGCCAGGACCCCCAACCCCAAACTTCCGCTAGGGGCTGAGACCGAGGAGTGACTCCATTTCAGAGGAGAGGTTCACACCTCTCCTCGCCCCGAGGATGAAGATCCTAATGGAGATTGAAGGTGAGTCTTACCTGAAGTGCCCACCTTCGATGAAGCCATCCACTAGCCACGACAAGACAAAGTACTGTCGTTTCCATCGAAAACATGGCCATGACATCGAGGAATGCTGCAACCTCAAGAGGGAAATCGAAGAACTCATAAGGAGGGGCTACCTCGGGAGGTATGTGGGGGGCAAGGCTCTGGCCGAACCTTAGGTGCTTGCCGCTCTCCCGCCAGTCCCTGCGATCGACAACCGCCCTACCGAGAAGCCGGTGGTGATGATATGCTGGGGAGTCGAGCACGCCTCCAAGAAGGCTCGGGGGGCAGAGTGTTCTGAAAATGTACTCCCCTTTATGAGGGAAGGGGAAAATGGGGGAGAGAATGTAAATAACGATGTCGTGGTTGTCGAGATGACGATCGCGAAGCATCCTGTAAAATGGATTATGGTCGATAGTGGAAGCTCGATTGATGTCCTTTTTTATGATGCATTCTCTAGAATGAACCTGTCCTCCGTGACCTGTGCACGCTCCCCTTGTCGGTTTCATGGGAGACTCCGTAAGGGTTGAGGGAGAATTCACTCTCCTAGTCACCACCGGGACCCCACCTCGGCAGAGCACTGTTATGATGACCTTCACGATTTTAGGCTTCTCTCAGCCTACAACGTGATTCTCAGCTAACCTGGGCTCAACCTGCTCGACGCCATCGTTTCCACAAAGTGGTTGTTGGAACAGTTCCCCACCCCCTACGGTGTCGGAGAAATGAGGGGGGCACCTCGACCGGTACAATATTATCTCCAGACTGTCCCTAGGGCCAAAGTCCCCGAGGACAACCCCAGCATGGACGATCTCGACCAAAGGGTGCAGGACCCCAGGGGTGGCCCGGTCGAGCGCCTGCTGTCTTATCCACTCGGAGCTGACTAGGCGAAGACGGTGCAGATTGGGGCCCAGCTGCAAGATGAAGAGAGGGCCCACCTATTGGAGTTCCTACGAGCGAATGCAGATATGTTCGCTGGACGGCGACAGACATGCCAGGTATTCTCCCTGACATCATCACCCACAAGCTGAGTATTGACCCAAAGCACCGGTCAGTTTGGCAGAAGAAGAGAAGCTTCATCCCGGAGAGGTAGGCGGCGATCAATGAGGAAGTGGACAAACTCCTCATGGCTGGCTTCGTTCGGGAGGTACAATACCCAAGCTGGCTAGCAAATGTAGTAATGGTGAAGAAGAGTAATGGCAAATGGAGGATCTGTGTAGACTACACCGACCTCAACAAGGTATGTCCAAAGGACAGCTTCCCTTTACCAAAGATTGACCAGTTGGTGGATGCCATCTCGGGGCACCGGCTACTCTCCTTCATGGATGATGTACTGCTACAGGATGATGCCCTTCGGCCTAAAGAATGCTGGGGCTACGTACCAGCGTCTGGTCAACAGGGTCTTCAAAGGTCCAAATTGGCCGGAACATGCAGGTATACGTGGATGACATGCTTGTCATGAGCAAGCTGAGCTCAAACCACGTTGCCGACCTCGTCGAAGCCTTTCAAAATCTCCAGAAACACCAGATGAAGCTGAACCCAGTAAAGTGCACTTTCGGAGTGGTGGCAGGAAAATTTCTTGGCTTCATGGTCACCCAGAGGGGCATTGAAACAAACTCAGAGAAGGTCCAGGCGATCGTCGACATGGAGCACCTAACATCCAAGAAGCAGGTCCAGCACCTGACGGGCCAGATTGTAGCTTTCAGTCGGTTCATCTTGAGATCGGCTGACCGCTGCTTTCCCTTCTTCAAGGGGCTGCACAAGATGCATGACTTCACCTGGACAGAGGAGTGCAGGACGGCCTTCAAAGAATTGAAGAAGTTCCTGGCATCTCCGTCGCTGCTCTCAAGACCGGATGAAGGAGAGGAGCTCCTACTCTACCTGGCGGTCATACTTGGGGCCATCAGCTCGGTCCTCGTCCGTGCAGACGAGGATGGATCCTAGAAGCCGGTATACTATACCAGCAAAATCCTCCATGATGCGGAGATTAGGTATACTCACTCCGAGAAACTCACTTTTGCTTTAATAATGTCTGCTAAGTATCTCAGGCCATACTTTCAAGCATATCCCATCATGGTCATGATGGATTAGCTGCTGAGGACCATACTTAGCTGCCCCGAAACCTCCGGACGGCTGGCTAAGTGGTCTCTGATGTTGAGCGAGTTCGACATCGCATATCGGCCGAGGTCATCACAGAAGGCCCATGTCCTAGCCGACTTCCTAATCGAGTGCATGAGGCTTGCCAAGAAGCCAGAGCAGACAACCCCGAAGCATCAAGTTGAGCCCGGAGCAGAGGAGGAGCCCTGGATCTTCCACGTCAATGGTGCGTCCAACACCGACGGGAGCGGAGCAGGCCTCATCCTTGCCAATAGCGACGGGATCGTGGCAGAATGTGCTCTCTGCTTCAAATTTGCCACAACAAATAACCAGGCAGAGTACGAGGCACTCCTCGCAGGCCTAAGGGTCTCTCGCGAGCTGGGCGTGCAAAGCCTGAAAGTCTTTACCGACTTCCAACTGGTGGCCGGACAAGTCTCTGGAGAATATGAAGCCAGAGATCCCCAGATGATGAAGTACCTAGAGCGAGTCCGCTCAAGCATGGCAAGTTTTCGACGCTTCAGCATCTCCCATATCCCCCGTGGAGAGAATGCTTGCACGGATACACTGTCGAGACTCGCGACCTTGCTAGACTCATCACTGGGGCATGCCCACATCGAGTACCTCGAGAATCCAAGCTACAAAGCCCTAGAGGAGGTGCAGCAAGTCACCCCGGAGTCGAGTTGGATGGACAGGTATATCAAATACATCATTGATGGCGCCTTACTAGAGGACCGCATGGAAGCCGGCCTCATCAAGAAGAAAGCCTCCTGGTTAGTCCTGATGGAAGGGCAGCTCTACCGCCGATCCTACTCCTACCCGCTCTTGACGTGCCTGAGGCCCGCAGAGGCAACCTTCATACTCCAAGAGATACATGAAGGCTTATGCGGGAATCATGTGGGAGGAAGGATGCTGGCGTACAAAGCTCTCCGCCAGGGATACTTCTGGGAGACCATGAGGGAGGACGCCGTCGACTTCGTGTAGAAGTGCGACAGATGCCAGTGCCACGCTCACATACAGTGTCAACCGACGGCGCTGCTCTCCCAGCTCTCTGTCCCTTGGCCTTTTGCCCAGTGGGGAATGGACATCTTAGGGCCATTTCCCTTGCACCGGGGTAGTGGAGATTTTTGCTAGTGGCTATTGACTACTTCACCAAGTGGGTGGAAGCAGAGCCACTAGCGTGGATCACAGAAGCCAAGGTCTGCCAGTTCTTCTGAAAATTAATCATCTGTCACTTCGGACTCCTCCATTGCATCATCTTCGACAACAGGCGGCAGTTCGACAACCGGGAGTTCGAAGGGTTCTGTGCCAAGCACGACGACATCCAACACCGCTTCACCTCGGTAGCTCATCCCCAGATAAACGAGGAAGCCGAGGTGACCAATCGGACCATCCTTCAAGGACTCAGGACCAGGCTGGACCGGGCCAAGGGCAAATGGGCAGAGGAACTCCCAAGTGTTCTATGGGCCTACCACACAACGTCCAGAACGACAATGGATGAAACACCTTTCAACCTTGTCTTCGGTGCTGAAGCCGTCGTCCCAGTTGAGCTCGGCGTGCCCACACTACGGGTACAGCAGTATGATGAAGCAGAGAATCCGGCGTGCCTCCTACTCAACCTGGGCCTCCTTACAGAAACTAGGGATAAAGCTCGGCTCTGGATGGCAGCATACCAGCAATGAGTGGCCCGGTACTACGATGCACGGGTAATGCCAAAGGTCTTTCGACCTGGCGACCTGGTATTGCATCAAGCCGAAGCGTCTCAACCTCGGGAGTGCGGTAAGCTCTTGTCGAACTGGGAGGGCCCTTACAAGATGGTCGAAGCTCTTCCACATGGAGCTTATTGTCTCGAGGATCTGGACGGTGCCAGATTTCCACGAATATGGAATGCCTGCAATATGAGAATATACTATCATAGTGTAAGACTTTCTCCTAATAATAATAAAGACTTTCTTTTGCGCAAATCGCTCTCTGCTTTGTAGGGATATCGCTGCCCGACCCAAGGTCTGGCTCGCTCAAGCCCGGAGTCCAACTCTCCGACACTCTAACTTAGAGCCCAGCTCTCCAGCATTTAAGCACAGAGCCCAGCTCCCCAGTACTCAAGCCCGGAGCCCAGCTCTCTGGCATTCAAGCATAGAGCCTAGCTCCCCGGTACTCAAGCCCGGAGCCCAGCTCTCTGGCATCGAAGCTCGGAGCCAAGCTCTCCAGCATTCAAGCATGGAGCCTAGCTCCCCGGTACTCAAGCCTGGAGTCCAGCTCTCCGGCACTCAAGCCCGGAGCCCAGCTCTCCGGCACTTAAGCCCGGAGCCCAGCTCTCCGGCATCAGTAATGTAAGGTCTTTCCTCACTAATAATAAAGATTCTCCTTATGCAAATCCTTTTTGCCTTGCAGGGGAATCATCACTCGGTCCCAGGTTCGGCACGCGAAAGCCCGGATCTCACGCCCCTTCGGCACCAAAGATCGGACCCTGCTCCAGCACCAGGAGCCTAGCTTCTGGCACTCAAAGCCCGGATCTCACACCCCTCCGGCACCGAAGATCGGATCATGCTCTGGCACCAGGAGCCTAGCTTCTTGGCACTCAAAGCTCGGATCTCACGCCCCTCCAACACCAAAGACCGGACCCTACTCCGGCACCAAGAGCCTAGTTTCTTGGCACTCAAAGCCTAGATCTCATGCTCCTCAAGCACCAAAGACCGGACCCTGGTCTGGCACCAGGAGCCTAGCTTCCTGGCACTCAAAGCCCGGATCTCATGCCCCTCCGGCACCGAAGACCGGACCCTGCTCCGGCACCAGGAGCCTAGCTTCTTGGCACTCAAAGCCCGGATCTCACGCCCCTCTAGCACCAGAGACTGGACCCTACTCCGACACCAGGACCCAAGCTTCCTAACGTCGAGCAGAGCGGATGAATCTTCACAGTCACTTCGCCCCCAAGCTGGGCATGACCAAGTAGGTCAAGAACTCCTCCCTCACCTTTTCACTTATCCGGGGATCCGTAGGAAGGGTCACCCGGGCACTTGGTACTTTAGGGCCGTGTGCTCGCATAGGTACATGCATCCAGATGATCGAGAAGTGGAAAGGAGATACTTGCAATACAATGATACAAACAAAGAGAAGAATAGACAAGTCAAGTTGGGCGAAAAATATTTTCATTACTACTTGGCAAAATGATACATTGATCCCGGGCCCCGACATGCCGGGCAGCCTAGGTCAAAAATAAAGAAGAAAGGGGTTACAGCTGCTATGGACCCCTACTCTACTCGACCAATGCCTTCCCCGGACGGTGCCCAGGTGAGTTCTCACCCTCTCCGGGCGGGACCTCTCCTTCAACCGCCACCACCGACGGGGTCGGTTTAGCCACGGCTGCATGCTCCTCTGCCTCCGCCGGTGCGGGAGTCGAAGACATCCTTCCCATGGTGCCCGAAAGGTGGAGGCCGGCCATCTGCTTGTCGAGAGAAGGCCGCGCAGCAGGGACCAGCAGTACGCGAACCCCTTGAAGAAGGAGTCCGTCGCCGCCTTCTTGAAGTCAAGCTTGAACTCCGGGGAAGCCTTATAGCTAGCTACCGCCTTGGCCACCTCCTTCCTGGCAGCCTCTGCCCGGTGGATCGCCTCGACTGCCTCCTTTTCGGCAGCCTTAGCCCGGCGGACCACCTCGGCTACCTCCTTCTTCGCAGTCTCTGTTGAGCTGATTGCCGCGGAGACCTTCCCCTCTGCTCTAGCGGCATTCTGTTCAGTAGCTGTGGCCTTCTTCTTAGCGGAGGCGGCCCGCTCCTTCGTCGCCTTCAACTCAGCTCCAAGCTCCTTCAGCCTGGACCCCTTGGCTTTGAGCTTCTCCTCAAGCTCCTTTGAAAGCCACTCGATGCTCGTAACCTCACCCCGGAGCCCTTTGATCCTCATATTGGCCTCCCAGGCCTCGTCATTCATCCGCCTCAGCTCAGTCTCCGAGGAGTCAAGCTTTGCCTCTCACTCCTTGTCCCTCCTAGCCCAAGTGCGGCAGAAGTCCTTAATGAGCAAAAGCTCCGCACCGAGCTGCATCAAAGAAGGTCAGTCGCAAAGACGAGGAAAAGAAAAGAGAGCGAGGCGAGGAAAGGAAATACTTATGGAGAAAAGCTGGGAGAAGGTAGCGCTGATGGCATTGCTCAGATGCTTCCCGGCCTTCTCCCGCTAGTCGCACGACTGGACAGCAAAGTCCATCATGCGCTCGGCAAGGGCCGGGTCCCGAACCAGGGAGATGTTGGGTGCCAGCCTGAAGGGCACCCGACAGTAATTCCTATCCTTCTTGCTTGCCGCCGGTGCAGGGTCACCCACCCCATCGGTAGAAGTAGCTTCAGGTGCGGGCTGGGGGCTCGGTGCCACTTTGGGCGGCACCGCCGGTATCGGCTCCATTCTCTCCAGCTCTCCACCCTCCTCGACCTCGATAATTTTCGGAGAGGGAGGCGCCATCGTAGCAGCAGTGGTAGTGGATCTGGCCCGGGCAACCACTTCAGTTTCTGGGGCCGGGAGCAGATCACGCTACCTCGGAGGCTTGGGGATGAGCTTGACGACCCTCCTGCTTAGCTCGGGAGCAGGCTCGGCTGGCACTGCAGGTATGGCCCTTGCACCATCATCTACTCGAGCCCTCTTCGAAGGGGGCTCGCCGACCCCCTCCACTTGGCCCCTCTCCTCGGAGAATGAGAGGAGCTCGTCCAAGGAGAATTTCATGCCTGCACCAAGAAAGAAGACATCGGTTCTGAGTTAAAAAAGAAAGAAAGAAAGAGAACAAACTGAAGGAAATGAGGTTCGAGCCGAACTCACCCAACACTTGTATTGGGCTGACCCCAGCCTCGAAGAGATTCTACTCTGACAGCAGGACCTCGAGTGAAGGGATTTGAGCAGAGCGGAGCTGGTCAGATACCTCCCGATCGGCTGCCTCGACCGTAGAATTCTGGTTAGGGGACCGATCTGGGTCGCTCCAAACCCAGTCGACCCCCTCAACCAAGGCAAAAAAAGTATCTACTCTTCCACCCTTTGATGGAAGAGGGGAGTTCGAACCTAACGCCCTTTGGGCGGGAAGAAAGAGACCACCACCCCTCCTCGGTGGGGTGGCGTTTCAGGATAAAAAAGGCCTTGAACAAAGAAAAATGGGCAACTATCCCGTGAAAGTGACATAAAATAATGAAATAGAAGATTATCTTAATGGCGTTTGGGACGAGTTGAGCAGGAATAAGGCGGTAGTTGTTCAAAACAAAAAAAAATGGATAGAATGGGAATCGGAGGCCCCCCGCAAGAGTTTCCTTATAGAGGGCGATCAGGCGAGGCCACTAGAGGTGACACGCTCCCTCGGTTGAGGGACCTAGAGCCGGACGGATTTCGGGACAGCATAGGTCTCTCGGATGGTCATGAGCTCCACGGTAGTGATCACTAAAGCAATCCCGCCATGACCTGTCGACCGGGGAGGTTCAGGAATAGGTCCAGGTAGAATGAGGGGATGAGGTGGAGGAGAAGATGCAGGTTTCCTAATCATTATCCCTTTAGGCGCGGGTCTTCTGCTAAGCTCGAAGCGTGACAAGTCCTCATCCTCATCAGAAGAGGAAGGTGGCCTTGGCCTAGAAGGCCCGGCCTCACCCTGGTTAGTTGTGGGGCGAAAGTTTGGGCTGAAGCGGGACATTGAGAAGAAGATGAAGGCAAAAGACAGAGAGAAAGAAGGAGACAGGAGGAGGTGTACAGGAGTCCAGGGAAGAACCTAGCCCTAGAAGGAAGTCTCTACTCGACCGGGATGGGGAGGAAGGAGACTAATCTACCGAACCTGGGAAGACAAAGATAGCCGGGGTAGCAAAGGAAGAACTTCGGTATGATGGCGGGCATGCAGGATTTGAAAGAACATATGTTTTGCAAAAGATTTCCTTTCCTTTCGAAGTGACCGGTGCCCAACTGTACTGTTGCAGCTCCCCCACTGATGGATCTGCACCACGTGTCATCAATCGCCAAGGCTGGCATTTTGTTTCAACTGCGGTTGCTTTGAATTCTGTGCCCGTAATAACTACTCGGACGTGTCCACGTGGCTCCCCTAGATAGGCTGGAGAAATCGCTTCATGAAGCGCCGACGATCATGGCCATCATTATGCCAGATTCTCACTTTTCCATGTCAGCATTGCATTTACTCCCTTCGCCCCGAGCGCCCCGCACCAACGAGACTCAGGAGTGGGGGGCAAATGATGTGGCAGAATGCTGACGTGTAATCCCTGTCAGATGCCATGTCAGAGAAAGCTGCCATGACGGACACTCCTCGGACTCCTTTGCTTGGTCGAGCTCCTTCAGAATATCGGGGTGGCTTGTCGAAGCCAAGTTTCATCCTCCATTAGGTTGGCTCCTGCAAGATTGGGATGCCTAGGTCGGAGCCGAGCGATCTCCTCCACCAGATTTAGCCCCTCTGAGATCGAGTCCCTTGGTCTGGAGTCGAGCCCTGCCCTCCTCTGCCAAGTCGAGCCCCCTCGAAGTCGAGTCCCTTGGTCCGGAGTCGAGCCCAGCCCTTCTTCGCCAGGTGGAGCCCCTTCGAGGTCGAGCCCTGCCCTTCTTCGCCAGGTCGAGCCCCTTCGAAGTTGAGCCCCTTAGTCCGGAGTCAAGCCCAGCCCCCTCCGCCAGGTGGAGCCACTTCGAGGTCGAGCACCTCGGAGTCGAGCCCTGCCCTCCTCCGCCAGGTCGAGCCCCTCGAAGTCGCGCCCCGTGGACCGGAGTCGAGTCCCGCCTCTCCAGTTCGGCCTCCACCTTGGGCGAAGGCACCAGCAACAAAAGGGGCGACACCGTCCTCCTTGGACGCCGACGAGCCACTCGAGGATCGCAAGGAAGAACCCACCAGGCCATGATGATCGCCCCCAGCTGCTACTTACACTAGAAAAGGAGGAAGCTCCCTTATCGAGGCACTGCGCTCTCCATTGACCGTCTGCACTACCCGAAAGAGGAAGTCAACCAGGAGATTCGAATCCTGGGGATGGTTGCTCCCTGATCGAGGCCTTGCCAAGTTTCTCGGAATGGAGTGACCGGAAGGAATGTCAAAGCGCATGGTAGGTTCCCTTATCACGAACCAGGAAAGACATCCCATCCACGGCACGGAGCACCACCGCACATGTCTGCTGACACGGGAGAGATCCCGAGGTAGGTGTTCAGCAACCACCTGAACTTAAAATAGCCATCGACAGTCCCAACGGGGGAGGTAAGTAAGAAAACACTCAAGCAAGTAAGAGGAAAGGAGCCACATAGGAGAACCACCAAGGAGACTGAGAATTCAAGGCTACCGGAGATCCGTGAGAAGGGTCGCCCGGACACAGCCATCCAGCTCCAGTTCACCTCGGCCACTACTTTTCCTGACTCACTTGCACCTTTCTCACACATTATTCACTTATAGCATGGAGTCCATCTCAGGGGCTCGACCAGGAGGATCTGTTCCCTTGGATCGTCACTGACTTGACTATTGGAGTGCCCCCACCAGAATCTCTGGCCCAGGTCTCTAACTCTATTTTGCAGGTCCCGAAGAGCAAGCCGGTCCCGAAGAGACGAGGGATGATTCGACGTCGACAGCAGCTACAGGCCATGGCGATCTTGGTGGCAACACTAATCAAGTAAAACAATCTAAAATAAATATGCTTATTAATATTTATGAAATATTTAAGATGGAGCCTAGTATTTCTATAACTGATATGTGCACTAGATTTACTAATATTATAAATAGTTTAAAAAGTTTAGACAAGCATATATCTAATGTTGAACTTGTTAACAAAATTTTTAAGTCTCTTTCAATTGCATGGGATGCAAAGGTCACCACCATGCAAGAGGTCAGACACTTTTTCTTAAGCAACTTCTAGGTTCACTTATGACTTATAAATTGTCTTTGAAGCAAAAGATGGCTTAAAATGAGAAGGAAAAGAAAACTATCATCTTCAAGTCTACAAGTACTAAGAAAGAATCTAATAGACTTAGATAAAGGAGATGAAGATGATAAAATGGTTCTTGTATTAAGAAAATTTAGAAGATTCAAGAGAAATAAGAAACATAGCTACAAAAAAAAAAAAACTAAAAAAAGAGAGCCAAATAAGGAGCAAGAAAAGGAGAAAGAGAAGGAGCAACCTATTTGCTTCAAATGTAAGAAGTAGGGTTACTACAAGATGGATTGTTTCTTAAAAAAGTCAAAGGAAAATACAAGAAGAAGGCAATGATGGCAACATGGAGTAAGAGCGAGAACTCTAGCTCCGATGAAGAAATATAAGAGAGCATAAATCTATGCTTCATGGTTCATAAGGAAGAGGTAAGGTCTGGAACTGAAAGTGAATTTATATTTGAAGAATTGTAAGATACTTTTCCTGAACTCATGAATGATTTTAAGAAGCTAAAACTTAAAAATAAGAAAATAAAGAAACAAGTTCTTGAGTTGACTAGTGCAAATGAAAAGCTATCAAAAGAGAATGATACCTTAACTCAAAAAAACAAAGAGTTAAAGGATCAAAAACTTACCTTAACTAGTGAAAATGAAGAATTGACAAAAGTAAATGAAAGGTTAGCATAGAAGAATAAGGATTTGAAAAAGCAAAAACTAGCATTAATAAATAAAAATCTTTTCAAAAAAATAAGGCATTAATATAGGATAACATAAATTAAACGAAGATCTTGAAAAGATTAAGCTTTTTTGTTGAGAAATTTACATATAGTTCTAAAAAACTTAACATGCTTTTAAATAGTCAATGTATTAATTTTAACAAAGTCGGTTTGAGATATAAATAATAAAAACAATAAAAGTATTTTAAAATTTTTTTCTTGCATCTTCTAGCATTATTTATCATTGTTGTGGTAGATTAGGATATAAGGATTATTTGTATGATCATAGGAAGATAAACATTATAAAGAAAGTTTGAATACCAAAAGGAACCACATCTACTAATCCTAAAGGATCCAAGATGATTTGGTTACCTAAGGTTTTTATTTGACTTGTCTTATAGGTGTATCTTGCAACCAAGAAGAAGAAAAAATTATGGTACCTAGATAGCGGTTGCTCAAGATACATGACCTGAGATATGAAGCAATTCACATCTCTTGAAGCATTGAATGGGGGTAATGTAACTTTATATAATAATGGAAAGGGTAAAATCATTAGAATTGATAAAGTTTTATTATCCCTATACTTATATAGAAAATGTTTTACTTGTAGATAGATTGAAACATAATTTACTTAGCATTGTCAATTTTGTGATAAAGATTTTAAAGTAACTTTTGAATCTTCATTATGCATTGTTTCTAGACTCAATAATAATGAAATCATATTCATTGGACATAGATATGGAAATATCTACATGATAGATCTTGATGATCTTTCTATGCAAGATGGTCAATGTCTAGTTACAATGAAAAACAAAGTCAATGAGATTAATTGGTTATGGTACCGTAGATTAGGACATATTAGTATGTATTTTCTTTCCAAATTGAATAAAAAAAACCTTATAAATGATTTGCCAAAACTCACTTTTGAAAAGAACAAAATTTGTGATGCACACTAATTTGGAAAATAAGCTTTTTTTTTTTTTTCAAATTAAAAGAGTCTCTATTTCTAGGCCTTTGGAGTTACTTCATATAGATTTATTTAGATCCACAAGGACTAACTAGCTTAGATTAAAAAATATGGTCTAGTCAATGTAGATGATTTTTTATATGTTACATGGGTAATGTTCTTAGCATAGAAGGATGAAATCTTTTTAGCTTTTACTAAGTTTTATCAAAAGGTTTCTAATAAAAAAGGAACTTCAATTTTTTGCATTCATAGCGATCATCGAATGGAATTTGAAAACCATGATTTCAAAAACTTTTGTAATAAAAAGATATTGATCACAATTTTTCTGTACCTAAGATACCTTAATAGGATAGTAGAAAAAAAAAAGACTTTGGAAGAAATGGCATGCACTATACTTTGTGAAAATGACCTTCAAGATATTTTTGGATAGAAGTTATTTACATAGCATGTTATATTCTAAATCTTGTTTTGATTTGTTCAAATTTTAAAGAAAATATCTTATAAATTTTGAAAGGATAGGAAACCTACTATAAAATATTTTAGATGTCATTATTTTATTTTAAACAATAAAAAAGATAATTGATAAATCATGTATTTATATATTTATTTTAAATATTTTAAGTAATTATTGGTGCTACCATCTTCTAAAAATCTTAATTTCATAATTAAACTGGATATTCTTGTAAAATTAACTATTTTAAAAACTATTTTTAAAAAAGATGAAATTAGAGTATAATTATAAAAAGTAGATATCGAGCCGAAGCACCATATATCTATTAAAATATTTAATAAAAAGTTTTATTCATGTTTCTTCCTCTTTGGCAGGTATATTAAGATTAATAAAAATTTTTGAAACTCTGAAATCTAAGAAAATTAGTTGGATTACTAACTAGAAAGCTTGTCAACATGAAGAGCTCGAGTTATATAATCCAATAGATCAAATGGCATGCAAATCAGAGTTCAAATGAGTCTAAAATCAAGACAAAGATCAAAATATCAAATTATGCATAGATTTAAAGTAGCTGGTCCATCATGGACCGGCCGCTTGGTCTATAGAAGCCCTATGGTCCATAGATACTAGAGATTAATCATCTTATGGCCCATATTAATCTGACATGATTTAGAGCCTTCACCAAGCTCTATTTAAAGGTCTCTTGGGCTACAAAAGAGGGCATCCTAAAGAGAGAGTATGGTACAGGATAGAGAGCCTAGCTTTAGGTTGTGGGTTAGCCTTCAAGAGTGAGATTTTTTAGAGGAAGCTTTGCCTCTACACCATTTTCAAGCTTATTCCATCTCCAAGATCATGATCTAAAGAGGAAGAAGAGAAAGCCAATTCACTTCACGGAGTACGACGGAAGAAGGTGAAGTGACATCAACCAACTTCCCAACAATGCTATGGCAAATCAATTTTAGATGCTTTGTTATTGCTTTTATTTATTTATTTAGTTGTTATTTTCTTGTAATTAGATTTTAATTAATACAAAATTTATTTTTATATAATTTAAACTCCTGTCTTTTACTTTTCTCATAAATAGATGCTAAGGTCTGATTAACAGATCGAACATACCTGAGTTTAAATTTCTATTCTTTAATTTTTTTACACTTTTTATTTCTATTTTCCACTTCAAAATATTGTTCCTTTCTTTTTATAAAAATCAAATATTTCAAATTATCCTAAGCACGCCTTCTCTATAGATTCGACCCAACTCATCCTTTTTATGTATTTTCAATTTTATTTAAAAGTCAGTTAACTAAATTGATAGTTGCAGTGTCTTAACGACTACATCTCAATCCGAACAAGTTTTTGATACCGTTGCCAGGAAGGTACTAATGCTAACTTTTTTTGATTTCTTTGATTTCTTATAAATTTATTTTACTAATTTCTTTTTTTATAGATTATAATTTGTTTTTGTTTCTTTTGATTAGTCACCTTTTTTTAAAAAAATATCTATTTTATTAGATTTATTTCCTTTTTTATTGCTTTCCTCCTTTTCAAATTAATATAAAAAATATATTTTTAGTTGCTTTTAATTAGTTTCTTTTTTTCAAACTAACCTAAAAAGAAAAAATTTCTTTTTTTATTTCTTCCTTGTCAAATTAACCTAAAAAAATATATTTTTGTTTGCTTTTAGTTTCTTTCTTTTCAAACTAATCTAAAAATAAAAAAAATTTCTTTTACGTTTTTTCCTTTTCAAATTAACCTAAAAAGAAAAAATTACTTAACTTTATAATTAATTGCCTTAAATACTGATATGATTTTTTACCTTAATATTAATTGCTTTATATTCCTAGTCTATTTTAGTCTTTTTTTCTCTTACATCTAATTAACCAAGATTAAAATCTATATTTTATTTCTCTTACTTAAATTAACATAACATAAAAAGAAAACAAAAATATCATATAACACTTAACTAAAATAGAAAAACTAATTAATCATTACAAAACTTACTACCTATTTTGGACATCTTTTCTATTTACATCTCATATTTCTATAAAATATCTTAAGGGCCTTAACCTATAAATAACATTAGGTAGGAATTTAATCACACTGCCTTGGCCCTTAAATCACCGCCTTGCATCTTGTATTGACTTAAGCCTGTTATTTAAAATCAACTAGACGTCAGCCCCTAAGGAATTTGAGCATAACAGGATAAGACACCTGAAAAACTTAGATCGGCTCAGGATTGTCTGATTGACTGGTATCTAGAAAAAAGATTCAAAGATGATATAGCCCTAAAGAAATATGATTTTTAATTGGTTCCATTGACTGACCTGGCAAATCTAATTGGTGTCTAAGAAAAGCAACGGGGACCCCCGCCGATCTTATCCTTACTTAGCTAGTTGATTAGTTAGTTTTTGAACTGGAGGGCTCCAAGGTGGCCTTGGCAGTTAGGAGCTATCTAGATTTAGGATAGCCCCGGTATAGAGAGTCCATTTTATGCTAACTTGTTTATAAATAACATCAAATCTTAACTATTTCTTTTCTTTCTCTCTCTTAGCTTAGAACTCCTAGGCCCTCATTTTTAGAACTCTTTTATATCTTTCTTTCCTTTTTATCTTACCGCTCCTCTTAAATAAATAAATAAACAAATACATAAATAAATAAAGAATGCTTTGATTTAAAATTTTGATTGCATATTCAAATAATCAAAATAATTCAATAAACTAAATCAGTGCTAAAAGCATGAAATCTTATAGTAGAGTATCCTTTCTTCTAGCACACCAAGTTTATTCGAGCCCCACTGATTTTGAGATTCAATTCTTAACTGAGAACCAACCTCTTGAGTTTATGTATGACCAAGTTTATCAAGATCAAATCCTAACAGCCTGTAGCTTAGAAAATAATCTATACTTTAAAGCTTATAATTCAGGTTAGGGGGGGCTCAACCAAATTTTTCGTGACAACCATATCTAGTGGTT
The DNA here is from genome assembly GCA_021397845.1 of Areca catechu. NCBI lineage: Eukaryota > Viridiplantae > Streptophyta > Magnoliopsida > Arecales > Arecaceae > Areca > Areca catechu. The sequence goes on from CM038048.1 coordinate 25,856,716, forward strand.
ATCTCAGCAACCTAAGGATCCATATTCATAGATGCATCCTATTATGATCTACCCTATCTATATTATCAACCTTTTTCAATTAACTATAGCCTATTATTTGAAGAGAAGGTTCACCAAGCATCATACCCACCTCTTGTACAGACCAACCTAGATGTCGATAGGTTTGCTCAATTTCAACAAATAATTATATCCTAATGGCAATCTATCGATAAGCTCATAGATTAAACTGATAAATGATTAATCAAACTTAATAGAGAAGAGGGAGATGAACTACCTAATCAATTCGAGAGTAACCTAAAGGGACCATACCTAGCTAAAAATTTTAATGACCCTCTATTTTTTCTTGAATAATCAACTAACTCCTAGAAATGAACTGGTCTTAGAGAAACTCTATACAATCATAAAGACCAATATAGACAATTTGACTAAGACTGTAAAATATATAGAAAAATTAAACTTATGGAACGAACTAATTCCATCATTTTTCCACTCACCTATGGCCCCAGTCTCTAGTACCCTAGAATTACCATGCCTTTTAATGGGAAGGGAGAACAAATAACTACAATGATGGAATTAGTAGAGCCTTCCTAAGAACTACAAATCCATAACATAATAAAGGAATCCACCTCCATAGTTCTCTCCAAGGATTTAGTAAATCTTTGTCTAGCTCATTTTGGGATAGACAATTCTGATGCATATGGATATACCATGGGAATTCATAATTTAATACAAATGCCCTACTTGGAAACTACTCCACTTTGGATTGACAAATAACAAGAGCCATCACTTAACCCACAAATAGTTTCTTTGTTAAAATTACCCACTAATCTAGAACTAAAGCCACTTCCTGATACACCCATTGAAACTTTCCTAGTGAACCTTATCCAAAAAGCTTAACTCAGTGTTATTTTAAAAGTACATAAATAAGCTATCAGGTGGGATATTACTGAAATAAGGGATCATGATCTTGAAAATTTTATAATTGATTTCTTTGTATTTAGCACTAACCTTGTGGACTATCTCCAAAATCTTTCTATGATATTAAAATGATGTATGGAAATAGGTTTAATATTAATCTAGAAAAAGTGCCTAACTTTAAAATGAAAAAAGATATTAACCAAACACATCATGCTTGAGAAGGGGAGTAGGATATATCAACCCATAATTGAAGAAATTTCTAAACTACCACCTCCAATCTTGACCCAATAAGCATAATTCCTTTCTAATCATCATATGAACTATAATAATATTTTTAAATCTTAGAATGACATGCTTGTCTAGTATACTTTATTGATTCGGGCTAACCATTGTAGAGTACTCTATAAACACTTTTCTGCCATGATGATAATGCTTCCTAATTAGCCTTATCCTTTTGATGTTATGAGGAACATATTAAAGTTAATTATCCATCGAACTCCTTCATAATGTCTGGTTGAAGATATTAAACCTAGCGCTTATTAGAAGGCAACCCATATTTATTTTTATACTCTTAAAAATAAAATAAAAAAATTCTAATCTAAAATGATTGTTGTAGCCTTTATCTTGTTGATAAGCTTCTCTTCTCAAGTAATTCTATTTTTATATATTTTTTTATCCTTGTGATTCAAATTTATTTTTTTAACTTGTAAATTCATTAACTTGTTTATACCATTAGGGATAATGGTATTTAAGTTAGGGGATAGGGATATTTTTAAAAATTTTGAAAATCTTTAAGAATTTTTAAAAAATTTTGAAAAATCTTTTGAAATTCTTGAAAATGGATACTTTTATTTTGAATAAATCATGTATCAAGAAAGAAAATTTTGAGCAAAATAGACTAAGAAAAAGTAATAGAGTTAGAAAGTATTTGCTGATGACTATAAAGAGTCAAGGAGTAGTAGACTAGTGGTTGGTCTTTTAGCAGTCTATCGAGGTCATTTAAAGGCTATTAGCACTTTCGATTAAACATGCATGTTGATGAGGCAAGGTAGGTGTTAATTGTAAGGCCAATTAAGGATCCAATTATTACTAAAAATTGGTGATTGATATATACCCTAATTAAAGAAACTTGAATTTAAGGAAAGAGCTACTTAAAAAAATTAGATAGTGAGAAAGTTACCTTGAATTTAAGGAAAGAGCTACCTGTTTGAAATAAAAGTATAAAATATCAAATATCTATGGATTGCCCTAAGCTTAGTAACCGAGTCTCTGCACCTAAGTCAAGTGTGAAGGTTCGTGTCAAATGATAAAGGGAAAGCCATAATGCTAAGCATTCAAAAAAAATTCAGATAGTGTGAAAGCTACCTTATATTCATGAGCTTGATTTGGGGGTGTATAGAAAATTAACCAAAATAGATGATAAGCGAAGAAACATTTATCCTTTATAAGCTAGAACTAAAATACTAAGTTAGTCATCACAAATACAAGTGATGTAGATCTTTAGATGAATTCTAAGAAAGTTTCTAATTATATTAACTATAAAATCTATTTCTGAAACTCAATACATAGTTAGTGATACTTGCTAGATCTTTTTATTTTCAATCCTAGATCTATTTTTATAAAGAAAGCTCTTAATGACACATGGTTATAATTTAATACTTATATGTCTATTACATTGCTATGGGACTAGCAATGAGTAAGTTGGGGGAGTGGGGGTTGTGATAAATCATGTATTTATATATTTATGTTAAGTATTTTAAATAATTATTGGTGCTAACATCTTTTAAAAATTCTAATTTTATAATTAAACTGGACATTCTTATAAAATTAACTATTTTTAAAAATACCTTTGGAAAAGATGAAATTAGAGTATAATTATAAAAAGTAGATATCAAGTTGAAAGACTACATACCCATTAAAATATTTAATAAAAAAATTTATTCATGTTTCTTCCTTTTTGGCAGGTATATTAAGATTGATGGGAATTTTTGAAACTTTGGAACCTAAAAAATTGGTTAGATTATTAACTAGAAAGCTTATTAACATGAAGAGCTCTAGTTGTAGAATCTAACGGGTTAAACAACATATGAATCATAGTTCAAATGAGCCCGGAATCAAGAAAATACCAAAACATTAAATTTTGTAGAATCCAACAGATTAAACGACATGCGAATCAGAGTTCAAATGAGTCCAGAATCAAGAAAATACAAAAACATTAAATTATGCATAGATTTTAAAGTAGCCGGTCTACTGGACCGGCCGCTTGGTCTATATAAGCTCTATGGTCCAGAGATACCAGAGATTAATCATCCCGTGGCTCATATTAATTTGACTTCATTTAAAGCCTTCACCAAGCTCTATTTAAAGAACCCCTAGGTTACAAAAGAGGGCATCCTGAAGAGAGGGTAGGGTACAGGATAGAGAGCCTAGCTTTGGATTGCAAATTGACCTCTAAGAGTGAGATTTCTTAGAGAAAAGATTTGCCTTTACACCATCTTCAAGCCTATTCCATCTCTAAGATCAAGATTCAAAGAGGAAGAAGAAGAGAAAGTCCAGTTCACTCCACGAAGTATGATGGAAGAAGGCAAAGTGACATCAACCAACTTCCTGATGAGGCTATAGTGAATCAACTTTAGATGCTTTGTTATCGTTTTTCTTTATTTAGTTAGTTGTTATTTTCTTGTAATTAGATTTTAAGTAATGCAAAATTTATTTTTATGCAATTTAAATTCCTATTTTTTACTTTTCTTATAAGTAGATGCTAAGATCTAACTAACAGATCGAACATACCCGAGTTTAAATTCCTGTTCTTTAAATTCTTTTACACTTTTTAATTTTATTTTCCATCTCAAAATATTGTTTCTTTCTTTTTATAAAAATCAAAGATTTTAAATTATCCTAAGCACTACCTTCTCTATGGATTCGATTCGACTCATCCTTTCTATGTGTTTTTAATTTTATTTAAAAGTCAATTAATTAAACTAATAGCTGCGGTATCTTAACGACAACATCATGATCCTAACAATAACTTAGGTAAATTTGATGCTAAGTTAGATGAGGATAATTTCTAGAATACTTTACGTGTAGTAAGACATATAGGATCTTCAACAAGAAAATTCTTGTTGTTGAAGAATCTATGCATGTAGTCTTTAATGAGTCTAACGATAAATCTTCTAGAAAAGAAGATACCTTAGATGATGATGAAAGTGTTCAAAGGATGGAGAAACTGACTCTAAATGATCTACCCTCTAAGGACCTTAAAGAAGACCAAAATAAAGAGAAAAGAATAAGGAGAAAGATCTCCAACAAGACCTAATGATCTACCTACAGAGTAGAGGTATATTCATGGATACCCTAAAAATTAATTATAGGTGATCCATCAAAAGGTATAAGAATTTGATCTTCTCTTAGAAATGTGTATGATTATTTAGCTTTTGTATATCAAATTGAACATAAAAATACTAAAGAATCCAAAAAATATCCTAATTGGATAAATGTAATGCAAGAAGAACAAAATCAATTTAAAAAAAATAAGGTTTATACTTTTATAGAAAGACCATCTAATACATCAATAATTGGAACTAAATGGATATTTAGAAATAAGTTAGATGAAAATAGTATAGCAACTAGAAACAAAACTAGACTATAGCTAAAGAATATAATCAAGAAGAAGATATTGATTTTGATAAAATTTTTGCATCCGTTGCTAGATTCGAAGTAATTGATCACTACTTGTATTTGCATATTTTATGGATTTCAAACTATTTCAAATGGATATTAAAAGTATATTTTTAAATAGATATATAGAAGAAAAGGTTTATGTTGAATAACCACCAGGTTTTGAAGATCATACCTATTCAAATCATATTTTTAAACTTTATAAAGCTTTTTATGATTTAAATTGAGCTCCACGTGGATGGTATGATAGGTTAAATAAATTCTTACTTAAAAATAGTTTTACAAGAGAAAATATCGAAACTACCTTATTTTTGAAAATAAAAAATGATGACTTATTAGTGGTATAAATCTATGTTGATGATATTATACTTAGTGCCACTAATAAAGTTTTTTGTTAGGAGTTTGCCAAGCTAATGCATGAGAAGTTTGAGATGAGTATGATGGGAGAGTTAAATTTCTTTCTCAGGCTTAAAATCAAGCAAACTAAAGAGAGAATCTTCATTAACCAAGCAAAGTATACTAGAGAGATTTTAAAGAAGTTTGAGATGGAGATAACAAAATCATCTAGCACACCCATAAGTTTCTCTTGTAAGCTTAACAAATATAAGAATGGTAAGAGTGTTGATCAAAAATTATATAAAGATATTATTGGCTCTATATATCTACTGCTAGTAGACCAGACATTATATTTAGTGTTTGCATATATGCTAGGTATCAGTCAAGTTATAAGGAATCACATTTATTGACTATTAAACACATACTTAGATATTTATTTGGCATTGTTGATATTGACTTATGGTACTCTAGATAATTTTTAATTAAGCTTATTGCATATTTTGATGCTAATTTTTCTGGGTGTAAGTTAGATAGAAAGAGCACTAGTAGAACCTGTCAATTTTTTGGAGTTAATTTATCTCATGGTTTAGTAAGAAATAAAATTTAGTTACACTATCTACGGCCAAGATCGAGTATGTATTAGTTAGAAGTTATTGTGCTCAAATCTTATGGATTAAAAAATAATTCAATGTGTTTGATATTAAATCTAATAAAATCTTCATAAGATGTGATAATACAAGTGTAATCAATTTAACTAAAAATCTTGTTCAATATTCAAGAAGTAAACACATTGAGATAAGACACCACTTTATAAGAGATCGTGTACAAAATAGTAATGTATTACTTGATTTTATATATACTGATAGATAATTAGCTGATATCTTTACCAAATTCCTTAATGAAGATATATTTTTCATGATTAGGAGAGAACTAGGAGTGATAGATCCATTTGAATATATCCTTTACCTTCTCTTAAACCCAACTCTTAGGAATCTCATTTTAATTAAAAACTCATCTCCTTGAATCTCCATAAACCTCCTAACATCATCTGTAAAATCCTCTTTAATTCCTCTTTCCTTTGGAAAATTCATATTTTTTCAAAGAACCCAAGTGTCGATACTTGCAATTTTATTAAGTGTTGACTCACTGAATTATCGATACTTGAGGAAATTGCAAGTGTCAACTCATTAGTAGAAAACTTATTTCAATAAGACTTAACCATGACCTTTTATTCATTTTGGTTTTCCTATTTCTCACTCCCAAGTTTTTTGAATTAACTCCACTTGCCATCCACTAGTAGGATTAGTGATCTTGGCCTTCCATTTTTGGTTCACCCATCTTGTTCATCTAGTTTTGAGGATGGGATCCCATAAGCAGCTCGCATATCATGCAAAAAGGTTTCGACCGAATGACTCACAAGGCCATAAGTGCCGGTCCAAGGTGGAACACAATCTCAAGGAATAGAGAGAGGCTTGCCTTTGTCCTCCTTCATCGATGGTAGATAGGATGTCCGATAAGCTAATTTCGAGTGGTAGGAGGATTGATTTCAGCTATTTTGATTGGCAGGGGTTCTCGATAGGGGAGTGCATTTGAGCTGCATGCTAAAGTCTTTTTGTTTGATGACAGAGAGATCCTATCCTCACCACATCTGAGTTCTAAGATTCTATGGCTCACGGAGGTGATGGTTGAATAGTAGAGGTGAGAGGTGTCCAGATTCCAATGACTACGGAGATGATCAATAGAGTTTGGGAGATTCTAGTCGAGGCACGATTATAGATTGTCTAAGAGATAGGATTGTAGGATTCAGATACATTCTTAAGATGGATGACATTAGGGGCATATCCATAATGGTTGCCAACCAACTTTCGGTGGAGATGCGGCTTTTGCATCATATCATAGCACGCATCCTCATATTGAAGACTAGACAATTTGACTTCATTATTAAGCACGAGTTGATACTCATGACTATCCTAGCATGGAGGATGGCACTCAACATTCTTGGTATTATGGTTCGGTAGATGCAGGAGGATGCCACTTGCAAGCAACTATGTTTTCCATATGGCATGCGGTTGACCAGAGTCTTTCGAGCCTTTGAAGTGTCACTTGAGAGCTAGGCCTTCAAGGAGCTTTTGCACATAGATACATATGATGATCGGTCCCTACACAGGATGAAGTACTGAAAGATTAAAGGGAGATGCCAAGCTCAAAGTAGGAGGGAGAGCCCGATTCAAAAGATGAGATCAAAGATGGTGAGGCATAGGGACCATCTTAGCCTGTCGATGATGATGCAAGCAAGGTAGAAGGATCTGAGCTAGCTGATGACTGTGCAGGCAAGATAGAGATCTGAGCTGCTTACACCTTGTGTTGCTCCTATTTTCATTGAGATTGTAGATTAGCCTTCACCATGGACTCCTAGTGCTCCTCCATCGAGGACTCAATCAAATGGTGACATGGAGGAGAGGATCAAATCCATTGTCAACACGGTCAGAGAGGATATTCATGTTCTATTTATTAGAGTTGACCACTTGTAGACATAGCTACATACCTTGAGGACACATACTGATAACACCTTAGAGCAGTTTAGGGGGAGGATGGAGACTAGATTTGCAGAGACCTTAGCTACTATGTAGCATCTAGCTTTAGCTCTAGCAGGACCATCTAATGCTTTGCTAGATTCTCTGCCATCACCTCCACTAGCGGATCACTCCTCTCTAATAGTTGATCAACCACCTTTAACTGTAGATCATGGTCATTCAGCTACCCCCTCTTTAGACTAGACTTCGGCACTACCATTTGACCATCCCACTACTATCTCTAGGACTGAAACCACTACTAGGACACTAGGATTTCATACTTTAGGGTTCCACCACTCTGGTCCATCTAGCAGGACCATAAGCCTGACCCACAAGACCCTTAGGTCTATAGCCTCTAGGATTATGGCTCCCATAGTCTTAGATTTCTCATCTAATGAGGAGTAACCTCATAGATGTTATCCCTAGGACTGATATCCTACTTATGTTTGTATCTTACTTATGATGTCCTGCTAAATATATTTTGTTGTACTTTGATGTCTGAAGAATGTCAATTTTGTATTAAAACATATATTTATATAATCTCATCTTTTTTCCATCTTAAATTGCTATATGAATGAAATTTTCTTTCTTTATAATGTTTGCTCTGATACTTTACTATATATCATATCTGGGTTATCCTCATTTCTTTACGCTCTGATACATTGTAAAATGATCTTAACCTAGCACATAAACAAAGGGAGAAGTGTTAGTTATAAGCAAAAACCTAAGTTATTACATTATTGAATGATGATAAAAATGGAGAGTAGAAGTATTGATATAAACAAATAAAAGTGAAAATAACAATGAATTGCATATTTGCATGTGAAAGGGGAAGAAAAATTGAAAACTTAAGCATAATTTTTCATTTTTTACTTTCGCTCTGATACATTTGTACTACTTCTCGATATATTCTGATACATAATTGAAACATCTCCATACTTACCTTGATATATTAATATATGCATTGATACATTGATGATACATAGGTAAATGGCCCGAAACTTTGATATTTGAAAAATTATTCATGAATCTAATATATTAATGCTCTGATACATCAGTTTATTCTTTGATACATTACAATATTATAAGCAATTGTGTTTCGATGCACTCATACTCTGATTTTTAAGGAACATTGTTGATAAATCACTCTGATATCTGGATAAATTTAAAATCAATCTCTCTATGATACTAGCATTCAAATTAAACTTCACATGCTTGATACATTAAACTTTTTATGCTATATACTCAAAGTTTTGTCATCATCAAAAAGGAAGAGAGTGTTGATTCTGGTCTTGATTTTGATGAATAATAAAATATTTGAGTATATATAATATACTAATAGTTTGTTTGAATTGTAGGATTAAAGTTTCAAGTATCCTTGAAGTCTTATAAATGATGAACTCAAATGATCAATAATTAAGCAATAAGAATTTCATGTTTTGAATGTCTCACATATGGAAAAGTCAAGGAAATAATGTTTCATTATATAATTGAAGGATGAATGAAAGAAAACTAAAAGAATAGCATCCTAAAAGCCAATCATAATTTTTATGTAATAGGGACTTTTCTATAAAATTCTCCCATCTCATGTATGATATTATATTAATAACAGGCATTTTGATTTATCATACGGTATGTCTTATACCTTTTTATTTTAAGATTATGATAAATCTCATAGATTAGGATAATGGATTTAGGATTATGATGAAGTTCATAGTAGTGAGACCTAAGATTTTATAAACTCAAATCTAAAATATTCCTAATCATAGGATCATCAAGTCAGGGATCAATATTTCTGGAGAGACTGACCCATCTTATGTATGTTCGATGGAGAGAGTAGTTAGTCTCACGACCACTTGTATAGGAATACTAATACAAGGATGTGGGTGCTCATTAGGGTACGAGTTTACTGAATTGATCCATCATGAGAACATCTTATGGAAGTCTTACTTGTCAAAAGATGATTCTCTTGGTAGGAGTTGTGTAATTGATCTTTGTTGGGTTTCGGGCTGACATAGCAGAAGACTGGATTTCAAACTTTTCATTGTTGAAATCCTAATCGACCGAAACCCTATATCCAAGGACCACCTGACCATGACAACTAATAAATCATAACTTTAGGATTATAAAGGAATACCTGGAGTGCTATACTCCTTAATTTTCACAAGGCACATAAGTGTATGCCCTTCAAAGGTGATCCACATAGGAATCTGGTGCAGGACGGTTGTCAAACGCCTGCAGCGACCAAAACCCCGATTCAGGGAGAACGGGTTCTGGGAATTCTTGGATGCTAGGACTGAGCAAGATGGGAAAGATCCTTTGAAACCTGTAACGATCAAGCACTGGAAGGGCCACGTGATTCCTCACGTTGCCAGCCCTCTACCGGATTTCAATCCGGGTCTTCAAGATTGGAAGGGACGAACGATGGGTTTCTCACCATGAGTCCCTGTTTCTTCTTCTTCTTTTTTTTTTTTTAATCAGGAACTAGGAACGGAAGAATATTCCTCACGGAATCGTCTTCTCCCAACCAGGCTTTTGGCTTGGTGTGCGCAAGGGGAAAAAGGGTGCTGGCGGCCTTCCACGGAAAGAAGACGTCCAAACAAAAAAACACCGTGCAAATGTTTTTTTCAAAACAAAGAAGCGCTCGCTGCCTTCCATGGAAACCGTCCGAAAGACCACCGTGCAATGGAGATTCCCCAAAACAAAATCGCTCCAAAAAACATGCCGTGCAACTATTATTCCAAACAAAAACAATGCTTCGTTTTTCCTTGGTTCGGATTTTAAGAAACAACAACCAAGTTGTAATATCCCCCATATGACTAACAGGGAGGGAGAAAAAAAAAACCAACACTAATGTAAACAAATCCAAACGCTGACTCTTGTATGAAACTCTTCAAACAGATTTTTTCTCTTTTTTTTTATAAAAAAAATCAAGAGATCACGCCACTAATAAAATAATAATAATAATAATAAAACTAAAGACTCCGGTGTTTTCCCGGATCCAAAATTTCATGGATGCAATTAGTGTATTGGGCCTTCGGCCCAATTCCTAATTAATTGTTTTCATCCCAAAAAAGGGTCAAATTTGAAACTTGCTTCCCTTGAAGGCGTCTGGACCTGCGCACGTTTCCTGCTGGCGAGGCTGGCACCCCCAAATCATTATGAGCTGGAAGCTGAATCGAAATGTCTGGGTTGAGCTTCGCCGAACTATCACCGGGCTGTCCTGATATATGAGTCAGCTGATCAGGTTCATTATTCATCTCGATGTCCGCATCACTCTCCCCTTCCTCTGAAAAGCTTGTCCTCAAGCTTGAATTATCACCTGCATAAGGGGTTAGATGTCGAATATTGAATACATCAGAAATAAGGACATCGTCTGGTAATTCAACTCAGTAGGCATTGTCACTAAATTTCTCCAACACCTGACAAGGACCAATTTTCTTTGGTTTGAGTTTGGTGTAGGCCCCCTGTGGATATCGTTCTCTTGGCAAGAAGACCCATACCAAATCACCAACTTCAAAAGTCTGCTGTCGACGCGTCTGATCAGCCTTAGCCTTATACTTGGCATAATTTTGCTCTATATTGGCTTTAACAATTGCATGCACCTCACGGAGATCAGCCACTCGATCTTCAATTTTCTTACTTGATTTGTTTGGCACATCAACAGGTAAAATATCAAGTGGTCCTCTTGGCAGAAATCCATACAATACCTGAAGGGTGCAAAACCAGTAGAACGGTTCACCGAAGAATTGAACTCAAACTCAATCTTTGGCAAACATACATCCCAGTTTTTAAATTCTTGCACATTGGCTCTCAACAAGTTACCAAGACTTCGGTTGACAGTCTCGGTTTGCCCATCGGTCTGAGGATGATAGGGACTACTGAATTTTAATTTTGTATCCAACTTTTTCCACAATTCACACCAGAAATTCTCCATAAACTTGCTATCTCGGTCCGAAACTATCAACGATGGTAACCTATAATGTCGGACAACTGCAGAAAAATAAAGATCAGCTACTTTCGACGCATCAAATATCGTTTTGCATGGCAAGAAATAAGCCATCTTGCTGAACCGATCTACGACTACCATAATTGAATCTAGACCTCTCACTGTCCGTGGTAAACCTACAACAAAATCCATAGATACCTCTCGCCATGGCTCATCTGGAATCGGTAAAGGGGTATATAAACCTTGATTTGTATCTGATCCTTTGGATTCCTGACACAAACGGCATCTCTTCACAAAGGTTTTGACATCTCGGTCAAGCCCAGGCCAATAAAACCGTTGACGAATTAACCATGCAGTTTTGTCTCTTCCAAAATGTCCTTGATTATGCAGCTCTTGAATAATCAATACACGCAGTGAAGTGTTAGGAATACAGAGGCAATTACCACGGAACAAATATCCATCATGTAGGACGAAGTCAGATCGACCTCCAGCTTCCAATTCAATCACAATGCTCTGGAAATGCTCATCTGCACGGATATCATCCTTCATGCTTTCAAACCCAAGGGTATATACTTGCATAGCACCAATCAATAAACTCCATCTACTTAAAGCATTTGCTACTTTGTTCAAAGTGCCTGACTTATGCTTGATGCTGAAAGTATACTCCTGTAGAGTACTTACCCATTTTGCATGTCTGGAGCTCAACTTATGCTGTCCCTGTAGAAATTTTAGTGCTTGATGATTTGAGTACAGCACAAATTCTCGCTGGATCAAGTAATGTCGCCAATGATGCAATGACCTCACATGGCGTATAGCTCCAAATCATAAACCAAATACAACAGTTTGGCACCTCCAAGCTTCTCACTATAGAAAGCTACGGGTCTCCCATCTTGGCTGAGTACTGCGCTAATCCCAGTCTTCGAAGCATCACAATCCACTTCGAATACCTTATCAAAATCTGGAAGAACCAACAATGGTGCTTGGGTCAACTTGACTTTCATCTCATCAAATGCTGCCTGAGTAGTGTCATTCCATCCAAACTGATTTAATTTCAACAAATCTGTTAAGGGTGCAGCAATCTCACTATACCTCTTCACAAACCTTCTGTAAAAACCTGCAAGACCCAAAAAGGATCTCAATTCAGTTAAAGTTGTAGGTGCTGGCCAGTCCACTATCGCTCGCACCTTACTTTCATCTGAAAGAATCCCATCACCAGTAACAACATATCCCAGAAAAATTAATTTGTCTACCATCCAAATACACTTCTCTGGGTTAGCAAAAAGCTGGTTTTCACGTAATACTGTTAGAACTTGTGAAACATGCTCAACATGCTCTTGTGCTGTCTTACTATATATCAATATATCATCAAAGTATGCAACAACCAAAGAACTAAGGAATGGATGCAAAACCTGGTTCATTACTCGCATGAACATACTAGGAGCATTAGATAGCCCGAATGGCATCACCAACCATTCATATAGGCCTTCCTTTGTCTTGAAGGCTGTCTTCCATTCATCACCTGGCTTCATTCTGATCAGATGGTACCCACTTTTCAAATCAATCTTAGTAAAGAACACGGCACCACTCAACTGATCTAGCATATCATCCAGCCTTGGTATTGAAAATCTATATTTCACAGTAATTCTGTTTATTGCCCGGCTGTCAACACACATACGCCATGAACCATCCTTTTTCGGCACCAAAAGTGCTGGTATTGCGCACGGGCTAATGCTTTCCCGTACAAAGCCTTTGTCTAAAAGATCTTGAACTTGCCTCTTCAGCTCCTCATGCTGCTGTGGGGTCATTCGATAATGAGCCTTATTCGGCAACACAGAACCCGGAATCAGATCAATCTCATGCTGAATATCTCGAAGTGGTGGCAAACCCGCAGGAAGCTCACTCCGTACAACATCCCGAAATTCCTCCAAAACTGACACCAACTCTTGAGGAAGATCATGTAGCTCTTGCTCCCCATTCTGGCCAAACTCTTCTAGCTTACTAACAAGGGCAAAATAGAAATCTTCTCCCTCTAAACTTGCCTTAAACTCCCTTCTTGGCAAACAAATTACTACCTTCTGTTCAGCCATGTCCTGTAGCGATTTCAAGATCACTTTTCTCCCATCTGGTCACAGCATATAAGTATGAGTGTAACCGTTATACACTGTTTTATTATCAAACTGCCATGGTCATCCCAAAATGATGTGTGTCACGTCCATCGGTACAACATCAGCTACTATTGATGTCTCAAGCTGAGGCCCAAAAGACAAGGCCAACCTACAACATCGACTGACCTGAATATCTGCATCCCGATTCACCCAGCCGAGCTTGTATGGTTGAGGATGGAGCTCAGTCATCAACCCCAATTTCTTCACAACTTCCTCAGCAATCACATTCTCCCAACTTCCAGAATCAATAATTACCTTGCAAGTTTTACCAGCTATAGTGCACTTTGTTGAGAAAATATCGTGCCGACGCCAACTCCACTAGCTCTTGGTGCAAGACACATCCTCCTAATAATCAGACTCTCTCCCTGGATATGGTCTGGGTCAATCACATACATCTCATCCTCGAACTCCTCATCCTCGGGAAATTCAACTTCCTGCTCCTCCTCCATAAGTAACTGGGTACGCGCCTTGGGGCACTCATTGGCATAATGTCCTAGGTCATGACACCGATGGCAGCGAACATTGGCTCAATTGCTGCCCACCCTCTGCTGGGGACCTGAAGCCCCATTCGGCACTGTAGGTCTCGGAGGAACTACCGAAGTTTGTTGCCTCACCATAGGAGGTGCACTCCTACTACCAGAACTCTGCCCCGAAAACTGACCAGATAATTTTCCTCTACTCTGGAACCCTCTATTCCGCATCAGGATCCGCTCCACTGCTTGCACCTGCATGTGCGCATCACCAACACTGTCAATCCGACGTAGAGCCAACGCATCCTGGATCGGGAATCGCAGTCCAAGCAAATACATAGCTACCAACCTCGGTTCTGACTCCATCAATCGGTTTCGAGCCACCAGTCGGTAAAACTCTGTAGTATAATCTTCCACGCTTCGATTTCCTTGTGTTAAATCATGCAATTTAGAATAAAGGACCTATTCATGATTCTGAGGAAGGAACTCCCGATTCATCTCCTGCTTCAAGGTTGCCCATGATGTAATTGGTGGCCTCCCATCCATATACCTCCGGTAGTGCTGTGCATGCCACCAAGCCGCTGCTCGATCTCGGAATTGAATTGTGATAAGCGGCACTTGCTTGTCCAAAGGCACTTCTTTCAGCCAGAAAACATCATCTACCTGCAGGGTCCAATCCACATACTCATCAAGATTCAAACCACCTCTGAACTCCGGTATTTCAATCCGAAACCCGGACTCCCAACGAGTCTGATTGTCATGCATAGGCGGCGGTCCAAAATCCCTGGGAAGCGCTACATCACGCCGTGGTTGCTACCCTTTTTGCAATGGTGGAGGATCTTTAATATTCTGGAAAGGGTCAGCATCACCTTCTCGATGTTTGTCAGGTATATTGCGATCTTGATGAGGTATAGCACGATCTTGTACCTCTAACCATGCCAACATTGCTTGCAAAACAGCCATCATCTGCTGCTGGGTCTCCACAACATCACGAAGAGAAGGCTCCCCGTTGTTCCGCTCCATGGTTACGGGCAGAATTTTTTTTTTTTTTTAAATCAAGAACGGATCAAGGACAGATCAAGAACGGATCAGGGACAGATCAAGAATGGATCAAGGCCCTGGTCAAGAACGGATCAAGGCTCTGATACCAAGATGGTGCAAGGCGGTTGTCAAACGCCTGCAGCGACCAAAACCCCGATTCAGGGAGAACGGGTTCTAGGAATTCTTGGATGCTAGGATTGAGCAAGATGGGGAAGATCCTTTGAAACCTGCAACGATCAAGTACTGGAAGGGCCGCGTGATTCCTCATGTTGCCAGCCCTCTACTGGATTTCAATCCGGGTGTTCAAGATTGGAAGGGACGAACGATGGGTTTCTCACCGTGAGTCCCTGTTTCTTCTTCTTTTTTTTTTTTTTAATCAGGAACTAGGAACGGAAGAAAGAGATTCCTCATGGAATCGTCTTCTCCCAACCAGGCTTTTGGCTTGGTGTGTGCAAGGGGGAAAAGGGTGCCGGCGGCCTTCCACGGAAAGAAGACGTCCAAACAAAAAAGCACCGTGCAAATATTTTTTTCAAAACAAAGAAGCGCTCGCTGCCTTCCACGGAAACCGTCCAAAAGACCACCATGCAATGGAGATTCCCCAAAACAAAATCGCTCCAAAAAACATGCCATGCAATTGTTATTCCAAACAAAAACAATGCTTCGTTTTTCCTTGGTTTGGATTTTAAGAAACAACAACCAAGTTGTAATATCCCCCACGTGACTAATAGGGAGGGAGAAAAAAAAAAAACCAACACTAATGTAAACAAATCCAAATGCTGACTCTTGCGTGAAACTCTTCAAACGGATTTTTTTTCTCTTTTTTTTTTAAAAAAAAATCAAGAGATCACGCCACTAATAAAATTATTATAATAATAATAAAACTAAAGACTCCGGTATTTTCCCAGATCCAAAATTTCATGGACGCAATTAGTATATTGGGCCTTCGGTCCAATTCCTAATTAATTATTTTCACCCCAAAAATGGGTCAGATTTGAAACTTGCTTTCCTTGAAGGCGTCTGGACCTGCGCACGTTTCCTGCTGGCGAGGCTGGCACCCCCAAATCGTCATGGGTCGGAAGCTGAACCGAAACGTCTGGGTTGAGCTTCGCCGAACTATCACCGGGCTATCTTGATATATGAGTCAGCTGATCAGGTTCATTATTCATCTCGATGTCCGCATCAGAATCAGACCAAGGAAGCACTCCTATCGAGCTTGCTTATTTGACTAGGATTCTTTCCGGTAGCTTTTCTTCCTTCTGCAACCTTTCTCCCTTTACTAGAACCCCTACCCTCCTGTAGGTTACTCAGAGACCTCTCTAAACCCTCTCTTAAAATCTGATTATCCTTTCGATATCTCTTCCTAGGCTCTTGTCTTAAAATGACAAGCCTTGTCTCAAAGAAGACTTCTTGTCCTAAGAGAAGGAAGAGAGATTAGAAAGTTTTCTTTTGGATTATTTTTTGGATGCTCTGGTATTAGATTACCGATGCTTATTTATAATGAGTGAGGGGGTGCCTGATAAGCCTTTTCTTTAGCTCTTGATTTGATTATCTAATGATCAGATAAGACCTTTCAAGTAGAAGGAGTCCCTTGGGTGAAAAGATTTATCCTGATATGCCATATCATATGCCAAGAGACATATAAGTTTTTCTTTAATTTTCTAGCATTTTTTATACTTGCCATGTGGCAAGTAACTGGTCAATATTTGGCTAAAAGGTGTGGGATTTCAATGGATGTATCAATGAACCAGAAGCCTTCAAGTAGAAGAACTTCTGGATTTTTGAATTTGTGCCAAATATGAAGGGACACGTCCCTTCATTATGCATGCCATAATTTCATGCCAATTTTCCATCTTTGACTGGTCAAGCCCAATCCAAATAGGCATGGAGATAAGAGAGAGTGTCCTAATATTTATCTGGAAAAAGTGATTAAGTGGTTGAAGGACTCTTGGTCCTTCTGTGCCCCTTAATCTTGGCGCACGCCAATATGGTGCCAAGAGTCCAATCCAGCTTGGACTCTTCCATAATCCAAAGATAAAGTCCAATAAAATCTAGATAAATCTAGATAATTGCTATCCCAATTAGGACTTAACCCAATCTAAGTTTCACTAAAACTCATTAGCTCAAATAGCAAGCTAACTAACCCAATCCAATTGGGTTAGTAGTTGGGCTAACATGCATATGCTAGCATGCAAATTAGCTAGCCTATTAGGATCCAATGACCCTGACCAAAATCTAATTGACTTTCTTGGCCAATTTTCTAGCATGTGTGATCTTTTGGGATCCACATCTGCCAGCAGTAGGTCTAGGACTAAGCTATTCGATCCAAGCAAAATAGATTGATCCAATTAAGTCAAATCAAGCTGACCCAAGTTAGCCATTTCGAACCAATTTCCAAATTGACTCATGAGTCCAACCAATTTGATTCATGAAAACCTACAAGACATGATTGATGTCTAGCAACATATCATGCCTATCCAGAAGATGAGAAATTTGATAAAAATTACTAAAATATCCTTTAGTGAAAAGTTACCATGCAATTTAATCCTTTGATCTTCATTTATCCTGAATAAGTGATGGGTATGGAGAATTATCAAGCCCTAGTACTTAATCCTTTCGAAACTTAATTTGATAATGAAGACTCGATCGATAAAAGATTGGAAACCCTATCTAATCTCATCTTGCTTTGATCAAAGCTTCTTGAGTCAACAATCGAAGAGATTACATGGGATAAGTCCTCTTACTAGGAGTGATCGATTCCTCGTTGATCTACTCACATCCTTCCTACACAATCCATCACATCCGAGAACACCCCATACATGACTCTTTGTCATAAATGAATATGAACCAAAATATGGCTTTATTTGCATAAGGAACCTAGATGATTTTAGGTCTAAGGATCACTTGCACAACTCCCACTATAAGAACCATCTTTTGACAAGTAGTAAGACCTTCATAAGATGTTCTCGAGATAGATCAGTTTAGTGAACTCATACCCTAATGAGCACCCACATCATTATATTAGTGTCCCTACATAAGCAGTTGTGAGACCAACCACTCTCTCCATCGAGCATACATAGGATGTGCTAGTCTTTCCAGAAATATCAATCTCTGAATCGATGATTCAATGACTAGGAACATTTTAGATTAGGATTTATGAAAACTTAGGTCTCACCATTATGATCTCCATTATAATCCTAATTCCATTACCCTAACCTATAGGGTTCATCATAATCTTGATAAGATGTAGCAGTATGATGAATAAATAATTAATTTTTATTAATAAATAATATCATACATGAGTTGGAAGATTATAGAAATGCCCGTACAAAGATTGGCATTTAAAGCACAATTCTTTCAATCTTTAAACCTGAGATCACCATAGTATCTTGTATACATGAATCCATGTTTTGGTTCATACTTATTCATACTTAGATATGTATAAGATGCTCATGGATATGGTGAATTATGTATGAAGTTTATGAGTAGATTAACAAGGAATCGATCACTCTTAGTAAGAAGAGTATTATCCCATGTAATCTCATCAAAGGATGACTCAGGAAGTCTTTAATCAAAACAGGATAAAATTAGAAAAGGATTTTCAATTTTTCATCAATCGAGTCTTTATTAGTGATTTGAGATTTGAATGAATAAAGTGTGAGGATTTGATAATTATTATACCCATCACTTATTCAGGACAAAGAAAGATCGAATGATTAAATTGCATGATAATTTACCACTGAAAGGTATTTTGAAAATTTTTACTAAAATCTTTATCTTCTGGATAGGTATGATACATTGCTAGATATTAGTCATATCTTGTAGGTTTTCATGAATTAAATTGATTGAATTCATGAGTCAATTTGAAAGATAGTTCAAATTGATAGCTAGGGTCAGCTCAATTTGACCTAATTTGATTAGTTAATTTTTAATCGAACTAAATCGACATGAACCTAGACCTACTACTGGCTAGATGTGGAGCCCAAATGATCACACATATTAAGAAATTGATCAAGGAAGCAATATATATTTTTATTAGGATCATAGGATCCTAATTGGTTAGCTAATTAACATACTAGAATATGTTGGCTAGCCTAACTCCTAACCTAATTAGATTGGATTTAAATACTTATTATTTATGTTAATTAATTTAAGTAAAACTTAAATTGAGTTGATCCTTAAGTGGGGTAGCCAAATTGGGATTTATCTTGATTTTATATCCCTTATCCATTTTTAAACCAAGAGTCCCAAGGGCTTGGGACTCTTAGCACCAATATTGGCAAGTGAACAAAATAAGGGGCATAGAAGGGCCAAGAGTCTTTCTACAATTAAATCACCTTTTTGATAATAAACCTTAGCCCCTATCCTTTCTTATCCATACTCATTTGAATTGGGTTTGACCGATCAAATGGAGAAACTTTGGGCATGAATTCATGTGGGTGCATGAAAGGATGTGATGCTTGGATTATATGGCACATGGAATGGACAAGAGTCCTTCTACTTATCGATCACCTTTTCTAGATAAGACCATCTATTTTATATACCTTTTAGGATGGTTAACCAAGTCTTTAGTTGATTAATTAAAGACTTAATTATCAAATTATTCTAAAAAGTTGCGATAAGCAACTCTTCGTGCAAAGTATTTGTGAAACGCTGTATGTTTACGATTTTATTTAGCACCTTTTTTCTAGAGACTCTTTCTACTTTAAGAGTCTTATTTGATATATTAAATATTAGATTAAGGATTGAGAAAATGATGCTTTTGGAACCTCCTCTCTAATTATTTAAAGGTATCAGTGATTGAAGCAAATTTATTCGAAGTTTGTCCTAACAACTCTCTTCCTTTTCTTGTTAGGACAAGTCTTTTATTTTTAAGACAAGTCTACTATTTGAAGATAAGGGCATAGAAAGAGAACTAGAAAGGATAATAGAATAGTAAAAAAGGTTTCAGAAAGTTTTTTGAAGTGCTCTTTGGAAGGGAAAAGGTCCTAGAAGGAAGAAAAGCTATCAAAGAAAAAAAGGCTACCGGGAGAAGTTTCTAATCAAATAAGCAAAAAATACGAGTGCTTCCTTAATCTAGTCCTATGTGGATCACCTCTAAAGGGTATACACTTATGTGCCTAGTGGAATAAAGGATACTAGTATTACAGGTATTCTTCTATATTCTAATATATTGCTTTGTTAATTGTCATAGTCAAAGGATCTTGAGTCTACGATTTTGGTTGACTTGGATTTCAAAGTTTAAAAAAGTTTGAAATCTAGTCTTCAATCGCGCAACCATAACCTTGCAAAAACATGTTAAAGTTATGAAATTTAAAGTTTGACACACATTTCTCAAGTGGCATAGACCAAGTATTGACTCATAGAGGCCAAGTACCAACCTTTAAAGAAGACTCAAAAAAGAAAGAAGCTTGATATATAAAGTTTCAGTTGGCATGCTCAAACATCGATACTTACTATTTAAGTATCGACTCATAGTATCAACTCATAGTATCGACTCACAAGCCAGATCAAGCTCTAAGTGCCGATACCATAGAAAAAGATAGAGAACTGATTTTTTGGCACTGGCCCAAGTATCGATACCTAGACTTCAGGTGTCGACTTAAGGATTGACTCATACTTCAGTTATCAATGTCATAGGATGATTCCAAAGAGTAGCATTTTTTAGATCAATTCAAGTATCGATACCTGGACTCAAAGTATTGACTCAAGGTATTGACTCATAGACTAAAGTATCGACACTTACAGTTCTGACAGTACAGTAATGGCTATATTTTTTGAACTGTAGAAGTTAGTACAAAGCTTCAAATGGTTAGTTTTCATTCTCTAACAGCCATAAATAAATTTTTGAAGGTTTTAAGTATATTTATTCTTATCAAATACATTGAAGAAGCAAGAGCATAAGAGAGAAAGTTAAGTGCTTCCAAAAGAATCTTCTAAGAGCTAACTTCCAAAAAAAAAGACCCTTATTTTTAAAGAGTGTCTTTAATTCTCAATAACTAGCAATTATTGCAATCACTATAGGATTTACATTAAAGAAGACAACTCAAAGACTCCACCACAAGCTTCATCAACTTTTCTTTTGCTCGTTTAGAGAGCTTTTGGCTTTCATCCTTTTGTACTTTGATTTTTGAGTTGTAACTAGTTTCAAGGAGATTGAAACAAGGGGATAAGCATATCCAAGCCTTGAAATTGGATTACAAGCCAAAGCCTAGGGTTGGCTTATTATAATGTTGTGGTTGGTGAGCCTAAAGGAAAAACTAATTGGATTTTGATTTGTATGCTCGAAAAATAAATTGGCAATAATTTTGAGGGATTATAGTGAAATTTTTAAGAAATTCTCGGGGAGTGGTTATAGGTACTAGGAGTGTACTGAACCACTATAAATTCTTGTATTTGTATACTTTGTTCTTCTCATCCTCTTTTCATTTCAAGCATTGTATATAGCTATAATTTGCATAAATACATTACAACATAATCACTTCATCACTTTCAAAATTTAGTATATACTTCTTTTATATTTTTGAAAAATTCAATCCATCCCCTCTTGGGTTGCTTCGTTGGACAACAAGAATTTTTCTACATGTCTTGTTTAAACTGGTTAATATTATCATGAAACATTTTTTTCCCATAAGCAAAAGCCTATATGGCTGAAGGGCTATTCCAAAGTCTCTCTTGCAATGTTGCAATTGCATTTGAAAACTGCCATTTAGATGAATCTAATAGCCAATTGCCATGCATGTTTCAATATATTTTATAATAAATGAGAAAATGTTCCTTTGCCCATTTTAGTTTGTAGGAAAGGTTGTCTGCTCCCAAGACATTGGAATAATTGGCCACCCAAACCTATGAGAGTGAGGCTATTGCCCAGTGATGAAGCAACCCAAGAGGGGGGGTGAATTGGGTTTTATAAAACTTTTTAAACTATTTCAACAAGTATATTCTAATTGCAATTAAATACTTGTGTTTTGCCAAAGTGTTTGTGTGCTTAATAAAAATATGCAATGTAATTAACAAAGTAAATGCAAGAGTAAATAAGCAATAAATAAGAGCAATCACAAATACAAGAATATTGATGTAGGATGAAAGCAAAGACTAATTCTAATAATTAAAATTTAATTTTGATGAGCTATGGTAGCTAACTCAAATAAACTATCAAATCAATTTAATAAAAATTAGACTAAGCCTCTACTAACTACCCGTAATATAATTAACATGCAATCACATAAAGAACCCTGGATCCGATGATTGAGAAACCACCAAAACTAGGACGTCCTGACTTCAATCAACCAGATCTAATGAGATTAGGATGGTTACTTGCCAATAACACTTTTCCCTCCGTTTCAATAGATCTAGGTTCAACTCTCAAGATCTCATGGTAGGATTGCAAACTTTAGTTTCTTCGGAGCAGATCTTTTTGTTGATGGTTGGATGGCAAGGAAAACCTCCTTTTCTGATTGAGAACACTAGGGATCCTACAAAAAAACTATGATTAGAATGATGGAAATGGAGTGAAAATCTGAAATGAGAGAGAGAAAGAAGGATGGATGGCTTGGTTTTGGATCTGGACTGGATGTAGAAGATGGTGGTGCTGGGCTTCTAGATCTTAGACTCAGGAGATAACTCGGGCTTCAGTACTCCACACATATTAATGCAATGCTTAATCAGCAGAGCACTCATACATTATAATTACTTAACCAGCAATTGCACTCTCAATGCTTACCCAGCAATTGGAGAAAGGAAACTGGTAGAGTTTCATTAATCAATCATAAGTTAGATATAAGGGATAGATTGGAGTGGTATTTATAGACTTTCCATACAAGGTAGTATGATAACATAGAATTCTTTTGAATATATGATAATTTAGAGATTATATTAGACTCTACTCTCCTTCTTGACCTTGATGAAGACTCTTTGTAATTTAAATTGAGTAGACCCCCCTTGTAATTGGACTTCTCCATGGCTTGGGCAGCGAATGAGGCTTTCCACGACTTTAAGAAGGAATGTGGTAACAAAATGAGATGAGATGGCACCTTAATTTTTTCTCAATTAGCACTAATCCATCCTTGGTGTGAACTCCTTCCTGGTTTCAAATTTGAATGGTAGGCAAGATAATGAAACTTCTTTTTAAATGTTGAATGGATTCCATGAGAACTTGAACTCCTTTGAAATTTAGAACCTCCACTTATCCTTGGACTCTTCTCCCATTTAAATTTGAATGATTCCTTGGGTGGGCGTCCATCTTGGAGTGGGCGACAATTTGAGGATGAAGAGGTGCTAGATGAGAAGTAGAATCCTTCTGCTTTACTTCTTTTAATGGCATCTTCTTGGATTTTCAAATGGGCGATGAGATGAGAGTTGGATAGTGCCTCTTTTGGATAAAAATGAACTTAAAATTGTCCCAATGTCCCATTATCTCGATGTCTGGATGTCCCAATGTCTCGTGTCTGGATGTCCGGATGTCTCGATGTCTGGATGTTCCAATGTTCGTTGTCTGGTGAAGATTTTGGATAACCTTCTTTTATCATAAAATTGATCCACCAAGATGATGATGACTTGGATCTTAGCTACTTATGAAATCCCTTGACTTATTCAAGTACTAATTACAAGACTCAAATTGACCAATTCATAAAACAAAGCAAACTAATGTTATTATAGGACTTAGCTGAAATAAAAATACTTGGCTACTCATTGGTGATCCACAACGAGCTTGGAGGGTTCTGACGTCTTTTCCTAGCTCTGGTGTCCTCACCAAATATATAATGGTTCGGTGCACTCCAAGGCACCTACATCCACTCCCCAAGTTTTTCTTGGGAATTTTACTATAATCCCAATATTACAGTCGACTAGTTTTCCGGGCTCATTAATCAAAACCCAACTTGTTTTCCTGGGCTCACAAGTCAAAATCCCTTGTTGGTTTTATAACTTAGGCTAACCAACAACCTCCGATGATTTTACGAGCTCACCAACAACCTATGCTGATTTTACGGGATCACCAACAATCTATGTTGGTTTTATGGGATCACCAACAACCTATGTTGATTTTACGGGAGCACCAACAACCTATGTTGGTTTTATGGGATCACCAACAACCTATGTTAGTTTTACACAAAGGCTAACCAACAACCTCTTTGATTTTCCAAGGCTCACCAAAAACCTCTTGGTTTTCTAAGGCTCACCAAAAATCTTGATATAACAATGTAAGAATGAAAGTAAAGAATATACTAAAGCTTTCTCAAATAAAGCAATTATCTCTTTGAAGCCCTTGGATGATGTTGAAGAAGCTTGTCTTCAATTTGTTGAAGCCTTTGAATGAAGCTTGATGTTGTGGACTTAGATCAACTCTCTTATCTTTGGAAGCTTGAAGGCTTGAACCATTCAACTCTTGAATCTTTGAAGGATATTCAATGATCTCACAAAAGGATTGCTTTCCCATTTGATTTTTGATGTTTATATAGCTCTCCAACACATATATGACCGTTTATGACCGTTGGAGATGAAAAACTAGCCGTTTAAAGCAAGTTGGAGTCAATTCTGCACTTCTAAAAAACTAGCTATTACACCAAGTGCCGATACTTGAAATTTCTGAATTTTCTTTATGAGTCGACCTCTTGAGTCGACACTTAGGTCAGCTCAAGACAAAAATTGTGGTTTGATACTGTTATGTATTTTTCTTGTTTTTAGGCCTTCAGTCAATACTTGCTTGTGCTAGTGCTGAAACATGCTGAAACTTCTCCAAAATTGATTTTTAGCCTCTTCAAGTTCTTCCATATCAATTCCAAAGTCCATATACTTGATTTTCCATTAATTTAAGGACTTTCTTCAATTGAAAACATGGATTTCTTCATTCAACATAGATGAGTACTAAGATATGATAAACACATTTAAAAATATAATTAGTATTCATATATACTTAAACATTTTGTCAATCATCAAAATCAAGATTAGAGTCAACAATCTCTCCCTTTTTGTGATGACAAAACCTTTAAGTATATGAATAGGGTAAGCTTAAAAAAGATTAATAACAATATAAACATGTAAGCTTAAAATCAATGAGTATCAAGCTCCCCTTCAAAATATGATTTCAAAACATTTTTCAAAGTATGCAAAAATTTTTAATTTTCTCCCCCTTACTAATTCTTTCCTTAAGATTTTAGCATTTTGCTTTCTTCTCCCCCTTTTGTATTTTCTTTCATTTCTTATATAATTTTTCATGTTTATCAAATCTTTTCCATTTTCATACTTAACATTTTTCTCTCTCTTTTTGTCATCATGAAAAGGGTGAAAGACAATACAAAGTGGGGATGAAGTAGAAAGGATAGCAAGAGATCATCAAAATCAATGAAATCAATTAATCATGATACCAATTAAATATGATACTAACTGAACATGATACCATAAAATGATAAGCACATTCAAGAAATAATTTCCTCCTTTTTTTTTGAAGATTACAAATGAAATAAATTTTGATACCAATTGAATGTAACTCCCCTCAAAAGATTAGATTTGAAAACAAGGATAAGGAGTATCAGAGTAATATAAGAATGATATCAAGAAAACATTGAAAGTATCATACATGTATATAATGATAACAAATCTTTGGATGCTCCCCCTAAATATTATTCCCCCTTAGAAATATGCATTCATTAAGGAATAAAACATGAAAGCACAAGCATCATAATTTCGGATAATTTGAGATATGAACATAAATACTAAATCAGAAATCAAAGATTTAAATTTTCAAGATATACAAGATTTTCAAAATGCTGAAGGTTGACATTTAAAGATTCAATTTAATATGATTTTAAATTTATTTGAAGTGATTTGATATCTATACAAATGCTAAAAGTAATATGATACCAAGTCTAGCTACTGGATTAAGGGTTTATCAATATGCATACCTTCTTCTTAAATATAATCCTTAACTACCAGTTCTATACTTGTTCCAAATCATTTCTAGTCTAAGCATGGATACAAAATAGAATACATTTCATAGAAACCATATGATTTGAAATGATTTTGATTATCCATACAAAAGTTAGAAGTAATTTAGTACCAAGTTTAGCTGCTGGAGCAAGGATTTATCAATATGCATACCTTCTTTTTAAATATAATCCTTAACTACCAGTTCTATTTTTGATCCAAATCATTTTTAACTTACGCATAGATGCCAAAATTGAAAACACATAAATCATAACATTTCACTTGAAATAGTTTAAAACTATATTAATCAAAATCAAGTGAAAGTCCGATAATCACAAGTTTAATCATTAGAGCATGAAATCCATCAACATCAAAAAGTTCATGATCACAACAAATGACTATTAATCTAAACTTGATTCTAATTAATTAATTGAAACAATTTTTGAAGTAATATGCAACTTTAAAAGTATTTTTCATGAAGTAATTTAAGATACATTAATTAAAATCAAGTAAAGGTCTTATAATTACAAGTTTAATCATGATAGCATGAAATTCATCAACATCAAAAAGTTCATGATCATAACCAGTGACTATAAGTCTAAACTTGATTCTAATTAATCATTTAAAATAATTTTTTAAAGTAATTGATGCAACATTTATAACAAATATTCAACTACATTTTTAATTATGGAAGGAAATGTTTAGAATTTACCAATATGTATAACCATTCCTTTACCATATAGTTCAAAAATGTAGCTTGTTCACTCTTTGTATTGTTTTGTACAGCCACTTTTCAAAAACTTTCTTTTTTCATGTTAGGCTGCAAGACATTCCTGCAAAATAAACTAGGTGGGCAATTTTGGTACCCAAACTTTCTTAGATCCTTGAGGATTAGTAAATAGTGTTTCTTTTAGAATCCAAATTTTTCTTAATCTACAAGGATATGCATTTAATTCAATTTTACAAGATCTAAAACAAGTTAGATTGGAAGATGCATCAATAAAGAAATTATTATTTTTTCACTCAAGATTTTTGTTTTTCTTTAAAAGCTCATCATTTGATACAAAAATCTTGGGCCTTGTTAGAATTTTTATTTCATTCAATAAAATATTATTCTCATTTTAAAACTAATTACATAAATCTTTCAAATCAACGTTTTCTTTTTCTAAAATTTCTTTTTTTTTAGAAAGATTATTCTTAGCATTTTTTAAAATATCAATCTTTATATTTAAATCATGATTTTTATTGACAAGATTGGTGTTCTCAAGAGAAAAAGAATCTACATATTTTTTTAATTTCTTATGCTCAATTTTTAATACTTTGTATGCATGCACAAGATCATTAAATGCATCATGTAATTCATCAAATATAAAATCATATTCATTTTCAGCACATAGCTCTTCCTCATTTGCCATGAAGCAAAGATTGGCAACTTCTTGCTCTTCCTCTGAACTAGAATCTTCATTATCGTTCCAAGTTGCCATCATTGTCTTGAATTTCTTTTTGGCCTTGAGGGCTATTATCTTTTTCTTCTCTTGATCAGCAACCACTTCTTTGTGCCATAAATTCAACTCATGGGTCATGAGTAAACCAATAAGCTCCTTCAAAGGTAGGGTATCAATATCTTTGGCTTCTTGGATCGCTGTTATCTTTGGATCCCATGATATTGGTAAAGATCTAAGAATTTTATTAACCAAATCAGCATTAGTATAGACTTTGCAAAGACTTTTCAATTCATTAACAAAGTCATAAATCTAGTATACATATCAGATATAGATTTATAATGCAGCAATGAATAAGCATATTAATTTTAGTACTTTTCACTTGAAGAGTATCCTCATGAGTAATTTCAAGTGTGTCCCATATCTCCTTCACTGATATGCATGTAGAGATCCTATTGAATTCATTAGAGTCCAATGCATAATAAAACAAGTTCATTGCTTTAGCATTAATTTTAGATTGCTTAATGTCATATTCATTCTAATCCTCTTCGAGCTTTGGAATAGAAATGCCATTAATCCAAATAGAAGGAATATGAGGACCATTAACTATAACTTTCCAAAGATAATAACTAATAGATTAAATATAGATTCGCATGCTAGTTTTTCAAAAAGTATAATTAGTGCCATTGAAAAATGGCGGTCTATTAGTTGCATGTCCTATAGCAAAATAAGCACCTTCTAGGGCTGCCATGATCTTTTAACTCAAAATCATTGGATTCTTTGCAAAGCACAAAGTTTAGATATCAACGATTTTGGGTTCCAGGCTCTGATACCAATTATTTTCCACTGATGAAGAAATCCAAGAGGGGGGTGAATTGTATTTTAAAAAAATTTTTGAACTATTTCAACAAGTATGTACTAATTGCAATTAAGTACTAATATTTTGCCAAAGTATTTGTGTGCTTGATGAAAATATGCAACGGAATTAACAAAGTAAATGCAAGAGTAAATAAGCAATAAATAAGAGCAATTACAAATACAAGAATATATAATGGTTCGGTGCACTCCAAGGCACCTACATCCACTCTCCAAGTTTTTCTTGAGAATTTTACTATAATCCCAAGATTACAGTCGATTGTTTTTCGGGCTCACTAATCAAAACCCAATTTATTTTTTTGAGCTCACAAGTCAAAATCCCTTGTTGGTTTTATAACTTAGGTTAACCAACAACCTCCGATGGTTTTATGGGATCACCAATAATCTATGTTGGTTTTACGGGATCACCAACAACCTATGTTGGTTTTACGGGACACCAACAACCTATGTTGGTTTTACGGGATCACCAACAACCTATGTTGGTTTTACATAAAAGCTAACCAACAACCTCTTTGTTTTTCCAAAACTCACAAAAAATCTCTTGATTTTCTAAGGCTCACCAAAAACCTTGTTACAATAATGTAAGAATGAAAGTTAAGAATGCACTAAAGCTTTTTAAAATAAAGTATCTCTTTGAAGCCCTTGGATGATATTGAAGAAGCTTGTCTTCAATTTGTTAAAGCTTTTGAATGAAGCTTGATGTTGTGGACTTGGATCAACTCTCTTATCTTTGGAAGCTTGAAGGCTTGAACCACTCAACTCTTGAATCCTTGAAGGATATTCAATGATCTCATCAAAGGATTACTTTTCTATTTGATTTTTGGTGTTTATATAGCTCTCTAACCCATAGATGACCATTTATGACCGTTGGAGATGAAAAACTAGCCATTCGAAGCAAGTTGGAGTCAATTACGTACTTCTGAAAAACTAGCCATTACACCAAGTGTCGACACTTGAGATTTCTGAATTTTCTTCATGAGTTGATCTCTTGAGTCGACGCTTCACCATGAGTCGACCTCTTGAGTCAACACTTAGGTCAGCTCAAGGCAAAAATTCTGGTTTGACACTGTTCTATATTTTTCTTGTTCTCAGGCCTTGAGTCGATACTTGAACTTCTTCGTGAGTCGACACTTGCTTATTCCAGTACTAAAACTTATTGAAACTTCTCCAAAATTGATTTTTAGCCTCTTCAAGTTCTTCCATATCAATTCCAAAGTCCATATACTTGATTTTCCATTAATTTAAGGACTTTCTTCAATTGAAAACATGGATTTCTTCATTCAACATGGATGAGTACTAAGATCTGATAAACACACTTAAAAATATAATTAGTACTTATATATACTTAAATATTTTATCAATCATTAAAATTAAGATCAGAGTCAATAGAGGCCTTGCTGTAACCTTGGTGTTGCTACTCTTGATGCAATTTTCTAAGGCCTTATCATTTGCCCTGCAAGGGAACTAGGGTTGTGCTAGTCTTGCTTGGAGGAATGCAAGGTTTTGCCACTATTCTAGCTATCTCTTTCTGAGGAGCTCAATATTAGTTTCATCTAGCTACCATCGTATTCGAGACCTATTTCATGGATGATCATTTAGTTTACCTTCTATTAAAATTTAAACACATGCTACTATTGTGATTTGCATTAAAGGATGAGAATGGTCTTGTTAGCACATATTTTTGTATAAACTTAATGGAAAACATGCAAAAAGTAGCAATTTTCCTAGACTAAGGAACAACCTATTATCCATTATCAGCAAGATGACATTGGTCTTATGCTCAGTCATTCCTTCCAACTGACTACCTCATGGCTTACTTACCTCTCGAAGGAGAAATTATTCTCAACACTGCTTGCACCCTATGGCCATGTATGCAGCCAATTGTAGCTAGTCATTCCTATAGACCCCATTCGTCAAGTGCTCATCTTGATGCCTATCCACAAGAACGAGTGGTCATAACTGGCATGTGCATGGCCATGCTGGTGCATACAATGCAGGCTGTTGTAGCCAAATCACCTATCCTTGGAACTTCATTGGCATTGGGTGGTCCCGTTGCCCTCTTTGGTGGGATGAGGTCTTGTTCCTGTGCATCTCTTGGGTGAAAACTTGCAAGAACACTTTCCATTGATCGATGGTTACCGATGGAGGATCCTTTGACACTCAAGTTAGTGGGGGAGTTTGGGTAACAATGAGTTGAGAGCCATGGTGAGAGAGTACCAAAATTGAGCGCAGGTGGTGGAGAATGTTACCTGTCGAGGATCTCCTCTTACCAATTTTATAGAGTTTCTCAGGATAACTAAATGTTGTTAGGGAGGTGGCCTCCTCTAACATAGATAATAGATTTCTATTAATTGTTAAAATCTATCTCCTATATCTTTTCTATTGATATCTTTCTATTAGGATGGCAATATTTGCTAGGATCCTATCTGCCATAATCTCTACTAGGACAATTACAACTTGTTCACCTTTACCTGTTACCTAGACATTGTTGGCTCCAGGAACTAGGGTAGCTTATTTGTTAGTGATTGTAATAGCCTTGACACTATCCAAATGCTATTAACTATAGTTAGTCAGGTCTGAGTGATTACTCGGTCACCATGTGTCGAGGCACATCATGCTAATGGGCTTGTAGATGCTCATAGTTACTTGGATTCAATTATCAAACTTACTTGACCAAAGTTATTTGTCCATGGTTGCTCAGCCATTGTTACTCATCCATGGTTACTCATCTATGGTTGCTCATCCAAAGTTACCTAACCAAGTTTACTCAACCAAGGTTATTCAGCCAAAGTTACTTAGCTAAGGTTACTTGGCCATAGTTATTCAGCAAAGGTTACTCTGCCAAAGTTACTCAGCCATAGTCTGCCTCCAGATTAATCATCGATCTGGTTGGTTCATCGAGACCAGATAGTTGAGTTATTATCATAACATTGCCCCCCACTCCTGAGCCCAAAATGCTGCTAATTAAGTACTTTGATTTTTGTTGTTTTTAGGCAATGGGAGTAGCATCACTTCTTTAGCCTTGATCTATGGTGGTATTTGTACTTTGAAATCATAGTAGATTTGTATTGATACTTTGGTCTGGAGTCCCAACTTTTTATAGTCGAATATCAGTCAACTATTCAGGCTTTAGTGGACTCGGTAAGCTTTTGTTGGCATGGTGCTGCTTGAAACTTGACTATAGAAAGTTGGTTATTACTTAAAACCTAACTGTGGAAAGTCGATTATTGCTTAAAATCCGATCATGGAAAGTCGGCTAGTTTTGCTTCGGTGGGCCTGAGAGAGATGAAAGGTGTTCTAATATAATCTGTTATGGTACTGATTACACTGATATCACTCGTATCAGGAAATCTGTCATATGAAATACAGATCTCCATTCCTAGGATCATGATTATTGATGTTGATACTACAAAAGAAAGAAAGAAAATAAAAAGAAAGCATAATTATTTTGACATGCAAGGTTTCACCATAAGAAAAATAAAACTTACAAGATTAGAACTCCTACTCTTAATCCTGTATAGTTCTTTCAACAAGAAATCAAAATCATTCTTTCAAGCTCCAACTCCCAACTTCTACAGGCTTTCTAGAAACCCTTCATCATATTTTAGATCCTTACACCTACTGTCTTGACCCTTGCTCCTATATTTATAGCTTCTAATACAAAAAGCATCTCACTAGGACTCTAACGGTCCAAACCGAATCCAAATCAAAGTTATATAGCCTTTTAAATTCAAAT
The DNA here is from genome assembly GCA_021397845.1 of Areca catechu. NCBI lineage: Eukaryota > Viridiplantae > Streptophyta > Magnoliopsida > Arecales > Arecaceae > Areca > Areca catechu. The sequence continues at coordinate 25,888,820 of CM038048.1, forward strand.
TTGAACCAAAAATCATCTCCTGGCCATTGAATTTCCTTGATCATGTCGAAATCCATGCACATTAGGCTCAAATCAACCCAGAAATCTCCTTGGACTATCCAATTAATGCATGATCGGCACTCAGGTACTTGATCGCATGACTGTGACATGTAGACCATGCTCTTTTCTTTTATGGACCACTAGTTGATGCAACACCGTGTGAAGGGGAAAGAACGACACTGCTTGGGCCTGGGCCAGCCACCCATGCTCGTGAATGTGCATCATGTAGTCTGGCCTGTGGGCCAATCATGGGTCTAGGCCAAAAATCATTTTTTTCTTTTTTTGGGCTTCTTTTTGGCTGGGCTTCTCACATATTTTGGGCTTCTTTAGGGGTCAAAATTTGAGGCATTCTTCCAATAACCTTTACCTTGACTCAATGTTTGGTGTTCATCTATCTTTAAGAGCTTCTTTAAGGATTTCTCCCCCATGCCTTGGGACAAACACCTGCTACTTATAGATGGGCAAATATAAAAGTTGAGCTAGGCTACTCGATCCCATCTCCGTTATGTGCTATGTTCACCTTGACCAGAGACCTACTCGAGGAAGTCTCTTGTAGCAATAGGAACTTGACCTTGCAATATCTCCTATCATCCTTTCGAGTCTCTCGTCTCCTACTTGATCTACCTGCTCCTAGAGCTCTATCTCGCAGTGGGCTCCTATCTCCATTAAGGACTCTATCTTGCACTAGAATCCCTGCTAAAAGGTAGTGTCCTTGCTTCTTCCCTTACAAAATGATCCTACTACTATCCAAGACCTTCAGGATTCTATCATTGGCTCTCAATGTGTAGCTATTTGAATCCAATTTGCTGAGTAAAATTAGATTTATGGAAAATTGGGTATGTATCAAATCTCATCCAATTTCTTGATTATCTCATCATCTATCTTCAAGTTGAATATCATGGTAACCTTGTTCATATATCTCAATTCATCTAGCAAGTAGACAAAACTCTCTCTACTCTCTAGAGAGTCAAACAGCTCTCTGCAACAAATATGGTGTGGACAGGTAGAATTTAAAATTCACTGATAAGAAGGGGATACTTCATCTAATTATCCATCATCAGCACTATAATTAGCCACCACTGCAATAGCATTCATCCAATTTTTAAGTTATGAGTAATCTCTGACATGATGCCCTAGCTCTTCATACTGGTGATACTTGATCCTGCATGCATTCTTTGACCTGGACCACCCATCTTGTGGTCCTCTATTGCTCTATCTTTTACCACTTGCTCCTCCAGAAACTACCAATACTAAGTTTTTGCTTGAACTTGAAACTTGGTTGTCTTGTCTAAGAAACTCATTCTGGGGTAATGTCAAGGTGACATCCTTTATCTTAATGATGCTCTTTTTCACTAGAAGAGTAGTTACCAAGGGCTCAAAGGATTATAAAAGTGATGAAAATAAGTCCAATATCCTGGTCTTCTCCTTAACCTTTTTATAGATACTAAGGAGATCGGTGAGGATCCTCTAGAAGTTGCTTAGGTGCTCTTGCATACTTAGCTCCTTAATTATTCATAATTAGTAGAATTGTTTCTATAGGAATAATATGTTGATGAGGGACTTCACCATGTACAACTCCTTGAGTTTCTCCCATTGCACCATCAAGAAAGTCTTGTTTAGCACATAGATTACCATCTCATCTATCAAGTACAAGTGGATCGTGCTCGTTGCATGCATCTGAAGCCATCTCTAGGTCTTATCCTCCATGATGCTTGGCCTCTCATATATGAGAGCTATTGGGAATTGTGTCCCAAAGTCAATCATCTAGGCTGTAGATGGTTTGCTATTTATATATTGGATATGAATTTTGATATAAATAAAAGTTATATTTTGGCAGTTCATCACAGGTGCATTTTCCTTAATGTGAACTCTTGTGTGATGAAGTCCTTAGAACTTCCTTGTACTTAATATAGAGAGGATATATCGAGTAGTTCTTAAATTGCTCATGATCAAATGATACATTATTATAGAATGACAATGTATCAAGTATAGATCGTTGTATGTCATATAGGTTGGTTATCCTCTTAACCAAGGAATGTGGAGACATTGGTATGACATGCAAGTGTTGTGTTTGACACTTCACTGAACGTGACTCTCATACAAGATTTTCTTTTTACCAAAGAGGAGTCTTGCATTAGAATGTGGACATGAATTATTTCTTTGACTTGAGATCACTATGGTAGCTTGTAAGCAACTCACTGTGCTTAGGTGCCGAACTACCCGGATTTCTAATATGGTGATGGAAGGTTGCTGGGTACAGTCAAGTACTTGTGTAGCGATAGTAGGATCGAGATAGGATTGACCTCTCTAAATGGTTTGGATTGAATGCTTAATATGTCTCAATTGAGAAAAACATTGGCCAGGGCATTCCTTGTAAGGAGTTACGGGAATTCTTTGTTTGAGATATATTGAAATGGATTGATTAGGATTGGGCAGTTTAACCCTATGCCATCTGGAGCATTAGGAGGTTCAAGGAATAAGTTCAGTGCTATTGCATATTCGACAAGTTCGTGTTGCTCTGCAACTTTCAACCTATCTGAATGCCGGATGTCATTGCTAGATGGTGACTTTGGCTAGTACCGGGAATGTTTCCGTGCTATCGATTTAGTGTTTGAACCTATGGGGTCACACACCGAGGGTTTCTTCTTGCTTTGTTGGCATGTGAATGATTTGGAATCATTTTGGACTCTTTTGACAAAGAGTTGTCAAAAATTCGAGCCAGCTCATTTGGATGAGTCGACTCAAGTCATTCGAGTCGACTCGAGCAGTCGAGTTGACTCGACTGACGGGCTCCAGCAAAAATCAAAACTGTTTCATTAATCAATGCAATTGTTGTGGACATTAATGAAGGGGATTTCTATTTTTTTATGCTGGGAGGTTGCTGAAACCCAAAGGTCCCAGGAATCCCAAGAGACTCAAAACTCCATATTTATCTCTCATTAATCCTCTTAATGGTTTTGGGGGCTATTTATTTCTGCTGGCCAGATTGTTCGTGCAAGACTGTAGATCAGATTTCCTGTTCCACCTGTTTCAAGGTTGAGTCTCTCCCCATTCCTTGGGTTAGAGATCCTCTAAGACCTATAAAAGATTGAGAGATTGGATCTTGGAATAGATTGAGTTTTGGGTGGGATCTCTGAGTGCATACCTTCTATTGAAGGTTTGGGACAGAGTGTTGGGAAGGGTTCTCAAGAGTCTTTGTTCCTGCACTGCTGAAGCAATCGGCCTTCAAAGGAGTTGAAGGTGTCCGGCTCTTCTTCAAGGAGTTGAAGAAGAAGCAGTTAACCTGACAAAGTTTTCATGGGGTCTAGCATCTCGAAGGAAGGCAAATAAATTATGCTACATAGTGTGAACCACCTGTAGAGGCGGTATGCGTGTGCTGCTTGTAGAGTAGGACCTTTTCCACAGGTCAGTGCCATCCTTGGGATCATGATTGAGAGGCACCCATTTCTGCAACTTCTGCTTCTTCTTGGTGAACGTCACCGAGGTATGTGTTTATTTTATGTATGACAGTTATCTTTGCTGCATCATTGTGTGATTTCTAGAATGGTTTTATTTTTCATACAATGTTTGCATGATTTCATATTTACATTACTCTAGATGCATCAAGATTCTGGTAGGGGCATGTGTTAATTAGATTAACATCTTGAGATAAAATGGTTTTATCGCTTTCCACTACTGCATGCCTTTAGAACAGTTTTAAAATGCATGTATTACCCCTAGGAATAGTTTCCTTTCAATGGTATCAGAGCCAGGTTGTGTATACATCTCGTTTAATATTTTTTATGAAATCGGTTTGATTTCCTTCACGTCGTACTCAGATTAAGGTGGATTCGCCATGGCCATCTGGTCATAGGAGAGAAGCATGGTTTAAAGACCATCTCTTCTCATTCCAAGGGGTTCTCCTATGGTGTGTAGGGGTGCCGCTGCATCATGACCTTATGAAGAAGAAAGTGAAAAGTTTAATGGATTAAAATTGTTTTAATCTTTGGTTTATAGATCATAACTATGTTTAGATAAGATTTAAAAGAAGTTTGATCTAAAACTTTAAAAAGTTCAAGTGGAAATGACTGAAGTATGAAAAAACTGTGTTTTGGAAGAGCTGGCTCGAGCATAAAAGCTGACTCGACCAGAAATCTATGTTTTGGAAGAGCCGACTCGAGTAGAAGAGTTGACTCAAGCAGAAGAGCCAACTCGACCAAAAAGTGTGTTATGGAAGAGTTGACTCGATCTGCAAGAGCTGACTCGACCAGAAAACTATGAAATAGTAATTTTAAGCTTCAAATTTTTATGAAATTATTTCATTTCATTTTGAAAATGTTTCAAATAGTATGATACACTTAATTGAGAATTAAGATGTATAATTTTAAGATTTAGGATATAATTCTAATCTTAAGTCATGATTCATAAATTATGGATTGATTGGGTTAGCTAGAATTGGGTCCTTAAATGGATTAGACCTAAGTTTAGATGAATGGATTAAATAGAGAAAAAACTAATCAAAAGTTGAATTAGGTCTATTCTTTATAGATCTCTCTAATATTTAGTTAGATCAGTCCATACATCTAAATGGACTTAATTCATGGCTTCGTGGTGAGCTTGGATCTTTAGGTTAGTCTGATTGAGTCTGGTAAACCACTTGGTGTCTAAGGTAAGTTTGACAGTTGTGATCAAGGTTCTTTGGGGCTAACTCTTACTTGGCCAACTCATGGTTGGTGTCCAAGGCAAGAGGCTTACTTGGCATAACCCATCCCTTGATCTTACTTACCTGGCTAATGTGGTGAATCAAATCAAATTAGATTATCTATTGATTCGAGTTGACCCATGTCAACTAAGGTTAATCAGTCTGACTGGTTTATAGGTGCCCATTGACCAAATTGATCTAGAAACCCTCTAAGTATTTGGTGGGAGTTTTCTTTATCAAGGTCCATGTTCATCTCAAATGTCACAAATTTAAATCCTCTAAATTATTAGGTCCATAAAAGACTAAGTTATGTGATAGCCTAAGTCTTAACCTCCTATTAAGTTGGATAGGCAATGTATCCTTTAGTTGGGTGATCATCAGTAGTACCAAAGTATGGGTGGTCATCAGGCTATTGGAATTGCCATTCATAATATGATGGCTTAGTGCAACTCTCTTAATGGTGGTCAGGTGAGCCAGCCAAAATCGGGCTTGATCATTCATTAGTTAGAAGCACTAATTTTAGTCATGTTAATGATTGGACCTAACCAGGACCTTCTTTAGCAGGAAGCCCAAAGGTCGATTGAAGTGCTCTTGGTGAAAAATTTGAAAAACTAGAAATTGCTTGGAAGAAGCAATTGGTTAATTGAACCTACCTTTAGGTTCACATGGGTGAGCCGGCCAAAGTCGAGCTCATGTGGCACCTTTAGGATTCTAATACCCACTAAGGAATTAAGTGTAATTCCTCAGATTAGAGGTAGAGGCTACTAATCTGAATAAAATATGTGAGAGGACCTTTAGACTAAAGTCCATGTCTTTAGGATTAAAATTGAAATTCATATACGAATTGGTCTTATGGTTTTCCTTTCAAGAAAATGCCTGCCAACTTGTCCCTCCGCTCATTGCTTGACAATGAAAAACTTTATGGCCCAAACTTCGATAATTGGTATTGAAGGCTTAAGATTGTCTTAGAGCATGAAAGGATCCTGTATGTTGTATCGGATCCAGCACCTGAGGTCCCTATAGCCAATGCTTATACATCTGTCAGGGACACTTATCAGAAGTGGCTTTCTGATAGAACTACTGTACGTTGCATTATGCTAGCAACTATGAATGACGAGTTCAGTCGCAAATTCGAGGCCCAACCGGAGGAAATCTTGCAAAAATTATAGGAACCTTGGGCATGGCACGCATGACGATGTAGAGTGGTACAGGACCTCCTGTGCCATCTATAATGCCCATATGCGAGATGGGGCATCAGTAACTGATCATGTATTGTACATGACTGAGTTATTTGAATGCCTGGCCAAACTCGGATGTCCTCTACATGAACAACTGGGAAAGATGATATACTAAATTCTCTGCCCTCTTCTTACCTTAGTTTCCTTGATCACTTCCGAATGCATAGGCTTGTAGTGAACTACCACAGTCTGTTGGGGTTACTACAGAACTATGAGAAGGACCATGTTATACATAACCGGCCTCCCTCTAAACCAGACCAGGTCTGACCGACCCACCAGAGGTCTAACTGACATGCCAGAGGTTCGACAGATCCACCAGAGGTCCGATTGACCCACCAGAGGTCCGACCAACGTGCCAGAGGTCTGACCGACCCACCAGAGATCCGACAAACCCTTCAGCTAGGTCTGACTAATCCACTTTAGCCAGGCCCACATCAGTCCAAAATGGGCTGCTCCAAGGATGGCCTGGAGGTCCTAGAGGCCCCTTTCAGTTGGTATCAGAATTCTGTTACAATAGATTCCTGACATCAGGGCGCCATTCCCTCCTGGGTACCACCTGGCCCGTCATTACTCTACAGATCGCACGGTGCCATTCCCTCTTGGTGCCACCTGGCCACTACCGAGATTCCTCTAAGGACAAATCAGCCATTTCCAGCCTAGCCCCTAATAGATTCTGGTAAAGTTTCGCACCTATATAAGGTAAAGGGGGGACGTCGAGGTAAGGAGTCTCTTCCTTTCCCATGAGCTATCTCCTTTGCGATTCTTCCATTCTGTTGCTCTAAGTCTTCCACTGACTTAGCCATTGGAGTGTCCCCCGTCGGAACACCACCAACTCGTAGGACGTTTTTTCAGGAACTGGGAGATGTGCACTCCAGCAAGCCTAATCGAGGAAGCTCGGTCGGGGAGATTCAGCGACAATAGATTGGTATTAGAGGAAGGGCTCGGCCGAACCTCTACCCTTGTGTTCCTTCTTCAAAAGGAGGGATCCACCACTAGACAAGATGATGGTGAAAGGAAGAGCTCAGAATACCTCCAACAGGAGAGGTCGCTCCCAGGAGAGCTCGGGAGAACCTCTCAGGGAGAACGACGCCGCCCATCCTACCATCACCCTGGGATAGCAACAGTTCCAGACCCTTCTGAACCGCATCGACACTCTTGCCACCGTGGTTCAGAACCTTCAAGATGTGGCCAATGATAGACAGCAGCCGCTCGCGACATCTAGAACCAGTCATCCACCTGCTATCGAAGGAAGTTGATAGCAAGGAGTCCCTCGACACCGCTCCCACGCAACCTCGGAGCCCCGAAGGTCACAGAAAACTCATGCCGACAGGAAAAGAGTGAGGTCTGCCTCACTCTTCTGCGGATTTGATCTTCGATGATGACTAGTGATGCGATGAAGACCCGAGGGACCACACTAGCAAGCTCCAACGCATGGAGGAGTAAATTGCCGAATTGGTCAATCGACAAAAAGGAGAAGCGCTGGCGTACGACTCCTGCTCGCCATTCTCTGCCAAAACTATGGGCGAAACTATCCCCCATCACTTCAAGACCCCCCAGGTGGATGCTTACGATGGCACCATCGACCCTTTAAATCATTTGGGCACTTATAAGGCCCACATGATGGTACAGGGCACCCCCGATGCCCTCTACTACATTGCCTTCTCCGCAACACTCAAGAAGGTGGTTCGAATGTGGTTCTCTGCCATCTAACCAGATATGATCCATTATTTTTCCTAGCTGGAAAAACTCTTTTTGTCCCATTTCAGGACCTGCAGCCGGGCTTCGAGAAACATGGATTGCCTCTTCCTCGTGCAGCAAAAGGAAGGAGAAACCCTCCGAGAATACATGGCCTGATTTAATTCGACGATCATAGAGATCCTAAACCTCAATGAGCACGTGGCTATGTCAGCCTTCAAGAATAGGCTGTGATTGTCCAGGCTCACTTTCTCATTGGACAAAAAATTCTTGACAAGCTACTTCGAGCTACTGGCTCAGGCCCAAAAAAATGTCTTGGCAGAAGAACAAGTGGCAAGCTGGCACCAGGTTAAAGAAAGGTCGGCTCCCAAGAGGAGGAGTGATAGGGCTCCCAAAGTCTGACTTCCCAGCAATGGCACCAACTCGGCTCGATGTCACAGCCCTAAGTTGAAGGACTTCTCCAGGAGGTTCGAGACTTACACACCTCTCTCCCTCCTGAGAGAGAAAATCCTTATGGAGATAGAGAATGAAACCTTCCTGCAAGGCCTTGCCTGATGAGGAGTCCCTCTATGTCAAGGAGTAGGGACAAGTACTGTCGATTCCACCGTGACCACAGGCACAGCACAGAAGATTGCCTCCAATTGAAGGATGCGATCAAAGATTTGATCATGCGGGGGTACCTGCACAAGTATGTCCAACCCCAGAGGAGCCAGGCTAAAACTTCCACTGCCAGAACCCCTCGGAGGAAACGGAGCTGCCCATCAACACCCCATCGATGGAAATTTTAGCATGCTCCACCGTTGGTCTGACTGGAGGGATGAGGGAGGTCAGGACATCTCAAAGAGGTCTCGGGGTTCTAATGTAATTAGTTTCTCTGATGAAGACCTCGTAGAGACCCAGGTCTCCAGGAATGATCCCGTTGTTGTGTCGGCAATAATTGCCAATTATGATGTAAGGAGGATCCTCATTGATAATGGAAGCTCCATTGAAGTTTTGCTATATGATGCCTTTGTCAGAATAAACCTGCATAGAACTAGGCTGCAAGAATCCCTAACATCGTTGACTGGGTTCGGAGGGAACTTCATTGGTGTAGAGGGAGAAATAACTCTGCTCGTAACCATCAGATCAGAGCCTTATCAAAAAAACTTCCCCATCAATTTTGTGGTCGTTCGCACGACATTAGCCTACAATGCCATTTTGGGGCAACTGACCTTGAACAAGTTTTGAGCCATTATGTCTACTTACCACTTGTTGGCAAAGTTCCTGACTCAGAACGAGGTTGGAGTGATGAGAGGGGATCGAAGGATGGCCAAACAACGTTTGACCATTTAGGATAGACAATCGGGAGACCGTTCTGCCTTGGAATAACTTGATCCCAGGTCCGAAATTGATTGCTTTGGAGAACCAGTCGAGAGGATCCTATTCGTACCTCTTAGGAAGGATGATCCTACTAGGATCCTGCAAATCGAGAGCACGCTCAGCGAGGAGGCCAAATCAGAGTTGGTCAGCTTCTTATGGGACAATGCCGACGTCTTTGCCTAGTCAGCATCCGACATGCCAGGCATCCCGTTAGAAGTCATAACCCATTGGCTTAAGGTGGACCCTACCTACAAGCCTGTCCGATAGAAGAAGAGGAACTTCGCCCCTGAGAGATAGAGGGTGATTGATGAGGAGGTCAAGAAGCTCCTCGAAGCTAGCTTCATCTGAGAAGCCCACTACCCTGACTTGCTGGCGAATGTCATGATGGTGAGGAAGGCCAACTGAAAGTGAAGGATATGTGTGGACTATACTGACCTCAACAAGGCCTGCTCAAAGGATAGCTTTTCCTTACCAAAGATCGACCAATTAGTGGATGCCACTGCTTGTCATGAACTTCTGAGCTTCATGGATGCCTTTTTCAGGTACAACCATATCAGCATGGACCCAGAAGATGAGGAGAAGATAGCCTTCGTCATTGACAAAGGGTTGTACTGCTATAAAATGATGTCCTTTGGCCTAAAGAATGCCGGAGCCACATTCCAGAGGCTGATCAATAGGGTCTTCGAGGGGCAACTTGGAAGAAACATGGAGTTATATGTTGACAACATGATAGTCAAGAGCCTCCAGAGAGCTGACCACATCAAGGATTTGAAAGAGTCCTTCGACACCCTGAGACGTTACCGGATGAAACTGAACCTTGCCAAGTGTACCTTCGGGGTGACCTCGAGAAAATTCCTTGACTTTCTGGTCATCTGGTGAGGAATTGAGGTCAATCCGGATAAAATCAAGGCCATCATCGACATGGGGCATCCAACCAACAAGAAGCAAGTGCAAGAACTCATAGGTCGGACAGCCTCTCTCAATCGCTTCATTTCTAGGTCAGCTGAAAGGTGTCTCCCTTTCTTTAAAAAGCTGTGATAGTTAGATCGCTTCTAGTGGACCGACGAATATCGATCGGCCTTCGAAGCACTGAAGATGTACCTGAAGACTCCCCCCTTATTTGCTAAGCCTTTGGAAGGAGAGTCCCTGTACTTGTACCTATCCACATCGGACAAGGCTGCGAGCTTCATCCTTGTCTGGATTATGGAGGACAACCAACAAAGACCGATCTATTACATCAGCAAGGTACTCCACAATGCCGAGACAAGGTATCCTAAGATGCAAAAGCTTGTCTACTCCCTAATTTTAGCAGCCAAGCGACTGAGGCCCTACTTCCAGGCACATCCAATCATCATCCTGACTAATCAACCTCTCAAGGCAATCCTCAGGATTCCGAATACCTCGGGTCGGCTTGCCAAGTGGGTCATTAAGCTTGGAGAATTTGACATCTCCTTCCAGCCTCGGTCGACCATGAAGGCTCAGGTGATCGTCGACTTCATAGCAGAGTGTACTTGGAGATAGGGGACACCTATGCAAATGGCCGACACACCTGGGGATGATACTGCCAAAGGGTCAGACCCTGCCTGGACACTCCATGTGGACATGGCGTCTAACCTTGCTGGTTGTAGAGCAGGATTATGAACGTGAAAAGCACCTACACCAAGCATACAATATGCAAGAAAAAACAGGGCAGAAGGAATGCATTTTAAAACAATTTTAAAGTATGCACAGTGGAAGGCTCGGTAGATATCTCTAAACGATCTACCAATCTGCCTGCAACAGGATCTAGCATAATGACCTAGCATGCAACATAACATCAAAGCAAGAGAACACAAAGATAAAAGTACCATACCTTTATACTGAGAGAAGCTATGGAAGGAGGAGGGCGCTTGAGCCATACACGTGTCTGGCCTCTACGAGTAATCCATACCTGGGCTTGACTCTGATCAACTCCCTCGGAGTGCTAGCTCTTCGGGATCCTCGGGCCGATCTTCTTCTTCCAAGAAGACTAGGAGGAGAGCTGGAACCCCTTCCCAAGAGAACTCTCTTCCCAAGACCTAGCTTGATAGCTAGGTTACTCACACCCAATCCCAAGTCCTCACTAAGCCCTTCTTCTTCCTCTCAAAGAACCATTAGCATAACCTCTAGCAGCCTCAAGAATGACCTTCATTTATAGGGGCAGCCATGAGAGGGAGAAGAAGGAAGGAGGAGTGACTAGGGGAGAGAAGGGGGGAGAAGATCAAGGTCATACCAAATGGGTCCAAACTCTTTAGGAAGGAATGACAATCATTCTAAGAAAGCTTGGAGCCAAAATGGTTTGAATTTGAAATTCAAACCAGGTCAAATCTTTCCTAAAAACCTCTTTCCAGAAATCTGCTCGTCACAGGAAGTGTTGACACATGAAAAATGCCAAGTATCGACACTTCACCAAGTGTCGACACCTGCAAAAATTTTAAGTATCGACACTTGGAACAAAGTCAATCATATTGACTTCATATGATGGCAAATGATTCTCAATCGTCGATTAGCCTTAATATCAGATAGAAATACTCTATGGTATGTGACCCCATAGGTTCGAACACTAAGCCGGTAGCACTGGAACATTTCTAGTACCAGTCAAAGTCCTCTTCTAGCAATGATAGCCGACATCCGGATATATCAAAGATGTAGAGCACCTCACAAGAACCTTTGGCATATGGTTGCCGCATAATTCATCCCTTTGACCTCATAATGCTCAGGATGACCTAGGGTTCGATTGCCAACCCTAATTTGGTTTATCCAGATCATGTCTTAACCTCACAAGTTCTGTGACTCCTCACAAGAACTACCCTGGCCAAGGTTTTGCTAAATTGAGACATAGTGAGTCATTCACTCCAAACTGTTTGGAGAGGTCAATTCCATCTTGATACACCATCACTCTACAAGTACTTGACTAAACCTAGAAACGTTCCATCACTAGATTAGACATCCAGGTAGTTCGACACCAAAGTACAGTGAATTGCTTGCAAGCTGCCATGATGACCTCAGGTATGAGGGACACATATACCTATATCCCTTCACGAGCAACCCTTTGGCAGAAGGGAGCTTCGCAGATGGTCACGTTCAGTGAGATGTCATACATTTCACTTGCATGTCACACCAGTGTCTCCACACTCCTTGGTTAAGAGGACAACCAACAAATGCAACATACAACAACCTACACTTGATACATTGTCATCTTATAACAATGTATCCTTTGGTTGTGAACCACTTTAAAAACTACATGATATATCCTCTCTATATCAAAACCATGTAGTTTTAAGAACTCCATCACATAAGAGTTATTTATAGGAAAATATACATGTGATGAACAGCCAAAAAAGAATAACCTTTTATTCATTAAAAATTCATATACAAATACAAAGATAGCACAACCGTCAACAGCTAAGGTGATTGGCTTTGGAGCATAATTCCCAACAACTCCCACTTGGACTAAAGCCAATCAGTATAGAATCTCATTCCCATTTTTCATTTACAATAATTGAACTCTTGAACTTCGACGACTTTAGTGAAGGGATCAGCCAGGTTTTTCTTTTCATCGATCTTTAGAAGGTCAATGTCACCTCTTTCCATGATCTCTCGTACAAGGTGATAGTGCCGTAGAATATGCTTTGTGCGGTGATGAGACTTCGGCTCTTTGGCTTGAGCAATGGCTCCAGTGTTGTCAGAGTACACCGGAACAGGACCATCCAGGGAAGGTGCCACTCCCAGCTTGCCAAGGAACTTTCGCAACCACACAGCTTCCTTCGCTACATCAGATGCTGCAATGTACTTTGCTTCACATACTGAGTCCGCTATAGTAGGCTACTTGAGACTTTTCCAGAAGACAGCTCCTTCGTTCGGGATAAAGATAAATCCTGACATACTCTTGCTATCAACATTATCTGACTGGATACTGGAGTCAGTATACCGTACAAGTTTCAAGTCAGATTCTCCATAAATTAGCCATTGGTCCTTAGTATTTTGTAAATACTTAAGGATGGTCTTTACCACTTTCCAATGAGCTTCACCTGGGTCAGACTGGTATCTGCTCACTACGCCTAGTGAGTATGCCACGTCTGGTCTAGTACATGTCATGGTGACATGATAGAATCCACTACCGAAGCATATGGGATTCTACTCATACACTCTCTCTCTTCAGGAGTTGTCGCATAATTTCTTTTGGAGAGATCAATTCCAGTGCTTATCGGGAGATATCCCTTCTTGAAATTTTTCATGCTGAACTGTTTCAGCATGGTGCCGATGTACATAGACTAGGACAGTCCCAGAAGCCTCTTAGATATATCTCTATAGATCTTCATACCCAGTATGTAAGAGGCTTCATCCAAGTCCTTCATAGAGAACTGAGATGATAACCAGACCTTTATTCCTTGTAATGCTAGGATGTCATTCCCGATTAAAAGAATGTCATCCACATACAATACAAGGAATACAATCACAGAACCATTAGCCCATTTATAAATGTAAGGTTCTTCTACATTCCTAACGAAGTCAAATGACTTGATACACTTATCAAATCGCATGTTCCAACTCCTTGATGCTTGCTTTAGTCCATAGATGGACTTTTGAAGCCTACACACCTTTGACTCATCTGTGGATGTTAACCCTTCAGGATGTATCATATATACCTCTTCTTCTAGCTCACCATTCAGAAAAGCTGTTCGGACATCCATTTGCTAGATTTCATAATCAAAGTGTGCTGCTAAAGCAAGCATAATCCGAATCATTTTGAGCATTGCCATAGGGGAGAACGTCTCGTCATAGTCAATACCACAATGTTGACGATACCCCTTGGCAACCAGACGGGCTTTATAGGTCTCCACTTGTCCGTCTGCACCCATTTTTCTTTTGAAAATCTATTTGCATCCAATGGGTTTTATTCCTTCAAGTGCATCAACCAATGTCCATACATTGTTGATCTCCATGGACTCCATTTCAGATTTCATGGCTCCCAGCCATTTCTTAGAGTCGGACCTCTGCATTGCATCCATATAGGTGATCAGATCATCATTGTTCTTATTGAGTTTAATGGGATCACCGTCTCGAACCAAGAAATTATAGTATCTATCCGGTCGGCTCGGTACTCTACTGGATCTCCTTAATGGTTCATGAGTGGACTCTAGGTGTGATCTAATCATAGCCGGTTCTATGTTGTCCCTTAAGTGTGTCGGTTCTTCTACTTGTTAAACTTCATTAAGTTCGATCTTAGAGGCTACAGTCCCTTCACCAAGGAACTCCTTTTCCAAAAAGATAGCCTTAAGACTGACGAACAACTTTTGTTCCTTAGCTAAGTAGAAGTAATACCCCTTAGATTCTTTTGGATACCCAACAAATAGGCACCGGTCAGATCTAGGTCCAAGTTTATCCGTTTCCAAATATTTTACATAAGGCGGGCACCCCCAAACCTGAAGGTGTGATAGTGTTGGCTTACGTCCAGTCCATATCTCATATGGTGTTTTACTAACGGACTTACTTGGAGCCCTATTCAAAAGGTAACAGGCTGACTCTAAAGCATATCTTCCAAAGGATACTGACAGAGAAGCAAAGCTCATCATGGACCGAACCATGTCTAAAAGGGTTCGATTCCTTCTCTCAAACACTTTATTTAATTGAGGTATCCCTGGAGGTGTCCACTGAGAGAGAATCCCATTCTCCTTGAGATATGTCAGAAACTCACCCAAAAGGTATTCACCATCTCGATCAGATCGAAGGGTTTTGATACACTTTTCAGTTTATTTTTCTACCTCATTACGATATCATTTGAATATTTCAAATGACTCATATTTATGTCTCATCAAGAAGACATAACCGTACCTCGAAAGGTCATCTATAAATGTAATGAAATAAACATACCCACCCCTGGCACTAACATTCATGGGTCTACATACATCAGTATGTACCAGACTCAGAATTTCTTTGTCTCATTCACCTTTTCCAGTAAAAGGTGACTTAGTCATTTTTCCAAGAAGACAGAACTCACAGGTTGGAAGTGAACTATCTTCACTAAAATCGAGAAGACCCTCACTTTTCAACCTGTTTATCCTATTCCTATTAATATGACATAGCCTACAATATCATAGGTATGCTTCGCTGACATTATCTATCCTAGGGTGTTTGCTAAACGTGTACATTACACTAACAGGTCGTGATAGTACATAAATACCATCATGCATTTGTCCATTCAAAACCATAGAATCATTCCAAATGATTTTGCAAACGTCATTCTTTATTGATAGTTCATAACCATACATGGCCAATTGGCCTACAGAAATGACATTCAAAATAAAGGATGGACAAAAATGACACTCATTCAAAATGACAGTACAGGACTCGAAAACAAGTTTGAGGACTCCCAACGCCAGGACTAGAACTCAGCTTCCATTTCCCTCGTTCAAGAATCTCTCACCATCCTCGAATCTTCTACAACTTAAATTTTCTGCAAATAATTGTAAATATGAATTGGACTTCCAGTATATAATACCCAGTTAGTAGTATCGCAAATAGAGAAACTACAAGGTATTATCATATAAATACCTTGTCTAGGACCATCCTGCAGCTTTGTCTTCTTGGACCTATTCGGGTCAAGGGATGCAATATAAAGAGGACGGTTCCTTTTCCAGTGACCCTGCTTCTTGTAGAAGCACTCTGCATGACTCTGATCAGCCTTCACTTTCTTGGCCTGATTGGGCCTAGAAGCACTTAGTACCTTTTTCCCTTTATTTTTTTCTTCCCTTTCTTAAAAGGATGACACGCTTCCAAAGATCCTCGCACTAGATTCACCACCCCTTTATTCAATTGGTGGTCTTTCTCATAAGTCTGCAGCAACCCCAACAAACTGTGGTAGCTAACTGCAGGCTTATTCATTCTGTAATGATCGAGAAAATCTAGATAGGAAGAAGGGAAGGAATTCAGCATCGCATCTTTCCCAGCTGTTCATGCAAGGGATAGCCGAGCTTGCCTAGGTGCTCAATTATCTCGATCATGTACAATACATGATCAGTGACCTAGGCCCCATCACGCATCCGTGCATTGTAGATAGCACAGGAGACCCTATACCTCTTAATGTCATATGATATTCCGAAAGACTCCAACCTTTGAAGGATTTCTTCCGGCTGGGCTTCCTCGAATTTGCGACTGAACCTGTCATTCATCACAGCCAACATAATGCACCGAAGAGTGGTCCTGTTAAAGAGCCACTTTTGATAAGTGTCTCTGACCAAACCCTGAGCATTGGCAGCAGGGATCTCAGGTGCCAGATTCGATATCACATACAGGATCCGTTCATGCTCTAGGACAATCCTGAGCCTTCGATACCAGCTATCGAAGTTGGGTCCATTGAGCTTCTCGTTGTTGAGAAGAGACCGAAGTGACAAGTTGGAAGACATCTGAAAGGAAAACCAAAACTAATTAGTGTATATGAATTATTAACCTAAAGACATGGACTTTAGTCTAAAGGTCCCTCCCACTATTTTGCTCAGATTGGTAGCCTCTACCTCCAATCCGAGGAATTACTTTAATTCCCTAGTGGGTACCAGAGTCCAATAGACAACACATGAGCCTGACTTTGGCCGGTCCACCCATGCATGTCTAAATGTAGGTTCTTTAACCGATTACTTCTCTACGTAACCTCTAGCATTTGGGTTTTGCCCTAATGAGCACTTCAATCGACCTTCGGGCCTCCTATTGAAGGTCCTGGTTAGGTCCAACCATTAACATGACAAAATTCAATGCTTTTAACTAATGAATAGTCAAGCCCGATTTTGGCTAGCCCACCTGACCACCGTTAAGAGAGTTGCACTGAGCCATCATATTAGGAACAGTAATTCCAATAGCCCGATGAACACCCGATCTTTGGATCTGCCGATGAACACCCAACTATTGGACCAATTACCATCCCACTTAATGGGAGGCAAGGACTAGGTTATCTCTATAACTTTGTCCTTTTAAGGACCTAATAATTTAGAGGGTTTTAAATAATGTGATAGATGAAGAGATGGGAAGACATGGATCAACCTCCCATTGACCAAATCAGCAAATAAGGAGGGTTACACATAACAAATGATCCATGGGAACCTAAAATCAGTCAAGATTGATTAACCTTGGGTGACAAAGGTTAACACAAGTCAATGAGTTATGTAATTAATCTTGATCAACCACATTGACCAGGTAAGTGAGATCATGGGTTGTGTTCCGCCATTAACCATCTTGCCTTAGATACCAACAGAGTTGGCCAGATAAGAGGTAGCCCCAAAGAACCATGATCACAATGCCAAACTTATCTCGACACCAGTTGGTTCATTAGACTCAATTAGACTAGCCTAAAGACTCAGGCTTTCCACTGAGCCACAAATTAGGTCCATTTAGATTATGGACCAATCAGTCTAACTATTAGAGAGATCTAGAGAAGAAATCCTAACTCAACATTTGATTAGATTAGTTCTCTAATTAGTCCAATGCATCTAAACTTAGGTCTAACCTAATCAAGGACCTAATAGAAGCTAATCCATGACCCTTAAGGCTTATTGAAATGACTTAAGATCTTTGAATCACATTCCTAGAGTTCTTAGTCAATCTTAATTCAAAATTAAGTTCAATGGCCTTAAAATAAATTAAAACAATTTTAATTTACAAGTGTAAAATAATTTTATAAAAAGTTTTAAAATTTGAATTCACTATTTCTACATTCTGTTGCCAAGCACTTCCAGGACAAGTGTCGACACTTAGCCTGAGACAGGAAAAATATAATGCCAGAATCTGGCACAGACCCATGAGTCGACACTTACAAGGCCAAGTGCCGGCTCACGAAACCCAAGTGTCGACACTTCCTATTTAAGTGTTGACACTTCGCTTGAGACAAAAAATAGTGACTTCAAATCCAATGTTTCTCTAAACATTCAAAAAAATTGATGAAAATAATCATTTTAGATCTTATCCAAAGATGTTTTATGATCATGTCATTAGATTAAAATATTTTTAATCTACATTTTCTTGCTTCTTATTTTTCTTTTCAAGAGTCAATCACATCGGCACCCCTACACGCCATAGGAGACCCCATTGAATGGGAAAAGAGGGTCTTGCAGCCCTATTTCTCTCCTATGACCGGACGGCCATGGTAAAGCACTCAATCCAAGTACTTAAGGAGGATGTTATTAGCATGCTAGAATAATTATACTACAAAAAGGAACCTATTGCTCTGATACCATTGAAGGTGAAAAGCACTTACACCAAGCATACAATATGCAAGAAAAAATAGGACAAAAGGAATGTATTTTAAAATAATTTTAAGGCATGCATAGCGAAAGGCTTGGTAGATAGATCTAAACGATCTATCGATCTGCCCGCAACAGGATCTAGCATAATGACCCAGCATGCAACATAACATCAAAGCAAGAGAATAACACAAATATAAAAGTACCATACCTTTATATTAAGATAAGCTGTGGAAGGAGGAGGGAGCTTAAGCCACACACGTGTCTGGCCTCTACGGGTAATCCACACCTGGGCTTGACTCTGATCAACTCCCTCGGAGTGCTAGCTCTTCGGGATCCTTGGGCCGATCTTCTTCTTCCGGGAAGACTAGGAGGAGAGCTGGAACTCCTTCCTAAGAGAACTTTCTTCTTAAGACCTAGCTTGATTGCTAGGTTACTCACACCCAATCCCAAGTCCTCACTAAGCCCTTCTTCTTCCTCTCAAAGAACAATTAGCATAACCTCTAGCAGCCTCTAGAATGACCTTCATTTATAGGGAAAGCCATGAGAGGGAGAAGAAGGAAGGAGGAGTGACTGGGGGAGAGAAGGGGGGAGAAGATCAAGGTCATACCAAATGGGTCCAAACTCTTTAGGAAGGAATGACAATCATTCCAAGAAAGTTTGGAGCCAAAATTGTTTGAATTTGAAATTCAAACCAGGTCAAGTCTTTCCCAAAAATCTCTTCCCAGAAATTTGCTCGTCACAGGAAGTATCGACACATGAAAAATGCCAAGTGTCGACACTTTACCAAGTGTCCACACCTGCAAAAATCTCAAGTATCGATACTTAGAACAAAGTCAATCATATTGACTTCATATGATGGCAAACGATTCTCAATCATTGATTAGCCTTAAGATCAGATAGAAATCCTCTATGGTGTGTGACCCCATAGGTTCGAACACTAAGTCGGTAGCATTGGAACATTTTTAGTACCAATCAAAGTTCTCATCTAGCAATGATACCCGATATCCAAATAGATCGAAGATGCAAAGCACCTCACAAGAACCTCTGGCATATAGTTGCCGCATAATTCATCCCTTTAACCTTATAATGCTCAGGATGACCTAGGGTTCGACTGCCAATCCTAATTTGGTTTATCCAGATCATGTCTCAACCTCACAAGTTCTATGACTCCTCACAAGAACTACCTTGGCCAAGGTTTTGCTAAATTGAGACATAGTGAGTCATTCACTCCAAACTATTTGGAGAGATCAATTCCATCTTGATCCACCATCGCTCCACAAGTACTTGACTACACCCAGAAACCTTCCATCACTAGATTAGAAATCCAGGTAGTCCAGTACCAAAATATAGTGTGTTGCTTGCAAGCTGCCATGGTGACCTCAGGTCTGAGGGACACATATACCGATATCCCTTCACGAGCAACTCATTGGCTGAAGGGAGCTTCGCAGATGGTCACATTCAGTGAGATGTTGGTGGGGGCACCAGGCTTAGTACATTTCACTTGCATGTCACACCAGTGTCTCCACACCCCTTGGTTAAGAGGACAACCAACAAATACGACATACAACAACCTACACTTAATACATTATCGTCCTATAACAATGTATCCTTTGGTTATGAACCATTTTAAGAACTACATGATATATCCTCTCTATATCAAAATAATGTAGTTCTAAGGACTACATCACAGAAGAGTTTTTTACAGGAAAATGTACATGTGA
The DNA here is from genome assembly GCA_021397845.1 of Areca catechu. NCBI lineage: Eukaryota > Viridiplantae > Streptophyta > Magnoliopsida > Arecales > Arecaceae > Areca > Areca catechu. The sequence continues at coordinate 25,908,804 of CM038048.1, forward strand.
TGATCAACCAAAATAGAATAACCTTTTATTCATTAAAAATTCATATACAAATACAAAGATAGCACTACCGTCTATAGCCTAGACGATTGGCTTTGGAACACAATTCCCAACAGATTAATCCTGGCCAACCCTAATGGGCAGAGCCTAGAGTATGTCCTATGCTTCATATTCTAAGTATCAAATAACCGGACGAAGTATGAAGCCCTCCTCGCAGGACTGAGGGTGGCTGACGAACTAGGCATCGATTGAATTAGAGCCTTCTCAGATTCCCAGCTAGTGGTCAACCAGGTGAGAGGTGAATTCGAGGTGAGAGATCCAACCCTAGCCAAGTACTTGAGTAAAGTGTAGAACCTTGTAGCTTGACTCAAGTGTTTTGAGATCATCCACATACCTCGGGTGCGAAACTCTCAGGCGAAAGCCTTATCATGGCTGGCTACTGCCATCACTGATTCCTCCAATCAGGCTTTCATAGAGCACCTACAAAGCCCAAGCATTGTCGAAGAGACATCAGGAATCCATCAAGTAGAGCGAGAGGCTTGTTGGATGGACCCCATCCTCGCGTTCCTCAATAAAGGAACCCTCCCAGAAGATAGGGCTGAAGCCAAGTGTGTGCACTAGACAGCCTCAAAGTACATCATCCTCGATGGGACCCTCTACAAGCGATCATTTATGCAACCACTACTCAAGTGCCTAGGACTGTCGGACACCGATTACACACTCAGAGAGGTGTGTGAAGGCATATGTGGTGACCACTTGGGAGTTAGATCTTTGGCCTACAAGATCATCCGACAAGGCTATTACTAGCCAACCATCCAGAAGGACGCTGCAGACTTTGTTAAAAGGTGCGACACATGCTAGAGGTCCTTCAATGTTCAAAGGTGACCGACTAGTCAACTAACCCCACTGAAGCCCCCTGGCCAATCGCACAGTGGGAAATGGACATCCTTGGGCCATTTCCCCTAGCATCCGAGCAATGGAAGTTCCTAATTGTAGCCATCGACTACTTTACCAAGTGGGTGGAAGCTGAACCACTGGCGCAGATTACCGAAGTCAAGGTGGAGACCTTCATCCAAAATTACATCATCTAACAGTTCGGCATACTGCAGGCAATCATCACCGACAATGGGTGGTAATTCGACAATCTAAAGTTCCAGAATTTTTTCCACCAGTATCATATCTCCCACCGGTTGATTTCAGTCGGACACTCCCAATCCAACGGGAAGGTTGAAGTCACCAATTAGACGATTCTGCATAGCCTGAAGACCTGACTGAATGATGCCAAAGGGCTCTGGGCCAAAGAACTCCACTCGATACTCTGGGCCTATCGGACTACCTCCCGCATGGTGACTAGGGAAACTCCATTCAATCTCACCTACGGGAGTGAGGTGGTCATACCAGTGGAAGTCTCCTTGCAGTCCCTCCAGATTGATCATTTTGCCGAACAAGCCAATTTTGAACAGAGAAGGGCTGACCTCGACTTACTCGAGGAGACTCGACTTCAAGCAGACCTGAGGATGGTGACCTATCATCAAAAAATGGCCAGATATTACAATACTCGAGTCAAGGCTCGAAGCTTTCGGGTCGGAGACTTGGTTCTGCGGAGATCAGAGATATCCAGGCCAACTGAATAAGGAAAGCTCTCCTCTAACTGGGAAGGCTCCTATCGGGTAGGCGAAGCGATCCGGGCCGGAACTTACCGACTCGAGCATCTAAATGGATAGTAAGTGGCACGTCCTTGGAATGTAGATAACCTCTGTTGCCCAGGTGGCTTTCCTAAAAGGGGGTGAATTAGGAATTGAAAAAGTTTAAGCAATTATGTGCTCTTTGAAAATCTCTTGAAGTGTTGGGCGCTGTGATTGAGGTAATTAAAAGTAGAAGAAAGAATAAAAAGAATGCATAACACAAACACAGAAAATTTTATAGTGATTCGGAGCAACCCAGCTCCTACATCCACTATCCAAGATTATCACTTGGAATTTCCACTATATCCCCTACTGGAATATAGTCGGATTATTTTAATAGGCTCACAATCCAAACCTCTACACTTTGATTTTTAAATCGGGCTCACCAAAGAAATTCAATACTTGGTTTTAACAGGATCACCAAGAACCCAACACTTGGTTTTAACATAGGCTAACCAAGAACCTATTTGGTTTTTAAACCAGGCTCACCAATAATCCAACAATTCAAAAAAGAATTGCAAAAAGAAAGCAACAGAATGACAAACAAATTTGTCGGATGGTTGTTGATGCAGCTCAAGAGAAGCCCAATTGATTGCACTTCAATGCACTTGGTTGGCTTCTTCAACTTCTTCAATAAATGCTTCAAGCTTTTGTTGGTAGTTGGTGAATGCTTGAAGACTGTCTTGAATGCTCTTGCAGTGCTCTCTTGCTCACAAAGTAGCTTAGATATTTAATTTAGCATTTACTCATTATCTCTTTTTTAAAGTAGTTCAAATCCCTTAAATATATAGTTTTGTACTCTTCTCAGATAATTTTAGTCATTGTAGACCATTGGGATGTGACATTTGACCGTTGGAGTACTTTTTGGATTCAAATTTCAAGTTCTGGAACTAGTCATTATAAGTCTGAAATCGACCTTCAAGTCAGCTCGGATTACTCAAGTCGGCTCGGATCCTCAGAGTAGTTCTGGTTGAGTCGACTCTCTTCAATTGAGTCGGCTTCATTGCACAGTATTCTGATTCCTCACTCTGTAAGAGTCAGCTCGCCTTGATTCTAGTCAACTCAGATCCTCAGGCCATCAAATATGTAGTCTGGAAGAGTCAGCTTTTCTCTTTAGAGTCGGCTCGGTTGGCTATTGTTCTCAGAGCTCTTTTTCTGGACTCTGGAGGAGTCGGCTCGAATATTTGAAGGGTCAACTCGGATGTCTGACTAAATGATAGAGTCAGCTCGGACTTCCTTTGGGTCGACTCGCCTGTCTGATTCAAGAAATAGTACTCTGGATGAGTCGGCTCGGGTCCCTTAGAGTCGGCTTAGATATCTGCGTATCAGAAATCTTCATGCGTGCCATGTGCCAGATTCAGCTCTCTTCTCTTCAAGTTGGCTCGGATGAAATCTTCAGTGAAATATCATTTTTTTTCCAAAAATCATCCAGCAAGTCTTTAAAGTTTCAAGATGCCTTCAAACTCTTCTAACCAAATTTCTAAGAAACTTAAGCTTGAAACACATCTAGAAGTAACCCATTTTTATGATTTTTACTTAACTTTTTCTTTGGATTCTTCTTTATATGAATCACTTACAGCACAACTCACTTTAAAACTAGGAATGTAGGAGTTGAAATTAAATAATGAAATCATCCTACAAAAACTTGTAAAACACTTGAAGAGTTGTTAGTAAAACAAATGCATGCTCCAATGTTAGGTTATCATCAAAATCACTTATGGGGTCAATAACCTCTGCAAATATTATCAATAAAGATAGCAATTTACTCTATAAAGAAGTCTGATCCCGATCGGCAAAGGCTCTAGTGTAGCCCACTCAAGTCCAACCTCGATCGGCAAAGGCTCTAGGGCAGTCCACTCAAGTCTGACCCCGATCAGCAAAGGCTCTAGTGTAGCCCACTCAAGTCTAACCCCGATCGGCAAAGTCTATAGGATAGCCCACTCAAGTCCGATCCCGATCGGCAAAGGCTCTAGGGCAGCCCACTCAAGTCCGATCTCGATCGGCAAAGGCTCTAGGGCAGCCCACTCAAGTCTGATCTCGATCGGCAAAGGCTCTAGTGTAGCCCACTCAAGTCTGACCCCGATTGGCAAAGACTCTAGGATAGCCCACTCAAGTCCGACCCCGATCGGCAAAGGTTATAGTGTAGCCCACTCAAGTTGACCCCGATTGACAAAGGCTTTAGGGTAGTCCACTCAAGTCCGATCCTGATCGGCAAAGGCTCTAGTGTATCCCACCCAATTCCAATCCTGATCGGCAAAGGCTCTAAGACAGCCCACTCAAGTTCGACCCCGATCGGTAAAGGCTCTAGTGTAGCCCATTCAATTCTGATCCTGATCAATAAAGGCTCTAGGGCAACCCACTCAAGTTCGACCTCGATCGGCAAGGGTTCTAGCATAGCCAACTCAAATCCGGCCTCCATTGGAAAGCACTTTGTGGGATCCTTAAACACCTAAGGTATTTCCCTACAAATAGCTAGTTTGAAGACCCCATAGGAATAATTCTTAAGGAGATGGGTTTGGACTAAGCCGACCTCTCGACACTTAGAAATATTTCTTATAAATGGTTAAGTTAAAAGCTGATGGGATGCTCAGCAACCCCATAAGTGACCGTTGGTCGGCCACCTTCTTCAGGTAGGAATAGCCCATTCAAAAAAAAAAAGGAAAACATAATAACAACAGCAAGACAAAGAAGAAGATGAACATCAAGATGTTATTTCATTGATCAAAACTTTTGTACAAGATATAGACAGACTTTTACAGGTGGTTCTAAGTCTTGCCAAGAATTTACAAAAGAGGAAGATCTTTCCTGCTCATCGAAGGAGCTTCGGCTTTGACCTCCTGCACCACATCCAGAGCCTCAACCAAGGCCTCTGCCAATCTCGCATCGGCAATGATTTAGGCATCGGCCCCAGTTTGGCTGGGCCCTCTTTTTCTTTCGGTGGATGCATTAGCTATATTGAGGTCAGGTTAAGCTCCAGGAAGGCTTTGGCCACCTTCTTTAGGTAGTCATCGAAGCCATAGTCGTAGTTCGCTGCTCCAGCCTCCTCCATTTCATCATTGAAGTCGGTTTAGGCCTTGTATTCTGCTATGGCATCGCGGACCTGCTCCTTTGCCAGCTCCTCCTCCTTCAGCTCGATCGATACTTTCCTCTAGTGCCTTGTAAGACCGCATGCTCCTTTCTGCATCGGCTGACCGCTCCTTCTCTTTGGATAGCCGACGGGTCAACGACTTGACCCTTTCCTTCTTCTTCAGATGGGCCTCTCGCACGGTCAGCTAGGTTTACAGGTCCTCTGCCTGCTTCTTCAATGACTCAACTTCAGCCAAACCGGTTCAAAGTCTCTCCTCAGTAGCCTTCTACGATGCCAGTGCCACTACTTTGGCCACCTTCAGTCCTTCGACCTCCCCAGCCGAGGCCTCTGCCACATGGACCATCTTGCCAAGGCCCTCTTCCATCATTAAGACCTCGTGAAGGAGCTACAGGCAACGGATCATGTTAGTCATGTACAAGAAGTGAAAAGAAGAAGGGAGAAAACGAAGGGATGACAGAAGTACCTTTAACAGACTGAGGTAGGTGCCTCTCGCCACCTTGTTCATCTTACGCTTGCTTGTCTCATCCCAGTCGGCATCGGTGATGGACCCCTTTAGTAGGTCTCTGCCTACTAGGGGTTGTGAAGAGCATGCCAGCGCTGATAGGTGTCGTGGCTGACCTTTTCAGTCTCTACCCTTTCGACTGCCCCTTTCTTCTCACCTGTAGGGTGGATAGCCTCCGTCCGCTCGACTGATAGTGAGGCCAGGGCCGTCCCCACTTCGGTCAGCTCTGAAGGGTTCGGCTCCAGTCGGACGGTCGACTCCCCGATTATAGGCAGAAGTCCCGATGCTCTGGCCACCAACCACTCCAATATAGGCATATTGTTTTCATCGGAGCCCAACACCATAATGGTTATGGGCTGTTCTTCTGCCCGTTATTTCTATTTCCTGCCCGCGGTCAGCTCAGCGGACTGGGCAGCCCTCTTCCTTGCGGCCCACTCTGCTATTCTTGCACAGTCCAGCTTCATTTTTCCTCCTATTACAAGAACAAGATCAGAGTGAAGAAAGAAACAATATAGCTAATAGAATAAAAAGACCAACGGCAATGACTCCTACCCTACCTAAATGTTCATGATAGCTGACTCTGACCAAGCAGAGGCTATCCTCCTGAAGCAACTCCTTCACCATGGTGATACCAACTACTTCCAACTTGTTGAAGTCAGCTTGATCGGCCATCAAGACCGCCCTCCCTCTGTCAGCTGTCGGCCTTGGTTCCCCCCATGATGGGTTGAAGCCCCAAGGCTGAAGACTATGATAAAGAAGAACTTCGACTTCCATCCATGAATAGCTGACAGAAGATCCCCAATTATCTTCTGCCCGGGATGGAGGCTGAACACCTACCACTCCTCGCTTCGAAAGTCCTTCTTAAGGATAAAAAAGTTTGCAAAGAGGGAAGTCCTAGGTTCTACCCCAACCCTCTGGCACAGGATCGCGAAACAACTAATGGCCCGAATGTTATTCGGGGTCAGCTGTGCAGGAGTGACTTGGTACAGGTTGAAGACTCGGATGAAGAAATCACACAGGAAAAATTGGAGACCAGCCTTCAAGTGGTCCTCGTACATCGGGAGGGCTCCCAGGCTTGGCAGCCAGGTCACCCTCCCTTTCCGGTCCGAGACAGTGATGTGAAGGGTGGAGGGGATGTTGAACATAACTCTAAGAGCCTCTACCTGATCCCATACTAGTTCAGACTGGACTTCATTGGGACCCAGTCCCTCTACCCTATGGCTGGAGCTCTGGCTACCAGTGGCCATTATTAAGGGGCTTGGAGGAGAGAGGCGCTAACCTGAAGGCTAGATTTCCTAAAAAGTTGAAGATGTTGGAGCGAGCCGAATTTCTTTCCAAAGGTGAATGCAGAAAAGGCTTCACCCACAGTCTCAACATCACCTTATATAGCTCTTGAGGGAAGCAGTTGTTACCATTCCTCAAGCGCCCTGACCCGGGCACCAGGCGACACAAATCTCCATGCAGCGAAAGTCGATGCGACGGAAGGAAGCATAGTCTGGCAATGATCTGCGTGATTGCCAAATTAGCGGTGGGTGGGTCACCCCCAGTGCGGCACCAACCACTCAGATATCACCACGTCATCCATATCACCTCCGAAGCCCGACGACCAAGCAGGCTGGGTTAGATGCTCATCATTGCACCCCTTTTGCATTAATTGCCTCTCCCTTCGCTTCCAATGCGGGATTGACACCTATCCTAGGAATGAGCTTCTAGAGTGGGAAGTGACCAGATGCAGCACACTTGATTAGATCCACAATCCCCACAAGGATGAATGCATTCAATGTGAGAATGATGCTCTCGCCCTTTGAAGCTACAGGCCCTCCTGAAGGCCAAGAGCAAGGGGGCAATTGTTATACACAACCGGCCTCCCTCCAAACCAGACCGGGTTCGACCGACCCACCAAAGGTCCGATCGAACTACTAGAGGTCCGACTGACCCACCAGAGATCCGACTGACCTGCCAGAGGTCCGACCGACCCAGCAGAGGTTCGACTGATCCTTCAGCTAGGTCCGACTTACCCACTTCAGCCAGGCCCATATTGATCCAAAATGGGCCGCTCCAAGGATGGCCCAGAGATTCCAGAGGCCCCTTTTAGCTGGTACTAGAATTCTGTTACAATAGATTCCTGACATCACGATGCCATTTCCTCCTGGTACCACCTGGCCTGCCATTACTCTACAGATCCCACCGTGCCATTCCCTCTTGGTGCCACTTGGCCACTACCGAGATTTCTCTAAGGGCAAATCAGCCATTTCTAGCCTAGACCCTACTAGATTCTGGTAAAGTTCTGCACCTATATAAGGTAAAGGGGGGACCCCGAGGTAAGGAGGCTTTTCCTTCCCCACGAGCTATCTCCTTCACGATTCCTCCATTCTGTTGCTCCAAGTCTCCCACTGACTTAGCCATCGAGTGTCCCCCGTCGGAACACCACCGGCCCATGGGGCCTTTTTTGCAAGAAACGGGAGATGCGCACTCCAGTAAGTCCGGTTGAGAAAGCCCGATCCAGGAGATTCAGCGGCAACAGACCATAATCTCAATAAGGGGTTGGTGTACTTGGTGGGAGGAAATAGGGCAGTGCATCATCCCCTTGGGAAGGGGAAGAAAAATAAAAAGAAAAAGACCAAAAAGGTACAGAGTGTTGATGGGGCCAGTCAGGCTGGAAAGAAAAAGGTAGACCAGTGTCTGGCGGAGTGCTTCTACTATAAGAAGTAGGGTCACTAGAAGATGAATTGTCCTTGGTATATTGCATCCCTTGACCCAAACAGGTCGAAGAAAAGGAAGCAGCAAGATGTTGCTGCTCAAGATATTTATATGATAAATCCTTGTACCTATTCTTTTTGTGATACTGCTAATTGGGTACTTGATAATGGGAGTCCTTACCACATTTGCAACAAATTGCAGGGACTTTGAATTAGTAGGAGATTCGAGGATGGCGAAAGGTTTTTGAATGTTGGAGATGGAAGTCGAGTTCCAGTTCTGGCATTAGGAGACTTCTCTCTTATTTTTGAATCTTGTAAAATCATTTTACATGACTGCCATTATTGTCCTGCATTTCTTATAAACATTGTCTCTATAGGATTGTTGGCCAAAGAATGTTTTGAACTTTCAATAAACAGAAATGTTTGCAACATTACTTTGAATGGTTTAGTTGTAATGAATTGAAATTTGGTAAATGGCATTTATTTGCTATCACAGTCTGTGAGTATAATGTACACGACAAGCAAATGCCTTAGAATGGATAATGTCAGTGATGCTTATCTCTGGCATTATAGGCTAGGTCATATAAACAAGAGCAGGATAAACAGGTTAAGACAAGAAGGTCTCTTAGAGGTAAATGATTTTGAATCATTGCCTACTTGTGAATCTTGTTTACTTGGAAAAATGACCAAGTCATCTTTTTTCTAGAAAAGGTGAAAGAGCCAAAGAAATTCAAAGTTTAGTACATATAGATGTATGTGGACCTATGAATGTCAGTGCTAGATGTGGGTATATTTATTTCATTATTTTTATAGATGACCTATCTATGTTCGGTTATGTCTATCTTATGAGACATAAGTCTGAGTCGTTTGAAATGTTCAAATGATATTGTAATGAAGTTGAAAAGCAAATTGGAAAGAGTACAAAGACTCTTCGATCTGATCGAGGAGGCGAATATCTTTCTAGTGAGTTTCTAACTTATCTTCAAGAGAATGGGATTCTCTCTCAATGGACACCTTCGGGGACACCCCAACTGAATGGTGTGTCTGAAAGGAGAAATAGGACTTTGTTGGACATGGTCCAGTCCATGATGGGATTTGCCACTCTGCCTATCTCTTTCTGGGGTTATGCTCTGGAGACTGCTTGTTATCTTCTTAATAGATCTCCTAGCAAGTCTGTGGACAGGACTCCATATAAGATGTGGTTTGAATGGAAACTGGTGCTCTTACACCTTAGGGTCTGGGGGTGTCCAGCCTATGTTAAGCATTTGCAGACTGATAAACTAGGACCTAGGTCTGACCAGTGCCTATTCGTTGGGTATCCGAAAGAGTTTAAAGGATATTTCTTTTACCTACCTGATGAACAAAAGCTGTTTGTTGATCTTAGTGCTATCTTTTTGGAAAATGAGTTCATTAGTGAAGGAACTATAGCCACTCAGATTGAACTTAGTGAAGTTCAACAGGTAGAAGAACCAGCACACTTAGGAGATACCTCAGAACAGGATTTGATTAATTCAAATCCGGAGCCCATTGAGCACCCATTAAGGAGATCTGGTAGAGTACCGCATCAATCGGACAGATAATATGGTTTCTTGGTCCAGGATGGAGATCTTATTAAACTTGATGAAAATAATGAGGATCTGATCACCTATATGGATGCTTTACAAAGGTCTGACTCTGATAAGTGGCTAAAAGCCATGAAATCTAAAATGGAGTCCATGGAGATCAATAATGTGTGGACATTAGTTGATCCACTTGAAGGGATAAAACCCAGTGGGTGTAGATGGATTTTCAAAAGGAAATGGGGTGCAGACAGAAGGGTGAAGACCTACAAAGCCTGTCTGGTTGCCAAGGGGTATCGTCAGTGTTATGGTGTTGACTATGACGAAATATTTTTCCATGGGCAATGCTCAAATCCATTCGGATTATGCTTGTTTTAGCTGCATACTTTAACTATTAAATCTAGCAAATGGATGTCCGAACATCCTTCCTAAATGGTGAGCTGGAAGAGGAGGTGCATATGATGCAACCTGAAGGGTTCACGCCCATAGATGAGTCAAAGGTTTGCAAGCTCCAAATATCTATTTATGGACTGAAGCAGGCATCTCGGAGTTGGAACATGTGATTTGATAAGTGTATCAAGTCATATGGCTTCGTTAAGAATGGAGAAGAACCTTGCATTTATAAGTGGGCTAATGATTCTATGGTTGTATTCCTTGTATTGTATGTGGATGACATTTTCTTAATTGGAAATGACATCCCAGCATTGCAGGGAATAAAAGTATGGTTGTCATTTCAGTTCTCTATGAAGGACTTGGGTGAAGCCTCCTACATCATAGGGATGAAGATCTATAAAGATAGATCTTCGAGGCTTCTAGGACTGTCCCAGTCAATGTACACTGATACCGTGCTAAAATAGCTCAGCATGTAAAATTCCAAGAAAGGCTATCTTCTGATAAGCCATGGAATTACTCTCTCCAAAAAGGATTGTGCGTTAACTCCTGAGGAGAGAAAGCATATGAGTAGAGTCCCATATACTTCGGCAGTGGGATCTATAATATATGCAATGACATGTACTAGACCAGACATGGCATACTCACTAGGAGTAGTGAGCAGATACTGGTTTGACCCAAGTGAAGCGCATTGGAAGGTGGTAAAAATTATCCTAAAGTATTTGAGAAATACTAAAGACCAAGGGCTTATATATGGAAAGCCTGACTTAAAGCTTATCGGTTATACTGATTCAAGTTTTCAGTCAGATAAAGATGATAGCAAAAGTGTGTCAGGCTTTGTATTTATCCTAAATGGAGGAGCCATCTGCTGGAAAAGTTCCAAGCAACACATAGTGGCAGACTCGATTTGTGAAGCAGAATACATTGCAGCATCAGATGCAGCGAAGGAAGTTGTGGCTATGAAAGTTTCTAGGCGAGTTGGGAGTGGCACCTTTCCTGGATGGCCCTGTTGTAGTATTTTGTGACAGCACTGGAGCCATAGCTCAAACCAAAGAGCCAAAGTCCTATCAACGCACCAAGCACATTCTACGCTGCTACCATCTCATGCAAGAGATTATGGCACAAGGGGACATCGACCTTCAGAAGATCATGGAAAGAAAAATCTGGCTGACCCCTTCACTAAAGCAATCAGAATTCAGGAGTTTAAAGATTGTAATTGGAAAATGGGAATGTGATTCTGTACTAATTGGCTTTAGTCCAAGTGGGATTTGTTGGAAATTATGTCCCAAAGCCAATCATCTAGGCTATAGACGGTTGTGTTATTTATATATTGGATATGAATTTTGATATAAATAAAAGTTATCTTTTGGCAGTTCATCATAAGTGCATTTTCCTTAATGTGAACTCTTATGTGATGAAGTCCTTAGAACTTCCTTCTACTCGATATAGAGAGGATATATCGAGTAGTTCTTAAATTGTTCACGATTGAATGATATATTGTTATAGGATGATTATGTATCAAGTATAGATCGTTGTATGTCATATAGGTTGGTTATCCTCTTAACTAAGAAATGTGGAGACATTGGTATGACATGCAAATGTTATGTTTGACACTTCACTGAACGTGACTCTCATGCGAGATTCTCTTTCTGCCAAAGAGGAGTCTTGCATTAGAATGTGGACATGAATTATTTCTCTGACATGAGATCACTATGGTAGCTTGCAAGCAACTCACTGTGCTTAGGTGCCGGACTACCCAGATTTCTAATCCGATGATGGAAGGTTGATGGGTACAGTCAAGTACTTGTGTAGTGATAGTATGATCGAGATAGAATTGACCTCTCTAAATGGTTTGGATTGAATGCTTAATATGCCTCAATTGAGAAAGATATTAGCCAGGGCATTCATTGTAAGGAGTTACAGGGATTCTTTGTTTGAGACATATTGAAATGGACTGATTAGGATTGGGCAGTTTAACCCTATGCCATCCAGAGCATTAGGAGGTTCAAGAAATAAGTTCAGTGCTATTCCATATTCTACAGGTTCGTGTTGCTCTGCAACTTTCAAGCTATCCAGATGCCGGGTGTCATTGCTAGATGGCGACTTTAGCTGGTAATGGGAATATTCCCATGCTATCGGTTTAGTGTTTGAATCTATGGGGTCACACATTGAGGGTTTCTTCTTACTTTGTTAGCATGCAAAAGATTGGAAATCATTCCGGACTCTTTTAACAAAGAGTTGTCAAAAACTCGAGCTTGCTTATTTGGATGAGTCGACTCAAGTCATTCGAGTCGACTTGAGCAGTCGAGTTGACTCGACTAACGGGCTCTAGCAAAAATCAAAACTACTTCATTAATCACTGCAATCATTGTGGACATTAATGAAGGGGGTTTCTATTTTTTTATGCTGGGCGATTGCTGAAACCCAAAGGTCCCAGGAATCCCAAGAGACTCAAAACTCCACATTTATCTCTCATTAGTCCTCTTAATGGTTTTGGGGGCTATTTATTTCTATTGGGCTGATTGTTTGTGCGAGATGGTAGATCAGAATTCCTGTTCCACCTGTTCTGAGGTTGAGTCTCTCCCCATTCCTTGGGTCAGAGATCCTCTAAGACCTCTAAGAGATTGAGAGATTAGATCTTGGGATAGATTGAGTTTTGGGTAGGATCTCTGAGTGCGTACCTTCTATTGAAGGTTTGGGACAGAGTGTTCAGAAGGGTTCTTCAGAGTCTTTGTTCCAGCACTGCCAAAGCAACTAGCCTTCAAAGAAGTTGAAGGTGTCTGGCTCTTCTTCAAGGAGTTAAATAAGCAGTTAACCCGACCAAGTTTTCGTAGGGGCTAGCACCTCGAAGGAAGGCGAAGAAATCGTGCTACACGGTGTGAACCACCATAGAGGCAGTATGCATGTACTGCTTGTAGAGCAGGACCTTTTCCACATATCAGTGTCATCCCTAGGATCACGATTGAGAGGTGTCCATTTCTACAACTTCCGCTTCTTTCTGGTGAACATCACTGAGGTATGTGTTTATTTTATGTATGACATAGTTATCTTTGCTGCATCATTGTATGATTTCTAGAATGGTTCTGTTTTTCATAAAATGTTTGCATGATTTCATATTTACATTACTCTAAATGTATCAAGATCCTGGTAGGGGCATGTGTTAATTAAATTAACATCTTGAGATAAAATGGTTTTATCGCTTTCCACTGCTGCATGCCTTTAGAACAGTTTTAAAATGCATGTATTGCCCCTAGGAATAGTTTCCTTTCTAGAGCATCGATCAATCCCTACTAGATGGGCATGTCTTGCACCCTCCTTGCTAGCGAGAGAAATTTCTCTTCCCATTAAACCGATTGATGTCAACTTTGATTATACTTGCCATCTTCTTCGATCTCGATCAATATGAATAATTTAGAATTCTGATACCAGTTATTATTGTACCAACTACACGATACTACTCACATTAAAGAATCCCTCGTATGGAATATGGATCTATTTCTAAGATCATGATTGTCAGTATAGATGCTGCAAGAGAAAGGAGAAAAATTAAAAGAAAGCATAATTATTTGGGCATGCAAGATTTTACTATAAGAAAAATAAAATTTACAAAATTAGAACTCTCACTTTCAATCCTATACAGTTCTCTCAATAAGAAATCCCAATATCTTACTTTCAAGCTCTCAACTCTCAGCTCCTATAGGCTTTCTGGAGACATTTCACCACCCTCTAGATCCTCACACCCACTATCCTAATCCTTATTCCTATTTTTATAGATTTTAGTATAAAGAGCATCTCACTAAGAGTCCAACAGTCCTAATCGTATCTAAATCAGAGTCCTATAGCCCTTCTAATTTGAGTTTGAACCAAAAATCATCTCCTAGCTATCGAATTCCCTTGATTATGCCAAAATCCATGCACATTGATAATTACATTATACATGTATATATAAGTATTAATTTAATAATTAAATTATCTTTATTTATTTAAATTTGATACTTTTATTATCGTTTATAAAAAAGAAGACTATTAATGTGAAGAGCTCGATTTATGGGTTCAAACATAACAAGTTTGAACCAAATAAAACTTAAAATGAGCTCAAAATTGAATTTCAAAGATTAATATAGGTTAGCACAAACTTTACAGCAGCCAGTCTACCATGGACCGGTCGCTTGGTTTATAGAATGCCCAATGGTTCACAGGCATCCATGGCATGGTCCATGACCTAGAGCTATGGACCGTGGAGGTTGTTTTGAGCTAAAATTACCAGAGATGCCATCCCATCGTCGCTTGAGCCATCGGCACCTTCTTCACTAGCCAGAGAAGCCTCTCGATGCCTTCTTTTTTGGCTTATTTGATCTCCCTTGCAGAGCCAAGTTCACCACGCCACTGTTCGCCACCTCTACTGCTCTTCTCCCTTGCCCCATGCCACTATCAATCCATCCTCATCTCTGACTGACATCCTTGCTGACCTCCCACTCACCAATCTATAGGGCATATTCTATGGACCATCCCCTTCCTCCTCCATGCCGAGACACCACAACACCTCTTGAGCCACCATGATCTATCGAGATGCTACCGCTACCTGATGCCTGTAGCTGCCACACCACCATTGCCATCGCTGATCATCCCAGTCTTCTCAAGCTGCTACCCTTATCCATCATAGTCCGGTCACCATCACCATGACCCATCTTAAGATGCTGCCGACCATCCTCCCTATCGCCACTACAATCCATGCCACCTTCCTTCTCACCGTGCAGTCGCTCCTCCATCCCAAGATCACTATTACCGACCTGAGAGGGAGCTTGAGATGGAGCCAAGCCACCTATTAACTGAGAGCCCCGTGCAGTTGCCATCAACACCTCCGTCCCGGTCCAATTCTAGATTGGTCATCATCTTCTCTACTCGTAGCCATCCTCTACTATTTTTCTTCCACCCTTGTAAGCCCATCAAGCTATCGAGAGTTGGACTAGTGTTAGAGAGAACCAAGGATGTCTGAGCAATGGTTGGAAGCAAGAAACTAATCGATGGATTTTTAGGACTTCTGGGTTGTTCAGCAAAATAGAGGAAGGATAAGTAGGAGTTTAACTTTTGAAAAAATGGTTGGAATGGAACAAAGTTGGATAAAGGAGCCATAACAAACATGGGCTGCTGGTAGCGATAGATTGAGCTGATAGATTATAAAGGTTGTTAAGAAGGATTGTGATGGAAACGATTATGGTCCATACGCATTCCCCTCTACCTTTAAAAGAGCGTCGAAGCCAGAGGATGGGGTATTCGATTCTTCTTCCTGATCACCTTCTTCCATTTCCCATTAGAGATCTCTACCCAGCCTCCATCGCTACTACTCCCATTTCCCATCTGTTGCTCAAATCTTATTCCAACATGAAGATGTCAGAGAGAATGATGGTAGGGAGTTCATCCATTGAAGGCTAGATCTCTAGCTCTTGGGATTTCACTATAGTGCTTGAACAAGTAGTGTTTATTTTTATTTATACCATTTTCTATGAAATAAAAATATGATTTTAATTGTTATATATTTTATTTGAATGATCTATATTTTTGAGATATAGATGAATGATCTATATCTATGGATCTTGTTCATACTTTTAGAATAGATTATTTCAAAATGTGAATTCTTTTATTTGGTATACATCTTATCTTGACTAATCAATATTTCAGGAGAACGGACCATAATCTAATAGGTACAGATCGTGATCTCCATAAATAGATTATATCTTGATAAGTGACATGGAGTATTCATATAGGAAGAGAGTGCCGGCTATCTACCAAGTAATCCATTGAAATCTCAAGGCTTTATCTATTTGAATCTATGTTATTTTATTATTCTAGTTAAATAGTTTTAATTATTTAATTATTAAATTACTATTATTATTCTTTAAAATTACTATTGAAATAACTGCTTAAAGTTTCTATGGATTCAACCCTTACTCTCACTACTCTACATAGTAAGTAGTGGAAATAAGGTATTTTTGGTATGCAACAACATGCACCATATTTTTAGCACCATTGCTAGGGCTTTTGGCACAAAATATCAAATAAGAAAAATAAAAGAATAAAAATTAATAGCTATTCTCTTTTAATCTTAAGTGTCCTGACATAAGGTTGCCTTTGCATAACTTTAAGTTATATTGAATGGTTGTTCTAGAACACAAAAAGGTTGAATTGACTTAAAAATTTTTAAAATCTAAAACTAATAAAAAAATAAAATATTGATATCACATGAATTATTAAGAAATTAGATATTTAATCATAAAATTAAAAAAAGTAATTAATCTAATTTTGATTGTGTGCTAATCATAAAGTTTGGATGTCTTATCTGTTGCATTGCATTTCTCCATAATTAACTTTAAGGACATAACCCATTAATCAGATAAGTTGGAAGGTTGATCACCCTTCCTTGGCCCACAAATCATCACCTTGTATTTGCATTGACCCAGGCTTTAATCTTTGAAAACAATTAGACGTCGATCTTAAAAATTTTGAGCTCAATAGGACAAGAAAGCCCTAGAGTTGCACCGGGTTCGGATTGGTTAATTGTTCGGTGTCTAAGACAGATAGTTCAGGGACAAGAGCTCGAAGGAAGGTGGTTCTTTAATTAATTATGTTCACTTACCTAGCCAATTTAATTGGTATCTAAGGCAAGCAATAGGGGGACCCCACCAACCTTACACTTACTTGGTTGAGTCAGTTAATTGATCTTGGACTTGGAGTGCTTAAAGATAACCTTAGAATAGTTAGAAGCTGTCTAGACTTAGGTTAACCCCATGATAGAATTAATTTTGATCGCATCACTTGTTCAAAGAAAATTAAAATAACTCTCTCATTTGTTGTCTCTAGTCTAGAACTCTCTTAAGATTCTTCTCTTTAGACTTTCTTTCATTCTTCCCTTTTTTTAATTAAAAAAATTTTGAACTACTATTTGGTTTGGAGTACTACTGTAGGTTGTATAATAGGTCGACGATCATTAAAACATAAAATTGTATCCCTAGATCCATAAATAGATTGGACTTTTAGAGTAAATAGATCGTGAATCATGGATTCCAATCACATGACTGATCCACCATGGCAATTGAAAGAGTACTTCATTCCTTCGAAATATACCTACTCTCCTTATATTCAAGTACTTCCTATAGAGACCGTCCAATATGAAATTAAGTCCAGTGTGATTCAAATGTTACCTTCTTTTTATGGATTTGCAAATGAGGACCCTTACAAACATTTAGACAAGTTTCTTAAAATTTGTTCAATGGTAAAAATTCAAAATTTCTTTGATAATGTTCTTAGACTTAAGTTGTTCCCTTTTTCCTTTAAGGATAAGGCTAAGTATTGGTTAAACTCCTTAGACACTATAACAATTTCAACTTGAGACCAACTCTAGAAGGAATTCCTTAAGAAATACTTCTTTATAGGAAAAACTAATCAAATCAGAAAAGCTATAACACGTTTTTTCCAGATAGATGGAGAGATGTTTCATGAAATATGGGAGAGAATAAAAGAACTAATTAGGAAATATCCACACCATTCCATACCCAAATGGCAATTGGTTCAATGCTTTTATGACGATCTATCAGAAAGGCATTGGCAAATGATTGCCTTTTATGGTAAGACCTTCATGTTAAAAAATGAACATGAGGCATGGCAACTTTTTGAAACATTGAGTGAAAACTCATTGCATCATATATCAACTGACCATAGAAATCCTTCCAAAGGACCTAAGAGAGGTAGAATGTATGAAGTAGGTCATTCTATAGATATCTATAGCAAGATAGATGAATTGCCTCAAAAGCTTGATCAAATTCTACAAGTTGGACATACCTCCTCCCCACCTACTCAAGTTCATGATGTTTGTATTATTTGTTCAAGTTCCAACCATTTGATAGGTGATTGCTCGATCGCATACCAATTTTCTAAGCTTGTTCAGGAGCAAGCCCACCAAGTCCAAACCTGAATGGCTCCTAAACCAAGAAATGATTCATATTCCAATACTTATAATCCAGGTTGGCAAAATCACCTGAGTTTATCTTAAAAATCTCAATCCGTTATCAACCCAGCAACAATTAGACCCAATCATCAAGAGACCCAGTTTAGAAACATGCCATATTCTCAATACTCAAGTGCCCCACAACCCCAACCCCTGTCAGGTAATCACGAATCTACCTTTGAGAAAAAAATGCTCCAAGAACTTAAGGGGCTAGAAATGAACACTCAACTCCTTCACTCACACACACAGTCTATCATAAAGCTAGAGATCTAGATAGGTTAGCTAGCTATAACTTTTAGTAGGAGGGAGGAGGGTAAACTACCTAGCTAGCCCATCAATAACCCTAAAAGGGTAGTACATGGCTGAGAACTCCACTAGCCCTAAGACTTTTCCTGAACATGCCAAATCAGTCACAACTCTTAGAAGTGGAAAAAACTTTAAGTCAGCTTGAGGTAACTCAAAAACTAAAGTCGGCTAAGTCAAAAAAGAAAAACATTGAGGAGAGAAAGGAATCCATTAGCCCAGCACCTATACTTAAGGCTCCATTTTCTAATGCTTTAGAATACCCTTTATCTGTAGATAAGAAGGGTCTAAAAATGAATGAGATGCTTGAGCTATTTAAACAAGTTCAAATAAACTTATCCCTTCTTGATGCCATCAAGCAAGTTCCTATTTATGCCAAGTTTTTTAAGGACCCATGCAAGCAAAAATATAGATCTAAAGCATATATACTAAAGAAAGTCCAACTTATCAAATAAGCAAGCTCAGTCTTCCAACACACAGTGCCACCCAAACTCAAGGACCCTGACACCCCAATTATCTCATGTGTAATAGGGGGCCTGACCATTAAGAAAGCTTTATTAGATTTGGAAGCGAGCGTTAACCTTCTTTTAAGCTCAGTATATGAACTCTTTGATTTTGGAGAATTAAAACCCACATCATTTACCTTTCAACTAGCTGATCGACCTATTAAAGTACCACATGAAATAATAGAGGATGTGTTAGTTAGAGTTGATGAATTCTACTTTTCTATTAATTTTTTGGTCTTAGATATGGAATTCGGTAGTAACTCTAGTCAAATTCTAATTATTCTAGGAAGACCATTCCTAGCAACCGCTAATGCTTGCATTAATTATAAAATTGGAGTCATGGATGTATCATTCGCAAATAAAAAGCTAAGGTTGAATATTTTTAATGCTAATTTAGGACCACCTATAAATGATTATGGTAAGGTTAATGCATTAGAAAAGCTTATAAAAGAAGTTGAGCTCACTATCCTTTGATATAGATGGGTGTATGAGAGAAGTGAATGCTTTATTAGAGCCATCCAATACAAAAACCACTCCCTCATGGACTGTAAAGTATGAACAACTACCGATTCAATCGAGCCCTTTTATACCATCCTTGGAAGCACCACCTATCTTTCCTTAGACCTATTAATACCCTTTTGGTAATCATTGCATCTAATCTAACCATTGATCAGGAAGACAAACTTGTAGATGTATTTAAAAACACAAAGAGGTCATTGGATGGACAATTGCTAATCTAAAAGGTATTGATCCTTTTGTTTGCATGCATCATATTCATTATGAAGCTGAAGCCAAGCAATATAGGGACATGCAATGGAGGCTGAATCTGAATATGAGAGAAGTTATAAAAAAAGAAGTTATAAAGTGGCTTGATGCTAGTATTATCTATCTAATTTTGGATAGCCAATGGGTAAGTCCAATCCTGGTAGTACATAAAAAGTCAGGTATTACTGTAGTAGAGAATGACAAGGATGAGTCAATCCCTACTCGTATAACAACTGGTTGGAGAGTGTGCATCGACTATCAAAAATTGAATGCCATTACTAGGAAAGATCACTTTTCCTTGTCTTTTATTGATCAAATCTTAGAATGACTAGTAGAATAGAGTTTTTTTATTTTCTAGATGGATATTCAGGATATAACCAGATCCCAGTATTCCTCGCCAATCAAGAAAAGATCAACTTTACATGCCCATTTGGAATGTTTGCCTTTATATGCATGTCGTTCGGTCTTTATAATGCACCAGCTACCTTTCAATGATGTATGTTGAACATCTTTTATGATATGGTTGATAAGTTTCTTGAAATTTTTATGGATGATTTTTTAGT
Source organism: Areca catechu (assembly GCA_021397845.1). Classification (NCBI taxonomy): domain Eukaryota; kingdom Viridiplantae; phylum Streptophyta; class Magnoliopsida; order Arecales; family Arecaceae; genus Areca; species Areca catechu. The sequence goes on from CM038048.1 coordinate 25,928,863, forward strand.
GTTTGGTTCTATATTTGACGATTGCCTCCAAAACCTAACTAAGATGCTTAAATAATCTATGGAGACAAATCTAGTTTTAAGTTGGGAGAAGAGCCATTTTATGGTTTGTGAGGGAATCATGGTTGGGCATATTATTTCCGAGTGAGGGATTGAAGTAGGCAAAGCTAAGGTCGAATTTTTCTCAAAACCGCCTCCCCCAACCTTGGTTAGACAAGTACAATCCTTTCTCGGCTATGCAGGTTTCTATAGGTATTTCATCAAGAATTTTAGTAAAATCTCACGACCCTTATGCAACTTGCTTGCCAAAATTTTTTTTTGATTTTAATGAAAATTGTCTGGCTGCTTACAATACTCTAAAAACTGCTTCAACCACTACAGCAATTATTAAGCCTTCGGATTGGACCCTACCCTTTAAGATCATGTGTGATGCTTCTTATTATGCTATAAGGACAGTTTTAGGGCAAAGGCTTAATTGAGAACTGCATGTAATTTATTATGCTAGCAAAACCCTCTCGGATACTCAATTAAATTATACTACTACTTAAAAGGAGTTACTTGTAATTGATTTGCCTTTTAAGAATTTTGATCATATCTATTAGGATCTAAGGTCCTGGTTTACTCTAGTCATACAGCATTAAAACATCTGATATCCAATAAAGAAACTAAACCTAGAATGATTAGATGGATCCTCCTATTACAAGAATTTGATCTAGAAATTTTAGATAAAAGGGATTCTAAAAACATGGTGGCAGATCATATCTCTAGGATCTTGGTAGAATACAATAAGGAAACAATCAGAGATAGGTCCCATGATGAACAACTTGTCCAATTTATTCCATTAGTCTTCCCTGGTTTGCTCATATTATTAATTATTTAGCAACAGAACAAATTTCTTCCCACTGGTCCAAATAAAAAAAGGATAGATTTTTCTCATAAATCAAATATTATTTTTGGGAGGAACCTAAACTATTTAAGTATTGTCCAGATCAAATGATTAGACATTGTGTCCCTAAGTGTGAATTCAAAAGCATACTCACTTTTATCACTTCCTTGCTTGTAGGTGACACTTTAGTGGAAAGAAAACTATAGCAAAGATGCTACAAAGTGGGTTTTACTGGCTAACACTATTCAAAGATACGCACAAATTTGATCGTAATTGCCTATGATGTCAACAAAATGAAAATATTTTACAAAGGGATATGATGCCCCTATCACCTATCTTGGTCGTAGAAATTTTTGATGTATGGAGGATTAATTTCATGGAACCCTTTCCATCTTCTTTTGAATTTGAGTATATTTTGGTTGTAGTTAATTATGTATTCGAAATGGGTAAAGACCATGGCAACTGGAACCAACGATCATAAGGTTGTGATTAAATTTATTCAGCATAACATTTTTAGTTGATTTGGATGCCCAAGAGTTATAATTAACGATAGGGGTGCACATTTCATGAATAGGCACTTTGAAAGTTTGATGAAGAAATATGGAATTACTTACAAAGTAGCCACACCTTACCATCTCTAGACTAATAGCCAAGTTGAGGTCTCTTACAGAGAGATCAAGCAATTCTTGAGAACATGGTAAGACCTAATAGAAAAGACTAGTTAGAATGTTTGGATAATACAATATGGGCTTACCGAGCTATTTCTAAAACCCTCATAGGAATGTCTCCTTACCGGCTAGTATTTGGAAAAGCTTGTCATTTGCTAGCAGAATTGGAACACTGTGCATTTTGGATAATTAAGCAATTTAATTTTAACATGAAAAATGCAGGTTCCAATAGGAGACTTTAACTGAATGAGTTAGAAGAGCTACATAATAAAGCATATGAAAGTTCTAAGATTTACAAGGCTTGAACTAAAGTATACCATGATAAATTTATTCAAAAAATATTTGAGTCTAATAAAAAAGTGTGGCTCTATAATTCTCAATTACATTTTTTCCTAGGAAAATTTTGCTCACGATGGGATGGACCTTTCATTGTGACTTAGGTATTTTCTTATGGAGCTATAGAACTTAGAGATCCTAAGAAGGAAAATATTTTTAAGGTAAATGGCCAGCATTTGAAACCTTACATGGAGGGAATTAATGATAGAGAAATAATTGAATCTATTGATCTTGTGAATCCAGCATCGCTATAATGCTCAGTATAATTTGGCTAAAGACTTTAAACTTAGCACTCTTGGAAGGCTACCTAGTTTATATATTTATTTTTAATCATGTACTTTCCTTTTTAGAAGAAACCTAAGAAAAATAATAAAGCTAAATTGGGGAGGGGAGTACAGCATCAAAGGAACAAATCACAAATCCAATGCTCAAGTACCCTTCCAGGTGGTATCCTTCCTTATTATTTATTTTATACTGCTATTCTCTTCTTCCATTAGGGATAATGAAAATTAAGTTAGGAGGATAATTAAATTAATCAAATCCTCGAGTAGGACTTTAATCAATTTTGTGTATTAAACTTTGTCTCGACTTGAAGATAATTAAGCTTTCTAAATGATAACTGATTAATGATTTAGATAATTTTAGAGATATTAAGAGATGAATTATCAAGAAAGCCCAACAATAGTAAAGTTTAGACCAAAAAAAATTTTTGATTAATTCTGGATCCTTTTGACTATTGATCTCGATAAAAAATCTACCTTATAATGATATAAGTGAAAATATCAAAGAATATATAAAGTCCTTCTTAAAGTTTAATAAATTAAATTTTTAGCATCTCTCACTGAGTAACTGGATCCCTTCACCTAAGTAAGCATTGTTGTTCGTATCAAAAGGTGAGAATATAAATAAATCTCTTATAGAGATAGTCTTAACATGTAGCATTTTTTAGTCAAGTTAGTAAGTCTAAAGGGTGTTCTATACCCTAAACCCAACTGATTTGAGTGTCATTAGCTTAAAGCTCACTACAAGGATCAACTAGAAAGAAAGATGTTAGGACATTGCACTAACTCTACATTACTATTAAAAACAAAGAAAGAAAGAAGAGAAAATAAAAGAAAAAGGGGATTAAATTGATACTATATCAAACCCAAAGTAAGTTAGAAGATTTAAAGAGTGAGGTAGAAAGTTGGTAAAAGAAAAACTCTAAAAGTCTCTATAGGCTTTACTTGACCACTAAATAGATAGATTTGGTAATCCGATGAAATATCTTTTTATGATCTAACCAGATATCAACTGACTTTAGAATTTGCAAGATAATTTTTACTTTTTGGACAAGTTAGTACACATGGCTAATTTATCTATTTTACTCGAGGATGAGCAAAGTTCAAATTACGGATGTGATAATTACATTATACATATATGTTAAATATTAATTTAATAATTAAATTATCTTTATTTATTTAAATTTGATATTTTATATGTAATTTGTAGGAAAGAAGATAATCAATGTGAAGAGGTCAATTTATGGATTCAAATACAATTTTGAACCAAATCAAACTTACAATGAGCTCAAAACTAAATTTTAAAGATTAATATAGATTGGCATAAATTTTAAAGCAACCGATCCACCATGGACCAATCACTTGGTCTATAGAATGCCCAATGGTTCATAAGCATCTATGCCCACAGTCCATAACCCAGAGCCATGGACCATGGAGGTTGTTCTGAGTTGAAATCGTCGGAGATGCCATCTCACCATCACTCGAGCCACTAGCACCTTCCTCGATGCCTTCTTTTTTGGCTTCTTTGCTCTCCCTGTAGATCCAAGTTCACTGCACCACCATTTGCCACCTCTGCCGCTCCTCTCCCCTACCCCATGCCACCATCGGTCCATCCTCATCTTTGATTGACATCCTTGCCACCGCCCACTCACCAGTCTATAGGGCATATTCTATGGGCCATCCCCTTCCTCCTCCATGTTGAGACACCAGCACGCCTCCTGAGCCACCATGATCTATCGAGATGCCTTCGCTGCCCAATGCCTATAGCTACCACACCACTATCACCATCATCGATCATCCCAGTCTTCCCAAGCCATCGCCCTTATCCATCATAGTCCAGCCACCATCACCACCACCCATCTTGAGATGCTGCTGGCCATCCTCCCTATCACCACTATAGCCCCTGCCACCTTCCTTCTCACCATTCAGCCACTCCTCCATCCCAAGATCATGATTCCTAGCATGATAGGGAGCTTGAGAATTGAGCCAAGCTACCTGTTGATCGAGAGCCCCATGCAATTGCCATCAATGCCTCTATCTCGATCCAATTCTATAGTGGTCATCATCTTCTCTACTTGTAGCCATCCTTGGCTATTTTTCTTCCATCTTTGTAAGCCCATCAAGCTGTCGGGAGTTGGACCAGTGTTTGAGAGAACCAAGGATATCCGAGCAATGGTCGGAAGCAAGAACTAATCAATGGACTTTTAGGACTTTTGGGTTGTTTGGCAAAATAGAGAAAGGATAAGCTAAAGTTTAATTTTTGAAAAAATGTTTGGAACATAACAAAGCTGTATAAAGGGGCCATAACAAACATAGGATGCTGGTTACGATAGATTGAGTGGATAGATCATAAAGGTTGTTGGGAAGGATTGCGATGGATACAAATACGATCCATATGTGTTTTCCTCTACCTTTAAAAGAGCATCACAACCAAAGGATGGGATATTCGATTCTTCTTTCTAATCACCTTCTCCCATTTTCTCTTCCTCTTTCCATCCACTCAGAGATCTCTGCCCGGCCTCCACCATTGCTGCTCCCTTTTTCCATCTCTGCCTAGCCTCCATCGCTGCTGATCCCTTTTCTCATCTGCTGCTCAGATCTTATTCCAGCATGAAGATGTCAGAGAGAATGACAATGGGGAGTTCATCCATGGAGGGCTAAATCTCTAGCTCCTTGGGGTTTCACTGTAGTGCTTAAACAGGCAATGTTTATTTTTTTATTTTTATTTATACTTTTTTCTTTGAAATAAAAATGTGGTTTTAATTGTTCTATGTTTTATTTGAATGATCTTTATTTTTGAGATGAATCATGCTTTATTGATCCTGTTCATACTTTTAGAATAGATTATTTCAAAATGTGAATTCTTTTACTTGATATACATCCTATCTTAACTAATCAATATTTTAGAGGAACGAGCCATGATCCAACAAGTACAAGTCATGATCTTCACAAATAAATTATATCTTGATAGGTGACATATAGAGATTCACATAGAAAGAGAGTACCAGCTATCTACCAAGTAACCCATTAAAATGTTAAGGCTTTTCTTTTTTATTTAAATATCTATTATTTTATTATTCTAGTTAAATAATTTTAATTTTTTAATTATTAAATTACTATTATTGTTCTTTAAAGTCACTGTTGAAGTAATTGCTTAAAGTCCTTTTAGATTTGACCCTTACTCCCACTACTCTACATAGTAAGTAGTGGAAATAAGGTATTTATTTTTTATGTGCAAGAACACACACCACACATCAAGCTTAAATCAACCTAGAAACCTCCCTAGACCATCTAATCAATGCATGATTGGCGCTCAGCCGCTTGACTGCATGATTGTCATGCATAAACTATGCTATTTTCTCCCATGGACCACTGATTCATGTAACACCACATGAGGTAGAAAGAACAATGCCATTTGGGTTTAGGCCATCATGTGTGCCTACCCACACCCATGCCCACCTGGTCCTAGGTTAGCCACCCATGCCTGTACACACATCGCATGATCTGGGCTACAGTTTAGACTATGGGCTGATCGTGGGTCTAGGCCAAAAACCTTTTTTCTTCTTTTTTTCTTTAGGCTTCTTTTTGGTTGGGCTTTTTACTATCCTAGGCTTCTTCCGTTATAAAATGTGTCCTATAGCCAAACATTTGGATTGTAGATGATTGAGATCTTTATAATTTGTACATGAATTATTATTAAAATAAAAGTTATTTTTAGTAGTTCATCTCTTTTTATACCTTCCTTTGAACTCTTTTGACATGAAGTTCTTAGAACTACTTCAATTCGATAAAGGATGTGTTGGGAGTAGTGTCCTAAAGCCAATTGCCTGGGTTGTAGGCGGTTGAGCTCAGTATTGTACTATTTCTTTGAATTAATAAAATATTATTTTTGGCATCTCATCACATATTATTTCCCTGAAATGAACTCTTTTCATGTGATGAAGTCCTTAGGACTACACTGACTTCGATACAGAGAGGATGTATCGAGTGGTCCTTAAACCAGGTTCACAACCAAAGGATACATTATACTGGACGGCAATATATCAAGTATAGGTTGTTGTAGTTCACATCGTTTGGTTGTCCTCTTGACCAAATGAGTGTGGTGACACTGATGTGATCTGCAAGTGGGATATGTGATATCTCATTGAACGTGACTCCATGCAGCCCCTTTCTGCTAAAGGGATACTCATGATAGGATATGGGTATATGTGTCCCTCAGACCTGAGGTCATCACGGTAGCTTGCAAGCAACTCCCTGTGCTTTGGTGTCGGACTATCCGGATTTTTAATCCGGTGATGGAAGGTTTCTGGGTACAGGGAAGTACTTATGGAGTAGTGATGGACCAAGATGGAATTGACCTGTCCAAACAGTTTGGATTGAATGTCTCGTAATATCTCAATTTAGCAAATCCTCGACCGGGGTAGCCCTAGTGAAAAGTCACTGGGCTTGCGAGGTTAAGACACGTAGTGGACTGACTCTGTCTGGGTTGGCAGCCCAATCTCAGTCGTCCTGAGCATTAGAGGTCAAAGGGATGAATTATACGGTAACCATATGCCAGAGGTTCGATTGCTCTCGCATCTTCGACCTATCCGGATGCCGGGACCCATTGCTAGATGGTATCTTATGCTGGTACTGGAATTGTTCCAGTGCTACTGCCTAGGTTCGAACTTATGAGGTCACACGCCATAGAGGATAACTCCCTGATCTAGTTACCGGTATTTGATTAGGAATCTTATCGGTGATGGTTTGATTGAGCACATTGGACTGCCCTCGGGTTTGGGTCTTTCAGAGTTTGTCCCGGTTTATCAGGAATTTTTTCTGGTTAACCAGGACTTGACCTAACCTTCTGATAATTAGATTTTGATCTAATTACATGGTTGAACCCATTTCACACCTTTTGGGATTTTTTAAAAAAACCATTTGACCCGGTTTAAATTGTTTTAAACCATTTTTTTTTAATCCCTTCCAACCGATCTTTATTGTATGGCCGAATAGAGCTTTGGGCATCTCTTCTCCTCCTTCCGTTCTCCACGAATTCAACTGGATTTAATTCGTTAAATGCCACGATCCAAGCATTCTGCCTTTCCCCTCTCCCTCCCGTCCTCTTAGCTCCCCATTCCACCGGTTGTTTACCTTGATCGCCACTCATAAAACCTGCTGCCTACTGCTGATTTTGTAGGGCACTGTTTTGAGGCAGAAAACTGAGAGCAAATAGGCCGTGAGAAAGAATGCTTGTTCATCCTTTCCACCCACCTGAGAGACCCTTTTATCCATTGTCTGTTCTTTGGCCTCACTCTTGTTGAGTGTTTGAAAGAGAAACCATCAACCACAAGCCTCTATTCTTTGTGCTCAACAGGAAGAAGAAAGCTCTGCTTCTTCCCACTGTCCAAGGATTTTTCGGTGACTAGCATCGCCTGAAAATTGGATCAGAGGAGCCCGGCACGTGTCTCCCCTCTAGAGGGTGCTCCTAAGTGCATCTGAGAGCCGAATCGATCTCATTTGCTGCTATTCTTGGTTTTTATTTTAAGTTGCAGGTTTGCTGGAATTGCAGTACAAAGAGCTTCAATGTGCTGGAGCTTGAAGACAACGGGAATAAAGTTATTCCCGCTATCCTAGCAATTCCAGGTCTATTCCAGCTTATTCCAGGCGGGGAATAAGGTATTGTTTTTATTTTTTCAATTCATGCATATGTAAATCTAGATTTGTAAAATATTTTATAAATATTCCATACCCATTATATGACGTGTTTCTTTTTTATCTGTACATGCATCCGGATCGTGTTAGATCCTGTGCAGTGCAGGTTTTTTCGTTTTTATTTTAAAATTATTTTAAAATTCTTACCTACTCCCTACTCTTGCATGCTAAGTGTAGGCATCTGCAAAAGCCCCTTTTTCACTTTCAGTGGTATCAGAGCCAGGTTACAGTAGTAACATTATCTTGATGCATGTATTAGATTAAAATAGTTTAATCTATTTTTGTATTCTGATAGTACTTTTAGGAACCTAGTTGAGACCTTCACCATGACCGTGTGTTTTTGACACGATGCGGATCGTCTGTGTTGGCCTCTTCAGAAGGATCCTTTAAGAAAATCTTTGAATTAAAAATTGTTTTAGTTCAGATACTGTTGTGACATGTCTATTGATTATTGGGCTATGAAATGTTTATAAAATATATATCTAGATATGATGCATGAATTGTTATGTAAAAAAATGTTTTACATTGACACTTAATTAAAAATGTTTTGATTATTGGTATGGCTTATTAAAATAAAATTATTAGGTTTATGAAATCTAATTTGACATGAATAAGCCATTTTGGGTTAATTGGGTTAGTTCTCTAATTAGGTCCTTAACTGGGTTAGACCTAGGTTTAGTTGAACCGGATAAAAGAAGATTAATCAAAAGTTGATTAAGGTCCTTCTTTAGAACTATCTAATAGTTAGATTAGTTGATCCATTCATCTAAAATGGATCCAATTAGTGGCTCAGAGGATGCCCGAGTCTTTAGACTAGTCTGATCGAGTTTGGTAAACCGACTGGTGTCGAGGTAGGTTTGGCATTGTGATCATGGTTGTATGAGGCTACCTCTTTCCTGGCCAACTTGGTTGGTGTCTAGGAAAGATGGTTAATAGCAGATACTCACCCATGATCTCACCTACCTGGCTAGTCGTGTCAACAAGAACTGATTAGAAAAGCTAATTGACTCATGTTAACCCATGTCACCCAGGTTGATCAGTCTAACTGATTTTTAGGTGCCCATGGATCAATTGTTGAATTGATTCAACTCTCCTGGAAACTGATTCGTTCAGTAGGAGAATGATCCATGTTTCCTGTCTCTATCTTCTGTCACAACTAAAAATCCTCTAAAATTATTAGGTCCTTAAAAAGACTAAGTCAAGGTGTTGACAGTGTCTTAGCCTCCCATTAAGTTGGTTAGAAATGTGTTCACTAGCTTGGTGTGCATCGGCAGTTCCAAAGAACGGGTGTACATCCGGTGACTGAAATTTCTATCTGATCGATGATGGTTCAGTGCAACCTCCTTAACGGGACCAGGTGGGCCGGCCAAAGTCGGGCTTGGTCTTTAGTTAGCTGGAAGCATTGAATTTGTCATATTAATGGTTGGACCTAACTAGAGACCCGTAATAGGAGGCCCTAAGGCCGATTGGGGTGTTCTCTGGGGCAAAATGAAATACTGAAAATTGTTTAGGGAAATAATTGGTTTACGAACCTACCTTTAGGCTTGTATGGGTGAGCCGACCAAAGTCGGGCTCATGCAAGGCCTATCGGATTTCAGTACCCACTTGAAAAAGTGTTTTCACGGATTGGAGTTAGAGGCTACCAATCTAAAAAAAATTAGTGGGAGAAACCTTTAGACTAAAGTCCAAGTCTTTTGGTTAAATTATTAATTCATACACTAATTTGGTCTTATTTTCTTTTCAGATGTCTTCTAATTTATCGCTCCGATCACTTCTTGATAACAAGAAGTTAAAGGGTCACAACTTTGATAGTTGGTATTGAAGGTTGAGAATCGTTCTGGAGCATGAATGGATCCTTTATGTGATAACGGATCCGGCACCTGAAATCCCTCCTGCAAATGCACGGAGTGCGGTCAGAGACACTTATCTGAAGTGGGTCTCTGATCGGACTACTGTCCATTGCATTATGTTAGCAGCAATGAACGACGAGTTCAGTCGCAAATTCGAGGAGGCCCAACCTGATGAAATCCTTCAAAAGTTGAAGGAATCCTTTGACACCCCGGATGATGTAGAACGATACAAAGTGTCTTGTGCCATCTACAACTCCAAGATGCCGAATGGTGGTTTAGTCATTGATCATGTATTGTGCATGATCGAGATGATTGAAAAGTTGGGCAAACTCGGATGCCCCTTGCATGAGCAGCTCGGCAAGGATGCGATCCTGAATTCTCTTCCATCCTCCTATCTTGATTTTCTCGATCATTATAGAATGAACAAGCCTACAGTCAACTACCATGGTCTTTTGGGGTTGCTGCAGACTTTCGAGAAAGACCACCAATTGAATAAGGAGGTGGTAAATTTAGTGGGATGAAGTAGAGGTCGTCGTCCCTTTAAGAAAGGGAAAAAGAAAACAAATAAAAAGGGAAAGAAGGTGCTGAATGCTCCTGGCCTTAGTCAGACCAGAAAGTATAAGGCTGATCAATCTTCTGTAGAATGTTTCTACTGCAAGAAAAAGGGACACTGGAAGAGGAACTATCCTCTTTATATTGTGTCCCTTGATCCGAACAGGCCGAGGAAGCAGAAGTCTGCTGAACAAGGTATTTATATGATAAAACCTTATAATTACTCTATTGTTGATACTGCTAATTGGGTATTGGATACTGGTAGTCCAATTCATGTTTGTATTTCGTTACAGGGACTTCAAGTTAGCAGAAGATTTGAAGATGGAGAACAGTTTCTGAGCGTCGGGAATGGAAATCGTGTTCCAGTACCGGTGGTCAGAGTCCTGCGTCTTGTCTTTGAGTCTTATATTGTCGAACTAGTTGACTGTCACTATTGTCCTAGTTTCATTATGAGCATAATCTCTGTAGGCCTTTTGGCCAATTATGGTTTTGAACTATCAATAAAGGGAGATTTTTGCAATGTTATTTTGAATAACTCTGTGATAATGAAAGATAGATTAAATAATGGCATATATGTACTATCAAGGCTTGTTAGTGTAATGTACACTTCAAGCAAATGCCCAAGGTTGGATAATGTCAACGATTTGTATTTTTGGCACTGTAGGCTAGGTCATATTAACCAAAATAGGATAAACAAGATGCGAGGAGATGGACTCCTCGAGGTCAGTGATTCTGAATCACTGCCCACTTGTGAATCCTGTTTAGTTGGTAAAATGACCAAGTCACCTTTTACTGGAAAAGGTGAACGGCTACAGAACTTCTAAGTCTAATATATACTGATGTATGTGGACCGATGACAGTTAGTGCCAGAGGAGGATACAAATATTTCATTACTTTTACAGACGACTTTTCAAGGTTCGGTTATGTCTTTTTATTAAGACATAAGTCTGAGTCGTTTGAAATGTTCAAACGATACCATAATGAAGTAGAAAAGCAAACTGGAAAAAGTATTAAAACCCTTCGATCTGATCGAGGTGGTGAATACTTATCTGGTGAATTTTTGACATATCTTGAGGAGAATGGAATTCTCTCTCAGTGGACTCCTCCAGGAACACCACAGTTGAATGGTGTGTCTGAAAGGAGGAATCAAACCTTGTTGGACATGGTTCGATCCATGATGGGTTTTGCAACTTTGCTGCTATCCTTTTGGGGATATGCACTTCAGACAGCCTGTTACTTATTAAATGATGTTCCAAGTAAGCCTGTTGTCTCCACTCCGTATGAGATGTGGACTGGACGTAAACCCTCAATCTCACACCTTCGAGTCTGGGGTTGTCCGGCTTTCGTAAAGCATTTAGACTCAGACAAACTTGATCCTAGGTCTGATCGGTGTTTATTCATTGGTTATCCTAAGGAAACCAAAGGGTATTTCTTCTACTTGGAGAATGAACAAAAGGTGTTCGTTGCTCTTAGAGCTATCTTTTTGGAAAAGGAGTTCCTTGGAGAAGGAACTATAGCCTCTAAGATTGAACTTGATGAAGTTCAGCCAATAGAAGAACCTGCACACTCTAAGGACATCGTAGAACCGGTTGTGATTGAATCACACCCAGAACCCATTAGGAGATCCGGTAGAATACCGCGTCAGCCAGACATATACTACGGTTTCTTGGTCCGGGACGGCGATCCCATTGAGCTCGATGAGAACAATGAGGATCCGATCACCTATATGGATGCACTTCAAAGATCTGACACTGAGGCATGGCTTGGAGCCATGCGATCCGAAATGGAGTCCATGGAAATCAACAATGTTTGGACATTGGTTGATCCGCCTGAAGGAATAAAACCCATCGGGTGTAAATGGATCTTCAAGAGAAAAAGGGACGCAGATGGGAAGGTAGAGACCTATAAAGCCCGTCTGGTTGCCAAGGGGTATCGTCAGCGATATGGTATCGATTATGACGAGACTTTCTCCCCTGTGGCAATGCTCAAGTCCATTCGGATCATGCTTGCTTTGGCAGCATTTTTTGATTACGAGATCTGGCAAATGGATGTTCGAATCGCTTTCCTAAATGGAGAACTGGAAGAGGAGGTGTATATGATACAGCCTGAAGGGTTCACATCCATAGATGAATCAAAAGTATGCAAGTTGCAGAGGTCCATTTATGGTGGGGACACCGGAGGCACCAGAGTAAGACAGAGGCTTTTCAACCCTCTATGAATTGATTAATAATTTATGAGTCCATATGTAATAAGGGCTTAGCCCATCCGAGTCCATTTTAGTTGTTATTTGAGTCTTTTGAGTTGTTATTTCAGTTCTGTACTAGTCAGCTCATGTTGAGCTAATTTTATTTTTCTGAGTCCTGTCCAAGCATACTGAAGACTCAAGACTATATCATACAAGTGAAGACCAAATCCAACTAGATTGAAGACATGGAAGTATAGCCCAAGTCCAACCCAGCTTGAAGATTTGAAGACCCCAGGAGGAAAATTCAGAAAACCCTGAATTCTTGCAGATGCCCTCCAGATGCCCAGATTCCCTTCCAGATGCCAAAGTATATTCATAGATAAGGGCATCCATGATTCCAGAGGTCCATCTGCATCCTAGCCCAAAGAAATCAAGCCCAGGTGCCAAGCCCAAGCCCTTAAGAAGCAAGATACCAAGGAATATTCCTGCTACATGGCTACCAGGCCACCCCAGCTTCCAAAGGCCCAAACCCATGCACCTGAGCCCCTTTGGGCCAGCCTCTTGCTGCTCCTAGAAGCCCAACACGCCCCCTAGGCATCCTTGGAGTGTTGGCCAAGTCAAGAGAATTTTTAGGGATTTTTTCTACCTAATGTTTCCTTATTTTCTAGCTAGGGTTTGAGAGGGAAAAGGATTCTTATGTAAAGACTTATATGCCCTTACTTGGAGCCCAAGGTTAAGGGTCTATTTAAGGGACCCTAGCCTCTTGTATGAAACCTAATTTTTGATATGAATTAAAACCTTGAGTTCTTCTATTAAGTTGTGTGATACCTTGCTGTGTGCATAAAGGGGTTTGTGAGAGTTTTTCTTTCCAGTGCTGTAATCATCTTCCTGCTACCAACAAGCCTCTCAGATCCCTGGACACCCACTCCAAAAGAAGCCTTCCCTTACTATTTTCCTTTTGTTTTCTTGTTCTTTTGTGAGTTTTCTAACCCCTGACAGGTCGTTTGTAGGTCCCCGAGTTCCTACGAATCCAACGACTCCAGCCAAGCCTCAATCGGATCACCGAGTAGAAAGCCGGGTATCCGCGGGTCTTTGGCTTGATTTTCTAGGCCACATCCGTCGAGGAACGAGAGACCCTTTTGCTGCGATCTTCACAGACGTTGTCAGGTACACCCCCCTACCTCCAGTTATTTTATTGTAGGAGAACTTGCCCTAACCGAGGCTTCTCAGCCCCGGCGATCCTTCTTTTCTACTTTTCTAGGTCCTAATCTGCATGCTGATCTTCTAAAATTCATATAAAATTCTCTACAACTTATTTCAATCTAAAATTCGGGAATTAATCACTCAACCCCATATATAAAACATACAAAAAAAATTGCATGCATATTAGTCCCCCATCAATTTATGGACTCAAGCAAGCATCTCGAAGTTGGAATTTATGGTTTGATAGATGTATCAAATCGTATGGCTTCATTAGGAATGGAGAAGAACCCTTCATCTATATGTGGGTTAACGGTTCTGTGGTTGTATTCCTAGTACTGTATGTTGACGACATTCTCCTAATCGGGAATGACATTGCAGCATTACAAAGAATAAAAGTCTGGTTGTCATCTCAGTTCTCTATGAAAGACTTGGTAAAGTTTCTTTCATACTAGGTATGAAGATCTATAGAGATAGATCTAAGAAGCTTTTGGGACTGTCCCAGTCTATGTACATTGACACCGTGCTGAAACAGTTCAGCATGGAAAATTCCAAGAAAGGCTATCTCCCGATAGGTTCTGGAATTACTCTTTCCAAGAAAGATTGTGCGACAACTCCTAAGGAAAGAGAGCACATGAGTAGAGTACCTTATGCTTCTGCAGTAGGCTCTATCATGTATGCTATGACTTGTACTAGACCAGACGTGGCATACTCACTAGGAGTAGTGAGCAGATACCAGTCTGACCCAGGTGAGGCACATTGGAAGGTGGTTAAGTCCATCCTTAAGTATTTAAGAAATACTAAAGATCAATGGCTAATTTATGGAGAACCTGACTTGAAACTTGTTGGGTACTCTGACTCCAGTTTTCAGTCAGATAGAGATGACAGCAAGAGTGTATCAGGATTTGTATTTACCCTGAATGGAGGAGCAATCTGCTGGAAAAGTTCCAAGCAGGCAACTGTTGCAGACTCGGTATGCGAAGCAGAATATATTGCAGCATCAGATGCAGCAAAGGAAGCTGTATGGTTGCGAAAGTTTCTTGGAGAGCTAGGGGTGGCACCTTCCCTAGATGGTCCTGTTTCGGTGTACTGTGATAGCACTGGAGCCATTGCTCAAGCTAAGGAGCCTAAAGCTCATCACCGCACCAAGCACATTCGTGGCGCTACCATCTCGTACGAGAGATCGTGGAACGAGGCGACATCAATCTTCTAAAGATCGATGGAAAAGAAAATCTGGCCGACCCCTTCACTAAAGCCCTCGAAATAAAAGAGTTCGACTATTGTAAATGGGAAATGGGTATTAGATACTCTTCTGATTGGCTTTAGTACAAGTGGGAGTTGTTGGGAATAGTGTCCCAAAGCCAATCGCCTGGGTTGTAGGCGGTTGAGCTCAGTATTGTACTGTTTCTTTGAATTAATAAAATGTTATTTTTGGCATCTCATCACATATTATTTCCCTGAAATGAACTCTTTCTATGTGATGAAGTCCTTAGGACTACACTGACTTTGATACAGAGAGGATGTATCGAGTGGTCCTTAAACCAGGTTCACAACCAAAGGATATATTGTACCGGATGGCAATATATCAAGTATAGGTTGTTGTAGTTCACATCATTTGGTTGTCCTCTTGACCAAATGAGTGTAGTGACACTGATGTGATCTGCAAGTGGGATATGTGATATCTCATTGAATGTGACTCCGTGCAGCCCCTTTCTGCCAAAGGGATACTCAAGATAGGATATGGGTATATGTGTCCCTCAGACCTGAGGTCATCACGGTAGCTTGCAAGCAACTCCCTGTGCTTTGGTGTCGGACTACCCGGATTTTTAATCTGGTGATGGAAGGGTTCTGGGTACAGGCAAGTACTTGTGGAGCAGTGATGGACCAAGATGGAATTGACCTGTCCAAACAGTTTGGATTGAATGTCTCGCAGTATCTTAATTTAGCAAATCCTCGGCCGGGGTAGCCTTAGTGAAGAGTCACTGGGCTTGCGAGGCTGAGACACGTAGTGGACTGACTCTTTCTAGGTTGGCAGCCCAATCTCAGTCATCCTAAGCATTAAAGGTCAAAGGGATGAATTATACGGTAACCATATGCCAGAGGTTCGATTTCTCTCGCATCTTCGACCTATCCGGACACCGGGACCCATTGCTAGATGGTATCTTGTGCTGGTACTAGAATTGTTCCAGTGCTACCGCCTAGGTTCAAACCTATGAGGTCACATGCCATAGAGGATAACTCCCTGATCCAGTTACCGGTATTTGATTAGGAATCTTATCGGTGATGGTTTGATTGAGCACATTGGACTGCCCTCGGGTTTGGGTCTTTCAGAGTTTGTCCTGGTTTATCAGGAATTTTTTCTGGTTAACCAGGACTTGACCTAACCTTCTGATAATTAGATTTTGATCTAATTACATGGTTGAACCCATTTCACACCTTTTGGGATTTTTTAAAAAAACCATTTGACCCGGTTTAAATTGTTTTAAACCAATTTTTTTTTAATCCCTTCCAACCGGTCTTTATTGTATGGCCGAACAGAGCTTTGGGTGTCTCTTCTCCTTCTTCCGTTCTCCACGAATTCAACTGGATTGAATTCATTAAATGCCACGATCCAAGCATTCTGCCTTTCCCCTCTCCCTCCCATCCTCTTAGCTCCCCATTCCACTGGTTGTTTACCTTGATCGCCACTCATAAAACCTGCTGCCTGCTGCTGATTTTGTAGGGCGCTGTTTTGAGGCAGAAAACTGAGAGCAAATAGGCTGTGAGAAAGAATGCTTGTTCATCCTTTCCACCCGCCTCAGACCCTTTTATCCATTGTCTGTTCTTTGGCCTCACTCTTGTTGAGTGTTTGAAAGAGAAACCATCAACCACAAGCCTCTGTTCTTTGTTTTCAACAGAAAGAAGAAAGCTATGCTTCTTCCCACCGTCCAAGGATTTTTCGGCGACTAGCATCGCCTGAAAATTGGATCAGAGGAGCCCAGCGCGTCTCCCCTCTAGAGGGTGCTCCTAAGTGCATCTGAGAGCCGGATTGATCTCATTTGTTGTTGTTCTTGGTTTTTATTTTAAGTTGCAGGTTTGCTGGAATTGCAGTACAAAGAGCTTCAACATGCTGGAGCTTGAAGACAACGGGAATAAAGTTATTCCCGCTATCCTAGCAATTCCAGGTCTATTCCAGACTTATTCCAGGCGGGGAATAAGGTATTGTTTTTATTTTTTCAATTCATGCATATGTAGATCTGGATTTGTAAAATATTTTATAAATATTCCATACCCATTATATGACATGTTTCTTTTTTATCTGTACATGCATCCAGATCGTGTTAGATCCTGTGCGGAGCAGGTTTTTTCGCTTTTATTTTAAAATTATTTTAAAATTCTTACCTGCTCCCTGCTCTTGCATGCTTAGTGTAGGCATCTGCAAAAGCCCCTTTTTCTCTTTCAGGATGATTTATCAATAAATACTTAAAACTATCCATGACCAAATGATACATTATTTGCTAGGATGACAACATTTATCGAGCATAGGTCGTTGTATGCTATATGAGTTGATTATCCTCATAACCAAGGAGTATGGAGATACTGGTATAACATGCAAGCGAGTATAATGTACATTGCACTGAATGTGACCAACTATATTGAGTACTCTATTGTTAAGAGTATCTTACAGAAGGATATGGGTATAAGTATCCCTCCAATCTGAAATCATCATGGTGATTTGTAAACAACTCATTGTACTTAGGTGCCAGACTACCTGGATTTTTAATCTAGTGATGAAAGGTTACTGGTGTAGTCAAATATTTATTAAGTCAGTGGTGAGTCAAGATAGAATTGACCACTCCAAGATGTTGGAGACAATGCTTTACTGTGTTTCAATTTAGCAAGACCTCGGCCAGGGCAATCCTTGTGAGGAGTCACAGGATTTAGTAGGTTGAGATATATAGGTTGAATGTTTGCATATCATGTTATGATCCTACTTAAAATTTATTAGAATTATTATAAATGCATATTTTTTATTTAAAATAATTTTAAAATAGATATATTTTTACTATAAATTATAAAAAATTTCATGTATAAAATCCTAGCCATTTTTTTAACAGTGATATCAGAGCAGAGTTTTTCATAATATGATATGTAGATGTAGAATTTAACATATTAGATTAATCTTAATTCGAGTAACTATTCTGGATTGGATTGATCACCATGACCATCCAGTCATCGGAGAAAAGTAGGGTTTAAAGGCCCTCTTTTTCCATTCAATGGATCTCCTATGACATGTAGGGGTGCCACTTATGGTGACATCCCATGAATAAATAAGATGAAAAGAAAATCATTGAAATTATTTCAATAATTAGATCTATTTTTTTAGTGATTTAATATTTATTAATTCACTATTTTTGATCTGAAATTCATGTACTAGGGTTTGTTTTTATGTTTAGAATATGAAACATAAAATTAATTTTAACATAATACTGTATCATATAGTTGACATCTAAAAAGTGTTTAATATATATGTGATGCATATAAATTATTTAGATTTAAAATTTAGCAAACTTAATCTTGATTAATTGCTAGAATTAAGAGGTCTAAGATTAAATTTTGAATTTTGAATTATAATCGAATCATGTTTCATAAATCATTGGTTTTGTGTTAGCTTAAATCAGGTCAAATACTTAGATTAGACCTAGGATTAGAATTTAGAACAATATGGGCCTGATGAGAATTGGATTTAATCTAATCAGAAGTTGATTAGGATTATATCAATTTTTCGCCAGATCAAATTTATAGTAATAGTTTGATCAAGTCCATATTATAACAAATAGACCTAATTATGGCTTAATGGTTAGGCCCTAGTCTTTAGGTTAGTCTAATCAAATTTGATGAACTAATTGGTATCTAAGGTAAGTATTGCATTTCGATCATGGTCATTAATTAGGGCTATCTCTTACCTGGCCAACTTGTTCGGTGTATAAGAAAAGAGATTAATAACAAAACCCTTTCATTGATCTCACTTACCTGGTTAATATGATCAATCAGAATTTAATTAGGTAGCTAATTGATTTGAGTTAACCCATGCCAGTAAGAAAGATCAGTTTAACTAATTTAGGTGCCCTTGGACTAATGTGATTCAACCCTTGATGAAGTTAGTGGAAGGATTGTTGATTAGTCCATGTCCCCATCTTTTTTCTCTAATTAAATTCTCTAAAATTATTAGATCCTTTAAATGACAAAATTATAGAGATAATTGAGTAATGGTCTCCTATTAAGAGAGTGATAATGAGTCCAATAGTTAAGATGATCATTGGAGGTCCAAAGACCTAGTGCTCATTTAGCTATTATAATTATTATTTATATTATGATGGCTTAGTCCTTCTTTCTGAACAATGGTTAGGTTGGCCAGTCAAAGTCAGGCTTGGGCATTGTTGGCTAGAAGCACTCAGTCCTGTTATGTTAATAGTTGGACCTAACTAGGATATCCAGTGGTATCCCAAAGACTTACTGATTAGTACCTGGGGCAAAATAATTACAAAGTTTTTTTAGAGAAATAATTAATTAAGAACTTACCTTTAATTGCACATGAATAAGCTGGTCAAAGTTGAGCTCGTGTGCAATCTATTAGATTCTGGTACTCACTAAGAAATTATTACAATTCCTCAAATTGAAGATAGAGGCTACCAGTTCGATCAAAAATAGTAAGAGAACCTTTAGATTAAAGTCCAAGTTTTTAGGATTAAATGATTTATATACTAATTAGGTCTTGTTCTCTTTTCAAATTAATATAACCTCCACTTTATTGCTCCATTCATTGCTAGATAATGAAAAATTAATGGGATTTAATTTTGATAACTGGTATCGAAAGTTTAAAATAGTCTTAGTGCATGAATGATTCTATACATATTGATAGATCTGGGACCTAAGGAGCCTGCTCAGAATACTCATGGTGCGGTCTGAGATACTTATCAGAAGTGGCTCAATGACCGAATCATGGTCCATTGTACTATGTGGGCATCCATGAATGATGAATTGAATCACAAGTTTGAGGATGCTCAGCCAGAGGTCATACTTTAAGTGTTAAAAGAATCCTTTAGCACTCCTAATGATGTTGAAAGGTACAAAATGTCTTGTGCCATTTTCAACACAAGAATAAGGGAAGGGGCCTTGATTACAGATCATGTATTGCACATGATCGAACTGATTGAGTGCTTAAACATACTTGAATTTTTCCTGCATGAATGGCTGGGAAAGGATACGATCCTTAATTCTTTATCGAAATCCTATATTGACTTGATTATTATTGAATGACAAAGCTTGTAGTAAATTACCATGGTCTATTGGGGTTATTACAGACCTATGAGAAGGATCATTAGCTCCACAAGGGGTTGGTAAATATAGTGGGAGGTTCAATAAGGCATCATCCCTTTAAGAAAGGGAAGAAAAAGAAAAAGAAAAAGGCATAAAGTACTCCAGCGACTAAGCTAGGTCAGACTAAGAAGTTGAAGGCCAACCGACTCAAGCTAAATACTTCTACTATAAGAAGCAAGGGTACTAGAAGAGGAATTATCCTCTTTACATTACCTTGCTCGAGCCAAACAAACCAAGAAAGAAAAAGAACTAGCAAGGCCTTGCTAGACAAGGTACTAATATGATAAACCTTGTAATTTTTTTATTTGTGATACTACTACCTGGGTGTTAGATACTAGAAACCCTATTAATATTTATAATTTGATGCAGGAACTTTAGATTAGTAGAAGATTCAAAAATGGTGAGAATTCCTGAATGTTGAAAATGAAAAATATGTTCTAGTTTTAGCTTTAGGAATACTCGAGCTTATTTTTTATTCTAGTATCATTGTGTTAGGTGATTGTCACTATTATTCTAGCTTTTTATGAATGTGTTTCATGTAAGCCTTTTTGACCAAAAATGGTTATTATTTATCAATAAAAGATAGTTATTGTGATATCATTTTGAATGGTGTTACTATAATATATGGATAACTAAAAAATGACATTTATGTTTTATCATAACCTGTGAATGTAATGTATATATCCAATAAATGCCCTAGGATTGAAAATATATCTGATGTCTACCTTTGACATTGTAGGCTAGGTCATATTAACTAGAAAAGGATGAACATGTTATCCAAAAAGGAAATTCTCGAGGTCAGTGATTTTGAATCATTGCTGACTTACAAATCCTGTCTTCTTAGAAAGATGACCAAGTCACCTTTTATTGGAAAGGATGAAAGGGCCACTCGGGTTCTGAGTCTAATACATACTAATGTATATGGATCCATGAACACTTTAGCCATAGGTAGATACCACTACTTCATCATGTTTATTGATGACCTATCAAGGTATGGGTACGTCTACTTGATGAGACATAAGTCAGAGTTATTTGAGATGTTCAAATCATTTTGTAATAAAGTAGAGAAATAAACTGGTAAATATATTAAAACCCTTAGATCTGATCAAAGAGGTGAATATCTTAATAGTGAATTTATGACATATTTGGAAAAGAATAAGATTCTCTCATAATGGACTCCTTCCAGGATACCTCAGCATAATGGAGTGTCTGAAAGAAGGAATCGAACCTTGCTAGACATGGTTTGATCTATGATAGGGTTTGCAAATTGTCTATCTTCTTCTATGGATATGCATTAGAGTTAGCTTGTTATATTCTAAATAGAGTTCTTATCAAGTATGTAGACAAAACTCCATATGAAATATGGACACGGTGTTAGTTGGTACTCTCACACCTTAGGATCTAGGGATGTCTAGCTTTCGTCAAATATTTAAAGACAAACAAGCTTGGGCCTAGGTTTGATAGGTGTACATCTATAGAGTACCTGAACAAAACTAAAGGTTATTTCTTCTACTATACTGATGAACACAAAGTGTTTGTTAGTAATAGGGCAATCTTTTTAGAAAAAGAGTTTCTTAGAGAAGGAACTAATGCCTTTAAGATTGAACTTGAAGAGGTTCGACATGTAGAAAAATCGATACCATTGACTAAACCCAAAGAATCAGATTTGATTGAATCAAACCTAGAGCCTATTATAGAATCACCATTAAAGAGATCCAGTAGGGTATAGCATCAACCAGATAGATACTATGATTTCTTGATTCGAGATGGTGATCCTATTGAACTTAATAAAAATAATGAGGATTTGATCACCTATATGGATGCAATGTAGAGTGCCGATTCTAATAAATGGCTAGAAGCCATGAATTTGGAAATGGAATCTATGAAAGTCAACGACATATGGACATTTATTGATCTATTGAAGGGAAAAAACCCGTAGGGTGCAAATGGATTTTCAAAAGGAAAAGAGGCATAAATGAGAAGGTGGAGACCTATAAAGCTCATCTAGTTGCCTAGGAATTCCGTCAGTGTTATGGTATTGACTATGATAAAATATTTTTGCTTGTGGCAATGCTCAAATCTATTCAGATCATGCTTGCGATAGTGGCATATCTTGATTATGAAATCTGGCAAATGGATGCGAAAATAGCTTTTCTAAATGGGGAGCTGGAAGAAGAGGTGTATATGATATAGCTTGAAGGGTTCACATTAAGGATGAAACAAAGATGTACAAGCTTCAGATATCCATTTATGGATTGAAGCAAGAATCTCAAAGTTGGAACATGTATTTTGATAAAGTGATCAGAATGTATAGCTTCGTTAGAAATGGAGAAGAGCTCTGCATATGCAAATAGGCTAATAGTTTGGTTATAGTATTTCTTGTTTGTTTATAGATGATATTCTCTTAATTAGGAATTTTATTCCTACATTGCATGGAATAAAAGTATGGCTGTCTTATCAATTCTCCATAAAGGATTTAGAAGAAGCATTTTACATCCTTGGGATGACGATCTATAGAGATAAATCTAAGAGGTTACTAGGGTTGACCTAGTCCACATATATTGAGACCAAGCTGAAGTGGTTTAGCATAATGAGTTCCAAGAAAGGCTATCTTTTGATAAGCCATGGAATTAATCTCTTAAAGAAAGATTGTTCGATAAGTCCTTAAGAGAGAGAGCATATGAGTAGGATTTCATATGCCTCAGCAATAGGATTTATCATGTACACTATGATATGTACGAGGCTAGATGTGGCATACTCACTAGGAGTAGTGAGTAGCTACCAATCTGATCCAAGTGAGAATCATTGGAAGGTCGTAAAAACCATCCTTAAGTATTTTAAAAATACTAAGGATCAGTGGCTCATTTATGAAGATTCTAGCCTACAACTAGTTGGTTATATAGACTCAAGTTTTCAGTCAGATAGAGATGATAGTGAGAGTATATCAAGTTATATTTTTATCCTGAATGGAGAAGCTATCTACTAGAAAAGTTTCAAGCAGCATATTGTGACCAATTCTGTTTGCGAGGTAGAGTATATTACAACATCCAATGCTGCAAAGGAAGATGTTTGGCTATAGAAGTTCATCATAGAGCTTGGAGTGGCACCCTCCGTAGATGGCCCTGTTCCCTTATATTATGATAGCACTAGGGCCATAGCTTAGGTGAAGGAACCCAAAGGCTCATCAGCGGACCAAGCACATTCTTCACCATCTTGTCCAGGAGATAGTGGATCGAGGTGATATTGACTTTCAAAAGATTAATAAAAAGGAGAACTTGGCTGACCCATTTATTAAAACCCTTAGAATCAAAGAGTTTGATGACCACAAGTGAAAGATTGATATTCAATACTATTTCGATTGGCTTTAGTCCAGGTAGGAGTTTTAGGAAATGTGTCATATAGCCAATCATCTGAGTTATAGATAGTTGATCTTTTTATAATTTATACATGAATCATTATTAAAATAAAAGTTATTTTTGGCAGTTCATCTCTTTTTGGATCTTTTTTGGACTCTTTTGAGATGGAGTCCTAAGAACTACTTTAATTTGATAAAGAAGAATTTATTGAGAAGTTCTTAAACATGTTCGTGATCAAATAATATGTTGTTATCTAGAATGATAATGTTTATCGAGCATAGGTCATTGTATACCATATGGGTTGGTTGTTCTCAAAACCAAGGAGTGTGAAGATACTGGTATGACATGCAGATGAGTGTAGGTGTACATTGCATCTAAGGTGATCAACTCTATTAGTACTTTGCTATTGAGAGTATCTCATAGAAGGATATGGATATAAGTATCCCTCCAACCTAAGATCATCCCGGTGATTTGCAAGCAACTCATTGTACTTAGGTGCTAGACTACCTAGATTTCTAATTGAATGATGGAAGGTTACTAGGTGTAGTCAAGTGATTGTTAAGTCAGTGGTGAGTTAAAATGGAATTGACAACTCTAAAATGTTGGAGACAATACTTTACTATGTTTTAATTTAGCAAGACCTTGGCTAGGACAATCCTTATGTGGAGTCATAAGATTTAACAAGTTGAAACATATTTGGATGCATTATTCAGAGTTGGCAGTTAACTCTAAAATCATTTAGAGCATTAGGATCAGAGGGATGAATTATACAAAAACCACATGCCTGGGTTCCTGAATATTGCTTTGCAAACATTTGACCTATCCGGACATCGGGCACCATTGCTAGATTATTGCATCGATTAGACTACTGGCTTAATGTTCAAACCTATGGGGTCACATGCAATACAAGTTTCTAACCAATCATGATGGCTAACTAATTATTAAAAATCATTTAGTGGCAAAATTATAAATACAATGAACAATTAACCCTATGCAAATATTATAAATTAGTAATTAACTAATTATTAATTAATTATATGAGGATTAATTAATAATTAAATTACTAACTGATTTAATTTGATTGAGTGAAGAGGTTTAGATCAGGCTAATTGAATTTGGTTCAATAAGAATTCACCCAATTAGGTTATTTGATAACCTAATTGCTAAGAGTTTCTAATTATAATTTAAATCAGACTTAGGCTTAGTTAATTCTAGATTTAATTAAAATTTAATTAATGCTAATTGAGACCTAATTGGATTGAGTTAAACTTAGTTAAGTTAGTTATAACCAAATTAGTTTTGGTTTTTAACTAATTTTGGTCAAAGCTTGGTCAAACCCTTAACTAACACAACTAGGTTTCCTCTAGGATTTCTCCATGCCATTTATTTGAATAAATTCATGAAAAATTCATGTCAATATGTTTTCATGCACTCCCTTCTTTCTTTTCTGATTGGATTAATTTAGGATGATTTCTGAATATAAATTAGAGGAGTTTGATTGAGAATCAAGCTCTTTGCCTTATCCTAACTCTACTTAGTCTTAAACTCTCAAAAACTTATTAATTCTTGATACCATTTTTTTTTGAAGAATATAGATAGAATATGTATTGAAAAGAAGGCCCTTTGATCAGTGACTTGAGATAAAAACTTGGAGAGTTTTTATGGGTTTTTTTGATGGGGCATGAAATGATAAAGACTAGTCAAACTAGGATAGTATTTTCTAATCTCATCCAAAGTTCACTTAATTCTATCCTAATCCACATGCCTAGTTTTATTTGAATTCTTTTGGAATTGGGCAACCAAAGAGGCTTTAAGTTGGCATGAAATCTGATGATAAAGGATGCTAGAAAAATTATAAAAAATCATGAGTGAAAGATTGACATGAGAAACCTTCTTCGATGCTAGGATTGAGGGAAGAAGAAAAAAGAAGAAAAAAAATAGAAGGAAGGGGTTTTCTTATTTTTAGTTTTCTTCATCCTAGATCTAGATCTTTTCATCATCTTCTTGGATTTCTTAGGAGGTCCAAAAAAGTCCAAGAAATAAATTATTTTTAGCCATCCAGTGGCTCTAACAATCCCAGGAGGTTGATCACATCAGAGCTTCATGTGGATGATTCATAGAGGCCGGACACTCTATGCAGCTATGAAGCAACATGGACAGCCCCTACCATGTGCCATCAGTAGAGGTAATCATCGACCCACAAATAGGTATAAAATAAGATTTCATATTTTTTGTAGATTAAATTTATTGCATGCATCGGGTAGATCGATGCATGCTGATTTTATTTTCTACTGCATATCATGTTAGATCCTACTTAGGATTTATTAGAATTACTAAAAATACATATTTTTTATTTAAAATAATTTTAAAATAGATGTATATTTGCTATGAATTATAAAAAAATTCATGCATGAAATCCTAGACATTTTTTCAACATCTTTAGGGGTCAAATTCGAGATGTTCTCCCAATGTAATCATCTTCATCACTTGGGTGTTAATCAATTGGACGGATGTGGAGACTCGAAGGAGATGGAGGTGTAGAAATGTAGCCATTTTCATCGATCAGATATTAAGCAGTTGAAGGGGTGTAGAAACCAAAATAAGATGGAGGTTTGGAAGCACAGCTATGTTCATCGACCGGGTGTTAAGCAACCGGAGGGGTATGGAAACCCAAAGGAAATGGAGGTGTGAAAATGCAACCATCTTTGTTGGCCAAGTGTTAATTAGCTAGAGGGGAGTGAAGAGCCCATAAGAGATGAAAGGCTCTTGCATAATCATCTTTGTTGACTGGGTGTTAAGCAGTTGGACGGGTATGGAAACCTGAAGTAGATAGAGGTGGGGAAATGCAGCCATCTTCATCGAGTAGGTGTTAAGTGATCGATGGGTGTAGAAGCCTGAAGGAGATGAAGTGTGTTAAGCCATCTTTGTTGGCCGGGTGTTAAGCAATCGAAAGTGTATGAAAACCCGAAGGAGATGGAGGTATGAAAATGTGGCCATCTTTGTTGGTCGAGTGTTAAGCAATCGAAAGTGTATGGAAACCCGAAGGAGATGGAGGTATGGAAATGCAGCCATCTTCATCAATCGGGTATTAAGTGGCTGGACGGGTGTGAAGAGCATGAAGGAGATGAAAGGTTCCTACATAATCATGTTCATCGACTGGGAGTAAAGTGATCGGAGGTGTATGAAAACCCGAAGGAGATGGAGGTGTGGAAACACAACCATCTTTGTTGACTAGGTGTTAAACGACTGAAGGAGTGTGGAAACCCAAAGGAGATGGAAGATTGGAAATGCAGCCATCTTCATCAACCACGTGTTAAGTGGCCAGAGGGGTGTGGAAACCTAAAGAGATGAAGGTGTGGATATGTAGCCATGTTCGTCGACCGAGAGTTAAGCGGTTGGAGGGGTGTAAATTTTGGAAATCACCTAGAATTTCTTGTATGCTTTTTTTTTTAATTTATAACAAAAATGATTCTATTTTAAAACTATTCTAAATAGAAAATATATATTTAGAATAATTTTAATAAATCCTAAGCAAGATTGTAATATAATATATAGTATAGAAAATAAAATCAGCATGCATTGATCACCCAATGCATGCTACAGATCTAATCTATAAATGATATAAAATATAATTTTATACTTGATAATGGGTAGATGATCGTCATTATTGATGGCACATGATAAGGCCTCTCCACATTACTTCGTAGCTGCATAGGTTATCCAACCTCTATGAATCTCCATACAAAGCCCTGATGCGATTAATCTTCTTGGACTGCAAGATCCAGGTGAAGGATACTGGATGACTGAAAATATTTTTTTTTAGATTTTCTTGAGCCTTCCAAAAATCAAAGAAGAGGATGAAGTCTAAATCAAGTAAGAAAAAAATTAAAAAAATGAAAAATCATTTTTTTTTCTTATTTTTTCTTAGATTTTCTTGAGCCTTCCAAAAATCAAAGAAGAGGATGAAGAGGTCTAAATCAAGTAAGAAGAAATATAAAAAAAATGAAAAATAATTTTTTTTTTCTTATTTTTTCTCCTTTCAACCCTTTCTCCCAAAAGAACATCTCATGGCGATCCAAAATTCATGCCCCCTTTTCCTCTTATTTCTTAGTAATTTTACTTCAAAATTTACATGATAATTGGACTATTAATATTGTTTATATATTAAAAAATTGAAAAAAAATTTTGTTGATTAGAGAAGGGATTAGATTAGGATAAGGTAATGTTGTTTGAATAGGACTAGGTGTTCTATTCCTAATAGAACTCCTCCAATTTAATTCAAATAAATCCAGATTTTATTGAAATCAATCCTAATCTAAGTGGGAATGAGGAAGGATAAAAAAATTGATTTTTTCTCTAGAGAATTCATGAAAAAACTCTTGGAAAGCATAGAGAGTTTTTAAGAAAGAAAACAAGTTGGACTAGGTTAGGGTTTGACCAAGTTTTGACCAAAATTTGTTAGGAACCAAAACTAATTTGATTATAACTAATTTAATCAACTTGAATTCAATCCAATTAGATATTAATTAGGCTTAATTAAATCCTAATGAAATCTAAAATTAACAGAGCCCAAGTCTGAATCAAACTGTAATTAGAAATCCTTAGGATTAGGTCATCGAATAACCTAATCGAGTGAAATCCAATTGAACCAAATTCAATTAAACTTGACCTAAACCTCTTTTCTCAATCAAAATAAGCCAATTAATAATTAAATTACTAATTAACCCTCTTATAATTAATTAATAATTAATTAATTTTGACCAAAATTTGTTAGGAACCAAAACTAATTTTATTATAACTAATTTAATCAACTTGAATTCAATCCAATTAGATATTAATTAGGCTTAATTAAATCCTAATGAAATCTAAAATTAACAGAGTCTAAGTCTGAATCAAACTGTAATTAGAAATCCTTAGGATTAGGTCATCGAATAACCTAATCGAGTGAAATCCAATTGAACCAAATTCAATTAAACTTGACCTAAACCTCTTTTCTCAATCAAAATAAGCCAATTAATAATTAAATTACTAATTAACCCTCCTATAATTAATTAATAATTAATTAATTATTAATTTGTAATATTTGTGTAGGGTTAATTATTCATCATATTTATAATTTTGCTACTAAACGATTATTAATCATTAATCGGTCATCATGATCAGTCAGAAACTTCTTATATGTGTGATCCCATAGGTTTGAGCACTAAGCCATTAGTCTAGAAACCAATCATGACTAACCGATGTGACAATCTAGTAATGTTGTCCGATATCCAGATAGATTGAATGTTCGCAAAGCAACATTCAAGAATCCAGGCATATGATTTTCGTATAATTTATCCCTTTGATCCTAATGCTCAGAATGTTTCAGAGTTAATTGCCAACTTCAAATAATATATCCAAATATATCTCAACCTACAAAATTCTATAACTCCTCATAAGGATTGCCCTGGCTAAGGTCTTGTTAAATTGAAATACAATAGAGCATTTTCTCTAATACCTTGGAGTGGTCAATCCCATCTTGACTTATCACTAACTTAACAAGTACTTGATTGCAACCAGTAACCTTCTATTATTGAATTAAAAATCTAGATAGTCTGGTATCTAAGTACAATGAATTGCTTGCAAGTCATTATCATGATCTTAGGTTGGAGGTATACTTATACCCATATCCTTCTATGAGATACTCTTGATAGCAGAGTACTCAACAGAGTAGTCACATTCGATACAATATACACCTATAATCAACACATGCCATACCAGTATTTTTATACTCCTTGCTTATAAGGATAACCAATCTATATGGAATATAACAACCTATGCTCGATAAGCATTATCATCCTACGTTACAACAAATCATTTTTTTGTAAACATGTTTAAGAACTACTCAATAAATCCTCATTTATCGAATTAAAGTAGTTCTAAGGACTTTATCTCAAAAGAATCTAAAGGAAGATGCAAAAGAGATGAACTACCAAAAATAACTTTTATTTCATTAATAATTTATGTACAAATTATAAAGAGCTCGACCATCTACAATCTAGATGATTGGCTATAGGATACATTTTCTAATGACTCTCATTTGGACTAGAGCCAATCGAAATAGTATTGAATACCCATCTTTCATTTATGGTCATTGAACTCTTTGATTTTGAGAGCTTTAAAAAATAGGTTAGCCAAGTTCTTCTTTCTATCGATTTTTTGAAGGTCAATGTTACCTCGATCCACTATCTCCCGGACAAGGTGAAAGCGATGCAGAATGTGCTTAGCTTGCTGATAAGCCTTTAGTTCCTTCGCATAAGTTATGGCCCTAGTGTTATCACATTATAAAAAAATTAGGCCATCAATAGAGGGTGCCACTCCAAGCTCGATGATGAACTTTCGTAGCCAAGTAGCCTCCTTTGCAGCATCAGATGCCACAATATACTCGACCTCGTAAACAGAATCGACCATAGTGTACTACTTGAGATTTTTTTAGTAAATAGCTTCTCCATTTAGGATAAAAATATAACCTGATACACTCTTGCTATTGTCCTTGTCTAACTAAAAACTCGAGTTAGTATAACTGACTAGTTTCAAGTCAGAATCTCCATAAATGAGCTATTGGTCATTAGTATTTCTCAAGTACTTAAGGATGATTTTTATGACCTTCCAATAGTTCTCACTTAGATCAGATTGGTATCTATCACTACTCCTAGTGAGTATGCCATATCTGGTCTTGTACTTGTCATAGCATATATAATAGATCCCACTGCTAAAGTATATGAAATCCTACTCATATGCTCTCTCTCTTGAGGACTTATTGGACAATCCCTTTTTGAGAGATTAATCCTATGGCCTATCGAATGATAGCCTTTCTTGGAATTTACCATGTTGAATCACTTCAGCATGATCTCAATGTACGTGGACTAAGTCAATCCTAGCAACCTTTTAGATATGTCCCTATAGATCTTCATCCCAAGGATGTACGATGCTTCTCCTAAGTCCATGGAGAATTAAGAAGATAACCATATTTTTATTCTTTGCAATATAAAAGTATCATCCTCGATTAAAAGAATATCATCCACATACAAAATAAGAAATATTATAACTAAACTATTAGCCTATTTATATATGTAGGGCTCTTCTCCATTCTTAACGAAGTCATATATTTTGATCATCTTATCAAAATACATGTTCCAACTCCGAGATGTTTGCTTCAATCCATAAATGGATCTCTGAAGCTTTCACACCTTTGTTTCATATGCGGATGTGAATCCTTTAGGCTATATCATATACATCTCTTCTTCTAGCTCTCTATTTAAGAAAGTTGTTTTCACATCCATTTGCCAGATTTCATAATCAAAATATGCCACTGTCACAAGCATGATCCAAATAAATTTGAGCATTGCTATAGATGAAAACATCTAGTTATAGTCAATACCATAATGCTGATGATATCCCTTGATAACCATATGAGTTTTATAGGTCTCTACCTTTCCATTTATGCCCCTTTTTCTTTTGAAAATCTACTTATATCCTATAAATCTTATCCCTTCAGCTGGGTTAATAAGTTTCCATACATCATTGATTTCTATAGACTTTATTTCAGATTTCATGGCTTCAAGCCATTTCTCAAAGTTGGAACTCTACATCGCATTCATGTAGGTGATAGATCCTCGTTGTTTTTATCAAGTTCAACAAGATCACCATCCTAGACCAAGAAACCATAGTATCTATCCGATTAACATGGTACACTACCATATCTCATTAAGGTTGCCTCCATAATAGGCTTTGAATATGATTGAGTTGGTTCAATTAATTGTGTTAGTTTTTTTACCTATCGAACTTCTTCAAGTTCAACCTTAGAGGCATTAGTTCCTTTCCCGAGGAACTCTCTTTCCAAAAAGACATCCTTATTACTAATAAACTCTTTGTGTTCATCAGTATGGTTGAAGAAATAACCCTTAGTTTCCTTCAGGTATCCTATAAATGTACACCAATTAGACCTAGGCCCAAGCTTATTTATTTTTAAATGTTTGACATAAGCTGGACATTTCCAGATCCTAAGGTGTGAGAGTTCCGGCTTACACCCTATCTATATTTTATATGGAGTGTTGTCTACAGACTTGCTAGGAACTCTATTTAAAATATAACAAGCTAGCTCTAATGCACATCCCCAGAAGGAGATAGGTAGACTTGCAAACCCTACATGGATCGAACCATGTCTAATAGGATTTGATTCCTCCTTTCAAACACTCCATTATGTTGAGATATCCTGGGAGGAGTCCATTGTGAGAAAATCCCATTCTCTTTCAAATATATCATAAATTCATTGCTAAGATATTCACCAACTTGATCATATTGAAGGATTTTACTATACTTACTAGTTTGTTTCTCTACTTTATTATGAAATCATTTGAACATTTCAAATGACTCTGACTTATGCTCATCAAGCAGACATACCCATACCTTGATAAGTCATCAGTAAACATGATGAAATATTGATATCCACCTATGGCTTAAGTGTTTATAGGTCCACATACATCAGTATGTATTAGATTTAAAATCTCAGTGGCTCTTTCACTCTTTCTAGTAAAAAATGACTTAGTCATCTTCTCAAGAAGATAAGATTCGCAAGTCAGTAATGATTCAAAATCATTGACCTCAAGGATTCCTTCTTTAGATAACTTGTTCATCTTATTCTTGTTAATATGGCATAGCCTACAATGCCAAAGATAGACATCAGACACATTTTCAATCCTAGGATATTTATTGGATGTGTACATTACATTTACATATTGTGATCAAATATAAATGTTATTTTTCAATATCTATGCATTATAATAACTCCATTCAAAATGATATCACAATAACTATCATTTATTGATAAATGATAACCATTTTTTGCTAAAAGGCTTATAGAGATCATATTTATCAAAAAACTAGGATAATAATGATAATCGCCTAAAACAATGACACTAGAATCAAAAACAAGCTTGAGTATTCCTAGAGCTTGAATTGGAATAGATCTTCCATATCAATATTTAGGAATTTCTCATCATTTTTTAATCTTCTACTAATCTGAAATCCTTGCAATGAATTATAAATATTAATAGAGCTCCGGTATCTAATACCCAGGTAGCAATATTACAAATAGAAAAATTATAAGATGTTATCATATAAGTACCTTGTTCAGTAATGAGTTGCTGGTTTTTCTTCTTTCTTGGCCTGTTCGAGTCCAATGAGGTAATGTAAAGAGGACAATTCCTCTTCCAGTATTCTTGCTTCTTATAGTAGAAGCATTCAGCTTGAGTTTGGTTGGCTTTCAACTTCTTTGTCTGACCAGACTTAGTCATCAGAGCACTTTGCACCTTTTTTTATTTTTTTCTTTCCTTTCTTAAAGGGACGACATCCTATTGATCTTTTCACTACATTCACCAATCCCTTATAGAGCTGATGATCCTTCTCATAGATCTATAGTAACCCCAATAGACCATGGTAGTTTACTATAGGCCTT
Source organism: Areca catechu (assembly GCA_021397845.1). NCBI lineage: Eukaryota > Viridiplantae > Streptophyta > Magnoliopsida > Arecales > Arecaceae > Areca > Areca catechu. The sequence continues at coordinate 25,961,724 of CM038048.1, forward strand.
GTTATTTTGTAATGATTAAGATAGTCAATGTAGGATTTCAATAAAGAATTAAGGATCATATCCTTCCCTAGCTATTCATGCAGGGAAAATCTAAGTTTGCCCATGCACTTAATTAGTTCGATCATATACAATACATGATTAGTGACTGAGGCCCCTTCCCTCATCCTTGTATTAAAAATGATACAAGATGTTTTGTACCTTTCAACATCATCGGGAGTATCGAAAGATTCTTTCAATGCTTGAAGGATGTCCTCTGGCTGATCTTCTTAAACTTACAATTCAATTCATCATTCAAAGATGCCCACATAATACAATGGATAGTGGTTTAGTCACTGAGCCACTTTTGATAAGTATCTCAGACTATACCATGAGCATTCTGAGCAGGCTCCTTAGGTGCCAAATTTGTCAGCACATACAGAATCCATTCATGCTTGAGGACTATTTTTAGCTTTCGATATCAACTATCAACATTGGGTCCTATTAATTTTTATTATATTTTAATAAATGAAGTGATAAAGTGGTGGCCATTTTAATCTAAAAGGAGAACAAGACCTAATTAGTATATGAATCATTTAATCCTAAAGAATTGGACTTTAGTCTAAAGGTTCTTCCACTATTTTTGATCAAATTGATAGCCTCTACCTTTAGTTCGAGGAATTGCACCAATTCCTTAGTAGGTACCAAAATCCAATAGATCGCACATGAGCCCAACTTTGGCAGGCTCACCCATATGCATCTAAAGATAATTTCTTAATTAATTATTTCTCTAAAAAAATTCTAGTAATAATTTTATCTTAGGAACTAATTAGTAAGCCTTTGGACTATTACTAGAAGTCCTGGTTAGATCCAACCATTAATATGACAGGACTGAGTGCTTTTAGCCAACAATGCCCAAGCCTGACTTTGGCTAGCCAAGCTAATCATCATTTAGAAAGGACTAAGTCATCATAATATGAATAATAATTCTAATAGCCAGACGAGCACTAGGTCTTTGGATCTCCAATGATCATCTTAACTATTAGACTCATTATCACTCTCTTAATGGAAGGCTATGACTTAATTTTCTCTATAATTTTATCATTTAAGGAACCTAATAATTTCAGAAGATTTAATTAGAGAAAAGAGAAAATACATGGACTAATTAACAATCCTTCCATTGACTTCATCAAGTGACAAGGATCAAGTCACATTAGTCTAAGGGCACCTAGATTAGTTAAAATGATATTTCTTACTAGCATGGGTTAACTCAAATCAATGAGCTAACCGATCAAATTTTGATTGACCATATTGACCAGTTAAGTCAGATCAATGGGAGGGTTATGCTATTAACCTCTTTTCTTAGACACCAAACAAGTTGGCCAGGTAAGAGGTAGCTCCAATTAATGACCATGATCAAAATGACATACTTACCTTAGACACCAATTATTTCATCAGATTTGATTAGTCTAGCCTAAGGACTCAGGTCATTATAATATGGACTTGATCAAACTATCATTATAGATTTGATTTAGAAAAAAATTGATTTAATCCTAATTATTTTTGGTTAGATTAAATCAAATTCTCTATTAGGTCCATATTATTCTAAATTCTAACCCTAAGTCAACCTGATTATTTGACTTGATTCAAGCTAATACAAAGCCCATGCTTTATAAAATATGATTAGATCTTTAATTCATAATTCTAAATCTAATATTAGACTTATAAATTTTAGTAATTAATCAAGATTAATTTTTCTAAATTTTATATCTAAATAATTTATATGTATCATATATACATTAAACACTTTTAGATTTCAACTATATGATACAGTCTTATGCTGAAATTAATTTTATGTTTCATGTTCTAAATATAAAAAACAAATCCTGATTCATTAATTTTAGATCAAAAATAAAAAATTTATAAAGATTAAATCATTAAAAAATAGATCTAATTATTGAAATAATTTTAATGATTTTTCTTTCACCTTATTTGTTCATGGGATATAACATAAGCAGCGCCCCTACATGCTATAGGAGATCCCATTGAATGGAAAGAGTAGGCCTTTAAATCCTACTTTTTTTTATGACTAGATGGCCATGGTGATCAATCAAATCCAACGTAGTTACTCAGATTAAGATTATATCTAATATGTAAGGTTTTATATCTATATATCATGTTATGAAAACCTATCGCTCTGATACTACTGTTGAAAATTACATAGGATTTCATACATGATTTTTTTATAATTTTATAGTGAAAGTGAATCTATTTTAAAATTATATTAAATAGAAAACATATATTTAGAATAAATTTAATAAACTCAAAGCAAGATCATAACATGATATGTGTTGGCTTTAGCCCTTGATTTTGATGACTAACAAAATGTTGAGCATATGTTTTATACTAATGTTTCAATTGTAGTTGTGAGTTTCAGGATACAGGCACCTCAAATTTTCAATATAAAAGTATCCAAGGCACTCATTTGAAGCTAAGTAATTTTCAGTGTATAGGAAGTCTTCTCATCTTGAAAAGCCTCAAAATAGGTCAATTTGGGCATTATAAAGAAGGTATTGAAGTTTTATTAAAGAACTCCTTGAATTTTGAAGTTTGGCATAAGGTTTTTTGAGTGACAGAATCAAGTGTCGACTCATGGCACGCAAGGTGTCGATACTTCAAAAGGACTGGCATGCAGAAATCTCTTTGGCATGCCTTGAGTTGACTCATAGAAGTCAAGTGTTGACTCATGAAGAAGTCAAGTGTTGACTCACACAAACCAAGTGTTGACTCATGGCCTGAGAAAAATGATGATACAGAACTATGCCATTTTAAGATATTTTTTGTCAAGTGTCGACTCAGAAGACTCAAGTATCAACTCACATGGTTCAAGTGTCAACTCATAGCCTGAGAACAGGAAAAGAACATAACCCGATTATTCAGAAGTTTATATCTTAAGTCGACTCATGCTGGTCCAAGTGTCGACTTATGAACAAACTCAAGTATCGACTCATGGGTTCTGATAACAATAATGGCTATAATTTTTGAGAGTCAGATTTGAACTCTACAAGCTCCAAATAGCTAGTTTTGCCCCACCAACTGTCTTAAACCAATTTTTAGAAGTTTTTGAAGTATTTAAGTCTCACCAAACTCATTCATGAATAACTAATTCACAAGAGACAAACATACCTTTGAGAACTTCATTTCAAAGTCAAAAAGAGAGCAAAAGAGAAGATTCCCACTGAAAAAGCTTCCAAGCCTTCAAATCAGCATTCCAAAAGTGGCCTTTGAAGTGATTCTAAAGAGAAGACAAGTTAAGCAATCATTAAGAGCCTCAAAGCTTCTTCTTTCTACTCTTTAAGAGAGTTTGATTGTGCTTTATTCTTGTATCTCTAATTTTATTTATTGTGACTAGTTTCAAGGGTGTTCGAAACTAGGTGTTAGGCCCTTCCAAGCCATGAACTGGAATCCAAGCCTAGGTTGGCTTGAGAAAAGGTTGTTGGTGAGCCTAAGTAAGAAAACCAACTTTGGATTTGACTTGTGAGCCCTTGAAAACAAGTTGGCTGTAATCTAGGTTGACTATAGTGAAATTCCCAAGGGGTAGCTTGGGAAGTGGATGTAGGTACTTGGAGTGCACCGAACCACTATAAACCTCTGTGTTTGTATGCATGCTCTTTACTCTCTTGCATTTACTGCTTATACTCATAACATTGTATCTTATTCATTTTGTGCACACTTGCATTGCTTCATAAACACATTAATTTCAGCATATATCTGCTTTAAATTTTTAAAGAAACCCAATTCACCCCCCCTCTTGGGTTGCTACGCTAGGCAACAAGTGGTATCAAAGCTTGGTACTTAGCATGAAAGTCTAACGATCTTGAGTCAAAGATCTAATGGCAACCCAAATAGGTGTTAGAATTGTTGAGGGTCAAGCCTCAAACCGTCTCCCACTGTTCAATGTCATAAATTATATATATTGAAAAACTTGCATGTGCATTTACATATAAGCCATTGATTATAATATTTGGAAGACTATTATTAAAGGTCATCATCAGTCTACTACCTTGATTAATGGCATTCCCACTCTCAAATTGGAAGTTGATTGGGATGAAAATGATATTAAGCAAGTTGAGCTTAATGCCAAAGCTATGAACCTATTATTTTGTGCATTAGACTCAAGTAAATTCAATAGAATTTTAAATTGTATCTCCGCCAAGAAAATATGGGACACACTTGAAGTTACCCACGAGGGTACTCATCAAGTGAAAACTACCAAAATTAACATGCTCATTCATACATATGAAATATTTAAAATGGAACCATCTGAATCTATCAATGAAATGTACACTAGATTCACTAACATTGTGAATGGCATGAGAAGCTTAAGTAAAGTTATTTCTAATGTTGAATTGGTGAATAAAATTTTCAGGTCACTTCCTTCATCATTGGATCCAAAGGTGACAACAATTGAAGAAGCTAAGGATGTCAACACTCTACCTCTTGAGCAGCTTCTAGGATCTCTCATGACATATGAGCTGTCACTAAAATAAAAGGTTGCAGACAATGACAAAAAGAAGAAGACCATAGCATTTAAGTCCACAACCAAGGATGATTCAAGTGATGATTTTGATGAGGAAGATGATGAAGATGAAATGGCTCTCATCTTAAGAAAGTTTAAGAGATTCATGAGAAAAAAAAAGTACAATTTCAGGAAGAAGCCTCAAAAGGGAGAGCCTAGTAAAGAAAAAGAAAAAGAGAAGGAAAGGGAGCAACCCATTTGCTTTGAGTGCAAGAAATCTAGCCACTTCAAGATAGATTGCTCCTTACTCAAGAAGAGCAGAAAAAAATTAAGAAAGAAAGCCATGATGGCAACCTGGAATGAGAGTGAGGACTTGAGTTCGGATGAAGAACAGCAAGAGGTCATAAATTTTTACTTAATGGCTAACGATGATGAGGTAAAATCTGAACTTGAAAATGAATTTACTTACGATGAATTGCATGATATTTTTGATGAATTGGTAGTTGAGTATCAAAAACTTAAAATAAAAAACAAAGAGCTAAGAAAGCAAAATTTGGATTTGGTTAAAACAAATGATAAGTCTTTGATTGAAAATGATTGTTTACTTCAAGAAAACAAAAGGTTAACTGATAAAATTATCACTCTGAAAAAAGAAAAGGAAGATTTGAAAAAGGATAAATCTTTTGCAACAACTGAAAAATTCGCTAAACAAAATAAAGAGCTTTTACAAGAAAACAAGAAGTACAAAGATGAACTTGAAAAAGTAAAACCTTTTATTGAAAAATTTACTTACAGTTATGAAAAACTCAACATGCTTTTAAATAATCAAAGAGCAATTTTCAACAAAGTTGGATTAGGTTTTAGACCACAAAAATAACAAAAATATTTCAAAATTTTCTTTGTGCCTACTTTATATACTATTACTTGTTATTCTTGTGGCAAAGTAGGACATAAATCATTTATGTGTGACAAAAAAAAATTTAATCAAGTTAAAAAAGTTTGGATTCCAAAAGGAACCATATCCACTAACCCTAAAGGACCCAAGATGACTTGGATACCTAAAGTCTCCACCTGATTTGTTATTATAGGTGTGTCTTACAACCAACAAAAGAAGATTGTGGTACCTCAACAACAGTTGCTCAAGGCAAATGACTGGAGATGTGGAGCAATTCTCATCTCTTGAGTATCAAAATGATGGAAATGTAACCTTCGGTGATAATGAAAAAGGCAAAATTGTTGGTATCGGTAAAGTCCATATCACCCCTTCCACTTATATAGATAATGTTCTTCTTGTTGATGGTTTAAAACATAATTTACTTAGTGATATGGCAAGACCATTGACATGGAGCACACCTTGGATCCAGCTGGCAGCGAAGTGGGTAGATGTCGCCACGTCAGGTTTTTTCCGAGCTCCTTCGCTAAGTGGCTCCCCAAGGGTAGAGCCCACCTCGACCGAGGTTGAGCTTGACATCTCAGCTCCTTCGCTGGGTGGCTCCCAAAGGGTCGAGCCCATCTTAGCCGAAGCTGAGCTCCCTTAGCTCCTTCGCCATGTGGCTCCCTAAGGGTCGAGCCCATCTCGATCGAAGTCGAGCTCCCTCCGTTCCTTCACAAGGTGGCTCCCAAAGGGTCGAGCCCACCTTGGCCGAAGTCAAGCTCCCTTAGCTCTTTTGATAGGTGGCTCTCCAATGGTCGAGCCCATCTCGACAGAAGTCGAGCTCCCTCAACTCCTTCGCCAGGTGGCTCCCAAAGGGTTGAGCCCACCTCGATCAAAGTTGAGCTCCCGCAGCTTCTCGCCAGGTGGCTCCCTAAGGGTCGAGCCCATCTCGGTCAAAGTCGAGCTCCCACAGCTCCTTTGCCAGGTGGCTCCCCAAGAATCGAGCCCACCTCGGTCAAAGTCGAGCTCCCTCCGCTCCTTCGCCAGGTGTCTCCCCAAGGGTCGAGCCCACCTCGATCGAAGTCAAGCTCCCTCAGCTCCTTAACCAGGTGGCTCCCAAAGGGTCGAGCCCACCTAGGCCAAAGTCGATCTCCCTCAGCTTCTTCACCAGGTGGCTCCCCAAGGGTCGAGCCCACCTCGATCGAAGTCGAGCTCCCTCCACTCCTTCACTAGGTCGCTTCCCAAGGGTTGAGCCCACGTCGATCGAAGTCGAAACATCTCCACTCATTCGTCAAGTGGCTCCCCAAGGGTTAAGCCCACCTTGATCAAAGTCGAGCTTGCTCCTCGGAAGCTTCACGAAAAGGATAAAGGCATCAGCACCAAGTCTGTCATCGAAGCCAGTGCATCCAGTATGGTGCATCCAGTATGGCACATCCAGTATGGCACCGCAAAGCTAGAAAAGTGTGCCTACAATTATTTTCACCAATTAGGGAGGAGTGCCCCGATCGAGGCACCAGATCCTGCAACCATCTATACCATCCAGAAGGAGAAAGCCATGTCAGGGACCTCGAACCTGAGGGTGGCTGCCCCCGGATCGAGGTCATGCTAAACTTTTCCAGCCATAATAATCCACTGAGAAAACAAGGCTTGCAACATAACTCCTTACTATAAGGGGAAATGACCTCGGGAGTATGGCCAACGGATGCCATTGACCTTCGAGCACCCTAGGAGGGGAAAAATCGATGCAAGAAGCGGGGAGTGCCGATGATCTAAAAGGAGGACCCAATGGGCGAGAAGAAGGAAAGCGAGGAAAAGGAGGAGAAGGAGATAGAAGTGGAGAGAGTTCATGGAGGCTACCACGAAACTCCCGGAGAGAGAGTTCCGACGGACACGACTGTCATGGCTCAAGCCTTACTCCTCTTCTACCCCTCCTACTCTATCCTTTACTAAAAACTCTCCTTCAAGCCTGGTGACCAAAGAGGGAGCCATCTTGGAGGATCTGTTCCTCTTTACCGTCTGATAGAAAAGTGCCCTAAGAGCCAATCATTATGAGGGCCTTTTTTGTAAACTTCCAGGTCATGTATGACATACTTTCATATTAATAAGGGCATTTGATTCATCATATACTGCTGTGTTATGTTTTTATTGATTATGATGAATCCCATTGAGTTGGGCAATGGAATTAGGGTTATGATGGAGTTCATAACAGTGAGACCTAATTTTCTATAAATCCTAATCTAGAATGTTCCTAGTCATTGGACCATTGATCGGGATCAATGAATCCAGAAAGACTAGCTTATTCTATGTATGCTTAGTTGATGAGGATGGTTGATCTCATAACCACTTGTGTAGAGACACTAATACTAGGATAAGGGTGCTCATCAAGATATGAGTACACTAGACTGATCCACACCAGGATTATCTTATGGAAGTCTAACTACTTGTCAAAAGATAGATCCCAGAGTAGAAGTTGTGCATGTGATCTTTAGACCTGAGGTCACCATGGTTCTTTGTGCACACTAAGCCATACTTTCGTTCATACTCATTCATGCCATTGCGACATGTACGGGGTGTTCTGGGTATGGTGGAAGGTGTATGAAGGATGTGAGTGGACCAACAAGGAATAGATTATTCCTAGTAAGAGGAATTGTTATCCCATGCACTCTCTTCGATAAGTGACTCAAGGAGCCTTTGATCAAAGCAGGATGAGATTAGTGGAATCTAATCAGTCATCAGTTGAGTCCTCATGATCGAGCTGAGATTCGATATGATGAAGTGTTAGGGTTTGACATCTATCCATACCTATCACTTAATCCGGATAATGAAAGATCGAAAGATTGAATTGCACGGTAATTTACTATTGAAGGGTATTTTGGTATTTTTCACCAAATTCCTCATCATTCGGATAGGCATGACACGTTGCTAGATGTCAATCTTGTCTTGTAGGTTTTCATGAACCAATTGATTTGGTTTCATGAGTCAATTCGATGTGTGATTTGAATTGGACAATTAGGTGAGCCAATTTGATCTAATTAGGTCAATCGAGTTCGATCGGATCGAATCGGCTCAAACCTAAACCTACTGCTGGCTAGATATGGAACCCAATGGGTCACACACAAAAGAGACTTTGCCAAGGAAGTTATTCATGATTTAATTAGGGTCATAGGATCCTAATTGGTTAGCTAGATTGCATACTAGCATATGTAGGCTAACCTAATTCTTAACCCAATTGGATTGGGTTCGGTTGCTTGCTAATTGGGCTAACCTAACTATGGAAAACCTAAATTAGGTTGAGTCCTAAGTGGGGCTAGCCAAATCAGAGCTTAATCTAATTTTAATTTGGACTTAAGGGCATTTTAGGTGCCATATATGAAGAGTCCCAATGGCATGGGACTCTTGGTACCTAAATGATACCTTAACTTCAAAAGAGTACAGAAGGGCCTACAGACCTCTGATCTGAAAATAAAGGATATGGTCAAAAAGCTTGTTTGATACCATTTCCAATGACTCCCATATTGTATATGTTTGACCAAGTCAATTTGATGCTTTGGGTGGACTAAATGGAAAGGGAAAGACTATTGGCGCCTTTTGGCACTCCCGGGAGAATAAGTGGCATGCAGAATGACTAAGAGTCCTTCTGTGGATGAGACTCTAAGAGTTTCATCAGGAAGGCGCCTCTTCATTTTTTCCCCATAGTCTTAAGAAGTCTAATAGCCGGTTTAAAGTTTAAAGGGATGGCTTGAAGAGGTGTGAAAGGTGGCATGCACATGAAGAGTCGCGCCTCTTCATATGCGCGCACACAATAGAGGGCAGAGTCCTTCTGCCTCTGAAACTCTTCAAGCCTCACGTTACTTCAGATTAGAAGAGACATCTCTCTATCTCAAAAACTGGTATTTGACACATGGCATGATGGGGATTGATCTGGTAAGTGAAAGAACACATATATGACTCTCCATTCCCGAAGAGTCTTATCAGATATGATGTTTCATATCTAATAAGTGTTGTCGGGATGCATTTCACGCCTCATCTGAGATTATAAATAGGGTTACAGTAAAATGAGAAATATGGACTTCGGTCTTCTGAGAGTCTGAGTATTTTATTTTCCTGAGAGTCAGAGTGTTCTTCCACTTTCTCCCTCCCTCCTTGTTTTAGGACAAGACTTGTCTTGTTAAGACAAGTTCTTCTACACTAGGACAAGGCTTGGTTTTAGAACATAAGCCTGTAGGGTCCTAGAGGAGGGTTGTCCTAGATCCTATAGTGATTTAGGATAGTGTCTTGAGTGCCCTTCAGTAGGACAGGGTGTCATATAGTGGTCAATAGACCAAAGGCTGCCGAAAGAGTTCCACTTCTCCAAGCAACTTGAAGAAGTTCTTCCTTGGTCCGAGTTTCGTGTGGATCACCGTTGGAGGGCATGTTCTTGTGAGCCTTGTGGAAAAAGTTGGATTTCAGCAATCCAGATATTTTTCTTGACTTTATTTGATGATTCATTAGTTGTAATTGCCCAAGGGGTTCTTGGGAATTAGGATTTTCTATACATGTTATACATATTAGGGTATCATGCCATGAAATTTTATTTTGAAAGACAATTCCGCATGCTACATGATAGAAAAGTGCCCTAAGAGCCAATCATTGTAAGGGCCTTTTTTTGTATTCTTCCAACTCTTGTATGACATTATATATTAATAAAGGCATCTGTTTTTCATCATATACTATTGTGTCTTATTTATGATTATGATGAACCCCATAGATTAGAGCAATGGAATTAGGGTTATGATGAAGTTCATAATAGTGAGACCTAATTTCTTATAAACCCTAATCTAAAATGTTCCTAATCATTGGACTATTGATTCGGGGATCAATGAATCCGGTAAGACTAGCTTATCCTATGTATGCTCAGATGATGAGAGTGGTTGGTCTCACAACCACTTGTGTAGAGATACTAATACAAGGATAAGGGTGCTCATCAGGGTATGAGCACACTGAACTGATCTGTACCGGGACTATCTTGTGGAAGTCTTACTACTTGTCAAAAGATAGATCCCTGAGTAGGAGTTGTGCATGTGATCTTTAGACATGAGGTCACCATGGTTCCTTGTGCACACTAAGCCATATTTTGATTCATACTCATTCATGCCATTACGACATGTACGGGGTGTTCTGCGTATGGTGGAAGGTGTATGGAGGATATGAGTAGACCAACAAAGAATCGATCATTCCTAGTAAGAGAAATTGTTATCCTATGCAATCTCTTCGATGAGTGGCTTAAGAAGCCTTTGATCAAAGCAGGATGATATTAGTGGAATTTAATCCGTCATCAGCTGAGTCCTCACTATCGAGTTGAGATTCGATATGATTAAGTGTTAGGGTTTGACATCTATCCATACCTATCACTTAATCGGGATAATGGGAGATCGAAAGATTGAATTGCATTGTAACTTACTACTGAAGGGTATTTTGGTAATTTCAACCAAATTCCTCAACTTCCGGGTAGGCATGACATGTTGCTAGACATCAATCTTATCTTGTAGGTATTCGTGAACCAATTCTATTGGTTTCATGAGTCAATTCGATGGATGGTTCGAATTGGACAATTAAATAAGCTAGTTTGACCTAATTAGGTCAATCGGATTCGATTGGATCGAATCGGCTCAAACCTAAATCTACTGCTGGCTAGATGTGGAACCCAATGGATCATACACACTAGAGAGTTGGACAAGGAAGTCATTCATGATTTAATTAGGGTCATAGGATCCTAATTAGTTAGCTAGGTGACACACTAGCATGTGTAGGCTAACCTAATTCCTAAACCCAATTGGATTGGGACCGGTTGCTTGCTAAATGGACTAACCAATTTGTGGGAGACCTAAATTGGGTTATGTTCTAAGTAGGATGAATTTATCAGATTTTATCTGATATTGTTTGGAGGTTTTATCTCGGAATTATGAAGAGTCCCTAAGGCATAGGACTCTTGGTGCCTAAATGATATGTTGGCATTCAAAAGGGCCTAGAAGGGTCTATAGTTCTCTGATTGGGAAAATTTTTATATGGTTAGAAAGCTTATTTAATGCCCTTTCATTTGATGCCCATATTGCATATACTTTGACTTTGTCAAAGGTAGCATATGGCATGGAAAATGGTTGACCAAATTGTGAAGAGAAGCGACTCTTCATTTGGCGCGCAGAAAGGACCAAGAGTCCTTCTGCATATGAGTTTCTTCTGTTGATTGGACTTCTTATAATCTTTATCTTTATCTCCACACCAAGGATTTGACTGGTCAATGATTTTTGAATTGGCATGAAGAAGGAAAGGATGAATGGCATACATGAAAGGTTGCGACTTTTCATGCAAGGGTGCACGGTTTGAAGCAGAGTCCTGCTTTCAGATCTCTTCAGTTTTCTCTGACTTTAGGGAAATGAGAAGATGCCTCTTGGCTCTTCCAGAGACCGGTACATGCCATGTGGCATGAGAAGGTTTCATTTGGACATGAAGAGATGTCAGATAAGACTCCTGAATCTTAAAGAATCTTATCAGATATGAAGAAACATATCTGATAAGGGATTTTGGGATGTGTTTCACACCCCTTAAGAAACTATTTAAAGGGTGTACGGTGGAATGAGATTATTATTCATTCAGTCATCTGAAATAGGAGTCTAGATTCTACTGTATTATCCATCTGAGTTTTTCTCTCTCCCTCTTCCTTTCTTTAAGACAAGACTTGTCTTGTTAAGACAAGGTCTTTTCTATTAGGACAATGCTTTGTTTTAGGATATAAGCCTAAGAGGTCCTAAAGGAGGGTTGCCCTAAAATCAAGAGTGGTTTAGAAGAGTGTTCAAAGAGTCCTATAGTGGGATAGTGAGTCCTACAAAGGCCAAAATCTAAAAGGCTGCCGAAAGAGTCCTACCCGGGCAAGCAACTTCAAGGAGTTCTTCCTTATTTCAAATCTTGTGTGGATCACCATTGGAGGACTTACACTTGTGAGTCTAGTGGAAGAAGTGGAATATAGCACTCCAGGTATGTTTCATTAACCTTTTTTTATGACATATTAGTTGTAATCGAATAAGGGATCCTGGGAATTAGGGTTTCTAACGATAAAGTGTTATCTTTATGCATGAAATTTTATAATTCAGTCTTACTAAGTTGCATAATGATTTCCTTGAAACCCAACACTACATGATCCCCAGCACCGTGGGAGAATTCCCATCACCGTCTGCTAACTTGATCATCGGAGTGCCCCTGCCGGGATCCCCAGCCCGGGTCTCTAACTTTGTTTTGCAGGATCGAGAACTGCTGGATTCCGAGAAATGAGATTGTCATCCGATGCCACATCCAAGCTACAGGCCACGATGGTAAGGGCGGCAATAGATTGACGCACTAGGTAGGGGAAAAGCCCCTGTCCAAACAAGCCCCCCGCAACTTTGAGAACAGCTTCGCTCGAAGCATGGTGGTAACTCATGCACGAGAATCCTCCACCAGTCGAGCGAGGGATGCCCCTTCTCCTTTGGGCCCACGCAGCCCAGAGAGGGAGCTTTCTGCTCCACTGCAGTTGCCCCCAGTAGACAGCCAGTATGCTACACTCATCTAATAGATGCAGATTTGGCCTCAGCAGTGAGGCAGCTGCAGCACCCATAACGCTCCCTGGTCACCCAGCCGTAGCCAGGGACCCCTACGGCCCAAGCCATCGGCCCCCACGGTAGCCTGCGCTCCATCCAAGGTAGGCCATCGCATCTATGGGCCATAAATGATCCCCGGGGAAGCCATCAGACCCCCACAAAGAGAAATCATTCTGGGTCAGTTGACCGGGAGAGCCAGTCCCTGGTGGAGGGCAATGCTATTATCAAACACGGCAAATGCCACTGAGGCAAGGCTCCCCATCACAACCATCTTCAACTATCAACCCCATCTTCTCTAGTGGCCTCGATAGAAGGTTCCACTGATGAGGCCATTAGGCGCATGGCCGAAAGGCACCTAGAAGAACAAGATCACAGGCTGGCGAAGCTCTCCCGCCAATTCACCAACATGCAGGGTTCCTCTAAGGAGCCAGTGGGCTACAATAATCGATCCCCCTTCTCCCCGAAAATCTATGGGCAACCGATCCCGAGTCGGTTCTGTATGCCTCAAGTGGATCTCTACGACAGGACCACCAACCCTTGGACCACCTAGAGAGCTATAAGGCTCTTGTGAGAGTCCACGGAGCGATGGACACCCTCTTGTGCATCGCCTTTCTAGCCACCCTCCAGAAGGCTACTCGAGTCTGGTTCACCCGCCTAAAGCCCGAAAGCATCGACTCCTTCCTGCAGCTGGAGAGGAGGTTTGTGGCCCACTTCGACACCTATCAGAAGGTGCCACAAGAGGTGGATAGCCTCTTCTTTATCAAGTAGCAAGATCATGAACCTCTGTAAGACTACGTGACCCACTTCAAAGCTGCTGCTCTCAAGATCTACAATCTGGACGAGCCCGTCACCATGCTGGCATTGAAGAGAGGGCTCAAAACCTCCCGCTTGACCTATTCCTTGGATAAGAATCCATCGAAGATGTACTTTGATCTCCTTCTCTGCATCCACAAGTATATTCATGCTAGGAGGCTGACCTTACCAGAAGGGAACTGGACAGGAAGCCTCCGAAGAAGCCAACCCTGAGAGAAGCACTTGGGATGCGGAGACCTGGGCCATCCACGGACTTCCAACCGGGATCGAAGTCGAAGGGTGGTCCAATCCCAGTGAGACTTTCACTCCCCTCCTCGCTCCAAGGTCAAAAATCTTGATGGAAATCGAGGGCGAGCGCTACCTACGCCGACCTCCCCCACTGAAGTCATCAAGCAGTCATGATAGGATGAAGTATTATCAATTCCATTGTGACCACGGCCATGGCACCAAGGATTTCCACAACCTAAGGAGGGAAATTGAAGACCTCATAAGGAGGGGCTACCTTAGAAAGTTCATGAGGGACGAGGTCTCGACGAAGAATCAGCCACTTGCAGCTCTTCACCCTATCCCAGCAATTGACAATCGACCCATCGAGAAGCCTGTGGGTATGATATGTTGGGGAATAGAGCATGCCCCTAAGAGCGCCTGGGAGGGAGAGAGTCTGGGAAATGTACTCCCTTTTATGAAGGGAAAGAAAAGTGAGGAAGAAAATGTAAATGATGATGCCATCATGGTCGAAATGACCATTGCCAGGCATCCTGTAAGATGGGTTATGGTCGATAGTAGAAGCTCGATGATGTCCTTTTTTATGATGCTTTCTCTTGGATGAACTTGTCCTCTAATCTACTAAGACCAGTGCACACCCCTCTCGTGGGTTTTATCGGAGCACCTCAACCGGTCCAACATTGCCTGCAGGCCATCCCCGGGGCCCAAAGCATCGAGGACAATCCTAGTGTCGACAACCTTGACCAAAGGGTGCGGGACCCTAGGGGCAGCCCCATCGAATGCCTTTTGATGTATCCCCTTGGCTCGGACCCATTAAAGATGGTGCAAGTAGGAGCCCAGCTACCTGAAAAAGAACGAGCCCACCTACTGAGTTTCCTCCGAGCGAATGCGGACATGTTCGCCTAGACTATGACTGATATGCTGGGGATTTCCCCTGACATCATCACTCACAAGCTGAATGTTGATCCAAAGTGCTTCCCAGTTCGACAGAAGAAGAGAAGCTTTGCCTCGAAGAGGCAGAAAGCGATCAATGACGAAGTGGAGAAGCTCCTCATGGTCGGGTTCATTTATGAAGTACAGTACCCTGGCTGGTTGGCAAACATGGTCATTGTCAAGAAGAGCAATGAAAAATGAAGGATCTATGTAGACTACACCAACCTCAACCATGCTTGCCCGAAGGATAGCTTCTCTCTTCCGAAGATCAACCAACTCGTGGACGCCACCTCGAGGCACCGCTTACTCTCCTTCATGGATGCGTTCTTTGGGTACAACTAGATCCGAATGAATCCAAAGGATAAGGAGTGCACCGCTTGTTGGGAATTGTGTCCCAAAGCCAATCTCCTAGATTGTAGGCAGTTGTGCTGAGTATTGTATTATTTTTATGAATTAATAAAATATTATTTTTGGTAGCTCATCATATATTGTATTTTCCTGAAATGAACTCTTTCCATGTGATGAAGTCCTTAGGACTACACTGACTTCGATACAGAGAGGATGTATCGAATGGTCCTTAAACCCTGTTCACAACCAAAGGATATATTGTACTGGACGACAATATATCAAGTATAGGTTGTTGTAGTTCACATTGTTTGGTTGTCCTCTTGACCAAATGAGTGTGGTGACACTGATGTGATCTACAAGTGGGATATGTGATATCTCATTGAACGTGACTCCGTGCAGCCCCTTTCTGCCAAAGGGAAACTCACGATTGGATATGGGTATATGTGTCCCTTTGACCTGAGGTCATCACGGTAGCTTGCAAGCAACTCCCTGTGCTTTGGTGCCGGACTACCCGAATTTTTAATCCAGTGATGGAAGGTTTCTGGGTACAGGCAAGTACTTGTGGAGCAGTGATGGACCAAGATGGAATTGACCTATCCAAACAGTTTGGATTAAATGTCTCGCAGTATCTCAATTTAGCAAATCCTCGGCCGGGGTAGCTCTAGTGAAGAGTCACTGGGCTTGCGAGGTTGAGACACGTAGTGGACTGACTCTGTCTGGGTTGGCAGCCCAATCTCAGTCGTCCTGAGCATTAGAGGTCAAAGGGATGAATTATACGGTAACCATATGCCAGAGGTTCGATTGTTTGCTCCTGCATCTTCGACCTATCCGGACACTGGGACCCATTGCTAGATGGTTTCCTGTGCTGGTACTGGAATTGTTCCAGTGCTACCATTTAG
Organism: Areca catechu; assembly: GCA_021397845.1. Lineage (NCBI taxonomy): Eukaryota > Viridiplantae > Streptophyta > Magnoliopsida > Arecales > Arecaceae > Areca > Areca catechu. Next base: position 25,977,921 of record CM038048.1, read on the forward strand.
GTTCGAACCTATGAGGTCACATGCCATAGAGGATTACTCTTTGATCCGCATACCGACTACGATTGGAAATCATCTCGATTTTATGGTCACAGTATTTTTTGAGCACTCTTTTCCCCATCTTGCCCTTGTCTGTGTCAACTGGAAAATGTTCCGGGCTGACCAGGACTGTGCCAGGATTTTTCTGAATCAATTTTGAACTGATTCAGAGTTCGTTTTGGCCTCCAATTGGTTGTGAACCAATTGAACCAATTTTATTGGGCTTGAACCGGTTCAATTGGATTGAACCAAGTGGTTTAATGGGATTGAACCACTTTTTGGGATTGGACCAGCTTTCTTTTGAACCGATATTTTATTTCTCCCTTGACTGTTTTACACGTTAGAGGGGTTTCTTTCGCTGGATGGAGTCCAAGCATCAAATGAAGCCCAAACGACCGATGGCGACATCCCTTCTTCTTCTCCACCAGATGGCTTTCATCGCTGCTTTATTTGCTGGTTAATGGAATGGCAGCTGCTGCCTCTTCCTCTCCCAGTCTCTCCATCTCCCTCTTCCTCTGCTGCCTATATATACCATGCAAAGTCCCCTGTTTCAACGCATGAAAGTTTTCAGCCGTGCAGAACCTGAGATACTGCACCTGGTGTTCCTTCTTTGAGAGGTTGAGAGATCCCCTGGTTGAGAGCTTAGACTCTCCTCTTATAGGCTGGGTTTTGGAGGGTGAGAGGGAGAGTTTCAAGGACATTTTCCTTGTCCCTTTGAGTGCTCAAATCCCTGGACTGCAGCAAAGCTTTGTTGCTGCCATTCACTGTGGCCAAATCAACTTCCAGTGGCTAGCACAGCATGTGGAGTGGGATCCGAGAGCCCCGGGCGTGTCTCCCCTCAAGAGGGAGTATCCTTCTACTCCTAAAAGCAAGCCACGCGAGTTAGGATCGCTCCAGCTGCTCCAAATCGAAGGCCAAATCCTGCTGCCCAGTTCTACTGCAGAAATTCTGGCAGCAGACTTTGGTGAACTTTCATATATTTTTGGCTTACTTTTTCTTGCAGTTTTCAATTGGAGATTGAAGAGCATTTGTCCAAGTTGCTACTGCTGAATTGTAGGAGCAAACGGACGTCCGAAAGCCATCTTTCCGGTGACGTTTTTCAAGCCAAAAATAGAGCTTCTTTCAGCCCAACGAGGAAGAAGGCTGGAATATATTTATTCCAGCTATTCCAGCCTATTCCAGGTTTATCCCAGAGTTATTCCAGCCAGAATAAGGTATGAAAAATTATTTTTTTTAATCATGCATGATTTGAATTTTTAATTCAAATTTTTTTGCAAATATTTTATATTATCCTACATGCCTAATTGCAACTAGAATTAGATTAGTTTCTGGGCGGAGCAGATTTTTGCTGTGGGGATTTTTAAAATTGTTTTTAAAATCCATTCTGCTCCCGCTGTTGTTTTCATGCCTAGTGTAGGAACATGTCAAACCACTAGCACCTGTTTTCTTTCACCGCTTTCATCATGGACCGCGGGACGTACTGCTATAGAATGATGCCGTTTAGCCTGAAGAACACTGGCACCATGTTCCAGTGGCTTGTCAACAAGATCTTTAAAGACCAGATCAGCCGCAACATGCAAGTTTACATGGACGACATGCTCGTTATGAGTAGGCCGACTTCGGACCACGTCAATGACCTGGCAGAGACCTTTCGTAACCTTCACCTTCACCAAATGAAGTTGAACTCGGCGAAGTGTACTTTTGGCATGGAGCTGGGAAGTTCCTTGGCTTCATGGTCACCCAGAAAGGGATCGAGGCCAACCTAGAAAAGGTCCAAGCAATTCTTAATATGGAGCATCCCACCTCCAAGAAGCAAGTCTAGTAACTCACTAGCCATATAGCGGCCCTGAGCTAGTTCATCTCATGATCTACCGACCACTGCCAACCATTCTTCAAGGTACTGTAAAAGATGCATGACTTCACCTAGACAAAGGAGTGCCAGGAAGCCTTCGAGGAGCTGAAGAAGATGCTAGCATCACCACCACTGCTCTCCCGATTGGAAGATGGAGAAGAGCTCCTCCTGTATATGGTGGTCACCCTGGGAGCCGTCAGCTCGGTCTTGGTCCGCACGTATGGAGACAAAGTCCAGAGGCCAGTATATTTACTAGCAAGCTTCTCCATGACACCGAGGTCAGGTATTCTTGCCCAACACCTCAGGCGATACTTCCAAGCACACCCGATCATGGTTTTGATGGTCCAACCACTGAAGTGTTGAGACTTTGACTCCAAATCCAATTAGATTTATGAACCAAAACCCTTAAGAACAGCCTCATTCCTAATCAAGAACAAATGCCTTGATCAACGAAGCAATCGTGGAAGCGTATCACCAGGTTATGGATGATCATCTGCCAGTAATCTCCATTGAAGATCATGGTAGGATTCAGGTTTATGAAGATCAAGAACACCAAGAATGGAAGAAGAGAAAACAGAGGAATTTTCATGGGAGAAAGGGATTTCCACTTCTAAGAAGTTCATTACACCACCACCATCCTCTTACGAGAATACAATATATATACCTCGGTCACACGTGCCCGAGATCCCAAAAACTCTGTCATCCGAGCTGACTCAAATCCATTCGAGCCGATGCATCCAGATAATAGATTTCCTGACTATGTATCCGAGTCGACTCTAATCCATCCAAGTTGACTCGTCTAGACTGCAGGTTTTTTGACTGTGCATCCGAGCCGACTCGAATCCATCCGAGCCAACTCATCCAAACTGCAGATTTTCTGACTGTGCATCCGAGCCGACTCGTCCAGTCCACAATCACCTGTTCTGAGACATGCCAACCAACAGAGTTGACTCTTACAACAGAAGAGCCAACCCTAAGACCCAGATTGATCAAAACTGAACCTAAACACCTAGGACTCATACCAGACTCAACCCTAGCCCTAGACATATCATGGAAAACCATGATAGACCATATCAACACATGTACATTGACCCAACTAGCCATGAATGCACCACCTGAGACTCAACATGAAGGCCATACTTAGCCATCCCGACACATCCAGACATCTAGCAAAGTGGGCACTGAAGCTTGGCGAATTTGACATCACCTACCGACCGAGGTCGTCCATAAAGGCACAAGTATTAGCTGACTTTCTGGTCGAGTGTGCAGGCCTGGGTGAGGAGCCAGAATAGATCTCGCAGGAGCAACAAACGAGACCTGAACTGGAGGGGATATCTAGGTCCTGCATGTGGACAGAGCATCCAATGTCGGTGGAAGTGGAGCCAAACTCATTCTCGCCAATAGCGAAGGAGTCGTTGCTGAGTGTGCGCTCCATTTTTGATCGCAGCTACCAACAACCAAGCAGAGTACGAGGTACTTCTCACAGGATTGAGAGTCTCTCATGAGCTAGGTGTACCCAACCAGAAAGTCTTCACCGACTAATAATTAATGGCTAGGCAGGTCTCGGGAGAATTTGAGGCCCAGGACCCTCAAATATCAAAGTACCTAAAGCTGGTACACATAAGTGCAGCGGGCTTCAGGCGCTTCAGCATCTCTCATATTCCACATGGAGAGAATGTGCCACTAACGCCCTCTCCCGGTTGGCAACCCTGCTAGACTCGTCCTTGGGGCGTGCCTCTATTGAGCATCTTCAGGCCCCAAGCTACAAAGAACCTGGGGAAGTCCAGCATGTCACCTTGGAGCCCAGCAAGATGGACAAGTATGTAAGGTACATCACCGATGGGACCTTGCCCGAAGATTGCATTGAGGTCGGCCTCATCAAGAGGAAGTCCACACGCTTCGTGCTGATGGATGAGCAACTCTATCGAAGGTCTTACTCCTACCCACTCCTGAAGTGCTTGAGACCCTTAGAGGCGGCCTTCATACTCTAGGAGATACAGAAGGCCTATGCGAAAATCATGTGGGGGGTAGAACATTATCATACAAGGCCCTCTGCCAGGGGTACTACTGGGAAAGCATGAGAGAGGATGTAGCCGACTTCATAAAGAAGTGTGACCGATGCCAGCACCATGCCAGTGTGCAACATCAGCTGGATGTTCCACTCTCCCAACTCTCTGCCCCTAGTCATTTTCCCAGTAGGGCATGAACATCCTTGGTCCTTTTCCTCCCATGCCCGGGCAGTGCAAGTTCCTGATAGTTGCCATTGACTACTTCACCAAGTGGGTTGAGGCCGAACCACTAGCACGGATCACGGAGGCCAACATTAGCAAGTTCTTTTGAAAATCAATCATATGCCGCTTCAGACTCCCTTATACCATCATCACCGACAACGGACGGTAGTTCGATAATTGGGAGTTCGAGGAGTTCTGCGACGGCCTCAACATCTGCCATCACTTCACCTCGGTGGCCCACCCTCAGACCAACGGAGAGGCCGAGGTGACTAACCAGACCATCCTTCAAGGACTCTGGACTAGGCTAATCCAAGCCAAAGGTAGATGGGCCGAAGAACTCCCTAGTGTCCTATGGGCGTACCACACAACACCCCGAATGGCCACAGATGAGACACCCTTTAACCTTGTCTTCGGTGCGAAAGCCATGATCCCAGTGGAACTAAGTCTACCCACATTATGAGTGGAGCAGTATGATGAACTTGAGAACCCTACTCGACTCCTACATAACCTAGACCTCCTTGAAGAAATAAGGGATAAGGCTCGACTCCGGATGGTGGCCTATCGGTAATGAGTGGCTTGGTATTACAACTCCAAGGTGAAGCCAAAGACCTTCCATCCTGGCGATCTGGTACTGCGACGAGCAGAGGCCTCCCAACCTTGATAATGTGGCGAGCTTTCTCCGAACTGGGAAGGCCCTTACAGAGTGGTCAAGGCCCTTCCTCATGGGGCCTAATACCTCGTCGAGCTCGATGGAGCCCGCTTCCCACAGACTTGGAATGCCAGCAACTTGAGGATGTACTACAAATGATGTAAGGCTTCCTTTCATTAATAATAAAATTATTTTTAGCACAACAGTTGCCTCGGTCTTGCAGGAATGCTTTCGCTTGAGCCCAGGTCTGGCAACCAAAGACAGGAGACCTAGGAGTCCCGCAAACAACCCGCTAGAACCCAGTTTGGCAAAGTCAAGACCAAAAACTCCTGAAGCCCGGCATATTAAGACCGGAAACTCTTGAAGCGCGGCATCCTAAGACTAAAAACTCCTGAAGCCCGGCACCTCAAGATCAGAAACTCCTGAAGCTCGGTACCTCAAGATCAGAAACTCTTGAAGACTGGCACCTCAAAATCGGAAACTCCTGAAGCCCGATACCTTAAGATCGGAAACTCCTAAAGCCTGGCACTTCAAGATTGGAAACTCCTGAAGCTCAACACCTCAAGATCGAAAACTTATGAAGATGGCACCTCAAGATCGGAAACTCTTGAAGCCCGGCACCTTAAGACAGGAAGCTCCCGAAGCCCGGCACTTGAAGATGGGAAACTCAGAAGTCCCTCACCTACTGCCCTACTCACGATCCTGAGATGTGGGCCGCGAAATTCCATGAATCCCACCATCTACCACCTGGACTCATAGTTCGGCCCCTCGAACCAGAGAGCGCTCGAAGCCTTGCCTTCGAACCAAGAGCAAAGGCTAAATTTATCACTAAGGTCAAGCTCCCTAATGAAGTCGCACCTTGACTCTCAGCATGGATGGAAGGACCCTCAAACAGGCCACCAGCCTCAGGCGAGCGCCCGAAGTCCTCCAATTGGTGCCCCAGTTTAGCCCAGATGACCACTTCGAGGACTTCCAGATCCCTTCTAAGTCATCTACTATGACTGAGGCCTCCTAGAGAGGGCCAAAATTTGAAGCTCCTGGATGGTTGGACCTAGACAAGACTTGAGTTTGTGTAATTGCAGGAAGACACATGAAGCACAAAAGGAATAGAAGATTAAAATGCAAGGCAAGAAGACATGAAGAAAAAGACTTCATTGCATAAAGGGTTTACAACATGAAAAGACCCCTGACAGGCCAGGTGATCCTAAAAAAAAAGTTAAAAACCCTATCCTAATTACGAAAGTCGAAGGGGTGAAGGCCCCCGAGAGGTCACCGCACTGCTGGCTCCTTCCCAGGTCGGTGCACCGAGGCATCGGTAATCCCTTGGACCTCCGCCAGCAAGGCCATCCGCTCAGCTGGCTGCTCGATAGTCACTACCTCTGTTGCCCTCGACAGGGTCCCTGCCTCTTTTGATTGCTCCCCCACGTCGCCAATGGCGATGCCCTCCAAGTTGAGCTCTCGGAAGGCCGACACCACCTTCTCCCGGCAGGCCTCGAATCCCTTTATGAAGGAATCGATGGATGCCTCATGGACCTCATCATCGTACTCTTATGAGGCCCAGAACTTGGGCACGCCTTCGAGGGCTTCCTTCTTGGCAGTCTCCATCAACGCCATTTCCCCCCTTGCCTTCTCGTCGGCCACCGCCAACTCGGCAAGAACTTCATTCACTCAGGCCTCGAGAGTTCGGGATTGCCCCTCAAGGCAGGACACCTCCACCATGGACTCCACTGCGCGGTGCTTCATTCAAGCCTTCTCCTCGGCCAGGGATGCTTCGAGTTCCCTAATACGCCCCTCAGCCCTAAACAGGTCACATTGAAGGGACTTGTCGGTCTCCCTCATCTCCTGCCCCTTCTCCATCAGGGTCTTCACATCGACTACGAGGGAGCCCAATCGCTTATCCTTCTGGACCTCCCTTTTCACCCAGTTGGTGCAGAAGCCTTGGAGCAGGAGCATGTTGGTCCCGATCTGCACTGAAAAGAAAGTTAGTCCTAGTGACTCAACTGGAATATTAAAGAAGCAAAACACTCACCGAGAAGAGCTGGGAAATTATGCAGAGTATGGCCACCATGTAGTCCCTTCCTGCCCTCACACGGTGATCCCGGGACTGAACAGCATATTCCATCATCATTTTTGCTAGGGCAGTGTCTTGGATGACCGAGGCATTCATCAGGACCCCCGTCAGCATGTGCCAGGGTCCGGGGTATGAAGGTGTCGAAGCCTCCTCGATGCTCGACTGAATGGCCCGTGAAGGGACCCAGGCTACTGTTGTAGGATTCGTCGCCATGGTCGGCAGCACAGGAGGCAGAGCAGGATGCTCATCTCCCCTCCCCACCTCGACCTCAATGACTTCCAAAGAGGGTGCTCACTGTTATGGAGGTCTAGGAACTGGATCAGCCACCCTCGTCTCTAAAGATGGAGTGGGCCCGGACCCCTACCCGGGCTCCGCCCGGGTCCTCTTCGGTGGAGTCTCCCTGGACTCGGCCAAAGAGATCCTTTTGCGAGCGGACTCCATCAAATGCTCGGTCGAGTACTTCATTCCTGCAAGAAAAAAAGGAAAGAGAGTCAGCCCCAAGTCAAAAAGCAAAAAGAAGAGAAGGGACACATCTAGTAGAGACTCACCAAGTTCTTGGATCGGGCTAACCCCAGCCTCAAACAAGTTCTACTCTAACAGTAGAACATTGAGGGAGGGGAGCTCGTCACTAATCAACTGGGTGAAGACCTCCCGGTCGGCAAACTCCACTTGGAAGTTACAGTTCGGGGACCGGTCTGGATCACTCCAGACCTAGTCAACACCCTCAATCGAGGCAAAAAAGTATCGGTTTTTCCATCTCTTAATGGAAGAGGGGAGGTCGAGCCTAAGGCACTTAGGTTGGGGTGAAAGAAATCACCACCCGTCGTTGGTGGGGTGATGTTTCAGGATGAAGAGAGCCCTAAACATTGAAAAATGGGCAACGAATCCATGGAAGTGACAGAAAATGATGAAGGATGTAATGGCCCTGATGGTATTAGGGGCCAACTAGGCCGGGACAAGGCAGAAGTTACTGAAGAAGGAAAGAAAAAAGGGTGAAGAGGAAAGCGAAGGCCCCCAATAAGGAACTCTTTGTAAAAGGCGATCCGACCCAGACCACTCGAGATGGCCCGTTCCCCTAGCCTCAAGAGTGAGAGCTGGATAGAATCTGGGACCCCGTATGTCTTTCAGATCAGAGAAAGGTCCTTTTCAGCCATCGTCAAACTGATGCCGAAGGGACCAGTCGAAGCCACTAGCATCGGAGGAGTGACAGTAGGAATAGAGGAAGAGGGAAGAACCCTAGGACTTCCCATAACAATCTTAGTGGGACACAGGTTCCTCCGAACTGCAAGAGGAACTTCGTCCTCCTCATCGAAGGATGGAGTCCTCGACTGAGAAGGGCCTGCTTCATTTGGATTGCTGGAGGATTGGAGGGTTCAACCCGAAGGAGCCATTCAACGAAGAAGGAATGAAGACAAAGGGGATGGAAGACCTAAAAGAAGGTTTTGGCCTACCCAAAAGAAAAGGGGAGGACTGGGACACTACCAGTTGGAAAGAAGAAGAAGAAAAAAAAAGAAAGGAAGGATGCAGGGACTGGCCTGTTTATCTTGAAGAGAGAGGACAGCGAAGGAAGAAGAAACTCTAAATCGCCGGCAAGCGTGAGAAGTTTGAAAGAGCAAGTTTATGGAAAGTCCTCTCTCCTTTTAAAATTGATGGACTGTGGTCATACATCCTTTTTGCATCTCCGCCATCAAATGAGCGCCACGTATGGGGGACGACCGGGGTGATGCTTCGATGCACTGAAAACCACCTCGAGTTTGGCACCAGCAATTATGATTTCTCGAACTTGCGGACGTGGCGCCCACTCATTGGACCTCAAGGCATGACCTGGGAAGTGGTGGTGATCACGGCAATAATGGCACCAAATTTTCATCCTTCCATGTCAGCTCTGCATTTACTCCCTTCATCCTAGTCGTGACACTTTGATGAAACATGGGAGTGGGGGTCAATGATATGGCAAGACCACTGACATAAAGCACAGCTCGGATCCAGCTGGTAATGAAGCAGGTAGATGTTACCACATTGGATTCTTTTTGAGCTCCTTCGCCAGGTGGCTCCCCAAGAGTCGAGCCTACCTCGGTCGAGCTGGGCATCTCAGCTCCTTCGCTAGGTGGCTCCCCAAGTGTCGAGCCCACCTCAACTGAAGTTGAGCTACCTCAGCTCTCCAAGGGTCAAGCCCATCTCGACCAAAGTCGAGCTCCCTCCGCACCTTTACCAGGTGGCTTCCTAAGAGTCGAGCCCACCTCGATCGAAGTTGAGCTCCCTCAGCTCCTTCACCAGGTGGCTCCCCAAGGGTCGAGCCCACCTCAACTGAAGTTGAGCTACCTCAGCTCTCCAAGGGTCAAGCCCATCTCGACCAAAGTCGAGCTCCCTCCGCACCTTTACCAGGTGGCTTCCTAAGAGTCGAGCCCACCTCGATCGAAGTTGAGCTCCCTCAGCTCCTTCACCAGGTGGCTCCCCAAGGGTCGAGCCCACCTCGATCGAAGTCGAGCTCCCTCAGCTCCTTCGCTAGGTGGCTCCCAAAGGGTCTAGCCAACCTCAGTCGAAGTCGAGCTCTCTCAGCTCCTTCACTAGGTGGCGCCCCAAGGATCGAGCCCACCTCGACCGAAGTTGAGCTCCCACAGTTCCTTCGCCAAGTGGCTCCCTAAGGGTCGAGCCCACCTCGATCGAAGTCGAGTTCCCTTCGCTCCTTTTCTAGGTGGCTCCCCAAGGATCGAGCCCATCTCAGTTGAAGTCGAGCTCCCTCAGCTCCTTCGCTAGGTGGCTCCCAAAGGGTCGAGCCCACCTCTGAAGTCGAGCTTCCTCAGCTCCTTCACCAGGTGGCTCCACAAGGATCGAGCCTACCTCAAATGAAGTCGAGCTCCCTCTGCTCCTTCGCTAGGTGGCTCCCCAAGGGTTGAGCCCACCTCTATCGAAGTCGAGCCATCTCCGCTCCTTCACTAGGTGGCTCCCCAAGGATTGAGCCCACCTCGATCGAAGTCGAGCTTGCTCCTCGAAAGCTTCATGAAAATGATAAAGGCGTCAGCACCAAGTTTGCCATCGAAGTCGGTGCATCCAATACGGTGTCTCAAAGATAGCGAAGTGCACCTACCATCATTTTCACCAATTGGGGAGGAATGCCCTGATCGAGGCATCGGGTCCTGCAGCCGACCATCTGTACCATCTAGAAGGAGAAGGCCGCATTAGGGACCTCAGACTTGAGGGTGGCTACCCCCGGATCGAGGCCCTACAAAACTTTCCCAGCCATGATAACCCATTAGAAAAATAAGGCTCGCAACATAACTCCCTACTATAAGGAGAAATGACCTCGGGAGCACGGCCAATGGACACCATTGACCTTCGAGCACCCCAAAAGGGAGAAAATCGAGGCAAGAAGTGAGGAGTGCCGATGATCTAAAAGGAGGACCCAATGGGCGGGAAGAAGGAAAGTGAGGAAAAGGGGGAGAAGGAGATAGAAGAGGAGAGAGCGCACGAAGGCTACCGCGAAACTCTCAGAGAGAGTTTCGATGGACACGGCCATCACGGCTCGAGCCTTACTCCTCTCCTACCCTTCCTACTCCATCCTTTACTAAAAACTCTCCTTCAAGTGTGGTGACCGAAGAGGGAGCCACCTTGGAAGATCTGTTTCTCTTTACCATCCGCTGACTTGATCATCGGAGTGCCCCCACCGAGATTCCCGGCCCGGGTCTCTAACTTTGTTTTGCAAGACCAGGAACTGCTGGATTTCGGGAAACAAGGCTATCGTCCGACACTTCATCCAAGCCATGGGCCATGATGGTAAGGGCGACAAAACTTAGTATTAGCCAATTTTATGACAAAGATTTTAAAGTTATTTTTAAATCTTCCATGTGCATTGTACTAGTCTTGATGACAATGGCATCAAGTTTATTAATCATAAGCATGGCAACATTTACATGGTTGATCTTGATGATCTACCAGTACAAAATGGTCAATGCGTAGTGGCAATGGAAGCCAAGATCAATGAAACTAGTTGGCTTTGGCATCATAGATTAGGGCATGCAAGTATGCATTTGTTTTCAAAAATTAACGAAAAGAATCTCATAAAAGAATTGCCAAACTTAGTTTTGAAAAAGAAGATTTATAGTGCTTGTCAACTTGAAAAACAAATTAAATTTTCTTTCAAACCTGAAGGAGTAATCTCTACATCTAGACCCCTAGAATTACTTCATATGGATATCTTTGGACCCACAAGAATAACTAGTTTGGGAGATAAGAAGTATGGTCTAGTTATTGTGGATGACTTCTTACGTTTTACATGGATAATATTTTTAGCTCATAAAGATGAAGCTTTTTCTGCATTCATTAAATTTTATAAAAGAGTCTCAAATGAAAAAGGTGTTTCAATTATTTTTTTACGAAGTGATCATGGTATAGAATTCGAAAATTATAATTTTGAAAAGTTTTGTAGTGAAAATGGTATTCATCATAACTTTTCTGCACCTAGGACACCTCAACAAAATCGGATGGTAGAAAGAAAAAATAGAACTCTTGAAGAAATGGCATGCACTATGCTTTGCAAAAATGATTTGCCTAGATATTTTTGGACGAAAGCCATAAATACTGCTTGCTATATTTTAAATCATGTTTTAATCTGGCCTATTTTTAAAAAAATACCTTATGAGCTTTGAAAAGGTAGAAAACCTTCAATTAAGTATTTTCGTGTTTTTGGATGATGTTGTTTCATTTTAAACTATAGCAAGGATAATCTAAGCAAATCTGATGCCAAGTCAGATGAGGGTATCTTTTTAGGTTACTCTACGTCTAGCAAGGCATACAGGATCTTCAACAGAAGAACACTTCTTGTTGAAGAATCCATCCATATTGTGTTTGATGAGACTGATCAAAAATCTTCTAGAAAAGAAGATATTCTTGATGATGAAACAGGTATTCAAAAGACTGAAAAAGTGAACATCAATGAAGAGCCTTCCAAGGAGCAAGATGATAATCAAAACAATGAAGGAGAACAAGTACAAGGAGTTGGTGACTCATCTACACCTAAGCCATTACCTAAAGAATGGAGGTATGCTCATGAACATTCCAAAGAACTTATAATTGGTGATCCATCAAAATAGGTAAGTACTCATTCCTCATTAAGAAATGTATATGATTACTTAGCTTTTGTTTCTCAAATAGAACCAAAATCTATTAAAGAAGCTAAAAATAATTGTAATTGGATAAATGCTATGCAAGATGAACTAAATCAATTTAAAAGAAATAATGTTTGGACTTTAGTTGAAAGACCTACTAATATTTCAATAATTGGCACAAAATAGGTTTTCAGAAATAAACTTGATGAAAATGGAGTAGTTACCAAAAATAAAGCTAGGCTAGTTGCCAAAGGCTACAATCAGGAGGAAGGGATTGATTTTGATGAAATCTTTGCTCCTGTTGCTAGACTTGAGAAAATTAGACTATTATTAACATTTGCATGTTTTATAGATTTTAAATTATTTCAAATGGATATTAAAAGTACTTTTCTAAATGGATTTATTGAAGAAGTTTATGTAGATCAGCCCCCTGGTTTTGAAAATTATGAATTTCTCAGTCATGTTTTTAAACTTTATAAAGCTTTGTATGGTTTCTAACAAGCTCCAAGAGCTTGGTATGATAGATTAAGTTCATTTCTGCTTAAAAATAGTTTTTCTAGAGGAAATGTAGACACTATATTATTTTGAAAAAGGAGAATGATGATCTCTTAGTAGTACAAGTTTATGTCGAGAACATTATTTTCAATGCTACTAATGAACTTCTTTGTCAAGAGTTTGTAAAGTTAATATAGGAAGAGTTCGAGATGAGCATGATGGGAGAGCTTAACTTCTTTCTCAGACTCTTAAAAAAGCAAATAAAAGAGGGGATCTTCATTAACCAAGCTAAGTATACAAGAGAAATCTTAAAGAAGTTTGGAATGGAGAGTACCAGACCATTAGGTATGCCTATGAGCTCCTCTTGTAAACTTGACAAAGATAAATCAGGTAAGAATGTTGATCAAAAGTTATATAGAGGCATCATTGGTTCATTATTATATTTGACTGCAAGCAGGCCAGATATAATGTTCAGTGTATGTATGTGTGCAAGATATTAGTATGCTATTAAAGAGTCTCATTTATTGGCTGTTAAACACATACTTAGATACTTATCTGGCACTATAGATATTAGACTTTGGTACTCTAGAGATTCGTCATTTGAATTGATTGCATATTCTGATATTGATTTTGCTGGGTATAAACTTGATAGAAAAAGTACAGGTGAAACTGGTCAATTTTTTAGAGTTAATTTGATTTCATGGAGTAGCAAGAAATAGAATTCCGTTGCTCTATCTACGGCGGAAGCCGAATATATAGCAGTTGGAAGCTGTTGTACTTAAATCCTATGGATCAAATAACAACTCGAAGATTTTGGCATCAAATTAACTAAGACACTCATAAGATGTGATAATACTAGCATAATTAATTTAACCAAAAATCCTATTCAATACTCAAGAAGCAAACATATTGAAATAAGACATCACTTTATAAGAGATCAGGTGCAAAACTCTAATATGATGCTTGAATTTATATGTATTGATAGTCAATTAGCTAATATTTTCACAAAACCCTTGAGCGAAGAAAGATTTTGCATGATTATGAGAAAGTTAGGTATCATTGATCCCTTTATGTAGAACTCTTTCAAATCTTGTTTTACTAAAATTCTTATGCTTAAAATCATCTCATTTATGTCTCGAACCCATCTCTAGAAACCATATGATCTTTGGAAATTTTATTAAATTTTTTTGATTTTTTTTGGATTTTCTGGCCAGGTGTCGACACTTGATTTTTGGCCAAGTGTCGACTCACACCAAGTGTCGACACTTGATCCAAATTGAAGTGTCGACTCACGAACGGAAATCTGAGTTTTTAAGGCATCATCTGTTCATTTCGTAGCCACCTATCCTTGGGCTTTCTTCTGCCCTAGTGGTCCCCTAACCTCACTTTGGTCCCGGAATAGTGATCTTCCATCATTGTCCCCAATTTTTTGGTAATTTCCTCACCTTCTCCTCTCATTTTGTCTGATTTCTCACTATTTTTTTTCGAGATTTTTCATGGATTTCAGCTCAATTCTTGTGCATTCCCTCTCTTTCAGTCTGTTCTTGATTTCTTGTATTTCAGCCCGTGTTTTTGCTTGATTTATCTGTGTTCATTCTTCCTCAAACCTTTCCCTCTTTTTTCGGTCCACTCTTTGGCCAATTCTTACTTGGATTCACTTCTTCTCATTGATTTTCCCTCTTTGGTCCACACCTCACCCAATCCTCCCTATCTTCTCTTTGGCCTTCTCCAGTTCACTTGTTCCTTTCTTTGTCTTTCCCTTTGTTGGTGTTATGGGACCCTGCAAACAAGTTGTCTCAAATAAGAGGTTGAGCCAAGGTTCTACCAAAAGGAGAACCAAGGCTCGGTGTGACCCTGCCAGAGGTCAGCAGCATAAGCAGGAGAGAGTACCTCCCCATGGTCCCCCATCACAGAGAGAGTGTCAGGGAAGATCATCGCAGCTGGACACCGTGTAGACTTGGAGTTCTTTGACCGTGAGGGTTTTGGTCTTGCAGAGATACTTGGAGCAGCTGATTTGACCTCCTTCTGCACTATGAAGGAGAAGTACTATCTCCATCTCATCAGAGAGTTTTACAGTATTCTGGATCCTAGTGGACTGATGTGGAGCACTGTAGTTAGAGGTGTGGAGATTCTAGTGTCTGAGAGCACACTGAGCAGAGTCTGGGACATTCCTCTACATGGGATTGTTACTACATGTGTCGGTGATAGAGAGGTGGCATTTTAGTGCATATTGTAGAGAGATGATGTACGTGATGTGACTACTGTCACCGTGAATCAGCTGTCTATCAAGATATGCTTGCTCCATCATATTATTGTGAGGATTCTCCTATCGAAGACTAGTCGATTCGACTTTATCACAGAGTGGGAGCTTATGTTGATGGTCTGCCTCACACAGAGGACTGCCATCAACATCCCAGCTCTGATGATGAGCCAGATGGGAGAGGCTGCGACTCAGCATCATCTTTGTCTACCATACGGGATGGGTCTGACTCATCTTTATAGAGCTTATCATGTTCCTTTGGAGAAAGAGGCCTCCAAGGATATACTGCACACTGATGTTTACGACGAGCGATCCTTGCATCATATGGGATACAGGAGGATTACTAGTAGATGGGTGCACAAGGAGTCTGGTCGGGAGCCAGATGAGGAGAAGCTATGAGCAGCAGAGGCAGGACCTTCTGGACCTACAGAGCATCTTACACCTCCAAGACCTGCACCAGTACCAGCTTCAGGGTCTGAGCCGACCACTCCAGGAGCAGTTATCTCTCCAGCTACTGCTCCTTGTGCCACTACGGAGTCTACTTTTGAGGAGCATATCATATATTAGATTACAGAGGTCAGAGATGAGATTATTGGTCTAGCAGTCAGGACTACACAACTTTGGATAGAGGTAGAGGGACTGAGAGCACACATAGATGATCAGCTCTCAGGTATCAGGCAGATGATGGAGGCTGGCTTCACTAAGATTCATGATCTTTTGAGATCTCTTTTGCCTCCGACAGCACCTTCAGGATCTCCACCTCCTCCACCAGCAGATGACGATGACCACCATGACACTCATTATGACACTCCAGGTGGTGGTGACAAAGATGGAGATGGTGGTGATGATGATAGAGGTACAGATATACTTGATCATGATAGTGATGGCGGTGATGATAGAGCTGGAGATTATCAGATTGTTAGTAGGGAGACTCAGACACTAGATGCTCCTACAGATGCTCAGCTTGGCACTGCCTCAGCATTCCAGACACCAGCAAAGATCTTTCCTCCTTCTACTAGATCTTCTAAGGTTGTACCCCGTTATGGACCTTCTACTAGGACTAGAAGCCGGACCCATAAGACCGCTAGGCCTTCAGCTTCTAAGACTAGATGTATGGCTCTTATCTACTTTGAGCATCCATCTGATGAGGACTAGCCTCACAAATGTTTATCATGTTATTTATGATTATGCATCAGTTTCTTTTTCTGCTATGTATTAGACTTTTTATCATGTATCAGACTTTGATTATGCTTGTATTTCAGACATCTGTTTGCTTATCTTATGTAAGCACTTTTGTTGTACTGAAACTCTCTTATATATATGAAAGTTCACTTTTGTTTCATATTTACTCTTCTTTCTATCAAATTGATCTAATATCAGCTATAGGATCGTCACCCCAACCAACTTTGTATGCTTTACTATGATAGAATGCATTAATTCAGGGGAAGAATACTCCTTTTAATGTTTAATGTTGACAAAAAGGGAGAGTAAGATTTATATAAGCATTTTCAAAAATTCTAAAATGTTTCATAACTTACCTAACATAAGGGGACAAAAAATGAATTTCAACTTTGCTTAGCACATCACCCCTATGAAACTATGTTGTATAAACTTTGATATGCTGAACTTAACTCAATTCTCATGAGCTTTAAGCATATGCTCACTTGAATGTGTGATACAATATCTATAATTGAACTTGAATGCTTTTATACTCAAGGTTTTGCATCATCAAAAAAGGAAAAAATTGTTGGCTTTAGCCCTTGATTTTGATGACTAACAAAATGTTGAGTATATATTTTATACTAATGTTTAAATTGTAGTTATGAGTTTCAAGATACAGGTACCTCAAATTTTCAATATAAAAGTATCCAAGGCACTCATTTGAAGCTAATAATTTTCAGTGTATAAGAAGTCTTCTCATCTTGAAAAGCCTCAAAATAGGTCAATCTGGGCATTGTAAAGAAAGTATTAAAGTTTTATTAAAGAACTCCTTGAATTTTGAAGTTTGGCGCAAGGTTTTTTGAGTGGCAAAATCAAGTGTCGACTCATGGCATATAAGGTGTCTACACTTCAGAAGGACTGGCACGCAGAAATCTCTTTGGCACGCCTTGAGTCAACTCACAGAAGTCAAGTGTCGACTCATGAAGAAGTCAGGTGTTGACTCATAGAAACCAAGTGTCGACTCATGGCCTGAGAAAAATGATGATACAGAACTATGCCATTTTGAGATATTTTTTATCAAGTGTCGACTCAGAAGACTCAAGTGTTGACTCACATGGTTCAAGTGTCGAGTCATAGCCTGAGAATAGAAAAAGAATAGAACCCTGGTTTTTTAGAAGTTTATACCTTGAGTTGACTCATGCTGATCCAAGTGTCGACTCATGAAGACTCAAGTGTGACTCATGAACAAACTCAAGTATCGACTCACGGGTTATGACAGCAATAATGGCTATAATTTCTGAGAGTTAGATTTGAACTCTACAAGCTCCAAATGGCTAGTTTTGCTCCACCAACGATCTTAAACTGATTTTTGAAAGTTTTTGAAGTATTTAAGTCTCACCAAACTCATTCAAGAATAACTAACTCACAAGAGACAAACATACCTTTGAAAACTTCATTTCAAAGTCAAAAAGAGAGCAAAAGAGAAAATTCCCACTGAAAAAGCTTCCAAGCCTTCAAATCAGCATTCCAAAAGTAGCCTTTGAAGTGATTCTGAAGAAAAGATAAGTCAAGCAATCATCAAGAGCCTCAGAGCTTCTTCTTTCTACTCTTTAAGAGAGTTTGCTTGTACTTTATTCTTGTATCTTTGATTTCATTTATTGTGACTAGTTTCAAGGGTGTTTGAAATTAGGTGTTAGGCCCTTCCAAACCATGAATTAGAATCCAAGCCTAGGTTGGCTTGAGTAAAGGTTGTTGGTGAGACTAAGTAAGAAAGTCAACTTTGGATTTGACTTGTGAGCCTTTGAAAACAAGTTGGCTGTAATCTAGGTTGATTATAGTGAAATTCTCAATGGGTAGCTTGAAAAGTGGATGTAGGTGCTTGGAGTGCACTGAACCACTATAAACCTCTGTGTTTGTGTGTATGCTCTTACTCTCTTGCATTTACTGCTTATACTCATAGCATTGCATCTTATTCATTTTGTGCACACTTGCATTACTTCATAAACATATTAATTTCAGCACATATATACTTTAAATTTTTAAAGAAATCCAATTCATCCCCCCTCTTGGGTTGCTACGCTGGGCAACAATATGTAGTATAAAAAATAAAATTAGCATGCATCGATCTACCGGATGCATGCTATAGATTTAATCTATAAATAATATAAAATCTAATTTCATACCTAATTGTAGGTCGATGATTGTCGCTATTGATGGTACGTGGTAAGGGCTCTCCATGTCACTTCATAGCTACACAGGTTGTCCAGCCTCTACGAATCATCCACATGAAGACCTTCTTGGATTACTAGATCCGCATGAAGGTTACTGAATGGTTGAAAATAATTTATTTCTTGAGTTTTTTTTAGCCTTCTAAGAAATCCAAGAAGAGGATGAAGAGGTATAAATCAAGAAGGAAGAGAATAAAAAAAATAAAAAAATCTTTTTCTACTATTTTTCTCTTATTTTCTCTCTTCCTTTAACCCTTGCTCCTAAAAGACCTCTCATGGCCATCCAGTATTCATGTCCCCTTTTTCTCTTAATTTTTTAGTAATTTCATTTCAGATTTTACATGATAATTGGGCTTTAAATGTTGTATATATAATAAAAAATTAAAGTAAGATTTTGTTGAATAGAGGAGGGATTAGATTAGGATAAGGTGTACTATTTGAATAGGACTGGATATTCTATTCCCAATAGAACTCCTCCAATTAAATTCAAATAAATTCAAATTTAATTCAAACCAATCATAGTCTAAATAGGAATGAGAAAGGATGAAAAAAACTAATTTTTTGTTTTATGAAGAATTCATTAAAAAATTCAAGGCATGGAGAATTTTTAGAAAAGAAAATAAGTTAAACTATGTTAGGGTTTGACCAGATTTTGACCAAAATTAGTTAGGAACCAAAACTTATTTGGTGATAAATAACTTGAACCTAATCCAATTATATCTCAATTAGGATTAATTTAATTTTAATTAAATCTAAAATTAATTGAGTCCAAATCTGATTCAAACTGTAATTAGAAATCCTTAGCAATTAGGTCATCAATAACCTAATAGGGTAAAATCCAATTGAACCAAATTCAATTTGACTTGATGTAAACCTCTTTGCTCAATCAAATTAAACTAATTAGCAATCAAATTACTAATTAATCCTCTTATAATTAAGTAATAATTAATTAATTATTAATTTATAATATTTATGCAGGGCTAATTATTCATCATATTTATAATTTGTCGCTGAATGATTCTTAATCATTAATCAGCTATCATGATTAGTCAGAAACTTCTTATGTGTATGACCCTATAGGTTCGAATACTAAACTGATAGCCTAGAAAATAATTCATGAACTAATCGATGCAACCATCTAATAATAGTGCCTGATGTCCAGATAGGTCAAATATTTGTGAAACAACATTCAAGAACCTAGGTATATGCTTTCCATATAATTCATCTCTTTGATCCTAATACTGAGAATAATTTTAGATTTAACTACCAAGTCTAAATAATACATCCAAATATGTCTCAACCTGCTAAATCCTGTGACTTCTCACAAGGATTGCCCTGGCCAAGGTCTTGCTAAATTGAAATAGTAGAGTATTTTTTTCAATATCTTGGAGTGGTCAATCCTATCTTGACTCATCACTGACTTAACAAGTACTTGACTGCATCTAGTAACATTCCATCTCTATATTAGAAATTCTAGTCCCGTACTTGAGTATCATGAGTTACTTGCAAGTCACCATGATGATATCAGGTCAGAGAGATACTTATACCTATATCCTTCTGTGAGATACTCTCAATAGCAAAGTATTCAATAGAGTTGGTCATATTTAGTACAATGTACATCTACACTCACTTGCATGCCATGCCAATATCTCTACACTCCTTGGTTATGAGGACAACCAACCCATATTGCATACATGACCGATGCTCGACAAGCATTGTTGTCCTAGGTAACAATATATCATTTGATCATGAATATATTTAAGAACTACTTGATAAATCCTCCTTTATTGAATTGAAATAGTTCTAAGGACTTCATCTAAAAAGAATTCAAAGAAAGATGCAAAAAAAGATGAACTACCAAAAATAATTATTATTTCATTAATGATTTATGTATAAATTATAAAGAGCTCAATTATTTACAACCCAGATGATTGGTTATAGGACATATTTCTTCATAGTGAAAAGCTCGAAGGAGATGGACGAGTGGAAATGTAGTATCTTTGTTGGCCATGTGTTAAACAGTCGGAGGGGTGTGGAAACCTAAAGGAGATGGAGGTGTAGAAATATAGATGTTGCTGCATTAGAGGATGTGCTGACTTAAGCTTGACTCAAACAAAGTTGGAGCTAACATGGCTACTGATGTGGAGTCGGATCTCGTAGGATCATATTGTTAGGAGTTGATCTTACAACACACAAAAAAAAGACCAAAATATCCAAAGGGGCAGTTCCCTGATGGTGGACCCTCCGATGCCTATGTTAATCTCTGGAAAGGCAAATAGAAGAGACCTAGAGTCCCATCTAGGTTTGAAACAAAGCAAAGGGAGGAGCTAGAGAAGCATCAAAGGAGGGAAGCAAAATGAGATCTATGGAAGAAGGGAATCCTAGTGAGTATGAGTCATGCTTCTAGGGAGATGGCACACCAATATGTAGAGTTGTGTGTGCCAGGACATTTTATGGGATATGGAAAGTGTATAGGGTGGCCTGCAAATGTTTTGATGAACACTTAGGTGATGCTTGCTGAATTAGGAAGTTTTTGGGTGCACTTTGAGGATGGTAAGAGGGTTCCCTTGTCTAAAAGGTAGAGCTCTTAGGGAGTGAAGGCTTTCAATTCTATTTTGCCTCGCCTTCTTGTTCTTCCCCTGGTTCTCTTACCATGGCCTTTCTTACTTGGAGGGTCCTGGGGAACAAGCTTATAAGTGTATACCTTATATCTAATGGTATGGTGTGTATTGTAGGGGAGTGGTGTCTAGCACATCTTGGTAGTTACAGGCATGCCTAGAGCAAGGGCCATACCGTGGTTAGTGGAGTAGAGAGAAGTGATCGGCATGGCACATCCCTATGATGGGGCATCCCTTAGACATCGTGCATTAATGATTGCTACATCTAGAGCACCTATGATTGGGATGGACTAGGGATAAGTTTAGTAGCAATCGACATCCTAGTAGAGGGTTAGTGATGTGTAATTTGATATCTAGGTGGTGAGGCATTGAGAGAAGGCCCGCTCATCCAAGCTGGCTGATACATGTTTGGCATGGATTGGAGCTTTGGCACCATGCTGGACCAACCATATCTTGATATATCGGTTGTCCCCCACTTGCAAGTCCAAGTGGTGGTACCTGTCTTGGGAGAAGGAAGTAGAGACTTCACCAGTTCGGTGGTGCATGGAAGCCTATCATGCCGAGGCAAGGCTACTCATGGTGAGGCAAGCAAGGCAAGTCATAGCCGGACAGGTGAGGTAGCTCACAACAAGGTAGATGAGATGTGCAGGGCAAGGCAGGCGAGGCTGTGCTAAGCAAGGCAGCTCATGGTGGGGCAGGCGAGAATTCATCCATCAAGATCCATGCTAGGATAGGCACGAGGCGAAGGAGAGCAAGCTTGGCTTCCAAGAGGTGACATCATCTGGAGTGGTGGTAGGTTTAAGAATTACTATGATGATTTGAACTCCTGAGACATTATGATGCACCTCCCGGAATGGCACCTTTAATGATGAATCAACATGGGATGCATTGAATGGCGAAGCAAAAACTGGCACCCCCTCATCAAGAAAGGGATGAGCCCTTTCGATAAATATAAAAGTGGGAGTCAGTTGGGCCTCCTTCACTATTGTAGCATTCAAACGACCAAAGAGATAGAGAGAAAAAGTTCTGGGAGATTGGAGAGGTGTATCGGTAGTGATTATCAAAAGGTTCCTCTGTCCATCCTCTTCCTTCTTTTTTTCTCTGTGTCTAGCATGTGATAGTCATGGGGGCAGAAAAGCCGGATCTCACTAAGACTGAGGCCTTCTTCATGAAAGAGTGTCTACTGGCTTGGGTAGAAGTTCAACTTTGTGGCAGACATCCGATTGGAGGCTCCTAGAGATGATGAGCACATCATCGACTAGATGGCGATAAGGGTCACCCTTCATGAGGAGTCCTTGAATACGAAGCTCAGGATCCCCTGCTCCTGGTGATGGTGGAGCTATTACATTGGTATCGACTTTTCCTAGCATAGTTAGTCCCCAGTGCCTAGAGGGCTATTGTTAGCTTCTTCAGCCTAATGGTCTAAAGAGGCATGGAGCCCAAGATGCGGGTGTTTCATGCCTTCTTCCAAGTAAAGGTCCATCATAGGAGCCAAGGGTGGTGGCACGTCTCTTCCTGCAAGGGGTTTGGCTTCCTTGGTCCGCCGAAGCTCCGAGACTGGAAATTGAAGTTCTTCTTTGTTGTTTCCTACATGGCATGGCCATTCTCAAGATGGTGGGGCAAGGTTGAGGCCATGCGATTGTTGGAGTACTTGATGTTGTAGGAGCAAGAATAGATCATAGTGGACAAGCTAACACCAGTCTAGGTCCCATCATTTGATATTCTCCTTTCAAAGAGTATGTTGTCGGCCCTCTATTCAATGAGGGTGTCCCTGTCCCTAGGTAAGTCATCCTCTAATTGTTTGGTGAATAGGCTTCGACTCCTTTTGAATAGGTGGACTGACTTCCTGTCCTAATGTAGGATTGGTGGTTCAGGCCAAGCTGAGGGTGGTGGCAATCGAGAGGTCACTTTTGCCTCATTTGACTAACCCAAAGGGAAAGTGGGCATGCTCATCTCCTATGAAGAAGGTGAAGAAGAGCAAGGGGTCATCTCTCCCATTAGACCTTATACTAGGCCCCAACAAGGCACTCACCATAAAGGTTGTTGACCCCGGAATGATTTTGATGATCACAAAATATTGGAGCATGTATTTGATACTAATTCTTTTCAATTATTTAAGAAGTTTTGCAGGAAATTGGTTACCTTAAGTGTAAAATGGTTTTCAAACTAATTTGAGGGTAATTCAATTGTGTATAAAGATTTATGAGCTTGAACTTGTAAAAGCCCTAAACTTATCAATCTTGTAATCTTGGAAAAGGGCTTAAAAATTGTAAAAATTATAAAGTATGTAGATTAGCTTCTAGTTGATTCAATGTTGAAGATTTTGGAGAAGCTTGAAGCATTTTTTGAAGATTTGCAAGAGCTGATTCTTAGATCAAGAGCTGACTCATGGTGGCACGGCATGGAGGAAGTTTCAGTGCTTATGTATCAAGAGCCGACTCCCATCCAAAGAGCCGACTCATGGAAGAATGTAATTTTCTGAAGCCTGAGACCTCGAGCCGACTCCTGCCCCAAGAGCCGACTCTTCCAGAGTTAGGTATTTTGAAGTTTTGAGAATCCGAGCTGACTCTGTCTCTAAGAGCCGACTTTAGGTATTCATAATTTTGAAGTGTCTGAAGGGAAGAGCCGACTCCAGCCAAAAGAGCTGGCTCCCATAGAAAATTGTTTTGGCCTGTCTGAGACATCGGGCCGACTCCTGGAACTCAAGCCGACTCATGGAGCCATTTTCTGCACTCCAACGGCTAGTTGCTGAAGTTAAAATTTGAATTCCATTTCATCTCCAACGGCCATTTCATGAATTCCAAGGCCCTACAATGGCTATATCTCATGAAAAACTATAAAGAAAATTATTTTTAAGGATTAAATAATGATTAGAGCTTTATTGTTGAATTTCCTTGAGAAATCTAAGAGCTTTCAAGTCACTCAACTACCTACCTCAAAGAGCATTCAAGTGGGATTCAAAGCTTCAACAACTCTACTCCATCATTGAATCCACTCATAAAAGAAGGGAAGAAGCAGCTTGAAGAGCATTGAAGAGCATTCAAGGCTTGACTTCATCTTGACTACATCGGCAACACTTATACAAACTTGGTTTGTTGTAGTTGCATATCTATCATTCCTTTATTCTTGTTTACTCTATAAGAACAGCAAGGGGCTGTGTCTTAAGAGAGAGTTGAAGGTTTTTAGGTGAACCTTGTAAAACCTAAGTTGGGTTCTTGGTGATCTCGGTGTAAAACCAAGTGTTAGGGTTTCTTTGGTGATCTCGATAAAACCAAAGTATATAGGTTTGGCTTGTGAGCCTGGTAAAACAATCCGACTGTATTCCGGTTGGGGGATATAGTGAAAATTCCAAGTGGTGCTTGGATAGTGAACGTAGGAGCCAATTGCTTCGAATCACTTTATTTTTTGGTGTTTGTGATTGTGCTTTACTTGCCTTATTGATTTTACTTAATTACTTCTGCATTGCATATTGCACCATAACACAAAAGAATTTCAAAGTGTACATAATTGTGAAAAGTTTTTCAAATCCCAATTCACCCCCCTCTTGGGAAGCCACCTGGGCAACAAATGGATCATAGCAGAATCTTTGAAAGTTAGTTAGAGTTAAGATATATGGCACATCCCATGAGCACTTCATTGGCCGAAGGTCAATCCACAAATAGACCTCCACTTTTTACTAGAATTAATTACACTTATTGGAAGGCAAGAATGAAGATATACATTCAAGCCGTATACTTTCACTTATGAAAAATTATTATGAAAGGACCTCACACACCCATAATTAAAGTTAATGATGTAGAGGTTCCCAAACCGGAAGAGGATTGGGACAAGAATGATATGAAATTAGCTAAACTGAATGCCAAAGCAATGAATTTATTGTATTATGCTTTGGACCCAAATGAGTTTAACAGGATTTCAACTTGCAATTCTGCTAAAGAAATTTGGGATAAACTAGAAATCACACACGAAGGCACTTCTCAAGTTAAAACATCAAAAATTAATCTTCTTGTACATAATTATGAGCTATTTAAGATGGATCCTAGTGAGACTATATCTGCAATGTATACTCATTTTACTGATATCATAAATGGTCTCAAGAGTCTTGGTAGAACTTATTCTAATGCTGATCTTATCCAAAAGGTTTTAAGATCTTTATCAGATAAGTGGGAAGCCAAAGTGACAGCTATCCAAGAAGCAAAGGATTTAAATACACTGCCACTGGATGAACTGCTTGGATCCTTGATCATGCATGAATTGGCTATGCAACAAAGAACTGAAGAAGATACAAAAAGAAAGAAGGCCATTGCATTTAAAGCTACTGAGAAAGATAAGAATGAAGAATCTGATTCATCAAATGATGATGATCTTGGAAATGATGAAATTGCCCTAGTCATGAGGAAATTCAAAAGATTCATGGGCAGAAGAAAAATAAACAGATGGAGAAAGCATTATAGAAAAGGTGATTTTGGAAAGAAAAAGAAAGAGATAAAGAAAAAGATAAAGATAAAGATCAAGTACCTATCTGCTATGGATGCAAGAAGCCGGGACATATCCATCCTGATTGTCCTGAAGTAAAGAAAAAGATATTCATTAAAAAGAAGAAGGCAATGCTTGTTGCTTGGAGTGATAGTGATGAAACTACATCCACTAAAGAGGATGAAGAGACAACAAAAGCTGCACAAATATGTCTTATGGGTTTGGAGGATGAGATAAATACTTCTGAACCTAATTTAGAATTCACTTATGATGAATTGTATAATGCTTTTTGTGAATTATTGGTAGAATACAAAAAAGCTGGTTTAAAAATGAGGACTTTAAAAAATCAATGTGATGTATGTGAAAAAGACAAAAATGAATTTTGTGAAAGAAACAAAATTTTGCAAAGGAAACTCAACTTAGTATGCGAAAGACTCAAAGTTATTCAATTTGAAAAAGAAGAGCTTTTTGAGAAAAATAAGGATTTGAAAAATGAAAATGATGACCTAAAGAAAGAAGTTCAAAAATTGAAACCCTTAGTTGAAAAATTAACCCTAAGTTCTAACAAACTTGAATTAATTTTAAAAGATAAAAAAAAAATAAATAATAAATTTGGAATTGGTTATAATGGCTCTATTTCAAATAAATTTTCAGCTTCTACTTCATATGCTCCTAAGTTCATTAGTTCAAAACAAGTTAGACCTAAATTTGCATTATCTCATGGTTATTATTCAAATTCAAAGATTGTATGCTATGCATGTAATAACATTGGTCATAAAGCTTTTGAATGTCATTTGAAACACAATGACAAAAAGAAAATTAAGAAAGTTTGGATTCCAAAAGGAACCATTTTCACTAACTTGCAAGGATCCAAGAGAGCTTGGGTACCTAAATTTGCTAAATGATTGTTTTGCAGGGATGTCTTGTAGCCACAGGTATAAAGAAAAGATGGTATCTGGGCAGCGGCTGTTCAAGACACATGACGGGTGATATTGATCAATTCTTCATCCTAGAACAAAAGGATGGTGGAATGATAACATTTGGTGACAATCGAAAAGGAAGGATAATCGGTATTGGTAAAATCAAAATTACTCCTTCTACATTTATTGAAAATGTATTACTTGTAGAAAAGTTAAAACATAATCTTTTGAGTATTAGTCAGCCATGTGACATTAGTTTTAATGTATTCTTCAAGTCATCAATGTGTATAGTAGCTGATCCACTTGACGCTAGTACTAAGTTCATTTGACATAGACTTGGTAACATTTATGTAGTAGATCTTAATGATCTAGCTATGTCAAGTAATACAAGTCTTGTAGCTATGAATGACAAGAGCAAGGAATCAAGTTTACTATAGCATAGGCGACTTGGTCATGCTAGTATGGATACCATAGCTAAACTTATTTCAAAGGACTTGTCAAAGGTTTGCCTAAATTCAAAGTCAATTTTGATTATGTTTGTGATGCATGTCAGTTAGGAAAACAAGTTAGGGGGAGTTTTAAACCTAAAAACATTGTTTTTACAACTAGACCCTTGGAGCTACTTCACATGGACTTATTTGGACCTACTAGGACTACCAGCTTAGGTGGTATAAAATATGGACTTGTGATTGTAGATGATTTTTCAAGATATACATGGGTTTTATTTATTGCACATAAAGATGATACTTTTAATGTATTCAAAAAGTTTTACAAAAGAGTTACAAACATGAAAAAATTATCTGTCATTTCAATTCGTAGTGATCATGGCACCGAATTTGAAAATCAGTATTTTGATCATTTTTGCACAAAGCACGATATTGATCATAACTTTTCTGCACCTAGAACACCATAGCAAAATGGTGTTGTAGAAAGAAAGAATCATACTTTGGAAGAGATGTCCAGAACAATACTTTGTGAAGGAAATCTTCCAAAATATTTTTGGGCAGAAGCAGTTAATATCGCATGCTATATTTTAAATAGAGTTTTGATTAGACCTATTATCAGAAAAACCCCCTATGAGCTTTGGAACAATAGAAAACCAAATATTAAGTATTTTCATGTTTTTGGATGCAAATGTTTTGTTCTTAACAATGGAAAAGACAATCTTGGTAAATTCGATGCAAAATCCGATGAGGCTATTTTTCTTGGATATTCTTTAAATAGTAAAGCCTATCAAGTTTTCAATAAAAGAACTTTGACTGTTGAAGAATCTGTTTATGTTGTTTTCAATGAATCTAACATTATATCTTCAAGAAATGAAGATTTTGCTAATGATGATGCAGGTACTTTACAACATGGAATGAAAGACTTGACCCTCAAAGACAAATAATCAAGTAAACTACATGAAGAACAGGTGAGTAAAGAACATGATGATATACCTGAAGAATGGAGGTATGTACAATCACACCCTAAAGAATTAATTATAGGAGACCCATCTCAAGGTATTAAAACTAGATCTGCATATAGAGATGCACATGATTTAATTGCTTTTGTCTCTCATGTAGAACCACACAATATAGAAGAAGCCAAAACTGATCCAAATTGGATGTTAGCAATGCATGATGAATTAAACCAATTTAGGAGAAATAATGTTTGGACCCTAGTAGAAAGACTCAATGATCATCCTGTTATAGGCACTAAGTGGGTTTATAGAAATAAACTAGATGAAGATGGAAATGTTATTAGAAATAAGGCTAGACTGGTTGCACAAGGATATAATCAAGAAGAAGGAATAGATTTTGATGAAACTTATGCACCATTAGCTAGATTAAAAGCCATTAGATTGCTACTAGCTTATGCATGTTTTATGAATTTCAAGTTATTTCAAATGGATGTAAAGAGTGCTTTTTTGAACGGTTTTTTATCTGAAGAAATTTTTGTTGAGCAACCACCAGGTTATATTGATCATACTTTTCCAAATCATATTTTCAAACTGAATAAAGCTTTATATGGTTTGAAATAGGCACCTAGAGCCTGGTATGATAGATTAAGTAAGTTCTTTGATTGCTAATAATTTTGTAAGAGGTAGTGTTGACACTACACTATTTATTCAAAGAAAGAATAATGATATCTTGGTAGTTCAAATATATGTTGATGATATTATCTTTGGATCTACTGATGAATCTTTGTGTCAAGACTTTGTAAAGCTAATGCAGGGAGAATTTGAAATGAGCTTGATGGGTGTGCTGAGTTACTTTCTTAGACTTCAAATCAAACAAACTAAAGAAGGTATCCTGATCAACCAGGCCAAGTACATCTAGGAAATAATCAAGAAATTTGGCATGGAATCAAGCAAAGTATGTGGAACACCAATGAGTCCTGCATGTAGACTTGACAAAGATGAAAATGGCATAAATGTTGATCAAAAGTTGTAACGAGGAATGATCGGTTCATTACTTTATTTGATAGCTAGTAGACCTGATATACTATTTAGTGTTTGTATGTGTGCACATTTTCAATCTAATCCTAAAGAATCACACATCATGGCTGTTAAGAGAATTATTAAATATCTGAAAGGAACATGTAATGTAGGCTTATGGTATTCTAAACACACATCATTGAAGTTAATTAGTTATTCTGATGCTGATTATGGAGGATGTAAAATAGATAGAAAGAGCACAAGTGTCACCTGTCAATTTCTAGGTGTTAACTTAATTTCTTGGCACTGTCGCAAACAGAACTCTGTAGCACTATCTACTGCTGAGGCAGAATATGTAGCTGCTTGGAGCTGTTGTGCTCAAGTGTTATGGATCAAGCAACAACTAGAAGATTATGCTGTTGTCCAATTTAAAATTCTCATTAAATGTGACAATACTAGTGCTATTAATTTAACAAAAAATCCAATTCAGCACTCAGGAACTAAGCACATTGAAATTCGACATTATTTTATTCGTGATCATGTTTTAAACAATATTGTTGAACTAGAATTTATAGCTACTGAAGACCAACTAGCAGACATTTTTACTAAACCATTAAGTCTAGATAGATTTGAGAAAATCATAGGAGAATTAGGGCTATGTGACCCATTCTGAACCTGTTTGACCTAATTTTTGAAAATTAAGAAAAAATTATCTAGAGCTTTCAAGTTTTTCTCTAGAGCATAGGACAACCTATTTTAGGTTCAAGAAACCTTTAGAAACTGAGTTTGACCTATTTTGACCTTTAGATTGGATTTTCGCTCGAGCCGACTCGAGTTATTTGGGCGCTCGACGAGCCGACTCGAAGGTTGGGCCGAACCTTTTTATGTAAGGTTTCTATGTTTCCTATTCATTGTATCTTTAGGTTTTGACCATTCTCTCCTAGCCGACTCCTCACTCCACTCTAGGAAACCTTCCAAAAACTCTCTCAAACCCCTTGAATCCTTCAATCTTGGTACAATGGCACCTCGCAAGGCTGTGGCAAAGAAAGCAAGAAGGGTAGTTCGGTCTGTGGTGGAAGAACGGAGGACCAAGAGGTGGTTAGACACTGCGATTCCATAAGAAGAGCAACCTATTGAGCAAGAAGAAGAGCTTCAAGCACCCCGGCAAGTAATCCTTATGGGAAATCGACAGGTAACCCAGGGTAGATGTATAGATTTTAACTTTCTGGAGCAAGAACAATCTCATATTGGTGATTGGCTTGAAAAACAAGGATGGAAGGACTTTTGTTTGCTAAATGTTCCAACATATCCAAACCTAGTTCGTCAATTTTTTGAGAACATGTCATTAGGAGCTTTTCACTTAGAAGGGACAGTTAAAGGGAAGCACATAGAGATAAGTGAGAAGAAGTTTTCAAGTTTACTAAAAATACCAAAGGAAGGAGAATGTTATTTGGTTATAAAAGAGAAGATAAAGACCCTCAGACTGATATTGGAAAGGACTAATGTGAAGGGCATTATTCATGTGAGTGCAAATCAGCTTTCATTGGAAATGAGGCTATTGCATAATATCATTAGTAGGATTTTCTTGCCCCGGACAGGGAGATTCGACTGGGTCAGTGAGAGAGACCTTATGTTTATGAGGCAACTGATTGAGGGGGAGCCCCTCAACCTACCATTTATTATGATATCTCATATGAGGGAGGCAGCCCGAAGGGCACGAGCCTGTCTGCCTTATGGGATGGTGTTTACACTGTTATTCCAGGATGCCCATGTTGATCTGACCGGAGAGGATAGCTGTCTGTTGCTTCATGCTGACAGATACACTATGAAATCCCTTACCAGGATGGGATTCATTAAAGTTGATGACAATTGGATCAGGAAGACATCAGGTGTTCCTGTAGCACATTCAGAGGATTTAGATGATGATACATAGGCTACTCAGGGACATGGTGAGGAGACTGAGGCACAGACTGATGAGGCTGGACCATCTGAGCCAGCTCCTACTTCACCTCACTCACCAATCAAGACTCCTATTGCTACTAGACATGATACAGATGTCAGACTTTAGAGAGTCTTGGAGGAGATATCTTGTCTCAGGACTGACACTGACAGGAGGATTAGTTTATTTCAGTCCGAGATGCAGCAGGGTTTTCATGATGTTATGGCTATATTGAGACAGCTTTCTACTGCCAGCTAGCATGTTCCATCGACTTCCACAGCACCTGGCACTGGGACTGGCACTGTTCATGAGCAGAGTG
The DNA here is from genome assembly GCA_021397845.1 of Areca catechu. Classification (NCBI taxonomy): domain Eukaryota; kingdom Viridiplantae; phylum Streptophyta; class Magnoliopsida; order Arecales; family Arecaceae; genus Areca; species Areca catechu. Next base: position 26,008,700 of record CM038048.1, read on the forward strand.
AACCTACATAGTTTATCGATGTTCCTACTGATGTTGAGGCCGAGGTTGGTGTAGAGGCTATTGGATCTGCTGATGTTGGATAGACTCCGGCTACCCAGATACTTTCGACCACCAGCACCTTGGCACTATCTTTTGATCCACCGTCTGCCAGGCCTACTCCTATCATTATGTCATCAGAGTCCAAAGCCAAAGTTAAAGCTAAAACTAAAGTGACTAGGACATCTAATCCTACTAGGACTAGGATTAGGGATCTCCGCCCTAAGTTCCCCAAGTTCAAACCTAGTCCAGGTATCCTAGAGGTTGGTTCCTCCTCTGATGAGGAAGAACCTGAGACTAATGATCTTAGCCCATCTTTTTGATTTTTAGGCTTTTCATATTGATGTTTTGGGACTCTATCTTATTGTATTTTGATTTGTGTGATACTATTTTGTCATGCCGTGGAACATCTGTAAAGTATCACATATGCTATGTACTGACTTTCTTTACATATATATACATCACTTGTTATGACACATGTCCATTCCTGTTATCATTAAACTATTCTCTCGTATGCCTTTTGTTGATGACAAAAAGGGGGAGAATGGAAATTGTGTGCATGAAAAAGCTATAATATGATATGAATGTTCAATCTGAAAAAGCTATGTTGATTCATGGAAATTGCATGGAAATTATTTAATGAATGTTTGAAGAAATTTGAAAAGGTTATGATACTTTGGAGATTGTATGTATGAAAATGATATATGGATGTTAATTGTTATAAAAGTATAAATGTTGAAATAAAAATTGGAATGATTCATGAAAATTTGATAAAATTTAGAAAGAATGATATTACAAATAGTAAGGGGGAGCTTTACTTCAAATATTTTCATGAAATTTACTTCAAATATTTGGTAGTTTCATAAGTTCAATACATATTGATACTCTTGAAACTTTCTGTGTCAATACATCATGTTTCAATATACATTGTTCATTTGATATGGAAAATTTAATGTATCGATACATAAAATACTTTAGAGTGTTCAGTTTTATACATATGATACATTTGAAACATTGTGGCACATAGTATTGATGATACACATAAACTTGAAAATACTGCAATCGTAAAGTGCTTTTAAATCTTTATTCATGCCCGGTGTTTTGTCATCATCAAAAAGGGGGAGATTGTTGACCCCGGAATGATTTTGATGATCACAAAATATTGGAGCATGTATTTGATACTAATTCTTTTCAATTATTTAAGAAGTTTTGCAGGAAATTGGTTACCTTAAGTGTAAAATGGTTTTCAAACTGATTTGAGGGTAATTCAATTATGTATAAAGATTTATGAGCTTGAACTTGTAAAAGCTCTAAACTTATCAATCTTGTAATCTTGAAAAAGGGCTTAAAAATTGTAAAAATTATAAAGTATGTAGATTAGCTTCTAGTTGATTCAATGTTGAAGATTTTGGAGAAGCTTGAAGCATTTTTTGAAGATTTGCAAGAGCTGACTTTTGGATCAAGAGCTGACTCGTGGTGGCACGGCACGGAGGAAGTTTCAGTGCTTATGTATCAAGAGCCGACTCCCATCCTAAGAGCTGACTCATAAAAGAATGTAATTTTCTGAAGCCTGAGACCTCGAGTCGACTCCTGCCCTAAGAACCGACTCTTCCAAAGTTAGGTATTTTGAAGTTCTGAGAATCCGAGCCAACTCTGTCTCTAAGAACCGACTCTAGGTACTCATAATTTTGAAGTGTCTGAAGGAAAGAGCCGACTCCAGCCATAAGAGCCGGCTCCCATAGAAAATTGTTTTGGCCTGTTTGAGATATCGAGCCGACTCCTGGAACTCGAGCCGACTCGTGGAGCTATTTTCTGTACTCCAATGGCTAGTTGCTGAAGTTAAAATTTGAATTCCATTTCATCTCCAATGGACATTTCACGAATCCCAAGGCTCTACAACGGCCATATCTCATGGAAAACTATAAAGAGGATTATTTTTGAAGGATTAAACAATGATTAGAGCTTTATTGTTGAATTTTCTTAAGAAATCTAAGAGCTTTTAAGTCACTCAACTACCTACCTCAAAGAGCATTCAAGTGGGATTCAAAGCTTCAACAACTCTACTCCATCATTGAATCCACTCATAAAAGAAGGGAAGAAGCAACTTGAAGAGCATTGAAGAGCATTCAAGGCTTGACTTCATCTTGATCTATATCGGCAACACTTATACAAACTTGGTTTGTTGTAGTTGCATATCTATCATTCCTTTATTCTTGTTTACTCTCTAAGAACAATAAGGGGCTGTGTCTTAAGAGAGAGTTGAAGGTTTTTAGGTGAACCTTGTAAAACCTAAGTTGGATTCTTGGTGATCCCGGTGTAAAACCAAGTGTCAGGGTTTCTTTGGTGATCCCGGTAAAACCAAAGTATATAGGTTTGGATTGTGAGCCTGATAAAACAATCCGACTATATTCCGGTTGGGAGATATAGTGAAAATCCCACGTGGTGCTTGGGTAGTGGACGTAGGAGCCGATTACTCCGAACCACTCTATTTCTTGGTGTTTGTGATTATGCTTTACTTGCCTTATTGATTTTACTTAATTACTTTCGTATTGCATATTGCACCACAACATAAAAGAATTTCAAAGTACACATAATTGTGAAAAGTTTTTCAAATCCCAATTCACCCCCCTCTTGGGAAGCCACCTGGGAAACAGAGGTGGAGGCAAAAGATGGGGCACCCCAAGACCTGACAGGGACCACCTCACCAGGCAAAGGCGAGCCTCTAGAGGTGGGTGAAAGAGGGCAAGCAATAATTACAAAGGCCCAAGCAAAGGTCAGCGAGGCCCAGGCACCAATGGTGGAGTCTCCGGCATGGGTGGTGCGGATACCAGGGCCAGAAAAGATCGACAGGTCAAACCCACATCTCTATGGATCACCAATAAATAAAGCCCTAAACCCAAACCCTTTTTTACCTATAAATATTTTATTTTAAATTATGTTATTTAGGGTTAGTTGGGTTTAGCCCTTTTTACCAACTGTAATTAGGATTTTTACTTTTTAGCCTTTTGGACCAAACTCCTTTTACCAAGTTGAACCACTTGTTTACATGTCTTGCCTTTTGATCAAATTGGATTCCAAGTAATCAAGTAGGGCTTTAGTTATTTGGTTGGTTTAATTAGTTTTGAGTCTTGTAATTATTAGTTAATTTAGTTATTGAGTCCTGTAATACAAGGGGGACCCAATTGAAGATCCATGTGCACCTAAATAAAGATTCCATGTAACTCCATGTGCTAAGTCAAGACATGTACTAGCCTAACCAAGTCTTGGCACCACCTTTTCAAGATTTTGGACATTATCTGCCACCTCATCCAGGACATCATCAAATGACATGCCACTTTTGTTTGGACATTACTTGCCACATCATCCTGGACAAGAACACATGCCATGTCACTTATGTTTGGGCATCCCACATGCCATGTCATTTATATTTGGTTAGCTTCATGCATTCAAGAATTAAATAGCACCACTTATTTTTAAGATGAGTAAAGCAGAATGAGTCTCCAAATTGGCACCCTCCCACTCATATAAATCATGCCAAAATTCCAAGGAGTTAGCCAAGCTTTTCTTCCTCTCTTTGATGACAACTTCCAAGAGTTTCAAGCCTAGTTGATCGTCCAAAGTGAAGGAAATTCAGCATCTTTCTACGTCCAGTGTTTTGATCAAACAGGTTCCAAGTTGCTCAAGATTAGAGAACTCAAGAATCCTATAAGAACTCTTGAGTTTTTTTCTATCCAGACTAAAGAGTCCACCATCCTGTAGGAGCCCACATCATCCAGACTCCAGAGTCCAGCAATCATGGCAATCCATGAAGCAATCTTGACCCTTCATCATGACACCTCATCAATCCTCCTCTTTGGTGCCCACTTTGGATGAGAAGCCCATGATGTCGCCCACCTTGGAAAGAGTTCTAGATTAGCCCAAGAGCAGGAGTCCAAGATGCCCAAAGCAAGGTTTCTGGGAGTTATTGCCTAAGGGAAACAAACACTAGTCTTTGTAACCCTTACATCTCTGGTTGTTGGTCTATAAATACTCCATCAACCCCCCTGTATTATTACTAATTTTGATGAAATACAATGACATTCTGTCCAATTCTTTTCCTTTGCTGTGTGCATCGCGGGGTGTGAGGCCCTTTCCTTTGTTCTTCGGAACATAGCAAGGTGTGAGGCCCTACTTATCCAGACACCGAAAAACCCTAGCCAACCACTTCCTTCCCTTTTCCTGTTTCACTTTTCCATCCTTTCCCTTCTTTATTTCTTTCTAATTGAAATCTTTCTTTGTTGAGTGATTGTAGGTGATCAAGGATTAAAGTCAGGTGTTCTTGCCTTGGAACCGATATCGCGGAAGATCAAAATCTTGAAGCCCTACCACGAGATCCTAAGAGTTCCAACAGATCTACTTCAGAGGGAAAATTCTTCATTGGTAAAATTCAAAAACTTTTCCCTACTCTTTAGTTTCTGATCTTTGAAAGTAGACCCTAGTTTATGTTGGTTTCTTAACCACCAAATCTTGATTTTTTTAGTTGCTTTGCTAGATCTACTCGTGCGGGCATAAACTAGTTAACTAGTTTCCTTAATTGCTTCCTTTGAGTCATTAAAAGAAACTAAAAATTATAAAAAAATTAATCTCTATTTCTCTCTGTTAATTAGGTTAATAATCAGTATATTATGTTTTCATAATTATCTCGCATCAATGGGTGACCAAGGTGGCCACGCGGGTGAAGGCGGTGATTACTAAGGTGAGGCATGTAGTGGCCTCCACTTTGGATGCAGGAGAGGAAGGATAGGCAAGGCCTTCCATCACCCGAGGGAGTGTACCCACCCTTAGTGAGGTTTGCCTGCTAGGGGTGGAGAGGTGACTCAAGTTCTTGGAGTACTCCATTCATCTGAAGGTCAAAGAGGAGGCTCAGGGAAGGCCCATCAATGAGGGCCTATAGCGGTTCATCTGGGTCAATGTGTTTGTATGTTCTCCTCTCGAGGGTCCCTTTTGATGTTGGGTCCTGCTGTGGGATGAAGACCTTACTAAACATGACTTCTAGATGCAAGGCTTCTTGAAGACCTAGGGGCTACTACAGTATATGGATTGCCTCCTTAACGAGTTAGAGTAGTTGTGAAAGCTTGTTGAGATGGTAGAAGAAGAACAAACTAAAGCAATTCGAAAGCTCAGTATGGCCAATGAATGCTGGCAACTAAGAGAGCAAGGGTGGACACAATAGAGGCCTCTCTAGTAGCCAAGTCCACTCATTTTGATGAGAGCTTGTTAAAGAGTGTGAAGCTCTGCCTCCTGCTGGCAGAGGCTCGAAGCCAGGTTGAGAAGGATCTCGCTAAAGCTGGGGAGGCCCTAGGTAAGGTAGAAATGAGGGCTACAAAGGTTAAGGCAAGGATCACCTAAGCAGAGGCGAGGGCCCTAGCAATATAAGGTCGCTTGGAGAGGTTCGAAGACCAGCCTCAAATGCAAAGGAGGAGGCACAGGTGGTGGAAGCACAAGCCTCTAAGGTAGTGGTAGAAGTAGTGGGGAGCTTCAAAGTGAGGGAGGAGTACCGTTAGATGGTACTAAACTCCTACAAGGATGCTTTCCAGTAGTGTTTTGAGCTTTGCAAGAGGTGGGTTGCCAAGTAGTTCCCAAGCATAGACATCAAGAAATTGATGATGGAGTCACCTTCAGGCAGCGATGAGGGCTCTACAAGCTCTAACAGAGAGGATCAAATGAGGGTGAAGATCCGGCTAGCCTCCCATGATCAACACATGTTCTTTTGCTTTCTTTTTCTTTCTTCCACTTGTAAAGTTGTTAAAGCATGTATAAAACACTTAAAAGTCAATGAAATGGAATTTATATTTTTGGGAAACTCCATTTTCACTAAATTTTACTCTTCCTTTCTTCTTGCTTGTGATTTGACCAAATTTATTGCTATGCTATTTAGGCAATAAACTTCATGCTTGATGAATTGATCGGGCATCCCTCCAAGAAGGAGAAGACCCAAAAGAGGAAGAGGGAGAGCGGCAAGGTCGAGGTAGAGAAGATGGGCACCATAGCGGTTGGTGAGGTGCCAGATTCTCGAGAAGACATCATCGAGGAGGTCTCGAGGTTGCCCACCACAAAACTCGAGGCAAGCATCCTGACCAAGGAGATGGGGGCTACTCTGCCTACTCCGGCTGACATTGAAGTAGCGGAGATAGCCCTGGTGATCACACTGCTCGTTTGTCCCCTGATCGAGGAGGAGGTGGAGGTGGCTAAACTCTTGGAGCTGGAGCTAGCCATCATTGAGGTGGCTGGTGAAGAGGGGCTTGTCATGGTGGGTCTACTGGTAATTTAGCCCATGGTCGAAGTGCTCCCAACCATTGCCGAGTTGCTAGTGGGCAAGGCTATGGGAGAAGTAGCAAGTGAGGTCATTGGAGAGGCAATAGGTGAGGTGGCAGCAAGTGCATGTGAGGCGACTGTAGCTCCTACGGTGGCATTACCTAAAGTGGGTCACCTGGCAGGGATATTTCCCACGATGATAGTGGACAGCAGTAGCCAGTTTCATGGCTCTCCACCTTGTGCTGACCAGGTGCTCAAGGCAATATCCAAGAGGGCAATCAACTATGTGACCTAGTGCCTATAGGTATGATTGTGCTTGTCAGGTTGCATAGGCAGGCCATCATGATTTGTTTGACTGATAGTTTCTTTATTCTATGGCAGGTGCTAGAGACATCCATCTTATAGATCTGGGATGAATTCAAGAGCATAAAAGAGGAGCTCGCCTAGGTCAAATGCCAGTTGGAGGTCATGAAAGTTGAGCACACTGGTGTATGTCATGACCTGTCCATAGTAAGGAAGCCCAAGAATTGGCTAAATGCCAATTTGGTCGGTCCACTGCTAGGATTAAGGAACTGACTTAGGAGCTTGAATCCACCTGTCAGAGGATTGTGGTGCTTGTAGCCAATGGTAGTCCTAGAGTGAGGCAGGCCTTGAACGATATTTCCATAATGGTGGATGGGACCTCCAGGGATGTGCAAGTGGAGGATCCAGAAGTCATGGATTCTCAGCCTACAGATCCCCCAGGCATGCAACTTCACTAAGGGGGAGTCCAAGTTGAGGCTCTAGTGGGAGACAATGTGGCAACTTAGATGGAGGGCCCTGCTAGTGGGGATGTAGATCCTTAGCCAAAGAGCCTGGATCCCATAATAGGGGATGTTCCTCTTCGATCAAGCATGCTATTGGCAAGGCTATCGTAAAGGTGGGTGAAATAGTTCCCCTCATAGCAAGTGGGGTAGTAGGTGGTGGAGGAAGCCTACAAAAGACACAGTGATCCACTGAACTAGCTAAGGGCCCGTAATGCGAGATCGCTCTCTTGTGGGGAAGGCTAATTGATATGGAGAATGTGGCTGCATCTGAGCAAGCTGCCAGGTAGATGCATCTAGATGCCTGGTAAAGCTATGGGCTCAGGTGGCAGAGGTGGAGGTGAAGGCCGATCTCTTATAGGTAGAGCTCACCTGCACTAAGGAAGATCAATGAGGAGCGAGCACTGCCAAAGGGAAGTCCATAGGGGGTGATTCCAAGTCCCCAACTAGTAGAAGGGTTTGGAGCTCTTCCTAAGTGTCCATGGGAGCATGCATGCGAAGCTTCGATGCTGACCCAGAAGTGAGTGATGTTGCTATGCAAGCTCACAAGCAGGGCTTCAAAGCTAGCTTCAACGTGTGTAAGTTCATCATGCAGGCATGCTACCTTAAGGCTGGTGAGGCAATTGGGCCTCTCATACCCAGAAATGCCTCACCCAACGAGAGTGTAGATTTTGTAAGTCAAAGGAGGAAAAAACTGGAAGAAGCCTTAGAGCTTGCAAACTCTATACTCCCCCCATCTCCTAAGAAATGAATAAAGACTTCTTTTCCTTATCTTTATTTCTTTTTGCATGGTGTCTTGTTCTTTTACTTGCTTTCCTGCAATGCTTTGTATGTCTCTACAATGCTTGGGGAAACCTCGCCTAGGACTTGATGCACTATCACCTGAGGGATGCCTTCACATGAATCTCAAGACACCATTGAGATCTAGGTGCCCAGTTACCTTTCAAGAGGGAGGGAGAGTATCTGACTTGCCCCCCAATCATTAGGCACTACATAGCCTGGCGTACAACTTGATGCAGACTCAATCTTGGGGAAGTCTCTAACCATATGTGACTTTAATGAGATTATGGCACTACATTGGTTGAAATGCAGAGAGCCATGAACATTCAGCCTCTAGAGGGACTGTCAACCCTAGGAGGATTGCCTAGCACTTCGTCTTCTAGTTCTGGGAGGAACAGTCACCTAGCCGATAGGATGTCGACACTTGTTAAGCACCGAATGGCTATTGATTCTATACTCTTTCCCTTAGCCCCTCTATAAATAGAATGTCAAGGGATTTGGTCTTCACCAAGCTCCTTGAAAGTCTCGACGGTCAAAGGGATGTCAAGTCATCATTTAATCCTTTCTGGTGCCAGTGCCATCAGATTCTTCTCAATGGAAGGGTTCTCTCTAGGGTTGATACCTTCACATCAAGGGTGTGCTAGTAGGCACTCTTCTTAGCATGAGAGGTATTGAAAGTGGCCGGCACTTCAACCTTGGGACTATGGCTATCGCGGGCCAAAAGGTGGAGTTAGAGAAGGGGTGATGGTTGTCTGCCTCATTACCCAGTTTCTTCTCCACTGCAACCCATCTTCGTGTTTGATGATGGACGAGCCTGCAACGGGCACAACTTTGGGAACCCACCTTGCTCGACATTCAATGAGTCCATACGAGGGAGGTGAAGGGGTGGCTTTCCACCATCTACGATGTGATTCTAGGTCACCTCGAGTAGGACCTGGCTCTTTGAGGATACGCAACCAGGTTAGGAGTGGAAGTAGTCTCGGGAATGTCACTTTGCTTGATGGCTGATGGGTTTGTTCTAGGGCCATGGTAGGGGATGTCTTTTGGCATCTTTGATGCATACCAAGGCTTTTTTCTCCATCTTCAGTGGGTGAGGCTTCATAATGCTTGTGCCTAGCCTCCACATCCTGCGTGCTAGTCAAGGCGTGATGCACATCTTCTCTTTGCTAACCGGCCTTGCCTTCGCATGTCTCTGGGGGATCTTGGAGCCCTTCAAAACCTGAATAAGGGGCTTCGTAGCTTTTTCGAGAGACACCTCTTCAAAGCATGGATGGAACTTTGATTCTTTGGGGAGCTTTGAATTTATCTTGATCCTCCTCTTACCAGCAAGGCATCAAAGAAGCTTTGGAGCTTTAGGGAGTTGTATCTTGCTCATGTAACTTGTCCTTGTCCTCCATCCACCTCTCAAGGTGACTTCAGTGTAATGTAATCTAGTTGTCAGCAAATACATGTACTTGATATTCATTAATGAAAGAAAATCTTCATTTTTTGATATAGATCTATGTTGTCTTGAATATTGTATGGAGGGCTCACCAACCTTGCCTAAGGCAACCTTGTCTAGACTTTAGGATAAAGGGTATCAAGACCCCACCTAGGTTAATCTCATCCAGGGTTTTGAGGCTTGAGAGAGTAACTACTTAGCTAGGGCTTATAGGTATCGAGACCCAATCTAGGTATCTAATTGCTCGACTAGGGTGCCTGGGACAACCTCGCCTAGGACTTTAAGACCTAGAAGACTAACTACTTAGCGAGGGCTTATGGGTATCGAGATCTAACCTGGGTGTCTGACTGCTCAACCAGGATGCTTGGGACAACCTCATCCAAGACTTTGAGACTTGAGAGATTTTTTACTTAGCCAAGGTTACAAGTATCGTGACCTAACCTAGACATCTGACTGCTCAACCAGGGTGCTAGGGACAACCTTGTCCCAGACTTCGAGATGAAGGGTGTCAGAACCCTACTTGAGACACCTCGCCCAGGGTGCCTAAAAGACTAACTGCTTGGTCAGGAGTTATGGATATTGATTTTCAACTTGGGCATCTCACTGCTCGACTAGGACTTCTTAGAATAAGGGGTGATGGAACCCTTCCTGGATAGCCTCGTCCAAGACTTTTTGGAAAAAGGGGTGTCAGAATCCCACCTAGGATAGCCTTATCCAGGACTTTTTAGAATAAAGGGTGTTAAAACCCTGCCTGAAATAACATCACCTAGGACTTTTGGAATAAGAGGTGTCGGAATCCTGCCTCAAATAGCCTTGCCCAAGACTTTAGGGAGATGACCTTAGCTTTCGCTGTACACTCTCCTTAGAGGAAAAAATGGAGGTTTCCATTGAAGAAATTAAATACAGTGACTATGGATACATCTCACTGGTGGTACGGTTGGAGGTTGTCAAAATTCCAAGAACAGGTAATAGGTGTGCCATCAATAGATCCAAATGGTAAGTTCCAAGTAGGACTACTTCAGTGATGCAGTAGGGTCCTTCCTAGTTTGGAGAATGTTTTCCATACTTTGTAGGTTGACTGGTAGCTGCCTTTCAAAGGACAAGGTGTCCTGGCCAGAATTGCATCACCTTCACATAAGAGTTGAAGTAGCAAGCCATACATCGCTAGTATGTAGTCATACTCGGACTTTATCCTGAATCTCCTCCAAGAGATCGAGATTTATTCTCAGGTCCTCCAAATTTCACTCCTCGTCATAAGCCTCAACATGGTGTGATGGCAAGCTCACTTCTAGCAGAATGACGATCTCAATTCCAAAGGTGAGACTGAATGGCATCTCGCACATCGAAAGCCAGTGAGTAGTGTGGTAGGCTCAGATAATGCTATATAGTTCTTGTACCCAGAGTCCTTCGATGTTATCCAGCCAGGGCTTCAAACCTTGAAGAATCATCTAGTTAGTGACTTTAACTCTCCATTTGCATGTGGATACATGATTGAAGTGAACCAATGGCTGATCTATAGGTCCTTATAAAACTTGTTGAACAATGCATTGTTGAACTGTCTGCCATTATCAGTGATGATGATGCAAGGAAGTCCAAAGTGACAAATGATATACTTTTAGAAGAACTTTTGAGTGTCTTAATCAATGATCCATGCCAAAGGTTCCACCTAACCCACTTGATGAAGTAGTCGATAGTGACAATCAGGAACTTCCTTTTCCCGATAGCTGGTGGGAAAGGATCGATGATATCTATCCCCTATTAAATGAAGGGCCATGGGGAGTTTAAGGAGTTAAGAGATGTTGCTGGTTGGTGCTAAATATTAGCATGCCTCTGCAATGATCATAACACCACATGAACTCAATAGCATCCTTGAGGATGCTTAGCCAATAATATCCTTGCCTCATGATCTTATAGGATAAGGCATAGCCTCCTACATGGCTATCACAGATCCTTTCATGTACTTCCCGAAGAGCAAAGTCTACTTCTGAGGAACAAAAATAGTAAAGGAGTGCCTGTCAGAAATTGGGTAGGGTTTTATGCATGTATTTTAATTTTTTTAATTTGCAATAGAAGCATAATCAGATTGAACTACTTTTAATTAGAAAAACAAGTATATAATCAAATCTAAAAACCCTATTGAAGGATCTAGACATGATAAGTAATGTAGAAAATAAAATTAATATGCATCAATCTAATTGATCCATGCTATAGATCTAATCTACGTAATTGATAAAGTTGGATCTCATACCTGATCATGGGTCGCTGATCACTGCTATTGATGGTATATGGAAAAGGATCTTCAGTCACTTCATAGTTGCACAAGGTGTTTGGCTTCTACAGCTAGTCCACACGAAGCCTCAAATATGATCAGCCTCCCATGAGTGCTAGCTCTGCACAAAATCCAAGAAGAAGATGAAGAGGTGATCTAGAAGGATTTAATGAGTAAGAAAAATAAAAGGAGACTCCTCTCTTTCTTCTTTTTTCTCTCCCTAAAATAAAACCCTAGCACCATAAATCCCTCCACACCCCTCTTGATTTTCCATGCTAAATATCCTTCTCACTATTTTTCTTTAATGCTATTTCTCTTAAATTCCATAATAAAATTTTCTCTCATATCACACACATCAAAAAACTCAAATAAAATGTGGCATGGAGAAATTCTAAGTATAAGTGGAGACTAGATGGATAAGGATAGGAGTTTCGGTCTAATTTAAACTCTATTAGAACTAATTCAAAATTAATCAAAATCTTAAACCAGTTATGCTAATCCAAACCTCATGCATAAGATAAGAAGGGACAGTGACAAAACTCAAATTTTGGCATGGAATCTTTCATGCAAATTTGAGAATAGCCTAAGGGAGTGTGTGGAGAAAATCAAGGAGATTTTTTAGGGTTGGCGCTAGGTGGAGTTTATGATATGATTTGATCAAAATTAAATACAATCTAATCAAACTAGGTTAGACCCATTTCAGATATTGAACCTAATCTAATTAGGTCCTAAATATCTTAATTGAATCTTAATCAAATTAGAAATTAATTGAGCTAAAGTTAGGATCAAACCAAAATTAAAATCCCTTAGTGATTGGTCATCATATAACCTAATCAGGTAAAATCTAGTTGAACCAAATTCAACTAGACTCGATCTAAACATGTTTGCTCAGTCAAATTAAGTCAATTAGCAATCTAATTACTAATAAATCTTTTTTAAATTAATTAATATTTAATTAATTATTTATTTATAATATTTGTATTAGGTTAATTATCAATCGAATTGATAATTATACACTTGAATGATTCCTAATATTAATCAGCCATCATGATCAGTCAGAAACTTTTATTATGTATGACCCCATAGGTTTGAATACTAAGCTAGTAGCCTAGGAACCAATTCCTGAACTAATTAATATAACCATTTAATAATGGTACCCGACATCCGGATAAGTCGAATAATTGTAAAGCAACATTCAAGAATCCAGGCATATGGTTACTGTACAATTCATTCCTTTGACCTAATGCTCAGTATGACTTAAGAGTTAACTGCCAGCTCTTAGATAGTGTATCCAGATGTATCTTAATATAACAAATCCTAGACTCCTTACTAGGATTACCCTAGCCAAGGTTTTGCTAAATTGAAATACTACAAAGCATTATTTTCAATATTTTGGAGTGGTCAATCTTCTCTTGACTCACATACCAACTTAATAAGTATTTCACTATGTCTAGAAACCTTCTATTACTGAATTAAAAATTCAGGTTGTCTGACATCAAAGTACAATGAGTTGCTTGCAAGTTACCTTGGTGATCTTAGGTTAGAGGGATAGTTATACCCATATCCTTCAAAGAGATACTCTTGACAGTAGAGTACTTTATAGAGTTAGTCACATTTTGGTGAATTTACACTTTACTCACCTACATGCCATACCAGTGTCTCCATATTTTTTGATTAAAGAATAAGTAACCTATATGGCATACAATGACCTATACTTAATAAGCGTTATCATCCTAGATAATAATATATCATTTGATTGTGAACAGGTTTAAGAACTATATGACAAATCTTCCTTTATCGAATTGATATAGTTCTAAGAACTTCATTATAAAAGAGTTCAAAAGGAAGATGCACAAACTATGATAGATAGCTAAAAATAACTTTTATTTATTAATAATTTATATATAAATTATAATAAGCCTAATCGTCTACAACTTAAATGATTGGCTTAAGGATAAATTTTCTAATAACTTTCACTTGGAGTAAAGCCAATCAGAGCAGTATCGAATACCCATCTTCCACTTGTGATTATCAAATTCTTTGATTTTGAGGGCTTAAGTAAATGGGTCAAGCAAGTTCTCCTTTCCGTGAAAGTCAATATCACCTCGGTCCATGATCTATTAGATAAGGTAGCAGCGATGTAGAATATACTTGGTCTGTTGATGAGCATTTGGTTCCTTCACTTGAGCTATGGCTCTAGTACTATCACAATATAGAATAATTTGACCATCAATGGAGCATGCCACACTAAGCTCATTGATAAACTTTCGTAGCCAAATATCTTCCTTTGTAGTATCGAATGCTGTAATGTACTCCACCTCGCATACTGAATCAAGCACAATGCTGCTTAGAACTTTCTAGTAGATTACTCCATTAAAAGTAAAGACATATCCTAACACACTCTTGCTATCATCCCTATATGACTAAAAACTAGAGTCAGTATAATTCGCTAGTTTCAAGTTAGAATCTACATAAATGAGCTACTGGTACTTAGTATTTCTCAATTACTTAAGCATAGTCTTTATAACCTTCCAATATTCTCACTTGGATCATATTGGTATCTGCTCACTACCCATAGTGAGTATGCCACATTTGATGAGTATATGCCATGGCATGCATAATAGATCCCATTACTGAGGCATATGGAATCCTACTCATACATTCACTCTCTTGAGAAGTTGTCAGATAATCCTTTTTAGAGAGTAATTCCATAACCTATCAAAAAATAGCCTTTCTTGGAATTCACCATGTTGAACTGCTTTAGCATAGTTCAATGTCATAGACTGGGTTAACCCTAGCAACCTTTTAGATCTATCCTTGTAGATCTTCATCCCAAGGATGTAGGATGCTTCTTTCAAGTCTTTTATAAAGAATTGAGATGAAACTCATACTTTTATCCTTTGCAATGCAAAAATGTCATTCTCAATTAAGAGAATATTATCTATATATAAAACAAGAAATAAGACCACTGAACTATTAGCCTATTTATATATATATGGCTCTTTTCTATTCTTAACGAAGCCATACATTCTAATCACCTTATCAAAATGCATGTTCCAACTCTGAGGTGCTTTCTTAAATCTATAAATAGATCTTTGAAGCTTGCACACCTTTAATTCATCTATAGATATGAACCCTTCAGGTTGTATCATATATACCTCTTCTTCCAGCTCTCCATTTAGAAAAGTGATTTTGATATCCATTTGCCAAATCTCATAATCAAGATGTACCACTATTGTAAGCATAATCTGAATGGGCTTGAGCAATGCCACAGGTGAAAACATCTCATTGTAATCAATACCATAATGTTGATAATATCTCTTAGCAACCAAATAGGGTATATAGGTTTCTACCTTTCTATCTATGCCCCTTTTTTTTCGAAAATCTACTTATAGCCTATGAGTTTTACTTCTTTAAGTGGGTCATTGAGTGTCCATACATTATTGACTTTCATAGACTCCATTTTGAGTTTCATGGCTTTAAGCTTTTTATCATAGTTGGAACTCTACATGGCATCTATGTAGAAGATTAGATCCTTATTATTTTTATCAAGTTTAACAGGATCATCATCCTAGACTGAAAAATCATAGTATCTATCCAACTGACATGGCACTTTATCAGATCTCCTTAAGGGTATCTCTATAATGGGCTTCGGGTTTGATCTAGTCAAATCTGGTTCGAAGAATTCAGTCAATGATGTCAATTTTTGCATCAGCCAAACTTCTTCAAGTTCAACCATAGAAGCATTGGTTCATTTATCAAGAAACTCCTTTTCTAAAAGGACTACCATATTATTGAAGAACATCTTTTGTTCATCAGTGTGGTAGAAATAATAGTCCTTAGTCTTTTTTGGGTACCCTATGAAGACACATTTGTCAGACCTAGATCCGAGCTTGTCTATTTTCAAATATTTGATATAAGCCAGACATCCCCAAACCCTAAGATGTGAGAGTCTCGGCTTTTGCCTTATCCATATTTTATATGGTGTTTTGTCTACAGACTTGCTAGGAACTCTATTAAGAACATAATAAGCTAACTCAAGTGCATATTCTCAAAAGGAAATCAATAGACTTGCAAATCCCATCATGCCCGAATAATGTCTAATAGGATTTGATTTTTTTTTTCAAACACTCCATTATGCTAAGGTGTTCCAAGAAGTGTCCACTGCAAGAGAATCCCATTTTCTTCTAAATATGTCAAAAATTTACTGGTGAGATATTCGCTTCCTTGATCAGATCGAAGAGTTTTAATACTCTTTCTAGTTTTTTTTTACTTCATTATGGAATTATTTGAATATTTCAAATGATTTAGATTTATGCTTCATTAAGTAAATATACCCATATCTTGATAGGTCATCAAAGCAATAAAGTTTTAATATCCAATGAAGTAGTAATATCCACCTATGGCAAAAGTATTCATGGATCCACATATATCACTATATACTAGACTTAGAACTTTAGTGGCTCTTTCACCTGTTTTAATAAAAGGTGACTTAGTCATCTTACCAAGAAAGAAGGATTCACAGGTTGGTAATGATTCAAAATCATTGAGATCGAGGATACCCTTATTAATTAACCTTTTTATCCTATTCTTGTTAAATGACCTAGCCTATAGTACTAGAGATAGACATCATACATATTTTGTAATTTAGGATATATGCTAGATGTATATGCTATACTAACAGGCTGTGATAAAATATAAATATTATTTTTTAATTATCCATGCATTACAGTAACACCATGTGACATGATATCATAATAATCATCTTTTATTAATAAATGAAAAACATTCTTAGCCAAAAGGCCTACAACAATTACATTCATTATAAAACTAGGACAATAGTAATAATCACTTAAAACAATGACATTATCATTGAAAATAAGCTTGATAACTTTTAAAGCTAGAACTGCAATAGCTCTTCCATTTCCAATATTCAGGAATCTCTCACTATCTTCAAATATTCTACTAACTTGAAGTCTCTACAATGAATTGCAAATATTAATTGAACTTTCAATATCTAATACTCAGGTAATAAAATCACATATAGAGAACTGACAAGGTGTTATCATATAAATACCTTGTATAATAATAGCTTACTGATTCTTTTTCTTCATTAGCCTATTTGGACCTAAAGAGGCAATGTAAAGAGGATAGTTTCTCTTCCAGTGACCATGCTTCTTACAGAAGAAGCACTCGGCCTAACTTTGGCCAAACTTAATATTTTTGGTTTGACTTGGCCGAGTCACCGTAGCATGTTGTACCTTCTTCTTCTTTTCTTTTTCTTTCCTAAAGGGACAATTCCCTAACAAAGTAGAACCTTCCACTATATTCACCAAATCCTTATGGAGCTAATGATCCTTCTTATAAGTCTACAACAATCTTAACAAACCATGGTAGTTAACTGCAGGCTTGGTCATTCTATAATGACTAAGGAAGTTAAGGTAGGACTTCAGTAAGAAATTCAGAATCACATCTTTTTCTAGCTGCTCATGCAAAGAAAATCTAAGTTACTTAGGCACTTGATCGAATAGGCACTTGATCAATTCGATCATGTACAATATATAATTAGTGACCGATGCCCCTTCCATCATCCTGGCATTAAAGATGGCACAAGACATCTTATACCTTTTAATGTTATCGAGAGTGCCAAAAGAATCTTTTAACACATGAAGTCTATCTTCTAGCTAAGCATCCTTGTAAATGCAATTGAAGTTGTCATTCATGGATGTCCGCATAATGTAACGGACTATGGTTTATTCATTAAGCCACTTCTAGTAAGTATCTCAAACTGCATCATGTGCATTCAAAGCAGGTTTCTTAAGTGTCAGATATGTTATCCATACAAAATCTGCTTGTATTCCAAGATAATCTTTTACTTTTGATACCAACTATCAAAATTAGGATCCATTAGCTTTTCATTATCTAACAATGATCGGAGCAACAATGTATTGACCATTTTTAATTGAAAAGAGAACAAAGACCTATTAATATATGAATCATTTAATCATAAAGACTTAGACTTTAGTCTAAAGGTTCTCCAACTATTTTATATAAATTGATAGCCTTTATCTCCAATTCAAGGAATTACATTAATTCTTTAGTAGGTACCAGAATCTAATAAACTACACATGAGCCTGACTTTGGCCGGCCTATCCAGGTGCATCTAAAGGTAGGTAATTAATCAATTATTTCTCTAAACGATTTCTAGTAAGGGTTTTGCCTCAGGCCCCTCTTCAGCAAGCCTTTGGGCCTCTACTAAAAGTTTTGATTATGTCCAGCCATTAATATGACAAGACTTAGTACTTCTTACTAACAAATGGCCAAGCCCGACTTTGGCTAGCTCACCTAACCATTGTTAAGAAAGTTGCAACTAAATCATCATAATATTAATGATAATTCTAATAGCAGATAAGCACTAGGCCTTTAGGCCTCCAATAATCATCTTAACTATTGAACCCATTACCATCCTCTTAATAGGAGGTTATGACTCGATTATCTCCATAACTTATCATTTTAAAGACCTAATAATTTAGAAAATTTTATTAAATGGTTAACAAGAGAGAAGTCATGAACTAATTAGTCAAATCCTCCCACTGACTTGACTAAGTTTGTGATGAGTGCTGAAGACAAATTTATCCAAGGGCACCTAAATCAGTTATGTTGATCTCTATTAAACCACAAATATTCTTGTCTGATTTGTATTGGATGAAGTTAGATTCCGGACCATTGGATGCGACTACCCATCAATTCTGTCTTTCTTAATTATCCATATCTTTTTTCATTATCATATCCAATTTTGTATAGGGGTGTAGTCATCTTGATAAGAATATATTCAATAATAGGATACTGTGATATGATCCATTAATTAAAGATTTTAAAAAAGATTTCTAGAATTATTTAGATTTATTGGAATATATGTGAGATAGATATTGTATTTTTTTATTTATTAAAAAATATATAGTATTTATATTATTAGATTTTGAATCGTATTTGTTGCGGTGTCAACTCCTGGACCGGGGACCGGGGACCGGGGACCGGGGGTGGCTGAATGTGCTGGAGCGCTCCTCTCCTGGACGAACCTGCAACAAAGTCCCCAAGGGCGTCGATGGTGTTCCGGCGGGGGACCCTCCGATGCCTAAGTTAGCAAGAGGTTGAAGGCAACAAAATGGAGGAATCATGGGATAAACAGCATATGAAGAGGGAAGAGTTGTTCTACCTTCAAACGGGGTCCCCTGAGTACCTTATATAGGCGCGGAATAGTCCAAAATCCATTAGGGGAGAGGCTGAGAAAGACCGATCTGCCCCTAGGAGAATCTGGAGAGTGGCCACGTGGCGTGCATATACGGCAGCATCGTGGAAGTAGTGGAGCAGGGCTATTGGGATAGCAGGATCCCGCAGTAACATAAAGGTGCTTCTGGAATTCCCTGGATGCTAAGGCTCACCTATCGGATGTCGGCCATGGGAAAGCCGGTCGGTCGGACTAAAGGCCAAACCTCTGAAGGAGAGTGATGGGCTGGACCCCAGCAGGAGAGGGTCGTTCGAACCTCAACTCCGATGGGTCGGACCGTTGATGGGGTGACAGTCGGAGCTCTAAAGGGGTGGCCCGGTTGGACTGCAAGAATGGGTCGGTTCTACTTGAGGGTGAGCCGTCAGGGTACAACAGTTGTCCCCCTTGCCCTTATGCTTCGAGTGAGCCCATAGGCTCGAAGGGCGAGGGCATTAAATAGCAGTAAATGCATCAGTCCTTCAGATGATGGTGAATCCGATTCAACATGCTACGATCGGCCGCCTTCTGCTCCAATTTTTGCTCCGAGACAAGTGTCAGTGCCTGGTTGGCAAAGACAGGGGGAGCAGTTACTGCCGGTACGGTGCATGGCAGCTGCCCATTTGGATTCTTGACGTGACATGGGGCACGTGGCTCCATCAGAGCGATTGGTGCACTTCCCGGAGTGATCCATCTGTCATTGCTTCGATTATCACGTGGATCGCGGTCGGATATGATCTGGCGCATCCCCTCAGATTCCCATCCAACTTGAGAACTGAGGCGCCACTTTCGGATCTCAGCATGTGGGGGGATGCGCTGGGAAGCTGCCCCTGGATGCCTATAAAAGGAGGGGAGCAGCGCCTAGAAGGAACCTTTCATCGTGCTTGTGCTTGAAGAGAAGGCTGCCTCCTCCCTCCTTGCACTGCTTTAGCCTCTTTTAGAGATTCGGAGAATCAGGTTAGTCCCATCTCCATCTTCTCCCGTCTTCCTCCCTTTCTGCAACCCATCTTAGAATGGCTTCTGGGAGTCGAAGTTCGGCTCTCGGTCATAGGGAACCCGGTCCTTTTGACATCCCTTCGGCCATAACCCGAGAGAGGGTCGAAAACCTTAAGATTATATATAACATTCCTTCCACCTTACACCTGACTATCCCCAGTCGTGAGGGTAGAGTGAATGGGCCTCTAAACTTAGGAGCTCTCCTTGTGTACGAAGACCACCTGAAAGCCAGCCTTCGGTTCTTAATTCATAACTTCTTTGTCCAGATCTTTAACACCTATAGGATCACCCCTTCCCAGCTGACCCCGAATAGCATTAGGGTTCTTTGCAGCTTCGTAGTCCTGTGTCGGGAGGCCAACATCGAGCCTTGGGTATCCCTATTTTTGAACTTTTTTTTGCTGAAACAGGACTTCCGAAGTCAGGAGTGGTGGATGTTCAGTCCATGCCCTAATAGGAAGATACTAGGGGGGCTTCCATCTGCCATTCATGGATGGAAGTCTAGATATTTTTTCATAGATAGCCTGGAGCCGTGGGGCTTTGAGGCAGCTTGGAGGGAACCTAGGCCAAATGCTTTGAACGGGAGGAAGGTCTCGAGAGCCGACGAGGCCAACCTTCACAAGTTGGATGATGAGGATCCAAAGTTCGTCGGCTTCATGCTCCACGAGGGGAGCCTTCATTAGGCTGGACTCAGCCGGCACTCGATGTTAGGTAGGATGAGAGCTGTAGAGGGAGAGAGAGAGAGCGGTTACTTAATCTCCCGTCGGCTTTGCAACTGTACCTCACCTTAGCTTTGTTTGTTGATAGGCGGCAAAATGAAGCCGGATCGGGCAATCCTTTCGGCACAGACTGCACAGCGGAGGGCTGTTCGGATTGCGGAGCCACCCCACAGGAGCCGAAGAAGCGGGCGGTAGAACCGGTGCCCGAGAGGTCGAAGAAACGACGGATGGTAGAACCGTCTGCCACGGTGGTGTCGGTCGAGTCAGAGGATGACATGCCTCTGACCGAACACCGAAGGGTGATTGCATCCAAGCGATCCTCTTCGGTCGGACAGTCGGTCACCCAGACAGAAGAGAGGCTTCCAATGTCAACCAGGGTGGAAACGGCCCCTTCGTCCCCGCTATTGGAGCTGACTGTGGCGACCCCCCCGACAATCAGGGGAATCCCTACAGGGGAGGGGCCATCGGCCATTGATGAGAGGGTCGGTGGTGCCCATGATGAGGAGGAGCACCAAAAGTGGTGCGACGCTGAGGAGGTGAAGGAGCAGCTTCAGAGGGCCGTCCCCGACAATGACAGGCGGTCGGTGAACGAGGCAGCCATGAGTTCTCTCTGCCATCTTTTGGGGGTAAGTATCACTTTTATTTCTCCACCCCGAATTCACGGGTGGCGGCTTTCTAACTGTGCATTTTTGTAGGCAGCTTGTCAAAGACAACTTGTTGATGGACAAGGGCCTGGGCAAGCTGCTCTATCTGAAAGAGCAGTTGACCCAGAGGGCCGAAGTAGCAGACTTGGTGAGGGACACGGCCTGGGAGGAGCTGATGGCCTCCAGGGAGGAGGTGCTCGGCTTGAGGGCCGCAGCGGCAGAGGTGTCCACTTGCGGGCCCAATCGGAGGCCCAGAAAGAGCAGTTGGAGAGCTTGCTGGCCCAAAAGGCAGATCGGGAGGCAAGTCTAAAAAATAGGAAGAAAAAGATCAAGTCCCTGACCCGTCGGCTGGCCGTCGAGGAGGGGCGCCTGACCGAGAGCGAGGTCCACGCACAGGGCCACCAGACAGTGGCAGAGAGATATAAGGGCCTACTGAAGATAGCCCAGGAACTACTGAAGCCGGCTAGTGAGAAGGCCGTTGCAACCTACAAAGCCTCGGAGGACTTCACCAAGGAGATGAACGAAGCGGGACGGTCGGCTTTGGTTACAGATATGACAAGTGCCTGGGAAAGGTTAGTGCAGCCTTCCCAGACCTCGATCTATCATTCCTTTAGCCGCCAAAGTCGACGAAAGAAGAGGGTTTGGAAGCGGTGGATCCGACTGCCCGAGCGGTCGATGCTCCAGTGGAGGCCATCGTAGAAGTGGCCGAAATGGATGCCCCGGTTAGAGCCGAAGCAGAAGTAGCCGAAGGGGCCGAGGAGGCCGGAGTGGCTGTTGTCGCCGAGGGGGCCGGATTGGCCATAGTTAGTGTACCTCCTGAGGGTCAGACCTAGTTGTTTGTAATGGTCTGACCTTCAGTTTTGTAAAGAAACTTTCTGAAAGTAATGAAAAATTTCCTTTTACAATGTCTCACACTCTTCCCTCTGAAATTTCACTAAGTGTAGATTAGTCGGTTGATCTGAACAAATGGTCTGACCTCCATGGCAAACGTCGAATAGTGGCTCAGGCCGAACTAGATTTTCTTAGGATTTCCACTCTAAATATTGGTCCGTCAGCTTTTCAGACCAAGAGAAATTTAAGTAGTGGTCGGAGTGTAGCTCAGGCCAAGGCAACGATCTTAGGAAGTTCAACCTAAGTGTTGGTCCATCGGCTTTCCGAACCCAGAAGCAGGTGAGGCAGCGGTCGGATTGTAGCTCAGGCCGGAGCAACGAGCTTAGGAGATTTAACCTAAGTGTTGGTCCATCGCTTTCCAGACCCAGAAGAAGTTGGGGCAGCGGTCAGATGGTAGCTCAGGCCAGAGCAACGAGCTTAGAAGATTTAACCTAAGTGTTGGTCCGTCGGCTTTCCGGACCTAGAAGAAGTTGAGGCAGCGGTCGGATGGTAGCTCAGGCCAGAGCTACGAGCTTAGGAGATTTAACCTAAGTGTTGGTCCGTCGGCTTTCTGGACCTAGAAGAAGTTGGGGCAGCGGTCGGATGGTAGCTTAGGCCAGAGCTACGAGCTTAGGAGATTTAACCTAAGTGTTGGTCTGTCGGCTCCCCAGACTGGGCTACCCTAGAGCCTCTGCCGACAGGAGTCAGACTTTTGTAAGTGGGCTGCCCTAGAGCCTCTATCGACCGGAGTCAGACTTTCGGAAGTGGGCTGCCCTAGAGCCTTTGCCGACCGGAGTCGGACTTTCGAAAGTGGGCTGCCCTAGAGCCTTTGCCGACCGGAGCCGGACTTTCGAAAGTGGGCTGCCCTAGAGCCTTTGCCAACCAGAGTTGGACTTTCGGAAGTGGTTTGTAGAAGAAATTTGGACTTCATTGATAATATTTGCAGAGGTTGTCTATATTCCACGGACGTGCCATCTATCGTCCATCAAAAAATTCAAGTCAATAGGTGCCAGCTCGAACCACTTCAACGACCCGATAAGGTCCTTCCCAATTTGGGGAAAGCTTGCCTTGCTCGGTCAGCCTCGAAACTTCGGTTCTCTACAGGACCAGGTCTCCGACTCAGAAAGCTCGTGCTTTGACTCATGAGTTGTAATATTTCGCCATCTTTTGATGGCAAACCGCCATCTTCATGCTAGCCCGAAGTCTAGTTTCTTCAAGCAAGTCCAGGTCAGCCCTTCGCTGCTCGGAGTTGGCGGGTTTGGCATAGTGGTCAATCCGGAGAGATTGAAGAGAGGTCTCAATAGGGATGACAGCTTCACTTCCATAAGTGAGGTTGAACGGAGTTTCGCTGGTCGACGCTCTGACGATCGTCCGATACGCCCATAATACTAAGTGGAGTTCCTCCGCCCAAAGTTCCTTTGCCTCATTGAGCTGGGTCTTCAGCCCATGCAAGATTGTTCGGTTGGTGACTTCAGCCTCTCTGTTGCATTGAGGGTGACCGACTGATGTAAGTCGGTGAGAGACAAGATATTGCAGACAAAAGTCTTGAAATTTAGAGTTGTCAAACTGTCTTCCATTGTCGGTAATAATCGTCCGGGGAATGCCGAATCAAAAGATGATATTATTCTGGATGAAGTTCTCCACCTTAGCCTCCATTATCTGTGCTAGTGGTTCAGCCTCCACCCACTTGGTAAAATAGTCGATGGCCACAAGCAAAAATTTTCGTTGCCCGGAGGCCGGGGAAAAGGGTCCCAAGATATCCATCCCCCACTGTGTGAACGGTCATGGGGCGGTGATCGGAGTCAACTCACTAGCAGGCCTCCTCTAAATAACGGAGTGCCTCTGACACGCGTCGCACCTTCGGACAAAGTCCAATGCATCCTTCTGAATGGTGGGCCAGTAATATCCCTGCCGGATGATCTTGTAAGCTAAGGATCTTCCTCCAAGGTGGTCACCATAGATGCCTCCATGGACTTCTCTGAGGGCATAGTCGGCGTCCGTCGACCCCAAGCACTTTAACAGCGGCTGTGAGAATGGTCGCTTATACAGGATGTCATCGAGGATGACGTACTTAGAGGCCGTCGAGCGCACTCACTTGGCTTCTGCTGGATCTTCTGGAGGAGTTTCCTTAGTCAAGAAGGTAGGGATCGGATCTATCCAAGAAGTTTCTTATTCCACCTGGTGGACCTCGATCGGCTCTTCCGCAATGCTAGGGTGCCACAAATGCTCCATAAAAGTTTGGTCAGAAGTCCCACTGGCGACCATAGCCAACCTTGACAGGACGTCCACCCGAGAGTTCTGTAAACGAGGTATGTGGAGAATTTCAATAAATCTGAACCGAGAAATGAGGTTTTGTACCTTGTTTAAATATTTTGCCAGGGTCGGATCCCTTGCTTCAAATTCCTCCTTTACTTGATTAACCACCAGTTGGGAGTCGGAGAAGACTCTGAGTCGGCTGATGCCCAGTTTGTTGGCGATTCGTAGCCCGATGAGGAGGGCTTCGTACTTTGCTTGATTGTTTGACACCTGAAATAGAAAATGTAATGCATATTCTAAGTTATCCCCATTCGGGTCGGCCAGGATCAATCCAGTCCCACAGCCTGCGAGGTTGGATGCTCCATCCACATGGAGAGTCCAGGCTGGTTCGACTTCGTAGACGGCACCGACTTCAGCTACTTCGGCCATTCGAGGAGGCATTTCCTGTCTCCATGTATGCTCTGTAATGAAGTCAGCAATTACCTGGGCCTTCAAGGCAGATCATGGATGAAAAGAGATGTCGAATTCGCCTAGCTTGACAGCCCACTTGGTGAGCCGACCAGATGTATCTGGGCTCTGAAGGATTGCCTTGAGGGGTTGGTCGGTCATCACTACAATCGGATGCACCTGGAAATACAATCGGAGCCACTTGGCGGATGTGACCAAAGAGTATATTAACTTTTGCATCTTGGGGTACCTTGTTTCGGCGTCATGGAGGACTTTGCTGATATAATAGATAGGCTTCTGATGTCCATCCTCTCCAACTCGTAAAAGGACGGTGCAGATCACTTCGTCTGATGCCGAAAGATAGAGGTACAAAGGCTCCCCCTCCATCGGCTTGGGCAGCAACGGAGGGTTCTTCAAGTACTCCTTCAATGCTTCGAAAGTCGACCGACACTCGTCAGTCCAAACAAAACCCTCCGACCGGTGCAGGGCCTTGAAGAATGGCAAGGACTTCTCAGCCAAATGGGAAATAAAATGGCTGAGAGGCGATTCGGCTGGTGAGCTCTTGCACCTGCTTTTTGTTGGTCGGATGCGCCATCTTAGTGACGGCCTTTATCTTGTCGGGGTTCACTTCAATTCCCCTTTGTGTGACCAAAAAACCAAGGAACTTGCCAGAGGTTACCCCAAAAGTATATTTTGTGGGGTTCAGCTTCATCCGATGGTGCCTGAGTGCATCAAAGGATTCCTGCAAGTCCCTGATATGGTCAGCCTTATGGAGACTCTTCATTATCATGTTATCCACATAAGCCTCTATGTTCTTGTCTAGCTGACCTTCGAACACTTGGTTGATCAACCTTTGAAAGGTGGCATCGGCGTTCTTCAAGCTGAAGGGCATCATCCGATAACAGTACAGACCCTTGTCGGTGACAAAGGCGGTCTTCTCCTCATCTTCCGGATGCATATTTATTTGATTATAGCCAGAGAAGGCATCCATAAAGCTGAGAAGTTGGTGGTCGGCCATGGCATCCACCAGCTGATCAATCTTAGGTACTGGGAAGCTGTCCTTCGGACAGGTCTTGTTGAGGTCGGTGTAATCTACACAGATCCTCCACTTCCCGTTGACCTTCTTCACCATAACCACATTCGCCAGCCACTCAGGGTAGTGGACTTCCTTGATGAAGCCAGCATCACGGAGCTTCTTTACTTTCTCATCAATGGCTTTCTGTCTTTCGATAGCAATGCTTCTCTTATTCTGTCAGATAGGTCGGTAAGTCGGATCGACCTTGAGCTAGTGAGTGATGACATCCGATAGTATTTCAGGCATGTCCGACGCCGACCAAGCAAAGACGTCGGCGTTACTCCTAAGGAAGCCGATCAGTTTTGACTTAAAGTCTTCGCTGAGAGAACCTCCAATCTGAAGGACTTTGGTAGGATCATCCTCTCGAAGGGGAACAAACAGAATCTTTTCTTTTGGCTGATCGAGGCCATCGGCCTCAGCTCTCGGGTCAAGTTGCTCCAGAGTGGGATGGCCTTCTGACTGTTGGTTCATAATGGTCAGACACTGCCTAGCCATCCGACGGTCTTCCCTCATCACTCCGACCCTGCTCCTGGTCAGAAATTTTGCCAACAAATGGTAAGTGGACACGATGGCTCTAAATTTGTTGAGGGCCGGTCGGCCAAGGATAGCATTGTAAGGCTAGGTCATCCGAACGACCACAAAATTGATGGGAAGGGTTTTCTGGAAAGGCTCTGTCCCGATCGTCATAGGGAGAACTATCTCCCCTTCCATCCTGATAGAGTTACCCTCGAAGCCTGTCAACGGTGCGGGGGATTCCTGCAGCATGGATCTGGATAGATTCATTCTTACAAAAGCATCATACAGCAATACTTCTGTCGAGCTTCCATTATCTATAAGTATTCTCCTTACATCGTAGTTGGCAATCACTACCGACACGACTATAGGGTCATTTTCAAAAACATAAGTCTCTAGAAGATCTTCATCAGAGAAAGTGATGGCATTGGAGCCCCGAGACCTTTTAGCAATATCAGTCCTATCCTCATAACTTCCTCCGGATCGTCGATGCAGCATGCCGACATCCCCACCAGTCGGCCTTTGATTGGGGAGCTCCATCTCCTCCGGAGGGTTTTAGGCATTTGATGCTTCAGTCCAATCCCGATGGGGTTGGACGTACCTGCACAGGTATCCCCTCCGGATGAGGTCTTCAATGGCATCTTTCAGCTATAGGCATTCTTTAGTACTGTGCCCGTGATTCTTATGGAACCAACAGAATTTATCTTTATTCCTTAGGGCAGGAGGGCCCCTCATCGACCGAGGCCTTTGCAGAAAGGTCTCATTCTCGATCTCCATGAGGATCTTCTCTATTGGCAGGGATAGAGGCACGTAAGTCTCGAACCTTCGGGGGAAGTCCCTCAACTTCGGACTTCGGTGTTGGGCCGACCGCCAACTATCACTCGGAGGTCGGACTTCAGGAGCCTTATCGCTCCACTTCTTGGAGTTCGGCCTCCCCTCAGCTTGATGTCGGCCGGCCGCTTGTTCTTCCGTCAGAGTGTACTTCTGCGCTCTGACATTGCTACAGTCTCATTCAAATCTGGGACTTCCATGGCCGCTGAGTTGAAACAGGCCATGAAATCCCAAAGGGTCTCTCCCTCCTTTTGCAGTACGAGGAAGAGGCAGTCAGTATTCCCCGGGGTCCGACTGCAAGTCCTGAAATGGAAAAGGAAAAGTGATTCAAGTTGAGAAAAGGAGTGGATTGTACCTGGCCGTATGGCGGAGAACCACATCCGGGCGATCTTCTTAAGGGTAGCAGGGAAGGCGATGCAATGGAGAGCGTCAAAGGTACCTTATACCATCATATGGGCTTTGTACGTGCCCAGATAGTCCATCGGGTCAGTAGTACCGTCGTAAGGGTCCGCTTATGGGATCTTGAAGTGGCAGGAAATCGTCTCCACCAGAATCTCATCAGAGAACGAGGGACGAGAGTCGTATACCTATCCCCCTTCGGCCTTCTACCAGAGGGCGATTTCAGCAATGCGCTCCTCCATGCACATGATCTTGTTGGCATAGTCCTTCGGAGGTTCGGTAGCAAGCCGACCACCGACCGGGATGGATTCGACGTAGGAAGGTGAAGCATAACTTGCCCTTTTGCCATCGGTGTGGTCACCCAAGGACCTCCGGGGCTCCACGGCGGCGTGAGAACAATGCTGAGGGATCTCCGGCCGTCGGCTTCCCTCAGCAGCAATCGGAGGATTGGTGTAGGAAACAGCTGGTAATTGCTGTCGGTTGTCGGCTTCTTCCTAGAAACGCTGAACTGCAGCAGTAAGCGTTTCAATGCGATTCACCAAAGTTTGGAACTGTTGCAATCCCAGTGTGATGGTAGGTTCTGCGGCAGTAGGGGCGGTGGCAGTGATATCATTCTCTCTGGGAAGTTCCTCAAACCTCGAAGGAGAGATACCCCTTTTGGCAATGGCATTTGGAGCTCTTCCCTTAGCCATCTTGTTGCCGGGACGATGGATTCCACCTTTTAGAAGAAAGCCCTCCTTCTAGCGCTAATCTGTTGCGGCGTCAACTCCTGGACCGGGGATCGAGGGTGGTTGAATGTGCTGGAGCGTTCCTCTTCCAGACGAACCTGCAACAAAGTCCCCAAGGGCGCCGATGGTGTTCCGGCGGGGGACCCTCCGATGCCTAAGTTAGCAGGAGGTTGAAAGCAACAGAATGGAGGAATCAAGGGATGAACAGCATGTGGAGAGGGAAGAGTTGTTCTACCTTCAAACGGGGTCCCCTGAGTACCTTATATAGGCGTGGAACAGTCCAAAATCCGTTAGGGGAGAGGCAGAGAAAGATCGATCTGCCCCTAAGAGAATCTGGAGAGTGGCCACGTGGCGCGCATATATGGCGGCATCGTGGAAGTAGTGGAGCAAGGCTGTTGGGATAGCAGGATCCCGTAGTAACAGAAAGGTGCTTCTGGAATTCCCTGGATGCTAAGGCTCGCCTGTCGGGCGTCGGCCATGTGAAAGCTGGTCGGTCGGACTAAAGGCCAAACCTCCGAAGGAGAGCGATGAGCCGGATCCCAGCAGGAGAGGATCGTTCGGACCTCTACTCCGGTGGGTAGGACCTCTGAAGGAGAGCAACGGGCCGGACCAAAGCAAGAGAGGGTCATTCGGACCTCAGCTCCGGTGGGTGGGACCGCTGAAGGAGAGCGACGGGCCGGACCCTAGCAGGAGAGGGTCGTTCGGACCTCAACTCCGGTGGGTCGGATCGCTGACGGGGTGATAGTCGGAGCTCTGAAGGGGTGGCCCGGTCGGACCGCAAGAATGGGCCGGTTCTGCTTGAGGGTGAGCCATCAGGGTACAACAGTATTATTTGTGATTTATAATTATGATGCATGATATTTGTTTATTAAATTTATTATAGAATACAATTTGATGCATTATCAAATGTAATGATTCTATTATGGATTATGATCGATTAAATTCAATTTTAGATGGTTTGAATATATTTGATTTGAAATATAAAACTAATTTTATGAAAAAAAATTGATTTTAGATACATTTTGATTCGTATCCTGACTATGTCCCGGCTACGTATTGAAAACCTATCGGTAGAGGTTATGCACTGGTGTATCGATACCTTGCTAGTGAAGATTATGGGCTAATACATTGATGCTTTATTGGCAGAGGTTATGTACTAGTCATCAATATCATATCAGTAAGGATTATGTGCTGGTACATCGACACCCTATCAATAAAAATTGTACATTATTATATTGATGCATCGCCAATAGGAATTGTGTACTAGTATATTGATATCCTACTAGTAGGGGTTGTGTGCTAGTATATCGATGCCCTGTTAGTCGGGATTATATGTTGACACTTTAATTATTTTGAGCTCATTTTGGTCTAGCCAAAGGATATAAGTATGGTCATAGATTATATTTATCAAGGTGAACCAGATACTTTGAAATAAATTGATTTATGAACAAAAATGAGTTTTAAATAGATTGAATTTGCATGCATCTTATTTTGATAGTGTTACATATTTTCAATTAGATTTTGAATTAACATGCTCTATACACTTATTTTTTGTATATTATTATTGATTGGTTTATCTAACTAAAGTGTTCATTGTTTATTGGACTGTCTAGCTCATTATTCCATATTTTATAGTTTTTACAAATCTTGAGAACTAAGATAGCACTGGAATATATTCGAGAGAGTGATTAGAAGTAGAATTTTGATATTTGTATTTTAGATTAAAAATCTTAGTGAAGTTTGATTTAAGATCTTTTGAATATTATTGGATATTATGAGAAACCAAAATTTGGATTTTAATTATTTAAATTTATTTCATTGTTTGCTTTATGATATCATTTGAAGATGCCTTGTATGCTTATGGAGAGTGTCCTCCATGAATATACGATGGTTGTTGCAATCCTGGTTTGCGATCATAGGATATGAGCATAATATGTATGTACCGGTTAAATATATATTTAGAAAATAAGGAAGAAAGAGAATGCTGCATTTTTCTTTAAAATCATAAGTTTAAAAAAGAAAAGTTGACTTTTAGATTTTTTTTTCTTTAAAATGAGTATTAAAGAAAACATGGTTAAATTGGAAGCCTGCCCCATATTCCTCTCTCCTCTCTTGCCCGTCCCATATGATTTTTATTTGGTCACTTATATGCAAAGAGAGCTTAAGCCATTTGTAATTTACTATTCAAGTTATTTTGTTGGAATTATGCCACAGTCCAATAGGTCAACCATATAGGCCTCACCATAGTCACATGTTCTGCGTGTGTGATTCATGAGTAAATTCAGAATAAATTCAAAATATTAAAGAAATAAAAATATTAATCAAATTAAATATAAATATTTATACATGCAATTGTTTGAGAAATCTTGTTATATTAATTCCTATATTAACTAGTAAAAAAGACTTGAGAAAGAATTGTAAAGAGTTGGGATTTTTCTTTAGCGAAGGAAATGAAGAGATGCTAAACGCTTAGAATATGCAAGGAATTCATTTAATAATATAAGATAGAAGAGAAAGCTTTCTTACGGCAGATGAAAGAAGCATGGGGAAGCCAGTAGATGGCGGGGAACGTTATTTACTTTTCATTAATATTTTTAGGTTATTCTCAAACCTCATCCCATCCAGTTTATTTATTTTGTTCTCTCCCAGAGATCCACCACATCCACGGCTCTAACAAAATGCACACCCCCCCCCCCCCCCCCCCCACAAAATCACCCGCTATTTCATCATTCATTTATTAAATTTTCGATTTTATGAATATATCAGCCAAATAAAACGTAGAAGAATTCGGTCAGTATGAAAATCACAAATAATTCATTTTTTTTTTCTCGAAAAGCACAGCTAATAATATTGTGACCATGCCATTTTTAAAAGTAAATCATGCATTTCAATTTTATAAAATTAGTGTAACATGGACTTTTAAGGGGCATATATGCAAAAATAAATAAATAAGATCTCCCTTGATCATATTGGTTCTCCTGTAAAGTTCGTGCATTCACGTATGTGCATGCATGCACATGCAAAGATGTCAAACTAATCTGTTGGTGATGTTATCTAGGCTGCTAAGGGGCCAGGATTTTGGTGAGCAAGTCCTTGAATTGTTTCGACAAGCCTGGCCCGAAGGCCTACAATAGTACTGAAGGCCCAACCATACTTACCTGGTAAGGATTTTGAGATGGTGGAAGATCTGATTGAAGAATGATTCTTAAAAAATTCAGCACCAACTTGAATTTTAACATCCATATGGATAGCATGTCTGCCTTGAACTTAATCGCATGTAGATTTTGAGAAGAACTGCCAAAAGTAACCAAGAAAGTTAATCTTTCGAGTGGTACGTTGAAATCTTAATGAAGTTTGATGTTGTTTTTGAAAGAGAACATGATCCTGTGTTAATAATGTTCAATTACCTAAACCCAACAACCAGGCCTGGCCTCAGTGAAACATAAATATCCAAATTGGATTCGTACCAAACATACTTTAGTTATAGCTTGGGTTGGAGCTATTGCGCATTAAGCAAACTCTAACGAGAAATGTTTCATTTTCTTTGGTAAACAGGATTTACTTCATATATTGATAGAAGTGTCTAATTTAGAGACAAATAGTAAGTGACAAATGCATTAGATAAAGGCAACCTCCTTTTGCTTAGCAGTGGAGATATTGTCAGTATTTCTAAGTAGCAACATGAATTTCGTCGTACCTAAATGGACATTACCAAACATTTGATATATCTAAACAGAGGAGTGCTTGGGCTTTTTAAAGTTACTGGTCCGGTTGAGATTTGCGCGTGCACCATGGGGCTTTTTGGGCCTCTTTTGTATCTCTTTTATCATGATCATATGCTTGTGTACAGAAACAGAGATGACTTCCATGACCATTCGCTTTTTACAAAGAAAAGAAAAGAAGAGGAATAGGGAAAATGTTTCACGAGGGCCTATTTGAATATTCCTCTAGGATATTTTTGAAGGATTCAGATCTATTGGTCCATCCAACCACATCCTCTCAAGGGCTGTCGAAGTCTCAGCCTCCCAACTAATGAGTCTGTTAGTCTGCAAGAAGATTAAAAAAAAAAAATCTATGAATAACTTTTTTCTTCCCCCCGGATTCGGGCTGGGGGTTGTTAAGTTGATATAAACCGTGCTTTTCCTTACTTTCTTAAATATGAATATCCAGATCAGACTTCAACAAACATAAACATAAAATTTTTCACGCCAGGCCTGGACTTTTACACTTTAGCTATGACTTGGCTTTGACCAGGTCGTGGCCTAAAAGAATGTCCAAATGTGTTGGGCTTGGTCCTGTAATTTGGACCAGACTTGCTCTTCCCGAGCTTTAGACCCTATGTTTGATTCGAGCCAAGGGATGAGCGGTCCATTTTGATCCCTAGTGTTGAGCGAGTGATTTTAAGGAAGATTCCAATATTTCTGTTAGGATACGACATATTTGGTCTACTTATATTGATCGGGTGGGATTTGAATCTGGTTGATCAACGTCCAAGAAGCGTAAAGATGATCGATGCCCAAGAGGTATAAGACCAATCAACGTCCAAGAGGCATAAAGACGATCAATGCCCAAAAAGCATAAAGATGATCGATGCCCAAGAAGCGTAAGGCCGATCAATGCCCGAAAGGTATAAAGATGATCGATGCCCAAGAGGCATAAGGCCGATCAACGTCCAAAAGGCGTAAAAATGATCGATGCCCAAGAGGCATAAGGCCGATAAACGCCCAAGAGGTGTAAGGCTGATCAATGCCCGAAAGGTATAAAGTTGATCAACGTCCAAGAGACGTAAAGCCGATCAATGCCCAAGAAGCGTAAGGCTGATCAATGTTCAAGTGACGCGAGGTTGTCCAACATCCGAAAAATAGCTGATCAACTGTGGATAACGCTTGTTACACATGCTGATGTCTTAACAAACTAACTGTTTACAGCTGGAGTTGGCTGGAATCGGTTAAGTTTGAGATCTATAAATACCAGTGAGCATGACGGAGAGGAGAGATTTTTTCCAGAATACCTTTCACTCGATTTTTCTTCGGACTTTATCTGTCTAGTCCGGACTCTATTGACATGCTTGAGGACGGAAGCATTTCAACACACAAAGCCTTCAAGAAGATAATGAAAATCTAGACTAACTAGCATAACCTAATTCTCTTTGATTTGATTCGAGCTCGAGCATCGTTGTATGGATACAACAAATTGGCGTGCCAGGTAGGGGAACTCAGTGAAAGAGTTTCAAGAATCTAAAAGAAAATATGGTGAAAGGTAGGAATCGGAATCTTCCCATTGAAGACATTCCCCATCCTCCAAAGGAGAATGATCCCATTCTTGGCGAGAGGATGGAAGTTCTTCCTGCTGGAAACATGAATCAAGAAAGATTAGATACTCTTTTGAACAAGATAGAAATACTCACCGCAGCAGTGCAAAATCTCCAATGTTGACTCTGGTCTTGATTTTGATGATTGACAAAATATTTTCGTATATATGAGTACCAATGCATGTTAAAAGTGTTTATCAGTTTCAGGTACTCATTAAATGTTGAAAGATTGAAAAGATTGCCATTCAGTTGAAGAAGTCCAAATTTAGATGAAAAATCTATTCAAATAAGACTTCGATAGTTGAAGATTGCTTGAAAAGATATATGAGTTCAACATAAATTTGATTCAGCACAAGTTCAAAAGTTTTGAAGAAAATCTCAGTGATGTGTCGATTCAAAGTATCGACACATGACTCAAGGTGTCAACTCAAAGTGTCAACACATGATACCAAGTGTCGACTCAAGCCGGTACATAAAGAAAGTTTCAGATGGTATGACTGAAGTGTCAACACATGGACTTGAAGTGTCGACACATAGATCAACTCATCGCCTGAGATTTTTGGATTACAGAACTTATTGAAATTGAAGACTTGCTTGAAGTGTCGACACATGGATGACAAGTGTCGACTCAAAGTATCAACTCATCAGATGAAGTGTCGGCTCACTAGTGCAGAACAGAAGATTTCAGAAGATATTTTTTGGTCAAGTGTCGACTCACTGTTCCAAGTATCGATCCTAAGTGTCGATACATAATCTGAAGTATCGATACTTGAACGGATGACAGCTCTGTAATTGCTAGTTTTCTGAAGAACAAAACTTTCCCAAAATATTTGTAATGGCTAGTTTTTCATTTTCAACGGTATTTAATGGTCATTTAAGATTTGGAGAGCTATATAATCAACACAAATCAAATAGGAAGGTAATCCTTTGAGAGAAAAGTTCCATACACCTTAAGGATTCATATTTTGAGAGAGTTGAGCCTTCAAGCATCCAATTTCAAAGAGAGCTTCCAAGTCTACAATATCAAGCTTCATTCAAAGGCTTCAATAAATTGAAGACAAGCTTATTCAACATCATCCAAGAGCTTCAAAGAGATATTTGCTTTATTTTAGAAAGCTTTATTGTATTCTTTACTTTCATTCTTACTTTGTTGTAAAGGTTCTTGGTTAGCTTGAAAAACCAAGGAAGGTTATTGGTGAGCCTTAAAACTAATTAGATTCTTGGTTAACCCAGAAAACCAAGGGAGGTTATTAGTAGCCTTGGAAAACCAATTAGATTCTTGGTTAGCTCGCAAAATTAAGAGAGGTTGGTGGTGAGCCTTAAAACCATTTAGGTTCTTGATTAGCCCGTAAAACCAAGCAAGGTTTTGACTTATGAGCCTTGTGAAAATAAGTCGGGTTTTGATTAGTAAGCCTGAAAAATTAATCGACTGTAATCGGTTGAGATTATAGTGAATTTCAAAGAAAATCTTGGGGAATGGATGTAGGTGCTTTGGAGTGCATCGAACCACTATAAATTATTTTGTGTTTGTGATTATTTTATTCTTGCATTTACATGTTAATTTCCGCTGCACATTATCTTGATCTCACAAACATGTGTTTTGAATTAGCACATACCTATTTAGTTTATTGCAAATAGTTTATAAAACCCAATTCACCCCCTCTCTTGGGTTTTATCATCACTGGGCAACAATTGGTATCAGAGCCCGGTACTCTGTTTGAAAATCTAACGATTTTGAGTAAAAGATCATGGCAACCCTCGTAGGTATTAGTATTAGACCACCATTTTTCAATGACACAAATTACACATATTGAAAAATATGCATGCGCATTTATATTCAATCTATAGATTATTATCTTTGGAAAATGGTTGTTAATGGTCCACATATTTCTTCAATATTGGTTAATGGCATTTCCATTTCAAAACTCGAAGAGAATTGGGATGAAAATGACATTAAGCAATCTGAGCTTAATGCCAAAGCAATGAACTTGCTTTATTGCGCATTGGTTCCTAATGAATTCAATAGGATCTCCACATGCAAAACAGCGAAGGAAATATGGGACACACTTGAGATTACTCACGAGGGTACTCTTCAAGTGAAGAATACTAAAATTAATTGGCTTGTACATTCTTTTGAAATCTTTGAAATGATGCATTATGAATCTATATCTGACATGTTTACTAGATTTATGACTATTATTAATAAATTGAAAAGTCTTGGCAAAATCTATACTAATACTGATTTGGTTAATAAAATTCTTAGATCTTTGCCAATATCATGGGATCCAAAGGTGACGGCGATCCAAGAAGCTAAAGATATAGAAACCTTACCTTTGGAGGAGCTCATCGGTTCACTCATGACCTATGAGTTGAACTTATGGCAAAAGAAAGTGGATGCTGATGAAAAGAAGAAAATAATCATCTTTAAATCCATTACACAAGATAAGTCTTCAAGTGAGAAGTCGGAAGATAGTGAAGATGAAGATGAGATGGGATTTTTGGCTCATAAATTTTGAAGATTCATGAGAAAAAGGGCCAAAAAGAAATACACAAAGAAGGCAATGATGGCTACATAGAGCGAAAGTGAAGACTCTAATTCAGAAGAAGAACAAATTCAAAAATTAGCCAATATTTGCTTCATGGCAAATGAAGAAAAGGTATGTGCTGAAAATGATTATGACTTTACCTTTGATGAATTACATGATGCATTCAATGATCTTGTACATGAATACAAATTGCTAAAAATTGAGCACAAGAAATTAAAAAGGCATGTAGATTCCTTTTCTCTTGAGAACACCAATCTTGCCGATAAAAATGATGATTTAAATGCCGAGATTGATATTTTGGAAAATAAAAAGAATAATTTTTCTAAAGAAAAATAATTTTTTAAAAAAATGATATTTTAAGAGATTTATGTGATAAATTTTTGAATGAGAAAAAAATTTTGATTGAAGAAAAGAAGCAAAAATTCTTGAAGAATTTCCTTATACCTGCTTCTTCCAATTTGTCTTATAAATCTGGACTTAATGCATATCCTTTTAATTAAAAAAAATTGGGTTCCAAAAGGAACCATAGTTACTAATCCTAAAGGACCCAAGAAAATTTGGGTACCAAAATTGTCCACCTAGTTTTGCAGGAATGTCTTGCAGCCCAACATGAAGAAATGAAGTTTTTGAAAAGTGAATGTACAAGACAATTTAAAGAAGTGGAACTACTACATTCTAGACTAAATGGTAAAAGAATGATTATATATATTGGTAAATTCTAAACATTTCCTTCCATAATTGAAAATGTAGTTGAATATTTGTTATAAATATTGCATCAATTATTTTGAAAATTTATTTTACATATTTAATTAGAATCAAGTTTAGATTTATAATCATTGGTTATGATCATAAATTTTTTGATGTTGATAAATTTTATGCTATCAAGATTAAACTTGTGATTGTAAGACCTTCACTTGATTTTGATTAATGTATCTTAAATTATTTCATGAAAAGTACTTTTAAAGATGCATATTGAATTAAAAATTATTTCAATTGATTAATTAGAATCAAGCTTAGACTAATAGTTATTTGTTGTGATCATGAACTCTTTGATGTTGATGGATTTCATGCTCTCATGATTAAACTTATGATTATTGGACTTTCACTTAATTTTGATTAATATAGTTTTAAACTATTTCAAGTGAAATATTATGATTTATGTGTTCTTATTTTTGACATCTATGCTTTAGTTAGAAATGATTTGAAACAAGTATAGAACTAGTAGTTAAGGGTTACATTTAAGAAGAATATGTGCATATTGATAAACTCTTAATCCAGTAGCTAGACTTGCTATTAAATTACTTCTAGCATTTATATGGATATAAAATTATTTTAAATAAATTTGAAATCATGCTAAAAGTTTTTGAATGATCAATTTCTTGTATTTTGAAAATCATATATATCTTAAAAATTCAAATCTTGATGCTTGTGCTTTTATGTTCTATTCCTCAAATGAATGCATATTTTTAAAGAGAAATAATATTTAGGGAGAGCATCCAAAGATTTGTTATCATTATATATATGTATGATGCTTTCAATGTTTTATTGATATCATACTTTATTTATATTACTCTATTACTCCTCCTTGCATTCAAATCTATTTTTCTTGAGAGGAGTTACATTCAAGTGGTATCATATTCAATTGGTATCAAAAATGAAAGAAGTGCTCCTAGTAATTGCTTTGGATTGGGTTAGTCACCATGGCCGTCCAATCATAGGAGCTAAGTATGATTTAAAGACCCTCTCTTCCCATTCACTGGGATCTCTTATGATGTGTTGGGGTGCCACTGTGACCTTATCCCATGAACAAGTAAAGTGAATGGATAATATGCATATCAGTGTATTGAATTATTTCTTGACATGTGCATATCATTTTTGTGGTATCATATTCAATTCATATTTCAAGTGGTATCATATTTCAAGTACTATATCACATTCAATCTGTAACAAATTTAAGTGGTATCATGATTAATTGATTTTATGTATTGATTTTGATGATCTACTTGCTATTCTTTCCACCTTCATTCCCATTTTGTATTGCCTTTCACCATTTTTCATGATGACAAAAAGGAGGAGAAAAATGTTAAGTATGAAAAAGGAAAAGATTGTATAAACATGAAAAAATATATGAGAAATGAAAGAAAGTGCAAAAGTGGGAGAAAAAAAGCAAAATGTTATAATCTTAAGAGAAGAATTAGTAAGAAGAAAATTTAAAAATTTTGTATATTTTGAAAAATATTTTTGAAATCATATTTTGAGGGGGAGCTTGATACTCATTGATTTTGAGCTTATATGTTTATCTTATTATTAATCTTTTTAAGCTTATCCTGTTCATATAAAGATTTTGTCATCATCAAAAAGGGGGAGATTGTTGACTCTAGTCTTGATTTTGATGATTGACAAAATATTTAAGTATATATGAGTACTAATGCATGTTAAAAGTGTTTATTGGTTTTAGGTACTCATTAAATGTTGAAAGATTAAAAAGACTGTCATTCAGTTGAAGAAGTCCAAATTTAGATGAAAAATCTATTCAAAGAAGACTTCAATAGTTGAAGATTGCTTGAATAGACATATGAGTTCAACACAAACTTGATTCAGCACAAGTTCAAAAGTTTTAAAGAAAATCTCAGTGATGTGTCGACATGACTCAAGGTGTCGACTCAAAGTATCGATACATGATACCAAGTGTCGACTCAAGCTGGTACGCAAAGAAAGTTTCAGATGGCATGGCTGAAGTGTCAACACATGGACTTGAAGTGTCGACTCAAAGTGTCAACACATGGATCAGCTTATCGCCTGAGATTTTTGGGTTACAGAACTTGCTGAAATTGAAGACTTGCCTGAAGTGTCGATATATGGATGACAAGTGTCGACTCAAAGTATTGACTTATCAGATGAAGTGTCGGCTCACCAGTGTAGAATAGAAGACTTCAGAAGATATTTTTTGGTCAAGTGTCAACTCACTATTCCAAGTGTCAACCCTAAGTATCAACACATGACCTGAAGTGTCGACACTTGAACGGACGACAGCTCTATAATGACTAGTTTTCTGAAGAATAGAACTTTTCCAAAATGTTTGTAGCGGCTAGTTTTTTATCTCTAACGGTCTCTAATGGTCATTTAAGGTTTGAAAAGCTATATAATCAACACAAATCAAATGGGGAGGTAATCTTTTAAGAGAAAAATTCCATACATCTTAAAGATTCATATTTTGAGAGAGTTGGGCCTTCAAGCATCCAATTTCAAAGAGAGCTTCCAAGTCTACAACATCAAGCTTCATTCAAAGGCTTCAACAAATTGAAGACAAGCTTGTTCAACATCATCCAAGAGCTTCAAAGAAATATTTGCTTTATTTTGGAAAGCTTTATTGTATTCTTTACTTTCATTCTTACTATGTTGTAAAGGCTCTTGGTTAGCCCAAAAAATCAAGGAAGGTTGGTGGTGAGCCTTAAAACCAATTAGATTATTGGTTAGCCCAGAAAACCAAGGGAGCTTATTGGTTAGCCTTGAAAAACCAATTAGGTTCTTGGTTAGCCCGCAAAACCAAGGGAGGTTGGTGGTGAGCCTTAAAATCATTTAGATTCTTGGTTAGCCCGTAAAACCAAGAGAGGTTTTGACTTGTGAGCCTTATGAAAACAAGTCGAGTTTTGATTAGTGAGCCCGAAAAACTAATCGGCTATAATCGATTGAGATTATAATGAATTTCCAAGGAGATCTTAGGGAGTGGATGTAGGTGCCTTGGAGTGCACCGAACCACTATAAATTATTTTGTGTTTGTGATTGTTTTATTCTTGCATTTACTTGTTAATTTTCGCTGCACATTATCTTGATCTCACAAACATGTGTTTTGAATTAGCACATACTTATTTAGTTTATTGCAAATAGTTTATAAAACCTAATTCACCCCCCCTTTTGGGTTGCATCATCACTGGGCAACATCCAAGAAATCGCTATAAATGAACCATCGTGACCACTGCATCAAGAAGTAGCCAGCGACCTTCTCTTCAGGTAAGTAGACATCTCAGTCCAAAAAGACAATCATCTTATCAACGTTCTTCAGGTCAACAGTCTCCTTCAAAGCAACATCATCGATCTCATCATCACACCAAGAAATGAAACAAGGAGAAACGTCCGCGATCTCGTTCGACATCCTCTGGGGAATCAACTCCTGACAGTGCTCAAGTTCCAAATCCTGCAAGGGCAACTGATTTTGAGAAAAAGTTTAGAAGACTGGAACTGCAAATTGCCAAAATTGGTGAGCAGAGGAAAACAGAGGATCCAACACCAAGCTATGATATCCTACCCCCCTTCTCCAAGAAGATCATGGAGGAAAAAATCCTCCATCACTTTAAAATTCCACAAGTTGAGCCATATGATGGATCGGCTGATCCCTTGGATCATCTGGGTAGCTTTAAAGCCCACATGCTGATCAAGGAGCATCAGACTCGCTCCACTATCTTGCTATCCTAGAAACTTTAAAGAAAGCTGCAATAATTTGGTATTCAAGTCTCTAGCCGGATACCATTCATTCTTTTAATCAGTTGGAGAAGTTGTTCGTCTCTCACTTCAGAACAAGCAGAAAAATGTCTAGAAACTCCAACAGCTTATTCTTCATTCAACAATCAGAAGGAGAGTCTTTGAGAGACTACATAACAAGATTTAATTTTACCACATTGGAGATTCCATATCTCAGTGAATATGTGGCGATGTCAGTTATGAAGAAGGGATTGTGAGCCTCTAGGTTCACATTCTCTTTAGATAAAAAGTTTCGACCAATTATTTTGAATTACTGGCCCATGCCCAAAAGTATGCTTAGGTCGAGGAACAAGCCTTGAGCTGGCGACAGGTAGAAAGAAAATCGGTGCCAAGTAAGAAGAACTCCAAAGAAGATGAATTCCGATCTCCTGGAGTCCGATCAATTCAACGGCAAGGTCAGAGGCCGAAGAACTTGGTCGGCAGGAACTATGTCAATAGATTTGACACCTATACTTCCCTAACTCTTCCAAGAGAGAAAATTATGATAGAAATTGAGAAAGAAAATTTTTTTCAAAGGCCAAGGCTAATAAGAGCTCGACCTGCTATACGCAACAAAGTCAAGTACTGTCGATTTCATCGTGATCATGGGCATACTATAAAAGAGTGCATCCAACTAAAAGATGAGATCAAAGATCTGATTAAACGTGGTTATCTAGGCAGATATATCCGAAACCAAAATCAAAACTGACCAATTAAGAAAGCAGTACCAATGCCAACGGTCCCAAGAATGATCACTGATGGGATGGAGCTCCCAAATCAATAATCGATCGAAGGATTGGTCAGAATGATTCACCAAGCATGTTATGAAGATGATCGGAGCATCAAGAGGCTTCGAAGAAGTATTAGCTTTTTTGATGATGACTTACAAGGCATTCAGACTCCACATAATGATCCTGTAGTGATTTCTGCAATAATTGCGAACTATGATGTACATAGAATTATGGTTGATAATGGAAGTTCTATCAAGGTCTTGCTTTATGATGCTTTTGTCAAGATGAACTTACCAATTGATAAGCTACAAAGAATTCATATGCCACTAACTGGATTTGATGGAAATTTTGTAGGAGTAGAGGGAGAAATTACACTTCCTGTAATCCTCGGAATAATGCTGAAGCAAAGGACTTTTCCTCTTACTTTTATGGTTGTTCGGATTTTCTCTGCGTATAATTGTTAGATGTATACCCTGAAAGCCATGTTGGATTGACACATTATAATTTTTAGGGCATTAACTTTGTACTTAATTCTTCTTTATTAATAAAGGGCATTAGTTTCATTCAATTGATGTGTCTATGAATCATCCATGGAGTTAATGGACAATGACACATATTCTCAAGAGTTGAGAATCTGAGACATGTGTCTTTATAGATTAACTCCTAAAGGCTCTCGATTATTAGAATATCATGAGGACGGTGATTGATCCGTTAAAATTGGTGTACAGATCACTTCCCTTTTAGGATAGATGAGTATCTGACCTACAGTGTGGTGACACTAGAGTGATAGTGCAGGTAGTTGATAGAGATCAATAGTACTAAGCATGACCATGTACAGGAAGTTATACGGATGACTACTCACTCGTCGATAACTTCTTGATGCTATAGTTATGTAAATAGTTCCTTGACCTAGAGTATCTCCGCTACTCACAATAAGGTTGCTGTAGTTTAACAACATAATCACATGGTTCCTATCCATACGGGACCTTGCGGTGTTCGTTGGCTATAGTAAGTTTATTATAGGAGTAGGGTGTTCACTTGTAGGGATCTATCAATCTTAGTAGTAAGGTATAATCCTATGCAAGCTTAATGAGACTAAGTTCATAAATCTATAGCCATAGTAGGGTGATAATGAAAAGATGTTTTTATTAGTATCACAATTGGACTTGAGTCAATTAGGTCAAGCATATGACTGATGGGTTTGACGAGTATCCGTAACCAACATCATGTCGGGATTTTGATAGAGGAACCGAATCACATGGAACTACACCTAGGGATTCTAATCTTATTCTGCTGGATTGCCACTACATACTGCTAGGTGTCACTGATGGATTATGAGGGCCCGTTAGGATCATTCTCAAATCGATGATCCTAATTAGGGTTCAGTTAAAATTTTTTCAGTCCATCGAAAGGAGTTTCGATGATGTATAATGGAGATTATAGCATGTCTTATTCCATACATGATAGGACCTGAGGGGTCACACACATTAGGAGCTCAAGTAACTAATCAGCAAATCAATTTGACCTAATTGTAAGTGTTACAATTAATATTTGACCTAATTATAAATGTTACAATTAATTGATTATAGATTAAATATTAATTAAATTAAATTAGATTTAATTTAATTGAGTTAGATTCAATTAATAAATCCTAATTGATTCGGGTCAATGTCTGCTTCGAAATGGTTCGATCGGATTTAAAATCGGCTTCAGTTAAACTATAAAATCGTTGAGTTTGGACCAACACTTAGAGTCCAATTAGATTGGGACTCTCTCTCAATGTCTCCCCCTCCCTCCACATGCCAACCTAGTAGGCCCATGCTTTTGTACGACAAAACATGATGGGCATGAATTAAGTGGGTGGTAATAGTGTTTAGGCGTGAGAGAATAAGGGAGGAGGAAGAGTCCTCTTTTACTCCTCTTAAAACCTAAACTGGATAAGTTTAAACTCCTTTTATTTTGAAGTGGAGAATTTTTGTAAGACAAAAACTAAGAGGCTTATCCTGGCATGGAGAATATTTGTACGACAAAAGGAGGGCACTAAAATGGAGTTGGCGTGAATTAATTAAGAGAGGGAAGAGTCCTTCTCTTCCACTCCTCTTAAATCCTAGCCAGATAAAATCCGAGCCTCGTAGTTCCGAAAAGATAGATTATAAGCAGGAAAAACTCAAGCCGAACTCACCCAACTCTTCCATTGAGCCAACCCTAGCCTCGGCGAGGTTTTGCTCTAACAACAGAACCTCGAGGAAAGGAATCTGAGTAGTATGAAGCAGCTCGTAGACATCCTTGTTGGCTGCTTCGACCGTAGAGTTTCGATTTGGGGATCGATCTGGGTCACTCCACACCCAGTCAACCCCCTCGACTGTAGCAAAGAAGAATTTACCTTCCATCCTTTGATGGAAGAGAAAAGCTCAAATTTGAACCCCCTCGGATGAGAAGAGAGGGACCACCACCCATCTTTGGTGGGGTGGCACTTCAGAGTGAAGAAGGCTTTGAACAGGGAAAAACAGGCGACGATCCCGTGGAAGTGGCAGAGCATGATGAAGCAGAAGATAGTCCTAATTGTGTTTGGGACAAGTTGAGCAGGGACCAAGCAATAGTTGCTTAACACGGATAGAAAGAAGGGGTGAAAAGGGAAGCGGAGCCCTCCTGAGAAGGTCTCCTCATAAAAAGCGATCCGACCCAGGCTACTGGAAGTAACCCGGTCCCCCGGTCGAGGGACCAAGAGCCAAATAGAGTACGGGATACCGTAGACATCCTGAATGGTCCCCAGTTCCTCGGCCGAGATTATCGAAGCAATCCCACCGGAACCTGTGGACCAAGAGGATTCAGGAACGGGTTCCGTCGGGGCAGGAGGAAGAGCAGGGATGGGTCCAGGCTCCCTAATGACTATCCCACCAGGGGGACGCCTCCTACTAAGCTCGAAGCGCACCCCATCTCTCTCCTCATCAGAAGAAGAAGATGATGGGGGTCTCGGCCTAGAAGGCCCGGCTTCACCCTGATTGGTTGAAGGAGGAAACTTGGCTCGAAACGGGACATGATGAAGAAGATCAAGGGAAGAAGAGGAAAGTAGATGAAAGTCAGGAGGTGAACCCAGCCCTGAGAAGGAAGGTTATACTTAACTAAGGCTATGAGAAAGGGGACTAGAAGGGGGGACTAACATGCTAGGAGCTCTGGAAGACAAGAATGGCCGGATGGACGAAAGAAGAGCCTCGGTACAATGGCAGGCAAGAAGGATTTGAAAGAAGACGTATTTCGGGAAAGGCCACCTTTCCTTTCGAAGTGACCGGTGCCCGACCGTACCATTACAAACCCCCACCATCGGATCCATGCCACGCATCATTCATCGACAGGACTGACGTCTGGGTTCGACTCCAGTCACTCCGGATTCTGCGCCTGGAATAACTGCTCCTCGGACGTGTCCATGTGGCTCCTCCGGGTAGGCTGAAGGAAC
Source organism: Areca catechu (assembly GCA_021397845.1). Lineage (NCBI taxonomy): Eukaryota > Viridiplantae > Streptophyta > Magnoliopsida > Arecales > Arecaceae > Areca > Areca catechu. The sequence goes on from CM038048.1 coordinate 26,053,622, forward strand.
TGCTTCCCCAGACACCACCGATCGTGACCATCATTGCACCGAATCTTCACCTTTCCATGTCAGCAACGCATTTACTCCCTTCACCACGAGTTCCCCATGCCAACGGGACTTGGGAGTGGGGGCCAAATGATGTGGCAAGAAGCTGATGTGTTGACGTGCATTCCCAGTCAGATGCCATGTCATAAAATCCACCACGGTGGACACCCCATCTCGGACTCCTTTGACCGGGTCGAGCTCCCCAGATCAACGAGGTGGCCCGTCAAAGCTGAGCTCCATCCTCCGTCAGGTCAGCACCCACAAGCTCGGGGTGCCTAGGCCAGAGCCAAGCGACCTCCTTCACCAGATCGAGCCCCTCCGAGGCTGAGCCCCCTGAACCGGAGTCGAGCTTAGCCCTCCTCCATCAGGTTGAGCCCCTCCGAGGTCGAGCCCTCTAGGCTGGAGTCGCGTGTCGACCTCCTCTGCCGGATCAAGCCCCTCCAAGGCTGAGACCCCTAGATCGGAGATGAGGTCAGCCCTCCTCCGCCAGGTCGAGCCCCTCCGAGGCTGAGCCCTACGGGCAGGAGTCGAGCCCTCCTTCACCGGGTTGAGCCCTTCCGAGGTCGAGCCTCCTGAGCCGGAGTTGAGCCCAGCCTCCTTCGCCAGGTCAAGCCCTTCGGAGGTCGAGCCCCCCGAGTCGAAGCCATGTCCCAGCTCTCCAGTTTGGCAGTCAACTCGGATAGTGCCTCTAGACCATCAAGGGGGTGGAGCCACTTCCCAGAGATGCCGGCGAGCACCCCGAAGATCACAAGGAAGCGCCTGTCAAGTCATAATAACTGTCTATGGCCACCGCTTGCACCAGGAGAGGAAGAAGCTCCCTGGCCAAGGCGCCACGCTCCTCACCAATCACCTGCACCACCCGAAAGAGGAAGTCAACCAGGAGATTCGAATCCCGGGAGCGGCGGCCCCCGGATCGAGACACTGCCATGCTTCCCAAAATGGGGCGACCAAAAGGAATGTCAGAGCACATGACAGTTTTCCTTATCACGAATCGAGAAAGATGTCCCATCTATAACACGAAACACTGCCGCACGTGCCTGACAGCCTGGGGGAGATCGCAAGGTAAGCGCTCAACGGTCACCTAGACTTAAAAGAACCTTCGACACCCCTAGTGGGGAGGTACCTACGCAAGTGCTAGCTTAACCAAAAAACATCATCCAAGCGGGTGGAGGAGAAGAAGCCTCACAAGAGAGCCAGCCCACCTCGGTTAACACCTCTCCTAGCACACTCGCACTCTCGTTCTTACACCATTCACTCCTCCTAGCATGGAGTCCAACAAGAGGGGCTCGACCTAGAGGATCTGTTTCCTTGGATCATCACTGACTTGACCGTCGGAGTGCCCCCATCGAAATCTCTGGTCTGGGTCACTAATCCTTGTTTTGCAGGTCCTGAAGTGTAGGTCAACCCCGAAAGGATGGAGGGTGATCCGACGTCGACAGCAGCTACGGGCCACGACGATCTTGGCAGCAACAGGTGTGAATTAACTGGATGGTAATAGTGTTTAGGCGTGAGAGAATAAGAGAGGAGGAAGAGTCCTTCTCTTCTACTCCTCTTAAAACCTAAACTGGATAAGTTCAAACTCCTTTTATTTTGGAGTGGAGAATTTTTGTAAGACAAAAACTAAGAGGCTTATCCTGGCATGGAGAATATTTGTACGACAAAAAGGAGGGCGCTAAAATGGAGTTGGCGTGAATTAATTAAGAGAGGGAAGAGTCCTTCTCTTCCACTGCTCTTAAATCCTAGCCAGATAAAATAAAACACCGGTCTTTTGTTTTATTGGGATAGGAGATATTAAATTTAAATAGGATGAAAGGTGGCTGACCAAGAGAGAATTTAATTGGCGTGAAAAGCTTCTCCTTTTCATCATGAATTAATTTGGGCATCCTCTCTTCTCTTGGGCACTAATACCTGGGAGTCTCTCTCCTGGCGCCATCATTTCTTCTTCTTTCCACTATATTTCATCCTTGTGATCTTCAAGAGTATTGAGAGGTCTTCTTCATAAGAGGAAGAAGATAGTAAGAGGTCCAAGATCTTGCATAGTCCGATTTGCAAGACAGAAGCCGAAAGCCGGTCCGGATTCGGATCGGCATAGTTTTTAAAGCGAATGATTTGCTGAAAGAGGAGAGGGCTACAAGGATCTAGCAGTCCGGTGCCCTCTACGACTTGGTTATGAGAGCTTCATGTGGATACCAGCAGAGGCCAGATGATTGCACGGCTCCGACAGAATCCTAGTTTTTTAGTAGTGGATCTGCACGCCTTTCAGAGTAGGCCCGGATAGCGATCCAGGTAAGTATTTTGTACTTAAAATAATTTTTATTTTAGATCTAATATTTTTTTCATGTTATGTAGCATGTTAGAAATTTATGATAAATAAATTAGATTTATTTATGAATTGCATGCTTAGATATAAATTATTTTATATATATTTCTGCTGCGACAGGCTGCTAATGCCTGTTTAATTACAATTTTTTATTCCCGGGAGAAAACCAATAGTGGTATCAGAGCCACGGTTCTCTCTTTAACATGCATGCATGAGAATCAAATCTGAAAAATAATTAGATCATATAGATAATTATGATTGTATTAGATCTATGTTGAACATGAGATTGTTCTAGCATAGAATTTTATGTTTTGAAAAATGGTTTTCAAAATTAAAATCATAATTTTCAGATCTGAAATTAAATTTAATAATCTAAAATTAAATTGATCAAAGGTTGCACAAAATGACATAAGGTTGTCCTGCTATAGGGTTTACCCCTTATAGTGCAAAGGCTGTCCTACTTTGATGTATACCTTATTTTGAAAAAGAGTTTTCAAAAGGGTTTTGATCGATTTATGATTTTGATATTGATGTATGCGATGCACAAAATTAGAATTTAGATCTTAAATGTGATTCATGATCATAAACCATTTATGTCATGCACTTAAACCTAATTTTAAAATTGATTTGATCAAGAAAATCAAATTAGGTGCATAAGGGTTTGGGTTAAACTAATGGTCTAGCGATTGGGCTACGTGATTAGGGCTTGATTAGATCAACTAGTAACCCTAATATGATTTTGAGCAAGTGACTCAACCTAATCAGATGATGATTTGGGTTAGGTCAAGTGTGCTCAAAATTGATTTTAGATGTAGTCTAGTCAGATCGATTCATTTGATAGTGAATCGATAAATTAAGACATAATTTGGCTCAGTGATGAGCCCAAATCATTAGATGACCTAATTGAATCTTGTCAGTCAATTGGTGTCTAAGAAAGATTTCGTTCATGGTTTGCTAATTGGGGCTAACTCTTTCTTAACCAACTAGTTTGGTGGAAAGAGGGTATATTGGTAGAACCCTCCCATAGATCAAACTGACCTGGCCAATTTGGTTGATTAAGTTTTCAAAAGGGTCATTTTTTATTTGAGTTCATCCATGCTGGTTATATTAAGTCAGACATGAGATTGTACTGACCTAATGTAATTTTAGTCAGACATGAGATTGTGCTGACTGAATGTAATTAGTTAGTCATGATTTGGCTGATCAATTTAGAAGAGACCTGAACCTAAGCTCCCAATAAATATTAAGTCATAGGTCTTCCACCATTGTAGTTGTATGAGTGTCCTACTGGTGTTGATTATTCTTGGCTGGTTACAGTGGTCTAGTTGCATCGAGAAGACACAACCACCCTATTAGGCATGAGATGTTGCTAGGCACTGATGGGGTTGGGCCCACTAAACGGGCACGTTGAGGGACTCAATGATGGCTTTGTCTAGCAGGATGGTGTGTCTGACTTAACTAATAATTAGACCAATAAACGGGTACATTGAGATTCCATGATTTAGAAACCAAGAGCTATAACTTGTATTAGATACATTGGACAAGAGTTGGCCACTTATTGGTATAGCATGTTACCAATAACCGGATATGGTGAGGTGCCGTACATCGATGGGATTGTAGCACCCACTAGAAACCTAGAGTTGCAGGATTTCACATCTCCACAGGGAGTGTGAGAGATCCAAGAAAATAGTGGAAGTTCTAAAATTATTTCTTAAAGACCCTAGAATAATTTTTATAATTAAGTATAAAATATCTAATTTGAATCTTCTACTCTTGCAGTTAACCATGTCTGCTTCAAATCCCTTAGTCCATATTCTAGAGACAAACTGACTAGTTGGTCTCAATTTTAAAGATTGGTTGAGAAACTTCAAAATTATTTTGAGTTCTGAGAAGTTGGGCTATGTGCTTGACCAAGAATCCCCTGTCTTACCTGACCATCCAAGTGCTCGTTAGACGACTGCACAAGAGAAATGGATGGAAGATGATAATAAGGTTAAGTATTATATGTTGGCTTCAATGTCAAATGAATTACAGAGCCAACATGAGGATATGCCAACTACTAAATCGATTCTGATTTACCTACAAGAATTATATGGTGAACAAAGTCGGATTGCATGCTTCAAAGTGTCAAAAAGGCTTTTCAATAATAAGATGCATGAAGGGCAGTCAATGCACAATCATTGTTTGACAATGATCAAGGACATCGAACAGCTTGAGAAGCTGGGCATTCCTATTCATAAGGAGCTTCAGGTGGATTTGATCCTCCAGTCCTTGACTAGATCATATGCTCAATTTGTTATAAATTATAATATGAACAAGTTGAACTACACTTTGCCTGAATTATTGAACATGCTGGTAAGCAATGAGGGGACCTTGAAGAGTTCAAGGGGCTCTATTTACGGAGCAGTCTTCCTCCAAAAGAAAGTTTACTTAGAAGAAGAAGAAACCTGCAAAGAAGCAGAAGAAAGAGAACAAACAGAAGAAGAAGGACACTCTCAAGAAAGCCAAGGTCAGCAAAGGGAAATGTTTCCACTGCAATACAGATGGCCACTGGAAAAGGAATTTTCCTCTCTACCTGGAAAACCTGAAGAAACAGAAGGAGGTTGCACCTTTTGAAGGTAAGCATATATTCGTTATTGAATCTAACCTAACAGTTTCATCTACTTCCAGTTGGATTTTAGACTCTAGCTCTAGTGCTCATATATGCATTTCAATGCAGGGTCTGGAAAGAAGTAGAATGTTGAGAGAAGATGAGATGGTCCTACGTGTCAGAAATGGAGCAAAAGTTGCTGCTCAAGTCGTTGGATCATATTCTCTGGTGTTACCTTTAGGGTTTAGATTAGTTCTTAGTGACTGTTATTTTATGCCTGGAGCTAGTAGAAATTTGATTTCTGTCTCTATGCTAGCACAGGAAGGATTTGAATTTATATTCAATAAAGACTTTTATAGTATTTATTTGAGAAATAAATTAGTTGCAAAAGCTATTTTAATTGACAGTCTCTATCATTTGCATGCCGATGCATCTTTGAACATTAACAAGAAAATTAAAGGAATGCCATAGGACATAAACATCCTAAAGGTGATCTAAATGAAAAATACATGTGGTACCTAAAGCTCGGTCATATAGATAAGGACAGAATTAATAAACTGGAAAGGGATGGGATCCTAGATTCAGTTAATTCTGAATCATACCCATCTTATGAGTCATGTCTTCAAGGCAAAATGACCAAGTTACCCTTTGTAGGACATGGGGAAAGGGCCACAGAATTACTTGCCCTGGTACACACTGATGTGTATGGTCCATTTGATGTGCAGTCCAGGGGTGGTTTTTACTACTTCATAACCTTTACTGATGATTATTCATGGTATGGTTATGTGTTTCTTATGAGACACAAATCTGAAGCTTTTGAAAAGTTCAAGGAATTCAGACATGAGGTAGAAAAACAAACAGGTAAAATCCTTAAGGTTCTTCGATCAGATCGGGGAGGAGAATACCTTAGTAGGGAATTTTTAGGCTATCTTAAGGACAATGGCATAGTCTCACAATAGACTCCACCTGGTATGCCTCAGCTTAATGGGATGTCTAAGAGGAAAAACAGGACATTATTAGATATGGTCCGATCCATGATGAGCTTCATTGACTTGCCTTATTTCTTTGGGGAAATGCCCTACAAACTTTAATTTATATTCTAAATAGGGTTTCATCTAAATCTATTCCTACCATGCCATATGAGATTTGGCATGGTAGGAAACCAAGTCTTGTCCATTTCAAGATTTGGGGATGTCCTGCCTATGTCAAGAGATTAATGGCGGACAAGTTGGAATCAAGATATGTGAAAGCTCAATTTATAGGACATCCTAAAAAAACTTTAGGATATTATTTTTTACCTTCCAGAAGATCATAATGTGATTGTGAGTAGACATGCCCCATTTCTTAAAAAATAGTTTATTCAAGAAGGTGGTAGTGGGAGGTTAATTGAGCTTGATGAGAAAGTCTCTGAAGAGTAGCCAGCTAGAGATCATATCAAACTTAATCAACTAATACACGTAAATGCTCTTCCACCTTGTAGGTCTATTAGAGTCTCTAAACCTCCTAAAAGATACTTGGGTATGCTTACAGAGGATTTAAAGAAAATGTTTCTTATTGGGGACAAGGATCAATTGATTGATCCTAAGACTTATGATGAGGCGATGTTAGACATCGACTCCGAGAAATGGTTGAATGCTATGAAGTCAGAAATTGATTCAATACATTCTAACCAAGTTTGGTCCTTAGTGGATCCACTAGAGGGTATTGTACCTATTGGTTGTAAATGGATCTACAAAAAAAATTTAGGTGCAGATGGTAAGGTAGAGACCTTTAAAGCAAGGCTGGTGGCCAAAGGGTATAGTCAATGTGAGGCATTGACTATCATTATACCTTTTTACCAGTAGCTATGTTGAAATCCGTCCATACATTGCTTGCAATTGCAGCATATCATGATTATGAGATATGGCTGATGGATGTGAAAACTGCATTCCTGAATGGATATCTTGAGAAAGATATCTATATGGAGCAGCCTTTGGATTTCACTTCCAATGATGAAGATCATAAGGTCTGCAAGCTGCATAGATCAATCTACGGATTGAAGCAAGCTTCTCGGAGTTGGAATACTTGTTTTGATGATGCAATCAAATTATTTGATTTTATCAAAAATGAGGATGAGCCATGTGTTTATAGGAAGGCTAGTGGGAGGGCAGTGACATTCCTCGTATCGTACATGGATGATATCTTCCTTATTGGGAATGATATTCCCATGTTGACTTTGGTCAAAAGTTAGTTATCTAAGGAATTCTCTATGAAAAACTTAGGTGAAGTATCTTATATTTTGGGGATTAAGGTCTATAGAGATAGATCTAATCGGATGCTTGGCCTTTCACAAAAATTATACATAGAGGAAGTGCTGAAAAGGTTCAGCAAGGAGAAATCTAAAAGAGGATTGTTACCTCTTCGGCATGGCATTAATCTCTCCAAGAAAATGTGTCCTAACACACCTGAAGAGATTCAATGCATGAGCAAGATTCCATATGCTTCAGCAATTGGAAGCCTTATGTATATCATGTTGTGTACTTGACCTGATATAGCTCTTGCTGTGAGTGTCACAAGCAGATCAGTCAAATCTAGGTGAAGAATACTGGATAGCTGTGAAGAACATTTTTAAGTACTTGAGAAGGACTAAAGATTTGTTCTTAGTCTTTGGAGGAAGTTCAGAATTAGGGACAAAGGGATATATAGACTCAGACTTTATGTCTGATCTTGATGATAGAAGGTCTATATCAGGGTCTGTGCTTTTGTGCAATGGTGGGGCAACTAGTTGGAAAAATTCCAAGCATCCCATCATAGCAGATTCAACAATGGAAGCAGAGTACATCGCTGCCTCTGAAGCTGTAAAAGAAGCCTTCTGGTATAAAAAGTTCATTGTGGAGCTTAGAGTGATACCATCTAATGACATCCCCATATATTATGACAATAATGGTGCAATAGCTCTTGCTAAGGAGCCCAGGTCTTATCAGAAGTCCAAGTATATTAAGTGGCGATTTCATATCATACGGAACTATCTCAAAAAGAAATATGTTAAGGTGCGAAGAGTAGACTCCACGAATAACGTGGCAGACCCGCTGACTAAAACTCTGAGCCAACAGAAAGCTGAAGTCCACTTTGAAAAAATGGGACTTAGATATGTAGCCAATTGGCTTTAGTGCAAGTGGGAGATTGTTAGATATATATCCTGAAAGCCATGTTGGCTTGACACATTATAATTTTTAGGGCATTAACTTTGTACTTAATTTTTTTTTTAATAAAGGGCATTAGTTGCATTCATATTGATGTGTCTATAAATCATCCATGGAGTTAATGGATAATGACACATATTCTCAAGAGTTGAGAATCTAAGACATGTGTCTTTATAAATTAACTCCTAAAGGCTCCCGATTGTTGGAATATCACGAGGACGGTGATTGATCCGTTAAAATCGGTGAACATATCACTTCCCTTTTAGGGTAGATGAGTCTCTGACCTACAGTGTGGTGATACTAGAGTGATAGTGCAGGTAGTTGATAGAGATCAATGGTACTGAGTGTGACCATGTACAGAAAGTTATACGGATGACTACTCACTCATCGATAACTTCTTGATGCTGTAGTCATGTGAATAGTTCCTTGACCTAGAGTATCTCGGCTACTCACAATAAGGTTGCTGTAGTTTGACAACACAATCACATAGTTCCTATCCATACGGGATCTTGCGGTGTTCATTGGCTGCAGTAAGTTTATTGTATGAGTAGGGTATTCACTTGTAGGGATCTATCAGCCTTAGTAGTAAGGTATAATCCTATGCAACCTTAATGAGACTAAGTCCAAAAATCTATGGCCATAGTAGGGTGATAATGAAAAGGTGTTTTCATTAATATCATAATTGGACTTGAGTCAATTAGGTTAAATATATGACTGATGGGTTTGACGAGTATCCGTAACTAACATCATGTCGGGATTTTGATAGAGGAGCCGAATCACATGGTAACTACACCTAGGGGTTCTAATCTTATTTTGCTGGGTTGCCACTACATACTGCTAGGTGTCACTGGTAGATTATGAGAGTCCATTAGGATCATTCTCGGATCGATGATCCTAATTACGATTGAGCTGAAATTGTTTCAGTCCATCGAAAGGAGTTTCGATGATGTATAATGGAGATGATAGCATGTCTCATTACCAAACAGGATAGAACCCGAGGGGTCACACACATTAGGAGCTCAAGTAACCAATCAGCAAATCAATTTGACCTAATTGTAAGAGTTATAATTAATATTTGACCTAATTGTAAATGTTACAATTAATTGATTATGGATTAAATGTTAATTAAATTAAATTAGATTTAATTTAATTGAGTTAGACTCAATTAATTAATCCTAATTTATTCGAGTCAATGTCCGCTTCGAAATGGTTCGATCAAATTTTAAATCGGCTTCAGTTAAACTGTAAAATCATTGAGTTTGGACCAACACTTAGAGTCCAGTTAGACTGAGACTCTCTCTCCATGTCTCCCCCTCCCTCCACATGCCAACCTAGTGGGCCCATGCTTTTATGCGACAAAACATGATGGGCATGAATTAAGTGGGTGGTAATAGTGTTTAGGCATGAGAGAATAAGAGAGGAGGAAGAGTCCTCTTCTACTCCTCTTAAAACCTAAACTGGATAAGTTCAAACTCCTTTTATTTTAGAGTGGAGAATTTTTGTAAGACAAAAACTAAGAGACTTATCCTGGAATGGAGAATATTTGTACGACAAAAGGAGGGCGCTAAAATAGAGTTGGCGTGAATTAATTAAGAGAGGGAAGAGTCCTTCTCTTCCACTCCTCTTAAATCCTAGACAGATAAAATGAAACACCGGTCTTTTATTTCATTGGGATGGGAGATATTAAATTTAAATAGGATGAAAGGTGGCTGACCAAGAGAGAATTTAATTGGTGTGAAAAGCTTCTCCTTTTCACCATGAATTAATTTGGGCATCCTCTCTTCTCTTGGGCACTAATACCCGGGAGTCTCTCTCCTGGTGCCATCCTTTCTTCTTCTTTCCACTATATTTCTTTCTTGTGATCTTCAAGATTGTTGAGAGGTCTTCTTCATAAGAGCAAGAAGATAGTTAGAGGTTCAAGATCTTGCATAGTTCAATTTACAAGACAGAAGCTGAAAGACAGTCTGGATTCGGATCGGCATAGTTTTTAAAATGGACGATTTGCTGAAAGAGGAGAGGGCTGCAAGGATCTAGCAGTCCGGTGCCCTCTATGACTCGGTTATGAGAGCTTTGTGTGGATACTAGCAGAGGCCGAACGATTGTGCGGCTCCGACAGAATCCCGATTTTTTAGTAGCGGATATGCATGCTTTTTAGAGCAAGCCCCGGATAGCGATCCAGGTAAGTATTTTGTACTTGAAATAATTTTTATTTCAGATCTAATATTTCTTTCATGTTATGCAGCATGTTATAAATTTATGATAAATAAATTAGATTTATTTATGAATTTCATGATTAGATATAAATTATTTTTATATCTGCTTCCACTGCGACAAGCTGCTAATGCCTATTTAATTGCAATTTCCTATTCCTGGAAGAAAACCAACAATAATGCCATCTTAGGGAGGCCTACTCTGAATAAGTTACATGCCATCATGTCGACATATCATTTACTGATAAAATTTCCAACCCAAAATGGGATTGGAAAGGTAAGAGGAAATCAACAGATGGCTCGTCAATGTTTGACAATTCAAAATCAACAATCAATCAACAACTCAACTTCCGAGCAAATGGATCCGCATGATCTGACTAAAGGGGTAAGCATATCAATAGAAAGAACCATTCATGCTCCTTTGATAAAAGATGATCCTACTAAAACTGTTCAGATTGGAAGTTCCCTTACTGAAGACCAAAGGAAAAAATTGAATGATTTTCTACAAAAAAATGCATATATATTTGCATGGATGGCCACTAATATGCTAGGGATCCCTCCTGAAGTAATCATGCATGAACTTAAGCTGGATCCACTTAGTCAGCCTGTCCACCAAAAGAAAAAAAATTTTGTCTTAGAAAGGCAAAAAATTTTCAATGAAGAAGTATCCAAATTGCTTGATGCCAGATTTATTAGGGAGGTTCACTATCCTGATTGGCTTGCCAATATAGTAATGGTAAGGAAAGCAAATAGAAAATGGAGGATATGTATAGATTATACCGATCTCAACAAGGCATGTCCTAAAGATAGTTTTCCTTTACCTAAAATTGATCAACTCATTGATGCAACGGCTGGACATAAATTTTTGAGTTTCATGGATGCTTTCTCTGGATATAATTAAATATGAATTAGTCTAGAGGATGAAAAAAAAATATCTTTTGTTATAGACCGAGGAATATATTGTTACAAAGTAATGCCATTTGGTCTTAAAAATGCCGGAGCTACTTATCAAAGGTTGGTAAACAAGATCTTTGAAGATCAAATCGGAAAGACTATGGAAATATATGTAGATGATATGATCATCAAGAGTAATCAGTCTGATGATCATATTAAAGATTTGCAAATAGCCTTTGATATTTTATGGCAAAATCACATGAAGTTAAATCCGACCAAATGTATTTTTGATGTAACTTCTGGAAAATTTTTAGGCTTCATGGTTACAAAGTGAGGGACTGAAGCTAATCCAGAAAAGATTTGAGCCATACTAGACATGAGGCATCCAGCAAATAAGAAAGAAATTCAATAGTTGACTAGATAAATCGCTTCATTAAGTCGATTTATTTCTCGTTCGACGGAGAGATGTTTGCCTTTCTTTAAAGCCTTACGATATACCAAAGAGTTTAATTGGTCAGATGATTGTCGGTTGGCATTTGAGAAACTTAAGAAATATTTAACAAATCCGATCATATTGTCTAAACCCTAAGAAGGAGAAGATTTGTATCTCTATTTGGCTGCATCTGATGAAGCAATTAGTTCTGTATTGATGAGAAAAGAATCTGATGGATTACATAAGCCCATTTATTACATCAGCAAAGTCCTTCATGATGCTGAAACAAGATACCCAAAACTTCAGAAGATTGTTTATACCTTGATAATATCAGCCAAATGCCTCAGGCCATATTTTCAATCCCATCATATTATTATATTGACTGTTAACCTTTAAGGACTATTCCGCAGTGCCCTGATACTTCTGGTCGGATGGCAAAATAGGCAATCAAATTAAGTGAATATGATATTATCTATCAGCCTCGATCCATGATGAAGGCCTAAGTACTGGCTGATTTCATAGCCGAATGTACTTGGAGTGACAATGAAAAGGAAACTCAACCATCTGATGAAATGGAAAAGGCCGATGTACCCTGGATATTACATGTAGATGGAGCTTCAAATTCTTCTGGTTATGGGGCTGGATTGATCTTATCCAGTCCAAATGGGGATATCACAGAATATGCACTCTGATTCTCTTTCAAAGTTTCTAATAATCAAGATGAATATGAAGCCTCTTGGCTGGTTTAAGAATTACAAAGGAATTAAGTGTCCGAATGTTAAAGGTATTATCTAATTCATAATTAGTCGTTAACTAAGTAAAGAGAGATTTTGAAGTTCGTGACGCCACTTTAACTTTGTATCTGGAAAAAGTTCGAGAGCTTGGAGCTTTATTTGATTCTTAGGACATCAATCACGTCCCTAGAACTGAAGATTATCGAGCCGATTCATTGTCCATATTGGCTACTTCACCTGATCTAATGGGTCAGACTTTTATGGAACATCTGGAGACCCCAAGTATTTTGGTAAGTGAAAAAGAAAAGGTTCTTCAAATAGAACCAAAAATGGGTTGGATGAATCCGATAATTAGATATCTGACTGAAGGGGTATTGCCTGAAGATAATATGGAAGCCAAACAACTCCGAAAGATTGCTTCTCAATATATTATCTTAGATGGCTTGTTATATAAAAAATCATTTTTCCAGCCACTGTTGAAGTGTTTATCTCCTTCAAATGCCAATTATGTTCTCAGAGAAGTGCATGAAGGAATATGTGTTGATCATTTGGGAGGAAGGTCATTGGCTTATAAAATCATAAGGCAAGGATATTACTGGCCGACATACAGAAGGATGCTACATATTTTGTAAGAAGATGTGATTCCTGTCAAAGGTATGCAAATATACAAAGGCGCCCTGCCAGTCAGCTAACACAGCTAACGACTCCTTGGCCATTTGCTCAATGGGGAATGGATATACTTGGTCCGTTTCCTCCAGCTTCTGGACAACGAAAGTTTTTAATTGTTGCCATTGATTATTTTACCAAATAGGTAGAATCCGAGCCTTTAGCTCTAATTACTGAAGCAAAAGTTGAAATGTTTGTTAGAAACTCCATCATATATAGGTTCAGAATTTCTCATGCTATCATTACTGATAATGGAAGGCAGTTTGATAATCAAGAATTTAGGATTTCTGTGTTCAATATAATATTCTTCACAAACTGACATCCGTTGGACATCCACAAGCTAATGGGGAAGCTGAGGTAACTAATCGGACAATTCTTCATGGATTGAAAACCTGATTGAATGAAGTCAGAGGATCTTGGACTGATGAACTCAACTCCGTTTTATGAGCTTATCGGATGACTCCTCGATCTACGATTGGAGAATCTCCGTTCAACCTTGCTTATGGGAGTGAAGCTATATTACCTATAGAAATTGTTCTTCATTCTAGAAGAACTGACTGCTTTGAAGAGTCAAATAATGATGATCAAAGGAGAATTGATCTGGATATGCTTGAAATTCCATATTACAGGCACAATTGAAAATGGCAGCATATCAACAAAGAGTGGCGCGATATTATAATTCAAGAGTCATGGCTCGAATCTTTCGGATTGGAGACATTGTCCTGCACTGAACAACAATATCTCGACCAACTGATCAGGGTAAACTAGCTCCAAATTGGGAAGGTCCTTATCGTGTCACTGAAGTTGTACGACCTAGGACCTATCGACTTGAAAGTCTATATGGTTATCTAATGGCTAGGCCATGGAATATAGAAAATCTTCGAAAATACTATCAATAAAGATATTTTCTCTCTTCTATTTTTTTCTTATAAAGGAAAAGTATGAAGTTGATTCACTCTAAAAAAAAGAAGAGAGAGAGAGAGAAAAAGAGGTTGGCCTGATAAGCTGACCATAATCCGACAAATCGAGCTGTTGGCATGATAAGTTGACCATAATCCGACAAAGAGAGTTGGTCTGACCCACCATCTTGTCGGTGATCAGAAAAACTAATCAAACGAAGGTTGACCTGATAAGCTGACCATGATCCGATAATGGGAGTTGGTCTGATCCACTAACTCATCGGCATATTGATATTGAAAGTAATCGACAGGTTACAAGGTTGACCTGATAAGTCGACCATGAAGCAGGTAATAAGAGCTGGTTTAATTTGCCACTCTATTGATGTTGTTACCTTCAAATATCAAAAATGTTGGAAAGGTTATATGATGTATTAAACAGTTGGCTTAATATGCTGATTATGTAACATTAGATAGAGAAAAAAGGATTTCATTGATGTTCTATAAAAAAAAAAAAAACAACAACAACAATAATGAACACTGATGAAAGTTCATGATTATAAACTAGTCAATTATTCCTAATTGACTTGGTTATATGTAGTTTTCTCTTGCATGGATGTTGGCTTCTTTATCTCTTCTTCTTCCACGATATCCTCTATAGAGATGGAAGAAATATCAAGGTCAGGGTATAACTTTTTGATCTTGTCGACACAATCTTCAAAGCCAAATTTATAGCCTTTTGCCCCTGCTTCATCTATCTCGTTATCAAATGCTTTAGAATCTTTGAATTCTTCAACTGCAAGAAGGCTCTGATGAATCGTTGAAGCAGTTTCTTGTTTACTTTGTTCCAATTTTTGCTCAAGAGAAGCTATTCTCTCTTCCATTTTGGACTTTTGGCTCAGTACCTCTTTATATGCCTGAGTATTCTCTTCTATTACTTTATCTGCCTGTCGAAGTATATCCTTTCTTTTTTCTGCATCGGCCAAAAGATCCATAGCATGTTTTTCAATTATTCTTAATTGATTCTTCAATGACAAGATCATTGCAATTGATCGAACAATTCTTGATCCTAAGGTTTTTCGATTAGCATCAGCCTTGTCTTTTTCTTCCTTGGCCAATGCTAACTGGTTGTGAAGATCTGCCTGAAGGTCGGCTGATTGATGCCAGTTTTCTTCAATCATGGAAATATCATTGACAAACTGGACAAAAGGGTCAGAATGTTATTAGAACAAGAATACACGTTTTTGTGAAGGAAGAAATGGTACTTACCTTCATTATGCCTGGATAAATGGAGGAGAGAATTTCTTTTACTCTGCGCTTTACTGTTGTCTCCCAATCTTTTCGAAGGATGGCCAATTGCAATATAGTTTTTGCTAGTTTCGGATTGTCGAAACTAGTGTCTGCAACGAGCAATTGAACGCCTTTATCTTCATTTGGATTGGATGACTCTTCCATAGGAGCTTTACCTTTTTCTGTTGAAGTATGTTTAACGGATGGATCACATCTTGTTCTTTTGAAAGAGGAACGGATGGTTCTCGTCTCTCTTCTTCAGATGAAGATGCAATATATTCAGGAGATTCTGGCTTATTAGAAGTGCTTCTTGACAAGCGGCTTCTCCTTACACATGATCTTTTTTCTCTGAATCGTATAGGTCTGGCTTTCCTCTTGAGTGTTTGATAAAGTTTCTTACCATATGATTCCATCTCTCATATACGATGAAGATTTCTTTTTAGAAGTATTTCTTGGAACAAAAAGTTTCGAAGGAGAAGAAACTCAAAATACTTGAGACAAAACTGGCTCAAGACCCAGGCCTGAAATCTCTTTATATAGAGAGCATCAATGATCATGATTTATGATCCAAATTCCAAGATATCTTGAGATCTTGACATGTTTGTGATCCTAATTTGGTGGGAGTCCGTATGCCATTTTTGATTTTTAGAAAGTCAGTTGTAAAAAATATATATATGGTATTTGATTTGAATTTGATTTCAAATTATATACAGTTTCTGAAATACTGACAAAGACGGTTATACGACCTACCAAACAACTGCTCTTCTAATAGGAAGATGACACTTGGTAAACCTAATATGGTGACTTGTTAAATTTCATCTTGAAAAGTTTCTTATAAAAGATCCTTCTTCTTAAAATATAAGAAGAAGGGAAACGATATTTGATAAATCCGATTGAAAAATTAGACTATTTATGATTAATCTAGGGGTTTGGCCGATTTAAAGATTAGCTCTCCTAGATGGTCAATAAGTGCTGATTTCTTCTTCAGGAGAAGTTGGAGATTATATTTTTCGATCAACTTATCCTATTAAAGATCTATGTTTTTTGAATGATTAATCGATGTTTATAATTTAATAATATTGAATAATCATTCATTTTATTCGGATAACCTCATGATTAAATTAGTTTTTCTCGAAGATTTTCTTGTATGATCCGATGATTCCATACTTAGAAAATTTTTTGTTTATAAAAGTTTGAGCTCTTTGATTTTTGATGAAATAATCTATCGTATCTTCTTCCTTCAAAAAAAAAAAAAAAAGAGAAGAAGAGAGAGAGAGAGAGAGAGAGAGAGAAATGCATTTGCTTTACTCAAAATCTGATAGACATTGTTAAAAGAAAAGATTTTTCATTCCATGTTAAAAGCAAAATGAGTTACTACATCATTCATACAGATTGGTCGTTTACATTCTTTTCGATTACTTGGCTTACAGTAGGAACTATTGCTGTTTTTTCTTGAATTTGAGAGCCTAGTGCTAGCTCGTCGATTTGGTCTCCAACTGGTTTTCAGTTTGATCTTTGATTGGTTCTCCAACCTGATCTTCTTCATCAGAATCCTCTTCATCGGAATCTTCCTCTATTTTTGAAGTATCTAGATCAGGATAAAATTTTTTTACTTTGTTTAAACAGTCGATGCGGCCATGGTTGTAACTCTCAACCCCTGCTTCATGAAGCTTGTCATCGAAAGCTTGTGATTGAACATATTTCTTCACAGCTTCGTTAACAGCTTTTTCGACAACTTGTTCTGCTTCTTTCTTTGCTGTCAAAACCTTTTCTTCAACAGCTAAAATTTTTTCTTCAGCTCTTTCTAGTTTGATGGCTGTCGATCGAAGTTTCTTTGTTTTCTTCTTCAATTTTGATTCCATAATATTTATCTTCGATCATGCCTCTTTAAGCTCTACTTCTAGAGCTAATGTCTCGGTTGCTTTTTCTTCTAACTTCTTTTCCTTAGCATTTTTTAGTTCTTCAACAACCTCTTTCTTTGCCTTCACCACATTTACTTCGTTGCACATGGCTTGGCAAAATTGATCGAAGTTTTTTAAACTTTCATCCATAATAGTGATTCCTTGAATGAGCTGTATGTTTCCAAGTTAAATTGAACAGATTTGATATTAAGAAAAAGATGATCAACTATTTAATCGTTTGAAGTACAATTTAGTTCCATACCTTCAATATTGGCGAATGGAGTGATAGAATTGTATCATCGATATGCTGGGACTTGGTAATTTTCCAGTCTTTCAGAATGATGTTGGATATTAAAATGCGACGAGCTAGTATTGGATCATTCAGACCTGACTCGTCGGCATAAACACGGAAGCCAATTATGACATCTCCAGTTGGCAATCTTTCTTCTTCTGGTAGTCTTTCTTCTTCTTCTTCCATCATTGGGGCTTTCCCTATGTCAGCTTGATCACTAGAAAATGATGATAAACCAACTTTGGAAGTTCCGATTGATTGTTTTTCTTGTATTGGAGGTTGAAGGGATGTTGACAAAGGCACTTCGTCATCTTTCAATACACTGGCTATTAATATCGGAGATGCAAGATCTGTTAAAACTGCTAAAGCTGTTGAAACAGTTGTCTTTATCTTCTTCGGTTTCTTAATTCTTCTTTCTTCTTGGTCGAATGGGGTAGCTTCTGCTCTTCTTTTCTTCGATAACTTTCGGAGTTTCCGGATGTCCACCATGACCGATGTATCTGCAATAGCCAAAAAGTCGGATGTTAGAATCAATCATCAGTAAACGATTGAAAATGTAACATTAGCAATGAAGATACCTAAAGTGGGCTTGGGACTGATTTTAGCCGAATATAATTCTCTTTCATTAAGAAGCTCCTTTATCGGGGGAATCTCCATCCCCGTAAGCTTCTCATAATCTTCTTTGTCGACTGTCAGAATCTTTTTGCCGTCATTGGGAGTTAGTCGGGGTTCTCTATGGCTAATGATAAAATCCCAAGGGATCTTAGAAATAATGTAGAAGAAATAAGGTTTTCAGCCATAAATAGCTGAAGGAAGCCCAAGGATAAATTTCTGACCATGGCGTGGATTGATTACCCACCACCCATGGCCATGGAGTCTCGTTTCAGTACAAACAAAGCAGTGAAAAGGAAAGTTTTGGGGGTTATATCTGCATCCTTACAAAGGATTAAGAAAGCGCAGATTATTCGGATGCTATTGGGTGTTAGTTGGACTGGTAATCCTTGATATAGCCTAAAGATCGTAAGAAAGAAGGGATGAAGCAGGAATATAAGTCCGGCTCTTAAGTGTTCTTCATAAATTATCAAGCTACCGGGCGGAGGTTGGTCTATTTGCTCTTCAGAGTTTGAAAGAACTACAGCATAATCATCAGATATGTTATAATACTTCTTCAATGCTAAAATTCGATGTTCTGTTAAGGAGGACCTAATAGCATCTATCCTTACTGATTCGACTAGTTTTTTTCTCTTCTGAGAAGTGGACTCTTCGGGATTATCAATACAACTAACCTCTAAGATTCTAGCCATAGAGAAAGGAAGGAGCATATGAAGATTAACTTAAATAGAAGGTAAAGAAGGGAAAGGGGCCGACCTAGAAGAGTTCTTTTGCTCCTAAGGTGGAGAAACTGAAATTATGGAAAATCTGTTTTTCTAAAGAAGATGGTGTTTATATATTATTTTTCGACGGTTTAAATTTTTTCTTGAATAACGGAATTAAGTCAGATCATGCCACCTATCCATAATATCTGGCAGAAAGATATAATTTTTTGAAGAGTTGAAATAACTATTCATAATATGACAGCAACGTGCTACTGATAGGATGTTCGCATTTATTCTATGATAAAGATCTTTCAGCCTTCTGTGAATTTCAAAAATTACAATGATGGTGGCAGGATACGGCTATTAGTTTTTTGTAATTGCTTTCCCTATCAGAGATTGACATGTCATTGAAGCGTGCCATCCAAGAAAAGAAGCTTCTGACAGTTTCTGACATACAATTAATGAATTCAGAAACTGGGAAGACTAGTGTTGGGATATGACATATTTGGTCTACTTATATTGATCTAGTGGGATTTGAATCTGGTTGATCAACGCCCAAGAGGCGTAAAGATGATCGATGCCCAAAAGGCATAAGGCCGATCAATGCTTAAGAGGCGTAAAGATGATCAATGCCCGAAAGGTATAAAGATGATCGATGCCTAAGAGGTGTAAGGTCAATCAATGCCCGAAAGGCATAAAGATGATCGATGCCCAAGAAGCATAAGGCCGATCAACGCCCAAGAGGCATAAAGATGATCAACGCTCAAGAGGTATAAGACTGATCAACGCCCAAGAGGCGTAAGACTGATCAATGCCCGAAAGGCATAAAGTTGATCAACGCCCAAGAGACGTAAAGCGATCAATGCCCAAAAGGCATAAGGTTGATCAATGTTCAAGTGACGCGAGGTTGTCCAACATCCAAAAAATAGCTGATCAACTATGGATAACGCTTGTTACACGTGCTGATGTCTTAACAAACTAACCATTTACAGCTGAAGTTGGATGGAATCGGTTAAGTTTGAGGTCTATAAATACCAGTGAGCACGATGAAGAGAGGGGATTTTTTCTAGAATACATTTCACTCGATTTTTCTTCAGGCCTTATCTGTCTAATCCGGACTCTATTGACGAGCTTGAGGATAGAAGCATTTTAATATACAGAGCCTTCAAAAAGATGATGAAAATCTAGACTAACTAGCACAACCTGATTCTCTTTGATTTGATTCAAGCTCGAGCATCATTGTCTGGACACAACAATTTCATTAAGTAAACTCTAACGAGAAACGTTTCTTTAGTAAACAGAATTTGCTTCGTATATTGATGTAAGTGTTTAATTTAGAGACAAGTAGTATGTGACAAATACATTAGATAAAGGCAACCGCCTTTTTCTTAGTAGTAGAGATATTGTCAGCATTTATCATGGTACCCAAAAAACGATGTATCTAAGCAAGGAGTGCTTATGTTTTCTTGTTATTGGTTTAGTCCGTTACTCCCTTCTATTGTTGGGGTTTTTTGTGGGCCTTGTAGGGATATCCTGGTTCAGCTACGAACCAGGCTCCAGTTTGACTTATCGAAGCCCCGATTTTCCAGACTACGGACTTCGGTCTAAGCGAAGGCCAACTGTAAGCAACTCAAGGCTTCACACCAAACTACAACATCCAAAGGCCAGTCCTTCGGGTAGCACCTTCGGCCCCGACCGAAATCTAAACTACTCATCGACTTTCAAAGACATGAACTTCGATTCCCGCCATAGACATAATCTCCGGCCTCGGGAAAATATCAACCTTTGGCCCACGCAAGGGGAAACCCGAAGCTTGAACCACAATCTATTCCAAAAAGGAAATTGTAACCAACGATTACAATCGACACTCATCATGCCATGATCATGGCGCGCAATTCCTGCAGCCACGCCTTTGATCTGGCCGAAATCGCTCATTGACAATCCACGATCGACTATCATAGGAGTAAATGGCTCCCCATGATCTCTGGGAAAAGAGCGGGTCATAGATCGAAGGCTATCTTTTAAATATGGGTAAGAAGGATGGCTCGAGAGGTATGCATGAATAATCTCGCACATGCACATTTTCAATCTCCAAGAGCTCTTTTTCTCTTCCACTCTCAACATCTTTCCCATTCTGTGGCTGGAATCCACCACTGACTTAGGCATTGAAGTGTCCTCCGCCGGAACAACTCCGGCAAGGAACCTGTTTTGCAGGTGAACCAGGGAACGGTCCTGCGATGCAGCGGCTCTGACTGACCGATCCAGGGACTCCATGCCAACAGATTTGGCATGCCAGGTAGGGGGAGCATATTACTAACATTTGTTAAGCTCCCTCCTAGACAAGGGAAAGAAACAAAGAATTCTTTGATGGCAAGAGGAAAAGCCCAAAATGCTTCTACAAGCCGGAGTCGTGCTCCGTCTCAGGGGGGTGCACCCCCGGAGGTGAACGATGTTCCACCTCCCACGGTTACTGTGGGAGCATAGCAGTTCGAAGCTCTTTTGAACCAGGTTGCCAACCTGACGGCCATGGTTCAAGAGTTTCAAGACAGAGCCTTCCCGGTGGCAAACCCACCGGCTATTTCTAGACATAGCTCTCGATCCCGAAGAAGGAGAGCACCATGGGAGGATTCAGCGCATCCCTCCCCCCATTCTCATCCCTCTCCCGAAGGCCGAACTTCGAGACTGCCTTGGTCTGGCGATTCCCCACAAAAAGGAAAAAGGCCTAGGAAAACTTCCTCCTCCTCCTCCGAAGACTCCACTCTGATAGAGAGAGCGTCCAAGCAGACTCCCGATTATGATGGGAGGTTCAGAGCCATCGAATCAGAGATGGCAAGGGCGTGAGAGCAGAGAATGTGGGATCAGAGGGATCCCAAGGACCTGATTGTGGGTGATCTACGCCCACCCTATATCGACCGCATTATGGCTGAGGATATTCCTCGGCACTTCAGGGTTCCCCAAATGGAACCCTACGATAACACCACCGACCCCTTCGACCATTTAGGCAGCTTCAAAACCCATATGATGATTCAAGGAGCTTCGAATGCGACATACTGTTTGACGTTCCCAGCTACCTTGAAGAAGTCCGCTCGGATGTGGTACTTGAGCCTGCGCCCAGGTACCATCGATTCCTTTTTCGAGTTAGAAAAATTATTTGTCTTGCATTTCAGGACCTGCTGCAAGACTCCTCGGAATACGGACACACTCTTCCTCCTTCAC
Source organism: Areca catechu (assembly GCA_021397845.1). Taxonomy (NCBI): domain Eukaryota; kingdom Viridiplantae; phylum Streptophyta; class Magnoliopsida; order Arecales; family Arecaceae; genus Areca; species Areca catechu. The sequence goes on from CM038048.1 coordinate 26,075,598, forward strand.
CAGAATGAAGAAGAGAGCCTGAGAGATTACATCTCCAGGTTCAATGCGACCATGCTTGAGATCCCCGATCTCAACGAGCACGTGGCCATGTTAGCTCTGAAGAAGGGGCTTCGAACCTCTAGGCTTACTTTTTTCCTAGACAAGAAGTTTCCCAAAAGCTACGCTGAGCTCCTATCAAGGGCTCAAAAATACACCGATGTTGAAGAACAGGTGGCGAATCAACGTTTGATTGAAGGGAAACCCCCTTCAAAGAAAAAGAATAATAGGGGGCAAGGCCCCAAAACTTTCAATAACAACGGCGATAGATATGCAGACCGCCGGAGAAGCCCTCCCAAGCCCAGAGCATTGAGAGGAAGATTCGACTCATACACCCCCCTCAATCTCCCTCGAGAAAAGATCCTCATAGAGATAAAAAAAGAAAACTATCTCCAATGGCCTCGTCCCATGAAGGCCTCCTCTTCCGTAAGGAACAGGAACAAATTCTGCCATTTCCACCGGGACCACGGCCATAACACAGAAGAATGCATCCAGCTGAGGGATGCAATCGAGGATCTCATCAAGAGCGGGTACCTGGGATGGTACATCGGTCGCCAAGGGCCCCGGTCGGAAGCAACTGTTTCCCAGCTACCTCCCGAAGAGGCCGAATTGCCAAACCAAAGGCCCACCAACGGAGGATGATACACCGGCTCGCCAACTGGAGAAGGGATGAAGATGAAGCTTCAAAGCGACTGAAAGATAACAACTCCATCCTCTTCTCCGACGACGACCTTGCAGGAGTCTGGCTCCTGCACGACAACCCTCTTGTAATTTCAGCCATAGTGGCCAATTATGATGTACAGAGAGTTCTTATTGATAATGGAAGTTCGACTGATGTCTTGATGTATGATGCATTCTCCAAAATGTGTTTGCCTAGACATCAACTACAGAGATCCCCCATACCACTCTCCGGTTTTGGGGGTAACCAAGTTTATGCCGAAGGGGAGATAGTGTTGCCTGTAACCCTCGGCTCCGAGCCTCGACAAAAGACATTGTCGATAAACTTCACGGTGGTCTAGATCCCCTCTGCATACAACATTATTCTAGGGAGGCCCACCTTGAACAGGTTCTGGACCGTGATCTCCTCTCACTACCTCTTAGTACGCTTCCCCACCAGGAATGGTGTTGGAGAAGTTAGAGGGAACTAGAGGACAGCACAGCAATGTCTAATGATTGAAGACAAGCATTTCAAAGATTCGACTATCCCGGATCAGCTGGATCTGAGAGATTCAACCACAAACCTTGGTGAACCTATGGAGAGGACCATCCCGATACCTTTGAACGAGGAAGATCCCTCCAGAGTTGTGCAAATCGGGAGCATCCTTGACGAGGAAACCAGAATGAAGCTGATCCATTTCCTCAGGGACAACGCCGATGTCTTCACTTGGTCGGCTTCGGATATGCCCGGAATTCTCACCGAAGTGATTACTCAACGGCTGGAAGTAACCCCTGGGTATAAGCTGGTGTGATAGAAGAAGAGGAGCTTCACCCCCGAAAGATAACAAGCTATTAATGAAGAGGTTGGCAAGCTCCTCAAAGCAGGGTTCATTAGAGAGGCCCGCTATCCCGAGTGGCTAGCCAATGTGGTAATGCTGAAGAAAGCTAGCGACAAGTGGAGGATCTGCATCAACTATACAAACCTCAACAAGGCTTGCCCAAAAGATAGCTTCCCTCTCCCAAAGATTGATCAACTGGTCAATGCTACCGCCGGCCACCAGTTGCTGAGCTTTATGGATGCCTTCTCTCACTACAACTAGATCAGAATGGATCCGCAAGATGAGAAGAAGACGGCATTCATCACTGACAAAGGTCTTTACTGCTACAAGATGATGCCGTTCAATCTCAAGAACGCCGGAGCAACATTTCAAAGACTCATCAATAAGGTGTTTGAAAAGCAACTGGGAAGGAATATGGAGGCCTATGTTGATGACATGATCGTCAAGAGTCTCCACCGGAGAGACCACATCTGTGACTTGGAGGAGTCATTCAGCACTCTCCGTCGCTACAAAATGAAGTTAAACCCGGTGAAGTGCGCCTTCGGGGTCACATCGGATAAATTCCTAGGCTTCCTTGTCACCAAATGAGGGATTGAGGCCAACCCCGAGAAGATCCAGGCCTTGAAGGATATGTGACATCCCTCCTGTAAAAAGAAAGTCCAACAGTTGACGGGGAGGATTGCCTCCCTAAGTAGATTTATCTCTCAATCCGTCGAAAAATGTCTTCCATTCTTCAAGGTACTTCGACAATCAAACGGCTTCGAATGGTTCGAAGACTGTCGCGCTGCCTTTGAGGAATTGAAGAAGTATTTGGAGACCCCACCATTGCTCTCCAATCCAAAAGAAGGCAAGGTCCTCTACCCTCGATTCTTGTATGGAAGGAGGAAGACGGGTCCCACAAGCCGATCTACTACATCAGCAAGATCTGGCATGATGCAGAAATGCAGTATGCAAGGATGCAGAAGTTGATCTACTCTTTAGTGATTGCGGCAAAGTGACTACAGCCATATATCCAAGCCTACACTATCGTGGTGCTGACTGATCAACCTCTCAAGACCGTTCTCCGATCTCCGGACACTTTTGGAAGGATAGCCAAGTGGGCTATGAAGCTAAGCGAATTTGACATTGGCTTTCAGCCCCGAGCGGCTATGAAGACCCAGATGCTCTCCGATTTTCTGGCCGAGTGCACTTGGAAGTCCGAAGATGAAGCCTCTTCGAATGAAAAAGAAGCCCCGAAGGAGATGAAGTCCGTTTGGGTGCTTCATGTGGATGGAGCTTCCAATGCTACCGGGTGCGGGGCTGGACTCATGTTGGCCGAACCTGACGGCCAGATTATAGAGTATGCACTCTGTTTCTCCTTCCACGCCTCCAATAATCAGGCCAAATATGAGGCCCTACTCGCCGGACTTCGGATAGCCAAAGATCTGGAAGTCCAGCAACTCCGAGCCTTCTCCGACACTCAACTGGTTATGAATCAAGTCAATGGAGAGTACGTAGCCAAAGATCCAACCATGGTGCAATACCTGGAGAAGGTTCAGGCCTTATCTTCTCAACTGGAATATTTTAAAATTATTCATGTTCCCCGATCAAAAAACTCCCGGGCAGATGCACTATCTCGACTGGCAACTACAGCACCGGAGTCTCTCGGGCGCACCTTTGTTGAACATCTTGAAACTCCAAGCATTGCCAAAGAGGCTACAAAGGTGCGCCAGATTGATGCTGAGCCAAGCTGGATGGATCCCATCATCAGATTCCTGAATGAAGGAGAACTGCCCGAAGATAAGGCAGAGGCCAAGAAGATTCGCTGGATGGCATCTCAGTACGTCATCTTAGATGGAACCCTCTATAAGAGATCGTTCTCCCAACTACTGCTGAAATGCCTCAGACCCACCGATGTAGATTATGCATTAAGAGAGATCCACGAGGGCATATGCGGGGATCACTTGGGAGGCAGATCTCTAGCATACAAGATTATTCGATAAGGGTATTACTGGCCCTCCATCCAGAAGGACTCAATTGATTTCATGCGGAAGTGCGACCAATGCCAGAGGTATGCCGATGTGCAGAGACAACCTGCGAGTCACCTGACTTAGTTGGCAGCCCCATGACCCTTTGCCCAATGGGGGATGGACATTCTTGGCCCATTCCCACCAGCATCAGGGCAAAGAAAGTTTCTCCTAGTAGCCATCGACTATTTCACGAAATGGATGGAAGCCGAACCATTGGCCCAAATCACAGAGGGCAAGGTGGAAAGTTTTGTGAAAAGCTTCATCATCTTCAGGTTCGGTATCCCACACGTCATCATCACAAACAACGGGAGACAATTCGACAATCCGAAGTTCAAGGACTTCTGTGCTCGGTACCATATCCAGCATCAGCTGACATCCGTTGCATATCCACAGTCCAACGGAGAAGCCGAAGTCACCAACCGGACCATCCTCCATGGTCTAAAGACAAGGTTGAACGCCGCCAAAGGGCTTTGGGCTAAAGAACTGACATCTATCCTTTGAGCGTACCGAACATCCCAAGAACAGCCACCGACGAATCTCCGTTCAACCTAGCCTATGGTACCGAAGCCGTGCTACCTGTCGAAGTCTCCCTATAGTCCTTGAGAATTGACAACTATAAAGAGCCTGAGAATTCTGATCGCAGAAGGATTGATCTAGATCTGCTATCAAGCACCAGGCTATAGGCCCAGATAAGAATGGTGGCATACCAGCAAAAGGTTGCCAAGTACTACAATGCAAGGGTGAAGGAGCAAACTTTCTGCACGAGGAACATGGTATTGCGAAGAGAAGAAGTGTCCAGGCCAACGAAATAGGGTAAACTCTCTCCTAACTGGGAAGGCCCATATCAAGTCGAAGAAGTCATTCGACCAGGGACATATCGACTCAAGACCCTGGAGGAGAAGACCCTATCTCGGCCATGGAATGTACAAAACCTTCGCAAATACTATCAATGAAAAAGTTCCAAAAAACTCCTGTGCAAAGCTCCTTAACCCTACTGAACTCAGAACGACTAGTTGCATCGACTGAACGACAACAGCCCAAATGACCCAATCTGAAAAATCGGTTAACTGCGCAAAGGAGAGTCTGATCCACTCACCTTATCGGTATGCCCGACGAGCGCAATGGATAGCCTAACCAGGCCACCAAAAAGATCAAAGGCACAGGGATGGTTTTCGTAACCTACCCAACAGTGAATCCGAACACATGCCGAGGCGGGCCTAAACAGCCTACCTTAATCATGACAGAAAGTGCACAGGGATGGTTTTCGTAACCTACCCTACAGTAAATCCGAACACGTGCCTAAAAGGACCATTGTCATCCTCTCTGTCAACAACAAACACTCTTAGAATGGTCCAACGAACCCTACTTCTTCCCTACAAACCGTAAGTGGTTTATGGAGTCTACATTATGGACAAATCGTGATGCAACACATCGCAGAAAATACATGGAAAGAGGTAACGGAAAAGATCTTTCATTTCTTTGATTTTTTCTTACATAAAGAAAAGAAAGAAAAAAGAAAGGAAAAAGAAAGAAACTCTCCTATAAAGAGAGTAAGAAAAAGAAAAGAGAAAAACTCTCCAAAAGAGAGATACAAAAAAAAAAAAAAAAGCAGTAGCAGCAACAATAGCAGGTTGGGAAATTTGCATTAACTCCCCGACGGGTTTTTCCCGTACCGTCGGGGAGAGATAAGATGGGATGACGAAGGGCCCCCAGGATTCCCGTTCGAACTCGAGTCCGACCCCTCGTCAGAGTCAGAATCAAATTCGTGGCCGGGGAAGGGAACGGAGGGTTTGATATTATCCAAGCCCTTCAGGTCATAAAACCTGGAGGCTTTCCTCCGACACTCCCGAAACCCCTTGTGGAATGAGTCCAAGGCCACCTCGGCGAGCTCATCCTTGAATGAGGCAGAAGTTCTGAAGTTTGCGATGGCCTCCGCCGCCTCCTTCTTCGCCTCCTCCGCCGCTGTGGTCACCGCCGTGACTTGGGCCCGGGCCTCCCTCAACTGAGCCTCCAGAAGGCAGACCTTCTTCTCGAGACGGTCCACCAGAGGTCCCTCCTCTTCGCCGACAGGCCTAGATGGCCCCGGACTTCGCTTCCTCTTGGGGTCAATAGCCATCCTCTTCGTTGCACGATGAAGCTTGGAAGTGCTGAACCTCATGGCTGATAGAAGGAAGACACCAGCAGAAATGATGGCGTTCGACAGTAGGGGGCAGGGTCCTATTTATAAAAACCCTGCGCCCACAATCGACTGCGGGGAGGCACGTCCCACATCCTTCCCGACCAACTGAGAAGGCGCCACGTGTTTGGGTGATGCTTTGAGAACCAGAAAGTCTCTCGGAAGCCATCTCCAGGACCGGAACCGCCATCGCTTCAAATCCAGAGAAATCCGCATCATGCGACAGCATCATTAATGATCTCTTTTTGGGAAAAAGAGGCCCAGCAGCTCAAAAGGTGCCAGAGATCATGACTGTACAAATTTCGACATGCCACGTGGACGACGGTGATCCTAATCAAATCCCCCTAATTATTGATTGACGGGGAGAAGACTCCTGTCCGCCCCAATGTGAAAGGGATATACCCTACAAGTCAATCTATGTTGTATCTCCCAAACCATTGTAATTGACAATTTTCTAAATAAAGGCATTATTTTTCATCATACGCTGTGTTTATATTATATGATGAACCCCATAGATTAGGGATATGATTTTAGGATTATGATGAGATTATACCAGTGAGACCTAAAATCTTAAAACCTTAATCTAAAGTAATCCTAGTCAAAGGAACCCTGAGTAGGGGATCAGGATTTTCCGGTAAGACTAGCACATCCCATGTATATTGGAAAGGGTGACTGCTCTCACAATCACTTGTGTATGACACTAATACTGGGATGTCGGTGCTCATTGGAGAATGAGTTCACTGATATGATCCAACTTGAGAATATCTAATGGAGTCTTAGCTACATGTCAATAGAAGGTTCTTATAATGGGAGTGGTACAAGTAATCCTTTGACCTGAGACTGCCATAAGTACCTTATGTACATGAACCCATGCTTTGGTTCAATCCTAATCATGACATTGAGTCATGCACATGATTGATACTGGGAATGGTGAATTGGATATGAAGGTAATGAGTAGGTCAACAAAGAATCGATCACTCTTGGTAAGAGGAGATTGCATCCAGCTAGTTAACAATCGGATGATGATTCAAGAAATCTTTGATCAAAGTAAAGATATTAGAGATGGTTTCTAATATCAAGATAATTGAATCATCAATATAAGATTGAGCAAGAAATAAATATAATATTGGATTTGACATATATCTATATCCATAGTTATATTTTGGGTGCAGGCTGATCAAAAGATTTAATTGTACGGTAACTCTCTACTGAAGGATAATTTTGGTATTTCACCAGAATTTTCATATCTTCCGGGTAGACATGACACATTGCTAGACGTCAATCTTGTCTTGTGGGTTGATCAAATTCAAAGATCACTTATTAGGAAGAGTCCTAATTGATCAAATCGGGTAAGCCCGGTTTGACCTAAATCGATTAGAAAGAGTTCTAATCAAATTAGGTCAACTTGTATTCGAACCCACTACTGGCTAGATGTGGAACCCAATGGGTCACATACTTAAGAGGATTGATCAAGAGTTTAATTTGTGATTAAATCATCTTTACAGGATAACACTCTAGCAGGTGTTGCAAACCCTAGCTTCTATTCAAATCGGATTCGAATTAGGATTCCAGATTGGTTCAAATTGGGTTCTAATTGGATCTAATTAGATCCTAATTGTAAAAATAGGATTATGGCTAACCCTATTGGCTAGCCATGTGACTAGGCTAGCCTCCCCACCCGCCCCCCTTGCATTTTCACGCCAAATGCCAAGAGTCCATGCGCTTATGGACTCTTGGCGTGCCATTTGGAAGAGTCCATGGCGCATGGACTCTTGGCGCGCCCCGCTTAATTCTTCGATGAATTAAGATGGGGCGGCCTCCTTTCTTAAGAAATAGCACACCACTTGTCCCCCCTTGGATGGGAATCCAACGGCTGGAAGTTTTTTAAGAAAGACAAAAGTCGCTGTTTCCTCCCGGGCGCGCGAAATAACATCTCTTCGGAGATGAAAAGTCGCGACTCCCTTCCTATTAAAACACCACATTTTTTCCTTTAAGAAAAGCCATGGGATTTAATCTAGAAGGCCGTGAGATGGGAGGATGGGGCGTGAGAAATTGAGAAGGGCGTGAGAAGGAGTTCACGGAGAGATGTGTGGGCGCCTATCTGAGATCTATATAAAGGGTCGGGAAAATCAGAACAGGGAAATATTTTTCCTTTCTTCCTCTCCTAAAAACTCTTTTATTCTTTTCTTGCTCTTGCACTGTTTCCTTTACAGAGTACACCTCTGTCGTAACTCTGCTACTGAACAAGAATAAGAGTAAAAGTCTCCGACGGTAAAGGAAAGAAAGAAGTTCTGATTTATTCCTTCTTTCCTACATTAAGACATCATTGTCTTAATTTCTCCTCCAACTTAAGACAAGTCTATATCCTCTTAGGAGAAGGTCTTTTCTTCAAGACAAGGGTGTCAAAAGTGCCAAGGTCTTAGTGGAAGGAGGAGAAGAGATCAAGGAAAGGGAGGCAACCGCTTGTGTGGAAGAATTTTAGCCATAGTCCAAGCAATTGAGTTCCAGGAAGAAGAACTCAATAGAAGGAACCATTGAAAAGAAGATAGGTTTACTTGATCATTGCTCTATGTGGATCACCATTGGAGGGCGGACACTTGGACGCCTGGTGAATTCAATCAGCCCCTTCAACATCAAATTTTGTTGGAATTAGCGATTACAGGTTGGTACCCTAATCCTAATTTACATAGATATGCTTATCATATGATCTAGTCTTATTTAAGGAGTTCCTATTTTAGGATTTTTGGTGTGAATTTAGTTTCATTTTTGAAATTACACTTCCGCTGCGTTGCACCGGAACCCAACAGTGGTATCAGAGCCACCTTAATTAGGACTATGATCTATGATATTTTGTGTGTTACATATTAGGGTTTTTAAGTCCTAATATGCTATAACACTTAGCATATTTTTGTTGCAAATATGTTTTGGTGTATGCCACTAGTTAGGATTTTTTCACTCAAACCCTAATTATTATAGAGATATGATTAGTTTTGAAGCCATCATACTAAAATAAGGTTGCCCTGGCATAATGGTGGATCCATTATGTGGTAAATGGTTGTCCTAGTATGATGACACACTTTGCACATATTTGTTTATCAGAGTGATATGATTGTGATATGTTCTATAAGAATGTGCTGGCAATTTTATAAAACCCTCCTCTTAAAATTATATTAAGTCATAGTATATTTAACTAATAAGCATCACTAGTCATGATGAACGATTGATCATTCGGTGTCTAGAAAGGTGGTTCTGGGAAGGTAAAGAGAATCGTGGTTTTTAATTGGTTCGGTTGACTGACCTGGCCAATTTTTATTGGTGTCTAGGAAAGCAACGGGGGGACTCCCACATCTCTTCCACTTGCCTGGCCGATTTGATTATATTTAAATCTTGACTAAAATGCTTAGTGTTAAAAATACTATATATATTGGCCTTCCTTCATGCTGGATCATTATTGTGTTATGAACCACATTATGTTTGTTGTGTTATCTGCAAGACCTAATATGGTGATTGACATAATATTAGTCTAGTGCATAGATATGCTTACAGTATATTCAGTATAATGCCTTGTTGTGTTATCTGCAAGGACATTATATTTGAGTACTGACTGTATAGAAATCAAAGGGTCTTGACTTAACTAGAACATTATGGTTTGTTGTGTTTTTCTGCAAGACTAATAATGTTCTAGAGGCCAAGTTATTTTGAGAATTATATGAGATATAATTGGAAAAGTTTCCTACCTTTGAGCTTATAAAAGATTTGTTGTGTTTTCTGCAAGATCTTTTATAAGTTATTAGGATCTCAATCTCACTAAGAAAAATTGATCAGGGTTTTTTTCTCGATTATCATAGTGAGGGCTATGATTTTTGATAAAATAGTGGGAGACATAATTAAATTGAAGACCTAATTTAATTATGTAAGTCATTTCATGGTTGTTTGCTTATATATTGTTCTTTATTAAATGTAGATAAATGGCAGCTTCATTATCACTGCGAAGTATCTTAGATACCAACAAACTGACTGGTCCAAACTATATGGACTGGTTGAGAAACTTAAAGATTATACTGAGTTCAGAAAAACTTTCTTATATTCTTGATACCCCTAGTCTTAATCCACTAGGGGAAGATGCCACACAGGAAGATATGGCCACATACAAAATGTGGCAGAATGACTCCCTCACTGTCAAGTGTATCATACTGGCCTTTATGACCAATGAGTTACAGAGGCAGCATGAAAGCATGGATACTCAATCCATAATGCTCAATTTAAAAGAGCTTTATGGAGAACAAAGCAGAACTGCTAGATATGAAATATCTAAGCAGTTATTCCGTGCAAGGATGATAGAGGGAACATCCGTTCAGGATCATGTTCTGAAGGTAATTGACTTAATCACTAGATTGGGTCAATTAGGGTTTATTATGGATGGGGAGCTGAATCAGGATTTAATCCTGTAATCACTCCCGGAGTCATTTTCTCAGTTTATCTTGAATTATCACATGAACAAACTGAACACTTCCTTGCCTGAGCTGTTAAATATGTTAAAAACAGTAGAGAGCCATGTTAAGAAAGAAAATGCTCCACTTCTTCTTGTTGATAAGACCAATAAGAAGAAATCAGGCAAAAAGGTTTTTAATAGGAGGCTAAACCCTAAGGGTGGCATCAATAAGAATAAGAAAGGAAAGAAGGCCTCAAAACAGTCAACCTGTTTCTTTTGCGGCAAAGCGGGACATTGGAAAAGGAATTGCAAGGCTTACCTTGCAACTGTGAAGCCTGGTGAGTCAGATGCACCAAAAGGTATGTATGAGATACATACTATATTGACATTAAATTCGTCTATATCAAATACTTGGGTATTGGATACCGCTTGTGGTTACCATATATGCAAATCTTTGCAGGACCTCCATAAGCTTAAAGTATTGAAGGAAGGCGACTTCAATCTCTACGGTGCTGGTGGTGATATCATCCAAGCAGAAGCTGTAGGGACCTATATTCTGAAGTTGCCTTCAGGGAAGATCTTGGAGTTAGAAAATTGTTACTATATGCCAAAGATTATTAGGAACATTATATCTATTCCTTTGTTATTAAAACAAGAATATGTAATGGATGTAACGAGCACTGGTTGCTCGATAATGTTATCTAATAAAATTATTTGTTCTGGCATATTTAGCAATGGGCTCTTAACTCTTTCTTCCAATGATAGTGTTTTTCATGTCAATAATAAAAGAAAAAGAAAAGACTTTAATGATACTTTACTTTGGCATCATCGACTTGGTCATGTTAATGAGTCTAGGATAAGCAAGTTATATAAGGAAAAATTCCTTGATCCTTATGAGTATGAATCATTAGGAACTTGCGAATCATGTCTCATGGGTAAGATGACCAAGACTCCATTTACCGGACATGGAGAAAGGTCAAGTGAGTTATTAGGACTTATACATACTGATGTATGTGGTCCAATGACAACTCAGGCCAGAGGTGGATACTCATATTTTATCACTTTTACAGATGATTTATCTAGGTTCGGATGTGTGTATCTTATGAAACATAAATCTGAAGCCTTTGATAAATTTAAGGAGTATCAAAGTATGGTCGAAAAACAAACCGAGAAAAGTATTAAAGTTCTTCGTTCTGATCGAGGAGGAGAATACTTATCCACGGAGTTTTTAGACTATCTTAAAGTTAATGGAATTCTTTCTGAATGGACTCCTCCTTATACACCACAGCTAAATGGTATAGCTGAAAGGAGGAATCGTACCTTATTAGATATGGTACGATCCATGATGTGCTTCACAAAATTTACCCATTTCCTTCTGGGGTCATGCCCTAAAAACTGCTGTTTACATTCTGAACAAGGTACCTTCTAAATCCGTTGTTAGTACTCCATATAAAATTTGGAGTGGAAAGAAACCATATCTTAAAAATTTTAAGGTATGGGGATGTCCAGCTTATGTTAAAAAAAATTTTGGATATAAGTTGGAACCTAGAGTGGATAAATGTCTATTTGTAGGATATCCTAGAGAAGGTAGAGGATATCTGTTCCACCATCCTACTGAATAAAAGATTTTTGTCAGCAGGCATGCCACTTTTCTAGAAAAGGAGTTCATTTTAGAAAAGGGCAATGGTAGAACTATTGAACTTGGAGAAGTACAAGAAACACAGATAGATAATTCTCAACCATTAAAACATATAGTTAGGACAGAACCAGAACACAAAACTCCTCCCCGTAGGTCTGATAGAGTGCCATGGGCACCTGAGAGGTATGGGTTTATTATTGAAAATAATGAAGCCCAAGTCATTCAAAATGATGAACCTCTGACCTATACGGAAGCTATCTTGAGTACTGATTCAGATAGATGGCAAGAAGCCATGGAATTCGAAATAGACTCTATGTATGTAAACCAAGTATGGTCTTTGGTTGATGCACCAGAGGGTGTTAATCCTATTGGGTGCAAATGGGTCTATAAGAAAAAGATTGGGGCTGATGACCAAGTTGAAACCTATAAAGCCAGATTAGTGGCTAAAGGTTTTAGACAAAAACAGGGAATTGATTATGATGAAACATTCTCACCTGTTGCCATGCTCAAACCAATTCGGATTTTACTTGCTATAGCAGCATACCACGATTATGAGATCTGGCAGATGGATGTGAAGACTGCATTCCTCAATGGTTTTCTTGAGGAAGAAGTCTACATGTCACAGCCAGAAGGTTTTATTTCAAAGAATAAACCTAATCAAGTATGCAAGCTAAAGAAATCCATTTATGGATTAAAGCAAGCTTCCAGGAGTTGGAACATCCGCTTTGATGAAACTATTAAAAGGTTTGGTTTTATCAAAAATGTGGATGAACCCTGGGTTTATAAGAAGACTAGTGGGAGTGCCATAGTCTTCTTGGTTCTGTATGTAGATGACATACTCCTCATTGGGAATGATATCCCAATGTTGCAATCAGTCAAGGTTTGGCTATCAAACCAGTTTTCCATGAAAGATTTGGGAGAAGCATCCTATATACTAGGTATTAAGATCTATAGAGATAGATCTAAGAGGATGCTAGGTTTATCCCAATCTAGGTACATTGACTTAGTGCTGAAAAGATTCAGTATGGATGGAAGTAAAAGTGGTTATCTTCCTATGAGTCAAGGCATACATCTTTCTAAAAGGATGTCTCCTAAGACACCTGAAGAAAGAAATAGAATGAATTCTATACCTTATGTTTCGACAATAGGGTCCATAATGTATGCCATGTTATGTACCAGGCTTGATGTGGCATATGCTTTAGGCATTGTCAGTAGGTTTCAGGCTGATCTAGGAGAGGAACATTGGAAAGCAGTTAAAAATATTCTTAAGTGCCTAAGAAGGACTAAGGATATTTTTCTGGTTTATGGTGGTTCTGATCTTAAATTAGAAGCTTATTCTGATTCTAGTTTTCAATCAGACCCTGATGATAGCAAATCCATTTCGGGATATATTTTTACCCTAAATGGTGGAGCAGTGAGTTGGAAGAGTACCAAGCAGCAGACTGTAGCTGACTCAACCACAGAGGTAGAATACATAGCTGTTAGTGAAGCCACCAAGGAAGCAGTCTGGATGAAGAAGTTCATCACAGAGTTGGGTGTTGTTCCTGAAATTGAAAACCCAATGCCACTTTACTGTGACAACACTGGGGCTGTTGCTCAAGCTAAGGAACCAAGAGCTCATCATAAGTCCAAGAACATTCTGAGACGCTTCCATCTCGTCCGAGAAATAGTAGAAAGACAAGATGTCTACATAAATAGAGTTGATACAAAGAACAATGTAGCAGACCCGTTCACTAAGGCTCTACCACAGCGAGATTTTGATCGCCACCTCGAGTGTATGGGATTAAGATTTAAAGGCGATTGGCTTTAGTGCAAGTGGGAGATTGAAAGGGATATGCCCTACAAGTCAATCTATGTTGTATCTCCCAAACCATTGTAATTGACAATTTTCTAAATAAAGGCATTATTTTTCATCATACGCTGTGTTTATATTATATGATGAACCCCATAGATTAGGGCTATGATTTTAGGGTTATGATGAGATTATACCAGTGAGACCTAAAATCTTAAAACCTTAATCTAAAGTAATCCTAGTCAAAGGAACCCTGAGTAGGGGATCAGGGTTTTCCGGTAAGACTAGCACATCCCAAGTATACTGGAAAGGGTGACTGCTCTCACAGTCACTTGTGTATGACACTAATACTGGGATGTGGGTGCTCATTGGAGAATGAGTTCACTGATATGATCCAACTTGAGAATATCTAATGGAGTCTTAGCTACATGTCAATAGAAGGTTCTCATAGTGGGAGTGGTACAAGTAATCCTTTGACCTGAGACTGCCATAAGTACCTTATGTACATGAACCCATGCTTTGGTTCAATCCTAATCATGACATTGAGTCATGCACAGGATTGATACTGGGAATGGTGAATTGGATATGAAGGTAATGAGTAGGTCAATAAGGAATCGATCACTCTTGGTAAGAGGAGATTGCATCCAGCTAGTTAACAATCGGATGATGATTCAGGGAATCTTTGATCAAAGTAAAGATATTAGAGATGGTTTCTAATATCAAGATAATTGAATCATCAATATAATATTGAGCTAGAAATAAATATAATATTGGATTTGACATATATCCATATCCATAGTTATATTTTGGGTGTAGGCTGATCGAAAGATTTAATTGTACGGTAACTCTCTACTGAAGGATAATTTTGGTATTTCACCAGAATTTTCATATCTTCCGGGTAGACATGACACGTTGCTAGACGTCAATCTTGTCTTGTAGGTTGATCAAATTCAAAGATCATTTATTAGGAAGAGTCCTAATTGATCAAATCGGGTAAGCCCGGTTTGACCTAAATCGAATAGAAAGAGTTCTAATCAAATTAGGTCAACTTGTATTCGAACCCACTGCTGGCTAGATGTGGAACCCAATGGGTCACACACTTAAGAGGATTGATCAAGAGTTTATTTTGTGATTAAATCATCTTTACAGGATAATATTCTAGCAGGTGTTGCAAATCCTAGCTTCTATTCGAATCGGATTCGAATTAGGGTTCCAGATTGGTTCAAATTGGGTTCTAATTGGATCTAATTAGACCCTAATTGTGAAAATAGGATTATGGCTAACCCTATTGGCTAGCCATGTGACTAGAATAGCCTCCCCACCCACCCCCCTTGCATTTTCACGCCAAATGCCAAGAGCCCATGCGCTTATGGACTCTTGGCGCGCCATTTGGAAGAGTCCATGGCGCATGGACTCTTGGCACGCCCCGCTTAATTCTCCGATGAATTAAGATGGGGCGGCCTCCTTTCTTAAGAAATAGCGCACCACTTGTCCCCCCTTGGATGGGAATCCAACGGCTGGAAGTATTTTAAGAAAGACAAAAGTCGTTGTTTCCTCCCGGGCACGCGAAATAACATCTCTTCGGAGATGAAAAGTCACGACTCCCTTCCTATTAAAACACCACATTTTTTCCTTTAAGAAAAGCCGTGGGATTTAATCTGGAAAGCCGTGAGATGGGAGGATGGGGCATGAGAAATTAAGAAGGGCGTGAGAAGGAGTTCACGGAGAGATGTGTGGGCGCCTATCTGAGATCTATATAAAGGGTCGGGAAAATCAGAACAGGGAAATGTTTTTCCTTTCTTCCTCTCCTAAAGACTCTTTTATTCTTTTCTTGCTCTTGCACTGTTTTCTTTACAGAGTACACCTCTGTCGAAACTCTGCTACTGAACAAGAATAAGAGTAAAAGTCTCCGACGGTAAAGGAAAGAAAGAAGTTCTGATTTATTCCTTCTTTCCTATATTAAGACATCATTGTCTTAATTTCTCCTCCGACTTAAGACAAGTCTATGTCCTCTTAGGACAAGGTCTTTTCTTCAAGACAAGGGTGTCTAAAGTGCCAAGGTCTTAGTGGAAGGAGGAGAAGAGATCAAGGAAAGGGAGGCAACCGCTTGTGTGGAAGAATTTCAGCCATAGTCCAAGCAATTGAGTTCCAGGAAGAAGAACTCAATAGAAGGAACCATTGAAAAGAAGATAGGTTTACTTGATCATTGCTCTGTGTGGATCACCATTGGAGGGCGGACACTTGGACGCCTGGTGAATTCAATCAGCCCCTTCAACATCAAATTTTGTTGGAATTAGCGATTACAGGTTGGTACCCTAATCCTAATTTACATAGATATGCTTATCATATGATCTAGTCTTATTTGAGTTCCTATTTTAGGGTTTTTGGTGTGAATTTAGTTTCATTTTTGAAATTACACTTCCGCTGCGTTGCACCGGAACCCAACACAATGGACAAGCTAATCGTCCGAAGGAAGGCAATGCAATGGAGTTCTGGTCCGTTCAAGGGTTCGTCCTTACCGACTGAACGGCCTTCGGCCACGACTATTCGACTAAACGGAAAAGAGAATGGTAAAACCGACTCTTATCAACTGGATGGCCTTCGAAGGCTATCGTTCGACTAGGCCAAAGGAGAAACGATAGAACCGTTTCAGGCTACACATGAACACATGAGGCACAACAATGCATATGCAAAGAAAGGAGAATTCATTCCAAAATCTGAAAAAATTGCAATACAAAGTTCATTGGCAATACAAGTAAAAAAAAGAAGAAAATACATTCGGAGTGATCCAGGTCACTCAACATCAACAGGAGAGGGCTCCACACCACAGGACTGGAGCAACCTATCTACTTGATCGGAGAAGGTCTCATCAATCTGGGCCGGGATGAGAGAACCTTCAGCCTGGACTCCTCAAGCCTGAGTCGCCTCCTAGGCCGAGATCAAAGCCGGGATCACCTTCGGGTTTTCGACTGGGGTAGCAGCCTCCTCCGCCGGACATGGTGACTCCTCGACCTCCCCTGCGGCTTCGGCCTCCTCCGTTTCTCCTCCTTCCTCTCCAATTATGTTGTAGGAGGGGATCTTCGAAAGGTCGAGGTGATGGAGGGTCTCCTTTATCTTGGAAAGCCCATCATTGAAGCCGTGCTGGTAGGCATACAATGATGCTTCATCAATCTCTGTTTGAAATTGTGAAGACATCTTGAAGTCAGCCACGGCATTGTCCATCTACTTCCTCAAAGCTTCGGACTCCCTCTTAGCGGCTTCGGCCTCCCTCTTGGCAGCTTCGGATTCTAGGATCGCCTCTTTGGCCCTCCTAGAAGCCTTCTCCGCCACCTTGGACAGGCTCTCCATCCTCTCCTGGTTCTCCCTGGCAGTTCGCTCCAGGGATTCAACTTGCCTCCTGCTCCTGTTCCACCCTGCCTCTTGTCCCGCTATCCTCGAGTGGGCGCTTTTCAGTTCGCCCTTCAGGTCGCGAACTTCATCAGTCACCCAGACAAGACGGTCCTCCATGGATTGCTTCAGCTCGTCGGCTACTTCCCTGGCAGCTCTAGCAGTCTGAAGCTCCTCCTTGAGGTCATAGATGAGTCTATCTACGTTCCCCAAGCCTTCCTCCATGAAGGTGAAGTCATAGACCAACTATATCAAAAAAGAAGAATCGATGGTCAAATAACTCTCAAGGCAAAGGAGGCGGTGATAGTCATACCTGTTGCAGGGCGACGAAGCCGGAATCAGACACTTTGTGAAAGCTCCAGTTCCGGAGAATTGCCAGGTTGCGGGGCTGTATCGTACCCTTCAACGCCTGTCTGGCCTCCTCCAGAACCAGCAGCTCTCCCATAGGTGGGAGCTCCGAAGGGTTCGTCGGGCGACCTCCGGCTGAAGAAGCTCCGCAGACGGATACTCCTTCGACTTGCCGCGCCTTGCCCCTATCAGCAGCAGAGGGGCAGCCGGTGGCACATCCACTCCTTGAGGCAGGCCCCCGTTGTGTCAACTGGGGAGGCAACCGCCGCTGGAGTCTCGACTAGGCAGGGCCTTGCTGGAACCTCTTTTGCGGCCGCTGCATTTTCCCCCAAGATGCCTCAGGAAGACGAAGCGCTTTGGTCCCCTTCGGGACCATCTCTCCGAGCTTTCTTCCGAGCTGTAGACCTGGTGGAAGGGGCCTGTGCCACCCTCCTCTCCGAAGTCTGACGAAGCCAACTCAAATTGCGCTTCATCCCACCACCTGCATGTAAAGGGGATCACCTCAGTTAAATGAGCTATAATAAAACCTAAAGAAGATGAGCAGAAATTTTCACTACTATACCTAGTGAGGGGAATTTACTGATTCCCGCTCGATGGAGGTTCCTCTCCTCCAACAACTCCCGAATATGAGCAACTTCCGAGTTGGTCAGAAAATCATAATCCGACTGATCGACCGCCAAGACTTTCTTTTCGTCATTGGCGGTTAGGCGAGGCTTCTTCCACTGAGTGTCGAAGCCCCATGGATCGAAGGACAACATAAATACAAAGACAGGTTTCCACCCGTGGATGGCGCTGGACATATCCTTAATCACCCTGCAGCCCGATCTGGGACCGATCACCCACCATTCATTACTGTGGAAGTCCCTCTTGAGGACGAAAAGGGCCGAGAACATGTTGGTCCTAGGCTCTACATTGGCGATGCTGCATATGACCAGGAACCCGTAGATGTTCCTGATGCTGTTTGGGGTTAACTGCGCTGGCACCACTTGGTACAAGCAAAAAATCTTAACAAAGAAGGGGTGTAGGGGAAACCGATGACCAGCTTCAGGTGATCTTCGTATACAGCTAGGCACCCAGGGGGATCTTCGTTCACCCGCTCCTCGGGCGCAGGGAGGACGAAGGAAAATTTCTCAGGAATGCGGTAGCGTTCCCAGAGAAGGGTTGCCTTGCTTTGAGAAACCGAGCTGGGGACCGACTCCGGACCTACTATATCTTCGGCCCCAGAGGGCCCAACCTGCTTCCCCTGACTCTCTACGGTCTCTTCCATGACAAAGGAATGAAGTAAAGGGGTGGAAAGATGATTCTACCTGAAGAATAGACTGGTACTCCAGAACGGTTTGGGCAGAGAATGAGACGAGGTTGAAGAAGCTTCCTTGTTCAGACCTTCACTCTTCCCCAAAAGAAAAATAAGGGTCTCTGGATCCCCGCAGAGGGTTAATTTGACTCAGGGTTACCCTGGAAGGTAATCCACTTACGATTGACCGCCAGGATAAGATCTATCCTTCATCCAATAGGCGGAGAACAGCCACTACAACTATCCAAATCCCAACCAAAAGATTGCCTCAACCACTATGCAATGGGACGAGGAGAGATAGCCTCAGGGCCACCTACTTTTCCCCAATCAGGGAATGGCACTTGTCCACCATCTAATTCTCAGATCGTGATGGGCAGCCCAATAGAGGTCCCGTAATCATTTACTGCACTGTCTCTCAGGAAGAAAGCGACAAAACAATAATACTCTCACTTCTCAAGACAGATCTTCGCTTCGACAACTGAGAGTAGGGGGCAACTATTGGGATATCCTAGTTCAGCTACGAACCAGGCTCCAATTCGACTTATCGAAGCCCCGGTTTTCTGGATTACGGACTTCGATCTAAGCGAAGGCCAACTGTAAGCAACTCAAGGCTTCACACCGAACTACAATATCCGAAGGCCAGTCCTTCAGGTAGCACCTTCGGTCCCGGCCGAAGTCTGAACTACTCATCGACTTCCGAAGATACGAACTTCGGTCCCCGCCGTAGACATAATCTCCGGCCTCGGGGAAATATCAAGCCTTTGGCCCACGCAAGGGGAAACCCGAAGCTTGAACCACAATCTGTTCCAAAAAGGAAACTGTAACCAACGGTTACAATCGACACTCATCATGCCATGATCATGGCGTACAATTCCTGCAGCCATGCCTCCGATCTGGCCGGAACCGCTCATTGACAACTCACGATCGACTATCATGGGAGTGAATGGCTTCCCATGATCTCCGAAAAAAGAGCGGGCCACAGATCGGAGGCCATCTTTTAAATATGGGTAAGAAGGATGGCTCGAGAGGTACGCGTGAATAATCTTGCACATACACATTTTCAATCTCCGGGAGCTCTTTTTCTCTTCCACTCTAGACATCTTCCATATTCTGTGGCTGGAATCCGCTACTGACTTAGGCATCGGAGTGTCCTCCACCGGAATAACTCCGGCAAGGAACCTGTTTTGCAGGTAAACCAAGGAACGGTCCTACGATGCAGCAGCTCCGACCGGCCGATCCAGGGACTCCATGCTAACAGGCCTCTTTTCTTTACTTTTCTATGTAAAATCAGATTTATTAAATCACCCTAGAATCAATGCGTCCATGAGGATCAGAAAGTAAAGTGGGTCTCTTCTTTCTCTTTTACCATTTCATATACTCGGTCTCCAAAAACGGAGGTGACTTCAATGACTATATTCCTTTTTTTTATAAAAACGAAAATAATAGAAGGAATAGAGAACTTTTTTTTCTAATTGGAACATAATGTCATTTGGATATTATCGTGATGTTTACTATAGCCTATTTTGCAAGAGACAGCATGCCGGATTCGGACGAATTCTAATGAACCTCAATTCTTACCCCATCCTTTTATAATCAGGGTGGGGAAAGTGAACACGTAACCGATCTATTTAGTATAGACTCCCAATATCCAAATTGCTAATTCATCTTCGCTTATTAATTAGATACTTAAAAAATAAAGTCGGACCAAAAAGAGATGTAGGAATGGGGTTTCGAAGTAAAAGTGGAAGAGAGCAGCGCATTTCGATAGCATTAGCACTATCCTAGAGATCCAGGTATTTTAAGGCTTTGCTCGATCCAGTTATACTTGGATGATTTCAAATCGATTATTGAAAACCGATCCTGAAACCATTTATTGCTGGCTGGTTTGAACGGGCTGGTGGGTTTTGCAATGATTGGAACCAACCCCCCCCCCCCCCCCCCGGTCCGTATTTGACAAGGCTATACGTTGAGATCACACGTGTTAGAAGCTAGAAAGTAATGTCTAAAGTTACGTGTGATCTTGGAGTGTAATTGGCATTACGCTACTACTAATTAGAGCTAAAGTATCCTTACTAATTACGACTTCGACTCTAACGGTAGCCTTTACTCGAATAGTAGCTTGTTGGCAAACCCCCACCAAAGCTGTAGTAATTAACCTCAAGCAACATGGCCCAAATAGTGCCTGGTTTCTGCAGCACTTTGCTCTCTCTCTCTCTCTAAACCTTTAGGCCATCCTTTGGGGCCATAGCTATGTTTTAATTGATATTGATGTCATTCTTAATTTCAACAAGAGAAACCTTTCTAGGTTAATATTTGTGCCACTCCATTTCCATTAGTTCCAAAATAAAGCATACAAAAATCTTGGTTGCTGACCATTGTACTCAATACTTGAAATATTATTTAATTCTGGATTTTTCTTTTTGGATGCCTGCCTATTATCAGCAAACATCAAAATTAAGAAGTGACCTTCCGAGCAGACGACAAAAAAAGGGTCGTTAGTAGGAGGTATTGTGGCATGACGAAGCCCAATTGCGTGATGAACTTGCTCAATTTAGCTCCTAGCCTACCTCTTCTTTCTCGTTGGCATTTAGTTTCCATGATGACACCGCCATCCAAGTTCCCATTAATCTAATCTAACTTCAGTGATTCCATTGGTTAAGCAAGCTTGCTTGATCTAACTCCAGACTATTATCTTTCGGCAACCTTATCTCATTGTTTAGAAAATGACTTTTTGGCTCCTGTCCCATTAATGTCTAGCGTCTGATCTTAATACTTGCCCCTTGAGAAAAGGATCTTTGCAGCTTTATGCTCTCTCACAGGTGCATGCTCCGCAGAAGCTTCTCTATCCTTCTGTATCTAATGAATAATTTTTAAAAATGAATAATTTTTAATGTCCCCGCTAATTCATACAAGCACAACTTGCACCATTTGCTATTTATCTCACAAGATTAGCAAAAAAAGAAGGAAAACAAATGATTACCGTTTGAGGATTCCTTAGCAAAAAGAGGAGGAAAACAAACCATTTGCTATTTATCTCACAAGATTAGCAAAAAAAGAAGGAAAACAAATGATTACCGTTTGAGGATTCCTTAGCAAAAAGAGGAGGAAAACAAATGATTACCGTTTGAGGATTCCTTCTGGGCAAACAGTTTAGTCCTGATGGGAACAGTCATAGGCATATTCCACGTTCCAACTCTTTAATATCAGAAATGTGAAACATCTTAAGCCAACTACTCCTATCCTTTGGTTTAACATTATTCCAAACTTCTCCCAATCATTTTTCATCTAGCTTCAAATTTCCTTCCAAACTTCTCCCAATCATTTTTCATCTAGCTTCAAATTTCCCCTCCTTGTAGACTCCATTTAAACACCTAGCCAATCTGACCATGATAGTAAATACTACAATTTGCAGAAGCGGGGGCTAACAAGAACTGGTTTGTGATTAAATGTATAGGTACGTAAATCTTGTTTCATTTTAACTTGATATGAGATTCCTCAAGCAGCAGTTTTCCTAGTAGGTATAATAGATTTTATCAACATATAAAATCTTTAAAGATAAACATGAAATTTATTAATAAGGAATGCTGCTTATGTTGCTCATATTGCATGCAATAAAATAAATCACTAAATAAATGAACAAATAAAAAACAGCACCTTTCACTAGAGAAGATCAAAGAATACAAAAAGAGACTTCCAAGGGATGCATAGATATCCTTAATGACAAAATTATTATGAACACAATAATAATAACAAATAACACTAACCGAGTTGGGATTTTACAAAAACTGCAATCCTACTCATGTTGGAATATCGAATTAATGGAGAGAGCCGGACATGTTAATAAAGCCAGCATTGCTCTCCTCTCGAAACAACAGATAAAGGAGTGCCCACTGCAGACATCTTCCATCAGCCCACAGACTAGCTCAGCCCTTCAGTCAAGCTCATTTTTGAGTCTTGGTGCTTGCAAGAGGCTGCCCCCCGGCAACAAACCTTGGCAGGGTTAACAGGGTATCGACTCGAGAGACACACTCCAGAGTAGACCATTCATCACCCTCCATTACAGTGGCATTGCCATCAGCGGGCTCTTGACACGACTGAGAACCATACAATTGCTTCTTAGTGCCTTCTTCACCCTTACCTGGGAGGATCTCATAATGGTCCACCCCACTTGGAGTAGATGGCTCTTGTTTACCCTTGTCAGTTCCCATAGAACCTGCTGATCCAGTTACTTTGGTCTTGAGGTTGGCGGAATTATTGGGTGCATCTGTATTGAGGAATAGGCAGACCACCGCACAATCATCAATTTTGGAGGTTGGGTATTTGAGCCTCCAGGCTCGGACTGCTGACTCAACAAGGAAACGAGCTGCAGAGGACTGAGCAGGAGCAGAGGCAACAATGTCAACCACTTCTTTGTTAGACAACACATCCCACACCTGAAAGAGGAATCAAGCATTAGTGGCATGTATGCCTTACAATCGGCAAAGGACAGCATGATTATTCAATGCAACAGTTCAGGGTAACTTGTTTAAGCAAATGGTCAATATATAGATCATATTAAGAGGTTAAAAACAAAAAACTAAAAAAGGCAGTAACAAATTTATGATTCATTGTCTCACCCCATCAGTGGCCAGCACGATGAACTCATCCCTTTCAGTAATGTGCCTGTATGAAACTTCTGGCACAGAAATTAAACCAAAATCCTTCAGACAAAAATCTCCAAAAGCTCGTGCCATTGCCAAGCCTGGGGAGTTACTGTTTGGCAGCCAAACCCGAGCCACCTCTGGTTCATCCTGAAGAGCAAAAACACGGCCCTTACATTTCCTGATTCTCTCTGCTTCTCCTGTAAAACAAGTCCACTTAAGACATGCTGCATTTTAAAGTTTCCTCTGAAATCTATTGAAATATAGCAATTTGCTTCCAGAAGCCAAACATTGATGATGGAGAAGCATTCACAGTCCCTAAGTTACCAGAAATCTACTTTCACCAAAAGAGAAGCGTGTCTAATTAGGTAAAGAGTCATGAACCAGTAAGATAGCTACGATTTTACTTAAAATATCTAACAAAAGTAATACAGATTATTAAGGGTGCCAGCCGGTTCACCTTATATGAGGGCAAGATGGAATTTTGAACCAGATACAGCTCAAAGGTGTTAATAGACTAAAGTCAAATCAGAATATAAAAAAATATGTAATAGCCAGAAATAAATACATATATAAATATGAAGAATCCTAGTGGAAAAAAAGGACTACTACCTAGTAGACAAAAATATGAGGTCCCCACAATTTATACAACGGGCAGTAGTATTACAGTTTACTATACCATATATACATACTCAGCAAACTTCTCATCCATTTGGATCACCCTAAAGGGTCACAGATCTCCAGTGGTTCCTTTTCAATGCCAAATGTACCAAAAGATAAATTTATGCATTCCAACACTATCACAAGTATCCTTTGTTCACCCTTACCTTTTGGTATCTGAAATTTCTTTTTGTCCCTAAAACTAATGTTGGCCAAAAGAAACTACAAAATTCATCCACCAGACAAAAGGCAGCTATAACAAGATGCACAGAAAGCAAAAGCAAAACATAACATAACAAAATTGCAGTAACTGAGAAGAAAATTCCAGCATTTCATGGACTACTATATGTTGTAACATGAAGTCATAAAGAAAAGCAAATGACCTGGTTTCTATTAATAATATGGAAACCTTTGCAAACAAATCAACTAAGGGTAAGCCATCAATTTTTTGCTAGACTCAGATCATTTTATCCATGCTTAATGATAAGGTAAAATTCAGAAGATCCCAGCTTTATGTTACCATTTCTATTGCTTCCAATCCTGTCAATCATGAGTCCAACAGTCTAATCACCATTCTGAACCAAATAGACCATAGCAAATGACCTGGTTTCTATACATAATATAGAAACCTTCGCAAACAAATCGTCTAAGGGTAAGCCATTAATTTTTTGCTAGACTCAGATAATTTTATCCATGCTTATTGATATGGTGAAATTCAGAAGATCCCAGCTTTATGTTACCCATTTCTATTGCTTCCAATCCTGTCAATCATGACTCCAACAGTCATTCTGAACCAATTAAACCATGCCTGCCTCACAAACACTATCTTTGGACCCTCCACCAATCAGCCACTTCTCTACTTTGAGAACTGGTGCAACTTAAACAAATGAAATCAAATGAAAAGGAAGAGAAAAAAGTAAGAAAAACAGGTGTCAAAAAAAGAGGATAGATTTCTCCTTACCAAGATGTATCATCAGAAGTGAAGAGGCATTATTTAAAAAAAAAGTGACCATCCATTGAAAGGCATATCTAAGATGTGTACCAGCAGCATAGGACAAGGACGTTCACCTCTATACCATATGTGTTAATCCATATTGGTGTGCATCAGCACATATAGACGCTACTCTCTTTATAATACATACTGATACAGCCGCATGAGCTTAAATGCTTTTCCAATATGAACCTGTATCAGTCATCCTAAACAACTTTCATTTATATTCTAGACAGTATGGATATCTTCCATTGATTTCTTTTATGAGAATATAATAAGCTTTCAGTAGCCTGAAGATGATAATGATTATATACCATCAATCTATATCACTGAAAGGTTTAATTGATTGCATTGCATTTTTATATTGTCTATACCCCGACTTTGTTTGCCCACCAAAAATATGGTATAAGTGTTCAAAGATACCTATCCCCCTATATTTTTATTTTGTACTTTGAACTTATTTGTTTTGTTGATGTGAAAACAGATTTGATGTTTATTGTCAGAGATCCCAATCATTCAAAACATTTAAGATGAATTATGATTCTAAATTTCTATGGATTAATCAAAAACTATGATTATTTACTTGAACCATGACAAAAAATCAGTACAAGCAGTTAAACTCATTATATGTTTTTTTTTTAACAAAAAATGAATAACTTAGCATATCTTGGTGTGCTAATTGCAAATGTATAATCACACACTAATCTGTTAGTGCTAGTGTGTGTCAAGCATCAACATGGTATTGCACAATATATGTATCATGCCATCATTTAATAGATGATTGGTAACATGAAGGAAAAAAAAGATAAGAAAAATTAATGTTGTTATTTCAGTTGTGAGATAGAGTGTCCATATCTCATGTCATTTCTACTTCCAAAATATCAATGCAAACTTATAAGCAACCTAGATAATCTAAAGATACAACTATTCAGCATACAAGATATACTTGGTTAAAAGCACCAAAAACCTTCACAAAATCAAACAAGTTCCTTATCATTTTCCTATCACTCCTTGAGAGATTGACAGAGAACTCCATAAATTTTTCTCAAATAAAATAGATAAAAATTTTTTTTTTTGTATATATACCCTTCCAAATATTTAAATTTGCAAGACTATCCTGATAATTTTTTTACATATATATCCTTATAAGTTTTTCTTTTTGCACAACTACTCATAAAGGTATTTCAGTCATTTTAATTTTAAATCATTAATTTTTTAACGGTATTAGATAATATGGATACATTTACAAAAAATAAGGAAAAAGATGAATACATATGCAAAACAAGATTTTATAAGGATACACATGTAAAGATTAATTTTGAAAGGATATTCATATAAATTTGAATATTTAAGAGGATATACATGCAAAAAAATATATTTTAATTCCCTTCACAACATCAAGCTTAGGCTAATGCTTTCTAAAAAGCCTCGATATTTCTCTCTTTGATTATGCGACATGTCTCTTAACATTTGATCTAGATTTATTCACTGTCAAAATTAGTTTAGTCACTGTCAAAGTTGGTTAAGTACTAAACAACAATGCAAACAACCACTTAGTACAAGACATGACATTATATATTTAAGTGATATTATTTATCGAAAAAATAGTATCCTAAAAGCTAATCATATTTCTTATGTAACATGAACATTTCTGTAAAGTTTTTCTGACTCATGTATAATATTATATTAATAAAAGGCATTTTGATTCATCATATGTTATGTCTTATACCTTTTAGTCTTAAAATTATGACGAATCCCATAGATTACATCAATGGATTTAGGGTTATCATGAGTTCATAATAGTGAGACCTAAGATATTATAAACCCTAATCTAAAATATTCCTAGTCGAAGAATCATTGAGTCGGGAATCAATAAGGAATCGATCACTCCTAGTAATAGAAATATTTATCCTATATAATCTCATCAAATGATGACTCGGGAAGTCTTTGATCAAAGCAAGATGAAATTAAAAAAGGTTTATAATCTTTCATCTGTTGAGTCTTCATTAATGATTCGAGGTTCGAATGAATAAAGCATTAGGATTTGACAATTTTCCATACCTAGGACTGAAACTAGGCCGGGCTGGAACGAACCACACCCCTACCCGAGCCCGGCACGAAAAAAAATTTCGAGCTTCAGGTCGGGCTTAGGCCCGAAATTTTTTAAAAATATTAAGCCCGAGCCCGACTCGAGCCCGATTGGGTCAACCCAAACAAAAGCCCGAATGACGACAAAAAAAGAGGGTCGTCTGGCCGGAGCAACGAGGGGCGTGAGGGCGCTGGAACCGGGGGAGAGATCGGAGCCACCGAGCTGAGGAGGGGGGCTGCGAGGTTGCACAGGGGGCAGGGGGTGTTGGGTGGGGCGCCGAGATCGGGACAAGGAGGTCGGAGCTCGAGGGGGGCAACGGGATCGCACGGGGAGGGAAATTGGAGCCAAAGGGGGACCGCAGGGTTGCATGAGGAGCAGGGTCATCGGGTGCAGGCACCAGTGCCGAGGGAGGGAGATCGGAGCGGTGGAGTTGTAGGGGGCCTGCAAGGTCACACGAGGGGCAGGGGCGTCGGGTGTGGGCGCCGGGGAGCCAAGGGGGAACACGGGGTCGCACAACCGCACAGGGGGCGAGGGCGTTGACCGTCGAGTGCAAGAGGCCGTCGACCGTCGGGGGCTGACCGGGGGAAGGAGATGGAAACGAGAGAGAGAGAGAACGGAGAGGGAGACAAAAAAATATCTAGGAATCTTGGATCAGGCCTATTCTGGGCCGGGTTTGGACCGGTCCGGGTCGGGCCAAAAGGATGCCCGAACCCGGCCTAAAAATTGAATGGGCTCTATTATAAGGGCCCGAAGCCCGACCCGATTTTGGGCCAGCCCAGCCCAGTTCCAGCCTTATCCATATCTATCGCTTATTCGAGATAAAGGAAAATCGAAGGATTGAATTGCACAGTAACTTGCTACTGAAAGGTATTTTGATATTTTTTATTAAATTCCTCATTTTTTTGATAGGCATGATACGTTGCTAGATGTCAACCATGTCTTGTAGGTTTTCAAGAATTAAATTGATTGAATTCATGAGTCAATTTGAAAGATAGTTTAAATTGGCAACTAAGATTAGCTTGATTTGACCTAATTAAATTAGTTGATTTCTAATCGAACTAAATCAACATGAACCTATACCCACTGCTAGCTAGATATCGAGCCCAAAGGATCACACATACTAAGAAATTGATCATGGAAGTCAATTACGTTTTTATTAGGATGATAGGATCCTAATTGACTAGCTAATTAATATACTAGCATATGTTGGCTAGCCTAACTCTCAACCTAATTAGATTAGATATAAAATGCTTCTATTTGGACTAACTAATTTGAGTAGAATTTGATTGAGCCTTATATAGGATAGCCAAATTGGGATTTATCTTGGTTTTATAGCCCTTATCCATGTCTTGAACCAAGAGTCCCAAGAGCTTGGAACTCTTGGCGCCAATATTGGCATGTGCACAATATAAGGGGCGCAGAAGGACCAAGAGTCCTTCTACATATTGGCGTGTGCACAATATAAGGGGCGCAGAAGGACCAAGAGTCCTGCAATTAAATCACATTTTTGCTGATAAAGCTTAGCCCCTATCCTCTCTTATCCACGTCCATTTGATTGGATTTGACTGGTCAAGTAGATAAATTTTGGACATGAATTCATGTAGGTGCATGAAATGTTGCAACACTTGGATATGGCACATGAAATGGACAGGAGTCCTTTTAATTATTAACCATATTTTTTTCTGATAAGTCTCTCTTGATTATACGCCTATTAGGTGCTTTGACCAAGTCCTAAGCCAAATGGAAGGATTGGAAAATTGCTGGTTTTTCCGAAGAGTTGCGATAAGCAATTCTTGGTGTAAATATGTTATGAAACGTCATATGTTTACAGTTTCACATAGCACTTTTCTGCCTAGAAACTTTTTCTACTTGAAGGGTCTTATCTGATATGTTAAATATCAGATTAAAAACTGAGAAAATAATGCTTTTGGCTCATCCTCTCTAACAATTTAAAGACTACGATGATTGAAGCAAATGTATCCAAATTTATCTCGACAACTCTCTTCCTTCCCTTATTAGGACAAGTCTATTATTTTAAAACAAGTCCGCCATTTTAAAATAAGGACTTAAAAAAAGATTAGAAAAGATAATAGGATAGTAAGAGAAGTTTTGAAAAGGTCTTAAAATACTCTTCAAGTAAAGATCCTAGCAATTAAGGCTGCCGAAAAAAGAAAGACTGCTGAAAGAAGTTTCTAATCAAGCAAGAAATAGGGCTACGGAGAAAATGACCACATATAAAATATGACATAATGACAGTTTAACTGTCAAGTAAATTATATTGGTCTCTATGAACAATGAATTACAGAGGCAACATGAAGATATGAAGCCTCAATCCACACTACTCAATCTTAAAGAGCTTTATGGAGAGCAAAGTAGGGCTACCTGATACAAAATATCGAAGCAATTATTCCGAGCACGTATGAGTAAGGGCTCATCCATTCAAGTTCATGTACTTAAGATGATTAACTTAATTATTCAATTAGATCAATTAGGATTTGTTATGGACGGAGTGCTTAATTAAAACTTGATCCTGCAATCACTCCCTGATTCCTTCTCTCAACTTGTTATGAACTATCACATGAATAAATTGAATATTTCATTACCTGAGCTGCTTAACATGCTTAAGATAGTTGAAAGCCATTTTAAGAAAAATAAGGCTCATGTTCTTCTAATTAATGGGAACAAGAAAATAATAATGAAGAAATGTTCAAAGAGAGTGAAATCCTAAGAAAAGTATCCAAAAAAGGAAAAAGGCAAAGAAATCCTCTGCTGATGAAATATGTTTTCACTACAAGCAGGGACACTAGAAGAAAAACTGTAAGTTATATCCTACTAGTCTAAAGCCTGATGCTGGTGGAGGATCAAAAGGTTTGTACAAATACAAACTAACTTGTCATTGAATACTTCAGTTTCTCATTCATGGGTATTGGATACCGCATGAGTCTCATATATGTAAGTATTTGTAAGGACTTCCAAAAATTAGGAGCTTGAAGGATGAGTTCAAGCTTTATGATGCGAATAGTGAAGCCATTCAAGCGAAAGCTGTGGACACCTATCTATTATTATTGCCTTCAAGCAAAACTTTAGAATTGAAAGACTATTACCATGCTCCAAATATAATTAGAAATATTATTTCTTTACCTTTGTTATTACAACAAGATTTTGAAATTAATATAAAGAACATTAGATGCTCCATTTTTTATTCTAATACTTTTTTGAAAGTAGTTTATTTATTAATAATCTTTTAGTTCTTTCACTCAATGATAAAGTTTTACTGGTTGAAAACAAGAAAAAAAGAGAGATGTTAATGTTACTTTTTTTAGGCATTACCGATTGGTTATATTAGTGAGTCTAGTATAAATAAGTTATACAAAGATAAATTCTTTGATCCTTATGATTGTCAATCATAAGGAACTTGTGAGTCCTATCTCATGGATAAAATGACCAAGTCTCTATTTATTAGTCGTAAAGATAAGGCAACTGAGTTATTAGGACTAATACATACAGATGTATGTAGATCAATATCAACTCAAGCTAGAAAAGGATACTCTTATTTCATCAGATTTACTGATGATTTATCTAGATTTGGATGTGCATCTTATGAAACACAAATCCGAAGCCTTTGATTAATTTAAAGAGTATCAAAGTATGGTTGAAAAATAAACTAAAAAAGTATTAAAATCTTTTGATCAGATCGGGAAGAATACTTATCTAGTGAATTTCTTGATTTAAAAAACAAAGACATCCTCTTAGAATGGACACTTCCATATACACCATAATTAAATGATGTAGCAGAAAGGAGGAATCGTATCTTGTTAGACATGATAAGGTTCATGATGAGTTTTACCGATCTTCCTGTATCCTTCTGGGATTGTCCTAGAGACTGCTACCTATATACTAAACAAGATACCATCAAAATCAGTAGCTAGCACTCCATATGAATTATAGAAAGACAAAAGGCCAAGTCTTAAATATCTTAAGACTTGGGGTAGCCTTGCTTATATTAAAAATATGTTTGGACATAAGCTAAATATTAGAATTGATAAATGTAGCTTCATATATAGTAGATACAAAGAACTAGCATACCCGTTCACTAAGGCCCTTCCTCAAAAGTAGTTTGATGGCTATTTAGATTGTATGAGAATTAAATAGAAGAGCGATTGGCTTTAGAGCAAGTGGAAGATTAAAAGAATAATGTATTGAAAGCCAGTCATATTTCTTATGTAATAGGGACATTTCTATAAAATTCTTCCGGTATGATATTATCTTAATAAAAGATATTTTGATTCATCGTATGCTATATCTTATACCTTTTTATTTTAAGATTATGATGAACCCCATAGATTAGGGCAATTGATTTAGAGTTATGACAATTCATAATAGTGAGACCTAAGATCTTATAAATCCTAATATAAAATAGTCCTAGTCGAAGGATCATCGAGTCGAGGATCGATTTTCCAGAAAGACTGGCACATTCTATGTATGCTCGATGGATAGAGTGGTTGGTCTCATAACTACTTGCATAGGGAGACTAATACAAAGATGTGGGTGCTCGTCAGGATATGAATTCACTGAATTGATCCATCATAAGAATATCTTATGAAAGTCTTACTTGTCAAAAGATGAGTCTTAGTGGGAGTTGCGCAAGTAATTCTTAGACCTGAGATCACCATGGAATCTTATACACACAAATCCATATTTGGTTCATACTCATTCATAACTTAGTCATATATGGAATGTTCATGGATACGATGAATTATGCATGAAAGTTATGAATAGGTCAATAAGAAATCGATCTCTTAGTAAGGAAATATTCATCCTATGTAATCTCATCAAATGATGACTCAAGAAATCTTTAATCAAAAGCAGGATAAAATTATAAAAAAATTTCTAATCTTTCATCGGTCGAATCTTCATTAGTGATTTGAGATTCGAGTGAATAAAGTATTAGATTTGACAATTTTCCATACCCATCGCTTATTCAGGATAAAGGAAGATCGAAGGATTGAATTGTATGTTAACTTGCCACTGAAGGGAATTTTGATAATTTTATCAAATTCCTTATCTTCTGGATAGGCCTGATACATTGCTAGATGTTAATCATATCTTATAGGTTTTCATGAATTAAATTGATTGAATTCATGAGTCAATTTAAAAGATGGTTCAAATTAGCAACTAGAATTAGCACGATTTGACCTAATTCAATTAGTTGATTTCTAATCGAACTAAATCGACATAAATCTAGATCTACTGCTGGCTAGATATGGAGCCCAAAGGGTCATACAAGCTAAGGAATTGATCAAGGAAGTCAATTATATTTTTATTAGGATGATACGATCCTGATTGACTAGCTAATTAATATACTAGTATATATTGGCTAGCCAAACTCCTAATCTAATTATATTGGATATTAAATGCTTGCTATTTGAGCTAACTAATTTGAATAAAACTTAAATTGGTTGATGATTGAGCTTTAAGTAGGGCAACCAAATTGAGATTTATCTTGATTTTATAGCCCTAATCTGTCTTGAACCAAAAGTTCTAAGGGTTTGGGCCTCTTGGTGTGCACACAATATAAGGGGGTAGAAAGACCAAGAATCCTTCTGCAATTAAATCACATTTTTGCTGATAAAGCTTAACCCCTATCCTCTCTTATCCACGTCCATTTGGATTGAATTTAACTGATCAAGTGGATAAATTTTGGGCGTGAATTCAATGGGCACATGAAAGGTTGCGATGCTTGAAATATATGGCATATGAAATGGACAAAAGTCCTTCTGATTATTAATTATCTTTTTTTCTTGATAAGCCTCTCTTGATTATATGCCTATTGGATGCTTTGACTAAGTCCTAAACTAAGTGGAAGGATTAAGAAAATGCTGGTTTTTTTGAAAAGTTGCGATAAGCAACTCTTGGCATAAATATGTTGTGAAATGCCATATGTTTATGTTTCACATAGTACCTTTCTATCCAGAAACTCCTACTTAAAAGATCTTATCTGATATGTTAAATATCAAATTCAGAACTGAGGATAGGATGCTTTTGGGACCTCCTCTCTAACTATTTAAAAACTTCGGTGATTGAAGCAAATGCATTTAAATTTATCCCGACAACTCTCTTCCTCCTCTTATTAAGACAAGTCTATTATTTTAAAACAAGTCTGACATTTTAAGACAAGGACTTGGAAAGAGAATTAGAAAGGATAATAGGATAGTAAGAAAAATTTTGACAAGATCTTGAAATTCTCTTCAGGAGGATAAAAATTCTAGCAAGAAAGGAAGGTTGTCGAAGGAAGAAAGACTATCGGGAGGAGTTTCTAGTCAAGCAAGCAAGAAATAGGAATTCTTCCTTGATCCAGTTCCTGTGTGGATCACCTATAGAGGGCATACACTTATGCACCTAATGAAATAAAGGATATTAGCATTACAGGTATTATTCTATATCCTAATGTATTGCCTTGTTAATTGATATAATCAAGGGATCCTGGATCTAGGATTTCGGTTAACTAGGATTTCAAGGTTTAAAAGTTTTTTGAAATCCAGTCTTCTGCTGCACAACCATAACCCTTCATTTATGACATTACATTCACTGAAATTTATATTTTAAAATCTATCACAATGTGTGAAGCAATTAACAAATGAAGAAAAAAGATCTAACCCCCATCACATAGCTCCAGGACTCAAGTACCTAGATCAAAATAAAGGAGAAAATTGGTCATAAACCAACTAAATTACTTTGAATGATCAGTAACAAAAGAAGCTGCTCAAATTAGACAGCAAAAATTTAGGCAAAATGCAAAAATCCATTCTAAAACATGCATGCTTAAGTTTCTGCAATTCCAACTAATGAGAATTGCCATATTCATAACGATGGATTCGTACACTTTGCCACTTCTATTAACATTTCACAAAAGAAAATCATCACTCAGCCAGATCTCCTTAGTGATACGTAGCATTTACGATTAGCTTAATAAAGGGTTCATGAAAACTAGAAAGGCTAATCATCCTTATCCTAATATTGTGGGTGCCTCAAAAATACTTTAGCTAATTTAAACAGTAACTTCAAGTAACTTCAAGTAGATGAAATTATCAACAAATGCCTATCTTTCATGAACACATCTATGCCATAAACCCCATGCAATATCACAACATGCACATAAAGATGAGGGCCAGTATCTTATGTACACAGAGAAGCTTTTCATCAGCACTACTATAACCATGGCTATCAAAGCTTTATTCCAACTGTTTAAGCAGTTTTATGGGTCTTCCTTTACCAAGAATTCCTATTTAGGGCTACCTCTGATATAATTTCAAACTTTACCATGGTCATCTCAGACATTCCCCTCCTATACCCTTCAACAGAAATTAAGGCATCCTTTCTTACCGGAGCCCATTCAGATCTTTGCTGAATGTGCCTGAGCTATCTCAATAAGTTTGAAAACATTTCATCAACACTAATACCCATTTAAGATTTGTTATCCAGTTTGTACATTAATAATGGAGATTTTGATGGCAAATTTTTTCCCATACTTATATCCCCATAATCTGGTTAACTTCAATAAACATTTGACATTTCAAATAGACTCAACTTTGCTTCAGAATATAGAGCAACAATACCATAATCCCCATGTTAAGTCGCAAGGCTGAAGAAGAATGTGATGAAGTCTCTTTTTGTACCCATAAAGAACACACTTGCCTTTACCTCTTTGTTGAAATTTATACAAAACTAGTGGCCCAAAAAACTATCTAAATGGTGCAGGGTGCAGTTAGCTTCAATATCTGATGCTTCAAATTACATGCTAGTCCCTGCACACCAGAAGGCCATAGATGGAACTGATCAAGTTCCCAAGCAGCACCATGCAAACTCTGTGATCTTCTATCATGTGATGATAAAGTTAACCACTTCAAGAGAGGTTCTAGAATAAGGTTTGCCTACAACTCTACTATGTATAGGCTTCTATGCAAGGAAGTCGCCACAACATCCTTCAACTCTTCATCAAGGATCTCAAAGTAACAAATCCAAGAGGACTGGAAGCACTAGAAACATCACCATTTTCTAGGCATGTATCTTACAGGAGGTCAACTTGTTTACTCGTCCAACGTTTACTCTAGTACATGGGCCCAGTTAGGATGATAAGAATTCTGTGGATAAAGTTGGTGGGTGTTCTCCTCTAGAGAGGAGATTGAAGGGAGAAGATTAAGGGAGTTTGGTGGTCTACATCCAGGGTTTTTGGGAAAATGTGTCACCTTGGAAATGAAAAATATCATTCCCGAAATTCAGGGATGAGAGCAATGATAAGTTGGCTGGATCCTCATCTAACTACTACCCTTTTTCTTTACATTATCAAAGGAAGCTCCCATAGACCACAAGTTATTGCTGGATGACTCCTTCACTTGTCCAGAAAGGCCCTTTTCACAAGCCATCCTAGATAACAAAGGTCAGAATGATTCTAGCACTCCAGTATAGGGATGGCAAATGATTGGAAAAACTCAAACTCAGCTCAGGTTCAGTTCGGATAAAGCTTGATTCATGCTTGGTTTGAGGCTAAGAAAAAACAAGCCTGAACCAGCATTTAAGAATGAAAATAGTTTAGAGCTGAGCCAAAAAAATGGCCAAATTCAATCAAGCTGAGTTGATATTATGTAATATATTTATATAGTAACCACTGGATCTTAGATCCAACAGTCTCCCATATTAAGGACAAAGAGTTCGGTTGGGTTTTAGTTGAGATAGTGGCTAGCAACTGCCCCATGCTCAATGTCTCCTCTCTTTCGTGTTTCCTTCACATGCCACAATTCGCAAATCCCCTTGACTCCTAAACTCTTCTCTCTTCTACCCAACCTCTCCTCGCCGCTATCACAAATTCTAACTATGACCACTAGCTTCCATGACCGCCACAACCTCTCCCATATTCTCTTTATTCTTTCCATCCTCTCTCTCATGTCTGAAATCCTAACCTCACACAACAACTACCATACCACTAGGGGTGCAAACGAGTCAAGCTGCTCATGAGCTACTCAAGCTCAGCTCGAGTCAAGCTCGAGTAGCAAGATACTGGACTCGAAAGCTCGCAAGTCCACTCAAATTTATATATATATACATTACATATTTTTATTTTATTTATAATATAAATATATTAATATATTATAAGTAGGTTAAGGCTCAATTTCAAGCTCGAACTCGAGCTCGAATATGGCTCGACAGATATTTGAGCCGAGTCGAATCGAGCTCAAGTATTATCTTTTTATATCAAACCGAGCCCGAGCTTGGAATACTAAGGGCTCGATCGAACTCAAGCCCAGTTTCGAGCCCGAGTTTTTTGAATCAAGTCGGGCTCGAGCTTCTAACTACTCGACTGGACTCGATTGCACCCCTATATACCACCAGCAATGGCCACTTCCACCTCACCACCACCATCAAAAGTCCAATGAAAGGGAACAAATTCATGGTGAGGGGATGGCTAGGGTTCATGGGATTAATAGTCTGCTTCGATGTTGCGAAAGAGGAGTGTAAAATGTTCAATCCCTTGACCCAAGCCCACCACCCCTTGGTCCTCCAATGTCCTCCTTGCTAGTGTCCACTACATCCAAGGTCAAAACCCTCTAATTTCCCTCTGTCTTCCGATTTGATTCCATCTTGGCTTCATTCCTTAATTTGTGTCTTTTGATTTCATCAAGATTGCATATTTCATTCAAGAAATCAAGAATCAATGTTTTGATATAATTTTCTTCAATTTTTTTGGAGAATTGTGGTTGAGATTTTGATTTATATGCAACTTTTGTTTTGTTACAAGTAATTAGTGGGAATTGCAACAAACTTTAGATGTTGACTTGAGTTAGGGTTTGAACTCTAAATTTTGTGATGGCAACTTTAATATTTATTTCCTAATTTCTGTTTTAGAATTAATATCTGAATGAGAACTTTTTAGTTTTTGAATCCATTAAATTCAGATTTGAGCCAGGTTTGAAATCAGGCTTGAACCAAGCTTAAATCTAGCTTTCATTGAAGCTAGAATCAAGCTTGATACAAACTTAAGCTGATTTCTATCTTGAATTAGGATATTCAAGCTGTTCATTTAGGTTCATGTTCAGCTCAATTTGGCCTGAATTGACCTCGAAATAAGGGTAAACAAATCATGATTGAGCTCAAATTTCATGGTCGAAATTAATTTCAACCCATGCTTGATCAGGCCTATGCATAATCAAGTTCAGCTCATTTACACCCCTACTCGGTACAATGTCTGTAGGGCATGCCTCTAATCTCATGTCTTATCAGCTGTTTTGACTCAAAACTATAATCTCCAATGCCATTTTTCCCATTCTATTGTTGTGTCATTGAACCTCACTTTCACTACTAAGAAACTCAACCCAATTCACAAGATCCAAACTTTCCTCCATAAACCCTACAAAACTTCTCCAGAGAAGTATTCTCATTGTTACCATTAAGCTTCTCATCCTAGGAAATGCCAATTCATTAGAATTCAAACATTGGCATATAATACATCAGAGTTGGTCTTAAAAAATGTTACAAATGTTATTCCATGAATAAGAAAAGTTTGTTCTCATACCCTAACAAGATTTTAGTACGAGGAAGTTTAAAATTTGTTAGTTTTAGATTAGCATCAAGGAACATAAAAACAACAAAAACCGAAAATGGTAAGAAGAAACTAACTTCCTAGTATCCAACACAAAAATTACATTACAATTAATAAAATAACTTCTGTTATGTTCCTTCCTACAGACAGTCGTCCTGAAACACAGAAAAACATAAGCATGTCAGCTGTGATGTTTTCATTGTACCACCAAAGAACATTAGTAACAAAAACCTTAGCATTTTGCATATTCTTCCCCCAGTTCAAATCATAGATCCAAAACAAAGGCATGGAGAGAAAATGCAGCATGATTTAGCACCACATAAAAGAAAATGCAGGAAATCAACAGACAAACAAACACCGAACAACTTAGAAACATATACATTAAAAAAATTCTGAACAGGAAGGGAGAAACCATACTTGGTAGATTAGGTTTAAGGTCCACAGTCAACTGAACAGCAATCAAGCAGTCATTCCTATCTCTAGTACCAAGCACAGCTCTTGAGTCCCCCACATTCCCAATTACAAGGTCTTCACCCTAGACAAATAGCAGAACACCTCTTAAAGTCAGGAAACTCAATTTATTTATTTATTTATTTTTCAGCAAGGTGGTTTCATCATTTCTTTTTTAATACAAAATAACTGCAAGAAGGAACATTCATAAGATTCAAAGATATTTGCTTCCATGCAGTAATTCTTAGTTTTCTTCTGCAATTTATTTAAAGATTATGAAACATAAGGTATATTAATTATTGTTACCTGTTTGACCAGGGTGACTGCTGTTGTCCCACTGCAAAAGCAATCAATTTTTGGATGCAGTTTCAGTTCTTTATCCATAACTTTGAAAGCCTTCAGGAATGACTCTTTCAGTGTCATAAAGATATCTGGATGCTTATCTTTCTCTCCAATATCTGTGGAAACGCCAGGCTCCTCATCCAGGCACATAGATGAAGTTTCTTCTGAATTCATGCTTCCTGAATGGCTAATAATACTGTTCTC
Organism: Areca catechu; assembly: GCA_021397845.1. Lineage (NCBI taxonomy): Eukaryota > Viridiplantae > Streptophyta > Magnoliopsida > Arecales > Arecaceae > Areca > Areca catechu. The sequence continues at coordinate 26,114,177 of CM038048.1, forward strand.
TCTACAAGCATCACTTCCTACATTTACTTCCAGCTTCAGAGGTAGAGAATCCCTTACTTTCCTTGCAACCATATGGCCATACGGTCCATGACCATCGAAAACCCCACAAAAAACTGTGTCTGCCCTCGAACAAAAATTCTGCAAACGAAAGATCCAAAGTTAATTGAACAATGTTGGCATCATCTGTTCCCCGAGAAAATCATGCAGAACAGTCCAAAAGGACAACAAAATGACGAGCTCATTCACATGCACAGCATTTGCAAATACAGTGAGCAACAAGAGGTGGAACAGAAGAACATGCAAATCCACAGATGGTGAACCCTCTTCATCTCAAAATAAATAAGACTTTAGGAAAATAGGCACCCACGGTATCTGGAAATATGATTACATTTCAAACGACTGCTACTCAGGAAATTCAAGAAGATTACATATAAATTTATAGCAATAGAGACAGAAATTATTTTCCCAAAGCAGCAGCCTGATCTGATTTTACTAACCAAACAAGCCATATTCTGAAGGGCAAGATCATAAAGAAAAATATATTTAAAGAGTTAGCATGACATGATTCTCTAATGATTTGATATACAAACTTATAAATCAATCTCCATATCCTTCAAGAAAGATTAATTTTAACCGTGACAAGCAAATCCAATGACTCGACAAGAAGAATTGCTCCACCAATAGTATCAAGGAGAAGAATATCAATCATTAGACACTAAATAATGTAAGAAAAAGAAAAGGATATTACCAGTCATGAACATGACGATTGAGGGTCCTGGAAGAGGCAAATCAGGAAAAAAGAGAAGAAAATGACATGCAGTAAAAGAACTCTAGTATATGCAAAGAATCCTAATATAAAATACTCTTAATGTAGAGCCTGTTCAGTAATAATTACAACAAAATAATCCATGATAAAACAGAAATCATATGATATTATAGCAGTGTTAAGCAAAACATGAAAAATAATTAGCTGAAAGCTGGAACCAAAATCTCTCACTCTAACTTGTCTTTGTCATCTCTGACTACAGTAAGGGAAAAGGCTTGTTTAACTTGAAAGTTTTTCAATTCGTAACCTGGGATCATCGAGTGAGTTCTTAACATCATAAGAATATTGCGTGAGAGTTAGATGAAAACGAACCTCCCACACAATCATCGCATCCTGGTTGGTCCCCTTCCTGCCCTGCTGCGTAAAGAGAGATGCGACGCTGCTGGCCCCATTAAGGAACATCCTACCAGGGATCCGGTGGAGCTGCTCGAAGGAAGAGCTCCGGGGCCCCGGCCGCCTCCGCGACACCGCCTTGCGGGGCCGCTTGACCCCCGACGTGGGTGACGACGGGGACGACGGGTCCGGCGAGCTGCTCCACCCGTCCGACGACAGGCAGGACCCCATCCGGAGGGCCCTGATTATATCCAGTATGCACTCCAAACCAGCCAGGCAGCCGAGCCCCCCGTTTCCTCCCGCCGGTGGATCCGTCGATGTCCCCTTTCCTTCCCCCGCCGCCACCAAGCCCTGACCTGCCGGCCCGCCCACGCCGACGCCGACGACAACCACCCCCAATTCAGCCCGATCTGAACAAAAATTCTCGACGTTGGTGGAAGGACAGAGATCCTCAAAGGAAATTTTTTTTCCAACCCCAGAAGAAAAAGGAGGAAAGGAAAACGAAAGGCAGATTCGTTGGGCCCTCTCCAAGCGCAGAGACAATAAGGATGTAATGGAATCTTCTCTCCCTATTTCTTGCCTTTCTTTAATCTATTTTCCACAGCCACTACTTTCTGATATCCTCTAAAAACCTCTAAAAATCTCAGGAAAAGATGATCTGATCCACCTCCAAAAACCATTAAAAAAAAAAAAGCCGAACATCCGCGAAAACACAACCAAACTTTATGATCAACAAAATGAACCACCAAAGAACCACACAGATCTCATTACAAAACAAACAGAAGATGATAACTACCTAGAAATCTCGAGACAACAATGGAGCCAACAGAGATAGGGTATCAAGATCAAGAATCTGAAAAGATTGGTGAAGGATGGAGAAGAAGATTAGGGATCTAAGCAGAGGATTTAACAGAAGGGACTACCCCTCTCTCTCGTTCTTGACCCAACCCACGAGATTCCGCTTCACCTCTCTGCCCTCCTTTTCCCCGCCTCTCCAATCCCGTGGCGCCCTTCGCCTCGCCCTCCCGTTCTTTCGTCTTACCCTCCCCTCGTCTCTCTCTTCGCCCGCTCTTCTTCAGTTTTCTTGTTCCCTCTTTTCGCTGTATCTCTATCCCCTCACGTCTATTTATCCATCTCCTCTACCATGTCTATTTTCTTGCTTTTTTTTATTAATTATCCATAATTTTTGGTGTATTAGTTAACAAATTAATTAAGTTTTTTTTTTTATCTGGCTCGCTTAACCGGAAGAACCGGAGCCTTACGCACGCCGGCGCCCATGGCTTATACTTTTGCCCTCATACATCGGCATTATTATGGAAATGCTATTAATCCTTTTTCTAAAAATATATATAATTAATATTTTGTTACCATCTTTCCTCTCTTTCTTTTTTTTTTTTTTTCTTTTTTTTTTCCTCTCCCTTATTTTTGCTAAAATATTTTCCTTTCTCTTTTACTTTTATATAAATCTTTCTAATTTTTATTTAAGTTATTTTTATTATTATTATTTACGTACATAACGATCAAATAACAATTTTATTCTTAGACTTTAATATTATTATAAAAATATTATTAAAAAAAATTAAATAAAGAAGAGATGTCAGGATATAAAAAATGTTTAATTTTAAATAGATCCACCTGAAATTCGACTACAAATGAATGTAATATAGATATGAGATCCAACATGGTCAGCTTTTTCTTCTTTTTTTTTTTGATAATAAAAAAAAAAAAAAAGGGGAACGGAGTTAGATCCGGGCATGGCCATCCTCAGACGGTCCTCCAATTTCAGCCAGAAAATCTTCGATACACGATGTATATTAATTTTTCGCAGCTATTCCCCATCCAACCTGATTATCACCGGTGTCAGCCAAGCGAATGGGGTTTATTATATATATCCCTAACTTTTTCACTATCATCAACTAATAAGAACTAGGGATGGCAATGGGCCGGGTTCGGGCCGAGTACTAACTACCCAAATCCAAATATTCAAATACACTATCCAAACCCGGCTCAAACACTATCGGGACTGGGTTTTTTTTTATCCAAACTCGTCTCAATTAGATATCGGGTAATTGGGTTTACCCGGTCCGAACCCAATTAAATCATATTAAATATTTTTTTATTTTTATCAACTTTAAAATCATCTACAATTTTATAAATTATACATATATTAAACAAATAAAATTTAACTACATTTTTAGTTCAACATCATTTAATTTCATATTCAATCAAAATTTATATTATTAAGTTGATAAACTATTAATTATGATCTTGTTTTGAATTCATCCTATACAGAATAGGATGAAAAAAAATTTTCAATATATATATATAATGATTAGAATATAGGATTCAAATATTTTAAAATTTAATAACTAATAATTATAATTAATAAAATATATATTAATTATATATATTTAAATATTAAAATAATTCGGTCCGGGTTCGGGTCAAGTGTATATCTACTCATCAGTTCTGGTCCAAACTCAAAATTAAGTATTCGAGTTTTATCCAAACCCGGTCCAAATCCAGTCAAAGCATTGATTACCCGGTCCAATCGGATCGGATCGAGTCAGGTATCCATGGATTTGAATTTTATTACCATACCTAATAAAAACTCCAGGATTATTTTATTTATTTTTTTATTTTATTTTTAAATTTTTTAATTAAAATATATCTAAAATAAAATTTGAATTCCTGCCCTCGTAACCACGTGTGCCACGTTCTAGTGACAACATATGGTCAGCTTTAGTCGATGAACACAATGATGTTATCATTTCTTACCGTACTTTTGGCTCGTAAAAGGATCAAAAATATTATATTTTTATTATTGTTATCAATCACATAAACGGATAAGGATATATGATATATCTATTTTGGATTTTTTTTTTATTATGATTTTATTTATAGTTATTAGTGACTTTGATTTAGGGATGAGGGAAATTGGAGGGACGAATCTGGACCAGCCTGTTGCTCTGCATTTTTTATGGCAATCTTTATGAAGAGATTTATTGGATTGCACTAACCAAATAATCCAAATATCCCGACCTTACCATGAGCTGTAACCTATAAACGATTACATTGTACACTTGAGAATAAGATTTCGTGCTAGATTTGATGCGAGTGAACCCATTCATACGTTTTTACGCGGTTCATTTCAAGGAACACCTACGGATGCTAGTAAACCTAGTGATGCATGAAATTTTTGCATTAAAAAAACATGAAATTGCGCACATATGAAAAGGCTACATGGCATGGAGAACTATCTCAAATAAAATGTTTAATTTTCCTAAGGTTATTAAATAAGAAACACCAAGAAAATTTTCATCAAGAACCCATTTGGTTCACGAAAAAATAAAATAAAATAAAAAATTATTTCATAAAAATAAAATTTTAAAATTTTTAATTGATTATGAAAAAGTAACTTATTTCAATATAATTTATATTTAGTTATGTATCCACTTTCTAGGAAAGATTATATAAAATATCTATTTTATCCTTAATAATCAATAGATATAAGATCATGCTTGTTTTTGCTTCCAGACTTTGTATAAATAATAATATTATATTTATAATAATATAAATATATTATAATATAATATTAGATTATAATAATTTATTTTATTTATTGTCTTTGCTCTCCATCTAGTCACTAGAGGTCATTAGAGAGTAGAAGCTCGCTTACTAGACCTACAAAGGAGTACCAAATGAAGGTTGCTCCAGTGATGACCCTCCAATGTTCAAGTCAGGTAATATGAGAAAGAAGTGGGAATGGATAGGGATGGCAATTTTTATCGACCCGATGGATATCCGATCCGATCCGACCTGAATGGGGTAAGTTTTACCCGATCCATTTATATATGGGACGGGTATGGATTTTATATATAAAACCCGAAACGGGTTTGGATCGAGTATGGATAATGATATGCCTCGCTTCGAACCCGACCCGGTTATATATATATAATTATATATTTGGTTTCCTTAAATTCCTTTCACAGAATAAAGCCTTCGAAAATCAAAATCTGATATGGCCTTCGGTCTTTGATAATTCCCTTCCCAAATCGCAAATTCTCAAATCCCAATCTATTTGAACCATTTGGCCTTCCATCTAGTATCCTTTTTAGAGCTTTCCTAATCCCTAATTCCTTCGAGCCCTTGGCCAATCGGCCCTCGCCTCTCCTTCCATCTTTCGAGCCCTCGGCCCTCGCCTCTCTTGCTCTCCTCCATTCGTGAGTTCACGTGATCACATCTCCAAAACAAATTCTCAAGACAAAATAAGAACAACATGTAAGTAAAACTTAAACCTAATCCCTAATTTTCATTAACAAATATTGTTCCTCTATCAATTGTATGATTAATGGATTCCTTACTTCAATGCTGAGAAATAAGGAAGTTACAGCAAGTATTCAATATGTACAATGTTGTACATATGAACCTGACCCCGACCCGATATTTTTTAACCTGACCCAAAATGGATATGGGGCGGATATTTCTTGACGGGGTGGGTATGGGTCTTGGGTGACCCAACCCAAACCCGACCCGTTGCCATCCCTAGGAGTGGAGAGAGAGAAAGGTGTTGCGGGTGTTGGAAATTATGTCATAAAACCGATCGTCTAACCTGTAGACGATTGTGCTATTTGTAATTATATATAAATTATTAATTAATAAAAGTTATTTGATAGTTCATTATATTGCATCTTCTTTTTATGAACTTTTTTTGTCCTTGAGTCCTTAGAACTACTTCTATTTGATAAAGAGATTTATCATGTAGTTTTTAAACTTGTTTGTGATCAAATAATATATCATTAAAGGATGATAGTATTTATCAAGTATAGGTTATATTGTATTTTATAGGTTGGTTGTCCTCTTAATCAAGAAGTATTGAGATATTGGTATGGTATGCAGGTAAAATATAGAAGTATATTTTACAAATCGTGACCTACTAAATTTTTAATTTAATGACAGAAGGTTTTTGAGTACAGTCAAATACTTGTGAAGTCGATGTATGAGTCAAGATTAAATTGATTGCTCCAAGTTATTAGAAAAATGTCTCGCTGTATTTTAATTTAGCAAAATCTTGGCCAGGATAATCCTTGTAAGGAGTCACAAGATTTGTAAGGTTGAGATATTATATGGATGTACTGATTAAGAATAAACAGATTAACCCTGAAGTCATCGGAGCATTAAGGATTAAAGGGATGAAATATATAGTAGCCATATGCCAAAGGTTCTTGAATGTTGCTTAGCAATAATTCAACCTATCTTTAACCCTGAAGTCACCTGAGCATTAAGGATCAAAGGGATGAAATATATGATAACCATATGCCAAAGGTTCTTGAATATTACTTAGCAATAATTTAACCTATCTGGACATCGGGTATCATTGCTAAATGGTTAATTTAATTAGTATAGAAATTATTCCTGTACTATCGACTTAGTGTTCAAATCTATGGGATCACAAACACTAGAAGTTCCTAACTATCAAATAGCTGATCAATGATTAAGAATCATTTCTAGATTTAATCATCAATTTGATAACGGATCTGATAACTGATGAGTTGACTCATCTATGAGTCAACCCAAGGGTTTCTATTATGAGTCTACTCATTAGATGATTCATTAAAAGTTGGTAAATTTTAGAAAGATTAATTAGTAATTGGATTGCTAATTAACTCAATTTGATTGAGCAACGAGGTTTAGTTCAAGTCTAATTGAATTAAATTCAATTAAGATAATCCAATTGGATTATAAGATAATCTAATTACTAAAGAGGTTTGATTCCTAATTTGATTAGGTTATGAACTTACTTAATTCCTAATTAGATTAAGATTTTGTTAAGAAGATTGGGTTCCAAAATTGATTAGGCTCACTTATCTATTTGGATCTAATCTGATATAATTTGGTTGAGCTTGAGTCCAATTATACTAGATCACACCTATATGCCCTAGCCCCTTGATTTGAATTTTGAATTTTGAATTCAAAATTTTAATTTTAATTTGAATTTAAATTCAGGTTGTTTGAAGTTGAATTCAAATTTAAATAGGAGTTGATTTCTGTTGCCGACCTTACCGTTGTGGCCTGCAGCTGCGAGTTGGCGCCGGACTAGGTCCCCTAAGCTACAGAATCTCGACACTTCCGGACCTGCAAAAATGAAGTAGAGACCCGGGCCGGGATCCCGACGGGGGCACTCCGACGGTCAAGTTAGAGAGCGGTAAAGTAGAACAGATCCACTAAGACAAAAACATGCTGGGTTTCTATTCTTAGGGGAGTCTTAAATGAGAAGAAGAATGAGAACGAGAGAGAGAAGGGTGCTCTGATTCCTGCAACCGAGCTCGTTGGACTCGGTCTTGCGGGTTCCTCTGGAGCCCCCGGCTTAGGATCGCCCCTTCTTCTTCCTACGGGACTGCTTGTCCTCTCGATTGCTTACCTTCCTTCTTGCCCCTGGTCTTCCTTTTAGGTCATCAATCCATGCCTCCGTCTGTGCCTCGATCCCACGGAGGGCTCTGGAGGTCAGGGACCGTCCCCCCTCGTCCCCTTTACGGTCGGGAATTAAGTGGCCAACTGGTCTCGTCCACCGTGTAGTTATGAGAGGGGGAACTTGGCGAGATACCGATCCTTGCGAAGGCACCCTCGGGCCTGAGGCGTTGACCATGGCCCTCCCTTTTTAGGATGCCGGGCTACCGAATGCTGGGTTCGGTGCCTTGGACATGATTCCTTTTCCAAACCGGTGCCAACAAGGTTCCGCGCACCATTGCAGGCCTAGGGATGCCGTACCAGGTGTGCTGCTTGTGCGCACCATCTTCAGCAGCTTTCTCGAGGCTCGCACCCCCAGTCCTTCCGTCTTCCATAGAAAGGGCTGGCTTCAGTCGAGGTGGACCCATTCGGGGGTGCCACCTGGTGAGGGAGCAGAGGCAGGGCCACTCCGATCGAGGTGGATCCCGCCTGGATCTACACCTGGCGGAGTGGCAAAGGCCAGCTCGATCTCGGTCGAGGTGGACCCATCTAGGGGTGCCACCTGGCAAGGGAGCGAGGAGAGCCTGGCTCGACTTCGACGAGGTGGACCCATCTGGGGGTGCCACCTGGCGAAGGAGCAAAGGTAGGGCCACTCCGACCGAGGTGGATCCCGCCTGGATCGACACCTAGTGGAGTGGCAAAGGCCAGCTCGACCTCGATCGAGGTGGACCCATTTGGGGGTGCCACCTAGCGAGGGAGCAGGGAGAGCTCGGCTCGACTTCGACGAGGTGGACCCATCCGAGGGCGCCACCTGGCGAAGGAGCAGAGGTAGGACCACTCCGATCGAGGTGGATCCCGCTTGGATCGACACTTCGCGGAGTGGCAGAGGCCAGCTCGACCTTGATCGAGATGGACCTATTTGGGGGTGCCACCTAGCGAGGGTGCGGGAAGAGCCTGGCTCGACTTCGATGAGGTGGACCCATCTGGAGGTGCCACCTAGCGAAGGAGCAGAGGCAGGGCCACTCCGACCGAGGTGGATCCCACCTGGATTGACACCTGGTGGAGTGGCAAAGGCCAGCTCGACCTCGACCGAGATGGACCCATCTGGGGGTGCCACCTGGCGAGGGAGCGGGAAGAGCTTGGCTTGACTTCGGCGAGGTGGACCCATCTAGGGGTGCCACCTGGCAAAGGAGCAGAAGCAGGGCCACTCCGGCAAAGGTGGATCCCATCTAGATCGACACCTGGCAGAGTGGCAGAGGCCAGCTCGACCTCGACCAAGGTGGACCCACCTGGGGGTGCCACCTGGCGAGGGAGCGGGGAGAGCCCGGCTCGACTTCAACGAGGTGGACCCATCTGGGGGCGCCACCTGGTGAAGGAGCAGAGGCAAGACCACTCCGGCCGAGGTGGATCCCGCCTGGATCGACACCTGGCGGAGTGGTAGAGGTCAACTCGACCTCGACCGAGGTGGACCCATCTAGGGGTGCCACCTGGCGAGGGAGCGGGGAGAGCCTGGCTTGACTTCGACAAGGTGGACCCATCAAGGGGTGCCACCTGGCGAAGGAGCAAAAGCAAGACCACTCCAGCCGAGATGGATCCCGCTTAGATCGACACCTGGCGAAGTGGTAGAGGCCAGCTCGACCTCGACCAAGATGGACCCATCTGGGGGTGCCACCTGGAGAGGGAGCGGGGAGAGCCTGGCTCGACTTTGACGAGGTGGACCCATCTGGGGGTGCCATCTGGCGAAGGAGCAGGGCAGGACCACTCCGACCGAGGTGGATCCCACCTGGATCGACACCTGGTGGAGTGGCAGAGGCCAGCTCGACCTCGACCGAGATGGACCCATCTGGGGGTGCCACCTGGCATGGGAGCGGGGAGAGCCTGGCTCGACTTCGGCGAGGTGGACCCATATGGGGGTGCCACCCAGCGAAGGAGCAGAGGCAGGGCCACTCTGGCCGAGGTGGATCCCACCTGGATCGACACCTGGTGGAGTGGCAAAGGCCAGCTCGACCTCGGTCGAGATGGACCCACTTGAGGGTGCTACCTGGCGAGGGAGCGGGGAGAGCCTGGCTCGACTTCGGCGAGGTGGACCCATCTTGGGGCGCCACCTGGTGAAGGAGCAGAGACAAGACCACTTCGACTGAGGTGGATCTTGCCTGGATCGACATCTGGCGGAGTGGTAGAGGCCAGCTCGACCTCGACCAAGGTGGACCCATCTGGGGGTGCCACCTGGTGAGAGAGCGGGGAAAGCCCGGCTCGACTTCGGCAAGGTGGACCCATCAAGGGGCACCACCTAGCAAAATAGCATAGGCAGGACCACTCCGATCAAGGTGGGTCCCGCCTGGATCGATACCTGGCAGAGTAGCGAAGGCCAGCTCGACCTCGGTTGAGGTGGACCCATCTGAGGGTGCCACATGGTGAGGGAGCGGGGAGAGCTTGGCTCAACTTCGACGAGGTGGACCCATCTTGGGATGCCACCTGGCGAAGGAGCAGAGGTAGGACCACTCTGGCTGAGGTGGATCCTGCCTGGATTGACACCTGGCGGAGTGGCGGAGGCCAGCTCGACCTCGACCGAGGTGGACCCATCTGGGGGTGCTACCTGGCGAGGGAGCGGGGAGAGCTTGGCTCGACTTCGGCCAGGTGGACCCATCTGGAGGTGCCACCTGGCGAAGGAGCAGAGGCAGGACCACTCCGGCCGAGGTGGATCCCGCCTGGATCGATACCTGGTGGAGTGGCGGAGGCCAGCTCGACCTCGACCGAGGTGGATCCATCTGGGAGTGCCACCTGGCGAGGGAGTGGGGAGATCCTGGCTCGACTTCGACGAGGTGGACCCATCTGGGGGCGCCACCTCACGAAGGAGTAGAGGCAGGACCACTCCGGCCGAGGTGGATCCCGTCTGGATCGACACCTGGTGGAGTGGCGGAGGTGTCGAGCTCGGCCCCGAGGTCGACTCTACCGCTGAACGAGCCACCTGGTGGGAGAGTCCAGAGATGATGCCACGCGGTATCACCTGGCGTCCAGCTCAATTTGACGCATACTCCACGTCGGCGATGTTGCCATATCAATTTTGATTTTGAATCAAAATCACCTCACCTTATCTAACCCATATCCTATCTCCCTAACCTCTCCTAATCACTTGAACGCCTCTTTTTTTAAAAGGTTACTGGTGGGCATGTGAGATGGATGGAGTATGCTAAAGATAGTCTTCTAGCTAAGGGAAAAGGGATGTGGGATTTGAGAGAAAGGGTTCTTGGGTATGAGCTCCCTATTTCTTCTATTAGGGTTTAGGAAGAGAAAATAAAAGTTTTTAATCTCTAGTCCACCATTTTCTTCTACCACCTCCTATCTCCTAGGTATTCTTCTTCATCTCCTGGAGCATCCCGGTTGATGTGGCAGGATCGCTGACATGGAGCCCATGTCAGACCTAGTCAGATGCCATGATGGAGGAAGCTGCCATGTTGGACATCCTTCAGACTCTTTCGCTGGTTGGCTGCCTCGAGGTCGAGATGTCCTGGCCAAAGTCGAGCTCCTGCCCTCTTTGGACTCCTTCACTAGGTGTTTCCCTCGAGGTCGAGACACCCTGGCTGGAGTTGAGCTCCTGCCCTCTTCAGACTCCTTCGCCAGGTGGCTCCCTCGAGATTAAGACACCTTGGCCGGAGTCGAGCTCCTGCCCTCTTCAGACTCCTTCGCCAGATAGCCCCCTCGAGGTCAAGATGCCCTGGCCGAAGTCGAGCTCTTGCCCTCTTTGGACTCCTTCGCTAGGTGACTCCCTCAAGGTCGAGACACCTTGGTCGAAGTCGAGCACCTGCTCTCTTCTAACTCCTTCGCTAGGTGACTCCCTCGAGGTCGAGATGCCCTGGCAGAAGTCGAGCTCCTGCCCTCTTCGGACTCCTTCGCCAGGTGGCTCCCTTGAGGTCGAGATGCCCTGGACGAAGTCGAGCTCCTGCCCTCTTCGGACTCCTTCGCCAGGTGGCTCCCTTGAGGTCGAGATGCCCTGGCTGAAGTCGAGCTCCTGCCCTCTTCGGTCTCCTTTGCTAGACGGCTCCCTCAAGGTCGAGTCCACCCCGACTGAAGTCGAGCTCCTCCTCCCTGAATCGATCCCACTTCGGACGAAGGGACCAGTAGCTGGAGGACATCGCCACCTTCCTTGAGCAATGGTGATCCACCTAAGGACCACGGATGGGCGCCCGCCATACCGTAATAATTGCTCATGCTAGCACTTACACCAAAAAGGAAGGGGCCGCCCGATTGAGGCGTCGCGCTCCCGAACGATCGTCTGTACCATCCAAAAGAGGAAACCATCCTGGAAGATTCAAATCCAGGGGGCGGCTACCCTCCAATCGAGGCTCTGCCAGGTTTCCCGAAGTGGAGCGACCAGAGGGAGGACCAGAGTATACGGTATAGTTCCCTATCATGAATGGGGAAAGATACTTCGTGCACAGCATGGAGCGCTGTCAGACGTTGACCTTCTAGCACTTGCAAAAGGAGGAGGATCTTGAGGTAGGCAGCAGGGAGAGATCCGGGCTTAAAAGAGTTCTCCAAGGTTTCTAGTAGGAGGTAAGTAACAAGCAAACGGGCAAAGGGGGCGGTACACAGGAGAGAACTCGAGAAGCCAAGTGCTCTAGGCTACCGGAGACTCACTGGAAAGGTCTTGACAGACACAGCCATCCAGCCTAGGCACTCCTCCATCGCTATCACCCCTACTCTACTCTCAACCCATTCGCACTCCCTAACCACATAGTCTCCTCCTCCTAGAGTGGAGTCCACCCATGGGGATCAACTGGGAGGATCTATTTTCCTGAATCGCCACTGACTTGAGCATCGGAGTGCCCTCGTCGGGATCCCTGATCCAGGTTTCCTCTATTTTGTAGGTCTGGGTGCACGAGCAGGTTCCTGAGTGACGAGGGCGGTGTCCAAGGTCATCTCCAGCTACAGGTCATGGCGATCGGGCGGCAACAAATTGGCGTGCCAGGTAGGGGCGGGCAGGACATGCTTTAATCCAAGCCAATCCCCTTATGAGCAACTCTACCTGGAACATGGTGATGACGCGTGTGTAGGAGGTCTCCAATAGCCATGTGGGAGATCCCCTTTCCCATGGGGGCCCGCACAATCCAGAGAGGGAGCCCCCCGCTCTGTTACAGCCGCCTTCGATGGATGCCCAGCTAGTCGCACTAGCCCAGCAGGTGCAGCTTCTGACTGCAGTGGTGCAACAGTTGCAGCATCAGCACTGATCCCTAGCCACCCACCAATAGCCAGGGATTCCTGCGATCCAAGCTGCCGTACCCCACGACAACCTGCAGTCCTTCCAAGGAAGGCCTTCGCTGCCACGAGCCATGACAGACCCCCGGGGAAGCCACCGGATCTCGACGAAGAGTAGTAGATCGGGTTAGTTGATCGAGAGAGCCGGTCGACCCTCCTCAACTATTACATTCACCTCCTCCGTCGGCCTCAGTGGAGGGCTCCACCAACGAGGCCATCAGGTGCATAGTTGAAAGGTACTTGGAGGAATAGGAGTGCAAGCTAGTGGAGCTATCCCATCAGTTTGCAAATTTGCAGGGCTCCCCCCGCGAGCCTGCAGGCTATGACGCATGTCCCCCTATCTCTAGAGAGATCCAAGAGGAACCGATCCCGAGTCGGTTCCGCATATCGCAGGTGGATCCCTATGACGAGACCACCGATCCTCTGGACCACCTTGAGAGCTATAAGGCCCTCATGAGAGTCTAGAGGGTGACAAACGCCCTCCTCTGCATCGCTTTTTCAGCCACTCTCCGGAAGGCGGCTCGAGTATGGTTTATCTACCTCAAGCCTGAAAGCATCAGTTCATTTGCTCAGCTGGAGAGGAAGTCGTGGCCCACTTTGATGCTTGTCGAAAGGTGCCACGAGAGGCGGACAGCCTTTTCTTCATCAGGCAGCACGATTACGAACTTTTGCGGGACTATGTGTCCCACTTCAAGGTTGCCACACTAGAGATTTAAAATTTGGATGAGCCAGTTACCATGCTAGCACTGAAGAGGGGGCTCAAGACTTCCAACTTGACCTACCCACTGGACAAGAAGTCATCGAAGACATACTCCGAACTCCTCCTCCGTGTTCACAAGTACATTTGCACCGAGGAAGTGGACCGCACGAGGAGGGAGCTATACGAGAAGCCACTGAAGAAGCAACCTCCTGGGGAGACGTGTGGGGTGCGGAAGCCTGGACCAGCTGCCCTAAACTTCTGCCAGGGGCCAAAGCCGAAGAGCAGCCCCATCCCAGAAGAAAGATACACACCTCTCCTAGCCCCGAGGACAAAGATTCTTATGAAGATTGAGGGCGAACGCTATATACGTGCCCCCGTTGAGGCTGTCTAATGGTTGCGACAAGATGAAGTACTACCAATTTCACCGTGACCACGGCCACGACACTGAGGAGTGCCGCCACCTCAAGAGAGAAATTGAAGATCTGATAAGAAGGGGTTACCTCGGAAAGTTTGTGAGGGGCAAGACCCCAGCGAAACCTCAGGCGCTCGCTGCTCTTCCTCCTGTCCCTGCAGTCGACAATCGGCCCACCAAGAAGCCTATGGGGATGATATGTTGGAGAATCGAGCGCACTTCCAAGAGGACCCGGGGAGGAGAGAGTTTCAAAAATGTACTCCCCTTTATGAGGGAGAGGAAATATAGAAATGAAAATGTAAACAACAATGCTATGGTCATCGAAATGATGATCGCCATGCATCCTGTAAAACGGATTATGGTCGATAGTGGAAGTTTGACTGATATCTTTTTTTATGATGCTTTCTCCAGGATGAATATGTCCTCTGCTCAACTGAGGCCTGTGCACACTCCCCTTATCGATTTTACTGAAGATTCTGTAGGAGTTGAAAGGAAAATCACTCTCCCCATCACTGCCAGGACACCACTTGGTAGAGCACCGTCATGATGACTTTTACAGTTGTCGGGCTTCCTTCAGCCTACAACGTGATCCTTGACCACCCCGGGCTCAATCTGCTCGACACGGTCATTTCCACCAAGCGGCTATTGGTGCAATTTTCTACTCCTTATGGTGTAGGAGAAATGAGGGGAGCACCTCAGTCGATCCAACATTGTCTTCAAGCCGTTCCCGAGGCCAGAAATTCCGAGGAAGACCCCAGTGCTAATTGGGGCCTAGCTGCAAGAGGAGGAATGGGCCCACCTGTTAGAATTTTTTCAAGCGAATGCAAACGTGTTCGCTTGGATGGCGGTAGATATGCCCAGGATTTTCCCTGACATCATCACCTTATAAATTGAGCATTGAACCGAAGTACCGTCCTATTCGGCAGAAGAAGAGGAGCTTTGCCCCGGAGAGGCAGCGGGCAATCAATGAGGAGGTGGATAAGCTCCTCGTGGCCGGCTTTGTCCGTGAAGTACAATATCCCAGCTGGCTGGCAAATGTGGTCATGGTCAAGAAGAATAACAGGAAGTGGAGGATTTGCGTGGACTACACCGACCTCAACCGAGCTATTTTAAAGGATAGCTTCCCTTTGCCGAAGATCGACCAGCTGGTAGATGCCACCTCAGGGCATTGTTTGCTCTCCTTTATGGATGCATTTTTCAGGTACAATCAGATACGGATGCATTCGAAGGATGAGGAGCACACTGCCTTCATCACTGATCGGGAGATGTATTGCTATCGAGTCTTTAAGGATCAAAATGCTGGTGCCACATACCAGCAGCTGGTCAATCGGATGCATACCAGTAGCCTGAAGAATGCTGGTGCCACATACTTGCAACTGGTCAATCGGGTCTTTAAGGATCAGATCGGTCGAAACATGCAAGTGTATATGGATGACATGCTCGTTATGAGCAAGCCGAAGTTAGACCACATCGTCAACCTAGCGGAGGCCTTCCATAACCTTCGTCTGCACTAAATGAAGCTGAATCTAGTGAAGTGCACCTTTGTCAAGGCAGTAGGGAAGTTCTTTGGCTTCATGGTCACCCAGAGGGGAATCAAAGCAAACCCTAAGAAGGTTCAGTCAATTGTCGACATGGAACACCCCACCTCAAAGAAGCAGGTCCAGCACCCAATGGGCTGAATTGCCGCCTTGAGCCGATTCATCTCGAGATCGGCTGACCACTGCTTATCTTTCTTCAAGGTACTGTGCAAAGTGCATGACTTCGCCTGGACCGAAGAGTGCAAATCAACCTTTGAGGAGCTGAAGAAGTTCTTGACATCACCATCGCTGCTTTCCAGGCCGGAGGACGGGGAGGAACTCCTATTGTATCTGGCGGTCACCCCGGGGGCCCTCAGCTTAATTCTCGTTTGCGCAGATGAGGACGGAGCCCAGAAACTGATGTACTATGCCAGTAAAAGCTCCAAAATATGGAGATCAGGTACACCCGCTCAGAAAAGTTAATTTTTGCTCTTATAATGTTTACCCAGTGCCTCAGGCCATACTTCCAAGTGCATCTGATCATGGTCTTGATGGACCAACCATTGAGGGCCATACTTAGTCGCCCCGACACATCCGGATGCTTGGCTAAGTGGGTGTTGAAGCTTAGTGAGTTTGATATCGCATACCGACCAAGACCATCTTAGAAGTCCCAAGTGTTGGCCGACTTCCTGGTCGAGTGCACGGGATCGGCCGAGGAGCAGGCGGAGACCACCCCAGAGCATCAGATGGAGCCCAAGGTCGAGGAGGAGGTTTGGGTCCTCCACGTGGATGATGTGTCCAATGCAGGTGGGAGCGGAGCAGGCCTCATCCTCGCTAACGGCGATGGGGTTGTAGCCGAGTGTGCACTCTGCTTCCAATTCATGGTGACTAACAATCATGCAGAATATGAGGCACTCCTCGTGGGGCTGAGAGTCTCCTGCAAGCTGGGTGTACCCAACCTGAAGGTCTTCACCAACTTCCAGCTGGTGGCCAGGCAGGTCTCGAGAGAATATGAGGCATGACATCCCTATATGATGAAGTACCTGAAGTGGGTCTGCTCGAGCATGATAGGCTTTCGGCACTTCAGCATCTCCCACATTCCTCGTGGGGAGAATGCTCATGACGATGCCCTGTCAAGGCTCGCGACCTTGCCAGACTCATCACTGGGGCATGCCTATATTGAGTACCTAGAAAATCCAAGCTATGGGGTTCCCGAGGAAGTCTAGCAAGTCACCCCCGAACCATGCTGGATGGACCGGTACATCAGGTACATCATCAACGGTGTCCTGCAGGGAGATCGTATGGAAGCTAGTCTCATTAAGAAGAAGGATGCACGCTTTGTCATGATGGACGGGCAGCTCTACCGCAGATCTTACTCCTATCCACTCTTGAAGTGCCTAAGACCCACAAAGGCAGCCTTGTGCTCCAAGAGATACACGAAGGCCTCTATGGGAATCACGTGGGAGGGAGGATGTTAGCATACAAGGCCCTCCATCAGGGGTACTACTGGGAAACCATGAGGGAGGATGCCACTAACTTCGTGAGGAAGTGCAATCACTGCCAGTGCCACGCCTACATACAGCATTAACTGGTAGTGCCACTCTCCCAACTCTCTGTACCCTGGCCATTCGTCCAGTGGGGGATGGACATCCTTGTTCCATTTTCTCCTGCATCTGATAATGCAAGTTCTTGATAGTGGCTATTGACTACTTCACCAAATGGGTGGAGGCATAGCCACTAGCACGGATCACCGAAGCCAAGGTCCGCCAGTTCTTCTAAAGGTCGATCATCTACCGTTTCAGACTCCCCCACAACATCATCACCGATAACGGGTGATAGTTCGACAATCGAGAGTTTGAGGAGTTTTGCATTGATCTCGGTGTTCATCACCGCTTCACCTCTGTAGCTCACCCCCAGACCAATGGAGAAGCTGAGGTGACCAATCGGACTATCCTCCAGGGACTCCGAACTAGGTTGGACCGGGCCAAAGGTAGGTGGGTAGAAGAGCTTCCCAGCATCCTTTGGGCCTACCACACAACACTCAAAATAGCTACGGATGAGATGCCCTTCAGCCTCATCTTCGATACTGAAGTCATCATCCCGGTCGAACTTGGTGTGCCCACGCTATGGGTGAAACAATATGATGAAGTAGAAAACCTGGCCTGCCTTCTACTCAACTTAGACCTCCTCGAGGAAACGAGAAACAAGGCTCGACTCCGGATGGAAGCCTACCGACAGCGGGTAGCTCGGTACGACGATGCGCGGGTAAAGCCAAAGACCTTCCGCCCAGGTGACCTGGTGTTGCACCGAGCTGAACCTCCCAACCCCGAGAGTGCAGCAAGCTCTTGCCAAATTGGGAAGGCCCCTATAAGGTGGTTAAGGTTCTTCCCCATGGAGCCTACTACCTAGCAGGGCTGGACGGTGCCAGATTCCCACGAACTTGGAAAGCCAACAATTTAAGAATGTACTATCAGTGATATAAGGCTTCCCTCCATTAATAATAAAGTTCCTCTTTGTGCAAACCACTTTTACCTTGCAGGAACGTCGCTGCTCGACCCCAGTTCTGGCAAGCAAAGCCCGGAAACTCTTGAAGCCTAGCACCTTAAGCCCAGAAACTCTTGAAGCTCGGCACCTTAAGCCCACAAACTCCTGAAGCCCTGTACCTTAAATCCAAAAACTCTTGAAGCCCGGCACCTTAAGCCTAGAAACTCCTGAAGCCTGGCATCTTAAGCTTGGAAACTCCTGAAGCCTGGCACCTCAAGCCCGGAAACTCCTGAAGCCCGGCACCCTAAGCCGGGAAACATCTGAAGCCCCGCACTCTGAATCGGAAAACTCCAGAAGCCCCATACCTCGGCCCCACACCTTGGAGTCACCTGGCGGGCCCACCAAGTATCGCATCCTGGCTCGGTTGCACCTCGGGCGCTTGGAGATGGTTTCGCCCGAGGTCACCCAGATCCCTTTCAAGGAAACGCATGAAGCCCTACCATCACGTTACCCATGTAGTGGGGATGACTCAACGAGTCAAGGACTTCCTTCCTAACTGCCTCGCATGCCTGGAGCTCGACAGGAAAGGGCCCAACTACTTAGAACCTCAAGGCATGACGCCCTAGCAAAAGCATGTACATGGGCAATCGAGAAGAAAAGAGAAGGAAGGAAAGTTGATGGAGCATTAAAAATGCGAAAGAGTACAAGTAAAATAGGATAGAAGGAAACTTCATTAAGAATTTTCAGATTTTGCATTGTCTCTGGGCCCCAACAGGCCGGGCGACCCAAAAAGAAGCAAAGAAAGAAAAAGTATAAAAGGAGGGGAGACTCCTATACTAATCCGCTGGCTCCTTCCCGGGACGGTGTTGAGGTCGGGCGACATCTTCTGGGACCTCTGGCGGCGGGGCTATGTCTAGGACCTCCGGTGATGGGGGCACGTCGACGGCAACCGCGGGTTCCTCTGATTCAGCCACGGCCATAATTAGGCCACCACATGGAGCGGCCGGGAAGGCAAGCCCATCCAACTTCATATCCGGGATGAGCTCTGCCATCCTGGATCGGCAGAACTCATACCCCTTGAAGAACGAGTATGTGGCTAGTTCGTGGAACTCCTCATTGAATTCCATCGAGGCCTTGTAGTTCGACATTGCCTCGACGGCCTCCTTTTTCGTGGCCTCCATTAAGGCCACTGCCCTAGCAGCCTTCTCCTCGGCGGCAGTGGCTCGCTCTCATGCTGCCTCCAACTGCGCCCAGAGAGTTTGAGCATGTTCCCTCTCCTGGGTCACTCGGCCTTGAGCTCCTCCTCTCTGGCCTCCTTGGCCTTGAGCTCCTCGGACCGACGTTTGACCCGATCCCTCTCCCGTGCCAAGGACTCCTCTAGGCCCTCAAGCTACCTCTCAGTGCCTACTACCTCGGCCCTCAGCTCCTTATTCTTCTGTCCAGCCTCCCAGGTCGTGTCCATCTTCAGCTTGACCTTGACTGCCAGCTAGTCGATTTGTTGCACCTTCTGCTTATCCCTCTTAGCCCATTTCTTGCAATAGTCTCGGATGAGCAAGAGGTTTGCCCCAAGCTGCACCAAAGAAGACATCAGCCATACAAAAAAAAAGGGGGGGAAGAAAGAGAAAAGGATAGGGACACCTACTGAGAAGAATTGCAGGAAGGTACCGAGGATGGCATCGGCCAGGAGCCTTCCCCCCTTTTCCTGCCGATTACATAGTTGGACAGCAAAGTCCATCATGAACTCGGTGAGTGCCCGATCTCGGACCACCGAGAAGTTCGACGTCATCTCGAAGGGAAACTTGTGGGAGCCACCCTTCTTCTTCTTCTTCGCTATCGCGGCGGTGCCCTCGGGGGTGGCCGAGGATTTTTCCGAATCTCTGTGGAGGATCGCCGCCATGCCGGACGGCATCACTGATGGTGGCTCCCTCCTCTCCTCCTCTTCTTCCACTTCCACCTTGACAATTTCAGGAGGTGGGGGTGCCACAATGGTGATAGCGGACTTGGCCCAAACGACCATGTCAGGCTCTCGAACCAGAGGCAAGTCCTACTGCCTTGGTGGTTCAGGAACCGGTTCGTCCATTCTCCTACTCAGCTCGGAGGGCGCGGTAGGTTCGGCCCTTGTGCTAGCCTTGTCTGGGGCCTCTTCGATGGGGACTCTCTGGCTCTCGCCGGTGCACCCCTCTTCTAGGAGAGCGCGAGGAGTTTGTCCATGGAGTACTTCATACCTGCATAAAGGAGAACGAGGTCAATCTCGAGCTTGAAGGGACAAGCAGAAAAAACAAAAAGAGCTTGCACCAAACTCACCCAACTCCCAGATTGGGCTGGCCCCGACTTTGAACAAGTTTTGCTCTGATAGTAGAACCTCGAGGGAGGGGATTTGGTCAGTGATGAGCTGGTCATAGATTTTTCGATCAGCCGCTTCGACCTTGGCATTCTGGTTTGGGGTCTGGTCCGGATCACTCCAGACCCAGTCAACCCCTTCGACGGAGGCAAAAAAATACCTACTCTTCCACCCTTTGATGGAAGAGGGGAGATCAAACCTGATGCCCTTTGGGTGGGGAGAAATGAACCACCACCCTTCCTCGGTCGAGTGGTGCTTCAGGATAAAGAAAACCCTGAATAAAGAGAAGCAGGCTATGATCCCGTGAAAGTGGCAGAGGACGATGAAACAAAAAATTATCTTGACTACATTTGGATACTAGATGAGCCGGAATTAGACGATAGTGGCTCAGCACGGAGAGAAAGAAGGGATGAAGCGGTAATCGAAGATCCCCTACGAGGGTTTCCTCATAAAGGGTGATCCGACTTGGGCCACTGGAGGTGACCCGCTCCCCCGATCATGGAACCGAGAGCTGGATGGAGTTCGGGATGCCAAAGGCTTCCTGGATGATTGAAAGCTCCTCTCCGATTATCGCCGAAGTAATACCACCAGAACCAGTCAATCGAGGAGGCTCAGAAGAAGCTTCAAGAGGAGGAGGAGGAGGCCTAGCCCTAGGCTTTCCTATAATGATCCCAGTGGGGTGAAGCCTTCTACGGATCTTGAAGTGGAGTTCTTCCTCCTCATAGAGGAAGGAGTCCTTGACCGAGAAGGCCCCGCCTCATCAGGATTACTCGAGGAATGATGGCTACAACTTGAACGAGCCATCCCAAGGAAGAAGATTGACGAAGGAAAAATAGAGAAGGGAGAAGAAGGAAATGGACAAAGTCTGGGAAGATCCTGATCCTGAAGATGAACTCTACCTAACCGAAGAAAAAAGAAGGCTGAAGAAGACAAACCTGGCTAACCTTGGAGGAAAAGGATGGTCAGGAGAAGAGAGAAGGATCTGGTTTGCCGACAAGCATGAGGAGTTTGAAAGAGTAGGTGTTTTCAAAGAATTATCCTTCTTTTCGAAATGACCAGATAGTAACTGTACCCTCCCAAAGCCATCGTCATCGGATCTACACCACGTGTCAGCAATCCATGGAGGGCGATGCTTCAGTTCACCCAAAGCCATTTCGAGTTCTACATCAGCCATAAAGCCTTCTCAGACGAGTCGATGTGTCACCCCCATATTGGCTTGGGGGTCCGTTCCGTGATGCACCAGCAATCATGGCAATAATGGTGCCCGATTTTTGCCTTTCCATGTTAGCTTCGCATTTACTCTCTTCATCCTGAGTGCCGCATGCCAACGGGACTTGGGAGTGGGGGGAAAATGATATGGTGAGATCGTTGATATGGAGCCCATGTCAGACCCAGTCAGATGCCATGACGGAGGAAGCTGCGACGTCGGACGTCCTTCGGACTCCTTCGTTGGGTGGCTTTCTCGAGGTTGAGATGCCCTAGCCGAAGTCGAGCTCCTGCCCTCTTTGGACTCCTTTGCCAGGTGGCTCCCTCGAGGTCGAGATGCCCTAGCCAGAGTCGAGTTCCTGCCCTCTTCGGACTTCTTCGCCAGGTGGCCCCGTCGAGGTCGAGACGCCCTAGCCGAAGTCAAGCTCCTGCCCTCTTCGGACTCCTTCACCAGGTGACTCCCTCGAGGTCGAGATGCCCTAGCCGAAGTCGAGCTCCTGCTCTCTTTGGACTCCTTCACCAGGTGACTCCCTCGAGGTCGAGATGCCCTAGCCGAAGTCGAGCTCTTGCCCTCTTTGGACTCCTTCGCCAGGTGGCTCCCTCGAGGTCGAGATGCCCTGGTCGAAGTTGAGCTCCTGCCCTCTTCGGACTCCTTCGCCAGGTGGCTCCTTCGAGCTCGAGTCCACCCTAGTCAAAGTTGAGCTCCTCCTCCCTAAACCGACCCCACTTCGGATGAAGGGACCAGCAGCTAGAGGATGTAGCCACCTTTCTTGAGTGGCGGTGAGCCGCCCAAGGATTACTAAGGGACACCCGCCGGGTTGTAATAATTGCTCCTGCTATCACTTACATCGAAAAGAAAGGGGTCCCCCGATCAAGGCACCGCGCTCCCAATCGACCGTCTGTACCATCCAAAAGAGAACCATCTTGGGAGATTCAAATCCAGGGGATGGTTGCCCCCCGATCAAGGCTTTGCTAGGTTTCCTGAAATAGAGAGACCAGAGGGAGGACCAGAGTGCACGGCGTAGTTCCCTATCATGAATGGGGAAAGGCACTTTGCACATGGCACAAAGCGCTGCCGGATGTTGACCTTCTAGTGCTTGCAAAGGGGGGAGGATCCCAAGGCAGGTAGCAGGGAGAGATCCTGGCTTAAAAGAGTTCTCCAAGGTTCCCAACAGGAGGTAAGTAACAAGCAAATGGGTAAAGGAGGTGGTACACAAGAGAGCACTCGAGAAGCCAACTGCTATAGGCTACCGGAGACTCACCGAAAGGGTCTTAATAGACAGCCATCCAGCCCAGGCACTCCTCCATCGCTATCACCCCCACTCTACTTTCAACTTGTTTGCACTCCCTAACTACATAATATTTTTTTCCTAGAGTGGAGTCCACCCACGGGGCTCGACCGGGAAGATCTATTCCCCTAAATCGCATTGTCTTGAGCATCGTAGTGCCCCCGCCGGGATTCCCGTCCCGGGTCTCCTCTGTTTTGTAGGTCCGGGTGCACGAGCAGGTTCCTGAGTGACGAGGGCGGTGTCCGAGATCATCTCTAGCTATAGGCCACGGTGATCGGGCAGGGCAGCAACACCGGTAATCTAAAGAAAAAGGTTTGATTAGCTGTCAAGGTCTCTGCAAGGAACTATAACTCCAGGAAGACTGATCAATACGGGGCTTCATGTGGATCACCTGTAAAGGCCATATGCATGTGTGGCTAGGAGAGCCTTTTGACCATAGTATTTAGCTATGGCAACCATCAGCCCATGCAAAGGTAATGAGTTTTAAACTCATTGATGCTGTAGATGTGATCTACAGTATTAGTTTTATAGCATAGATATGATCTATGCTTGCTTTCTTGTATTCAATTTTCATACATGTAATATTTTCATGTCATAGATCCTAGTGTAGGCTATTATTAGATTATATCAATATCATGTTTAAATTAATATAATTAATCTTTATGTTTTTCGTTGCTTGAAATTTTAAAATTTTTTTGAAATGCATGCATCAAATGCCTACTAGTTTCTTCAAATGGTATTAGAGCGTATATTCATTTGACAAGATTATAATTGCATGTTGATCTAGATTCTAATTTATTTTGCACCTTTTTCATAAGTACTTGAATTGAGTGCTTTACCATGGTCATCCGGTCATTAGAGAGAAGCTTGGTTTGAAGGCCCTCACTTCCCATTTGATGGGAATCTTTTATAGTGCGCTTGAAGAAGAAAATGCGAAAAGGATTAGATTAAAGTTGTTTTAATCTTTGTAATTTAGATTTGAGATCATAAATGAGTTTAGAATAGTTCTAAGTTAGATTTATAATTTGTTATACAAAAAAATTAGCATAAAATTATAATTGAATTTTGAACATGTTGCTATTAGTCTGCGTGAGTCAACTCATGGCCTTGATGAGTTGACTTGTGACCCTGGTTAGTTAACTCATGATCGGATTGAGAATAACATGTCTCTGTTCCTATTTTGTGAGTCAATGTAACAAGTAATGAGTCGACTCATGGTGACTCAATTTATGGATAAGTCAACTCATAACCAAGATGAGTCGACTCACGCCTATCGAACAAAAAATTAATTTGATGAAAATTTGTAAAAAGGGTTTTTGTAATTCAAATTGAAATTGTTTCAATTTACATATGTTCATAAATTTAATTAAAAATTAAGTTTTGATAGTTAAAAGATCTAGATTTGAGAATGAAATATCTTAAGCTATTTCATAAGCCTTGTAGTTATGGGTTAGCTTAAATCAGGTCTTTTAATTAGGTTAGACCTAGAATTAGAATGAAATGAATATGGATCAAATAGAGAAATTAAAATCTAACCAAAAGTTAAATTAGATTTTCTTCTCTTTTAGATCCATCTCAATAGTTGTAGCTTGATCAAATCCATATCTTGATTAAATGGACCTGATTATGGTTTCATGGTTAAGCCCAAGTCATTAGGCTACTAAATCAAATTTGATGAACCAATTGGTATCTAAGAAAAGTGGCTGAAAAGGATTTTTAATTGGGACTGTTTTCTTTCCTGGATAATTAAGTTGGTGACTAAGAAAAAAATGAGGACCCTCCCATTGATCTCCACTTACCTGGCTAAAGTGATCAATTAGCTTTTGATCAGGTCACTTAGTGATTTGAGTTAACCCATGCCATTAAGGTGAATCAATATGGCTGATTTAGGTACCCTTGGACTAGCTAGTCTCGAACCCTCTTCTAAGACTTGGTGAAGTCAGCAGGAGGACTTTTAATTAGTGATTCCTATCTTTCCTTATTTTTGTCAGATTTGTCAAACCCTCTAAATTATTAGATCCTTAAAATGATAAAGTTATAGGGATAACTGAGTCATAGCCTCTCATTAAGTGGATGGTAATGAGTTCAATAGTTTAGATAATCATTGAAGATGCAAATGCCTAGTACTTATATGGTTATTGTAATTATCATTCATAATATAGTAATTTAATTATAACTTTTTTAACGGTGATCAGGTGGGCTGAGCAAACTAGAGCTTGGCCATTTGTCAGAAGTATCGAATCTTGTCATGTTAATGGTTGGACCTAACCAAGAGTTTTAGTGAAGGTGCAAATACCTGCTAAAGGGATGCTTGGGACAAAATTCTTACTAGAAGTTGTTTGGAGAAACAATTAGTTAGAAACCTACCTATAGATGCACATGGGTGAGCCAAGCAAACTTGGGCTCATATGTAGTCTATATGGATTCTAGTACTCGCTAAGAAATTAATATAATTCCTCGAATTAGAGGTATAGACTATCAATTCATATAAAATAGTTGAAAAACCTTTAAACTAAAGTCCAAGTTTTTAGGATTTAATAATTGATATACTAATCGGTCAATGTTTTCTTTTCAATAATAGCTACTACCTTGTCATTCCAGTTATTGTTGGATAATGACAAATTAATAGGATCCAATTTTGATAGCTGTATTGAAAGCTCAAGATAGTCTTGGAGCACGAATGGATCCTATATGTGATTATGGATCCAGTACATGAGGAGCCCGCTCCTAATTTTTATGG
The DNA here is from genome assembly GCA_021397845.1 of Areca catechu. Classification (NCBI taxonomy): domain Eukaryota; kingdom Viridiplantae; phylum Streptophyta; class Magnoliopsida; order Arecales; family Arecaceae; genus Areca; species Areca catechu. The sequence goes on from CM038048.1 coordinate 26,139,728, forward strand.
TGCAGTCAGATATACTTACCAGAAGTGGCTCAATGACTGAAACACTATGTATTGCATAATGAGGGCGCGATGAATGATGAAATCGATTGCAAGTTTGAGGATGCTTAGCCATAAGACATGCTTCAAATATTGAAAAAATCTTTCGGTACACTAGATGACGTTGAAAGGTGCAAAACCTTTTATATTGTTTTCAATGCTTGAATATGTGAGGGGGCGCCAGTCACTGATCATGTATTGTATATAATCGAATAGATTGAATTCTTAAGCAAACTTGGATTTTCCTTGTATAAGTAGCTGGGAAAGGATGCAATTCTAAATTCTTTGCCCAAGTCTTATATGAATTTTTTTAGTTATTATAGAATGACGAAGCCTATAATGAATTACCATGGTTTGCTAGGGTTACTACAGACTTATGAGAAGGATCATCAGTTCTATAAGGAGCCGGTGAATGTTGTTGGTGGGTCTTCTTCTAGGAATCATCCATTTAAAAAAGGAAAGAAGAATAAAAATAAAAAAGTGCAACATGCTGGGGCGTCTCAGCCCATTCAGACCAAGAAGCCCAATGTCGATAAAAGTAAGGCAGAGTGCTTCTACTATAAGAAACAGGATCATTGGAAGAGAAATTATTCTCTTTATATTACTTCCCTTGACCTGAATAGGTCGAATAAAAGAAAGCAATTTGCAATTGTTGGACAAAGTAATTATATAATAATACCTTGTAATTTCTCTTTTTATGATACTACTACCTGAGTATTGGATACCGGATGTCTAATTAATATTTATAATTTATTGCAGGAACTTTGGGTCAGTAGGAGATTTGAAAATGGCAAGAGATTCTTGAACGTGGAAGATAGAAGTCAAGTTCTAGTCCTAGCTTTAGGAGTCATCAAGCTTGTTTTCAATTTTTGTAATATCATTTTGACTGTTTGTCACTATTATCCAAAGTTCTTATTAAATATAATAACTGTAGGCCTTTTAGCCATGAATGGTTATAAACATTCAATAAAGAATGATATTTGTAATATCATTGCAAATGGTGTTACTGTGACATGTGGACAATTAAGAAATGTCTTCTATATACTATCATAGCATGATAGCATAATATACACTTCTAATAAAAGCCTTCGATTAAATAATGTCAATGATGCCTATCTCTAGTACTGTAGGCTATATTATATTAACAAGAACAGGATTAACAGGTTAAATAAAGAGGGTATCCTCAATGTTAATGATTATGTATCATTGCCAACCTGTGAATTCTGCCTTCTTGAAAAAATGATTAAGTCACCTTTTACTAAAAAAGGTGAATGAGCCAATGAAGTTCTAAGTCTGATATATACTAATGTACATGAACCAATAAATACTTATACTAGAGGAGGTTATTACTACTTTATTACATTTACCGATGACCTATCTAGGTATAGGTATGTCTATCTTTTGAAGAATAAATCTAAATTATTTGAAATATTCAAACAATTTCATAATGAGGTAGAAAAAAATAGGAAAGAATATTAAAACTCTTCGATTAGATCGAGGGGGAGAACATATTATCGGTGAGTTTCTGATTTATCTAGGAGAGAATGGAATTCTCTTATAATGGACACCTCTTGTAACACCTCAACTAAATAAAGTGTTAGAAAGGAGAAATCGAACTCTGTTAGACATGGTTCAGTCCATGATAGCTTTGTGAGTCTATCGATCTCCTTTTAGGGATATGCTCTTAAGTCAGCATGTTACATTCTTAATTGGGTTCCAAGCAAGTCCATCGATAAAACATCATATAAAATATGGATAGGGCATAAGCTGACACTCTCACACCTTAGAGTCTGGGGATGCCTGGCTTATGTCAAATATTTAATGACAAATGAGCTTGGACCTAGTTCTGATAAATGCTTGTTTATTGGATATCCCAAAAAAACTAAGGTTTATTACTTCTACCTTGTTGAAGAATAAAAGGTATTTGTCAGTCTAATGGCTACCTTTTTGAAAAAGGAGTTTCTTAGCAAAGGAACTAAAGTCTCAAATGTTGAACTTACTGAAGTCCAACAAGTAGAAGAATTGACACAAACAAATAGAATTATAGAACCAGTTTTGATTAGATCAAACCCAAAGCCCATTGTAAAGGCATCATTGAGAAGATCCAGTAGAGTAACACATCAGTAGGATAAATACTATAGTTTCTTGGTTCGGGATGGTGATCTTGTTGAAGTCGATAAGAACAACAAGGATCCGATCATCTATATAGATGCCATGCATAGATCTAACTCTAACAAGTGGCTTGAAGCTATGAAATCTGAAATGGAGTCCATGGAGATCAATAGTATATGGACACTTGTTAATTTGTTTGAAGGGATAAAACCCATTAGATACAAATAGATTTTTATAAGGAAAAGCTGCATAAATAGAAAGGTGGAGACTTATAAAGCCCATTTGGTTGCCAAGGATTATCATCAACAACATGGTATTGATTATGACGAAACATTTTCTCCTATGACAATGCTCAAGTCTATTCAGATTATGTTTGCAATAACTGCATTCTTTGATTATGAATTATGGAAAATGGATGTCAAGATAACTTTCCTAAATGAAGAGCTAGATGAAGATATGTATATGATACAACCTGAAGGATTCATATCTACAGATGAATCAAAGGTATGCAAGCTTCAAAGATCCATTTATGGATTGAAGTAGATATCTTGAAGTTGGAATATGCATTTTGATAAGATGATTAGAACATATAGTTTCATTAAGAATGGAGAATAACCTTGCACCTATAAGTAGGCAAATGGCTTTGTTATTGTATTCCTTGTGTTGTATATGGATAATATTTTCTTAATTAAAGATAACATCTCTGCATTATAGGTAATAAAAGTTTGATTATCTTCTCAATTCTCCATTAAAAATTTAGAAGAAGCATCCTACATCCTTGGGATGTAGATCTATAGAGATAGATCTAAGAGGTTGCTTGGATTGTCCCAATACACATATATCAATACTGTGCCAAAATGGTTCATTATGGAGAATTCCAAGAAAAGCTATTTATTGATAGGATAAGGAATTTCTCTCTCTAAAAAGAATTATATGACAACTCCTAAAGAGAGAGAGCATATGAGTATAATTTCATATGCCTCGGCAGTGGGTTCTATCATGTATGCTATGATATATATGAGACTAGTTGTGACCTATTCACTAAGGGTAGTTAGTACATACCAGTCTGATTCGGGTGAGAACTATTGGAAAGTTGTAAAGACAATTCTTATGTATTTAAGAAATAATAATGACCAATGGCTCATTTATGGAGAATCTAGCTTAAAACTTGTAAGATATATTGATTCTAGTTTTTAGTTAGATCGGGATGATAGCAAAAGTATGTCAAGTTTTGCTTTTACCCTGAATAGTGGAGTGATTTACTAGAAAAGTCTCAAGTAGCACATTATTGTCGATTTGGTTAGCGAGGTAGAGTACATTGCGGCATTCGATGTTGTAAAAAAAGTTCTTTGGTTATAGAAGTTCATCGACGAGCTTGGAGTGGCCCCTCCATTAATGATCTAGTTCTACTGTATTGTGATAGCACTGGAGTCATTGTTCAAGCAAAAGAATCAAAGTCCCATTAGCGAACCAAGCATATTTTGCATCACTATCACCTTGTACGAGAGATTGTGGATTGAGTTGACATTGAGTTTAGAAGATGATGGAAGAAAAAACTTGGCTGACCCATTTACTAAAGCTATAGGAGTCAAAGAGTTTCGATTGGCTTTAGTCCAAGTGAGAGTTATTGAAAATTATGTTCTAAAGCCAATCATCGAACATGTAGATGGTTGTACTATTTATAATTGTATATAAATTATTGATTAATAAAAGTTATTTAACGGTTCATCACATTGCATCTTCCTTTTATAAACTCTTCTACGATAAAATCCTTAGAATTAATATTCGATGAAGGAAGATTTATCATAGTCTTAAACTTATTCGTAACCAAATGATACATTATTAAAGGATGATAACATTTATCAAGTTAGGTCATTGTATGCCATATGGATTGGTTATCCTCTTAATTAAGGAGTGTGGAGACACTGATATGGTATACAGGTAAAATATAGGAGTACATTTCATTAAACATAACCCCCTTGCAGAGTACTCTTTTATCAAGGGTGCTTGTAAATGATATGGATATAAATATCTCTCAAATCTAAGATCATCATGGAAACTTGTAAGCAACTCGTTGTACTTTTGGTACTAGATTACCTAAATTTCTAATTTAGTGATGGAAGGTTTTTAGATATAGTCAAGTACTTGTGAAGTCTGTATGTGAGTCAAGATGGGATTGACCATTTTAAGTTATTAGAGAAAATGTCTCGCTGTGTTTCAATTTAGCAAAACCTTTGCCAGGATAATCCTTACAAGGAGTCTTAGGATTTGTAAGGTTGAGATACTATATGGATGTACTAATAAGGGTTAGCAGTTTAACCCTGAAGTTATCCTAAGTATTGAGGGTCAAAGGAATGAATTATATAGTAACCATATATCAAAGGTTCTTGAATATTGCTTAGCAACAATTCGAGCAATCCGGACATCGGGTATCATTACTAGATGGTCATTTTGATTAGTACAAAATGTTCCTATGCTATTGATTTAGTGTTCAAACCTATAGGAACATATAGAATAGAAGTTCATGACTGATTTGATAGTTGATCAAGGATTAAGAATCATTTCTAGTTTAATCATCAATATGATTGAAGATTAATCTTGAGTCAACTCATCAGCGAGTGACTCATCTATGAGTCGACTTAAGGGTATCTACCGTGAGTTGACTTGTCAAGTGATTCACTAAGAGTTGATAAATTTTGGAAGGATTAATTGGCAATTGGATTGCTAAGGAGCTCAATTTGATTGAGCAATGAGGTTTGGTTCAAGTTTAATTGAATTGAATTTAATTAGGATGACCCAATTTGGTTATAAGATAATCTAATTACTAGGGAGGTTTGATTTCATATTTGATCAGGTCTTGGACTCAATTAATTCCTACTTAGATTAGGATTTAGCTAAGAAGATTGGGTTTGTAATTTGATTAGGTTTACTTATATCTTTGGATCTAACCAAATGTGATTTGGTTGAGCCCTAGTCCAATGATTTGAATTCTAAATTCAAAATTTAAATTTGAATTTGAATTTAAATTCATGTTATTTGAACTTGAATTCAAATTTGAATGGGAGTTGGTTTTGATTTTAAATTAGAACCATCTTACCTTATCCAACCCACATCCTAACTCCCTAACCTTTCCTAACCACTTGGGTGCATCTTTTCTTAAAGGTTGTTGATGGGCATATGAGATGGCTAGAGTATGCTGAAGATTGTTTTCTAGCTAAAGGAAAAAGGGGTGTAAGGCTTGAGAGAAAGGGTTTTTGGTTGTGAGCTCCCTAGTTCTTCCATTAGGGTTTCAGCAGAGAGAAAAGAAAATTTTCTAATCTCTAGTCCACTATTTCCTTTCACCACCTCCTATCTTCTAGGTATTCTTCTTTGTCTCCTGGAGTGTCCCAGTGATCTGAAGAAGAAAGTTTGATCAGCTGTCAAGGTCTCTATAAGGAGCTAGCACTCTAGAGAGACTGGTTAGCGCGGGGCTTCATGTGGATCACTTATAGAGAATATACGCGTGTGGCTAGGACAACCTTTTAACCATGGTATTCAATTGTGGCAATCATCAACCCATGCAAAGATAATAATTTTTGAACTCATTGATACTATAGATATGATCTATAGTGTTGGTTTTATAGCATAGATATGATCTATGCTTGCTTTCTTGTATTCGATTTTCATACATGCAATATTTTTATATCATAGATCCTGCTATAGGCTATTATTAGATTAGATCTAATGCATGTTTAGATTAATATGATTAATCTATATATCTTTTGTTGCTTGAAATTTTTTAGAAGTTTTGAAATGCATGTATCAAACTCTTGCTAGTTCTTTCAGCAGGTTGTTCATACCTTGGGGCTCTCAAAGAGCCCTTTTATAGGCAAAGCCTGAGGATAGTTTTAGGATGGCAAAGTTCTCCATGAATTTGGTGAGAAGTGATAAGGCAGAAGATCCTGTCACGTAGGCCATCAAGGGAATCTTTGGATCCATACAAAATATCCGCTCCTCATTAATTAGGGCTTTGTCTTTTGTGTTGGACAGGATGTGTCCCTTAATGATGATTTAGATTACTACAATGCACTGGTGATACCTCTTAATTGCATAGATACATCGGAAATTAGTGATCATGAAGTTAGATATGGCCTTCTAATCCCATGATCTGGTACATGGAAATGAGCATTGGTATGTCGACCTGTAGGTAGCCTGAGGGAGTGTAACCCGAGGGTTCTTGTATGCGATTAAATATAAGGACTCGAGATCAGCTTGAGTGTCTCCATTGTGGCCGAAGGGTGATCCAATCGAGGGACTCAGCATGTCCCGGGTTCACAATGGGTAGTTGTCCAGGTAGCCACGGGTAACGTTGGGCTGATTGACCCTAAGGATAACGACGGTGGGATTGACCCCCACATCAATATTAGTATTATACTAATATATACGTATTAATATTATATTAATATAATACCAATATTTTAACATAATATATTTATTAGTATAGGCATAAATATAATATTATGTTAATATAAATATTAATATATTAATTCAAGTACTATATTAATATTAATAAAAATATTATATTAGTATAAGTATAGACCTTGTTGCTCGGGTGGCTTTTTCCAAGAGGGGGGTGAATTGGGAATTACAAAATTTCTTGCAAATATGTGCACAAGTAATTCCTTTTAGTGGTTGAGTGTTGTATTAATCAGAATTAAGTGCGACAGCTGAAAAGTAAGTAAAGCACAACACAAACAAAACAAGTTTAGAATGGTTCGGAGCAACCCAGCTCCTACGTCCACTACCCAAGTTCACCACTTGGGATTTTCACTATATCCCCCAAATTGGAATATAGTCGGATTGTTTTTCAGGCTCACAATCCCAACCTCTATACTTTGGTTTTTAAATCGGGCTCACCAAAGAAACCCAACACTAGGTTTTCACAGGCTCACCTAGAACCTCTACACTTTGGTTTTAAGTAGGCTCACCAAAGAAACCTATTTGGTTTTTACAACCAGGTTCACCAATAATCCAAGTATTCTAAGAGTAGAATGAAAAGCAATAGAAATGACAAACTAAGTTGTCTGGTGGTTGCCAATGCAGCTCTAGTGAAGCTCAATTGAATGCTCTTCAATGCACTTCAATGGCTTCCTTGCTTTCCTCAAAAGTTGCTTCAAGCTTTTGATAAGAGTTGGTGAAGGCTTGAAGGTTGACTTTAAAGCTCAAGTGCTCTCACTTCTTACTTTAATAAATATTAAATAAATGTTCAACAACTCATTAGTCTTTCTAAGGATGTTCTTATACCTCATTTATAGAGACTTCAACTGCCTTCCCTTGATTTTGAATGTTGTAGACCGTTGGGAAGTGACAGGTTACCATTGGAACACTTTTGGAATTCAAAATTAGAAATCTAGAACTAGCCATTGGGAAGAGATCCCGACATTCCAGTCAGCTCGCATATCTTCGAGTTGGCTCAGATCAGGTTCGGGTCGGCTGGGTTGAAATCTAGTCGACTAGGTTCCACAGTCGAGAAAACAGCTCACTCCGGACGAGTCGGCTAGGCTGAAATCCAATTGGCTCGGATTCCTGAGGTTCTCAGAATATTTTCAACCAAGTTCTGGACAAATTGGCTGGGACTTGGTGCCAGTCGGCTAGGTCTGCATGCCAAAGGTTCTCTTTCTTGTGCCAGTGCCAGAGTCGGCTGGTTCCTCCATCCAGTCGGCTCGAGAATGGTTCTTCAGCCAAACCAATTTCAATTCTCCAGAACTCACATGCCAAGCTTTGAAGACTTCTTTAAGATCTTCTTACAACAATATCAAGAGAAATTAAGGCTTGAAAACTAGTAGAAGCAACCCTTTATCTTTGATTTAAATAGGAAAATTTTTGTTGGGTTCTTCTTTACAAGATACTAAATACTTACAACTCAACACAAAGAAATAAAGGTTGTAGGGTTTAAAAAATATGTCAAAGTAGTTGTCCTGCAAAAACTTGTCGGCCATTTAAAGAGTTGTTAGATAACTAAATACATGCTCTAATGTTTTGTTATCATCAAAATCACTTCAGGTGATGCGGGACTAATATGCATGCAATTCTTTTTGTATGTTTTATATATGAGGTTAGGTGATTAATTCCCGAATTTTAGATCAAAATTAGTTGTAGAGAATTTTGTATGAATTTTTGAAGCCAAGCATGCAGATTAGAACCTAGAAAAGTACTAAAGAAGGATCGCCGGGGCTGAGAAGCCTCGGTTAGGGCAAGTTTTCCTACAATATAAAGACTGGAGGTAGAGGGGGTGTACCTGACAACGTCTGAAGTGCCCGGTGAAGATCGCAGCAAAGAGATCTCTCGTTCCTCGATGGATGCGGCCTGGAAAATCGAGCCAAAGACCCGCGGATACCCGACTTTCTGCTCAGTGGTCCGATTGAAGCTTGGCTGGAGTCGTTGGATTCGTAGGAACTCGGGGACCTGCAAACGACCTGTCAGGGATTAGAAAACTCAAAGGAGATCAAGAAAATAAAGGAAAACAGCAAAGGGAAGAAAGTTTTGGAGGGGGCTGGAAGGATGGTTGGCGGCAGGAAGATGATTGTAAACACCGAGAAGAAGAACTCTCAAACCCCTTTATGCACACAGCAGGGTAATCACACAAAGCAATAGAAGAACTCAAGGTTTATTTCATATATCAAAATCTCCCTTCATACAAGAGGCTAGGGTCCCTTAAAAAGACCCTTAACCTTGGGCCCCAAGTAAGGGTACAATTGACATTACATAAGAATCTTTTTCCCTCTCAAACCCTAGCTAGAAAATAAGAAAATATTAGGTAGAAAAAATCCCTAAAAATTCTCTTGACTTGGTCAACACTCCAAGGATGCCTAGGGGGGCGTGTTAGGCTTCTAGGAGCAGCAAGGGGCCAGCCCAAAGGGGCTCAGGTGCATGGGCTTGGGCCTTTGGAAGCTGGGGTGGCATGGTAGCCAGGTAACAGGAATATTCCTGGTATCTTGCTTCTTAAGGGCTTGGGCTTGGCGCCTGGGCTTGATTTCTTTAGGTTAGGATGCAGATGGACCTCTGGAATCATGGATGCCATGGTCTATGAATATACTTTGGTATTTGGAAGGAAATCTGGACATCTGGAGGGCATCTGCAAGGAATCAGGGTTTCTGATTTTCCTCATGGGATCTTCAAATCTTCAAGCTGGTTTGGACTTGGGCTATACTTCCATGTCTTCAATCTGGTTGGACTTGGTCTTTACTTGTATGATGTAGTCTTGAGTTTTCAGTGTACTTGAACAGGACTCAAAAAAAAAAAAAAAAAGCTCAACATGAGCTGACTAATATTGGACTGAACTAGCTCAACATGAGCTGACTAGTACAGAACTGAAATAATAACTCAAATGACTCAAATAATAACTAAAATGGACTCATATGGGCTAAGCCCTTATTACAGATGGACTCATAAATTATTGATCAATCCATAGAGGGCTGAAAAGCCTTTGTCTTATTCTTGTGCCTTTGGTGTCCGCACCATTAGGGGTCAACAATCTCTCCCTTTTTGGTGATGACAAAACACTGGGCATGAAAAAATCTATTCTATTCACAAATATAGATGTATATCATGGTAAGCATTTACACTTGTTTGACGTATCACAATATTAACTATATTCTCAAATGAGTATCAATGTATGCTATACAGTTATACACAAAGCCAATTCTATAAAATGTAAGTGTTAGAGAATAAGTGCTTGTGTGTATTAAGCAACATTAAGCATTGACAGTTAAATATAACTAGTAGAGAGCAGAATAGTAATCATTGAAGCAAATTAAACATGTATTTCTCCCCCTTTTTATAAAATTTCTAATCAATGTGAAATTTCTCCCCCTTTATCATTTAATTGAACACTTCAGCAGAAAAGGTATGCAATATTCATTAAGCTCCCCCTGTCTAGTTAACTTTAGCAGTTCTATTCCAATTATATTAAGTTTCTTCTTTCATGCACTTTATTGTATAATAGTTCTCCCCCTTTTTGTCATCAAATCAAAAAGTTATGTAATTAAGCTCAGATTTTAAGTAGATTGAGATTGTATCAAGATTTGTTTGAGATAATTTCACTTTCTCAATTTAGAGAGAGAATCCTATTGAAAAATATTAGAAAGTGTTAACAAGATAAAAGAAGTACACACATCTGTCCAAAAGAATATTCATTGTATTTCCATTAAAAGATTTAGTACATTAAACATTACACAATCTTCAAAAAGTTTCCAAAAAGTACAAAAATTACCAAAGACCTACTCACTATCAGATTCTTCCTTAGGTACATTGATAGGCATACTTGCACCATACCAAGAAGTAGGTCTAGGAGGTCTACTAGAAGATGCATGAGGTGGAGGTGCTCTAGGATGGTGAGAAGTGGTAGGACCCCTAGATGAAATAGAAGGAAGATCATATAAAGGTCTAGTTCTAGCGGTAATCTCCGAGGATCTAACAGTGCCACAGAGGGAAACCATCTCCATCCAGATTGCACCAAGTTGCTATTCCATGTCCTTGAGGCTTGTAGGTACCTTGTTCACAGCCTCTTTCATTTCACCAATTTTCTTTTGCATTGACAAAAGTCCATTTAATGTTGCAATTGTTCACAGCCTCTTTCATTTCACCAATTTTCTTGTTTGTGCAATTGTTCCCATAGTGCATCTGACTTCATTCAACTCAGTTCTATACTCATTTAATGTTGCATCAACTGATTTCTTTATGGCTTCAGAACTAGAAGAAATAAGGTTTAGGATAGGTTGAAGTTCTACTTGAGGTGCAGATCTCGAAGTTTCTATTGCTTCAACTTTTCCTTGCAAACTTGTAACATGTTCTTCCAGTTGAGATAGTCTACTATCCACTGACTGTTTTAGATCACCAAAAAGTGAAGTGATAGTCCCTGTCAGTGAATCAGTCAAAGTCTTCATCTGATCTTCAATTTAACTTTGGATATTTGGAGGATGTGAAGCTGCAGGAGTGAAGTCTGGTAAAGGTATGTCAGCTGTCATGAACTTAGGTGCAGGCATATCAAATTCAGGGAAAGGTGCATCGGTCTCTTCAAAAGTGGTAGGAGGTTCAGGAATGAGAGATACTGGTTCAGGTGCAGGTGCAGTAGAGGTTCCAGCTTTAGCAGTAGTAGTATCAGCAATTTCTTTATTTTCTTCTTCTTCTTCTTCACTGCTTGAACTACCAATTGCCCTGATATTAGTTCCTTTCTTTCTCCAAATACCTTCAACTTGAATGTAAACCATTCTTTCTAGTGACTTGGAGGTGTAGATGTTAGTATGGTGCAGATCAACTCCATCCTCACCTTCCAAATTCACTCTTTGGGACTTGAATAGCAGGGTTAACATCATTCCATAAGGTAAGCAAGCCTTAGCCTTTCTGATAGTCTCCTTCATTTGCATAATAATAATATGAGATAAATTCACAGGAGTCTTTTCCATGATCTGTTTCATAAGGCACAGGTTCTTCTTAGTTACCCAATCAAACCTTCCAGTCCTTTGCAAAAATATCCTACTAATGAAATTGTGCAATAACCTCATTTTAAGTGATAAAGAATTGGCAAAGATAGTTCCAATCCCACTGACATCTTCCTTGTTTAGGATAGTTCTCAAGGTCTTTTCTCTATCCTCAATTACTAGGTACTTCACCCCATCAGTAGGTAAATCCAGTAGGCTGTGCAGAACTTCTTCATTGATAAAAACTCTTCTTCCTTTAATTGTAGACTCTACATGATTTGTACCTACTCTCAAGTTTTCATAAAATGTCTTAACAAGTGAGGGGTAGGTTCTTTCATTTAGAGAGCAAAACTTCCTCCAGCCCCGATCCTCAATCAAATCACCAATCTTCAACCCTATCTCCTTAATAAACTCAAAGTTGATACGATGACCAGAAGTTACTGGTCTTGTGGACATTGAAGGGATTTGACTTGGAGCAATTGGAGCGGCCCTTGCAGGTTCTTCCATAAGTTCTTCATGATGAACAGTGGCAGTTGGCTCTTCTTGACGCCTCTTAGTTCTTCTTTCTCTTTCCACAGACGGAGCGGCCCGTAAAGAGCATTTCCCAGTAGCATGTTTAGGAGCCATTGCTTGGAAAGAGGAAGAGATGAGAGAATGGAGAGCTTAGAAAGGAGAGAGGAATATTTGGAATATGATTAGGAGAGGAACGGATGGTTAGAAAGATGAGATGGAGGTTAGAAAGCTCGGAAAGGGGTTTACATCCCAAAATAAAAAACTCAGGTGCGATAATCCAGTCGACTCGAAAAAGCCCTAGAAAGGCTCAAGCCGGCTAGGCCAGAACTCACCCGAAACACACAAAGAATCTAGTCAACTCGGTTTGAGAACTAGTCGACTCGAACAGAGAAATCAGGTTCTGGAAAATTCAATCACAAACATGAAAGATTTTTGGAGAAAATTTCTAAGGAAATTTAGGCTCTATAATAGAGAATGAAATCAGGAGGTTCTCTAGATGATGTTTCCTTAAATTTGAAGGAATTAGATTATAAAATTTAAAAAGGATCACAAAGTCCTAATTCACTTCTAATTAGTTCAAACCTGTCTTGATTAAGTGGCCTAGTAAATATATCAGCTAATTGATCTTCAGTAGGAACAAAATCAAGCACTATATCACCATTTGAAACATGATCTCTGATAAAATGATGTCTAATTTCAATGTGCTTGGTTCTAGAGTGTTGAATTAAATTTTTTGTTAAATTGATAGTACTTGTGTTATCACATTTAATTGGAATTTTAGATTGTGATACACCAAAGTCTTCTAGTTGTTGTTTAATCCATAACATTTGAGCACAACAACTACCAGCAGCCACGTACTTAGCCTCAGTAGTGGACAAGGCTACGGAGTTTTGCTTCTTACAGTGCCATGAGATTAAATTCAACCCTAAAAATTGGCATGTACCGTTAGTACTTTTTCTATCTATTTTACAACCAGCATAATCAGCATCAGAGAATCCAATCAAATTCAGGGTAGAATGTTTAGAATACCAAATTCCTAAATTACTTGTTGCTTTTAAGTATTTAATTATTCTCTTAACAGCAAGCATATGTGTTTCTTTTGGTGATGACTGAAATCTAGCACATACACATATACTATATAATATGTCAGGTCTACTTGCAGTCAAATATAATAGGGATCCGATCATACCTCTATATAGCTTTTGGTCAACATTGGATCCATTTTCATCTTTGTCCAATCTGCAAGCTGGGCTCATAGGTGTGCTCATTGATTTGCTACTCTCTATACCAAACTTTTTGATGATTTCTTTGATGTATTTGGCTTGGTTGATGAAGATGCCTTCCTTTGTTTGTTTTATTTGAAGTCCAAGGAAGTAGTTTAGTTCGCCCATTAAGCTCATTTCAAATTCTCCCTGCATAAGCTTAGCAAATTCTTTACATAAAGATTCGTTAGTTGCATCAAAAATGATATCATCAACATATATTTGTACAACTAAGATGTCATTATTCTTCTTTTTGATAAATAAAGTTTTATCTACATTTCCTCTTGAAAAATCATTTTCAATTAAGAAAGTGCTAAGTCTATCATACCAGGCTTTAGGTGCTTATTTCAAACCATACAATGCTTTGTTTAATTTAAATACGTGGTTTGAAATGTGTGATTTTCAAAACTTGGTGGTTGTTCTATAAAAACTTGTTTAGAGATAAAACCATTAAGAAATGCACTCTTTACATCCATTTAAAAAAGTTTGAAATTCATGTAGCAAGCAAATGCAAGTAGTAATCTTATGGCTTCTAGTCTTGCTACAGGTGCATAAGTTTCATCAAAATCAATACCTTCTTCTTGGTTATATCCCTTAGCCACTAGTCTAGCTTTGTTTCTTATTATGTTTCCTTGTTCATCTAATTTATTCCTATAGATCCATTTGGTTCCTATTATTGGATGGTTAGTAGGTCTATCTACAAGTGTCCATACCCTATTCCTTTCAAACTGGTTTAATTCATCATGCATTGCCATCATCCAGTTTGGGTCAGTCTCAGCTTCTTCTAGGCTATGGGGTTCTATTTGTGATACAAAGGCTAGGTAATCATGTGCATCCTTTTATGCAGACATAGTCCTAATACCATGTGAAGGATCTCCTATGATTAATTCTTTAGGATGAGATGTAACATACTTCCAGTCCCTCAATAGATCGGTGTGATCCTTACTTACTGTTTCTTCTTCGTCCTGAGTGTCTTTATCTTGAATGCTCAAGTCCTCCATTCATTTTTGCAACGTACCTGCATCATTATCTATGCACTCTTCTTGTCTAGAAGGTGTAGGGTTAGTTTCAATAAATACAACATGTATTGACTCTTCAACAGTAAGAGTCCTTTTATTAAAAACCCGATATGCTTTGCTATGTAATGAATAACCTAGGAAAATTGCATCATCATCTTTAGAATCAAATTTTTCCTAAATTATATTTTCTATTGTTATGCACAAAGAATTTGCATCCAAACACATGAAAAAAAATTGATATTGGGTTTTCTATCATTCCAAAGCTCATAGGGGATTTTCTTTAAAATAGAATGGATCAAAACGCGGTTTAAAATATAGCATGCAGTGTTCACCGCTTCTGCCCAAAATTACTTTGGAAGATTGCCTTCGCACAACATTGTGCGAGCCATTTCTTCCAATATCCTATTTTTCCTCTCTACAACACTATTTTGTTGAGGTGTTCTAGGAACGAAGAAGTTGTGATCAATGCCAAATTCAGTACAATAATCTTCAAAAAATTGATTTTCAAATTCAGTTCCATGATCACTTCTAATTGAAATTAAAGATAAGTTCTTTTGTTTTGAAACATTTTTATAGAATTTTTTGAAAACATGAAAGGTTTCATCTTTTGAAGCAATAAACAAAATTCAAGTAAATCTTGAAAAGTCATCTACTATCACAAGAGCATATTTCATACCTCCTAGGCTTGTGATCCTAGTAGGTCCGAAAAGATCCATGTGAAGTAGTTCAAGTGGTCTTGTTGTAGAAACTATATTCTTTGGTTTAAAACTCCCCCTAGTTTGTTTACCCATTTGGCATGCATCACAAATATGATCAAAATCAACCTTGAACTTAGGCATGCCTCTAACAAGATCTTTAGAAATCAATTTGGCAATAGTATGCATGCTAGCATGACCTAGTCATCTATGCCATAGTAAACACGACTCTTTGGTCTTAGTATTCATTGCAACTAGACTGGGGCTACTTGACATGGCAAGATCATTAAGATCTATCACATAGATATTTCCAAGTCTATGTCCAATGAACTTATTGCTCGAATCTAAAGAGTTAGTTACTATACACATTAAAGATTTAAAAACAACCATGAAGCCTTTATCACATAATTGACTTATGCTTAAAAGATTATGCTTCAACTTGTCTACTAGCAAAACATTTTCAATAAAAGTGAAGGGAGTTATTTTGATCTTACCAATACCGATTATTCTTCCTTTGCCATTGTCTCCAAAGGTGACCATGCCTCTTCTTTCATTTCAAAGGTGATAAACTGGTCCTTGTCACCCGTCATATGTCTTGAGCAGCCACTGTCTAAGTACCACATTTTCTTCAATTTTTGGGCTGCAAGACATTCCTGCAAAATAATTAATGAATTCTTTTAGGTACCCAAGCTACCTTAGGTCCTTGCAGGTCAGCAGAGGTGGTTCTTTTAGGAACCCAGATTTTTCTTACATTCTTATGGACATTTCTAGAATTATTGTAGTCAAAAGCTTTATGTCCTATTCTTTTGCAAACATGGCATACAACTTCAGAGTTTTTAATAAGAGCAGAATTAGAAGTTATAAAAGTTGATATAATTGATGCAGATTTTGAACCTTTTGAAATATAAGCATTTTTGTTCAAGTTCTTAGGAACATATAATAAAGATTTTGAAGTCGAAATAGTTTTTGGTGTAGCCAAAGCTTTTTATGATAATATGTTTTGAACAGGTACTTTAGATTTCACAAAGGTAATTGCTGAAATTCCATTCATAATAGAAGTTTTAAAATTAACTCAAGCTTATTTGAAGACAAAGTAAGTTTTTCAACTAATGGCTTGAGTTTTTTAACCTCCTTTTTTAGTTCAATATTTTTAGTAATTAAATCATTGTTTTTTCTTTCACATAAGAGATTTTCATTTTTCAGCTTTTCATTTCTTTCAGAAAAGTCATACAGTTCTTTTTGCAATAAAAGGTTCTTTTCTGAAATTTTATTTTTCTGTTTGAGTAAAGAGTCATTCATATTTTTCAATGATTTTATCTTTACTCCAGCTTTCTTAAATTCAGATAATAGATCATAAAATGCATAATTTAATTCATCAAATATAAATTCAGTGTAATTGCTTGGGGATGTTACATCATCTTCGAGACCCATTAAACACAGATTTGCAGCCTTGGTGGTCTCTTCTTCTTCAGATGAAGATGATTCTTCACTATTGGACCATGTGGCAACCATGGCTTTCTTCTTCTTTTTTTGTCTGAAGGATTTCTTCAATAGAGGACAGTCTGGACGAATGTGCCCCGGCTTCTTGCATTCATAGCATGTGGGGACTACTTCTTTATCTTTATCTCTGTCCTTTTCTTTTTCTTTTCCGTAATCCTTCCTATGGAATTTCTGGTTGAATCTTCCTTTCTTTCTTCCTATTAACTTTCTAAATCTCCTCACAACCATTACGATATCATCATCTTCTAGGTCATCATTAGAGGAGGTGCTTTCTTCTTCAGACTCTTCATCATCCCTCTTTGATTCGGTAGCAGCTCTGAAGGCTATAGTTTTCTTTTTCTTCTGTTTGTCTTCAGTTCTGTGCTGCATAGTCAGCTCGTTGGTGATGAGTGATCCCAGTAGTTCATCCAGTAGTAATGTGTTGAGGTCTTTGGCCTCCTGGATTGCTGTCACTTTAGGATCCCACTTGTCAGGTAAAGATTAGAGTATCTTCTGAACTAGATCAGCATTTGAGTATACTCTGCCAAGACTCTTCAAACCATTAATAATATCTGTAAATCTAGAGAACATGACAGAAATTATTTCAGAAGGTTCCATTTTAAACAATTCATAGTTGTGAACTAAAAGATTTATCTTTGAGGTTTTCACTTGGAAAGTTCCCTCATGGGTCACTTCGAGTTTGTCCCAGATTTCCTTTGCTGAAGAGCAAGTAGAAATTTGGTTGAACTCATTTGCATCCAAAGTACAATATAGTAAGTTCATTGCTTTGGCATTCAATTCCCCCAATTTCATGTCATGATCATCCTAGTCCTCTTCAGGCTTAGGGATGTCCATGCCATCAACTTTGATCATGGAAATGTGTGGCCCTTTTAAGATGACCTTCCAGAATTGAAAATCAACAGCTTGAATGTAAATTTTCATTCGTGCTTTCCAATAAGAGTAATTAGTGCCTGTGAATAGTTAAGGTCTATTTGTTGACTGGCCTTCGACTAAGGATGTACTAATGGGATGAGCCATCAATCTTTACTCGAGTAATCAGAGACACTGCTCTGATACCAGCTGTTGCCCAGGTGGCTTTTCCCAAGAGGGGGTGAATTAGGAATTACAAAATTTCTTGCAAATATGTGCACAAGTAATTCCTTTTAGTAGTTGAGTATTGTGTTAATCAGAATTAAGTGTGGTAGCTGAAAAGTAAGTAAAGCACAACACAAACAAAACAAGTTTAGAGTAGTTTAGAGCAACCCAGCTCCTACGTCCACTATCCAAGTTCACCACTTGGGATTTCCATTGTATCCCCCAAACCGGAATACAGTCTGATTATTTTTTAGGCTCACAATCCCAACCTCTACACTTTGATTTTTAAACTGGGCTCACCAAAGAAATCCAACACTAGGTTTTCACAGGCTCACCTAGAACCTCTACACTTTGGTTTTAAGTAGGCTCACCAAAGAAACCTATTTGGTTTTTACAACCAGGTTCACCAATAATCCAAGTATTCAAAGAGTAGAATGAAAAGCAACAGAAATGATAAACTAAGTTGTCTGGTGGTTGCCAATGCAGCTCTAGTGAAGCTCAATTGAATGCTATTCAATGCACTTCAATGGCTTCCTTGCTTTCCTCAAAAGTTGCTTCAAGTTTTTGATAAGAGTTGGTGAAGGCTTGAAGGCTGACTTCAAAGCTTAAGTGCTCTCACTTCTTACTTCAATAAATATTTAATAAATGTTCAACAACTCATTAGTCTTTCTAAGGATGTTCTTATACCTCATTTATAAAGACTTCAACTGCCTTCCCTTGATTTTGAACGTTGTAGACCGTTGGGAAGTGACAGGTTACCGTTGGAGCACTTTTGGAATTCAAAATCAGAAATCTGGAACTAGCCATTGGGAAGAGATCATGACATTCCAGTCAGCTCGCACATCTTCGAGTCGGCTCGGATCAGGTTCGGGTCGGCTGGGTTGAAATCCGGTCGGCTAGGTTCCACAGTCGAGAAAATAGCTCACTCTGGACTAGTTGGCTAGGCTGAATCCAGTCGACTCGGATCCCTGAGGTTCTCAGAATATTTTCAACCAAGTTTTGGACGAGTCGGCTGGGATTTGGTGCCAGTCGGCTGGGTCTGCGTGCCAGAGGTTCTCTTTCTTGTGCCAGTGCCAGAGTCGGCTGGTTCCTCCATCCAGTCGGCTCGAGAATGGTTCTTCAGCCAGACCAATTTCAATTCTCCAGAACTCACATGCCAAGCTTTGAAGACTTCCTTAAAATCTTCTTACAACAATATCAAGAGAAATTAAGGCTTGAAAACTAGTAGAAGCAACCCTTTATCTTTGATTTAAATTAGAAAATTTTTATTGGGTTCTTCTTTACAATATACTAAATACTTACAACTCAACATAAAGAAATAAAGGTTGTAGGGTTTAAAAAATATGTCAAAGTAGTCGTCCTACAAAAACTTGTTGACCATTTGAAGAGTTGTTAGATAACCAAATACATGCTCCAATATTTTGTTATCGTCAAAATCACTTCAAGGGTCAACAGACCTTGGCATGTATCACTATTAAAATATTAAAATATATTATTATAAAATATTATATTAATATAATATTTTAAAATACTATATGATATTAATATATATTACTATTTGATATGGCAAGACCGCTGACGTGGAGAAATCTGTGGGCGCCATGTGGAGAGGGACGCCACGTCGACCCTCTGGCTCGGACCCCATTACCGAGATGAGCCGAACTCCCCCATGGCAGTAGATGGAGCCCAGTCCTCCGCCAAGTCAATCTCATGAGCTTGGCGCCTAAGCCGGAGCCGACATCCGCCCTCCAGTGGAGACCCTCGGAGGTTAGTGCCCCGCGATCGAGGTCGAGCCAAGAGCTCACCTGCCAAGGTCGAGCCTCTCTGAGTGCGTATCCTCTAGACCGGGCCTGCCAACATCCGCCCTCCAGAGGAGACCCTCGGAGGTTAGTGCCCCGCGGTCGAGGTCGAGCCAAGAGCTCACCCGCCGAGGTCAAGCCTCTCCGAGTGCATGCCCTCTGGACCGGGTCCGCCGACATCCGCCCTCCAGAGGAGACCCTCGGAGGTTAGTGCCCCGCGGTTGAGGTCGAGCCAAGAGCTCACTCACCGAGGTCGAGCCTCTTCGAGTGCGTGTTCTCAGGACCGGGCCCGCCGACATCTGCCCTCCAGAGGAGACCCTCGGAGGTTAGTGCCCCGCGGTCGAGGTCGAGCCAAGAGCTCACCCGCCAAGGTCGAGCTTCTCTGAGTGCGCGTCCTCTGGACTGGGTCCGCCGACATCTGCCCTCCAGAGGAGACCCTCGGAGGTTAGTGCCTCGCGGTCGAGGTCGAGCCAAGAGCTTACCCACCGAGGTCGAGCCTCTTCGAGTGCACGCCCTCTGGACCGGGTCTGCCGACATCTGCCCTCTAGAGGAGACCCTCGGAGGTTAGTGCCCCGCGATCGAGGTCGAGCCAAGAGCTCACCCACCAAGGTCGAGCCTCTCCGAGTGCACGCCCTCTGGACCGGGCCCGTACTTCGTCCTTCTCCACCTGGTCGTCCCCGCAAGCCAGGAGCACCTAGGATGGAGCAAGCCTTGCCATCCCAACTCGGCCCCAACCTAGAAGAAGTCCTCACCAGCCGAGGGCACCGACGAGCCTCCCAAGGACCGTACCAGAATGCCTCTCAGGCCGTACTGACTACCTGACACCGCCGGTTACACCAAAAAGGCAAGCAACGCGTCGATCGAGGTGCCACATTCCTCACAACCACTCAGATCACCTAGGAAAGAAGACCATCCGGGAGATTCAAATCCCACGGGTGGCGGCCTGCCATTCGAGACATTCCCGATTTCCCGGAACAAGGCAATCATGAAGGAGTGTCGGAGCGCCTGACAGCACCTTATCATGAATTAGGAAAGGGCTTCCTGGGACACCACCGCGCACGTCTGACAGCCCGGCGGGAACCCTGAGACAAGCTCCCAACGGCCAGTCTTTGACTACAAAGAATGATCGGCACCCCCCAAGAGGGGGGAGGTAAGAACAACAAAAAAAAAAAATAAAACAGAACGACCACTCACCCCCAAGACAGGGCAAGCTCAACCAAACGAGCAAAAGGCCATCACCACCACCAATGGAGGGAACCGAGGGGCTCAAGGAGAGGCGGAGGGATAGAGCATCCCTCTGTCCCTGCTACCAATCTCCCCTTGCGACGTTCACACCTCCACACCCATCTTTCACTCCTCCTAGTGAGGAGTCCATCAAGAAGGGCCCGGCCAGGAGGATTTGTTCCCTTGGACCATCACTGACTTGATCGTCGGAGTGCCCCCACTGAAAACCCGGGCCTGGGTCTCTAACCATTGTCTCACAGGCCCTGGAGCAGAGGACCTTCGGATGGCGGGAGGCGGGGACCCGGGAGCTGAGTTCAGCAGGCAGCGGGAGGAGCGCAATCCGATGCGGCAGCTACGGGCCACGACGGTCTCGGCAGTAACAGTTTGGCATGCCAGGTAGGGGGATGAGGATGGGTATGAATAATCCCTTCACCACCCCCCAGGGCTATGTTGGGAAATATGTCCCAAAGCCAATTTCTATTATAGACAGTTGTACATTTGATGTAATTATATATGAATTATATTATTGAATAAAATGTTTATTCTGGCAGTTCATCACTATTTCATCTTTTTGTAATGAGTTCTTGAGTGATGAAATCCTTAGGACTATTTGTATGTGATATAGAGAGGATATATCATATAGTCATAAAATTGTTCGCGACCAAATGATACACTTATTTCAGGATGATAGTATATCAAGTATAGGTCGTTGTGTGCCATAGTCATTGGTTGTCCTCTTAACCAAGGAGTGTGGAGACACTGGTATGGCATGCAGATGTTATGTTTGACATTTCATCGAATGTGACCCGTCTGTATTTTTTCTGCCTAGATTTTTGATATGGACATAGTTATCCCTCAGACATGAGATCGTCATGGTAGCTTGCGAGCAACTCACTGTACTTTGGTACTGGACTATCTGGATTTTTAATCCAGGGATGGAAGGTTTCTAGGTATAGTTAAGTACTCATGTAGCAGTGATCGGATCAAGATGGGATTGACCCCTCCAAAGTGTTTGGAGCAGATATCTTACTGTGTTTCAATTTAGCAAAACCTTGGCCATGGTAGTCTCTGTAATGTGTTACAGGACTTGTGAGATTGAGACACATTGTTGATGGACTTTATGAGTTGGGCAGTTTAGCCCTAAATCTTCCTAAGCATTGAGGTCAAAGGGATTAATTACGAGGTTTCCATATCTCCTGGTTCTTGATTGTTGCTCTGCAACATCGACCTATCCGGATGTCGGGTGTCATTGCTAGATGGTGACTTTGACTGGTATTGGAAATGTTCCAGTGCTACCGGCTTAGTGTTCGAACCTATGGGGTCACACACCATAGGGGTTTCTACTTGATCTAGTGATCGAAGAATGATTGGAAATCGTTCGTGGACTCACAAAGGAAAAGTATTTTTTCTTTACCCAAATGTCGACACTTGATATTCTTGAAAGTGTCGACACTTGTGTAAGTATCGACACTTGTTGATTTCGCAAGTGTAGACACTTGATGTCACAAAAGGTTGTGACATAAAATTTTCACTAATAGTTGGTGATGCATGGAGGTGAATTAAGTAATGTGATTACTTGATAGCCCAATTTGATTGAGCTATAAAAATCTGGAACAAATCAAATAGGATTTGGTTCAAAATAGGTTTGGGTCCAATTGGGTTGAACCCAATGTATGCACACTTGACCCAATTGATTTCAGTTATGAACTGAAATCAATTAACATATTAATCTGATTTTAAATAAGTTTAAATTCAGTTTTGGGGCGTTATGTAACTTCCCATGACCATAACTCCCCATAACTACCCATTACCACTCCATTATCACCCATAACTCCCCACTTTCCCTCTCCCTCACCATCTACTTAATGGGCTGAAATGGGA
The DNA here is from genome assembly GCA_021397845.1 of Areca catechu. NCBI lineage: Eukaryota > Viridiplantae > Streptophyta > Magnoliopsida > Arecales > Arecaceae > Areca > Areca catechu. The sequence goes on from CM038048.1 coordinate 26,162,301, forward strand.
GGACGAAAATAAGAGAAAATTCAGCAAAGAAATGCTAGAAAAATCAAAGGAAAGAAAGGGAAGAAACTAGGAAAGGTTCTAGTTCTATGGGTGTGAGGTTTTTGGAGAAGAGTGTGCATAATTTATATCTAGTGATCTAGGTCTTAGGATTGAGTGTTTGGGAAGGGTTCCAACGACTCATCCTCCACCTCTTGAGTTTCTTCATTCATTCGAAAAGTCTGCCATCGAAAGAAGAAAAGGAGTTCCAATCAAATCGTTCCACAACAAGCTAGCACTTGGAGTGGAAGTAGATTTTGAAAGAGCCCTGGTGTGAACCACCTATAGAGGCCGGACACGTGTGCGGCTAAGCAGAGTTCTTCCTCCTGCTCCTAGATCTTTCACTGCGGAGAGCATCTTCATTTCATATGAGGTATGGTTTTACATATATAGATATGTTGCTCTGAAATGTTCATAGCATGAATTCATGATTTCATAGTTTATATTAACCATTCATGCAAGATCTTGGGCTAAGTAGCATAGAATAATTCTAAAAGCATGCCTAGATTAAATGTTAATCCATTTATCATGCTTCCGCTGCATATTATTTTGAAAAAGTTTTAAAATGGAAAGCATGCTCGCTACTAGTTTTCCTTTCAGGCTACACACCCCAGAAAAGCGGTGACGACACAGGCTGGAAAGGCCAATAGACAGGTGACCGTTTCCCAGCCCCCCGCAGTATATCGCTTCCCTTATCCCCTTCGACGGGAAAGCTGTTGACAAAACCACTAGGCACGTGGCGAAAGTATGCTTGAGGAAGCATGAGCACCAGCTGGTGGGGTTTTTCCCCCCCGCTGGACCGTCAATGCACGGGGCTCAGCTGTCAGGCCCTAGGGCTGCAGTGCCCCCTGCCGGAGAAGCCCTTCACCAAACATAGTGATATCACAAGGTGTTGCAACGGTGAATAGGAGACCAATCTCTCAAGATTCATGATGGGGGGCAGACTGCAGGCGGGGGCCCCGAACGCTTGCCGGTCCCCCGTCACCTTTGACTACCAACGGCCACACCACTGCGCAAGCGGCGGACGTTATCACCCATAGAATTACACATGCACCCAAGGAGACTCAGGGGGCGAAAAGCCCCAGGGATAACCTCCTCGCCACATGATAAGGAGAAAGTAAAAGAAGAAAGCTAAACCAGGAGGCTGCGGTCGACGACACGATGGTGGCGAACCACCATGCGAAGACCCCTGCGAGATGGCCCAAGTCCCACCATGAGAAATTCGTCACCTTGAAGGACTTGGCGGCATGAGGTTCCCCAAGAGCGGAGAGCCCACGACCCGTAGAGACACTCCCGGTGAGGTAAGTCCCCTCACCAACAATTATGATGATGATTTTTTCCCTTGCATGGATGTCTGCATGTTTTGCAGGAAAGGGTCAACAACGTCCCCGAGCCCAGCTCCAGGACATCAAAGAAATCTCGAGCCACGTAGCTCCCACTTCCTGGTGCCCCCGAGCCTAGCTCTAGGATGCCAGAGGGACTTTGAGCCATGTAGCTCTCCAACTCCAAGCATCCCCGAGCCAAGCTCCAGGACATCAAAGAAATCTCGAGCCACGTAGCTCCCACTTCCCAGCGCCCCTGCGCCTAGCTCCAGGATGCCAGAGGGACTTTGAGCCACGTAGCTCTCCAACTCCAAGCATCCCCGAGCCCAGCTCCAGGACGTCAAAGAAATTTTGAGCCACGTAGCTCCCACTTTCCGGCACCCCTGAGCCTAACTCCAGGATGCCAGAGGGACTTTGAGCCACGTAGCTCTCCAACTCCAAGCATCCCCGAGCCTAGCTCCAGGACGTCAAAGAAATCTCGAGCCACGTAGCTCCCACTTCCCGGCACCCCCGAGCCTAGCTCCAGGATGCCAGAGGGACTTTGAGCCACATAGCTCTCCAACTCCAAGCATCCCCGAGCCCAGCTCCAAGACGTCAAAGAAATCTCGAGCCACGTAGCTCCCACTTCCCGGCACCCCCGAGCCTAGCTCCAGGATGCCAGAGGGACTTTGAGCCACGTAGCTCTCCAACTCCAAACATCCCCGAGCCCAGCTCCAGGATGTCAAAGAAATCTCGAGCCACGTAGCTCCCACTTCCTGATGCCCCCGAGCCTAGCTCCAGAATGCCAGAGGGACTTTGAGCCACGTAGCTCTCCAACTCCAAGCATCCCCAAGCCCAGCTCCAGGATGTTGAAGAAATCTCGAGCCAAGCAGCTCTCCATCTCAAACGCCTCCGAGCCTAGCTCCGAGATGCCAAGGGATCACGGGGCCACATAGCTCCCATCAATGCCTCGAGCCTAGCTCCAAGGTGCCAAAGACCTGAGCCAAGATCTCAGGCAATCCCTAGGCCCGAGCCTAGCTCCACGTCCAGGAAGGCCTCGAGCGTAGCTCCAAGGCAACCAAGACCGGTAACCCCCCTACCCTGATCTCCCCACTTGAAAAGAAAATGGGAGGGAAAGGAAAGAAAGGGAACAAAGGGGGGAAGCCCGGCAGCTCTCCTCTCTGATCTCCCCTCTCGGAAAGAAGGCAAGAGGGGAAAGAAAGAAAGAGAGCAAAAATGGGGGTCCAGCCAGCATTCTCTCTTCTGATCTCCCCACTCTAAAAAAAAAAAAGAAGAAGAAAATGAAAATGAAAAGAAAGATGAATGAAAGAAGAGTGGGGAAGGAAAGAAAGAGGGGGTGAGAAAAAAATACAGCACCATCAAAACTACAGCTCTCAGCAACCTCCGTCCCCGAGCCCAGCTCCAGGACATCTTCTCAAGACCGGAGCTCAGATCTCCAGCCAAGGAAACTTCGAGCCAAGCCACTCTCAGCAATCTCCGTCCCCGAGCCCAGCTCCAGGATATCTTCTCAAGACCGGAGCTCAGATCTCTAGCCAAGGGAACTTCGAGCCAAGCCGCTCTCAGTAATCTCCATCCCCGAGCCCAGCTCCAGGACATCTTCTCAAGACCGGAGCTCAGATCTCCGGCCAAGGAAACTTCAAGCCAAGCCGCTCTCAGCAACCTCCATCCCCGAGCCCAACTCCAGGACATCTTCTCAAGACCGGAGCTCAGATCTCCGGCCAAGGAAACTTCGAGCCAAGCCGCTCTCAGCAACCTCCGTCCCCGAGCCCAGCTCCGGGACATCTTCTCAAGATCGGAGCTCAGATCTCCGGCCAAGGGAACTTCGAGCCAAGCTGCTCTCAGCAACCTCCATCCCCGAGCCCAGCTCCAAGACATCTTCTTAAGACCGGAGCTCAGATCTCCGGCCAAGGGAACTTCGAGCCAAGCCGCTCTCAGCAACCTCCATCCCTGAGCCTAGCTCCAGGACATCTTCTGACCGGAGCTCAGATCTCTGGCCAAGAAAACTTCGAGCCAAGCCACTCTCAGCAATCTCCATCCCCGAGCCCAGCTCCAGGACATCTTCTCAAGATCGGAGCTCAGATCTCTGACCAAGGGAACTTCGAGCCAAGCCGCTCTCAGCAATCTCCGTCCCCGAGCCCAACTCCAGGACATCTTCTCATGACCAGAACTCAGATCTCCGGCCAAGGGAACTTCGAGCCAAGCCACTCTCAGCAACCTCCATCCCCGAGCCCAGCTCCAGGACATCTTCTCAAGACCGAAGCTCAGATCTCTAGCCAAGGGAACTTCGAGCCGAGCCGCTCTGGTGGGGACACCTGAGGCACCAGAATAAGACAGAGGCTTTTCAACCCTCTGTAAATTGATCAAGAATTTATGAGTCCATCTGTAATAAGGGCTTAGCCTATCTGAGTCCATTTTAATTGATTTTGAGTTTCAGTTCTGTACTAGTCAGCTCATGTTGAGCTAGTTCAGTCCAGTGTTAGTCAGCTCATGTCGAGCTAATTTTATTTTTTTGAGTCATATTCAACCATATTGAAGACTCAAGACCACATCATACAAGTAAAGACCAAGTCCAATCAGATTGAAGACATGGAAGTTTAGCCCAAGTCCAACCCAGCTTGAAGATTTGAAGACCCCAGGAGGAAAATCAGAAATCCTAATTCCTTGCAGAAGCCCTCCAGATGCCCAGATTTCCTTCCAGATGCCAAAATATATTCATATACCAAGGCATCCATGATTTTAGAGGTCCATCTGCATCCTAGCCCAAAGAAATCAAGCCCAGGCGCCAAGCCCAAGCCCCTAAGAAGCAAGATACCAGGGAATATTCCTGCTACCTGGCTACCAGGCCACCCCAGCTTCCAGAGGCCCAAACCCATGCACCCGGGCCCCTTTGGGCTGGCCCCTTGCTGCTCTTAGAAGCCCAACACGTCCCCCTAGGTGTCCTTGGAGTGTTGGCCAAGTCAAGAGAAATTTTAGGGATTTTTTCTACCTAATGTTTCCTTATTTTCTAGCTAGGGTTTGAGAGGGAAAAGGATTCTCATGTAAAGACTAATGTGCCCTTACTTGGAGCCCAAGGTTAAGGGTCTATTTAAGGGACCCTAGCCTCTTGTATGAAGGGAGAATTTTTGATGAATGAAAACCTTGAGGTCTTCTATTGAGTGGTGTGATACCCTGCTGTGTGCATAAAGGGGTTTGTGAGAGTTCTTCTTCCCGGTGTTTGCAATCATCTTCCTGCTACCAACAAACCCTCCAGATCCCTGGACGCCCACTCCAAAAGAAGCCTTCCCTTGCTATTTTTCCTTTGTTTTCTTGTCCCTTTGTGAATTTTCTAACCCCTGACAGGTCGTTTGCAGGTCCCTGAGTTCCTACGAATCTAACGACTCCAGCCAAGCCTCAATCGGATCACCGAGCAGAAAGCCGGGTATCCGCGGGTCTTTGGCTCGATTTTTCAGGCCGCATCAATCGAGGAACGAGAGACCCCTTTGCTGAGATCTTCACAGACATTGTCAGGTACACCCCTCTACCTCCAGTAGTTTTATTGTAGGAGAACTTGCCCTAACCGAGGCTTCTCAGCCCCGGCAGTCCTTCTTTGCTACTTTTCTAGGTCCTAATCTGCATTCTGATCTTCAAAAATTCATACAAAATTCTCTACAAATAATTTTGATCTGAAATTCGGGAATTAATCACCTAACTCAACATGTAAAACATACAAAAAAAATTGCATGCATATTAGTCCCCCATCATTTGGTATCAGAGCTTAGATTCGGACTTGTTTTCTGTAGTTTTTCAGTCCGTATATACTCTGTTATCTTAATTATTTCTTCCTGATAAAAACTCTAAAAATTCTAAAATTTATTTTTCTGGATTCATAATAATTCACAGTAATTTTAAGTATTTTCGTAGATTTTATTATGGCCTGTGAATTCTCTACAGGCCGAAATACAGCATGCAAGTTTTTGGCTCTATTTTTTTCAGCAAGACAAGTTTGGAAGTTTTAGGGTTTTATTTAGCATTTTTTGCATATCTTTTAATTTTGGTATATTTCCTGCATATTAGGCCATAATTTGCAAGTTTTCTTCTATTTATGAAAATACCAAAAAAAATAATTATAAAATAAAATTACATATTCTCCAAAAAAAAATACCAAAAAATATCTAAACCCTAATTTGCATCCTCATCTGCCTGCCATCATTACATAATTTACTTTAAGGGCACTCTCTTTATACCAGATAAGGGAAGAAGGTCATTACCTTTTCTTAGCTTAAAACCACCTTCCTTGCATTCGGTCCCAAGCCTAACTTAAAATCGATTAGACCTAATTTGCCCTAGTGGGCTAGGGACACCAACTGGTTGGGTCCGGGCAAAGTGTTAGATCACTATGTCAAGACTAACCTGTGTGTTCCTTGTGCTTGGTGTCTAGAATGGTGGTTTAGGGATTCAATCCCGAAGGGCTTGTGTGCTGGTCTGCCTACCTGGCCAATCTCTGATTGGTGTCTAGGATTGGCAATCAGGGACCTAACACTCCCCTTACACCTGCCTGGCTGAGTACAGGGTTACTATAGGCTAGTTTACCACCCTGATTGAGCATCTAGTTTGGACTCTAGGTCTAGTCAGCTATAGTCGGTCTGATCGAGTCTTGCATGAGCACTAGATCAGGAGTTTCATATCACCCACCTCCTTCACAAATGTCTGAACCCATGAAAAATTTACAAGCTCAAATAAAAGCCATAGCTGATCAAATGGCCCAGATGGCTACCCAGATAACTACCCAGATGACCCAATTAACTCAGTCTCGTATTCAAACTAATGATAGAATTGACCATCTTGCCAATAGGTTTGATCAGTTAAAAGTCCGGGTAGGGATCCTAGAAAAAGACCATGGGTCACAGTCTGAGCCAGATCCTAATTCCCCTCAACTTAGGAGGACCCCAAACCCTGATCCATACCTTGAGGCTGAACCTAGGAGAGCCCATCGTTATGACCCAATCCCTAAGGTTAGTCCTAGAAGACCCAATCAGGATTTTGTAGACCAGGAAGATAGATCCTATTTATCCACATCCTCTAAGCCTAGTATATCCACAACCTATAGATCTTATGACTCCAAATCCTATGAACCTAGAACCTATGAACCTAGATCCTATGACTCTAGATCCCATGATCATAGATCCTATGCACCCACACCCTATGAGCCTAGTAGACCCAACACCCAATATTCTGACCCATATAGGGAGTCCAACCCTAGGAGAACCCAATATTCTGACCCATATAGGGAATCCAACCCTAGGAGAACCCAATATTCTGACCCATATAGGGAGTCCAATCCTAGGAGGACCCAATATCCTGACCCATATAGAGAGCCCAACCTTAGGAGGACCCCATACCTTGATCCATCCTTAGAACTTGATCATAGAGCTGACCCAAAATCCTATGACCCCAGATCCTATAATCCCATGACCCATAGATCTGCACCCTTGTCCTATGAGCCTAGAGAACCCATAACCCCTAAGTATCAACCTAGTATTAGTCATGCTTCCCCTAGTCAACTTGAACCCCATAGGATTAGTATCCCTAAATGTGAACCCAATAGTGAGCCACTACCTCTTATACAACCTGAACCTACTAGGAGTAGTACCCATAATCAGAGACCAGAACCTAACCAATTTCCTACTAGCCGACCTTCTCCAACCATTCCTGAGATTCGCAAGGCTTACATTAACATGGAAGTGTATGAAGCTGATGTGAGCCTAGTGGATGAGTATGAGGGAGAAGAGGAGACACCTTTAGATGACCTAGAATTAGCTGACCCAGTAGATACCCAGGTAGAAACCAACGCAGAGCTAATTGACCTTGACCACATCCAACCTAAAGCTATAGTGGAAGAACAAATAGAGGAAGAGAACCTAGGTACTGCTGCTAGAGCCTTACCTGAGGAAACCATAGAGAAGAGCCAAATTATAGAGTCTAGTCCTAAAATACAAGAACCAGAAGAATTTATTAAGGACCTGATCTCTTTGAATCAATACCTTCAAGATGAGTCCCCTCTTATAGTTCCCATTAAGGACCTCTTCCCCGAAATTGGTGACCCATCCTTCCATTATGCAAACCCTGTAGATATAGCTCAACCTCGTAAGGTTAACCTCATTTGTATAGGATTAGTTCCTGACACCCCGTCTTTTATCCTACTTTATCCAACTAACCATGAACCTTTTTCTCTACCTTACCAAACTAATTCTGAACCCACTTCCTATTTTCTGCCCTTTCCTGACACCTCCAGCATTTCTAGGATCATTAGATTGCATTAAGCTGAGATTAGCATACTGCATGCATTCATCACGCATGTTAGGTTTGCATCTTACTTCTGGCATACTCTTTGAAATTTGCTAGGAGTTCACTATAAATTTTCATGTGCATGTCAAGCTAGGATCAAACCTAGAAAACCTATAATCTATTAGGTTTAGATCCAAAGAGTTCAATAAAATTTTCTTCGATAGGAATGCATAGTCGAGTCTGTTAGGTATCAGTATGAGTCCTTTGTATCATTTGTTAGGAGTCTGCATGTGCCTAGCATGTTCACCACCCGCACTAATCTTAAAACAACTGGCTAATTCCCGAAGAAGGGACAAAGAATTTGATGTAGTGGATTCTATCGTGGTTAGGCTTAGGCCTAAAAGAAGCTTCATGCTCGCAGAGCCGGACCTTTTAAAGTGATAGAGAAGGTTGGATCAAATGCCTAGGCGTTAGAATTGCCTTCGGATTTGGGCATTAGTTCTACCTTCAATATTACAGACCTGGTTGAGTATAGGGAACCGGCAGCGATACCTAGTGAGGCCTTTGGACCTATTCCTTTTCATTGTGAGTGACCCTAACCTAGAGTGTCCACAAACAAATTTGGCCTGAGAGAGGAGAACGGATCGAGCGTATCCTCGATGATCAAGCCATCACGACCCAGGGCCATGACTATCAATGCTTCCTGGTCCAATGGCAAGGCCGGCCAGAGTCGGACGATTCGTGAATTTCTTGAGAGGACTTGCAACGCCTCAACCCAGACCTTCTCGAGAGATATGTGAGACAGTCTGACCTTCACTCGACAGGGTCGAGTTCCTCCCACCCCATGAGAATTGGTGGGGACACCTGAGGCACCAGAATAAGACAGAGGCTTTTCAACCCTCTGTAAATTGATCAAGAATTTATGAGTCCATCTGTAATAAGGGCTTAGCCTATTTGAGTCCATTTTAATTGATTTTGATTTTCAGTTCTGTACTAGTCAGCTCATGTTGAGCTAGTTCAGTCCAGTGTTAGTCAGCTCATGTCGAGCTAATTTTATTTTTTTGAGTCCTATTCAACCATATTGAAGACTCAAGACCACATCATACAAGCAAAGACCAAGTCCAATCAGATTGAAGACATGGAAGTTTAGCCCAAGTCCAACCCAGCTTGAAGATTTGAAGACCCCAGGAGGAAAATCAGAAACCCTGATTCCTTGCAGATACCCTCCAGATGCCCAGATTTCCTTCCAGATGCCAAAATATATTCATAGACCAAGGCATCCATGATTTTAGAGGTCCATCTGCATCCTAGCCCAAAGAAATCAAGCCCAGGCGCCAAGCCCAAGCCTCTAAGAAGCAAGATACCAGGGAATATTCCTGCTACCTGGCTACCAGGCCACCCCAGCTTCCAGAGGCCCAAACCCATGCACCCGGGCCCCTTTGGGCTGGCCCCTTGCTGCTCTTAGAAGCCCAACACGTCCCCCTAGGTGTCCTTGGAGTGTTGGCCAAGTCAAGAGAAATTTTAGGGATTTTTTCTACCTAATGTTTCCTTATTTTCTAGCTAGGGTTTAAGAGGGAAAAGGATTCTCATGTAAAGACTAATGTGCCCTTACTTGGAGCCCAAGGTTAAGGGTCTATTTAAAGGACCCTAGCCTCTTGTATGAAGGGAGAATTTTTGATGAATGAAAATCTTGAGTTCTTCTATTGAGTGGTGTGATACCCTGCTGTGTGCATAAAAGGGTTTGTGAGAGTTCTTCATCCCGGTGTTTGCAATTATCTTCCTGTTGCCAACAAACCCTCCAGATCCCTGGACGCCCACTCCAAAAGAAGCCTTCCCTTGCTATTTTTCCTTTGTTTTCTTGTTCCTTTGTGAATTTTCTAATCCCTGACAGGTCGTTTGCAAGTCCTTGAGTTCCTACGAATCCAACGACTCCAGCCAAGCCTCAATCGGATCACCGAGCAGAAAGCCGGGTATCCGCGGGTCTTTGGCTCGGTTTTCTAGGCTGCATCCGTCGAGGAACGAGAGACCCCTTCGCTGCGATCTTCACAGACATTGTCAGGTACACTCCTCTACCTCCAGTAGTTTTATTGTAGGAGAACTTGCCCTAACCGAGGCTTCTCAGCCCCGGCGGTCCTTCTTTGCTACTTTTCTAGGTCCTAATCTACATGCTGATCTTCAAAAATTCATACAAAATTTGCTACAAATAATTTTGATCTGAAATTCGGGAATTAATTACCTAACTCAACATGTAAAACATACAAAAAAAATTGCATGCATATTAGTCCCCCATCACGCTCTCATCAATCTCCATCCCCGAGCCCAGCTCCAGGACATCTTCTTATGACTGGAGCTCAGATCTCACGACCGTCGGCCAATGACATCTTTGAGCCTAGCAGCCCGCGAGTGCCTCAACCTCAGACAAGAAGAAGCCTTCTCTCTGAAGTCCCTGAAAAAAAGAGAGAGAGAGAGAGAGAGGGGAAGAGGGGGGGATAGAGAAAGAGTCTCTGACAAAGCAATCCAAGCTTTATTGATCAAATACAAATTACAAGTATTTTCTGGGCCCTGACATGCCGGAAGACCCTGAACAAGTACAAGAAACAAAGAAGTACAAACTAAAGCAAGGAAAAGAGAAGAAGTCATTCCGCTTCGGCTGGCTTTTCTGCTGGGTCTAGAGGCTGGTTGCCCCCACCCTTAGGGGCTTCTAGCTCAGTCACCCCAGCCTCAGGAGAACCACCCTCGGCTGGTGTCGAAGGCTCTGACCCGACGACCTCCTCGTTGACCTCCTCTGAAGCCGAGGGGTATCTGAGACAGTCGCGGTTCTTATCAGTGACAAATGACTCGACCCAGCCATGCAGGTACATGAACCCCTTGTAAAAGGTGTCCGACGCCATCTGCTGGATGTCGACGATGAACTCCTTCGAAGCCTTAAAGTTGGCGATGACGCTTTTGGCATCCTTCTCGGTCGCAGTAGCCACCTTCTCCAGCTCAACAGCCCTCAACTTGGCTGCCTCCATTGAGTTGACCACCGCCTCTACCACTTTCTCAGTAGCGGCAAGCTTCTCTCTCACGCCCGCCAGCTCTGCCTGGGTAGCCTGGGCGGCCTCCTTATGCCTGTCGGCCTCGGCACTGTACCAGTTCAATTTCTTCTCGACGATGGAGAGGTCATCAATTACCTTCTTTGAATGGCTCCGCTCCAGATCGCAGGCTGTCGAGAGTCCTTTCGCTCACCCCTCAGCATCGGCAAGCTCTTTTTCGAGGTCCTTGATCTTCAACTCAAGGGCCCCGTTGATGCCGGCCCTCTCTTTCAGGTCGGTCTTCAAAGATTCGATCTCGGTGACTCGTTGTTGCTCGAGGCAATCCCAGCTCTGAAAGTGTTCCTTGAGGAAGAGGGCCTCAGCATCGATCTGCACAAAAAAAAAAAGAAAAAAAAGAAGAAAATGATGAATGAAAGTGACTAGAGAAAAATGAAGAGCAAGCAAAAGAGGTGAAGGAACTCATCGAGTACAGCTGAGAAAAGAGGATCTTGAAGACATCGGCCACGTGCATTCCGGCCATGTCTTGTCGGTCACACGCCTGGATGGAGAAGTCCATCAAGCATTCGACGAGCTCAGGGCTCCGAAGGACTGAGTTCCCCGGACCCATTCGGAAGGGGAGGTAACGTCGTCCCTCCTTGGTGTAGAATGTAAAATGAAACTATGCAACCCTAATGGAGATTAGCAAATAATTAACCAAGCAATTCCCTATTTGCATATAAACAACTCAACATAAACTATCAAAGAGATCTAGTGAAGAAGCTCGAAAGATCAAACATAAACCTAGTGATCGAGACTCTCAGAATAAGAAAGGAATAGGACCAGAAGAGAACCATGCAAGCCAAGCTAGGTCTAATTTAACATTGCAGACTTAATCAACACTGGACATACCTGACATTGGCCCTTCAATTAGAATAGATTCACTCTTGAAGAGGTCTCCCGGATGACATGAACATAATACCACTGAAGGCCCCTCTTGTTTTCTAGATCTATGGCAAGTAAACCTTCCTCTTGAAGCCGGAATCCCGGAGAACCCTGTAACAAAGAAACCCTAAGATGAGTGACTTAACAAGCAATCAACTAAAGAAAAGAAAGAAGGGTGGAAAAGGCATTGAAGGAGATCCATCTTGGCGTCATGGTGGAATGCTTGAAGTGGAGTAGGTTGGTCGCCTTGTGATGATCTTCTTGATTCACCCTTGAATGCTGGAGCTAGTTTGAAGTTATGAAAGAAGAGGAAGTCTTTGGCGTTGGAAATGGAAGAAGGAAAGATTAGGGTTGGCGTGGAGGAAGAGAAAGGCTAAGCTACCACATAGACACATAGAAAAAAAAACACATAGAAGAAAAAATTACCAACTTCATTCATTAACCATCCTTTTCACAATGAGGCATCCCATAGCTTAAATAGAAGCCTTACAACATTTTTAAAATTTGAAAACCCATAGGATTAGGAGGATTACAAGGGGGGTTGGAGGATATGGTGGCATTTGTTGCTTGAAATGTGGGGAGTTGGAGAATATGGTGGCATTTGTTGCTTGAAATGTGGGGAGTTGGAGGATATGGTGTCATTTGTTACTTGAAACTCCTTCAAAGCTTGACATGTGGTGCAAGGTGGGGACCACTTGATGAGGTGGTGGTGTCCTTTGGAGCTCTTAACATGTGGCATAAAGTGGGGACCACTTGTTGAGGTGGCGACATCCATTGGAGCTTTTGACATGTGGCACAAGGTGGGGGTCACTTGATGAGGTGGCTTCTTCTTGTCTTGATGCTTCATGGACTCATGGATTGGGCTTGATTTAATTGGACCCAACTCTCAATTGCAGGGTTAACTAAGATATTAAACCAGACCCAACATGGACTCGAAATTAACTACAAGATTATTTGGACTCAAAAAAAAGAAAATTATAGGACTTCTCTTTTGCTACTCCAACCACAAGGACTTGGACTTGACCTGAATTGGTTGGAGTCTTTTCCTGATTCTGGTGCCCACATCACTCCTCCCTCCGACTCTCTCTATGGCGGGGCGGCCGTGCATCGCTGACCGAAGGCCACCCGGAGGCAGGCAGGGAGACCGGGGCAGATGCAGGCGGCATAACTGTCATAGCCTCGGAGGCGACCTGAGTCTCCCCACCCCTGGCATCGGCAGCGGACGGACCCGTAGGGGGGCAAGGTGCAGCAGCATCGGCAGCGGCTCTCGCACGGACCACTACCTCGGGCTCTACAACAGGGATCTGCTGGGATGGCCCCGGGGCCATGGGAGATGCCCTCTCCACTGGTGCAGGAGCGGTGCGGGTCACCTCTGAGCTCGAGCCGGCACCCGCGGTCGAGCTCAGCCCAACCACCACCACCAGGGCAGCCACAGGTGTGCACTCACCTCGAGGCCGCTTGGAAGTGGGCTCCGCGACCAATCTTGCCAGCCGCCTCTTCTTGGTAATGACCAGGAGATCGCTCTCGGAGAATATCATACCTACACACAATATACACAGTGGTCAGAACCTGTGGAAAACTGCACAAAGATCATGCAAAGGAAAGAAAAGAGCAATGTTCAGGCCGGACTCACCAGACCCATTCGCTGGGTCGACCCCAGAGTCGACGAGGTTTTGCTTAGACAATAGGACCTCGAGAGAAGGAATCTACGCACTATGGAGCTGCTCGTACTTATCTCAGTCAGCCACATCGACGATAGAGTTTTGGTTGGGGGACTGGTCCGGATCACTCCAGACCTAGTCAACTCCCTCGACCTCGACAAAGAAGAACTTACTCTTCCATCCCTTGACAGAAGAGGGGAGCTCAAACTTAATGCCCCTCGGGTGGGAAGATAAAGACCACTAGCCGTCTTCGGTTGGGTGATGTTTCAGGGCGAAGAAGGCCCTGAACAAAGAAAATCGGGCCACGAACCCGTGAAGGTGACAGAGCACAATGAAAGAGAAGATAACCCTAATAGCGTTTGGTACCATCTACGCCGGGACCAAACGATAGTTGTCCAAGACTGACAAAAAGAAGGGATGGAAAGGAAAGCGGAGACCTCTAGAGAAGGTCCCCTCATAGAAGGCAAGACGGCCCGGGCCACTCGAAGTAACCCGCTGCCCCGGACGAGGGATCATAAGCTAGACAGAATGAGGGATGCCATAGACATTCTGGACAGTCCTGAGTTCTCCGGCAGTGATCGTGGAGGCGACCCCACCGAGACTTGCAGACCGAGTTGACTCAAGGACAGGAGCAGAAGAAGGAGGGGGAAAGGAAGAACCTGACCTCGGTTCCCTAATAAGAACCGGGCCAAGAGGACGCCTCCCACCGAGTTCGTAGCAAGCTACGCCCCCCTCTCCATCAGAAGAAGAGGAAGAAGATGCCGGCCTCCATTTGAAAGGACCAGCCTCACCCTGATTAGTGGAGGGACGGAAGCCCGGACCAAAATGGGACATCCTCAAAAACAAAGAAGAAGAAGAAGAAGAAGAAAAAGGGAAACACAAGGTTGAAGACCGAAGAAGAAACCACAGACCCCGAGAGGGAACCCTACTCCATCGGGAGGAAGAAAGAGGAAGAAGCTAACCTGTTGCCTTGAGAAGAAACTTGGGGCGATAGGGAAGAAGAAGAAGCCTGGGCGCGGCAGCAGCAGGCATGGAGAATTCAAAAAGAATAGATTGTTTGAGTAAGGCCCTCCTTTCACTCCAAAATGATCCAAGGGATCCGTATCGCGTCAGTCGCTCACCAATAGATCTGCGCCATGTGTCACCCATTGGAGAGAATGGCGTCTCGGCCCCTCTGAATTCTGCGCCAGTATTAACTGCTCCTCGGACATGGCCAGGTGGTGCCCCCGCATTGGCCCACAGGAGCAGTCCCCGAAGCGCCAGCAATCATGGCCATCATTGCAACCGATCTTTACCTTTCCACGTCAGCACCACAATTACTTCCTTCAGCCCGAACGCCGTGCACTAACGAGTCTCGGGAGTGGGGGGCAAATGATATGGCAAGACCGTTGACGTGGAGAAATCTACGGGCGCCATGTGGAGAGGGATGCCACATCAACCCTCTGGCTCGGACCCCATTACCGAGATGAGCCGAACTCCCCCATGGCAGCAGATGGAGCCCAGTTTTCTACCAGGTCGAGTTCATGAGCTAGGCACCTAGGCAGGAGCCGACATTCGCCCTCCAGAGGAGACCCTTGGAGGTTAGTGCCCCGCGGTCGAGGTCGAGCCAAGAGCTCACCCGCCAAGGTCGAGCCTCTCCGAGTGCGCATCCTCTGGACCGGGCCCGCCGACATCCACCCTCCAGAGAAGACCCTCGGAGGTTAGTGCCCTGTGGTCGAGGTCAAGCAAAGAGCTCACCAGCCGAGGTCGAGCCTCTCCGAGTGCGTGCCCTCTGGACCGGGTTCGCCGACATCCGCCCTCCAGAGGAGACCCTCGGAGGTTAGTACCCCACGGTCGAGGTCGAGCCAAGAGCTCACCAGCCAAGGTCGAGCCTCTCCGAGTGCGTGTCCTCTAGACCAGGCTCACCGACATCCGCCCTCCAGAGGAGACCCTCGGAAGTTAGTGCCCCGTGGTCGAGGTCGAGCCAAGAGCTCACCCGTCGAGGTCGAGCCTCTCCAAGTGCGCACCCTCTGGACCGGGTCTGCCGACATCCGCCCTCCAGAGGAGACCCTCGAAGGTTAGTGCCCCGTGGTTGAGGTCGAGCCAAGATCTCACCCACCGAGGTTAAGCCTCTCTGAGTGCGTGCCCTCTGGACCGGGCCCGTACTTCGCCCTTCTCCACCTGGCCATCCCCGCAAGCCCGGAGCACCTAGGATGGAGCGAGCCCTTCCTTCCCAACTCGACCCCAACCTGGAAGAAGTCCTCACCAGCCGAGGGCACCGGCGAGCCTCCCAAGGACCGTACTAGAATGCCTCTCAGGCTGTACTGACTACCTGACACCACCAATTACACCAAAAAGACAAGCAACACACCGATCGAGGTGCCACATTCATCACCAACCACTCAGATCACCCAAGAAAGAAGACCATCTAGGAGATTAGAACCCCACGGGCAGTGGCCCGCCATTCGAGATGTCCCCGATTTCCCGGAATAAGGCAATCATGAAGGAGTGTCGGAGCGCCTGACAGCACCTTATCATGAATTAGGAAAGGACTTCCTGAGACACCGCTGTGCACATCTGACAGCCCGGCGGGAACCCCGAGACAAGCTCCCAATGGCCAGTCTTCGACTACAAAGAACGATCGGCACCCCCCAAGGGGGGGAGGTAAGAACAACAACAAAAAAAAAAATAAAACAAAACGACCACTCATCACCAAGACAGGGCAAGCTCAACCAAAAGAGCA
Source organism: Areca catechu (assembly GCA_021397845.1). Lineage (NCBI taxonomy): Eukaryota > Viridiplantae > Streptophyta > Magnoliopsida > Arecales > Arecaceae > Areca > Areca catechu. Next base: position 26,178,262 of record CM038048.1, read on the forward strand.
AAAGGCCATCACCACTATGAATGGAGGGAACTGAGGGGCTCAAGGAGAGGAGGAGGGACAGAGCATCCCTCTGTCCCCGCTACCAATCTCTCCCTACGACGTTCACACCTCCACACATATCTTTCACTCCTCCTAGTGCGGAGTCCATCAAGAGGGGCCCGGTCAGGAGGATCTGTTCCTCTGGACCGTCACTGACTTGATCATCGGAGTGCCCCCATCGGAAACCCCGGCCCGAGTCTCTAACCATTGTCTCGTAGGCCCTGGAGCAGAGGACCACCGGACGGCAGGAGGCGGGGACCCGGGAGCCGAGTACGGCAGGCGGCAGGAGGAGCGCAATCCGACACGACAGCTATGGGCCACGACGGTCTCGATGGCAACACTATTCACTATGATACACCTGAAAATTGTCAAGTTTATGTGGAGTCCAGCATGGCTCACTACATCACCTGCCAGTTTAGTATAGGACACTGACTCATTAAATCTTGCCACATGGCTCTTAGAAGCCATATTGGGAGAAGCCTTGCATGCCCCTCTTTTGTAAGGGAGCAAGTAACCCAGCGTCACAACTCTCTGACACCAGTCACTCCACCAGAAGTATGTGCCCTTTAGAAGCATGTTTGCCATGAAGATGAGCTTTATGTCATCCCTAGCCACTCCAAGCTACTCCTCCATTCACTTGCACTCTACAGTGATGTGCTTACCATCACTCCCTGCACCATAGAATGTCTCTTAGGTGACAAGTACTCCACATACCTGCTTATAAAATTGTTTTTCGAAACCCTCCAGGTAAGTTTTTTTGGATAATTTTTTTCACCAATCTCTACTTCCAAAGCTTTCCAGGTAAATTCCCCTGCCTCTAGAGTAAGCCCTTGAAGAGTATCAAAAACTCTCCTCAAGCTTCTTAAGTCCTAAATCAAAGTCTTCACAGAGACCAGGCCACAAAGAGTCTCAAAGAGGTTGAGTAGGAAGAAGCCAAAAGGAGCCCAATAAGGAACTCCCAGAGCTTCCTAGCACTCTTGCGAGCTTTTATTGCCCTTTTTGAAGTTTCACCTTCATCCTCTCGAGCCTCACCTGTAGTCCTAAAGCTTCGCCCACTTTCTCCTTATTTGCATATCTACATCCTGCCTTATTCATCTCCCATATCCATTATCTTGCTCACTTCTACTCCATCTATACACCATAATCTACCGCCACTCCATATAGCTAGGAGGCGACAAGCCCTATTTTTTGTTTACCACCATGAGAGACTAACTTAGACATCAGAGGGTTCTCCCCATTGTGGTTGGACTTATGTGTCTTTTTAATTTTTGTAGGTTTTGGAATGCTCATGCGACAAGGAGGAAACCTGAAGCTACTCAGAGTAGCAACCATCTCTAGCTACATTAGCAAGTCTCTAGCGGCATTGCAACAACTATTTCATCCTAATCATCTATCCATATTTTATAAAATATTAGTAGTTAATTTAAAATGATACTTTTGGAAATAAAAAAATATTATCAATTTTTATTTCTTGAAAAGTCTTAAGACCTTTTCATGAAATATAGAAGTGTCTTCACATAGAAAGACTTTATCTCATTGTCTCTCTTTTTAAAATTCTAATCAAATAAAAAATTCTCTCCATCTCTCAAGAATTACCGGTTCCCATTCTCGAAATAAGTCATGTAGTTGTGAAATGCATGCAAGTAAAGGAAGAAATAGGTTAGAAAATTTGGATTAAGTGAGCAACTCAACTTGATTACAACTAAAGTATGACTTTTAGGAAAAAAAATGCAAACCCAAGTTACTCAATTTAAATTCAAATATTAAGTTAGCTTGTAGAAGTTTTAACTTGATTTACAATTGTTAAAATAGAAAAAATGAATTTTATTAAAGAAATACTTTAAATTTTGATGGTACTACATGTTAACCCTTTAGAAGTTTATAGTTTATTCAAGGTATACAATAATTTGATGGATGAGTAATTGATTATGATCGCTCGGTTAAAATAAATAACAATAGTTTAATTGATAAATATGGTTTTTATTTTACGTTGTATATCCCTTTATGATGGTCTATGATTGTAGAAAGTCAAATTTGATGGGTTTGGACTTTTGTGCGCATATGCCCTTGATATGTTTCTTCACCGGTTGAGAATATTGTCCTTTATTTCTTTTCCTTTATGTTGGCATGGGCTCCCTGTATTGGCCGGTCGGAGCTGTTGCACCGCAGGACCGCTCCCTGGTTCACCTGCAAAATAGGTCCCTTGCAGGAGTTGTTCCGGCGAGGGACACTCCGATGCCTAAGTCAGTGGCGGATCCTAGCCACAGAATGGGGAAGAGTGTCAAGGATATGAGAGAAAAGCTCTTAGAGTATGGATAAATCTGTGAGTGTTTACCTACCTCTCTCGAGCCATTCTTCTTACCATTATTTAAGGGGAGGCCTCCGGCCTGCGGTCCGCTCTTTTTTCGGTGATTATGGGGAGTCAATTTCTCCCATGATTGGTGATCGTGGGTTGTCAGTGAGCGGTTCCAGCCAGATCGAAGGCGTGGCAGCTGGAGTTGTGCGCAATGATCGTGGCATGGAGAGTGTTGATTGTAACCGTTGGTTACAGTTGCATATTTAGGCCAGATCGTGGTTCCATCTTCGGGTTTCCCCTTTACGTGGGCCGAAGACTTGGCGTTTGCCCCGGGGCTGGAGATTATGTCTACGGCTAGGACCGAAGAGCGTGTCTTCGGAAGTCAATGAGAAACTTGGTCTTCGGTCAGGGTCAAAGACGTCGTCCGAAGTTCTATCCTTCGGATGTCGTAGTCCGGTGAGAAGCCTTAGGTTGCCTGCAGTTGGCCTGGCCTTTTCCTGGTCCGAAGTCTATGGTCCAGAGAAAATGAGCTTCGACCAGTCGAACCGGAGTTCAGTTCGTAGCCGAATTGGGATATCCCAACAGTTGCCCCCATACTCTCAGTTTTTGAAGCGGAGGTTTGCCTCGAGAAGTGAGAGTATTAATGCTTTGTCGTTTTCCTCCCAGGAGATAGTATAGTAGATGATTACGGGATCTTTGATTAGACTGTCCATCATGACTGCTGGTTGATCTGGAAATCAGGTGGTGGACAGCTGTCACTCCCGGGTTGGGAAAGAAGGAAAAAACGGGCAGCCCTGGGACCGTCTCTCCTTTTCTCATTGCACGATGGTTAAGCCAATCTATTGGTTGAGATTTGGATGGTTGTGGCGGCTTCCCTTCGTCCGTTGGATGATGGATGCGCATCATCCCGGTGGTTAGTTAAAGGCGGGTTACCTCCCTGGGTAACCTGGGGTCAAATCAACCTGGTGGGGCTTCAAAGACCCCTGTTTTCTTCTTGGAAAAGGGGGAAGGTCCGGCTAAGGAAGCTTCTTCAACCTCGTCTCATCCCTCGTCCAGCTTTCCTTGTTCTGGAGTACCAGTCTATTCCACAGGTAGAATCTTTCTTCTGCTCCCTTGCTTCATTCTTTTGTCATGGAAGAAACCGTAGAAAGTCAAGGGGAACGGGTTGGGCCCTCGGGGGCCGGTGATGTAGTAGGTCCGAAGTCGATTTCCAGTTCAGTTTCTCAGGGTAAGGCAGTTCTTCTTTGGGAACGCTATCGTATTCCCGAGAAGTTCCCCTTCATCCTCCCCACACTCGAGGAACGAGTGAACAAACCTCCCCCTGGGTGTCTAGCCGTGTATGAAGATCATCTGAAAGCTGGTCTTCGATTTTCCCTGCACCCTTTCTTCATCAAGATCTTCCACTTGCACCAAGTGGTGCCGGTGCAATTGACCCCGAACAGCATCCGGAATATCTGTGGATTCCTGGTCAGGTGCAGCATCCAAACGTAGAACCTAGGACCAATTTGTTCATAGCACTTTTCATTCTCAAGAGGGATTTCTATAGCAACGGATGGTGGGTGATTGGCCCTAGATCAGGCCGCAAGGTCATCAAGGACATGCCTAGTGCCATCCATGGGTAGAAACCCATTTTTGTATTTGTATTGTCTTTTGATCCATGGGGCTTCAACACTGTGTGGAAGAAGCCTCGTCTAACTGCCAATGATGGGAAGAAGGTCTTGGCGACCGATCAGTCGGATTACGATCTCTTGGTCAATTTCGAAGTTGCCCCCATCCGGGAATTGTTGGAGGAGAGAAATCTCCATCGGGCAGGAATTAGCAAATCCCCTTATTAGGTATAGTGACAGGAATTTTTGCGCCCCTTTCCCGGTTTAGTTGTAGCTCGGTCAATTGAAATGAACTCCTTTGCTTGTAGGTGGCGGGATGAAGCCCGGTGTGAGCTAGCTCCGTCAGATTTCGGAGAAGAGGGTAGCACAGGCCCCTCTCACCAGGTCAGCGATTCGGAAGAAGGCTCGAAGGGATGGCCGTGAGGGGGACCGACGCACTTCGTCTTCCCGGGGAACTTCAAGGGAAGATGCAGCAGCCACGGAAGGGGCCCCGTCGAGATCCTGTCCAGTCGAAACTCCGTCGATGGCTACCTTCCTGGTTCGCACAACGGGGAGTCCGCCTTAGGGAGTGGATGTGCCACCGTTTTGCCCCCCTGTAGTTGATAGGGGCAAAGCACGGCAAGTCGAGGGAGAGTTCGCTCACGGGATTTCCCTAATTGGAGGTCGTTCGACGAACTCTTCGAAACTTTCACCTATGGGAGGACTGCTGGTCCCTGCCATAGCCAGGTAGGCATTGAAGGGTACGCTGCTGCCTCATGACTTGGCAGTTCTTTGAAATCGAAACCTTCCCAGGGTGTCTGATTCCACCTTCTCCACCCTGCAACAGGTACGATCCTTCCGGTCCCCTTTGTCTTGAGAATTGTTCGATCCATGACCCCGCATTCTTGATGCAGCTAGTCTACGATCTCACTTTTATGGAAGAGGGCCTGGGGAATGTTGATAGTCTCATCCATGGCCTCAAGGAGGAGTTTCATACTGCCAGAGCCACCAAGGAAGTAGCTGAAGAGTTGAGGCAATCTATGGAGGACCGCCTCATCCGGGTGAACGATGAAGTTCGTGAACTGAAAGGTGAACTGAAAAGTGCCCATCTGACAATGGCGGAGCAAGGGGCAGGGTGGAGAAAAAGCAGGAAACAAGTCGACTCCTTGGAGCAAGCTGCTAGGGAGAATCAGGAAAAGATAGAAAACTTGACCAAGGCGGTGGAGGAGGCTTCTAGGAGGGCCGAAGAGGTGATTCTAGAGTCCAAAGCAGCCAAGAGAGAGTCCGTGTCTTTGAGGAAGCAGGTAGACGATGCTGTGACAGACTTCAGAATGTCTTCATAATTCCAAGTGGAAATAGATGAAGCATCTTTGTATGGCTACCAGCATGGCTTTAACGACGGACTTTCCAAGGTAAAGGATGCCTTCCCTCACCTTGATCTTTCCGGCATCCCTCCCTTCAACATAGCCGAAGAAGAAGGGGAAGTGGAGGAGGCCGAAGCCGTAGTAGAGGCCGAGGAGGTGCCATGCCCAGGTGAGGAGGCCACTACCTTAGTCGAAAATCCGGGGGTGACCCCAACTCCGATCTCTATTCAGGAGGAAGTTCAGGCTGGGGGAGTCCAAGCTGAAGGTTCTCCGGTCCTGGCCCAGATTGATGAGATCCTCTCAGCACAAGTTGACAAGTTGCTTCAGTCCTGTGGTGTGGGGTCTCCTCCTGTCGATGTTGAATGATTCGAGTTGTTTTGGATGTATCAATGGATTTTGTATGATAATTTTTTCAGATTTTGAAATGACTTCTTCCTTCTTTGCATATGCAATGTGGTGTTTCATATGTAGCTCGAACTGGTTTTACCATTCTTTCTTCTGCTCGGTTGAACAGTCGTGGTCGAAGGTTGTTTAGTTGATAGTTGATGAAGATGAACTCTAGAATGGATTAGAACTCCGTTGTCGAAGACGTCTATAATTGGTCAGGCCGGTGTCACCTTCCTTTTGATATTAAATCTATCCGTTGGAGCGGACAAGCGTCAACACCCCGTCAACCAGTGATTAGGGAAGTTTGATTGTGATTTTTGTTATCCACGTGGCACGTCGATATTCGTACAGTCACAATTTCTTGCGCCTTGTGTGCCACCAGGTTTCCTTTTTCCAAAAAGAAGCCATTAATGTTGCCGTCGCACGATGAGAATTTCTCTGGATTCGAAGCGATAGCAGTTGTTGTCCTGGGAATGACCCACGAGCGATCTTCTGATTCTCGAACCGTCGCCCAGACACGTGGCGCTTTCTGATGCGGCTGGGAAAGGACATGGAGCATGCCTCCCCGTAGTCGGTCATGGGTATAGGGTCTCTATAAACAGGACCCTGCCTTCCGCTGTCAAGGGCCATCATTCTTGTAGACTTCTTCTTTCCATTAAAAATGAGGTTCAGCACTTCTGAGCTCCACCGAGCCGCATAGAGAAGGGCCATTGATCCAAAGAAGAAGAGGAGTCCGGAGTTCTTTTGGCCGGGGGATGACGACGAGGAGCCTCTCATGGACCGTTTTGAAAAGAAGGTCTGCCTGTTGGAGGCCCAACTGAGGGAGGCTTCGGGCCCAGGTCGTGGTGGCAGCCATGGAGATGGAGGAGGCCAGGAGAGAGGTAGCGAATGCCGTCTTGGACTTCAAGGCGTCTGTTGCCTTCAAGGAGGAAGTCACCGAGGTAGCTCTGGACTCCTTCCATCAGGGGTTCCGGGAGTGCAGGAGGAAGGCCTTCAAGTTTTATAACTTGAAGGGCCTGGACAACATCAAGCCCTCCATTCCCTTTCCTGGACATGAATTTGATTCTGACTCTGATGAGGGATCAGATTCTGGTTCGGATGGGAACCCGGGGGGCCCTTTGTCATCCCTCCAGATCTCCCCACACTGATACGGGAAAAGCCCGGTGGGAGGTTATTGAAAATTTTCCACATCTTATCAATGTTACTCCTCTTTTTTTTTGTCTCTCTTTTTGAGAGTCTTTTCTTTTTGTTCTCTCTTTGTGAGAGTTTCTTCTTTCTTTTTTCTCCCTTTTTTTTGTAGAAAATCGAAAAAAGAAATGAAGTATCTTTTCTTTACCTCTTTCCATGCATTTCTTGCGACATGTTGTATCATGTTTTGTCTAGAATATAGAATCCGCAGACCATTTTCGGTCTATATAAAAGAAGTGAGGTCAGTTGGACCGTTCTTGGAATGTCTGTTGTCGACAGAAAGGATGACAGTGATCCTTTTAGGCACGTTTTTAGATTTATCATAGGGTATGGTGTTTACATCATCCCTGTGCACTTCTGTCGTGATTTAGGTAGGCTGTTCAGGACCATCCCGGCGCGTTTTTGGGTTTACCGTAGGGTAGGTTACGAAAACCATCCCTGTGCCTTTGATCTTCTTGGTGGCCTGGTTAGGCCATCCGTTGCGCTCATTGGGCATACCGATAAGGTAAGTGGATCAGACTCTCCTTTGCGTAGTTGACTGATTTTTCAGATCAGGTCACCTAGGCTGTTGTCGTTCAATCGATGCAACTAGCCGTTTTGAGTTGAGTAGGGTTGAGTAACTTTGCACATGAATTTTAGGAACTCATTTATTGATAGTATTTATGAAGGTTTTGTACATTCTATGGCCGGGATAGAGTCTTCCCCTCCAAGGTCTTGAGTCGATATGCTCCTGGTCGAATGACTTCTTCGACTTGATATGGGCCTTCCCAGTTGGGGGAGAGTTTACCTTATTTCGTTGGCCTGGATACCTCTGCCCTTCGCAATACCATGTCCCCTGTGCGGAAAGTTTGCTCCTTCACCCTTGAGTTGTAGTATTTGATGACCTTTTGCTGGTACGCTGCCATCCTTATCTCGGCCTGAAGCCTGGTGCTTGGCAGCTGATCTAGGTCAATTCTTCTATGATCGAAGTTTCCAGGCTCTTCATAGTTATCAATTCTCAAGGACTGCAGGGAGACTTCAATAGGTAGTACAGCTTCGGTACTGTATGCCAGGTTGAACAGAGACTTGCTGGTGGCCATTCTCGAGGTAGTTCGATATGCCTAGAGAATGGAGGTCAGTTCTTCGGCCCAAAGCCCTTTGGCGGTATTCAACCTTGTCTTCAGACCATGGAGGATGGTCTGGTTAGTGACTTCGACTTCTCCGTTGGACTATGGATGAGCAATGGATGTCAGCCGATGTTGGATATGGTACCGAGTGTAAAAGTCCTTGAACTTCGGATTGTCGAACTATCTCCCGTTGTTCTGTGATCTGGGCCAGTGGTTCGGCTTCTGCCCACTTCGTAAAGTAGTCGATGGCCATAAGGAGAAACTTCCTTTGCCCTGATGCCAGCGGGAATGGGCCAAGAATTTCCATTCCCCACTAGGCAAAAGTCCATGGGGCTGCCAGTTAGGTCAGGTGACTCGCAGGCTGTCTCTGTATATTGGCGTACCTCTGGCACTAGTCGCACTTTCGCATGAAATCAGCCGAGTCCTTATAGATGGAGGGCCATTAATACCCCTGTCGAATGATCTTGTATGCCAGAGACCTGCCTCCCAAATGATCACCGCATATGCCCTCATGGACCTCTCTCAAGCATAATCTGCATCTGTGGGTCCTAAGCATTTTAGCAGTGGCTGAGAGAATGATCTCTTATAGAGGGTTCCATCTTGGGATGCCATCCAGCAAATTTTCTTGGCCTCTGCCTTGTCTTCTGGTAGCTCTCCCTCATTCAGGAACTTGATGATAGGATCCATCCAGCTTGGTTCAGCATCGATCTGGCGCACCTCCGTAGCCTCTTCGGCTATGCTTGGAGTTTCAAGATGCTTAACAAAGGTGCACCAGAGAGATTCCGATGCTGTAGTTGCCAGTCGAGATAATGCATCCGCTCAGGAATTCTCTGATCGTGGGACATGGATGATCTTAAAATGTTCCAGTTGAGAGGATAGAGCCCGTACCTTCTCGAGGTACTGCACCATGGTTGGATCCTTGGCCGCATACTCTCCGTTAACTTGGTTTACAACCAACTGGGAGTCTGAGAAGGTTCGGAGTTGCTGAACTCCCAAATTCTTGACAATCCGAAGTCCGGTGAGCAAGGCTTCATATTCGGCCTGATTGTTAGAAGCATGGAAGGAGAACCGGAGTGTGTACTCTATGGTGTGACCGTCAGGTTCGGCTAGCATGAGTCCAGCCCCATACCCAGTAGCATTGGAAGCTCCGTCCACATGAAGCACCCAGATGGACTTCGTCTCCTTCGGGACTTCATCTTCTACCGAAGATGCTTCGTCTTCGGACTTCCAGGAACACTCAGCCAAGAAGTCGGAGAGCACCTGGGCCTTCATAGCCGCTCGGGACTGGAAACTGATGTCAAATTCACTTAACTTCACAGCCCACTTGGCTATCCTTCCAGAGGTGTCCGGAGATCGGAGAACGACCTTAAGAGGTTGATCGGTCAGCACCATAATAGCATGGGCATGGAAATATGGCCGTAGTCACTTTGCCGCAATCACCAGAGAGTAGATCAGCTTCTGCATCCTCGCATATCGCATTTCAGCATCATGCAGGACCTTGCTGATATAGTAGATCGGCTTGTGGGATCCATCTTTATCTCTCTGGACAAGAATCGAACTGATTGCTTCATCTGAAGCAGAGAGGTATAGGTAAAGGACCTCACCCTCTAGTGGTTTGGAGAGCAATGGCGGGGTCTCCAGGTATCTCTTCAACTCCTCAAAGGTAGTGCGACAGTCTTCGGACCATTTAAAGCCCTTTGACTGCCAGAGTACCTTGAAGAATGGAAGGCATTTCTTGGCTGACCGGGAAATGAATCTGCTTAGGGAGGCAATTTTCCCTGTCAACTGCTGGACTTCCTTTTTGCAGGAGGGATGTCTCATATCCTTCAGGGCTTGAATCTTCTCAGGGTTGGCCTCAATCCCTCGTTTGGTGACAAAGAAGCCCAAGAACTTACCTAAAGTGACCTCGAAGGTGCACTTTGCCGGGTTTAGCTTCATGCGGTAGCGCCGTAGAGCACTAAATGACTCTTCCAAGTCGTGGATGTGATCTTTCTGGAGGAGGCTCTTGACAATCATGTCATCAACATAGGCCTCCATGTTTCTTCCCAGTTGCTTTTCGAATACCTTATTGATCAGCCTTTGAAACGTTGCTCCGGCATTATTGAAGTCGAACATCATCATCTTGTAGCAATAGAGACCTTTATCGGTGATGAAAGCTATCTTCTCCTCGTCTTGTGGATCCATTCTAATTTGGTTCCATGAAGTTCAGCAACTGGTGGCCGGCAGTGGCGTTGACCAGCTAATCAATCTTTGGGAGAGGGAAGCTATCTTTTGGGCAAGCCTTGTTGAGGTATGTATAATCGATGCAGATCCTCCACTTGCCGCTGGCTTTCTTCACCATTACCATATTGGCCAACCACTCGAGGTAGTGGGCCTCTCGGATGAACCCTGCTTTAAGGAGCTTGCTGACTTCTTCATCCATGACTTGCTGTCTTTCAGGAGCGAAGCTCCTTTTCTTCTGCCACACTGGCTTGTACCCAGGGGTAACTTCCAGTTGATGAGTGATTACTTCAACGGGAATCCCCGGCATATCCGAAGCTGACCGACGAAGATGTAGGCGTTGTCTCTAAGGAAATGGATCAACTCCGTTCCGATTTCCTCATCGAGTGCACTCCCGATTTGCACAACTCTGGAGGGGTCTTCCTTTGTCAAAGGTACCAGGACAGTCCTCTCCATGGGTTCACCAAGGCTTGTGGTTGCATCCCTCAGATCCAGCTGATCCGGAGTTGTTGAATCATTGAGATGCCTGTCTTCGATCATCAGGCACTGTCGTGCTGTCCTATGGTCTCCTTTAACTTCTTCGACACCGTTCCTGGTGGGGAAGCATACCAAGAGGTAGTGAGAGGAGATCACGGTTCGGAACCTGTTCAAGGCAGGCCGCCCCAGAATGATGTTGTATGCTGAGGGGATGCGGACCACCGTGAAGTTGATCGGCAGTGTCTTTTATCGAGGTTCAGTGCCAAGGGTTACAGGCAACACTATCTCTCCCTCGGCTTGAACTTGATTGCCCCCAAAACTGGTGAGCGGTATGGGGGATCTTCGTAGTTGATGTCTAGGCAAACACATTTTAGAGAATGCATCGTAAATCAAGACATCAGTCGAACTTCCATTATCAACAAGGATTCGCTGTACATCATAATTGGCCATTACGGTCGAGATTACAAGGGGATCATCATGTGGGATTCGAACTCCTGCAAGGTCATCGTCGGAGAAGAGGATAGCGTTGTTGTCCTTGAGTCACTTTGGGGCTTCATCCTCATCTCTTCTCCAGTTGGTGGGTTGGTGTATCATCCCTATACCTTCGTTGGTGGGCCTTTGATTTGGCAGTTCGGCCTCTTCAGGAGGTGGCTGGGGAATAGTAGCTTCCGACCGAGGTCCTTGGCGACCGATGTACCGCCCTAAATACCCTCTTTTGATAAGATCCTCAATTGCATCCTTCAGCTGGATTCACTCTTCAATGTTGTGGTCGTGGTTCCGGTGGAATCGGCAGTATTTGTTCCTATTCCTTACGAAAGAGGAGGCCTTCATGGGACGGGGCTGTTGGAGATAGTTTTCTTTCTCTCTCTCCATGAGGATCTTTTCTCGAGGGAGGTTGAGGGGGGTGTAGGAGTCGAATCTTCCTCCTGATGCTCTAGGCCTGGGAGGACTTCTTCGGTGGTCTGTATATTTGCCACCATTGTTATTGGAAGTTGGGGGACCTTGTCCCCTGTTATTCTTCTTTTTTGAAGGGGGTTTCCCTTCAATCAGTCGTCGATTAGCCGCCTGCTCTTCAGCATCGACATATTTCTGAGCCCTTGACAGGAGCTCAGCGTAGCTTTTAGGAAACTTCTTATCCAGAAAAAAGGTAAGCCTGGAGGTATGAAACCCTTCTTCAGTGCAGACATGGCCACGTGCTCGTTGAGATCGGGGATCTCAAGTGTGGCCGCATTAAACCTGGAGATGTAGTATTGTAGGCTTTCTCCTTCGTGATGCGGGACGACTCTAAGATTGCTAAACATGTAGGAAAAATAGTAAAATAAATTTTTTTATGATTTTTATAATTTAATTTGTAAGCTAAATTCCTAAATAAAAGTAAGAACTAGCAAGAAGAAGAACAATGCATAGAATCATCGTATCGCAGGCAAACTCATGCAAAATAATAAATTTCAGGACCCGAGAATTGAGAAACTCTCAGATTAGGATAGCTTATCTTCATCAAATCAGAAATTAAAAGAATGGAAGGATGTTACCAATCAGTGATTTGAAGAACGTCCGATGAAGAGATCACACAGCACTCTGATTGGAGTCTGGATGATGAAGTTCGGTTCCCTTGATTAGATGGCTGATTTGGATGGTTCCGGATGCAAGGAAAGCCTCCTCTGGGGAGGTAAAACACCTCAGGGATCCTGCAAAACATTAAGGGTCAATCAAAATAGCAAGTAAAAAAAAGAAAGGGGATTAGGTTTAGAAGGAATCAGGTTAGGGTTTAGAAGCAGGGCGGCTTGAAGCTTGATGAAGATCTCCTTACTTGGTGGCCTAGGGCACACCTTCTTGGATGTGTGAAGGCTTGGATGGCAGTGAGTTAGGGTGTGGAAGGATGCTAGGGCAGCAAGGAAATACAAACACAAACCAAAGAACCAAAAAAATAAAGTAACACAAGCTCGCAAGCTCAAAATAAATTCACCAGGGTTTTGATATCATGAATAAAAGTTGATTGCAAGAGGGGGAGGGGTGGGGTATTTATAGAGTTCCCATGCGCTCACTAACTATGGTTATACTTGGGTTACAAGTCCTCTTCCAAATTGGAATACAAGTCCTTTCCTAGCTAGGTTAGAATTACAAAGTTTCAAAAGGACTAGAAATCCCAACTAGGTTAGAATTTTGACCTAGTCTTCTCTTCTTTCCTCTCCCCACTTGGCTTGGACTTGGTCAAACTCCTCAAATTCATTTTTAGACCTTGGGGTAGTAGCAAGGATGCCTCCTTCATGGGCTTGGATGAAAATCTGAGGGGTCCAGGTGGGCTTCCAGGGGTTGGGCGCATGGGCTGGCATATTCCAGGGAATCTGGCTGGAATCTTGCTTCTTAAGGGCTTGGGATTGGCCCCTGAGCTTGATTTTAAGGCTTGGAGTGCTGGAATAACCTGGAAAACATGGGCTCCTGGCATATGGAATATCCCGGAAGCATCTGGAGGGAATTTAGCATCTGAAATGGCACCCGGGAAAAATCGGGGCATAATCAGGGCACCTGGATGTCGATTGAGCTCCCCTAAGCTGGTGTAACTGCTTCTGGCTTTAGAATGAGGTATGGTGGAACTCCAAAATAGTGTAGCCTCCTCTCTTGTATAAGAAGTGAACTCACAATAAACTCATACTGGTATACAGGACTCAAAATATTGACTAAGATGATGGTTGAGACAAATCAACTAACCTCAACTTATTACAGGACTCAATTCTAGTTGATTAAGAAATTTGACACATGGCTAGGTAAACCATATAGGATCCAGGGATCTGTGTATGATCCTGGTGTCCGCACCAATTCTCCCGGGGCAGGAGGAACTCGATCCCATCGAGTATGGGTCAATTTGGCTCAAGGAGGGTCTGGGTTGAGGTGCTGCAGATCCACACCAGCATTCCACAAGTCCTCAGATTCTGGCTGACCTTGCCACCGGACCAAATACCACTGACAGTCTCTATCCTGGATACCAATAGCTTGATCATCCAGAGCTCTTTCAATCTTTACCTCACCATAAGGCCAAATTATATGTGGTCGCTCTGGGATGGGTTCTCTCTAAAAGAACGGGAGTGGCTCAAGGGGCTCACTCGGTATCACTGCTGGCTCCCTAGACTTTACAAAATTTGAGATGATGAAAGTGGAGCTAATACCTAAATTAGGTGATATCTCTAGCACATAGGCATTGGGTCCACTACTATTCATTATTTTGGATGGGCTAGCTTTGCGAGCAGAAAATTCTTTGACAGTCACATATTCCTCTGTAGAAAATTCTTCATCTTTCTTTTGAGAATTAGCCAAGTTGTTATTTAGTTCATTAATTATGTTCAGCTCTTGACTAATTTCATGATGCATATGCTGTGCAGAGGCTAGTGTAGATGAAGGCATATAGATTGAGTCTATGGACTCACATTCAGATACAACTATTTATTTTGGTTGTTCTTCAGGGATTTGATCCTGGGCTTCCTCTCTGAACAACTCTTGGAAATTATTAGTTTCACCCATAATGTTTGATCCTGGCTTAATTACTTTTTTAATTATTAAAGTGGGTTCAGGATCAATTCTCATGAATTTCTTAGTGGGTTCAGAAGGGTCTACATCTAATTCTTTAGCCTTAATTAGATTTACTCTTGGTTTTGCTCTAAGGCTACTAGAATCTCTTGGATTCCTTGGCTGAGTGGGGTAAATCACAAACTTCTTCCCATGATAATGAAAGGTACAGATGTTGGTTCGACCATATAGGACATCATCATAATCATATAGCCATGGTCGACCTAGAATGACACTACTAACCTTCATGGGAAGGACATCACACCAAATCTCTTCTTCATATGATTGCAATTTAATTAAGATTTGGCACCTAGACTTGATTGGCATAGAGGTGGAATCTACCCATGATACTTTATAGGGGTCGGGATGTGGAACTAGGGTCAAGCCTAAAGATTTAACTGTCTCAGTAGCAATGGCATTGACACAACTACCACTATCAATTATAATTTTACATACTTTATTCCCAAACTTAACAAAAGTCTGTAGGATGCTAGTTCTACGCCAATCTTCCTCAGGTTGGGTTTGGGTTAAATTACATCTAACTACCCTTACTTGATCAAATTCCTCCTTATCTCCTTCATATTCCTCTATCAAGTCTGGTTCAGCCTCATAAACTTCTTCTTCTAGGTCATCAACATTGGGTTCAGTCTCTTGTTCTTCAAGCTCCCCTATGTGTAATAACCTGGTGGAACACTAACTAGCATAGTGACCTACCTTATTACACCTAAAGCAGGCATTGGGGCTGGGGCTTGGGGCTTTCTGAGACATGGGTGCCTTACCCTTGTTGATCCTAGTAGGTGTAGAATTACTTGAACTAGAGGGACTCGGACTCGAGTTAGGTCGAGATGGGTTAGGGTTGGGACAGTTTGGGTTAGGATTGAATCGAGCTAGTTTAGGGTTGGGTCGGACTAGGTTAGGGTTTGGCCTAACTGGGTTGGAGTTAAATCGACCTGGGTTGGGGTTAGGATTTGGTCTATCCTGGTATACCTGGTTTGGGTTTGATCTTGGGAATTGGGTATTGTTCCTAACAGGTTCAGATTTATGATAGGTAGGTGTTGGCTCCACCCAGTGATTTTGATGAATAACAAAACATTGAGTACATATTGTATTCTAATGAGGATTTTAAGTTGTAAGTTTTCAGGAAGAAAGCACCTCAAAATTCCAAATATTTATGGTGTATGGCACGCAATGGCACGGAGCAAATCTCACACATCCGGGCATCCTCTTCATTGAAAAAGGGCTTACAATTGCTTAATTATTATGTGTTTATGCTTTCATGAACATCTTTTTTGATTTCAAGGCTTTTACTCTTGATTCTGGATGTTTTCAGTCTTAAGTGTCGACACCTGGACAGTCAAGTGTCGACACTTCAGCATTTGGCACGGACAAAAATCCTTGGCACGCCAAGTGTCGACACCTAGAATTCAAGTGTCGACACCAAGTGTCGACACTTAGGTTTCAAGTATCGACTCAAGGCCTGAGAATTTTGAAAATACAGAACTTTGTTGGTTCAAGGATTTTTGTGTCAAGTGTTGACACCTGTGCATCAAGTGTCGACACTTGAATGATCAAGTGTCGACTCCCAGAAATCAAGTGTCGACACCTGACAGCCAAGTGTCGACACCTGACAGCCAAGTGTCGACACTTACAGCCTGACAGCTCTAATGGATCTATTTTTCTGGCTTGAAGAAATTGGTTTTCAAGCTCCAAATGGCTATTTCCAATGCTCCAACGGTCACAAACCATTTTTAGAAGGTTTTTGGTGTATTTAATCTCCACCAACCTCATTTTAAAGCAAGAGAAGTGTGAAGAAATCAAGAAAAAGAAGAGAGAAGTCTATTCAAGAGCATTCAAGTCCACTCAAAAGCCAAAAAGCCAATATTCTCTCCAAACTTCAAATCAAAAGCCTCTTCTAGCTTGATTCCACTGAAAAAGCCTGCTTGCTCAACCATATTACATTCCAAAAGGAGGCAACTTGAAGAAGAGTCAAGTCAAAGCATCCTTTGGGCTTCAAAGATTCCATCTACTCTTGAAGAGAGTTTATTGTAGCTTTTAAATTTCATATCTATTTTATTGTGCTTTAACCTTGCTTTCAAGGGTGTCTTGAAAAAAAATTATTATGGTTTGTTGGTGAGCCAAAGTGTTAAAACCAACTAGGGTTAACTTGTGAGCCCGAAGACAAAACAAGTATTTAGGTTTGTTGGTGAGCCTAGGTGATAAAACCAACTTAGGTTTTGACTTGTGAGCCTTGAAAAAACAAGTCAACTGTAATCTGGTGTGGATTATAGTGGAATTCCCAAGGATGGCTTGGGGAGTGGATGTAGGTGCTAGGTTTGCACCGAACCACTATATATCTTGTGTTTGTGTGTGATTGCTCTTTTCCTTTTGCATTCTTTAATTAAGTGCTATCATCTTGCATCTAATTTATTATTGCTCACAAGCACCACTAGACCTTTATTTTATTGTGTTAAATTTGTAAAAGACCCAATTCACCCCCCCTCTTGGGCTCCATTTCTGGGCAACAGTAGGTCATCTTTGGAATTGTTCATAATGTCTAGCTATTTGATAGGCTTGTTCCAAATCATGGACCTCTCTCATATATAGTTCCCTTTTAATGTCCTCACGCAATCCAATTCTAAACCTGGATATGGTTTGGTCTAAGGACTTGGTTACACTACACCTAATAGCAAACTCATCAAATTCAGCAATATAATTTGACACTGATCTATTCCCTTGATAAATTTTGTTCCATTGGTCTGAGAGCTGCTGGTTGTAGGATTCTGGTAGGTATTTCTCTTTAAGTTGCAATTTCATCTCTTGCCAAGTAGTTATAGGTGGAAGGGCTCGTTGTCTCCTAGTACGCTCAAGATTAGCCTAATGTAATCTAGCTTGATGAATCAACTTCATCTTGGCAAATTTATATTTCATCCCTTCACTCATTTCATACCATTCAAAATAATAATCCATAACACCTACCCAATCTACATAGACCTTTGGTTCAAGACTTCCATCAAAGGTTGGTGCTTCTATCCTAATATTTCTCATGGCCCTTTCATCTCGATCATGGACTTCATGTTGGGGCCTTCGATGGTTTGGGTCTTGGATAGGGTCAGGGTTCTGAACTTCCCTATGGTTGGGCTCTTGGTATGTTTCTTGAGGTTGAACTCTCCTATGGTTAGGCTCTTGGTATGGTTCCTGAGTTTGGGTTCTACTAGGGCTGGGTTCCATGAATTGAACCTGGGTTTGGGTCCTCCTAGGGTTGAGTTCCATAACTTGATCTAGATTTAAGGTTCTCCTAGGGTTTTGAGAGGTGGAACAGGATGGGTCAGGATTAGGTTCAACATTGGAGTCTTGGGTTTTCTCTATAGTCTCTAGTCGATTCTCTACTTGGTTTAATCTAGTGGTTAATTGGTCGATCCTAGTGGTTGCTTGGTCAAATTGTTGGTCTACTTGGTTAAACCTGTAGTTCATTTGGATTATCTAGTCATTGGTTTGGTCAAGCTTGTTATTAATTTGGGTATTGGTTTGGTTTATTTGGGCAGTTAATTGGGTAACTATCTGGTCATTCATAGCTTTTATGAAAGCCTCAAAATTGGGATCCATGGTTGCGTTTGGTTGGGGTTTAGACTTTTGATATTGGGTTCCTAGTCTAGTGGTCATACAATCAAGCAATCAGTCAAAATGAGATGGTGCAGCCAAGCATGCAAAATTGGGTTAGCTTAATCTAGGGTTTCCTAGACCTAGAGCCAAAACTGGGTGAGTTAGCTCAACTTACACTTAACCCAGCAGCTAATCCTTCCACTGGCCAGGTAGGGGGTGGGGTGGTGGGAGGCTCCCCCTGCTTGTCACAGGGTCCTAATTATAAATTACCAGTCCACTTAGGTCGTTTGACTCTGGACACCCAGCCTTAGACACCAGCTTTCAGTAATAGCCACAAGATTAAATGCACTAGTTGGCCCACATGGTTCGGACCCGACCTGTTGGGTGTCACCTAGCCCACTAGGACAAATTAAGTCTAATTAATTTTAATTAAGGCTTAGGTTGAAATGATGGATGGTTGTTTTGGGTCCAGGACAGGTTATGACCTCCTGCCCTGATGTTATATTGATTGCCCTTAAGATTAGATTAAAATATGATGAACATTCGATGGTCATGATGCAATCTAAAACAATCAGAAAATAAAATATTTTTTAATTAATTTATGAGATGTCAAGTTAAGTTTAAGTTTACTCGAGTTAGCAAACAAAATTTGGCTTGGGATTGGGGGGTTTGGAAGTTGATTAGGTTAGGTTGAGTCAAAATGCAGAAATAACAGAATTTAGGATATTAGGGTTTCAACCAATGCAGAATTTGACATTGATTTCGATGCAAAAAAAAGTCAAAAAAATTATATAATAGAGGATGGACGGTAATGATTCTACCTACCAAATTTCATGCAGAGAAAAAATCAAATGATGATGCAAATCTCAGGGGTTTTGGACTGCTGCAGAAATTATCAGAATTTTGTTAGGGTTTCTATTATGCCAAATTTTAAAAATTTAGGGTTTCAGAAAAAATAATTAGAAATTCTGATAATTACTAGGACAAAACATAGGACATGTAGTGCAAATTTCACTAAAAAATAAAATTTTTATGATTCCGAAATCAGATGGAAACTAGACACCTAATGTAGTAACCAGAATACAGAATTAGGGTTTGTGAATGCGATGTAAATAAAAACTATCCTAAACCCGCTCTGATACCAAACTTATGCAGGATGACTCGGGGATAAACCAAGAATAAAACTAGAATAGCACGGATAGATGGAATAGAGGGAATAGGGAAATAAAAAAAATATGAGAAAATTAAAAAAAACTGGGGAAAAATACCCGAACGATGGCTGGATCCCCATCATTCTCTTCGACCGTGAAGAACTCGACTCCATCGAGTTCGAAAAATGGAGCACACCATAATCCACAACTCGTTCTGATACCAAACTGATACGGGACGGACTCGATGTACCCTAGGTTATTTGGAAAAATGGAACACCCTAAATAAACGGAACACCCAAAATTAGATGGAAGCTAGACACCTAATGCAGTAACCAGAATGCAGAATTAGGGTTTGTGAATGCGATGCAAATAAAAATTATCCTAAACCCGTTCTGATACCAAACTGATGCGGAATGACTCTAAGATTGCTAAACATGTAGGAAAAATAGTAAAATAATTTTTTTTGTGTTTTTTATAATTTAATTTGTAAGCTAAATTCTCAAATAAAAGTAAGAACTAGCAAGAAGAAGAGCAATGCATAGAATCATCGTATCGTAGGCAAACTCATGCAAAATAATAAATTCCAGGAATTGAGAATTGAGAAACTCTTGGATTAGGATAGCTTATCTTCATCAAATCAGAAATTAAAAGAAGGGAAGGATGTTACCAATCAGTGATTTGAAGAACGTCCGATGAAGAGATCACACAGTACTCTGATTGGAGTCTAGATGATGAAGTTCGGTTCCCTTGATTAGATGGCTGATTTGAATGGTTCTGGATGCAAGGAAAGCCTCCTTTGGAGAGGTGAAACACCTCGGGGATCCTGCAAAATGTCAAGGGTCAATCAAAATAGCAAGTAAGAAAAAGAAAGGGGATTAGGTTTAGAAGGAATCAGGTTAGGGTTTGGAAACGAGGCGGCTTGAAGCTTGATGAAGATCTCCTTGCTTGGTGGCCTAGGGCACTCCTTCTTGGATGTGTGAAGGCTTGGATGGTAGTGAGTTAGGGTGTGGAAGGATACTAGGGCAGCAAGGAAACACAAACACAAACCAAAAAACCAAAAAAACAAAGTAACACAAGCTCGCAAGCTCAAAATAAATTCACCAGGGTTTTGATATAATGAATAAAAGTTGATTACAAGAGGGGGAGGGGTGGGGTATTTATAGAGTTCCCATGCCCTCACTAACTATGGTTACACTTGGGTTACAAGTCCTCTTCCAAATTGGAATACAAGTCCTTTCCTAGCTAGGTTAGAATTACAAAGTTTCAAAATGACTAAAAATCCCAACTAGGTTAGAATTTTGACCTAGTCTTCTCTTCTTTCCTCTCCCCACTTGGCTTGGACTTGGTCAAACTCCTCAAATTCATTTTTGGACCTTGGGGCAGTAGCAAGGATGCCTCCTTCATGGGCTTGGACGAAAATTTGAGGGGTCCAGGTGGGCTTCCAGGGGTTGGGCGCATGGGCTGGCATATTCCAAGGAATCTAGCTCGAATCTTGCTTCTTAAGGGCTTGGGCTTGGCCACTGGGCTTGATTTTAAGGCCTGGAGCACTGGAATAACCTGGAAAATATGGGCTCCTGGCATATGGAAAATCCCAGAAGCATCTGGAGGGAATTTGGCATCTGAAATGGTACCCGCAGAAAATCAGGGCACAATCAGGGCACCTAGGTGTCGATTGAGCCCCCCTAAGCTGGTGTAACTGCTTCTGGCTTCAGAATGAGGTATGGTGGAACTCCAAAATAGTGTAGCCTCCTCTCTTGTATAAGAAGTGAACTCACACTAGACTCATACTGGTATACAGGACTCAAAATACTAACTAGGTTGAGGGTTGAGACAAATCAACTAACCTCAACTTATTACAGGACTCAATTCTAGTTGATTAAAAAATTTGACACATGGCTAGGTAAACCTATAGGATCCAGGGATCTGTGTCTGATCCTGGTATCCCCACCACTTCATTTTGGTGAAGGAGGAACAGTATGTCTGTATTCCGTGGAGTCTAGCAACAGGACCTGAAATGCAAGACAAACAGTTTTTCTAACTCGAAAAAGAGTCAATGGTACCTGGGTGCAGGCTCGAGTACCATATCCGAGCAGCTTTCTTCAAGATAACCGGGAATGCGAGGCAGTACATCGTTTGTTTGAAGCTCCTTGGATCATCATATGGGTCTTGAAACTGCCCAAGTGGTCGAGGGTGTCGGAGGTGCCATCGTAGGATTCCATCTGGGGAACCCTGAAGTGCCGAGGAACAACTTCGGCCTTGATACGGTCGGTGTAGGGTGGGCGTAGATCACCCACAATCAAATCATCGGGATCCTTCAGATCCCGCATTCTCTGTTCTCACGCCTTCACCATCTTTGACTCGATGGCTCTGAATCTCCCGTCATAATCGGGAGTCTGCTTCGGCGCTCTCTCCATGGAGGTGGAGTCTGTTAATAACGAACCTTCAGGGGTTACCCCACTGGAGGACATTGTATCCAGGAATGCTACACTAGCAGGTGAAATAACTATACATTTTAAACAATTTAATATGCATGCGGAAGAATTATTTCATAATCCCAGATCTAACATAAGGCATGTTGCATGTAAAACATATTAACAGGCATGTATAACAATTTATTTGGGCATATAAACAAATAAGCATGATAACATAATGCATAAGAACATAGGAAAGAGCATGGAATAAATCCAATAAATTTGGAATAAACTAATTCCAACAACTTAACATAGTGTACAAATGGAATAAAATATTACCGTATGATTTGGTACTTACTCCCAGCGCCCAGGTGAATAACTAAAATCGTGGTAGACCTTTCACCCACTTGGAATAACCCTGGAATAGAATTGGGATAATGCTGTAATTGGCTGGAATAACTGGGATATGATTATTCTGATTGTCTTCTTCCCTGAGACGATTGAGAACTCTGTTTTTGAGGCTACAAACCAGCAGCAGGAAAAATCAAATGCAGTTTCTTCTTCTCCCAATACTGAACAGCAGCAAGGGGATATGGTTCTTTTCGATCTTCAACAATAATGGGAAGAAAAAATCTCCCAAATATTCACTTCCGGATCGATGAATCTTTGTTTCAATTTCAGGCGTTGCAGAACTTGAAATAGAGCAGAACTTTATTCTTAAATAGTAACGGAAAAGTTGGGATCGATGCTGACTCTCAGGAGTTCAAATGAACTCCCTCTAGAGGGGAGACACGCCGGAGTTCCTGAACCGAGCTTCTTGCACGGTGCTAGCCACAAGAAGCTTCACACGGAGACTGTAAAAAAAAAATGGCAGGAAGAACAGGGAAAATTTCTTCTCTACCGTGAGCACACACAAAAAATAATCTCCCTCTTCCTCTCTGTGGGTGGAACAATCTTTCCTCTCTGTGGGTGGGACAATCTTTCTCTTAGCTTCTCTTTTGTTTTTGAAAATCACTGTAAAAACTTTCAACAGGAACTTGAAACCTGCACCTTGTTTTTTTTTTTAACTCTGTCTCACACACAGTCTCAAAGAGACTTGGACTGTTATTAAATAAAGGCAATGACCCTCATCCAACATCCACACAATCTCTCTGCAGTTCCAGCACCTGTAGGGAAGTGGGGAAAAATAAATTGTTGCATTCATCATGGACGAAGACTTAGTCTTCATTTAAACCGTCTCAAAACCAAACGATCCACAAAATCAATTTCATTGGTTCAATAGCAATTAAACCGATTCAATGAAAATTCATCCGGTTCAATCCAATTGAAACTAGTTCAATACTAATTCAAGTAACCGGTCCAGACTAATTGAACCAGTTTCAAATATTCACTTAACCAAGAGAGAGAGAGATATTTTAATTTTGAATCCTATTCAAATTAAACACAATCCAAATTGGTTCAGTCCAGGTTGATCAGGTATTAACCTGAACCATCCCTGATTGATCTAATACAGGTCAAATCAATAAGTGTGCTCAGACAATAACCGTGACCAAAAATTACCTAGACGATTCTCAATCGTAATCGGTACCCGGATCAGAGAGAAAAAACTCTATGGCGTGTGACCTCATAGGTTCGAACCTAAACGGTAGCACTGGAATAATTCTAGTACCAGCACAAGAAACCATCTAGCAATGGGTCTCGGCGTCCGAATAGGTCGAAAATGCGAGAGCAATCTATCGAACCTCTGGCATATGGTTACCGTATAAATCATTCCTTTGACCTCTAATGCTCATAACGATCGAGGGTTAGACTGCCAACCCTAATCTGGTCAGACCTCAATATGTCTCAACCTTGCAAGTCCAGTGACTCCTCACTAGGACTACCCCGGTCGAGGATTTGCTAAATTGAGACACTGCGAGATATTTAATCCAAACTGTTTGGACAGGTCAATTCCATCTTGGTCCATCACTGCTTCACAAGTACTTTCCTATACCCAGAAACCTTTCATCACCGAATTAGAAATCCGGGTAGTCTGGCACCAAAGCACAGGGAGTTTCTTGCAAGCTACCATGATGACCTCAGGTCAGAGGGACATATATACCCATATCCAATCATGAGTATCCCTTTGGCAGAAAAGGGACTGCACGGAGTCACGTTCAATATGATATCACATATCCTACTTGCAGATCACATCAGTGTCACCACACTCCTTTGGTCAAGAGGACAACCAAACGATGTGATTCACAACAACCTATACTTGATACATTGCTGTCCAGTATTATGTATCCTTTGGTTGTGAACCTATTTTTTAAGGACCACTTGATATATCCTCTCTATATCAAAATCATTGTAGTCCTAAGGACTTCATCACATATAAGAGTTCATTACAGGGAAATGTCAATAGTGATGAGCTGCCAAAATAATCTTTTATTAATTCATATACAATGTATAATATAATGCTCAATCGCCTACAGGTTAGGTGATTGGCTTTGAGACACAATTCCCAACAACTCCCACTTTTACTAAAGCCAATCAGAACAATATCTAATACCCATTTCCCTTTTGTAGTAATCGAACTCTTTGATTCCGAGGGCTTTAGTGAAGGGGTCAGCAAGATTTTTCTTTCCATCAATCTTCAGAAGAATGATATCGCCTCGCTCCACGATTTCTCGAACAAGGTGGTAGCGCCGCAGAATGTGCTTTGTGCGGTGATGATATTTCGGCTCCTTGGCTTGAGCAATGGCTCCAGTGTTATCACAATACACTAGAATAGGTCCATTTAGGGAAGGTGCCACCCCTAGCTCTGCAAAGAACTTCTGCAACCACATGGCCTCCTTTGCTGCATCTGATGCTGCAATGTACTCTGCTTCGCATACAGAGTCTGCAACTGAAGCCTGCTTGGAACTCTTCCAGCAAATCGCTCCTCCATTTAGGGTAAACACAAATCCTGACACACTCTTGCTATCATCTCTGTCTGACTGGAAACTGGAGTCAATGTACCCAACAAGTTTCAAGTCAGGTTCTCCATAGATTAGCCACTGGTCCTTAGTATTTCTCAAATACTTCAGGATGGTTTTAACCACCTTCCAATGAGCCTCACCTGGGTCAGACTGGTATCTGCTCACTATTCCTAGTGAGTATGCCACATCTGGTCTAGTACATGCCATAGCATACATGATAGAGCCTACTGCAGAAGCATAACGTACTCTATTCATGCGCTCTCTTTCCTCAAGAGTTGTTGCACAATTCTTCTTGGAAAGAGTAATTCCAGAAACTATCGGAAGATAGCCTTTCTTGGAATTTTCCATGTTGAACCGTTTCAGCACAGTATCAATATACGTAGATTGGGACAATCCCAGAAGCCTCTTAGACCTATCTCTATAGATTTTCATACCAAGTATGAAAGAGGCTTCACCTAAGTCCTTCATGGAGAACTGAGATGACAACCAGACTTTTATTCCTTGTATTGCAGCAATGTCATTCCCAATTAAGAGAATGTCATCAACATACAGTACCAAGAATACAATCACAAAACCATTAGCCCATTTATAGATGCACGGTTCTTCTCCATTTCTAACGAAGCCATATGATTTGATATATTTATCAAAACGCATATTCCAACTTCGAGATGCTTGCTTGAGTCCATAAATGAATCTTTGTAATTTGCATACTTTCGACTCATCTGTGGATGTGAACCCTTCAGGTTGCATCATATACACCTCCTCATCCAACTCTCTATTTAGGAAGGCTGTTCGGACATCCATTTGCCAGATCTCATAGTCAAAATGTGCTGCTAAAGAAAGCATGATCCGAATAGACTTGAGCATTGCCATAGGGGAGAAAGTCTCATCATAATCGATACCATATCGCTGACGATACCCTTTGACAACCAGACGGGCTTTATAGGTCTCAACTTTCCCATCTGCGCCCCTTTTTCTCTTGAAGATCCATTTGCACCCGATGGGTTTTATCCCTTCAGGTGGATCAACCAATGTCCATACATGGTTGATCTCCATGGACTCCATCTCGGATCGCATAGCACCAAGCCACGCCTCAGAGTCAGATCTCTGAAGTGCATCCATATAGGTGATTGGATCCTCATTATTCTCATCGAGTTCAATAGGATCTTCGTCCCGGACCAAGAAACCTAAGTATCTGTCCGGCTGATGCAGTACTCTACCAGATTGCCTAATAATAGTCTCTGGATGTGATCCAATCACCGCCGGTTCAGTGACATCTCTAGAATGTGTAGGTTCTACTACTGGTTGAACTTCACCAAGTTCAATCTTAGAGGCTACAGTTTCTTCACCAAGAAACTCCTTTTCTAAAAAGATAGCCCTAAGAGCGGTGAATATTTTCTGTTCATCCCCCAAGTAGAAAAAATACCCTTTTGTCTCCTTAGGATATCCTATAAAGAAGCATCGATCAGATCTAGGACCAAGTTTGTCTGTGTCCAAACGTTTTACATAAGCCGAACAACCCCAGACCCGAAGGTGTGAAATTGAGGGCTTTCGTCCTGTCCACATCTCATATGGAGTGGAGACAACAGACTTACTCGGGACGTTATTCAACAGGTAACAAGCTGTCTCAAGAGCATATCCCCAGAAGGATATCGGCAGAGTAGCAAAACCCATCATAGATCAAACCATGTCCAATAATGTTTGATTCCTCCGTTCAGACACACCATTCCATTGAGGTGTTCCAGGAGGAGTCCATTGAGAGATAATCCCATTCTCTTCAAGATATGTCAGGAATTCACTAGATAGGTATTCACCACCTCGATCAGATCGAAGGATTTTTATACTTTTTCCAGTTTGTTTTTCCACTTCATTACGATATCGTTTGAACATTTCAAACGACTCAGATTTATGTCTCATTAAGAAAACATAACCGAACCTCGACAGGTCATCTGTGAAAGTAATGAAATATCTATATCCTCCTCTAGCTATAACTGTCATGGGTCCACATACATCAGTATGTACGAGATTCAACAATTCTGTAGCTCGTTCACCTTTTCCAATAAAAGGTGATTTGGTCATCTTACCAAGTAAACAGGAT
Organism: Areca catechu; assembly: GCA_021397845.1. NCBI lineage: Eukaryota > Viridiplantae > Streptophyta > Magnoliopsida > Arecales > Arecaceae > Areca > Areca catechu. The sequence continues at coordinate 26,204,706 of CM038048.1, forward strand.
TCACAAGTGGGCAGTGAGTCAGAATCACTGACCTCGAGGAGACCTTTTCCTCGCAACTTGAATATCCTATTCTGGTTAATATGACCTAATCTACAGTGCCATAGATATAGATCACTGACATTTTCTAACCTTGGGCATTTGCTAGAAGTGTACATAACACTAACAGGCCGTGACAATACATAAATGCCATTATCCAACTTAGCTTTCATTATCACACAGTTATTCACAATAACTTGACAAATATCTTCTTTAATTGAAAGTTCATAACCACAACTGGCCAACTAGCCTACAGAGATAATACACATAATAAAACTAGGACAGTAATGATAGTCAATTAGCTTGATAGTACAGGACTCGAAGACCAGACTCAGAACCCCAATCGCCAGTACTGGAATACGATTTCCACTCCCGACGCTCAGGAACTGCTCCCCATCTTTGAATTTCCTGTTAACCTGTAATCCCTGCAATGAATTGCAAACATGAATGGGACTACCGGTATCCAATACCCAGTCGGTAGTATCATGAATAGAGAAATTACAAGGACTTATCATATAAATACCTTGTCCAGCAACCTGCTGACTTCTCCTCTTAGGCCTGTTAGGGTCTAAGGATGCTTTATAGAGAGAACAATTCCTCTTCCAGTGTCCTCGCTTCTTACAGTAAAAGCACTCTGCATTTGACTGATCAGCTTTTACCTTCCTGGTCTGACTCGGTCCAGGAGCACTTTGCACTTTCTTACCCTTTCTCTTTTTCTTCCCTTTCTTAAAGGGACGATGATTTCCAGATCCTCCCACTAAATTCACCACCCCTTTGTTCAGGTGGTGGTCTTTCTCGTAAGTCTGCAATAACCCTAATAAACCATGGTAGTTTACTGCAGGCCTGTTCATTCTAAAATGATCGAGAAAATAAAGGTAGGAAGACGGTAGAGAATTCAGAATCGCGTCCTTGCCGAGCTGCTCGTGCAAAGGACACCCAAGCTTGCCCAACCATTCAATCATCTCGATCATGTATAGTACATGATCAGTGACTGAACCACCATTTGGCATCTTGGCATTGTAGATGGCACAAGAAACCTTATACCGCTCTACATCGTCAGGTATGCCAAAAGATTCCTTCAATTTCTGAAGGATCTCATCTGGCTAGGCTTCCTCAAATTTGCGACTGAATTCGTCGTTCATTGCTGCCAACATTATACATCGGATAGTGGTCCGATCAGAGACCCACTTCAAATAAGCGTCTCTAACCGGGCCCCGAGCATTGGCAGGAGGGTTCTCAGGTGCAGGATCTGTTATCACATAAAGGATCCTTTCATGATCCAGGACAATCCTCAACCTTCGATACCAGCTATCGAAGTTGGGACCCTTTAACTTCTCGTTGTCGAGAAGTGATCGGAGTGATAAACTTGAAGTCATCTGAAAGGAAAAACAAGTCTATTAGTATATGAATTAATCATTAAACCTAAAGACTTGGACTTTAGTCTAAAGGTCCCTCCCACTAAACTTATCAGACTGGGAGCCTCTAACCTCCAATCCGTGAAATCATATTTCATAGTGGGTACTGAAATCCAATAGATCACGTATAAGCCTGACTATGGCCAGCTCACTCATACGCATCTAAAGGTAGGTTCTTAACCAATTTCTTCCCTAAGCAATTTTCAGTATTAGGTTTTGCCCCAGAAAACACTCCAATTAGCCTAGGGGCCTTTTATTGAGGGTTTCTGGTTAGGTCCAACCACTAACATGACCTATCCAATGTTTCTATTTAACAAACGATCAAGCCCGACTATGGCCGGCCCACCTGATCATTGTTAAGAAAGTCACACTGAATTATCATTAATCAGGGAGTAATTCCAGTCGCCAGATGTGTACCCGTTCTATGAAACTGCCGATGCACACCTAGTTAATGGACATATTACTAACCGACCTAATGGGAGGCAAAGACACCGTCAACTCCTTGACCTAGTCTTTTATGGACCTAATAATTTTAGAGGATTTTGGTTGTGACAGAAAAGATAGACAAAAGCATGGATCATCCTCTCACTGAATAAATCAGATTCCAAGAGGGTTGAAACAATACAACAATTGATCCATGGGCACCTATAGATCAGTCAGACTGATCAACCTGGGTGACATGGGTTAACTCGAGTCAGCGGGCTTTTCCAATCAGTTCTGGTTGACATAACTAGCCAGGTAGGTGAGATCATGGGTGAGTAACTGCCATTAACCATCTTTCCTAGACACCAACCAAGTTGGCCAGGAAAGAGGTAGCCTCATGCAACCATGATCAATATGCCAGACCTACCTCGACACCAGTTGGTTTACCAGACTCGATTAGATTTGCCAAAAGACTTAGGCTTCCACTGAGCCACTAATTGGATCCATTTTAGATGAACGGATCAACTAAGCTAACTATTAGGTAGTACTAAAAGAAGAACCTTAATCAATATTTGATTAATCTTCCTTTAATCCAGTTCAACTAAACCTAAGTCTAACCCAGTTAAGGATCTAATTAGATGACTAACCCAATTTACCCGAATGACTTATGTAAATGATATTTTAGGTTTCATAAACCTTAAGTTTGATTATCATTTATTAAGTCCAACCTTAAAACAAAATTTTTTTTTTAATTTATTCCATGCAACATTTCCAATGTTATCAGTATATCAGCCCAAATACATTTATATATATGCCAAATATCTGTATCTACTGAATCAAAACATTTTAAAACCTTAAATTTCCTTTAAGGTACCTTCTGAAAAGGCCAACACAGACGACCGCTTCGTGCCCTAGGACACACGGCCATGGTGAAGGTCTCAACTAGGTTCCTCGCAATACTCTATACCCGATACAGATTCATAATTTAAATTTGGTCTACATGCAATCATGCCATGTTACTCCTGAACCTGGCTCTGATACCACTATTAATAATGAACCTTCAGGGGTTACCCCACTGGAGGACATTGTATCCAGGAATGCTACACTAGCAGGTGAAATAACTATACATTTTAAACAATTTAATATGCATGCGGAAGAATTATTTCATAATCCCAGATCTAACATAAGGCATGTTGCATGTAAAACATATTAACAGGCATGTATAACAATTTATTTGGGCATATAAACAAATAAGCATGATAACATAATGCATAAGAACATAGGAAAGAGCATGGAATAAATCCAATAAATTTGGAATAAACTAATTCCAACAACTTAACATAGTGTACAAATGGAATAAAATATTACCGTATGATTTGGTACTTACTCCCAGCACCCAGGTGAATAACTAAAATCGTGGTAGACCTTTCACCCACTTGGAATAACCCTGGAATAGAATTGGGATAATGCTGTAATTGGCTGGAATAACTGGGATATGATTATTCCGATTGTCTTCTTCCCTGAGACGATTGAGAACTCTGTTTTTGAGGCTACAAACCAGCAGCAGGAAAAATCAAATGCAGTTTCTTCTTCTCCCAATACTGAACAGCAGCAAGGGGATATGGTTCTTTTCGATCTTCAACAATAATGGGAAGAAAAAATCTCCCAAATATTCACTTCCGGATCGATGAATCTTTGTTTCAATTTCAGGCGTTGCAGAACTTGAAATAGAGCAGAACTTTATTCTTAAACAGCAACGAAAAAGTTGGGATCGATACTGACTCTCAGGAGTTCAAATGAACTCCCTCTAGAGGGGAGACACGTCGGAGTTCCTGAACCGAGCTTCTTGCATGGTGCTAGCCACAAGAAGCTTCACACGGTGACTGTAAAAAAAAAATGGCAGGAAGAACAAGGAAAATTTCTTCTCTACCGTGAGCAAACACAAAAAATAATCTCCCTCTTCCTCTCTGTGGGTGGAACAATCTTTCCTCTCTGTGGGTGGGACAATCTTTCTCTTAGCTTCTCTTTTGTTTTTGAAAATCACTATAAAAACTTTCAACAGGAACTTGAAACCTGCACCTTGTTTTTTTTTTTTTAACTCTGTCTCACACACAGTCTCAAAGAGACTTGGACTGTTATTAAATAAAGGCAATGACCCTCATCCAACATCCACACGATCTCTTTGCAGTTCCAGCAACTGTAGGGAAGTGGGGAAAAATAAATTGTTGCATTCATCGTGGACGAAGACTTAGTCTTCATTTAAACCGTCTCAAAACCAAACGATCCACAAAATCAATTTCATTGGTTCAATAGCAATTAAACCGGTTCAATGAAAATTCATCCGGTTCAATCCAATTGAAACTAGTTCAATACTAATTCAAGTAACCGGTCCAGACTAATTGAACCAGTTTCAAATATTCACTTAACCAAGAGAGAGAGAGAGATTTTAATTTTGAATCCTATTCAAATTAAACACAATCCAAATTGGTTCAGTCCAGGTTGATCAGGTATCAACCTGAACCATCCCTGATTGATCTAATGCAGGTCAAATCAATAAGTATGCTCAGATAATAACCGTGACCAAAAATTACCTAGACGATTCTCAATCGTAATCGGTACCCGGATCAGAGAGAAAAAACTCTATGGCGTGTGACCTCATGGGTTCGAACCTAAACGGTAGCACTGGAATAATTCTAGTACTAGCACAAGAAACCATCTAGCAATGGGTCTCGGCGTCCGAATAGGTCGAAAATGCGAGAGCAATCTATCGAACCTCTGGCATATGGTTACCGTATAAATCATTCCTTTGACCTCTAATGCTCATAACGATCGAGGGTTAGACTGCCAACCCTAATCTGGTCAGACCTCAATATGTCTCAACCTTGCAAGTCCAGTGACTCCTCACTTGGACTACCTCGGCCGAGGATTTGCTAAATTGAGACACTACGAGACATTTAATCCAAACTGTTTGGACAGGTCAATTCCATCTTGGTCCATCACTCCTTCACAAGTACTTTCCTATACCCAGAAACCTTTCATCACCGAATTAGAAGTCCGGGTAGTCTGGCACCAAAGCACATGGAGTTTCTTGCAAGCTACCATGATGACCTCAGGTCAGAGGGACATATATATCCATATCCAATCATGAGTATCCCTTTGGCAGAAAAGGGACTGCACGGAGTCACGTTCAATATGATATCACATATCCTACTTGCAGATCACATCAGTGTCACCACACTCCTTTGGTCAAGAGGACAACTAAACGATATGATTCACAACAACCTATACTTGATACATTGCTGTCCAGTATAATGTATCCTTTGGTTGTGAACCTGTTTTTTAAGGACCACTTGATATATCCTCTCTATATCAAAATCATTGTAGTCCTAAGGACTTCATCACATATAAGAGTTCATTACAGGAAAATGTCAATAGTGATGAGCTGCCAAAATAATCTTTTATTAATTCATATACAATGTACAATATAATGCTCAACCGCCTACAGGTTAGGTGATTGGCTTTGAGACACAATTCCCAACAGAGTCTTCGAAGGAGGGTGAGGGAATTTGCCTAGGCCTTTTCCCTTTCTGTGGGGAATCGGCAGACCTAGGCAATCTCGAAGTTCGGCCTTCGGTAGAGGACCGAGAATGGAAGGAGAGATGTGTAGGATCCTCCCGTGGGGCTCTCTTCCTTCGAGACTGAGAGCTATGTCTGGAGGCGGCCGGTTGGTTTCCTAGCAGAAAAGCTCTGTTCTGGAAGTCCTGAACTATGGCCGTGAGGTTGGTGACCTGGTTCATGAGGGCTTCAAATTACTGTAGTCCCACAACAACTGTGGAAGGTGGGACATCGTTCTCCCCCGGGGGTACGCCCCCCTGGGATGGAGCACAACTTTGGTTTGTAGAAGCTATCTGAGTCTTTTCTCTTGCCATCAAGAACTTCTTACTTCCCCTTGTCTAGGAGGGAGCTTAAAGAGTGTTAATGCCCCCCTTCCTGGTGCACAAATCTGTTGGCGTGGGCTCCCTGTATCGGCCAGTCGGAGCTGCTGCACCGCAGGACCGCTCTCTGGTTCACCTGCAAAATAGGTCCCTTGCCGGAGTTGTTCCGATGGGGAACATTTCGATGCCTAAGTTAGTGGCGGATCCCAGCCACAGAATGGGGAAGAGTGTCAAGGGTATGAGAGAAAAGCTCTTAGAGTATGGGTAAATCTGTGAATATTTGCCTACCTCTCTCGAGCCATTCTTCTTACCATTATTTAAGAGGAGGCCTTCGGCCTGCGGTCCGCTCTTTTTCTGGTGATTATGGGAAGTCAATTTCTCTCATGATTGGCGATCGTGGATTGTCATTGAGCAGTTCCGGCCAGATCGGAGGCGTGACAGCTAGAGTTGTGCGCCATGATCATGGCATGGAGAGTGTTGATTGTAACCGTTAGTTACAGTTGCCTATTTGGGCCAGATCGTGGTCTCATCTTCGGATTTTCCCTTTGCGTGGGCCGAAGACTTGGCATTTGCCCCGGGACCGGAGATTGTGTCTATGGCTGGGACCGAAGAGCGTGTCTTCAGAAGTTGATGAGAAACTTGGTCTTCGGTCAGGGCCGAAGACATCGTCCGAAGTTCTGTCCTTCGGATGTCGTAGTCCGGTGAGAAGCCTTAGGTTGCCTGCAGTTGGCCTGGCCTTTTCCTGGTCCGAAGTTCGTGGTTCGAAAAAAAAAGGCTTCGGCTAGTCGAACTGGAGTTCGGTTCGTAGCCGAACCAGGATATTCCAACACTTTAATTTGTCACAAATGTTTTTCATTTATAGTCTACCAAAAAATTCTTTCTTAAAATAGATTGCGGTTAGATGATCGAACGTCATCGAAATGGAATGACAGATGGTTACACGGGAGTTAGTTTGTTGCATACATATTGGAAAATTTTTTCAAGCATTTGTCAAATTTGTATAAACTTTAGCATGATAAGTTTCTTTCCATGACCTTATTTACTGCTTAAAGATTAAGATTTCTTATTTAAGTAGTTGTGATATGTAAAGGATGAGATTCCAACGTGAATAGGTCTAAGTGCAATCTTCTTGATCCAAAAACGAAGAGTCAAGTAATTTTAGGGTTAGAAGGGACTTATTCATCTTTTAAATTCTCATTTTACTTCATTCAATAACTTAAACATCCAAACTTCCGGGAGTTTAACATTTTATTAAATATTTCAATATAAGAATTTTTAAAGCTTTATTAACCATAGACCAAAATCTCATTTTGCATATATGGACAACTTTACTTGTACATTATCTAGATTAATAAAAATGTATTTACCGGTTACCTCGATAGCAACATGTTAGGTATGGATCAAGTTAGCTAATACTTGTACCAATCTCGTAATTAAAAACTTTATACTCATACCTACTCCATACTCATCTTGAGTTGGATTGGATCCGGTCAGGTAAAATAGTTAGTAATCACACGTTTAAAATAAACAACAATAGCTTTATTCATATATATGCATTTTATTTTAAGTTATACATCCTTTTATGATGGTTTATAATTATAGGAAGTCAAATTTAGTGGGAGTTGGAAACATTAGTTATCCCTTCACAACATCATGTAATGCATGACAAAACACAACTCCCATCTCCGATTAGATGTAATGGAAGGGAGTTTTAACCCCATTATTCCTTCTACGTCCTGCTCCAACATCCAAATGGCTACACTAGTTAATCATTCACAACTACCTTGTAGCAGTCACCACCTCATGGCCAAGTAATCTTGGTGGTTTGATGCCACCGATTGCCAAGTTAAGCAGTTGAAAGGACCGCTATGTCCTATTAGATTGAAAATTTATTAGTTGAACTAGGTTCATCGTATCATTTTTGGACCAATTCAATCACTCAACACGTCCAAAACAAAACATAAAGAAAAACAACATTAAAATGGATGTTCTTTATAGAGTTTCTATAAGGCTGTAAATAGGTCAGGTTGACACGTGACCCAGCTCGACCCAACCCGATTAGACCCGACTCGGATCCATTTAAAAGATCCATAGATCTGGATCGTATTTAAAAATTAGACCCATTTATTTTTTGGATTGGGTCTGGATTTATTTATTGAATTCGAACCTAATCTGACCCGACCTGATTTATAAAGATTTTTGGATTAATTTGGATCTTAAAATATATGACCCGATCTAACCAGACCTGACCTGAATCCAAATATAGGACCCGAACCCTTTTAATAATTAATTAATTACTATATACCTATTTATGTGCTTTGGCTCATATAAATATATTATATATAATATATTGTGTAATGGGCTTGCCGGCTTAGGCCAAACCCACCGTTCATTTAGGCCCAATTTCGAATCCCCGACTCCAATGGACTAAGGCTGTAAGGCTGATAAGGCACCGAGCTTCTCGATTTTTCTACGGACTACAGCCCTAATCCCAATTCCCACTTCGCTTCGACATCTCCCTTAGTCTCCCTCCCTCCTCCCATCGTCAGATCTCCCCCTTTGTCCGATCGATCTCAATCCCCTACAAATGGTCTATGAATGATAATGGTGGCCAGCGAGGAGGACAGTGTATGGTTAGTGCTTCGTCTCAACTACAAGGTATGTCTTTCTCCCAAATAGCAAAACCCTAGGTCTCATATCTACTCCTCCATCTTCCCCCATCCTTCATGCTGCGTCCTTGCTTCTCCCCCATTCTTAAATGTTTCAAGTTAAACCATGGTAGGTGATGGCGGCTTTACCCGAATCCTATGGAACTGAACTTGATTTCTATTAAGATTTATGTTTACTTTTTTCTTGGAATTTCAGGCCTGCCTTCTACCCCTTTTCCTCATTGCTATCATTAACGGCTTGCCATTACTTTTACATTTCATATTTTCATCCTCGTCAGTTCATCTTCTCATATAACTAATATGATGACACCCTCCATGTTACTTAGGACTGATATAAAAGAACCATATGATATTTTATAGCTAGATGTCTCTTGTGCTCATGCAGCATTGTTCATGTTTTAAAGGTATTTCAAGGGGAGATGTTGCTAGTCTGACAATCCCGCTCCTAAATTGTGCAAGTATCTTATCTTTGTTTAGATTTTATCAAGTTGGTCAAGATTAAGAATACCAATTTAGTCTAATTTATGTAATTAGTTTCTTCAACATCACCTTTGTCATTGTCATGTGTTTTGTTTTTTTCTTTTCTTTGCTAGATTTGTATGGGAGAGGGATTGGTTTCTAGCTTAGAGGGAATATTTTGTTGTACTCAACCAATTGCATCATCAAATATTAAATATTTAGTTATGGTTTGCAGGCAAAATATCTACATCCAAATTAATACTTTATATTTTCATATATTTTTTATGTCCTGTAGTTACTTTTTATAATTTCATCTTATAATTTTTGCTGGACCTTAAGCTAATTCTCCATTGGTCTGATCTCATTAATAACAAATTTTAATTAAGATAGCAGCTACACTATTTTGTAATTCATTTTTTTTTGGTTATTTAGCATTCTTCAAATTTAATTTTCTAAGTGTTGTCCTCTAGTTTTAGTTTAATTGATTTATCAATAGGTCCAAGCAGCATGGTTGCAGCATCATGGGAAAGGAAAAGAATTATAGGCTGTTAATTTCTATCTTTTAGTTAACACGGCTGATTTTGAAACCATAGCAAGGTTTTTTTGTCCATGTTTCCTATGAAGGTTGTTTAATTATCGTGAATATAACCTTTTACAACCTTACATTTTATGGGTAATATATTGACCTGATCTGAACCAGACCCAAACCAAATCCATATGTTATGGATTGGGGCCGAGTTATAATGGACCCGACTCGACCCGAAAGTTCCATTGGATCAAGAAATTTGATTTTGGACCCAACCCGACCTAATCCGATTTTTTATTAGATTGGGTTCGGATCCAATATCAAGACTCGATCAAAGAATCGAGTCGAGTTAGGATTAAGCGTGACTCAGTCCGACCCGACCCATTTGTAGTCCTAAGTTTCTACTAGGGGCGATGTTGTTTTCCCTCCATCTTTTCTTTCGACATGTCAAATTGTGGTTGAACTGGTCCAAAAATAACATGGTAGATATGATTCAGCTAATAATTTTTCTTTCGGACCAATTCAAGCAGTAAACTAGATTTATCAAGAAGTGGCAAAAAGAGTTTGATGAGCTCATCTTGCTAGTTTAATTCTGCAAGACCTTGAGCTATTAAGCTGGTAAGTTTCTACGAACTTTACCAAGAAATTCAATTCTAATAATTGTTGTCAAAGTTTTATTTAAAATAAAAAGGATTTAAATTTTTATTATCCTAAATTTTAAGTTATTTAAAATTTTATTTTTTAAAACTAATGTCTCTTTTCGAAAAGATGATGCTTTGGAAGAAAACATTGGTTTTGAAGAAATATAATGTTTCTGAAATATCGTATCTTTTCAAAACCATATCATCTTCTCGGTAATTTAGATAGTCTATAAGTAAACTCTGAATCTGATTTTTTGAAATCAATATCAGTTATTTTTTATTCTTCTTTACATCTTTGAGACTCTTCCTTATGAGATAAAGGCCTCTACCCTTTCTCTTTTCTTTTTTGCTTTTCTATTTCTTATTTGAATATCTAAAAGAAGTCTTTTGGATCAGCCCCTGGCTTTGCTCGTTAGAGGAGGATTGGACAGAGCCAAGTTGCTATACTTTCGAAGAAGGATTACTGAAAAACCTACACATAGGGACAAATTACATTCTTAGGATAATATTTCATATGCCTCGTTCTAGGTAAACCCAGTTCAATTCTCACTTCTTTTACTACTTTCTTTTTCTTATAATACTATTTTAAAATTATATAAGCAACATAGAACTTTCTTCTTTATCAGCTTTTTTCAATAATCTAAGAACACGATTTATGATAGAACTAGAAAATTACTATTAGATGCATAGTAATTTATTTTGATTACATAATATTAAAAGTTTTAATCTTTATCATTTAGATATGATTTTTTCCATAAATTTTAGATTTATGGAGTAACTTATTTGCTCTAAAAATAGTATAAATTATTTTTTGTAATTGTTAAAAATAATATAAAAAATTCTATAATTTTAATTTTTTTGTAGAATTTTTTTGTAACTTTAAAACTTGTGCAAAGAATTTTGTGATTTAAAATATAATGCAGAAATTTTTCTACTTTGAAATCCATGAAAATTTTCCAGTACTTGAATTTCTGATTAAATTATTTTTTACAAGTTTTAAATTTTGCATAGAAATTTTCCTGTAACTTGAAACCTTTGTAGAATTTTTTCAGCATTTTTAAATTTTATGCTGAATTTAAGGTAAAAATGGATCGAGTCGAACTAGATCATGAATGATCCCGATTTGACCCGATCGAGTCCTAATATTAGATCCAAACCTAACCTAATAGAAAACTAGGTCGAGTTAGGTCGGGTCTATAATCAAAGTTTTCAATCCAATGAGTCATATGGGTTAGATTGGGATCATAAATAACCCGATCATAATATAAAAAATTCAAGTCTAGATCGGGTCTGGATTAAATATAAATAACTATATTTTAATTATTACATGGCCAACTATTATTAACTATAAAATACATAACAAATAATATTGCTCTCAAAATAAAATAAAATATAAAAATAATTATAAATCTATCTTCATGTTAAAAAAAAGTTCTATACAAGTTTTAAATTAGAATTTAGATGTCCAAATAAATTTAGATCTAAATAGCATTAATAGGTTTGGATTGGGTCCAAATTTGGTAAATCTAAAACCGACCAGGAAAATGGAAAGGATCCAATTTTAAGACCCAATATGGATCTATGGACCTTAAAAATGAGTTGGATCGGGTCGGGTCATGGGTTAACCCGACCCATTTGCATACTTAATGCCAAAAGTTTATTGCAAACTTAAAAATTCATGCAAAAGTCTTATATAAATTTAATTAAATTTTACAGCTTTTAAATTCTATAATTTTTTCTATCTTTAAAATCTATGCAAAAAATTTCTACAACTTTAAAAACTGTGCAAAAAATTTTGTTGCTTCGAAAACTTTGCAATTCATTACTTGTTCTTTTAAAACATTTATTATTGCTGCCTTGAAAAACATGGAGAATCATATAGTTATTCTATTTGTCATATTTCTAGTGTAATTATTTAAAATTTACTTTTACTATCCTTCTTTATTGCATTTATTTTAAAACCTAGATTTGTATTATTGTAAGCCATTAATTAATTATCCAAACATATAAGGCTTCTTTTGAAAATTATGTTTGTAGAGCCAATTAAATAACCAAAATATCATAAATGGCTTCTTTTGATGATCATAGTATAATAAAACTTGAAAAGTTTAGGAGATCATTCTTTAAAAGCCTGCAAAGTTAAGTAAAATATAGTTCCACCACTTTAGGATTAATTTTTGCTCTAGAATAACTAAATCCTAGATTTTCTTCTAAATCAACCATTTCTAATCTTCAAGATTCTAGATCTTCTAGCCCTCATTTAAAAATCCTTGAAGAAATTGATTTTTATTGTCATCATAAAATCCTTAGTACTGTATATGATTCTTTATATGATGTGTACCTTCTAACCAAATCGACAAGGAACTCTGGAATGCTTTTGAAGCGAATATAGAATGGATGATGCTTGTCTTGATTGGCTTGGGTTGGGCAAGTGAGGCTAAAAATGGAGAAGGCAAGGCTTCAAGGAGCATCGTAGCCCTATCCTCTACTCAAATCTTGGCCTAAGACTATAGGTGGCACTCAGAGAACTATTAAGACTCTCAAAAGACTTAATTTAGAAGCAGAAAGGTCTGTCGGGAGACTTACCCTTTTGGAGGTCAAGGTTCTTCTTACATGGAGGGTTCGGGGAACAATTTATAGATGAGGTATGTAGAGTACCTGATGCCTATGGGGTATTTGTGGTGCAGAGAGTGGTGGTTGGCATATTTCTGTAGAGCGCATGCCCTTAGATGAAGGACTTGGAGTGGTTAGAAGCGATGCGGAACTTGCTTTCATGGTAAGTGTGTTAGATGTATGCCTTAGAAGCCAAGTTGGCATGATACATTATAATTTTTTTAGGACATAATTTTATACTTAATTCATTGAAATCAATAAAATTGGGCTTTATTCTTTTCATTTATATCTAATCTGTCTATGAATTATCTATTGAATTTATGGATAATGACACATATTCTCATGAGTTGAGAATTTGAGACATGTATCATTATAGATTAACTCCTAAAAGCTCTCGATTATTGGATAATCACAAGGATGGTGATTGATCTGTTAAGATCGATTCATGATTGCCTTCTTTCTAGGTAGATAAGTCTTAACTCTATAGTGTAGAGATAAAAGAGCAAGAGTGCAAGTGGATGTTAGTGAACAACGGCACCGAGCGTGACCAAGTTTGAGAAGTTACATGGATATCTACTCACTCATCAGTAACTTCTCAAATGCTATAGTTGTGTGAGTAATTTCTTAACCTGCAGTGTCTTGGCTACTCATAGTGAGGTTGCTATGGTTTGACAGCACATAAATATAATGCCTAGCCATTCGAAACCTTGTGATATTAATTGGCTGTAATAACTTTACTATAGGAGTAGGGTGTTCACTTATATAGATCAATTACTTTAGTAGTTAAGGTATAATCCTATGTAACCTAATTGGCTAAGTCCTTGAATCTGTGATATATTGAAAAGAAAATTTAATGAAAATCATAATTGAACTTAAGCTAATTAAGTTTAACATATGATAGATGCTTAGGGTTTAACAAGTTTCCATAACCTGCATCATGTCAGGATTTTCAATAGAGAAATTTGATCATACAGTAACCATACCTAGGGGTTCATTTTTATTTTACTAGGTTGCCACTACATACTGCTAGTTATCATTGATTGATTATGAAAGCTCACTAGGATTATTTTTGGATCAACGATCCAAGTTAGTGTTAAGCTAAGTCCATCGAAAGAGTATTGATGATGCTGTAATAGATATCATGATATATCTCACTACCAGATGGAATAGAACCCGAGGGGTCACATATAATAGGAGTCGACCTGACTAAAGAATAGGTTTATGTAAGAGTTACATATCAGTACCTACTAATTTTGACACCTGTTAATTTTGGTACTTGCTGAAATTAGCATTACTAATTTCAGCACTTACTAATTTTAACTTGATGGACCTATTTATAAATATTACAATCATTTTTGACTTTATTATTTGATTTAATTAAATTAGATTTAATTATTATTAACTTTATTTAAAGTTAATTGAATTGGTAATTCAAGTTTGACTTAGATTTTTGACCTAGTCAAATCGGGTCAACATTCTTTTTTGATTTTGGTTGAATCTAGGTATAAAAAGGGTTTCAAACTTAATAAAAAATTAGTCAAAACTGACCAGTAGCTAGGAAACCTAGTTTACTAGGTTTCTCTCTTATCTCATGCAAAAAGCAAGAGGAGGGCATGAAAATGTGCACCTCCTCTTGGCATGTGTGGTGAGAAGAGGGAGGCACTAAGTTGGCACCTTGGCACCTCTCTTTCTCATCTAGGACTTTGTCTCCTACTAGATAAAATTAGACTTTTATCTAGTTTTGAAGTTTGATCAAATTAGATAAGAAACCAATTTTATCTAGATTTTTAAGAGGCATTTTTGAGAGATTTTTCATGGTTTTCGAGATGTGTAGAAACTAGGCTGCACAAAATTAATTTTGATATAGATCCCTTCCAAAATCTATCCTAATTTTTTTCCTCCATGAAAGATAAAGTAATACCTCTATGGAAAGCTAAGAGGTGAGAGTTTCTAAAAAAAATATCAAAAAATACTCTTTTATTTTTTATAATATTTAATTTCTTGAAAGAAAAGGAGAGAAGGCTGTTGAGTTCTGGTTAAGAATAGAAGAAGGTCCATTTCTGTGCTTGAAGAAAGACCTATAAGGATCTAGCAGTTTGGGGGTCTTGGTGATTTGGTGAGGAAGGCTCTGTGTGGATACCAGTGGAGGCCGGGTACGTGTGTGGCTTCGACAAATCCCAATAGCTCTAATTGATTCGATAGATCCGGTACTAGAAGAAGGGGTTAAGCGATCTAGGTAAGTAGATCCTTCATCTTATAATTTTATAAGATTTTAGATTTGATATTATTATTATTCTAGCATATTAGAAGGTTAAATAGATGATTTATGATTTAATTTTAAATCAGCATGCTTGTGAAAATTGTTTTACATGATCTTTGCTTCCATTGCATAAGGGTTTAGAACCTAGTTCTACATGCTAGTCATCTATGATTGAATTCTAACAACTTGTGCATCCATAGCATGCCTACATTTATAGGAGTGGCGACTGTTAGGGAGTCGTGGTGTTAGGTATCTGCTCCCTCATGGAAGAAAGGTGCGTCTGGCTTTCTGATATGACTTTTAAGGACCATGTGGTTGGCTCTAAAGAGTCTGCTTTTGGTGTTAATCTGGTGAATGATGTGGTGAGCCATATGAGAGTCAACGTAGGCTTGTCCATTTCTAACTGTATCAATTGCCCCCCACTTCCTAGGGTGAGGCATCTCCATTGCCTCGGGCATAGGAAGTAGAGGTTAATGGTAGCGGGGCTTGATACTATGTCTATGCTTGTTGAAGTCAAAGGCTTGGACGTTTCACCCTTGTACCCTGTGGGCAAAGCATTTGGGGATGTTCACCTCGCACTAGACGATATGTTGGTTGCTGGTGGTGTAAGCTGCATATAAGCCTGGACAAGATTTGGAGTGTCGCATTTGCCTGGATCGTGTGTACTAACCATATTTAAGAGGCACATGTGATGATTCAGAGCAATCGAGAAGGAATGATGTTGGTTCATGGCTCGAGCGGCTGGCAGTTTGAGTGATGTAGCACACCCACTAAGAGGAGGGCATGTGTTTGCTAGTAAACTGTTGCCTGATGCCATGGATTTTGGGCTGTTATCTTTTGTGGGAGTCCTTAAATAGGAACAGAGTGGAGCATTGCCCTCTTGTATCTACTATTTACTATGGAGAGAGGGAGTTCCAAAGTTTTGGCTACAAAGGAAGTCTGTTATTGCTACTGTTGGAAGGATTGTTGTGACTGAAGTAGTGGGTTTCTTTGTTCTTCTTCCTTTTTTTTCTTTGTTCTTTTGGTACTTTTTGGGAATCTTGCGAAAAATCAATGGCATCTGAGGATGCTCTATAAGCGATTGAGTCCATTTTGAGTGAGGAGGACTTGCTGAGGATTCGGGAGAAGCTCAATATTCTAGCATCTATCTGACTCGAGTTGCTGCATCTCTTTGAAAGGGTGACCATGGGGTCAGTGACTCGAGTGACATTATATGAGGAAGTATTCAAGGTTGGGTTGAGGCTTCCACTTTATGTTGTCATCGCCGAACTGCTTTTATGGTACCAAGTGTGTTCTACCTAGTTGGTCCCCAATACGTGGAGGTTGATTATGGGGTTCTTCTATTATTTGGTGCAACGCAGGGAGATGCCATGCGCTAGGATCTTCATGGTTTTCTTTCAATTGAAGTTCGGTTAGCAAGGTTGGTAATATGCTTCACCAAGAAAGGGGTACCAGTTTTCCAAGGATCCAGCTAAGGTATACCAATGGAAAGGGCAATTCTTCTTTGTAGCTTCCTCAGTGGCATGGTTGTTCCCTACTGAAAAAGGGTGATAGGAGAAGGGTGCAGCACCACCTGGAGCTGCAACTTCTAGAAAAGGAGATGGTGAAGAGGGTGGAGGCAACTATGGGTCCTTTCCTTGAAGATCATTTGCAAGAGGAGTGAAGGAAAAGACCAACATTGAGAAATCAGTTTCCCAGGATTCTTAGGGAGAGTAGATTAAAATTTTTGATATAAAACTCTCTCACCTTCAAATTATAGCAGAAATTAACAAAACAGGTTCGCAGGATGTCGCTTCAAGAGCCTCAAACACTGCTCCTCTACTTTGCACGTACACTAAATCATCGAGAAAAAGGGGAGAAGATAGAACAGTGATCGATCCACAAAGGGGATTTTTTCAGAACTTTGTTTCAGGAGGCCCTCACAGATTTTTCAGAGGAGGGGACGCTCTCTTTTTAGAATTTTTTTTTTTTTTTTTTTTTTTTTATGAACCAAAAGGGGAAGAGGGGTAAGATCCTGGGCGTGGCTGCCCCGAGACGGCCCCACCCTAGTCAGGGAATGTTCAATACACGGTGCATATTATTTTTCGCACCCGTTCCCCATACGAAGGTGAGTATGTCAACCTGACTGTCACTGATGACAGGTGGGTGAACAGGATTTACATATATATCCCTTACTTTTTTATAACCACGGGCTGACAAGGACTCCAGAATTATTTTATTAATTTTTTGACCTGGAGGGAAGGGCGTGGACTTAATAAACGTTCTTAGCAAGAACTGAAAATCATTTGGATTCAAAAACCAAATGGGGATAAGTCCTATCAGCATCAGAACGAAAAATTGCATGAACAGAAATCAGAATAGAAATCTAATTTTTGTTCGTCCCACCGTTTTCTCGTCTTTTCATTTTATTATAATATATATATTAAATGCCTGATCTTAGATCTCATCCTAGATCTTAAACCCCTCGACTTCACGCCCCTCAAAGCCTGACACACGCCCCCAAAAGCCTAGCAAAAAATAATTAAAATGGCCCAAAAATGCCGAGAAAACTTCTCAGCGTGAACAACTGTTCATGCTGAGAAGCTTTCTTAGCGTGAACAGTTGTTCACTTTGAGAGTCTCAGTATGAACAAAGGGGCATTTTAATTTTTTAAATTTTATTTGAATTCCAAAATTCAAAATAAAAATGGGTTTTGGCTAAAAAATAATTTGGCTCCTAACCATATTAAGCCTCAAACCATAACCCCTCTTAAAACCAAATTATTTTTGTTGCCACCAAGATCGTCGTGGCCTGTAGCTGAGATCGAGGTCGGAACGCGCTCCTGTCGCTAGGGATCCTGTTCGAGCACCCGGACCTGCAAAACAGAGTTAGTGATTTGGGCCGGGAATTTCGGCGGGGGTACTCCGACGATCAAGTCAGTAACGATCCAGGGGAACAGATCTTGCTGGTCGAGCCCCGAGGGTGGACTCCATGCTAGGAGGAGAATTGATGAAGTGAAAGAGTACGAGCGAGCCGAGCACAGAGTATGGGAGTGGCATCAAAGGAGAGCTTGAACTGGGCAGCTGTGGCCGTCTAGACCCCTCCTGGGGGTTTCGCGGTAGCCTTGAGCGTTGTCTTCCTGTGCGCTGCCTCCTTCTTGCTCATCGGACCTCACTCGTCTGAATCTTGGCTTTAATGTGTGCTTGAGAAAAAACTTAAACTTATCTTGTTTGAATCTGAGAGGCCCCTTTTAGCTGGGGGAGTTGCGCATTGCTTACCTCGGGATCTTTCCCATGCTTGTGGGAGCGTGTGGCGATGTTCCGTGCCATGGACGGGTTGCCTTTCCATTTTGGTGATATGGAAGCTACCGTTCACACTGTCAGTCCTTCTGGTCGCTCCCTTTTGGGTAACTTCACAGAACCTCGATCTACGGGCCATCATCTCATGGATCCGGATCCACTGGTTGACTTCCAATTCCCAAGGGTGAAGCCGGTTGGTGGATAATGCAGAGCCTCGATTGGAGGATTCCTCCCATTTTGGTGTAAGTGAAAGCTGGGATCATCATCGTGGTCTGGCAGGCATCTTTTCATGGTCCTCGGGTGTCGGGCCACCATCTAGGGAGAGCGGCGACTTCCTTCGTCTATAGATCTCTTCGTCCGAGGTGGAGCTGATATGGAGCGGTGGAGCTCGACTTCGGCCCCGGTGTCTCGACCCTGAGGGAGCGTGCCGGGCGAAGGAGAGGCGGAGCTCGACTTCGACCCTGGCTTTTCGACCCGGAGGGAGCGTGCCGGGCGAAGGAGAGGTGGAGCTCGACTTCGGCCCTGGCATCTTGACTCGGAGGGAGCATGCCGGGCGAAGGAGAGGCGGAGCTCGACTTCGGTCTCAGCATCTCGACCCGGAGGGAGCGCGGCCGGGCGAAGGAGTGGCCGAGCTCGACTTCGGCCTCGGCATCTCGACCCGGAGGGAGTGTGGCCGGGCGAAGGAGTCCGTGCAGAGGTGTCCCACGTGGCAGCTTCATCCGTCGTGGCATCTGACAGGGGTTCCATGTCAGCGATCCCGCCACATCACTTGCCTTCCACTCTCGAGGCCCGTTGGCACGTGGCGCTCAGGGCGAAGGGAGTAAATACGATGCTGACATGGAAAGGCAAAGTTCCTGTGCAATAATGACCATGATTGCTGATGCTTCGTGAGGCAGTTCTCCAAGCCAGTGCGGGGGAGCCACGTGGATATGTCCGAGGAGCAGTTATTACTGGCATGGAATTCAAAGCAATTGTGGTCGATACGGGGCATCCCATTCGCCGATGGTTGACACGTGGCACAGATCCGTTGGTGGAGATGCTGTAATGGTACGGTTAAATGTCGAGTAACTTCAAAATGAAAGGTTGACTTTCCTAAAACACCTTCTCTTTCAAATCTCGCATGCCCGCCATCGTACCAAAGTTTTCTTTTCTCCCCCGCCATCTTAGACTTCCCCAGAAACCAGGTTCATCTCTTTCTCCCCCATCTCCCAGCAGAGTAGGATTTCCTTTTGAGATTAGGGTCTTCTCGAACGTAGTCCATCTTCCTCTTCTTCTTGAGCCTTCATCTTCCTCATCTTTTTGGATATCTTGTTTCGGCCCAAACTTCTGTCCCTCAACCAACCAGGGTGAGGTGGGGCCTTCTAGGTCGAGGCCACCTTCTTCTTCCTTCGATGAGGAGGGGGAAGAAACGCGCTTCAAGTTTAGCAGGAGGCATCCCCCCACCGGGATAGTCATTAGGGAGCCTAGAGCTAGCCCCCCTCCTCCTCCTCCACCTGAACCTGTCCCCGAACCTACTCGATCAACAGATCCTGGCGGGATTGCTTCGACAATCTCTGCTGAGGAACTGGCGACAATCTGGGATGTCTATGGCATCCCGTACTCCGTCCGGCTCTTGGTCCCTTGACCAGGGGAACGGGTCACCTCCAGTGGCCCAGGCCGGATTGCCCTCTACAAAGAGACCTTCATAGGGGGACTTCGATTTTCCTTTCATCATTTTTTCCTTTCAGTGCTGAGCAATTACCGTCTCATCCCTGCTCTGCTTGTCCCGAATGCTGTGAAGACCATTTTTGCTTCATAGTACTTTGTCACTTTCACGGGATTGTAGCTCATTTTTCCTTGTTCAGGGCCTTTTTTACCCTGAAGCGCCACCCTTTCGAGGAGGGGTGGTGGTCTATCTCTTCTTGTCTGAAGGGCATTAAGTTTGAACTCCCCTCTTCCATCAAAAGATGGAAGAGCAAATACTTTTTTGCAACCGTTGAGGGGGTCGACTGGGTTTGGAGTGACCCAGATAGGTCTCCTAACCGAAACTCCACGATCGAAGCAGCTGACCGAGAGGTCTTTGAGCAGCTCCGCACTGTTCAGATTCCTTCCCTCAAGGTTTTTCTATCAGTGAAGAACCTCTTCGAGGCCGGCGTCGACCCAATGAGAGAGTTGGGTGAGTTCGGCTCGAACTTTTCTCCTTGAGCCTTTTATTTTGTCTTTCTGAACTTGGAACTTACTTTCTTCATTCTGTGTGCAGGTATGAAGTTCTCGCTGGACGTCTTGCTCTCGATCACCAGGAAGAGAGGTCCTCTAGTGGCAGTCGGTGAGTCCCCCTCGAAGAGGGCTCGCGACGAGAGTGGCACAGTGACCGCTCCTGTCATGCCGGCTGAGCCGAGCAGGAGAGAAGCCTAGACCATCCCTGAACAAGGAGGGAGGGCGGTCGAGGTGAAGCCTAAGCTTGGCTAGAGGGTTGATGAGCCTGCGCCAGAGTGGTCGAGGCGACGAGAGCTGGTCCTGGCCCCAGAGCTTGACATGGTCGTCCGGGCCAGGGTCGCTGCCGCAGTCGCTGCCATGGTGTCTCCTCCTCCCCCGGAGATCATCATCATTGAAGAGGAATAGCAAGTGGGACTAGAGCCAGCACCGGAGGCACCGTCCGAGGAGGTGCCGAGCTCCCACCACGTCCCCGAGGCTTCTTTTACTGGTGGAGTAGGCGACTTCGCGTCTGGGGTGAGCAGGAGGGAGAGGGACTACCATCGAGTCCCCTTCAAGCTGGCACCTAATGTCTCCCTGGTCCAGGACCAGGGTCTGGCGGAGCGCATGATCTATTTTGTGATCTAGTCATGTGACCAGTGGGAGAAGGCTGGAAAACTACTAGGGCATGCAATCGGCAGCATATTCCCCCAGCTCTTCTCGGTAAGCAACTTAACCTGCTTCATTTCTTCCTTCTCTCTTTTGTGTTGGTTACCAATACTTTCTTTGGTGCAGCTCGGTGCTGAGCTCTTTCTAATCAGAGATTGCTGCAAGAACTGGTTAAAGAAGGACCAGCAGTGAGAGGTGGAGCTCGAGCCTGTGAAGACCAAGCTCAGGCAGAAAAATGATGACTCCTGGGAGCTCAGCATAAAGAACAAGGAGCTTCGAGGGGAGCTCGCAAATGCCGAGAGGTGCTTGAAGGAACTTCAGGAGGGTCTTGACGAGGAATGGGGCCATTCAAAGAGCAAGGCAAAGGAACTCAAGGCCACTGAGTCGAGGCTGATTGAGTTCAATGCCGAAGCTCTTCGACAGAAGGGGCTTGCCCAGTCTCTCCAGGCCGAATTGGAGGTGGCAAGGGACAGATTGATCGCCGCCGAGAAGAGGGTCATCGCTATTGAGAAGGAGGCAGTAGCAGCGGTCGAGTCGGTAGAGATGGTAAATAAGCAAGCCATCGAGGTGGTCGGCCAGGCTGAGGCCGCAAAGAAGGGAGCTGAGGAGGCCATGGCGAGGTACAGGGCCTTGGAGGAGTTCATTGCCGAGTTCCATGAGACGGCATCGGACTCCTTCTACAAGGGCTTCATGTATCTCCACTCTAGGGTAGAGGGCTTTGTCTCTGAGAAGGGCCAAAGCTTCCTAAGGTATCCTGGTGTTCCAGACGAGGAAGTGGCCCCAGACTCGAGCACAGTCGAGGAGCCAGCCGCAGCCTCAGATCCTGCTCCGCTGGCGGTGGCCGCCGAAGCCGAGGTCCCGAAAGATGATGTCCCACTGGCACACCGTCTTGGGAAGGAGCTGGCCATGTAGGATAGGGACCCTTTGTCATTTTTCTTTTCTTTGCTTTTGGCCTGGGCTACTGGTGCAGGGCGGTTGTCAAATGCCTGCAGCGACCAAAATCCCGATTCAGGGAGAACAGGTTTTGGGAATTCTTGGATGCTAGGATTGAGCAAGATGGAAAAGATCCTTTGAAACCTGCAATGATCAAGCACTGGAGGGGCCACGTGATTCCTCACGTTGCCAGCCCTCTACCGGATTTCAATCCGGGTCTTCAAGATTGGAAGGGACGAACGATGGGTTTCTTACCGTGAGTTCCTGTTTCTTTTTTTCTTTTTCTTTTTTTAAACAAGAACTTGGAACGGAAGGAAGAGATTCCTCACGAAATCGTCTTCTCCCAACCGGGCTTTTGGCCTGGTGTGCGCAAAGGGGAAAAAAGATAGCCTGCGGCCTTCCACGGAAAGAAGACGCCTCAAAGCAAAAAAAACACTTAAACAAGAACTTGGAACAGAAGGAAGAGATTCCTCACGGAATCGTCTTCTCCCAACCGGGCTTTTGGCTTGGTGTGCGCAAAGGAGAAAAAAGATAGCCTGCGGCCTTCCACGGAAAGAAGACGCCTCAAAGCAAAAATAACACGCCATCCAATGTATTATCCAAAACAAAACAATGCTGCCATATCTTTTTCCTTGGTTCGGGTTTTAAGAAACAACAAGACCAAGTATAATCCCCCACGTGACTAACAGGGAGGGAGAAAAAAATAAAACAACAAATGTCTCCACGTGACTAAAGGGAGGAAAAAAAAAAAAACAACAAATGTAACTCTTGCGTGAAACACTTCAAACGAATTTTTTTTTTTTATAAAAAAAAAATCAAGAGATCACGCCACTAATAAAATAATAATAATAATAATAAAACTAAAGACTCCGGTGTTTTCCCGGATCCGAAACTTCATGGACGCAATTAGTGTATTGGGCCTTCGGCCTAATTCCCAATTAATTATTTTCATCCCAAAAATGGGTCAGATTTGAAACTTGCTTCCCTTGAAGGCATTTGGACCTGCACACGTTTCCTGCTGGCGAGGCTGGCGGCCCCAAATCGTCATGGGCCGGAAGCTGAACCGAAACGTCTGGGTTGGGCTTCGCTGAACTATCACCGGGCTGTCCTGATATATGAGTCAGTTGATCAGGTTCAATATTCATCTCGATGTCCGCATCACTCTCCCCTTCCTCTGAAAAGCTTGTCCTCAAGCTTGAATTATCACCTGCATAAGGGGTTAGATGTCGAATATTGAATACATCAGAAATAAGGACATCGTCTGGTAATTCAACTTGGTAGGCATTGTCACTAAATTTCTCCAACACCTGACAAGGACCAATTTTCTTTGGTTTGAGTTTGGTGTAGGCCCCTTGTGGATATCGTTCTCTTGGCAAGAAGACCCATACCAAATCACCAACCTCAAAAGTCTGCTGTCGACGTGTCTGATCAGCCTTAGCCTTATACTTGGCATAATTTTGCTCTAGATTGGCTTTAATAGTTGCGTGCACCTCACGTAGATCAGCCACTCGATCTTCTATCTTCTTACTTGATTTGTTTGGCACATCAACAGGTAAAATATCAAGTGGTCCTCTTGGCAGAAATCCATACAATACCTGAAAGGGTGCAAAACCAGTAGAACGGTTCACCGAAGAATTGAACTCAAACTCAATCTTTGGCAAACATACATCCCAGTTTTTAAATTCTTGCACATTGGCTCTCAACAAGTTTCCAAGACTTCGGTTGACAGTCTCAGTTTGCCCATCGGTCTGAGGATGATAGGGAGTACTGAATTTTAATTTTGTACCCAACTTTTTCCATAATTCATGCAAGAAATGCCCCATAAACTTGCTATCTCGGTACGAAACTATTGACGATGGTAACCCATAATGTCGGACAACTGCAGAAAAATAAAAATCAGCTACTTTCGACACATCAAATATCGTTTTGCATGACAAGAAACAAGCCATCTTGCTGAACCGATCTACGACTACCATAATTGAGTCTAGACCTCTCACTGTCCGCGGTAAACCTACAACAAAATCCATAGATACCTCTCACCATGGCTCATCTGGAATCGGTAAAGGGGTATATAAACCTTGATTTGTATATGTTCCTTTGGATTCCTGACACAAACGGCATCTCTTCACAAAGGTTTTGACATCTCGGTCAAGCCCAGGCCAATAAAACCGTTGACGAATTAACCATGCAGTTTTGTCTCTTCCAAAATATCCTTGATTATGTAGCTCCTGAATAATCAATACATGTAGTGAAGTGTTAGGAATACAGAGACAATTACCACGAAACAAATATCCATCATGTAGGACGAAGTCAGATCGACTTCCAGCTTCCAATTCAGTCACAATACTCTGGAAATGCTCATCTGCACGGATATCATCCTTCATGCTTTCAAACCCAAGGGTATATACTTGCATAGTACCAATCAATAAACTCCGTCTACTTAAAGCATCTGCTACTTTGTTCAAAGTGCCTGACTTATGCTTGATGCTGAAAGTATACTCCTGTAGAGTACTTACCCATTTTGCATGTCTGGAGCTCAACTTATGCTATCCCTGTAGAAATTTTAATGCTTGATGATCTGAGTACAGCACAAATTCTCGCTGGATCAAGTAATGTCTCCAATGTTGCAATGACCTCACAATGGCGTATAGCTCCAAATCATAAACCGAATACAACAGTTTGGCACCTCCAAGCTTCTCACTGTAGAAAGCAACGGGTCTCCCATCTTGGCTGAGTACTGTGCCAATCCCAGTCTTCGAAGCATCACAATCCACTTCGAATACCTTGTCAAAATCTGGAAGAACCAATAGTGGTGCTTGGGTCAACTTGACTTTCATCTCATCAAATGCTGCCTGAGCAGTGTCATTCCATCCAAACTGATTTAATTTCAACAAGTCTGTTAAGGGTGCAGCAATCTCACTATGCCTCTTCACAAACCTTCTATAAAAACCTGCAAGACCCAAAAAGGATCTCAATTCAGTTAAAGTTGTAGGTGCTGGCCAGTCCACTATCACTCGCACCTTACTTTCATCTGGAAGAATCCCATCACCAGTAACAACATATCCCAGAAAAATTAATTTGTCTACCATCCAAATACACTTCTCTGGGTTAGCAAAAAGCTGGTTTTCGCGTAATACTGTTAGAATTTGTGAAACATGCTCAACATGCTCTTGTGCTGTCTTACTGTATATCAATATATCATCAAAGTATGCAACAACAAAAGAACTAAGGAATGGATGCAAAACCTGGTTCATTACTCGCATGAACGTACTAGGAGCATTAGATAGCCCGAATGGCATCACCAACCATTCATACAGGCCTTCCTTTATCTTGAAGGCTATCTTCCATTCATCACCTGGCTTCATTCTGATCTGATGATACCCACTTTTCAAATCAATCTTAGTAAAGAACACGGCACCACTCAACTGATCTAGCATATCATCCAGCCTCGGTATTGGAAATCTATATTTCACAGTAATTCTGTTTATTGCATGGCTGTCAACACACATACGCCATGAACCATCCTTTTTCGGCACCAAAAGTGCTGGTACCGCACACGGGCTAATGCTTTCCCGTACAAAGCCTTTGTTTAAAAGATCTTGAACCTGCCTCTTCAGCTCCTCATGCTGCTGCGGGGTCATTCAATAATGAGCCTTATTCGGCAACACAGAACCCGAAATCAGATCAATCTCATGCTGAATATCTCAAAGTGGTGGCAAACCCGCAGGAAGCTCACTCTGTACAACATCCCGAAATTCCTCCAAAACTGACACCAACTCCTGAGGAAGATCATGTAGCTCCTGCTCCCCATTCTGGCCAAACTTTTCTGGCTTACTAACCAGGGCAAAACAGAAATCTTCTCCCTCTAAACTCGCCTCAAACTCCCTGCTTGGCAAACAAATTACTACCTTCTGTTCAGCCATGTCCTGTAGTGGTTTCATGATTACTTTTCTCCCATCTGGTCGCAGCATATAAGTATGAGTGTAACCATTATACACTGCTTTATTATCAAACTGCCATGGTCATCCCAAAATGATGTGTGTCGCATCCATCGGTACAACATCAGCTACTATTGACGTCTCAAGCTGAGGACCAAAAGACAAGGCCAACCTACAACGTCGACTGACCTGAATATGGTTGAGGATGGGGCTCTGTCATCAATCCCAATTTCTTCACAACTTCCTCAGCAATCACATTCTTCCAACTTCCAGAATCAATAATTATCTTGCAAGTTTTACCAGCTATAGTGCACTTTGTTGAGAAAATATCGTGCCGACGCCAATCTCCACCAGCTCTTGGTGCAAGACACATCCTCCTAATAATCAGACTCTCTCCTTGGATGTGGTATGGGTCAATCACATACATCTCATCCTCGAACTCCTCATCCTCGAAAAATTCAACTTCATGCTCCTCCTCCATAAGTAACTGGGTACGCGCCTTGGGGCACTCATTAGCATAATGTCCTAAGTCATGACACCGATGGCAGCGAACATTGGCTCGATTGCCGCCCACCCTCTGTTGGGTACCTGAAGCCGCACTCGGCACTATAGGTCTCGGAGGAACTGCCGAGTTTGTTGCCTCACCACAGGAGGTGCACTCCTACTACCAGAACTCTGCCCCGAAAACTGACAAGATAATTTTCCTCTACTCTGGAACCCTCTATTCCGCATCAGGCTTCGCTCCACTACTTGCGCCCGCATGTGCGCATCACCAACACTATCAATCCGATGCAGAGACAACGCATCCTGGATCGGGAATCGCAGTCCAAGCAAATACATAGCTACCAACCTCGGTTCTGACTCCATCAATCGGTTTCGAGCCACCAGTCGGTAGAACTCTGTAGTATAATCTTCCATGCTTCGATTTCCTTGTGTTAAACCATGCAATTTAGAATAAAAGACCTGTTCATGATTCGGAGGAAGGAACTCCCGATTCATCTCCTGCTTCAAGGCTGCACATGATGCAATTGGTGGCCTCCTATCCATATACCTTTGGTAGTGCTGTGCAGGCCACCAAGCCACTGCTCGATCTCGGAATCGGATTGTGATAAGCGGCACTTGCTTATCCAAATGCACTTCTTTCAGCCGAAAAACATCATCTACCTGCAGAGTCCAATCCACATACTCATCAGGATTCAAACCACCTCTGAACTCCGGTATTTCAATCCGAAACCCGGACTCCCAACGAGTCTGATTGTCATGCATAGGCGGCGGTCCGAAATCCCTGGGAAGCGCTACATCACGCCACGGTTGCTGCCCTCTTTGCAATGGTGGAGGATCTTCAATATTCTGTAAAGGGTCGGCATCACCTTCTTGATGTTCATCAGGTACATTGCAATCTTGATGAGGTATGGCACGATCTTGCGCCTCCAACCGTGCCATCATTGCTTGCAAAACAGCCATCATCTGCTGCTGGGTCTCCATAACGTCATGAAGGGAAGGCTCCTCGTTGTTCAGCTCCATGGTTGCCGGCAGAATTTTTTTTTTTTCTAAATCTAGAATGGGTCAAGGACAGATCAAGAACAAGAATGGATCAAGGCTCTGATCAAGAATGGATCAAGGCTCTGATCAAGAATGGATCAAGGCTCTGATACCAAGCTGGTGCAGGGCGGTTGTCAAACGCCTGCAGCGACCAAAATCCCGATTCAGGGAGAACGGGTTCTAGGAATTCTTGGATGCTAGGATTGAGCAAGATGGGGAAGATCCTTTGAAACCTGCAACGATCAAGCGCTGGAGGGGCTGCGTGATTCCTCACGTTGCCAACCCTCTACCGGATTTCAATCCGGGTCTTCAAGATTGGAAGGGACGAACGATGGGTTTCTCACCGTGAGTCCCTGTTTCTTTTTCTTTTTTTTTTAAAATAAGAACTTGGAACGAAAGGAAGAGATTCCTCATGGAATCGTCTTCTCCCAACCGGGCTTTTGGCCTGGTGTGCGCAAAGGGGAAAAAAGATAGCCTGCGGCCTTCCACGGAAAGAAGACGCCCCAAAGCAAAAAAAACACGCCGTCCAATGTATTATTCCGAAACAAAACAATGCTGCCATATCTTTTTCCTTGGTTCGGGTTTTAAGAAACAACAAGACCAAGTATAATCTCCCACGTGACTAACAGGGAGGGAGAAAAAAACAAAACAACAAATGTCTCCACGTGACTAAAGGGAGGAAAAAAAAAAACAACAAATGTAACTCTTGCGTGAAACACTTCAAATGGATTTTTTTTTTTATAAAAAAAAAAATCAAGAGATCACGCCACTAATAAAATTATAATAATATTAATAAAACTAAAGACTCCGGTGTTTTCCCGGATCCGAAACTTCACGGACGCAATTAGTGTATTGGGCATTCGGCTCAATTCTCAATTAATTATTTTCATCCCAAAAACGGGTCAGATTTGAAACTTGCTTCCCTTGAAGGCGTCTGGACCTGTGCACATTTCCTGCTGGCGAGGCTGGCGGCCCCAAATCGTCATGGGCCTGAAGCTGAACCGAAACGTCTGGGTTGGGCTTCGCCGAACTATCACCGGGCTGTCCTGATATATGAGTCAGTTGATCAGGTTCAATATTCATCTCGATGTCCGCATCAGCTACCCAGTATGTCGGAGCCCAGAAATACTTGCATCAAACAGTCAGCTATCAATAAAGTAACTTCTTTCAGTCACTTTGGCTCGAAACTTCTTCCTCCTTTCTCTCTTTTTTTTATTTGTTTGTCCCGAACATGCGACGAAGTTAGGGAGAAGCTCTTCAACTTGCCGAGCTACTTCCACTTCGTGTGTGAAGTGGATGTACATTTCTGAATGCCTTGTTTGATAAGATCCTTTCGATCGCACTGGGATCAGCTCTAGGTGTGCACGGCAAGGCCGGGCTCAGAGGTTGCATTCATCGAAAATGCCAGGCGACTGCGGGGCTCTAGTTTTTAGTAGTTTCCGGGCCTGAGGTGCTGGTTGATCGATCTTTGGTGCTGGAGAGCTGGACTTCGGACTTTGGCGCCGAAGGACTGGGCTCCGGGCTTCGGTGCCGGAGGACTAGGCTCTGGGCTTTGGTGCTGGAGAGTTGGGCTCCAGGCTTGAGTGCCAGAGATAATGGGATCCAGGATTTGGTGCCAAAGAGCTGGGCTCCGACCTTGAGTGCCGGAGGTTGTGGGATTCGGGCTTTGGTGCCGGAGAGCTGGGCTCCGGGCTTGAGTGCTGGAGGTCATGGGATTCAGGCTTTGGCAACAGAGAGCTGGGCTCCGAGATTGAGTGCTGGAGGTCATGGGATCCGGGCTTTGGCATCGGAGAGCTAGGCTCCGAGCTTGAGTACCGGAGCTTATGGGATCCGAGCTTTGGCACCGGAGATCTGGGCTCCGGGCTTGAGTGCCGGAGGTCGTGGGATCTGGGCTTTGGCACTGGAGAGTTGGGCTCTAGGCTTCGGTGCCAGAGAGATGGGCCCCGGGCTTCGGTGGTGCTAGATCTTAGGCCGGGTAGCAGCATCCCTGCAAGTCAAAAGTGGTTTGCACAAAAGGGGATCTTTATTATTATTAGGAAAAGGCCTTACATTACTGATAGTATATTCTTAGGTTGCAGGCATTCCATGTCCGCGAGAATCTGGCACTATCCAGACTCGCGAGATAGTAGGCTCCATGTGAAAGAGCTTCGACCACCTTATAGGGGCCTTCCCAGTTTGGCGAGAGCTTACCGTATTCTCGGGGTTGAGATGCTTCAGCTCGGTGCAGCACTAGGTCGCCTGGGCGGAAGACCTTTGGCTTCACTCGCATTTTGTAGTACTGAGCTACATGCTATCGGTAAGCCACCATCCGGAGTCGGGCCTTGTCTCTGGTTTCCTTGAGGAGGTCCAAGTTGAGGAGAAGGCGCATCGGGTTCTCCGATTCACTGTACTGCTGTATCCGCAGTATGGGCACGCCAAGTTCGATTGGAGCAACGGCCTCCACACCAAAAGTGAGGTTGAAAGGAGTTTTGTCCATTGCCATCTTGGGGGTTATGTGGTAGGCTCAGTGAACGCTGGGAAGTTCTTCTGCCCACCTGCCATTGGCTTGATTTAGCCTGGTTCTGAGCCCTTGGAGAATGGTCCGGTAGGTCACCTCGCCTTCTCCATTGGTCTGGGGGTGAGCCACCGAGGTGAAACGATGCTAGATGCCGAGCTCAGCACAATATTCTTTGAACTCTCGGTTGTCAAACTGTCGCCCATTATCAGTGATGATACTGTGGGGAAGCCCAAAGAGGTAGATGATCGACTTCCAGAAGAACTGGCAGACCTTGGCTTCTGTGATCCACGCTAGTGGCTCTTGATGCAGAACTATATATGCATGCAACTAATTTTTTTTGTGTTTTAAATATTGAGTTATAAGTTTTAATCCCGAAGATCAAGCCAAGTAACGATGTAAAGAGTTCTATATGAAAATAAGAAACTAAAGCATATATAACAGGACCTAAAAGTAATAGAAACAAAGGACCGCCGAGGCTGAGAAGCCTCGGTTGGGCTAGTTCTCTTATAATAGGGTTACTAGTGGTAGAGGGGGTGTACCTAGCAATGGTTGAAGCGCATGGTGCAGATCGTATGTGAAGAGGTCGCTCTCACTCTCGGATGTGGCCTGGAAAATCAAGCTAGAGACCCACGGATTTCCAACTTTCTGCTCGATGATCCGATTATCGCCCGGCTGGAGTCGTTGGATTTGTCGAAGTTGAGGGACCTGCAAACAACCATTCTAGGATTAGAAAACAAAGTACAGGTGGAGAGTAAATTGAAAAACCAGCAAAGGGAAGATGGGATTTGAAGTTGGCGGCTAGGGCTTGGAGATGCAGGTGGAGGTTGGAAGCAGGCGTAGGACTTCGAGAAGAAGAAGGGCTCACACAAAATCTCTTTAAGCACACAGCAGGTAGCACACAACAATTGAAGAATTTCAATATTATTTCATGATAAAAAGTTATTAAATTTTCATACAAGGGGTCCCTTATATAGAGTCATGAGACTTAGGATGCAAGCAAAAGAAAATAAGAAAAATAAGGGGTGACCACTTTCTTCCTAAAGTATGGGGCTAAATATATGGAAGAAAATACTCTCTCACTTTCTTCCTAAAGTATGGGGCTAAATATATGGAAGAAGACACTCTCATGCCATACAAAATCCCTCCAAACAAGGTAGGTAGTCGACATCCAAAGGGGGACCACTTCTTTCCTAAGTAAGCTGGCATGAATCAAGGGATTCATGTTTACCTATTTTGACTTTCCTTCTTGTCATGCTGGCATGTGGAGTTGGTGTGCTTAGGGTGTAGAAGGGGTGTGCCAGCGTGTGGTCATCAACTCCTTATGCATGGACCAACTTCATGATCCTCCAAGTAATCATAGGTGGTGAAATCTAGGGTGTGACTGGGACTCCATGTGGCTATTGAGGTGGCATGCTGGGTGATGTCCTTCACATGCTTGAGTTTTCTTCGACTGGGCTTGACTCAATACAGACTCAATACAAGTAGACATGATTACAAGACTCAAAAAGAAAACTAGCTCAACATGAGCTGACTAGTATAGGACTCAAATAATAAAATAACAACTCGATTGGACTAAGCCTTTATTACAAATGGATTCAAATACTACTAATTAATCCACAGAGGGTTGAGAAGCCTCTGTCTTATTTTGGTGCCTCTGGTGTCCCCACCAGCTCTACTTCTATCCACTTGGTTAAGTAGTTGATGGCCACTATCAAAAACTTCCGTTGCCCTGGTGCAAGGGGAAATGGACGTAGAATGTCCATTCCCCACTGGGCGAACGGCCACGGGGTGGAGAGCTGGGAAAGTGGAACCACTAGTTGATGCTGTATGTGGGCGTGGCACTGGCACCAGTCACACCTCCTCACGAAGTCAGCGGCGTCCTCCCTCATGGTCTCCCAGTAGTATCCCTATCGGAGGGCCTTGTATGCAAGAGTCCTCCCTCCGACGTGGTTTCTGCAAAGGCCTTCGTGTATCTCTTGGAGCACGAAGGTTGCCTCTGAAGTCTCAGGCATTTCAAGAGCGGATAGGAGTAGGATCGGCGGTAGAGCTATCCTTCCATGAGGACGAACTGCGAGGCCTTCTTCTTGATAAGGCCGGCCTCTACCCGATCTTCCGGTAGGGTGCCATCGATGTTATATTAGATGTACCTATCCATCCAGCTCAGCTCCAGGGTGACTTGCTACACCTCTGCGGGAGCTTCGTTGCTTGGATTTTTGAGGTACTCGATGTGGGCACACCTCAGTGATGAGTCCGGCAAGGTCGCAAGCCTTGACAGTGTATCGGCTTGAGCATTCTCATCTCAGGGGATGTGAAAGATGCTGAAGTGCAGGAAACCTATTGTGCTTGAGCGGACCTGCTCCAAGTACTCCATCATCTAGGGATCTTTGGCCTCATATTCTTCGAAGACCTGTTCGGCCACCAGTTGGGAGTTGGTGAAGACCTTCAGGTTTCGTTCACCCAGCTCACAGGAGATCCTGAGGCCTACGAGGAGTGCCTCGTACTCCGCCTAGTTATTTATCGTGGCGAACTTGAAGTGGAGTGCCCATTTAGCTACAACTCCATCATTGTTGGTGAGGATTAGACCTGTGCCACTTCCGCCTGTGTTGGATACACCGTCGACATGGAGTATCCAGGACTCCTCCTCAGCTCCGGGCTCCACTTGGTGCTCCGGGGCAGTCTGCTCTGGCTCTTCGGCAAGTCCTGCACACTCGACCATGAAGTTGGCTAGCACTTAGGCCTTCTGAGATGATCTTGGTCGATACGCGATGTCGAACTCGCTGAGCTTTAGTACCCACTTGGCCAAATATCCGGATGTGTCGGGGTGATTGAGCATATCCCTCAGGGGCTGGTCCGTCAAGACCGCGATCGGATGTACTTGGAAGTATGGTCTGAGATGTTGAGCAGACATGATAAGAGCAAAAATGAGTTTTTCGAATTGGGTGTACCTGATCTCGGCATCCCAGAGGATCTTGCTAGTGTAGTACACCGACTTTTAGGACCCGTCCTGATCCATGCGGACGAGGACCGAACTGATGGCTCCATGGGTTACCGCCAAGTATAGCGGAGCTCCTCTCCTATCTCCAGCCTAGAGAGCAGTGGTGGTGATGCCAGGAAGTCTTTAAACTCCTCAAAGGCTGCCTTGCACTCCTTTATCTAGGTGAAGTTGTTCATCTTGCGCAGCACCTTGAAGAAAGGAAGGCAGCGGTCCGCCGACCTCGAGATGAATCGGCTCAATACGGCGATTCGACCCGTCAAGCGCTGAACCTGCTTCTTCGAGGTCGGATGTTCCATGTCGATGATCACCTTGTCCTTCTCCGGGTTTGCCTCGATATCTCTTTGGATCACCATGAAGCCAAGGAACTTCCCTGCTGCTACTCCAAAAGCACACTTCGTCGGGTTCAGCTTTATCTTGTGCTCCCGAAGATTTTGGAAAGCTTCTGTGAGATCGACTACGTGGTCTGAACTTGGCTTGCTCATGATGAGCATGTCATCCACATAGACTTGCATGTTCCTACCGATCTGGTCCTTAAAGACTCAATTGATTAGGTGCTGGTATGTGGCGCCAACATTCTTCAAGCCGAACGGCATCATCCGATAGCAGTACATCCCTCAGTCGATGACGAAGGCAGTGTACTTCTCATCCTTTGGGTGCATCTGGATCTGATTGTATCCGGAGAATGCATCCATAAAGGAGAGCAAGCGGTGTCCCGAGGTGGCATCCACTAACTGATCGATCTTCGGTAGAGGGAAGTTGTCCTTCGGACAGCTTCGGTTGAGATCGGTGTAGTCCAATAGATCCTCCACTTTCCATTATTCTTCTTTACCATAACTACATTTGCCAGCCAGCTCAGATATTGCACTTCCCGAACAAAGCCGGCCACGAGGAGTTTGTCCACCTCCTTGTTGATCACCCTTTGTCTCTCCGGTGCGAAACTTTTTTTCTTTTACCGCACAGGACGATACTTTGGATCGATGCTCAGCTTGTGAGTGATGATCTCAGGTAGAATCCCAGGCATGTCAGCAGCTGTTTAGGCGAACATGTTGGCATTCGCCGGGAGAAACTCCAGCATATGGGCTCGCTCATCATCTTGCAGCTGCGCCCCTATCTGCACTATCTTCACCGGGTCGGTTCCGAGGGGATACGACAGCAGGCGATCGACCGAGCCACCTTTGGGGTCCTGCAGCTTTTGGTCGAGGTCGAATGCGCTGGGGTCGCCCTCGGTAGCGTTGGCCCTGGGGACGGTTTGGAGGCAGTGCTGGATTGGCTACGGTGCCCCCTTCATCTCCCTGACACCGTAGGGAGTTGGAAACTGCACCAACAGTTGCTTTATGGAAATGATCACATCGAGCAAGTTGAGCCCGGGTTGGCCAAGGATCATGTTGTAAGCTAAGGGGAGCCTGACAACCATGAAGGTCATCATGGCGGTACTCTGCCGAGGTGGCATCCCGAAAGTAACAGGGAAAGTGATCTCTCCCTTGACTCCTACAGAGTCACCTATGAAACCAACAAGGGGTGTGTGCACATGTCTAAGCTAAGCAGAGGATAGATTCATCCTGGAGAAAGCATCATAAAAAAGCACATCTATGGAGCTTCCACTCTCAACCATGATGCGTTTTATAGGATGCTTTATGATCGTCATCTCGACGATCACAGCATCATTGTTTACATTTTTATTTTCAACCACCCTCCCCCTTACAAAAGGAAGAACATTCTCAAGATTTTCCCTACCTCGGGCCTTCTTAGAAGCATGCTCGACTCCCCAACATATCATCCCCACCGGCTTCTCGGTAAGGCAGTTATCGACTGCAGGGATCAGAGGGAGTGCCACGAGCGCTTGAGGTTCCACTGGGGGTCTGCCCCCCACGAACCTTTTGAGGTAGCCCTTCTTTATGAGCTCTTCAATCTCCTTCTTGAGGTGCCAGCATTCCTCGGTGTTGTGGCCGTGGTCATGGTGGAATTGGCAGTACTTCGTCCTGTCATGATTGTTTGATGGCTTCAGTGAAGGTGGGCACCTCAAATAGCACTCACCCTCGATCTTCATGGGGATCTTTGCCCTTAGGGTGAGAAGAGGTGTGAAACTCTCTTCCGGGATGGGGTCTCTCTTCAGCTTCGGCCTCTAGCGAAAGTTCAGGGTGGTCGGTGCGGACTTCCGCATCCCGGAGGTCTCCCTGGAAGCTGGCTTCTTTAGAGGCTTTTTGTCCAACTCCTTCCTCATACGATCTGCCTCCTCGGCACGGATGTACTTCTGGACTCAAAGGGGGAGCTCGGAGTAAGTCTTCGGGGCTTTTTGTTAAGAGAGTAGGTTAGGTGGGAGGTCATGAGCCCTCTCTTCAATGCCAACATAGCAACTGGTTCATCGAGGTTGTAGATCTCCAGCACGGCAACCTTGAAGTGGACCACATAGTTTCATAGGAGCTCGTGGTCGTACTGCCTGATGGAGAAGAGGCTGTTCGCCTCCTGTGGCACCTTCTACCATGCATCGAAGTGAGCCACGAACTTCCGCTCCAGTTGAGCGAGGCAACTGATGCTCTCCAGCTCTAGGTGGATGAACCACACCCGGGCTACTTTTCTGGAGAGTAGCAGGAAAGGCGATGCAGAGAAGAGCGTCGATTGCTCCCTGGACTCTCATAAGAGCCTTGTAGCTCTCAAGATGATCTAGGGGGTCGGTGGTCCCGTCGTAGGGATCCACCTGTAGAATGTGGAACTGGCTCGAAACCGGTTCCTCTTGGACTTCTCGGGAGAAGGGAGGACGAGCATCGTAGCCTGCTAGCTTGTCGATGGAGCCCTGCAGATTTGCAAACCGATGGGATAACTCCGCTAGCTTGCGCTCCTGTTCCTCCAGGTGCTTCTCGGCCATGCACCTGATGGCCTCATTAGTTGAACCTTATGTGGAGGCTGATGGAGCCGAAGAAGGTGACATGTGAGGCGTATGATGTGGGATCTTGCCTTTTTGACCTTGGTAGTGTCTAGCTGTTACCCGCTCGAGGGTTGGGGATCAACTCTCCCGATCGATATATCTGGCCCGTTGCCTCTTTGCCGGGGTCCGGTGACTACCTTGGTGGTTAGTGGTGGCCTGCGGCTGCGAAGGCCTTCCTTGGAAGGAATGCAGGCTATCGTGGGGTGCTATGGCATGGGCCGCGTGAGTCCCAGACTACTTGTGGGTAGCCAAGGACCGGTGCTGGTGCTGGAGCCGACGCACTTCTGCAATGAGAATTTGCATCTGCTAGGTGAGTGTGGCCAGCTGAGTGTTCACCGGAGGTGGTTGAGCTGGAGCGGGGAGCTCTTCTTCTGGACTGTGCAGGTCCCCACAGGAAGGGGGATCCCCCGCATGGCTGGTGGAGACTTCTCTCGCTTGCGTCATCACCATCCTTCCGGTGGGTTGCTTGCGAGGGATTAGAAAGTATTTTACCCCCCTACCTGGTGTGCCAATATATTGCCGCTAAGATCGTCATGGCCTGTAGCTAAGGTCGAGGTCAGAACGCGCTCCTGTCTCTCGGGATCCTGTTTGGGTGCCCGAACCTGCAAAATATAGTTAGTGACTCGGATCGGGGATTCTGGTGGGGGCACTCTAACGGTCAAGTCAGTAACGATCCAGGGGAAGAATTGATGAAGTGAAAGAGTGCGAGCAGGCTGAGCACAGAGTATGGGAGTGGCAGCAGAGGAGAGCTCGAATTGGGTGGCTGTGGCTGTCTAGATCCCTCCTGGGGGTTTCGTGGTAACCTTGAGCGTTGTCTTCCTGTGCGCTGCCCCCTTCTTGCTCGTCTGACCTCACTCATCTGAATCTTGGCTTTAATGTGTGCTTGAGAAAAAACTTAAACTTACCTTGTTTGAATTTGAGAGGCCCCTTTTAGCTGGTGGTGTTGCACGTCGTTTACCTCGGGATCTTCTCCATGCTTGTGGGTGCTTGCGATGATGTTTCATGCCGTGGACAGGTTGCCTTTCCATTTTGGTGATATGGAAGCTACCATTCATGCTGACATTCCTTCTGGTCGCTCCCTCTTGGATAACTTAGCAGAGCCTCAATCTACGGGCCGTCATCTCCTGGATCCGGATCCACTGGTTGACTTCCAATTCCAAAGGGTGCAGCCGATTGGTGGAGAATGCAGAGCCTCGATCGGAGGATTCCTCCCATTTTGGTGTAGGTGGTAGCTGGGATCATCATCGTGGCCAGGCAGGTGTCTTTTCATGGTCCTCGGGCATCGGGCCACCATCTAGGGAGAGCGACGACTTCCTTTGTCTGCAGATCTCTTCATCCGAGGTGAAGCCGATTTGGAGAGGCGGAGCTCGACTTCGGCCCTGGTGTCTCGACCATGAGGGAGCACACTGGGCGAAGGAGAGGCGGAGCTCGACTTTAGCCTCAGCATCTCGACTCGGAGGGAGCACGGCCGGGCGAAGGAGTGGCGGAGCTCGACTTTGGCCTCGACGTCTCGACCCAGAGGGAGCGCGGCTGGGCGAAGGAGTCCGGGTAGAGGCATCCCATGTGGCAGCTTCGTCCGTCGTGACATCTGACAGGGGTTCCACGTCAGCAATCCCGCTACATCAATTTTATACATTGGTTTAAATTAAGAATCGAAATCAATAACCCCGCTCAAACTTTGAATTACAAATTAATTCAACTTAATTCTCGGAATTAATCCTGTAGCTAATGCCAGTGTTAGCTAGACATAGCCAGAATTTAATTCCATATAATCTCAAACTTAATTCTCAATTAAGTCAGTCCAATTTGTCCAATCAAGTCACCTACTTCTAAACTGAATATTTGGATTTTAGGTTTAGCCTTTTTCTGCATTGCTCGACAATGTACATGACTCCATAGATTTGAATACAAAGTTGATAGTATAGGAACCAATTCCTACACTAATTGAAATGACCATTTAGTAATAATACTCGATATTTGAATCAAAAAATTGCAAAGCAATATCCAAGAATCTTAGCATATGGTTACTACATAATTCATCAATTTGACCTTTATGCTGAGATGACTTCAGGATAAACTGTCACACCCTTAATCATGTTAGATGTATGCCTCTAAAAGCCAAGTTGGTATGATACATTTTATTTTTTCTGGGACATAATTTTGTACTTAATTCATTGAAATAATTAAAAATGGGCTTTATTCTTTTCATTCATATCTAATGTGTCTATGAATTGTCGATGGAGTTAATGGACAATGACACATATTTTCATAAGTTGAGAATTTGAGACACGTGTTATTATAAATTTACTCTTAAAAGCTTTCGATCGTTAGATCATCACGGGAATGGTGATTAATCCGATAAGATTGGTGCATGAATCGTCTCGCTTCTAGGCAGGCAAGTCTTGAGTTTATAGTGTAGAGACATTAGAACGAGAGTGCAAGTGGTTGTCAGAGAACAATGACACTAAGCAAGATCAAGTCCAAGAAGTCATATGGATATCTACTTACTCGTCAGTGACTTTTCAAATGCTGAGCTATGTGACTAATTCCTTGACCTGTGATGTCTTGGCTACTCACAGTGAGGTTGCTGTGATTTGACAGCACATGAACATAGTCTCTAGCCATTTGAAACTTTGTAATGTTTGTTGGCTATAGTAGCTTCATTGTAGGAGTAAGAAGTATACTTATAAGGGATCTATCGGTCTTAATAGTTAAGGTATAGTTCTATGCGACCTAATAAGTTAAGTCCTTAAATCTATGGCCACGGTAGTGTGATATTGGAAAAGAGTTTTCAAGGAAATCATAATTGGACTCAAGCTAATTAAGTTTCATATATGATGGATACTTAGGATTTGACGAGTTTCCAAGACATCCTATCAGGATTCTCGATAGATGAATTTGATCACATGGTAACTATATCTAGGATTTTATTTCTATTCTACTAGGTTGCCACTACATACTGCTAGGTGTTACTAGAGGATTGTAAGAGCTCACTAGGATCGTTTTCGGATCAACAATCTAAGTTAGGGCTGAGTTGAAATTATTTTAGTCTATTGGAAGAGTTTCAATGATACTGTGATAGAGATCATAGTATATCTTATTACTAGGCACCTACTAATTTTGGCACCTACTGATTTTAGCATTTGCTAATATTAGTACTTGCTAATTTTAATATGATGAACCTATTTACAAATATTACAATAATATTTGACTTATTATTTGACTCAATTAAATCAGATTTAATAATTATTAACTTAATTTAAAGTTAATTATATTCATAATTCAAGTTTGACTTGAATTGTTGATCTAGTTGATTGGATCAATAGCCTTTTTGAATTTGGTTCAATTCAGGTATGAAATATTTTCAAATTAGTCAAAAATTAAATCAAACTAGACCAGGAGCTAGGATACCTAGTTCATTGGGTCTCTCTATCCTTTTCTCATGCAAAATCCAAGAGAAGGGCATGGAATTGCATGCATCGTCCTGGCACACGTGGTGAGAAGAAAGAGTCGCCAAGTTGGCACCTCTCTTCATCATCTGGGACTCTCTTTCTTATAGATAAAGATTGATTCTTTTCTAATTTAAATTTTATTCATATCAAATTAGAATCATAATTTATCTAGATTTTTTAGGTGGCATGAAGAGGGGATTTGGCATGGAGTTTTAAGAAGCGCAGAAATAAGGTTGCACGCATAATTGTTGTCACACATCCTTCTTCCACCCATTCCATCCTATTCCCTTCTTTGCCATATCTGATGTAATACCTCAAATGAAAGTAGAGAGAGTCTAGTATATAGATAGGAAAAATTAGAAATAGGTTCAAAATATTTCTGGCAATTATTTTCTATAGAAGAGGAGAAAGGCTGCATAGGGTTCAAGTTCTTTGACTAGAAGAAGGACCATCTTCGTGTTTGGAGAAAGACCTGCAAGGATCTAGCAACCCAGGGGTCTTGGTGATTTGGTCAGGAAGGTTCCATATGGATATTAGCAAAGGCTGGGTATGTGCACGATTTCGATGAATCCCAGTGGATCAGATTGATCAGGCAAATTTAGTAC
Organism: Areca catechu; assembly: GCA_021397845.1. Taxonomy (NCBI): domain Eukaryota; kingdom Viridiplantae; phylum Streptophyta; class Magnoliopsida; order Arecales; family Arecaceae; genus Areca; species Areca catechu. The sequence goes on from CM038048.1 coordinate 26,244,687, forward strand.
AAAAAAAATTTAGCGATTAAGGTAAGTTAAATCCTTCATCTTATAATTTTATTAGGTTTTAGATATAATTTATTTTTTATTCCAAGATATTATGTGGTATGGTTAGATGATGTTTAGATTTATTTTAAATCAGCATACTTATAAAAAAATATTTTTTATGATTTCTACTTCCATTGCATCTAAGGCTTGGAACCTAGTCTTGCATGCTAGTTATCTTTGTCAGAAACTCTATAGTGGTATCAAAGCCGCACTTTTTGATATGTATAAAATAGATTTAAATCTGAATCTTCTTTAGATCTGAGAGTTTTAAATTATATTTAATAAATTTTTGATAAATGAAAAGGTTTTCATATCACTAGTTTTGCTATTTATAAAAATTATTTTTGAAATAGTATCCATATATTTAGATCTAAATTTTTTGATATATAGATGATGTATCATGGTTTTAATTTAAATCTGATAATGAATAAATTAATTTAATGATTAATTGAATATAATTTCTTAACTAAGTACTTGAATTGGATGCATCACCATGACCGTCCGGTTATAGGAGCTAAGTAGGGTTTAAAGGCCTTCACTACAAGAAAACAATGTTTTAGCAACCGATTTTGCAACTGAATTTTTTGGTTATATTTGTGACCAATTTTGCAATCAATTTTGCAACTGATTTATTTTTTGAGTAATTTAGCAACCGATTTAAATCGGTTGCAAATTCAGTTGCAAAATTTCTATTTTGCAACCGATTTTGCAACCAAAACCGAAAGTCATTAAAAAATATTTTTTAAAATTTTTAAAAAAATTTGCAACCGAAAAATTGGTTGCAAAATAAATGATAATTAATTTTTCTTAATTTTTTTAAATTTTGCAACCAAATTTTTGGTTGCAAAACTTTATTTAAAATTAATTTTAATATTTTTTGAATTTTGAAACAAAAAATTTGGTTACAAAAAAATGATAATTAAAAAAAAATTAAAGTTTTTTTTAATTTTGCAACCAAATTTTTGGTTGCAAAATTTCATTTAAAATTAATTATAATTTTTTAAGAATTTTTCAACCAAAAATTTGATTGCAAAAAAATGATAATTAAAAAAAATTAATTTTTTCAAATTTTGCAACCGAAAATCTGGTTGCAAAAAAAATGATAATTAATTTTTTTTTAACTTTTTTTAAAATTTGCAACCAAATTTTCGGTTGCAAAATTTAATTTAAAAATAATTTTAATATTTTTGAATTTTGCAACCGAAAACTTGGTTGCAAAAATATGATAATTAAAAAAAAAATTAAAATGTTTTTTAAAATTTTGCAATCAAATTTTTGATTGCAAAATTTAATTTAAAATTAATTTTAATATTTTTGAATTTTGCAATCGAAAAATCGGTTGCAAAAAAATGATAATTAAATTTTTTTTATTTTTTTTTAAAATTTTGCAACCAATTTTTTGGTTGCAAAATTTAATTTAAAGTTAATTTTAATATTTTTGAATTTTGCAACCGAAAAATCGGTTGCAAAAAGAATGATTTTAAAATTTTTTTATTAAGAATAAATATGGGATGTAGGATAATGATGAAATGGTTAAACTCGATTAAGGGTTTATTATAAAACCCTTCTTCAAATCGGGTGCCCTAGCTATCCATTTGCCCCTTCTCCCTTCCAACCGTCCAACCGCCAGCGAATCCCATTCCCCTCTGGCGCTCCCCTCGATGGCCGACGCCTCCCCCCCGACGGCCAACGCCTTCTCTGGCCCTCCCCCCGACGGCCAACGCCATCTCTGGCCCTCCCCCGACAGCCAACGCCTCCCACTCGATGGCCAACGCTACCTCCAGCCCTCCCCCCGATGGCCGATGCCTCCCCCCCGATAGCCAACACCACATCCGGTCCTCCCCCAGATGGCTGATGCCTCCCCCCTGATGGCCAACACCTCCCTCCCGATGGCCAACGCCGCCTCCGGCCCTCCCCCCGATGCTCGAGGCCTCCCCCCTGATAGCCAATGCCACCTCCGGCCCTCCCCCCCACGGTCGACGCCTCCCCCCCAACGGCCAACGCCATCTCCCTGTTCTTAGTTTTATTTTGGCTTGATCTTGGTTTTATTTTTGCTCTCCTTGTTCTTCTTCAGCTGATTTTGATGGATTTTTTTGTATGTTTTGTATTTGTCTTCGATTATTTTTTTGTTTTTTGTGGTGTTAGCTTATAGTTGGCATGAGTCTTCTAGCTCCAAACGTGCATTTAGGGCAGATTTCATTGATTAATGCTGCAATCTGGTATTTGAAATTGAACGATGTTTTTCTTCATACGATTTCTCATTGATGCTTATCATGGTTATGCCTTTACCTATTTGTTGTGGAATAAATGGTACAAGTGCTTGGAGAATCACTGAAAGGGTAAAGACTGAATTTTGAAGCTAAATTAGGATTTGCTTATTGTGGGGTTTGGTTATAACCTCAAACAAATTAAGGTCATTTACCAGTGATGCATGTGGTGCTGGTAATATGCAAAATGTCATCAGGTTTTCCTGAGCTCTTAGGCTCGTAGAATCGTTATACAAGTTAGTTCTGGACATACTAGATTCATAAATTTTCTGCCATTTCCCATTATGCATGCATTGAACCAAATATTGTATTTGTAAAATTGGCCTTTGATTTTTTCCCCCAAACATATTCCAACCCATGTAATTGTTTTTGTGATCCAATTCTTGTCCCATCAACATGAGCTTGCAATGGAGTGAATTCAATTCAAGAAGGCTTAACAAAGGAATTAACAGGTTTTTGTAGCCAGTTATCAACCTAAGTGAATCCTCAAAGCCAAATAGTTCTCCGGTATGCCTTGAGCATGAAGCAAGTCAGTCATAATTTAGAAGGCTATTTGGTAGGTAGAAATTTTTACTTTAGGTGATGCAGCTTGAGTATGTGGAAATTTAGCCTCCTCCTTTTTTCCTTCGACTCTTTTTGCTCAACATTCTAACGTTGCAGGCTTTTTGTATTATAAAGTTGTCTTTAAGTTCTCAAGAAATGCATTGACCATATTAGCTATAAAAGGACCATTTAAACTTAATTCCTTCGTCTTTGTGTCTATTGGGCATGATGTTTTTATCTTCCATTCCTTCACTTAAAAATACAAGATATTGGAATGTTCACTTTGTCGTATCCTTTGCCCAATTGGGTTGGGCAACACACACATACACATGGCTTGATCTTGTTTTCCAGTTGGCAGTTTAAATACTTGTTAACTTGAAAAGGTATATGCTGAATGGGTCATGGTGCATGTTGTGCTGCTAAGTTTTTGTTTGACTCAGGCTAGGTTGTTATTTTAGATAAATGAGCCTATGAGCCATAAGTGAAGATATCCAAAATTTATTTCCTATTGATATATTTGCTGAACTTCGAAGAATTCTTGCAATCGCACTTCAGAAATATCAGAACCAGTGGATGGAGGAAGCATCTAGAGACCAGGTATTCAAATCTTCTCTAAAAATCTGTACATAAATTAGCATGACGTTCTCATACAACAATCAATCAGGATAGTTTATAGGTGTACTGAATAGAAGGATGTTTGGCTGCTTTATTTGTTGTTACATGGTTTCCAGTATTTTTGTGTGATGTTTATTAGAAAATGCTTGGTTCATATTGCAGCCACTTCCTTTCAAAGTTTGATTTATTTTTTCACCTAGGAGCTTAGTTTTTAAGGTTCATTTGTTTATGATCGATTCGGTCTGATTAAAAACTTGCATGTGTTACACTTTACACTTTATATCTTAATATCTTGACCTTCATTTTTCTATGCTCTCTCAAATCATTGGTTGTTAACAATTCTATAGTAATTTATGAACCAACTGGGTTTCCAATGGCTAAGCAACAATTTTTGGGTAACCTAGTAATGAATTCATTATAGTTCCTGATAGTAACTTCATGTCTTTGTGTCTTCATGTCTGCAATAAACTTGATTAACAAAATTGTATAATGAAGAACATATTTCATCAGACTACTATAGAATTTGAGCCAATATATTCTTTAGGATAAAATGTTTAAAATATTTGACTCAAATAATGCACGAGGATGAAAGACTTTTGGAATGATGCAATATAAGTTAAGGGGTTATAATTCTGTTGGTAATTTCTTCTCTCGACTACTATTGTCCATCTTTAAATACTTGTAATAGAATTTAAGTTTACAAAAATTAATTGAAAACCAAATTTAAAATTCAAGAAAAAATTAAAAATAATCATTTTAAAAATGATATTTAATATATTTTTTTCTTGAAAGAAATAAATTAGGCTTTCAGGCTGTGATAAGGTTATATTTAACCTTTTATATTTAAGCTTTAAGTTTGTGATAAGTATATGAACCTTAGATTAAGATAATTTTCTGTATCCTCATGTTTTGATATGCTACAGAATATAGATATCTTTCATCTTCGTAGTTGAATGTATAATAGACTTTTACCAAGTCAAAAGGGATATACCGAAGGATTTTTAAAAGGCGTAGAAGATTTTATACTTTTTGGGTGTCAGCAACCTTACTTTCAAAGTGAAGAAAAATTCAGATGTCCATGTTGCAAGTGCAAAAATCAAAGGTACTTAACTACCGATGAAGTGAAGCTTCATCTTTACAAAACAGGATTTGTACCAAATTACTGGTATTGGACATCTCATGGAGAGAGTGATCCTCGTGTGGGTGGGGTACCTGATTCACATGCAACTGATCCTGCTATTGCACAAATGGATAATGATCCACAGAACACATATCGATGCATGATATTCGATATCTTTGGAACAGAGTTCATACTTGATCACTCATCTAATGTAGAGGAGACACCGAATTTGGATGATCAAAAATTCTATGAATTGTTGCATTCAGTCCAAAAATCATTATGGCCAGGATGTATAGATCATTCTGAGTTATCAGTAGCTGTACGACTGCTTAGCATCAATTATGAAGGTAATATTTTGCAACGATCTTTTGATCAAATAGCGGGTCTTATGAAAGAGACACTTCCAGCCGATAATACCATACCTCAGGATTTTTATAGGATAAAAAAGTTGGTGTCCAAACTTGGGCTTACTGCTGTGAAGATAGATTGTTGTATTAATGGTTGCATGATGTATTATGGTGAACAATCTGAAGATAAACAATGCAAATTTTGCGGGGCTGGTAGATATAAATCTCGATCCCGTGCAGATAGTCAACATAAAGAGGTGTCGATATAGAAAATGCATTATTTACCTCTAATTCCTAGATTAAAAAGATTGTATGCTTTAATGAGTTCTGCACCACACATGACATGGCATTATGAGAATAGGTGAGCCAGGGATATTGTGTCATCCATCAGATGGAGAAGCCTGGAAAAATTTTGACCGACGCTATCCTGATTTTGCAGCTGAACCATACAATGTCAAGCTAGGGCTATGTGATGATGGTTTTACTCCTTACAGTCAATCATTAATCCCATATTCTTGGTGGCCAGTAATTGATACTCCCTACAATCTGCCACCTGAATTGTGCATGACCATTCCTTATATATTCTTGACAATAATTATTCTGGGTCCATATAATCCAAAGAGCAGGATAGATGTGTATCTACAGCCTTTGATAGTTGAATTGAAATATTTATGGGAGAAGGGTGTCCTAATATATGATATTGCAATAAAGCAAAATTTTATGATGAGGGTTGCATTGATGTGGACCATCAATGACTTTCCTGCATATGGAATGTTTTCCGGATGGAGTACAGCTGGGAAATTGGCGTGTTCGTATTGTATGGACCGAACAAAGTCATTCACTTTGAAACATGGTCGCAAGAATTCTTGGTTTGATCGCCATCGACAATTTCTGCCTATTGATAATGTACTAAGAAGAAATAAGGATGCATTCTACAAAAATCGGATTGAAAAAGATCAACCTCCATGAAGGTTAACTGGAGAAAAAATATGGGAAGCTGTATCTTCGATTCCAAATGTAATCGAGCAGGGTTCATGCAGAATTGAAGAATATGGGGTTACACATAATTGGTTAAAATAGAGCATATTTTGGAATTTACCATATTGAAAAACTAATTTGATCAGACACAATCTGGATGTGATGCACATTGAAAAAAATATATTTGATAATGTTTTTAACACTGTAATAGATATCAAAGGTAAAACCAAAGACAACGTCAAAGCACGAATGGATCTAAAGGAATACTGCAAGCGTAGGGAACTTGAGTTGCAAGAAAGTGCTCAAGGATTATGGGATTGTTGAGATCCGGCATAATATAAGGTATCCAAGATACGATCCCTTTATAGTTGCACAAAAAGTGATTTAGGTATACTATCTATCATACCCTGAAAAGTTAAGAGACAAGCAACATTGGTGGGTTGTAATTATGACTAGACTGAGACGTACTATGAATGATCGATATACAATTGAGGTTGCTTACTAAGAGGATACAATATCTCATGTGAATAGTATACTGAATGATAATACAGTTGAAAATTTGGTCGACAACGACTATATTTTTAAGGAAGTTGATGGAATCGTCATACGAATTTGAACATAGATGATGAAGATGAAGAAGAGAATGATGAGTTTGATTCTAGCCAAGCGGATGATACCGAACATGACCAATATGGAAGTTCTTCTGATGAAAAATAGTAATCGTATAAGCAGATCCCTAATTCTGTATGTACGATCATTATTTAACTGCTTTATCATTTATTCATAAAGTTGACTTAAATTCTTTATGTTTTTTTGTAGATGGTAGATCAATCCGGAAACACTTCTGCATCATTTGGTAGGGGTCATGGTAGGAGGCATCGTCTTTCCATTACTATCCCATCTTTATCATCCACTATTCCACCTACATCTTCCACTATTCATGTGCCTCCACTGATTAGTCCCCCACATACTACTACTGTGGTATGTTCACCAGGAGCCACGTTTTCACCTCCATTATACTCAAGGCCTCCTATACATGCTCCAGCACCTATCATGTATAATATACCACCACTACTTATGCTACATTTCCTACAGTCCATTCATCATCTCCTCAGTTAGGATCGGCCACTATTCATTCATTATCTCCTCATTCATCCACCGGTGCTATTCCATCATCATCTCCTCATGCAGTGCCAGTTAATCCTGAGCCTAGCAATTCTCATGATGCACGAGGCTCACAGACCACCAATGGTAGGGCTATACTGATCCTTGATGGAGAGGGGTAATAGTAATATTAAATTTTAGCATTATGTCCCATGTTAAAATATGTAATTCGTATTAGATTTGTTAATTGACTTACTTGTAATTTGTAGGTTTTTACCATCTCATCCACTTGCTAATGCCATTGTAGAAATAATGAGGAGCCATTTTGATGAGCCATGGGTATCATGGAAAAAAATATCGCATAGTGTAAAGGATATATGGTTTGATGAGTTTAAGACAAGTAATTTTGCTTAGTCTAATGTAAGTTATTTTTTTATATTTTTATTGTCATTTAACTGGTTGTTGAATTCATAATAGAGGAGATATCAGTTTCAGCCATCGGATGGAATATGGGCACGTCGTAATTTTGAAAGATGTGGTGCAGCTCGACTAAAAAATCTCCTTGCTAATGCTAGAAGAGCTATGGAGAGACCGCCATGGCTAGAAGACTTTGTGTGGAATAGATTGTGCGAGCAATGGCGCACTGCCTAATATCAGGAGAAGTCAGAAAAGACAAAAGTAAACAAGGCTTCTGATAGCAATAGTCTTGGTCCTTCCCGTCATACGTGTGGCTCTATCACTATACCCCAGTAAAGATACAATTTGGTAAGCAATACCAACCGAAATCTTTAATATATTTACAATTCATATTAATAAAATATCTTGTTCATTGAAATACAGACTTCGAAGACTAGTACGGTGCCTTCTCCATCTGAGTTATTTATTCATACCCATCAGAGGAAGGATAAGACATGGGTTGACAGGAGATCAGAGCATATTTGCGTAAGTGAAAATTTTGATTTATTCTACTTTTTTTTTAATTCTAACTGAATTAAATATTTCTGTCCGAATTTAGACGTAACATGGAAGAGGCACAAACTCAAAGCAGTGCTGATTCTAGCCAGCAGCAAACTCCACCATTAGAATTTGATGTATGGATTTGTAATGTTGGTGGAAAGAAGAAAGGAAGGGTGTATGGGCTAGGATTAGAGTCCATTGCATTGACAGAAACATCAAAATTTCCAGGACAATCTTCATTTCCCGTATAATGGTTGAATAGTAAAGAATTCCAAGAGCAAGTATGGAAGCAGGTTGAAACCGAAGTCAATGCTCGGGTACAAGCAGCCGAGCAAGAAAGGGATGAACTACAGAGGCGGGTTGAACACAATGAATGACTGTTGTAGGAGATATTAGCTAACATAAATTTCCAGCCTTCAGCAACTCCTGCTTTTACTGTTAATCCTTCGCAAAGAATTGAAATGGATCCTTTTCAGAGGTACCATACACAAGGATCACAGCGAGATGAGGGGGAGGATAACAATGAGGAGGACGAGGACGAGGATGAGGAGGAATAGGAGCATTAGCACATTATTCATATTACTTTGCAGCACCTATTACTTTTATTTGTTTTTCTTTATATTATGAACTGCACCTCTTCTTAGTGTTATTTGTTTTGCTTTGTATTATGAACTGCACCTCTTCTTGTTTGATACTTTTATTCTCTTTTTGTTGTTTTATTGTGCATTTTCATAGATTTCTTCCTCTTGTTATCTGCAGTTAGAGGCTGTGATGAGTTGCCTTGGTATCTTCTTGATGCTTCAAGTATTGAAAGTGTATACTGGATCGGACCATTTTGCCTGGATCTAAATGGTGTTGCAAATTTGGATGGCTTGCTATTATTGCAAGCAACCATTTGCTACCTTAGACCCTTCTTAATGTACAAAAATAGGCAATCCTAAACCTCTAAATTTTATTGTTTGACAATTTTGTTCTATTTTTGTTGTTTTATTGTGCATTTTCATGGATTGCCTCTTATTATCGCGGTTAGAGGCTGTGATGAGTTGCCTTGGTATCTTCATGACGCTTCAAGTGCTAAAAGTGTATGCTGGATCAGACCATTTTGCATGGATCTAAATGGTGTTGCAAATTTGGATGGCTTGCTATTATTGCGAGCAACCATTTGCTGCTTTAGACCCTTCTCAATGTATAAAAATAGGCAATCCCGAGCTTCTGAATCTTCTTGTTTGACACTTTTGTTCTCTTTTTGTTGTTTTATTGTGTATTTTCATGGATTGCCTCCTCTTGTTATTTTCATGGATCTCTGAATTTGTTTTAAGTCTGTTTGCAGTTTCTTGATCTGAATTTGTTTTAAGTCTGTTATTTTTATAGATTGCCTCCTCTTGTGGTTTTATTTTTGTTGTTGTAACTACTTTTCTTCATTTAAATTGGTGCAAGCAAACTTTGTTTTTGTTCTGTAGCTTGTTTTAGTGGCTGTTATCTTGATGGCATGTTTGAATAGCATTGTTTTGCATTGAATCATGAAGGCCAATTAGACTCTTATGTGCATTTCCCTGCCTTATCATGTAATTGTTCTCTATGAATGAAGATGTAAGACAGGGAAACATACAACCGAGAAACCAGTTACCAAGATTGTATCTGCAAACCCCCAGAAGCCAGTGCCACTTCCATCCGCTGTTCAAAACAAAAAATCTGATGATTCTTGCTTTTTATTTACTGTTTTTGTTGTGTTTATTCTTGCTCTTTATAGACTCCACTGGAACATTTGGAACCAATTTTAAGGGAGGATATACAAAAGGTACCTCTTCACCTTTTCTTTCTTTATTGGGATTTTTAGTTCCTGTTTCTTTGGTTTTATGATTGCTACCATTTTATGCAGATATGGGATACTGATGCATGTATGGTATGATTTGTTTGACCTGCATGATTGATTTGCCTTGGGATTACAGCCTAGCGAGTTTCTTGATCATTTCTTATTCTTAATCACCCTTTTAATCTGCCATATTTAGGGCTTGTTAAGTAATTTCTATTGAGAACATGTTTATTGCTCAATTGGGTTCCTATGAGCACATATTTAAAGGGAGGGGGTTAAGTCATGATTTTGTTTGTTAAGTGGGAAAAATGAGATGTATATCCATTTTCTTTTCCCTTTCATTTCTCATAGTGCTTAATATTGGTTCTACGTTTCACTAGTCGAAGTTTTATCTTATTACTGAATGGAGGACAACATTCTGAATGCAAGATGATGTACATGAGTTGGCTTCTAATGCCAATCAGTTTCTTGTATGCGTCGAGTATGATAATTAAGGATATATTATGTTTCGTTGTTGTTTGTTATGGTTTGATAATATTGTGATATTATTTTTATTATTTTAGAACAATATTCTGTATCAGTTACTATTGTGATAGTAGTGCAATCAGGACAAATGACTAGGACTATTTGTTAAGAAACAATCAAGTCAAGTTGAAAGAAGCGGATATTGTGTGCACCAACTTGATATTTCTTGGTTGCATGATTCTTCATGAGTAGCTCTTTGTATGTACTTGGTCAAAATTTGTGTTTTAGAATGGGCGTTTGTTTTGGTTCCATCAACTTTTGGAAGGTGGAGTATAATTAGGTTTTTCTTGGTATCAACCATATATATATATATATATATATATATATATATATTAGTCTTATTCATTTTTCAGTGTGTTAAATCTTATTGATTTTATAGGGATGATGTGCACCCGGGAGGAAGTGTTACGTTACAGGAATTAATGCACAACTCTTCCTGATTGTCCCAGTGCTTTCAGCATTGACGATGCAGCTCCATTCTTATAAGTCCACATGTTTGTATTTCTATTCTTGATAATGTAGCATGAATAATTATAATGTCAGGATGAATGATGTTTGGAGGATGAGGTGAAAAAATTGTTGCTTTACATGGCAATGTTGTAAAATACAGGAAAAAAAAAACAGTATTTCATATTTTTTTTTAATTATTCAATTTTAGTAACCGATTTTACAATCGATTTTTTTTATATATTTTTATTTATTTGCAACCAATTTTTAATTTTTTTTTCAGATTTTTATTTATTTGCAATCGATTTTGTAACTGATTTTTCTTTTTTTTAGATTTTTATTTATTTGCAACCGATTTTTAATTTTTTTAGATTTTTATTTATTTACAACCGATTTTGCAACCAATTTTTAATATTTTTTTCATATTTTTATTTATTTGCAATTGATTTTTTATTTTTTTTATATTTTTATTTATTTGCAACCGATTTTGTAACTGATTTTTTATTTTTTTTTCAAATTTTTATTTATTTGTAATTGATTTTGCAACCGATTTTTAATTTTTTTCTTCAGATTTTTATTTATTTGCAATTAATTTTGCAATCGATTTTCAATTTTTTTCGGAATTTTATTAATTTGCAACTGATTTTTAATTTTTTTTAGATTTTTATTTATTTGCAACCGATTTTGTAACCGATTTTTTTTTTTTCAATTTTTATTAATTTTTAACCAATTTTTGTAAATATTTAAAAATAAAATTATTACATACCAATCGAATTTGCAATCGATTTTCTCATTTAAAAAAAAATAAATTTGATAAATATACCAAAATCGGTTGCTAAATCGGTTGCTAAATTTTTGCAATCGAAAAAAATCGATAACAAAATTTTGCAAGCTGGGTTTTTGCAACCGACTGATTTCGGTTGCAAAATTGGTTGCAAATTAAATTTGCAATCGATTTTCAATTATTAGCAACCGATTTTTCGGTTGCTAAAACTGTGTTTTCTTGTAGTGCTTGTCTTCTCATTCAATGGGTCTCCTATGACTGTAGAGGTATTGCTTGTGATTTGACCCATGAAGAAGAACATGGTTAAGAAAATTAATTTCATGTTTTAAATCTAAAATTGATTACATAAGGTGTAGGTTAATCGGTTCGATTTAAAACTACATGTATTTGAAATATAGTCTAGGGTTTAGATCTGAATCATCAATTCATGATCATAAATCATTAGTTCCATATAACTAAACATAATCTAAAATTGATTTAGGTTCTAAATTTTATTTCATGGATAAAGGTATGGGTTTCTAAATTAGGTCAAGTGATTACGCTGCACATTAGGGTTTTGATTAGATTAGGCTAGAACCTTGTTTCGATTTTGAGCAGTTAATCCAACCCAATCAATAATTTATTAGGGTTAAGTTAAAGGGGCTCAAAATTGATTTTAGATGTAGTTTGGTTACATCAATCCACACTTGATGTGAATTGATCTTTTTAAGATCTAATTTGGCTCAGTGGTCCGAGCCCGAGTCACTAGGCTAACCTGTCAATACTTATTGACCGATTGGTATTTAAGGCAAATCTTGATCATGGTTATTAATTGGGGCTAACTCTTATCTAGCTAACTCAGTTGGTGTGGATTGATCTAACTCTCTCATTGATCTTGATCGAATTCTCTCATTGATTGAACTTACCTGGCCAACTTAGTCTATTAAGTTTTTGATTAGGTTGCTTTAGATTTGAGTTCACCCATGCCAACTAGTTTTGTCAGACATGAGATTGTGTAGACCTAAACTTGTTTAGTCAGACATGTGATTGGGCTCACTAATTAGATGTGACATGAACCCAAAACTTCCCATTAATATTAAGTTTTAAATCTTTCACTGTTGTAGGTGTGCGGATATCCTACTGGTATTGACTACTCTCGACTAGTTACAGTAGTTCAGTTGCACTAAAAAAGCATAACCACCCTATTAACATGAGATATTGCTAGGTATAGATGGGGTTAGACCCAATAACTGAGCATGGTGAGGGATCCAATGATAGCTTTGCCTAGGCACTAACGGTGGGTCTGACTTAACTAAAGATTGGGCCAATAATCGGGCATAGTGAGGTTTCATGACTTAGAGACCGAGTCACTGCAACATGCATGAGTTATATTGGATAAGAGCTATCCACCCATTAGTATAGTGAGTTACCAATAACTAGGCATGGTGAGGTACTACATAGCAATGGGATCGTAGCACCCACAGAAACCTTGGTCGTATAGGGTTTTTACATCTCTATGGAGGAGTGTGTGAGATCTGTGAAATTAGTGAAAGTCTAAAATATTACTTAAAATCCTTTGAATAATTTTTATTAAGTACAAAAGTCTAACCTAATCTTCTACTCTTTCAAAGCTAAACCATGTTATCTTCCAACCCATTAGCTCGTATTCTTGAAACAAACTGACTTGTTGGCCTTAAATATAAAGACTGGTTTAGGAACCTCAAAATAGTCTTAAGTTATGAGAAGTTGGATTATGTGCTCAATCAGGACCCCTTGTTTTACCTGACCATCCTAGTGCTTGCTAGATAGCTGTACATGAAAAATGGATAGAAGATGATAACAAGGTAAAGTGCTACATGCTGGCTTCAATGTTAAACAAGTTGTAGAGCTAGCATAAGGATATGCCAACTTCCAAGATTATAATTACTCTCCTATAAGAGTTGTATGGTGAGCAAAGTTGAACCATATACTTCGAGGTCTTTACAAGACTTTTTAATACCAAAATGTGCAAAGGACAGTCAGTCCACGATCATTAGTTGACAATGATCAAAGACATTGAACAACTTGAAAAGCTGGGCATACTAATTTATAGGGGACTGCAAGTTGATTTGATTATTCAGTCCCTAACTAACTCATTTGCTTTGTTCGTCACGAACTATAATATAAGTAAATTGAGTTACACTTTGCATGGATTATTAAACATGTTAGTAAGTAATGAGGGACCTTGAAAGGTTCAAGGGGCTCTGTTCTAACTGTGGAACAGGCATCTTCATCTTTGAAAAAGTCTACTTGAAAGAAGAAAAAGCCTGCGAAGAAGCAGAAGAAGGATAATAAGCCTAAGAAGAAGGATGCTCAAAAGAAGCCTACTATGAGCAAAGGGAAATGTTTCTACTACAACATGGATGGGCACTGGAAAAGAAACTGTCTGCTATACTTGGACAGCCTAAAGAAACAAAACACGAACGCACCTTCAGAAGGTATGTTTATGCTCATTATTGAATCAAACTTTATGATATCTTCTACTTCTAGTTGGATATTAGACTCTGGTTTAAGTGCTCTATTTGTACTTCAATGCAAGGTCTAGTAAGAAGTAGAGCACCGAGGGAAGGAGAGATGATCCTGTATGTTGGAAATGGTGCAAGAGTTACTACAGTCACCATGGGAGCATACCCTCTGTCATTATCTATAGGATTTAGTTTAGTTTTGAAAGATTATTGTCATATACCCATAACTAATAGAAACTTGATTTCTATCTCTGTGCTAGCACAGAAAGGTTCTAAATTTATCTTTAATAAAGACCATTGTTTGATTATTTCAAAAATAGATTAATTGCAAAAGTTCTCTTAATAAATAATCTATATTATTTACATACTGATACATCTATGAACATTAATGAGCAAATAGTGAATGCAATAGGACACAAACAACCTAGAGATGACCTAAACCAAAAGTAGATGTAGCATTTTAGGCTTGATCACATTGATGAGGATAGCATTAACAAACTAGAAAAGGATGGTATCCTTAACCCAATTAATTTTTAGTCATACCCACTTTGTGAATCATGCCTTCAAGAAAAAAATGACCAAGTTATCTTTTGCAGGTCATGGGGAGAGGGACATCGAAATACTTGCTCACATACATACTGATGTGCGTGGGCCATTTGATGTGTAAGTCAGGGATAGTTTTTAATACTTCATCACCTTTACTGATGATTACTCATGCTATGGGTATGTTTTTCTTATGAGACACAAGTTTGAAGCAATTGAAAAATTTAAAGAATTTGACATAAAATAGAAAAGCAAATAGGAAAATCCCTTAAGATTCTTTGGTTAGATTGGGGAGGTGAATACCTTAGTGGAGAATTTTCGAGTTATCTCAAGGATAATGGCATAGTCTCATAATGAACTCCTCCTAGCATGCCTTAACTCAATGGACTATCGAAAAGGAGGAATAGGACCTCATTGGATATGGTTCGATCCATGATGAGCTTCACTGACCTACCTTTTTTTTTTGAGATCATGCCTTACAAACTTCAATTTATATTCTAAATTAGGTTCCCTCTAAATCTATTCCTCCACTCCATATGAAATATGGCATGGTAAGTAACCAAGTCTTGGCCATCTCAAGATTTAGGGGTGTCCAGCCTATGTCAAGAGACTAATGGCAGACAAATTAGAGTTCAGATCGATGAAAGCTTGCTTCATAAGGTATTCTAAAGAATCTATATGATACTATTTTTATTTCCCAGAGGATCATAGTGTAATTGTGAGTCGGCATGCCATGTTCCTAAAAAAATAATTTATTCAAGATGGTGGTAGTGGGAGATTAATTGAGCCTGATGAGAAAGTCTCTGAAAAGAAGCTAGCTGGAGATCAGGTTAAACCAAATGAACCAATAGATGTAGTTGCTCCACTACCTCATAGATCTGTAGGGTCTCTCGTTCTCCTAAAGGTACTTAGGTATGCTTACAGAGGACATAGAGGAAATGTTTCTTATAGGAGACAAGGACCAAATAATTGATCATAAGATCTACGATGAAGCAATGTCAGATATCAACTTCAAAAAATGGTTGAGTGCTATGAAGTCAAAAATTGACTCAATGCATTTAAACCATGTCTAGTCCTTAGTAGATCCACCTGAGGGGATAGTAACCATTAGGTATAAATGGATCTATAAAAGAAAGGTAGATGTAGATGGTAAAGTAGAGACCTATAAATCTAGGCTAGTGATAAAGGGATATAGTAGTATGAAGGCATTGACTATCAAGATACTTTTTCACTGGTAGCTATGCTCAAATCCATCCAACGTTGCTTGTTATTGCAGCATTTCATGATTATAAAATATGATAGATAGATATGAAAACTGCATTCCTTAATGGATATCTCGAAAAAGATATCTATATGGAGCAGTCTTTGGATTTCACTTCCAGCGATGAAGATCACAAAGTCTGCAAGCTACATGAATCCATTGATGGATTAAAGCAAGCTTCTTGGAGTTGGAATACTCATTTTAATGATGTGATTAAATCATTCGACTTCATCAAAAATGAAGAGGAGCCTTGTGTATACAAGAAGGTCAGTGAGAGGGCTATGACATTCCTGGTATTGTACATGGATGATATCCTCTTAATTGGAAATGATAATTCCATGTTAACTTCAGTTAAAAGTTGACTGTCTATAAAATTTTCTATGAAAGACCTAAGTAAAGTATCTTATATTTTAGGAATTAAGGTCTATAAAGATAGACCGAATCGAATGCTTGGCCTTTTACAAAAATTATGCACAGAGAAAATGCTGAAAAGATTAAGCATGGAGAACTCTAAGAGGAGATTATTATCCCTTAGGCATGGATTAATATTTCCACGAAGATGTGTCCTAGCACACCTGAGAAGATATAGCATATGAGTAAGATCCCATATGCTTTAGCGATTGAGAGCCTAATGTATGACATGTTATATACTTGACTTTATATTGTGCTTGCTATGAGTGTCATGAGTAGGTATCAGTCGAATCCAAGCGAAGAACACCAGATTGCTATGAAGAATATCCTTAAGTACTTAAGAAAAAACTAAAGATTTATTCTTATTCTTTGGAGGAAGTCTTGATTTATGGGTAGAAGGATAAATTGATTCAGACTTTATGTCTGATCCTAATAATAGAAGGTCAACATTATTTCTTTGCAATGGTGGTTCTACCAGCTAAAAAAGTTCCAAGAAATCTATCATTATTAATTATACCATAAAAGCTGAGTACATCACCACCTCTGAAGCTACAAAGAAAGCCTTTTGGTATAAGAAATTTATTACAGAGCTTGGAGTGATGCCATTCTCTTGTATTATGACAATAATTGTTGTCCAGGTCGCTTCCCAAGAGGGGGTTGAATTGGGATTAAAAACTTTTGCAAGTATGTGCACTTTGAAATTCTTTTAGTGTAGAAGTGAAGTGTGCAAAGCAGAAGTAAATAAGTTGAAGCAGTAAAACAATGAAAGCACAATCACAAACACAAAGAAATAGAGTGGTTCAGAGCAACCGGCTCCTATGTCCACTACCTAAGGACCACTTGGGATTTCCACTATATCCCTCAATTGGAATACAGTCGGATTATTTTACTAGGCTCACAATCCAAACCTATACACTTTGGTTTTACCGGGATCACCAAAAAAACCCTAACTCCCTTTGGTTTTACACGGGATCACCAAAGAAAATCCAAACACTTGGTTTTAAACCAGGAAAAACCAAGAACCCAACTTAGGTTTTACAAGGTTCACCTAAAAACCTTTAACTCTCTCTTAAGACACAGCCCCTTGCTGTTCTTAGAGAGTAAACAAAGATAAAGACAATGTAATCAAGCAACTACAACAAACCAAGTTTTTTTTGGTGTTGCTGATGTAGATCAAGATGAAGTTAAGCCTTGAGTGCTCTTCAATGCTGCTTCTTCCCTTCTTTAATGAGTGGATTCAATGATGGAGTAGAGTTGGTGAAGCTTTGAATCCAACTTGAATGCTCTTTGAGGTAGGTAGTTGAGTGACTTGAAGGCTCTTTGATTTCTCAAGAAAATTCAACAATAAATCTCTAATGATTTTCTCAATCCTTCAAAAATAATCCCCTTTATAGTTTTTCATGAGATATGGCCATTGTAGGGTCTTGGAATTTGTGAAATGGCCGTTGGAGACGAATTGGGGTTCAAATTTCAATTTCAGCAACTAGTCGTTGGAGTGCAGAAAATGGCTCCACGAGCTGGCTCGAGCTCTAGGAGTCGGCTCAAAGTCTCAGACAGGCCAAAAACAAACTTCTGTGGGAGCCGACTCTTAAGGCTAGAGTCGGTTCTTGCCTTTTAGCTTTCAGTCAAGTCAAAACATACATACCTAGAGTCGGCTCTTGGACTAGGAGTCGGCTCTAGTTCTCAGAACTTCAAAAAATATATTTCTGGAAAAGTCGGCTTTTGGACTGGGAGTCGGCTCTTGGTTCTGAAACTTTGAAACTTTCTCCATGCCGTGCCACCATGAGTCGGCTCTTGCAAGTCTTTAAAAATTGCTTCAAGCTTCTCCAAAAATCTTCAACATTGAATCAACTAGAAGCTAATCTACATACTCTATCAAATTTTCACAATTTTAAGCCCATTTTACATGATTACAGCATTCATAAGTTAGGGCTTTTATAAACTCAATTGAATTACCCTTAAGTAAATTTGAAAACCATTTTAAACAAAGGTAACCAACTCCTGCAAAACTTCTTAAACAATTTGAGAAGAGTTAGTATCAAATACATGCTCCAATATTTTGTGATCATCAAAATCATTCCAAGGGTCAACAATCTCTCCCTTTTTGATGATGACAAACACTGGGCATGATTAAAAAAATTTAAAAGCACTTTACAATTACAGTATTTTCAAGTCTATGTGTATCATATAGGTTAGGTATCAGTGTACCAATACAATGTGCCATAATGTATCAAATGTATAGAATGGAATACCAAATATCATGTGTATCAAGTGTATTGAAACATGATGTATCATATGTATCATAACATAATGTATCAAGGATATTAACTATACAATATGTATCGAAACTTATGGAATTTTCAAACTTTTGAAGTAAACTTAAGTTTCATCAAATTTCTATGAATCAAACATTCATTTTATCAAAGTTTCATAACATTCAATTATCCATATAGCATTTGTAAACAATTCTTGAGCAATTTTCATGAATCGATATAGATTTCTAAGAAATTTTCATTTCTAAGAAATTTTCATGAATCAACATAGCTTCCATGAATTTCTAAGAAATTTTCATGAATCAACATAGCTTCCATGAATCAATATAGCTTTTTCTTTTTCATGCCACACATAGTCTCCATTCTCCCCCTTTTTGTCATCAACAAAAAGTATATGAGAAATGGACATTCAATCATAACATTAATTAATTCATAACACTAATTCAATCATAACATTAATTCATTCATAACACTAATTCAATCATAACATTAATTCATTCATAACACTAATTCAAGTGAATATGTATCATAACAAGTGAAGTATATATATATGAAATAAGCCAGTACATAGCATATGTGATACTTTACAAATATGCCACGGCACGACAAAATAATATCACACAATCAGAATACAACAAAATAAAGTCTCAAAAACAAGGATAAAACCTAAACATCAGAATGAAGGGCTAGGATCACTATCAGGTTCTTCCTCATCAGAGGAGGAACCAACCTCTAGGATACATGGACTAGGTTTGAACTTGGGGAACCTAGGTCGGAGATCCTTAATCCTAGTCCTAGTAGCTGTAGAAGTCCTAGTCGCTTTAGTTTTAGGTTTAACTTTGGTTTTTGATTCTGATGAAATAAGGATAGGTGTAGGTCTAGCAGTAAGTGGATCAACAGATAGGGCCAAAGTGCTGGTGGACGAAAGCATTTGAGTAGCCGGAGTCACTCCAACATCAGTAGATCTAGCAACCTCCATACTATCTTGAGGCTCACCAACAGCAGGTGTGGGGTGATAAGGTGCATCAGTGCAATGTGTTGCCTGTCCCTGCTCCGCATGAGTGCTAGTACCAGTCCCAGTGCCCGTGCCAGTCGCTGTGCCAGTCGTTGTGGAAGTAGAAGGTGCATGCTGGCTGGCCATAGATAGCTATCTCAATAAAGCCATAATATCATGAAAACCCTGCTGCATCTCGGACTGAAGTGAACTAATCCTCCTGTCAGTATCAGTCATGAGACAAGAAATCTCCTCTAAGACTCTCTGAAGTCTATCATCAGTATCATGTCTAGTAGCAGTAGGAGTCCTGACTGGTGAGTGAGGTGAAGCAGGAGCTGGCTCGGATGGTCCAGCCTCATCAGTCTGTGCCTCAGTCTCCTCACCATGTCCCTGAGCAGCCTGTGCATCATTATCTGAATCCTCTGAATGAGCTGCAGGAACACCTAATGTCTTCCTGATCCAATTTCCATCAACTTTAGTAAATCCCATTATGGTCAGGGATTTCACTATGTACCGTCGATGTGTAGCAACAAATGGTAGTCCTCTCCAGTAAGATCAACATCAGCATCCTGGAATAATAATGTAAACACCATCCCATAAGGCAAACAGGCTCGTGCCCTACGTACTATCTCCCTCATCTAAAAAATCATAATAAATGGAAGGTTGAGGGGCTCCCCCTCAATCAGTCGCCTCATGAATATAAGATCTCTTTCGCTAACCCAATCGAATCTCCCCGTCCGGGATAAGAAAATCCTGCTAATGATATTGTGCAACAGCCTCATCTCTAATGAGAGCTGATTTGCACTTACATGTATAATGCCCTTCACATTAGATCTCCCCAAAATGAGTCTAAGTGTCTTCACCTTCTCCTTCATAACTAAATAGCATTCTCCTTCTTTAGGTATATTCAGTAAATTTGAAAGCCTCTACTCACTTATTTCTATGAATTTCCCTTTCACTGTTCCTTCTAAATGAAAAGCTCCCAGTGACATGCTCTCAAAAAATTAATGAACCAGATTAGGATAAGTTGGAACATTTAATTGACAAAAATCCTTCCAACCCTGTTTTTCAAGCCAAACACCAATACTCAACTGTTCTTGTTCTAGAAAACTAAAATTGATGCACCTACCATGGGTAACCTGTCGATTTCCCATAGGAATAACTTGCCGAGGTGCATGAACTTCTTCCTCTTGCTCAATTAGCTGATCCTCTTGCAAAACCGAAGTGTCCAGTCACCTCTTGGTCCTCCGTTCTTCAGCCACAGACCGAACTACTCTCTTTGCTTTCTTTGCCACAGCCTTGCGAGGAGCCATTTTGCGATGATTAAAGGTTTGAAGAGGTTTGAGAGGGTTTTTGGAGAGTTTCCTAGAGTGGAGTGAGGAGTCAGCTAAGATGAAATGGTCAAAACCTAGAAAACACAATGAATAGGAAATATGGAAACCCTACTTAAAAAGCTTCGGCCCGACCTTCGAGTCGGCTGCCCAAAGCCCTGAGAACTCGAGTCGGCTAGAGCAAAAATTTAAACTAAAGGTCAGAAAGGGTCAAACTCAGTTTCTAAAGATTTCTAAAGTCTAAACTAGGTTGTCCTATGCTCTAAAAAAAAATTTAAAATTTCTAGATAATTTTTCCTTAATTTTTGAAAATTAGGTCAAATAGGTCTAAAATGGGTCATATAGCCCTAATTCTCCTCTAATTTTCTCAAATCTATCTTGACTTAATGGTTTAGTAAAAATGTCCGCTAGTTGGTCTTCAGTAGGTACAAATTTTAGTTCAACAACATTGTTTAAAACATGATCACGAATAAAATGATGTCGAATTTCAATGTGCTTAGTTCGTAAGTGCTGAATTGGATTTTTTGATAAATTAATAGCACTAGTAGTATCACATTTAATAGAAATTTTGGATTGGACAACACCGTAATCTTCTAGTTGTTGCTTGATCCATAACACTTGAGCATAACAGCTCCCAGTAGCTACATATTCTGCCTCAGTAGTAGATAGAGCTACAGAGTTCTGTTTGCGACAGTGCCAAGAAATCAAGTTAACACCTATAAATTGACAAGTGCCACTTGTACTCTTTCTATTTATTTTACATCCTCTATAATCAGCATAAGAATAACTAATTAACTTCAATGATGTGTGCTTAGAATACCATAAATCTAAATTACAGGTGCCTTTCAGGTATTTAATAATTTTCTTAACAGCTATGATGTGTGATTCTTTAGGATTAGATTGAAAACGTGCACACATACAAACACTAAATAATATATCAAGTTTATTAGTAGTTAAATAAAGTAATGATCCGATCATACCTCGATACAATTTTTGATCAACATTTGTGCCATTCTCATCTTTGTCTAGTCTACATGCAGGACTCATTGGTGTTCCACATACTTTGCTTGATTCCATGTCAAATTTTTTGATTATTTCTTTGATGTACTTGGCTTGGTTGATCAAGATACCTTCTTTAGTTTGTTTAATTTGAAGTCCAAGAAAGTAACTCAATTCGTCCATCAAGCTCATTTCGAATTCTCCCTACATTAGCTTATCAAAGTCTTGACACAAGGATTCATCAATAGATTCAAAGATAATGTCATCAACATATATTTGAACAACTAAAATATCATTTTTCTTTATTTTAATAAATAGTGTGGTGTCAACACTACCTCTTACAAATTTATTTGCAATTAAAGATTTACTTAGTCTATCATACTAGGCTCTAGGTGCCTGTTTCATACCATATAAAGCTTTATTTAGTTTGAAAATATGATTTGGAAAAGTGTGATCGATAAAACCAGGAGGTTGCTCAACAAAAATTTCTTCAGATAAAAAACCATTAAAAAATGCACTCTTAACATCCATTTAAAATAATTTAAAGTTCATAAAGCATGCATAAGCTAGTAACAATCTAATGGCTTCTAATCTAGCTACTGGTGCATAAGTTTCATCAAAATCTATTCCTTCTTCTTGATTATATCCTTGTGCAACCAATCTAGCCTTATTTGTAATTACATTTCCATCTTCATCTAGTTTATTTCTATAAACCCACTTAGTGCCTATAACAGGATGATCATTGTGTCTTTCTATTAAGGTCCAAACATTATTTCTTTTAAATTGGTTTAATTCATCATGCATTGCTAACATCCAATTAGGATCAGTTTTGTCTTCTTCTATATTATGTGGTTCTACATGAGAAATAAAAGCAATTAAATCATGTGCATCTCTATGTGCAGATCTAATTTTAACACCTTGAGATGGGTCTCCTATAATTAATTCTTTAGGGAGTGATTGTACATACCTCCATTCTTTAGGTATATGATCATGCTTTTTACTCACCTCTTCTTCATGTGGTTCACTTGATTGTTTATCTTTAAGAATCAGGTCCTTTAGTCCATGTTCTAATGTACCTGTATCATCATCAGCAAAATCTTCCTTTCTCGAAGATGTAATGTCAGATTCATTGAAAACAACATAAACAGATTCTTCAACAGTTAAAGTTCTTTTATTGAAAACTCTATAGACTTTACTATTTAAAGAATATCCAAGAAAAATAGCCTCATCAGATTTTGCATCAAATTTACCAAGATTGTCTTTTCCATTGTTAAGAACAAAATATTTACATCCAAAAATATGAAAATATTTGATATTTGGTTTTTTATTGTTCCAAAGTTCATAGGGGGTTTTTCTGATAATAGGTCTAATCAAAACTCTATTTAAAATATAGCATGCGATATTAACAGCTTCTGTCCAAAAGTATTTTGGAAGGTTTTCTTCACAAAGCATTGTTCTGGATATCTTTTCCAAAGTATGATTTTTTCTTTCTACAACACCATTTTGCTATGGTGTTCTAGGTGCAGAAAAGTTATGATGATTACCGTGCTTTGTGCAAAAATGATCAAAATATTGATTTTCAAATTCGGTTCCATGATCACTATGAATTGAAATGATAGATAAGTTTTTCAAATTTGTAACTCTTTTGTAAAACTTTTTGAATACATTAAAAGTATCATCTTTATGTGTAATAAACAAAACCCATGTGTATCTTGAAAAATCATCTACAATCATAAGTCCATATTTCATACCACCTAGGCTGGTAGTCCTAGTAGGTTCAAATAGGTCCATGTGAAGTAGCTCTAAGGGTCTAAAAGTTAAAACAATATTTTTGGATTTAAAACTCTCCCTCATTTTCCTAACTGACATGCATCACAAATATAATCAAAATTAACTATAAGCTTCGGCAAACCTTTAACTAAATCTTTTGCAATAAGTTTAGCTATTGTATCCATACTAGCATGACCAAGTCGCCTATGCCATAGTAAACTTGATTCCTTGCTCTTGTCATTCATTGCTACAAGACTTGTATTACTTGACATAGCTAGATTATTAAGATTTATCACATAAATGTTACCAAGTCTGTGTCCAATGAATTTAGTACTAGAGTCAAGTGGATCAACTACTATATACATTGATGACTTGAAGAATACATTAAAACCAATGTCACATAGCTGACTAATACTCAAAAGATTATGCTTTAATTTTTCTACAAGTAACACATTTTCAATAAATGTAGGAGTAATTTTGATTTTACCAATATCGATTATCTTTCCTTTTCTATTATCACCAAATGTTACCATTCCACCATCCTTCTATTCTAAGATGAAGAATTGATCAGCATCACCCGTCATGTATCTTGAACAGCCACTATCCAAATACCATCTTTTCTTTATGCTTGTGGCTGCAAGACATCCCTGCAAAACAATCATTTAATAAATTTAGGTACCCAAGCTCTCTTGGGTCCTTGCAAGTTAGTGGAAATGGTTTCTTTTAGAACCCAAATTTTTTTAATTTTCTTTTTGCCATTGTATTTCAAATGACATTCAAATGCTTTATGACCAATATTATTACATGCATAGCATACAATCTTTGAATTTGAATAATAATCATGAGATGATGCAAATTTAGGTCTAACATGTTTTGAACTAATGAACTTAGGAGCATATGAAGTGGAAGTTGAAGATTTGTTTGAAATAGAGCCTTTATAACCAATTCCAAATTTATTATTTGTTTCTTTTTGAACCTTTAAAATTAATTCAAGTTTGTTAGAACTTAGGGTTAATTTTTCAACTAAGGGTTTCAATTTTTGAACTTCTTTCTTTAGGTCTTCATTTTCATTTTTTAAAACCTTATTTTTCTCAAAAAGCTTTTCTTTTTCAACTTGAACAATCTTAAGTTTCTCACAAACCAAATTTAATTCTCTTTGCAAGATTTTGTTTCTTTCACCAAATTTATTTTTTTCTTTTTCAAAAATATCACATTGATTTTGAAATCTCTCATTTTTAAACCAGCTTTTTTGTATTATATCAATAGTTCACAAAAAGCATTATGCAATTCTTCATAAGTGAATTCTAAATTAGGTTCAGAAGTACTTACCTCGTCTTCCAAACCCATAAGATAGATTTGTGCTATTTTTGTTGTCTCTTCATCCTCTTCAGTGGATATAGTTTCATCACTATCACTCCAAGCAGCTAGCATTGCCTTCTTCTTCTTTTTAGAGAATATCTTTTTCTTCCCTTCAAGACAATCAGGACGGATGTGTCATGGCTTCTTGCATCCGTAGCAGATAGGTACTTGATCTTTATCTTTCTCTTTATCTTTTTCTTTATCTTTTTTCTTTTCTTTTCCAAAGTCACCTTTTCTATAATGCTTTCTCCATCTGTTTGTTTTTCTTCTGCCCATAAACCTTTTAAATTTCCTCATTACTAGGGCAATTTCATCATTTCCAAGATCATCATCATCTGATGAATCAGATTTTTCATTCTTATCTTCCTTAGTAGCTTTAAATGCAATGGCCTTCTTTCATTTTGTATCTTCTTCAGTCCTTTGTTGTATAGCCAATTCATGTGTGATCAAGGATCCAAGTAGTTCATCCAGTGGCAATGTATTTAGGTCCTTTGCTTCTTGAATTGCTGTCACTTTGGCTTTTCACTTATCTGGCAAAGATCTTAATACTTTTTGGACAAGATCAACAATAGAATAAGTTTTACCCAAACTCTTGAGACCATTTATGATATCAGTAAAATGAGTATACATAATAGATATAGTCTCACTAGGATCCGTCTTAAATAACTCATAATTATGCACAAGTAGATTGATTTTTGATGTCTTAACTTGAGAAGTACCTTCGTGTGTGATTTCTAATTTGTCTCAAATTTTTTTAGCAGAATTGCAAGTTGAAATTCTATTAAACTCATTTGGATCCAAAGCACAATATATTAAATTCATTGCTTTGGCATTCAATTTAGCTAATTTCATATCATTCTTGTCCCAATCCTCTTCTAGTTTGGGAATCTCTACATCATTAACTTTAATTGTGGGTGTGTGAGGTCCTTTCATGATGGTTTTTCATAAGTGAAAGTCTACGGCTTGAATGTATATCTTTATTCTTGCCTTCCAATAAGTGTAATTAATTCCTGTGAAAAGTGGTGGTCTATTTATGGATTGACCTTCGGCCAATGAAGTGTTTATGGGATGTGCCATGTGTCTTTACTCTAACTAACTTTCAGAGACTCTGCTCTGATACCACTTGTTGCCCAGGTGGCTTCCCAAGAGGGGGGTAAATTGGGATTAAAAATTTTTGCAAGTATATGCACTTTGAAATTCTTTTAGTGTAGAAGTGAAGTGTGCAAAGCAGAAATAAATAAGTTGAAGCAGTAAAACAATGAAAGCACAATCACAAATACAATGAAATATAGTGGTTCGGAGCAACCAGCTCCTACATCCACTACCCAAGGACCACTTGGGATTTTCACTATATCCCCCAACTGAAATACAGTCGGATTGTTTTACTAGGCTCACAATCCAAACCTATACACTTTGGTTTTCTCGGGACCACCAAAGAAATCCTAACTCTCTTTGGTTTTACACGTGATCACCAAAGAAAACCCAAACACTTGATTTTAAACCAGGAAAAACCAAGAATCCAACTTAGGTTTTACAAGGTTCACCTAAAAACCTTTAACTCTCTCTTAAGACATAGCCCCTTGCTATTCTTAGAGAGTAAACAAGGATAAAGACAATGCAATCAAGCAACTACAACAAACTAAGTTTGTTTTGGTGTTGCTGAAGTAGATCAAGATAAAGTCAAGCCTTGAGTGCTCTTCAATGCTCTTCAATGCTGCTTCTTCCCTTCTTTAATGAGTGGATTCAATGATGGAGTAGAGTTGGTGAAGCTTTGAATCCAACTTGAATGCTCTTTGAGGTAGGTAGTTGAGTGACTTGAAGGCTCTTTGATTTCTCAAGAAAATTCAACAATAAATCTCTAATGATTTTTTTAATCCTTCAAAAATAATCTCCTTTATAGTTTTCCATGAAATATGGCTGTTGTAGGACCTTGGAATTCATGAAATGGCCATTGGAGATGAATTGGGATTCAAATTTTAATTTCAGCAACTAGCCGTTAGAGTACAGAAAATGGCTCCATGAGCCGGCTCAAGCTCCAGGAGTCGGCTCGAAGTCTCAGACAGGCCAAAAACAAACTTCTGTGGGAGCCGGTTCTTCAGGCTGGAGTTGGCTCCTGCCTTCTAGCTTTCAGTCAAGTCAAAACATACATACCTAGAGTCGGCTCTAGTTCTCAAAACTTCAAAAAATATATTTCTAGAAGAGTCAGCTCTTGGACTGGGAGTCGGCTCTTGGTTCTGAAACTTTGAAACTTTCTCCGTGCCATGCCACAATGAGTCGGCTTTTGCAAGTCTTTAAAAATTGCTTCAAGCTTCTCCAAAAATCTTCAACATTGAATCAACTAGAAGCTAATCTACATACTCTATCAAATTTTTACAATTTTCAGCCCATTTTACATGATTACAGCATTCATAAGTTAGGGCTTTTACAAACTCAATTGAATTACCCTTAAGTAAATTTGAAAACCATTTAAAACAAAGGTAACCAATTCCTGCAAAACTTCTTAAACAATTTGAGAAGAGTTAGTATCAAATACATACTCCAATGTTTTGTGATCATTAAAATCATTCCAGGGGTCAACAACAATGATGCCATAGCCCTTGCTAAGGATCCAATATGTCTCATAAGAAGTCTAAGCACATCGAGCGATGGTTCCATATCATATGTGACTACCTCGAGAAAAAATATATTGAGATGCAAAGAGTAGACTCCACAATTGAGCTACCAGAAGACTGAAGTTCACCTTGAAAAGATGGGATTTAGGTATATGGCCAATGAACTTTAGTATAAGTGGAAGATTGTTAGATGTATACCCTAAACGCCAAGTTGGCATGACATATTGTGATGTGGGATAAATAATTAAAACTAAATTACTATGATTAAGATCTAATTATCTGAGAAAAGTAGAGAATAATTTTTATATTTTTTTTAGCTTTTTAAAGAAGACTTGAAGGAGACAGTAAAGGAAACTAGTCTAGTTAACTACCCGCACAAGTAAACCTAACAAAATAACTAGGAAAATAGGACTTGGTGATTGAGAAATCACCGTAAACTAGGGTTTATCTTATCAATGAATCAGAGAATAACGAGAAAGGAAAAGTTTTGATTTTACCAATAAAGAATTGCTCCTTTGAATCGGATCTGACATAACTCTCAAGATCTTCATGGCAGGATTTCAAGAACTCGATCCCGAGTTCCGATCTTCCGTGCGAAGCTGGTTTCAAGGTAAGAATACCTGATCTTGATTTTTGTTCACCTGTAACACTCAACAATGAAAATCATGAATTAAGAAGCAGCAAAGAAAAAGAAAGAATGAAAGGAAAGGAAGGTTTAGAAATGATGGTTTTTTAGATTTTCTAGTCAGCTGGATAGGTAGGATAACTAGGGCCTCGCACCCTGCGATGTTCCGAAGAACAAAGGAAAAGGGCCTCACACCCCATGATACACACAGCAAAGGAAGAAAATTCGACAGAATAACTTCATTGATGAATAATAATTGATTGATTACAAGGGGGTTGGAGGGATATTTATAGACCCCCAACCAGTGGTGTAAGGGACACAACTACTAGTCTTTTTCTTTTTTGGACTACAACTCCTAGAATCCTGCTTTAGGTAGCCTAGACTCTTGTTTCTGGGCTGATCTGGACCTCTCTTCAAGTGGGCGACAACAAGAGATAGTCTTCATAGCTTGGGCAACAACAATCCATAGGTGGGCATCAACTGAGTTGGACGATAATTTTAAGGAGTCTTTATGGCTTACTCCTCTTAAAATCATCGACAAATATTTCTTAACTTGAAATTGGTGACAATTGAGAATTAATCTTTCTTAAATGATCTCATTTGCATTTAGGAGGACTCCTTGAAATTTGAATGTTGATTGCTCCCCCTTTGAGATAGAACTCTTGAAGTAAAACACTTGGCCGACTCCTTTGATTTGGCATCAAATGATTTGAGATGAGAGGGTGCTAAATGGGAAGACTCCTTCTCATTTACTCACCTTAAAATAAGTTGGCATGAAATTCTTGAGTGGAGGTGCTAATTTGGGAGAGTCCTTATTTACACATCTTAAAATTAAGTTGGCGCAAACTCCTTTTAAGTGGCCGACCAAAGAGGATTTATAGCATGTGTTGTCATGTGATGATGTCCAAATAAAGTGGCATGGAGTGTGTTGTCCCAAAATGACATGGCATGTCCAAACATGACATGTGTTGATGCCCAAATCCTTGAAAAGGTGACGCCAAAAACAAACTGACTTGGGCTAGCACATGGAGTTATATGGCTTGTCTTGGGCTAGCACATGGATCTTCAATTGGATGCACATGATGTCACATGGGTCTTCAATTAGGTCCCCCTTGTAATACATGACTCAATAACTAATTTTTACAGGACTCAAACCAAATAACTAAAGCCCAATTGATCAGTTGATCAAAAGGCTTAACCTTATGTAACAAAAAGAATAGATTGGTAAATAGGATTTGGCCCAATAGGGTTTGACACAACTTATAAATTGGGTTTTGAACAATGTGGTAAAAAGGGTTTAGCCCAAATGGCTAAATAACAAAACCCAAATTATAGTTGGTAAAAAGGGCTAACTCTAACTAAACCA
Organism: Areca catechu; assembly: GCA_021397845.1. Taxonomy (NCBI): domain Eukaryota; kingdom Viridiplantae; phylum Streptophyta; class Magnoliopsida; order Arecales; family Arecaceae; genus Areca; species Areca catechu. The sequence continues at coordinate 26,274,253 of CM038048.1, forward strand.
AATTAATAGAATTTAAAATAAATATTTATATGATAAAAAGGGTTTGGGTTCAGAGTTTTACTTACAGGTGATCCACAGGGATGTGGGTTCAACCTGTTGATTTCTTTTAGCCCTGGTGCCCGCACCACATTGTATCTTTTCTAGGATATAATTTTATACTTAATTCATTAAAATTAATAAAATTGAACTTTATTCTTTTCATTCATATCTAATGTGTTTATGAATCATCTATAGAGTTAATAGATAATGACATATTCTCATGAGTTGAAAATTTGAAACATGTGTCATTATAGATTAACTCTTAAAAGCTTCTAATCATTGGATCATCACAGGGATAATGATTAATCCGATAAGTCAGTGCATGAATCACCTCTCTTCTGGCTAGACGAGTCTTAAGTCTATAATGTAGAGATAATAGAACGAGAATGCATATGATTGTTAGAGGACAACGACACTGAGCAAGATCAAGTCTAAGAAGTCATATAGATGTCTATTCACTCGATAATGACTTCTCAAATGTCGTAGTTGTGTGACTAATTCCTTGACCTGGATGTCTCAGCTATTCATAGTAAGGTTCTTGTAGTTTGATAGCATATGAATATGGTCCCTAGCCATTCGAAACTTTGTGATGTTTGTTGGCTATAGTAGCTTCATTATAGGAGAAATGAGTATACTTATAAGGGATCTATCGATCTTAATAGTTAAGGTATAGTTCTATGCAACCTAATAAGTTAAGTCCTTAAATCTATGGCCACGGTAGTGTGATATTGGAAAAGAGTTTTCAAGAAAATCATAATTAGACTCAAGCTAATTAAGTCTGATATATGATGGACGCTTAGGGTTTGATGAGTTTCCAAGACATCCTATCAGGATTTTCGATAGATGAATTTGATCACATGGTAACTATATCTAGGATTTTATTTCTATTCTACTAGGTTGCCACTACATATTACTAGGTATTACTAGAGGATTCTAAGAGCTCATTAGGATCATTTTCGGATCAACAATTTAAGTTAGGGTTGAGTTGAAATTATTTTAGTATGGAAGAGTTTCAATGATACTATAATAGAGATCATAGTATATCTCACTACCAGATAAAATAGAACTTGAGGGGTCATACACAAAAGGAGTTTGACATGACCTAAGCATGGATCTATATAAGAATTACATATTTAGCACCTGCTAATTTTGGCACTTGCCAACTTTGGCACCTACTAATTTTGGTACCTACTGATTTTAACATTTGCTAATATTAGTACTTGCTAATTTTAGTATATGAACATATTTGTAAATATTGTAATAATATTTGAATTTATTATTTAACTCAATTAAATTATATTTAATAATTATTAACTTAATTTAAAGTTAATTGTATTCATAATTCAAGTTTGACTTGAATTGTTAACCTAGTTGATTAGATCAATAGCCTTTTTAAATTTGGTTCAATTAAGGTATGAAATGTTTCAAAAAGTTATCAAAAATTGAATCAAACTAGACCAGGAGCTAGAAGACCTAGTTGATTGGATCCCTCCATCCTTTTCTCATGCAAAATCCAAGAGGAGGTTATGGAGTTGCTTGCCTCATCTTGGCACACATGGTGAGAAAAGAGAGGTGCCAACTAGCCCCAAATTAGCACCTCTCTTCTTCATCTGGGACTTTCTCTCTGACTAGATAAAGATTGATTCTTTTCTTATTTAAATTTTATTCATATCAAATTATAATCATAATTTATCTAGACTTTTTAGATGGCATGAAAAGGGGATTTGGCATGGAGTTTTAAGGAGCGTAGAAATAAGGCTATGCACATAATTATTATTTCACATCCTTCTTCCACTTGTTCCATCCTATTCCCTTCTATGCCATATCTGATATAATACCTCAAAAGAAAGTAGAGAGGGTCTAGTATATAGATAGGGAAAAATCAAAAATATGTTCAAAATATTTCTGGTGATTACTTCCTATAGAAGAGAAGAAAGGCTATATAAGGTTTAAGTTTTTTGACTAGAAGAAGAAGAAGGACTATCTCTGTGTTTGAAGAAAGACCTGTAATAATCTAGCAGTCTGGGAGTCTTGGTGATTCAGTTAGGAAGGCTCTGTATAGATACCAATAGAGGCTAGACATGTGTGCGGCTTTGACGAATCTTATTAAATCTGATTGAACAGACATATTTAGAATAAAAAGAAGGATTTAACGATTAAGATAAGTTGAATCTTTTATCTTATAATTTTATTAGGTTTTATATTTGATTTATTTTCTATTCTAGCATGTTAAGTGGTATGGTTAGATAATGTTTAGATTTATTTTAAATCTTTATGCTTTTGAAAGATTACTTTTTATAATTTCTATTTCCATTGTATCAAGGGTTTAGAACATAGTCTTGCATGCTAGTCAACTTTGTTGAAAACTCTACAAATCAATCATCCATGTTATATTTCAACCTCATAAATCCTATGACTAATCATAAGGATTATCCTGGCTAAGGTTTTATTGAATTGAAATATAGTAAAGTATAAACTGCTAAAACTTGTAGTGGTCAATTCTATCTTAACTCACACACAGACTTTGCAAGTACTTAACTGTGCTTAGAAATCTTCTATCACTATATTGAAAAAAGATAGTCCAGCACCAATGCACAGTGAGTTACTTACAAGTCACCATGGTGATCTCAGATTGAAAGGATACTTATATCCATATCCTTTGTGAGTTGCTCTTGACAGCAAAGCACTTCACAACTGAGTCACATTCAGTGATAATGTACTACTATATCTTACCTGTATTTTATACCAGTATCTGTATGCTCCTTGATTATGAAGATAACCAATCTATATGGCATACAATAATCTATATTTGATGAATATTATCATCCTATTAATAACATATCATTTGATCACGAATAAAATTTAAGAACTATTCGATAAATCCTTATCACCTTTATCGAGAGATAATAGTTCAAAGGATTTCATCATAAATAGAGTTTAGATAGGAAGATGTAATATGATGAATTGTTAAATAACTTTTATTAATAATTCATATACAATATAGTGGTTGTCTATAGGTGATAATTAAATTTAGGATACATTCCTAACAAACTCCTACTTGGACTTGTTAAAAGAAAGGAAAAATATTGTTGTTTATTATTAGGGCCATAAAGGCCTTTAAATAGAGTACAAGATCATAAGATATGGTAATATATGATTCCTAATAGGATTGTAGTAATCTCTTAATAGGGTTAAGATAGAGTATAAAATTCTAGGTAACAATATAAAATAAGTTGCTCTTTTCTAATTCTAACACTTTCCCTCATGTTAGAGCATATATATCAACTAACCCAAGCTCGTAACATATAGTAAAAAGCTGATTGGAGTTGAGAGATTTGGTAAAGATGTTTGCTTGCTGATCTATTGAATTGGTGTTAGGTATCTTAATCTTGTCACTTAAAATAGCTTTTCATATAAAATGATAGTCCAGCTCTATATGCTTAGTCTGCTTATGAAAGACTAGGTTACTAGCAACATAAATTGCTACTTATTGTTACAATATATATCTATTGGTTTTGTATAGGTACTTAATCCACATCATCTCATAGGCAGCATGGACCATTGCTTTATACTCTACCTCCATACTTGATCTAGCCACAATATTTTGCTTCTTACTTCTCCATATGACTAAGTTTCCTCTAATATAAGTATAATAGCTAGAGGTAGAGCACTGATGATCCTCCTTAGATCTTGCATAATCTGTATTTGAATATGCCTCAATATCAAGATGTCCATATTTTTTGAAGAATAGTCCTTTTCCTGGAGAGCCTTTTATATAATAGAGAATTTTGATAGCTACTTTCCAATATCATTTCTTTGGCTTATGTATGTATTAGCTAACCAATCCAACTACAAAGAAAATATCTACTCATGGAACGGTGAGGTATATTAGCCTTTCAACTAGTCAATGGCACTAAGCTAGATTTGAAAAATTATCCTTATCATTTTTAAATGGATTATTATGATTAGCAACCATCGTAGTGCTGATAGGCTTACATCCTAGTAGTCTGGTCTCTGCAAGTAGGTTAAGTGCATATTTCCACTATAAAAGACTAACTCCATCAGAACAGTAAGCAATCTCAATGTCCAAGAAGTACCTTGGCATGCCAATATCTTTAATAACAAAATAAGATTGAATATGTTATTTGACTTCAACAATGCCCTTTATGTCATCACCAGTAAGGAGAATATCATCAACATAAAAAACAAGTACAACAATTCTTCATAAACTTTTCTTGATAAAGATCAAGTGATCAAGTTATGAGCCTCTGAGATCTATACTGACAACAACCTCTGTAAACTTATCAAATCAGGTACGAGGACTCTATTTCAAACTATATATAGTCTTCTTGAGCTTGCATAGCTGATACTGCCCTAAGCAACATATCTTGGTGGTTACTCTATATAAACATCTTCAAGAAGATCACCATAGAGAAATGCATTCTTGATATTTATCTGGATGATGGGCCAATCTTGGTTAACAGCAATAGAGAATATCACTTGAACAGAATTCACCTGAGCCATAGGAGAAAATGTCTTATAGTAATCAATCTCATAAGTTAGAGTAAATCCCTTAGCAACCAGGTAAGCTTTATACTGATCAATGGATCCATCTGGCAAGTATTTGATGGTAAACATCCATTTCACTGAATAGGTTAGACACCCATAGGAGGGGGCACAAGCTCCCAAGTGCCATGGCTAATAAGAGAATGCCTTTCATTATCCATAGTAGCTTTCCACGATGGATCATATAGTGCTTCTAAATAAGTTCTGGAAATAAATACAGATGAGATAGACAAGGCAAAGTACCAAAAAGAGGGACTAAAATAATCAGGAAGATATAATAAGTAATAGAATGTATGGTACATGTACGTTTATTCTTGTAGAGAGCAATGGAAAGAGCAAGGTTGCATACCTCAGGATCTGAAACTAGAATTGGGGAAGGCAGACTGGGGTGAACATGAGTTGTGGATTTCTAGCGATGATGATAATCCTACAAAATAAGAAAATCTATTAGCAGAGTCTCCAGAGGCTACTTTGGAACTAAGAGATGAACACCTTATAGGGATGGAGCTGGTGTTGAAAGAGGAGGTTCAGACAAGGGTTCTAAACGAGTCTCAAAAGGAGAGAAGAATGAGAAGACTCAAAGAGAGTAACATCAACAGAAATAAAATGATATCAGATGATAGGATCATAACACCTATATCCATTTTATGTTTGGGAGTAACCCAAAAAAATATATTAATAGAGTGAGAAGATAGTTTGTCAAATCCAAGGCCATATAAGTGAACAAAGCAGATACAACCAAATACTTAAAAAGTTAGTGAAAATGGAGATCTATCAAAATAAATACAAGAAAATAGTGTTTGACTAGTAAGAACAGAAGATGAAAGATGATTAATGAGATAGCAGGCCATAAGAATAGCATCCCTCTAATATGGTTTAGGCACATATATCTGAAAAATCAAGGTACGAGTCATATTCAAAAGGGTACGGTGTCACCTAGGTCGCTATGGCCTAGAGCTCTAATGGGGCTCGGTTGAAGCTGGCCTCCCCTGGGAATGTCAGGCTCTTCGTCCTTGCATCCTCGCAGCCAGTCGATCCTGTAAAAAAAGGAGATCTAGGTCAAGAATCCCAGTGGGGATACTTTGATGGTTAAGTTAGTAAAGCGACCAAGTGGAACAGCCTCTCTGTGCGAAGGCTTGGGATACCCTCGTGCAGAGGGAGATAGGAGAGAATAGAAAACTAGAGTTTCTTGGATACTAGGAGGATGTTGATTGTTTCAGCCCTTTACTCCTTTCCTTCCCTTCTTTGCCAAAGGTCCCTCGTATCGTTATATAGAAGTCAGTTCTGCCAGACTGGGTCTGGAGCCTCGGTTAGGTGCTTCTCTAGGGGTGTCCCTATGGAAGGGATACAAGATTGTCAGAGCCCCATCAAATAGGGCCCAAGGTTTCTGGAAAAGGGTCTTCTTGTAGGGGACGTAGTTGGCATGCTACAGAGCTTGCCCCCTGGTGGAACGATCCTCTGCGAAAGGCATAGGTGGTTTGCCATAGGGCCTGGAGCCCCGAAAGAGCACTCCTCCTGCAGGGGGTGCATATGGTGTGCCGCAGGGCTTGGAGCCCCGGTAGGAAACTCCTCCTACAGGGGGTGCAGATCGCATGCTACAAGGCCTAGAGCCCTGGTGGAGCACTCCTCTGGTAGGAGGTGCAGGCGGCGTGCCGTGATGCTTGGAGCCTCTTGGAGCACGCACCTCCACGAGAGTTGCAGTAAGTCCGGTGGAGATGGTGACATTGCACCCCTGCATCACCATCCAGGTTTCTCTCATGCTTGTCCTCTAGTAGTCATGTCTCGCCTTCTACTATTCCTTCCACCATGGTTGGGGAAAGATCTTCTTGCCTTCAGGGGCTTGGTCTGGTTGGGAGCTCTACTGGACCAAAGCTTTCTTCAGCCAGGAGCTCACCTCATTTTGGAGCTCATCTCTATTGGGAGCTCGCCTCGGATGGAAGCTCACCTTGGATGGGAGCTTACCTTAGACGAGAGCTCACCCTAGCTAGGAGCTCACCTCGAATGAGAGCTCACTTTAGCTAGGAGCTCACCTTGGATGAGAGCTCACCCTAGCTAGGAGCTCACCTCGGATGGAAGCTTACCTCGAATGGGAGCTCACCTCGGACAGGAGCTCACCTCGGATGGGAGATCACCTTGGCTAGGAGCTCACCTTAGTTGGGAGCTCACCTCGGATGGGAGCTCATCTCGGATGGGAGCTCACCTCGGATGAGAGCTCACCTCGATTGGGAGCTCACCTTGGATGGGAGCTTATCTCGGATGGGAGCTCATCTTGGCTAGGAGCTCAACTCGGATGGGAGCTCACCTTGGCTGGGAGCTCACCTCGGATGGGAGCTCACCTCGGTTGGGAGCTCACCTTGTTCAGAAGCTCACCTCGGATAAGAGCTCACCTCCATCAGGAGCTCACCTCAATCAAGAGCTCACCTCGATCGAGAGTGGGCCAGGTGGTGCTCTCCAACCTCATTAGCCAGCTGTGTCGGACGTGGGTGCCATGTCAGTGGCTTGCCACATTAGGTATTATTTATATGTTCAGCTATCCCATTCTATTAACAAGTATAGGCACAGGAGGTCTGATGAATAATACCATGGGTAGCACAAAACTATTTAAACAAGAAACTTGTAAATTCTAAGACATTATCAGTCCTGAGAATCTTAATGGATATAGAAAATTGAGTCTTTATTTTTATATAGAAGTTTGATAATACATGGAAGACATCAAGCCGACTCTAAAGAAGATAGACACAAGTGATTTGAGAATAATCATTAATGAAGGTAATAAAGTATCAAAATTCAAGACAAGATAATATAGGACTGGGACCTTAGATGTCAGAGTATATAAGCTTAAAAGAAGTAGTACACCGATAATAGATAGTAGAGAGAAAGGAAGGTCGATGGTGCTTGCTAAACTCACAAGTAGCATACGGCAAAGCGGACAACATAGATGGAATAGAAACAAAGTAATTCAAGGATAAAAGCATAGGATGGCCAAGTCTGCAATGCAAGAGAGAGATATCTGAATCCTAAGTAGAAAAAAAGCAATAGTAGTACTATGTTCTACATCCAAATAGTAGAGACCCTGCAACTCATGCTCGCCACTAATCTGCTTCCCGATTGGAAGAGCCTGAATAATATAATAGGAAGGAAAAAACTATAACAAAATAATTTAAAGGGCAGGTGAGGTGACTTATAAAGAGAATGCTAATAAAAAAAATTAGAAATATATAAAACTTTATCAAGTGATAAAGTGGCGGAGCCAACTACTTTTCTTTCATCCAGTATAGGAGAGAAGGAGCCATCATCAATAGATACAGGAGGATGAGTAGAGAAAAGGGATAAAGTGGAGAATAAAGACTGATAACCTATCATATGCATCGAGGCATCAGAGTCGATAAGCTAGGACTTACCATGCATGGGCAACAGCAAAAGCAAATCCAAAAGATGGAGATGTAAGAAAAGTAAAAGCATGTCTTTATAACAATTTATCATATTCCGTCTTAGTAAGTATAATAACATGGCTCGTGGATGTTAGATGTATGCTCTAGAAACCAATCTAGCTAATGCATATTTTAATTTTAGGACATAAAATTATATTTAATACTCTAATTTAGGTAATTTTCCAGATATGATGTGTCCGTGTATCATCCAAGAAATTAATGGATAATGATACATATTCTCAAAAGTTAAGAAATTAAGACATGTATTATTATAGATTTATTCTAAATATTCTTGATTGTAGGATATCATGGGAATGATGATTGATATGGTTTGATCAGTGCACAGATTGTCTTCATTTGGATAGACAAGTCTTGAGTCTATAATATGGGAATATTGGAGCGAAAGTGCAGGTGATTGTTAGAGAACAATGGTACCGAGCATGACCATCACGAGGATTCATATAGATGTCTACTCACTCGTCAGTGACTTTCTGAATGCTATGGTTGTGTAAGTGGTTCTTTGACTCAGGTGCCTTGGCCACTTAAGCAAGGTTGCTATAGTTTGTGTAAGGAAATGTATCCTATATCCAATCATCTAGGTTGTAAATGGTTGAGCTCTTTATAATTTGTACATGAATCATTAATGAAATAAAAGTTATTTTTGATAGTTTATCTCTTTTTGCATCTTCTTTGAACTCTTTTGAGACAAAGTCCTTAGAACTATTTTAATTTGGTAAAGGAGGATTTATCAAGTAGTTTTTAAACATATTTGTGACCAAATGAAATGTTATTATCTGGGATGATAATGTTTATCAAGTATAAGTCATTGTATGCCATATGGATTGGTTTTCCTCGAAACGAAGAAGTGTGAAGACACTAGTATGGCATATAGGTGAGTGTAGGTGTATACTGTACTAAACGTGACTAACTCTGTTGAGTATTCTACTGTTGAGAGTATCTCATAGAAGGATATAGGTATAAGTATCCTTTCGACTTGAGATCACCATGGTGACTTACAAGCAACTCATTGTACTTAGATACCGGACTATCTAGATTTCTAATCTAGTAATAAAAAGTTACTAGGTGTAGTCAAGTACTTATTAAGTCAGTGATGAGTCAAGATGGGATTGACCACTTTAAGGTATTGGAGAAAATATTCTCTTGTATTTCAATTTAGCAAGACCTTGGCCAAGGCAATCTTTATGAGGAGTCACAGGATTTATTAGATTGAGATATATCTCGATGCATTTATAGGAGTTGGTAGTTAACTCTAAAATCATCCTTAGTATTAGATCAAAGGGATAAATTATATAGAAATTATATGCTTGGATTCTTAAATGTTGCTTTACGAACATTCAACCTATCCAGATATCGGGTACCATTGCTAGATGGTCACATCGATTAGTTTAGGAATTAGTTCCTGGGCTATTGGCTTAGTGTTTGAACCTATAGGGTCATACACATAAGAAGTTTCTGACCGATCATGATGGTTGATTGACAATTAAAAATCATTCAATGACAAAATTATAAATATAACTAATAATTAACCCTATTAAATATTATAAATTATTAATTAATTAATAATTAATTAATTAATAATTAATTATAAAAAGATTAATTAATAATTTAATTACTGATTGGCTTAATTTGATCGATCAAAGATATTTGGGTCAAGCCTAATTGAATATGGTTCAATTAGGTTTCACCCGATTAGTTTATTCGATGATCTAATTACTAAGAATTTCTAATTTCAGTTTTATTCAGACTTGGACTCAATTAATTCTAGATTTAATCAAGATTTAATTAAGCCTAATTGAGATCTAATTGGATTGAGTTCAAGTTGGTTAAATTAGTTATAACCTAATTAGTTTTGGTTCCTAACTAATTTTGGTCAAATCCTGGTCAAACTCTAACTTAGTCCAACTTATTTTATTTTCTAAAAATTCTTCACACATTTCAAGAGTTTTTTTCATGAATTTTTTATGAAAAAAATTAGTTTTTTTGTCTTTTCTTATTCTTGTTTAGATGAGGATTGGTTTGTGTTGACCCCTGGAATGATTTTGATGATAATAAAATATTGGAGCATGCATTTGATTACTAACCATTTCCAAGTATTTTATAAGTTTTTGTAAGATGATTTTAATGTATAACCACTCTTCCTACAATTATAATGTATGTCAAGTTTATTTCAGAAAAAGTATTATGTAATGAAGTGCCAAAAGAAAAACTACTTATGTATTCATAAAAATGGGCCAATTCAATGTAATTTTTCAAGTTTAAATTATTTAGATTAGGCTATGAAAGAGTTTGAAATCCTTTGAAGTTGGTTGGAAGCTTTTGGAAATAATTTGGAAAAGTTCGGAAGGTTTTTGACAAAAATCACTCGAGCCGACTCAATTTTCTAGCACGGCACTAAATTTTCCGGCATGCAGACATCCGAGCCAACTCGTCCAGAGTTTCAATTCTTCAGTCCAACAAAGCGAGCCGACCCGACAGAATCCAAGCCGACTCAAATATATAGTCAGACAACCGAGTCGACCCGATAGTCAACTGAGCCGACTCTTCCAGAGTTTGCAAGATCTCAGTTCTAAAGAACCAGCCAAGCGAGCTGACTAGATGGAGAAGAGCCGACTCGACTAGAGTAAAGTTTCAACCTGTCTAAGAATCTGAGCCAACTCAAAGCATCCGAGCCGACTCGAATCGCAGTTCTAGGTGTATAACGGCTAGTTCCAGAACTATCTTTTTGAATCCAAAAAGTGCTCCAATAGATATATTTCGAATCCTAACATTCTATAACGGTCATATTTACTTGAAATCAATTAATGGGACTATTTATAAGGGATTTAAATAACTTTTGAAGAAGAGAATGTCCCTTTAATGAATATTTGAGAACATTCAAGAGAGCCTTCATGCAAGCACTCAAGACTTCACCAACTCTCATCAGATTCTTGAGTCATTTATTAAGAAAGATCAGAAGCCTTAAAATCATTCAAGGAAGGAATCAAGAATGCTTCTCAAGAGCTACAACTGCAACCACTCGACAACGTTCGGTTTGTCATTAGAGTTGCTCTATTTTTAACTCTTTATTTGAGTTGTTCCAAGTACAATAGGGGCTATAACTTGGTGTTTGTATAGGTTTTTGGTGAGCCTTTGAAAACCAAGAGTGGATTGTTAGTGAGCCCGTGAAAACTAATGGTGTATTGGATTTTTGGTGATCCCGGTGTAAAACCAAGTTGGGTTTTGGATTGTGAGCCCATGAAAATAATTTGGTTGTATTCCGGGATAAATATAGTGGAAATCCCAAGTGGTATCTTGGATTGTGAATGTAGGAGCGAGGTTGCTCCGAACCACTATAAATTGTTTGTGCTTATGTTGCTTGTGTTCTTTATTTGCTTCTGCACTTGATATTTAATTCATATCACTCACCATACTAAGTTATATTAAAAGGAGCACATACTTGTAAAAAATTTTAAATACCCAATTCACCCCCCTCTTGGGTAAGCCACCTGGGTAACAACTGGTATCAGAGCAGTGTCTTTGAAATTTACTTAAAGTAAAGATAAATGGCAAACCCTATGAGTACTTCTTTGGCCAAAGGCTAGTCCACAAACAGACCTTCACTTTTCACAGGCACTAACTATACTTACTAGAAGGTACGAATGAAAATAATGCTCTACTGTCTTTTAATTCAGTAAGACCTTGGCCAGGACAATCCTTATGAAGAGTCACAGGATTTAGTAGGTTGAAACATATTTGGATACATTATTTAGAGTTAGCAGTTGATTCTGAAATTATTCTGAGCATTAGGATTAAAGGGATTAATTATATAAAAGTCATATGCTTGGGCTCTTGAATGTTGCTTCACGAACATTCAACCTATCCAGATATTAGGCATCATTTCTATATAGTTGCACCGATTAGTTTAGAAATTAGTTTCTAGACTACTGGCTTAGTATTTAAGCCTATGGGGTCACACATAATAAAATTTTTTGATCGATCATGATGGCTGACTAATGATTAAGAATTGTTCAAAGGCAAAATTATAAATATGATGAATAATTAACCCTATACAAATATTATAAATTAATAATTAATTAATTATAAAAGGATTAATTAATAATTAGATTGCTAATTGAATCAATTTGATTGAGTGAAGAGGTTCAGGTCAAGTCTAATTGAATTTGGTTCAATTAAAATATACCCGATTATGTTATTTGATGGCATAATCACTAAGGATTTCTAATTATGGTTGGATTCAGGATTGGGCATAGTTAGATTTAGATTTAATTAGAATTTAATTAAGATTAATTAGGATCTAATTGGATTGAGTCAAAGTTGGTTAAATTAGTTATAACCAAATTAGTTTTGATTCATAACTAATTTTGGTCAAACCCTTATCTAGCCCAACTAGGTTTGCTATTGGATTTCTCTATGCCAATTATTTGAATTAATTTTTTTTTGTTGAAAATATATGCAAAACATGTTTTCACACATACTCTTCTTTCTTATTTGATTTGGATTAATTTAGGATGAGTTTTAAATTTAAATATAAGAAGTTTGATTGGGAATCAAACTCTTTGCCTTATCTTAATCTACTTAGTCTTAAACTCTCAAAAACTTATTTATTTTTGTTGCCAATTTTTTTAAAAAATTCTCTATAAAGAAAATTATTTTTTTTATTGTCCTCCATTTTCATTTAGATTAGGATTGGTTTTAATTAAATTTGGATTGATTTGAATTTTATTGGAGGAGTTTTATTGGGAATAGAATACCTAGTCCTATTCAAATAGCATCACCTTATCCTAATCTAATCCCTCCTCTAATCAATGAAATCTTATTTTAGATTTTTTTCATATATACATCATTAAGAGAGAAATTATCATGAAAAAATCTAAAGAGAAATTATCCTGAAAATAAGAGGAAAAGGGGGTGTGAATTTTGGGTGGGTGTGAGAGACCTTGGGTGCTAGGATTGAAAGAAGAAGAAAAAGAAGATAAAAATAGTAGAAAGGGGTTTTTTATTTTTTATTTTCTTTTTCTTAGATCTAGACCTCTTCATCCTCCTCTTGGATTTCTTGGGAGGCTTAAGAAAGCCTAAGAAATAGTTTATTTTCAGCTATCCAATGGCTTTTGCATGGATCTAGCAGTCTAGGAGGTTGATCATGTCAGAGCTTCGTGTGGATTATTTGTAGAGGTCAAACATTTTGTGTGACTGTGAAGCAACATGGAGAGCCCTTACCACGTGCCATCAGCAATGATGATCATTGACCCATGATAAGATATGAAATTTGATTTCATATTGTTTATAAATTAGATCTACTGCATGCATCAGGTAGATCGATGCATGTTGATTTTTTTTCTACTACATATCATATTATGATCCTATTTAGGATTTATTAGAATTATTTTAAATACATATTTTGTTTTTAAAATAGTTTTAAAATAGATGCTATTTTGCTATGAATTATTAAAAAAATCCATGCATGAAATGCTAGGCATTTTTTCCAACACTAACTGCAATTGATCCATGATCATTTTTTTAATGATTAAGGATTAGGAGCTTAAGAAGCTTGGGCATGTTAATGTATAAGGATTGCAAATGGATTTCATCTAGACATCTTGTCTAACTCATATGGATAGTTTATTGTTAGCTACTATTTAAATAAGATTAAGATAATTAGGTCAAAAAATTGGTGGCTAATAAAGGGACCGTGAAAGGTTCAATGGACATGCTTCTTGATGTAGAGCAAACCTTCTCTTCCAAAAGATAGTCTAATTAGAAGAAGAGGCCTATGGAGAAGCAAGAGATTAGTTCTTCCATGTAGATGGCCATCGATAATGGAAAGTTGTTTCCATTTAAAAGGTTAATGACCATAGGCATTGTCCCATGTACCTAATACTTGAAGAATAAATATGACATACCTTTGGAAGGTATGACAGCTAATCAAAGAGATTTTTTTCTTGAGAAAAAACTTCATTTCTATTTAGCATGAAATCATTGATCCATTTATTTTAGAAATGAATTAGATTTAGATGATTTTTAATATCAGTCTCATGTATATGATGTATCTGCTATGCTATTGGTGAGTGCCATGTGATCTAAGAGATCTTGTGAGATGATATGCTAGCCCAGGTGTATGTTAATATATGTAGCATATTTGATGTGCTGACTAGTAAAACTCCTTAAGATTCTTTGATTAGATCGAGGAAGTAAATGCCTTAGAGAAGATTTCTAGAATCATCTCATGTTGTTTGACATAATTTCATAATAGACTCCTCTTATATCTCAAGCTCAACAAGGTGTTTAAGTAGAGAAATTGAACCCTATTGATATGGTTTAATTTATCATAGGAATCACTAATTTATCTTTAAGGAATTTGATTACATAACTCAGCTAACCTATTTAATTGGATTCACTTTAAATTTTTTTATCTCAGTTATATGAGATATAAGTGTATGAGTTAGAGATTAAGTCATTAATGGTCTATATCCTAAAAAGCTATTAGAATACTTCTTCCTAGTGGATCACAAGTTGCTGTGATCCAATGTCATTATTTATGGTTAAATAGTTTAACCTAAATGTAGCAGTGGAAGAATAATTAAGCTTGAACAGATTGTCTCTGAAAATCAATGGACAATAGAATCTATAGAATCCATTCGAGCAGAGCCAATAAAGTAGTTCCTTCTCCATCTTGTAAGTATTGTAGCATCTCCTATCCTCCAAAATGGTACATAGGTGTGCTTATAGAAAATGTAGAGGAAGTGTTCTTTGAAAAAGATACAGAATATAGAGATGATTCTAGAAACCTACAATAAGATAATGTCAGACATCAATTTCGAGAAATGATTGAATCCCATGAAGTTAGATTTGATGTGCTTCAACCTAGTATGGACTTTAATAGATCCACCAAAAGGTATAGTACCTAATGGATGGTGATCTATGAGGCAAGCTTAGGCTCAAGGTTGTAGTAGCATTGATTATGGAAACCTTTTCACTTATGATTATGCTTAAAATTTATACTAATTGCTATTGCAGTTAACCATGATGAGATTAGGTAAATGGATAATGATCATATCACAAGGTCTAAGCTATAAAAGATTTATGTAAATAGATCAAAGCAAATAGCTCAGAATTAGAATGCTCTTTCAATGACATCTTAAAATTGTTTGATTTTGTCAAGAACGAGAAGAGGAACCACATATTTATTTTTGGTCAATAGAAGTATATGATTCTTTGCATTGTACGATGATAATATTCTTCGATTAGGAATATGATTCCTATGCTGACTTAGATTAGATTATAAGTGCCTAGGTAATTCTCCAATGAAGACCAATTGGAAGGCATCCTACATTTGGAATGTAGGTCTATGAAATAGACCAAAGAGGATGCTACACCTATTACAAAAATTGTACATTAAGGAAGTGCTGGAGGTGTTCAGCTTGAAAAATTCAATAGGAGATTTGACTCCTTAAGCATGGAATTGATATCTGAATGTATCTCAACACATTTCAAGAGATTTTGATATGAGCAAGATCTCTTTGGACTTTGACCATAAGGAGCCTCATATAAACCATGTCATGTACATGACCTGATTTTTACTATGAATGTCTCAAGCGAATATCAATAAAATTCAGGCTATGAGTACTTGGGTAACTATGATAACATTCTTTAAGACTTGAGAAGTATTAAAAATATATTTTAGATCTTTAAGAGAAGGAGAATTAAGGGAATAAGGATACATATGATGTGTTCTTAAACAATGATAGTTTGGAATCAATTATTATAGGTTTGACCAAGAAAGTTGACTAAAATGTTATCTCTAGAGATGCAAGAATGAATTTTGGTTTATAGATTGTTATAGAAATGAGTGAGATGTCATGAGAGGACATAATACTCTATCATAGCAACAATGATCCCATAACTCTAGCTAAGGAACCAAGGTCTTACCAGAAGTTTGAACCATAAAATGATGATTCAATTCATGACCACTTTATTAAGGTACAGAGAGTAAACTCCATATGAGATATGGTAGACCTACTAGCTTAGTAAGCTTTGGCTAGTTGAAATTGAAGTACAAAAGATAGTGATGAGGTGTACGGCTGATTGATTTTAGTGCAAGTGGAAGATTATTAGATATGTACCCTAGAAGCCAATCTGGATAATAAATATTTGAATTATAGAATATAAAATTATATTTAATATTCTAATTTGGATAATTTTATCCATACAAGCAGTATATATATCCATGTATCGTCCAAGAAATTATTGGACATTGATATATTCTTAAGAGTTAAAAATTTGATATATGTGTCATCATAAATTAATTCCTAAATACTCTTAATCGTAAGATATCACAGATATGATGATTGATCCAGTTTGATCGATGCACAGATTACTTTCTTTTTAGGGTAAACAAGCCATGAGTCTATAGTATGAGAATAGTTGAGCAAGAGTGCAGGTGGTCATTAAAAAATGATGGTACTAAACATGACCATCACGAGAAGTCACATGGATATCTACTTACTCTTCAGTGACTTTTTTGATATTATAGTTATATGAGTAGTTCGTTGACCTGCGGTACCTTGGCCACTTAAAGTGGGGTTACTGTAGTTTGACAATACAAAATATTAGTCCTAGCCATTCGGGCCCTTTGGTATTCATTGGCTATAGTAGGTTCACTATAGAAGTAGAAGTGCACTTTAAGGGATCTATCGACCTTAGTAATTAAGGTACAGTTTTATATAATTTAAGAAGCTGAGTCCAGAAAATCCATGATCATGGTAAGTGAAGGATGGAAAAGAGTTTCATGAGTTTCACATTGGACTTAATCTAATTAAATTTGGCATATGACGAATCATAGGGTTGGTGAGTTTTCATGATCTGTATCTTGTCAGAATTTTTGATAGAAGAACTCTATCGAATGGTAACTATACCTAGGGATTCTTTCTTCTATTCTGCTGGGGTGCCACTATATGCCACTAGATATCACTGATAGATTGTGAGAATCCACTAGGATCATTTAGGATCAACGATCCTTGATGGGATAAGTTGAAATTATTCTGGTCTATCAAAAGAGTTCGATGATACTATGATAGAGATCATGGTATGTTTCACTACCTGATAGAATAGAACCCGAGAGGTCATACACAATAGAAGTTTGACCTGATCACATAATTGGATCTAAATATGCAAGAGTTATATATTTAGAAACTCTAAATTTATAAGGATTAGAAATTTAAAACCTGCTAATTTTAGTAAGGAGGATTTTATTATAAAATTTATAATTTAATTAGATGATTTGATCATTTAATTATAATTAGGCTCGATACAAATTAAATTGGATATAATTTAGATGAGTTTGGATGATAAAATCCACTTAGATTTTGGACTAACCTAATTATAATTGTTGAAAGTCAATTTGGTTTGACCCAATTGGTTGCCTAATCCTAGGTGAATTAAATTTGATTTAATTCAGTTAGATTTAATCTATTCTATTTGGATTTAGTGGTCTTAATTAGATTAAAATCTAATTTTTAATTAATTATAGATTTAAACATAAACCTAAATTGGTTAGGAATTAGGTTAGCTAGTTTTCTAGATGGTTAGAATTAGTTAGTTAGTTGTTTAACTAATTCCTAATTTGTTGCCCAGGTGGCTTTCCAAGAGGGGGGTGAATTGGGATTATAAAAACTTTTCACAATTATGTGCACTTTGAAATTTTTCTAGTGTTGTGGTGAAATATGCAATGCAGAAGTAGTTAAGTAAAAGCAATAAAGCAATAAGAACACAATCACAAACACAAAGAGATTTAGAGTGGTTCGGAGCAACCGGCTCCTACGTCCACTACCCAAGCACCACTTGGGATTTCCACTATATCCCCAAACCGGAATACAGTGGGATTATTTTACCAGGCTCACAATACAAACCTATACACTTTGGTTTTATCAGGATCACCAAAGAAACCCAAACTCCCTTTGGTTTTAAACGGGATCACCAAAAAAAACCCTAACACTTGGTTTTATACCGGGATCACCAAGAACCCAATTTAGGATTTATAAGGTTCACCTAAAAACCTTCAACCCTCTTTTAAGACACAGCCCCTTGCTGTTCTTAAAGAGAAAACTAAGATAAAGAAATGATAAACAAGCAATTACAACAAACCGAGTTTGTTTAAGTGTTGCCAATGTAGATCAAGATGAAGTCAAGCCTTGAATGCTCTTTAGTGCTCTTCAAGCTACTTCTTCCCTTCTTCAATGAGTGGATCCAATGATGGAGTAGAGTTGGTGAAGCTTTGAATCCAACTTGAAAGCTCTTTGAGGTAGGTAGGTAAATGACTTGAAAGCTCTTCAATATCTCAAAATAATTCCATAATAAAGCTCTAATCATTATTTAATCCTTCAAAATAATCCCTTTTATAGTTTTCCAAGAGATATGGTCGTTGTAGGGCCTAGGAATTCGTGAAATAGCTGTTGGAGCTGAATTGGAGTTCAAAATTCAACTTCAGCAACTAGCCGTTGGAGTGTAGAAAATGGCTCCACGAGTCAGCTCGAAGTCTCGGACAGCCCAAAATGAAACTCTGTAAGAGTCGGCTCTTCAATCTGGAGTCGGCTCTTGCTCAAGGCTTCAATGACTTCAAAAGATCAATTTTGCTGGAGTCGGCTCTTGCAATAGGAGTCTGCTCTAAGTCTTAGTTTACCAAAAACATATCTTCTGGAGGAGTCGGCTCTTAAGACAAGAGTCGGCTCTTGATATTGAAACTCAAAAACATTTTTTTCCATACCATGCCACAAGGAGTCAGCTCTTGATCCATGAGTCAGCTCTTTCAATTCTTTAAAAATGCTTTAAGCTTCTCCAAAAGTCTTCAACATTGAATCAAATAGAAGCTGATCTACATACTCTTTAATTTTTACAATTTTCAGCCCATTTTACATGATTACAAAATTAATAAAACTAGGATTTTTATAAGTTCAAGTTCATAAAACTTTATACAAAATTGCATTACTCTCAAGTCAGTTTGAAAACCATTTTAAACTATAGGTAACCAATTTTCTGCAAAACTTCTTAAACAATTTGAAAGAGTTAGTATCAAATACATGCTCCAATGTTTTGTGATCATCAAAATCATTCCAGGGTTCAACAATCTTCCCCTTTTTGATGATGACAAAACATTGGGCATGACTAAAAATTTAAAACACTTTACAATTGCAGTATATTTAAATTTATCAAATGATATTAGACATGATGTGTATCACACAGATTAAGCATCAATGTATCAACATAGTGTGCCACCATGTATCATATATATCAAATGTATAAAACTGAACACTATTAACATAAGGTATCATATGTATCGATACATTGCATTTCCCGTATCATATGAATAATATGTATTGAAACATGATGTATCAATACAGAATGTATCAAGAGTATCATCTATACAATGCATGTCGAAACTTATAAAATTACCAAACATTTGAAATGAATTTTATGATAATATTTGAAGTAAAGCTCCTCCTTACTATTTGTAATAGCATTTCTTCTAAATTTCATCAAATTTTCATGAATCATTCAAATTTTCATTTTAACATTCATATTTTTCATAACAATCAACATCATATAGCTTTTTCATGCATACAATCTCCAAAATAACATAGCCTTTTCAAATTTTCATAAAAAATTGTGAATTAAACATTCATATTATAGCTTTTTCATGCTCAATTTCCGTTCTCCCCCTTTTTGTCATCAACAAAAGGCATACAAGAGAACATTCATTTAATAATTCAATCATAACAAAAGGTATATAATAGACATGTAGTATAAAGAAGTGATATCCATATATATGAAAAGTCAGTACAAGGTGATACTTTACATATGTGCCACGGCACGATAAAATATATCACAACAACCAAAATGTAATAACATAGAGTCCCAAAAACATAAAGATAAAAAGCCTAAGCATCAGAAAGATGGGCTAGGATCATCACTATCAGGTTCTTCTTCGTCAGAAGAGGAACCGACTTCTAAGATTCCTGGACTAGGTTTAAACTTAGGGAACCTAGGTCAAAGATCCCTAATTCTAGTCCTAGTGGGAGTAGTAGTCCTAGACACTTTAGTTTTAGCTTTGGCTTTAGACTCTGAAGATATAACAATGGATGTGGGTCTGGCAGTCGGTGGATCAAAAGATAATGCCAAGGTACTGGTGGTCGAAAGTATCTGGGTAGCCGGAGTCTGTCCAACCTCAGATCCTGTAGCCTCCATACCAGCCTCGGGCTCAATATCTGCAGGTGTGGCATGAAAAGGTACATCACTAGAATGTGCCGCCAGTCCCTGCTCTCAATCAGTGTCAGTGCCAGGTGCTGTGGAAGTTGAAGGTACATGATGGTTGGCTGTAGAAAGCTGTCTCAAAATGGTCATTACATCATGAAATCCTTGCTACATCTCAGACTGGAGTAGAGTGATCCTGCTATCAGTGTTTGATCTAAGACACGATATCTCCTCCAAGACTCTCTGAAATCTGTCCTATGCATCAGGTCTAACAGCTGTGGAAGTCCTGACTGGTAAATGAGATGTGGTAGGAGCTGGCTCTAATGGTCCAGCCTCATCAGCCTGTGCATCAGTCTCCTCACCAAGTCCCTGAGCCGCCTGAGTATCATCCTTCGAATCATCTAAATATGCTATAGGAACACCTGAAGTCTTCCTAAACCAATTGCCACCAACTTTAATGAATCCCATTCTGGTATGGGATTTCATAGTATACCTGTCAGCGTGCAGCAATAGTTGGCTATCCTCTCCTGACAGATCTACCAGGGCATCCTGAAATAATAATGTAAAAACCATCCCGTACGGCAGACAAGCCCGTGCCCTACGGGCTGCCTCCCTCATCTGTGAAATCATAATAAATGGCAAGTTGAGGGCCTTCCCCTCAATCAATCGCCTCATAAACATAAGGTCACGCTCGCTGACCCAGTCAAATCTCCCCGTCCAGGATAAGAAAATCCTGCTGATAATATTGTGCAATAGCCTCATCTCCAATGACAGCTAATTTGCACTTACATGCATAATGCCTTTCACATTTGATCTCTCTAATATGAGTCTGAGGGTCTTTTGTTTCTCTTATAAAACTAAATAATACTCCCCTTCTTCTGGTATGTTTAGTAAACTTGAAAGCTTCTGTTCACTTATTTCTATATGCTTTCCTTTAACTGTTCCTTCTAAATGAAATGCTCCCAATAACATATTTTCAAAAAATTGATGAACTAAATTTGGATATGTCAGAACATTCAATAGACAAAAATCTTTCCACCCTTATTTTTCAAGCCAATCCCCGATATGCAACTGTTCTTGCTCCAGAAAATTAAAATCAATGCACCTACCCTGAGTAACCTAACGATTTCCCATAAGAATCACTTGCCGGGGTGCTTGAGGTTCTTCTTCCTGCTCAATCGGTTGTTCTTCTTCCGGATTGGATGTGTCCAACCGCCTATTGGTTCTTCTTTCTTCCACGATTGTCCGAACCACCCGCAAGGGTTTCTTGGCAATAGCTTTGCGGGGTGCCATCTAGCTAAGATTAATGGATTTGAGAGGATTGAGAGGGTTTTTGGAAGGTTTTCTAGAGTGGAATGTGGAGTTGGCTAAGTAGAAATGGCCAAAACCTAAAAACATAAAGAATATAAAACATAGAAGCCCTATTTAAAAATGTTCGGCCCGACCTTCGAGTCAGCTCGCCGAGCGCCCTGATAACTCGAGTCGGCTCGAGTGAAAAATCAGTCTAGAGGTCAAGAAAGGTTAAACTCAATTTCTACAGGTTTCTTGACCCTGAACTAGGTTGTCCTATGCTTTAAAGAAAAATTTGAAACACTTAGATAATTTTTCCTTAATTTTTTTAAAAAAATCAGAATGGGTCACATAGCCCTAATTTGACTCTAATTTTCTCAAATCTATCTAGATTAAGTGGTTTAGTAAAAATGTCCGCTAGTTGATCTTCAGTAGGTATAAATTCTAGTTCAACAACATTGTTTAAAACACGATCATGAATAAAATGATGTCGAATTTCAATGTGCTTAGTTCGAGAGTGCTGAATTAGATTTTTGGATAAATTAATAGCACTAGTATTATCACATTTAATAAAAAATTTAGATTGGATAACAACATAATCTTCTAGTTGTTGCTTGATCCATAACACTTGAACACAACAGCTCCCAACAGCCACATATTCTGCCTCAGCAGTAGATAGTGCTACAGAGTTCTATTTGCGATAATGCCATGAAATCAAGTTAACACCTAGAAACTGACAAGTGCCACTTGTGCTTTTTCTATGAATTTTATAGCCTCCATAATCAGCATCAAAATAACTAATTAACTTCAATGATGTGTGCTTGGAATACCATAAACCTACATTACATGTGCCTTTCAGATATTTAAGGATTCTTTTAACAGCCATGATGTGTGACTCTTTTGGATTAGATTGAAATCGTGCATACATACAAACACTAAATAAAATGTTAGGTCTACTAGCTGTCAAATAAAGTAATGAACCGATCATACCTCGGTACATCTTTTGATCAACATTTGGGCCATTTTCATCTTTATCCAGTCTACATGCAAGACTCATGGGTGTTCCATTTTCTTTGCTTGATTCCATGCTAAATTTTTTGATAATCTCCTTGATGTACTTATCTTGGTTGATCAGGATACCTTCTTTAGTTTGTTTGATTTGAAGTTTAAGAAAGTAACTCAGCTCACCCATCAAGCTCATTTTGAATTCTCCCTGCATTAGCTTAGTAAAGTCTTGACACAAAGACTCATCAGTAGATCCAAAGATAATATCATCAACATATATTTGAACAACTAAAATGTCATTATTCTTTCTTTGTATAAATAGTGTGGTATCAATACTACCTCTTACAAAATTATTAGTAATTAAAAACTTACTTAGTTTATCATACCAGGTTCTAGGTGCCTGTTTCAGATCATACAAAGCTTTATTCAGTTTGAAAACATGATTTGGAAAAGTATGATCAATAAAACCCGGGGGTTGCTCGACAAAAACTTCTTCAGATAAAAAATCATTGAAAAATACACTCTTTACATCCATTTGAAATAATTTAAAGTTCATAAAGCATGCATAAGCTAGTAGTAATCTAATGGCTTCTAATCTAGCTACTACTACATAAGTTTCATCAAAATCTATTCCTTCTTCTTGACTATATCCATGTGCAACCAGTCTAGCCTTATTTCTAATTACATTTCCATCTTCATCTAGTTTATTTCTATAAACCCACTTAGTACCTATAACAGGATAGTCATTGGGTCTTTCAACTAGGATCCAAACATTATTTCTCCTAAATTGGTTCAATTCATCATGCATTGCTAACATCCAATTAGGATCAGTTTTAGCTTCTTCTATATTGTGTGGTTCTACATGTGAAACAAAAATAATTAAATCGTGTGCACCTCTATGTACAGATCTAGTTTTAACACCTTGAGATGGGTTTCCTATAATTAATTCTTTAGGGTGCGATTGTACATACCTCCATTCCTTGGGTATATCAATATGATCTTTGCTTACCTCTTCTTCATGTGGTTCACATGATTGTTTATCTTTAAGAGTCAAGTCTTTCAGTCCATGTTCTAGAGTACCTATATCATCATCAGCAAAATCTTCCTTTCTCAAAGATGTAGTATCAAATTCATTGAAAACAACATATATAGATTCTTCAACAGTTAAAGTTCTTTTATTGAAAACATGATAGGCTTTACTATTTAAAGAATATCCAAGAAAAATAACCTCATCGGATTTTGCATTGAATTTACCTAGATTGTCTTTTCCATTATTAAGAATAAAACATTTGCATCCGAAAACATGAAAATACTTAATATTAGGTTTTCCATTGTTCCAAAGCTCATAGGGGGTTTTCCTGATAATAGGTTTAATTAAAACTCTGTTCAAAATATAGCATGCGATATTTACAGCTTCTGTCCAAAAGTATTTTGAAAGATTTCTTTCACAAAGCATTGTTCTGGACATCTCTTCCAAAGTATGATTGTTTCTTTCTACAACACCATTTTGCTGTGGTGTTCTAGGTGCAGAAAAGTTATGATCAATACCGTGCTTTGTGCAAAAGTGATCAAAATACTGATTTTAAAATTCGGTGCCATGATCACTACGAATTGAAATAACAAATAAAATTTTCAAATTTGTAACTCTTTTGTAAAACTTTTTGAATACATTAAAAGTTTTATCTTTATGTGCAATAAAGAAAACCCATGTGTATCTTGAAAAGTCATCTACAATCACAAGGCCATATTTCATACCACTTAGGCTGGTAGTCCTAGTAGGTCCAAATAAGTCCATGTGAAGTAGCTCCAAGGGTCTAGTAGTAGAAACAATGTTTTTAGATTTAAAACTCCCCCTCACTTGTTTTTCTAATTGACAAGCATCGTAGACATAATCAAAATTAACTTTAAATTTTGGTAAACCTTTGACTAAATCCTTTGAAATAAGTTTAGCTATCATGTCCATACTAGCATGACCAAGTCACCTATGTCATAGTAAACTTGATTCCTTACTCTTATCATTCATTGCTACAAGACTTGTATTACTTGACATAGCTAGATTATTAAGATCTACTACATAAATGTTACCAAGTCTATGTCCAATGAATTTAGTACTAGAGTCAAGTAGATCAACTACTATACATATCGATGACTTGAAAAACATATTAAAACCAATGTCACATAGCTGACTAATACTCAAAAGATTATGCTTTAACTTTTCTACAAGTAACACATTTTCAATGAATGTAGAAGGAGTAATTTTGATTTTACCAATACCGATTATCCTTCCTTTTCGATTGTCACCAAATGTTACCATTCCACCATCCTTTTGTTCTAGGGTGAAGAATTGATCAATGTCACCCGTCATGTGTCTTGAATAGCCGCTATCCAGATACCATCTTCTCTTTATGCTTGTGGCTACAAGACATCCCTGCAAAACAATCATTTAATAAATTTAGGTACCCAAGCTTTATTGGGTCCTTGCAAGTTAGTGGAAATGGTTCCTTTGGGAACCCAGACTTTTTTAATTTTCTTTTTGTCACTATATTTCAAATGACATTCAAATGCCTTATGACCAAGGTTATTACATGCATAGCATATAATTTTTGATTTTGAATAATAGTAACCATGAGATGATGCAACTTTAGGTCTAACCTATTTTGAACTAAAGAACTTAGGAGCATATGAAGTAGATGCAGAAAACTTGTTTGGACTAGATCCTTTGTAACCAATTCCAAATTTATTATTTATTTCTTTTTGATCTTTTAAAATTAATTCAAGTTTGTTAGAACTTAGAGTTAGTTTTTCAACTAAGGGTTTTAGTTTTTGAACTTCCTTCTTTAAATCATCATTTTTATTTTTCAAAAATTTATTTTTCTCGAGATACTCTTCCTTTTCAAATTGAACAATCTTGAGTTTTTCACAAACTAAGTTCAATTCTCTTTGCAAGATTTTATTTCTTTCACAAAATTCATTTTTGTCTTTTTCAAATACATCACATTGATTTTTCAAATCTTTTATTTTTAAACTGGCCTTTTTGTATTCTACCAATAATTCACAACAAGCATTATGCAATTCATCATAAGTGAATTCTAAATTAGGTTCAAAAGTATTTACCTCATCCTAAAAACCCATAAGACAGATTTGTGTAGTCTTCGTTGTCTCTTCATCTTCTTCAGTAGAAGTGGTTTTATCACTATCACTCCAAGCAGCAAGCATTGCCTTCTTCTTCTTTTTGGTGAACACCTTTTTCTTTCCTTCAAGATAGTCAGGATGGATGTGTCCCGGCTTTTTGCATCCATAGCAGATAGGTACTTGATCTTTATCTTTATCCTTATATTTTTCTTTATCTCTTTCTTTTTATTTTCCAAAATCACCTTTTCAATATTACTTTCTCCATTTGTTTGTTTTTCTTCTACCCATAAACCTTTTAAATTTTCTCATGACAAGGGCAATTTCATCATTTCCTAGATCATTGTCATCTAAAGAGTCTGATTCTTCATTCTTTTCTTCTTTAATAGCTTTGAATGCAATGGCTTTCTTTCTTTTTGTATCTTTCTCAGTCCTTTGTTGCATAGCCAATTCATGTGTGATAAGTGATCCAAGCAGTTCATCTAATGGCAGAGTGTTTAGGTTCTTTGCCTCTTGAATAGCTGTTACTTTGGCTTCCCACTTATCTGGTAAAAATCTTAATACTTTTTGAATAAGATCAGCATTAGAGTAAGTTTAACCAAGACTTTTGAGATCATTTATAATATCAGTAAAGCGAATATACATAATAGATATAGTCTCACTGAGATCCATCTTAAATAGCTCATAATTATGTACAAGAAGATAGATTTTTGATGTTTTAACTTGAGATGTGCCTTCGTGTGTGATTTCTAGCTTGTCCCAAATTTCTTTAGCAGAATTGCAAGTTGAAGTTTTGTTAAACTCATTTGGATCCAAAGTACAATACAATAAGTTCATTGCTTTGGCATTCAATTCAGCTAATTTTATATCATTCTCGTCCCAATCCTCTTCTGGTTTGGGAACCTCTACATCATTAACTTTAATTATGAGTGTGTGAGGTCCTTTCAGAATAATCTTCCATAAATGAAAATCTACAGCTTGAATGTATATTTTCATTCTTGCCTTCCAATATGTATAATTGATTCCAGTGAAAAGTGGAGGTCTATTTATGGATTGACCTTCGGCCAATGAAGTGCTTATGGGATGTTCCATATGTCTTTACTCTAAATAACTTTAGAGACTCCGCTCTGATACCACTTATTGCCCAGGTGGCTTCCCAAGAGGGGGGGGGGGGTGAATTGGGATTATAAAAATTTTTCACAGTTATGTGCACTTTGAAATTCTTTTAGTGTTGTGGTGCAATATACAATGCGGAAGTAATTAAGTAAAAGCAATAAAGCAATAAGAACACAATCATAAATACAAAAAGATTTAGAGTGGTTCGGAGCAACCGGCTCCTACGTCCACTACCCAAGTACCACTTGGGATTTCCATTATATCCTCCAACCAAAATATAGTTGGATTATTTTACCAGGCTCACAATCAACCCTATACACTTTGGTTTTACCGGGATCACCAAAGAAACCCAAACTCCCTTTGGTTTTAAACGGGATCACCAAAGAAAAACCTAATACTTGATTTTATACTGGGATCACCAAGAACCCAATTTAGGTTTTATAAGGTTCACCTAAAAATCTTCAACCCTCTCTTAAGACACAGCCCCTTGCTGTTCTTAGAGAGAAAACTAAGATAAAGAAATGATAAACAAGCAACTACAACAAACCGAGTTTGTTTAAGTGTTGCCAATGTAGATCAAGATGAAGTCAAGCCTTGAATGCTCTTTAGTGCTCTTCAAGCTGCTTCTTCCATTCTACAATGAGTGGATCCAATGATGGAGTAGAGTTGGTGAAGCTTTGAATCCAACTTGAAAGCCCTTTGAGGTAGGTAGGTAAATGACTTGAAAGCTCTTCAATATCTCAAGATTTCCACAATAAAGCTCTAATCATTGTTTAATCCTTCAAAAATAATCCCTTTTATAGTTTTCCAAGAGATATGGCCATTGTAGGGCCTAGGGATTCATGAAATAGCAGTTGGAGATGAATTGGAGTTCAAAATTCAACTTCAGCAACTAGCCATTGGAGTGCAGAAAATGGCTCCACGAGTCGGCTCGAAGTCTCAGACAGCCCAAAATGAAACTCTGTAAGAGTCGGCTCTTCAATCTGGAGTCGGCTCTTGCTCAAGTCTTCAATGACTTCAAAAGATCAATTTTGCTGGAGTCAGCTCTTGCAATAGGAGTCTGCTCTAAGTCTCAGTTTACCAAAAACATATCTTCTGGAGGAGTCGGCTCTTGGGACAAGAGTCGGCTCTTGATACTGAAACTCAAAAAAAAAAAATTTCATGCTGTGCCACAAGGAGTTGGCTCTTGATCCATGAGTCGCTCTTTCAATTCTTCAAAAATGCTTCAAGCTTCTCCAAAAGTCTTCAATATTGAATCAAATAGAAGCTGATCTACATACTCTTTAATTTTTATAATTTTCAGCCCATTTTACAAGATTAATAAAACTAGGGCTTTTACAAGTTCAAGTTCATAAAACTTTATACAAAATTGCATTACCCTCAAGTCAGTTTGAAAACCATTTTAAACTATAGGAAACCAATTTCCTGCAAAACTTCATAAACAATTTGAAAGAGTTAGTATCAAATACATGCTCCAATATTTTGTGATCATCAAAATCATTCTAGGGGTCAACATAATTAGTTATGGATTTAAATCTAAATCTAATAGGATTAGTTAGGTTAGTTAGAATCTAAAGGGTTTGGACAAGGAGTTAGTTAATTGAACTAATTCCTAACTAACTAACTAAATAACTAATTATTCTCTCTCCTCCCCATGTCTTAACTCCTTTTGGGGATGTAAGAAAGAAAGGGGCCACACCATATCATCCCGCACGTGAAATCCCAAGATTGGCATGGAATTAAGTCGGCATACCCTGTGTTTCTCTCTGTTATTCCTTATTCTAATCCATTTAATTGTTTAAATTTGATTTAATGACTTAACCTAATTCTTGATTAGGTGGGACTCTAGCAAGAAAAAGTTCGATGGTTGGCATGAGAAAAGTAGGATGTGGGGACACATATTATTAAGTAGTGCATGATGTTTTTTCTTGGCTTTTGAACATGAGATAAAATCTCACAAGAAGCAATGCCATATGCTTCTTCCTATTCTCCACCATACAAAATAATTGAGAGAGATTTATTATCACCCCTCTCCTTTTCCTATATTGATCTGATCTTGTATGAAGGATTCATGCAAAAAGAAAGAAATAGATTTTTTCTTTGATCTCTTGAGAAGAGATCTATTCTTGATTTCAAGATCTTTAATATAGAGATAACAAATCAAGAAGATGAAAGGGAAATTGATCAAACTGTCTAAGCGAGGCCTGCAAGGTGTTAGCACTCTAGTGACCTTGGGGCTTCAATCTAGCCATCTTCGTGTGAATAGCAGCAAAGGCTAGATGCATACGTGATTCTAGCAGAACCCAAGGGTTTTCCCCAGATTCAATTCGATGACTCTAGCAGAACCTAGAGCTTTTCTAGATTTGATTCGATGAATATGGAATAACATAATAGGTAAGTGATTTAATCTACTAAATAGTTTTGGTTTTATTTGCATATCTATATTACATGTTCATGATATGATCCTTTATGCATGCTTAGATTAGGTTTTTAATTTTGCTGCTATTTATTTTAATTTAAAAATTTTTAAAACCTATGCATGCAACTCAGGATTGTGTGATGAATTCTAACATCCATTAAGTCCTTAGACAATTCATAGATACATTAAACACAAATGGATAAGAAAAATGCCTAATTTTATTGATAAAAGTTGATAAAGTACAAAAGATGACCTAGAAAATTATAATGTGTCATCTAGATTAGCTTCTAGAACATACATATCTAACACTTGATTGCTGAAAGTGAAGTCATGCTAGTGTGGTCACTGAGTTGGGACCTAGTTGGCTAGAAGACTCTTGGTAGATAACTCCGGTCGGTGAGATGTATGGATGGTCCCGTTGGTTCTCCGAATAGGATCGCTGCAAGCAAGTCAGGGCTCAAAGCCTGACACAGTGGAAGATAACCTATAATATAATTTTATATCTAAGATACAGTTTATAAATAAATCCAATTTATTTATATTAAATTCTTAAACATGCTGGAATTGATTGAATATAATTCAGATTTGAATATAAAATTATTCTGAACGAGAAATACATACCTGGATCACTATCCTAGCTTGCTTAAAAACTGTGTCGATCCAGATCTGAACCGAATACCGGATTCTTGGGATTTTGCTCGAGTCGCACAATCTTCTGGCCTCTACTGGTATCCACACAGAGCTCGTGTAACCAAATCATAGAGAGCATCGGACTGCTGGATCCTTGTAGCCCTATCCTCTTTCAGCAAATCAGGACCTTTTTCTTCTTGAACTGCTTCTATCTCGTGAATCGGAGTCACAAGATCTTGGACCTCTCTCTTTTGATTTTTTCTTTTAATCTCTCTTTTCCTTTTTTTAAGATTTTGAAGACCTTCTCTAAGGTTTTTGGGTGAAAAGAAAGGTAAAGAAGTAGAGGAATAACAATACTATATGTTACCATGATTTTCTCATCACCTGTTCGCTCCTCAAATAACCCATGCCTAATAATAGAGTCTAGCCACTTATTATTCTAAGATTATTATGGATCTTAATCAAGATTAGGATAAGAGAGAGTCCTAATTAAATCCATAATCTATTAGATAGATTTTTGGTGGAGAAGGTTACTTAAAGCAGAAGGACTCTTCCTTCATATTTGTGCCACAAAGTTTTCACGCAAAAATCCTCCATGCCTCAAGTGTTTTGCACCACATTTTTTTTGCTGGATTAAGGTGGGTCCTATCTAGATTAACATTAGATAAAAGTCCTAAATTAATCCATATTCTATGGGATAGAGTTTGGGATGAATTAAGAGTCCCAAATAGAAGGACTCTTCTTTTCTTGCACCAACTTATTCCTTGCTGCACAAAATATTGCGCCATTCTCATTTTTTTGGCATGTGGAGAGGAGAGAGAGTCCCAATCAAATGGGACTCTAAGTTACAGGTCCAATTAAAGTGATTTGACAATCAAATCGAAGCCAATTTCAAGCCCGATTGAACCTATTTTGAAAAGGCTATTGACCTAATTCAATTAGGATTAGTTAACCGAGTCAAATTCAAATAACTAACCCAATAGAATCAAATTAATTAAATTAAATCTGATTTAATTCAATTAATGACTGATCCTTAATTTAATAAGGTCAAATATAAATTGTAACACTTACAATTAAGTCCAAATGTACTAAAATTGGTAGGTGCCAAATTTAGCAACATTTTAATTTGTTGATTGGTTAGTTGAGCTCCTAATGTGTGTGACCCCTCAAGTCCTACCCTGTCTGGTAATAAGATATGCTATAATCTCTATTATACATTATTGAAACTCTTTTCGATGGGCCGAAACAATTTCAGCTCAACCTTAATTAGGATCGTCGATCTGTAAACGATCCTAATGGGCTCTCACAATCCACTAGTGATACCTAGTAGTATATAGTAGCAATCCAACAAGAAAAAATTGGTGAAGGTGAAAAGCATCTACACCTAGCATACAATATACAAGAAAAAAGGACAGAAAGATATGCATTTTAAAATATTTTTAAAGCATGCACAGCAGAAGGCTTGGTAGATAGATCTAAACGATCTACCGATCTACCCGCAAAAGGATTTAGCATAATGATCTAGCATGCATATAACATCAAAGCAAGAGAAACAACAAATATAAAAGTACCATACCTTTATACCAAGAAAGAAGTAGTGGAAGTGCTGTAAGAAGGAGGGTGCTCGAGCCACACACGTGTCTGGCCTCTACAGGATATCTACATCTTAGCTCGACTCTGATCAACTTCCTCGGAGTGCTAGCTCTTCGGGATCCTTGGCCGATCTTCTTCCAGGAAGACTAGGAGGAGAGCAGGAACCCTTTCCCAAAATCTCTCTTTTCAAGACCTAGCTTAACTGCTAGGTTGCTCACACCCAATCCCTAGAACTCTCACAACCCTTCTCTATCTTTTCTCTAGTAGTGTTGTAACTTTTAACCCTTGTAGCTTATATAATGACCTTCATTTATAGGTACAGCCAAGATAAGTAGAAAGAGGAAGGAGGAGAGATGATGGGAGAGAATGGGGGAGAGGATCAAGGCCATACCAAATGGTCCAACCCATTAAGGTAAGTATGACTTTCATACCATATAACCTTGGAGCCAAAACTGATTTGAATTCGAAATTCAAACCAGGTCAAAACTTGTCCAAAATCCTTCCACGAAATCCTTCCAGAATTCTGTTCGTTATAGGAAGTGTCGACTCATGAAAATTGCCAAGTGTCGACACTTCACCAAGTGTGGACACCTACAAAATTCCAAGTATCAACACTTGAAACCTGGTCAATCAAATTGACCTCCAGCAACGTCAAATGATTCTCAATCATCAATTAGCCAAAAGATCAGAAAGAAATCCTCTATGATTTATGACCCCATAGGTTCGAACACTAAGCCGGTAGCATTGGAACATTTTCAGTACCAGTCAAAGTCTTCATCTAGCAATGATATCCGACGTCCGGATAGGTCGAAGATGCAGAGCACCTCACAAGAGCCTCTGGCATATGGCTACCGCATAATTCATCCCTTCGACCTCACATGCTCAAGATGACCTAGGGTTAGACTGCCAACCCTAATTTGGTTTATCTAGATCATGTCTCAACCTCACAAGTTCTGTGACTCCTCACAAGAACTACCCTGGCCAAGGTTTTTATGAATTGAGACATAGTGAGTCATTCTCTCCAAACTATTTGGAGAGGACAATTCCATCTTGATCCACCACCGCTTCTCAAGTACTTGACTATACCCAGAAACCTTCTGTCACTGGATTAGAAATCTAGGTAGTCCGGCACCAAAGTATAGTAAGTTGCTTGCAAGCTGCCATGGTGACCTCAGGTCTGAGGGACACATATATCCATATCCCTTCGCGAGAAACCCTTTGGTAGAAGGGAGTTCCGCAGATGGTCACGTTCAGTAAAATGTCACACATTTCACTTGTATGTCACACTAGTGTCTCCACACTCCTTGGTTAAGAGGACAACCAATACATGTGATATACAATAACCTACACTTGATACATCATCATCCTATAACAATGTATCATTTGGTTATGAACCAGTTTAAGAACTACTTGATATATCCTCTCTATATCAAACAATGTAGTTCTAAGGACTCCATCATACAAGAGTTCATTTCAGGAAACTGTAAATATGATGAACAGTCAAAAATAACTTTTATTTATTAAAGAATTCATATACAAAATATAAGATAGCACAACCATCTTCAGCCTAGATAATTGGCTTTGGAACATAATTCCCAACAACTCCCACTTGGACTAAAGCCAATCGGTACAGAATCTCATTTCCATTTTCTATTTACAACAGTCAAACTCTTGAACTCCGATGGCTTTAATGAAGGGGTCAGCCAGGTTCTCCTTTCCATCAATCTTCTGAAGGTCAATGTCACCTCGTTCCATAATCTCTCGTACGGTGATAGCATCGTAGAATATGCTTTATACGGTGATGAGACTTCAGCTCTTTGGGTTGAGCAATGGCTCCAGTGTTATCACAGTACACCAGAATAGGACCATCAAGGGAAGGTGCCACTCCCAGCTTGCAAAGAAACTTCTGCAACCATATAGCTTTCTTCGCTACATCTGATGCTGCAATGTACTCTACTTCGCATACTAAGTTTGCCACAGTAGGCTGCTTGAAACTTTTGCAGCAGATAGCTCCTCTGTTCAAGGTAAAGACAAAACCTGACACACTCTTGCTATCATCTTTATCTGACTGGAAACTGGAGTCAGTATGCCCCACAAGTTTCAAGTCAGATTCTCCATAAATGAGCCATTGGTCCTTAGTATTTCGTAAATACTTAAGGATGGTTTTTACCACTTTCCAATGAGCTTCACCTGGGTCAGACTGGTATCTGCTCACTATACCTAGTGAGTATGCCACGTCTAGTCTAGTACATGTCATGGCATACATGATAGAACCTACTGCTGAAGCATATGGGATTCTGCTCATGCGCTCTCTCTCCTCAAGAGTTGTCACATAATTCCTTTTGGAGAGATCAATTCTAGTGCCTATCGGGAGATAGCCCTTCTTAGAATTTTTCATGCTGAATCGTTTTAGCACGGTGTCAATGTACGTAGACTGGGACAGTCCCAGAAGCCTCTTAGATCTATCTCTATAGATTTTCATACCTAGTATGTAAGAGGCTTCACCCAAGTCCTTCATAGAGAACTGAGATGATAACCAGACCTTTATTCCTTGCAGTGCTGCGATGTCATTCTCGATTAAAAGAATGTTATCCACATACAGTACAAGGAATACAATCATAGAACCATTAACCCATTTGTAAATGCAAAGCTCTTCTCCATTCCTAACGAAGCCATACGACTTGATATACTTATCAAATCGCATGTTCCAACTCATTGATGCTTGCTTCAGTCCATAGATGGACTTTTGAAGCCTGCACACCTTTGACTCGTCTGTGGATGTGAACCCTTTAGGTTGTATCATATACACCTCCTCTTTCAGCTCACTATTTAAGAAAGATATTCGAACATCCATTTACCATATTTCATAGTCAAAGTGTGCTGCTAAAGCAAGCATAATCCGAATGGATTTGAGCATTGCCATAGGAGAGAATGTCTTGTCATAGTCAATACCATAACATTGACGATACCCCTTGGCAACCAAACGGGCTTTATAGGTCTCTACCTTTCCGTTTGCATCCCTTTTTCTTTTGAAAACCCATTTGCACCCAATAGGTTTTATCCCTTCAGGTGCATCAAACAATGTCCATACATTGTTGATCTCCATGGACTCAATTTCAAATTTCATGGCTCTAAGCCATTTCTCAAAGTCGAACCTCTGCAACGCATCCATATAGGTGATCGGATCCTCATTGTTCTCATCGAGTTCAATGGGATCACCGTCCCGGACCAAGAAACCGTAGTATCTGTCCAGTCGACTCGGTACTCTACCAGATCTCCTTAATGGTTTCTAAGTAGGCTTAGGGTGTGATCTAATCACAACCAGTTCTATGTTGTCTCTTAAGTGTGATGGTTCTTCTACTTGTTGAACTTCACTAAGTTCAATCTTAGCGGCTACAGTCCCTTCACCAAGGTACTTCTTTTCCAAAAGGATAGCCCTAAGATCGATGAACAACTTTTGTTCCTCAGCTAAGTAGAAGTAATACCACTTAGACTCTTTTGGATACCTAACAAATAGGCACAGGTCAGACCTAGGTTCAAGTTTGTCTGTTTCCAAACATTTTACATAAGCCGGGCACCCCCAGACCGGAAGGTGTGAAAGTGTCGGCTTCATCCAGTCCACATCTCATATGGTGTTTTACTAACAGACTTACTTGGAGCCCTATTCAAAAGGTAACAGGCTGATTTTAGAGCATATCCCTAAAAGGTTATCGGCAGAGAAGCAAAGCCCATCATGGACCGAATCATGTCTAACAGGGTTCAATTCCTCCTCTCAGATACTCTATTTAATTAAGGTGTCCCTGGAGGTGTCTACTGAGAGAGAATCCCATTCTCCTCGAGATATGTCAGAAGCTCATTGGAAAGGTATTCACCGTCTCAATCAGATCGAAGGATTTTGATATATTTTTTGGTTATTTTTCTACTTTATTACGATATCGTTTGAACATTTTAAACGATTCAGATTTATGTCTCATCAAGAAGACATAACCATACCTCGAAAGGTCATCTATAAATATAATGAAATAAATGTACCCACCCCTGGCACTAACATTCATAGATCCGCATACATCAGTTGTACCAGACTCAGAATTTCTTTGGCTCGTTCACCTTTTCCAGTGAAAGGTGACTTTGTCATTTTTCCAAGAAGATAGGACTCAAAGGTTGGAAGTGAGCTATCTTCACTAAAATCGAGGAGACCCTCGATTTTCATCCTGTTTATCATGTTCCTGTTAATATGACCTAGCCTACAATACCATAGGTATGCTTTGCTAACATTATCTATCCTAAGGCGTTTGCTAAACGTGTACATTATATTAATAGGTCACGATAGTACATAAATGCCATCACGCATTTGTCCATTAAAAAGTACATAACCATTCCAAATGATTTTGCAAATGTCATTCTTTATTGATAGTTTGTAACCATACACGACCAACTGGCCTACAGAAATGACATTCAAAATAAAAGGACAAAAATAATACTCGTTCAAAATGATAGTACAAGACTCGAAAACAAGTTTAAGGACTTCCAATGCCAGAACTGGAACTCGGCTTCTATTTTCCATGTTCAAGAATCTCTCGCCATCCTCGAATCTTCTACTAACTTGAAGTTCCTGCAAAGAATTGCAAATGTGAATTGGACTTCCTGTATCCAATACCCAATTAGTAGTATCGCAAACAGAGAAACAACAAGGTGTTATCATATAAATACCTTGTCCAGGGCCATCCTGTAGCTTTCTCTTCTTAGACCTGTTCGGGTCAAGGGATGTAATGTAAAAAGGACAGTTCCTCTTCCAATGACCCCGCTTCTTACAGAAGAAGCACTCTGCCTAGCTTTGATCAGCCTTCACTTTCTTGGCCTAGTTGGGCCCAGAAGCACTAAGCACCTTTTTCTCTTTATTATTTTTCTTCTTCCCTTTCTTAAAGGGATGATGCCCTCCTAAAGAACCTCCCACCAGATTCACTACCCCTTTATTCAACTGGTGGTCTTTCTCATAAGTCTGCAGCAACCCCAACAGACCATGGTAGTTGATTGCAGGCTTATTCATTCTGTAATGATCAAGAAAGTCTAGATAAGAGGAGGGAAGAGAATTCAAAATCGCATCTTTTCCAAGCTGTTCATGCAAGGGACATCCAAGCTTGCCCAGGCGCTTAATCATCTCGATCATGTACAATACATGATCAGTGACCGAGGCCCCATCACGCATCCGTGCATTATAGATGGCACAGGAGACCCTGTACCTCTCAACATTGTCTGGTGTCCTGAAAGACTCCTTCAACCTTTGAAGGATTTCTTTTGACTGGATTTCCTCGAATTTGTGACTAAACTTGTCATTCATCACCACTAACATAATGCATCGGACAGTGGTCTTGTCAAAGAGCCACTTCTGATAAGTGTCTCTGACCGAACCTCGAGCATGGCAGCAATGAACTCAGGTGTCGGATCCAATATCACATACAGGATCCGTTTATGCTCCAGGACAATCCTGAGCCTTCGATACCAGTTATCGAAGTTGGGTCCATTGAGCTTCTCGTTGTCGAGAAGAGACCAGAGTGACAGGTTGGAAGACATCTGAAAGGAAAACCAAAACTAATTAGTGTATATGAATTATTAACATAAAAACATGGACTTTAGTCTAAAGGTCCCTCCCACTATTTTGCACAGATTGGTAGCCTCTACCTCCAATCCGAGGAATTACTTCAATTCCTTAGTGGGTACTAGAGTCCAATAGACAACACATGAGTCTGACTTTGGCCAGCCCACCCATGCATGTCTAAAGGTAGGTTCTTCAATCGATTACTTCTCCAACCTCTAGTAATTGGGTTTTGCCCCAAGGAGCACTTCAATCAGCCTTTGTGCCTCCTATTAAAGGTCCTGGTTAGGTCCAATCATTAACATGACAAAATTCAATGCTTCTAACTAACGAATAGTCAAGCCCGACTTTGGCCAGCTCACCTGACCACCATTAAGAGAGTCGCACTGAGCTATCATATTAGGAACAGCAATTCCAATAGCCAGATGAACACCCGATTTTTGGATTTGCCGATGAAAACCAAACTATTGGACACAATACTATCCCACTTAATGGAAGGCTAGAACTTGGTTATCTCCATTACTTTGTCCTTTTAAGGATCTAATAATTTAGAGGGTTTTTAAATAATGTGACAGATGAAGAGATGAGAAGACATGGATCAACCTCCCACTGACCACATCAGTAATCTAGGAGGGTTACACATAACTAATGATCCATGGGCACCTAAAATCAGTCAAGACTGATTAACCTTGGGCGAGAGGGGCTAACACGAGTCAATGAGCTATCTAATCAATCCTGATTGACCATATTGGCCAGGTAAGTGAGATCATGGATTGGGTTCCACCATTAACCATCTTGCCTTAGACACCAACAGAGTTGGCCATGACCCTTAAGGCTTATTGAAATGACTTAAAATCTTTTGAATCATATTCCTAGAGTTCTTAGTCATTCTTAATTCTCAATTAAGTTTAATAGCCTCAAATAAATTAAAATAATTTTAATTTATCATGTAAAATAATTTTACAACAAATCAAAATTTGAATTCATTATATTTCAG
Organism: Areca catechu; assembly: GCA_021397845.1. Classification (NCBI taxonomy): domain Eukaryota; kingdom Viridiplantae; phylum Streptophyta; class Magnoliopsida; order Arecales; family Arecaceae; genus Areca; species Areca catechu. The sequence continues at coordinate 26,312,325 of CM038048.1, forward strand.
AATTTTTATCTCAAGTGTCGACACTTTAGGAGCAAGTGTCGACACAAGGCCTGAGACTGGGAAAAGAAAACAGAACGATCTATTTTCTGGACATGCTCATGTGTCAACACTTCGAAGGTCAAGTGTCGACACTTCAGGGTCAAGTATCGATACTTCAGGGGCAAGTGTCGACACTTCAACCTGTCTCAGAAGAAAAACAGAAACTAGATCTCAGGAAATTTTTCCATGAGTCGACACTTCAAAAGGCCAAGTGTCGACCCATAGCCTGAGACAATGAATAATAGTGATTTCAAATCCAAAGTTTCACAAAACTTTCAATTAAAATAGATCAAAACAATCATTTTAGATCTTATCTAAAGTTGTTTTATGATCATGTCATTAGATTAAAACATTTTTAACCTACAATTTTCTTTCTTCTTATTTTCCTTTTCAAGAGTTAATCACAGCGGCACCCCTACATGCCATAGGAGATCCCATTGAATGGGAAGAGAGGGTCTTGCAGCCCTACTTCTCTCCTATGACCGGACGGCCATGGTGAAGCACTCAATCCATGTACTTAAGAAAGAAAGGAGATGTTATTAGCATGCTAGCATCATTATACTATAAAAAGGAATCTGTTGCTCTGATACCATTGAAGGTGAAAATCACCTACACCTAGCATACAATATGCAAGAAAACAGGGTAGAAAGATTGCATTTTAAAATTTTTTTAAAGCATGTACAGCGAAAGGCTCGGTAGATAGATCTAAACGATCTACCGATCTGCCCGCAAAAGGATCTAGCATAATGATCTAGCATGCATATAACATCAAAGTAAGAGAAATAGCAAATATAAAAGTACCATACCTTTGTACCAAGAGAGAAGTAGTGGAAGTGCTGTAAGGAGGAGGGTGCTCGAGCCACACACGTGTCTGGCCTCTACAAGATATCCACACCTGGGCTCAACTCTGATCAACTCCCTCGAAGTGCTAGCTCTTCAGGATCCTTGGCCGATCTTCTTCTTCCAGGAAGACTAGGAGGAGAGCATGAACCCCTTCCCAAAACCTCTCTTCCCAAGACCTAGCTTGACTGCTAGGTTGCTCACACCCAATCCCTAGAACTCTCACAACCCTTCTCTATCTTCTCTCTAGTAGTATTGTATCATCTAACCTTTGTAGCCTATACAATGACCCTCATTTATAGGTGTAGCCAAGAGAAGGAGAAAGAGGAAGGAGATGAGATGAGGGGAGAGAATGGGGGAGAGGATCAAGGCCATACCAAATGGGTCCAACCCATTAAGGTAAGTATGACTTTCATACCATATAACCTTGGAGCCAAAACTGGTTTGAATTCGAAATTCAAACTTGGTCAAAACTTGTCCAAAATCATCCCATAAAATCCTTCCAGAATTTTGCTCATCATAGGAAGTGTCGACTCATGAAAATTGCCAAGTGTCGACACTTCACCAAGTGTCGACACCTACAAAATTCCAAGTGTCGACACTTGGAACATGGTCAATCAAATTGACCTCCGGTGATATCAAACAATTCTTAATCATCGATTAGCCAAAAGATCATATAGAAATCCTCTATGGTGTATGACCCCATAGGTTCGAACACTAAGCCGGTAGCATTGGAATATTTTCAGTACCAGTCAAAGTCCTCATCTAGCAATGATACCCGATATCCGGATAGGTCGAAGATGCAGGCACCTCACAAAAACCTCTGGCATATGGCTGCCGCATATTTCATCCCTTTACCTCACAATGCTCAAGATGACCTAGGGTTAGACTGCCAACCCTAATTTGGTTTATCCAGATCATGTCTCAACCTCACAAGTTCTGTGACTCCTCATAAGAACTATCTTGGCCAAGGTTTTGTTGAATTAAGATATAGTGAGTCATTCACTCCAAACTATTTGGAGAGGTCAATTCCATCTTGATCCACCACTGCTCCTCAAGTACTTGACTATACCCAGAATATCTGATTAGATCTATCTCTATAAACCTTAATCCCCAAAATATAAGATGCTTCACCTAAGTCTTTCATAAAGAATTCCTTAGATAACCAACTTTTGATCAAAGTCAACATGGGAATACCATTTCCAATAAGGAGGATGTCATCCACATACAATACAAGGAATGTCACTGCCCTTCCATTGGCCTTCCTGTAAACACATGGCTCATCCTCATTCTTGATGAAATCAAATGATTTGATTGCATCATTAAAATGAGTATTCCAACTCTGAGAAGCTTGCTTCAATCTATAGATTAATCTATGCAGCTTGCAGACTTTTTGATCTTCATCAATGGAAATGAAATCTAAAGGCTCCTCCATATAGATATCTTCCTCAAGATATCCATGTAAGAATGCAGTTTTCACATCCATCTGCCATATCTTATAATCATGATATGCTGCAATTGCAAGCATTGTACGGATGGATTTCAGCATAGCTACTGGTGAAAAGGTGTCATGATAGTCAATGCCTTCATGTTGGCTATACCTTTTTGCCACTAACCTAGCTTTAAAGGTCTCTACCTTACCATCTGCACCTATCTTCCTATTATAGAACCATTTACATCCAATGGATACAATACCCTTTGGTGGATCCACTAAAGACCATACTTGGTTTGAATGCATTGATTCAATTTCTGACTTCATAGCATTCAACCATTTCTCGGAGTCGATATCTGACATCGCCTCATCATAAGTCTTAGGATTAACCAATTGATCTTTGTCCCCTACTAGGAACATTTCCTTTACATCCTCTATAAGCATACCTAAGTACCTTTCAAGAGGATTGGAGACTCTAGTAGAGCTACGAGGTGGAAGAGCATTTATCTCAATTAGTTGACTAGATTCGATTTGATCTCCAGCTGGCTGCTCTTCAAAAACTTTCTCATCGAGCTATATTAGCCTCCCACTACCACCTTCCTGAATAAACTATTTCTCTAGGAATGTGGCATGCCTACTCATAATCACATTATGATCTTTTGGAAGGTAAAAGCAGTATCCTAAGGTTTCTTTAGGATATCCTATGAACCAAGCTTTCATAGATCTAGATTCCAACTTATCCACCACTAGTCTTTTGATATAGGCTGGACATCCCCAAATCTTGAAATGAGCAAGACTTGGTTTTTTACCATGCCATATCTCGTATGGTGTGGTAGGAATGGATTTAGATGGAACCTTATTTAAAATATAAATTGAAGTTTGTAAGGCATATCTCCAAAGAAATAAAGGCAAGTTAGTGAAGTTCATCATGGATCGGACCATATCTAATAGGGTCCTATTTCTCCTCTCAGACACTCTGTTGAGTTGAGGCATATCAGGTGGAGTCCATTATGAGACTATGCCATTGTCCTTAAGATAATCTAAAAACTTTTCACTAAGGTATTCACCTCCTCGATCTGATCGGAGAACCTTAAGGGTTTTACCTATTTATTTTTCTACCTCATGTCTGAGTTCCTTGAACTTTTCAAAGGCTTCAGATTTGTGCCTCATAAGAAACACATAACCATACCGCAAACAATCATTGGTAAAAGTTATGAAGTAGTAAAAACCACCTCTAGACTACACATCAAATGGACCACACACATCAGTGTGTACCAGGGCAAGCAATTCTGTGGCCCTCTTCCCATGTCCTATAAAGGGTAACTTGATCATTTTTCCTTGAAGACATGACTCACAAAGTGGATATGATTTATAATTAACTGAATTTAGGATCCCGTCTCTTTCCAATTTGTTAATCCTGTCCTCTACAATATGACCAAGCCTAAGATGCCACATATATTTTTCATTTAGGTTATCCCTAGTGCATTTATGTCCTATGGAATTTACATTAATTTGCTCGTTAATATTCATAGATGCATCGACATGCAAATGAAAGAGACTGTCAATTAGAATAGCTTTTGCAATCAATTTATTTCTCAAATAAATATTATAAAATTCTTTATTGAATGTAAATTTAAATCCTTCCTGTGCTAGCACAGAGATAGAAATCAAATTTCTACTAGCTACATGTACAAAATAATAGTCACTAAGTACTAATCTAAACCCTAAAGTTAATGCCAGAGAATATGATCCAACGGCTTGTGTAGCAACTTTTGCTCCATTTCCAACACATAGGACCATCTCACCATCCCTCAACATTCTACCTCTTTCCGGACCCTGCATTAAAATATATATATGAGCACAAGAACCAGAGTCCAAAACCCAACTAGAAGTAGATCAAACTGTTAGGTCAGATTCAATAACGAGTATGGACTTACCTTCAGAAGGTGCATCCACCTTTTGTTTCTTTAAGCTTTCCAAGGAGAGTGGACAATTTCTTCTCCAGTGGCCATTTGTATTGTAGTGAAAACATTTTCCTTTGCTGACCTTGGCTTTCTTGGGAGTGTCCTTCTGCTTCGTTGCAGGTTTCTTCTTCTTCCAAGTAGACTTTCTTTTGGAGGAAGCCTGCTCCATAGAAAAAATAGAGCCCCTTGAACTCTTCAAGGTACCCTCATTGCTTACCAATATGTTCAATAATTCATGTAGGGTGTAATTTAACTTGTTCAAATTATAGTTCATGATGAACTGAGCTTATGAACTAGTCTTAGACTGGAGGATCAAATCCACCTGAAGCTCCTTGTAAATAGGAATGCCCAGCTTCTCAAGCTGTTCTATATCCTTGATCATTGTTAAACAATGATCGTGGACAGACTGCCTTTCATGCATCTTGTTGTTTAAAATCCTTTTCGACATCTCGAAGCGTGCAATATGACTTTGTTCACCATACAACTCTTGTAGGTAAGTCAAAATCGATTTAGCAGTTGGCATATCCTCATGTTGGCTCTGCAATTCATTTGACATTGAGGCCAACATGTAAAACATAACCTTATTATCATCATCCATCCATTTTTTAAATGCAGTCATCTGACGAGCATTTGGATGTCAGGTAAAACAGGGGGTTCCTGGTCAAGCACATAGCCCAACTTCTCAGAACTCAAAATAATTTTGATGTTCCTCAACCAGTCTTTGAGATTAAGGGCTACAAGTGGGTTTGTCTCTTCCCCTGGGGGGCGTTGGCTCTTCAGCCCGCTCGGCCTGCAAAATAAAGGAGACCAGGTCAGGGATTTTGGTGAGGACACTCTGACGATCAAGTTAGTGGGATGATCAAGAAAAATAGAAAACCTTTAAGATGGAGAGCTTGGGGGACTCCCTTGCCTCAGGGGGTGACATGATAAAGATATTCAAACAATATAAAGAACGAGATAACGATACCTAAATGGTAGAAAAAAGGAATGGAGAGCGGGGAGCGGGGAGGTTCTCCGATCGACTCCTTGGTCGTTGAGTTCTCTGGGGGCTTGCTCACTTGCCTCTCCCTGCTCCTCCTGCATCTGCCTCTTACCTTTCTTACCTTGTACCTTCGGGCTCTTTCTCTCCCCCCTCTCTTTTTCTAGGGGATATTGTGTTACTTATGAGGAACGGGCACTGGGCTGCTGAGCCCCTTGCCATGGTGGGATCTTTCCCTTTTTGGAGGAACCGTCCCAGCATTGTAGGGCCTGTGGCTGTGACAAGATTCTTCTTCTGGGGGAATGTTGAGTTTTGTGCTGCGTAGATCAGCATCCCCCAGGCCATACGGTGGTGGACGTGGCGGTGTATTACTGGGCCTTGGGTCCGACACGGTTGGCCTTGTTCAGAGCATGTGGGCGGCATGTTGTAGAACTGGCATTGGTGGCAGGGAGTGCACCACTTCTTGGGGATTGCAGATGGACAGGGAACTCCAGGCTATGGTTTGAATTCTTGCTGATCTTTCCCTCCTCCATTAATGGTGAGAATTTTGGCCTTTGTGTGGCATGGAAGGACCTCCTGAAGAGGTCCTCCTTCGATAGTGTGACCTCGACCCCTGCTGGGAGTTGACCTTGGTAGGGGGGTTGACCTCAGTTGTATGAGCACGGTCCTGGCCGGGAGCTGATCTCAGTCGGAGGGCTCACTCCATGAGCATGACCCCTGCTAGGAGCTGACCTCGGTAGGGAGTTGACCATGATTGTGTGAGGATGACCCTGGCCGAGAGCTGACCTCAGTTAGAGGGCTCACTCCATGAGCATGACCCCGGTTGGGAGCTGACCTTGGCAGGAGGCTGACTTCGATTGTGTGATCATGACCCTGGCTGGGAGCTGACCTCAGTCGAAGGGCTTACCTCATGAGCTTAACCCCGACTGGGAGCTGACTTCGGCCTTCCACCCAAGGGTCGCGTCCAGGTGGCAGGCCCAACCCAAGCGATTATCGACTGGCAGCTATGTGGGCTCCATGTCAGTGGATGTTGCCACATCAGATGCCCCCCACTCTCGAGTTTGGAGAACGAAGCATTGCTCGGGGCAATGGGAGTAACGACCATGCTGATGTGGAGGGATGCACCTTCTACACCGTCAATTTTTTGACTGGCCATGCCCCGATGGTCGCGCCTTTACATTAATGGGGTGCTGCATTCTACTTTCCAACGAAGGGATCATCAATGCATTGATTGGATCAAAGTGCCTATCTCGTGACCCGAAGCATCGGGAGGTGCCTGGAATCGACACGTGGTGACATTCGGTTGGCTGCATGGCCTTTAAAAAGCCTTTGGGTGTAGGGATCCAGGGTTCTACAAAGCTTCCTTTCTTTTTCTTTAGCACCCTTCTAGTTCTGGTGTTGGCCTCGATGTTTGCCCTCTTCAGTCTCTCTTCTTTGGCTTGCATTGAGGGAGGGCTCTTGATAGATTTCAGGATCTCAGCCCGAGACCCGGAGGGCCAAATGGAAACTCACTAGGAGCGACTAGCTAGCATCAAGATGAGGGTGTCTGGTTCAAAGAAAAAATTCATAGAGCTTGAAACTTCCCCCTCGGATGTGGTGGGGGAGATCTTCTAGTTGCACTGCTAGGGTAGAGAGAAAAGCTGCCTCCAAAACGAGGGGCAGCCGGAGCCACCTCTTGGTTCACGAGACTAGAGATTTTATAGGAGGAGGTGGTGGCCCAGGTCGTGGTCGCTGTGGAAGGGGCCACGACCATTGTGGTGTTGGTAGGACCGTCCTGATGCGGAGCTACTTCAGCTATCCTTGGAATCACAGGATTGGTGAATTCCAAGGAGGATGGTGCGATAGAGGCGGAGCTGATGCTGGGCTCTAGAGATCTGATGAGCTCCTGAGGAAGGGTGCCCTCCATGGTGTTTCCTGCACCAATCATGAAGGTTAAGGTCAGATCCCTCCAGCGGACATCACACCAATGCCGAAGGTATCTGCTCGCCATCTAGGTAGGGAATGGAGATGGGGCATCGGTCCATCCACCCTTCATCTTGTATCTTAAGATTTTAGGAGGTCTCCCGGCCTATCGGGAGCCTCCATAGGATGTAAGAGACCTTTGATCAATGAAAGCATCCCTTCTTCTATGATTACTGCTCTCCCTTTCTTTCTTTCTTTTATTCTCTCTCTCCCTTTTTTTTTTGAGCCAGAATCTATTGCTTGGCATTTCAGACTGCTAGGGGCCTCTGCTTGGCCTCTTGGGCTACTGGGGGCTTCTTCTCTATCTTCTCGGGCCACTGGGAGTCTCTGCTCGGTCTTCCCGGGCTACTGAGAGTCTCTTTCTGAAGTGAGGGACGTTCCGATGAGGGTAGTTTTTTTTCTTCTCCTTCCAGTCAGAATGCTTCGTGTTCCCTTCACTTTGCTTGTCATTTTACTTCTCTTCGGCTCAAACTGCTTCTAGGAAATCTTCTTAGCTTGTTGAGCCGTGAAGCAGGTGGCCGACGATGGGACTTTAGGGATTCCTCACCAACATCCTCGGGTCGTAAGCAAGGCAATCCATCACAGGGATTCCGAAGTTTTTTAGCTCGGTTTGTCGCATTATGAGTCAAGGGGTAGATGGTGGGACTTCTAGAGTTTCTCGGCAGGTATCTCCAAACTATGAGTAAGGTAGTGGATGCGGGGCTTCATGAGTTTCTTGGCTTATAAGTGCCAAACTATGAGTTTCGTGGTAGATAGCATGGTTCCAGAAACCCCCAACTGCACCTCAAGACTATGAGTGGGGTGACTATGCATGGGTCTACCGGAAGAAACTGGCTTAGTGACTGCCTAGCTATGGGCCTCTTGGTAGATGGTGGGTTGCCTTGTCATCACCTCGAGGTCGTGAGGCTGGCCGAGAAGTACGAACCCGAAGGAGAGGGCTCGGCCCGGAAGGGCCAAACTGTGAGTCATATGATTGGTGGCCGATCGCCCTACCACCCTCTCTGGGCCATGGGCTGAACGGGTGAGCGCGGGCCTGATGGGGGGGCCTGGCGCTGTTGATTAGGATGCCGAACTGTGAGTCATGTGATAAGCAGTAACTTGGTGCCACCTCCGGGCTGTGAACTCAGCTGAGGAGCATGGGCCTGATGAAGGGCTTGGCTTGTTGAAAAGGTGTTTCCATGCTGTGAGTCTCGCGGTAGGCAGCACCTTGGTGCCACCTCTAGGCTATGAGCATGGTTTCGGAAGGTGGGCCTGATGGGAGGCCTGACCTATTTGGGAGTCGCCACGTTATGAGTCTCATGGTAGGCAGCACCTTGATACCGTCTCCTGGCTGTGAGCATGGCTTTGGAAGGTGCGGGGCTGGTGGAAGGGCCCGCATTGTTGATGAGGGTGCTGAGCTGTGAGTCTCACGGTAGGTGACGGGTTGCCCCGCTGCCACCTCCAGGTTGTGAGCTTAGCGGTGAGGAGCATGGGCCTGATGAAGGACCTGGCTCGTTGATAAGGAGCCGTCATGCTGTAAGTCTTGCGGTAGATAGCACTTCGTGCTGCCTCCGGGCTATGAGCATGGTTGAGGAAGGCACGGGCCTGATGGAGGGGCTCGCATGGTTGAGAGTCGCCATGCTGTGAGTCTTGCAGTAGATGGCATCTTGGTGCACCTCCGGGTTGTGAGCACGGCTGGGGAAGGTGCGGGCCTGATGGAGGGGCCTGCATGGTTGATGAAGGGTGCCGAGCTATGAGTCACACGGTAGGTAGCAGGTTGCCCTGCCACCACCTCCAGGTTGTGAGCTCAGCGGTGAGGAGCGTGGGCCTGATGGAGCGGGCCCGGCTTATTGATGATGAGTTGCTATGTTGTGAGTATCACGGTAGATGGCAACTTGGTGCCACCTCTGGGCTGCGAGCATGGCTATGGAAGGCACAGGCTGTGGCAGACTCAGTATGTGAAGCAGAGTACATTACAGCATTAGATACAGCAAAGGAAGCTGTGTGGTTACGGAAGTTCCTTGGTGACATGGGAGTGCCACCTTCCCTGGATGGTCCTTTTCTGGTATACTGTGACAACACTGGAGCCATTACTCAAGCCAAAGAGCCGAAGTATCATCACTACACAAAGCATATTTTGTGGCCTATCACCTTGTACGAGAGATCATGGAACGAGATGACAATGACCTTTAAAAGGTCGATGGAAAGGAGAACCTCACTGACCCCTTCATTAAAGCTGTCAAAGTTCAAGAGTTCGACTATTGTAAACGGAAAATGAGAATGAGATTCTGTACTGATTGGCTTTAGTCCAAGTGGGAGTTGTTGGAAATTATGTCCCAAAGCCAATCATCTAGGCTGTAGACGGTTGTGCTATCTTGTAACTATATATGATTTTTAATGAATAAAAGTTATTCTTTTTTGGCTGTTCATCATATTTATATTTTTCAGAAATGAATTCTTGTATGATGGAGTCCTTAGAACTGTATTATTTTGATATAAAGAGGATATATCAAGTAGTTCTTAAACTGGTTCACAACCAAAGGATACATTGTTATAGGATGATAATGTATCAAGTATAGGTTGTTGTATGTCACATTTATTGGTTGTCCTCTTAACCAAGGAGTGTGGAGACACTGGTATGACATGCAAGTGAAATGTGTGACATCTCACTGAACGTGACAATCTATGGAGCTCCCTTCTACCAAAGGGTTTCTCGCGAAGGGATATGGATATATATGTCCCTCAAACCTGGGATCATATGGTAGCTTGCAAGTAACTCACTGTACTTTGGTACCGGACTACCTGGATTTCTAATCCAGTGATGAAAGGTTTCTGGGTACAGTCAAGTACTTGTGGAGCGGTGGTGGATCAAGATGGAATTGACCCCTCCAAATAGTTTGGAGTGAATGACTCACTATGTCTCAATTTAGTAAATCCTTAGCCAGGATAGTTTTTGTGAGGAGTCACAGAACTTGTAAAGTTGAGACATGATCTGGATAAACCAAATTAGGGTTGGCAGTCGAACCTAGGTCATCTTAAGCATTTTGAGGTCAAAGAGATGAATTATACAGTAACCATACGCCAGAGGTTCTTATGACGTGCTCTGCATCTTTGACCTATCCAGACATCGGGTATCATTGCTAGATGAGGACTTTGATTGGTATTGAAAATGTTCCAGTGCTACTGGCTTAGTGTTTGAACCTATGGGGTCATACACCACAGAGGTTTCTATTTGATCTTGAGGTTGATCGAGGATTAAGAATCATTTACCATCATCGGAGGTCAATATGATTGACCATGTTTTAAGTGTCGACACTTGGTATTTTATAAGTGTCGACACTTGGGGAAGTGTCGACACTTGGCATTTTGCAAGTGTTGACACTTGCTATGATGAGCAAAATTCTGGGAAGAATTTTTTGGAATGTTTGACTTTGAATTTTGAATTCGAAATTTGAACTTTTGGGCATTTTGGCTCCAAGCATTCATGGTATGATAGTCATACTTACCTTCTATGGCTTGGACCCATTTGGAATGCCCCTTGACTCTCTCCCCCAATCACTCCTCCTTCCTCTTTCTCTCTCTCATAGCTGTCCCTATATATGAAGGTCATTGTAGAGGCTGCTAATGGTTACAAGAGAATTAGAGAGAAAAGAAAAGAGAAGAAGAAGAATGGCTTAGTGAGGACTAGGGATTGGGTACCTAGCATTCAAGCTAGGTCTTGGGAATAGTGTTTCTTGGGAAGGGTTCCACAACTCCTTCTTGTCTTCCTAGAAGAAGAAGATCGGCTGGAAGGATCCCGAAGAGCTAGCACTCCGAGGGAGTTGATCAGAGTTAAGCCCTGGTGAGGATCACCTGTAGAGGCCAGACACTTATGTGGCTCGGACGCCCTCGTCCTTCTTCTCAGTACTTTCAAAGATATTAAGGTATGGTACTTTGTATCTTTGTATATTTCTCTCTGTTGATATTTTGCTTGCATGCTAGATCGTTATGCTATATCCTGTTGCGGGCAGATCGGTAGATCGTTTTGATCTATATACCGAGCCTTCTGCTGTGCATATTTTAAAATTATTTTAAAATACATCTTTTCTGCCCTGCTTGCATGAATAGTTTTCACCTTCAATGGTATCAGAGCAATGGATTTCTTTTTGTAGTATAATGATGCTAGCATGCTTTAACATCACCTTTCTTAAGTACTTGGATTGAGTACTTCACCATGGCCATCAGGTCATAGGAGAGAAGTAGGGCGGCAAGACCCTCTCTTTCCATTCAATGGGGCCTCCTCTGGTGTGTCAGGGTGCAGATGTGATTGACTCTTGAAAAGGAAAAGAGGAAAGAAAATATAGATTAAAAATTGTTTTAATCTTATGACATGATCGTAAAACAACTTTAGATAAGATCTAAGAGTTATGTTTTGATCGGATTTGTTGAAAGTTTGGAGAAACTTTGGATTTGAAATCATTATTTTTTTCTTGTCTCAGGTTGAAGTGTCGACACTTGGGCTCGAGAATTGACACTTGGCCTTGGAAGTGTCGACTTATGAGTGTGTACAGAAAACCTATCATTCGGTTTTCTTCCTGTCTCAGGCCTTTAGTAGATCCAAGTGTTGACACTAGGTGTCGACACTTGCTCCTGGTGAGTCGACACTTGGGGTGAAAATGTTGAAAAACAATGAATTCAAATTTTGTTTTATTGTAAAATTATTTTACATTTATAAATTAAAATTATTTTAATTTATTTAAGGCTATTGAACTTAATTTTGAATTAAGAATGACTAAGAACTCTAAGAATGTGATTCAAAGATTTTAAGTCATTTCAACAAGCCTTAAGGGTCATGGGTTAGCTTCTATTAGGTCCTTAAATGGGTTAGACCTAAGTTTAGATGCATTGGACTAAATAGAAAACTAATCTAATCAAATGTTGAGTTAGGATTTCTTTTCTTTAGATCTCTCTAATAGTTAGATTGATTAGTCCATAAATCTAAATGGATCTAATTTGTAGCTCAGTGGAAAGCCCGAGTCTTTAGACTAGTCTAATCGACTTTGATGAACCGATTGGTGTCTAGGTAAGTTTTGCATTTTGATCATGGTTCTTTGAGACTACCTCATACTTGGCCAACTCTGTTGGTGTCTAAGGCAAGACAGTTAATGGCAGAATCCAACCCATGATCTCACTTACCTGGCCAATGTGGTCAATCAGAATTGATTGGATAGCTCATTGACTCGTGTTAACCCTTGTCACCCAAGATTAATCAGTCTTGACTGATTTTAGGTGCCCATGGATCATTAGTTATGAGTAACCCTCCTTGTTTGCTGATTTGGTCAGTGGGAGGTTGATCCATGTCTTCTCATCTCTTCATCTATCACATTAAAATTAAACCCTCTAAATTATTAGGTCCTTAAAAGGACAAAGTTATAGGGATAACCTAGTCCTAGCCTTTCATTAAGTGGGATGGTAATGGGTCCAGTAGTTGGGTGTTCATCGGTAGATCCAAAGATCGGGTATTCATCGGGCAATTAGAATTGTTGTTCCTAATATGATGGCTTAGTACGACTCTCTTAACGGTGGTCAGGTGGGCCAGCCAAAGATGGGCTTGACTATTTGTTAGTTAGAATCATTGAATTTTGTCATGTTAATGGTTAGACCTAACCGGGACCTTCAATAGGAGGCCCAAAGGCCGATTGAAGTGCACTTTGGGGCAAAACCCAAATACTAGAGGTTACTTGGAGAAATAATTGGTTAAAGAACCTACCTTTAGACATGCATGAGTGGGTCAGCCAAAGTCGGGCTCATGTGTTGTCTATTAGACTCTGGTACCTACTAGGGAATTAAAGTAATTCCTCGGATTGGAGGTAGAGGCTATCAATCTGAGCAAAATAGTGGGAGGGACCTTTATACTAAAGTCCATGTCTTTAGGTTAATAAATCATATACACTAATTAGCTTTGGTTTTCCTTTCAGATGTCTTCCAACCTGTCACTCTGATCTCTTCTCGACAAAGAGAAGCTCAATGGACCCAACTTTGATAGTTGGTATCGAAGGCTCATGATTATCCTGGAGCAGAACGGATCTTGTATATGATATCAAATCACACACCTGAAACCCCTACTCCCAATGCTCGGGGTTCGGTCAGAGACACTTATCAGAAATGGCTCTTTGACAGGACAACTATTCGATGCATAATGTTGGCAGCGATGAATGATGAGTTCAGTCACAAATTCGAGGAAGCCCAGCTAGAGAAAATCTTTCAAAGTTTGAAGGGGTCCTTTGGCACACCAGATGATGTAAAGCGGTATAGGGCCTCCTGTACCATCTACAACACGCGGATGCATGATGGAGCCTTGGTCACTGATCATGTATTGTACATGATCAAGATGATTGAGTGCCTGGGCAAGCTCGGATGTCCCTTGCATAAACAGCTAGGGAAAGATGCGATTCTGAATTCCCTCCCCTCTTCCTATCTAGATTTTCTCGATTATTATAGAATGAATAAGCTTGCAGTTAACTACCACGGTTTGTTGGGGTTGCTGCAGACTTATGAGAAAGACCACCATCTGAATAAAGGGGTGGTGAATCTAGTGAGAGGATCTTTGGGAGGGCATCGTCCCTTTAAGAAAGGAAAAAAGAAAAACAAAGGGAAAAAGGTGCTGAATGCTTCTGGGCCCAGTCAGGCCAAGAGGGTAAAGGCTGATCAAAGCCATGCAGAGTTCTTCTTCTATAAAAAGTAGGGTCACTGGAAGAGGAACTGTCCTCTCCACATTGCGTCCCTTGACTCGAACTGGTCTAAGAAGAGAAAGCAGCAGGACGGTCCTGGACAAGGTATTTATATGATAACACCTTATCGTTTCTCTATATACGATACTACTAACTGGGTATTGGATACAGGAAGTCCAATTTATATTTGCAATTCTTTGCAGGGACTTCAAGTTAGTAGAAGATTCGAGGATGGTGAGAGATTTTTGAACGTGGAAAATGGAAGTCGAGTTCCAGTCCTGGCATTGGGAGTCCTCAAACTTGTTTTCGAGTTCTGTATTGTCATTTTGAACGAGTATCATTTTTGTCCATCTTTTTTTTTGAATGTCATTTATGTAGGCCAATTGGCCATGTATGGTTATGAACTATCAATAAAGAATGACGTTTGCAAAATTATTTGGAATGATTCTGTAGTATTGATTGGATAAATGCATGATGGCATTTATGTATTATCGCGACTTGTTAATGTAATGTACACGTCTAGCAAACGTCCTAGGATAGATAATGTCAGCGAAGCATACCTGTGGTATTGTAGGCTAGGTCATATAAACAGGAATAGGATAAACATGTTGAAAAGCGAGGGTCTCCTCGATTTTAGCGAAGATAGTTCACTTCCAACCTATGAAATCTGTCTTCTTGGAAAAATAACAAAGTCACCTTTTACTGGAAAAGGTGAATGAGCCAATGATATTCTGAGTCTGGTACATACTGATATATGCGGACCCATGAATATTAGTGCTAGGGGTGGGTACATTTATTTCAGTACATTTACAGACGACCTTTCGATGTATGATTATGTCTTTTTAATGAGACATAAATCTGAGTCGTTTAAAATGTTCAAACGGTATCATAGTGAAGTAGAAAAACAAACTGGAAAGTGTATCAAAATATTTCGATCTGATCAAGGCGGTGAATACCTTTCGGGTGAGTTCCTGACATATCTCGAGGAGAATGTGATTCTCTCTCAATGGACACCTCTAGGGATACTTCAATTAAATGGAGTGTTTGAGAGGAGGAATTGAACTCTGTTAGACATGGTTCGGTCCATGATGGGCTTTGCTTCTCTGCCAGTATCCTTTTGGGGATATGCTCTAGAATCAGCCTGTTACATTCTGAATAGGGCTTCAAGTAAGTCTGTTAGCAAAACACCATATGAGATATGGACTGGACGTAAGCCAACACTATCACACCTTCGGGTCTAGGGGTGCCCGGCTTATGTAAAATATTTAGAAACGGACAAACTTGGACCTAGGTCAGACTGGTGCCTATTTGTTGGGTATCCAAAAGAATCTAAGGGGTATTACTTTTACTTAGCTGAGGAACAAAAGTTGTTCGTCGTCTTAGGGCTATTTTTTTGGAAAAGGAGTTCCTTGGTGAAGGGATTGTAGTCACTAAGATTGAACTTAGTGAAGTTCAACAAGTAGAAAAATTGACACACTTAAGGGACAACATAGAACCGGCTGTGATTAGATCACACCCAGAGCCCACTCAGGAACCATTAAGGAGATCCGGTAGGGTACCGAGTCGACTGGACAGATACTACGGTTTCTTAGTCTAGGACGATGATCCCATTGAACTCGATGAGAATAATGAGGATCCGATCGCCTATATGGATGCGATGTAGAGGTCCGACTCTGAGAAATGGCTAGGAGCCATGAAATCCGAAATGGAGTCCATGGAGTTCAACTATGTATGGACATTGGTTGATCCACTTGAAGGGATAAAATCCATTGGGTGTAAATAGATTTTTAAAAGAAAAAGTGGCACAGACGGGCAGGTGAAGACCTATAAAGCCCGTCTGGTTGCCAAGGGGTATTGTCAATGTTATGGTATTGATTATGACAAGACGTTCTCTCCTGTGGTAATGCTCAATCCATTCAGATCATGCTTGCTTTAGCGACACACTTTGACTATGAAATCTGGCAAATGGATGTCCGAATAGCTTTCCTGAATGGTGAGCTGGAAGAGGTGTATATGATACAACCTGAAGGGTTCACATCCACAGATGAGTCAAAGGTGTGTAGGCTTCAAAAGTCCATCTATGGACTAAAGCAAGCATCAAAGAGTTGGAACATGCGATTTGATAAGTGTATCAAGTCATATGGCTTTGTTAGGAATGGAGAAGAACCTTGCATTTATAAATGGGCTAATAGTTTTGTGATTGTATTCCTTGTGTTGTATGTGGATGACATTCTCTTAATTGGAAATGACATCCCAGCACTGCAAGGAATAAAAGTCTGGTTATCATCTCAGTTCTCTATGAAGGATTTGGGTGAAGCCTCTTACATACTGAGTATGAAGATCTAAGAGGCTTCTAGGACTATCCCAGTCTACGTACATCGACACTGTACTGAAACGGTTTAACATGAAAAATTCCAAGAAGGGCTATCTCCCGATAGGCACTGGAATTGATCTCTCCAAAACAAATTATGCGATAACTCCTGAAGAGAGAGAGTGCATGAGCAAAATACCATATGCTTCAATAGTGGGTTCTATCATGTACGCCATGACATGTACTAGACCAGACATGGCATACTCACTAGGAGTAGTGAGTAGATACCAATTTGATCCAAGTGAAGCTCATTAGAAAGTGGTAAAGAACATCCTTAAGTATTTATGAAATACTAAAGACCAATGGATAATTTATAAAGAATCTGACTTGAAACTTGTGGGGTATACTGACTCCAGTTTTCAGTCAGATAAGGATGATAGCAAGAGTGTGTCAGGATTCATCTTTATCCTGAATGGAGGAGCGATCTACTGAAAATGTTCTAAGCAACCTACTGTGGTGGACTCAGTATATGAAGCAGAGTACATTGTAGCATCAGATGCTGCAAAGGAAGCTGTGTGGTTGTGGAAGTTTCTTGGTGAGCTGGGAGTGGCACCTTCTTTGGATGGTCCTGTTCCGGTGTACTGTGATAACATTGGAGCCATTGCTCAAGCCAAAGAGCCGAAGTCTCTTCACCGCATAAAGCATATTCTGCGATGCTATCACCTTGTACGAGAGATCGTAGAACGAGGTGACATTAACCTTCAGAAGATCGATGGAAAAGAGAACATGGATGATCCCTTCACTAAAGCTATCGGAGTTCAAGAGTTTGACTGTCGTAAATGGAAAATGGGAATGAGATTCTGTACTGATTGGCTTTAGTCCAAGTGGGAGTTGTTGGGAATTATGTTCCAAAGCCAATCGTCTAGGCTATAGATGGTTGTGCTATCTTGTAACTGTATATGATTTTTAATGAATAAAAGTTAATCTTTTTTGGCTGTTCATCATATTTACATTTTTTTGAAATGAACTCTTGTATGATGGAGTCCTTAGAACTGCATTATTTTGATATAGAGATGATATATCAAGTAGTTCTTAAACTGGTTCACAACCAAAGGATACATTGTTATAGGATGACAATGTATCAAGTATAGGTTGTTGTATGTTATATTTGTTGGTTGTCCTCTTAACCAAGGAGTGTGGAGACACTGGTATGACATGCAAGTGAAATATGTGACATCTCACTGAACGTGACCATCTGCGGAACTCCCTTCTGCCAAAGGGTTGCTTGCGAAGGGATATGGATATATGTGTCCCTCATACCTGAGATCACCATGGTAGCTTGTAAGCAACTCACTGTACTTTGGTTCCAGACTACCTAGATTTCTAATCCAGTGATGGAAGGTTTCTAGGTGCAGTTAAGTATTTGTGAAGCGATGGTGGATCAAGATGGAATTGACCCCTCCAAATAGTTTGGAGTGAATAACTCACTATGTCTCAATTTAGCAAATCCTTGGCCAGGATAGTTCTTGTGAGGAGTTACAGAACTTATAAAATTTAGACATGATCTAGATAAACCAAATTAGGGTTGGCAGTCGAATCCTAGGTCATCCTAAGCATTTTGAGATCAAAGGGATGAATTATGTGGTAACCATACGTCAGAGATTCTTGTGAGGTGCTCTACATCTTTGACCTATTCGGATGTCGGGTATCATTGCTAGATGAGGACTTTGACTAGTATTGAAAATGTTCTAGTGCTACCGGCTTAGTGTTCGAATCTATGGGGTCACATACCATAGGAGTTTCTATCTGATCTTGAGGCTGATCGACGATTGAGAATCGTTTGCCATCGCTGGAGGTTAATATGATTGACCATATTCCAAGTATCGATATTTGGCATTTTGTAAGTATCGACACTTGCAAAAGTGTCGACACTTGGCATTTTGTAAGTGTCGACACTTGCTATGATGAGCAGAATTTTGGAAAGAATTTTCTGGAATGTTTGACTTTGAATTTTGAATTTGAAATTTGAACTTTTAGGCATTTTGGCTCCAAGTATTCATGGTATGATAGTCATACTTACCTTCTATGGCTTGGACCCATTTGGAATGCCCCTTGACTCTCTCTCCCAATCACTCCTCCTTCCTCTTTCTCCCTCTCATGGCTGCCCCTATATATGAAGGTCATTGTAGAGGTTGTTAATGGTTACAAGATAATTAAAGAGAAAAGAAAAGAGAAAAAGAAGAAGGGCTTAGTGAGCACTAAGGATTGGGTGTGAGAAACCTAGCATTCAAGCTAGGTCTTGGGAAGAGTGTTTCTTGGGAAGGGTTCCACCACTCCTCCTTGTCTTCCTGGAAGAAGAAGATTGGTCCAAAAGATCCCGAAGAGCTAGCACTCTGAGGGAGTTGATCAGAGTTGAGCCCTGGTGTAGATCACCTATAGAGGCCAGACACTTGTGTGGCTCGGGCGCCCTCATCCTTCTTCTCAATACTTTCATAGATATTAAGGGATGGTACTTTGTGTCTTTGTATATTTCTCTCTATTGATGTTTTGCTTGCATGCTAGATCGTTATGCTAGATTCTGTTACGGGCAGATCGGTAGATCGTTTTGATCTATCTACCGAGCCTTCCGCTGTATGTTTTAAAATTATTTTAAAATGCATCTTTTCTGCCCTACTTGTGTGAATAGTTTTCACCTTCAGGGTTGCTCCACCGCCACCTCCAGGCTGTAAGCTCAGCGATGAGGTGCACGGGCCAGATGGAGGGCCTGGCTCATTGATGAGGTGTCGCCATGTTGTGAGTCTTGTGGTAGACAGCACTTGGTGCTACCTCCGGGCTGTGAGCATGGCTAAGGAAGGCACGGGCCTGATGGAGGGGCTCGCATGGTTGAGAGTCGCCATGCTATGAGTCTTGCAGTAGATGGCATCTTGGTGTCTTCTTTGGACTGTGAGCATGGCTGGGAAAGGCACGGGTCTGATGGAGGGGCCTGCATGGTTGAAAGTTGCCACACCGTGAGTCTCGTGGTAGACGGCATCTTGGTGCTGCCTCTAGGCTATGAGCATGGCTGGGGAAGGTGCAGGCCTGATGGAGGGGCTCGCATGGTTGATGAAGAGTGCCGAGATGTGAGTAATGCGTAGGTATCAGGGTGCTCTGCCGCCACCTCCGGGCTGTGAGCTCAGCGGTAAGGAGCACAGGCCTAATGGAGGGCCCGGCTTGTTGAAGAGGAGTCGCCATTCTTTGAGTCTTGTGGTAGATAGCACTTGGTGTCACCTCTGAGCTGTGAGCATGGTCGAGGAAGGTGCGGACCTGATGGAGGGGCCCGTGTGGTTGAGTGTCGCCACACTATGAGTCTCACGGTAGATGGCATCTTGGTGCCACCTTCAGGCTATGATCATGGCTGGGGAAGGCACGGGCCTGATGGAGGGGCCCACATGGTTGATGAAGAGTGCCGAGCTATGAGTCATGCGGTAGGTAGCTGGTTGCCCCGCTGCCACCTCCGGGCTATGAGCTCAGCGATGAGGAGCGCGGGCCTGATGGAGCGGGCCCGGCTCGCTGATGATGAGTTGCCACGTTATAAGTCTTGCAGTAGATGGCATCTTGGTGCTGCCTCTAGGCTATGAGCATGGCTATGGAAGGTGCGAGCCTGGTGGAAGGGCCCATGTTGTTGATGAGGATGCTGAGTTATGAGTCTCGTGGTAGGTGGCGGGTTGCCCTACCGCCACCTCCAGGCTGTGAGCTCAGTGGTGAAGAGCACGGGCCTGATGGAGGGCCCGGCTCGTTGATGAGGAGCGCCATGCTGTGAGTCTCGCGGTAGACAGTACTTGGTGCCACCTCCGGGTTGTGAGCATGGCTAAGGAAGGCGCGGGCTTGATGGAGGGGCTTGTGTGGTTGAGAGTCGCCATGCTATGAGTCTTACGGTAGACTGCATCTTGGTGTTGCCTCCAGGCTGTGAGCACGGCTGGGGAAGGTGCGGGCCTAATGGAGGGTCCCATGTGGTTGATGAAGAGTGCCGAGCTATGAGTCAGGCGGTAGGTAGAGGGTTGCCCTATCGCCACCTCTGGGCTGTGAGCTCAGTGGTGAGGAGCATGGGCCTGATGGAGGGCCCGGCTTATTGAGGAGGAGTCGCCATGCTATGAGTCTCACGGTAGACAGCACTTGGTGCTGCCTCCGGGCTGTGAGCACGGTTGAGGAAGGCATGGGCCTGATGGAGGGGTCCGTGTGGTTGAGAGTCGCCATGCTATGAGTCTCGCGGTAGACGGCATCTTGGTGCCGCCTCTGGGCTGTTAGTGCGGTTGGGGAAGGCACGGGCTTGATGGAGGGGCCCGCTTGGTTGATGAAGAGTGCCGAGTTGTGAGTCACGCAGTAAGTATTTGGTTGCCCTATCGCCACCTTCAAACTTTGAGTCAGACGGGGACGTTCCTGCACAGATGAAAGATGAGGTTGTACGAAAAAGGGACTCAGATAGTTGAGAGAAAATTTTACATCACTGGTATCGCTTTCTTGAGCTACTTCGCATTTCCGATTCGTGAGCATCGGGGCCGGCGAGGTAGCGGCATCGTCTAGCCGGATTTCGACCACCCTCGCTAGGGTCCTTTACGGGGGTTATGGTAGCGTGCCATCTTCCACCGTCGGGCTGTCTCCCAAGGTCAGGCCTCGTCTCTTGTTGGTTTGCCTAGCTATGGGTTGCATGATGGGTGACATCCCATCGCTGTCTCCTAGCCATGAGCGAGGTCGTGGTGCTTGCCTTCGATAATGATGCAGGGCCTTCTCCTGTAGGACCGTGATACAATTTCATATTGCAAGGGTGGTAGGGAAGAGAGTTATCTGTTAGGTTCGCGGGAGATGACGAAAACCCCTATGCACAGGGGAATGCCTGGATTTCCCTCTCTTTCTTTAGGCAGGCTCCTAGGAGGGAGCTCTCGCGCTCCTTGCCTGCCCCCAGGGGGGTGGCTTCTTTCGCCTCTGGCGGTCAGAGAGTTTGGATCCTTAGCTTCGACTAGGATCCCCCTTCCTGGAGCGCCAATCTATGGTCACCAAATCCATCGTGCTTTCTCCCCTACTTGGCATGCCAATCTATGGTCGCTAGGTCCATCATATTTTCTCCCCTACCTGGTGCGCCAATCTATGGTCGCCAGGTCCATCGTGCTTCCCACTTTCTAGCATGCCAATCTATTGCCGCTTGGATCGTCATGGCCTGCAGCTCCGGCATGTCACCGTCGCGTCGGGTGCCTCCTCCTCCCACCGGGAACACTCTTCCCCCGAGAGGCATTGGCTCTTCATCCCACTCAGCCTACAAAATAAAGAAGACCCGGGCTGGGGATTCTGGTGAGGATACTCTGACGATCAAGTCAGTAGGACGATCGAGGAGAATAGAAAATTTCTGAGACAAAGAGCTTGGGGGACTCCCTCGCCTTAGGGGGTGACATGATAAAGATATTCAAACAATATAAAGAACGAGATAACAATGCCTGAATGGCAGAAAATAGGAATGGAGAGCGGGGAGCGGGGAGGTTCTCCGGCCGACTCCTTGGCCACTGAGCTCTCGGGGGGCTTGCTCACTTGCCTCTCCCCGCTCCTCCTGCATCTGCCTCTTACCTTTCTTACCTTGCGGCTTCGGGCTCCTTCTCTCCCCCCTCTCTTTTTGGAGGGACCATCCTGGCATTGCAGGGCTTGTGGTTGGACAAGATTCTTCTTCTGGGAGAACTCTGAGTTTTGTGCTGTGTGGATCAATGTCCCCCCGACCGTACGGTGGTGGATGTGGCAGTGTATTACTGGGCCTTGGGTCTGACGTGGCTAGCCTTGTTCAGAGCATGTGGGCAGCGTGTTACAGAACTGGCATTCATGGCAGGGCGTGTGCCACTTCTTGAGGATTGCAGGTGGATAGGGACCTCCAGGCCATGGTTTGAATTCTTGATGATCTTTCCCTCCACTACTGGTGGAAATTTTGGCCTTCGTGTGACGGGGAAGGACCTCTCGAAGTGGTTCGCCTTTGATAGTGTGAGCTCGACCCCTGCTAGGAGCTGACCTCGGTAGGGAGGTTGACCTCAGTTGTATGAGCACGGTCCTGGCCTGGAGCTGACCTCAGTCGGAGGGCTCACTCCATGAGCATGACCCCGGCTAGGAACTGACCTTAGCAGGGAGCTGACCTCGGTTGTGTGAGCATGACCTTGGCCGGGAGCTGACTTCAATCGGAGGGCTCACTCCATGAGCATTACTCGACTAGGAGCTGACCTCAGCAGGGGGCTGACTTCGGTTGTGTGAGCACGACCTTGGTTGGGATCTAATCTCAGTCGAAGGGCTCACCTCTTGAGCTCGACCCCGGCTGGGAGCTGACTTTGGCCTTCCACCCAAGGGCCGCGTCCAGGTGGCAGGCCCCACCCATGCGGTCGTCGTCTGGTGGATGTGTGGGTTCCGCGTCAGCAGATGTTGCCACATCACCTGCTACTTAAGATGCTGGCTCGAACAAAGGTGATCGGTGATTGGTCATTCGCGGGCTCGATCGGCTAGGAAGATGCTAGTTTCTTTGATGGGGAGTTAATCGAGCAGTGGGACCAACCATTCGCTGGGCATATTGACTTGTTTAATAATATTGGAGTCAAATGGAAGCCATCCGCCGATCAAGATCTCAACCTGATAAATAGTCAGTGGATATATGGTTGGGCCATCCGACCAAGTATATTGATTTGGGCTTCATGTCTTTCGGTCGTGCAGGATTTCCCCCAACAGTTGTAATGAAGGTAAGGTTGTGTCCATGATAAGGAATGGAGTTTGGAAGCTCATAGATCTTCTACTAGGGTGCAAGTTTATTTGTAACAAATGGGTTCTAAACGCCATGCGAATGGTTGATGAAGGCATTAGAAAGTATAAAGTCCAAACTTGTAGTGAAAGGCTATACTTGAATAGAGGGGATAGACTATAGGAAATGTTCTTCTTAGAGGTGAGACTTTTTTC
Source organism: Areca catechu (assembly GCA_021397845.1). Taxonomy (NCBI): domain Eukaryota; kingdom Viridiplantae; phylum Streptophyta; class Magnoliopsida; order Arecales; family Arecaceae; genus Areca; species Areca catechu. The sequence goes on from CM038048.1 coordinate 26,335,489, forward strand.
AATTTGCCTCTATCTTGCCATGGTGTCTCATCTTAACCTAGAACTTTATCAATGGATTTTAAAGTACATTTTCTTAATTAGAGAACTAAATGAGCAAATCTATATAGATCATCCCATGAGCTTCGAGGTAGAGGGACAAGCATGCAAAGTCTCCGGGCAGAAATATATAGTTTATCATCCAAACAATGGCATTTTAGATTTCATCAAGCTATTATGACATAATGGTTTGTGATGACTGAAAAACACCATTGTGTATCCCAAACCATTCAATTCAAACTTTAAAATATTGTCCTTGTATGACGATGATATCTTATTGCAAAAAGACAAGAATTGAGTATCACAACTAAGGAGAGGTTATCATGAACTTTAAAGGTATGGGTAAGGCATGTTTTGTACTTGGAATTAAGATCATAAATGAACATGCTAAAAAGGTTACTTGGAATTAAAGGTTCTTGGGCATTATCGAAATGCGGCATTGTTAACCCATTGATGTCTTGTCTAGAAGGGTTATTCTTTGCATCTTTAGAAAAAAGTGATTTTGAATAGAAATATATAGACAACGTATGTGCCTAAGGCAAATGTGACTAGATGTGCATACATTATGAGATGAAGCGACCTCTTAGAGTAGTAAGAAATAATCTTTTATTACCCTTTTTTTATAACAGAAGAGTCTATTGTATGCTATGATGCTAGATATTCAAGTATATAATTGAGCAAATTCATTCGTAATTTTAGTGCAGTGCACCAGACTTGTAGGTCTACCATCATACATTTTGATAATCAAGTTGTACTAGCATGTATGAAATATCCAAAAATACCATAGTAGGAAGTGCCTTGATATGTGCTATCACATTGTTCAACAGGAAGCAAAGCAAAAGGAATTGTTCATGAAGCATATCTCCATTGGCAACATGGTTTCCGTTCTATATACTATTATGTATTTTTTTTACTTTTGATGGAATGCACGGAAAAAGTAATATGCTTTGGCAACTTAAATTAATTAAATTAAAATATATATATAAAAGGAAAGAAAATTTGAAAAGGCATATGGAAAGAGAGAAAAATTAAAGTGAAGCTAAAGAGAATACACATGTTCAAGAGTGGGCTCAGGTTGGCAAGGAAGGGCTTTATCGGCAATGGGTAGACTGACCTTGATTAGATCGGTATTGACCTCTACCTATCTACGTTTTAGCTAATGCTGTTATTCCAAAGGCTATGGTGGAAAAGGTGGAGCAGATTCTTCGAGCTTTTTTGTGGAGGTCCAATGCGGCGCCCAGGGATATCAACCTGGTGGGTTGGCAATCAGTGTGCCAGCCAGTCCGGGAGGGTGGCCTTGGAGTCTATTCGCTTCTCAGCAGGAGGGAGGCTTTGCTGGCTCGTCATGCTACTAATTTATTCCTTAATCCGACCAGCTTGTGGGCTTCCTTTATGAGAGCTAGATATGACACCAGATCCCTGGAGGGGGGTGACTTGGGTCCCTCCTCTCGAGGGTCGCCTATTTGGAAGGAGATCAGGAGGACACCGGAGGTCTTTCACTACTTCAGATGGATGGTTGGTGATGGGAAATCTATCAGAGTTTCGGCTGATGTCTAGATCTCTGAAATCTTCCTTCTAACATGGCCAACATTTGTTTCCCCAGACTTGCCGAATTCCTGGAGGGTCAGTGACCTTATTACCTCAGGGACGCAGACCTGGAATTCTATGCTGATCTCTCGATATTTCGGGGAGCCTCTGAAGGATCGTATTCTCTCTATTGCTTTACCTCTCTCACCCTGCCAAGATACCAGAGTTTGGGGGCCCTCTTCTTCCACCTCTGCCCCTTTGTCGAACCTCTACTATATTTATCATCCTCCGCAGCAGGGGACTGATCAAGTAGGCTGGATCTGGGCTCTCCTGATGCACCCCAGGGTTTGTCTCTTTCTCTGGAAGGTGATGCAGCATCGTCAGCCCACAAGGTCCTTGCTTACCTTGAGGAGAGTTCATATAGCTCCCTCCTGTTCGTTTTGTGATGACCCAGAGGAGTCCTTGGACCATACATTATTTCTTTGCTTACGGGCAAGGCGTGTATGGACCCTAGTTGGCTATAGTGCTCTTATGTACTCGGGAGATGATGTGGTGGAAACCTTTATTCACACCCTACAGTCTCCCCTGGTACTGTTTCCCAGAGCCTTATACTTATCTGGCTTATCACTTGTGGATCATCCGGAATGCCATGATCTTTGGTCTAAGACATGCTCACCTACCTTCATTATGGAAAGAGCTAGGGCTCAGGACAAGGAGTATCATGGATCGATGGTAGCATCGTCCGAGATCTGAGGCTCTGGTTCTGCTCCTCGAGCGTCTCACCGGATACTGGTCTCTTGGGAGCCCCCTCCTCAGGATTTTGTTACTATCAGCTTTGATAGGAGTGTCAGAGGGCGGATGGCAGGAGCTGCTTTTGTCATCAGATCCTCGGCTGCTGGCTTTATAGCGATGGGAGGCTCCAATCTAGTGGAATAGACTGTTCTCCTAGTAGAGCTCTATGGAGCTTGGGTGGGTAGCAAGTATGCCACGAGGATCCTTAACTTGGATCATCTTGTTATTGAAGGTGATTCCTTCACGGTCATCTCATGGATCCATAAGGCTATCAGGAACACTCCCACCCTCCCCCTTTTACGGGACATAGCGCTGATGCTCCGTCACTGCTCTGGGCTTATCATCCGCCATGTCTATAGGGAAGCCAACTCCGCGATGGACTGGGCATCCTCTTTTGTTGCGCATCACTCGGGAGGGTTCATTTGCACCTCTCTCGAGGAAATGCCTGTATAGTTTAGACATATTTTGTATGCAGATAGTTTGTGTTATACTTTTTCCAGGACTATTTAATGAAGTATCCGGTTCACCAAAAAAAAACAAAGAGAATACACATTGTTGGCATGGAGTCCCTGGATCGACCGGTTGGAGCCGCTGCGTCGCAGGACCGCTTCCTGGTTCACCTGCAAAACAGGTCCCTCGTCGGAGTTGTTTCGGCGGAGGATACTATGATGCCTAAGTCAGTGGCGGATTCCAGCCACAGAATGGGGAAGATGTCGAGAGTGGAAGAGAAAAAGAGTTCTTGGAGATTAAAAATGTATGTGTGCGAGATTGTTCACGCGTACCTCTCGAGCCATCCTTCTTACCCATATTTAAAAGATGGCCTCCGGTCTGTGGCCCACTCTTTTTCCGGAGATCATGGGGAGCCAATCTCTCCCATGATTGGCGATCGTGGGTTGTCAATGAGCAGTTCTGGCAAGATCGGAGGCGTGGCTGCAGGAATTGCGTGCCATGATCATGGCATGATGAGTGTCGATTGTAACCGTTGGTTATAGTTTCCTTTTTGGAACAGATTGTGGTTCAAGCCTCGGGTTTCCCCTTGCGTGGACCGAAGGCTTGGTATTTTCTCGAGGCCGGAGATCATGTCTATGGCGGGGACCGAAGTTCGTATCTTCGAAAGTCGATGAGTAGTTCAGACTTTGGCCGAGGCCGAAGGTGCTACCCGAAGGACTGGCCTTCGGATGTTGTAGTTTGGTGTGAAGCCTTGAGTTGCTTGCGATTGGCCTTCACTTAGTCCGAAGTCCGTAGTCCGGAGAATCGAGGCTTCGATAAGTCAAACTGGAGCTTGGTTCATAGCTGAACCAGGATATCATAATAGTTGCCCCCTACTCTCAATTGTCGAAGCGAAGATCTGCCTCGAGAAGTGAGAGTATTATGGTCTTGTCATTTTCCTCTTAAGAGACGGTGCAGTGAATGATTACGGGACCTCTATTGGGCTGTCCATCACGATCTGAGAATCAGATGGTGGACGGTGCCATCCCCGGATTAGGGAAAAGAAAGTGGCCCTGAGGCTATCTCTTCTCATCCCGTTGCACAGTGGTTGAGGCAATCTTTTGGTTGGGATTTGGATAGTTGTGGTGGCTACTCTCCGCTCGTTGGATGAAGGATAGATCTTATCCTGGCGGTCAGTCGCATGTGGGCTGCCCTAGAGCCTCTGCCGACCAGAGTCGGACTTTCGGAAGTGGGCTGCCCTAGAGCCTTTGCTGACCGGAGTCAAACTTTCAGAAGTGGGCTGCCCTAGAGCCTTTGCCTACCGGAGTCGGACTTTCGAAAGTGGGCTGCCCTAGAGCCTTTGCCGACCGGAGTCAGACTTTCGGAATGGGCTGCCCTAGAGCCTTTGCCGACCGGAGTCGGACTTTCGGAAGTGGGTTGCCCTAGAGCCTTTGCCGACCGGAGTCAGACTTTCGGAAGTGGGCTGCCCTAGAGCCTTTGTCGACCAGAGTCGGACTTTCAGAAGTGGGCTAACCCTAGAGCCTTTGCCGACTGGAGTCAGACTTTCGGAAGTGGGCTGCCCTAGAGCCTTTGCCGACCGGAGTCGGACTTTCGGAAGTAGGCTGTCCTAGAGCCTTTGCCGACCGGAGTCGAACTTTCGGAAGTGGGCTACCCTAGAGCATTTGTCGACCGGAGTCAGACTTTCGGAAGTGGGCTGCCCTCTCTCTTTTTTTTTATATCTCTCTTTAGGAGAGTTTCTTTCTTTTCTCTTTCTTTTTGTAAAAATCTAAAAAAATGAAAGATCTTTTTTTACCTCTTCCCGCGTATTTTCTGCAATGTGTTGCATCACGATTTGTCCATAATGTAGACTCTATAGACCACTTGCAGTTTGTAGGGAAGAAGTAGGGTCCGTCGGACCGTTCTGAGAATATTTGCTATTGACAGAAAGGACAACAGTGATCCTTTTAGGCACGTGTTCGGGTTTTTCGTATGGTAATGTGTTTACACCATCCCTGTGCACTTTATATCGTGATTAAGGTAGGCTGTTCAGGCCCGTCTCGGCGCGTGTTCGGATTCACCATAGGGTAGGTTACGAAAACCATCCCTGCACCTTTGATCTTTTTGGTGGCCTGGTTAGACCATCCATTGTGCTTGTCGGGCATACCGATAAGGTGAGTGGATCAGACTCTCCTTTGCACAGTTGACCGATTTTTCAGATCGGGTCATTCGGGCTATTGTCATCCAGTCGATGTAACTAGCCGTTCTGAGTTGAATAGGGTTAAGGAGCTTTGCACAGGAGTTTTTTGGAACTTTTTCATTGATAGTATTTGCAAAGATTTTGTTCATTCCATGGCCGGAATAGGATCTTCCCCTCCAGGGTCTTGAGTCGATATGTCCCTGGTCGAATGACTTCTTCGACTTGATATGGGCCTTCCCAGTTGGGGGAGAGTTTATTCTGTTTCGTTGGCCTGGACATTTCTGCTCTTCGCAATACCATGTCCCCAATGCGGAAAGTTTGCTCCTTTACCCTCGCGTTGTAGTATTTGGCGACCTTTTGCTGGTATGCTGCCATTCTTATCTAGGCTTGTAGCCTAGTGCTTGATAGCAAATCCAGATCAATCCTTCTGCGATTGGAATTCTCAGGCTCTTCATAGTTGTCAATTCTCAGGGACTGTAGGGAGACTTCGATAGGTAGCACGGCTTCGGTACCGTAGGCTAGGTTAAAGGAGATTCACTGGTGGCTGTTCTTGGGGTAGTTCGGTATGCCCAAAGAACAGAGGTCAGTTCTTCAGCCCAAAGCCCTTTGGCAGCGTTCAACCTTGTCTTCAAACCATGGAGGATGGTCCAGTTGGTGACTTCGTCTTCTCCGTTGGACTATAGATGAGCAACAGATGTTAGCCGATGCTGGATATGGTACCGAGCACAGAAGTCCTTGAACTTCGGATTGTCGAATTGTCTCCCGTTGTCCACCTTGCCCTATGTGATCTAGGCCAATGGTTCGGCTTCCACCCACTTCATGAAATAGTTGATGGCCACTAGGAGAAACTTCCTTTATCAATAAGAACTCTCTGTACATCATAATTGGCCACTATGGCCGAAATTACAAGAGGGTCGTCATGCGGGAGCCGAACTCCCACAAGGTCATCGTCGGAGAAGAGGATGGAGTTGTTATCTTTCAGTCGCTTAGAAGCTTCATCTTCATCCCTTCTCCAGTTGGTGGGCCGGTGTATCATCCCTACACCTTCGTTGGTGGGCCTTTGATTTGGTAATTCGGCCTCTTCGGGAGGTGGCTGGGGAACAGTTGCTTACGATCGAGGTCCCTGGCGACCGATGTACCGTCCCAGGTATTCTCTCTTGATGAGATCCTCGATCGCATCCCTCAGTTGGATGCATTCTTCTGTGTTGTGGTCGTGGTCCCGGTGGAATCGGCAGAATTTGTTCATGTTCCTTGCGGAAGAGGAGGCCTTCATGGGATGGACCGTTGGAGATAGTTTTCTTTTTCTATCTCCATGAGGATCTTCTTTCGAGGGAGGTTGAGGGGGGTGTAGGAGTCGAATCTTCCTCCCAATGCTCTGGGCTTGAGAGGGCTTCTTCGGCGGTCTGCATATCTGCCGCCGTTGTTGTTGGAAGTTTGGGGGCCTTGCCCCCTGTTATTCTTCTTCTTTGAAGGGGGTTTCCCTTCAATCAACCGTCGATTCGCCGCCTGCTCTTCGGCATCGACGTATTTCTGAGCCCTTGATAGGAGCTCGGCGTAGCTTTTAGGAAACTTCTTGTCTAGGAAAAAAGTAAGCCTGGAGGTTCGAAGCCCCTTCTTCAATGCTGATATGGCCACATGCTCGTTGAGATCGGGGATCTCAAGCGTGGCCACATTGAACCTGGAGATGTAATCTCTCAAGCTCTCTCCTTCATTCTGGTGAAGGAGGAAGAGTGTGTCCGTATTCCGAGGAATCTTGCGGCAGGTCCTCAAATGCAAGACAAACAATTTTTTTAACTCGAAAAAGGAATCGATGGTACCTGGGCGCAGGCTCGAGTACCACATCCGAGCGGACTTCTTCAAGGTAGCCGGGAATGCCAAACAGTACATTGCATCCGAAGCTCCTTGAATCATCATATGGGCTTTGAAGCTACCCAAATGGTCAAGGGGGTCGGAGGTGCCGTCGTAGGGTTCCATTTGGGGAACCTTGAAGTGCCGAGGAATGTCCTTAGCCATGATGCAGTCGGTGTAAGGTGGGCGTAGATCACCCATAATCAAGTCATCGGGATCTCTCTGATCCCGCATTCTCTGTTCTCGCGTCCTTGCCATCTCTAATTCGATGGCTCTGAACCTTCCGTCATAATCGGGAGTCTGCTTGGGCGATCTCTCCACCGGAGTGGAGTCTTCGGAGGAGGAGGAGGAAGTTTGCCTAGGCCTTTTTCCTTTTTGCAGGGAATCGGCAGACGTAGGCAGTCTCGAAATTCGACCTTCGGGAGAGGGCCGAGAACGGGGGGAGGGATGCGCTGAATCCTCCTGTGGTGCTCTCCTTCTTCGGGATCGAGAGCTATGTCTAGAAATAGCTAGTGGGTTTGCCACCGGAAAGAATCTGTCTTGGAACTCTTGAACCATGGCCGTTAGGTTAGCGACCTGGTTCATAAGAGCTTCGAACTGCTGTGCTTCCACAACAACTGTGGGAGGTGGAACATCGTTCTCCTCCGGGGGTGCACCCCCCTGAGACGGAGCGCGACTCTGGCTTGTAGATGCATTTTGAGCTTTTCCTCTTGCCATCAAAAACTTCTTTGTTTCTTCCCTTTGTCTGGGAGGGAGCTTAACAAATGTTAATCCTCCCCCTACCTGGCGCGCCAATCTGTTGGCGTGGAATCCCTGGATCGGCTGGTCGGAGCCGCTGCGTCGCAGGACCGCTTCCTGGTTCACCTGCAAAACAGGTCCCTCACTGGAGTTATTCCGGCGGAGGACACTCCGATGCCTAAGTCAGTGGCGGATTCCAGCCACAGAATGAGGAAGATGTCGAGAGTGGAAGAGAAAATGAGTTCTTGGAGATTGAAAATGTATGTGTACGAGATTGTTCACGCGTACCTCTCGAGCCATCCTTCTTATCCATATTTAAAAGATGGCCTCCGGTCTGTGGCCCGCTCTTTTCTCGGAGATCATGGGGAGCCAATCTCTCCCATGATTGGCGATCGTGGGTTGTCAATGAGCGGTTTCGGCCAGATCAGAGGTATGGCTGCTGGAATTGTGCGCCATGATCATGGCATGATGAGTATCGATTGTAACCATTGGTTACAATTTCCTTTTTGGAACAGATTGTGGTTCAAGCTTCGGGTTTCCCCTTGCGTGGCCCGAAGGCTTGGTATTTCCCCGAGGCCGGAGATCATGTCTACGGCGGGGACCGAAGTTCGTATCTTCGAAAGTCGATGAGTAGTTCAGACTTCGGCCGGGGCCGAAGGTGCTACCCGAAGGACTGGCATTCGGATGTTGTAGTTCGGTGTGAAGCCTTGAGTTGCTTGCGGTTGGCCTTCCCTTAGTCCGAAGTCCATAGTCCGGATAACCGGGACTTTGTTAAGTCGAGCCGGAGCTTGGTTCGTAGCTGAACCAGGATATCCCAACACACATATTCAAATTTGACGAAATTATTCGATCATTTTCTCCAACACCAACCCTATAGATGAAAAGAGTGAAGGGCCTTTTGTCGAACTAAAACAATAGATGCTCGTCAATACAAGATATACCATATGATCTATTTTGAATTTGATTTTAATAATAAAACTATGGTGGATTGAGCACGGTTCTGAGCTAGAGCTCATGAGAGATTAGTAATACACTATATAATTTGGCCAAACTAGGAGGGGCATAGGCAAGAAATTATGAGTGATGTGTCATGTTAGATGGAGACTTAGCATACCATGATGCTTCTTGATTACATGCCTCATTACTGGTACGAAAGAGAGGAGCAAATTGTAACAAAGCGACGACGAGAATACCTATGGTCGTAGCTCAATATGTTCGAGTGGGAGACGTTAGGCTTGCAGTTGAAGGCCGAGTCAACCAAGTGGATTAACATCCACGTCAGCTCCTAAATCGAGTAGAAGAGGAGTTTGGGTTGCATTCGAGATGTCTGGGTCCTATAATGGGCGGGATTCCATCCCATAAATAGATGCTCTAACATAGCCTAGTTGTGCCATCGGGAGTTGTCCCAGTTCCATAATATGAGAAAGGTATACACTTAATTTTGCCTGTCTTAATTACCAAATGGAGTTGTTCTTGGTTCAATACCAGTGCCACAAGCTATGCTGATAGCAGTGAAAGCCTCAGAAGTCAGCCACACGCTTTGCTTCTGCAATTTGCGGTGCCTTTGTCAGGCAAGCAAATGTCGCTTAAACCCTTCCGAAAGCATAAATTAAATGGCATCATTTCATCATCATCATGCATGATGCATGCATGGCAGCTATGGTTTTACACGTCAAGATTAGGTCCAGAAATACTCCACAAACAACTTTCCCATTTCAACCAAAAATATCTTTCCTCCGGGGCAAGGATATAATCATCAGGATGGCAATTTTATTCGAACCTTCAGGTACCCGGCCAGATCTAAATAAAATCTGGGACCGGTATGAGTTCTAAAAGAACAATTCAAAGTGGATTCGAATCAGCTTTCCTTTGGGGCAAGGATATAATCATCAGGATGGTAATTTTGTTGTCCAGAAATGGAGCCCAAGAGGGGGAGTGAATTGGATCTTTTAAAAAATTTAAGACAATAATGAGAGGGACTCGTGGTACTAGTGAAAAATGATGAATTCAATGCAAGATATTCAAAACAATAGCAATAACCAAAAGAGCAAGAGAGGAAGAGAGCAATCACACAAAAACACAAAGTTTATAGTGGTTCGGTGCAAACCTAGCACCTACATCCATTCCCCAAGCCATCCTTGGGAATTCCACTATAATCCAAACAAGATTACAGTTGACTTGTTTTTCACAAGGCTCATAAGTCAAAACCTAAGTTGGTTTTGTCACCTAGGTTTACCAACAAACCTTAATACTTGTTTTGTCTTCGGGCTCACAAGTTAACCCTAGTTGGTTTTATCCCTTTGGCTCACCAACAAACCACAATAACCTTCTTTCAAGACACCCTTGAAAGCAAGGTCAAATCACAATGTAAAAACAGATATACAATTTAAAACTAAAACAAACTTTCTTCAAAAGTAGAATGGAATCTTTGAAGCTCAAGTAGATGCTTTGTCTTGACTCTTCCTTGGAATCTCCTTCAAAGTGCCCCTTTTGGAATGAAGTAAGGATGAGCTTGTAGGCTTTTCAAGGAATCAAACTATAATAGGCTTTTGATGTGAAGTATTTGAGAGAATATTGGCTTTGAGTAGACTTGAATGCACTTCAATACACTTCTTTATCTTTAAAATGAGGTTGCTGGAGGTTAAATACACCAAGAACCTTCCAAAAAATGATTTGTGACCGTTGGAACCTCGAAAATAGCCATTTGGAGCTTGAAAAGCAAGTTCTGCAAGCCAGAAAAATAGATCCGTTAGAGCTGTCAGGCTGCAAGTGTCGACACTTGGCTGTCAGGTGTCGACACTTGGCTGTCAAGTGTCGACACTTGATTTCTAGGTGTCGACACTTGAACTTTCAAGTGTCGACACCTGATGCACATGTGTCGACACTTGACACAAAAATCCTCAAATAACAATGTTCTGTATTTTCAAAATTCTCAGGCCTTGAGTCGACACTTGGAAACCTAAGTGTCGATACTTGGTGTCGACACTTGGTTCTGGGTGTCGACACTTGGCGTGCCAAGGATTTTTGCCCGTGCCAAATGCTGAAGTATCGACACTTGACCTTCCAAGTATCGACACTTGAGACTGAAAATCTCAGATTCAAGTGTAAACAGCTTTAAAAACATAAATATAGACTTTGAAATTTAAATGAATCATAAACACATAATATTTAAATATTTAGATATCCTTTTTCAATGAAGAGGATGTCCGGATTCGTGAGAAATGCTCCGTGCCATTACGTGCCATGAACCATAAATTTTTGAGATTTTGAGGTGTTTTCTTCCTGAAAACTCATAACTTGAAATCCACATTAGTATACAATATGCACTCAATGCTTTGTTATTCATCAAAATCACTGGGTGGAGCCAACAATCTCCCCCTTTTTGATAATGACAAAATCTTGAGTAAAATGGCAATACATTTCAAACTTTAACTATTATAATTTATGAATATGAATTTAAGTCCATATGAGAGGCAAAAACTTCATAGTTAGGAAGAATCAATCTCCTCCTTAATTAGATATCTCTTAAAGTAAATTTCAAAGATTCTCACATATGCATCAACACAATCAATACTATTTCTCAACAAATTTATGTATCTATTATTTCTCAACAAATTTATGAATCAACACTATTTCTCCCCTTTTTTGTCAATCATTAGAAAGGGGAATAACCTCCCCCTCACAATGAGCATGGAGACAAAAAGATGGTAGAGAATAGGTATCAGAGCCAAAAATATACCAAGATAAAAGAGTATCAGAGCTAAAGATTTATCAAGATAAAAGAGTATCAGAGCTAAAGATATATCAAGATAAAAGAGTATCAGAGCTAAAGATATACTAAGATAAAAGAGTATCAGAGCCAAAAAAATGGTAATTTGAACCATTCAAACACAAATAATGAGCACTGAATTGAAATATATATAATAGACAAGTTTTCAGTACAAAAATTTGCTGAGTCATCAGCAAGAACTGAAACATACAGATATCATCAAAGTCATACAAATATTAGAAACATACAACAATGAACTATAACAGACATCTGTGAGGCTAATCCTCATCAGATGGAACCTTAAGACTAAATGGGGCACAAATCCTCGATCTAGTGGCTAAGGCCCTAGGAGGTGCTAAAGCTCGACGACTCCTAGTCCGGCCAGAAGGACCAAAGGCGGGTACAACCCTAGATGATCTAGTGGAAGGGGGGGAAAGAAGATCAGCTGGTGTAACAAGGTCCGGTGTGGAATCAGCCAAGTCAGTAGGAGGAGCTGGTGTAGTGGGAGGATCACGACTGACCACTTCATAATCATCAGCACTGTCATCACTGTCACTGTCACGGCCCACAACCTCTGTAGCTCTATCGTCATCCTGATCACCACCCTCAGCAGAATCAGCATGATCGCTCTGGTGATCGCCACCATCATCATCATCATCATCATCATCAGATGGTACAACTGCAGGGGCTGCAGGAGGTATAAGGGATCTCAACAGATCCTCAATACGAGAGAATCCCTCCTCCATAGATCTACGAATCTCAGCATGCTCCGAGGTAGTATGTGCTCGAAGAAGCTTAACCTCGCTACGTAGCTGAGTCATCTCACCCCTGATCTTAGTGAACTGCTCTCTGGCATGCTCCTTAAAAGATAGTCCAGTAGAAGGTGGCGGAGGAGCTGAAGTGTCAGGAGTCAAAAGCTCTACCTGTGTCAATGGGATATCAACTGGAGGAAAAACTACTGGCTCAGATGGTCCAGCCTCTGTCTCTCGAATCTCGTCCTCCTCATCTAGCTCCTGGCCATATTCTCTGCGCACCCATCGACCTCCAACTAATCTGTATCCCATACGGTGCAAAGACCTCTCGTCATACACATCTGTGTGTAGTATCTCCTTGGGGATCTCCCCCTCCAGTGATACTCCACAAGCTCTGAATAATCTGGTCAGTGCCATGCCGTAAGGTAAACAGTGACGGCGCTGTGTCACAGCAACATGCATCTGAGTAAGCATCAGGGATGGAAGATCAATCTGTCTCCTCTCAATCAGGCTTGTCATCACCATCAACTCCCTCTCAATGATGAAGTCAAATCTCCCAGTCTTCGATAGAAGTATGCGTGCTGTGATGTGGTGCAATAAGCGCATCTCCAATGACAATTGGTTCGCGGTAACTACAGATATACCGCGAACATCCTCTCTCTCAAGAATGCACCTAAACGCAGCCTCTTTGTCATCTACCAAAAAGACACAGACTCCCCTACGGGGGATCTCCCATACTCTGCCCAAAAGCTCATCTGTCAGTGAAATCTGAATGCCTCTGACTGTCGTAGTCCACATAAATCGTCAACAATCCAGCGCACCATAGAACTCTCTCACTATGTGAGGATAGTACCTCTCCTGCATAGTACAGAATGGTACTAATCCTGCATCAGTGAGCACCTATCGAATACTGAAATAGTGCCTGTCAAAACACTCTAGGTCGACTCTCCTCCCAGAGGCTACTAGCTTCCCTGCCATCCTCTCTGCAGGGGGGGAACTCGGTGTGGCTGAGCTGCTAGCCTGAGCAAGGTCAAATCTGGCCTTTGACCTCTTCTCAACACCACGACTAGGCCTCTCCCTAACTGCAAGTCTCTTCCTGGGACCCATTACAGCAAGCTGACCAGGGAAGAAGGAAGATAGGTTTAGAACTATGGGACTGGCTACAGGCTGAGATAAGGAGAGTTTCATTTCTTAAAAAAAGTGTTCAGATAGGTTTTGAAAACCAGAATTTAAACCAATTTTTACAACTTATACTTCGACTAAATGACAATATTCCGAACATATTTTTATAGAAAATATTTTTGTTCGTTAAAACACATTTGAACCTTTGGAAAATACTTTTTGTAAGGCCTAAAAATCAAAACCCATGGAATTTGGGTCTAAAATACTTAGGGTTTTAGCAAAGAAGTGAAAATATCGCAAACATATCATGAAAAACCTTTCTAAAACAACAATAACTGGATTTAGTATATTTAATTTAGATGAAAACCCAAATTATTTTGGCCAAAATCAATAAAACAATGTTTTTCCGAAAAATGGGTGAAATAAGCATGAAAACGACCAAAAAATATGGGAAATCCGAGAAAAAATACGTTTAAACCACCAATCCCTCAAATGGAATTTTAGAAATCCACTAAAACATGTGAAAATCTGGTTAGAATCTTAAAAAATACCTGGAAAACCCTATTCACGATTGCACGATTTGAAAAACATCAAAAATAAAACGAAAAAGAGGAAAAATAAAGTAAAAATAGAAGGGGGAAATACCTGATTTGTGATGGATTAAAGGGTAAATGGAAGGATTTGGACAGAGGGGACCACTGTTGCAAGAAATCAACGGACGGAGAAAATGACAAAAACCCTCATTCGGCCCTTTTTTAAAAACTGTTTCTGTTTCGCAAGTGTCGACACTTAGAATGTGTCAAGTGTCAACACTTGGTCAGGTGTCGACACTTGACAATTTCCAAGTATCGACACTTGGCCAAAAAATTGATAAAATCCGAAAAATTTTTAGAAAAAAATAGGAAATAATTCAATCAGGTTTTTGGGACTTTTAGGAAGAGGTTTTGAGCTCTAGGATTTAGGTATAATTAAAACTAAGAGAGTTCTAGGAGAATGGATCAATGACACCTAACTCTCTTCTAATCAGACAGAACCTATCCTCACTCAAAGGCTTGGTAAACACATCTGCTAACTGATCATCAGTACATACAAAATCAAGAATAACATTAGAGTTTTGTACATGATCTCTTATGAAATGATGTCTTATTTCAATGTGTTTACTTCTTGAATGTTGCACAGGATTTTTAGATAGATTGATTGCACTAGTATTGTCACATCTTATGGGTGTCTTAGTTAGTTTAATGCCAAAATCTTCGAGTTGTTGTTTGATCCAAAGGATTTGAGCACAACAGCTTCCAGTTGCTATATACTCGGCTTCCGCTGTAGATAAAGCAACTGAGTTCTATTTTTTGCTACTCCAAGAGATCAAATTTATTCCAAGAAACTGACAGGTTCCACTAGTACTTTTACAATCAAGTTTACACCCAGCAAAGTCAGCATCAGAATAAGCAATCAATTCAAATGAAGAATCTCTAGAGTACCATAAACCAATTTCAATTGAACCAGATAGATATCTAAGTATGTGTTTAACAGCCAAAAGATGAGACTCTTTAGGATTAGACTGATATCTAGCACACATACAGACACTAAACATGATATCTGACCTACTGCCAGTAAGATATAACAATGAACCGATCATGCCACGATATAATTTTTGGTCTATAGACTTACCTGATTCATCCTTGTCAAGTTTACAAGTAGAGCTCATAGGGGTACCTAAAGGCTTAGTATTCTCCATCCCAAACTTCTTGAGTATTTTTTTTGTATATTTTGTTTGGTTGATGAAGATCCCCTCTTTGATTTGCTTTATTTGGAGTCCGAGGAAAAAATTCAGTTCTCCCATCATGCTCATCTCGAACTCACCCTGCATTAACTTTGCAAAATCTGGACAAAGAGATTCATTAGTAGCACCAAATATTATATCATTTACATAGATTTGTACTACTAAGAGATCATCATTCTTTTTCTTTAAAAATAAAGTTTTATCTACATTACCTCTAGTAAAATTATTTTTGAGCAAAAAAGAGCTTAAACGATCATACCAAGCTCTTGGAGCTTGTTTCAATCCATACAAAGCTTTATGAAGTTTGTAAACATGATTTGAAAATTCAGAATTTTCAAAACCAGGGGGTTGTTCAACGTAAACTTCTTTTTCAATTAGACCATTTAAAAAGGCACTTTTAACATCTATTTGATACAATTTAAAATTTATGAAGCAAGCAAAAGCCAACAATATCCTAATTGCCTCAAGTCTAGCCACAGGAGCAAAGGTTTCATCAAAATCTATTCCTTCCTCCTGATTGTATCCTTAGGCAACTAGTCTAGCCTTATTTCTAGTAACTACTCCATTTTCATCAAGTTTATTTCGAAAAACCCACTTTGTACCAATAATTGAAGTATTTGAAGGCCTATCTACTAAAGTCCAAACATTGTTTCTTTTAAATTGGTTAAGTTCATCTTGCATAGCATTTATCCAATTACTATCACATTCAGCTTCCTTAATAGTTTTAGATTCAATTTGAGAAACAAAAGCTAAGTAATCACAGATATTTCTAAGGGATGATCGAGTATTTACACCTTTAGATGGATCATCGATAATTAGTTCTTTTGGGTGTCCATGAGCATACCTCCATTCTTTTGGTAATGGATCAACAGTTGATGTATTTTTATCACCTTGTGCTTGATCTCCTTCAGTGTTTTGATCATCGTTCTGTTCCTTGGTAAGCCCTTCATTGTTGTTTATTTCTTTAGTTTTCTTGCTACCTGTTTCATCAGAAAGTACATCTTCTTTTCTTGAAGATTTTTGGTTAGTTTCATCAAATACCACATGTATGGATTCTTCAACAACAAGTGTTCTTCTGTTGAAGACCCTGTATGCCTTACTAGATGTGGAGTAGCCTAGAAAGACTCCCTCATCTGATTTGGCATCAAATTTACTTAAATTATCTTTACTATTATTTAAGTGAAACAACGACATCCAAAAACATGAAAATAACGGATTGAGGATTTTCTACCCTTCCAAAGCTCATAAAGTGTTTTCTTTAAAATCGGTTGAATTAAAACTCGATTTAAAACATAGCATGCAGTATTTATGGCTTCCATCCAAAAATATCTAGGTAAATTATTTTTACAAAGCATGGTGCGTGCCATTTCTTCAAGAGTTCTATTTTTTCTTTCTACTACCCCATTTTGTTGAGGTGTCCTAGGTGCAGAAAAATTGTGATGAATTCCATTTTCAATACAAAATTTATCAAAATCAGCATTTTCAAATTCGGTTCCATGATCACTTCTTAAGGATATGACTGAAACACCTTTTTCATTCAAAACTCTTTTATGAAATCTAATGAATTCAGAAAAATTTTCATCTTTATGTGCTAAAAACATGACCCATGTAAATCGTGAGAAATCATCTACAATGACCAGACCATACTTCTTACCTCCCAAACTAGATGTTCTAGTTGGTCCAAAGAGGTCCATGTGAAGCAATTCTAAAGGTCTAGATGTAGAGATTACTCCTTTTGGTTTGAAAGAGGATTTGGTTTGTTTTCCAAGTTGACATGCACTGTAGATCTTGTCTTTTTCAAAATTGAGTTTAGGCAAATCTTTTACCAAGTTCTTTTTGCTAAGTTTTAAAATTAAATACATGCTTGCATGTCCTAATCTGCGATGCCAAAGCCAACTAGTTTCATCGATCTTGGCTTCCATTGCCACTAGGCATTGACATTTTTGAATAGGGAGATCATCAAGATCAACCATATAAATATTGCCATGCCTATGACCAATGAACTTAATGCCATTGTCATCTAGACTAAAAACAATGCACAATGAAGATTCAAAAATAACTTTAAAATTTTTGTCACAAAACTGACTAATGCTAAGCAAGTTATGTTTCAAATCATCAACATATAAAACATTATCAATATAAGAAGTAGGGGTGATATGGATTTTACCAATACCGATAATTTTGCCCTTTCCATTATCACCAAAAGTTACATTGCTACCATTTTGATATACGAGTGATGAGAACTACTCCACATCTCCTGTCATATGCCTTGAGCAACCGCTATAAGGTACCACATCCTTTTCTTATTGGTTGCAAGGCATACCTGCAATAAAGATCAAGTGGAGACTTTAGGTACCCAAGCCATCTTAGGTCCTTTTGGGTTAGTGGCATTGGTTCCTTTTGGAACCCAAACTTTCTTAGTGTTACTTAGTCTTCTTTTGTTACACATATAAGATTTGTATCCTTTAGTACCACAAGTATAGCAAGTAATGGATGAAGATGCAGGCACAAAGAAATTTTTAAAGAGTTTTTGTTTCTTATGAGTTCTGAATCCTAAACCTGCTTTATCAAATACTGCTCTTTGGTTATTTAAAAGTAAATTCAATTTTTCATAACTATAAGTAAATTTTTCTACAAAAGGTCTTAATTTTTCAATTTCTTCTTTATATCTTTTGTTTTCATTTAAAATTTCTTTGCTTTGTTTTGACAAGTTTTCATTTGAAAGTGAGTCATTTTTCTTTTTCAAGACATCTTTTTCTTTTTCAAGTGCTACAATCTTATCATTTAATTTTTTATTTTGAATAAGAAGGCATTCATTTTCATTTGAAAGCTTGTTATTTGTTTTGGCTAGATCCAAATTTTGCTTCTTTACATCTTTATGTTTTGATTTTAATTTTTGAAATTCTATGACTAATTCATCAAAAACTTCATGAAGCTCATCAAAAGTAAATTCATTTTCTGTTTCGGAACATACCTCATCATGGTCGGCCATCAGACAGAAGTTTGCTACCTCCTGCTGTTCTTCCTCAGAACTGGAGTCTTCACTTTCACTCCAGGTTGCCATCATGGCTTTCTTTCTCAGCTTTCTTCTGCTTTTCTTTAGCAAGGGGTAGTCTACCTTGAAATGGCCGGGTTTTTTGCACTCAAAGCAAGTAGGCTGCTCCTTTTCCTTTTCTTTGTCCTTCTCTTTACTCGGCTCACCTTTCAGAGGTTTCTTTTTGTAGTTAAACTTTTTCTTCCTCACGAACCTTCTGAATTTTCTTGCTAACAGAGCCGTCTCATCTTCTTCATCATCTTCTTCGGAGTCTTTGCTTGATTCATCCCTCGCAGTAGATTTGAACGCGATTACCTTCTTTTTCTTGTCGACCTCTCCATTCTTTTGTTTGAGGGAGAGCTCATAGGTCATTAGAAAACCCAACAGTTATTCCAGTGGGAGAGTGTTGACATCCTTAGCTTCTTCAATCGTTGTTACTTTTGCATCCCACGAAGCTAGTAGAGACCTGAGAAGTTTATTCACAAGTTCACCGTTAGAAATAATTTTTCTTAGGCTTCTCATGCCATTCACAATATTTGTGAACCTAGTGTACATCTCACTAATAGACTCAGTAGGTTCCATTTTAAACATTTCATATGTGTGAATAAGCATGTTGACCTTAGTGGTTTTCACTTAGTGTGTACCCTCATGGGTAACCAAAAGTGTATCCCAGATCTCCTTGGCGGAGAGACAATTTTATATTTTATTAAATTCACTTGGATCAAGAGAACAAAATAAAAGGTTCATAGCCTTAGCATTAAGCTTGATTTGCTTAATGTCATTCTCATCCCAATCATCTTCCATCTTTGGAGTGAGAATGCCATTAATCAACATTGTAGGCTGATGATGACCTTTTATAATTGTCCTCCACAAATTATAGTCAAGAGCTTGAATAAATATACGCATGCATGTCTTCCAGTATATATAATTTGTGCCATTAAAAAGTGGGGGACAATTTGAAGCTTGACCTTCAACAATACCCATTCCTATTGGGGCTGCCATGATCTTTTACTCAAGATCCTTGGACCTACAAGAGAGTACCGGTGCTCTGATACCACTTGTTGCCCATAAATGGAGCCCAAGAGGGGGGGTGAATTGGGTCTTTTAAAAAATTTAAGACAATAATGAGAGGGACTAGTGGTGCTAGTGAAAAATAATGAATTCAATGCAAGATATTCAAAGCAATAGCAATAAACAAAAGAGCAAGAGAGGAAGAGAGCAATCACACACAAACACAAGGTTTATAGTGGTTCGGTGTAAACCTAGCACCTACATCCACTCCCTAAGCCACTCTTGGGAATTCCACTATAATCCAAACAAGACTACAGTTGACTTGTTTTTCACAAGGCTCACAAGTCAAAACCTAAGTTGGTTTTGTCACCTAGGCTTACCAACAAACCTTAACACTTGTTTTGTCTTCGGGCTCACAAGTTAACCCTAGTTGATTTTATCCCTTTGGCTCACCAACAAACCACAATAACCTTCTTTCGAGACATCCTTGAAAGCAAGGTCAAATCACAATGTAAAAATAGATATACAATTTAAAACTAAAACAAACTCTCTTCAAGAGTAGAATGTAATCTTTGAAGCTCAAGTAGATGCTTTGTCTTGACTCTTCCTTGGAATATCCTTTAAAGTGCCTCTTTTGGAATGAAGTAAGGATGAGCTTGTAGGCTTTTCAAGGAATCAAACTATAAGAGGCTTTTGATGTGAAGTATTTGAGAGAATATTGGTTTTTTGGCTTTTGAGTAGACTTGAATGCACTTCAATACACTTCCTTATCTTTAAAATGTGGTTGGTGGAGGTTAAATACACCAAGAACCTTCCAAAAAATGGTTTGTGACCGTTGGAACCTGGGAAATAGCCGTTTGGAGCTTGAAAAGCAAGTTCTGCAAGCCAGAAAAATAGATCCGTTAGAGCTGTCAGGCTGCAAGTGTCGATACTTGGCTGTCAAGTATCGACACTTGGCTGTCAAGTGTCGACACTTGATTTCTAGGTGTCGACATTTGAACTTTCAAGTGTTGACACTTGATGCACAGGTGTCGACACTTGACACAAAAATCCTCAAATAACAATGTTCTATATTTTCAAAATTCTCAGGCCTTGAGTCGACACTTGGAAACCTAAGTGTCGACACTTGGTGTCGACACTTGGTTCTGGGTGTCGACACTTGGCGTGCCAAGAATTTTTGTCCGTGCCAAATGCTGAAATATCGACACTTGACCTTCCAAGTGTCGACACTTGAGACTGAAAATCTCAGATTCAAGTATAAACAGCTTTAAAAACATAAATATAGACTTTGAAATTTAAATGAATCATAAACACATAATATTTAAACATTTAGATGCCCTTTTTCAATGAAGAGGATGTTCGGATTCGTGAGAAATGCTCCGTGCCATTACGTGCTATGAACCATAAGTTTTTGAGATTTTGAGGTGCTTTCTTTCTGAAAACTCACAACTTGAAATCCACATTAGTATACAATATGCACTCAATGCTTTGTTATTTATCAAAATCACTGGGTGGAGCCAACAAATTTTATTCGAACCATCAAGTACCCGACCAGATCTAATTAAAATCTGAAGCTGGTATGAGTTCTAAAAAAATAATTCAAAGTGGATTCGAATTGGGTATAAGTAAGGGTTGCTCTGTCTTGAACCTAATATGATACAATCGAAATCCGAATCTTTTTCTTTTTACATTATAATTATTTTATAATTTTTATATAATAAGTTTTTTATTAATTCAGCTCAATCCAGGATAGGTACGAGATGGATATGGGTATAACATTTTTTACTATAGATATTAGCCAATCTAAACCATATCCAACCTGTTGTCATCCTTAACAATCATAAACTATTGTCCAATTTAGGAAGTATTTGTATTGCTACATAAGGCCACCATGAATGGCACTAAAAGTTATTAAACATATATATATATATATATATATATATATATATATATATATAATATTTATAGATATATATAATATTTATAGCAAGATATCAGCAATAGTGGTTGGCAAAAGTTATCAAACCAGTCTAAGTCTTGGGTTCGAGACATTATCTCATGGATGACTGGATTAAATCCAGAAATTTTTCTGGAGCCTTCAACCTTTTTATCCCTGTTCTACTAGCCTGCAGGGTAGCTATACCGAAATTTATTCTCCATATTCTTTTTTTTTTTTAAATTAAAAAAAAAAAAAAAAAAAAAAAAAAAAAAAAAAAAGCTATCAAACCATTAGGACCATTATACATATCATTACATATACCATCTATTTTTGGGATCATTACTCAAATCAAGTACTATTTGATGGGATATCATGCATACGGCTCACGCATCTAAACCGCTTCCTGCCACGGCCATTCTCCACCTGCGGAATAGCTTGCTTTACTACACTTTCATCTAAACCGCTTCCTGCCACGGCCATTCTCCACCTTTGGAATAGCTTGCTTTACTACACTTTTTAGTGCACATCATAGAGATTTTTGGCCCCATATAATGTCGATATGATGACCATATATTTAATGGGTTCAGGTTATATATCTTTGGAGCAAAAGATTGTTGATTTTTTTTCGTGACATTGCCTATCAGATTACACTCCCACAGATGTCAAAGCACTCTGAACATGTATATTCATTCATTTGCACAAATCCTGAAATAACTTCCGTGTGAGCCAACAATGGATTGTGCAAAGGTGAATTAATTTTTTTTGAACGAAAGTTACAAGCCTATTCCTATGTTTAACCCCTCGTATATTAGCACCGATTCTGATATCAAGGGATGTTTGATGGAAAAAAATTAAGGTTTGGAATGGGAATTGAAATGTATGACACATATTTCAACTATTTGGTTGGAAGGAGTTTCTGATTTTAAGAAAAAATAGGAATGGCATAATCCCCAAAGTTCAATCCTAAGTCTTTTCTATAGATTCAAAGTTCATTCTATCACGATTAGCTTTGCCCTTTCAAAAAAAAAAAAAAAAAAAAAAAAAAAAAAATCATCGATCTCACACCTATCATACAATTCTCAGCATGCCACCATCTTTCTCACCACTACCGTCACCCTTAGCACCGTAAGGCACGCTGGTTGATAAAGGAATTATCTCCATCTTTCTCCCTGAATTGAATTTTTTTATAAAATTAATTAATAAATAAAAAAAAGAAAAAAAGAAGATTGGTATTTTTAAAAAAATAATAATTTAAATTATAATTTTTTTGATTATTCAAATTAATAAATTATATTTAATTTTAAATTCCTTATCATATATTTTAAATGAGATAAAAATATTAAAAGTAGATAAAAATCATTATTTTTAAAAATTTATGCTAGAAAGATGATAATAAAAATTTAAATTAATTTTAATTTATATATTTAAATGAACTAAATAATAATAATAATAATAATCATTCATTTTGATTTTGATTTTTATTATGAACTAAATTTTTTAAGGGATATGATTATTCCTACTTTCATTTTGATCTATTCCGATTTTGATCTGCTGTGAATCCGGTTGCGAACCAAATATTTTCTTAAATTTTTTTTTTTGTATCAGCCGATCTTTAGTGCAAATGTATGATCAATGTTCTTTAGTGATATCAATTGAATGATTAAAAAATTAAAAATCATAACATGATGATGCTTTAACAGCTATGCAATTATATTAAAAATAATTTTTTTTATACCATCTAAGAGTTAATATTATAAAAATATATAAATCACTCGCTTGCGCCGAAGATGACAACCCGGATCCCACGTCACATTCCATTCCATGAGAATTTGGATCACCCACGCACCATAAACGTTTCTTGGCCTGGCTTCCTTGGGCCTTCATTAAGCAAATAGATAAATAAAGAAAAACTACATAGAACGAGAAAAACGTGAGACAACGACCACCAATCTTATTGGAGACTCTTGGTCAGAATAAACTATTGCAATGCAGTGAATGGTGAACGACAAGACACGTAGAGAGATAAGAGGAAAAGTGACAGCGAGTGATCATAACGATGACGACGTGCATGGATGTTTGATGGCCAGATTTTACCAAGAAATACGACAAAGCACGTTGTGCAGTGCTCATGGCCCCATCACCAGTTTAAAGCACATTATATTTGAGGCTACGAGAGCCAAAGTTGGCGGGCCATCAAAGGTCGAAGTAGCTTCTGACTTTGGCAACCGGGCTAGTAAAAAATTTATGGCAAGCAATTGAAAATAACACCATCGCCCATGGTTTTAGCGTTCCCTGGATGGGAAAAAAGAGGTGCTAGCTGTTAGCACCTTTTTTAGGTACGGTAGGTACAGTGCGATGTTTCGACATCAAACATCGGGGTGTTGTTTGCTTTCGGCTCCACTGAGTCCGACCTATATCTTGACCAAGCCGATCTCTTCCTCGGAATGAGCCAGCACATGTGGGAACTAAGTCCGACCTCCACCTCAGACTCATTGCCATGTGGGAATTAGCTAAGCCGATTCCCAAGACCAATCTAACCTTCATCTCGAATTACATTGCCACATACCGCAGGCTTAGCCGACCTAGCTAGATATCATACTCATCACCTAGGAAGCTCTCAACATATTAGATGATTCTCTAATCTCTGAGCTCCATTCATGCCAGATGTGGTCAGAAGCCATGATTCATGTCGAGATACTTGTAGTAATCCTTGCCAAGATCCACGCGCCATTCCCGAAATAGGCAACTGCCATGATAAGCTCTCCCTCTATAAATACTGGCAGGGGGATCCCAAGTATGGGCATTCACTCACAACCACTCCATTGCTCCCTCTTTCTCAGCTCTCTTTCCTGTTCTTAGAGCCAGGTTAACTGGGATGTTAGAGGGTTCCTACCAGAAAACTCACCCAAGACTTTTTGCAGGTTTCGATCGAAAGTTTGGAGCTAGCAACGAGTATCCTATCTAAGCTTTTCCTTTGTCTCAGATCCAACCTCTTCAACTAGCTCAGGTTCTGCAGTAGCATATTGCTTCTCGGTCCCCATCTTTTCAAAATAGAGTTTTTATGGCGAGGCCAAAGGGAGTGTCAAATACTTGCACCATGATGATACCCAGGAGGGGGAGGTTCTGGAACCTAAGCTGGTTAGGGAACCACCTCTACCTTAGCTAGAGCTCGTGGTTACATGCAAGCAGTTCGATAACTTGGTCCATTAGGTCCAGGTCTTGACCGCTGCAGTACAGGGAGGGTAGCAAGCAGCAACAACTCGACCTATGTCTAACCCCCCGCATAGGAGCTGAGCTCAACCAAAACAACCATCTTCTCCTTGCAGTCCGATGCAGGCTCAAAGTTAGCATACCCGACCTAGGAGCCTTCCCTTAAGGCTTCGTAAGTGATCATTGACCCCATAGTCACGGAAAGACTCTCCTGTCTCCTTAGAATCAAGGTATCCATGCAGTATAAGACCCAGATCTAGAGAGAAGGTTCCAACAGATGCAATAAGGCATTGAGGTATTACAGTGCAGGCATCAATAGTTGGATGATGACTTTGGTTTCAATACCAACCCCCCATTTACCAAGAAGATAATGGAAGAGTTGGTCCCCCTATGGTTCAAGATGCCACAACTGGATTCTTACGATGGGACCTCAGATCCTATCAACCATTTGGAGAACTTCAAGGCAATTATGCTTCTCCATAAGGTGATTGATGGCATTTTGTATTGGGCCTTTCTGTCCACTTTGTGGGATGTAGCTCGATATCGGTATTCAAGCCTCCAAGCTGGTTCTATTAATTGTTTTGAGCAGCTTGGGAGGTCCTTTGAGGCACACTTCGTTACCAGCCAAAAATAGCACCAAGGCTCCAATTCTCTTATTAGCATTAAGTAACAAGAAGAAGAGCCACTCTAGGAAATACATCAGTCGCTTCAATGTAGCTATCCTGGAGGTTAGATACTTAAATCAGTCAATGGCAATGATTGCCCTGAAAGGCAGACTCCAAAGGAATGCCTTCCCTATTTCATTGAAGAAAGGTACTCTAGAGACTTCATCGAGATGCTGGCTAGGGTAAAAAAGCATGTAAATGTAGAAGAGACTGGGGCCTAGCATTGGGAACCTCTTATTGACAAGCCTTATGAGAAAAGGGAAGAGGTCCACAGTCAAGCAAAGGGTCGCAGGTGAAAGGGAACTATTCCTAGGGGCGGCACATGCATTTTAAAACTTTTCTAAAGGCATGCAGCAGCGGAAAGCAATAAAACCATTTTATCTCAAGATGTTAATCTATTTAACACAACCTCCTTACCAGGATCTAGATGCATCTAGAGTAATATAAATATGAAATCATGCAAACATTGTATGAAAAACAGAACAATTCTAGAAATCATACAATGATGCAGCAAAGATAATTATGTTATACATAAAATAAGCACATACCTTGGTGACATTCACCAGGAAGAATCGGAAGTTGCAGAAATGATTGCCTCTCAATCGCGATCCGAGGGATGGCACCGACCTATGGAAAAAGTATGGCTCAACAAGCAGCACTTGTATACTGCCTCTGCGGATGGTTCATACCGTATAGCATGATTTCTTCTCCTTCCTTCGAGGTACTAGTCCCTACAGAAACTTTGTTGGGTGGACTCCTTCTTCAACTCCTTGAAGAAGAGTCGGACACCTTCAACTCCTTGAAGTACCGGTTGTTGCAACAGTGCTGGAACAGAACAAGGACTCTCCCAGTTCTCTCTATCCCAAACCTTCAATAGAAGGTATGCATACAAAGATCCCACCCAAAACTAACTCTATCCCGAAGATCCAATCTCACAATCTCTCAAAGATCAAACAAGATCTCTAACCAAGGAATATGGCAGAGTCTCAGCCTTGATCCAGATTTCTGGGTGTGGAATGTGAGGAGCATTAAATGTCAACTCTTAACCTTCTTCAGCCCTGCTTTTATAATAGCAACCCTCAAAACAATTAAGAGGACATAATGAGAGATTAATGAGCAGTTTTGGGGACTATTGAGATTCCAAGGAGGTTAGAAGTCCCTTGGAATTTAGTAACAGCAATTATTAAAACTCGAAACTCATAGCATTAAATCTCATAACCATTACAGCATTTAATGAAGTGTTCTCGAATTTTAGCGATCCATCAGACGAGTCGACTCGTTCAAAAAGAGTTGGCTCGAACAGAAGTTTGACAATACCTTGTTAAATGAGTCCGGAATGATTCTCAATCGTTTGCATGCCAATAAAGCACAAAAAAACCCTCGGTGTGTGACCCCATAGGTTCAAACACTAAACCAGTAGCTCGGAAACATTTTCAGTACCAGCCAAAGTCGCCATCTAGCAATGACACCCGGTGTTCGGATAGGTTGAAGGTTACAGAGCAATATGAACCTATCGAATATGGAATAGCATTGAACTTATTCCTTGAACCTCCTAATGCTTCGGATAGCATAGGATTAAACTGCCCAACCCTAATCTGTCCATTTCAATATGTCTCAAACAAAGAATCTTTGTAACTCCTTACAAGGAATGCCTTAACCAAGGTCTTTCTCAATTAAGGCATATTAAGCATTCAATCCAAACCATTTAGAAAGGTCAATCCTATCTTGATCCTACTACCGCTATATAAGTACTTGACTGTACCCAGCAATCTTTCATCACTGGATTAGAAATCCGGGTAGTCCGGCACCTAAGCATAGTGAGTTGCTTGCAAGCTGCCATAGTGATATCATGTTAGAGAAATAATTCATGTCCACATTCTAATGCAAGACTCTTCTTCGGTAGAAAGATAATCTCGCATGAGAGTCACGTTCAGTGAAGTGTCAAACATAATACCTGATATCACACCAGCATCTCCATGCTGCTTGGTTAAGAGGACAACCAACAGATATGACATCAACGACCTACTCTCGATACACCATCATCCAGAAATAGCGTATCCATTGGTCATGAATCAATTATGAACTACACGATGCATCCTCTCTACATCGCATACAAGGTAACCAAAGGACATCATCACATAAGAGTTCAATTAGAAAGATGACATGTGATAAACAACCAGAATAAATTTTTTATTCAATTCAATAATTTATATATATACATGAGTTGCACAACCATCTATAGCCTAGATGATTGGCTTTGGGATACAATTTCCAACAGCAAGAAGGACCAACAATAGAATGATAGAGGAAGATGATGATCCCATAGTCCCCCGTGTTGGAGGATGTGGACTCTCCCCCGAAAACAACGATCTCAATCTCCACCTTGAAATTGCTGCTCTAGGTTGCCTCCTCAAAGGTTCACGAACAACACTCCTCTCATAGCTCCTCGGGCCCAAATATTGATGGAGATAGAGTACCTGGAAGACCTACCGAACCTGAGGAGGATGTTGGCCCCTTCTCACAGGAGAGATCAAGAAAAGTACTACCACTACCATCATGACTATGGAAACGATACTGAAAAATGCCACTAGCTCAAGGACGAGATCAAAGCACTTATCAGATGAGGAAGATTAAGGAGATATGTATAGCAATGGTAATAAGACTGAGCCTAGGATGAACCATCATGGCTAGAGGGTCCTCAAGAGAATAGAAGTGGAATTGGGTAGGTCCATATGATCTCTTGGGGGCAACCAGGTAAACAAGGAGCTCGAAAGAGTCAAAGGATCGAAGAAGAAGTTTTCACTTTCTTTGACACTAACCTTTATATTGTGTAGTACCCACATGATGATCTTGTTGTAGTCACTATGAATATTGCTACTTATGATGTACACTACATTCTGATTAACAATAGAAGTTTAGCAGATATTTTATTTTACGATGCATTCATAAAAATAGGTTTGTCTAATGATATATTAGAGAAGCTGAACTCCCCTTTGGTTGGCTTCTTTGGGAGCACCATACCTATAGAAGGTGTTATCCAATTATCTCTAATCGTGGGTCGAGCCCCCAGACAAAGAACTTCCAGGTCCAATTCTTGGCCATGAAGATTCCTTCGGCATACAATGCCTTACTAGGTCAGCCTAGGTTAAACGCCTATCAAGTTATGGTGTCGACCTATCACTTGTTGGTCAAATTTCCCATATCTAATGGAGTTGGGGAGGTTATGGGGAACCAAGTGTTGGTGAAGGAATGCTACATGATGACTCTGCAAGATGAAGCCAAGGTGGAGTGACCCCAAGAAGACCTTGAGGTAAGGGATCAACTCACTGAACAAAGAGGGGAGCTAGTAGAAGACTTGGTGCCCATACTACTGAACAAGTCAGATATGAGCAAAATAGTCCTGGTTGGATCATGCTTGAACAAGGAAGATCACCATCACTTGGCTACTTTCCTCCACATGAACATGGATGTTTTCTCTTGGACCACCATTGGTATGCTATGGATAGAGCCAAAGGTGAATATGCACTCCCTAAATATTGAACCCAACCATAGGCTAATTTAGTAGAAGAAGAGGAGCTTCACACCTAAACAGCCGAAAGTAATAGAAGAAGAGGTGGATAAGCTACTTAAAGCTGGCTTCATAAAAGAAGTGAACTACTTGGAGTGGCTAGCCAATGTTATCCTTCTTAAAAAGGTAAATGGAAAGTGGAGGACATACATCAATTATATCAATCTCAACAAGGCCTGCCCTGAAAAATAGCTATTCACTACCTCAGATTGACTAGTTGGTGGATGCCATCTCAAGTTACAGGCTTCTCTCCTTCATGGATGCCTTCTCTGGTTATAACTAGATTCACATGGCATCCCATGACAAAAGAAGACAACTTTTATAATTAACAAAGGTTTGTTCTATTACAAGGTCATGCCCTTTGGTTTGAAGAATGCGGGAGCAATATACCAAAGGCTTGCGAACAAAGCATTCAAAAAATAGATTGAAAGGAATATGGAGGCATATATCGATGATATGCTAGTGAAGAGCCGATGGCTGAGCACCATATTTCCAACTTAGAGGAGACCTTCAATACACTATGCCACTTCTGAATGAATCTCAATCCCAGCAAATGTACTTTCGGGGTTACCTTCAACAAATTCTTGGGGTTCATGGTATTATAGAATGGGATCAAAGCTTACTTAGAGAAAATACGGGTTCTATAGGATATGACACCATCATGGACAATTAAGGAAATGCAACATTTGATGGAAAGAATCACAGCTCTTAGCAGGTTCCTGTCAAGGTCAACCGAAAGGAGCTTGCTATTCTTCAAGGCTCCTAAGCAATCCAAAAATTTCCAGCCGATAGCTTAGTGCTAGATTACATTTAATAAGATAAAGATATACCTTGGATTCCCACCACTGCTCAACAACCATAGCCAAATGAAGTTCTCTACTTGTACCTGGCAATGTTGGAGTTAGTGCTCATTAGGCAAGAGGGCACGTTTCCGAAGCTTGTCTATTATGTCAGCCATGTTCTTCATGATGTAGAGACCAAGTATGAAAAACTGGAGAAAGTAGTGTTTGCACTATTGATCTCCACTTGAAGGATCCATCCTTACTTCTAGATGCAGATTGTGGAGGTTTTCATTGACCTCCCTATAAGATTAGTTATTCACCAACTTGATGCCTTATTTTGGATTGCTAATTGGGCCATCGAGTTGGGGGAGTTTGACATTAAATACCTCCCTAAACCATTAATAAAGGATCAAATGTTGGCAGATTTCATCCTGAAATGCACTATACTTGAAGAGCTTGAACTCCACACTACAAAACCTAGGGTAGACCTCAGAGCTAAAGACAACAAGGAGTGTTGGGCCCTTCATGTCAATGGATCTTTGAATAATGTGGGACAAGAGTAGGACTAATCCTAACCAGCCCGGAGGGGGTGGTAGCAAAGTATGCCTTGTGTTTTAAGTTCAAATCTTTGAATAATGACATTGAGTATGATGCCCTTGTCATGGGGCTTGAGATTGTCAAAGATGTAAAAGTTCAGCATCTAAAGTCTATAGTAACTTGCAGCTCATCATCAGACAAGTGTGTAGCGAATATGAAGCACGAGAGCCTAATATGACTAAATATCTATAAAAAAGTGAAGGGCCTTACTTCAGCTTTTTCTTCCCTAAAGTTTGATTAGATCCTAAGGATAGAGAATGCCCAAGCCAACCTCTTATGAAAACTCGCCACCCAAGGAGTCTCAAACCTGAAGAGGAGCTCATATTTTAAGATCCTTGAAAGCCCTAGTATATAAGAAGCTAGGGTGATGCATGTTCAACCCAAACCAAGCTAGATAGACCCCATGATGCAATATTTGAAGGATGTAGTGTTACCTGCTCAGTGCAACAAAGGTTGTAAGCTAAAATATCATGCTTCCAAGTACTTGATACTCGATGACAAGCTTTATAGAAGATCATATTCCCAACCTTTGTTCAGACGCCTCTAATCATTCGAAGTAGATTATGTGTTTAGGGAGGTGTATGAAGACATCTATGAAAATCACTTGGGGGTAGAGCACTAGCCTACAAGGTATTGTGATAGGGTTATTACTGGCTGACCATGTAGCAGGAGGTAGTTGACCTTGTGAGGAGATTTGACCAGTACCAAACGAACTCAAATATATAGTGCTGACCTGTAGCACCACTCATGTTGATTGCATTTCCATGGCCATTTACTCAATAGGGGATGGATATTCTTGGACCTTTTCTAATTGCCCTTGCACAAAAAAAAAGTTCCTGCTCATCATTGTTAACTATTTCACAACGTAGATAGAAGCAGAAGTATTGGTGTACATCATTGAGGCGATGGCTCTTGATTTCATCTAGAAGTCTATCATCAATAGATTTGGCCTCCTCAGGGCTATCATCACTGATAATAGGTGCTAGTTTGGCAATCCCAAGTTTGCTGAGTTCTATAAAGACCTGGGAATTGCTCATTGGTTGACCTTAGTTGGACACCCCCAAAGCAACGGTGAGGCTAAGGTGACTAACTGAACTTTGTTGTAGGGACTCAAAATAAGGCTAGATCGAGCAAAAGGGTAGTAGACCAAGGAGCTCCATAATGTGCTATGGGCCTACCAAACTACCCAGCAAATTCCTATTGAAAAAACTCCTTTCAAGTTGGCATTCAGGATCAAGGTTGTCATACCCTTGGAGATCGACCTCCCCTCTAACATTGTAGAAAACTTAATACTTAATAAAGAGAACAACTCATCTGATCTCCGGGCTAACCTGGACCTCTTAGACAAAGTGAGGGAACAAGCATGACTACCCATGGTAGCCTACTAGTAGAATGTAGCCCACTACAGTAACTCAAGAGTGAAGGGGAAGATCTTCCAAATGGGAGACTTGGTCCTATGAAGAGCTGAAGTATCACATCCAGGGGAGCAAAGTAAAATGAGTCCAAATTAGGAGGGACCTGCTAGATGTGTATGCTCTAGAAGCCAATTTGGATGACATATTATAATTTTTGGAGTCATCATTTATACTTGATCAAATTTTTATCAATAAAATTGGGCTTTCTCTTACATTCATGTTTTATGTGTCCATGAATCATCCATGGAATTAATGGATAATGAGACATTTTCAAAAATTGAGAATTTGAGATATGTATCATTATAGATTAACTTCTAAATACTCCCGATCATTGGATCATCACATGAATGGTGATCGATTTGTCAAGATCTCTGCATAGCTCACTTCCCTTGCAGGTAGACAAATCTTGAGTTTATAGTATAGGGACACTAGAGCGAGAGTGCTGGTGATTGTTAGAGAATAATAGTACTGAGTATGACCAAGAATGAGAAGTCACATGGATGTCTACTCACTTATTAGTGACTTCTCGATGCTATCATTATTTGAGTTGTTCCTTAACCTACGATGTCTTGGTCACTCACAGTGGGGTTGCTATAGTTTGACAGCACATGAACATGGTCCCTAGCCCTTTAGAATCCTATAGTATTTGTTGGCTGCAGTAGGTTCATTGTAGATATTGAGAGTGTACTTATAGGAGATCTATCGATCTTAGTAGTTGAGGAGTAGTTCTATATGATCTAAGAGACTAAATCCTTAAGTATAGGGCCATAGCAGCTGATAATGGAAAGAGTTTTCATGGGAATCATGATTGAGCTTAATCTGATTATGTCTTACATATAATGGATGCTTAGAATTTAATGAGATTCCATAACCTACATCATAACGAGACTTTTTGATAGATCACGATGTTGTCATTAAGATACTATGATTATCAATTTAAAATCTAACTTCTAATTAATTAAACTCGCATAAAAAGTATTGAGTTGGATCGAGTCCTTGAAGAAGGTAGTGCTTAGGATAATTTAAAATATTTTATTTTATAAGAAAAAAAAAATAATTTAAAGTTGAGAAAATAAAAATTAAAAATGTGAAATAAAATTAAAATTTAGTGCGTTCGATCTACTAATCAGATTTTAGCATTTACTTGCAATAAAAATAAATAATAGAAATTTAAATTATATAAAAATAAACTTTATGTTAATTAAAATCTAATTACAAGGAATTGACAATAATAATTAAATAAACTACAAAAAGAAATAATAAAGTATCCGAAGTTGATTTGCCATAACCTTGTCAGGAAGTTGGTTGATGTCACTTCACCTTCTTATGTCATACTCCATGGAGTGAACTGGGCTTCTAGCCTCTTCTTCTTTCTCTTTGGATCTTGATCTTGGAGATAAAATAGGCTTGAAGATGGTGCAGGGGTAGAACTCTCCTTTAAGAAACCTCACTTTTAGAAGCCAACTCATAATCCAAAGTTAAGCCTTCTATCCTGTACCATGCCTTCTCTCCCGGAAGGTCTTTTCTTATGGTCAGGGTCCTTTAAATAAAGCTTGGTGAATGCTGAACCAGTGTAGAATTGAAATTAGACTCCTATTAGAACTCCAGGAATTATTCTAGGCATCAGATCTATTAAGATTATCCAGATCAAGTTGAATCTAGCAAGAGCTATTGGATCTATTAATCTAGATTGCTATGGGCTTTTGATCGTGCATTGGTGGCCCATGTCAAGTCTGGAATCACCTATCACCATTGGATCATATCTTTAATTACCTTTTAGCTGCTGGATCATGCTTATAGGTCTCCATCAGGTAGGGAGTCTCTTTAGCCATTATATCAAGAGGATGAAGGTGGTGATGACAATGGGCAGAGGATGGCTCGACCAGGGAGGAGTAGGCAGAGATGGCTTGGTGGCTAGGCGGTGACTGGATGGTGGTGGATTAGGGAAGAGCTGGTAGAGCTAGGGAGATGACTAGCAATGAGGATGATGGACTAATGGCATTGGACAGTGGCATAGTGGTTACGGTGGTCATGGCAGATCGGGTGGATGCGAGTGATAGCATTAAGCAAAGGACGGCCAACAGGCCAGGGAGGAGTGGTAAGCACGGGTAGCATGGGTTGAGGCTTGGGGGTAGTAGCTCGTGATGGCTGTGGGAAGATCGAGCTGAAGCAACGATGATGGTCGGCAGGGGCGGTGAGGGGAATAAGAAGGAGCAGCAGTGGCCATGGCTCAAGAAAGATGACCGCGATGGTGGGGGTTATGACTGGCATAGAGAACGAAGATGGGAAGGAGATGGCGACAATCATGGGCAAAGGGTAGATCGAGTGGAGATTGCAACGAACTGGTGGCTTGGGGAGGAGATGACAACCGACGACATGGGGAAGGATGGTGAGGAAAGAGGATGCGGAGATTACGGTGGTCGGATGGCATAGGACGGTGGCACGGTGGTTGAAATCCTTCCAGATCCATGGCTCAGAGCCATGGACCGATAGTAATGGCATCTTATGGACCGTTGAGCATTTTATAAACCAAGCGACTAGTCCATCATAGACCGGCTGCTTTAAAGTTCATGCAAAACTTGATTATATTGGTTTTTCATTGATTTTAGGCCCATTTGACCTCTGATTTACATGTCGTTTGATCTTGATGGACCGACTGCTTTAAAGTTCATGCAAAACTTGATTATATTATTTTTTTCTTGATTTCAGGCCTATTTGACCTCCGATTTGCATGTCGTTTAATCCATTAGATTCTACAAATCAAGCTCTTCATGTTGATAAACCTTTTAATCAGTAATCCAACTTTATTTCCTAAGTTATAAA
This sequence comes from Areca catechu, assembly GCA_021397845.1. Lineage (NCBI taxonomy): Eukaryota > Viridiplantae > Streptophyta > Magnoliopsida > Arecales > Arecaceae > Areca > Areca catechu. Next base: position 26,369,526 of record CM038048.1, read on the forward strand.
ATTTTAAAAATTCTTATCAATCTTAATATGCCCGCCAAAGAGGAAGAAACATAAATTAAACTTTTTATTAAATATTTTAATAGGTGTGTGGTGCTTTAACTTGATATCTACTTTTCATAATGATGCTCTAATTTTATCTTTTTAAAGGTATTTTAAAAATAGTTAATTTTACAAGAGGGTTTACTTTAATTATGAAATTAGGATTTTTAGAAGATATTAGCATCAATAATTACTTAAAATATTTAAAATAAGTGTATAAATATAGGGTTTATCACACCTCCTAACTTACTCATTGCTAGTTCCTTAGCAATGTAATAGACATATAAGTATTAAATTATAATTATGTATCATTAAGAGCTTCCTTTATAAAAATGGATTTAGGATTGAAAGTAAAAAGATTTAGCAAGTATCACTAACTATGTATTGAGTTTCTGAAATAAATTTCATGGTCAGCATAATTAGAAACTTTCTTAAAATTCATCTAAAGATCTACAGCACTTATGTTCGTGATGACTAACTTAAAATTTCGGTGCTAGCTTGCAAAGGACAAATGCATCTTCGTCTAACACTTACTTTAGTTAATTTTTTATATATCCCCAAATCTAGCTTATGAATGTAGGCAGCTTTCATACTACCTTATTTTTTTTGAGTGCCAAGCATCATGGCTTTCCCTTCACCGTTTGATTTAAACCTCCACACTTGATTTAAGTATAGAAACTCGATTACTAAGCTTAAGGCAATCCACATGTACTCTTGTGTTTGCACTTTTTTTCAGGTAGGTAGATCTTTCCTCAAACTTGAGGTAGCTTTAACACTACCAATTTTTTTCAGGTTTGTAGCTCTTTCTTTAACTTTAAGTTCCTTTAATTAGGTGTATATCAATTACCAGTTTTTAGTGATAATTAGATTCTTAGTTGACCTTACAACCAATATTTACTTTGTCTTGTTAGTGTGCATATACAGCTGGAAGTGCTAATAACCTTTAGGTGATCTAAGTACATCACTAAAAGTTTGACCAACTAGTTTACTCCTTGACTCGCCACAGTCATTAGCAAATATTTTCTAATTCTATTACTTTTTTCTAATTTATTTTGCTTAAAATTTTGTTTCTTGACACATGATCTAAAAAAACTATTTTCAAAATTTTCAAAATATTTTAAAAAAATTTCTAAAGATTTTAAAAACTTTTTAAAATTTTTCAAAAATTTTAAAAGTTTGTCCCTACCCCTAACTTAAATATCATTGTCTCTAATGGTATAAATAAGTTAAAAAATAAATTCAAACCATAAGGATAAAAAAAAATATATAGGGATGGAGGTTACTTGAGAAGAGGAGCTTATCAACAAGATAAAGGCTATAATAATCGATTTGAAATAGATTTCTTTTTTATTTTTTATTTTTAAGAGCATAAAAATAAATATTGGGTTGCCTTCCAATAAGTATTAAATTTGACATCTTCAACTGGATGTTATTAAGACTACTCCTACGAAACTGGATTGCCTTTCAACAAGTGCTACGTTTAACATCTTTATCCGAACATTATGAGGGAGTCTGGTGGATAATTAACTTTAATATATCTCTCATAATATCAAAAGAATAGGCCTAATTATGAGGCCTTGTCATCATGGCAGAAAATTATTCATAGAGTACTATATGATGATTAGCCTGAATCAATAAAGTACACTGGAAAAGCATGTTATTCCAAGATTTTAAAATATTATTATAGTTTATATGATAGTTAGGAAGGGATTATGTTTGTTGGGCCAAGATTGGAGGTGGTAGTTTAGGAATTTGTTCAATTATGGGTTAATCTACCCTACTCCCTTTCTTAGATATGATGTGTTTAGTCAATATTTATTCCCATTTTAAAGCTAGGCACTTTTTTCAAATTAATATTAAATCTATCTCCATACATCATTTTAATATCATAAAAAGATTTTGGAGTCAGTTCTCAAGATTAGTACCGAATATGAAAAAATCAATTATAATTTTTTTAAGATCATAATCCCTTATTTCAATAATATCTCACTCGATAGCTTTTTTATATATTTTTAGAATACAACTAAGTTGGGATTCCTAGATAAGGTTTACTGAGAAAGTTTCAATGGGTGCATCAAGAAGTGATTTCAATTTTAGATCAGGTGGTGATTCTAACAAGGGAGCTATTGGTGGGCTAGGTGATGGCTCTTGTTATTCATCAATCCAAAGTGGGGTGGTTTCGAAGTAGGGTGTTCATATTAAATTATGAATTTCTATGGTATATCCATATGCATCAGAATCATCTATCCTAAAATAAGCCAAACATGGATCTATTGAATCCTAGAAGAGAACTATGGGGGTGGCTTCCTCTATTATGTTATGCATTTATAGTTCTTGGGAAGGATCAACTAATTCTATCATTGCATCTATTTGTTCTCCCATTCCACTAAAAGGCATGGATGATTCTAGGGCACTAGAAAATGGGGCCATAGGTGAGTGGGGTAATGATGAAATTGATTCATCCCACAAATTTAATTTCTTCATATATTTTTTTGCCTTAACCAAATTGCCTATATTGGTCTTTATAGTTGTACAGAGTTGCTCTAAGATCAGCTCATTCTTGGAAGTCAGAGTTGATTATTCAAGAAAAAATAAAGGATCATTAAAATTTTGAGCTAGGATGGTCCCTCTAGGTTACTCGGGCTGACATGGCAGTTCACCTCCCTCTTGTCTATTAAGTTTGATTAATTGTTGTTCAATTTGATCTATTAGTTTATTGATAGATTGCTATTGGGCTATAATTTTTTTGTTGAAATTGAGCAAACCTATCAACATCTAAGTTGGTCTGTATAGGAGATGGGTGTGATGCTTGCTTAACCTTCTCTTTAAATAATGGACTATAGTTAGTTGGAGAATATTGATAATGTGGATAGGGCTGATCATAATAGGGTACATCTATGAACATAGATCCTTGAGTTGCCTTGATAATCACTAGGTATGGTTGCCATGAAAAATCTAGTTGAGACCCCAACCTGAATTATAAGCATTAAAATATGGATTATTTCTTGGTCTATAGGTCATTTGGATTTGATCATGATAAACTTGATCATACATAGGCCCAGAAACTTAGTATATAGTTGGGGATTCACTCACAAAGTGAGTAGGACTCGAATAAACTTGGTGCCAAAAGAAAGGGTACTTCATTATAACGATTCATGCTCCTAGCACTGATTTAGTTTGTCAGATTATTCTAATTATTAGGATATACAATAAAAATTTTAGATCAAAGCAATCCTTATTTATTTATATATATATTTATTTATTTATGTATTTATTTTTTAAGAGGAGAGGTGAGATGACGAAGGAAGAAAGATAGAAAAAAGTTCTAAAGATAAGGGCCTAAGGAGTTCTAGAGCTAAGAGAGAGAAAAGAATTAGTTAGGATTGATATTATTTATAAACAAGTTACCATAACATGGACTCTTTATCCTTGGATTATCCTAAATCTAGACAGCTCCTAACTGGCTATCTTGGAGCTCTTCAAGTCAGAAACTAACCAATCAACTAGCCAAGTAAGGGTAAGATTGATAGGGGTCCCCTATTACTTTTCTTAGATACCAATTAAATTAGTTAGGTTAGTCAATGGAACTAATTAAAAACTACCTTTCTTTAGGGCTACATCATCCTTGAACCCCTTTCCTAGATACCAGATAATCAGCCAATTCTTATATGGTCTAACTCTTTCGGGTGTCTTGACCTACTGAGCTTGAGTTTCTTAAGGGCAAACGTCTAGTTGATTTTAATCAAAAGGCCTGGATAATGCAAGATATAGAGTGACAGTTTGTAAGTTAAGAAAGGGTGATCAAATCCTCACCTTATATTATTTATGGATTGTTGCTCTTAAGCTGTCTCATGGAAACATGAGATGCAAAAAGAAAAGATGTCCAAAACAAGTAGTAAGTTTTTAATAATTAATTAGTTTCTCTATTTTAGTAAGTGTTATGTGATGTTTTTATTTTTTTTATGTTACGCTAATTCAAGCAAAAAGAATAAAAGGTAGGTTTTAAATTTGGTTAGGTAGATCTGAGAGAAATAAAACTAAATTAGACTAGAAATATAAAGTAACTAAGATTAAGGCAAGAAATCAAATCTAGTATTCAATGAAGTTAACTACAAAGTTAAGTAATTTTTTCTTTCTAGGTTAATTTGAAAAGGAAGAAACTAAAAAAGAATTTTTTTTTAGGTTAGTTTTAAAAAAAAACTAATTAAAAGTAAACAAAAATACTTTTTTCTTTTTATGTTAATTTAAAAAGGAGGAAACTAATTAAAAGCAAGAAAATAAAAAAATTTAGGTTGATTGTAAAAGGAAGGAGACTAATCAAAAGAAAAAAAATGGAAGTTTTTTTGGTTAATATGAAAATGAAGGAATTAATTAAAAGCAACTAATAAAAAAAAACTAATCTAGATTTAGGGTTGATCTCACCAAAATTGTAGATGACTTTCCTTCTTTGCTTTTTTTTCTTTTTTCTATAAGAAAAATAAAAAAAGTTAATAAACTATCTTATAGAAAAATCAAAGAAATAAAAAATAATATCATTCATGCCTTTCCAGGCAACGGTGCCAAAACTTGATAGATCACGATGTTGTCGTTAAAACATCATGATTATTCATTTAAAATCTGACTTCTAATTAATTAAACTTGCATAGAAAGCAATGAGTCAGGTCGAATCCATGGAGAAGGCAGTACTTAAGATAATTTGGAATCTTTGATTTTAAAAAGAAAAGAAAAATATTTTGAAGTCGAGAAAATGAAAATTAAAAGTGTGAAAGAAAATTAAAACTCGATACGTTCGATCTACTAATCAAATCTTAGTATTATCTACTTGCAATAAAAATAAATAATAAAAAATTAAATTGCATAAAAATAAACTTTACATTAATTAAAATCTAATTACAAGGAATTAAAAATAATAATTAAATCTATAAAAAACGATAATAAAGTATTCAAAGTTGATTTGCCATAGCCTTATTGGGAAGTTGGTTGATATCACTTTACCTTCTTCCATCATACTCCATGGAGCGAACTGGGCTTCCTCTTCTTCTTTCTCTTTGGATTTTAATCTTGGAGATAGAATAGGCTTGAAGATAGTGTAGGAGCAGAACTCTCCTTAAAGAAATTTTACTTTTAGAGGTCAATCTGCAATCCAAAGCTAAGCCCTCTATCTTGTACCATATCCATTCTCTATGATGGTCTTATCTTATGGATGGGCTCCTTTAAATAGAGCTTGGTGAATGCTGAATCTATATAGAATTGGAATTAGACTCCTTAGAACTCCAGGAATTATTCTAGGCATCAGATTGGTTAAAATTATCCAGATCAATTTGAATCAAGCAAGATGATACGGGACAGATAAAAAAATAATAAAAATAGCAATTAATATATATTTTTTATATTTTCATATTTTAGAAGGAGAGCTCAAAGGAGATAGTAAAGGAAACTAATAAGTCTATTACCCGCATAAGTAAACCTATAAAGCAATTAAAAAGCAGGACTTGGTGGTTGAGAAACCACCATAAACTAGGATTTATTCAACGAGACAAAAATTATGAGAAGGGAAAAGTTTAGTTGTACCAACGTAGATCACTCCCTCGATGTAGATTTGTTAGGACTCTCAAGATCATAGAGTTGGGACTTCAAAATCCTGCTTCCAGGCTCCGATTTTTTACATGATGTCGGTTCCAAGGCAAGAACACCAGATCTGGATTGTTGGTCACCTGCAAAACACTCAGCAAAGGAATTTAAGTTAGAAATTAGCAATGAAAGAAGGGAGGGGAAAGAAAGGGTTCAAAGTGATGGTTGGGTTTTCTTCTTTGGTTGGATAAGTAGGGCCTCACACCCTGCGATGCTCCAAAGGAACAAAGGAAGGGCCTCACACCACGTGATGCACATAGCAAAGGAAGATTTCGACATAATATCTTTGTATTTCAAAATAATTTCATGTATTACAGGGAGAGGGCTGGTGGGGTATTTATAAATCCCCAACCAGTGAAGTAAGGGACACAAACACTAGTCTTGTGCTCCCTTGGAATACAACTCTTAGAATCCTGCTCTTGGGTGTCTTGGACTTTAGAGTTTGGATCATGTGGTTGTCTGCAGGTGAGGGACTCAGTCTGGATTGAAGAAGACTCAAGAGTTTTGGTGAGACTCTTGAGTTTAGGAGAATTAAGCAGCTTCCATCCTGATTGCTTGAAACTCTTAAAGTAGAAACCCATTGAAGACTCAAGAGTTTTGGTGAAACTCCTGAGTTTAGGAGAATTAAGCAGCTTCCATCCTGATTGCTTGAAACTCTTAAAGTAGAAACCCATTGAACCTTCTTCCCTTAAGTGACCAAATTCCTTGGGACTCTTGCTTGAAGTGGGCGACGAGAAAAAATGATTTTGGCATGGAATATTTGAGTGGGAGGGTGCCATCTTGGTGAGTCCTTCTGCTTTACTTATCTTAAAATTAAGTGGCGCCTAAAATTTCTTCTCATGTTGCGCTAAATCTTTCTCACATGGGTCGGCCAAAGAAGCGTGATATGGATTATGTTCTTGTCCCAAAATGAAGTGGTATGCCATGTCCAAACATGACATGTGCTGATATCCCCTGGTGATGTGGCAGTGATGTCCAAAAATCTAGCAAAGATGGTGCCAAAAATAAATTGACTTGGCCTAGCACATGGCTTGTCTTGGACTAGCACATGGGTTGTCTTGGGCTAGCACATGGCTTATCTTGGGCTAGCACATGGGTCTTCAATTGGATGCACATGGATACACAAGGGTCATCAATTGGATTCTCCTTGTAATACAGGACTCAATAACTAATTTTTACGTGACTCAAGCCAAATAACTAAACACATGATTTAACCAACTAATTGAACCAACCATACTTAATTAGGCTTTCAAATAAAAATCCAATTAAAGTTGGTAAAAATGGATAATTAAATTAGACCACTAAGATCCCAATTAGGTAATTAGGGTTTGACTCAATTGGGGTTTTGACTCAACTGGGTAAAAAGGGTTTTATCCCAAAATAAACAAAATCCTAATTTCAACTGGTAAAAGGGGTTTACCTAACTAAACCAAAATAACAAAATTAAAATAAAATATTTACATGATAAATAGGGTTGGGTTCAGGATTTTACTCATAGGTGATCCATATGGATGTGGGTTCAACCTGTCGACTTCTTTTTGCCCTAGTGCCCGCACCAATTCTTTTCGGGTGGGAGGAACTCGATCCTGTTGAGTATGGATCAATTCCACTATGATAATACTCTAATAAGTCAGGGGCAATTCTCTACAAATCCTCTCTAGTGATCCAAGAATCATCAGACTCAGGTCTTCCTTGCCAACGAACCAGATATCGCTGGTAATCTTTGCTTCAGGTAGCGATGATCTTGTCATCCAAGATCCGTTCGATCTTGTCTCTCCGGGTTGGTGGTATGGCAGGTGGACATACTTGGGTTGGTTCACTCTCAAGGACAGGATTAGGCCTAAATGGCTCACTAGGAATCAACGTTGGTTCCCTATACTCGATAAGGTTGAAATGTTGAAGGTATTGCTAATGCCTAGTTCAGGTGGCAACTCGAACACATAGGTATTAGGTCCTATTTTTTTAATTACTTTGTATGGTCCACTACTAAGGGCATATAATAGTTCCAGGTGGGAACCATGACAAAGTCTCCTTCATTGTATTCCTTTGAGTCTTTTTTTTTTTGAAAAGATTCATTGCTTTCATTAATAAATTTTTTTTATCAATATGCATGTAAACCCTAAGCTACAACTAGGTTTGTCCTTTGGTCAGGTGGGTGACATGCAGATGAGAACGGTGCATAGATTCCTACTAAATGCCATAGGGTTTTCCAAAAGTAAGTGGCAAATCTAATATGCTTAAAAGATGTATACAACTTACTAACTATAACATATAATCTAATGGTCCTAGAAATGCTGGAAGCTTCAGGAAAAGGTAAAAAATAATAATTGGGTTCGGCGTTGACTTGGTAGGGTAGGAAATAAGAAAAGGGTTCGAGGATTTATCCTAAACTAATGGGGTTGACCTTAAAGGTTTGGGATATTTCTACAGGGTCTGTCCTATATAAAAATGGGTTACTAATCTCAGGAAAGAGATCTTCAATTGAAGTCAAAGGGGTGACTTCAGCCTGAGGGTACCGGACTAAAGAAATCATGTCCTCAATAGGCTCTATGACTTGAGTCTCTTCTTGTGTTTCCTCAGGTAAAGTCTCAGCAGTAGGGTTAGGTTCCTTTTGGATCTCTTTTTCTAAGGGTCCTATAGTTTCAGTCTGTGTAGGGTTAGGGTCAACTAACTCTGGATCTACCTCTTGTATCTCCTCATCTACATACTCTTCTACCAAGCTCACATCAGCTTCATAAACTTCTTCCTCAATGGCATCTTGGTGGACTAATGGAGTAATAAGAGTAGGTCGGTTAAGGGGCAACTGGCTGGCTCCAAGGTTTTGACTACATGCACTAAACCTAGTAGGTTCAGGTTGACATTGAAGTGGAAATGGATTAATACTTGATTGATACCTAGGAGTTATCAGTTCCTTGGGCTCATAGGACATGGGCAAAGATCTATGGGTCATGGATCTGGGTTTGTAGGAGCTGGGTTCAAAGGATCTGGGCACATAAGAACTAGGTTCATATGATCTGGGTAGATACTTTTCCTTAAATTTAAGTTTCATGTCACTCTAAGTAGTTATGGGTATGTCTCTTCTTTGTTTGATCATTCTTTCAATATCATCCCAATAAATTTTAGCCTGGCATACTAACTTAAGCTTAGCAATCTTAAACTTTCTTTCATCAGACACTAGTTCCCTCTTAAAATATAGATCCATATTTTCTTCCCAATTAAGATAATCCTCAAGATCAAGATCACCACCAAAGGTAGGTGTTTCTAACCTAATGTAACTAGTGGCTCTCTCATCCTGGTCTATGAAATCATAATTGGATCTTCTATGGTTATTCTCCTAGATGGGGTCATGGAGAAGATCTATCCTAGGGTTGGGAGGTATAGGACATGGGATCTCAAGTTTAGGTTCAGTACGGGTATTACGGGTTTTTTCTAGGTTATCTAATCGGCCATCTAGTCGGTCAAACCTAGTGTTAAGTTATCCTAACTATTTAGTCATAGTCCTAAAGAAGGTCTCAAGGTTAGACTCCATGGTCAAGCTAGGTTAGATTTGGGTTCGAACTACTTGTATTGGGCTCCTAATCTAGGGGTCATGCAATGCAAACACATCAAACTCAACTCGGACTAGAGTTTCCTAGACCTAGAGCTCAAGTAGAATGGGCCAGTTCAACTTACAACCAATTTAATAATTATCCTGTCCACTGGCCAGGTAAGAGGTGGGGTCATGGGAGGCTCCCACTGCTCTCGCAGGGTCCTAATTAAGAACCACGAAACCACTTAGGGCGTTTGCCTCTGGATCTCTAGCCTTAGATTCCAGGTTCAAATGATAATCAGAGGATTGGGTGCATTAGCTTACACACAATACTTAGAACCCGACATATTGGTATCCCTAGCTCACCAGAGTGAATTAAGTCTAATCAATTTTAATTAGGGTTAAGCTCGGATGCAAAGGAGGTTGTTGTGGGCCCAGGATAGGTGATGAGCTCTTGCCATGATCTGAGATGTTCAAGTACCCTTAAGATTAGGTTACTTGATGATGCACACACAAGATGAAACCCTAATATACAAATAAGAAAAAATAAAAGAAATTAAAAATTAATTAATTTCTTTTTCTTTTTAGCAGAGATATAGTTCGCAGAAAAAACTCAAAGATGCAGAAAATTAAAATATGCAAGATTTATGCAAAAAAAATCCTAAACTTGCTGAAATTAGCTTTGCTGAAAATAGGATAGAACTGTTCTCAGGTAGTATTTTGGCAGGAAGAAAATCTATAGACTAAAATAATTTGTGAAAAAATCCTAAAAAACTCTTTCAATTATCATGAATCTAGCAAAATAAAAATTAGATTTTTTGAAGTTTTCTACAGAGGAAAATAATTAAAATAATAGACTATATACTAAGATGGTCGAGATGCAAAAATTAAAACCTATCTCTTCGTTTTCTTCTTCAGGGGTCAATTCATAGCGGCACCCCTACACGCCATAGAAAATCCTGTTTGAATGGGTTGTTAGGATCTTGCAGCCCTACTTTTTTCTATGATCGGATGGCCATGGTGAAGCACCCGATCCGAGTACTTAAAGAGAAACTAGTTGCAAAAAATTTTAGCACGAGAGATTAAACCCTAGTTTAACCTGCTTTGATACTAAGACTGATACGGAATAGATAAAAAAATAATAAAAATAGTAATTAATATATATACTTTTTTTATATTTGCAGATTTTAGAAGGAGAGCTCAAAGGAGATAGTAAAGAAAACTAATAAGTCTATTACCCCACAAGTAAACCTATAAAGCAATTAAAAAGCAGGACCAGGTGGTTGAGAAACCATCGTAAACTAGGGTTTATTCAACCAGATAGAAATTATGAGAAGGGAAAAGTTTAGTTGTACCAACGTAGATCACTCTCTCGATGTAGATTTGTCAAGACTCTCAAGATTGTAGAGTTGGGACTTCAAGATCTTGCTTCCGAGCTTCGATTTTCTACACGATGTCAGTTCCGAGACAAGAACACCAGATTTGCATTGTTGGTCACATGCAAAACATCAGCAAAGGAATTTAAGTAAGAAATCATCAATGAAAGAATGGAGGGGAAAGAAAGGGTTCGAAGTGATGGTTGGGTTTTCTTCAGTTGGATAAGTAGGGCCTTACACCCTACGGTGCTCCAAAGGAACAAAGGAAGGGCCTCACACCTCGCGATGCACACAGCAAAGAAAGATTTCGATAGAATGTCTTTGTATTTCAAAATAATTTCATGAATTATAGGGGGAGGGTTGGTGGGGTATTTATAGATCCCTAACCAGTGAAGTAAGGGACACAAACACTAGTCTTGTGCTCCCTTGGAATATAACTCCTAGAATCTTGCTCTTGGGTGTCTTGGACTCTATAGTCTGGATCATGTGGTTGTTTGTAGGTGAGGGACTCCTCAGTCTGGATTGAAGAAGACTCAAGAGTTTTGGTGAAACTCTTGAGTTTAGGAGAATTAAGCAGCTTCCATCTTGATTGCTTGAAACTCTTGAAGTAGAAATCCATTGAACCTTCTTCCCTTAAGTGACCAAATTCCTTGGGACTCTTGCTTGAAGTGGGCGACAAGAAAAAATGATTTTGGCATGGAATATTTGAGTGTGAAGGCGCCATCTTGGAGGTGGCGCCTAAAATTTCTTCTCATGTTGACGCTAAATCCTTCTTACATGGGTCGGCCAAAGAAGTGTGATATGGATTATGTTCTTGTCCCAAAATGAAGTGGTATGCCATGTCCAAACATGACATGTGCTGATGTCCCCTGGTGATGTGGCAGTGATGTCCAAAAATCTTGCAAAGATGGTGCCAAAAATAAATTGACTTGGCCTAGCACATGGCTTGTCTTGGACTAGCACATGGGTTGTCTTGGGCTAGCACATGGCTTGTCTTGGACTAGCACATGGGTCTTCAATTGGATGCACATGGGTCATCAATTGGGTTTCCCTTGTAATACAAGACTCAATAACTAATTTTTACAGGACTCAAACCAAATAACTAAACACATGATTTAACCATCTAATTGAACCAACCATACTTAATTAGGCTTTCAAATAAAAATCCAATTAAAGTTGATAAAAAGGGATAATTAAATTGGACCCCTAAGATCCCAATTAGGTAATTAGGGTTTGACTCAATTGGGATTTCGACTCAACTGGGTAAAAAGGGTTTTACCCCAAAATAAATAAAACCTTAATTTCAGCTGGTAAAAGGGGTTTACCTAACAAAACCAAAATAACAAAATTAAAATAAAATATTTACATGATAAGTAGGGTTGGGTTCAGGGTTTTACTCACAGGTGATCCACAGGGATATGGGTTCAACCTATCGACTTCTTTTTGCCCTGGTGCCCGCACCATAAGAGCTATTGGATCTGTTAATCTAGATTGCTGTGGGCTTTTGATCATGCATTGGTGGACCTTCTCAAGTTTGGAATCACCTATCACCGTTGGATTAGATCTCTAATTATGTTTTAGCCACTAGATCATGCCTAATGTCTTGATCATGTGGGGGTCTCTTTAGCCATTGGATCAGGAGGATGAAGGTGGTGATGGATGGTGATGATGATCATTGGTAAAGGATGGCTCATCTAGGGAGGAGCAAGCAAAAATGGCTCGATGACTGGGTGGCGACTGGATGACAGTGGACAGAGGAGGAGCTGGCAGAGTTGGAGAGATGACCGGCAATGAGGATGATGACTTGATGGCATGGGACGGTGGCGTAGTGGCGATGGTGGTCATGGTAGATCGAGTGGATGTGGGTGATAGCATAAAGCAAAGGATGGCCGACAGGCCGGGGAGGAGTAGCTAGCATGGGTAGCATGGATTGAGGCTTGGGGGTGGTGTCTCGTGGCGATTGTGGGAAGATCGAGCTAAAGCAATGATGATGGCTAGTAGGGGTGGCAAAGGGGAATAAGGAGGAGCAGCAGGGGCCATAGCTTAGGGAAGATGACCGGCGATAGTGGGGATGATAGTCGGCATAAAGAACAAAGATAGGAAGGAGATGGTGGCGGTCATTGGTAGAGGGTAGATCGATCAAAAATTATGATGAACCGATGGCTTGGAGAGGAGATGATGGCCGGCGACAATGACAAGGAAGGAGGAGGTGGTGACTATAGTGGCTGGATGACATGGGATGGTGGCTGAAATCCTTCTATAGTCCATGGCTCAAAGCCGTGGATCATAGTAATGGCATCTTGTGGACCGTTGAGTATTTTGTAAACTAAGCGGCCAGTCCATAGTGGACCAGCTGCTTTAAAATTCATGCAAAACTTGATCATATAAGTTTTTCTTGATTTTGAACCCATTTGAACTACAATTTGTGTGCCATTTGATCCATTAGATTCTACAAATCGAGCTTTTCATGTTGGTAAGCTTTTTAATTAGTAATCTAATCATATTCTCTAGGTTCTAAGTTTTAAAATTTTTTATCAATCTTAATATACCTGCCAAAGAGGAAGAAAGATGAATTAAACTTTTTATCAAATATTTTAGTGGGTGTATGGTGCTTCATTTCAAAATATATTTTTCATAATTATACTCTAATTTCATCTTTTTCAAAGGATTTTAAAAATAGTTAATTTTGCAAGAGGGTCTATTTTGATTATAAAATTAAAATTTTTAGAAGATGTTAGAACCAATAATTACTTAACATGCTTAAAATAAATATATAAATATAGAATTTATCACTCTTGATAGAGAAACTTGATAACATGATAACTACACCTAGGAGTTCATCCTTATATTCTATTGAGTTGCTACTACATACTGTTAGGTGCTATTGGTAGATTATGATAACTCATTAGGATCATTTTTGGATTAACAATCCTTATTTTGATTGAGTTAAAATTATTCTGGTCCATCAAAAGAGTTTTAATGAAGTTATGATAAAGATCATAGTATATCTCACTACCAGATAGAATAGAACCTGAGGGGTCATACTGAAAAGAGGCTTGACCTAATCAAGAGCTTGGATTGAAATTAAATTATCAATTTGATTGAAGATTTGAATCAATTTGTAAGAGTTACAAATTTAGTAATTATTAATTGTTAGCACCAGGGACTTAATTATAAGAGTTACAATATAATTGGACTTAATTAAATTATGGATCAAGTTCTAATTAATTTAAATCAGATTTATTTTAATTATACTTGACTTAATTTAAGTATAATTAGATTTGATTATCTAAGTTGGACTTGGATTTCAATCTTATTTGGAAGAGGATTGACACCCTTTTCGATCTGGGTTTGAATAGTGCTTGATTAGATTTGATTTGAACCAGATTAAACATAATTAAACTAGGATACCTAAATCTAATAGGATTGGGTTTAAATTTGTTCATATACCACTTGAGGGAAACTAGGTGCTATGCATGCAAGAAATTCAACGAGTTTCTATAACCCTAGCATAAGTAGCATATGAAAACCCTTTTCATATAAAGCATACAAATATAATTATAAGCACCTAGAGTAGGATCTTTCTAACATGCTGATCAAGATTAGATACCAAAAATCATATCTGGATAGAAAAAAAGGGGAGAAAAATAACTTACCTTGATCGCTTTCCTTTCTTCTACCCTGATCGGGTTGGATTCGGTAGATTCCTGGGGTTCCTGTCGAAGCCATGGATGCACTCGACCTCTGGTGGTATCTAGATAGGGATGATGGTTGATCGAATCCCCAAGGCTTCTAGAGTACTAGCCCCTTGCAGGCCTCTTCTCTAGCTTGGATTTGGATGCTACATTTTAATAACTAAAGTTGCAACCTTTGTGCAAACCTTTCATGAAGATCGTCAGACTTCTTCTAGGATGCCAGGGGAGAAGAAAACTTTTCTATTCTCCCTTGTACTCTCTTTAAACTTTTCTCTCTCTGGAGTTTGTGGTGTGGAATAATTAGAAGAAGGATGGAGAAGGGGTGGTACAAAATTGGTGCAGTAAGATGAGATATCTCAAGAAGAAGTAGCACTCACCCCAAATTCTTTCTTCATATAATTATCGCACAACCAATCCTAGCCAACCTATTCATGCCTCAACTAGATAAGATAAGGTTTATCTAACATGCATGATTAGATTTAGATCTGAATCCTCTTCAGATTTGAAAGTTAAGATTGGTTTTAATCAAATTTATGCTGAAATAAGAATGTCCTGCTATAAGGTTGATCCCTTATTGTGCAAAGTTTATTCTAGCACAAGTTTGATATATTTTGAAAATTATTTTTGAAGAATAAAATCAATAAGTTAAGGATCTATTTTTTAATATATGCGATATATCATGTTCATATTTAGATCTGAAATTAATTGACTAAGTTTTGCATCGAACGATTATAAGATTGTCCTGCTATAAGGTTAACCACTTATAGTGCAAAGGACAACCTTATAATTAGTCTGATGCAAACCTTAATTAATTAATTTCAAATTAAACATAAACATGATACATCTTATATATCAAAAATTAGATCCTTAAATTATTAATTTTATACTTTGAAAATAATTTTCAAAACATATCAAACTTGTGCTAGGATAACCTTTGTACTATAAGGGATTAACCTTATAACAGATAGCCTTATTTCAGCATAAAATTGATCCTAATTTTCAGATCTAAAGAGGATTCGGATTTGAATCTAATCATTCATGTTAGATAAACCTTATATTACTAGTTGAGGCATGAATAGGTTGGCTGGGATTGGTTGTGTGATAATTATATGAAGAAAGAAATTGGGGCAAGCACTACTTCTTGAGATATCTCATCTTATCACACCAATTTTCAACTACCCCTTCTCCAAACTTCTTTTGATTATTCCACACCACATACTCTAGAGAGAGTACAAAGGAGAAGAAATGAGTTTTATTCTCTTCTAACATCCTAGAAGAAGTCTGGATGATATGCATGAAAGGTTCATGCAAAGCCTGCAGCTTCTAGTTCTTAAAATACATCATTCATATCCAAGCTAGAAGAGATGCCTACAAGGAGCTAGCACTCCAAAGGCCTTAGGTATTCGATCAGCCATTATCCTGATGTGGATACTAGTAGAGGCTAGGTGCATGTGCGGCTCCAATAGAAATCCTGGGAATCTGCCGGATCCAACCTGATCGAGGTAGAAGAAAAGAAAGCAATCAAGGTAAGTTTTTTTTTTTCCTTGATTTTTTATTTGTATTCAAATCTGATTTTTGGTATCTAATCTTGATCAACAAGTTAGAAAAAGCTTTCTTTAGATATTTTTAATTATATTTTCATGCTTTTAGATATTTTTAATTATATTTTCATGCTTTATATGAAAAGGGCTTTCATATGCTACTTTTGCTAGGGTTTTGGAAACCTATTGAATTTCCTGCATGCACAGCATGTAGTTTCCTTCAGGACCTTATCAAATAGATGAGATGCTATTACCTAGAACCTATAGGCTCTACCACCTGGATGGAACATCGATTCCCTAAACTTGGAATGTAGAAAACCTATGCATCTACTATCAGTGATGTAGCTCTAATCTTTAATAAAGAACTTCTTTTGCACCTCACCTCATGATGTGAATGAGCATGCTGACCACCAGCAAAAGGCCGACCTCCCTATCCACCCCAAATAGGTTGAGCAAAGGCCTAAGAAACTATGAAGAGGCTAACCTATGGGACCTCATGCTAAAAGTTGACCTCCCTATCCACATTAGATAAGTTGGGCAAAGGCCTAAGGGTGCGAAGGGGCTAAATTGTGGGACATCATGCAAAAAGCCAACCTCCTTGTCCACTTCGGACAAGTCAAGCAAACACCCAAGAATGCATGAAGGGGCTATCCTATAGAACCTCATGTGAAAAGCCGACCTCCTTGTCCCCTCAAATAGGTCGAGCAAAGGCCTAAGGGCATAAAGGACCTAACCTATGGGACCTCATGCAAAAAGTTGACCTCCCTGTCCATCTCAAACAAGTCTTGAAATGGCCTAAGAAAGAATGAAGGGGCTAATCTATGAGACCTCATGCAAAAAGCCAACCTCCCTATCCACCTCTAATAGGTCAAGCAAAGGACTAAAAAAGCATGAAGGGGCTAACCTTCAGGACCTCCTGCAAAAACTGACCATATATCCATCTCGAATAGGCTGAGCAAAGGCCCAAAGACAATGGGGCTAGCCTCCAAAACCTTACACAAATGGTTAGTCTCCTTGTTTGCCTTGAACAAATCTAGTAGAAATTCCAAATAGACTAGTACCTCAGCATATCTTCGATCCCCCCTTCGGGAACTCTGAGCTTTACCTCAAACCAACTAGAGATGGTCTAAGAGGGCATAAAATGTTTGGGCAATGCAAAGGTGTAAGACTCTATCCCCTCAATCTAACCTACACCTAGGTCATGACCGACCTAGTCTTGAGACTTGGACCAACTTTAGAATGAGAGAGGTGGGGAGTTTGGACCTCTATGTTAGGTTTAGGTGATTAAGGCATGCAAATTTTTTAGTTTTTGCAAATCCATAATGGAATCTTGATTAAAAATAATTTTTAATCTATGGCATGTTGATCTAATCATCATAAATACCTAAGGATCTGATTTATACATATAGAAATATTTAATTTTTAGATCTAAAAAAGGAATCATAAAAAGAAGTGGTGATTGGATCACCTATCGATTTGCTTTCCTTCTTCTTGTCGAATCAAATTAGGTGGATGTCCCAGGTTTCTATCACACCTACACAAATGCTCAACCTCTATAGATATCCACATGGAGTAGAAGCCTAATCAAAGAGTCAAGATCCCCGGAGTGCTATCACCTTGAAAATCTCTCTTCTTGGTTTGGATTGAACCTTCTTCTTCAAGAACTAGAAGAAGAAGAATGCTGCACAAACCCTTCATGCAGATTCAAGGGAGATGAGATAGGATGCCAAGAGGGAAGAGAACTCTTTTCTTCTCTCTTTGTTTTCTCTCTAATCTCTCTCTTTAACTCTCTCTGGGCATGTGGAATCAAGGAAGAAGGAAGAGGGATGGTGGAAGAGGGCTTTCGGCATGGAAGAAATAAGATAAGATCTTAATAGCGCTAACCCTCTTCCTCCGTTTAATATGTCACACAAAATCCCAATAATCCCATGCCAAAATCTAATAAAACCAATCCCTAACCAATTTTTATTCAAATTATAATTTTAGTTTGGATGTATTTTATCTAAAAGATGAGAGAGAATCCTTGGGAGAAGGGGGAGACACCAACTTGTGCCTCCTCTCCTTTCATGCATGCAAAAGGAGAAGGGGTGCTAAATTCAGTGCCCCCTCTTCTGATTATTGACAAATCAAAAGAGAAAGTCCTTGTAGATTGGGACTCTGGCTTCCTAGTTCAACTTGGCTTCGATTTGGATAAATCACGAATTCAATTTGAACCCAATTTGAACCAAATTCAAAAGGCTATCAATCATAATCCAATTAGGATTCGAATTCAAGTCCTACTTTGATTATAAACCCAATTAGCCTCAAATTAAGTTAATCCTAATTTAACTTAATTTAATTTAATTCAATTAAGACTTAATTCATAATTTAATTAAGTCTAATTGCATTACAACACTTGTAATTAAGTCCTTTATGCTAATAATTTGCAATTTCTATGTTTGTAACTTTTATAAATTGATCCAAATCATCAATCCAATTGATAATTTGTTTATGATCTAAGCTCTTGATTAGGTCAAGCTCCTTTTATATATGATCTCAAGGTTCTATTCTATGTAGTAATGAGACATACTATGATCTCCATTATAGTATCATCAAGACTCCTTCAGATGGGCTAGAATGATTTCAATTCATCCTAACAATGATCGTTGATCCAAAAATGATTCTAGTGAATTTATAGAATCCACTAGTGATACCTAGCAACATGTAGTGACAATCCAGTAGAATAAAAAAATCTAAACCCTTAGGTGTAGTTATCATGTGATCAAGTTCTTCTATCAAGTCCTAACAAGATGCTGGTCATGAAAACTTATCAAATTCTAAGCATCTGTCATATGCAAGACTTAATTAGCTTGAGTTCAATCATGAATCTCATAGAAACTCCTTTCCATCTATCATGTTGCTATGGCCATAGACTTAAGGACTCATCTCTTAAATCGTATAGGATTACTCCTCAATTACTAAGGCTGATAGATCTCCTATAAGACACACCTTACTCCTATAATGAACCTCCTGTAGCCAATGAATATCACAAAAATCCAAATGGCTAGGAACTATATTTATATGTTATCAAACTATAGAACTTCATAATGAGCAGTCGAGGCATTGCAGGTCAAAAAACTACTCATATAACTACAACATTAAGAAAGTCACTGATGAATAAGAAGACATCCAAGTGACTTCTTATATTTGGTCACACTTAGTACCATTGTTCTCTAACAACCACTTACACTATTGCATCAATATCCTTAGACTATAGATTCAAGACTTATCTATCCAAAAGAAAAATGATCTATGCACCGATCTTGATGGATCAACCACTATTCTCATGATGATTCAATAATTAGGAGTAATTTAGAAGTTAATCTATAATGACATATATCTCAAGTTCTCAACTTTTAAGAATATATGTTATTATCCATTAACTCGGATAATTCATGTATACATCACACATGAATGGATAAAAAAATATCCCTTTTATTAAATTAAATAAATTAAGTATAAAAATATATTCTAGAATTCTTATTATAATATGTCATGCTAATTGGCTTCTAGGACATATATCTAATAATTTCACACTTACACTAAAGCCAATTGACCATGAACCTAAGTCCCATCTTCTCAAGATGGACTTCAGTTGTTTACTAGTTCAACAGCTTCGTTAGTGGGTCTACCATGTTATCCATGGAGTCTACCCTTTGCACCTTGACATATTTCTTTTTGAGATAGTTGCGTATGATATGAAATCGCCGCTCAATATTCTTGGACTTCTAATAAGTTCTAGGCTCCTTAGCGAGGGTATGGCACCATTATTTTCGTAGTGTAGGGTAAGGCATTTGATGGCATTACTCTAAGCTCCTCAATAAACTTCGAGTATCAAAAGGCTTCCTTTATAGCTTCTGAGATGGTGATGTATTCAGCTTCCTTTATTAAATTAGCAATGATTGGTTGTTTGGAAGTCTTCCAACTTATAAAACAATCATTGCATAGAAATATACATCCTGATATAGGCCTTCTATCATCGGGATCAAACATAAAGTCTGATTAGTGTAACCTTCAATTCGCAACTCAGATCCTCCTTCAAAGATTAAGAATAAATCCTTAGTTCTTCTTAAGTACTTAAGGATGTTCTTCATAGCAGTCTAGTGCTATCTACCTAGATTTAACTAATACCTACTCATGACACTCATAGCAAGGTCTATATCAGGTCGTGTATATTACATGGCATAAATGAGGCTCCCTATTGCTGAAGCATATGGGATCTTGCTCATGTACTGAGTTTTCTTAGGTGTGCTAGGACATATCTTCTTGGAGAGACTAATACCAAGCCTAAGGGGTAGTGTCCTCTCCTAAAGTTCTCCATGTTGAACCTTTTTAGTACCTCCTCTATGTACATCTTCTATGAAAGGCCAAGCATCTTATTTGGTCTATCTCTATATATTATTTTTTCTAGAATATAAGATGCTTCTCCAAGGTCTTTCATAGAGAATTTCTTGGACAACCATCTCTTGATTGAGGTCAGCATGGGAATATCTTTTCCAATAAAGAGAACGTCATCCACGTATAATATGAGGAAAGTGATGGCACCCCTACTAACCTTCTTGTATAAAGAAAGCTTCTTATTATTCTTGATGAACTCAAATGATTTGATCACATCGTTGAAACAGGTATTGCAACTCTGAGAAGCTTGCTCTTGCTTTAATCCATAATAAATCTATGTAGCTTGTAGACTTTGTAATCTCCATCACTAGAAGTGAAATCCATAGGTTACTCCATATAGATATCTTCCTCAAGATATCCATTATGAAATGTAGTTTTCACATCTATTTATCATATCTCATAATCATGATAAGCTACAATAGCAAGCAGTGTACGGATGGATTTAAGTATGACTATAGGCAATGATGGTGCTAAACTTTGCTCGAGCATCAAAGTGAGCTGGAAATGGGATGCCGGTGGCTATACCTATAAAAGAAGCCCTAGCCAGAGATGGCTCTGGCGAAGGCCCATTGATGCTCAAGTTAGTATCTCATACCATATTATAAGATGGAGTGGAGAGATAGAGTACAAACATGTGCATGCATATATAGGTGCATACCTCTAGAGTTCATGAAAAACCCCATTTTATATCCAGGCTTCAAGGGCAATCTCAAAATATTTGAATATGGTGGCAAGTAGATAGGAAGTGACTGATTTTTGGCCTCCAATAGGTTTTCTGGAAGGAGATAGTCCTTCTTTATCTAGAATATCCTTCTTCCATTGATAGAAGATTTTGTCTTATATGCCTTTCTGCTATCTGCCTTAATGGCTCCAGGAGTTATGGCCCAAAGAGGAGCCATGCTCCTTTAATGATCGAGATCTACTCTTATTATTTATTTATTATGGGAGGCATATTAGAATAAGCATCAGTAGGTTTTTTCCTTTGACTATTTTATAGGATATCCTTGTAGGGGGCCTTATTTGCTTGTCCTTGATTCTAGGTGTCGAGGTTCAGTAAACCTTTCATAAAACATATGGGCTGAAGAAGTCGAGTGATGACTACATCGAAGGTCTGAAAGACCAAATGTCAAACCTGGCAGGAGCTTTGAATATCGAAGTTTTAAGGTCATAGATTTGGCCTGATAGAGATCCGGGGTCTAAAGGTTGAACCCAATAAGGAGCCAGAATGTCGAAGGTATTTTAGTGTGGTGGTTAGTAGAACCAGGAGTTCTAAAGTATTGGTCCCGACTTCTACTCTCAAGGAGTGGGATTGAAAGGTTGATGGGGTACCTTGGGGAAATATCCTAAGATAGATGTTATCCTTTCAAATGATTTGATAGCATGCTACTCTAGTTAGGTAGGTTCGGTCACCTTCGAGTCATGTAGGTGATCGTTCTACATACGTAAGTCCAAAATACTGTGAACCCAACATCAGAGGTAGAAATAGCTAGATGTAGTTCCAATTTATCCTGAGATAGACTTGGTCAATCTATTCCTAACTCCAAGATCTTCGAGATCCTGAGAGTGGGGTTTTCACCCCATTAATTGCCCCCCACTCCTTAGTCCAAATGTGAAACATTCAATCCGAGGAGTAGTTCTAGCACCATGCCCAAGAGATCCCTAAAGCTACATTGGGTTTCATGTTCTTGAAAAAAGATCTTGTTAGAGAGTTTCTACATCCTATATTTATGATATTTTTTGAAAGGCATGAAGTGTTATTACCGTTAGTTTTCCTTATAAAGGAATCTTCTAAGCAATTTATAATCACCAAATTTTTTGCATGCGAGGTTTTTTGTAGAGTGGCGATTTTTGATAGAGAGGGGCAATTTTTAATGAACTTTCTGGTAAGTTTTCCAGTGACTCAAGTATTAATGGATCCTCACAATGTATGGGATTTATGGAGGGTAGTTTTAAAGTACCGAAGGGCTAGCACATCAACTAGCAAAGGCTTAGGTGACTCTACTGATGCTCCTAAAGTTGAAGTATTGGAGGGCAGCCCTAGGGTGCTAGATGTTTTTGAGGGCCCATCATTTACCGAAGAGCAGGTTCGGGCTTTTTTAAGGTGGCAGGTGATTATCAGGCTTGCAAGATAGGATCCTTGGAGCACAGACTTATGGAATTCAAGTCAATCCTTCAGGTACAGAGAGGGTTGATCACTCGATTTCTATGTCTTTATTTCTTTGTCTTACTTTACTTTTTTCTTTCTAACATGGAACCAGTTATGGGAATATTATACATAGCTAGCTCATCATCTCAAATTTTATATGGGATTGACCGAAGCCATAGAGGTAAAGATTAAGGCAATGGAGGAAAAGTTACTGATGCTGAAAAGGGGCTTAGTGAGGCTGAGATTCAGGCTTCTGAATTGAAAGGAGTGTTTTGGGAGCAAAAGAAATGAGCAGATGTTTTATCAAAGAATATCATTTGTTCGGTGATAAAATTGGACGAGGCAGGTAGTCACTTGGCTTTGATGCATTAAAGAATGATTGACACGTGCCACAGGGAAGCCTAAGAGATTTTAGATGCTCAAGTTGAAATCATCAAATTGGAGAAAAACTTTTAGGCTGAAATTAAGGACTTGATGGCGAGGCAAACAGTCAAATCCAATGATTTGGGAATAGCTCAATTTCGCCAGGAACGAGAATGAGTGGTTATGGAAAAAACTTTGTCCATCATAGTCGAATACAAGGTGAGGGATCTTTAGAATAAGAGGAGATGGTTCAGCAAGCTGAGCAGGCTAGAGATGAAGCCATAGCCAAAGTTCAGTTCCTTTGACAAGCATTATAAAAGGAAAGAGATAGGAATGCATCTGCATTTTAATGGATTCAAAATCATCATACCATAGAAATAGAGAAGAACGCATCTTCGTAGAACCAATTGAAGGCAGCCAAAATTACCATTGATGGGTTGAAGAAGAATGTTGGTGATTATGGTGATGAAATCATGAGGCTACAAAGTAAGTTATCTTTGACTGAAACACGTGCGCGAGTTGCCGACACTCGACTTCGTCATGCCAAAAGCAAGGTATACAAGGCTGGATTCAAGGATTGTAGACTTTTGGTAGCCCAAATTCTCCTAGAGGCTAGGACTTGATTGGTTCAAGTTCCTAACAAAGAGCCAGTGATGGCATCACTCCAAGCAAGCCAGATGAATCGAGGATAAAGGCAAGGGAATTGAAATTTCTACCCATTGTAACTTTTTGCTTTTTTGGTCTTCAGTTTGTAAACACCTTTAAGATAAATAAAATGTTCTAAATATTTTGATTTGATATTATTTGAATCATTCTTTGGGTATTTTTGGTTCTGTTGGTTTTCCTTTGATAACTTTCAGGAAAGGTGGTGAAATGGCCTAGGTTTTTTGCCACTCAAGTCGTGTTAATTCTAGATTTTCATTGACTAGGTGTGACATTCAAAAAGATGCTTTGTCATGGGTTGCATGGACAATGAGGGGCATTAACTATGTTATGATCACCTAGGTGTATACGGCACTTGAGGTGAATTCTAGCCTTTTTCCATGGAAGGTGAAGAGTCGGTGGGAGGTATTCAAGATTTTTCAGACTAGTGATCTGTGGGGACAAGGTCTAGCCTATCTTTGGGCATCGCTTGTTGGCCATCTGATGAGAATAGTTTTGTTTCAACCAGATCTGGACCATTGAGAGGGTCTTTATAAATAAGAGAATTCTTAGCACCCAAATCACCTTTCACTTTTAAAATTCTCTTCTTCTTCCTCCCTCTCTCCATAGAGTTTCATCCCACCATCCGGTGATCGCTTCTAGTGAGTTTTGCCAGCGTTCCCTATTGTTTCTTCTTTTTTTTTTTTTGCTTAGGCTCTTTGAAACTTTATTTAGGTTTACTAGGGGGTCTCTCTGCTCTCTTTAAAGACATTTTTGTTTCCATTTTGTAATTTTTAATTTCTATTTCCAAGTCTAGGTACCTGGAGTTCTTCCTATTTGTTTTTAAGATGATTTTCTCTGATTTTTGAATACTTTTGTTCGATCTTCAAATGTCAAACTCTAAATGATCTTTTGAGTTAGGTGATTCATGGTCTTCCAAGCATGAACCTACCAAATCGGGGGGTACCGCTGGGGATGCGAAGGTTACACTGAACCACAGGGTAACAATGGTTATTGCCTTGTCACAAGATTTAGTGGATCCTAAAGGAGGATCTTCGATGAGCCCAGAAGGAGGATTCTCAAGGAATCTTAAAGAAGATTTCCTTTCTTGGTGTATTCGGTCCAAAATTCGGGAATCAGATTTGGTAAAGCTATGAAGTAAGTACCAAATCCCACTCAATTTTGAGTTGGAGATATGGCTCGATACTAACAGAGCATGCAACCCTCCCCTAGGCCGATTGACTCAATACAAAGAGAATTTTTTAGCTGGGTTAAGGTTCCTTTGTTTCCTTTCTTCATTGAGCTCTTTAGAGCTATAGGTATCCCTCCTTGTGCAGTTATGCAGAACACATGGCAGTTTGTTTGCGATTTTTAGATAATTTGTGTCCTGGCTAGGGTTCCTCATACAATTCCACCCTTTAGGGCCTTTTTTCCTTCGATAAACATCATCGCTATCATGGGTGGAGGTTCACATGACCTCGTAAAGGGCAGCATCATTTGATCATGGTAATCCTTCTTCCATTCACTATTGGAAGAAACACTTCTTTTTTGCAAGGCATTTGGATGTTAATGATTGGGGTTTTATGCAATGGGGGATCCAATCCTGTCAATTGACCCACCCCACACTTTTATCTATAGAGGAGGAAGAATGGTTCGGGGTTCTTCGAAGCTTTCAAGTCTCCACCTTGAATGTTTTGCTGTTTGAGGTGACCCTCTTTAATGTAGGAGTTAGCCAAGTTTAGCCGAGCAATGAGAAGAATCCCAATCCATTCCTTCTACTTCTTTACTTCGATCCTTTTTTCCTTTTGAATGTCTAATTTTCTATTTTTCAAATATTAATTCTTTAGACACTCATAATTTAAAGAGGGCAATCTTAAAAAAGAGAAAGGTTGGCAAGGCTCCAGTTGCTGGAGAGCCATCGGGGGTCCAAACTATGGTTTCCCCCAAGCTTGAGGGTGTTTTGGCCTTTTCTTCGGAGGTCACACTCCTGGCTATCTCAAAGCACTCCTAGGTTTTGAAGGCTAATGCTTCCCCCTCTACCCCTCCGTCGGTTACCTTTGAGGGGGTCTTGGATGACCCGGCTCCGGGTTCGAGATCTATGCCTTCGATAATTGGAAGGTTTCCAAGGGCATCTTCGAGGACTTCATTCATCATGTTGATGTGAAGTAAGTTGTCAGAGAGGGCAACCATCAGCATCGAAGGGACACAGTTTTGAGTGTCATGAAGGTTAGTTTCTCTTCTTTTTTTTGAATTTTGCTTTCATCATTTGTTAACTCACCAGTGGATTTCTTACTTTACAGGTATGTCACTTCATTAAGGATTATTATGATTTGAGGGGCCACTGGGCAATCAAAGAGAAGAAAAAGAAGGATTTGGCGGTATGCCTGAAAGAGGTAGAAGCCTGCTAGAAGATGGCGAAGGCTAGTCTCGAGCATGCCGATATTTATAATGACCAACTTAACTAGGAGGTTAATGATCTAAAAGAATAGCTCTCTTCAAAGAAAAGGCTTTAGGGGCTACATGGTAGGAGATAGCGAATTTTGAAGCATAGAAGGAAGAAGCAACACGAAAGGCAATAGAGGTCTATAAGGCTTCTGAAGAATGTCACCAAAAAAAATTGGCTTCCATAGAACCAACTTTTGCTGAAGGTATGGATGATACCAAGAAAGAGTCCTCAAATGCTACCCATTCCTTAACTTGGGTTTTTTGGAAGAGGAGGACTCAGGTGACGATGCCCATACTATAGATGTGCCCGCTCCCAAAGTAGGAGCTATTGGTGTCAAAGGAGCCACCAATGCCTTGTCCAATTAAATCATTTCTTCCTTCTTATTTTTTCTCTTTTAATATACATATCATCGGTCAATTTTGTAAAGATGGCTACTTTGTAGAACCTTCCAATTTCTTTTTAGCATCAATGAAATACTTTTGGTTTTTTTGACCAAGCATCATAATTCGATATGCATGGTTGTGAATGTCTTCTAGAGCTGTGTTTAATATTAAAGAGTTTAAAACTTACTGAATGTGGACCATCCTCTTTGGGTAGTGGCACATGCTATAGTATAGATGATTCTTGTTGAAGTAAATCATCTAATACTGAACGTGAATCTGGTAGGGGATTTCCTTTGTAAGGCTTCAGGATGGTTTGGTATGGACTTGGTCGAGAAGTCAAGAGTGTTCAATATTATCCACATTCGACTGCTAGTTTGTTGACCGTTGGAATGATTTTGATGATAACAAAACATTGGAGCTTGTATTTATTACTAATATTTCCAATTGTTTAAGAAGTTTTTGTAGAGAATGTCAAAGAACTTTCATTCTAATCATAACTCAGAAGTGTGTATCAAAATTCAGTGATTTCTTGAAAATACAGTTATAATTTGAAAGCCCAAAGAATTTTAAGTGTATACTTCATGTAGAAGAGGGCAAGACTATGTATTTTTTTTTTCATGTTTAAGCCTCCTAGATTTGCACTGGATGAAGTTTGGGAATCATTGGAAGAATTTGAATGGAGTTTGGACTCATTTAAAGCTAAGTCACTCGAGCCAACTTAAGCAACTCGAGCCGACTCAAGCAACTCGAGCCGACTTTGTGCTCTGGCACTGCACAAGAATTTTGATACGCAGACATCCGAGCCGACCTGAAGAACTCAAGCTGACTCTTGCAGTATGCTATTTTGTGAAGCCAGTCAACCGAGCCGACTCTTGTGCCAGTGAGCCGACTCTTCCAAAGTGAGCAAAAATAGTCTTGAGAATTCGAGTCAACTTGAGGAATGTCGAGCCGACTCATCCAGAGTGATGATTTCTCACACTGACATTCGAGCCGACTCAAGTTTTGAAGAGCCAACTCTTCCAGAGTGCACATTTTCTTAGTTTTGAAGAACCAGCCAAGCGAGTCGACTCGAAGAAAAGGAGCTGACTCAACCAAAGTTATGTTTTAACCTATCTGAGAATCTGAGCCGACTCGAAGCCCAGTTCTAGGTTTGTAATGGCTAGCTCCAGAACTTTCTTTTTGAATTCAAAATGCTCTACAATAGTCATATTTCGAATCCCAATGGTCTACAATGGCTAGATCCACTTGAAATCAGAAAAAGGGACAATTTAAAAGGGGATTTGAACCACTTTTTGAAGCAATGCACTAAAAGAAAAAAAAAAGAGAATTATTTTGAAGAGCATTCAAGAGAGCACTCAAGACTACACCAAAACTTCCATATATCTTCTTGAGGCATTTATTGAAGAAAGGTTGAAGCCTTGAAGAGCATTCAAAGCACATTCAAGAAGGCTTCTTTAGAGCTGCAACTGCAAGCATCCGATAATAATTAGTTTGTCATTTCATTGCTCTATTTTATTTCTACTCATTATTTGAGTTGTCCCAAGTACAGCAGGGGCTGTGACTTGGAGTTTGGGTTATTTGGTGAGCCTGGCATAAAACCAAAGTGGGTTGTTAGTGATCCCGTGAAAACTAACAGTGTATTGGGTTCTTGGTGAGCCCGGAATAAAACCAAGTTTAGGTTTTGGATTATGAACCCATGAAAACAATCCAGTTGTATTCCATGGATGAATATAGTGGAAATCCTAAGTGGTATCTTGGGTAGTGGACATAGGAGTTGGATTGCTCCGAACCACTATAAATCTCTTAGTATTTGTGCTGTGGTTTCTGTGTTGTGCTTTTACTCCTACTGCTTACTCATTTAATCACTTCACTCACCACACTCTGGTTTTAAAATAGCACATACTTGAAGAATTTTTTTTAAAATACCCAATTCACCCCCCCTCTTGGATAAGCCACTTAGGCAACAACTGGTATCAAAGTAGTGTCTCTGAACTTGTTTGGAGTAAAGATTAATGGCTAATCCCATGAGTACCTCTTTCACCGAGGGCCAATCTACCAATAGACCACCACTCTTCACTGGAACTAATTATGGCTATTGGAAGGCCAGAATGAAAATATATATACAAGCTATTGATTCTCAATTATGAAAGATAATTCTAAAGGGACCTCATACACCCACAAAAAAAGTTGATGGCATGGATGTCCCAAAACCTAAAGAGGAATGGGATGATCACGACATGAAAATGGGTGAGTTAAATGCCAAAGGTATGAATGTTTTATATTGTGCTTTGGATGCAAGCGAGTTTAATCAAATTTCTACTTGCCTATCTACAAAAGAAACTTGAAATAAACTCGAGGTTACCCATGAAGGAACTTCACAAGTGAAAATATCTAAGATTAATATTCTTGTACATAATTATGAATTTTTTAAAATGGAGCCAAATGAAACTATTTCTAACATGTTCTTTAGATTTACATATATTATCAACAGTCTTAAGAGTCTTGGCAGGACATATTCAAATGTTGACCTTGTACAAAAGATTTTAAGATCTCTACCACATAAATAGGATCCAAAAGTTACTGCCATCCAGGAAGCTAAAGATCTCAACACACTACCACTGGATGAACTACTAGGTTCCCTGATCACTCATGAGTTGACCATGAGCATAAAAATGAAGATGATTTGAAAAAGAAAAAGATAATAGCATTAAGCTGCATCAGAAATGAAAAAACAAGAAAAGAATCTGAAGAAGAATGCCCCTCCTCCAAAGATGACTTAGAAGATGAAGACACAGCGCTGGTTGTGAGGAGATTTAGAAAATTTATGGGCAAGAAAAAGGGAAGATCCTTCAGAAAATTCCATAGGAAAGGTGAATACAACAAGGATAAAGAAAAGGAGAAAGAAAAAGAAAAGGAACAACAGCCCATCTGCTATGAATGCAAAAAACTTGGGCACTTCAGATTTGATTGTCCAAATTTAAAGAAAACCTTTAAGAAGAAGAAGAAGAAAGCAATGGTTGCAACTTGGAGCGATAGCGAGGAGTCGACTTCAACTGAAGAGGAAGAGACCACAAAAACCGCAAACTTATGTCTAATGGATCTTGAAGATGAGGTAAGATCTCCTGATCCTCAAGATGAATTTACTTTTGATGAGTTGAATTCTGCATTTCATGATTTACTATTCGAATACAAAAAGGCAGGACTCAAAATCAAAAGTTTAAAAAATAGCAATGATATTTTGATAAAAGAAAAGGAAGAGATTTCAGAAAAGGATAAACTTTTGCAAAAAGATCTGAATGGCTTTTCTAAAAAATTCAAAGTATTGCAAATTAAGAAAAATGATTGTCTTAAGAAAAACCAGATTTTACATGAAGAAAATATTGGTTTACAGAAGGAGGTTGAAAAACTCAAGCCTTTGGTCGAAAAATTAACATTAAGTTCTAACAAGCTTGAGTTGATTTTGAAAGATCAAAGAGTATCTAGAAATAAAGTTGGAATTGGTTTTAATTTTTTATATACAAATGGAATTTCAGCTACAAAGTTTATACCTTCTAAAACTTTTGTGCAAAAAGTCTTAGTACCTAAATTTTATGTTTCAAAGTTTTTTGCATCAAAACCTGCTACTTTTAGGACTTCAAAATATGCATCTAAAGTTATTTGTTATGCATGCAAAGGGGTTGGACATAAAGCATTTCAATGCAATATCAATAGAAGTGTTAAAAGTAAAAGTAGAAAGATTTGGGTTCCCAAAGTAACCACCTCCACTAACCTACAAGGACCCAAGAAAGCTTGGGTACCTAAAAGAACTCCATGATTATTTTGTAGGAATGTCTTGCAGCCAAGAATTCAAGAAAAAGATGGTATCTGGATAGTGGCTGCTCAAGGCATCTAACGGGTGACAAAGGTCAATTCATTATCCTAGAATTGAAAGATGGAGGAATAGTCACTTTTAGTGACAATGGTAAGGGGAAGATCATTGGAATTGGTAAGATCAGAATTATCCTTTCTATATTTATAGAAAATGTATTGCTAGTAGACAAATTGAAGCATAATTTGTTAAGTATAAGTCAATTATGTGATAAAGGCTTCACGGTTGTCTTTGAATCTTCAATGTGCATTGTAACTAACTCTCTTGATTCTAGCACTAAGCTCATTGGACTTAGACTTAGAAATATATATGTGGTAGATCTGAATGATCTAGCCATGTTTAGTAGTACAAGTCTTGTAGTAATGAATGCTAAAACCAAGGAGTCCTGTTTACTTTGGCATAGGAGATTAGGTCATGCTAGCATGCATATAGTTGCTAAATTAATTTTCAAAGATCTAGTTAGAGGTTTATCTAAATTCATAGTTAATTTTGAACATGTTTGTGATGCATGCCAAATGGGTAAACAAACTATGGAGAGTTTTAAATCAAAAAACTTGGTTTCAACTTCTAGACCTCTTGAGCTACTTTACATGGACCTATTTGGACTAACTAGGACCACAAGCCTAGGTGGTATGAAATATGGACTTATGATTATAGATAATTTTTCTAGATTTACTTGGGTTTTATTTATTGCTCATAAAGATAAAGCTTTTAAAGTTTTTCAAAAATTTTATAAGAAAGTTTCAAATCAAAAAGGTCTTTCTATGATTTCAATTAGAAGTGATCAATGGCACATAATTTAAAAATCAATATTTTGATGATTACTGCACTGAGCATGGCATTGATTATAACTTCTTCGCTCCTAGAACACCATAGCAAAATGATATTGTAGAGAGGAAAAATACGACTTTGAAAGAGATGGCCCGAACAATGTTATGTGAAGGCAATCTTCCAAGGTACTTTTGGGCAGAAGCTGTGAACATTGTTTGCTACATTTTGAATCATGTTTTGATAAGACCGATTTTGAAGAAAACCCCCTATGAACTTTGGAATGAAAGAAAACCTACTATTCATTAATTTCATGTATTTGGTTTTAAATACTTTATGCATAATAATGGAAAAGATAACTTAGAAAAATTTGATGCTAAATCTGATGAAGCTATATTTCTGGGTTATTCAATTAATAGCAAAGCTTATAAAATTTTTAATAAAAGTACATTAACTGTAGAAGAATTAGTACATATAATTTTTGATGAAACTAACCCCTCACCTTCTAGGAAAGAAGAGTGTGTAGACAATAATGCAGGTATAATTGATAAAGCAATGGAAGATATAAGCTTGAAGGATAAACCCACTCAAGATGGAGAAGAAATGGTAAGTAGAGATCATGGTGATCTCCCAAAAGAATGAAAGTATGTTACTTCATATCCTAAAGATTTAATTATAGGTGATCCCACTCAAGATGTTAGGACTAGGTCTTCACATAGAGAAGTGCATGATTACTTAGCTTTTATTTTACAAGTAGAACCACATAGTTTAGAAGAAGCTCAAAATCATCCAAATTGGATGTTGGCCATGCATGAAGAATTAAACTAATTTGATAGAAATAATGTATGGACCTTAGTTGATAGACCCTCTAACCATCCCGTTATAGGAACTGAATGGATTTATAGAAATAAACAAGATGAAAAAGGTCAAGTAATTAGAAATAAGGCTAGACTAGTGGCTAAAGATTATAATCAGGAAGAATGAATAGATTTTGATGAAACCTATGCACCCGTAGAAAGATTAGAAGCTATAAGATTGTTACTTGCATTTGCTTACTACATGAATTTCAAGTTATTTCAAATGGATGTAAAAAGCATATTTTTGAATGGTTTTATTTCAGAAAAAGTTTTTGTAGAACAGCCACCTGGTTTTGAAAATCATGCTCTTTCAAATCATGTTTTCAAATTTAATAAAGCATTATATGGTTTAAAACAAGCACCTAGAGCATGGTATGATAGATTAAGCAAGTTTTTACTTGAAAATGATTTTGTTAGAGGCAATGTTGATACAACTTTATTTATCAAGAAAAATGCAAATGATATGCTAGTTATACAGATTTATGTGGATGATATTATTTTTGGTGCAACTAATGAAAAGCTATGTGAAAATTTGCTAAGGTAATCCAGGGCAAATTTAAAATGAGCTTGATGGGTGAACTAACCTACTTCCTTGGACTCCAAATTTAGCAAACAAAGGAAGGCATATTCATAAACCAAGCAAAGTACATCAAGGAAATCCTTAAGAAGTTTGGTATGCAGTTGTCCAAAGAAATGAGCACACCCATGAGCCCCTCCTGCAGATTAGATAAAGATGAAGATGATGACAACATTGATCAAAAGCTTTATCGAGGTATGATTGGATTACTGTTGTACTTACCAACAAGTAGGCCTATATCTAGTTCAGTGTATGTATATATGCTAGATTTCAATCTAATCCAAAAGAATCATATATACTTGCTGTTAAAAGAATCTTAAGATATTTAAAAGGAACAAGTAATCTTGGTCTATAATATTCTAAGCAATCTTCATTGAATTTGATTGGTTTTTCTGATGCTGATTATGGTGGATGCAAAATAGATAGAAAAAGTACTAGTGGTACTTGTCAATTTTTAGGGTTGAACTTAATCTCATGACATTGTAAGAAATAAAACTCTGTAGTACTATCCACTGCTGAGGCAGAGATGCAGCTGCAGGGAGTTGTTGTGCACAAGTACTTTAGATTAAGCAACAACTAGAAGACTTTGATGTTATTCAATCTAAAATTCTTATCAAATATGATAACACAAGTGCTATTAATTTGTCAAAAAATCTAATTCAGCATTCTAGAATAAAGCATATAGAAATTAGATATCATTTTATTAGGGATCATGTTCAAAATAAAAATATTATGCTTGAATTTGTTCCTACTAAAAATCAACTTGCCAATATCTTTACTAAACCTTTTAATGTAGATAGATTTCAATTGATTAAAGAAGAATTAGGCTTGTATGATCCTATTTAGAATTTCTATCCTAATTTATTTAAAATTAAAGAAATTTTATTTAGAAAACCTCTTATATTAATTTAAGATCAATGACCACCTCAACTAGTGTTCTTATATCTTTAGAAACCTTGTTTGAGTGCTTTCAAGTCTTTTTTAGAGTTTTTGCTCAAGCCGACTCGACCAATTTAGGTTTTGGCCGAGCCGACTCGAATGTCGGGTTAGGCATTTTATGTGTAAGCCGTAGGATTTGTCTAAAGCCATTGTTCTTTCTTTTCCACCCTATCAATAGTTTAGAACCTTCCTTTCTAAGCTAGGGACCACTCCCTTCCCTCATGACTTCCCTTGTCTGCCTCAAACTCTCACTCTCTACTTGATTTTGAGCAATGGCATTGAGGAAGGTAGTTGCGAAGCATTCTCGAGGCAATGAAGAGAACTCTCCAAGAGAAAGAAGGTCAAAAAGACGAGAAGATGAGTCAACTAGAGGTCGATAACAAGTAGAGGAACAAAATGCATCACCTTCACCACCAAGGAAAGTGATCTCAATGGCTAATCATCTAGTTACTTGTGGTAAAAGGATGATTTTCTCTTTTCTAAAAGATTTAGGGCTTCGAATTAGTAGTTGGATTAAAGTTCAAGGTTGGACGTATTTCTATTCTTTGAATATTCCCACCTATCCCAACCTTGTTTGTAGCTTCTATGAAAACTTGATTTTAGGAGAATACCATATATAATCAAGAGTAAAAGGGAAAAGAGTAATTGTTAATGAAGAAAAGTTGAGCAGTTTGTTGGAAATGCCTAATGAGGGTATCAATCACTTGGTAT
Organism: Areca catechu; assembly: GCA_021397845.1. Taxonomy (NCBI): domain Eukaryota; kingdom Viridiplantae; phylum Streptophyta; class Magnoliopsida; order Arecales; family Arecaceae; genus Areca; species Areca catechu. The sequence continues at coordinate 26,403,474 of CM038048.1, forward strand.
TAAAGGATAAATAGAAAACCCTCAAAATAGTTTTAGAAAGAAGTGATGTAGGTGACATTGGATATGTTAAAGCAAACAGGCTATCCTTAGAAATGAGACTGTTACATAACATGATAAGTAGAATTTTTCTGCTAAGAACAGGTCATTTTGATTTGGTAAGTGAATGAGACCTGTGTTTTATAAGTCATTTGATTGAGAGAGAGGCCCTCAATCGACCTTATATCATGTTGGTGCAAATGAGAGAAGCTGTAAGAAAGGTGAAAGCTTGTCTGCCATATGGAATGGTCTTCATGTTATTGTTTCAGGACTCTAGAGTTGATCTGACAGGAGAAGATGGTAGACCACTGCATCACACAGATACATATTCTGCCAAGTCACTGTAGAGGATGGGATATCACCTGACAGATGGAGCTTGGAAGAAGAAAGTATCTGGATAAAGAGTAGTAGAGTCATCTACTGATGATGATGAGGAGCCTAAGTCACTTTTGCCTGATGCTGAGACTGCCACTACTTCTGATCATTCACTTTTTGAGGTTGAGGAGCAAGAGCATACAGAGAGAGAGCCTGGTAGTCCTAAAACTTCACCGGCACCATCAGCACCTCCTTCAGCACCAGCACCAATATATACTCCTACTACTACACCACCTGCCACCACTCCACCTGACATATCTGCACAGCTCAGACAGTTCAGCGAGGATCTGACTAGATCTTTTAGTTCTTTGTTTGACGGTCTATGTCAGATAGTAGATCATGGTTTACAGGAGTTCAGATCATAGTTACATGAGCTGACTCTTCGAGTGGAGACTCTAGAGCAAAGCAGGAGGAGAGAAGATAATTTTACAGTAGATCTAGGAGAACTTCACACTGATTTTGGCTGACTGAGAAGATCTGCAGAAGCTTTTGCTAAAGCTTAAGCCAGTGAGCTTATTGCCTTTCATGAGGGGATTAAGAAGATACAGACTGAGCTTAGCATTGTTTGGCTTTTCCTATCTCAGCTATCTTCTGCTATTGGAGGTGCCAGCTCATCTACTCTTAGGCAGCCTCCACCCTCTTCATCCTATACCCCTAGACAGCCACCACCTCACTCTAGACACCCAACTCCTGGACCATCTACTAGGACTAGAGCTTCCTCTAGTCATCCTAGGTCTTGGTATGGTAGGTCAGAGTCTGTTAAAGTTGAGTCTAGTGACAGTGAGTAGACTAGTTTTTAGTGCTTTTGTATCTGCTTTCAAATTTTGTAAGTTGTAATGAAAACTTTGGAAAGTAATGAAAGCATCAATTTCTATGAGAATGTGAAATTATCTCAAACAATATTTTTAATTCTCTTTCTCTAATTCAACATTCATTGAATGCTCCTTAAACCTTTTCGTTGATGACAAAAAGGGGGAGAAGTGTTTGTATTGTGCATAGAAAGTATTGTGCATGGAAATTTCAAACATTCAATATTTCAGAGAAATGTACAAGTAAGGGGGAGCTAATTGATTTTGAATCTAATGTGTTTTTAGCTTTATGCTTTGATATGTTTCCTAAATTTAGCTTTAATACATATTAGCTCTGATACATTCAATAGCTCTGATACTTTTAAAAGCTCTGACTGATATTTTTTAAGCTTTGATATATCTTTTGATCTGGTACATTACATTTTTTTCAAAGAAGCTCTGATATATATTTCTTTAAAAGATCTGATACATATCTCTTTAAATCTATAGCTCTGATACATTTGCTTTGACAAATAGTATGACAGATACAGAAAATTCTAATGCATAATGATACACTCTGATTCCTGTCACTTCAAATGTTCATACACACTCCATTGTAAAGATTTTTTTCCATGCCCAGTGTTTTGTCATCGTCAAAAAAGGGGAGATTGTAGACCCCTGGAATGATTTTGATGATAACAAAACATTGGAGCTTGTATTTATTACTAATATTTCCAATTGTTTAAGAAGTTTTTGTAGAGAATGTCAAAGAACTTTCATTCTAATCATAACTCAGAAGTGTGTATCAAAATTCAGTGATTTCTTGAAAATATAGTTATAATTTGAAAGCCCAAAGAATTTTAAGTGTATACTTCATGTAGAAGAGGGCAAGACTATGTATTTTTTTTTTCATGTTTAAGCCTCCTAGATTTGCACTGGATGAAGTTTGGGAATCATTGGAAGAATTTGAATGGAGTTTGGACTCATTTAAAGCTAAGTCACTCGAGCCGACTCAAGTAACTCAAGCTTACTCAAGTAACTCGAGCTGACTCTGTGTTCTGGCATTGCACAAGAATTTTGATACGCAGACATCCGAGCTGACCCGAAGAACTCGAGCTAGCTCTTACAGTATGCTATTTTATGAAGCCAGTCAACCGAGCCGACTCTTGTACTAGTGAGCCGACTCTTCCAGAGTGAGCAAAAATAGTCTTGAGGATTTAAGCCGACTCAAGGGATGTCGAGTCGACTCATCCAGAATAATGATTTCTCAGACTGAAATTCAAGCTGACTCAAGTTTTGAAGAGCTAACTCTTCCAGAGTGCACATTTTCTTAGTTCTGAAGAATCAACCAGGCAAGTCGACTCGAAAAAAAGGAGCTGACTTGACCAGAGTTATGTTTTAACCTGTCTGAGAATCCGAGCCGACTTGAAGCATCCGAGCCGACTCGAAGCCCAGTTCTAGGTTTGTAATGGCTAGCTCTAGAACTTTCTTTTTGAATTCAAAATGCTCTACAATTGTCATATTTCAAATTCCAACGGCCTACAATGGCTAGATTTACTTGAAATCAGTCAAAGGGACTATTTAAAAGGGGATTTGAACCACTTTTTGAAGCAATGCACTAAAGAAAAAGGAAAAGAGATAAAGTATTTTTGAAGAGCATTCAAGAGAGCACTCAAGACTACACCAAAACTTCCATCTATCTTCTTGAGGAATTTACTAAAGAAAGGTTGAAGCCTTGAAGAGCATTCAAAGAACATTCAAGAAGGCTTCTCTAGAGCTGCAACTGCAACCATCCGATAATAATTAGTTTTTCATTTCATTGCTCTGTTTTATTTCTACTCATTATTTGAGTTGTCCCAAGTACAGCAGGGGTTGTGACTTGGAGTTTGGGTTATTTGGTGATCCCGGCATAAAACCAAAGTGGGTTGTTAGTGATCCCGTGAAAACTAACAGTGTATTGGATTTTTGGTGAGCCTGGGATAAAACCAAGTTTAGGTTTTGGATTGTGAACCTGTGAAAACAATCTGGCTGTATTTCATGGGTGAATATAGTGTAAATCCCAAGTGATATCTTGGGTAGTGGACGTAGGAGCTGGGTTGCTCCAAACCATTATAAATTTCTTGGTGTTTGTGCTATGATTTCTGTGTTGTGCTTTTACTTCTACTGCTTACTATTTTAATCACTTCACTCACCACACTCTAGTTTCAAAAGAGTACATACTTGAAGAATTTTTTTTTAAATATCCAATTCACCCCCCCTCTTGGGTAAGCCACCTGGGTAACACAGTTTCTCAATATGGGCTTAGCTTTTAGGCAAGGATTATTTTAGAGCATCAAATATCTAGCTGCAAGCTTTCCAAGACCAAGTATAAGGTTTGGTCAGTGGCTTCATGGTGTCAAGCGTCAAGCCAAAGGCTTTCTAACACTGGCCTGGTCAAAGGCTTTTGAGTGCTAAATCTTCACATCCTAGCCAAGGGCTTTCGGAAGTTGAGCATCAGGCCAAAGGCTTTCTAATATTGGCTTGGTCAAAGGCTTTCGGATACTGAATCTTCATATTTCGGCCAAGAGCTTTTAAGAGTTAAGCATTAGGCCAAAGGCTTTCCAATGCTCGTTCGATCAAAGGCTTTCGAGCACTGAGTCTTCATATCTCAGTCAAAGGCTTTCAAGAGTTGAGTATCAGGCCAAAGGCTTTCCAACACTAGCCCGGTCAAAGTCTTTGAGGTGCTGGACCTTCATATCCCTGCCATGGGCTTTTGGGAGTTGAGCGTTAGGCCAAAGGCTTTCCAATGCTGGCCCGGCCAAAGGCTTTTAGGTACTAGATCTTCATATCCTGGCCAATGGCTTTTAGGAGTTGAGCATCAAGCCAAAGGCTTTCCAATACTAGCCCAGTCAAAAACTTTTGGGTACTGGATCTTCATGTCCTAACCAAGGGCTTTCAAGACATCTTGTAAAGAACTTTTCGCTCATTTTTGCAAATTTCTGAGACCTTGGAGGCAAAAAGTGTGCTTGGTGGGTAATATCAAATCTCGAGAATTTTAGACTATTTTCTCGAGCCAAGAGTGTATTTATGGTGTTGCTTGATTAGTAATTTTGCAATATTTTCATGCTGATTTTAAGGTGAATGAAATGAGATTTCATTCCAAAAATCCACCATGCTAGCATTTCTTTTCGAGAAGTTTTAATGGTAGAAGAGACAAATGTCGACTATTAGTCAATCATCAATTAGGCCATCTCCTACTTGATTCCTTTATAAATAGGGGGTTTAGGATCTCGTCTCCCACCACCTTTGCTTATTCCTTCTAGTTTTGGCAGGGAAGTTTTGCCAATTTATGAAAATGTCCCATTGGCTTCACCTAGTGAGTCTTCTTGGCATGGGAGGTATTGGAAATGGTTGATGGCTCAACCACATTGCCATTGCTATCACTAGCTAGGGTATGGAACTGGAGGAGGGTTCATGTTGTGTACCTCATCCTTTAGTTCCCCTTCACACCTAGTGTCAACAGACACTAGGACTAAGGGGGAGGTGGAAAATGCTCTCCTAGGGCTTTTGCCATGAACAGCAAGCAACAAGAAGCCCCCGAGATGTTCCTCTTCCTTTCCTTTATGTAATAGGTGGAACCTCCAGTCCATATGAGCTCCTTCTTCCTCATTTGTTGGCAGACCATAGGGTATCTTTGCATTGCACAACACTATGCAACGAGGGCATAGCCTTATCACTCATCTGCTCCCTCTACCTGCATGGTATACCTCTCTGTCACAACATGGTCTTCTTGCCAGTTTTGTATGTCCCATTCGTATTTTACAGATACTTCCAAGAAAAAGTGTAACTTGGTTGAAATAGAAATGCATGTATATCAAAATTTTGTAATGAGAAATTATTATTTTTATATTTCTTATGTATGACATGTTTGCCACTTGTCAAATCCTGAAGCTCGTGGTTGTCTGCATTTTACTGATGGCTTGTGATAGTATCATGAACTCCAATGAGAATTCCATTTCTCCTTTAGAACTTATGATTTGGTGATCGCTCTGGCCTTTTGGGTTTCTTGCTAATTAAAACATACAATTTTCATATAAGGCTTACAGAAGAAAATGTACATTACTGATAATACATTCTTAAATTTTTGGAGTTTCAAGGTCAAGGTAGGGGTGTGCAATCTAGTTGTGTTAGGTAATAGGTACTGGGTCAAATGACCTCCTCTACTTGGTATGGTCCCTCTCAATTTGGAGAGAGCTTCCCTTGATGAGTTGGCTAGGATACTTCGGCCAGCCTTAGAGCTAGGTCCCCAATTTTGAGAAATTTGTCTTAGACTTGGACATTGTGGTTGCGAGTGACCTTCCATTGATAAGTGGCCATCCTCAGTAGCATGCTCTCGAACTTCTTCTACAAGGTCTAGATTTGCCTAGAGTTGTTCGAAGTTACATCCCTCATCAAAATTTCTTACCCTTGGTGATGAGAGTCTAACTTCCAAGGTGATTACAACTTTGGTCTCGAAGGCAAGATTAAAGGGGATTTCACTTATGAGAGTCCTCTATGTGATTTGATAGGTCCAAAGGATGTGATATAATTCATCCACCCACCATTTTTTTGCTAGATTCAAGCACATCTTTAACCCCAATAAAAAGATTTGATTAGCAACTTTAACCTCCATGTTATCTTGGGAATGGTTGATAAAAAGAAAACATTGGGTAACACCTAGGTCTTGGTAGAATTTGGCATGTTTGAAATTGCTGAACCGATGGCCATTATCAATAATGATAGTTCTGGGTAGCCTAAAATGATAAATGATGGATTTCTAGATGAAGTCCTTTACTTTTGCTTTAGTGATTTTCGCAAGTGGTTCGGTCTCTATCTACTTAATGAAATAATCAACTACCACAAGCAAAAGCTTCCATTCTCTCATCGCTAGGGGGAAGGGTCCCAGTATGTCCATGCCCCATTGCGCGAAAGACCCCAATGTGCTCAAGGGAGTAAGTGGAGCGGCTAGCATTCACTATATGTTAGAGTGATGCTAGCACCGGTCATATTTTTGGATCTTGTCCTTCGCATCTTACTCCATGGTGGGCTAATAATATCCTTGTCTTAGAATTTTAGGGGATAAGGTTAGAGTGATGCTAGCACTGGTCATATTTTTGGACCGTGTCCCTCGCATCTTGCTCCATGGTAGGCTAATAATACCCTTGTCTTAGAATTTAGGGGACAAGGTCTTGTTCCCCAAGTAATTTTCATAGATTCCTTCATAGATTTCTTGGAGGGTATACTTCATCTCAAAGGGGCATAAGCATTTCAACAGGGGTTAGGAGAATCCTCTCTTGTAGAGCTTTCCTTCATGGAGTATGAATCTGGAGGCTCGGTTCTACATCTTATGGGCTTCCTCCCTATTTGTGGGGAGGTTTCTATTATAGAGATATTGGATGAGTGGGTCCATCCTATTAGATGTATATCCTAGAAGCCAAGTTGGCATGACACATTACAACTTTTATAGGATATAATTTTATACTTAATTAATTGAAATCAATAAAATTAGACTTTATTCTTTTCATTCATATCTAATGTGTCTATGAATTATCCATGGAGTTAATAAATAATGATACATACTCTCATGAGTTGAGAATTTGAAATATGTGTCATTATAGATTAACTCCTAAAAGTTTCTGATCATTGGATTATTATAAGGATGGTGATTGATCCATCAAGATTGATGCATGGATTGCCTCCCTTATGGTAGATGAGTCTTGAGTCTATTGTGTAGAGACATTGGAGTGAGAGTGCAAGTGGTTGTTAGAGAGCAACGGTACTAAACATGACCAAGTCCGAGAAGTCATATGGATGTCTACTCACTCATCAATGATTTCTTAAATGCTATAGTTGTGTGAGTAATTCCTTGATCTATAGTATCTTGACTACTCACAATGAGGTTGCTATGGTTTGACAGCATATTAACATGGTTCCTAGCCATTCAAAACCTTGTGGTGTTTGTTGGCACAATAACTTTACTATACGAGTAGGGTGTTCACTTATATAAGATCTATCAATCTTAGTAATTAAGGTATAATCCTATGTGACCTAGTTGGCTAAGTCCTTGAATCTATGGCCATAATAGTATGATATTGAAAATGGATTTTCATGAAAATCATAATTGGACTCGAGCTAATTAAGTTTGGCATATGATGGATGCTTAGGATTTGATGAGTTTCCATGACCTGCATCCTATCAAGTTTTTCGATAGAGAAACTGATCACACAGCAACTATACCTAGGAGTTCATTTCTATTCTACTCTATTGCCACTACATATTATTAGGTATCATTAGTAGATTGTGAGAGCTCACTAGGATCGTTTTCAGATGAACAATCCATGTTAGGCTTGAGTTAAATTTGTTTCAATCTATTAGAAGAGTTTTAATGATATTATGATAGAGATTGTAGTATATCTCACTATTAAATAGAATAGAACTTGAGAAGTCATACATAATCGGAGTTGACCTAACCATGAGCACAGATCTATATAAGAGTTACAATTTAGTACCTATTAGTTTTGGCACCTATCAATTTTGGTACTTGCTAAAATAGCATCTACTAATTTTAGTACTTACTAATTTTAGCTTGACGGACCTATTTATAAATATTATAATAATTTTTAACTTTATTATTTGATTTAATTAAATCAAATTTAATTATTATTAACTTTATTTAAAGTTAATTGGATTGGTAATTCAAGTTTGACTTGAATTTTTGACCTAGTCAAATTAGGTCAATAGCCTTTTTTGATTTTGGCTGAGTCCATGTGTGAAGAAGGATTTCAAATTTAGTCAAACATTAGGCAAAATTGACCAGCCCTAGGAGACCTAGTTGACTAGGTCTCTTTCTTATCTCATGTAGAAGCCAATAGGGAGTGGAAAATGCACTCCTCTTGGTGCGCATGGTAAGAAGTGGGAGGTACCAAGTTAGCACCCCTTTTTCTCATCTAGGACTCTCTCTCTTGCTAGATAAAATTGAAATCTTATCTAGATTTGAAGTTTGATCAAATCAGATAAGAAACCAATTTTAATTGAATTTTTAAGAGGTATTTTTTAAGAGATTTTTATGACACAGAATTTATCCTTCCTTCCAAAGTTTATCCTAATTTTTCTCCTTCATGAAAAATAGAGTATAATACCTTTATAAGAGGAAAGAGTTTCTATAAAAAAAAAGATACTCTTTTATTTTTTTGATAATTAATTTATTGAGAGAAAAGAAGAGAAGGCTACTGAGTTCTGGTTTAGACTAGAAGAAGAAGGCCAATCTTTATGCTTAGAGAAAGACCTTCAAGGATCTAGTAGTTTGAGGGTCTTGGTGATTCAGTGAGAAAGGCTTCATGTGGATACTGGTAAAGGCTAGGCACGTGCATGGCTCCGATGAATCCTAATAGATCTGATTGATCTGACATAACCAATACTAAAAGAGGGAGTTAAGCGATCTAGGAAAGTGGATCCTTCATCTTATAATTTTATAAGATTTTAGATTTGATATTATTATTATTCTAGCATATTAGAAGGTTAAATAGATAATTTATGATTTAATTTTAAATCAGCATGCTTGTAAAAATTATTTTGCATGATCTTTGATTCCATTGCATCTAGGGTTTAGAACCTAGTTCTGCATGCTAGTCTTCTATGACTGAATCTTTATCATGGTATCAAAGCCATGTTTTTGATATATTTGGAATAAAATAAAATCTAAATTTCTTTTAGATCCGAAGGATTTAAATAGATTTAAACTAATTTGTGACAATTAAAAATATTTTAATATCGCATGTTTTGTTGTTTCTGAAAAACTATTTTCAAAACTAGTATTGATGTAGTTAGATCTAGTTTTTTTGATATATGACTGATGTAGAATGTTTATAATTTGATCTAAAAATGATTAAATTAACTTTATAATTAATTAATTAAAATCGATCTAGCCAAGTACGCGAATTGGGTGCAACCACCATGGCCATTTGGTTATAGGAGCCAAATAGAATTTAAAGGTCCTCTCTTTCCATTCAATGGATCTTTTATGGCATGTAATGGTGCCATTTGTGACTTGACCCATGAAGGAAATATATAGCTAAGTAATTATGTTCATATTTTAGAGCTAAAATAAATTACCTAAGATGTAACTTAAATAGTTTGATCTAAAACAAATTGTTTGAGATGCATGAGTTAGGGTTTAGATCTGAACCAATAATTCATAATCATAAACCATTAATTTCATGAAATTAAACCTAATCTAAAATTGATTAAGGTTCTGAATCTTATTTCATGGATGTGGGTATGGGTGAATAAATTAGATCTAGTGATTAAGCTACACATTAGGATCTTGATTAGATTAGGCTAGAACTCTATTTTGATTTTGAGTAGTTGATTGAATCCAATCAATGATTAATTAGGATTGGGTCAAAGGGGCTCAAAATTGACTTTAGATATAGTTTGGTACATCGATTCATACTTGATGTGAATCGATCAAACAAGACCTAATTTGGCTCAGTGGTGAGCCTGTCATTAAGTTGACCTAATCGATTCTTATTGATCAATTGGTATCTAAGACATGTTCAGATCATGGTCATTAATTAGGGCTAACTTTTACCTGGCCAACTTAGTTGGTATCTAAGAATAGAGGTTTAAATGGTGGAACTAACTTACCTGGCTAACTTAGTTAATTAAGATTTTGATTAGGTTGCTTTTGATTTGAGTTTACTCATGCAAACTTATTTTGTCAGACATGAAATTGTGCTAATCTAAACCTGGTTAGTCAAACATGTGATTGGGCTGACTAATTTAGAAGTGACATGAATCCAAACCTCCTCATTAATATTAAGTCTTAGGTCTTCACTATTGTAGGTGTATTGGTGTCCTATTGGTATTGACTATTCTCGGCAGGTTATAGTGGTTCGGTTGCATCGAGAAGATGCAATCACCCTATTAGCATAAGATATAGTTAGGTATAAATATGGTTGGCCTAATAATCGATCACGATGTGGGACTCGATGATGGCTTTGCCTAAGCATGAATGGTGGGTCAGACTTAATTAAGGATTGAACCAATAATCAAGCATGGTGAGGTTTTATGACTTAGAGATGAGTCACTGCAACATGTATGAGTTGCATTGGACAAGAGTTATCCACTCATTAGTATATCGAGTTATCAATAACCGGGCATAGTGAGGTACTGCATATCGGTGGGATCGCAACATCCATTAGAAACCTTGGTTGCATAGGATTTTTTACATCTCCATGGAGGAGTGATGAGATCATTAAATTAGTGAGAGTCTAAATTATTTCTTCGAGTTTCTAAAATAATTTTTATTATTAAGTACAAAAGTCTAACCCAATCTTCTACTCTTTCATAGCTAAACCATGTTAGCTTCCAATCCATTAGCCTGTATACCTGAAACAAACCAACTTGTTGTCTTAACTATAAGGACTAGTTTAGAAACCTTAAAATAGTCTTGAGTTCTAAGAAGTTGGGCTATGTGCTCGACTAGGACCTCTCATCTTACCTGATTATTCTAGTGCACACCAGTTGGCAGCACATGAGAAATGAATGGAAGATGATAATAAGGTGAAGTGCTACATGCTGGCCTCAATGTCAAATGAGTTACAAAGCTAGCATAAGGATATGCCAACTACCAAGGCTATAATTACTCACCTACAAGAACTGTATGGTGAGCAAAGTCACTGTGTATTTTGAGATCTCAAAAAGACTATTTAATATCAAAATATGTAAAGGACAATCAGTCCATAATCATTTCTTGATAATGATCAAAGATATCGAATAGCTTAAGAAGCTGGGCATATCATTCATAGGGAATTGCAAGTCGATTTGATCCTTCAATCCTTGACTAACTCATTTGCTTAGTTCGTAATGAACAATAATATGAACAAATTGAGTTACACTTTGCTTGAATTATTAAACATGTTGGTAAGTAGTGAGAGGACCTTGAAGAGTTCAAGGGGCTCTATTCTTGCTATGGAATAGGCATCTTTATCCAAGAGAAAGTCTACTTGGAAGAAGAAGAAGCCTACAAAGAAGTAGAAGAAGGATAGTAAGCCTAAGAAGAAGGATAGTCAAAAGAAGCCTATTGTGAGCAAAAGGAAATGCTTTCACTGCAACATTGATGGGTACTAGAAGAGAAACTATCCATTATACCTAGAGAGCCTAAAGAAATAGAAGGCAGCTTACCTTTAGAAGGTACATCTATGCTCATTATTGAATCAAATCTTACCGTATCTTCTACTTCTAGTTAGGTATCAAACTCTAGTTCAAGTGCTCATATTTAAACTTCAATGGAAGGTTTGGTAAGAAGTAAAGTGCTGAGAGAAGGAGAGATGATCTTGCATGTTAGAATGGCGCAAAAGTTGCTATAGTTGCCATGGGAGCATACCCTCTATCATTATCTTTAAGGTTTAGTTTAGTTTTGAAAGACTGTTATCATGTACCTATAGCTAGTAGAAACTTTATTTCTATCTTTGTGCTAGCATAGAAAGGATATGAGTTTATATTCAATAAAGAGTTTTGTTCAATTTAGTTTAGAAATAAATTAATTTCAAAAGTTTTCTTGATTGACAGTCTGTGCCATTTACATACTGATATATCTGTGAACATTAACAAGTAAATAGTGACTGCCATAAGACATAAATGACCTAGAGATGACCTAAACCTAAAGTATATTGACACCTTAGGCTTTGTCACATTGGAGAGGATAGAATTAACAAATTGGAAAAGAATAGTATCCTAGACCTAATTAATTTTGGGTCATACCTAGCCAATAAATCATGCCTTCAAGGAAAAATGATCAAATTATCCTTTGTAGGTCAAGGGAAGAGGGCCATTAAGTTACCTGCCCTAGTGCACATTGATATATGTGGACCATTTGACATACTAGCCAGGGATGGTTTTCAATACTTCATTATCTTTATTAATGATTACTCATGATATGGGTATATGTTTCTTATGAGACACAAGTCTAAAGCATTTAATAAATTCAAAGAGTTTAGACATGAAGTAGAAAAATAAACAGAAAAATTTCTTAAGATTTTCTTGTCAGATTGGAGAGGTAAATATCTTAGTGAAAAATTTCTAGATTATCTCATGGACAATGGCATAGTCTCATAATAGACTCCTCCTGGTATGCCTCAACTCAATGGGGTATTTGAAAGGAGGAATAGGATCTTATTGGATATGGTCTAATCTATGATCAGATTTACTAACCTATCTTTATTTCTTTAGGGCTATAACCTGCAAACTTCTATTTACATTTTTAATAGGGTTCCCTCTAAGTCCATTCCTATCACTCCATATGAAATATGGTTTGGTAAGAAATCAATTCTTGGCCATCTCAATATTTGGGGATATCTAACCTATGTCAAGATACTAATGGCAGGTAAATTAGAGTTTAGATCGATGAAAGCTCACATTATAGGGTATCCTAAAAAATCTATAAGATACTATTTTTACTTTCTAGAGGATCACAATATAATTATAAGCCGACATGCCATGTTCCTGAAAAAATAGTTTGTTCAGGATGGTGGTAGTAGGAGGTTAATTGAGCTCAATGAGAAAGTCTCTGAAGGGTAGCTAACTAGAGATTAGGTTGAACCCTATGAACCAATAAATGTAGTTGCTCCACCATCTCGTAGGTTTTGTAGGGTCTCCCATCCTCCTGAAAGGTACTTAAGTATGTTTACAGAGGACATAGAGGAAATGCTTCAATAAGGATCAAATAATTGATCCTAAGACCTATGATGAGGTGATGTTAGATAATGACTCAGAGAAATGGTTAAGTGCTATGAAGTCAAAAATTGACTCAATGCACTCGAACTAGGTTTGGTCCTTAGTGGATCCATCTAAGGGGATAGTATATATTGGGTGTAAATGGATTTACAAAAGGAAGATAGGTGTAGATGGTAAGGTAGAGACCTATAAAGCTAGGCTAGTGGTGAAAGGGTATAATCAGCATAAAAGCATTGATTATCAAGATACCTTTTCACCAATAGCCATGCTGAAATCTATCCAGACATTGTTGGCTATTGCTGCATTTCATGATTATGAAATATGACAGATGTATGTAAAAACTACATTCCTTAATGGATTTCTCGAGGAAGATATCTTTATGGAGCAACCTGTGGGTTTCACTTATAGTAATAGAGATCACAAAGTTTGCAAGCTACATCGATCCATTTATGGATTAAAGCAAGCTTCTCGAAGTTGGAATACTCATTTCAATGATGTAATCAAATCATTTGATTTCATCAAAAATGAGGAGCCTTATGTATACAAGAAGGTTAATGAGAGGGCTATGATATTCCTCGTATTGTATGTGAATAACATCCTCCTAATTAGAAATGATATTTCCATGTTAGCTTCAGTTAAAAGTTGGTTATCTAAGAACTTTTCTATGAAAGATCTAGGTGAAGTATTTTATATTCTAGGAATTAAGGTCTATAGAGATAGACTGAATAGGATGCTTGGCCTTTCATAGAAATTGTATATAAAGGAAGTGCTAAAAATATTCAGCATGGAGAACTTGAAGAGAAGATTATTACTCCTTAGGCATGGCATATGTCTCTCCAAGAAGATGTGTCGTAGCACACTTGAGGAGATACAGTTCATAAGTAAGATTCCATATGCTTCGGTGATTGAAAGCCTCATGTATGCCATGTTATGTACTCGACCTGATATTGTCCTAGCTATGAGTGTCACGAGTAGGTATCAATTGAATCCAAGCAAAGAGCACTAGATTGCTATGAAAAATATCCTTAGGTACTTAAGAAGAACTAAGGATTTATTCTTGGTTTTTGAGAAAGTCCTAATTTATGGATAGAGGGATACACTGATTCAGACTTTATGTTTGGTCTTGATGATAAAAAGTCTACATCAAGATATGTGTTTCTATGCATTGGTGGTTCTACTAGAAGGAAAAATCTCAAGCGGTTCCATCATTACTGATTTTACTATAGAGGCTGAATACATCTCCACCTCTAAAGCTCCAAAGGAAGCCTTCCAGTATAAGAAATTTGTTACAAAGCTCAGAGTGATGCTACAAATGCCATCCCCTTATACCATGACAATAATTGCACCATAGCCTTTGCTAAGGAGCCCACGTTTCATCAAAAATCCAAACACATTGAGTGATAGTTTCATATCATATGCGACTACCTCGAGAAAAAGTACATCAAGATGCGAAGAGTAGACTCCATGGATAACGTGGTAGACCCATTGATGAAGCAATTGAGCTAGTAGAAGATAAAATCTACCTTGAAAGGATGATACTTAGATATAAAGCCAATTGACTTTAGTGCAAGTGAAAGATTATTAGATGTATGCCCTAGAAGCCAAGTTGGCATGATATATTATAATTTTTTTATGACAATTTTATACTTAATTAATTGAAATCAATAAAACTGGGCTTTGTTCTTTTCATTCATATCTAATGTATTTATGAATCATCCAAAGAGTTGATGAATAATGATACATATTCTCATGAGTTGAGAGTTTGAGACAAGTGTCATTATAGATTAACTCCTAAAAGCTTCCGATCATTGGATCATCATAAGGATAGTGATTGATCTATCAAGATTGGTGCATAAATTACCTCCTTTTCGATAGATGAGTCTTGAGTCTATAGTGCAGAGATACTAGAGCAAGAATGCAATTGGTTGTTAAAGAACAACCATACTGAGCATGACCAAGTTCAAGAAGTCACATGAATGTCTACTAACTCGTCAGTGACTTCCCATAATATAGTTGTGTGAATAATTTCTTGATCTGTGGTGTCTCAACTACTCATAATAAGGTTGTTGCTATTTGACAACATATTAACATGGTCCCTAGCCATTTGGAACCTTGTGGTATTTGTTGGCTATAGTAGTTTCACTGTACGAGCAAGGTGTTCACTTATATGGAATCTATTGACCTTAGTAGTTAAGGATAATCCTATATGATCTAATTGGCTAAGTCCTTAAATCTATGACCATAATAGTATGATATTGAAAAAGAGTTTTTATAGAAATCATAATTGGACTCGAGCTAATTAAGTTTGATATATGATGGATGCTTAGGATTTAATGAGTTTCCATGACTTGCATTCTATCAAGTTTTTTGATAAAAAAATTTGATCATATAGTAATTGCACCTAGGGATTCATTTTTATTCTATTGGGTTGCCACTATATACTACTAGGTATCACTAATAGATTGTGAGAGCTTAGTAGGATTGTTTTCGGATTAACTATCCAAGTCAGAGTTGAGCTTGAAATTATTTCAGTCATTTGAAAGATTTTCGATGATATTCTGATAGAGATTGTAGTATATCTCACTACTAGATGGAATAAAACCTGAGGGATCATACATAATAAGAGCGAACCTAACTATGAGCATGGATCTATGTAAGAGTTACATGTTTAGTACCTTCTACTTTTGGAACTCGCCAATTTTGGCACTTGCTACACCTGCTAATTTTAGTACTTGCTAATCTTAGCTTGATAGACCTATTTACAAATGTTGTAATATGACTTTATTATTTGACTTAATTAAATCAAATTTGATTAATGTTAACTTTATTTAAAGTTAATTGGATTGGTAATTCAAATTTGACTTGAATTTTTGACCTAGTCAAATCAAGATAATAGCCTTTTTTGATTCTGGTTGAATGTAGGTGTGAAAAGGGTTTCAAACTTAGTCAAGAATTAGTTAAAATTGACCAGCATCTAGGAAATCTAGTTGACTAGGTCTTTCTCTCTTATCTCATGCAGAAACCAAGAGGAGGATATGGAAAAGGTGCACCTCCTCTTAGCACATGCAGTGAGAAGTGGGAGGCACCAAGTTGGTGCCCCTCTTTCTTATCTACGACTCTCTCTCCTACTAGATAAAATTAGATTCTTATTTAGATATGAAGTTTGATCAAATCAGATATGAAACCAATTTTATCTAGATTTTCAAGAGACATTTTTTGAGAGAATTTTTTGTGGTTTTTAAGATGTGTAGAAATTAGGCTATGCAAAATTAATTCTGACATAGATTACTTTCAAAATTCATCCTAATTTTTCTTCTCCATGAAAAATATCAAAAAATAATCTTTTATTTTTTTGAGAAAAGGAGAGAAGGCTGCTGAGTTCTGGTTTAGACTAGAAGAAGAAGGACCATCTCTATGCTTGAAAAAAGATCTATAAAGATCTAGCAATCCAGGGGTCATGGTGATTCGGTGAGGAATGCTCTGTGTGGATACCAACAAAGGCTGGGTGCATGAATGGCTTCAACAAATCCTGACAAATCTAATTAATCTGATAGATCTGATACTAAAAAGAGTTAAGCGATCTAGGTAAGTAGATCCTTCATCTTATAATTTTATAAGATTTTAGATTTGATATTATTATTATTCTAGTATATTAGAAGGTTAAATAGAAGATTTATGAATTATTTTAAAATTAGCATACTTGTGAAATTATTTTGCATGATCTTTGCTTCCATTGTATCTAGGGTTTAGAACCTAGTGCTACATGCTAGTCATCTATGACTGAATCCATACACATCTAGCAAGACTTGGTGTCTATCTAAAGCACAAGTGTTGGCTTGTTGATACGGGCTCCTTTAGGACTTCAAAGAAAACTTGCACACACAAGTCATTGGGCATAGATGTTGCGAGCTTAGATAAGGTATCAGCTTGAACATTCTCCTCCTTAGAAATTTACTGAATATTAAAACTATAAAAAGCCAAAATTAGGTCTTTCGCCCTTTGGAGATACTGCTTCTTGTTTTCTTCTCTAACCTCATACTCCTTCAAGACATGGCTCACCACAAGCCGAGAATCACTGTAGACCTTTAGATGTTGCACTCCTAACTCTTTGGCGATGGTGAGGCTAGCAACTAAGCCTCATATTTAGTTTCATTGTTAGTAGAAGAGAACCCAAATTAGAGGGTGTACTAGATATGTCACCCTTCCAGGCTTATAAGTATGAGCCCCATTTTTAAGCCATTAGCATTTGAGATCGCGTCCATGTACATCATTCATTAATTCTCGGGGTCTTTAAGTATTGGATCTTCTTCTTTGTGTTCTTCTTTAGGAATAGTACATTCGATGATAAAATCGTTTAACACTTATACCTTTATAGAAGGTCCTAGGTAGGATGCCAAATCAAACTCAAAATGTTCAAGAGCACATTTAGCCATTCTGTCCAAAGTATCGGTCCAAAGTATCGAGCCAGTGCAAAGTCACCTGAAGGGGTTGGTCTGTAAGGACTACCACCATGTGGGCTTGGAAATATGATCGAAGCTTCCTAGCCAACACCATAAGGGTGAAGATGAGTTTCTCCAACTGGATGTATCTAGTTTCTGTATTCTATAAAACCTGGCTAGCATAGTACATCAATTTTTATGTCCAATCTTCTTCCTGAATGAGGATGGAGTCGGTGGCAAAAGGAGAAACTATCAAATACAGATAAACTCCTCACCTTCTTTGGGCTTACTGGAGGAGTGCCAAGGTAGACTTTGAGCTCCTCAAGTACCTCCTAATGTTCTTCAGTCCATTGGAAGTCCTTCTGCATTTTCAATGTCTAGAAGAATGGTCAACATCATTTGACTAATATGGAGATGAATCGATTGAGGGTAGCAATCCACCTGGTGAGGCTCTAGACTTCTTTCACTTTCTTTGGAATGACCATGTATCTCACAGCTTCAATTTTCTTTGGGTTGGCTTCAATCCCTCATCCAGATATCATAAACCCAAGGAACTTCCTAGAGGTCACTCCAAATTCACATTTGGCAGGGTTCAACTTCATCTGGTATTGGCATTGTGTGGTGAAAGTTTTTTCAATATCTTCTACATGACTTTGAGAAGCATGGCTCTTGACTAGCATATTGTCAATATAAACTTCTCATATTATGGCTAATCTGGTTCTTGAAAATCTTGTTCACCAATCACTAATAAGTTGCTCCTACATTTCTCAAGCCAAATGGAATCACCTGTAACAAAACAAACCTTGGTTAGTAATAAAAGAGATTTTCTTCTCATCCTCGAGCACCATCTAGATTGGATTATATCTTGTGAACATGCCATGAAGGTCAAAAGTTCATGGCTAGCTGTTGCCTCCACTAGCTAGTCGATGTGGGGAAGAGGGTAGCTATCCTTCAGGCAGGCCTTGTTGAAGTCTGTGAAGTCTATGCACATTCACCACCTCCCATTAGCCTTTTTAACCAGCACTATATTGCCTAGCCATTCGAGATAGTCAACCTCTTTGATGAACCCTATATCAGTCAGCTTTTACATGTCTTTAGCTATAGCCCTTTGTCATTTAGGAGTGAAACTTCTTTTTTTAAAATTTATAAGGTGATGATTCGAGTCTACCTTTAGGTGATACATTATTGCTCCAATGTTAATCCCTAGCATATCTGCCAGAGTCCAGGTAAACATGTCAACATTCTTTTATAAGAAGATTGCCAATTATTGTTTCAAATCTTTGTCCAATCTCGAGCCAACTTGAATAATATGCCGAGGGTCTCCTGAAAGGATTATGCCCTATAAGCCAATATCTGTATCTCCCAGACCATTGTAAATTGACAAATTAATAAAGGCAATAATTTTTCATCATTCGCTGTGTCATTATATGATGAACCCCATAGATTAGGGCTATGGTTGTAGGGCTATGATGAGATCATACCAGTGAGATCTAAGGCCTTAAAACCCTAATCTAGAATATTCCTAGTCATAGGAACCCTGAGTTGGGGATCAGGGTTTCCGGTAAGACTGGCACATCCTATGTATGCTGAAAAGGGTGACTACTCTCACAGTCATTTGTGTAGGACACTAATACAAGGATGTGGGTGCTCATTAGTGAATGAGTTCACTGAATTGATCCAGTTTGAGAACATCTAATGGAGCCTTAGCTGCATGTCAATAGATGTTTCATATAGTGGGAGTTGTACAAGTAGTCCTATGACCTGAGACTGCCATAATACCTTATGTACATGAACCCATGCTTTGGTTCAATCTCAATCATGACACTGGGTCATGCACGAGGTTGATGCTAGGTATGGTGAATTGTATATGAAGGTAATGAGTAGGTCAACAAGGAATTGATCACTCCTAGTAGGAGGAGATTGCATCCAGCCAAATTAGGTCAGATGATGATTCAGGAAATCTTTGATCAAAGTACAGATATTAGAAATAATTTCTAATATCAAATTAATTGAATCATTAGTGTATGACTGAGCTGGGAATGAGTATAAACTAGATTTGACATGATTCCATATCCATAGTTATATTCGGGATGCAAGATGATCGAAGGATCGAATTGTACGGGAACTTTCCACTGAAGGGTAGTTTTGGAATTACACCAGAATTTCCATATCTTCCGGGTAGACATGACACGTTGCTAGACGTCAATCTTGTCTTGTGGGTTGATCAAATTAAATGGTTTAATTGGATCACTAATTAGGAGGAGTCCTAATTGACTGACTCGAGTTAGCTCGATTTGACCTAAATCGATTAGAATGAGTTCTGATCAGATTAGGTCAACTTGCACTCGGACCCACTGCTGGCTAAGTATGGAACCCAATGGGTCACACACTTAGGACAGATAATCAAGGTTTTAATTTGGAATTAAATCTCGTTTGCAGATGAACACACTAGCATGTGTTGCAAACCATGGCTTCTACTTGAATCGGATTCGAGTTAGGGTTCCGATTTGGTCTTTTTTAGATCCAAATTCATTCCGGTTTGAATCTAATTGAAGATTCAACACTTTGGTCTAATAGTAGGCTAGCAATTGGGCTAACCTAAGAGGCTAAACCTTTTTCCCACATCGCCTAAGTCCCTCCGCTTCTTTTCCCACGCGCGCGCGCAAGGAGAAGAGTCCACGCGCGCGTGGACTCTTTCCAAGACGCGACTTTGCGTGAAAAGAAAGAAAAAAAAAGGTCGGTGATTTTGAAGAGGCGTGGAAGAGAGTCCACCTAGGCGTGGACTCTCCAAAAAGGGGAAAATACCGTGAAAAAGAAAAGGAGAAACACCGAAGGGGCGCGACTCTTCTTTCTGCGCGCGCCCTTCTGTGTTTTTCACGATCCTTCTTCGCGTCTTCCCATCCCAAAGGCCGTGAGATTAATCCCAAGGGCCATGAGATAAAGACAGAAGACGTGAGAAGGGAGAGAGGGACGTGAGAGGATTTTTTCAGATGAGAAGGCGCCTCTCTGTCGCCTATTTAAGAAGAAGGCTTCACCGTAAAATTAGATTCCAGATTTTCTACGGCGAAGCCTTGCTTCTCTTTCCTTCTCCCTCTCCAAAAGATTGTTTCCCCCTCCTCTCTTTCCTCTTTGATTCCTTTACAGAGCCTAGGCTCTGTCGAATCTCAGAACAGAAGGAGAGTCAGAGAGAGAAACTCTCCGACGGTAAAGGAAGAAGGCGCCTCTTTTGTTTCTTTCTTACATTAAGACAACTTTGTCTTAATTTTCTTCTCCCTCCAAGACAAGCCTTGTCTCATTTTAGGACAAGGGCTTATTCTTAAGACAAGAGTGTCTTAAGGGGCCAAAGCTGCTAAAAACTAGGAGAAGGGTAAGAGAGAAAGTTTTAGTCCCCGTTTGGCTAGAGGTGTCCTAGCCAATAGCCCATATATCAAGTTCTTGGGGTAGAACTTGATTGGAAGGAACCCAATTGAGGAGTCACTGTCTTGATCATCTGCCCGTGTGGATCACCATCGGAGGGCGGACAAGTGGACGCCTGGTGTGTTCAAAAAGGTTACTCAATTTGGAGTTTATTTCTACATCAGATTGGATATAGCGATCTGAGGTTAGTATCTAAACTATGTTTAAATTTGGACATGCATGTAGTCATAAGTTTTAATTGCTAATAAGGAGATTTTGGGATTAGGGTTCGGACCTGATTTCATAAAGTTTTTGAAATCCACACTTCCGCACTGGTTCCCGAACCCAACAGTGGTATCAGAGCCTCCTTATTAGGATTAAAAATTATGCAGTTCAATTCATGATGTAGTATCATGTTAAAGTTTTTATATTGATGCACAAGGCATGTCTTTGATTGAACATGAGTTTGATGATTGCCACCAGTTAGGGTTTTCCACTGAAACCCTAATTGTCTTAGAGATATGATTAGCCATGGAGCCATCATACTGAAATAAGGTTGCCCTGGCATAATGGTGTATCCATTATGTGGTAAATGGTTGTCCTAGTATGATGGCACACATTTCATATATTTGCTTAGTTTAAAGCATGTATTAATATATGTGATAGCTTTTAATTGAATGTGCTGGCATTGCATGAACCCCTCTTAAAATTATATTAAGTGGTAGTATAGTTTAACCGATAAGCATTATTAGTCATGATGGATAATTAGTCATTTCGGTGTCTAGAAAGGTGGTTCTGGGAAGGTAAAGGGAATCGTGGTTTTTAATTGGTTCCGTTGACTGACCTGGCCAATTTTAAATTGGTGTCTAGGAAAGCAACGGGGGGACCCCCACATCTCTTCCACTAGCCTGGCCGATCTGATTGATTTAACTCTTGACTAACATGCTTGGTGTTAAAATACTATTATTGGCCTTCCTTCATGATAGGTCATCATTGTGTTACGATCTATACTAGGTTTGTTGTGTACACACAAGACCTAATATGGTGACTAACATAATTTTTGGCCTAATACAATTATTTGTTTATGGCATGATTTAAAGTAATATTTTGTTGTGTACACACAAGGGTATTACTATTAAAGTCATGACTATATGGCTATGAAGGGTCTTACTTAACTAAAATATTATAGTTTGTTGTGTATACACAAGGCTATTAATATTTTAGAGGCCGAGATAAGTTGAGAATTGTACAGGTTACAATTGGAAAGAGTTTTCCTACCTATGAACTTATATAAGATTTGTTGTGTACACACAAGGTCTTTTATAAGGGATTGGGATCTCAACCCCACTAAGAAAGATCAATTAAGGTTTTCTCGATCATCGTATAGAGGGTTATGATGCTCGATAAAATAGTGGGAGACATAATTAAATTAAAGTCCTAATTTAATTATGTGTTGTCATTTCATGGTTGTTTGCTTATGTTTTCGTTCTTTGTTTAAATGTAGATAAATGGCCTCTTCACTCTCACTCCGTAGTATTTTAGATGCCAACAAATTGACTGGGCCTAATTATGTTGATTGGTTGAGAAAA
The DNA here is from genome assembly GCA_021397845.1 of Areca catechu. Lineage (NCBI taxonomy): Eukaryota > Viridiplantae > Streptophyta > Magnoliopsida > Arecales > Arecaceae > Areca > Areca catechu. Next base: position 26,425,851 of record CM038048.1, read on the forward strand.
TAGTACTCAGTCAAGAAAGAATTTCCTATATTCTTGATACCCCGATTTTGGAACCACCAAGGGAAGATGCCTCGCAAGAGGAGAAGACCACATATAATATGTGGCAAAATGACTCACTTACTGTCAAATGTGTTATGCTTGCCTCTATGACTAACGAGTTGCAGAGGCAGCATGATAGCATGGATACTAACTCCATACTGCTAAATTTAAAAGAGCTTTATGGAGAACACAGTAGAACTGCTAGATATGAAATATCTAAGCAGTTATTCCGTGCAAGGATGACAGAAGGTACATCAGTACAAGACCATGTATTAAAGATAATTGATCTAATCACTCGATTAGGTCAATTAGGTTTTGTAATGGATGGGGAGTTGAATCAAGACTTGATCTTGCAATCACTCCCAGAGTCATTTTCACAGTTTGTTCTTAATTACCATATGAACAAACTTAATTCTTCCTTGCCTGAGCTGTTGAATATGTTGAAAACAGCAGAGAGCCATGTAAAGAAAAATAAGGCTCCAGTTCTTCTTGTGGATAAGAAGAAGACAGGCAAAAGGGGTTCCAATAAGAGGATGAATCCCAAAGGGGGCATTAAGAAGAAGAAAGGAAAGAAGGCCTCCGGACAGATGACCTGCTTTCATTGTGGCAAGCCGGGTCATTGGAAAAGAAACTGCAAGGTTTACCTTGCAAGTTTGAAGCCTGGTGCATCAGAGGCACCAAAAGGTATGAAAGAAGTTCATACTATTTTGTCATTGGATTCTTCCATTTCAAATACTTGGGTGTTGGATACCGCCTGTGGTCATAACATCTGCAAATCATTGCAGGGACTTCAGGGGCTTAAAGTATTGAAGGAAGGTAACTTTGAGCTCTACGGTGCTGGAGGGGACCCCATCCAAGCAGAAGCTGTAGGGACTTATGTTTTGAAGTTACCTTCAGGGAAGATCTTGGAGCTAAGGAATTGTTACTATATGCCAAAAATCATTAGAAATATCATATCTGTACCCTTGTTACTTAAACAAGGATATACTATGAATGTAATGAGCAGTGGCTGCTCAATTTCTTTATCTAATGAAATTATATGTTATGGCATATTCTGCAATGGTCTCTTAACTCTTTCCACTAATGACAATGTTTTTCATGTTTCTAACAAACGGAAAAGAGATGATGTTAACAATACCTTACTTTGGCATTGTCGACTTGGACATATTAGTGAGACTAGGATTAACAAGTTGTACAAAGAAAATTTCTTTGATCCTTATGACTATGAGTCATTAGGAACTTGTGAATCATGTCTCATGGGTAAGATGACCAAGACTCCATTTAGTGGACATGGAGAAAGGACAAAAAAGTTATTAGGACTCATACACACAGATGTATGTGGGCCTATGACAACTCAAGCCTATGGTGGATACTCATACTTCATCACATTTACTGATGATTTTTCAAGGTATGGATTTGTGTATCTAATGAAACATAAGTCCGATGCTTTTGAAAAATTTTTAGAGTATCAAAGTATGGTAGAGAAACAGACAGGAAAAAGTATAAAGATCCTCCGATCAGATAGAGGAGGTGAATACTTATCCACTGAGTTTCTTGATCACCTTAAAGATAAGGGGATCATCTCTGAATGGACTCCTCCTTACACACCACAATTAAATGGTGTTGCTGAAAGGAGGAATCGTACTTTATTGGATATGGTACGGTCCATGATGTGCTTCACGGAGTTACCTTTTTCTTTCTGGGGATATGCTTTGGAAACAGCAACTTATATCTTGAATAGAGTACCATCTAAAACTGTCTCTAGCACTCCATATGAATTATGGAGAAGTAAGAAGCCCAATCTTAAGTATATTAAGATATGGGGATGTCCAGCCTATGTAAAAAGGAATTTTGGACATAAACTAGATGCTAGAGCAGACAAATGTCTATTTATCGGATATCCTAGAGATAGTATAGGATATGTGTTCTACCACCTTGCTGAACAAAAAGTATTGGTCAGTAGGCATGCCACTTTTATGGAAAAGGAATTTATCCTACAAAAGGGCACTGGTAGAAATATCGAACTCAATGAGATTCAACAAATAGACACTTCTCAGTCAAGTAACAACATAGTTAATATAGAACCTGAACACACTCCTATCCGTAGGTCTGATAGGGTGCGACAGGCACCTGAGAGGTATGGGTTCATAATTGAAAATAATGAAGCCCAAATCATTCAAAATGATGAGCCTCTAACCTATACGGAAGCAGCCATGAGTAGAGACTCAGACAAATGGCTGGAAGCCATGAGATCCGAGATGGACTCCATGTATGTCAACCAAGTATGGTCTTTGGTTGATGCACCAGAGGGTATTAACCCTATTGGGTGTAAATGGGTCTATAAAAGGAAGATTGGGGCAGATGGCCAAGTTGAAACTTATAAAGCCAGATTGGTGGCTAAGGGTTTCAGACAAAAACAGGGAATAGATTATGATGAAACATTTTTCCCTGTTGCCATGCTCAAATCTATTCGGATTATGCTTGCTATAGCAGCATATCATGATTATGAGATCTGGCAAATGGATGTAAAAACTGCATTCCTCAATGGTTTCCTTGAGGAAGACGTTTATATGTCACAACCAGAAGGTTTTGTCTTGGAGACTAAACCTAATCAGGTATGTAGGCTAAAGAAATCCATTTATGGATTAAAGCAAGCATCCAGGAGTTGGAACATCCGATTTGATAAAACAGTCAAAGAATTTGATTTTTTCAAAAATGAGGATGAACCTTGTGTGTACAAGAAGACTAGTGGGAGTGCCATAGTTTTCTTAGTTCTATATGTTGATGATATACTTATTATTGGGAATGATATCCCAATGTTACAATCAGTCAAAGTGTGGTTATCAAAACAGTTTTCCATGAAAGACTTGGGAGAAGCATCCTATATACTGGGTATAAAGATCTATAGAGATAGATCAAGAAGGATGCTTGGCTTGTCCCAGTCTAGGTACATTGACCAGGTGCTAAAGAGATTTAGCATGGAGGAAAGTAAAAGAGGTTACTTACCTATTGGTCATGGCATACGTCTTTCTAAGAGGATGTCTCCTAAGACACCTGAAGAAAGAAATAGAATGAGTTCTATACCTTATGCTTCGGCTATAGGGTCGATTATGTATGCTATGTTATGTACCAGGCCTGATGTGGCATATGCCTTGGGTGTAACCAGTAGATTTCAGGCTGATCCAGGAGAGGATCACTGGAAGGCTGTGAAAGATATTCTTAAGTACCTGAGAAGGACTAAGGATATTTTTCTAATATACGGAGGATCTGATCTTAAACTAGAAGCCTATTCAGACTCTAGTTTTCAATCAGACCCAGATGATAGTAAATCCATTTCAGGGTATGTCTTTACCTTGAATGGTGGAGCAGTAAGTTGGAAGAGCACTAAACAGCAGACTGTAGCTGACTCAACTACCGAGGCAGAGTACATAGCTGTCAGTGAAGCCGCCAAGGAAGCTGTCTGGATGAAGAAATTCATCACAGAGTTGGGAGTAGTTCCTGAGATTGAGAACCCGGTGCCACTCTATTGTGATAACACTGGAGCAGTTGCTCAAGCTAAGGAACCGAGAGCCCATCACAAGTCCAAGCACATTCTGAGACGCTTCCATCTTGTCCGAGAGATAATCGAAAGACAAGAAGTCTGCATCAATAGAGTAGATACAAAGAACAACATAGCAGACCCGTTCACTAAGGCTCTACCACAGCGGGAGTTTGATCGCCACCTCGATTGTATGGGGTTAAAGAATAAGAGCGATTGGCTTTAGTGCAAGTGGGAGATTGAAAGGATTATGCCCTATAAGCCAATATCTGTATCTCCCAGACCATTGTAAATTGATAAATTAATAAAGGCAATAATTTTTCATCATTCGCTGTGTCATTATATGATGAACCCCATAGATTAGGGCTATGGTTGTAGGGCTATGATGAGATCATACCAGTGAGATCTAAGGCCTTAAAACCCTAATCTAGAATATTCCTAGTCATAGGAACCCTGAGTTGGGGATCAGGGTTTCCGGTAAGACTGGCACATCCTATGTATGCTGAAAAGGGTGACTGCTCTCACAGTCATTTGTGTAGGACACTAATACAAGGATGTGGGTGCTCATTAGTGAATGAGTTCACTGAATTGATCCAGTTTGAGAACATCTAATGGTGCCTTAGCTGCATGTCAATAGATGTTTCACATAGTGGGAGTTGTACAAGTAGTCCTATGACCTGAGACTGCCATAATACCTTATGTACATGAACCCATGCTTTGGTTCAATCTCAATCATGACACTGGGTCATGCACGAGGTTGATGCTGGGTATGGTGAATTGTATATGAAGGTAATGAGTAGGTCAACAAGGAATTGATCACTCCTAGTAGGAGGAGATTGCATCCAGCCAAATTAGGTCAGATGATGATTCAGGAAATCTTTGATCAAAGTACAGATATTAGAAATAATTTCTAATATCAAATTAATTGAATCATTAGTGTATGACTGAGCTGGGAATGAGTATAAACTGGATTTGACATGATTCCATATCCATAGTTATATTCGGGATGCAAGATGATCGAAGGATCGAATTGTACGGGAACTTTCCACTGAAGGGTAGTTTTGGAATTACACCAGAATTTCCATATCTTCCGGGTAGACATGACACGTTGCTAGACGTCAATCTTGTCTTGTGGGTTGATCAAATTAAATGGTTTAATTGGATCACTAATTAGGAGGAGTCCTAATTGACTGACTCGAGTTAGCTCGATTTGACCTAAATCGATTAGAATGAGTTCTGATCAGATTAGGTCAACTTGCACTCGGACCCACTGCTGGCTAAGTATGGAACCCAATGGGTCACACACTTAGGACAGATAATCAAGGTTTTAATTTGGAATTAAATCTCGTTTGCAGATGAACACACTAGCATGTGTTGCAAACCATGGCTTCTACTTGAATCGGATTCGAGTTAGGGTTCCGATTTGGTCTTTTTTAGATCCAAATTCATTCCGGTTTGAATCTAATTGAAGATTCAGCACTTTGGGCTAATAGTAGGCTAGCAATTGGGCTAACCTAAGAGGCTAAACCCCTTTCCCACATTGCCTAAGTCCCTCCGCTTCTTTTCCCACGCGCGCGCACAAGGAGAAGAGTCCACGCGCGCGTGGACTCTTTCCAAGACGCGACTTTGCGTGAAAAGAAAGAAAAAAAAAGGTCGGTGATTTTGAAGAGGCGTGGAAGAGAGTCCACCTAGGCGTGGACTCTCCAAAAAGGGGAAAATACCGTGAAAAAGAAAAGGAGAAACACCGAAGGGGCGCGACTCTTCTTTCTGCGCGCGCCCTTCTATGTTTTTCACGATCCTTCTTCGCGTCTTCCCATCCCAAAGGCCGTGAGATTAATCCCAAGGGCCATGAGATAAAGACAGAAGACGTGAGAAGGGAGAGAGGGACGTGAGAGGATTTTTTCAGATGAGAAGGCGCCTCTCTGTCGCCTATTTAAGAAGAAGGCTTCACCGTAAAATTAGATTCCAGATTTTCTACGGCGAAGCCTTGCTTCTCTTTCCTTCTCCCTCTCCAAAAGATTGTTTCCCCCTCCTCTCTTTCCTCTTTGATTCCTTTACAGAGCCTAGGCTCTGTTGAATCTCAGAACAGAAGGAGAGTCAGAGAGAGAACTCTCCGACGGTAAAGGAAGAAGGCGCCTCTTTTGTTTCTTTCTTACATTAAGACAACTTTGTCTTAATTTTCTTCTCCCTCCAAGACAAGCCTTGTCTCATTTTAGGACAAGGGCTTATTCTTAAGACAAGAGTGTCTTAAGGGGCCAAAGCTGCTAAAAACTAGGAGAAGGGTAAGAGAGAAAGTTTTAGTCCCCGTTTGGCTAGAGGTGTCCTAGCCAATAGCCATATATCAAGTTCTTGGGGTAGAACTTGATTGGAAGGAACCCAATTGAGGAGTCACTGTCTTGATCATCTGCCCGTGTGGATCACCATCGGAGGGCGGACAAGTGGACGCCTGGTGTGTTCAAAAAGGTTACTCAATTTGGAGTTTATTTCTACATCAGATTGGATATAGCGATCTGAGGTTAGTATCTAAACTATGTTTAAATTTGGACATGCATGTAGTCATAAGTTTTAATTGCTAATAAGGAGATTTTGGGATTAGGGTTCGGACCTGATTTCATAAAGTTTTTGAAATCCACACTTCCGCACTGGTTCCCGAACCCAACATCTCCGTCATGTAAGGGAATGGCTACAAGATCCTCTGCAGGCTTCCCTCTTTCATCGGTTAATTCATCCTTAGCATCCAATCATTCAATTAGAAGGCCTCTAGGGTTTGATTTGTTTGGTCTGATGAATCACCAAGTAGCATATCTCGCCAGAGCTTGTGATAAGTCCATTAATTATCCTAATTTAACTATTAAAAAATATTATTATATATATTATTATGAATTATATTTTTCATTAATGTTTAATAAAAAAGGAGTTCATGGATTAAAAGCTCAATTTTTAGAGTCCAATGGTATAGATGACACTCAAATCGGATTTCGAACGAGCCTGGAATTCAAGTTTGAAGTCATTAATGAATCGTATAGTTTTTGAAGCAGTCGATCCATGGTGGACCAATTAGCTGGTTCATAGAGAGGCTGGTTAGTCCATGGTAGCCATGATTTCGGTCTATGGCTTAGAGCTATGGACCATGGATAAAATCATCCATGTTTTGCCCGGGCACTACCTCCCATCACCGTTAACACCACCGGCGACCACCCCTCGATGCCAAGAAGTCACCCAGTCACTAGTTTTTCTTTTTTCTCCTTTGCTTGACCACCATAGGCCATCTCCACCATTCCTCCCATTGATGTCAGCTCGTTAGTCACCTTCCACTGCCATCCCTAGCTGGAGAAATCTTAAGAACTCATCCTTGCCTTCATCATGCCACTAGTTGCTTTCCACCCTCTAGAGTTGTGTCACCCATAGGAGAAGACCGTCGCCGCCTCCTATGTTCTGCCATCACCGCCTCCTGTGTTTCGGCATCACTGCCACCACCATCCACGATCGAAGAAGCCACCAAAAAAGCCATCAAGGGTTGGCCTTCCTCCAAGGAACCCAAGTTGCTACTCCCCATTTCTCGGTCATCCCTTCTTAGATCAAAACACTATGTATGGATGATATGAACTGCCTAAACAAGAATTCTTGAACGACGAACAACCAGAGCCTATTACTCACTACATCAAACAATTCCCATTAATGAAACCATGTAAATCAATCAGAAAATCAAAAATATGCATGTCCGATGAAATGGTTGTTGCTATCTGGTTTCTTCCCAAGAGTTCATCACTACCTAGCCATAGTCTCAAATTTTCTTTCCATGTTCAGTTACCCAACCATCGTGAGCCACCTCCCACCACCATCCATCTACTCTTGCAATCTGGCAGGAACTGGGAGAAGACATGGTGGGGGCAACAGGATCAGACAAATTACTGGGCCCTATTTGGTTTACCTATCTATGTGTCAAATTTTGTAATCAACTAGAATTGAGTTCTGTAATAAGTTGAGGTTAGTTGATTTGTCTCAACCCTCAACCTAGTCCAGTACATTGAGTCCTGTATACCAGTGTGAGACTAGTGTGAGTTCACATCTTGTACAAGAGAGGAGGCTATGCTATTTTGGAGTTCCACCATACCTCATTATGAAGCCAGAATCAGTTACACCAGCTAAGGGGAGCTCAATCGACACCCAGGTGCCCTGATTCAGTTACACCAGCTAAGGGGAGCTCAATCGACACCCAGGTGCCCTGATTGTGCCCTGATTTCCGCGGGTGCCATTTCAGATGTCAGATTCCCTCCAGATGCTTTCAGAATATTTCATATGCCATGAGCCCATATTTTCTAGGTTATCCCAACACTCCAGGCCTCCAAATTCATGCCCAGGAAGCAAGCCCAAACAAGAAGAACTAAGATTCCCTTTTGATAGCAGGAATATGCCAGCCCAGGGAACCAGGTGCACTAGCTTCCAGGGGGCCCAAGCCCAAGCCTTCCAAGCCCATGGCCAACCTCCCCATTGCTGCCCTAAAGCACACAACCCAAAGGAGGGGCATCCAAAGAAGTTTGACCTAGTCCAAGATGAAATAAAGTGGGAGAAGGCAAAGCCTTTTCCTAACCTAGTTGGGATTTCTAATCCTTTTAAACTATGTAATTCTAACCTAGCTAGGAATGGACTTGTAGTCCAATTGGAAAGAGGACTTGTAATCCAAGTGTAACCATAGTTAGTGAGGGCATGGGAACTCTATAAATACCCCACCCCTCCCCCTCTTGTAAGCATCTTTTTTCTATGAATAAAACTTGCTGAAATTTTGCTTAAAGTGCCTTGTGTTTGAGTTTTGGTTCTTACTTTGAGTGCTCTCCTTGTATCCTGGATTGAAACCCTGCTGCCCTAGCACCCTCCTACATCCCTGGAGATTATCCATGCCCAAGGAACAGAAGCCCTTGCTACCATCCAAGCCCAGGAGCTTCTTCTTCCTCGGCAGCCGTCCTCTAACCCTTATTCCAATTCCTTAGAAACCCTAGTACTTTCCTATTTTTTAATTACTGATTTGATTGACTATGACATTGCAGGATCCCGAGGTGCTTCCCCTCCCTGAGGAGGCCTTCATTGCTTCTAGGACTGCCCAGATCAGCCATCTGATTCAAGGAATCGAGGCTTCTTATTACAAGCTCCGATCAGAGTGTGAGGGAACCATTCTGCTACTGAATTTTCATCTCTGATTGGTAAGAAACCTTCCCTTCTCTTTATCTGATGTGATGAAGATAAACTATCCTAAACCGGAAGTTTTCAACTCTCGGGTCCTGGCTATTCATTAGTTTGCATGAGTTTGCTTGCGATATGATGATTCTTTGCACTACTAGTCTTTCTGCTAGTTTTTACTTATTTGGGAATCTAGCCTACAAATAAAATTATAAAAATCACAAAAAAAATATTTTATTATTTTTCATGCATGTTTAGCAGTCTTAGAGTCATCTCACATTAGTTTGATATTAGAGTGGGTTTAGGATATTTTTTTATTCTACTTTGCATTCACAAATCCTAATTCTGTATTCTATCCACTGCGTAGGTGTCTAGTTTCCATCTGATTTTGGAATCTTAAATATTTTGTTTTTCTATAAAAGGTACACTGTATGTCTTTTGTTCTATCTTAATAATTATCAAAATTTTTAATAATTTTACTGAAACTCTAAATCTCTAAAATTTGGTATATTAGAGACCCTAACAGAATCCTGATAATTTCTATAGCAGTCCAAAAACCCTAGGTTTGGCATCATCATATGATTCTTTTTCTACATGAAATTTGGTAGGTTCATCGTCACCATCCATCCTCTGTTCCAGATTTTTTGCTTTTCTTTTGTATTATACCATGTTCAATCTGCATCATCTGAACCTATTTTTCTAATTTCTACTAAATTCTGCATCTTGACTCAACCTAATCTAATCAACTACCAAAATGCCAATCCCAAGCCAAACTTTATTTGATAACCAGTTAACTTAAACCTAACTTGACACATCATAAATTATTAAAAAAATATTTTATTTTTTGATTGTTTTAGATTGCATCAGGGCCATCGATTGCTATCATTTTAACCTAATCTTAAGGGCAATTCAAAAGCAGATCAGCAGGATTTCATCACCTGTCTGGGCCCAAAATCACCATCATCACTAACCCAAGCCTAATTAAAACAATTAGATCTAATTTGTCCTAGTGGGCTAGGAGATATCAACAGGTCGGGTTCGAGCTGTGTGGGCCAACTAGTGTATTTTACCTCTAGCTATTACTGAAAGCTGGTGTCTAAGGCTGGGGGTCCAGAGTCAAACGACCTAAGTGGTGCTGTGATTTTTAATTGGGTCCCTGCGAAAGCAGGGGGGCCTCCACACTCCCCCCCTCTTGGCTAGTGGAAGGATTAGCTATTGGGTAGGTGTGTAAGTTGAGCTGACCCACCCAGTTTCTGGCTCTAGGTCTAGAAAACCCTAGATTATACTAGCCTTTTTTTTCTTTTTGCATGCTTGGAAGCTCCATTCCATTTTGGTTGTTTGATTTGTTGCATGACCACTAGATTAGGAACCCAATATTAAAAGTCCAAACTTCAGCCTAACCCAACCATGGATCCCACTATGGAGGCCATCCTAGCCCATTTTACTCAAATAAACCAATCCAATACCCAAATTAATAATAAGCTTGACCAAATGGACCAAAGACTCAACCAAGTAGGAACCCTAGGCAAGACCCATAGAGCTGAACCCAGGAAACCATAGTCCCTAGATATGAACACAGTAGTAAACCCACTATCCCTCAATCAACCTGAATCCTATAGAATTGATATCCCTAGATTTGAACCCATAACCTTTAGTTTACCTACCCCTGTTACCCCAGACCCTAGCCAGTTTTTCTTTAGCCAAACCCTCCTACTATCCCATTGGTGATGACCTAGAAGAAGAAATATATGAGACTGACCAAGTTTAGTCGAGGAGTATGAAGATGATGAGTCTATTGTAGATCTAGAGGAAGAAACAACTATAGAAGACCAGAAGTAGTTAACTATAACCAAATCCCAATAGAAACCAACCCAGAATTAGTTGAGTCTGAAGCCCAACCCAGTTCAATCATAGAGTCCAATCTAGAAACCCTCAAGGCCCTAATTGAACAATGGGTCCAAAAAAATATCCAATTCCAAACCTAGTTTACCCAATCCACCACCCAAACCAAATAATTGACCCAACCAACAACCAAGTAACCAATAGGTTGGACTAGGTAGAAGACCACCCAATAATAGTTGACCCTGACCATACCTCAGTAAGAGCCGACCTAGATTTAGCTAACCCTAGCCATACCCAGACAGTAACTGACATAGAATTAGCTGACCATGTAATGGAAGAACCCTTAAAGGAAGAAGACCCTGAGGAACCCAATCCTACTATTAGAGTTTTATCTGAGGAGACACTAAAGAAAGCCCGACTATAGAGCCTAGTCCTTGATTCAAGAGCTAGAAGAATTTATTAAGGACTTGATCTATTTGAATCAATACCCTCAGGATGAAATCATTTCATTGACTCCCATTAATCTCTTTCCTGAAATTAGTGACCCATTCTTCCATAAGGTAGACCTAGTAGATAGACACCAATCCATTAAGGTCAACCTTATTAGTTTAGGATTAATCCTTGACACCCCTTCTTATATCTTAGTCTATCTAATTAACCCTGAACCCTTTTCTTACTTTTCACCTAATCAGACTAACCCTGAACCCACCTCTTATTTTCTACCATTTCCAAAAACTTTTTCTGTTTTCTTTACTATTAGGTTGCATTTTATAGGAGTTTGCATGTTGCATTCGTTCATTATTCATGTAATGTTTACATCTTACTTTAGGAGAACCCTATGGAACCTAGTAGGAGTACATAGTAAGTTCTCATGTGCATGCCATGCTAGGGTCAAATCTAAAGAGTCTATCATCTGTTAGGTTTTGTCCTTTAGAGTCCAATAAAACATCCTTTAATAGGGATGTCTAGTCAAGTCTATTAGATATTAGTTGAGTCCAATAAATGCACACCCTAAGTTACATGTCTGGACTTGTACTACCCTCTGCACAGCATATGCATATGAAAATTAGTCAAAAGCTGAACATAACTAATGAACTAAATAACAACTTGGCTAATTCCCAAAAGAGAGAAAGAATTTTGCAGGAGATTTTGTAATTATAAAGAATTTTCTGCTCGCAAAGCTGGCCCATCCAAGATAATGAATATCGATGGACCTAATGCCTATGTGCACGAGATACTACCTGATTTAGGTATTAGCTCCACCTTCATCATCTCAGATCTTATAGAGTATAGGGAGCCAGCAGTGATACCTAGCGAGCACCTTGAGCCTACCCCTCCCTTTGAGAGAGAACCCACCCTAGAGTGTCTACCAACCAATTGGCTAAATAATGAGAAAAGGATTGAGAGAATCCAGGACGATCAAGCCATATGTATCCAAAATAGAGGCTATCAGAGGTATTTGGTCCGATGACAAGGTCAGCCAGAATTTGAGGACTCGTGGATCACCCATGAGGATCTACAGCACCTCGACCTAGACCTACTCGAGCACTATGAGAGCCAAGTTATCCCACACTCGACAGGGTCGAGTTCCTCCCACCCCTGGAGAATTGGTGGGGGCACCAAGATCAGACACAAATTACCGGGCTCTATTTGGTTTACCTAGCCATGTGTCAAATTTTGTAATCAACTAGAATTGAGTCCTGTAATAAGTTGAGGTTAGTTGATTTGTCTCAACCCTCAACCTAGTCCAGTACATTGAGTTCTATATACCAGTGTAAGTCTAGTATGAATTCACATCTTGTACAAGAGAGGAGGCTATGCTATTTTGAAGTTCCACTAGACCTCATTCTAAAGCCAGAATTAGTTACACCAGCTTAGGGGAGCTCAATCAACACCCAGGTGCCTTGATTGTGTCCTGATTTTCCTCGGGTGCCATTTTAGATGCCAGATTCTCTCTAGTGCTTCTAAAATATTCTATATGCTAGGAGCCCATATTTTCCAGGTTATCAAAGCACTCCATGCCTCCAAATTCAAGCCCAGGAAGCAAGCCCAAGCAAGAAGAACCAAGATTCCCTTTTGATACTGGGAATATGCTAGCCCAGGGAACCAAGCGCCCCAGCTTCCAGGGGGCCCAAGCCCAAGCCTTCCAAGCCTATGGCCGACCTCTCCCTTGCTGCCCTAAAGCCCACACACCCAAAGGAGGGGCATCCAAAGAGGTTTGACCTAGTCCAAGATGAAATAAAGTGGGAGAAGACCAAGCCTTTTCCTAACCTAGTTGGGATTTCTAATCCTTTTAAACTATGTAATTCTAACCTAGCTAGGAATGGACTTGTAGTCTAATTAGGAAGAGGACTTGTAACCCAAGTATAACCATGGTTAGTGAGGGCATGGGAACTCTATAAATACCCCACCCCTCCTCCTCTTATAAGCATCTTATTTTTATGAATAAACCTTGCTGAAATTTTGCTTAAGTGCCTTGTGTTTGAGTTTTGGTTTTTACTTTGAGTGCTCTCCTTGTGTTCCTGGATTAAAACCTTGCTGCCCTAGCACCCTCCTGCATCCCTGGAGATTAGCTACGCCCAAGGAACAGAAGCCCTTGCTGTCATCCAAGCCGAGGAGCTTCTTCTTCCCCGGCTACCATCCTCTAACCCTGATTCCAATTCCTTCCAAACCCTAGTTACTATCCTATTTTTGTAATTGCTGATTTTGTTGACTCTAGTCTTGATTTTGATGATTGACAAAATGTTTAAGTATATATGAGTACTAATTATGTTTTAAGTGTATTTCTTAGATCTTAGTACTCAACCATGTTGAATGAAGAAATGATTGTATTTCAGTTGAAAAAGTCCTTAAATTAATGGAAAATCAAATATATGGACTTTGGAATTAATATGAAAGGATTTGAAGATGGTTCAGCAAAACCGGCACGGCAAAATTTCAGTGGCACGCTTCAAAGGTCGACACCAGAGGTCGACACCTGTCCAGAGGTCGACACCTGAGGTCAACACCTGTCCAGAGGTCGACACCAGAGGTCGACTCATAGCCTGAGAATTCAAACTGGGCAGAACTATGGTTTTCTGGATTTTTGCCTTAGATAAACTGGAGGTCGACTCATGAGGTCGACACTTGATCCAGAGGTCGACTCATGAGGTCGACTCATGGTATAACGGCTAGTTTTTCTGAACTTCTGATTTGATTTCTAACGGCCATAAACGGCCATATTTTTGATTCTAACGGTCTTGTGGAGTTGTTTCAGCATGAATGAGGTATTTAACCTCCACCAAACTTCAAAAAAGACATGGAGACAAGGTGAAAAGGATTAGAGTGAAAGTAAAAAGCCTTCAAGCAATTCCAAGCCAAAAAGAGTGAGAAATCCAAGAGATTCCTTAGCCAAAAGCTTTCCATCTTTGAGGAATCCAACTTTCAAGAGTTTGGCATTTAGTGAGGTCAAAGATTCCAAGGGAAAAGGCTTGAAGAGTCTCCATCAAGAGCTTCAACGAATTTCTTATTGCTCAAAAAGAAGTTTGTATTGTTTTTATTCATTGTATTCAAATTATATTTGTGGTAGGCTAGTTTCAAGGGAATTTGAAACTGGTGTGAGGTTTGTTGGTGAGCCAATTGATAAAACCAACTAGGGTTGCTTGTAAGCCCGAAGCCAAAACAAGTGAGTGAGGTTTGTTGGTGAGCCAATTGATAAAACCAACTAGGGTTGCTTGTAAGCCCGAAGCCAAAACAAGTGAGTGAGGTTTGTTGGTGAGCCAATTGATAAAACCAACTAGGGTTGCTTGTTAGCCCGAAGCCAAAACAAGTGTGTAAGGTTTTGACTTGTGAGCCTGGTAAAACAAGTCGGCTGTAATCTAAAGATTATAGTGGAAATTCCCAAGTGGAGCTTGGGGAGTGGATGTAGGTGCTAGGTGCACCGAACCACTATATTTCTTGTGTGTTTGCATTGCTCTTCTTTCGCTCTTTAATTGTCGATTTATTTCATTGCTTCCATTGCACAATTACTTGAGCACTATCACTCTTCACTTTTGAACTTGATAGCACATATATTGCTTTAATTTTTAAAATACCCAATTCACCCCCCCTCTTGGGCACCATATCTGGGCAACAAGTGGTATCAGAGCTCGGTGCTCTGATTGAAAATCTAACGATTTTGAGCTAAAGATTATGGTAACCCTTATAGGTATTAGTGTTAGACCACCATTTTTCAATGGCATAAATTACTTATTTTGGAAAACTCGCATGCGCATCCATATTCAATCTATTAGTTATCATCTTTGGAAAACCATTATTAGTGGTCCTCATATTCCTTCCATTTTGATTAATGGCATTTCCATTCCAAAGCTTGAAGAGGATTGGAATGAATATGACATTAAACAAATTGAAGTCAATGCTAAAGCAATGAACTTGCTTTATTGTGCATTGGACTTAAATGAATTTAATAGAGTTTCTACATGCACATCAGCGAAGGAAATATGGGACACACTTGAAGTTACTCATGAGGGTACTCTTCAAGTGAAGAACACTAAAATTAATTTGCTTATACATTCTTTTGAAACTTTTGAAATGATGCATTATGAATCTATATCTGATATGTTTTCAAGATTTATGACTATTATTAATGAATTAAAAAGTCTTGGCAAAATCTATACTAATGCTGATTTGGTGAACAAAATTCTTAGATCCTTGCCAAAATCATGGGATCCAAAGGTGACGGCGATCCAAGAAGCTAAAGATGTAGAAACCTTACCTTTGGAAGAGCTTATCGGTTCACTCATGACCTATGAGTTGAACTTATGGCAAAGGATAGTGGAAGCTGATACAGAAAAGAAAATAATAGCTCTCAAGGCCAAAAAGAAATTCAAGGCAATGATGGCAACTTGGAGCGATAGCGAAGATTCAAGTACGGATGATGAAGTTGCCCATCTTTGTTTCATGGCAAATGAGAAAAAGGTATGTGCTAAAAATAATTATGATTTTACCTTTAAAGAATCACATGATGCATCTAATGATCTTGTGCATGAATACAGATTGCTAAAAATTGAGCACAAGAAATTAAGTAGGCATGTAGATTCATTTTCTCTTGACAACACCAATCTTGCAAATAAAAATGATGATTTAAATGCCAAGATTGATATTTTTAAAAATGAAAAGAATAATTTTTCTAAAGAAAAAGAATTTTTAGAAAAAGAAGATGTTATTTCAAAAGATTTATGTAAAAAAGTTTTTAATGAGAAAAATATTTTGATTGAGGAAAAGAAGCAAAAACTCTTGAAGAACTTCAATATTCCTGCTTCTTTCAATTCTTCTAATAAATGTGGTTTCAATGCTTATCCTTCTAGAAAAGTTTGGGTTCCAAAAGGAACCATAATTACTAATCATAAAGGACCCAAGAAAGTTTGGGTACCAAAAATATCCACTTAATTTGTTTTGCAGGAATGTCTTGCAACCCAACATGAAGAAAGGAAGTTCTTGAAAAGAGGTTGTATAAGATAATTTAAAGAAGTGGACAAGCTATATTTTGGACTAAATGGTAAAAGGAAGGATTATGTATATTGGTAAATTCTAAACATCTCCTTCCATAATTAAAATTGTAGATTAATTTTTATTGCATCAATTACTTTAAAAAATTATTTTAAATAGTTAATTAGAATCAAGTTTGGACTTATCATCATTGGCTATGATCATGAACTTATTGATGCTGATGAATTTCATGCTATCATGATTAAATCTATGATTGTAAGACCTTCACTTGATCTTGATTAATGTATTTCATGAAAAATACTTTTAAAGATGCATATTGATTTGAAAAATGTTTTAATTGATTGATTAGAATCAAGCTTAGACTAACAATCATTTGTTGTGATCATGACCATTTTTTATGTTGATGGATTTCAAGCTCTCATGGTCAAACTTGTGATTATTAGATCTTCACTTGATTTTGATTAATATAATTTCTAAATTATTTCAAGTGAAATGCTATGATTTATATATTTTTTATTTTTGGCATCTATGCATAATCTAGAAATGATTTGGATCAAGTATAGAACTAGCAGTTAAGGGTTATTTTTAAGAAGAAGGTATGCTTATTGACAAACCCTTGCTCTAATAGCTAGACTTGATATCATATTACTTCTAGCATTTGTATGGATATCAAATCATCTTAAAATGAATTTGAAATAATGCTAAATATTTTTATGCGATATAAATGTTTTGTATTTTGAAAATCATGAATATCTTGAAAAATTTCAAATCTTGATGCATAAGCTTTCATGTTTTATTCCTGAAATAAATGCATATTTTAAATAAGGAATAATATTCAGGGGGAGCATCCAAAGATTTGTTATCATATTTGATGCTTTGAATATCTTGTTGATATCATGCTTTGCTTATATTGCTATAGTACTCTTCTTGTTTTCAAATCTAATTCTTTGGAGGAGTTACATTCAAATGGTATCATATTCCATTGGCATCAAAATTTTTTTTAAGAATTCCTAGTAACCGCTTCGGATTGGGTTAGTCACCATGGCCGTCCGGTCATAGGAGATAAGTAGGGCTTAAAGACCCTCTCTTCCCATTCAATGGGCTGTCTTATGACGTGTAGGGGTGCCGCTGTGACCTTATCCCATGAACAAGTAAGGCGAATGGATAATATACATCAAATCATTTCTTGCATGTGCTTACATTCTTTGGTATCTTGTTCAATTTATATCATATTCAATTGATATCATAAATATTTGATTTCATGCATTGATTTTGATGACCTACTTGCTATTCTTTCCAACTTCATTTCCACTTTGTATTGCCTTTCACCCTTTTTCATGATGTCAAAAAGGGGAAGAAAATTGTTAAGTATGAAAAGGGGAAGATTGGATAAACATGAAAAATCTTTTGAGAAATGAAAGAAAGTGCAAAAGGGGGAGAAGAATGTAAAAATTTTTATCTAAAGGAAAGAATTAGTAAGAAGAAGAAATTTTAAATATTTTAAATTTTTCTTTTGCATATTTTAAAAAAAATATTTTTGAAGATTTTTTGGATCATAATTTGAGGGGGAGCTTGGTGCTTATTGTTTTGAGCTTACATGTTTATCTTATTGTTAATCTTTTTAAGCTTACCCTATTCATATACTTAAAGGTTTTGTCATCATCAAAAAGGGGGAGATTGTTGACTCTAGTCTTGATTTTGATGATTGACAAAATGTTTAAGTATATATGAGTACTAATTGTGTTTTAAGTGTATTTCTTAGATCTTAGTACTCAACCATGTTGAATGAAGAAATGATTGTATTTCAGTTGAAAAAGTCCTTAAATTAATGGAAAATCAAATATATGGACTTTGGAATTAATATGAAAGGATTTGAAGATGGTTCAGCAAAACCGGCACGGCAAAATTTCAGTGGCACGCTTCAGAGGTCGACACCAGAGGTCAACACCTGTCCAGAGGTCGACACCTGAGGTCAACACCTATCCAGAGGTCGACACCAGAGGTCGACTCATAGCCTGAGAATTCAAACTGGGCAGAACTATGGTTTTCTGGATTTTTGCCTTAGATAAACTGGAGGTCGACTCATGAGGTCGACACTTGATCCAGAGGTCGACTCATGGTATAACGGCTAGTTTTTCTGAACTTCTGATTTGATTTCTAACGGCCATAAACGGCCATATTTTTGATTCTAACGGTCTTGTGGAGTTGTTTCAGCATGAATGAGGTATTTAACCTCCACCAAACTTCAAAAAAGACATGAAGACAAGGTGAAAAGGATTAGAGTGAAAGTAAAAAGCCTTCAAGCAATTCCAAGCCAAAAAGAGTGAGAAATCCAAGAGATTCCTTAGCCAAAAGCTTTCCATCTTTGAGGAATCCAACTTTCAAGAGTTTGGCATTTAGTGAGGTCAAAGATTCCAAGGGAAAAGGCTTGAAGAGTCTCCATCAAGAGCTTCAACGAATTTCTTATTGCTCAAAAAGGAGTTTGTATTGTTTTTATTCATTGTATTCAAATTATATTTGTGGTAGGCTAGTTTCAAGGGAATTTGAAACTGGTGTGAGGTTTGTTGGTGAGCCAATTGATAAAACCAACTAGGGTTGCTTGTAAGCCCGAAGCCAAAACAAGTGAGTGAGGTTTGTTGGTGAGCCAATTAATAAAACCAACTAGGGTTGCTTGTAAGCCCGAAGCCAAAACAAGTGAGTGAGGTTTGTTGGTGAGCCAATTGATAAAACCAACTAGGGTTGCTTGTTAGCCCGAAGCCAAAACAAGTGTGTAAGGTTTTGACTTGTGAGCCTGGTAAAACAAGTCGGCTGTAATCTAAAGATTATAGTGGAAATTCCCAAGTGGAGCTTGGGGAGTGGATGTAGGTGCTAGGTGCACCGAACCACTATATTTCTTGTGTGTTTGCATTGCTCTTCTTTCGCTCTTTAATTGTCGATTTATTTCATTGCTTCCGTTGCACAATTACTTGAGCACTATCACTCTTCACTTTTGAACTTGATAGCACATATATTGCTTTAATTTTTAAAATACCCAATTCACCTCCCCTCTTGGGCACCATATCTGGGCAACAGATTTGATTGACCCTGATGTTTGCAAGATCCCCAAGATGCTTCCCCTCCCCTGAGGATGCCTTATTTGCTTCCAAGACCGCCCATATCAGCCATCAAATTCAAGGGAACCGAAGCTTCTTCTTTTAGGCTCCAATCAGAGTGTGAGGGAACCCTTCTGCTACTGAATTTTCATCTCTGATCGGTAAGAAACCTTCCCTTCTCTTATTATCAGATTTGATGAAAATAAACTATCCTAAATTGGAAGTTTCTCAACTCTCGGGTCCTGGCTATTTCATTAGTTTGCATGAGTTTGCCCCCGATCCAATGATTCTTTGCACTGCTAGTCTTTCCGCTAGTTCTTACTTTATTTTGAGAATCTAGCCTGCAAATAAAATTATAAAAATTATAAAAAATTATTTTATTATTTTTCATGCATGTTTAGCAGTCTTAGAGTCATCCCGCATCAAGAGAACATTGAGTTCGAATGGGAAGAGGAACTCCCAGCATCCAGGATTCGATTTGGACTCCATTGGCCCTAGAAGGAAGTGGCGATCAATCCAACAAGATGCAAATCGGATGGCTAAAATTGCTCCTTGTGATATATGTCCGATATTAAGCCAAATTGATTCCAAATTTGACCGAGAGAAAGCCCTTAACAAGCTCTATAAAAAGAGGATCTCGAGGAGAGAATGAAGGATCAATTTCACTAACAAAATTCTATTTTATTTTTCTTCTTATAATTAGTTTCGGCTTAGGAAAGAGGGAATCACGGAGGAGATGCTGGCAGCAGTGATGCACAACTAGACTCCTTCAACCTGGGATGAAGATGAAGCCTATAACTAGATTTTATTTATCTTTTTATACTTGATTCCTATACAATAAAAATCATGCTTTTTCTTTATGCATTTGATGATTTATTTTTTTTTATTAAGGTTTTAATCTAGTATACATGGCCTATATCCTCAATCGATGTACCATGATCTCCGGATATGGTACATGCCTAAGAGAGATGGATTGTAATATGGTAGATTAAATCCCTAATCTTATAGTTAATTTAAATAGTTTATACTTTAATGGATGTGTCATGATCTCTGGATACAGCCTGTGCCCAACAAAAGATAAATTGTTCTAATACTTAATCTGCAAGTATTATTATTATTGCAACATATGTAAAAGAAAATAAAACATGTTTGCATGGTAGATTTGAATTCCTGGGTTACTTCTCCTGCTATCTTGAATTAATTAATTAATTAGTTACTTTCTTTTAAATAAATACTATTCTCGATCTAATCTTTTACAAATAATTTTTTTTGCTCTTTTCCATAAAATAATTGCCCTTAATCTCTGAGGATACGATTTCTACTCACCCTAGCTACGGTAGTGAGTTGGGTTTTATTTTTGACCACCAATGATAGTGATCAAATTTTGGCACCGTTGCCAGGGATCTAGGCATGATTATTTTACAAAAAAAGCACTTTTTTAATTTTAGTTATTGCTCTCTTTAGTTCATTATTTTTTTTAGTTGTCTTAATTAATAGATTTCCTTATTTTTTTTAACATAAAAGAAAGAAAAGATTTACTTTCCTTCTTTTCACAAATCAACTCCTAACCTAATTAACTTTTCCTTTTAGTTAAACTATCTTAAATAACCCAAAAGAAAACAAAAAGATACCTTTTTATAAAATTTAATTAATTTAAGGAAACAAATAATAAACTTTAAAAAATTTCTAACTTGTTTAGACATCTTGTTTGATTTGCATTGCATTTCTATAAAATACTTTAAGGGCATAACCCCTAAACAACATAAGGTTGAGAGTTCATTACCTATTTTGGCCCATAAATCACTACCTTGCATATTGCATTAACCTAAGCCTTAAATTTACAATCAATTAGACGTTGGCCTCTAAGGATTTTCGAGCTCACTACGATAAGGGACCCTGAGAGTTGGATAAGCTTAGAATTAACTGGTTAATTGGTGTCTAGGTAAGGGGTTCAAGGATAATATAGCCCTAAAGGAAGGTAGTTCTTTAATTGGTTCTGTTGTCTGACCTGACCAATTTATTTAGTGTCTAAGGAAAGTAACGGGGGGACCCTCACCGACCTTACCTTTACTTGTCTAGTGGCTAGTTAATATTTGACTTCGAAGGCTCAAAGGCAACCTTGGCAGTTAGAAGTTGTCTAGATATAGTTTAACCCTAGGATAGAGAGTCCGTTGCGTGATAACTTGTTTGTGCTAACAAAAGTTTAACCTAATTAAACCACCCTTCTCTATCATCTTTAGATTTAGGACTCCTTATGTTCTCACCTTTAGACTTCTTCTCTCTCTTTCTTCCCTCTTCTTCTACCCTCTTCCTCCATATAATATAAAAAAAGCTAATAAAAAAATAATAATAAAAAAATTTGCTAAGATAAAATGATGATTGGTCAGATACAATCTAAACCATACAAGATTAAAAGATCATGGATCCCACTAGATGACCAAAAAACTTAATGGATTATTGTTATCCAGATCCCATTAAATGATCTCAAACCCTACAAGATTATTGGTACAAGATTGACTCTAACCGATCATCTAGAGTCGATTCCAAGCTAACAATTTTATAAATTGACTATAACAGATTAATATGCATCCTAATTCATGATATTCAGAGATGCATACAATCATATAAGGAAATCTAAAGAAACTAAACTGGTATCTACGATCCATAGGATTAAGGAAGTCCTATAACATAAAGGATATACCCAATTTCATCATGTGCCATCACCTATGTACATGGCATATGACTCATTAGACCATGTTATAGGGAAATATCCTTACTTGATGCACCCAGCCCAAAATGGATTTATATAGTGGACTGTAGCCAAAAATAGATATATGACTAAACCTTATGCCCCAACCTGTAATCCAAGATAGGATCATCATCTTAATTTTGTATGGTCACAAGATGCAATACTAGGGGCCCATAATTTTGATCAGCCCTACCCTAGGCCCAGCCAAGTACTTAACATCAACCATGTTTAGATTGTGAGGTAAAATCTAGTCCTCTAGAAAAAAAGTCCTAGAAGCTATGGCTAAATCCCATGTTGACCTTGATGCTATAATTAAGAACACTAACGCTACCCTGAATAACTTTATTCATACCATAGGCCAATAGATAACCTCCAACACCCAGGCTATTGCTCATTTGGAGATGCAATTGAATCAGTTAGCCATAGCTATAAGTTAAAAAGAGCTACCTAGTCAGCCCAAGAATGATTATGAGGGATAGTACATCGCTGAAAACTTTAATATCCTTATAACTGTCCCTCAGCAATTGATTATAACTCCCAGGAATGAATTGGTCATAGAACAATCTTGTACAACCAAAGATTCCAACCTAGATAATTTGACTAAGGCAAAAATATATGAAGAGAGATCAAAATGGAGGGACGAACCACTTCCATCATCACCTAACTTACCTATGGTCCCAATCCCATGAACCTTAGAATCGTCCATTACTTTCGATGGGAAGGGAGAACAAATATGTGCAACGATGAAATTAATTGAGACTTCCCCAGAATCACAAATGCAAAATATGATAGAATAAGTCATGTATAAAATTCTTTTCCATGATTCATTAAACCCTAGTCTAGCTCACTTTGAGATGGATGATCTTGATATAGAGGGATGTACCCTAGAAATGAATGATCTAGTAGAAACACCCTACCCAACACCACCCCACTTTGGAGCAAGAACTATGAGCCTCACCCAGACCCCCAATAGCTCTCTTGTTAGAATCATCACCTGATCCAGAATTGAAGCCACTTCTTATCGCATCCACTGATACCTTACCATTAATATGTAATCAGGAAGTCTAAATTTAGTTGTTCTAAAAGCATATAAAGAAGTTGTTGGATGGGACTTTGTGCATATAGAGGATAACGAATTTAAAACTTTTATGTCTAATTTCTCTTTATTCAGCACTACTTTCGAGAACTGCCTCCAAAATTTATCTATAGTATTGAAAAAATATATGGAGAGATTTGAAAAAGGTGCCAAGTTATAGATCAGAAAGGGCTTATGCTAAGATAAAAATTATTAACCAAACCCCTCATGACACTAGTTGCACCCTTGCCTATGAAGGAAGAGGCATCAAAAAGGAATCCTAAAATACTCCCTTCATACGTCGAGCACATTGAGTACATAGATGTAGGTCCATTAAAACTCTGACTAGTATTTAAGTTGTACCTAGATCTAATTATAAAGAAAGAATTTTTAGCTATCAAAGGAACAAGCACTTAATAGTCCAATGCAGGAAGTATTCTGAAACTAAACCCGAATCGCATAGGAAATTACAAATCCACATCAAGATTCGGATGGCAATAGGATAAGAATCCCCAGAGGTCTTGCTGAAGATGTTAAACTTAGCGCTTGTTGGGAGGCAACCTAATATTTTTATTGATTTTTACTTTAATGATTTTCATTTTTATAGGAATAATAGATCACTCTTTATAGATGTTGCTAGCAAATCACGATGTATATCAAGTCTAGGTAGTACCTCTCCTTGTCTTACTTTCATGTCCCCATTTTTTGTTACTCCATTGAGGACAATAAAAATTAAGTTAGGGAGAAGGAAAAATCTTTTGAAAAACTTTGAAAATTTTTTTGAAAATCTTTTGAGAAATTTTGGAAAAATTGGAGAAATTTTTTATAAATTATGTGCTATGGAAAAAGTTTTTAAGCAAAATAGACTAGGAAAAGAGTAATAAAGTTAGATAGTATTTGTTAATTATTATAGCGAGTCAAGGAGTAAACTAACTGGTCAAACTTTTAGCAGTCAACTTAGGTCACCCAAATGCTATTAGCACTTCCATCACACATGCACACTAACAAGGTAAAGTAGACATTGGTTGTAAGGTCAATTGGAGATTCAATTATTATTAAAAAATTGATAATTGATATACATCCCATTGAAAGAAACTTAAATTTGAGGAAAGAGCTACCTACCTGAAAAAGAAAAAAATCAAAAGAAAGAAAAGAAAAAAAGGGGACAAGTTCTAAACATTGATTTGCTATCGAGTAACCGGGCACCTTTGCCTAAGTAAGCGTTATTGTTTGTACTAAAAAGTGGGCAATGTAAAGACATCACCAAAAAAAAGAAGAAGAAAAAAATTCAGGTGGTATGAAAACCACCTCAGCTCGTATGCTTAATTTGGGAGGTGTATAAAAAATTGATCAAAAGTAGGTGATAAGCGAAGATATAATCGTTCTTTACAATCTAGCACTGAAATACTTAGCCAACACAAATACAAGTGTTGTAAACCTTTGGATGAACTCTAAGAAAGTTTTTGATAGTTCTGACTGCAAAATTTATTACAAAAACTCAATACTTAGTAATACTAGCTAACTTCTTTTAACCTTAAGCCTAGATCTAAATTTTGTAAAGGAGGATCTTAGTGATACATGATTGCATTGCTAGGACTAGCAATGATTAAGTTGAGGGGTGTGATAGGTCCATTAATTATCCTAATTTAACCATTAAAATAAATATTAATTAATATATTTTATTAAGAATTGATAATTTTTATTAATGTTTTATAGAAAATGATTTATGGATTTAAAGAGCATGATTTTTGAGTCCAATGGCATAGACAGCACTCAAATTGGAGTTCGAACGAGCTTGGAATTTAAGTTTAAAATTCATTAACAAATAACATGATTTATGAAGCAGTCGGTCCGCCATGGACTGGCTAGCTGGTTTGCAGAGAGGCTGGGTGGTCCACGGTAGCCATGGTTTCGATCCATAACTCAAAGACATGGATCGTGGATAAAAATTGGTAGTGTTTTGCCCAGGCACTACCTCTCGCTGTTGTCAATGCCATCAGAGACCACCCCTCATCGTTGAGAAGCACCCAGTCACTAGTTTTTATGTTTTCTCTTTCATTCGGCCACCACAGGCCATCTCCACCATCCCTCCCATTGGCGTCAGCTCGTCGGTCACCTTTCGCCACTATCCTTGGTCGGAGAAGCCTCGAGAACTCATCCTCGCCTTCATCGTGCCACCAGTTGCTTTCCATCCACCAGAGCTATGTCACCCATAGGAGAAGACTATCATCGCCTCCTGTGTTCTGCCTTCATTGCCATCACCATCCATGATCGAAGAAGCCATCGAAAAAGCCATCACGGTTCAGCCTTCCTCCAAGGAGCCCAAGCTGCTGCTCCCTATTTCTTGGCCATCACCTTCTTCCCAAGAGTTCATCACTACCTAGCCACTTCCTCAAATTTTCTTTCCCTATTCGGTCCCCCAGCCACCATGAGCCACCTCCCACTACCATCCATCTGCTCTTGCAGTCTAGCTAGAACTAGGAGAAGATAACATTAAGTTTGAATGAGAAGAGGAACTCTCAGCATCTAGGATTTGATTTGGACTCCGTTGGCTCGAGAAGGAAGGAAGTGGCGATCAGTCTATCAAGATGCATATCATATGTCTAAAATTGCTTCTCATAATATACGACTGATTTTAAACCATATTGACTCTAAATTTGACTGGGAGAAAGCCCTTGATGAGATCTATAAAAAGAGGACCCCGAGAGAGAACGGAGGATCAATTCCACTAACAAAATTCTATTTTATATTTCTTCTTGTAATTAGTTTAGGCTTAGGAAAGAGAGGAATCATGAAGGAGATGCTGGTGGCAGTGATGCACAGCTAGACTCCTTCAATCTAGGATGAAGATGAAGCCTGTAACTAGGTTTTATTTATCTTTTGTACTTGATTCCCTATGCAATAAAAATCATGCTTTTTCTTTATGCATCTGTTGATTTATTTTTTTTTTATTGAGATTTTAATCTAGCATTCGTGGCCTACACCTTCTATCAACATGCATGATCTCCAGATATGGTATGTGCTTAGGAGAGGTAGATTATAGTATGGTGGATTAAATTCTAATCTTGCTGTTAATTTAGATAGTTTATACTCTAACAGATGTGTCATTATCTCCAGATTTAACCTATGCCCAACAAAAGATAAATTATTCTAAACTTAATTTAACAAGTATTATTATTATTATTACAACATAAAGAAAAGAAAATAAAACCTATTTACATGGTGGATTTGGATTCCTAGATTACTTCTCATGCTATCTTGAATTAATTAATTAATTAATTACTTTATTTTAAAAAAAATACTGTTCTTGATCTAATCTTTGACAAATAATTTTTTTTTGCTTTTTTTGTAAAATAATTGTCCTTGATCCCCGAAGATACGATCCCTACTCAACCTAGCTATGGTAGTGAGTTAGGTTTTATTTATATGATAGTGATCACTTGGATTCCATGTACTTCTCCTATCCCTCGCAATGTAAGAAATCTCATTAATAACTATTAAGTCGATACTATCACCCATAGAGTGTTCAACCCCGATCAACCAAATATGACATTATAAGTTGAGGGAGTCTTTATGACTATAAAAGTGAGGCACACTTGGGACCACTAGGGAGCACTCTCTGCTATCATCGGCAAAGTAACAATGCCTTCAACAGGGACTAATTCCCTCGAGAGTCCTGTTATTAGTGCATCTAACTTTTTCAACCATTCAAGAAAAATGTTCATTTTTAAGAAGGCATCGTAAAAAAATATTTATTGAACTTCCACTATCAACAAGTACATGATGAACATTACAGTCATCAATATTGAGTTATAACCGTAGGATCATGGTGGAGATGTTGGACTCCTCTTGTGTCAGCCCAAGTAAAGTTTATGATTTCATCAAGACTCTTCTCATGGCTACTAGCTCTAGCTTCTTCCTCGATCCTCTGGTGATAGTGTCGACATCTTCTTTGATAGGTCGATCAATGGGTTCTTCAACTCTTAGTGGTGGCTCTGGTAGGCATAGGACTAAAGCATCACTTTTTTGTCCTCCATCATGAGGGAATCTATTCAGTCTACCATGACGAATGAGCTTTTTGATCTTATCTTGAAGTTGCCTACATTTTTCAGTATCATAGCTGTGGTCCTTATGATAAAGGTAGTATTTATTTTGATTCCTTTTTTCGAGCTTTGCTCGTAGCTTTCTAGCTTTAGGTAGCCACCCCTATATCTACATCAAAACATGAGCACACAGAACGTTTAAAGGAATAAACTAACCAAATTTTTGTTGTGATAGATCATCTGGCCAATTAGGGCTTTGAAGATGCTAGATCTGGGGAGGTATCCTTCGGCATCATGGAGGTGACCAACTTGTCGACCTTTTCCCCGGTCCTCTTTTCTTGTGTGAAATACTAAGGTTGGGGAAAATCCTGAGGCCAAGGGTTACTCCTTGGGTGTTAAGGTAGATGGCAAAGTGGTGAAAGAATTGTGCCCTAAGAGCCAATCTTTGTATGGGTATTTCTATAATCTTCTAGCTCATGTATGATATTATTTATTAATAAAAGGCAATTGTTGATTCATCATACTGTTGCATCTTACTAAGATTATGATAAACCTCATAAATTAGGATAATGGTTTTAGGGTTACAGGGATAACAGTGAGACCTAAAACCTACAAACCCTAATCTAGAATATTCTTAATTGTAGGATCATCAATTCAGGGATTGTTGAATCTAGATAGACTAGCACATCCTATGTATGCTCGATGAAGAGGGTGGTTGATCTCACGATCACTTGTGTAGTGACACTAATACCAGGATATGGGTGCTCATTAGGTTATGAGTTCACTAAATTGATTCGATAAGAGAACATCTAATGGAAGTCTTACTTGTCAGAAAGAATGTTCTCTTAGTAGGAGTTGTGCATGTGATCCTTAGACCTGAGACTACTATAGTATCTTGTGCACATGAACCCATATTTTGGTGTATACTCATTCATGGTAATTAAGTCATGTAAAGGGTGCTTCTGGATATGGTGGATTGTGCATGAATGTAATGAGTAGGTCAACAAGGAATCGATCACTCCTAGTAAGAGGACTTATCCCATGTAATCTCTTCGATTGTTGACTCAAGAAATCTTTGATCAAACCAGGATGAGATTAGATATGGTTTCTAATCTTTCATCAGTCGAGTCTTCATTATCAAATTAAGATTTAAAAGGATTAAGTGCTAGGGTTTGACATTTATCCATTCCCATCACTTAATCGAGATAAAGGAAGAACGAAGGATTGAATTGTATGGTAACTTTCTACTGAAAGGTATTTTGATAATTTTCATCAAATTTTTTATCTTCCAGGTAGGCATGACACATTGCTAGATGTTAATCATGTCTTGTAGATTTTCATGAATCCAATTGGATGGATTCATGAGTCAATTTAGAAATTGATTCCAATTAGCAACTTGGGTCAGCTCGATTTGACATAATTGGGTCAATCGATTTTGATTAGATCGAATAAATTAGACATGGACCTACTACTGGCTATATGTGGAATCCAAAGGGTCACATATATTAGGAAATTGGCCAAGGAAGTCAATTAACATATGTCTATTTTGGCATAGATTTAAAATATAGGAGTCCTATTTGAGGCTTCTATTTTTTTGATACACCTCTTGGGATCCCACACCTCTTAGCCTTTGTCTGATCGATAACTTGCCACATGGCAAGTGAGAAAAATGGCTGAAAAAATAAAGAGACACTTATATGTCTTTTGGCACATGAAATGACATTTCATTATAAGTCTTCTCATCCAAGGGTCTCCTTCTATTTGAAAGGTCTTATCAAGGGTTGAGAAAAGGACTTATCAGGTGCCCCCTCTCTTTATAAATAGGCATCAGTAATCTAATGCCAGATAAAAAATTCAAAAATAATCCGAATATAGGTACTTTCTATTTTCTCTTCTCTTTAAGACAAAGCTTGTTCTTTTAAGACAAGACTTGTCATTTTAAGAAAAAATCCTAGAAAGAGATATAGGAGGGATAATCAGATTTAAGAGAGGATTCAGAGTGGTCTTTGAGTGCCCTACAGTGGGGTACGGGTTCCAGTAAAGAAAAAAAAAGGCTACCGGGAAGGGTCCTAATCAAATAAGCAAGCTTGGTGGGAGTGCTTCATTGGTTCAGTTCTTGTGTGGATCACCTCTGAAGGGCATACACTTGTGTGTCTTATGGAAGTTAAGGAGCATAGCACTCCAGGTATTCCTCTATAATCCTAAAATTTTGATTTATTAGTTGTTATGGTTAAATGGTGCTAGGGTTTAGGGTTCCGGTCGATTAGAGTTTAAATAATGAAAATTTTGAAACCCAACCTTTCGCTGTGCCTGCCAGAAATCCAATAGTGGTATCAGAGCCATCTTGATGCATGCAGTTAGTGGTCATCTTAGTGTTAATTGCTTGCTTTGCTATGACTCTTGCAAGATTAGTTCATATTACATATGTGATATGTTATATTCCTAGTAACTACTTCGGATTGGGTTAGTTACCATGGTCGTCTAGTCATAGGAGCTAAGTAGGGTTTAAAGGCCCTCTCTTCCCATTCAATGGGGTCTCTTATGGCATGTTGGGGTGCCGCTGTGGCCTTATCCCATGAACAAGTAAGGTGAACGGATTGTTGTTTGAATCATGCTATGGTTATACATATTAGGGTTAATATACTTATTTGATGGAATATGTGTCATGTTGACATGGTTAATTAGGATGTGTTTGAGACCATCAAAGTCCTTATAAAAATTATATTTAATCATAGTGTAAGTTAATCATGAAGCAAATCTGATTAGGGTTTGATTAGCCGATTGGTGACTAGACAAGTGGTTCTGGGAAGGTAAAGGGAATGAGGTTTTTAATTAGTTATGTTGTTTAACTTGGCCAATTTATTTGGTATCTAAGAAAAGAAATGGAGTGACCCCCTCATCTCTTCCACTTACCTTGCCAATTAGGTCATATCTAGACCTTAAATTGGAATTGCTAATTGATTAATCACACTACAAATTGCCTTCGTTCTTGCTAAGCCAAATTTGTATCAAAACTATAGTAATTTTGTTGAGCAAATTCAAGGCTTACTATTAGAATTTGATATATAATTTGACATGGTGCATTTTATACTTTATAGTATGTTTGATAATATTACTTTGTTGAACAAACTCATGGATGACATTATTCAATCATGACTATATAAAATGAAGGGGCAAACTAAATTAAGACATTATGGTGTGCAAACACAAGGCTGTAAGTGTCTTAGAGGCAAGTGTTTTGTTGAGAATTGCAAGGGATGAAATTGGAAAAGAAATTTTCTTCCCTTGAACTTATAAATGTTTGTTGTGCAAACACAAGGCATTTATAAGGAATTGCAATCTCAACCTGACTAAAGAAATCGGATATTGGTTTTTCATTTACCATAGTAAAGGGTTGTGGTATTCATAGAAAATTATAGGAGACACAATTAGATTTAAAGTCCTTATCTAATTATGGTTATCATCTTGAATGGCTGCTTATGTATTGTTCTTGTATGATTGTAGTTTTAAATTAATGGCTTCTACTCTTTCACTGCGGGGCATATTAGATGCCAATAAACTGACTGGACCAAACTATGTGGATTGGTTGAGGAACCTGAGAATAGTACTTACTTAAGAAAAAATGTCCTATATCCTCAATTCTTCAAATCTAGATCCAATCAGAGATGATGCGATAGAGAAGGAAAAGGCCACTTATAGAATGTTGCAGAATGATAGCTTGACTATCATGTGCATCATGTTAGCTTCAATGAGCAACGAGCTACAAAGGCAACATAAAGATATGGAACCTTAGTCCATACTGCTCAATGTCAAAGAGTTGTATAGAGAGCATAGTAGGACTACTAGAAATGAAATATCAAAGTAGTTGTTCTGGATATGTATGAGTGAGGGCTCACCTGTACAGGTCCATGTTCTCAAGATGATTGACTTAATCACCTGATCAATTAGGCTTTGTCATGGATGGGGAGCTCAATCAGGATTTGGTCCTGTAATCACTCCTAGAATCCTTCTTTTAGTTTGTCATGAATTACCACATGAATAAACTGAACCTTTCATTACCATAACTGCTTAACATGCTTAAGACAGCTAAGAGCTATTTCAAAGGTGAAAAGGCTCATCATCTTCTTCTAGTTAATGAAAAGAAGAAAGGGGTAATGAAGAAGGGTATAAAGCAAAAGCTAAACCAACAAAGAGCATCAAAAAAAGGAAGAAGGCAAAGAGGCCTTCAAATGATAGATCCTATTTCTTCTATGGCAAGAAGGGACATTGGAAGAAGAACTGTAAGACGTACTTTGCAAGTTTGAAGCAAGATGCCAGTGGAGCATCAAGAGATTTGTTTATGATACAAATAAACTTATCATTGAGTTCTTCAATTTCTGATTCATGGGTATTGGATACCGCATGTGGGTCTCATATCTATAAGTCATTATAGGGAGAACAGAGACTTAAAGGTTTGAAGAAAGGTACTTCAAGCTTTATGGCTCGAGTGGAGAGGCCATTCATGCTGAAGCTATTGGAACTACATGTTATCATTGCCTTCGGGCAAGATATTGGAATTAAAATATTGTTATTACATTCCAAATGTTGTTAGAAATATTGTTTCTGTACCTTTATTATTAAGACAAGGTTATGAAATAAAAGTTAAGAGACATGGTTGCTCCATTTTTCATTCTAATAACTATTTTGGATTGGGCAAATTTGTGAATGGCCTTTTAATTCTATCACTCAATGATAAAGTATTGCTTGTAGAAAACAAAAAGAGCAAGAGAGATGATAGCACTGAAACATTTTTTTGGCATTATCGATTAGGTCATATAAGTGAGTCAAGGATTAACAAGTTGTATAAAGTGATTTCTTTGGCCCTTATGATTATAAATCATTAGGAACTTGTGAATCTTGTCTCATGGATAAAATGACCAAATCTTCATTCACTAGACATGGAGAAAGGGCAACTGAGTTATTAGTGTTAATACATTCAGATGTATGTGGATCTATGTCAACTCAAGCTAGAGGAGGATACTCTAATTTTATCATATTTATTAATGATTTTTCTAAATTTAGATATTTGTATTTCATGAAACATAAATTTGAAGCTTTGATAAATTTAAAGAGTAACAAAATATGGTTGAGAAATAAATAGGAAAAAGTACTAAGGTCCTTTGATCTGATCAAGGCTTGTCATTTTAAGACAAGACTTGTCATTTTAAGACAAGAGCCTAAGAAAAAATATAGGAGGGATAATTAAATTTTGAGAAAGGAGTTAGAGAGGTCTCTAAGTGCCTTACAGGAGGGTAGGGGTTCCAGCAAAAAGAAAGAAAGAAAGGCTACCGGGAAGAGTCCTAGTCAAATAAGCAAGCTTGGTGGAAGTACTTCCTTGATCTGGTTCCTGTGTGGATCACCTCTGGAGGGCATACACTTTTGTGCCTTATGAAAATTAAGGAGTATAGTGCTCTAGGTATTCCTCTATAACCCTAAAGTTATGATTTATTAGTTATTATGGTCAAGTAGTCCTAGGATTTAGGGTTTTGACCAATTAGGATTTTAATAATGAAAACTTTAAAATCCAGCCTTCCGTTGCGCCTGCTAGAAACCCAACAAGTGGAAGGTGGAGCGAGAGCTTGGGTAGATGGAATAGTTAGATGGACATGAGCAACATATGGTTCCTCCATATATACATATGTTTTTGCTCTGATGAGCATATCAGAAAAATCCATTGATGGTTTCTTTTATAGGGAGAAAAGAAAGGGACATTACTGAAGAATGCACTTTATGGTTGTCATGGCTACTGAATGGTCGAGGTTATATACCTTTAGGGCCGCTTCATTGAACCAGCTCATGTAAGATCGGAGGGGTTCTACCTTCCTTTGCTTAATGCGAATTAGAGAGTCAGAGCTCCATCTTGGATTCCTACTACTAGCAAAATGGGAAGCAAAAGGCTGACTTAATTGGGCAAAGTAGTGAATGAAGCCTAGTTTTTAGCTAGAATACCAATATCATGCCGATTTCTTTTGAGTTGAGGGAAAGGCTTGGCATAACACCGCATCAGTGGCACCATATAGAAGCATCATTGTCTTGAAGCCCTACAGGTGGTCTATCAAATCAATAGACTTGTCACATGTCTCTAGCTATGGCATCTTGAAATATCTTGGTAGCATCTCTTGCATGATATGGACTTCAAAAGGTGGTTCCATGGCAAAATCAAGATCTTCATCTCCAGGCAGTGCTAAGCCTTGCAAGGCTTCAATGCATCAATCTATCTCTTGAAACTTGTGATCCACTTCAACATCTCTAATTGGGTGTGCTTCAAAAGGTCATGGGGATGAACGAGCTAGAGTGGACCCTTCGTCTGATCGAGGTGAAGGGGAGCACCTCTTTGCTTGCCTGGAACTCTCCGATGCCAAAGGAGGAGCAGGTTCCTCCTACTTAAGTCTTATGGGAGTGGGAGTCATCATGGCTCTAGGTGTGCTACTCCCAAGGACACGAGAGTTTGTAGTGGTATGGCTTGATCTACTTCTAGCTATGGTGCTGCTACCAGTGCCACAGACACCACCAAGTATTGGATCACTTGAATAGCAGTAGTTAACTCAAGAACTTGCTGAGTGAGCCATTCTAGAGTGTCAGGTTGATTTTCTTGTGGGATAGTATCATCTTGAACCCCTAAACCCAGATTCTCAATCGGTTGATTATCTTGTTGGGATTTGGTGGCACCGGAGCACCAAGTGGACATACCTTTTGGCGACATGCAGTTTTTACTCAAAGTCTTCTTTGAACAGTAGGCAAATAGTAGGCCCTTTCTCTATCGGATGGTGCTAAGATCTACTCGAGCATCAGAGTGAGCTAGAGATGGGATGCCGATAGCTGTACCTACAAAAGAAACCCTAGCCAAAAGGAGTATCTCAGACCCTTCTTTGAACAGTAGTTAACTCAGAGTGAGCTAGTGAAGGCCCTCTAATGCTCAAGTTAGTATCTCAGACCATAGTAAAAATGGAGTTGAGAGATAGAGTGCAAATATGTGCATGCGTATATAGGTGCATACCACTAGGGATTCATAGAAAATCCCTTTTTATATCCAAGCTTCAAGGGCAATATTAGAATATCTAGATATGGTAGGAGGTAGATAGGAAGTGACTGGTTTTTGGCCTCCAGTAGGATTTCTAGGAGAGATGCTTCTTTATCTAGAATATCCTTCTTTCATAGATGGAAGATTTTATCTTATGTACCTTTTTGTCATCTGCCTTAATGACTTCGAAAGTTATGGCCCAAAGAGGGGCCATGCTTTTTTAATGGCTAAGATTTGCTCTTGATTATAAGATTTGATTGTTTGTTTGTTATGGGAGGCATATCATAATGAGCATTGGTAGTTTTTTCCTTCGGCCATTTTGTAGGATATCCTTATAGGGGGGCTTATTTGCTTAGCCTTGATTCCAAGTGTCAAGATTTGGTAAACCTTTTATAAAATATATAGGCCAATGAAGCTAGGTGATGATTATATTAAAGGTCAGAAAGTTTGAATGTCAAACCTAGTAGGAGCCTTGAATATCGAAGGTTTAAGGTTGTAGGTTTGACCTGGCAAAGATCTAGGGATCCGAAGGTCGAACCCAATAAGGAGCTAGAATGCTAAAGGTATTTTAATGTGGTGGCTAGCAAAACTGGGAGTTCTAAAGTGTTGGTCCTAGCTTCTGCTCTCAAGGAGTGGGATCGAAAGATTGATGGGGTACCTTGGGGAAATATCTTAAGATAGAAGTTATCCTTTCAAATGATTTGGTAGCATGCTACTCCAGCTAGGCAAGTTCTGTCACCTTTGAGTCATGTAGGCGATCATTCTGCATATACATGTCCGAAATACTATGAACCCAACATTGGAGGTAGAAATAATTGAATGTAGTTCCAGTTTATCCTGAGATAGACTCGGTCAATCCATTCTCAACTCCAGGACCTTCGGGATCTTGAGGGTGGGGTTTCCCCCCATATCAGGTGAAAAGGTATTTTGATAGTCGATGCCTTCATGTTGATTATAACCTTTCACTACTAGCCTAGCTTTAAAGGTATCTACCTTATCATTTACACCTATCTTCCTTTCGTAGATCCATTTATATCTAATGGGTACAATAGTCTCTGGTAGATCCACTAAGGTGAAGACTTGGTTCGAATGTATTGAGTCAATTTTTGACTTCATTGTATTCGACTATTTCTTGGAGTTGATGTCTGACATTGCCTCGTCATAAGTCTTAGAATCAATTGCTTGATCCCTATCTCCTACAAGGAACACTTTCTCTATATCCTCTATGAGCATACCCATGTACCTTTCTTGAGGATGAGAGACCCTACTTAGTTTATGAGGTGGTGGAACTACTGCATCTACTAGCTTAATGAGTTCGACCTGATCTATAGTTGGCCACTCTTCAAAAACCTTATGTTCAAGCTCAATTAGCCTCCTAGTATCTTTATACTAGATAAACTATATTTCCAAGAATGTAGCATGTTGACTCTCAATCACATTATGATACTCTGGAAAGTAAAAGTAGAATCTTTTTGATACTTTATCATACCCAATAAACCTAGCTTTTATAGATCTAGCCTCTAATTTACCTACCATTAATCTCTTGACATGGGCTGGATATCTCCGAATCTTGAGATGACCAAGACTTAGTTTCTTATCATGCCATATCTCATACGGTGTAATAGGAACAGATTTAGAGAAAATTCTATTTAAAATATAAATCAAAGTTTATAAAGAAAGTCTCCAAAAAAATAAAGGTAGGTCAGTGAAACTCATCATGGACTAGACCATATCCAATATAGTCTTATTCCTTCTTTTTGATATCTTGTAGAGCTGAGGTGTATTAAGAGGAGTCTATTATGAGACTATGCCATTGTCCTTAAGATAACTCAAAAATTCTCCACTAAGATATTTCCTTTCTCGGTGAAATCAAAGAACCTTAAGGGGTTTTTTATTTATTTTTTTACTTCATGTCTAAATTTCTTGAACTTTTCAAAGACTTCATAATTGTGTTTTATAAGAAACACATACCCATACCATGAATATTCATCAATAAAGGTGATGAAGTACTAGCAACCATCCCTGGCCTGCACATCAAATGGCCCACACACATCAATGTGTACCAAGGCAAGTAGTTTAGTGGCCCTCTTTCCATGTCCCATAAAGCATAACTTGATCATTTTTTCATGAAGGTAGGATTCACAAACTGGGTATGACTCAGAATTCAGTGACTCAAGGAACCCATCCTTTTTTATAGATAGGAATGCCTGGAATCTTAGGACCTAGACCTAATAATATCAAACCTCTACTAGTTGTTCCCTACAAACAACACCACTATATAGGAAGGATGATAAAGGAAAAGCTATTTCAAGAGAGGGTCTCCGAACTAGTAGTTCGAAGATTTAGTGTTTTAAGTGTAATGAGCTAGGTCACTATGCGAGTCAATGTCCCTTAGGAGACTTATATATTGAGGAGCCTGAAGTAGAAAATATTAAGAATGAACCTAAGGAAGAAATTTATATTGCTGATCTAGAGTTAGCGGATACCAATGAAAAATATGATACCACCCAAGAGGAACCTGAATCATTTCTTACATTAGAAAATAGACTTGGAGTAGTTAGTTTTGTATTCACCCAGCCTAAAGCAAGTGAAGATTGGTGTCGAACATCTATTTTTCAAACTTTTATTGGTCAGGGTGATAAGGTGTGTAAAGTAATTATTGATAGTGGTAGTTCCATCAATGCGATTTCCGCCAATGCTTTGAAATGTTTAGGTTTAACACCTGTGGACCACCCGAATCCATATAAAGTTGCTTGGGTAGACATATCAACAATTCCAATTAGGCACAGGTGTCTAGTACCTATCAAATTTCAATCTTATCAGGATAAAGTTTGGTGTGATGTCATGCTCATAGAAGTTGGAAGTATCATAGTACGAAGACCTTGGTTGTTTGACCAAGATGCAACACTCTATAGTCAATCAAACTCATGTACTTTTGAAAATAAAAGAAAAAAGATTACAATATATCCTTCACCTCCTAGAGTTATTAAAAAGAATAGAGTTAATGATAAAAATGAAGATAAGCTTAGTAAGAGCCTACATTTAATTAGCACTAAAGAAACTGAAAAGGAATTGAATAAGGGCTCTTTAATGGGGACAAAACTAAAATTTTTTTCTGCATACTATCCCCAAATTGATGGTCAAACCGAAGTCATGAATAGGAGCTTGGGTAATCTCCTTCATTGTTTAGTTAGAGAATATGTTAAAAATTGGGACTTATTACTACCTAGAGCTAAATTTTGCCAATAGGACAATAAGAATGAGTCCTTTTGAAGTAGTACATAGTCTTCAACCTAGGAAATCAATTGACCTCATTCCATTAGCCTTGCAAGTTAGGACATCTAAATCAGCTGAAGCATTTGTATAGCATGTAAGAGATTTACATAAAGAAATTATTAATAAAATTAATGTCAGCAATCAGATCTATAAACAATTAGCTGATTCATATTGACGAGCTTATGATTTTGCAGTAGGGGATTATATTATGATACAGATTAGACCAAAGTGGTTTCCTTCTGGAACCATTAAGAAACTACATGCTCGAGGAGCAAGCCCTTTTAAGATCTTAAAGAAACCAGGAACAAATATATATATTATGGATCTACCATCTGATTATGGCATTAGTATTATATTTAATGTATCAGATCTAATAAAATATAAAGAACCAATATTAATACCCAGTAATCCTTTTGAGCATAACTCCTTTGATGAGACTGATCCCCCACCCAAGTGTCCACAGCCAAAAGTTTCTTGAAAACATGATTGGATTAAGAAGATTATGGATGAGCAGGTCATTTCTACCAGGAGTCATGGATTCAGAGATATCTGATGAGATGG
The DNA here is from genome assembly GCA_021397845.1 of Areca catechu. Classification (NCBI taxonomy): domain Eukaryota; kingdom Viridiplantae; phylum Streptophyta; class Magnoliopsida; order Arecales; family Arecaceae; genus Areca; species Areca catechu. Next base: position 26,463,788 of record CM038048.1, read on the forward strand.
TAAGGCTGCCCTGAGTCGAAGACACATGGATTATCTGAGAAGAACTATAGCAGATTAATCTCGATATTCTTGAGCATTACTAGAGCAATATAGAGCTTGACTTGACAGAGTCGAGTTCTCCCCACCCCAAGAGAATGATGAAGACATCACCCAGCATAGATCCTGATGCACATCTTTGAACAGATATTTATAATTTTTTAATTTTATCTAGGTGTATTGGGATTGGACATATTATTTTTTATATTATTCTTATATCCAGCTTATGCACGATCTCAAAGTATGAATACTGGATTAGTTTGGAATCTATTTTAAATTAGGCTAGTTGTTTCAGATTGATTTGAGTCTTAGTATTTTAGTTTATCTAGTCTCCAACCTGTTGGAGAGTCCTAGAATTTTGGTCTCCAATTTGTGGAGGACCAAGGTCTATTTAAAGAAGTCCCAAGTATCAGTTGAAGCATCAATAAAAATATTGAATAAAGTATTTGGATTTCCCGACCCTCTCTTTCTCTTCTTCTCTTCTTCTTCTACTCTTCTCCTTCTTCCTCTCTTCTTCCTTCCTAGTTCCCTTCTTCTTCCTTCTTCTTCTACTCCTCTCCTCCACTCTCTTCTTTCCCTCTATCGGTTCTTCTTTTCTCTCGATTCTCCTTCTTCCTTGTCTCTTCTCTTTTCCTCTCTCTGTTTCCCTTCTTCTTCCAATCTAAGAACCAAACCACCAAGTCCCTTTTACAAGCCTCTCCGTTCCAATGCCGTCACTAGCACTTCTGACTGCTGATCCCATGCCATCGATGGCAGTCATCCAAGCCAACCACCATCCACGTTCCTGTCCATGCAGAAATTCCATCGACCGAGCTCTCCAACCACAGCTCCCATCGACGAACATCCACACCTATAATAATTATCAATAATCAGCCTCTTGACAATGATCAAAACTGCCACAGTCATCTTCACCATTGTCGGGTCATCGTTCTCACCATAAATCTATCACCTTTTAGCCATCTTCCAGCCCCAGATCCCATCTTCGCTTGAACACCATCAACTGCTGCCCATCTCCTTTACCTGCAACTGGGCACCCAATCATCGTCGGCCTCCACCCACATCTCCGCTCACGATAGCCTGGCCCCATCCACTTCTACCAATCATCTGGAACATCCACCAGCCATCTCATCCCCTTTGAAGCCTCCCTCCCCTGTTTTTGCACGATCATGAAGGCACCAAAAGGCCAACACGATCGTGAAAGCAAAGACGCCCCCTGTTGTCGACTTCAAGCAAGCTTCAGAGACAAAAAAAAGAAAAAAAGAAAGGAAAAAAGGGTTTAAAAATTAATATTTTGGGGTTCATACCATTTAATCCCTGAGTAGCCTATTCATGATCAAAGAGTTTGCATGCATTTCAAAGTGATCCCGGAGTCCCGCATCGATTTATAATTTTAGATTTATTAGATAAAATATAAAATTATTTTGATTTGGAAAACACTAACTGCAATCATTATCTTTTGGTATTCTAGGTCCAAGAATTTTATCGAACTCGCCATCCAGCCAAGATCACAACCTGACTTGGTCAACGCCTTCTCTTTCAGTTTTAACCATGATCAAGTTTGTGAGTTCCCTTTCTACTTAAATAAATTTAATTGATATTGGTAGAGAGTTGTTTCCATTAATTTTATTAGATTAATATATTAATTGATTGTGCTTAGCCTAAACTTATGGGTAGTTTCTCAATTATCCACAATCCTAATTTTTTTAGATCTAAGGTTTTTATTATTGCTTATAGTTATTAAAAAAAATTTGATTATAGCTTAATTCCTTCCATATTTAAAAAAATAGCTAATTTGATTTATAGTTTTAGTTTGTTGATAGTTATTTTTTTTAAAAAAAATGTATTAGTCCCATAATTGCATCCCTAGATTAGGTCATCCTGCATCACATTACTATGAAAGCCAAAAGAAGGTTAGCAACTTTATATTTATTTATCTATTTCGCCTAACGTTATTAGCTCTATTTTGGTGAGAGAAGATGTAGGTGTACAAAAATCCATCTATTATACCAGCAAGGTATTAAGGGATACAAAAGTAAGATACACCAAGGCCGAGAAAATAATCTAGGCTCTTGTCACTACATTAAAGAGACTTCGATCATATTTTCAGTCCTATACTATGGTTGTTTTGATATATCAACCTTTAAAAACTATACTTTGGAGGCTGGATACATGGGACATCTAGCCAAGTGGGTTATTGAATTGGAAGAATTTGATATTAAATACAAATCTCATCCCAATATGAAGACTCAAGTCCTTGCCAACTTTATCGTTGAGTGCATGATAGTTGATAAAGAAAGGACAAAAAAGAGATTAGAAGAAGAACCAACCACTCCTACTTAGGTTATGCATATCGATGGTGCCTCAAATACTCAAAGGAGTAGAGCTAGATTAATTCTCATAAATCTTGATAGGGTAGTAATAGAGTATGCCCTAAGATTTGGTTTTCATATTATCAATAATAAGGTTAAATATGGGCTCTAATTGCTAGCATAAAGATGCCAAGGAGATTGGCATCGATCATATCAAAGTCCTTTCTAACTCACAACTAGTCATCGGATAGGTATGAGAGGAGTATGGAGCTAAAGAGCCAACTATAATCAAATATCTTCAGAAGATTAAAGATCTATCCTCAAATTTTAAAGTTCTAGAAATCCAATGAATACCTAGATCTGAAAATGTCCAAGCAGATGCTCTAACATATCTTACCTCCTTGGACTACTCAAATCTTCTAGAAGGAGCCTTTATTGAACATTTAGAAACTTTCAGTATACAAGAAGCTCCTATTATTGCATAGGTGGAACATGAGCCAAGCTAGATTGACCTACTTATCAAATGTCTTAATAAAGAAGATCTTTCAATAAATAAAAGAGAAGCTCAAGGAATTAAATGACAAGCCCTATGGTATATCCTCTTAAATAGGCAACTTTATAAAAAATCCTTTACAATGCCTCTACTCCGATGCCCGCATCCTTCAGAAGAAGAATATTTCCTTCGAGAAGTTCAACAAGGCATTTATGGAAATTATATCGAAGGAAGAATATTAGCTTATAAAGTTCTCAAGCAAAAATTTTACTAGCCTACAATCCTACAAGATACTATGGACTTTGTCCAAAAATGTGAACGATGTCAGAAGTTTGTTAATATCCAAAGAAAGCGGTCTATGTTAATTACCCAAATTCTGGCCCCTTTGCCACTTGATATATGGGAAATTGATATTCTTGGACCTTTTTCGATGATAATCGGGCAAAGAAAGTTCTTATTAGTAGTATTCAATTACTTTACCAAATGAATGGAAGTTGAATCCTTAGCCCAGATAACTAAAAAGAAAGTTTAAGACTCATCTAGAAGTCCATCATCTATCAATTCAGATTGTCCAAATTCATTATCCTCAATAACGGAAGGCAGTTTGATAATAAAAGATTTCAAGAATTTTGCTCGAACCTATATATTAAACAAAGGTTCACATTAATAGGATACCCACAATCCAATGGAGAGGAAGAAGTAACTAATCAAATAATTCTTCAAGGCTTAAAGTCTCGACTTGATCGAGCAAAAGGTCTCTAGATCAATGAGTTGGACAATATTCTTGGATCCTATCAGACAACTCCTTATGCCTCAACTGGTGAAACACCTTTTAAATTAACTTTTAGGATAGAAGTCATCCTTTTAAAGATCAGCCAAATTTTTAATCGAATAAAGGAGTATGATGAAGGTATAAATCAAAAAAGATTATGAGCAATCTCAACTTTTTGGAAGAAGCCTAGGAGAAAGCATATGTCATGATGGTAGCTTATAAATAGAGGGTTGCCCAATATTACATTCCAGGATCAAAACCAAAATCTTTCAATAGAGAGATCTTGTCCTTTAGCAAACTGAAATCTCAAAGCCAATGAAACAAGGGAAACTCATATCCAATTAAGAAGGGCCTTGCAACGTATCAAAGGTCAATAGACCTAGGGCTTATAACTTGGAAAATCTTGATGGAACTCTAATCCTTAGTCATGGAATTCTGAGAATTTAAGAAAATATTATCAATAAATTCTTTTCTTTCAAGAAGATGTCTTTCTATTATTTATCAAAGTGATAGGATAGAGTGCACAAGTTTGTCCAAACTTTTGATTAAGAATTTTCTATCAAAGTGATCAGGTAGAGGGCACATGTTTGTCCAAACATTTTATCAGGTATTCTTTATCAAAGTGATCAAGTAGAGGGAATAGGTTTTGCTAAATTTTTGATCAGGTATTCACTATCAAGGTGATTGGGTAGAGGGCATAGGTTTACCCAAACTTTTGATTTGGTATTCTCTATCAAAATGATCAGGTAGAGGATACAAGTTTTGTTCGAACTTTTGATCAGGTATTCTTTATCAAAGTGATTGGATAGGTTTGACTAAACTTCCAGTTTGGTATTCTCTATCAAAGTGATCAGATAGAGGGCACAAGTTTGTCCAAATTTTTAATCAAGTATTTTTTATCAAAGTGATCGGATAAAGGGCATAGGTTTGTCTAAACTTTTGATTAGGTATTCTCTATCAAAGTGATTGGGTAGAAGGCACGGGTTAACTTTTGACAGGTTATTCTTTATCAAAGTAATTAGGTAGAGGCCACAAGTTTACCCAAACTTCTATCAAGTATTCTCTATTAAAGTGATTAGGTAGAGGGCACATGTTTATCCAAACTTTCGATCAGGTATTCTCTATCAAAGTGATCAGGTATAGGGCACAGGTTTGTCCAAGCTTTTGATTAGGTATTCTCTATTAAAGTAATCAGGTAGAGGATATAAGTTTGTCCAAACTTTGATCAGGTATTCTCTGTCAAATTGATCGAGTAGAGGGTATAGGTTTGCCTAAACTTCTGATAGGTTTTTCCAAACTAAAAGAATTATGCCCTATCAACCAATCACATAAGTGATGTGATGAGACTTTTCTAAGTAATTTTCTAATTTATGTTATGACAATATTCATGTTTCTATAAATTGAGGTATTATGATTCATCATTATAGCTGTGTCTCTTTATATCTGATAAAGATTATGATGAATCCCATATATTAGGACAATGATTTTAGAGGACATGAATGGAGTTCATAGTTTTAAGATCTAAAATCTTAAAACCCTAATCTAAAATATTCCTGATCATAGGAGCATTGTATTAGGGATCAATGCTCCGAATAGACTAGCACATCCTATGTATACTTGATGGAGATGGTAGCTGATCTCATAAGCTACTTGTGTGGGATACTAATACAAGGATGTGGGTGCTTATTAGGGAATGAGTTCATTGGATTGATATATTTAGAGAGAACATCTTATAGAGCATTATCTATATGTTAAAAGATGGTTCTCTAAGAGGAAGTTGTGCAAGTGATCCTTAGACATCATCATTGAAGGATGGATATTTATGCATCTATAAAAATGATAGCGAGATAAGTAAGTCTTAATACCCTCTTATTATATATTATTCTTTGATTGTATTGTCAAGGTATATCTTGGGCATTAGAGTTTCAATGTGCTAGGATGTTTTGAATGAAAATTTTTAAATACTTGTGCTTCCACTGCACCTACTAAAATCCAATAAAGATATCAAAGCTATCCTTGATTAATACAATTAAAGGATCATATGTAGTTTTGATTAATATTTTAGGATTTTTAATTTTGGTTCAATTTGAACCAAGTGATGGGTCCGATTGAATGTTTAAACCCTAATCAATCATAGAGATATATTTAGATGTGTTTCTTTATGATTATGAATGCAATCATGTATTGTTTGATATTTCTACATTATAATGCATATGTTATGATCATCATTTTGAAATAAGATTGTCCTGGCATAGCAATGGAGATCCACTATCCTGCAAAGGTTGTTCTAGAATGATGATTATAATTCATTCATATCTGGCACAGCATGTATATGTTTTATGTTATTAGTTAAATTAGGATGTGCAAGAGACCATTAAAGCCCTCCTAAAACTCATATTGAGTGGTAATGGAGGAAACCAAGAGTTATCTAATTTTTGAATCAAATGATTAATTGGTGTCATAGAAAGTGGTTTAGGGATGGTAAAGAGAACATGGTTTCTTAAATAGATCCATTGCTTACCTGATCCATTTCTAAAATAAGATTGTCCTGGCATAGCAATGGAGATCCACTATCCTGCAAAGGTTGTTCTAGAATGATGATTATAATTCATTCATATCTGGCACAGCATGTATATGTTTTATGTTATTAGTTAAATTAGGATGTGCAAGAGACCATTAAAGCCCTCCTAAAACTCATATTGAGTTGTAATGGAGGAAACCAAGAGTTATCTAATTTTTGAATCAAATGATTAATTGGTGTCATAGAAAGTGGTTTAGGGATGGTAAAGAGAACATGGTTTCTTAAATAGATCCATTGCTTACCTGGCCAATCTTTTGGTATCTAAGACAAACATGGGGAGCCTGCCACCTCTCTTCTACTTACCTGATCAATTAGGTTAAGCAGTTTTGAAGTTTGGATGCTTAAGTGTTAAGACCACTATATAAGCCTTCTTTCATGTAAATCCAAAACTATCAAAAACTATAGTAGGTTTGTCGTGTAACACAAGGCTTACTATAGGATTGGTGTGGGATTATCTTGGTATATTTTTATGCTTTGTGGTATATTTGATGGTGTTGCTTTTGTTAGATGTATGCCCTGAAAGCCAAGTTGGCTTGACACATTTTAATTTTTAAGGCATGAACTTTGTACTTAATCTTTAAAAGGGCATTATTTCATTCATATTGATGTGTCTATAAATCATCCATGGAGTTAATAGGCAATGACACATATTCTCAAGAGTTGAGAATCTGAGACATGTGTCTTTATAGATTAACTCCTAAAAGCTTCCAATTATTGGAATATCACGAGGATGGTGATTGATCCATTAAAATCAGTGCACATCTCACTTCCCTTTCTGGATAGATGAGTCTCTGATCTACAGTGTGGTGACACTGGAATGAGAGTGTAGGTAGTTGATAGAGATCAACGGTACTGAACATGACCAAGTACAAGAAGTTACACGGATGACTACTTACTCATCGATAATTTCCTGATGCTGTAGTCATGTGAATAGTTCTTTAACCTAGAGTGTCTCAGGTACTCACAATAAGATTGCTGTGGTTTGACAGCACAAATACATGGTTCCTATCCATTCGGGACCTTGTAGTGTTCGTTGGCTACAGTAAGTTTATTGTAGGAGTAGGGTATTCACTTGTAGGGATCTATCAGCCTTAGTAGTAAGAAATAATCCTATGCAGCTTAATGAGACTAAGTCCAGAAGTCTATAGCCAAAGCAGAGTGATAATGAAAAGGTATTTTTATTCGTATCACAATTGGACTTGAGTCGATTAAGTTAAGCATATGACTGATGGGTTTGACGAGTATCCATAACCAACATAATGTTGAGATGTTTGATAGAGAAACCGAATCACATGGTAACTACACCTAGGGGCTCCAATCTTATTCTACTGGGTTGCCACTACAAACTGCTAGGTATCACTAGTGGATTGTGAGAGCCCATTAGGATCATTCTCGGATCGATGATTCTAATTAGGGTTGAATAGAAATTATTTCTATCCATCGAAAGGAGTTTCGATAATATATAATGGAGATTATAGCATGTCTCATTACTAGACAAGATAGGACCTGAGGGGTCACACACATTAAGAGCTTAAGTAACTAATCAGCAAATCAAAATATTACTAAATTTGATAATTTTAGTACATTTGGACCTAATTGTAAATGTTACAATTAATTAATTATGAATTAATTATTAATTGAATTAAATTAGATTTAATTTATTTAAGTTAAACTCAGTTAATTGATTCTAATTAAGTTGGGTCAATGGCCTTTTCGAAATGGTTCGATCGGATTTAAAATTGGCTTCGATTTGACTGTCAAATCAATTTATTTGGACCATGACCTAGAGTCCAGTTGGACTAGGACTCTCTTTCCTTGTCTCCCCCTGCCTCCACATGCCATAGTGGGCCCCAAGTGCTTTATGCAACAAAGAGGAGTGGGCATGAAATCCAAGATGGGTGCAAAAGATGTTTTGGCATGAAGAGAAAGAGAGAAGGAGGAGTCCTTCTCTTTTACTCTTAATTTTCAATTAATTTTTAATCAGTTGAAATTAAATTCTGGTGTTTTGGCATGGAGGACTTGGAGAATTAATTTACCGTAAATTATAAAAGGGAAGAGGGGTTGGCCAACCAAGAGGTTTCTTGCTTTTGGCATGAAAACCTTCTCTCTTGGGCATGATTTTCCTCTTGGGCATCTTCTCTAGAGAGTCTCTCTCCTAGGGTGCCAACTGTCCTACACTCAGTCTGGTTTATCCATGGACCCCAATCTTGAGTTTTTTATGAGGACCATGACTGAAAATTTTGATACCCTAACTAAACAATTAGGATCAATGAACAAAGAGTTAGGACAAATGGACAATCAAATCGAGAACCATACTAAGCCCAAATCACCTAGTCCACCTCTTCTTGGTTCAAGAGCCCAATGTCATGATCTCACCCCTGAGTATAATCTTAGATATCCCTTCCAAGACCTTGTAGATCAGGAGGAGAGAGTCTTTAGGAGTAATCGACCCTATGCACCCACTTTCAATGGAAATTTAAATCTTGAAGTGTATGTCGATTGGGAGAAGAAAATGGATCAATACTTTGAGTTTAATGAAATGTCGGAAGTAAGGAAGTGTCAATTTGCTAAATTAAAGTTAGTCCGACATGCTAAAACATATTGAAAAGAAGTTGAGCATAAAAGTTATTATAGTGGGGATAAAATAATTACTTGGAGAGATATGAAGAATAAACTGAGAGAAAATTACTTGATAGATATTATGAGCAAAGACTTTTAGACCAATGGTACAGATTAAGACAAGATGATGCAACTATATCTGAGTATATTGCTAAATTCAATGAGTTTGTTGAGAGATGTAGCACAGCCAAATCTGAGACAATGATTATATCTAGATTTCGAACTGGTCTGCGTAAGGACATCCAGTGAAAATTGTTTCAATGAGAAATTCACTACCTAGAAGAAGGTTATCAAATTGATAGGGAATTTGATACATATCTGAAGGAACTCTCGATCAGTCGACCTAGGTCCAACAAGAATAATATATCTGGACATAGACCTAGTTCTAGTCAGATTCCTTCAAACAAACCAACTCCTATTATCCCAGTAGTTTGTAAGGAAGAAATCCTTGAACCCATTGAAGAGCCAAAAGTAGAAATATATAAAGTTGAATCCAGTCTCATAAATGAATATAAAGAAGGTAAAGAAGAGACTAAGCCCACTAAAAAATTAAAGAAAAAATATCCTGAACCTATTAAAGAATTTAAAGACGAAATGGAATCAAAGTCTTGTCCAAATGAAGGGCTAGAAAGAAAAGATCCTAAACCCGTTGAAGAACTTAAGGAAGAAGTTTATGAAACTGGGTCTAACGTTATGGATGGGTATGAACAGGAATAATTCTTAAGGATAAAATAATTACCCGGCCTAAAAAAATCAACAACGGGAATAATCAACTTGAAGAAAATGAAGTCTAGGGACAAAACCATGAAGAATAATCTGAGGAGATAATAGAGGACCCGGAATTAATCAATGTTGAGAATTTAGATATAGAGATTAATGAAGGACCACCAAATAGTATATTGACCATTAGAGAAAATCTAGAACCAATTCCAAAGGATCAACCCCAAGAAATTGTAGAACCTGCAAAAAAATTTAACATGAGGGCTAAAAGTGAAGAGATGGTAGGAATTGAAAGATGGAAATGGAAGAGATGGAAGATGGAAATTATATTCTCTGATAATTACCCTAAGCCTGATTTACCATTCTGGAACATCCCCAATCCTATTCCACCCAGCTAGGACGTCCACCATACCATTGATCTGGTCTTAGTGATATTCAACAGTTATTTTTGGAAGACATTATGGCATTTGTTAGGCACCGAATTAAGATTCACTGCCACCTACCTGAAGTTGTGTGCCAAAATCTTCAAAGCCATTTAGGAGAATATTGGAAATTAGCAACTTTTGTTTCCTATCCCAATAATAAAGATTAGTTCATAGTTAATAAAGTCCATTTGAGTATGTTTTGTTTTGGTGTCATTTGTGTTTTGTCATTTGATGTCATTTGACCTTCCCATGCATAAGTGTCCATGATTGCGAGAGTCATATGCATAGCATTATTAATAAGAAAATTTGAGCAATGAAATTAATAAGCATATAATTAACTCACATAAAAGAGCCAAAGAATTTTAGGAAGGAGACTATGTCATGGTAAGGCTCAAACCTGAATGGTTACATGCCCGTGGTGCAGTTCCTTTCAACATTACAAGGAAATTTGGACCTAATATGTGCTAGATTTACCATCCGACTTTGGTATCAGTTTCACTTTCAACATTTCAGATCTAATAGAGTATAAGGAACCAACAATGATACCCAGTGAGCCATTCGGACCTGATTTTACCTTTGAGAGTGAGACAACCCTTGAGTGTCCACCAGCCATATTTCCAAAGCAACGAGATAGGATTGAGCGAATCTTAGACGATAAGATTATCATTACTCGAAATAAGGACTATCAACGCTACTTGGTTCATTGGCAAGGATGTCCTGATTCTGAAGACTCATGGATTACTCGAGAGGACCTACAAAGAATCGACCCCGACCTACTCGAGTATTACCAAAGTCAGACTGATTCCTACTCGATAGAGTCGAGCTCTTTCCACCTCGGGAGAACTGATGGGGACATCAACAAGAAAAAATATTTTCTACTAATTCTCTTTGACTTTGCAGTTAATATGGTCTACTAAAGAAAAAATAAGAGCTTTGAAATGAAGTCCACTTAGTCCATGAAGCTAGCTCCACTTGAAGCTCAAACCGACTAGCCAATACATGAAAGGAAGCCATCTTTTTCTTAAATTGGCTCAACCTAGGCCAAAGCCCAACTTCAAGCAAGCCTTGACGCCCTCCAAAGCAAGGCCCAAACAAGTTATGGTGCCTCCCTTTTGAAGCTCATTTTTCTCACATGAGACACATTATTAAGTATTCTTGTGGGAAGGATTGGACACCTCATCAAGTATTATGAGGGGAGCATACAACCACCTTCCACTTTCCCTCCAACCAACTTGCCATGTGAGATGCCACTCACAACCCACCTAAGGCTCCATAACAGTAAATAGAAGCCACATCATTGCCATGTAGATGCCACAAGTCAAAGTGGTTGTAACTTTCTATCCATAATTTGTTTCTAGTTAGAACCACCTACCCAAAAGTTGTTGGATCTAACTAAGCCCATCCTTATCCCCTCCTCTCTCCCCTTAGCTGAATTCCCTAGCTTAGGACCTATAATAGGGCCCTAAGGCTCTCACTTGTATTCATGTTATTTTGAATTAATGAATGAAATGTTTCTTCTTGTTCTAGTTCCCTTGTGTTCCTTTGTATGGAGTGAGTGAGTTCTCTTGAGTTTGAGTGTTTGAAGCTTCTTGCCCTTTGATTTCCAAGATTCAATTCCAACTTGACTTGATTTCTCTTCCATGCCTAATGCTTGATTTTGTTATAGGTTTTCTCAAGTTTTCCAATTCCAAGATGAGGGTCTCCAAGCCATGGACCAAGGCCAAGGTGAGTCTTAAAGGTAGGGAGTGCTAGTCTTATGGTTTAGACCTCAAATCCTTGAGTGTTGAGAGCTTCCCTTCCACCAAAAATTTTTACTCATCATTGTTGGTAGGAAAACTCTTTCTAAGCTTCATTAGATCTGATCATTTGAAGGTTAACTTGTCCTAGTAGTAATGATTTCCTCACCATGAACATCCTAATCATTGTTTTGAACTAGATCTACATTACGTGCGATGTAACTTAGATCAACTAGTCTCCTTATGAAAATTCTTTCCTTGGATTAATTGAGCCCATTTATTTGATAATTAATTGCTCAAGTTTGCTTTCTGGTTAGATTGCTAAAACTCTCCATCCATCGTTTTATTTTTGCCCCGCATCAATTTTTGGTATCAGAGCTTATGGTTTACTAGGTCAAGTTGTTGAATTTTTGTTCTCTTTGGTGTTGCTTGCCTTCAAGTCCAAAATTCAAATCCAAAATTCGAGATTTATATTTTAAAATTTGAGATATAAAATCTTAACTCCAAGATATAAAAGTTTTAATTTAAATTTCAATTTTTTTGAGATTTTTAAATTTTAATTTCGAATTTTGAATCTAGTCAATTGGAGGTTTGCTGATTGCTGAGATTTCTGTACTAGCACCAATCCAAGTTTTCCATAAATTTTAGTATTTTTTTAAAAGGAAAAAAAAAGTTATTTTGCTATATTTTAAGAGTTTGGGATCCGAAATATAAAATTTTAAAAATATTTTTCTTGGAGTTTTTGGAGTTTAAAATTTGGATTCTTAGGTTGTTTCCTAGAAGCTATTCAAATTCTGTTTTCCCTCCCTTAAGTTTAATTTTCAAAAAAAAATTCAAAAATATTTTTCTGAATTCTAAATTTGAGATATGAGATCTAGATGTCAAAACTTGATGATTACCATTTAAATTTCAGATTTTATAAGGGTTTTAAATTTGAATTTCAATTTTTGAATCTAGTCAATTGGAGGTTTGTTTAATTGCTGAAATTTCTATTCTAATATTAATTTGAGATTTCCATGAATTTTAGTATTTTTTTCACAATTCAAAAAAATCCAAAAAATTCTTTTGATACATCTTAGGATGTTAAGATCTTAGATCTAAATTTTTTTTAAAACCCGTCATCTCATGTTGCTCCTTTAATTAGCCAGTACTTGCTTCAATTCTATTTTCATACCATTTAGTTGTTCCATTAAATTCTAGAGAAATTCAAAAAAAAGAAATTCTCTAAATTTTAAATTTATATTTGAGATCTTAATTTTAAAAAAATCAAATTCTGAAATTCTGAATTTAAATTTTGAATTTTAGATATTTTATGGTTGAGGGTTTGTTAGCTAGAAGTTTCTTGTGACAACTTTTACAACAAGCTTCCAAAAATAAATTTCCTAACCTAAAATTTGAGAATTAATATTAAAAATTAAAAATCTAAAATCTTAACTCTAAGATCTAAAAATTAAATTTTCAATTTCAATTTTTTTAAAATTTTTAATTTTTAATTTTGAATTTTAAAAAAAAATAGTTAGTTAGAAGTTGTTAGTAGCTGAAATTTTTTTACAACTTGTACCTCCAAGAATGAATTTTATAACTAAATCCTGAAATTTAAATTTTAAAATTTGAGTTTTAAAATAAATATTTCCAGATCTCATATTTTTAACTTAATTTTTAAATATTTGAAACTTTGAAATTCGGGTTTGACTCATATGTTTGTGCTAGTCTATAAATCTTGTTAGCTAGTTGGTTATCTGTGCATCCATTTCAAAATCATTTTAAGGGCATTCAATATAACATAAAAGAAGGAGGTAATAACCTTTCCTTAGCCCAAAACAACCATCCATCATTGTGCATTGACCTAATCTTAATTAAAATTGAGTATAAACCTAAACTAGGGACACCCACAAGTCGGGTTCAAGTGCAAGATGAGGCAAAGTGCTATTTGAGTTTGTACTTACTCCTTAGAAATTGGTGTCTAAGGCTAAAGGTCTAATGGCAAATGCCTTAAGCGAACTTGTGGTTCTTTAATTGGGTCCTCGTGAGAGCGAGGGGGGCCTTCCGCATTCCCACCTCTTACTTGGCCAGTGGAAAGGGTAATTGCATCCTTAGTTAGTACCTAGTTAAATCCAGTATTTTGAACTTCTAGGTCTAGGAACCCTAGAAGCTAGGTTGTGTTAGGATATCTCGATCCAAGTACGAACCAGCTGCCGGTTCGATCGGCTGAAGATATTTCTTCCGAACCACAGACTTTAGACCAAGGTATTCAGAAAAAGTTAGGCAACCTATGGGCAAGCTAAAGCCCTTACTGGGCCTACGATACCCGAAGACATGGTCTTCGAATTACATCTTCAGCTTTCATCAAAGACCAAGTCCAACGGTCCCCAAAGACAAGATCCTCAGCCTGAACCAAGGAACGACCTTCACCAACTCCCGAAGACATGGCCTCCGGTTTATGCCGAAGACAGTCTTTGGCCTATGACAAAGATCAAGTCCTCGATCTATGCCGAAGACAGGTTCTACGATCTGTCTCGAGAGGATCCGAGAACGAAGACATTCCCTAATTCCATCATGGAAATCTCCCTAAAAGGAAAGTCTGAGGATGGGCTCTCGACCTGTTTCAAGTCTCTATGAACAGGATGAGAAACGATTATCATCGACTATTTCTGGAATATAATCATGGCGCGTAACTTCAGCGGCAACGCCTCCGGCCTGGCTGCCAGAACCGCCCATTAACTACCCACGATTCTAGATTATGGAAAAAAAATTAACTCCCCCGTCATAACCACTAGAGGAAGAAGGGAATCGCAGGCTGGACAACTCCTTATAAATAACGGTAAGAAGGAATGCTCAAGGTAAGGTACAAGATACCCTTAAAAATCCCAGAGTCTTTCCCTTCTCCATTGAGTCCTCCTTAGAATCTTTCCCATTCTGTGGCTGGAACCCGTCTCTGACTTAGGCATCGGAGTGTCCCCCGTCAGAGCAACTCTGGCCAGGGATTTGTTTTGTAGGTGATCCAGGGAGCAGGCTTGTGATCCAGTAGCTCCGCCCGGTCAGAAAAGGAATTCTATGCCAACAGATTGGCATGCCAAGAAGGGGGGCCAATCTTGTGCAATTTGCATTGTTAAGCTTCCCTCCTTAACCAAGGGGAAGTAAGAAATTTTCAATGGCAAGAGGGAAGACTCGGATCGCCTCAACAAGTCAAAATCATCGTCCATCCCAAGGGGGTTCACCCCCGATAGAGAACGACATTCCACCTTCCACAATTGTTATGGGACAACAGCAGTTTGAAGCCCTCCTGAACTAGGTCACTAACCTCATGGCTATGGTTCAGGACTTTCAAAATAAAGCTTTTCAGGTGGGGCATCTGCCGGCCACCTCCAGACATAACTCTCGATCTCGGAGGAAGAGAGCCCCTCGAGAGGGGTCCACACATCTCTCCCCCCATCCTCGGCCCTCTCCTGAAGGCCAAAGCTCGAGAGTGCCTAGGCCCACTGATTCCCCGCAAAGAGGGAAAAGACTTAGGCAAACTTCCTCACCCTCTTTAGAAGACTCTGCTCCCGTAGAGAAAGCACCAAAGCAGGCTCTCCCTGACTATGATGGGAAATTTAAGGCCATAGAATTAGAGATGGCGAAAATATGGGAGCAAAGAGATTACAATGATTTGGCGGTGTGTGATCTGCGCTCGCCCTACACCGACCGTGTCTTGGTCGAAGTCATCCCTCGGTACTTCAGGGTTCCCCAAATGGAACTCTACGATGGCACCTCTGATCCTCTTGACTATATGGGCAGTTTTAAGGCCCATATGATGATCTATGGAGCTTCGGACATGATGTACTACCTCGCGTTCCCAGCCACCTTAAAGAAAGCCGCTCGGATGTGGTACTCGAGCATACGCCTAGGTACCATCGATTCTTTATCCGAGTTAGAAAAATTGTTTGTCTTGCATTTCAGGACTTGCCGCAAGACCCCCCAGAATACAGACACACTGTTTCTCCTTCACCAAAATGAAGGAGAAAGCCTGCGAGATTACATCTCCAGGTTTAATGCAGCCACACTCGAGATCCCTGATCTCAACAAGCATGTGGCCATGTCTGCACTAAAAAAGTGACTTCATACATCCAGACTCACCTTTTCCCTGGATAAGAAGTTCTCCAAAAGCTATGCTGAGCTCTTGTCGAGGGCTCAAATATATGTTGATGCCGAAGAGCAGGTGGCAAATCGATGACTAATCGAAGGGAAACCCCCTTCGAAGAAGAAAAATAATATGGGACAAGCCCCCCCTATTTTCAACAACAATAACAAGTATGCTGACCGACGAAGAAGTCCTCCTAGACCCAGAGCATCAGGTGGGAGATTTCACTCCTATACCCACCTCAACCTCCCTCGTAAGAAGATTTTCTTCAAGATAGAAAAAGAAAATTATCTCCAATGGCCACGTCCCATGAAAGCATCCTCTTCCACAAGGAATAGGAATAAATACTACCGATTCCACCGGGACCACGGCCACAATACTGAAGAATGCATCCAACTGAGAGACGCAATAGAGGATCTCATCAAGAGAGGGTATTTGGGGCGATACATTGGTCGCCAAGGATTTCGGTCAGAAGCTACTGTTCCTTGATCGGCTCCTGAAGAAGTTGAACTACCAAATCAACGGCCCACCAATGGAGGCGTAGGGATGATACATCGACCTATCAATTAGAGAAGAGACGAAGATGATGTCCCGAAGTGACTCAAGGATAACAATGCCATTCTCTTCTCTGATGGTGACCTTACGGGAGTCCAGCTCCCGCACGATGACCCTATTGTAATCTTGGCCGTTTTGCCAATTATGATGTATAATGAATCCTAGTTGATAATGAAAGTTCGACTAATGTCTTGATCCACGATGCATTCTCTCG
Organism: Areca catechu; assembly: GCA_021397845.1. NCBI lineage: Eukaryota > Viridiplantae > Streptophyta > Magnoliopsida > Arecales > Arecaceae > Areca > Areca catechu. Next base: position 26,480,368 of record CM038048.1, read on the forward strand.
GATGTGTTTGCCTAGAGACAACCTATGAAGGTCCCCTATACCACTTACTAGCTTTGCAGGGAATCAGGTTGATGCCGAGAGAGAAATAGTACTACTTGTAACCCTCTGTACCGAACCTCGACAAAGGACACTGCTGATCAATTTCACAGTGGTCCGAACCCCCTCAACCTATAACATCATTCTGGAGCATCCTGCCCGAACAAATTCCAGACCGTAGTTTCATCCTACTACCTCCTGGTGTGCTTTTCCACCAGAAATGGTGTTGGAGAAGTAAGAAGAGACCAGAGAGTGGCACGACAATGTTTGATGATCCAGGACAAGCACTCTAACAATCCCACCACTTGGGATTAGCTAGATCCAAGGGATTCGACTATAGATTTTGGCGAGCCTATGGAGAGAACAATCTCCGTACCCTTAACTAAAGAGGACCCCATCAAGATTGTGCAGATAGGAAGTATGCTTGATTAAAAAACCAGAATGGAGCTGATCTACTTCCTCAGGGATAATGCTGATGTCTTCGCCTGGTCGGCTTCGAACATGCCAGGGACTCCCGTCGAAGTAATTACTCATCGGCTGGAAGTTGCCCCCGGGTATAAACCAGTCCGACAGAAGAAGAGAAGCTTTGCCCCTGAAAGACAAAAAACAATAGATGAAGAAGTGAGCAAGCTCCTCATAACAGGGTTCATCCGGGAAGTCCACTACCCCGAGTGGTTGGCTAATGTAGTAACGGTAAAGAAAGCTAATGGCAAGTGGAGGATCTGCATCGACTACACAGACCTTAACAAGGCTTTCCCAAAGGATAGCTTTTCTCTTCCAAAAATTGACCAAATGGTTGACGCTACTACCGACCACCAATTATTAAGCTTCATGGATGCTTTTTCTGGCTACAATCAGATCCAAATAGACCCCCGGGATGAAGAGAAGATGGCCTTCATTACTAACAAAGGTTTGTATTGCTACAAGATAATGCCATTTGGGCTCAAGAATGCTGGAGCAACCTTTCAAAGGTTGATAAACAAGGTGTTCAAGGAGAAGTTGGGGAGAAATTTGGAGGCCTATGTCGACGACATGATCATCAAAAGCCTCCTTAAAAAAGACCACATCCAGGATCTGAGGAAATCATTCAGCGCCCTGCGACGTCACCGAATGAAGCTAAACCTGACAAAGTGTGCCTTTGGGGTTACTTCGGGCAAGTTTCTAGGTTTCCTCGTTACCAAGCGAGGGATTGAAGCAAATCCTGAGAAAATTCAGGTCCTCAAAGACATGAGGCATTCATCCTGCAAGAAGGAAGTCCAGCAACTGACAGGGAGGATCACCTCTTTAAGCAGGTTCATCTCTCACTCAGCCAAGTAATGTATTCCATTTTTCAAGGTACTTTGATAGTCTTGAGGTTTTGAATGGATCGAAGACTGCCGTACTACCTTTGAAGAGTTGAAGAAGTACTTGGAGACCCCACCTTTACTTTCCAAATCTCAAGAGGGGGAGGTGCTCTATTTATACCTTTCTACTTCGGATGAGGTAGTCAGTTCAGTCCTTGTTCGAAGAGAAGAAGACGGCTTCCACAAGCTGATCTACTATATCAGTAAAGTTCTGTATGATGCTGAAGCAAGATACTCAAAGATGCAGAAGCTGATCTACTCTCTGATAATTACGACAAAGCGACTACGACCATACTTCCATGCCCATGCCATCATGGTGCTGACCTATCAACCCCTCAAAGCCATTCTCCGATGTCCTGATATCTCTAGAAGGATAGCCAAGTGGGCTGTGAAGCTAAGCGAGTTCGACATTGGCTTCCAGCCTCGATCAGCTATGAAGGCCCAAGTGCTCTCAGATTTCCTGGCTGAGTGCACCTAGAAGTCCGAAGATGAAGTGTCTCCTATAGAAGAAGGAGACTTAAATAATATGGAATCCGATTGGATGCTTCATATAGATGGAGCTTCCAATTCCACTAGATGTGGAGCCGGCCTTATATTGGCTGAACCCAATGGCCACACGATGGAGTACGCACTCTGAATCTCCTTCCATGCCTCAAATAATCAGGCCGAATACGAAGCCTTACTTGCAGGTCTTCAGATCGTCAAAAGTTTAGGAGTTTAGAGACTCCAGGCTTTTTTAGACTCCCAGCTGGTAGTGAATCAGGTTAAAGGAGAATATGAAGCCAGAGATCCCACCATAGTGCGGTACCTGGAGAAAGCACAAATCTTATCTTCTCAACTGGAATACTTCAAAATCATTCATGTTCCTCGATCGGAGAACTCCCGAGTAGATGCATTGTCTCAACTTGCTACCATAACCCTGGAATCTTTCAGTCGTACCTTCGTTGAGCACCTTGAAGCCCTAAGTATAACCGAAGAAGCTATGAAGGTGCACCAAATTGAGATCGAGCCAAGCTGGACGGATTCCATTATCAAATTCTTAAATGAATGTATATTGCAGGAAGACAAGGTAGAGGCCAAAAAGATCCGCTAGATGGCATCTCAATATATCATCTTGGATGGAGCTCTTTACAAAAGGTCATTCTCCCAACCCCTGTTGAAATGCTTGGGACCGTCAGATGCTGACTATGCCTTGAGAGAGGTCTACGAGGGGATATGTGGTGATCACTTGGGAGGCAGGTCCTTAGCATATAAAATTATACGCCAAGGATATTATTGGCCCTCCATCCAAAAGGACTCGGTCGACTTCATGCGAAGATATGATCAATGCCAGAGATATGCCAACATTCAGAGACAACCAGTGAGTCACTTGACCCAGCTGGCAGCCCCTTGGCCTTTTGCCCAATAGGGGATGGACATTCTTGGCCCATTTTTGCTAGCATCTGGGCAAAGAAAATTCCTCCTTGTGGCCTTCGACTACTTCACAAAATGGGTCAAAGCTGAACCACTAGCCCAAATCATTGAGGGCAAGGTTGAGAACTTTGTAAAAAACTCCATCATATTTCAGTTTGGGATTCCGCACACAATAATCACTGACAACGGGAGGTAATTCAATAATCCGAAGTTCAAAGACTTCTGCGCTCAGTACCATGTACAACACAGGCTGACTTCCGTTGCCCATCCACAGTCCAACAGAGAAGCCGAAGTAACTAATCGGACCATTCTCCATGGACTGAAGACAAGGTTGAATGTTGCCAAAGGACTTTGGGTAGAAGAGCTAACCTCCATCCTCTGGGCATACAGAACTACTCCAAGAACGGCCAACGGCGAGTCTCCGTTCAACCTGGCATATGGTACCGAAGCCGTTCTTCCTATCTTGGTCTTCCTCCAATCTCTAAGAATTGACAAATATGAAGATCCTGGAAATTTCAACCGCCAAAGAGTCGATCTTGATCTATTGCAAAGCACCAAACTCCAGGCCCAGATAAAAATGGTGACATATCAACAAAAGGTCGCCAAATACAACAACTCCAGGGTAAAGGAACAGATTTTTCGCACGGGGGACATGGTGCTATGACGAGCTGAAGTATCTAGGCCAACTGAACAAGGAAAGCTTTCCTCAACTAGGAAGGACTGTACCAAGTTGAAGAGGTCATACATCCGGGAATGTGTCGACTCAAAACCTTGGACGGTAAAACACTGTCCTGGCCATGGAATGTGCAAAATCTTCACAAGTATTATTAATAAAACCCCCAGAATATTTTGTGCAAATCTGTCCAACTTTAAATGACCCGTTGCAACAGCAGCGATTTCTTCAGCCTAATCGAGGAGATCGGTTAATAGTGCAAGGGAGAGTCTGATCCGCTCACCCTATCGGTATGTTCGATGAGTGCAATGGATGGCCCAATCAGGCTGCCCAAATGATCAAAGGCAGGGGGATGGTTCATGTAACTACCCTACGAAAAACCCGAAGATGCGCCAGTTAAAACGGTATAGGGATGGTTCCTGTAACTTACCCTACGGAAAATCCGAAGATGCGCCAGGGTGGGCCTGAATAGCCTACCTTAACCCTGACAGAGATGCACAGGGGTAGCATAGACACTATTTCCTATGGAAAACCCGAAAACGTGCGGAAATGATTTTACATCACTGACTCTGCCAACATCAAGCTTTGAGTTCACACTTCGTGGGATTCAAAGAAGTTTCATTCATAGAAAAAGAAAAAAAAATGGGAAGAAAGTCAGTGCCTTCATTTCTTTTGTATTTTTACAAAAAAAAAGGAAGAAAAAAAAAAGATTGCAGAAAATGGGAAAGCACATCTAGTGACCACCCATCGGCCCTTTCCCACGCTGGCGGGGGTGTCTTATAGAGAGGATGAAGGGGCCCCGGGGTTCCCATCTAGATCAGAATCCGACTCCTCAAAGTCGGAGTCAAACTCATGTTCAGGTAAAGGGATGGAGGGTTTGATGTTGCCAAGACCCTTCAAGTTATAATACTTGAAGGCCTTATCCCTACACTCCTGGAACCCCTGGTGATAAGAATCTAGAGCGGCCTCCACAACCTCTTCTTTGAAAGCAGAAGATGCCTTGAAGTCCGAGATGGCATCTGCCACCTTCTTCTTGGCCTCTACCGCCTTCGCGACGGCTGCCTTGACCTAAGCCCTAGCCTCTTCCAGTTGAGCCTCCAGGACAAGGATCTTTCTCTCCAAGCGATCAACAACTAGGTCATCATCATCGCTCAGCCCGAGGAATCCTGGGCTGCCCCTTGCTCCGGCACTGATGGCTCTTTTCTTCGCCACCCTTCGAAGCTTGGGAACACTGAACTTCATTTCACCAGGATGCTAGAGAAAGAAAAGAAATTTCCAAAATAAGAGTCTGGGATTGTGATGGCCTTCGGCAGGGGAGGACAGGGTCCCATTTATAAGGACCTTACACCCATGACTGGCCACAGGGAAACATTCTCCATGCCCTTTCCCAGATGCACCGAAAGATGCCACGTGTCAGAGCGACGCCTCGAGATCTAGGTGATCGCTTGGGAGCGGTACAATCACCAATAACAACTCTTGGAATGGCAACCGTCGGTACTTCAAATCCAGAAGAATCTCCATCATGCAGCTATGGCATTAATGGCTCCCTTTCAGAAAGGAAGAATGTGGCGGCACCCAGGGTGCACGAAAATGCGACTGTTCAAATATCAACACACTCATTACGGGCAACGAGAATCATAATCAATGTTCCTCAATCATCGACCAATAGGAAAATGACACCTGTCCATTGTATCCATTCATAGACATGCAAATTAATTATGAAAAAAGGCTGACATCAGCCAAGTTTGATCGTGGACGGTCTTCGGCAATGGCATTTCGATTTACTTCGGGGCTTGTCTTCGATGTCAGCCATGAGCCGAACGGTCTTCGACTCTAACTCCTCGACTAAGAAAGAAAAAGGAGTAGTGAAATTTGAGTCATCACCAAAGCCAGAAACCTTATGCAAACTGTATTAAAAAATATGGCATAACATGTACAAAGGTAGAAAGTCACTTGGAAATTCAAAATAGTTCGCTGGTTACATTTCAGAGGGAAACAAAGAAGAGATACAATGCCTAAAGATACACATATCCCTAAGCATCGGCTGGAGGAGACCCAGCATCACAAGATTGGAGTAGTTTGTCGATTTGCACGGAGAGGGTTTCCTGAAATTGGGTTGAGTCCAGAGGGTCTTCAACCTGGACCTCCTCCTCAGCTCGAGCTCCCTCTTGGGCCGGGATCGGGATCACATCCATGTCTTCGACTGCGACGGGAGTTTTTCCCTCCAAGCCTGGCATCTCTTCGGCCTCCTCAACCTGGGCAGGAATTATGTTGGGAATATCCTCCCTTGGACTTGGCATCCTTCTGATCTCCTCTTCAGCTTTGGCTTCTTCTTCTTCTTCTTCTTCTTCTTCTTCTTCTTCTTCTTCTTCTTCTCCTTCCACAATGTTGAAGGCGGGGACGGCAGAAAGCTCCAGGTTAGGGAAAGCCTTACTGACTTTAGCGAGTCCGTCATTGAAACCGTGCTGATAGCTGTACAAGGTCGCCTCATTCATCTCCTGCTGGAACTGTGAGGACCTCCTAAAATCTACTACAGCTCTACCTGCCAACTCTTTCATGACTTCGGACTCTCTCCTGGCCACCTCAGAGTCCAAGGCCGCCTCTTCAACCCTTAAAGATGCCTCTCTAGCTCTTAAGGATGCCTCTTTGGCCTTTCTGATTGCCTCCTCGGCTGCTTTGGTTAGGCTCTTTGCCTTTTCTAGATTCTCCTTGAGGGATTGTTCCAAGGAATTGGCGTATTCTCTACTCTTCCTTAACTCAACCCCTCGCACCGTGATTATCAAATGGGCATCTTTCAGCTCATTCCTCAGGCCGCGAATTTCAGCATCCGCATGAACTAAACGATTCTCCATAGGCTGCTTCAATTTCTTGGCCATCTCTTTTTCAGTCCCGGCCGTATGGAGCTCCTCCTTAAGGCCATGGATGAGGCTGTCGACATTCCCTAGCCCCTCCTCCATGAAGGTGATGTCATAGACCAGCTACATCAACAAAGTGAGGTTATGAACCGAACAACCCTCTGGGCAAAGGAGATACAATGAGGATCTCACCTGTTGCAGGGAGGAAAAGGCAGAGTCGGATATTCTAGCAAGGCTTCGACTTCGGATAACTGCCAAATCATGAGGCAGCAACATATCCTTGAGGGCCCGCCTAGCCATGGAGGGGACCAACAATCCCCCCATGGGGGAAAGCTCCGAAGAGCCCACGGGATGGCTCCCAGCTAGAGAAGCCTCATGAACAGACTCTCTCTCAACTTGTGGTGCCTTGTCACTATCAACTGCAGGGGGACAAGGCGATGGCACATCAGCCATTGGAGGTGGACTCTCCCTTATATGAACTGGAGAGGTAACCACCAGTGAAGGCTCAACTAGCTGAGCCCCTATAGGGGCCTCCGTCATTGGCGCCGCATTCCCTTTAGAGGCTCCTCTGGAGGATGAAGTGCTCCCACTCCTCTCAGGACCATCCCTTCGGGCTTTCTTCCGAACCGTCGATCTTGTAGGGGGCAAGAGCTGCCCTCTTCTTGGAAGATTGACAGAGCCAGCTCAAGTTAGGCTTCATTCTGCCGCCTACAAATAGAAAAATCCCTCTCAGTCAACTGAACTACAATAGGAATGGGAGAAGAGAGATAAAAATTTCCACTATTTATACCTAACACAAGGAACTTGCTAATCCCTGCAAGATGGAGATTCCTCTCCTCCAACAACTCACATATAGGAATAACCTCCAAATCAGTCAGTAAAACATAATCGGACTGATTGGCCGCCAAAACCTTTTTTCCATCATTGGCGGTTAAACGCTGCTCCTTCCAATCTCTACCGAAGCCCCACAGGTCAATAAACAACACAAAGACAAAGATGGATTTCCACCCGTGGATGGTGTTGGGCATATCCTTGATGATCTTGTGGCCTGGTCGAGGGCCGATCACCCACCATCCATCGCCATGAAAATCCCTCTTGGGCACAAAAAGGGCAGTAAACAAATTAGTCCTGGGCTCTATGTTAGCTATATGGCACTGAACCAAGAACCCGTAGATGTTCCGAATGCTATTCGGAGTCAACTGTGCAGGCACCACTTGGTACAGATGAAAGATTTTGATGAAGAAAGGATGTAGGGGAAATCGAAGGCCAGCCTTCAAATGGTCTTTGTACATGGCCAAACACCCGGGAGGAGGTTTGTTCACCCGTTCCTCAGATGCGGGAAGAATTAAAGGAAATTCCTCTGGAACAGGGGAACGTGATAGCATTCTCAAAGATGAGCAACCTTTTCTGGTGAAACAGAGCTGGGGACCAGCTCCGGACTCACTACATCACTGGCCCCCAAAGGCCCTACTTGTTCCCCATGGCTCCCTACAGACTTAGCCATGATAAAAGAACGAGGCAAAGAAGTAGAAGGAAGATTCTACCTACAAAAGGGACCAATGGCCAAGAACAAGGAAAGCTGAGCCAAAACTGAAAGTGAGGTTGAAGAAGCTTCCTAAGCTGGCCCCTTTTCTCCTTCTCGAAAAGAAATGAAAAGACCCCAAAGCAGCCCCAAGCTGATTTGACAGAGAATAAACCAAAGGTCGTAATCCATTTGAATCAACAGCTAAGATGAAGCACATTCATCATCCAACAGGCAGGAAGGAACCACGACAACCACTCAAATCCCAACCAAAAGATTGGTTGAACCATCGCACAATGGAAGGAGGAGAGGTAGTCCCTGGCCCGCCCACTCCTTTTTCACCCCTCAATCGGGGAATGACAAATGTCCATCATTGGATTCTCAAATCAGCGGGCAGTTATGATAGACGGTCTAATCAGAGATTTTGTAATCATCCACTGCACCTTTCCTCAAGAGAAAAATGACAAACCAGTAATACTCTCACCTTTCGAGGCAAGTCTTTGATTCGAAAACTAAGAGTAGGGGGGCAACTGTTAGGATATCTCGGTCCAAGTACGAACCAGCTGCCAGTTTGACCAGCTGAAGACATTTCTTTCGAACCACAAACTTCGGACCAAGGTATTCATAAAAAGTCAAGCAACCTATGGGCAGGCCAAAGCTCTTACTGGGCCTACGGTACTCGAAGACATGGTCTTCAGATTACGTCTTCAGCCTTCATCGAAGATCAAGTCCTACAGTCCCTGAAGACAAGATCCTCAGCCTGAACCAAGGAACAACCTTCACCAACTCCTGAAGACATGGCCTCCAGTTTATGCTGAAGACATATTCTTCGGCCTATGACAAAGATCAAGTCCTCGATCTATGCCGAAGATAGGTTCCACGATCTGACTCGAGAGGATCCGAGGATGAAGACATTCTCTGATTCAATCATGGAAATTTCCCTAAAAGGAAAGTCTAAAGACAAGCTCTTGACCTGTTTCAAGTCTCTACAAACAGGACGAGCAACGGTTATCATCGACTATTTCTGAAATATAATCATGGCACGTAACTTCAGTGACAACGCCTCCGGCCTGGCCACCGGAACCGCCCATTAACTACCCACGATTATAGATTATGGGAAAGAAATTAACTCCCCCTTCATAACCGCTGGAGGAAGAAGGGAATCACAGGCTGGACAACTCCTTACAAATAACGGTCAGAGGGAATGCTCAAGGTAAGGCACAAGATACCCTTGAAAATCCTAGAGTCTTTCCCTTCTCCATTGAGTCCTCCTCAGAATCTTCCCCATTTTGTGGCTGGAACCCGCCTCTGACTTAGGCATCAGAGTGTCCTCCATCGAAGCAACTTTGGCTAGGGATTTGTTTTGCAGGTGATCCAAGGAGCGGGCCTGCGATCTAGTAGCTCCACCCGGTTGAAAAAGGGATTCTACGCCAACAGGTTGTATTGCTTGTCTATTAGGTCAAGAGCTTTAGACCAACAGACCTACACTCAGTCTGGTTTATCCATGGAACCCAATCTTGAGTTCTTTATAAGGACCATGACTGAAAAGTTTGATACCCTAACTAAACAATTAGGGTCAATGAACAAAGAGTTAGGACAAATGGACAATCAAATCGGGAAACATACTAAGCCCAAATCACCTAGTCCACCTCCCATTGGTTCAAGAGCCCAATGTGATGATCTCACCCCTGAGTATAATCTTAGATACCCCTACCAAGACTTTGTAGATCAGGAGGAGAGAGTCTTTAGGAGCAATCGACCCTATGTACCCACTTTTGATGAAAATTTAGATCATGAAGTGCATGTCGATTAGGAGAAGAAAATGGATCAATACTTTGTATTTGATGAAATGTCGGAAGCAAGAAAGTGTCAATTTTCCAAATTAAAGTTAGTTCGATATGCTAAAACATATTGAAAAGAAGTTGAGCATAAAAGTTATTATAGTGGGGATAAAATAATTACTTGGAGAGATATGAAGAGTAAACTGAGAAAAAAGTACCTAGATAGATATTATAAGCAAAGACTTTTAGACCAATGATACAAATTGAGCAAGATGATGCAACTGTATCTGAGTATATTGCTAAATTCAATGAGTTTGTTGAGAGATGTAGCACAGCCAAATCTGAGACAATGATCATATCTAGATTTTGAGCTGGTCTACGTAAGGACATTCAGTGAGAATTGTTTCAATGGAAAATTCACTACCTAAAAGAAGCTTATCAAATTGCTAGGAAATTTGATACATATCAGAAGGAACTCTTAATCAGTCGACCTAAGTCCAACAAGAATAATATATCTGGACATAGGCCTAGTTCAAGTCAGATTTCTTCAAACAAACCAACTCTGATTATCCCAGTAATTTGTAAGGAAGAAATCCTTGAACCCATTGAAGAGCCAAAAGTAGAAATATATGAAGTTGAATCCAGTCTCATAAATGAATATAAAGAAGATAAAAGAAGAGACTAAGCCCACTAAAAAATTAGAGGAAAAATCTCCTAAATCTATTGAAGAATTTAAAGATGAAATGATATCAAAATCTTGTCCAAGTGAAGGGCTAGAAAGAAAAGATCCTAAACCCGTTGAAGAACTTAAGGAAGAAGTTTATGAAGCTGGGTCTAAATTTATGGATGGGTATGAACAGGAACAATTGCTTAAGGATAAAATAATTATCCAACCTAAAGAAATCAACAACGGGAATAATCAACTTGAAGAAAATGAAGTCCAGGGACAAAACCATGAAGAGCAATCCGAGGAGATAATAGAGGACCCGGAATTAATCAATGTTAAGGATTTAGGTCTAGAGATTAATGAAGAACCACCTAATGGGATATTGACCATCAGAGATAACCTAGAACCAATTCCAAAGGATCAACCCTAGGAATTGTAGAACCTGTAAAAGAATTTAATATGAGGGCTGGAAGTGAAGAGATGGTAGGAATTGAAAGATGGAAATGGAAGAGATGGAAGATGGAAATTATATTCCTTGATAATTACCTTGAGCTTGATTCACCATTCTGGAACATCCCCAATCCTATTCCACCCAGCTAGGACATCCACCATATCATTGATCTGGTCCCAGTGATATTCAACAGTTACTTTTGGAAGATGTTATGGCATTTGTTAGGCACCAAATTAAGATTCACTACCACCTACCTGAAGTTGTGTGCCAGAATCTTCAAATCCATTTAGGAGAATATTGAAAATTAGGAACTTTTGTTTCCGAGCCCAACAATAAAGTTAAGTTCATATATAATAAAGTCCATTTGAGCATGTTTTGTTTTGATGTCATTTGTGTTTTGTCATTTGATGTCATTTGACCTTCCCATGCATAAGTGTCCATGATTGTGAGAGTCATATGCATAGCATGATTAGTAAGAAAATTTGAGCAATGAAATTAACAAGCATATGATTAACTCACGTAAAAGAGCCAAAAAATTTTAGGAAGGAGACTATGTCATGGTAAGGCTCAAACCTGAATGGTTACATGCCCGTGCTGCAAGTCCTTTCAAAATAACAAGAAAATTTGGACCTAATATGTGCTAGATTTACCATCTGACTTTGGTATCAGTTTCACTTTCAACATTTAAAACCTAGTAGAGTACAAGGAACCAACAATGATATCCAATGAGCCATTCAGGCCAGATTCTACCTTTGAGAGTGAGCCAACCCTTAAGTGTCCACCAGCCATATTTTCAAAGCAGCGAGATAGGATTGAGCGAATCTTAGACGATAAGATTATTACTACTCGAAACAAGGACTATCAACGCTACTTGGTTCATTGGCAACGACGTCTTGATTCTGAACACTCATGGATTATTCGAGAAGACCTACAAAGAATCAACCCTGACCTACTAGAGTATTACCAAAGTCAGACTAATTTCTACTCGACAGAGTCAAGCTCTTTCCATCCCGGGAGAACTGATGGGGACATCAATAAGAAGAAAATATTTTTTACTAATTCTCTTTGATTTTGCAGTTAATATGGTCTATTAAAAAAAAATAAGAGCCTTGAAATGAAGCCCACTTAGTCCATGAAGCCAGCTCCACTTGAAGCTCAAACCGACTAGCCAATACATGAAAGAAAGCCACCTTTTTTTTAAATTGGCTCAACCTAGGCCAAAGCCCAACTTCAAGCAAGCATTGATGCCCTCCAAAGCAAGGCCCAAGCAAGTCATGGTGCCTCCCTTTTGAAGCCCATATTTCTCACATGGGACATATTATCAAGTATTCTTGGGGGAAGGTTTAGATACCTCGTCAAGAATTATGAGGGAAGCATACAACCACCTTCCACTTCCCTTCCAACCAACTTGCCATGTGAGATGCCACATCAAAGCCCACCTAAGGCTCTACAATAACAAATAGAAGCCGCATCATTGCCATGTAGATGCCACATGTCAAAGTGGTTGTAACTTTCTATCCATAATTTATTTCTAGTTAGAAACACATACCCAAAAGTTGTTGGATTCAACTAAGCCCATCCTAATCCCCTCCTCTCTCCCCTTGGTTGAATTCCCTAGCTTATAAGTCTATAAATAGGGCCCTAAGGCTCTCACTTGTATTCATGTTATTTTGGATTAATGAATGAAATGTTTCTTCTTGTTCGAGTTCCCTTGTGCTCCTTTGTGTGGAGTGAGTGAGTTCTCTTGAGTTTGAGTGTTTGAAGCTTTATTTGAGGAGAGGGTGAGAGGCCCATGTGTGTATGTTTGAAGGGTGGGATGCCCTTTGATTAATCTAAGATCCAAGTTTCCTGAAGTCAAGCATCGGCCACTTCTTTCTTCCTTCTTCCTTCTTCCCCTTTGTTTCAATTCCAACTTGATTTCTCTTCCACGCCAAATGCTTGATTTTGTTACAGGTTTTCTCAAGTTTTCCAAGTCCAAGATGAAGGTCTCCAAGCCTTGGATCAAGGCTAAGGTGAGACCTAAAGGTAGGGAGTGCTAGTCTTATGGTTTAGATCTCAAATCCTTGAGTGTTGAGAGCTTCCCTTCCACCAAATATTTTAGCCATCATTTTTGGTAGGAAAACTCTTCCTAAGCTTCATTAGATCTGATCATTTGAAGGTTAACTTGCTCTAATAGTGATGATTTCCTTGCCGTGAACATCCTAATCATTGTTTTGAACTAGATCTACATTGCAGGTGATGTAACATAGATCAACTAGTCTCCTTATGAAAAATTTTTTCTTGGATTAATTTAACCCATTTATTTGATAATTAATTGCTCAAATTTGCTTGCTAGTTAGCTTGCTAAAACTCTCCATCCATCATTTCATTTTTGTCCACATCAGTGGGTATCCTACTGGTATTGATTATTCTCGGCTGGTTACAATGGTCTAGTTGCATCGGGAAGACACAATCACCCTATTAAGCATGAGATGTTGTTAGGCACTGATGGGGTTGGGCCCAATAAATGGGCATGTTGAGGGGCTCAATGATTGCTTAGTTTAGCAAAAATGGTGGATTTGACTTAATTAATGATTGGACCAATAAACGGGCATGTTGAGGTTCCATAATTTAGAGACCAAGATGCTACAACTTGTTTTAGATACATTGGATAAGAGTTGGCCACCTATTGGTGTAGCGTGTTACCAATAACCGGGCACGGTGAGGTGCCGCACATCGATGGGACCATATCACCCACTAGAAATCTAGAGTCGCAGCATTTCTGCATCTCCACGAGGAGTGTGAGAGATCCGAGAAAATAGTGAGAGTTCTAAAATTATTTCTTAAAGACCTTAGAATAATTTTAATAATTACGTGTAAAGCATCTAATTTGAATCTTCTACTCTTGCAGTTAACCATGTCTTCTTCAAATCCCTTAGTCCATATTCTAGAGACAAACTAACTTGTAGTCCTTAATTTCAAAGATTGTTGAGAAACATTAAAATTATTTTGAGTTCTGAGAAGTTAGGCTATGTGCTTGACCAGGAACCCCCTGTCTTACCTGACCATCTAAATGCTCGTCAAATGGCTACATATGAGAAATGGATGGAAGATGATAATAAGGTTAAGTGTTACATGTTGGCCTCAATGTTAAATGAATTACAGAGCCAACATGAGGATATGCCAACTGCTAAATCAATTCTGATTCACCTACAAGAGTTATATGGTGAACAAAGTCGGATTGCATGCTTCAAGGTGTCAAAAAGGCTTTTCAACAACAAGATGTGTGAAGGGCAGTCAATCCATGATCATTGTTTGACAATGATCAAGGACATATAATAGCTTGAGAAGCTAGGCATTCCTATTTACAAGGAGCTTCAGGTGGATTTGATCCTCCAGTCCTTGACTAGTTCATATGCTCAGTTTGTTATGAACTATAATATGAACAAGTTGAATTACACCTTACCTGAATTATTGAACATGTTGGAGAGCAATGAGGGGACCTTGAAGAGTTCAAGGGGCTCTGTTTTCTCTGTGGAGCAGTCTTTCTCTAAAAGAAAGTATACTTGGAAGAAGAAGAAAACTGCAAAGAAGCAGAAGAAGGGAACAAATAAAAGAAGAAGGACACTCCCAAGAAAGCCAAGGTTAGTAAAGAAAAATGTTTCCACTGCAATACAGATGGCCACTGGAAAAGAAATTATTCTCTCTACTTGGAAAGCTTAAAGAAACAGAAGGAGGATGCACTTTCTAAAGGTAAGTCCATACTCGTTATTGAATCTAACTTAATGATTTCATCTACTTCCAGTTGGATTTTAGACTCTGGCTCTAGTGCTCATATATGCATTTCAATGCATGGTCTGGAAAGAAGTAGAAGCTGAGAGAAGGTGAGATAGTCCTACATGTCGAAAATGGAGCAAAAGTTGCTGCACAAGCCATTGGATCATATTCTCTGGTATTACCTTTAGGGTTTAGATTAGTACTTAGTGACTGTTATTTTGTACCTGGAGCTAGTAGAAATTTGATTACTATCTCTATGTTAGCACAGGAAGGATTTGAATTTACATTCAATAAAGACTTTTGTAGTATTTATTTGAGAAATAATTTAGTTGCAAAAGCTATTTTAATTGACAGTCTCTATCATTTGCATGCCGATGCATTTTTGAATATTAACAAGAAAATTAAAGTGAATGCCATAGGACATAAACATCCTATAGATGACCTAAATGATAAATATTTGTGGCATCTAAAGTTTGGTCATATAGGTAAGGACATAATTGACAAACTGGAAAGGGATGGGATCCTACATTCAGTTAATTCTGAATCATACCCACCGTGTGAGTCATGTCTTCAAGAAAAAATGACCAAGTTATCCTTTGTAGGACATGGGGAAAAGGCCACAGAATTACTTGCCCTGGTACACACTGATGTGTGTGGTCCATTTGATGTGCAATCCAGGGATGGTTTTTACTACTTCATAACATTTACTGATGATTGTTCATGATATGGTTATGTATTTCTTATGAAACATAAATCTGAAGCTTTTGAAAAGTTTAAGAAATTTAGATATGAGGTAGAAAACAAACAGGTAAAACCCTTAAGGTTCTTCAATCAGATAGAGGAGGTGAATACCTTAGTAAGGAGTTTTTAGGTTATCTTAAGGATAATGGCATAGTCTCACAATGGACTCCATCAAGTACACCTCAGCTCAATGGGGTGTCTGAGAGGAGAAACAAGACACTATTAGATATGGTTTGATCCATGATGAGCTTCACTGACTTGCCTTTATTTCTTTGGGGATATGCCCTACAAACTTCAATCTATATTCTAAATAGAGTTCCATCTAAATCTATTCCTACCATACGATATGCGATTTGGCATGATAAGAAACCAAGTCTTTTCATTTCAAGATTTGGGGATGTCCAGCCTATGTCAAAAGACTAATGATGGATAAGTTGGAATCTAGATCTATGAAAGCTCGGTTAATAGGATATCCTAAAGAAAATATAGGGTATTATTTTTACCTTCCAGAAGATCATAATGTGATTATGAGCAGACATGCCACATTTCTTAAAAAATAGTTTATTCAGGAAGGTGGTAGTGGGAGGTTAATTGAGCTCGATGAGAAAGTCTCTGAAGAGTAGCCAGCTGTAGATCAGATCGAACCTAATCAACCAATTCACGTAAATGCTCTTCCACCTCGTAGGTCTATTAGAGTCTCCAAACCTCCTAAAAGGTACTTGGGTATGTTTATAGAGGATATAAAGGAAATGTTTCTAGTTGGGGACAAGGATCAATTGATTGATCCTAAGACTTATGATAAGGTGATGTCAGACATTGACTCCGAGAAATGGTTGAATGCTATGAAGTCAGAAATTGAATTAATGTATTCTAACCAAGTATGGTCCTTAGTGGATCCACTAGAGGGTATCGTACCTATTGGTTGTAAATGGATCTACAAAAAAAAATAGGTGCAAATGGTAAGGTAGAGACCTTTAAAGCTAGGTTGGTGGCAAAAGGGTATAGTCAATGTCAAGGCATTGACTATCATGACACCTTTTCACCAGAGCTATACTGAAATCCATTCGTACATTTCTTGACATATCATGATTATAAGATATGGCAAATGGATATGAAAACTGTATTCTTGAATGGATATCTTGAGGAAGATATCTATATGGAGCAGCCTTTGGATTTCACTTCCAATGATGAAGATCAAAAGGTCTGCAAGCTACATAGATCAATCTACGGATTGAAGCAAACTTCTCGGACTTGGAATACTCATTTTGATAATGCAATCAAATTGTTTAATTTTATCAAGAATGAGGATGAGCCATGTGCTTACAGGAAGCCCAGTAGGAGGGCGATGATATTCCTCGTATTGTACGTTGATGATACCCTCCTTATTGGGAATGAAATTTCCATGTTGACTTCGATCAAAAGTTGGTTATCTAAGAAATTCTCTATGAAAGACTTAGGTGAAGTATCTTATATTTTGGGGATTAAGGTTTATAGAGATAGATCTAATCGGATGCTTGGCCTTTCATAAAAATTGTACATAAAGAATGTGCTGAAAAGGTTCAGCATGGAGAACTCTAAAAGAGGATTGTTACCTCTTTAGCATGGCATTAATCTCTCCAAGAAAATGTGTCCTAACACACCTGAAGAGATTCAACGCATGAGCAAGATTCCATATGCTTCGGCAATTGGAAGCCTTATGTATGTCATGTTGTGTACTTGACCTAATATAGCTCTTGTTGTGAGTGTCACGAGCAGATATCAATCGAATCTAGGTGAATAATACTGGATAGCTATGAAGAACATTCTTAAGTACTTGAGAAGGACTAAAGATTTATTCTTAGTCTTTGGAGAGAGTTCAAAATTAGGGATAAAGGGATATACAGACTCAGACTTTATGTCTGATCTTGATGATAGAAAGTCTACTCAGGGTCTGTGTTTTTGTGCAATGGTGGGATAACAAGTTGGAAAAGTTTCAAGCAGCCTATCATAGCATATTCAATAATAGAAGCAAAGTATATCGCCGCCTCTGAAGCTACAAAAGAAGACTTTTGGTCTAAAAAGTTTGTTGTGGAGCTTGGAGTGATGCCATCTGATGCCATCCCCATTTATTGTGATAATAATAGTGCAATAGCTCTTGCTAAGGAGCCTAGGTCTCACCAGAAGTCTAAGCATATTGAGTAGTAGTTTCATATCATACGCGACTATCTCGAGAAGAAACATGTTGAGGTATAAAGAGTAGACTCCACGGACAACGTGGCAGACCCACTGACTAAGACTCTGAGCCAGCAAAAGGTTGAAGGCCACTTTAAGAAAATGGGACTTAGATATGTAGCCAATTAGCTTTAGTGCAAGTGGGAGATAGTTAGATGTATGCCTTGAAAGCCAAGTTGGCTTGACATATTTTAATTTTTAGGGCATGAACTTTGTACTTGATTTTTAAAAGGGTATTAGTTTCATTCATATTGATGTGTCTATGAATCGTTCATGGAGTTAATGGTCAATGACACATATTCTCAAGAGTTGAGAATTTGAGGCATGTGTCTTATAGATTAAATCCTAAAAGCTCCTGATTGTTGGAATATCACGAGGATGGTAATTTATCCATTAAAATCGGTGCACATATCACTTCTTTTTTTGAGTAGATGAGTCTTTGATCTACAGTGTGGTGACACTGGTGTGAGAGTACAGGTAGTTGATGGAGATCAACGGTACTAAGCATGACCAAGTACAGGAAGTTATACGGATGACTACTCACTTGTCGATAATTTTCTGATGCTGTAGTCATGTAAATAGTTCTTTGACCTAGAGTATCTCAACTACTCATAATAAGGTTGCTGTAGTTTGACAGTACAAATACATGGTTCCTATCCATTCAGGACCTTGTGGTGTTCGTTGGCTATAGTAAGTACCTGGCCAATCTCAGATTGGTGTCTAAGGTTGGCAATCAAGGACCTTCACTCCCCTCCACCTACCTGGCTAAGTCCCATAAGTCTACTAGCTAGTTGGTTCACTTAATTAGACTTCTAATTTGTTCTCTAGGTCTAGGAAACCTTAGCTCGAGCTTGAGTCTACTTGCATGCATGAAAACTAGATCAGGAGCCTCATATTCACCAATCCAAACCCAGTCCAATGTAGCTATGGACCCGAATCTTGAAACCATGCTGAAAGCCCTAAATGATCAAATGGCCCAATTGAACCAAATGCTGGCTAAACAATTTTTCTTAGACCAACCAACTCCTACTATCTCATTAGCTCATATGAATGATAGGAGTAAGAACCCTGAAGTACAAGTTGAGTTCATTAATACTCAAGACTTAGGGTATCCTCAAACTGAAGGGCTAGGGAAGGAAGAAGGCAAATTTGAATAACCTAGTAAATATGTGTATGAGACCGACATAAGTTTAATAGATGAATATGAAGGGGAAGACTGTGAAGAGAATAACTATAGTACCTTACCTGAGGAAACCTTTGGTAAAGAAAAGATTATTGAGCCTAGTCCTGAAACATCAGAACAACTAAAATTTAGTGAGGACTTGGTTCCCGTAAGACAATGCCCTCAGGAAGAACCCAATACTTTAGCTTCGACACAAGAACTCCTTCAGGTACCTGAGAAGAACCCAATCATTATTTTAGAAGACTTTCCTAATGACCTTCAACTACCTAGAAGCATCCCGCCTGTAGATCAATATTCAAATCTTAAGGTCATCATGAGTAACCAAGGTCTGTTTCAAGATTCCCCTAAATTATCCCAAGACTCGGATTCCTATTTCCTGCCTTTCCTTAAGTCTTATCCTAATTTTAGAGCCATTAAGTTTCATTTTGATGAGATTACTAGGTTGCATGAGCCTTTAAAGCCTATTCCTTTTGCTACCTACGTTTGGAAAACCTTATGGCATTTGCTAGGAACCCATGGTAAATTCTCATGTGCATACCAGACCAGGGTCAAACCTAGAGAGTCATTAATCTGTTAGGTTTAGGCCCTAGAGAGTCCAATAAAATTCCTCTCAATAAAGATGCCTAGTTCAGTTTGCATTTCGTAAGTGCTTGTGTAAGTTTCTGAGTCTGCTGAGTCTTTTGCACAGCATGTCACAAATCTGCATAAAGAAATCAGTAATAAGATCAACCTGAGCAATGAAACTTATAAACACTTAGCTGACTCACATAAGAGGGCTAAAGAATTCTGTGAAGGGGATTATGCGATGATTAGGCTCAACCCTGAACGGTTTCCCCCTGGAACCATAAAGAAGCTGCATGCCCGTGGAGCGGGACCTTTTAAGATCTTAAAGAAAATAGGGCCTAATGCATATGTTTTGGAACTTCCACCTGATATGGGTATTAGTACAACCTTCAATGTTTCAGACCTAGTAGAATACAAAGAACCACTACTAATACCTAGTGAGCCTTTTGAGCCAGAAACTTTCATTGAGAGTGAACATATTTCCGAGTGTCCACCACCAACCTTACCTGAGCAGAGAGAGAGGATTGAGAGAATCCTAGATGACAAGATCATTACTACCAGGAATAAGGACTATCAGCGATACCTGGTTCAATGGCAAGGTCGACCTGAGTCCGACAACTCTTGGATTACTCGAGAGGACCTGCAAAGACTTAACCCAGACTTGTTCGAGCATTACCAGGGGAAAACTGAACCATACTCGACTGGGTCGAGTTCTGCCCACCCCAGGAGAATTGGTGTGGACACCAGAAGCCGAAAGAAACTTCACTCCAACAAGGTTAGCCTTATCCCAATTTGGATCGAAGATAATTAGGTTACCTTGTATCCTTTAGTTCAAAAATATTTTATTTTGAAGAGTCATTTCCTTTTCAAGAGTCCTGTAATTAATTTTGAGTTTCAAATCAAGAGTATTTATTGAGTCCTGTAATTACTTTTAAAATTTCATTTCTTGTAAGTCCATTTCAAGTTTTAAAGTCTAGGTCAGTCTAGTCAGTTTAGTTGAGTTAAGTCTAATTCAGTTGAGTTAAGTCTAATCAAGTCTTAAAGCCATGAAAGCCAGCAACAAGACTCAAATTCTAGACCCCAGAATTTGACCACATGAAGAAGAGAAGACACATCAACCAAGCAAGAGAAAAGGACCATCAACTAGGACCATTGGGCGCCACATGTCATTCTTATCCAAGTAGAAGACCACCTCACCATGCCACGTCATCAGGTGCAACTTCACTAGCCACCTCATCACCCTTTGGGCGCCAACAAGGGAGATTCAAATTCAAGGAGGTTGGCCACATCCCTCCAAGTCCTCCACCAAATCCTCCAACCCCCCCCACATCCCTCCAAACTCTCCACCAAATCCTCCAACCACCCTTGTAATCCTCCTCGATTTGGGGAGTTTTTAAATTTCAAAAGCTAGCTTTGTGAGGCTATTAAAAGCCTTGGACTCCCATTGTAAAAGAGATGGATTTTGGGAATGAATGAAAATTGAAGTTGAATTTTGGAAGTAGAAGTTGTCTTGTGTTTTTTTTTTCTTATGTGAAAGTTTCCCATCCTCTTCCTCCATGCCAAAGCCATTCTTTTTCCCTAGCAAAGCATCTTCCAAGCTCACGTGAAGGCATTGGAGTCAGCCAGATCTTCTCAAATTTCTATTCTTAGTTCATAAATTCTCCCATCCCTTCTATATGTTCTTATCCTTCTTCCTTAACTTTGATCTTCATTACAGGATCCTTCGAAGTCTTTGAGTTGTGAACCGGGTTCACCTTGACAAAGAACCAACAAGCTGAAGCCCCAAGTCCAGAGTTCTGATCTCTGTTATCCAGGTTCTTCAGTTCTGAGCGTTGGTAGTTTCAAGGTATGAATCAAAAGAAGGTTGGAAAGCTCATCAAGGTAAGTCCACAATCATTAGCCCCTATCGACTAGATCCTCTTCCTTCTTAGTTTAGGATTGTGTCTAATCAAGTAAAAATCCCATTTCTTATTATCCTTAAGTCTTATTATAATGAGTACAATGCTAGTGTAATTAGGTTTCATTGCTCTACAAACCATATTCAAAACATTAATCATATGCTTGCCGCATCACGTAATCAACATCATGTCATAATTTTTGATAGAGAAACCGAATTACATGGTAACTACACATAGAGGTTCCAATCTTATTCTGCTAGGTTGCCACTACATACTTCTAGGTGTTACTGGTGGATTGTGAGAGCCCATTAGGATCATTCTCAGTTTGATGATCCTAATTAGGGTTGAGCATAAATTGTTTCTATCCATCAAAAGGAGTTTCGATGATGTATAATGGAGATTATAGCATGTCTCATTACCAAACAAGATAGGTCCTGAGGGGTCACACACCTTAGGAGCTTAAGTAACCAATCAGCAAATCAAAATGTTACTAAATTTGACAATTTTAGTACATTTGGACCTAATTGTAAATGTTACAACTGATTAATTATAGATTAATTATTAATTGAATTAAATTAGATTTAATTTAATTAAGTTAGACTCAGTTAATTGATCCTAATTGAGTTGGGTCAATGGCCTTTTCGAAATAGTTTGATCGGATTTAAAATTGGCTTCAATTTGACTGTCAAATCAATTTATTTGGATCATGACCTAGAGTCCAGTTGGACTGGGACACTCTTTCCTTATCTCCCCCAACCTTTACATGCCATAGTGGGCCCCAAGTGCTTTGTGTGACAAAGAGGAGTGGGCATGAAATCCTAGATGGGTGCAAAATATGTTTTGTCATGAAGAGAAAGAGAGGAGTCCTCTTTTACTCTTAATTTTCAATTAGTTGAAATTAAACTCCGGTGTTTTAGCATGAAGGACTTGGAGAATTAATTTACCTCTTTTACTCCTCTTAATTTTCAATTAGTTGAAATTAAACTCCAGTGTTTTGGCATGGAGGACTTGGAGAATTAATTTACCGTAAATTATAAAAGGGAAGAGGAGTTGGCCGACCAAGAGGTTTCCTGCTTTTTGCATGAAAAGCTTCTCTCTTGGGCATGATTTTCCTCTTGGGCATCTTCTCCAAAGAGTCTCCCTCTTGGGGTGCCAAGTCCTCATCTCTCTTTTATTTATTTTCTTCTTCCATGTGTGAGATCTAGAGAGCTATTCTATAAGAGTAAGAAGAGATAAGGAGGTCCTAGATCTTGCAAATCTTAATTTGCAAGAAAGAAACCAGTTCAAGAAAAGCTGATCTAGATTCTGATCGAAAAAATTTTTAAAGTGGTTGATTTGCTGAAAGATGAGAGGGATGCAAGGATCTCGCAATCCAGTGCTCTCTATGACTCGGTTACATGAGCCCTGTGTGGATACCAGCAGAGGCCGGACGATGCACAGCTCTGGTAAAATCCCGGTTTCAAAAGTGGATCGACATATTTTTCAAAGCAAGCCAAGATACCGATCCAGGTAAGGTTTTATGTTCAAAATAATTTTATTTTTAGATCTCATATTTTTCTCATATATTACAACATATTAGGAATTTATGATGAATAAATTAGATTTATTTATAAGTTGCACCATTAGATATAAAATTGGTAGGGGCACCAGGATCCGAAATAGATTACTAGGCCCTATCTGGTTTATTGATTAGGGTTTTGAGCCCTTGTCTATGTGTCAAGTTTTGTAATCAAGTAAGATTGAGTCCTATAATAAGTTGAGGCAAGATGCCCAAGTTGGTTTGTCTCAACCCTAGTCTAGTTCGATTGAGTCACATTGAGTCTTGTACATTTGTATTAGTCAAGAGAAGAGGATACCTAGTTTTGGAGTTCTACCAGGCTTCATCCAAGAGTTAAAGGCCTTTATATCAACCATAATGGGCCTTTGCTTGCCGCCCCAGATATTTTGATGCCCCAGATGCCAAGATTCCTTCCAGATGCCCAGAGAATATTCCAAGGACCAAGGCGCCCCATGACTCCAGAAATATATCAGGCGCCCCAGCCCAAGAGTCTCTCAAGCCCAGAAGTCCAGTAAGAGGAGGCATCCCAGGCTTTTCCCCAAGCTCATATGAAGATTTCAAGAACCAAGATACCAAGGAAATATTCTAGGCACCCCAACCCAGGGTTTCAAGCCCACCTGAAGGCCCATGTGCCCAAGCCCTTTGGAGGCCGCCCAAGCCCAATGGAGGATGCCCCTTGTTGCCCTAAAGTCCAAGCCCAGGCCAACTTGGCATCCAAGCCTAAAGAAAGCTCTTTGACCAAGTCAAATGAGGAGAGAAATCCAATTAGAACAAGGAGAACAAGTTTTAATTTCATTCAAAGTGTGTACTCCTAATCTAAACCCCTTTGTAATCCCTCTCCCACTCTACTTTGTAATTCTATCCTAACAAGGAGAGGACATGGGAAAACTCTATAAATACCCCACCCCTCCCCCTCTTGTAAGTAACTCTTTTCATGAATGAAACCCTGCTGAAATTTAGTTTAATTGTGTTCAATTGTGTTCTTGTGATTAAGATGTGTGAGTGCTACAAAGTATGCCCTAGTTCTTCAAAGCCTTGACCGACCAAAGCATCAGCATTCAAATCCTAATACATCCCAAGGAAGGGAGCCTTAGCCATTCTTCAACCTAAGTCTTCTTCCACCTCCAGCTGCCAGCAATAGAAACCTTGATTCCTCTTTTCCTAAATCCTAGTTTTTATTTTATTTTATTTGTTCTCTTGCTAACCTCTGATGCTTGTAGGGTCCCCAAGGTATTCACCTCCAAGGAAAAGGCCATCTTTTCTTCTAGGACCGATCCCAGATAGCTCCCTTAATCGAGGAACTGAAGGCTTGTCTTCCAGGCGACAATCCTGAGTGTTGTGTGACTCCGGCTTTGAGCAGATTTTCGAATCGGTGCTTGGTAAAATCCTTTCCTCTCCTAACTTCTGATTTATTGAAGGTAGTCTATCCTAACCGGGGGTTTCTCAATTTCCGAGATCCTTTCTTTTATTATTTTGCATGAGTTCATTGCAGGTATGATGTTTCTTTTCATTACTAATTTTCCTACTCATCTTTACTTGATTTCGGGTCATTAGCCTACAAATTAAAATTCTGTACAAAAAAATAAATTTCTATTTTTCTACCATCATGATAGTCTTAGGATCATCCAGCATCAGTTTGGTATTATAACTAGTTTAGGATAGTTGCATCTTCATCAAAAACACCAAAAAACTTTCATCTTTCATCTCTGATTTTCTGCATCCTATCTTCTGCATTAGGGGTCTAGGTTTTGGTCAATTTTGTCTATCTAGGCATTTTATTTTTCTCTAGAATCTGCACAATGTGTCCTCTATTTTGTCTTGATAATTCTCATAATTCTTAATTATTTTTACAGAAATTAAAAGGTCCTAAAATTTGGCATCTTAGAGACCATAACCGAATTCCTAAGATTTCTGCACATGGTCTGAAAACCCTAAGAGTTGCATCATCATCTGATTTTTTTTTTTGCATAAAATTTGGTAGAGATCATCATCATCGTCCATCCTCTATTCTGTAAGTTTTTTAGATTTTTTTCTGTATTGAAAACTATGTCAAATTTTGCATCAAACCAAACCCTAGTTTTTTGATTCTGTGATTTCTGCACACCTGACTGAACCTAACCTAATTAACTGCCAAACCCCTCAAATCCCAAGCCATATTTTGTTTGCTAACTTAATCAACTTAAATCTAACTTGCCATCTCATAAAAAGACAAAAAAAATTATTTTTTTGATTATTGTTAGATTTCATCAGGACCATTGAATGTTCATCTTCTTAAACTAATCTTAAAGGCATTTCTCTATCTCAAATCAGGGCAGGACATCATTACCTATCCTTAGCCCAAAACAACCACTATCATCAGAACCCAAGCCTTAATTAAAATTAATTAAACTTAATCTTCTCTAAAGAGCTAGGTGATACTAACAGGTCGGGTCCGAATTGTGTGGGTAAACTAGTGCACTCAATTCTCCAACTATTACTGGAAACTGGTGTTTAAGGCTGGGGGTCTAGAGTCAAATGACCTAAGTGGTGTTGTGGTTCTTTAATTGGGTCCCTACGAAAGAAAGGGGGCCTCCCACACTCCCACCACCTACCTGGCCAATGGAAGGATTAGTTGTTGAGTTAGGTGTAAGTTGAGTCAACCCACTTAATTTTAGCTCTAGGTCTAGCAAACCCTAGAAAGTACTGATCCTTTCATGCTTAACTGCACTATACCACTTTGAGTGATTGATTACATGACCACTAGGTTAGGAACCAAATATCGACAGTCTAAGCCCCAACCTAGCTCAGCCATGGAATCCAACTTTGAGATCTTCATGAAAGCCATGACTGAACGATTTGACCAGATGAACCAACTGAATGCCCAATCCACTGCCCAATTAACCACCCAGATTAACCAGTCCAAAACCCAATTCCAAAATTAGTTTTCCCAGTTGACCACCTAGATAAACCAAATAACCCAATCAAATGCCCAAGCAACCACTAAGCTTGACCATTTAACCAATAGGCTTAACCAAGTAGAGGATCGATTAGGTACCATAGAACGAACCCAAGAGTCCAACGCTGAACTAGATCTTGATTCACCCTGTTCCACCTCTCATAGCCCTAGGGGAGTCCAAAATCAAGATCAATTTATAGAACCCAACCCTAGGAGAACCCATAACCAAGACCAATTTGCGAAACCCAATCCTAGGAGAGTCCAATACCAGGAACCATATCAGGAACCTAACCCTAGGAAAGTTCAATATCATAATCCATATCAGGAACCCAACCCTAGGAGAGTCCAACACCTTGACCCTATCCAGGAACCCAATCGTAGAAGGCCCCACCATGAAGTATGTAATAAAGATGAGAGGGCCATGAGAAGCATTAGGGTAGATGCACCCACCTTTGATGGTAGTCTGGAACCAAAGGTCTATGTGGACTGGGTAGGAGACATGAAATATTATTTTGAATGGTATGACATGAGTGAGGAGATGAAGTATAAACTTGCAAAGATGTGGTTGATTCGTCAGGCTAGGCTACATTGGGCTAACCTTCAATGTACCAGGAGACAGTAAGAACTTCCTCCCATAACCACTTGGCAAGACATGAAATTGAAACTTAAGGAGAAGTATCTTCCTGAATCCTATAACCAGAAACTCCTAGACTAATGAATAAGCTACGTCAAGGGAATAGGTCTATATCATAGTACATCACCCAGTTTGATGATTTTGCAGTTAGATGCAATGAACCTGAGTCTCTAGCTCAAACCCTGTCTAAGTTCAGAATTGGATTACGTGAAGACATTCAAAGAGAGCTATACATGAGGGAGGTCACCGATTTGGATCAAGCATACTAGATAGCTAGACATTATGAACAATTCCAAAGGGGACCTATGTATCAACGATCTGAACCTATTAGGACCAATACCTCATTTCCAAAACCAAACCCAAACCAGGTGTACCAAGGTCGACCAAACCCTAATCCCAACCCAGTCAGATTTAACTCCAACCCAATTAGGTCAAACCCTAATCTAGTCTGATCCAATCCTAACCCAATTCGATCCAATCCCAACCCAGCTCATCCCAACTCTAACTCGAGTTCGAGTCAGTCCAGTTCAAGTAATTATGCACCAATTAGAATCGATAAGGGTAAGGCACTAGCATTTCAAAAAGCCCCAAGCCCCAGCCCCAATGCCTGTTTTAGATGCAACAAGGTAGGTCACTATGCTAGCCAGTGTCCCACCAGATCGTTACACATAAGGGAGCTTGAGGAGGAAGAGCCTGAACCCAATGTTGAAGAAGAAGAAGAAGTTTATGAAGCTTAGGCAGACTTGATTAAGGCATATGAAGGAGATGATGAGAAATTTGATCAGTCTAACCTAGTAGGGGTAGTTAGATGCATCCTGACCCAAACCTAAATTGAGGAAGATTGGCGTAGAACTAGTATCCTACAAACCTTTATGAAAATTGGGGATAAGGTATGCAAGATTATAATAGATAGTGGGAGTTGTGTCAATGCTATTGCTGTTGATACAGTTAGATCTTTAGGATTGACCTCAGGTTCCTATCCTAGCCCCTATAAAGTCTCATGGATAGACTCCACTTCCATTTCAATCAAGTCTAGGTGCCAAATCTTGATTAAACTACAATCATATGAGGAGATGATTTGGTGTGATATCCTTCCCATGAGAACCAGTAGCATCATCTTAGGTCGACCATCGCTCTACGATCACGATGCAGCCCTATCGGTCGAACCAATACCTGTACTTTTAGTCATCATGGAAAGAAATTTATGATTCACCAGACTTAGCCCAGAGAACCGATTAGGAGAACTTCTAGTAGAATTAAGGAGAATAAATTAGGAATTAATCTAATTAAGGCTAAGGAATCAGAGGAAGAAACTTCTTAACCCATTGAGGAACCAAAGAAAAATGATCCTGAACCCACTATAGTAATTGAAGAACAAGTGACTAAGCCAGGATTGAACATTATAGATGAAATTGAGGGTTCACAAGAGTTGTTAATAGAGGAAATCCAAGTACAAGTCCCTAAGGAACAACCATAGGAAGTAGATGTGTGTAGTGAAATAATATCTGGTTTTGAGTCCAACAAATCCACAGACCTAGTTCATCTGTCTACACTTGCACTGACCTCTTTACAGCATTTGCATCAGGAAATTAGTCTAAAGATGAACATAAGTAATGCACCCTATAAAAACTTGGCTAATTCCCAAAAATAAGCTAAAGAGTTTTTTGTAGGGGTTATGTGATGATCAGGCTTAGGCCTGAGCAGTTCCCTCCAGGGACCGTAAAGAAATTTCATGCTCACAAAGCTGGACCATTCAAAATAATAAAGAAAGTTGGATCCAATGCTTATGTACTCGAGTTGACACCTAAATTAGGTATTAGTTCCACCTTCAATACTTCAGACCTTTTGGAGTACCGGGAGACAGCAATGATACCTAGCAAGCTCTTTGAACCTCTCCCTTCCATTGAGAGAGAACGCATCCCAGAGAGTCCACTTACAATCTGGACTATTAGTGAGGAAAGGATTGAGCACATCCTGGATGATCGAGCCATTAGTACATAGATAAATGGCTATCCACGATATTCGGTCTGATGGCAAGGTCAGCTAGAATTCGAGAACTCATGAATCACCCGTGAGGATCTGCAGTGCCTCAACCCAGACCTTCTTGAGCCATATGAGAGCCACATTGACCCATACTCGACGGGGTCGAGTTCCTCTCATCCTGGGAGAATTGGTGGGGGCACCAAGACTTGACACAGATTATTGGGCCCTATCTAGTTTACTGATTAGGGTTTTGAGCCCTTGCCTATGTATCAAATTTTGTAATCAAGTAAGATTGAGACCTGTAATAAGTTAAGGCAAGATGTCCAAGTTGGTTTGTCTCAACCCTAGTCCAGTTCAGTTGAGTCCCATTGAGTCCTGTACATTTATCTTGGTCTAGTACCGGTCTAATTTTGTACAAGAGAAGAGGATACCCGATTTTGGAATTCTACCAGGCTTCATCCAGGAGTTAGAGGCCCTCACATCAGCCATAATGGGCCTTTGCTTGCCACCCCAGATGTTTTGATGCCCTAGATGCCAAGATTCCTTCTAGATGCCTAGAAAATATTCCAAGGACCAAGGCACCCCATGATTCCAGGAATATACTAGGCATCCCAGCCCAAGAGTCTCTCAAGCCCAGAAGTCCAGTAAGAGGAGGCATCCCAGGCTTTTTCCCGAGCCCATATGAAGATTTCAAGAACCAAGATACCCGGGGAATATTCTAGGCACCAGCCCAAGTTTTCAAGCCCACCTGGAGGCCCATATGCCCAAGCCCTTTGGAGGTTGCCCAAGCCCAATGGAGGACACCCTTCGCTGCCCTAAAGTCCAAGCCCAAGACATCTTGGCATTTAAGCCCAAAGAAAGCTCTTTGACCAAGTCAAATAAGGAGAGAAATCCAATTAGAACAAGGAGAACAAGTTTTAATTTCATTCAAAGTGTATACTCCTGATTCTAAATCCCTTTGTAATCCCTCTCCCACACGACTTTGTAATTCTATCCTAACAAGGAGAGGACATGGGAAAACTCTATAAATACCTCACCCCTTCCCCTCTTGTAAGTAACTCTTTTTATGAATGAAACCCTACTGAAATTTACTTCAATTGTGTTCAATTGTGTTCTTGTGATTGATATGTGTGAGTGCTACTAAGTGTGCCCTAGTTCTTCCAAGGCTTGACCGACCAAAGCATCAGCATTCAAACCCTAATCCATCCCAAGGAAGAGAACCCTAGCCATTCTTCAGCCTGAGTCTTCTTCCACCTCCAGCGGCCAGCAACAGAAACCCTGATTCCTCTTTTTCCAAACCCCTAGTTCTTTTTTTTTATTTCTTATTTGTTCTCTTGCTAACCTCTTATGCTTGCAGGATCCTCAAGGTATTCACCTCCAAGGAGGAGGCTCTCTTTGACTCCAGGACTGATCCTAGATAGCTACTTGAACCGAGGAATCAAAGGCTTGTCTTCCAAGCAACAATCTCGAGTACTGTGTGACCCTGACTTCGAGTAGATTTTCGAATCGATGCTTGGTAAAATCCTTCCCCCTCCTAACTTTTGATTTATTGAAGGTATGCTATCCTAACTGGGGGTTTCTCAATCTTTGAGATCCTTTCCTTTATTATTTTGCATGAGTTCTTTGTGGGTATGATGTTTCTTTTCATTACTAGTTTTCCTGCTTATCTTTACTTGACTTCGGGTTATTAGCCTGCAAATTAAAATTCTAAAAAATTATAAAAAAATTAGTTTCTATTTTCCTGCAATCATGGTAGTCTTAGGATCATCCCACATCAAAAATAATTTTTATATCTACTTCTGCTGCATCAGGCTTTTGATGCCTGATTTATTGTAATTTACTGTTCCTGGGAGAATCCTAATAGCTTTGTTATGTAACACAAAGATAATATTTTTCAAATATGAAAGGTCTTACTTAACTAAGATATTATAGTTTATTATATAATACAAGTCTATAAGTATCTTAGAGGCAAGAGGTATAGTTGAGAGTTGCAATAGATGCAATTGGAAAGGATATTCCTATGCTTGAATTCTTAGAGGTTTGTTGTGTGACACAAGGCTTCTATGAGGGATGGGGATCTCAACACCTCTAAGGAACCAAGAAATAGCTTCCTGTTTACCAGAGGTGAGGGCTATGGTATTCAATAAAAATGGTGGGAGACAACTAAACTGAAGACCTTATCTAGTTATGATTGTCTTCATAAGTCATCTACTAATATAACTATTCTTTAGTTTAATTTTGTATTATAGTATCTTCACTCTCACTGTGTTGCATTTTTTATGCATTTATATTGAGTGGTCTAAACTATGTGGATTGGTTAAGGAACTTGCAAATAATATTCATATAAGAAAAAGTCTCTTGCTTTTTCAATACTCATGATACTGATTAAATCAAGAAAGGTGCTTTAGAGAAAAGAGAGCCACATAGAAAATGTGGTAGACTGGTAATTTGATTATCAAGTCTAGCATGTTGGACTTGATATGCAATGAGTTACATAGGCAACATGAAGAGATGAATCCATCTCCTTAAGGAGTTGAATGGAGAGCAGAGCTCAAACTATTAGATATGAAATATCTAAGTAGTTGTTATGCGCCAGGTTGACTAGGGCCTCATCCATTCAGGCCCAGTTCTTGATTTTGACTTGATCACTAGATTGAGTCAATTGGGTTTTGAAATGAATAGAGATCTTAGTCAAGATCTCATCTTATAGCCTCTTTCAATTTTTTTGTCCAAGTTTATGAACAAATTGGATAGTTCTCTACCAAAGCTATTTAACATGATGAAAGTAGCAGAGAGCCATATCGAAGGTGATAAGGCTTTACTCCTTGTGGAAAAAAAGAGATGTAGGAAGGGTTCAAAGATGTTGAACTCTAAGGGAAGCATCTTTAAGTGGAGGAAGGCATAGAATGTCCCTTTGGTTATCATCTACTTTCATTCTGGCATGTTATATTGATTGAAGCATGAAATGTATGAGAGGATGTGAATATCACATATCTCTGATATTATCGTTTAGGTCATTTTAGTGAGTCAAGGATAAATAAGTAATATAAAGAAGAATTTTTGGCTCTAATGATTTTGAATCATATGGGACTTGAGAATCTTGTCTCATGCAAAAGATGACCAAAACTCCATTTTCTGGATATTGAGAAAGGGCAATTGAGTTATTAGCCCTAGTACATTTGGATGTATATAGGTCTATGACAACTTGAGATAGAAGAGGATACTCCTAATTCATCATCATTATAGATGATCTATCAATGTTTGGGTTTTGTGTATTTGATGAAGCATAAATTCAAAGCTTTTTTATAAACTAAAGGAGTATCATTGTATGATTGAGAAATATATTGAAAATAGTATCAAGGTTCTTTGATTTATTTGAGAAGATGAATACTTATTTAATAAATTTCTTGATCATTAGTTATTCTCTCTAAATTAACACCTCCTAATATACTATAGTTGTATGGTGTGTTGGAAAGAAGGAATTGCACTTTATTGGATAAGGTGCAGTCCATAATATACTTCACTAGTCTTTCAATATCATTTTAGAGATTTGTCCTAGAAATTGTCTCTTTGATAATAAACAACATGCCTCTAAGGTTTATGGCTAGCACTCTATATGAGATATGGAAAGAAAAAAAAGGACAAACCACAAATATTTTTAGGTTTGAGGATGTCATGCTTATGTCAAAAGCAATTTGGATATAAGTTAAGTGCTAGATTTGAGAAGTAAAAGTTCATAGGTTATTCAAAGAAGAGTATTGGATATTGCTTCTACCACCCTACTCAACAATAGGTATTTATTAGTGGGAATACCACTTGCTTGGAAAGGAGGCAGGGGGAGAATAATTTGAACTTGTAGAAGTTCAAAACCTACAAACTATCCCATAGTCATCTATGAATGGTTTACAAGGTGATCCTCAACTAGAAGTTTCCAAGGATGAGGTACATCCATAATACACACCTCCTCTTCATAGGTCAGATAGAGTATGCTAGGCACCTCCAAGATATGGATTTGTCATTGGGAATGACATTGAGACCCAGATCATTTAGGATGATGATCCACTAACATATGCAAAAGTAGTCATGAGTAGAATTATGACAAATGGCTAGAAGCTATGAAATCTGAGATAGACTCTATGTATATCAACCAAGTGTGGACTTTAGTTGATGCACCAAAGTATGTGACCCTAATAGGCAGTTAATGGGTCTTCAAGATGAAGATTGGAATAGATTGCCAACTTTAACCTACAAGGATAAATTAGAAATGAATGATTTTAGACAAAAGCAAGGAGTTGTCTTTGACAAAATTTTTTACAAGTGGCAATGCTTAAGTCCATTTGTATTATGCTTACTAAAGTTGTATACTTTGATTCTGTATCTGGCAATTTGATATCAAAAATAATCATTTTTCTTAAAAAGTATTTTTGAGGAATATGGTTTACTTGACTCGGCCAAACAAGTTTATCTCTAGTGGGAGGACAAGTCAAGTGTGCAAACTAAGAAATCCATTTGTGGATTGAAATAAGTTTTGAGGAGTTGGAACATCCATTTTTGATGTGATAGTCAAAAGAGTTTGGCTTCATCAAAAGGTGGATGAACCATGTATGTATAAGAAGACAAGTGGAAGTACTATTATCTTCTTGGTTCTGTTTGATGATTGGGAATGAGATCCCAATGTTTCAATCGATCAAGACTTGGCCATCTAAGATATTTTCTGTGAAAGATGTGGATAAAACATCTTATATACTAGGTATATAGATCAATAGAGATAGATCTAAAAGGATGTTTGGCTTATCTTAGTCTCTATCTATAAACCTAGTATTGAAGAGGTTCGACATGGAGGTTAGTAAAAGAGTTTACTTGCCTATGAGTAAAGCATATATCTCTTCAAGAAGATGATTCTTTAGACACATGATGAAAGAGAAAGATAGATTGTAATCTAATATGCTTTGGCTATGAGATTAATAATGTATGCTATGCTATGTAACAGGCCTAATGGGACTTATGCTTGAGGCATAGCCAGCATATTTCAAGCTGATCTAGGAGAGGACCATTGAAAAGCTATGAATAAATATTCTTAGGTTCTTAGGAAGTACTAAAGATGTTTTTCTTATATTATGGAGGATCAGAGTTGAAACTAGAAAGTTATTTTGATTCTAGTTTTTAATCAGATCTATTGATAGCAAATCAGTATTAGGGTATATGCATATCCTGAAAGGTCTAGTAATGAGGTAGAAGAGTTTCTAATGGCAAAATGTAGCTGACTCAAGCATTGGGCCAAATTATGTTGTTGCTAAGTGAAGTTGCTTTGGAAATCTGTCTGAAGATGTAGTTCATCTTTGAATTGGGTTTGGTTCTAGAGTTTGAACCATGGTTTCTTTTGTTAATCCAAGAACATCTTAAGGCACTTCCACCTCATTTATGATGAGATCATAAAATGAGTTAATTTAAAGAACAATATATTTGATCCATTGACTAAGGCCTTATTGTAGCAACTAATTGATCATCATCTCAAGGGTTTGAGATATTTTAACGATTGGTTTTAGTGCAAGTGAGAGATTAAAAGAATTGTACCCTACAAGCCAATCACATGAATGATATGATGGGATTTTTCTAAGTAATCTTCCAAATCATGTAATGATAATATTTATATTTTTATGTATTGAGACATTATAATTTATCATTACAGCTACATCTTACTGTATCTGATTAAGATTATAAGGAATCCCATAGATTAGAGCAATGATTTTAGAGGACATGAATGGAGTTCATGCTTGTAAGTTTTAAAATCCTAAAATCCTAATCTAAAATATTCTTGGTCATAGGAGCATTAAAATGGGGATCAATATTCTGGATAGACTAACACTTCCTATGTATCTCGATAGAGAGGGTGGCTGATCTAACAAGTCACTTGTGTGGGATACTAATACAAGATATGGGTGTGTTGACCCCATAAGTGATTTTGATGATAACCAAACATTGGAGCATGTACATTTATTTCTGACAACTCTTCAAGTATTAGACAAGTTTTTGTAGGATGAATAACATGTTCAAACTTCAACTCCTACACTTCTGTTTTCTTGGTTGAGCTGTGTTGTAAATATTTTTGTAAAGAAGAACCCAATCAAAAATGCTAAGAAAAATCAATTAAAAGGGTTACTTCTGTGAGTGTGTGTGCCATGAATTTTAGTTTGAGTTGGTTTGTGTGAAATTGTAAAAGAGTTGGTGAGAGTTTTCTTTAAGTTCAATTATAAAAATCCTGAAGAAGACACTCGAGCTGACCCCAAGTGATGAAGAGCCGACTCTACTTACTGACACGCAGCAAGGATTCTGGAATGCAGCAATCTGAGCTAACTCGATAGAAAGCGAGCCGACTACAGTGAATCCGAATCGACTGGAATCAGTCCAAGCCGACTCCTCCAGAGTCCATTTTTTGAGATTTCTTAGAACAGCCAGGTGAACCGACCCAAACCAAAAAGAGTCGACTCTGCCAGACCTAATTCTAAAATCCTGAGAAAGCGAGCCAACCCGAATTGCATCGAGCCGACTCTTCCAGAGTGAAGTTTTTTGAACCTAAGAAGAAGAGCTGACCCAAGATGAAAAGAGCCGACTCCTCGAGTTCAAGTTTTTCAAAGAAGTTCGAGCCGACCCGAGCTATCAAGAGCCGACTCGTCCAGAGTGATGTTTTGCACCCTGAGACAAAGAGCTGACTGCATTGAGGATTTGGCAACTCGACCCATCAACTCGAAGGATCCGAGCCGACTCGATGGAATCTGAGCCGACTCGAATGTCTCTTTCAGAAATCCAATGACTAGTTCCAGAATTTATTTTTTGAATGCTAAAAGGTGCTCCAATGGTCACAAATCATTTCCCAATGGTCTACAATGGCTAGAACTGCCTTGGGATGATGGAAGACTTTAAATTTGAAGGATTTGAACTTTCTTGAAGCAAGTTATTAGTGAGTTCTTCAAAGAAAAGAGAGCTTCATTGAATATCCTACCTACCAACAGCAAAAGAGCACAAGAACATTCAAGTCAAGCTTTCAAGTCTTCACCAACTCCAATCTGAAGCTTGAAACAACTTTAGGAAGAAGCCACTAAAGTCATTAAAGCTTATTCAAGTGCATTCAAGTGGACTTCCAACAAGCTACACCGGTAACTATCCGACAAATTGAGTTTGTCATTCTTGTTGCATTTATTTTCAATTCAGTTTTTGAATTGTTGGGTTATTGGTGAGCCCGGTTGAAAAACCAATTAGGTTCTTGGTGAGCCTTGTTAAAACCAAGGGTTAGGTTCTTGGTGATCCTATAAAAACCAAGTTGGGTTTCTTTGGTGAGCCTATTAAAACCAAAAGGTGTTGGGTTTTCTTTGGTGATCTCGTAAAATCAAAGTGTAGAGGTTTTGGATTATGATCCTGTAAAACAATCCTACTGTATTCGGGTATGAATATAGTGAAAATCCCAAGTGGTATCTTGGGTAGTAGACGTAGGAGCTGGGTTGCTCCGAACCGCTATAAATTTGGTGTTTGTGTTTTGCTTTCTTGACTCTGTTTAGCTTCTGCATTTTATAATTCTATCACAGCACCTACCACTTGCAAAGGATTTTGAATTGCACATTACTTGCCTTCAATTTTTTCAAAGTCCCAATTTACCCCCCTCTTGGGTAGCCACCTAGGCAACAACTGGTATCAGAGCAGTGTCTCTGAATATATTAGAGTAAAGATTAATGGCTCATCCAATGAGTACGTCTTTGGCGGAAGGCCAATCAACTAATAGACCTCCACTCTTCACTGGCACAAATTATACATATTGAAAAGCTAGAATGAAGATCTATATTCAACCAGTTAATTTTCAATTGTAGAAGGTCATTCTAAAGGGTCCTTATATCCCCATGGTTAAAATTGATGGAGTGGATGTTCCTAAACCTGAAGAGGATTGGGACGAACACGACATGAAGATGAGAGAGTTAAATGCCAAAGCCATGAACTTGTTATATTATGCTTTGGATAGTAATGAGTTTAATCGAATTTCAATTTGCTCTTCGGCAAAAGAAATTTGGGATAAACTCGAAGTGACCCATGAAGGAATTTCACAAGTGAAGTCTTCTAAAATTAATCTTCTTGTACATAGTTATGAATTATTTAAGATGGAACCAAATGAAACAATCTCTGCCATGTTTTCACGTTTTACTAACATTATTAACAGCTTAAAAAGTCTTGGCAGGGTATACACTAATGCAGATCTAGTACAGAAGATTCTAAGATCTCTTCCGGACAAGTGGGATTCGAAAATGACTGCCATACAAGAAGCAAAAGATTTGAATACCTTATTGCTGGATGAACTACTAGGATCTCTCATCACACATGAACTGACCATGCAGCACCGAACTGAAGATGATCAAAAGAAAAGGAGATCGATTGCCTTTAAAGTTGCTATGGATTCTAAAAGGGATGAAGAATCGGAAAAAGAAAGCTCCT
Source organism: Areca catechu (assembly GCA_021397845.1). Classification (NCBI taxonomy): domain Eukaryota; kingdom Viridiplantae; phylum Streptophyta; class Magnoliopsida; order Arecales; family Arecaceae; genus Areca; species Areca catechu. The sequence continues at coordinate 26,517,047 of CM038048.1, forward strand.
CTGCTGAAAGCGACATGGAAGACGAGGTTGCCATGGTCATCAGAAAATTCAGAAAGTTCTTGGGAAGAAAGAAAGAAAGATATTTTAAAAAATTCCACAAGAACAAAGAGTTTAGTAAGGAGAAGGACAAGGAAAAGGAGAAAGAAAAAGAAGTGCTCACATGTTATGAGTGCAAAAAGCCAGGGCACATCCAACCAGATTGTCCTTTATTGAAAAAGGGATTTGAGAAAAAGAAAAAGAAAGCAATGGTAGCAACGTGGAGCGATAGCGAAGCATCCTCATCAAATGAAGAAGAAGAGGCTCCGAAATCTGCGAATCTTTGTTTGATGGGTCTCGAAAATGAGGTATCATCCCTTGAGCTTCAAACTGAATTTATATATGATGAACTAAATTCTTCATTTCATGATTTACTCATCGAATTCAAGAAAGTTGGGGTTAAAATTAAGTCCTTAAAGAAACAAAATGATGTTTTATTAAAAGACAAGGATGAAATTTTTGAAAAGAATAACATTTTGCAAAGAAAATTGAATAACCTTTCTGAAAATGTTATTGTCTTGAACAATGAAAAAACTATTTTAAAAAAGACAAACAATATTTTAGTTGCCGAAAATACTGATTTGAAAAAGGAGGTTGAAAAGCTTAAGCCTTTAGTAGAAAAATTGACTTGAGTTCCAATAAGCTTGAGCTAATTTTGAAAGAACAAAAGGACTCTAAAAGTAAAGCTGGAATTGGATTTAATGCTATAAATGCTAAAGGAGTTTCAGCAACAAAATTTGTATCTTCAAAAGCTTCAGCTGTAAATGCTAAATTTGAAAAAGGTTTTCCATCGAAATCAATTTCAAATGGCTTGAAATATGTTCTTATGAATACTATGAAAAAATCCTTCAAATCAAGTATTCATGTTTCTGCATCTGTTATAGCTTCAAAGCATGCATCATTCAAAAATGACAAAATTATTTGTTATGCATGTCACAGATTTGGGCATAAATCTTATCAATGTAATTCCTTGAAAAATCTCATGATTAGTGCATTGAAATATAGAACCATTTGGGTTCCAAAGGGAACCAATTTTGCTAACCCGAAAGGACCCAAGTTAGCTTGGGTACCTAAAACCACTCCTTGATTATTTTGCAGGATTGTCTTGCAGCCCAAAAATTAAAGAAAAGATAGTATATTGACAATGGATGTTCAAGGCATATGACGGGAGACAAGGATCAGTTTATCACCCTACAAATGAAAGAATGAGGATTAGTTACCTTTGGAGATAATGGCAAGGGGAGAATAATCAGAATTGGTAAGATTAAAATAACCCCCTATACTTTTATTGAGGATGTGCTGCTAGTAGATAAATTGAAACATAATTTATTGAGTATTAGTCAATTGTGTGATAAAGGCTTCAAAGTTATCTTTGAATCATCTATGTGTATAGTAACTAACTCTCTTGACTCTAGAAAATTCATTGACCATAGACTCGAAAATATCTATATGGTAGATCTAAATGATCTAGCCATGTCTAGTAGTTCCAGTCTAGTAGCAATGAATGCTAAGACCAAGGAGTCATGTTTATTATGGCATAGATGATTAGGTCATGCTAGCATGCATACTATTGCCAAATTATTCTCAAAGAATCTAGTTAGAGGTTTGCCTCATTTCAAAGTTGATATTGATTATGTATGTGATGCTTGTCAATTAGGCAAACAAACTAGGGAGAGTTTTAAATCGAAAAATATTATTTCAACAACTGGACCCTTTGAGCTACTTCACATGGACTTATTTGGACCAACTATGACCACAAGCCTAGGAGGTATAAAATATGGCCTTGTGATTGTAGATGACTTTTCTAGATTCACATGGATATTATTTATTGCACATAAAGATGAAACTTTTGATGTATTTTGAAAATTTCATAAAAAGGTTTTAAATGAGAAAAATCTTTCTGTTATTTCTATTAGAAGTGATCATGGAACTGAATTTCAAAATCAATTCTTTGATGAATATTGCACTGAGCACAGCATTAATCACAACTTCTCTACTCCTAGAACACCACAACAAAATGGTATTGTAGAGAGAAAGAATAGGAATTTGGAAGAGATGGCCAAAACAATGTTATGTGAAGGTAATCTTCCAAGGTACATTTGGGCAGAAGCCGTGAACACTGCTGTTATATACTAAATCAAGTTTTGATACGACCAATTTCAAAGAAAACCCCCTATAAGCTTTGGAATGGAATAAAACCAAATATTAATTATTTTCATGTTTTTGGGTGTAAATGCTTTGTGTTAAATAACGGTAAGGATAATCTAGGAAAGTTTGATGCAAAATCTGATGAATCTATCTTCCTTAGTTATTCATTACATAGAAAAGCATATAGAGTGTTTAACAAGAAGACTCCTACTATAGAAGAGTCAATTCATGTTATCTTTGATGAAGCTAACCCCTCACTATCTAGAAAAGATAAGTGCATAGATAATAATGCAGGTATACTACAAAAGGAAATGGAAGATCTAAACATCCAGGACAAACCAACACAAGATGGAAGTAAGATGGTAAGTAAGGATCATACTGATCTACCAAGAGAATGGAGGTATGTAACTTCACATCCCAAATATTTAATCATTGGTGATCCTTCTCATGGTATTAGGACTAGGTCAGCACATAGAGATGCACATGACTACCTAGCCTTTGTCTCTCAAATTGAACCACAGCTTAGAAGAGGCTGAAAATGATCATACTGATGGCCATGCATGATGAATTAAATCAGTTTGAAAGGAATAATGTTTGGACACTAGTTAGTAGACCTACAAACCATCCAATAATAGAAACCAAATGGATCTATAGGAACACACTAGATGAAAATGGTAAAGTAATAAGGAATAAAGCAAGGTGGTAGCAAATGAATTCAATCAAGAAGAGGATATCGATTTTGATGAAACTTATGCTCCGGTAGCAAGACCTGAGACCATTAGATTACTTCTTGTATTTGCTTGCTACATGAACTTTAAACTCTTTCAAATGAATGTCAAAAGTACTTTTCTTAATAGATTTATTTCTTAATAAGTTTTTGTAGAACAGCCACCAGGTTTTGAAAATCATGCTTTTCCAAATCATGTGTTTAAGTTGAACAAAGCTTTATATGATTTGAAACAAGCACTTAGGGCCTGGTATGGTAGATTGAGCATGTTTTTACTTGAAAATGATTTCAAAAGAGGAAATATTGACAAAACTCTTTTTATTAAGAACAAAGAAAATGACATGTTAGTTGTACAAATATACATTGATGATATTACCTTTGGTACAACTAATGAAAGTTTTCGTGAAGAATTTACTGAGCTAATGCAGATTGAGTTTGAAATGAGCTTCATGGGTGAGCTCAACTACTTCCTTGGATTACAAGTCAAACAAATGAAGGAAGGAATCTTTATAAGCCAAGCCAAGTACATCAAGGAATTAATCAAGAAATTTGGCATGGAAATAAGCAAAGAGGCTAGCACACCCATGAGTCCTACCTGCAGGCTTGACAAAGATGAAAGTGGATCCAACGTTGACCAAAAGCTATATAAAGGTATGATCGGATCCCTTTTATATTTGACAGCCAGTACGCCTGATATCTTGTACAGTGTATGTGTTTGTGCTAGATTTCAATGTAATCCTAAAGAAACACATATGCTTGATGTTAAAAGAATTTTCAAATACTTGAAAGGTATAAGTAACTTAGGTCTTTGGTATTCTAAAGAATCATCTTTGAATTTAATTGGTTTTTCTGATGCTGACTATGCTGGTTGCAAAATTGATAAAAAGAGCACTATTGGTACATGCCAATTTCTAGGGTTGAGTTTAATTTCATGGCACTGTAAGAAGCAAAACTCCGTAGCATTGTCTACTACTGAGGTAGAATACGTTGCTGCTGGTAGTTGTTGTGCTCAAGTATTATGGATTAAACAACAGCTAGAAGATTTTAGTATTACACAATCTAAAATTCCAATCAAATGTGATAACACAAGTGCTATTAATTTGACCAAAAATCCTGTTCAGCATTCACGAACCAAACACATTGAAATTGGCACCATTTTATAAGAGAACAAGTTTTGAATAATGATATTACTCTTGAATATGTGCCAACTGAAAACCAACTTGCTGATATCTTTACCAAACCATTGAATTTAGATAGGTTTGTAATGATTAGAAATGAACTAGGATTGTGTGATCCTATCTAGAAACACCTCCAGAGTCTTAAGGACAATGTATCTACATAACCTTCTGATCCAAATCCCAAAATTTTATGAGCCTTGATTGAAATACAAAATTATTTTTTGAGCTCCCTCTACTCGAGCCGACTCGAGTAGATGAATTGTTGGTCGAGCTGGCTCGGATGTCGAACCATCTCTTTTTAGTTCGAGCCGTAGGGTTTTGTTTTTACCATTCTTGCTCCTAAACCCTATTCCATTCCCTCCAAGAAACTTTCCAAACTTCTCTAAACTTCCATAAACCTCTTATAAACTCAATTTCTTTGCATAATGGAACCAAGGAGAGTAGTTGGGAAGAAATCTGGGAGAGTTGGTGATGCGGCTCCACAAGAATGAAGAACAAAATTTTGAGAAGATAATGTCTCCCGGAATGAACCACGACCTGAAGAAGAAGCAAGCCCAATTTCTCCAAGCCACCAAATGTCCCTAGGTATGAGACCAATCACTATTGGCCAACGTATTTTATTCGAATATCTAAGGGAAATCGGTTTTGTGATTGGGTATCTTATTGAGAATCAAGGTTGGAGGAATTTGTGTTCACTGGATATTAAGACCTATCCAAACCTAGTAAGAATGTTCTATGAAAATTTAAGGTTTGGAGAGAACATCATTGAGTCCTTGGTTAAAGGAAAGAGGATAATTATTTCTGCTGAAATTCTAGGAAGTGTTTTGGAAATGCCTTTTGAAGGCATAGAATATCTTGTACTGAAGGACAGAACCAAGGCATTACAGACAGTTTTGGAAAGAGCTAAGGTAAATGAGATTGGGATTCTCAAAGCAAGCATGTTGTCCATTGAGATGAGACTCCTATATAACTTCATAAGCCGGATCTTCTTACCTAGAACAGGTCGATTCGATTGGGTAAATGAAAGGGATTTATGTTTTATGGAGCTCTTGATTAATGGTGATAAGATCAATTTACCTATAGTTATGATTTGCCAAATGAAGGAGGCAATAAGAAAAGTCAAGGCCTATCTACCCTATGGAATGGTTTTATCTCTTCTTTCGAAATGCAAATGTAGATCTGACAGGGGAGGACAGCATGACACTACTCCATACTGATACATATACTACAAAAACTTTTCAAAGAATGGGATTTATATTGTCAGATGGCACTTGGAGAAAGAAAACCGATGTCCCAGTAACTGTAGAATCTGAGGAGATTCAAGAACAAGCAGAGTTAGATGCTGGTGAAGACATTACAGTGCATATTCCAGAACCATAGCCACATATGGGATCTTCAGTACAAGTAGACTTCGACACCTTTTTTCCTGACATCTCAGTACTAGATATGCCTGATATACCATGTGGTACAGCTACTTTTACTCAGTCTATTGATGTTCCAATTCAAAGTCACACTACTACTACCCCTGCTGTAGATAATTCATTGTTACAAGACTTCATGACACAACAATTGAATAACATGACTAAAACTATCAAGTCTTCTATGGTTATAATGTTTGGAGAACTTCAAAAGTTAGTTGATGTCAGATTAACACAATTTGGGGAACGGCTAAATGATCTGAAGGGAAGAATAGACAACATTGAAACTTCCAAAACTGCAGCAACTGGTATAACTGAGACAGATGTCTAGCCAATCCTTGAATTGGTTGCATCAAGTTCTGAATCTACTAAAAGGTCAGTCACTCAAGTTCTTGAAGCATATAGAACTGAAATGGATAACTTGAAGGTCAGAATGGGATCACTTGAAGCAGGAAAAAGGATAGAGGAAGATTATACCAAAGGTATTGGTATAATTAGAAGTGAATTTGGAAGATCGAGAGGTTCAGCAGAAGCATTTGCTAATGTTCAAGCTTCAGAAATGCTTTAATTACAAAAAGAAGTGGTAGAAATCAAAGAAGGAATGGAAGACTTGGCTGCTTCTAGAAGTGTAAAAAAAGTTAAAGTCGAATTGAAATCAATGAACATCTTTCTATGAAAAATGATGGCCAAGATTGAAGATATCCAAGCTACTCTCAATGCTCCTTCTAGATCCTTTCCTAGTCATTCAGGCCATCCAAGACAACCTGCTCTACACATTAGGGCACCTGGATCCCATAATATTCCATAATTTATTGATCCTCTTGCTTCTCTACCACCTGGCATTCAAATTCCTGGCCAAATTCCTTCAAAACCTAGCGTAGATATAGATTGTGACTTAGTGTCTTACCTTTTTGTACTTTGTACTGAACTTTTGAAATGGAATGAAAGTACATCTTTTATCTCACAAATTCTTTAATTTCTTTATGAATTGAATGTTTGATTGCTCTTACAATGATTAATCTTTTAATTAGAATTTCAAGATAAATATGAGAAAGTGAAATTATGTCAAACAATTTTAAATACTCTCTCAATCTATTTTAAAATCTGAGCTTAATTCTTACTCAACCTTTTTGATTGATTGACAAAAAGGGGGAGAAAGTATTGCATGAAAAGGATAAAATATTGATACTTCAAAGCTCCGATATATATTTGCTCTGATACTTGAAAAGAACATGTATTGATATTTCAAGCTTTGATACTTTAAGTTCTAAAGCCTTGAATTATAATTTTTGACAAACTCTGATACATAATGTTTTACACTTCAACATTTGTTAGCTCTGTTGATCAAAGTTTTTGAGCTTTGAATTGTAAAATTAAATAAAAAGTATGCCAAAACATGGAGTATTTTATTGAGGGGGAGATTATCTCTCTAAGCCCTAATTCTCCTCTCATTGTTTGGCACTAATTGGAGTCAACTTGTTCTACTTGTTCATATACTCCTGCAAATACTATTATACAAGTAATTGTAAAGTTTTATATTGATTTTTCATGTCCAGTGTTTTATCATCATCAAAAAGGGGAAGATTGTTGACCCCATAAGTGATTTTGATGATAACCAAACATTGGAGCATGTACATTTATTTCTGACAAATCTTCAAGTGTTTGACAAGTTTTTATAGGATGAATAACATGTTCAAACTTCAACTCCTACACTTCTATTTTCTTGGTTGAGTTGTGTTGTAAATGTTTTTGTAAAGAAGAACCCAATCAAAAATGCTAAGAAAAATCAATTAAAAGGGTTACTTCTGTGAGTGTGTGTGCCACGAATTTTAGTTTGAGTTGGTTTGTGTGAAATTATAAAAGAGTTGGTGAGAGTTTTCTTTAAGTTCAATTGTAAAAATCCTGAAGAAGACACTCGAGCCGACCCCAAGTGATGAAGAGCCGACTCTACTTACTAGCACGCAGCAAGGATTCTGGAATGTAGCAATCCGAGCTGACTCGATAGAAAGCGAGCCAACTCCAGTGAATTCGAGTCAACTGGAATCAGTCCGAGCCGACTCCTCTAGAGTCTATTTTTTAAAGATTTCTAAGAACAGCCAGGCGAGCCGACCCGAACCAAAAAGAGCCAACTCTGCCAGACCTAATTCTGAAAGCCTGAGAAAGCGAGCCGACCCGAACTGCATCGAGCCGACTCTTCCAGAGTGAGGTTTTTCAAACTTTAGAAGAAGAGCCGACCCAAGCTGAAAAGAGCCGACTCCTCGAGTTCAAGTTTTTCAAAGAAAGAAGTTCGAGCCGACCCGAGCTATCAAGAGCTGACTCGTCCAAAGTGATGTTTTGCACCCTGAGACAAAGAGCCGACTGCATTGAAGATTTGGTGACTCGATCCATCGACTTGAAGGATCCGAGTCGACTCGAGAAGACTTTAAATTTGAAGGATTTGAACTTTCTTGAAGCAAGTTATTAGTGAGTTCTTCAAAAAAAAGAGAGCTTCATTGAATATCCTACCTACCAATAGCAAAAGAGCACAAGAGCATTTAAGTCAAGTTTTCAAGTCTTCACCAACTCCAATCTGAAGCTTGAAACAACTTTAGAAAGAAGCCACTAAAGTCATTAAAGCTTATTCAAGTACATTCAAGTGGACTTCCAACAAGCTATCGGCAACTATCTGATAAATTGAGTTTGTCATTCTTGTTACATTTATTTTCAATTCAAATTTTGAATTGTTGGGTTATTGGTGAGCCTGGTTGAAAACCTAATTAGGTTCTTTGTGAGCCTTGTTAAAACCAAGGGTTAGGTTCTTGGTGATCCTGTGGAAACCAAGTTGGGTTTCTTTAGTGAGCCTGTTAAAACCAAAGGGTGTTGGGTTTTCTTTGGTGATCCCGTAAAACCAAAGTGTAGAGGTTTTGGATTGTGATCCTGTAAAACAATCCTACTATATTCATGTGTTAATATAGTGGAAATCCCAAGTGGTATCTTAGGTAGTGGACGTAGGAGCTGGATTGCTCCGAACCACTATAAATTTGGTATTTGTGTTGTGCTTTCTTGACTCTGTTTAGCTTCTGCATTTTATAATTCTATCACAGCACCTACCACTTGCAAAGGATTTTGAATTGCACATTACTTGCCTTCAATTTTTTAAAAGTCCCAATTCATCCCCCCTCTTAGGTAGCCACCTAGGCAACAGGGTGCTTATCAGGGAATGAGTTTAGTGAATTGATCTACTTAGAGAGAATATCTTATTGAGCCTTATTTGCTTGTTAAAAGATGGTTTTATAAGTGGGAGTTATGCAAGTGATTGTTAGACTTGAAATCACTATAAGAGGATGGATATTTGTGCATCTATAGAAATGATAACAAGATAAGTAAGTCTCAATACTCTCTTATTATATACTATTTTTTTGATTATATTGTGAAGGTGTATCTTGGGCATTAGGATTTTGGTGTGCTAGGATGTTTTGAATGAAGATTTTTAAATATCAGTGCTTCCACTACACCCACCGAAATCAAACAAAAACTTTTGACCTAGTATTCTCTATCGAAGTTATTAGATAGAGGGTACAAGTTTATCCAAACTTTTGATCAAATATTTCCTATCAAAGTGATATAATATTCTATATCAAAGTAATCAGATATTCTCTATCAAAGTGACTAAAACTAAAATGGTCAAAGAAGGCTTGAGTAACCAATATATTCTTAAAAAAGAGATTAGAAAAAGCTTGTAAAGCTAATTAGCAACTAAATGACTATCTAGATTTTAGATAAAAGTCTCAAATCTCAAGGAGCAGTTTTACACTTTTCATTCATAGAAACATTGAGAACAGAAATGCAAACCTCTTCCATTGATCGCAAAAGATTTCTTACAGAGTACATTGATAAGATTCATTCATGTATTACACCAACAAAAGAAAAAAGGAAAAACTATATTTATGTTTTTCTTCTCTTCAACCTTGGAGCCTTAAGAGGTTGGCAAATGAGGGGCTGGGGCTCCCATGCATTTTAAAGGAGGATGATCTTCGATTGGTGAAACAGAAGTTCCTGCCTTGCTGCCTTCATTCCCACATCCAAAACAATGTCAGCAACAACTATGAAGGATTATGGATCTTGCCCTAACACCTCTTCTATTAAAGACTAGGCATCTAGGTCTATCAAGGTGAGGAGGTTCATATCTATGTTTGGAAGAATTTCTTTGCCTTCCAGATGCATCTGTTGAAACCTAATTCAAAAGCAAAAAAGAAGACACCAATATTCTCGGCAATTGCTTTATATCTTATTGCATTAGCATTGGATATCTCTAGAGTCGCCTCTATCACCTCAGAAGTGGTCGCCTTCTTCCCAATTTGTGTCTTGGTGAGACCATCTCAAAATCCACTATCCCTGAAGGGCCCCCAATCTCATTTCCTACGTGCTCAGGCAAAACTTTAACCACTCTATCCATGATGATAGCCATCGTATTTCCACAAGCTGTGCAAGTGATCTCATGTGACTGTATACATTTAAAGTATTAGAAGAACAGAAAACACTAATTGAAAAATAAAAATTTCATTATTTCAAATATTTTTACAATATTTTTCAAACTTCTAGTGAGAGAGACAAGAATTGAGCTAGATAAAAATAAAAATAAAATACAAAAGTCCTTCATACTTTCATTGCTTGGTCAGTTGAAGCTTCTAGGTTGGTATCTGCTGGTGTTCCAGTGCCTCAGCAGCAATTGTAGCTTTAGAAGTGGTAAGAGAAGGACCATCAATAGGTACACTGGCATCTTACACCTCTGTTGCTTCCTCCGTAGTTAGATCAGGAACACTTGTGATAAGTAGAGTGATATCAATGGTTAGGAAAAGTTCCCTCACCTTGTTTAGCAATCCTTGAATCCCTCATGAAAAAATGTTGATCGACTCTTTAGCAATATCATCCAAGAAGTCCTCGGATGACTTGTATTCTTATATGGCCTTTTTCTTGTCCTCTTCAAGCTCCTTCTCCAATCTTCTCTTCTCCTCTTGGAGCTTTTGGATGGAGCCTCTAGTTATTTCAACCTCTTTACTAGCATCAAAGATGTCGATCTTTAGATGATTTATTTCATTGGAGCCAATAATCTCTAATTCAGCCTTCTGGGCCTTAGTAGCATTTTTTTGGACCTCTACAGCATTTTTCAAGGCCTCTGCAATGTCTCTTTGTGCTTTTGTGGCACTGTCCCGGGCATTAGCCACTTCAACCTCATTAGCCACTTTCTTTGCTCCTTCACTGGCTGTCTATAACTTTATATTCAAATTTCTTTTTACCTCATCATATATGATGAGGAAGTGCTTCAAATGATTGATATCGAAAAGAAGTTGGAGAAGAGAAATAAGAGGATTAATTTGAAATGAAGGGAAGAGAAGTAGAAGAAAGAAAAATGAGTGAAAAAATAATTACCTGAAACATCCCAAGATAGCTGTTGCTAAGCACTTGGGAAAGAGGATGAGATTCTTGCTCTGCTCTATTAGCAGGAAGCAAAATCATCTTGGGAAGCTCTTGAGCGAGCTTCACATACCCGTGACTAAAATTGATCGCTCTTAGCTTCTTCCACAGAAAAAGTGCTCTCCTTGAGCACCAAAAGATTGACCAACATCGGCTGGTTGCGGTGATCGAGACATTATGGGACTAGTCAGTAGAATTGGTTGGATGGCCTTCGATGACCTTATAAGACTAGTCATTGGAGGTGGCTGGGCAATCTTTGATGACCTAGTTGGGATGGCCACTGAAGGAGAGGGCACTAACACCTCCACTGGCACTAGAGACTGACTGCTACCAAATGCAGGGGCACTCACAGAAGACATTAGCAAAGAAGACTCTCCTAGCTTCTTCCTTTTGGCCTCCTGAGCAGTACCCACCTCCTTCCTTTTAGTAGCCTTCTGAAGTCTCTCTACATTGATTTTATTCATCTCTGCAAATATAACAACCCAAATAATAGTTAGGAGATTAGTAAAATACGATAACTATATATAAAAAAAAGAGAAGAAAAGAAAAGAAAAAGAGAAGGTCCAAAGTGATTGGATATACTTTGGGGATCAACCAAGCAAATACCCGCATCATACAAGGCCTAGTCAGTCAACAGGAATTTGAACACTAGCACCTAGACTATAAGCAACTTACTTAATGGTCCAGGTCTTCACTCAAGGGTGTTTTTTTTTAAATTAGGTTCAGTCCAGACTTTGCCCCAAGAAGACCTAAAACTTAAAGGCTGGTTTGAAGAAATGTTAAAGAATATATTCTTCCATCCATGGATGGAAAAGGAATGTCTTCTACAAGTTTACATGCCTATCTATAGGCAAAATAAAACCATTGCTTATCATGCAGGTGAGATTTTAGCATAAAAATGGCTCAGAATAGAAAATATCTTGGTTCTATTCTACATAAATCACATTTGAGGATAAAACTTATGATGACCCTAAAGCCATTCGAAGAAAACTGAGTCAAGGTCACTTTATAGAAATCTAAAATATTTGTGATAAAAGGATGAAGAGAGAATCATCCACCAGAGTTGAATGTGTCTTCATAAAAGGGGACGCACCCAGATGGAGGAGACAAAACCCTATCATCAGGGCCTGAGATGGTTATCCTAATGCTATCTGGGAAGAATACTTACTCCTAAGTATTTTGAGGTCTGCCTTCTGGGTCTCAGACCTCTCCTACTTAAGATCCAAGAAGGCCTTCCTATGTCGCTTGACAAGAACTTCAGAAGGGCAGGGTGTCCTTCCTCAATTGGGATCGAATTCATTGTGGTCTCGATGGGGTCAACCTTAGACGTCTTCACCTCCATAATAGCCTTTTTCTCCATAAGGGCCATGGCTGCAAAGCAAAAAACTATAGAAAAAGAAGGAACTAAGGCCTCTTACCAAGGGAAGTGGGATCCTAAGTCTCCTGGAGTGAATAAGCAAAAATTTGAAGAAGGTTTGCTTACTAGCTCTCTTGGAGACAAAGGCAAAGGAATAGGAAGGGAAAGGATCCATATTGGAAGATGAAACCACTATTTATAATGGTGCTCAATAGCTTATATTAAAATAACTCACCATTGGATGACAACCACATTACACAATCCCCAGCTCAAGGTGCAGGCCACTCTCATCTTGACATGTGGGCTATCCTTATTGGCTTGGAGGCAAGTCTCATGGATCAAGGGATCATTGTCATTTTGAGAACCGCCCATTGCCAAGCCTAGTGATATTTTTCATAGAATGTTTGCACCACATTTAATGACATACAGCAAAACAACAATGCAAAAATTAATCAATTATCTTTTCCCCATCAGAAGGCCTATGAAATCTTTTTGTTCTACTTTCGAGTTGAATTAAGTAAATTAATTTGAACTCAAAAGTGGGAGGCAACTATTATAAGATAAATAACTTGTCATAAATAACTACTGGTGTGTAGAAAGTATTTGACCAAGAACTGATACTTATTCAAGGCATAATGTATAGATGGCCAGGAGCCGATCACTTATTCAAGGCACAACATGCCAGATGATCAGGAGCTGATTACTTATTTAAAGCACAGCATGCTAGATGGCCAAAAGTCGATTATTTATTCGAGCCATAAGGTGCTAGATGGCTAGAAATAGATCACTTATTCAAGGTATAAGGTGCTAATGGCTAGGAGTCGATCACTTATTGAAGGCATAGAGTGCCCAGTGGCTAGGAGCCAATTACTTATTCAGGATACAAGATGCTAGATGGTCAAGAGCTGATAACTTATTTGAGGTACAAGGTGTTAGACGGCCAAGAAATAATCACTTATTCAAGACACAGGATGCTAGATGACCAAGAGTCGATCACTTATTTAAGACATAGCATGATGGTCAGGAGTCGATCTCTTATTTAAGGCATGGGATGCCAGATAGTCAGGATGCTAGATGGCCAGGAGTCAATAGCTTATTTGAGGCATAGAATGCTAGATGGCTAGGAGCCGATCACTTGTTCAAGACACAGGATGCTATATGGCTAGGAATCGATTACTTATCTAAAGCATAAGTTGCTCAACTACTTATCGGATAGGTGATGACCAATTACTTGACCCAAGCACAAAGTTCCTTGACTTCATTTAATATGAAGCATATGTCTTGAAGTCGTTAGAGCCATTACAACAAGTTAATAGAGTGATTTTCAAGAAGTGTAATAAACCACTTCACGAACTGATCTCTTATAACCTAACTGACTTAACAACTTTCTTAATGATATAATCACCTTACAAATGGTTATAACTGCCTAACCAACTCGGTCCTAAACCTCTATGAATATACGGGGGTGTAATAAACCACTTCACGAACTGATCTCTTATAACCTAACTGACTTAACAACTTTCTTAATGATATAATCACCTTACAAATGGTTATAACTGCCTAACCAACTCGGTCCTAAACCTCTATGAATATACGGGGGTGAGGGAAACTTCAGGGGATCTCTCATGCACACTCACACTTTCTCTTCATTTTCTTCTTACTATTCTTCCTCTCTAACCTGACTTAAGTATCGAAAGGTCCTCCGTTAGAGAAAATCCCACCAATTTTTCTAACTTCAAGGACTTTCTTTACGGGTCAAGGAGATGATCGAGCCCACTTCCAATGTCATTGGCTAGTTTCTTGGAGACTCTTAGAAGCCCGAAAGCCACTCCAGTACAACCAACATATCAAGCTTGGAGAGGTGTAGCAATATATATTATAATAAATTTAATCTAATGAAGTTAGACCAAATCCCTTGCCACTTTCTCAAAACCTAAGTGCAAGACCAAAAGCTCTTTTGGCTCTCAAAGATGGCGACTAAGAGAACCGGGAATTTGCCTTAGATTGTTGTGTAAAAATTCTTCTTTATAAAAGATTTTAGGAAGAGTCTTTTTGAAAGTGGAGTTTTATCTAACTAAGAACTAGTTTTTTTAAAAAAATCTTATTAAAAAATATGTTTTTTAATAAAACAAAAATAGAAAGAGTTTAAGTTCTATTTAAATATATCTTATAAATTCAAGAATAAGAAATTAAGTTGCTGAGAGTCTGATTGGATTGACTTGTTAATTCATGATGCAAATCAATAAAAAACTTGGAAGTGTGTGATTATTATCCTAAGATAAATTTTCAACCCTCATACCAATATTTATCATGAATTCTATCCCAAAATATGACCGGGATATCCTCTTAGAGCAGATTTAGATCTTTTAAACTCAACTAAAAGAAGAAATAGAAGAGTATTTAAACTTTAAAGAAAAGAAATAAGAGAGAAAATGCCTTGAGAAGAGCAAATCGATCACTATTTTTCCATTATCCCCTCCCTTTTTAGCACGAGATCTTATATAAGTCAATAAAAGACATGAAGAAGGGACATTTTGACTGGTTGATCAGATGGGAAGTGATTGGTCAAAAAGAGATACAACTATTCAATAAAAATATTTAACCAAGAAAAGAAGTGATGATTAATTATAAATTTTAATTTTTTTCCATACAAAACTCTAACACTTATACAAATTGGATGTTGATATACGGATATAAAATAGATCAGCAGTATTCTCAACTTTTTTTTTTTATTTTTGAAAGATTAATAAATGGTCATAAAAAACCAACAAATATATATCATATTTACTTCATCACTTGGCTTTTTTGGTGGTTCATAATAGTTTTGCAAAATTACATATCTTAGACTTGAAATTTAATTTTTAGGAGTACAATTCACCAAATCAAAAATATCTATATAGAAGGAAACATAAACAAAAACATGTTAATTGTTGTACCCAACCGGCTCACCTCCGAACCGGACCGGCACACTTGTTGAGGTCCGAACGGACCACTCTTGCTGATGTCCCGTGACCCTCTCCATCGGAGGTCCGAAAGATGCGCTCCCATAGAGATCCGACTGATGCATTCCACCTGAGATCCGACCGACCCACTAAAGTCGAGGTCCGAATGACCTACTTTTGCTGAAGGCCGACTGACCCACTCCTGCTGAGGTCCAACCGACCTACTCTTAAGGGGCCACTTCAAAGTTGGTCCAGGAGACTCCAGAAGCCTCTTCCAACTAATACCAGAGTTCTGTTACAATGGAACCCTGCCACATCAGCTCCATTACTCCACTACTCCCACGATGTGGCCTTATCCTGGCATCACATGGCCACTCTTCGAATTCTCCTAAGGGTAGATCAGTCTTTTCTGGCTTCATCGCTAATAGATTTTGGCACTATTCAACACTTATATAAGGTAAACCGGGGGACTCTAGAGGCAAGGACTCTCTTCCCACTCCATACGCTCATCTCCATTAGATTCCTCCATTCTGTTGCCCTCAAGCTCCCGTTAACTTAAGCATCAGAGTGTTCCCCATCGGAACACCACTGGCCCTTGGAGACTTTTTTGCAAGAATCGGGAGAGGAGCACTCCAGCCTAGCCGTCTAAGCCCGGTCCAGGAGAAGTTGCAGTAACAGATTGGCACTAGAGGAAGGGGCTACTCTAGTTTTCCCTTCTCTAAAAGGAGGAGTCCACCCACCAAGCAAGACAATGGCAAAGGGAAGAGCCTATAACACCTCCGCTAGGAGAGGTCACTCCCTGTCTAGGTCAGAAGTACCCCTCAGGAAGAATAACATCACTGAGCCCACCATCACTTTGGGACAACAGCAGTTGCAGACCCTCCTGAACCGCATTGACACCCTTGCTGCCACGGTTCAAAACCTCCAGGACACGACTATCAACCAGCAATAGCCGCCTGCAATGTCTTGCACCAACCACCAACCTGTTGCTGGGGGAAGCCGACAGCAGGGAGTCCCCCAGCCCCATTCTTACCTCGCTCCGGAGCACCGAAGGTCTTAGAGGGATCATGTTCATGGGAAGAGAGTGAGGTCCGACTCACCCTCTTCCACTGACTCAGTTCCTGACGATGATCAGCACTACAACGAGGTCCCGAGAGACTATACCAGCAAAGTCCAGTGCATGGAGGAGCAGATTATCGTGCTGGTCGATCGGTAAAAGGCCGACGGGATGTAGGCATATGACTCCTGCCCACCTTTTTCTACCAAAATCATGGGGGAACCTATCCCCCGTCACTTCAAGATTTCGTAGGTGGGCCCCTACGATGGTACCACCAACCCGCTGGACCATCTAGGTACTTACAAGGCCCACATGATGGTGCAAGGCATCTCCGATGCCCTCCACTGCATCGCTTTCCCTACAACTCTCAAGAAGACAGCTTGGATGTGGTTCTTCGCCATCAAACCAGGTACGATGCACTCCTTCTCTCAGCTTGAAAGACTCTTTCTCTCCCATTTCAAGACTTGCAATCGGACATCGAGAAACACCAACTGCCTCTTCCTTGTACTACAAAAGGAGGGAGAGACCCTCCGAGACTACATAGACTGTTTCAACTCAACGGCCATGGAGATCCCGGATCTGAATGAAGATGTAGCTATGTCAGCCTTCAAGAGAGGGCTGCGCTCATCCAGGCTCACCTTTTCGCTGGATAAGAAATTTTTGACAAGCTACTCCGAGCTGCTGGCCCGGGCACAGAAGTATGCCTTGGAAGAAGAACAAGTGGCGAGCCGATGCCAGGCTGAAGGGAGGTCGACTCTTAAGAAGCGGAGCGAAAAGGCTCTAGAAGTCTGACCTCCCAGCGATGGCAACAACTCGGCCTGACGTCGCAGCCCAAAGCCAAAGGACTTCCCCAGGAGGTTCGAAACTTATGCCCCCCTCTCCCTTCCGAGAGAGAAGATCCTCCTGGAAATTGAGAATGAGACCTTCCTATAAATGCCTCGTCTGATGAGGGGCCCCTGTGCAGCCAGAAATAGAGACAAATACTGCCGGTTCCATCGGTTACACGAACACAACACTGAAGACTGCCTCCAACTGAAGGATATAATTGAAGACCTCATCAGAAGGGGGTACCTGCATATGTATGTCCGACCTCGGAGAAATTGGGTTGAAGCTTTAGCTGCCAGAGACCCCCTAGAGGAGACAGAGCTTCCCAATCAGCGTCCAACCGATGGGAATGTTGGCATGCTGCACTGCCAGTCAGACTGGAGATATGAAGAAGACCATGACATTATGAAGTACTCTAGGGGTTCTAATGTAATTAGCTTCTCCGACGAGGACCTCCTAGAATCCCATGTCTCTGGGAATGATCCTGTAGTTGTGTTGGGTGATTGCCAACTATGATATAAAAAGGATCCTTATTGATAATGGAAGCTTCATGAAAGTATTATTGTATGATGCTTTTGTCAGAATGAACCTGTCCAGATCAAGGTTACAAGAATCCCCTATGCCGCTAACTGGCTTTGGGGGAAACTCCGGCGGAATGGAAGGGGAGATAACTCTGCCTGTAACCATCGAGATGGAGCCTTACCAGAAGACTCCCCCCATCAACTTTGTGGTCGTACGTACGACCTCGGCTTATAACGCCATTCTGGGTTGACTGGCCCTCAGCAAGTTCCAGGCCATCATCTATACCTACCACCTGTTGGCAAAGTTTTCAACTCGGAACGGGGTCGGAGTTATGAGGGGAGACCGTAGGATGGCCAGATAATGCTTAACTATTCAAGACAGGCAGTCAAACGATCATTCCACTCTAGAATAGCTTGACCCCAGGGTCGAAGTCGATGGACATAGCCAATCGGTCAAAAGGATTTTATTCATTCCCCTTTGGGAGGACGATCCCACCAGGGTCCTCCAAATTGGAAGCACTCTCAGTGAAGAAGTCAAGTTGGAGCTGATCAACTTCCTAAGAAGTAACGTCGACATCTTTGCTTGGTCGGCGTCGAACATGCCAAGCATCCCCTCAGAAGTCATAACTCACCAACTTAGAGTAGATCCGACTTATAGGCCTTCAGACAGAAGAAGAGGAGCTTCGTTCCCGAAAGGCAGGGGCAATTGACGAGGAAGTCAAGAAGCTCTCTGATTCTGGCTTCATCAGAGAGGCCCACTATCCCGACTGGTTGGCGAATGTTGTAATGGTGAAGAAAGCTAATAGGAAATGGAGGATATGCGTGGACTACACCGACCTCAACAAGGCTTGTCTGAATGATAGCTTTCCTTTGCCAAAGATTGACCAACTGGTGGACACCACGACCGGTCATCAGCTTTTAAGCTTTATGGATGCCTTCTCTGTTGAGAATTCAATTCTAAATCCAAACAGATTTAATGAACCAAAGCCTCAGAACAGCCTTGTTCCCAATCAAGAACGAATGCCCTGATCAACAAAGCAATCGTAGAAGCGTATCACCAGGTTATGGATGACCATCTACCAGCAATCTCCATTGAAAATCATGGTAAGATTCAGGTCTATGAAGATCAAGAACACCAAGAACGGAAGAAGAGAAAAGAGAGAATAGAACCAGAGAAATTTTCACGGGAGAAAGGGATTTTCAACTTCAACAAGTTCGTTACACAACCAACCATCCTCTTACGAGAATACAATATATATATACCTCGATCACACATGCCCGAGATCCCAAAAACTCCCCCAACTGGCACCATGAAAAAATAGTTCACCCGTTATCCGAGCTAACCTGAGACACTAGAGTTGACTAGGCCTTAAAACCAAGATGACTCTAATCCTCAGAGCCGACTCTTCCAGACCACAGGATTGACAAACTGTGCAACGAAGTCGACTCAAGCTCATCCGAGCCAACTCGTCCAGACTGCATGTTTCTTGACTATGCAATCAAGCTGACTCGAATCCATTTGAGCCGACTCGTCCAGTCCGCAATCACCTGTTCTAAGACATGCCAACCAACAGAGTCAACTCTTACAATAGAAGAGCCAACTCAAAGATCCAAACTAACCAAAACTGAGCCTAAACACCTTGGACTCATACCGGACTCAACCCTAGCCCTAGACACATCATGGAAAACCATGATAGACCAGATCAATACATGTACATTGACCCAACTAGCCATGAATGCACCACTTGAGACTCAACAATCTTCACCTTAGTGCTTCAAGGCTACATATGCCAGACTTCTCAAACCCATTGACCACATACAAGAGTAGAAGCTATCCCTTGGTTGAGCCTTCGTAAGTGCATCTGCCTGGTTCTCCGTTGTATGAACCTTCACCAGCGTCACTTCTCCTTCCTCCACTAGCTCCCTGACTCTGTGGTACCTCACATCTATATGCTTGGTCCTAGCATGATAGACTAGGTTCTATGTCAAGTGTATGGCACTCTAGCTATCACTGTGTAGGACCACCACACACTGTTTCACCCCCATTTCAAACACTAGCCTTCTCGGCCATAGTGCTTCCTTTGTAGCTTCAATAATCCCTATATATTCAGCTTCTGTTGTAGACAAAGATGTAATAGGTTGAAGGGTTGATCTCCAAAAAATCGGTCCACCATACATGCAAAAGAGATAACCTGTTGTAGACCTCCTTATATCAAGATCATCTACATAGCTTACATCAACAAACCCTTTCAAAGGACCTGAATCCTCACATGATTTTATGGAGTTCCATCCATGTCCTTCAGGCTACCCACAAAATACCAATCCATGTCTTTGAGTCCCTTACAAATATCTCAAAATCCACTTCAATGCCTTCCAGTGTTCCTTCCCAGGATTAGCCATGTACCTGCTCACCTGGCTTACAGCATATGCTATGTCCGACCTGTAACAAACCATAGCATACATCAAAATGTCCACTACATTGGCATATGAAACTCTTTCCATGTACTCTCTCTCCTCCTCTGATTGGGGGCACTATTTTTTCGAGAGAGAAAAATGCCCTGGTAAAGGTGTTTCCACAGGTTTGGCCTTTTCCATTCCAAACCTCTCGAGTACCCTTTTAATGTACCCACCTTATGACAAATGGAGTATTCCTTTGTATCTATCTCTGCAAATTTCCATTCCAAGGATTTTTTGAGCTGATCCCAAGTCTTTCATCTCAAATTTCTGAGATAATGCTCTCTTCAGCCCTTTCACAGCTGTCGTACTTCTGCTGGCTATCAACATATCATCCACATACAGAAGTAAATACAGAGCATCCATAGTATCCACATCCTTCACATAGACACAATGATCATGTTCACATCTGAGAAATCCAAGGCTCAAGATAAATGTATCAAATCTGTGATACCACTGACGAGATGATTGTTTCAATGCATACAATGACCTTTGAAGTAGACATGCCTTATTCTCCTGTCCAATCTCAATGAAGCCATCAGGTTGCTTTATATAGATTTTCTCTTCCAGTCTTCCATGTAGAAAGGCTATCTTCACATCCATCTGCTCCAATTCTAAATTATGTTTTGCTACCAAAGACAACAACACCCGAATTGAAGTATGGCGGACCATAGGAGAAAACACTTCTGTGTAGTCAACTCCTTCCCTCTGTGAGTATCCCTTGGCTACCAATCTTGCCTTGTATCTTACTCCACCTTGCTCTGAAGGTAATGATTTCTTAGTGAACATCTATTTGGAGCCAATAGCATGAGCATCTCTAGGTAGATCCACCAGCTGCCATGTTTGATTTCTCCTAAGAGATTTCATCTCTTCCATCATGCCTTGCATCCATAACTCTTTATCAGGACTTTCCATGGCTTTTACAAAACTTTCTGGATCTCCATTCATAGATATTAAAGCATATGAAATTGCTTCATCCATGCCATATCTAACCAACTTCCGGATTGTGCGTTGAAGCTTATGCAATGCCACTCCCCTTTCACTGTCCTGCAGGTCTACTGTTTATGGCTCCTCCTGCATTTTCCTTTGAACAGCTGATTCTTCTTGCCTCTCTTTCACTCCTGGAGAATCTTTCCTGTCCAACTCCACCTCAACTGAAACACCATTTTCAACTGATGTTGAAGACTTATCCTCCACCTGTGATGGGCTCTCACTGCTGTTCATCTTATTGACTGCATTTCCAGTTACAGTCCCCAGTTTCTCCAAGATGATCCTCTCATCAAAAATAACATCCCTATTGATCACCGCCTTTTGAGACTATGGATCCCACAGTAGGTAACCTTTGACTCCTTGTGGATACCCTATAAAGATCATCTTCTTTGACTTAGAATCTAGCTTACTTCTTTCAGTTGCCTCCACATGAATATAAGCCGGGCAACCAAAAACTTTCAGATGGCCAAGCTCCACCTTCTTCCACTCCAAGCTTCTTCTGGAAGTCCACCACCCAACTTGAAGTGAGGGGATCTGTTTATGAGAAAACATGCCAGAGTAATAGCATCACCCCAAAAAGTTTTTGGCAGTGATGACTGCAGCCTCATACTCCTTGCCCTCTCCAATAGTGTCCGATTGATCCTTTCCATGACACCATTCTGCTGTGGGGTCATCCTTATTGTGTAATGGCGTTTGATACCATTTTCCTCACAGTAACTCTTAAACTATGTACTAGATTACTCCCCACCATTATTAATCCGAAGGCACATTACAAGTCTTCATGTCTCCTTCTTTACCTCAGCTCTCCAAGCTTTAAACCGGGCAAATACATCTGATTTTTTCCCTCATCAGATACACCCACAGTTTTCTAGAGAAGTCATCAATAAAAGTAACAAAATACCTTGCTCTACCTCTGGACAACAAAGGTGTTGGTCCCCATACATCCAAGTGCACCAAATCCAGCACTCCTTCACTTAGCTTGGTACAAACAGCAAATTTAACTCTATGCTGTTTACCAAAGATACACAGCTCATACAGGTCATTTCCATCCTTTTTCAAAGCTGGGATGTTCCCTATTCTGCTTAACTCCGTGAGCCCTCGGTTACTCATATGACCCATTCGATAGTGCCACAGTTTATATTTCAACTGTTCCTCCTGTGCCACTACAAGCACTTCAGTACTATCACTTACCACTGAACTTTCCATCCTGTATAGATTGTTGCTCAGTCTTCTTCTTCTCATTACCACCAAAGCTCCCTTGGTAATTCTCAAACATCCACTACAAGATTGGCAACTAAAAGTATATCCCTACTCTTCCAAGTAGCCCAAAGAAATCAAATTCTTTTTCAATTCTGGTACATGTTTGACATTTGATAGAGTCCTTATCACTCCATCATACATCCTCACCCTAATAGTGCCTACTCCAGCTACCAAACAAGAATGATCATCACCAAGACTTACACTACCTCCATCTGACTTGTTATAGGTGTAAAACCAATCCTGATGTGAGGTATAGTGGTATGAGCATGCAGAATCCAAAATCCAGGTATTCTCCCAATCCACTGATAAATCTGATGTAACCAGTACTTCTCCTCCATTGCTTTCCAAAGCATTAGCACCACTAGTGTTGGCTCTCCCTTTTTCTATCTTCCAAAGAGGACAATTATTCCTGATATGCCCAAGCTGACGATACTTGTAGCATTTCACACTCTTGTGGTTCCGAGACTAAGATCTACTCTTGGACTTTCCCCTAGCTCTTTCCCTAGATCTTCCTTGCCTCTCATTTATAGCAAGAACCTCTGAGTTAGGATTACCTTTGCAGATCTTTTCCCTTTGCTCATTGTATCTGAGCACACCAACAACCTCTTCATAGTTTAGGGTTTCCTTCCCATAAACCAAAGTTGTTATGAGACCATCATACGATCCAGGGAGTGAACACAGCAGCAACAATGCCCGATCCTTCTCGTCTATCTTCACATCCAGACTCATCACTTCAGAACAAACCTGATTGAACCTTTGAATGTGAGCAACTAGGTCTCCTCCTTCAGGCATTCTCAAGCTATACAGTTGCTTCTTCAGCCATATCTTGTTCGTCATGTTCTTTTCCATGTATGTGTTCTCAAGTCTTCTCCAAAGACCTTTTACAGTAGTCTCTAAACACACCTCAGGTAAAACCAGATCAACCAAACACATCCTAATGGTGCTGAAAGCAATCTCTTCTAACTCTTTCCATTCTTCAACACTAATCTTTTTCGATCTTTCTTTAACCAAGACCTTATAGATTCTCTGTTGAACCAGCAAATCTTTAACCCTTTGCTGCCATAGGGTGAAGTTTCCCTTGCCATCGTACTTCTCAAAATCTACTTTGAACCCACTTGATGCCATTATCACAATCAAGAATTCAAGAGATATGAAAAATCGTACCTATAAGAAGCCTTACTTCCAACCCTCTGATCTTAAGATCTTCCTTCCACGAACCTTGCTCTGATACCAATTATTGAGAATTCGATTCTAAATCCAAACAGATTTAATAAACCAAAGCCTCAGAACAGCCTTGTTCTCGATCAAGAATGAACGCCCTGATCAACAAAGCAATCACGAAAACGTATCACCAGGTTGTGGATGACCATCTGCTAGTAATCTCCATTGAAAATCATGATAGGATTCAGGTCTATGAAGATCAAGAACACCAAGAATGAAAGAAGAGAAAAGAGAGAATAGGGTCAGAGAAATTTTCATGGGAGAAAGGGATTTTCAACTTCAAGAAGTTCATTACACAACCATCCATCCTCTTACAAGAATACAATAAATATATATCTCGGTCACACGTGCCCAAGATCCCAAAAACTCCTCCAGTTGGCATCGTGAAAAAATAGTTCACCCGTTATCCGAGCCGACCCGAGACACTGGAGTCGACTAGGCCTTGAAATCGAGATGACTCTAATTCTCAAAGCCAACTCTTCCAGACCACAGGATTGACAAACTATTCAACAGAGCCGACTCGAGCTCATACGAGCTGAGTCATCCAGACTGCAGGTTTCTTGACTATGAAATCGAGCTGACTCGAATCCATTCGAGCCGACTCGTCCAGTCCATAACCACCTATTCTAAGACATGCCAACCAACAGAGTCGACTCTTACGATAGAAAAGTCGACTCAAAGACCCAAACTGACCAAAACTGAGCTTAAATACCTAGGACTCATACCGGACTCAACCCTAGCCCTAGACACATCATGAAAAACCATGATAGATCAGATCAACACATATACATTGACCCAACTAGCCATGAATGCACCACCTAAGACTCAACATTCTTTGGCTACAACCAGATCAGGATGCACCCGGAGGATGAAGAAAAGACAGCCTTTATCATCGATAAAGGACTGTATTGCTACAGAATGATGCCCTTCGGCCCAAAGAATGCCGGTGCCACTTTTCAAAGGTTAATTAATCGGGTCTTCGAAGGGCAACTCAAAAGAAATATGGAGGCATATGTTAATGATATGATTGTCAAGAGCCTCCACAAGCCAACCACATTAGAGACTTGCAGGAATCTTTTGATGCTTTGAGGCATCATCGGATGAAGCTGAATCCTACCAAGTACACTTTCGAGGTGACTTCCAGAAAGTTCCTCAGCTTCTTGGTCATGCAAAGAGGAATTAAAGTCAACCCTGACAAGATCAAAGCTATCATTGACATGGGGCATCCGACCAACAAGAAGCAAGTGCAAGAACTTACAAGCTGAATAGCCTCTCTCAACCATTTCATTTTCCAGTCGGCAAAGAAGTCCCTACCTTTCTTCAAGACCTTACAATGGTCAGACCACTTCCATTAGATTGATGAGTGTTGGTCGGCCTTCGAGGCATTGAAGACTTATCTGGAGAACCCCCCATTGTTGGCTAAGTCGACGAAGGGAGAGCCCCTATACTTATACTTGTCAGCATCGGATGAGGCGGTGAGCTCCGTCCTCATTCGAATGGAAGAAGGCAATCAACAAAGACCTGTCTATTATATTAGCAAAGTTCTCCATGATACCGAAATGAGATATCCCAAGATGCAAAAACTTGTCTATTCCTTGGTCATAGTAGCCAAGCAACTCGGACCCTACTTCCAAGCACATCCGATTGTCATCCTGTCCGATCAACCTCTCAAGGTGATCCTCAGGAGCCCAGACACATCCGGTCGGCTTGCCAAGTGGGCCATCAAGCTTGGCAAATTTGACATATCTTTCTAACCTCGGTCTGCCATGAAGGCTCAAGTAATTGCCAACTTCATTGTAGAATGTACCTGGAAACAGGAAGTACCCTCACAAGTAGCCGGCGCACCTGAAGATGATGCCATTGAAGAAGTAGAGCCTACCTTGACCCTTCATGTGGATGGAGCATCCAACCTTGCAGGCTGCGAAGCGAGCCTGATCTTGGCCGACCCTGACGGACAGAGCTTGGAGTATGCTTTACACTTTGCATTTCAGGTGTCAAACAACCAAGCAGAATACGAAGCCCTCCTTGCAGGACTCACGATAGCCAATGAACTGGACATCAGCCGAATCAGGGCCTTCTCCGACTCTCAGCTGGTGGTGAACTAGGTGAAGGGAGAATTCGAGGTAAGAGATCCGACCCTGGCCAAGTACTTAAGCAATGTACAAAGCCTTGTGTCTCGGCTTAAATTTTTTGAAATTCTCCATATACCTCGATTGCAGAACTTCCAGGTGGGCGCTTTGTCATGATTGGCTACGGCCGTTACCAACACCTCCAACCGGACCTTTGTGGAGTATTTGCAGCATCCAAGCATTGCTGAAGAGCCGACAGAAGTCCATCAAGTAGAGCAAGAAGCCTCTTAGATGGATCCTATTTTTGCATTCCTTGTCAAAGGGACCCTACCGGAAGATACGACCGAAGCCAAGCATGTACGCTGGATGGCCTCAAAGTTTGTCATCCTTGACGACACTCTTTACAAACGGTCGTTCTCACAGCCATTGCTGAAATGCTTGGGGCTGACTGATGCTGATTACGCACTTAGAGAAGTGCACGAAGGCATCTACGGCGACCACTTGGAAGGAAAATTCCTGGCTTATAAGATTATCCGACAGGGATATTACTGGCCGACCATCCAGAGGGATGCATCGGGCTTCATTAGAAAGTGCGATGCATGTCAGCGATACTCCAACATTCAAAGAAGGCCGGCCAGTCAGCTGGTTCCACTCACCGTGCCTTAGCCATTCACACAGTGGGGGATGGACATCCTGGGGCCATTCCCCCTGGCATCCAGCCAGCAAAAATTCTTGATTGTGGCCATTGATTACTTCACCAAATGGGTGGAGGTTGAACCACTGGCACAGATTACAGAAGCTAAAGTAGAGAATTTTGTTCGAAACTACATCATCTTTCGGTTCGGCATACCGAAGACGATCATTACCAACAACGGAAGGTAGTTCAACAATCCCAAGTTTTAGAAATTCTGTCAGCAATATCACACTCCTATCAGCTAACATCAGTCGGTCATCCTCAGTCCAACGGAGAAGCCGAAATCATTAATCGGACGATCCTGCATGGATTGAAGACCTGACTGAATGACACCAAAGGACTTTGGGCAGAGAAGCTTCACTCAGTACTCTGGGCTTATCGGATGACCTCCCAAACAGCGACTAGGGAGACTCCATTCAATCTGACCTAGGGAAGTGAAGCAGTCATCCCTTTGGAAATTTTCTTACAATCCCTACAAATTGATCATTTTGCCAAACCGAACAACTCAGAGCAAAGGAGGGCTGACCTAGACCTACTAGATGAAACCAGGCTCCAAGTAGGCTTGAAGATGGCGACTTACCGTCAGAAGATGGCCAGATACTACAACTCTCGAGTCAAGGCTTGAACCTTCCAGGTCAGAGATCTGGTTTTGCGGATGACAGAAATTTCAAGACCGACCGAGTAAGGAAAACTTCTTCCAATTGGGATGGCCCTTTTTGAGTTATTAAAGTAATTCGAGCCAGAACTTACCAACTCGAGCACTTGGATGGACAACAAGTGGCACGTCCGTGGAATGTAGACAACCTTCACAAATACTATCAATAAAGGCCATCACTTCTTTCTATAACCCACTTCCAAAAGTCTGACTCCGGTCGGTAAAAGCTCTAGGGTAGCCCACTTCCGAAAGTCCAACTCCGGTTGGCAGAGGCTCTAGGGTAGCCCACTTCTGAAAGTCCGACTTCGGTCAGTAGAGGCTCTAGGGCATCCCACTTTCGAAAGTCTGACTCCGATCAGCAGAGGCTCTAGGGCAGCCCCCTTCCAAAAGTCCGACTCCGGTCGACAGAGGCTCTAGGGCAAACCACTTTCAAAAGTCCGACTCCAGTCGGCAAAGGCTCTAGGGTAGCCCACTTCCAAAAGTTCGACTCCATTGATAGAGGCTCTAGGGCAACCCACTTCCGAAAGTCCGACTTTGGTCGATAGAGGCTCTAGGGAAGCCCACTTCCGAAAGTCCGACTCTAGTCGGCAGAGGCTTCAGAACAGCCCACTTGAAGATCCGACCTCGCATTCGGACGAGCTGAACGGACCAACACTTAGAAAAATTTCTAAGTGATTGGGATCGGACTGAGCCACTGTTCAGCAACTACTTCAGAAGATCCGACCTCATGTTCGGACGAGCTGACGGACCAACACTTAGAAAAATTTTTAAGTGGTTGAGTTGGGACTGAGCCATTGTTCAACAGCTACTTCAGAAGATCCGACCTCGCATTTGGACGAGCCGACGAACCAATACTTAGAAAAATTTCTAAATGATTGGGTTTGAAT
This sequence comes from Areca catechu, assembly GCA_021397845.1. NCBI lineage: Eukaryota > Viridiplantae > Streptophyta > Magnoliopsida > Arecales > Arecaceae > Areca > Areca catechu. The sequence goes on from CM038048.1 coordinate 26,544,940, forward strand.
TCAGCAACTGTTTAACATTTATTTATAAGAACCTGCAGTTCAATTAAGCAAACCGTCAACACTTAGAAATATTTTTGGAAAAAACAGTTTCGGTCAATCCAAATGACCCAGCATTCATAGAAACATACACGATGGATACATCAAAGAAAGAAAGACTTCTATTTCATTGCAAAAAAGTTTCTTACAAAAGGTAGGTCAGACTTTTTCAAACATCCTAAGTCTAACCCACCGAAGGTACAAGCGAGGCTTCGACCTCGGTCCCTTCCGCCGCATCCGGGACTCCGACTAGGATGCCTGTCGTTCCCGTGTCGGCTACAGCCTGGGCTTCGACTCCAGACTCCGAGGGAACCTGTATCTCTTCTACATCAGTCGCAGCTTGAGGTTCGGCCCCTCCGTCGGTCGGGCCCGCTTCTTCCTCCATGCCCTCCTCTTCTACCTATCTCGGTAGCTGCAGAAAGGCAAGGTCTAGCTCCGGAAAGGCGTCGCTGACCTTCGACAGGCACTCTTCATAACCAAAGTTGAAACTGATCGCTCTGGCCTCGTTCATCTCCTCCTTAAAGTTAGCGGAGACCTTGTACTTCCTTATGGCATCATCGGTTGCCTCCACCATCTATTCCTTGGCCTCCCTCAGTAGGCCCAAATATTTTTCCGACGTGGCTCGGTGTCCTTGCGAGCTTCGCTCGGACTCGATCAGCCACGCCTTTTCCTCCACTAGCTGATGTGCCAAGGACTTCAACTTCTTGTTCTTCAGGATGGCCTCCCGCTCAGCCAGTCGGGTCTGCAGATCCTCTGCCTACTTCTTATGAGCCTCTACCTCTGCCCAACAGGCAGACAACTCTTCTTCAACGACCTTCCGTGCCGCCTCCGCCATGGCCTTGTATGCCTCTGCCGCGATTCTGGCCACCTCAGCCCCTTCGGCCCTCTTAGCCAAGTGCTCTTTCAAGTAAAGCAACTCGCCTAGGCCATTGTGCATCAGCGAGACATCGTGTAGGAGCTGCAAACAACAAAACAACATCAGTAACCTACAGGAAACAAAGGAAAGGCCTAAGACTCAAGAACGGGTAACTTACCCCCATCTAAATTACGGTAGGAGCTCCTGGCAGCGTCATTCAAAGTTTGCCGACTTGACTAATTTCAGTCGATGTATGTAACGGCCTTTTTGAACAGGTCTTTGGCCTGCTCAGCATTGTGTAGGGGGCGCCAGCTTTGTTGCGCCTCACCACCAGCTCCGCTAGCCTCCACCCTGCCGGATCTCCTCCCTCAGCTGCCTTTCTCCCTCCGGCCGTTGAGGGAGCCTCTTATGCCAACTCAGTAATCGACGAGGTTGGGGCCGTCTCCACATCGGGCGGTTCCAATGGCTCCTCTCCTATCCGGGCGGTCGATTGCCCGAATGAAGGTGAGTGCTCCGGGGTCCTCCTGACTCGATGCTCCCACAGGGGTACGTCGTCGTCGAAGTCCACCGACACGACAGTAGCAGCTGGCTCCTCCACTCACTGCTTCTTTTGTTTCCTAGCTGTCGGCTCCATGACTCGGATGCCCCTCTTCTTGGCCGCCCGTGCCATGATCTCTGCTCGGTCTGGCTTCATTTTTTCACCTGCCACAGAACAAAATTGAAGTTAGTAACAGAACAGACAAAGCCCACAGGAAAAAATAGAAGACCTACGATGGTGGCTTCTACCCTACCCAGGTATTGATGCTAGCTGATTCCAGGCGAGTGGAGGCTATCCTCCCAAAGTAGTTCGTGTACAAAGGCGGGGTTATCCACGTCCATCTAATTAAAGTCAGCCTCGTCGGCCCTCAACACTTTCGTCCCGTTGACGGCCTTCGGCCTTGGCTCTCTCCATGCCAGTTCGAAGCCCTAAGACTCTAAGCTATCTTGAAGAAGAAATGGGATTCCACCCGTGGATAGCTGATGGAAGCCCTATCAAGATCCTCCGACCAGGGCGAGAACTGAACATCCACCACTCCTGGCTTCGAAAATCCCTTTTGAGAAGGAAAAAGTTTGCAAACAGAGACACTCTTGGCTCAGCTTCGGCCCTTTGGCAGAGGACCAAGAAGCAACTGATTGCCCGAATGCTATTCGGGGTCAGCTGCATGGGAGTCACTCTATAGGAGTTGAAGACCTGGATGAAAAAATCAGGGAGAGGAAACCTGAGGCCGTCCTTAAGGTGGTCTTCATACACTGGAAGAGCTTCTAGGTCCAGTGGACCGATCACCCTTCCCTCTTGATTGGGAACGGTCAAATGCAGGGTGGAAGGTATATTGTATACGACCCTAAGGTTTTCTACCCTTTCTTGGGTCATTTCCGATAGGATGTTGTGGGGACCTAGTTCCCTATCCCTATGGGCGGAGCTCCGGCTACTGGAGGCCATTCTAATAGAAGTTGGAGAGGAAAGATGGGGGAAACTAACCTGGTGATGGAGGTTCCTAAAGGGGCGAGAGCAGCAGAGGAGGGATGCTCTTTTTCTCCAAGCGCAGTTGCAGCAGAAGACTCTCCCCCGGGCCTTCACCCCCTCCTTTTATAGCTGCTGAGGGGCCGCTTCCCAGCATCCCTCGAGCGCCTCAATCAACCGTCAGATGACGTGACTTCCCAATCCAACGGAAAAATCGATGGGACGCAACGAATCACATCCAACCATGATCCACATGATCACCAAACCAGCGACGGATGGACCACTCCAGACACGACGCCAACCATCTAGATCTCACCACGTCGCCGAAGTCGCATCTGAGACCCGACGAGTGGGCACGTTAGGCTGGTAGCCCATCATTGCACCTCTTCAGCATTAACTGCTCCTCCCACCACCTCCAATGCGATGCCGACACCTATCTTGGGCGTAGAATTTCGGAATGGGAAACGACCGATCGCAGTACACCTGATCGGATCCACGATCGTCCCAGGGACGGGTGCATTAATGGCTAAATGATGCTCTCGTCCTTCGAAGCCACGGGCCTTCTCGAAGCCCAAGAGCAAGGGGCAACTATTGTACCCAACCGGCTCGCCTCCGAGCCAGACCGACACTCTTGTTAAGGTCCGAGCGGACCACTCTTGCTGACGTCCCGGTGATCCTCTCCATCGGAGGTTCGACGGATGCACTCCCATAGAGATCCGGCTGACGCATTCCAGCTGAGGTCCTACCGACCCATTAAAGTCGAGATCCGAACGACCCACTTTTACTGAAAGCCGACCGACCCACTCCTACTGAGGTCCGGCCGACCTACTATTAAGGGGCCACTTCGGAGTTGGTCCAGGAGACTCCAGAAGCCTCTTCCAACTGATACCATAATTTTGTTACAACGGAACCCTGCCACATCAGCTCCATTACTCCACTACTCCCACGATGTCGCCTTATCCTAGCGCCTCATGGCCACTCTCCGGATTCTCCTAGGGATAGATCGGTCTTTTCTGGCTTCACCCCTAATAAATCTTGGCACTATTCAACACTTATATAAGATAAACCGGGGGACTCTAGAGGCAAGGACTCTCTTCCCACTCCATATGCTCATCTCCATTAGATTCCTCCATTCTGTTGCCCTCAATCTCCCGCTAACTTAAATATCGAAGTGTCCCCCGTCAGAACACCACCGGCCCTTGAAAACTTTTTTGCAGGAACCGGGAGAGGAGCGCTCCAGCCCAGCCGTCTGAGCCTGGTCTGGGAGAAGTTGCAGCAACACAAATATTGTCAACATTTTCTCTTCAAAATTTACAAAGACTAACATGACTAAAAGAGATTGAAAACAATGTCAATTATTTTGATACAGCTTCAACTTATGTTTATTTATTATTTGATAGACTCCGCCCCGAATGGATTCATCCAAACACCATCCGATATTTTTACACCCTAACCAAAACCCATATGGAACAAGTCAAATTGTTAATTACGTTAAATATTTTTTTTTGGTTGAACAAATGAAGGGGGGGAGGAGTTAGACCCCGGGTGTGGCCACCCCCAGATGGTCCCCCAACCCCAGCTAGGAAATGTTCGATACACGATGCATATTAATTTTTTCGTAGCTGCTCCCCACCCGAAGGTGAGTACATCAACCTGACTACCACTGGTGTCAGCTGAGTGAATGGGATTTATTATATATATTCCTAACTTTTTCACTATCACCAGCCGATAGGGACTCCAGAATTATTTTATTAATTTTTTTCTTTTTTTGATTTTATTCTTGGACTATTTTTCTATTTTTTATTTTATCCTCGGACTTTCTTGTCGAAATATGTCCAAACCAGGACTCAAACTCCTGCCAGTTGGTTATGAGAAAAGTCTCACAACCAACTGCACCGCTCATCAGTGATAATTACGTTAAATATTTTAAAAAATATTTTTTTAAGATAATTAATTACAAAGACTAAGCGAACCATATCTTGTATTGCAAAGACTAAGCGAACCATATCTTGTATTAATTAAAAATATTTTTTTAAGATAATTAATTACAAAGACTAAGCGAACCATATCTTGTATTATATGCTAACATTAATATTGAACTTAAGTATTATACATAATTTCAAAACAGCAGTAAATGCTGCCACACAATGGCACGAAGGCAACCCTAACAATTGTATAACAGCTATAATATTTATGTTATCATACAACAAGATCCTCTGCAGCATGCAGACCATATTATAATATTATATTATATTATATTATATTATTATAATATTGTGCAAGTTATTTTTTAATGGCTGTACAATGTCAGCATTCGTGCTGTAACTGTGTATGATGGTTGGTACGAGGGCTGCAAAATTAAAAGAGTGTTCTTAGTGATGGCGCCACGGGTCAATTAAAAATGGAAAGGAAATTTAACGGTTATAAATAAAGGTATCACAATACAAAGCACTAGATTACAACATAATTACTATTTACTATTTAATTTAGCAAGGCGATTGTAGTTTAATAAGGGATAAGATTTTATTTTATTTTATTTTATTTTCGAGCAAAATGAAACAATGCAGAAAGGAAATAAGATAATTTTTGTTTAGCAGAACTGGTCGATCAACTGTTAAATAAACAGACCCACAATGCTTACCACCGGAAAAGAAAAAAGAAAAAGAAAAAAAACACAATGCCATGCATGCGTTCTTTATTTTATTCAACAATGAGAGCAACGCATGAGGAGAGGAGATATTTTTATTTTCCTGGTGAGTGAGTGGTAGGTGGGTGGTCGGAGTCGGACAGGCAAGCTTGGGAATTTCTGCCTTTCTAGAATCAGACCGGAGAATATTGCATGGCTAACCACAGGGGTGTCATGGACTCATGGTGCTCCCAAATGGTTAATGAAATGCTTCTTCTCTATTCAATCACTCCTAATGGAGAATGACAATTTATGATCCGTCAATTTAATTTGAAAATGATCCATTTTAAATGAATTCAAATTTAATGAAAATAAATTTATATCATAAACAGATTGATATTTTTAAATCAATTTATTAAATAAATTAAAATTAGATTTAAATTTTTTATCTATTTTTGATTTATTTAATAATATGATCAAATCATGATAGGATACATTTAACCAGTTTAAGAATTATTTAACATGTTTTAAATCCGTTTAATCCAACCTATTTAACATTTCAATCCTATTTAATCCAATCTATTCAATATTTTTAATTTATTTAAATTAATTTAAGTTTTATTTAATATATCTAATTACTTAAATTAAATTAAATTTATTTAATAAATAACTTATGAACATGTTAATTTTATATTAATAAATTTTTGATCGGCCATAATGTACATCATCTCGCATACTGAATTGCCATAGTATATTGCTTGAAACTTTTCCAGCAAATTACTCCTCCGTTCAAGATAAAAATATATTCCCACACACTTTTGCTATCGTCCCTATCTGACTAAAAACTGGAGTTGGATAACCCACTAATTTTAAGTCAAAATCTTCATAGATGAGCCACTAGTCCTTGATATTTTTTAAATACTTAATAATAGTATTTACAACATTCCAATGGTTCTCACCTAGATCAGATTAGTATATATTCATTACTCCTAGTGAGTATGCTATATCTGGTCTCGTACATGTTATAGCATACATAATAGATCTCACTATGAAGATATATGGAATCCTGCTCATATTCTCTCTCTCTTGAAAAGTTGTCAAATAATACTTCTTAAAGAGAGTAATTCTATGGCCATTCTTGGAATTTATCATACTAAATTTCTTTAGCATGGTTTCAATGTACGTGGACTAGGTTAACCCTAATAATCTTTTAGATCTATCCCTATAGATCTTCATTCCAAGGATGTAGGATGCTTCTTCCATGTCCTTCATGGAGAATTGAGATGATAGCCACAATTTTTTTCTTGTAATGTAGAGTACCTATTATTGATTAAGAAAATATCATCCGCATACAAAATAAGAAATATGACCACTAAACCATTAGCCTATTTATATGTGCAGGACTTTTCTTCGTTCTTAACAAAGTCACACGTTTTGATCATCATATCAAAATACATGTTCGAACTCTAAGATTCCTGCTTCAATCCATAAATGGATCTCTAAAACTTTCATACCTTTGACTCATCTATGATTGTGAATCCTTCAAGTTATATTATATACACATCTTCTTTTAGCTCTCCATTTAGAAAAGCAGTTTTGACATCCATTTGTCATATTTCTAAATCAAGATGTGTAACTATCGCAAGAATAATCTGAATGGACTTGAGCATTGCCACAAGAGAAAACTTCTCATCATAGTCAATACCATAATGTTGATGATATCACTTGGCAACCAGACAAGCTTTATAGGTTTTCACCTTCCTGTCTGTGCCTCTTTTTTTGAAAATCTACTTACGTTCTATGGGTTTTACCCCTTCAAGTGGATCAATGAGTATCCATACATCTTTTACCTTCATAAATTCCATTTTGGATTTCATAGCTTCAAGCCATTTATTAGAGTTAGAATGCTATATTACATCCATATAGGTGACTAGATTCTTATAGTTTTCATCAAGTTCAACAAGATCACCATCCCAAATCAAAAATCCATGGTAGATGTTCGACTGATATGGTACTCTATCGGATCTCCTTAAGGGTGCATCTATAATGGGTTCTGGGTTTGATCTAATCAAGTCCAATTCTAAGGATTCAGTTATTTATGTTGATTTTTCTATCTATTGAACTTCTTCAAGTTCAACCTTAATAACATTAGTTCCTTTTTCAAGAAACTCTTTTTCTAAAAAGACTGTCCTGTTATTGATGAACACATTCTGTTCATCAATATTATAGAAGATATAGCCCTTAGTTTCTTTCGAGTACCCTATAAAAATATATTTATCAGACCTAGGTCCAAGCTTGTCTATTTTCGAATATTTGATATAAGCCATACTTCCCCAGACCCTAAGATGTGATAGTCCTGGCTTATTTCCTATCCATAATTTATATAGAGTTTTCTTTATAGACTTGCTAGAAACTTGATTTAGAACATAACAAGCCGACTCAAATGCATATCTCCAAAAGAAGATCAGTATACTCTCAAACCCCATCATGGATCAAACTATGTCTAACAGGGTTCGATTCTTCCTTTCTAACATTCTATTATGCTAAGGTGTCCCAGAGGTATCCATTGAGAGAGAATCCTATTCTCTTCTAAATATATTAAAAATGCACTAATAAGGTATTCTTCTCCTCAATTAGATTGAAGAATTTTAATACTCTTCCTAATTTATTTTTCTATTTCATTACAGAATCATTTGAACATTTTTAAATTATTCAAACTTATACTTCATTAGATAGACATTCCCATACCTAGAAGGTTATCAGTAAATATAATAAAATAGTAATATCCACAAATGATAGAAGTGTTCATGGGTCCACATATATTATTATATACTGGACTTAGAATATCAATGGCTCTTTCATCTTTTTTAGTAAAAGGTGACTTAGTCATCTTACCAAAAAGATAGGATTCATAGGTCGATAATAATTCAAAATCATTGAGCTTGAGGATATCCTCTTTAATTAACCTATTTATCATATTATTGTTAATATGACCTAGCCTATAATGCCAAAGATAAACATTAAATACATTATCTAATTAGGATGTTTGCTAGACATGTATACTATACTAACAGGCTATGATATAATGTAAATATTACTTTTTAATTATTCATGCATTAAGGTAACACCACTCACAATGACATTACAATAATCATCTTTTATTGATGAATAAAAACTGTTCTTGGCCAAAAGGTCTATAAAAATTGCATTCATCATAAAACTAGGATAATAGTGACAATTACCTAAAACAATGATATAAGAATTAAAAATAACCTTGACAATTCTTCAAGCTAGAACTAGAACTGCTCTTCCATCTCCAACATTCAGGAATCTCATCATTTTCAAATCTTCTACGAACCTGAAGTCCCTGCAAGACTTTCAATATCTAATACTCAGGTAGTAGTATCATAAATTGAAAAATCATGAAGTGTTATTATATAAGTACCTCAACCTAATAAATCCTATAATTCCTTATAAGGATTATCCTAGGCAAGGTTTTACTAAATTAAAATACTGCAAAGCATTATCTCCAACACCTTGAAGTGGCAAATTCCTTCTTGACTCATACACCGACTTTACAAGTACTTGACTGCATCCAGAAACTTTCCATCACTGTATTAAAAATACAAGTAGTCCAGTATTAAAGTATAGTGCATTTCTTGCAAGTTATCATGGTGATTTCAGATCGAAGGGACACTTTTACTTATATCCTTCTGCAAGATAGTTTTGATAGTATAGTGCTCTATAACGTTAGTCACATTCAATGAAATATATACTTACACTCATCTACATGCCATACCAGTATCTCCACATTCTTTGGTTATGCAGACAACCAATCCATATGGCACACAACAACATATGCTCAATAAACATTGTCATCCTAGGCAACAACATATTATTTGATTATGAACAGGTTTAAGAATATGACAAATCCTCCTTTGTCAAATGGAAGTAGTTCTAAGGACTTCATCACAGAAGAGTTTAAAAGAAGATGCATAAAAAGTAATAAATTATCAAAAATAATTTATATTTATAAGGATTTATATACCAATTATAATAAGCTCAACTATCTATAACTCAGATAATTAGCTTTAGGACACATTTCCTAACACCTAATCCCATTTATTAAAGCCTAATCTAATTAGAAATTAATTAAGTCCAAGTCCTAATCAAATCAGGAATCAAACTTTCTTAGTAATTAGGATATCTTATAACTTAATTTAATCCAATTCAATTAGACTTGACCCAAACATCATTGCTTAATTAAATTGCGCTAATCAACAATCTAATTGCTAATTAATCCTCTGATAATTCACTAATTATTAGTAAATTATTTTATCACAACTTTTGCATGAGGTTAATCATCAATCATATTGATGATTATACCCTTGAATGATTCATAATCATTGATCAACCATTACAGGCAGGAACTTCTATTGTGTGTGATCTCATAGGTTCAACACTAAGTCGATAGTACATGAACAAATCTTATATTAATCGAAGTGACCATCTAGAAATGATATCCGATGTCTAGATAAGTCGAATAGTTGTAAAGCAATATTCAAGAACTTTTGGCATATAGTTTCATATAATTCATCCTTTTGACCCTCAATGCTCAAGATGATATCATAGTTAAACTATCAACCCTTAATCAGTACATCCATATTGTATATTAACTTTATAAATCCTATAACTCTTTACAAGGATTATCTTGGCCAAGCTTTTGCTAAATTAAAATACAATGAAGCATTATCTCTAATAACTTGGAGCAGTCAATCCCATCTTGACTCGCACACAGATTTTATAAGTACTTGACTATACCCAAAAATCTTTCATTACTATATTAGAAATATATATAGTCTAACACCAAAGCACAGTAAGTTGCTTGCAAGTTACCATGATGATCTCAGGTCTAAGGGACACTTATATCCATATCCTTTGCTAATAATCTTTGACAGTAGAGTGCTCCATAGTTGGATCGTATTCAGTAAAATATATTCATATATTTTATCTGTATACCATACCAGTATCTCTACACTTTTTGGTTACAAGAACAAACAATCCATATGGTATACAATAATCTATACTCGATAAATATTATCATCCTTAATAACATATCATTTGGTCACAAACAAGTTTAAGAACTACATGATAAATTTTTCTTTATCGATTGTTAATAATTCTAAGGATTTCAACATAAAAGAGTTCATAAAAGAAAAATGCACAGATAATAATGAACTGCCAAATAACTTCTATTAATTAATAATTCGTATATAAATTACAAAGAGCACAACTATCTATAGTTTAGATGATTAGCTTTAAGATATAATTTTCAATAGACTCTAGGCTCTCCTATAGCAAATGATAGATGTATAAGGATGGCACACCACTCCATTCCTATTTAAGGCTTCCAATTAGTAGTGGCAACCCAGGTATCATAACAACAAGCAAAGGTTCGCTAGTAGACACGTGCCTACATCATAGTGGGCACACCATTTATTTTGAGTTATAAACCACCATCGTTGCTCCAAATCATCCTGCACATCTCATTAAATATGGCAAATGCGTGTGATACGGCTAGATGCTATGCTTCATACCTCATCTCAAGTCATGTGCATCCCAACATCTATTACCTCGCTCGGTACAAAGTAAAGCATCCTTCAGATGCTTTAACCCGCCAGGACCAGAGGCGAACCATCCAAGCAACTGACCTTAACAAGAGAAGATCCGATGTTGGGCCCCATGACTATCAACCTCTACTTTCTATGCCTGAGGTAAAGGAGATGCCTTGCCATAAAAAGTGAGGGAGAAACTGATACATCCAAAAATGGCCAAGCATACGTAGATCTTGCATGGCTCGCCACCTCACCCGCTAGCTCAACATAGCAAGTAAGCCCCTAAGATCTCGAAATGTGGCCCTAAACATCATGAAGGGCCTGGTGTGCCCTCCTCCTACAAGGGTAGGTGATCCTGTGCAATGACTCTCTGATGTCGGCCACTACTCATTAATGAAAATGCCCTATAAAAGCATGCAGTCATGTAAATAAGCTCCATGCCATCTCTAGCCACTCCTCCAAGGGGCATGCGCTCTGCAACAACATGCCGACCATCACTCCTTGTATCCCATGACATTTCATAGGCATCAAGTACTCCATATACCTTGTCCATAAAATTTATTTCCCGGTCCCTCCAGGTAAGTTTTTCAAAAGAAGTTCTCCAAAAATTTTATCAAAAAGTCTTTTCCATAAGGCTTTCCTCAAGCAAGCTCCTTTGTAGATTTTAAGCTCTTTAAGAGTCTTAACAGTACTTTCAGAGCTATCCAAAAACTCTAAATTACTGTTCGGACAAAGGCCAAGACTATCTTGCCTCACCTATGCCTCACTCATTTTCCTGAGCCTCGTCTACGCCCAACTCCAATGCCTTCCTCATGCTCCACACATCCACCTACCACTTCCACTACCTCGCCTACACCCACCACACCCACCTTCCACTTCCATAGCCTCACTCTCTTCCACTCCATCGTTACACCACCCACCTAGAAGCTACAATTCCCCCTCTTTTATGTTTACTTTCATAGGAGACTTAGGCATTGGAGGGTCTACCATTGACCAGACTTCTGTATCTTCTTCATTTTGCAAGTTCTGAAATGCCCGCATTCAATGAAGAAAAACTTGAAGCTATTCGACTTAGTAGCCATCTCCAGCCATGTCAGCAAGTCTCAAGCAAAACCATGATTCCTTGAGTGTGATAAAATAAGAAGTAATAAAAGATTAATTTTGTGTATGCATTGAGATATGTCACTTGATATGATAAATATGAGCAACCTTACTATAAGAAAAACACTCCAAATCTTCCCATGCCTCTTTTGTAGTTTCAAAATAGACTATGCTGCTCACAAGATTTTTGTGGACAGCATTCCAAATCCAAGAAAGCACCATGGTGTTGTAATGCTACCATGCATCATGTGTTGTTGAACTTTTGTCATGATTCTTTACTGAGCTATCAATAAAGCCAATTTTATTCTTGGATAAGAGAGCAGTCTTCATTACACATCTCCATCAAGGATAATTGTCATCAATAAGGACTAAGGAGACTAGGATCATAACTAGATTATCTGAGTGATGGAGAAAAAATGGAGAAGTTACATCAATAGTTGGATCGAAAATGATAATAGAAGAGGCCATGGTTGTTAGATGAAGATAAAGGACCAAAGAAAAAAATGAAGAGAAAGATAAGAGAATAACAAAAAGAGGTATATTGATCAAGAAAAAATCCCGCTTTGATACCATGAAAAGATTGTATTGGTAATGAGATTTGAATTGCTTGAAATGCTCATGGAACTAATATGCTTTATATACAAGTTTAAAAAATAATATAATACATTAGCAAAATCTCATGACTTGGTATGTGAATATGATAACTGGATCCTATGATGTACCAAAATTCTATATGTAATATGTAGCAGCTATGATATCCAAGATTATATAATGGTTGATATACTAAGATTCTACCAAGATTCAAGTTTAAGCTTCTTAAATGCTTTAACTTCCTCCTAAATTGCTTAAGGAAGATTGAAAGAATTCTTGAGTGATCTCTTAATAACTTACTCAGGCTTATTCAATGCTTGCTTTCCACTCTTTTAACTAAATTGAATTCTAGAAAGTTGGAGTTGAGTGTTCTCTTAAGTGCACCTTCTTTTTCTCTTCATTATACTTGAATAAGTTCCATACTTGAATTTCTTGCTTAAATATATCCAAAAATGGCTAGAAGTTATAATTTGATCATTGGAGAGTTTAAATTAGCCATTATAGAGATTTTGAAAATGTAGTTGTTGGATTGTTAGGTGCAAACGGATCGAGTTATCTTACCCAAGGATAGACTTGTTGCTATCTAGGATCAACTTATATCAGTCAAGGTTCAATCATGAAGCACTATCTTGGGATAGCTCTTTATTTTTTGATTGTGGCATTTCGGAGTTGACTTGGCTAATGTTGGGGTCCACTCGTCTCATCCTAGGTTGACTCATGAAGTGTTTGGGTTGAATCCTGAATAGATCATTTATCATTGCTCTTTATATTCACCATGAGACCATTTTGGGGTTGACTAATACCCTGTTAGTGTTAGCTACTACTTTTCTGGGGTGACTTATTGAGCTCGAGGGTCAACTCTTGAGGCACACAAATTTTACAGCACTCTATCAACACCCTAAGATTGTACTTGAGCCAACTCATGTTTTGTTGGGGATGACTCATCAAATGTGTTAGCCTTCTTCAAGCATGCCTGAGTTGACTCCTAAAATCTTGAGATTGTCTCTTAAACTTTTAAAAGATTGATTGCCTTCTATTTTAAGCATGTGATTATTCTGGGGTCGACTCCTAACTTGTCAATATTTTTGGAAAACTTGAACTTTTATTATTTCTAAAAGAACTTCTTGATTTTGTGCATGACTTATAAGCATCATAAGAAATCCTATAACCATTCTATACTCAAGAACTTTGGCTTTGATATTTTTTAATATATCATTTTTGGCTTTGATACAACATTTTTGTATCACTTTTGCTCTGGTACAATAATTAATATATCCTCTTTACTCTAGTGTATACTTGAATTTGTCAAAATTCATGATCTGACATTTACCTTGATTGAAGTTTAAATTTTTTTTTAAAAAATGAGTTATCATGAATCTTTGATAAAATTGCATTATATATCATTTGCTTATACCCTCAAAATTTTGTCATCATCAAAAAGGAAGAAATTGTTAGCATCGAGGATTGATTTTGATGAATAACAAAAGTTTGAGTATATAATGGAACTAATGGTTTAATGAGAAAAATGTTTCAAGAAGCTTTTGAGCCTTAAAAGATTGAAGCCTAAATTGGCAAAATTAAGATCCAAAAATATATGCATGGAAACTCACTTGATGTATGAAAGAACAAGAGATTCAAGATTAAGAAGTGTGTTAAAAGGAGAAAACAAAAAGCCCTCTCAATCCCTTAGAAAAATATTTTTGGCATACAAAGCTTTTAGTTAGCATGCATCCAAGTCGACTCAAAGAAGCATCAGAGTTGACTTCACATGAAGAACATAAGAAATAGAATAATCTAGCATGATGAAGTTCCAGCCAACACACAACTGAGTCCAATCAAATGTGCACCAAGTCAACCCCATAGGATTAATAGAAAATATAGAAAAGTTAGATTTTTAGCTAAAAACCAAGTCTACTCAATGATATCCGAGTCGACTCAAATATGCAATCAAGTTGACTCGGATCATCCAAGTCGATGTCCCAGAAAATGAATAAGAGGAATTATGAAAGTTGGAACTTGAATGTTATTCGAGTCGACTCGATATCTACTAACAGCCTAATGGCTAGTTTTACAGACCGTGTAGAATTGTACATAAATGTCTCCAACAACTAAATTTCATGTCCCAATGACTAGAAATGGTTATTTTGAGATTCTAGAGATGTTAAATATGCACCAAACTAATTCAAGAAGGTAGTAAATATAAGAGAAATAAAGAGTGAGAATTATAAACCAAGAGACAAAGCCAACAAATATTAAATAGAGTGCAATCATTGTCCAACCACCCGAATCATCAAATCACCAATATATTTCTAGTATGAAGACAAGCTCTTTAACTGAAAAATGTTTTGTCAAAGAAATTCCTTAAGCTTCATCAAATTTTCTTTTGCTCATTAAAGAAATTTTTGTTTTTGTTGTGCCCACTTATTTTCTTCTGCTATAACTAGTTTTAATAGGAGATTGAAGCTAGGGGATAGGCTTATCCAAGATTTTGAATTGAATTGTAAGCCAAGAATTGGCTTGAAATTTGGTTGTGATTGATGACCCCTGTGTAAAACTAAATAGGTTTTTGGATAGTGAGCCTAGAAAAACTATCAAACTGCAATCTACATAGATTATAGTGAGTTTTCAGGAAAAACTTAGAGAGTGGACATAGATACTGGTAGTACACCGAACCACGATAAACCTTGTTGTATTTATGATTTTTTTGTCTTGCTTGTAGCTTTTTACTTGTATCATATTTAGCTTAAGTTTATACATATTTTCTACTTTATACTCACTTCATAGCATCTAAAAAATAACATATTTTTGTTAAAATTTGAAAATATCCAATAATTCACCTGCCCTTGGATTGTCACGTTGGGCAACATTTGATATGCCATGTCATTTGGTAGTATATAATATCAATGCTATCACCGTAAAACTAACCTTACATTATAATTGTTTCATGCATCTTATACTTTGCTTTTTTTTATAATCAAATTTAAAATATTCCTACTTCTTTCTTCTAATTACATTAGTGCCATAACTAGTATAAGATAACCATAATTGAGTTCTTAAAAAATTTTAGCTGATCATGATGCTTACGGTGTTAGATATGCAAAAGACATGCTATCGAGAGCATTAACATGGTTTCACAACAGAGGATAATAATTTATATATAGATGTTTTGAGACCTACCATAGCTTGCTTCAGTGTATATCAATCTAACATATACCACTCATAGTTATAATTTTTTTGATGTCCCGATTGCTTCGCGAACCCTAAATTTATGGCATGATTGAATTTAGAACTAAATAGTTTGCAAAGCACTGAACTGAACATAAAAGGCATCAATTAAGAATGTCAATCTATCCAAAAGAAATTGTTCATTTTCTTTCTTCTTTTTTTTTAATAAGCTATGATCTCGCTGAGATAAACTCTTCCCGTCCTTATTACCCATTATGAGCTACACCATATTAGCTTGTATGCAAGTAAGAGTCCCGGTTGAATCAACATAATTGCTTTCCCTACGACAACCTACCTGTTAATATCATTTGCACCCTAAGTATGTTCATAGCACTAATGTTTATGTCAAAATCAGCAACCCAAGCTTCCTTCACTCTGATTTAACTTTGCATGACAGGATTTGATGAAATGGTTTACCTCCAAATATGGCACTGGCCATTCTTTTGTCTTTTGCAAGGCTCACATTAGCGTATCTAGGTGGGTAGGCGGGTGTTCTATTTTTAATGTTTTAATTGAGCTGGAAGTTGGGCATAAGGACGTCCTTGCCTGACCAAGGCCTCATAATAGCCCCGGCAAGCCCAGGTGTGATGATTAGATACATAAGAAAATGATCATCTCAAGCACATTGTATACATGCCTGACTAGGACATCTTCTGCATGACTTGAGAAAATTGAAGGAAGCCAACATTGAAGAGAGGATGTTGAGAATAGCGCAGCAAGAGTAGCAGAATCCAACTAGAATGTGACATTTGATACCCAGCAATTTGAAATTGCCAGACCAAGCCATTTGACAATTCAGGAAGACTGGTTATGGAATCAGTTGCCAGAGTTCCATATAAACGACAAGTGGTTGGCCAATCACCTCCAGAGGCATGTTTAGTTAGAGAGAGTTAGGCTCTGGAACCATAATGGGAACGACGATCTCCTTTACCAATCATTTAGTTGAAAAGAATCACATTACCATTCTAATTCCAGGAGGAACGAGAATACCTCGATCCCCCAAACAAAGCCCAATCCCTACTATCTATCCTCCATTATCCAAATTTCATTCGGATTCTTATTCCGACCACGAAACAAATATATTGGGAGATATGGTCATTTTAATTCCTAAATTCTAATTCATTCTGATTCTGATTGTGAACCAAACAGGACCTAAGCTTTTTCTTCCCACTTCACTAGGACTCGTTGTCATGCATCTAGTGGGAAACCAATATGCTATGAAGTTGGTCAGCTTTCTTTATTTGACGAGTGTTCTCCAGACACATAAAGCTAGAAGTCACAAAACTAATTTATTTATGTATAGACCAATTTGCAACATAGGAATGTAACTCAAACAATAAATGTTCATTTTTAATCTACATTTTCATGTGAATCAAGATGACTTTGCCCTTTGTTTTGAGTTTTCTTTTAAAAACTCTGACCTCAATTGCATCAGCAGCCTACCCAAATAATTTAAGCCTTCTCCCTCCCGGCCTCCGCCCCAAAAGAGATCATGGGGTGATGCTTCAACAAGAATAGAGCCAGCAGTTGAACATAGCATGGACTTCAAGTGAGGATGCATCGAAAATTTGCATTTTAAAGCCCTGTACATGACTTCGATCTTGACAGACTCCCAGTCAGGTCGAACCTGGATGGACATGAGATGGATGAATGTTGCTTGAAGTGGTACAAAACAAACAGGGTAAAGTTATTAAGAAAAGAAACATCAAAGAGAGGACTAGTTTAGAAGTTGCATCATTATGGATTTAGTAGCGAGATTGGCAAATTTGCTCGAGAAAGAGATCAGAGAATTTCTGAACTATGGGCAGCCACTTCACTATCATTGTCTGCCGATGCAAACGATATACACAGATATTTCAACACTTAAACATGCCCCTCGGCCCCCCCCCACCCCACAAATTATCATTATCTAAATAAGAAACAAAAACAATTTGCCTATAAAATATCCATACTGTGGTTATCTTATTGTCATTACTTAATGCATTCCATTACAATGGATACAACACCCTCTATAATGCAACCATAAAATATTTGAAGCAGTAAGTAGGTCATTATATAATTCTCCACAATAATCTGTTGTAAAATTAAACTGAACCGCAATGGTTTCAGGTCATGGACTCTGTGCAGTCATACAGGGACGGAAAACTTTTGTTCCCGACCATCAAACTAAACTACCATCCAACACAGAAGCAACCATATAGTGAGAATGGTTGATCACTTTATGAAACGGGAAAATTGAAAGATTTATACAAAGGCAATCTTTAATCAGATTTCCACACACCCCGCTACTTTTTTTTATAATTTTTATAAAATAAAGAATGCCCACATGCATGTTTGTCACCAGAAAAGGAACTAGGCAGCATCTTTAATCTGTACCTGCAGGTAACCTAACTGCCAAAGTTAATAGATATGTAATAGATGTCTGGATAGTTGCAGGGCATTAAATCTACTTTATGGAAGACATCTCAGATACATAGTACTTCAGTAGGCCTCTTGGAGTAAGTGTAAGTGTATATATGTACAAAGGAGCCTAGATAACTCCACAATGCAGCATTCCCTTCTCAAGCTTGTGAAAAATAGAAAACCAAGAGTCTGTCTTCTAAATGCTGGTTTGCTGAAAAGTATAGTGCAATATATCTTTGCATAAGAAGTCAATAAAACGCCCATATAGGCAAAAAAAAGCAATTTAAAATCCATTTCCAGCTCAGAGGCATAAATCAAGTCACCTGTTCCTGTACAAAAAATGGTCACCTGTTCTTCTTCCTTTTTTTTTTTTTGGTCAGCAAAAAGGATAGAGGGTTAAACCCGGTGTAGCTACCCCCGTAGGCCCCTGCCCCGCCAGGTAATGTTCAATGCAAGGTACTTAGATTTTCGCAGTCTTTCCCTATCTATAGGTGAGTACGTCAACCTGTATGTCACCTGTTCTTCAGGCACCATAACTTGAAGTGTTTCCTAATCTAGCCACTAAGGGATGTTAGCTCAAAGTTCAAGAGTTGGACTAGAAAATAAGCTATATTAGAAGGGTTTTAGGCTGTTTCTGTCATGAGAAAGCTATATTAGAAGGGTTTTAGGGTTATACCTGATTTGTCTTGGATTTGGGCTCAAAATAAACAAATCATCCCTCTTTACCAATTTTTTCTCACAAATACACTGCTTGAAGATGAATTATTGGAGAAAGCAGAGAAGAGGGCCATCTTGTGGCCTTCTTTCTTATTAGTCATGGGTTGGCCCGCACTGCTACAAATCTTTTTGAATCCAAAGGAATCAGGCAGTTCCACTTGGTTTACAAACCAAAAGGGTCTTTACTGACCTGGTTTTGCACCAGTTTAGGTCAGTGCACCCCAAATAGAGCAGATCAAGTATATTTGGTATATCCTATTTAAAATGACCTGACTAAAATTAGTTATGCCTGATGTACATTATTGACCTTTTTCTCTATCAACTTAGCTTTGGATTAGTTTGTTGTCAACATGGTATCAGAGCCAATTATTAAGGCCAATTATTAATTTATTACTCTAATTATTATCTTCACTTGTTCGGGTCATTGTGTTAGTTATCTTGACTCATTTTAGTCATTGTCATCCCTCCACATGCATGGTTTGGGTTGCATTATTGACCCTTCCCTATCAACTTAAGCTTTTGGGGTCAATTGTTTGATCAGCAAATTTAACATAGAGCCAAGGTTTATATATTTCTTTTATTGGCATTTTGTTATATTCATATTGGTTTTTGCTCAAATTCTATTTGGAGCTCTTTTGGTTTTGCTTAAGCAGCATCAGTCATCTAAAATAATTTCCAAATTGGGAATTTGGGTTCAGATCCAAGATCATGCAGTGAAAGAGATTTTTCTTTTGGGTGGACGGCCGGGGAGGGACGGATAGGGTGAACTATGGATGACAACTTGCATCTTGGAGGAGTTTCCGGAGCCTTGTAATGAAGTTATGATTAAACCAGAAGGTAAGGACAGAATGATAAGGAAGAAGAGGAAGTGGCTACATTTATTTTAATTAATTCTTCTTCAGCATCAGTTTACATTATCTCCAGCTTTTGAACCCTAAGTGGGGTGTAAAATGCATATACAGACACTATAGATTTATGGCCCAATAGTTATGAGCAGAAGAGCAAAATGTAGAAGAGGTGGTGCATAACTAGAGGTGGCTGGTATTTACTAAAGCAGAGAGCATTAATATTTATATAATTATTTTCCCTTTTCATCATCCCTCCTTTTACCTCTTTGCATTGCTTTACAACAACTACATCCTTCTACAATCGAGAAAGAAAAAGAGGTGTGTGACATCTTGACTGAAAATAAGGGGTCAAGGCTCCATAACCAGCAATCAGCTATTAAAGAGTTGTCCTCATATAGTTGCATGGCTGTGCCATTCAGATCTGGACCAACATACGAAATGGGGCTAAAACTGATTTTGGTCTCAACTCATCTCACCAAATCCTTAATCCTAAACTAGCTATAGTTGTTAGATACTTAGATGTATGCCCTAGAAGCTAAGTTGGCATAATACATGGTATCATTTATAGAACATATTTTTATATTTGATTTATTAAAATTAATAAAATAAATATTTTTCTTTTCCATTCATATATGATGTGTCTATGAATCGTCCAAGGAATTAATGGACAATGACATATTCTCAAGAGTTGAGAATTTGAGACATGTCGTTATAAATTAACTCCTAAATACTTCCGATCATTGAATCATCACAGAAATGATGATTGATTCATCAAAACCGGTACACGGATCACTTCCCTTTTGAGTAGATGAGTCTTAAGTCTATAGTATAGGGACACTAAAATGAGAGTACAAGTGGTTCTTAAAGAACAACAGTATTGAACATGACGAAGAACGAGAAGTCACTTGATGTAAGGATCACTGAACGTCTGAACCGATACTAGAACCCATACCCGTCACCGACAGGTATGGTATAGTACTGATTCAGTACTGTATCGATATATGGGACAAGTGTGCCGGTCAAATCAGCATGCAAGATTTTTTTTTATTTTTTTGGTTTCTTGTGATTCCAAATTATGTTTTTAGGATTTATTAAATGCTTTTAGATCCAAATAGATGTTTATTTATGCTAATTGATGTTTACAACACTTCAATACACTCTTAATCACATGTAACATGAATTTGACTTTCTAGATTTTTAAATTTTTAAATTATCAATAAATGGATTAGATATCACTGAATTGTAAAATACTCAAAATTTATAAATAAATAATCAATACATAATTACAAACCGATATTTAGAATCTAGTCGAGTGTCGATATCCATAAATATTAAGATAATTGATATACGTAGTAGGAAAATCAATCCATCCCTCTAGCCAAGCAGCAATGTAATCCTCTACGGTCATCTCGGAAGGTATGCATGCTGGATTATAACCCATCGTACTCATTGAGTTCCTAACTTAAAGAGGTATCCTAAGATTGATAATATAGCTGTGGAAGGGTCCATCCGAATATACCAGCAACAAAATCGGATCTGTAAGATGCTCCGAGCTGCACAGGATAATGGCCAATAGAAAACGACATCTTGGATGCACCATATCTATATCCATATGGATCATAAACTATCAAAGCCTATGGATAAGAAAATCCAGAATACGAGGATGAGCCTGATACATCCATGGATCCTATTCCACATGCAAGATCATCTGCAGCTAATAGTGTCCTGAACAACCTCACAAAGCCCGTCGCCTGTATGAAATCATATTGCCACAGGCTCTACCAGCTCGTGCATCATGGTTCCTATCCCGTGTGGTATGTGTAAACTGTGACTCAGCAATGAATTAAAGGCCACTAGCCGACTGTGTCTCCTGTCCTCCGGTCCCTCCCAATCACTAGATCATCGACCATTAGAAGAATCACTAGTACTGCTCTTCCTAGTATCTGATCTGAATGAAC
Source organism: Areca catechu (assembly GCA_021397845.1). NCBI lineage: Eukaryota > Viridiplantae > Streptophyta > Magnoliopsida > Arecales > Arecaceae > Areca > Areca catechu. The sequence goes on from CM038048.1 coordinate 26,566,417, forward strand.
TGAATGCTCCACAAAAGATGCAACTGCCTTTTCTTTTTCTGTCTCTGGGTTATGTAGCTACCTACCCTCTCGTCACATGATGCTCTAGCTGACTACATGTGAGGATGGATGCTATGATATATCGGCTAGAGCCTTGTGCGAAATGTTACTACTTGTCTATTATTCAGCATCCATCCTAGCCTTGATACCTACAAAACTGGTTGGTCAAGGAGGCCATCCTAACTCATTAAGTTCTGGCTCCTACTACTAACTCACAACCCATCTAATCATCGGATCCTCATTCTCATCAACAAAATTATTCATAGTCAGATCGGAGTACTTCAACTCATCTTCCTCCTGAATGTATTTTAGCCTTAATCTTAAATTATAGTGTACATACGTACAAGATCGTTGAAGCATTTGTATTTTAGACGATTCCTCTACTTGGAGTGGATAAGACCAAAGACAAACCAGTTGTACTTACATCCATTCAATGACATTATCTAGGAGATCTTGACAGCAAGATTTTTCAAATTTTTTTCAGATCCATCAAAATATACCTATAATTCAGCTACAAAAGACCAAAATCATTGAGAATTTCAAATTCAGCAAAATCAAAAATCACTTTGAATCTGATATTAGACTTATTAGTACCTACCAGGATTTATTTTTAATTTACTTATGATCGCTACATTAGATCTAAAGAAATATGTAGCCTCCCTAAATATTTGTCCGTAAACAATTATTAATACCATGTATTAGTTGTTGAAGTTATAATTAATAAAAATTATTCAACAATTTCAACCTAGCTTGTTCTAGGCACATAATCACGATATCTGGATCTGGCTCCCTCTTATTTATTACATTACATAGGAAGGACATAAGCTCATCATCCATGGCAATCTCAGGTATAGAGTATTGAAATTTCAGATTTAGATAGTAACATGCACATAGATTTTTAGAATTGGTTAAGTATATTTATATGATTAAATTTAAATTTTTAGAGCATTCTTGATTTGCTATTTACCTACTAAATACAACTTCGTATCCATTTGATAGCTCTATCATCCATCAATGATCCAGATATGCTTATTAGCATGTGTTGGATCAGCCACTTGGATCTTTTTCTTTGCCCTTTCTATATGTAATATAGAAAGCCCATCTGAGAGTATCGCTCAGAGTCCATGATCCGAAATACCTCATATAAAGGCTTGATGGCCTCCATTATCTTCTTGATCCATTGCCAAAATATCTGTCATGTCACTAAATTCTCCACCTTGCTCTTCTCAATATTTTCCTAGTATATCTGCTCTGCTGCCACTCTGGATTGACAAACATCTGACAGTTCTACTTTCTAACGAAGAAGATATCAAATGCTATATAATTCATAGTGATTCGTGCGATGCTTGGTCTCAATATTTCTCCTGTATAGCTCCGCATTAATGATAAGATCTATGTATGGTTATAGATGAATCCGGTGGTATTCTATACTAATTTTACTATCTTCTATACCCTATGAATCTTTCTAATATCCATCAATATGATATAGATATAAGTGTAGCACAAGAAATCCAAAAAATATAGTCACTACTCCATCAAGATCTCCCCTGTAGTTTTATACTGTAGTCCATTATCTATAATAACTTGCATGACATTCTACTCTCCCACTAATCAATCACCTCCACCAATCTGAGGATGTGCTGGCATCATGCACCTGATTTAAAACATCAATAAAGCTATGAAAAAATATTTTTTCATCACAATAAGTCAAGAAATTGATGCTTTATCTAATAGGACTAGTTCAACCATCCCACATCACTGTCAATTCATACATGAGCCACTTATTCTGATACGAGGCAATCCATTTTTCTAGCTCATTATTATCAACAAGCTTACCATAAATATTCCTCGATCCTGAAGGATCTACACCTGCACCAGCGGTCTATATAGATAAAATCGTCAAGCGATAATATGGTTATCTACTGCATGCACTGGGATATGACTGAAGTAAAACCAGGATCCAATAGCCGGCAAATATCCTTCTTATCCTTCCTCAGCATAGAATCAACCCTTTGTTGTTTAGAATCTCTGCTAGAAAAGGAATATGGATTCATGTCAAATAGTGGCTCCTACTGGAATGTCCCTAAATGACTTTTCTACTGTCAAATCTTTCAACATGGATGTAATATGGCTGGTGCCTCTTCTGGCGGGCTCTTTAACTAAGAAGGTCCTAAACTATTCCTTAGACTCTCCTGTAATACTTCTAGAGCCCGACCTCGACCCTGATTCAAAAATTGATGGCCCAAATCGCTCCTTATACCAACCACCTCCTCTGTCTTTGCTCATACAAGCTCGTCTTAATGGCATCATCAATTTGTGCCTCCTCATCATCTAAAAATAAAATGCTTCCTCAACTCCATAGAGTGCTAAGAAGGTGGTTCTGCAACTCGACGATCCATCTCTGCCTCCTTCAATATTTTTTTTTGCTACTTTGAAATCAGCGAAGTACTTCATCAGCTGATGGATTTCTAATGGATAATGTTGGCACATAGATATATTAGGATAGCTGTCAACCAAGTGCAGCTTCAATTTTGTTATCCCATCACCCTTACATTCCATATTGCTCCATTTACATCTCCAATGATGCTGATCCAAGGCATTATCCCACTCCAAACCAATGTTACATTCTGGATCCTTCTCAGTGGATCCATTTCTAAAGATTGAAAAAATATATCAGTTTAATAATTACATAAAATTAATAAATTTTATTTACCTATTTTTTATTTTTTAAAATTAATTATATACATTTTAAATTTTTAGAATAAAAATATAAAAATTAAAATATTATAAAAAATTAATTTGATCTTAGATTCATGTAGGATTCTATCATAGATGCTATATATATATTTTGTTAAGACAATGGAAATGCATGAAATATCACTTTTTTCAAAATTAGGTCTAGAATACTATTTACACAATGCATCAAAACTTGGATAAACAAACACGAAATTTATGATAAAAATAGTTTACAAGTTTTAAATAATAATCTTATTTTATTTTTTAAAAAATTAATTTTATTTTTTAATTTTTTAATCAAAAATTATTTTTTTTAATTTTAAAAATTATATACTTAATAAAAATTAATGATCTTAGTATTATTGTGTAGATCATTCATAGATCTACAACATATTCTAAAATCATACTAAAATAAAAAATTTTGATATAGTTTTATCTTTTTTTAGTTTCTATGATGTTTTTAAAAAAGAAAGGATAGGAGAAAGAAAAAAGAGGATGGACCTACATAACTTTAATCGATATTTTTTAAAAATTCTTTTCTACATTTTTCTCGAGATATATGGGTTAGAATGGATTAGATAGAAAAAAATAAGAACTGAACCTGAACCAGACCGAACTAGATCGAAATGTTCAGGACTGAACCGTACCATTTCGGTCCGATTCTAGGATGTTTCGGATGGTCCTGATGTTTGGACTGTTTTCTATGACCAAACCATCCTAATTCTTGACCAGTACGGTATGATATGGCCTGAATCAGGCAAACCATCCTAATTCTTGACCAGTACGGTATGATATGGCCTGAATCAGGCAATTTGATCCGGTCCAGAAAACCTTGCTTGGATATCTACTCATTTATCAATGACTATCTCCATGCTGTAGTTGTGTATAGTTTTTTGAGTTGCAGTACCTCTGCCACTCACAATGAAGTTGCTCTAGTTTGATAGCATATAAACATGGTCCCTAGCCATTCAGGACTTTGCGGTCTTCGTTGGCTACAGTAGGTTTGCTGTAGGAGTAGGGTGTGCATTTATAGGAAATCTTTAGCCTTAGTAGTTAACAAGGTCCTATTCAACCTAAAATGCCGAGTGTTGGCATGGAGTCCCTGGATCGGCCAGTCGGAGCCGTCGTAGGGTTCCATCTGGAGAACCCTGAAGTGCCGAGGAATGTCCTTAGCCATGATGCGGTCGATGTAGGGTGGGCGTAGATCACCCACAATTAGGTCCTCGGGATCCCTCTGATCCCACATTCTCTGCTCTCGCGCCCTTGCCATCTCTGATTCGATGGCTCTGAACCTCCCGTCATAATCGGGAGTCTGCTTAGGCGCTCTCTCCACCGGAGTGGAGTCTTCGGAGGAGGAAGTTTGCCTAGGCCTTTTCCTTTTTTGTGAGGAATCGGCGGACCTAGGCAGTCTTGAAGTTCGGCCTTCGGGAGAGGGCCGAGAATGGGGGGAGGGATGTGCCGAATCCTCCCGTGGTGCTCTCCTTCGGGATCGAGAGCTATGTCTAGAAACAGCCGATGGATTTTCCACTGGGAAGGCTCTGTCTTGAAACTCTTAAACCATGGCCGTCAGGCTGGCGACCTGGTTCAAAAGAGCTTCGAACTGCTGTGCTCCCACAGTAACCATGGGAGGTGGAACATCGTTCACCTCCGGGGGTGCACCCCATGAGACGGAGCACAACTCCGGCTTGTAGAAGCATTTTGGGCTTTTCCTCTTGCCATCAAAGAATTCTTTGTTTCTTCCCCTTGTCTGGGAGGGAGCTTAACAAATGTTAGTAAAACTGCTCCCCTTCTTGGCGCGCCAATCTGTTGGCGTGGAGTCCCTGGATCGGCCGGTCGGAGCCACTGCGTCGCAGGACCGCTCCCTGGTTCACCTGCAAAACAGGTCCCATGCCGGAGTTGTTCCGGCGGAGGACACTCCGATGCCTAAGTCAGTGACGGATTCCAGCCACAAAATGGGGAAGATGTCGAGAGTGGAAAAGAAAAAGAGCTCTTGGAGATTAGAAATATGTATGTGCGAGATTATTCGCGCGTACCTCTCGAGCCATCCTCCTTACCAATATTTAAAAGATGGCCTCCGGTCTGTGGCCCGCTCTTTTCTCGGAGATCATGGGAAGCCATTCACTCCCATGATAGTCGATCGTAGGTTGTCAATGAGGGGTTCCGGCCAGATCGGAGGCGTGGCTGCAGGAATTGCGCGCCATGATCATGGCATGATGAGTGTCGATTGTAACCGTTGGTTACAGTTTCCTTTTTGGAACAGATTGTAGTTCAAGCTTCGGGTTTTCCCTTGCATGGGCCAAAGGCTTGATATTTCCCCGAGACCAGAGATCATGTCTATGGCGGGGACCGAAGTTCGTGTCTTCGGAAGTCGATGAGTAGTTCAGACTTCGACCAGGGCCGAAGGTGCTACCCGAAGGACTGGCCTTCGGATGTTGTAGTTCGGTGTGAAGCCTTGAGTTGCTTACAGTTGACTTTCGCTTAGTCCGAAGTCCGTAGTCCGGAGAACCGGGGCTTCGATAAGTCGAACCGGAGCCTGGTTCGTAGCTGAACCAGGATATCCCAACACCGAGTCTTTAAGTTTATGGCCACAACAGCATGATAATTGAAATGAGTTTTCATGGGATTCACAATTGGGCTTAAGCTAATTAAGTCTTACATATTATGGATGCTTAGAATTTGACGAGTTTCTATGATCTGCATCCTGTCGAGACTCTCAATGGAGAAACTTAATCACATGATAACTACACTTACGGATTTATTTTTCTATTCTGTTGGGTTGTCATTACATACTGCTAGGTATTACAGTGATTTGTGAGAACTTACTAAGATTGTTTCGAATCAATGATCATTTTAGCCAATCGAAAGAATTTTTAATGAATTATGATAGTGTTAGATGTATACCGTATAAGCCAATCTAGCAGATACAAATTTTATTTTTAGAACATAAAATTGTATTCAATATTTTAAAATGAAAAAATTTATCTATATATGTTCAATATGTGTCCATGTATCGTCCAAGAAATTAATGGACAATAACTTATACTCTCAAGAGTTAAAGAATTTGAGACATGTCTAATAGATTAATTCTTAAATGCTTCCGATCATATAATACTACGGAGATGGTGATTAATTTGGTTTGATCATTGTATAGATCACTTTTTAGAATAAACGAGTCTTGAGTCTACAGTGTAGGGACACTGAAGCGAGTGTAGGTGGTTATTAAAGAACTGTACCGAGCATGACCATCATGAAAAGTCATATAAATATCTACTCACTCGTCAGTGACTTTCTCAATACCGTAGTTACAGGAGTGGTTATTTAACCTGCGGTACCTTGGCCACTCATGATGGGGTTGCTGTAGTTTGACAACATAAAAACATTTGCCCTAACCATTCGGGTCCTTACGGTGTTCATTGTTGTAGTCAAGGATTCGGTCCTGGCGAGACTCCTGTGGGACACCGGGACGGGGTACCATGTCATGTGTTGGGACAGGACGTCCGCTAGTGTACCAGCATCCCAAGCAGGATACCTTGGAACATCCCCTGTTCTAAGTGTCGGGACGGGACGCCAATGCGTCCCATTCCATGAAAAAACCGGGACAGTCCCGTCCCACGGGATTTAAAACCTTGGTTGTAGTAGGTTTACTGTAAGAGTAGAAGTGCACTTATAAGTTATCTATCGATCTTAGTAGTTAAGGTGTAGTCCTATGCAATTTAAGAAGCTAAGTCCTTAAGACCGCGGCCAAGATAACGTGAATGATGAAAAAAAAATTTCATGAACTTTTATAATTTAGACTTGAGCTAATTGAATCATGCATATAACAGATGCTTAGAATTTGGTGAGCTTCCATGACCTGCATCTTGTTGGGATTCTCGATAGAACTTAATCACACGATAACTACACCTAAAAATTTTTTTCTATTATGCTGGGTTGCCATTACATGTTGCTAGGTGTCACTGATAGATTATGAAAACCCACTAGGATCGTTTTAAATCAACGATCCTTGATGGGATGAGCTAAAATTATTCCCGTCCATCGAAAGAGTTCAATGATACTATGATGGAGATCATGGTAGTTTCACTACCAAATAGAATGGAATCTAAGGGATCACATACAATATGAGTTTGACCTGATTACATAGTTGGATTGAAATATGTAAGAGTTACATATTTAGAAACTCTAAATTTGTAAGGGTTACAAATTTGAAACCTATTAATTTTAGCACCTGCTAATTTTAGCAAGGACTTTATTGCAAAAGTTATAATTTAATTAAATGATTTATCATTTAATTATGATTATGCTCGATTTAAATTGAATTGAATTCGATTTGGTTAAGTTTGGATGATGACCTAGTTCAATTAAGTTTTGGACTAACCTGATTATAATTATTTAAGCCAATTTGATTTGACATAATTGGTTGCCTAATCCTAGATGAATTAAATTTGATTTAATTCAGTTTAGTTTAATCTATTCTATTTGGATTTAGTGATCTTAATTAGATTAAGATCTAAATTCCTAATTAGTTATAGATTTAAACATGAACCTAAATTGGTTAGGAATTAGGTTAGTTTCCTAGTTGGTTAGAAGTAGTTATTTCTTAACTAATTCCTAATTAGTTATGGATTTAAATCTAAACCTAATAGGATTAGTTAGGTTAGAATCCTAAAAGGATTAGGACAAGTTAGTTGAACCAATTCCTAACAAACTCTCCTCAACATGCTTCTCTCTCTCCTTTTGTGCATGTAAGAAAGAAAGAATTCTCCCTTCTTCACGTGAAATTCGAAGATTTAGCATGGAGAAATAAGATGTGGGGGTGCTCCAAAGAGTTGGAGTGCAATGAGTTTCTTTCCTACCTTCTTGTTCTTATCTAGAACTAAGTGTTTATATTTGATAAAAAACCTTTGTCCTAATTTAGATTGGGCAAGATTCCAGGGAGAGAAGGATATTAATGTGGCATGAGAAAATTGAAGATAAAGTAGGTGCACATATTGGACGTAGCGTGTTCTTTTTGTTTTTAACATGGGATTTCTTCTTGGTGTGGACCGTGAAGAATAAAAGTCAAGAAACCGCCCACTACTTTCTATTCCACCATCCATAATATTTATGAGATAATTTTTCATCACCCTCCTGTCCTTGATCTTGAATAAATGGTTCAGTTCAAGAAAAAAAAATATCCTTGATCTCTTGAGAAGAGATCAATATTCTTTCAAGATCTCTAACATAGAGAAAAAAAAGAAGATAGGAATGGAGATTCGATCCAGTGATCAAAGCAAGGCCTATAAGGTGCTAGCAGTCCGATGGTCTCGAAACTTAAATCAGGCCATCTCCATATGGATACCAATAGAGGCTGGGCATATATGCAACTCCAGCAGAACCCGGGGCTTTCTCAAATTCGATCTGATAAAAATGGAATAGCACAAGTAGATTTGATTTACTTTATAGTTTTGGTGTTATTTGGGGATCTATATTATATATTTATGAATAAATCCTACTATGCATGCTTAGAATAGGTTTTTATTTCCGCTACTATTCATTTTAATTAGTTAAAAAATTTTGAAACCTGTGATATGCAACCCGGGGATTGTTAGACAATACCTTCAAATAGAGATCATGGTATGTCTCATAACTAGATAGAATAGAACCTGTAAGGTCACACACAAAAAGTACTTGACCTGATTAAAAGTGTGGATTATAATCAAATTATTAATTGGATTGATGATTTGGATCAATATGTAAAGGTTAAATATTTAAAAACTACTAATTATTAGCATGATGGACTTAACTGCAAGTGTTGTAATATAATTAGACTTAATTAAATTATGAATCAAGTCCTAATTAATTTAAATCAGATTTATCTTTAATTGGACTTAACCTAATTTAAAGCTAATTTGGTTCAATTATCCAAGTTGAACTTAGATTCAATCCTAATCTAGCCTTTTCAAATTTGATTTGAATCATACTTGAATTGGATTCAAATTGAACCCAAATTGAAATACAATCAAACCAGGATGCATGAATCCAAGTCCATTGGATTTTCTCTCCATTTGGCAGACCAAGAAAAGGTGGGGCACTAATTTTGGTGCCCCCTTTTTTGCATGCACGAGAATAGAAGAGGTGCCAACTTGCACCTCCCCTTTCTGTTTGGGACCCTCTTTCAAACTCTTGATAAAACCTATCCTAACTAGATTTCTAATTTGAAATTAAGTTGGTTTAGGATTGGATTTGGCATGGGATTGAAGGGGTTTTGTGCGACAATTTAAGAAGAGAAGAGGGGTTAGCGCATCTCTTATCTTTTTTATTTACTTTTTGCCACAAGTTTCTTCTACTGCCCCTCTTCTTCTTCCTTATTTCCATGACCAAACAGCAAGGAGAGAGAGAGAGTTTAGAGAGAGATTTAAAAGAGGAAGAAAAGGTTTGTTCCTCTTGGTTTCATTCCTCCTTATTCACTTCAATCTGTGTGAAGGGTTTGCACAAAGGTTGCTTCTAGTTTTAGAAGAAAGGTTCAGATCCAAGCTAAGAAGCAAGGTCTGCAAGGAGCTAGCACTTCGGGAACCTTGGAGTTTTGATCAGCGATTTGCTCCATATGGGTATTAGCAGAGGTCAGGCACCTACGCGACCCTGATAGAAACCCTGTGAATCCATTGGATTGAAGAAGAAGAATTGCTCTTCAGGTAAGTTTGATCTTCCTCTAAATTTTCTAATTTCATATCAGCTTATTAATATTGATTTCAGTATATTAGATCTGTAGGTGATATTTTGATTTGATCTACATGCTTGATATGAAAATGATTTTCATATATTGCATCCACTGCATGACTAAAGTAATCAGAATTTTTCGGCATGCCTATCGCCTAGAATTCCAACAGTGGTATCAAAGCCACGGTTTCTAACATGAATAAAATAGATTCAAATATGAAAATCATGATTGATTAAAATCGATTTTATGCTGAAATAAGATTATCCTGGTATAAGGTTAACCCCAAATACCGCAAAGATTGTCTTAGCACAAGATTGATTGGTTTTGAAAACGGTTTTCGAAATATAAAATCAATAATTTAAGATCTGAAATTATGATATATGTGATGTATCTTCTTTATTAATTAGATCTGAAAATAAGATGATTAAGGTTTGCATCGAATTGACACAAGATTGTCCTGACATAAGATTTATCCCTTATATTGCAAAGGTTATATCCTAGTACGATGCAAACTGTTTTCAAAATGTTTTAATCATTAATTTAGATCTGATTTGCATATATGAGACATATACTTTGTTTTATATCTAATTTTACATATATGTGATGTATGTTAATTAATTTTTAGATCTAAAAATTATATATATAAAATATGATGTTAGGCTTAAATTTGAAAATGTTTTGAGATCATAAATCATTAATTCATGCACTTAAACATAATCTAAATTATTTTTAGAATCTGAATTTTATGTTTATACATGAAGGTATGGGTAGAATAATTAGATCTAGTGACTGGACTGCAATTAGGGTCTACTGCAATTAGGGTTTATGATTAGCTCAGGTTAAAACCCTTTATCAATTTTGAGCAGTTGATCGAACCTAATCAATAGTTATTTAGGATTAGATCAAAGGAGCTCAAGATCGAGTTTAGTTATAGTTGATCACATCAATTCATATTTGATGTGAATTAATTAATCAAGATCTAATTTGGCTCAGTGGATCAAGTTCGAGTCACTAGATTGATCTATTCAATTCTAATTGACCAATTGATGTCTAAGGCAAGTCTTGACCAAAGGTTTTTAATTGAGACCAGCTTACCTGGCCAACTCAGTCGATGTCTAAAGCAAGCATTTGGTTGCCTCCCATCGATCTCACTTACCGGCCAACTTGGTCGATTAAGTTTTAAATAAGGTTACTCAGTGATTCGTGTTCACCCATGCCGACTAGGTTAGTCAGATATGGAATTGTAATGACCTGCACCTGATTAGTTAGACATAAGATTGTGCTGATTAATTTAGATGATACCTGAACCCAAACCTTTTCATAAATATTAAGTCCTAAATCTTCCACCATTATAGGAATGCAGGCATCCTATTGGTATTGATTGTTCTCAACTAGTTACAGTGGTTCAATTGCATCAAGAAGATGCAACCACCCTATTAACATGAGATGTTGCTAAGTAATTATGGGGTCGGGTCCAATAACCGAGCATAGTGAGTGATCCAAATACCTAATAATGGCTTTTACTTGTGCATTAATGGTGGGTCTAACTTGACTAAGGATTGGACCAAAAAACAGGCATGGTGAGGCTTAATGACTTAGAGACCGAGTTGCTATAATATGATTGAGAAGCATTGGACAAGAGTTGTCCCACTCATTAGTATAGCATATCATCAATATCTGTCAAGTGAGGTGTGCGCATATCTGTGGGACCACTTTATCCACTATAAATCTTAGTCATGTAGGGGTTTCCGTATATCCACGAAAGAGTGTGAAAGATCCATAAAAATAATGGGAGTCTAATTTATTTCTTAAAGTCCCTAGAACAAATTTTATAATCAAAGTACAAATATTTAACTTGAATTCAACTCTTGCAGTTAACCATGTCAGTCTCCAACCCTCTAGCCTACATTCTTGAGTCTAACCGACTAATTGGCCTTAAATACAAAGATTGGTTCAGAAATCTCAACATAGTCTTGAGTTCAGAAAAGTTGGGCTATGTGCTCGACCAGGATGCCCCAATTATCTATCTAAATGCTGGTCAATCAACAGCACATGAGAAATGGATGGAGGATGATAACAAGATGAAGTATTACATACTGGCTTCTATGTCAAATGAGTTGCAAAGCCAGCATGAGGACATGCCTACTGCCAAGGCCATGATTACTCACCTGCAAGAATTGTATAGTGAGTAGAGCTGCACTATACATTTTGAAGTCTCTAAAATGTGCAAAGGATAGTCACTCCACGATCATTATTTGTCAACGATCAAAGACAACTTGAGAAGCTGAGCATTCCTATTTATAAAGAACTATAAGTGCATTTGATCTCCAATCCCTTACTAGTTCATTTGCTCAGTTTATAACGAATTACAATATAAACAAATTAAACTATACCTGAGTTGATGAACATGTTAATAAGTAATTAGAGGACCTTGAAGAGTTCAAGAGGGGCAGGCATCTTCCTCTAAGAGAAAGAAGAAACCTGCGAAGAAGCAAAAAAAGAGAACAAGCTGAAGGACACTCCAAAGAAGGCTGCTGCTAGCAAGGAAAAGTATTTCCACTACAACATAGATGGCTATTAGAAAAAAAACTATCTACTATTCCTGGAGAGCCTAAAGATACAAAAGATGGATGCACCTTTCGAAGGTATGTCAAGTATGCTCGTTATTGAATCAATCTTATAGTATCCTCTACTTCTAGTTGGGTAGTGCTCACACATGTACTTTTATGCAGGGTCTGGTAGGAAGTAGAGAGCTAAACGAAGGAGAAATAATCTTGCATGTTGGCGAGCAAGAGTTGCTACAATTACCATTGGAACTACCCTCTATCATTACCGTTAGGATTTATGTTGATTCTCAAAGACTTATTTTGTACCTATAGCTAGTAAAAATTTAATTTTTATCTATGCTAGCACAGGATGATTTTGAATTTATTTTTAATAAAGATTTTTATTTCATTTATTTAAGAAATAAATTGATTGTAAGAGCTCTTTTAATTGATGGTCTTTATCATTTGCATACTGATGCATCGATGAATATTAATGTACAATTAGTGAGTATCATAGGATACAAAAGACCTAAAGATGACCTAAACTACAAGTATATATAGTATCTTAGACTTGGTTATATTGGAGAGGACAGGATTAAGAAACTAGAAGAGAATGGAATCCTTGACTTATTTAATTCTAACTCATATCCAGTTTGTGAATCCTGCCTTTAAGAAAAAATGACCAAGTTATTCTTTGTGGGACATGAAGAAAAGGCCATTGAATTACTAGCCCTAGTACACACTAACATATATAAGCCATTTGATGTGCAAGCCAAGGATAGTTATCAATGCTTTATTACATTTATTATCAGATTACTCATGATATGGGTATGTGTTTCTTATGAGATGCAAGTTTGAAATATTTGAAAAGTTCAAGAAATTCAGACATGAAGTAGAAAAGCAAACAGAAAAATTTCTTAAGATTCTCTGATCAAATCGATGAGAGGAATACCTTAATGAAAAATTTCTGGGTTATCTCAAGAACAATGGCATTCTCATTGTGGACTCCTCTTGGCATGCCTCAACTCAACGAAATATAAGAAAGGAAAAATAGGATTATAGGACCCTATTGGATATGGTCCAATCCATGATGAGCTTCACTGGCCTACCTATGCTTCTTTGAAAATATGTCCTACAGACCTACATTTATATTTTAAATAGGGTTTCCTCTAAATCCGTTCCTACCACAATGTATGAGATATGGCAGGTAAGAAACTGAGTGTTAACAATCTTAAGATTTTGGATTGTCCAACCTATGTCAAAAGATTAATGGCGGACAAGTTAAGAGTCCAAATCTATGAAAGCTCACTTCATAGGATATCTTAAAGAATCAATAAAGTACTACTTTTACTTCCAAAGGATTACAATATGATTGTGAGCCAGCATGCCACATTTTTAGAGAAACAATTTATTCAGGACGGTGGTAGTGGGAAGTTAATTGAGCTCGAAGAATCTCTGAAGAGCAGCCAACTGGAGATCAGGTTGAATCCATTGAACCAGTAGATGTAGTTGCTTCACCCATCTCATAGGTCTGGCAGAGTCTCCCATCCTCCTGAAAGGTACTAGGATATGCTTATAGAGGATGTAAAAAAAAAATTCCTCATAAAAGATAGGGATCAAGCAATTGATCCTAAGACTTATGACGAGGTGATGTCAGACATCGACTCAAAAAAATAGTTGAGTGCTATAAGTTAGAAAATAAATCAATGCATTCAAACTAGGTCTAGTCCTTAGTGGATCCACCAGAGGGTATTGTACCCATTGAATGTAAATAGATCTACAAAAGGAAGATAGGCACAAATGGTATAATAGAGACCTTTCAAGCTAGGCTAGTAGCGAAAGGGTATCGTCAACACGAAGGCATTGACTATCAAGATACCTTTTTACCAGTAGCCATACTGAAACCCATCCGCACATTGCTTGCCATTGCAGTATATCATGATTGAGATATGGGAAATTGATATAAAAACTGCATTCCTTGATGGATATCTTGATGAAGATATTTATATGGAGCAGCCTTTAGATTTCACTTTTAGTGATGAAGATCACAAAGTCTGCAAGCTGCGTAGATCCATTTATGGATTAAAGCAAGCTTCTCGGAGTTGGAACATTCGTTTCAACAATGCAATCAAATTATTTGATTTCATTAAGAACTAAGAGCTTTGTGTATACAAGGTCAGTGGAAGGACTGTCACATTCCTTGTATTATGCATAGATGACATTTTCCTTATTAGAAATGATATTTCCATGTTGACTTCGATCAAGAGTTGGTTGTCCAATGATTTTTTCATGAAAGACCTAAGTGAAGCATCTTATATTCTACAAATTAAGGTCTATAGAAATAGACCAAATAGAGTGCTTGGTCTTTCACAGAAGATGTACATAGAAAAAGTGCTGAAAAGGTTCAGCATGGAGAACTCTAAGAGAGTTCTATCCCTTAGGCATAGTATTAATCTCTCTAAAAAGATGTATCCTAGCACACCTGAGGAGATTCAACAGATGAACAAGATCTCTTATGCTTCGACAATAGCGACCCTCATGTATGCCATTTTATGTACATGACCTGATAATCTGATATAGTTCTTGCTGTAAGTGTCATAAGTAGGTATCAGTCAAATTTAAGTGAAGAGTACTGGACTGCTATAAAGAATATCCTTAAGACTTGAGAAGACTAAGAATTTGTTCTTGATCTTTGGTAGAAGTTCTGAGTTACGGGTTGAGGGATATATTGATTCAGACTTTACGTCCGATCCTATTGATAAAAAGTCTACATCGAATGTGTTTTTGATAATGGTGGTTCTACTAACTAAAAGAGTTCTAAGCAACCCATCATTGCTGATTCTATCATGGAAGCAAAGTACATCGCCATCTTGAAAGCTACAAAAGAAGCATTTTGGTACAAGAAGTTCATTGCGGAGCTTGAAGTGATGCCATTAGATGGCATCCCTCTGTACAATGGCACCATAGTCCTCGCTAAGGAGCCAAGGTCTCTTCAAAAGTCCAAGCATATTGATTAGCAGTTTCACATTATACGCGACCACCTCGAGAAGTACATCGAGGTGCAAAGAGTAAACTCCACAGACATGGTAGACCTACTAACGAAGCAGTTAAGCCGCAAAAAACTAAAGTCCACCTTGAGAAGATGGGACTTAGGTACATGGCTGATTGGCTTTAATACAAGTACAAGATTGTTAAATATATGCCCTAAAAGCCAAGTTGGCATGACATATTATATTATTTATGGGACATTTTTATACTTGATTTATTAAAATTAATAAAATAGGCATTTTTTTTTTTATTCATATGTAATGTGTTTATAAATATTCAAGAAGTAAATGGACAATGACACATTTTTATAAGTTGAGTATTTGAGACAGTGTCATTATAGATTAACTCTTAAATGCTCCCGATTGTTGGATTATCATAGGGATGGTGATTGATATATCAAGATCAGTGCATGGATAGCTTTTCTTTCGGATAGATGAGTCTCAAGTTTACAGTATAAGGATACTGGAGCAAGAGTATAAATGGTTGTTAGAGATAATGATACTAAGCATGACCAAGAACGAAAAGTCACTTGGATGTCTACTCATCAGTGACTATCTTAATGCTATAGTTGTATAAGTAGTTCTTTGACTTACGGTGCCTCAACTACTTACAATAGGATTGCTATAATTTGATAGCACGTAAACATAGTCCCTAGCTATTCATGATCTTACAGTATTCATTGACTATAGTAGATTTACTGTAAGAGTAGGGCGTGCACTTATAGAAGATCTATTACTCTTAATAGTTGAATAGTCCTACGCGACCTAAGAGACTGAGTCCTTAAATCTATGGCCTTAGCAATGTGATAATGGAAAGGAGTTTTCATGGGATCCACGATTAGGCTCAAACAATTAAGTCTTGCATATGATGGATGCTTAAGGTTTGATGAGTTTCCATGATCTGCATCCTAGCGGGACTCTCGATAGAAAAACTTGATCATGCAGTAATTACACCTAGGATTTATCTTTCTATTCTGTTGGATTACCACTACATACTGCTAGGTATCACTAGTAGATTATAAGAACTCACTAGGATCATTTTCGAATCAATGATCCTTATTAGGGTTCAGCTAGAATCATTTTAGCCCATCGAAAGAAGTTTTGATGATATTATTATACAGATCATGATATATCTCACTACCAAACATAATAGAATCTATAGAATCACACACAAAAGAAGCTTGACCTGTTCAAGAGCTTGGATCATAACCAAATTATCAATTGAATTGATAATTTGGATCAATATATAAGGATTACAAATTTAAAAACTGTTAATTGTTAGCACAAGGGACTTAATTACAATTGTTGTAATATAATTGGACTTAATTAAATTATGGATCAAGACCTAATTAATTTAGATCAGATTTAATTTAATTGGACTTAACCTAATTTAAAGCTAATTAGGTTCAATTATCTAAGTGGGACTTGGATTCAATTCTAATTAGATTAGGATTTACAACCTTTTTAAATTTGATTCAAATCGAGTTCGAATTAGATTCGAATCGAATCAAAATTAAAACTCAATAGAACCACAATGCCTAAACCCAAGTCCATTAAGCTCTCTCTCCATTTGGCTGACCAAGAAGAGGTGGGATGCTACTTTTGATGCCCCCTCTTTTGCATGCACGAGAATAGAAGAGGTGCAAGTTGGCACCTCCCCTTTTTATTTGGGACTCTTTAAAACTGTTGATAAAACCTATCCTAACTAGATTTCTAATTTGAAATGGAGTTAGTTTAGGATTAGATTTGGCATGGGATTGAAGGGGTTTTGTGCGACAATTTAAGAAGAGGAGAAGAAGGGTTAGTGCATCTCTTATCTTTCTTATTTCCTTCTTGCTGCGAGTTTCTTCTACCACCCCTCTTCTTCTTATTTCCACAACCAAATAGTAAGGAAAGAGAGTTTAGAGAGAGATATAATTTGCATGAAAGGTTCGTACAAAAGCTGCTTCTTCTAGTTTTAGAATAAAGGTTCAAATCCAAGCCTAGAAGCAAGGTCTACAAGGAGCTAGCACTCCAGAGATCTTGGAGTTTTGATCAGCAACTTGCTTCGTATGGATACTAGCAAAGGCCGGGCACATGTACGGCTCTGATAGAAACCCCGAAAATCAGTCGGATCCGACCCGATCGAGGGAGCAGAAGGATTGCACTTCATGTAAGTTTGATCTTCCTTCTCTGAATTTTCTGATTTCAGGTCTACTTATCAAGGTTGATTTCAGCATGTTAGATAGACCTATAGGTGATATTTTGATTTGATCTGCATGCTTGATATAAAAAGTTTTTATTTTTTTATTTTTTTTTTTGGTAAGGCAAAAGGGAAAGGGGGGGAATAAACTCCCGTCGTAGCTACCCCCACCAGGCCCCCTCCCCGCTAGACCATGTTCGATGCGGGCCGCATTTTTTGCTCGCCCTCCCCACCGGAAGGTGAGTACGTCAGCCTGACCCCACTAAAGCGCCAGAGTGGAATGCTCCCCCCCGCGCCCAATCATGTGCCCTAGGAAAAATTCCTGGATTTAATCGAGTAACCTGCAAGACTCAAGCCTCGAACCCGTGATCGGGGGGACGGGAGACAAAGCCCCCACCAACTGCACTACCACCTTAGTGGTGATATAAAAATAGTTTTCATATATTGCTTCCGCATTGCATGATTAGAGCAATTAAAATATTTCAACATGCCTATCACCAAGAATTCCATCAGTAGTCAGCTACATAAATCAATTTTCACCATTCCATTCTATTGAGGCCATACTTTTTGAAAGATGTATGGATATCAAGTTCTTCCCATGTGAGTTTCGGGCTACAATTGATTTTGATCTCAACTAAGACAAAAAAAATCTAAAACTTGCCAAAGCCTCATTAAAACAAAAACAACCAACTAAAAGCATGCCTCACAAAAAGGCAACAAGCACTGAATATGACAGCAAAACATAGTTGCTAGGAAACAGGTTTCCCACTTCCGTGGAAATTTCATTGGAAAACAAATACAGAAACAGATTCCATTTACTGGAGATTTGCCACTCATAATTTGACTTCAAGTTCAAAAGAACATGTGATAATTTTTCTTGAAAGATTCTGTGGGAAACTTGGATGTGGAAAAGTCGGTGGCAGCTAGGTCTCCTAATGGATACAAAAGAACATGTGTGTGAGAGAGAGAGACAGGGTTTTCCATTACCCCATGCTGCTGCTCATTCTTTCTTCAATTTGGTCCAAATCCCACAAAACAAAGAAAGAAAAGGGGGGGGGAGGAGGGCGAAGAGAGAGAGTACATTGGTTCCTTTAGCCACTGCACATCCTCTGCTACAGCCCCTGGTTCCAAATCTTATATGGTTTAAAACTAAATGAAAATGGGCACTGAAAAATCTGAGTTTTTAAATATCCTTTACAGACTTGGCAGAATCACTTTTCTATTATTATATATCATCTCTCTTTAATCACTTTTCTTAAAGAAAGACCAAAATGATGCAAAAATTAAAGAAACGGATTTGATTGTAATCATAAATTTAATATATATATATATACGTATTAAATTTATGATTACAATCAAATCATCCTCATATTTGAGAAACAAATATAAATGCAAGAAAATTAGTTCCCTTCATTGATTTCTCCAACTAATATGAGTGTGTGCACAAATACGTATATACCTATATCATATATACATATATATGCATACATGTGCATATAAATACGTACATACATATTAGTACATACTGCATACATACATACATACATACATGTATGCACGTATGTATGTATCTATGTATGTACACACACATATTTATACATGTGTAGACATATATGCACATGCACAAACATATACATATATATACATATATACATACACACACTTGACCGATATGGAATCACATTTTTCGTTTCCTAAATTAAGGTTTTTCCCTGACAATCATTTCCTGTTTCAGGCTCTGTTAATGTTTCCTGCACCAGTTTTCCCTTGTGGAAGGTATGCAGCAAATTAACCCCAAGCAATGCTCCTAGATCAAATCGGCATTCTTTGTCCCAAAACTGCAAATCCTCCTCTTGGATCACATAAATAAGTATAGAATTGTTTCTAGCAAAGAAAAGTTTCATAGCTACTTTGTATATTCCCTTGTGACTTTCATCCTTGGACAATGAATTGCAGCAGCAAGATGAAATTCTCTTGGTTTTCAGAATGATAATACATCATACCAGATAAAAAAGTTTTGATTCACATAAAGAATGAGAAATTGAAAATAGTGTTAAAAATAGTAATCCGATAGTCTAGCAAAATGGAATGACACCTCTATTAGCAGCGTAGAGCATACCAGTTCAGGGTGTTCTCTCTGCAATTTCCTGCCTAAGTGTGCTGCTTCCTCAGGGCTCTTCGCTAACTTGATTTGTTCAATGAAGTCCCTTGCTCGCGGACTATCAACACCCACAAATTTGTGTGCCTGCAAAGTGGAAGCACTTCAAGTATTGTTTATAAATGTTACACGAGATATCACATCATAAAATATTTTTAAAAAATACCAACAACGAAGAACCATTCAGTAGTAACACAAATTATGAACAAATAATATGCATTTAGAAATCATCTAGTTCACAAGAATTTACCTGATAATAGTGTTCTACACTTGACCACAAGAAGTAAGTTCCATCTTCATTAGGCATCCACACTGGATGAGGAGAAAAGTTTGATAATGCTCCATATAGATCCCATGTCTTATAAAAGGATATGATTTTTGTATCATGAGGAGAAACTGTCGGATCAAGAGCTGAAGTTTCGTCAGCTTGTGGAATTACAGGCGAGAGATCAGGGATGGGCTGAAGAAATCCACTTATAAGCATGTCTGGTCCAATCTGTCATCCATGTAAAAATTTAATTAATGTCATCCAACATATCTTTTGATGTTAAAAGGAAAGGATAGAAAAAGCTAACCTGAAAAAGGAGGTCATGGAGAAAGGGGACAGATCCTAATTGTTCTCCTAACATTCTTTCTGCTACCCCACTTTGTCACTTGTCCACCTGGTAATCGATTCTTTCCTGTGGTCAGCCTTTTCTTCATTTTATTTTCAACCTACTATTTTATGCACAGCTTTCCCCATTCATGGTACTCTACTACGTGCATTAGTCTCCTTTCTTCAAGAACCTTTCCCTTGACTTTGGTTATTGCTTTACTTGTTAGAGTTATGGCAATGACATTCCACCATCTTAGGGTACAAAGGTGAAATTGGTTGGTACTATTTAAGAGAGTATGGTCCGCATACATGATGGCTGATCTCACGAGGCATCATATGGAATCAGTTGCAGCATTAATGCAAACTATTCAGAGGGCGATAGATGTGATGCTAGCAAATGAAATAGAGTAATTTAAATGTCTTCATTGTTCACATTCACTGTGTCATGCCTATCTTGTGTCCGTGGCTGGGTACCCTTTCTTTTATGAAGGTCATTTTGGACCATCTTGATGACTTGTATATTTAGATGAATCAAATATGCAAGTGCTAAGAGAGACAGCCAGGGTGATAATTCAATTCCAAAGATTTTCACTCGAGTAATTATTAGTGGAACCTTTTTTACTCTTGAAACTATAGATTGCGCCTGGAGGTTCATCTTGACCACTTGTGCCACTGCTCTGCAGCGTTATCATGATCACCATCACCTATCTATTTTATGATGCATTTACATCAACATTTTTTAAAGAAATGTGACATCACATATTTAACTTCCCCAAATTATAATGTCTCATAAGTGCTTTTAGCCTTTTACAAAGCTCATCTCTAAGAAGACTTGTTTGAAATTACTACCATATGGTGCAGCTAAGAGTTTCTTGCTCCCCAACATTCTTCTTGTCATTCTCACTCTTTTCCTGTGGTTTTCTCTAGCACACAGCAAAATTCTAGGCCATCTAATCATCATGCCCTAGCCTTCTGAGAAGCAGCAGCAACAATATCAAATGTACGATGACTACTGCATCAGAGCCTATGCCTTTAGCTACTTCACCTATCTTCACTAACATTATATCTCTAAGATCCAGGTTCATCTTGCTCCAATAAGGACTTTCCAAACATCATTATCACTACTGTTCTACTTGGCACTCCAGGTATCTATGGTTTTATCCTGGATTAAACTGGGCAACAGTTCTGATCAAGAAAACAAAAGATTTCTAGTCACCATATATTTCAGGCTTAGTAGATACTAATCCCTAAAACCATTGTCCTACAGCCTATTTGCATCTAAATGCCCTAAAATACAGACAAGCAAATGTGGGCATAGAATACTATTTGTTGAACCAAAATTCTTAGTAAGCTATTAGTTCTTCTTCCTAGATCTTCTTAACCCTAAATCCCAACTCCCATTATGAATCCTTCCCTAGAAACCATAGGAAACCTCTGCTCCTTTCCCTTTTCACCATAAATCTTAGATTTGTCCAGATATGTCTAATCTTTGCCCACGACAAGCAAACCACTAGTATCATCAGAATCCTGATAGGGCCCTTTTTTCTTCAGCCTAACATCAACCACATATGATTCTCACCCCTTAGGTTCTTGCATGATCTTGGTATCAGAGCCAAAATCTTGCTTTAGATTCTTTGTTATCCATCATAATGGTGCCAAATGCAGGTTGCACACTAGGTTTGATTGTTTACATGAAGATTATAACAGCAGAATTAATTGTTAGATTTGCTTAACCCATGGGTGATAATCATAGTTTGACCACAGCCCTAAAAACTACACTGGATTTGTTAGATTAAAATGTTTTTGCATTCAAAATTTTCAGATTTCAAAAATCCTGCAATGGAAGCAGATTAAAACATATTTTAATCCTAAGCATGCATGATCTAATCATTAATAACACTTAAAGATCAAGTTTACATGTTGAAAATATACAATACATGTCAGATTTGATATCAGAAAATAATTTAATCGGTGAACAGATCACTTACCTACTGCACTAATCCTTCTTCTTCAAGATCGGATCTAAAGATGTGCTGGATTCTTGTAGTAGCCGTCCACATGCCCGGCCTCTGCAAGCATCCACACGGAGAAAATGCTAATAGGAGCTCTGACACCACCAAGGTGCTAGCAAAGCAACTTATAGGCCTCGCTCCCTGGACTCAGATCTGACCTTCTTCTTCACAAACTGAAAAGGATTAGAGGAACTACGCAAACTCTTTCGCACTAGATCAAGGGAAGGGAGATAGGATGCCAAGAGAACTACCTTTCTTCTCCCTTTTCTTTTCTCTCTAGAACCCTCTCTATCTCTTTGTGGCATGAGGAAGAAGTGGCATGGAGAAAGGAGGGCGCAGCAGAAAGGAAGAAGAGGTGCTCTGATTTTTTTTCTCATGAAGAAAAACTTGTTCGCCACCTAATTTCCTCTCTAAAAATCCATCGCCAAACCTTGATAGACCCCATCCGAAACTCAGATAACAACTAACTTATCTAGAATGTGAATCAAATTCAAACTCTAGATAACATTGATCTTAACTAGAAGAGAAAGGATGCCAGAGAGAGAAGTGCCAAGATTGGCATCCTCCTTTCATTCTCGCGTGCAAAAGGACAGGGCGCGTAAGCGACATTTTGGAGAGAGAGTCCTAGTCAACTGGAACTCAAGCTACCTATCTCAATTAGGTTCAATTTGGGATTGATTTAAATCTAATTTTAATCCAATTTGAACCAAATTCGAACTATAACCCGTCCTAATCCAATTAGAACTCAAATCCAAGTCCTACTTCGATCATTAAACCCAATTTGACTTTAGTTAGGTCTAGTCCAACCAAATTAAATCTAATTTAATTCGATATTTAATTACATCAAGTATATTGCAACAATTGTAATTAAGTCCTTGCTAACCATTAGCAATTCCTCAACATGTAGCTTTACAAACTGATCCAAATCATCAATCTTATTGATAATTTGATCAAGATCCAACCGATTGATCAGGTCAAACTCTTTTTGTATGTGACCTTTCAAGTTATATTCCATCTGATAGTGAAACATACCATGATCTCCATTATAATATCATCGAAATACCTTCCAATGGATTGGAACAATTCCAACTCAACCCCAGCAAGGATCATTGATCCGAAATGATCCCAGTAAGTTCTCATAATCCACCAGTGATACTTAGCAGTATATAGTGGCAACCCAGCAAAATAGAATAGCTAGAATCCCTAGATATAGTTACCATGTGATTGAGTTCTATCGTGAGTCCCAACAATATACAGGTCAAGGTTCCCGGTACCAGTACTGGGTGCCATATCGGTGGCCAGCTGATACGGTACGGTACCGTACCGTGCCGACACATGGTACGGCAAGGTATGCCGGTCCAAACCGGTACGCCCAAATTTTTTTTTTAATTTTTTTTTTGTTTTTTTGTAATTTTAAGATTTTAATTTTATTTTTTAAGGGTTTAGGGTTTAGGAAGAATTCAGTGTTTAGGCTTTAGGATTTAGGATTTAGGGTTTAGGGTTTAGGATTTAGGCCTTTAGGGTTTATGATTTAGGGTTTAGGATGGCGTACCGGTTTAGGGTTTAGGACTAAAATCACTAAATACTAATATTTAGGATTATTTTCAATTGAAATAAAAAAATGATAATTAAACTAAGATTATCAGCAATTAATGAAAGTAAAATGTGACATAAACATATAATTACATACCAATGTCTAGAATCGGGTAGAGTGACGATGTCCATAAATATAGGGATCATATATGTACTCTGTAGAAAATTCGGCATGTCCCTCCTGCCAGGTAGCATGATACTCCTCTAAGCTCATCCCAGGAGGTATGCATGATAGGTCATAACTAATTGCAGATCCCTCTCTGATGTCCCGACTCTGAGAGCTGTCCAGAGACTGACGATATGGCAGTGCAGGTGCAGGGAGGAATCCAAATATACCAGCAACAAAATCAGATGCATAAGATGCTCCAGGATAATAACCACTGGATGCTGACGTCTCGAATGCACCATATGGATCATATGGACCAAAAGCTGTCGGTAGCTGCGGATAAGAGGATCCTGAATATGATGATCCAGATACATCCAAAGATCCTACTCCACGTGCAAGATCTGCAGCTGTATCATGTCCCGAACGACCACGCGGAGCCCGTCGCCTATATGGAATCGTATCACCACGAGGTCTATTAGATGGTGTTCCATGATCTGTATCCTACGTGGCATGGAAAAACTGCGACTCTCCAGTGAATCGAATAGGACTAGGTGGCTGCGACTCCTGTCCTCCTGCCCCTCCCTGATCACTAGATTCTCCACTATCTGAAGCACTATCATCACTGTCTCTAGTATCTGAATCTGAGTGGACTGAGTACTCCGATGGAGGTGCAACTGCCTTTCCTTTTCCTCTATCTCCAGGTCTACTAGATGGTGGGGACGGACGATGTGCTGTATCTGCTGGAGCCCTGAGAGGAATATGACTTGTTGCCCATTGTCCAGCATCCACCCCATCCTTACTAGCTACAAAACTGGCTGGTCAAGGAGGCGATCCTGGCTCATCAAGCTCTGGCTGCTGCTGCTGTTGACCCATGACCCACCCAATCATTGGATCTTCATTCTCATAAACATATAAACTTGCAGTGGGATCAGGATATTTCAATTCTACTTCTTCCTGAATACATTTTAGCCTCAACCTTAAATTATAGTATACATACACAAGATCGTTGAGGCGTTTCTGTTTCAGACGGTTCCTCTGTTTGGAGTGGATAAGACCAAATGTAGACCAGTTGCGCTCACATCCACTGGAGGACACCATCTGGGAGAGGATCTTCGCTGCAAGAACCTTCAAATTTTTAGCAGATCCACCAAAATGCACCCACCATTCAGCTGCAAAAGACATTACATCATTTAGAATTTTAGATTTGGCAAAATAAAAAATTTAATCTTGATATAAAATTAGACTTACTCCTTAGTAGTACCTACCAAGATTCATCTTTGATTTACTTCTGACCGCTACAGTGGATCCAAATGAATCTGTGCCCTCCCTAAAAAATTTCATCTGTCAGAAAAAAATTTGTTAGCTTGTTGAAATTAATGCTATTAAAAATCATTCAATAATTTCAACCTAACTTACTTCTTCAAGGCACATAGCAGTGATATCTGGATCAGGCTCCATCTTATATATAACATTGCGCAGGGCAGATATAAGATCCTCATCCATGGCAATGTCCGGTACGGAGTATTGAAATCTCGGATTTAGATAGTAAGCTGCACATATATTTTAAGAATCAGTCAAGCATACTTGTATGAATCTAATTGAAACTTAATTTTTAGGGACTTCATAAAATACTACGTACCTGCTAGACGCAAATCCGAACTCATTTGATAACTCCACCATCCATCAATGATCCGAATATACTCATATGCATGTGATGGATCTACCTCCTGGATCTTTTTCTTTGCCCTTTGCATCATGAAATATAAGAAGCCCATCTGAGCATACCTCTCGGAGTCCACGGCACGAAGTACCTCATATAGAGGCTTGATAGCTTCCACTACCCTCTCAGCCCGCTGCCAGAATGTTTGTCTCGTCACTAAATTCTCCACATTGCTTCCCTCAGTATTTGTCCTAGCATATCTGCTCTCCTGCCACTCCTGACTGACAAACATCTGATGCAGCCCTGCTTTCTTGCCAAGAAGACTATCAAGTGCAATGTAATTAGTCGCAAACCGT
The DNA here is from genome assembly GCA_021397845.1 of Areca catechu. NCBI lineage: Eukaryota > Viridiplantae > Streptophyta > Magnoliopsida > Arecales > Arecaceae > Areca > Areca catechu. The sequence continues at coordinate 26,592,144 of CM038048.1, forward strand.
GTGAACCCCGGTCTCAATATTTTTCTCCTGTAAAGCTCATCATCAATGATAAGATCCATGTATGGTTATATATAAATCTGGTGATAGACTGTGCTAGCTCAATAATCTTCTGCACCCTGCGAATTTTACCAATATCCATCAACATGTCTATACAATGTGCAGCACAAGGGATCCAAAAAATATGCAGCCGCTGCTCCATCAAGATCTGCCTTGCGGCCCTGTACTGTGGTCCATTATCAGTGATGACATGCACGACATTATGCTCTCTCACCTGATCAATCACCTCCTCCATCAATCTGAGGATATAACTGGCATCGTGCACCTGATCTGAAGCATCAATAGACTTCTAAAAATGGTCTTCCCATCACAATAAATCAAGAAATTGATGATGCTCCGTCTAGTAGGACCAGTCCAACCATCACACATCACCGTCAATCCATACATAGGCCACTTCTCTGATACGAGGATATCCATCCTTCTAGCTCCTCCTTATTGCTGTCCAGAACATGACCATAGATATCCCTCGATGCTGGAGGATCTACACCTGTACCAGCAACCTGTATAGATGAAATAGCAGAGCGATAATATGGATTATTTGCTGTATGGGCTGGGATATGACTAAAATGAAACCAAGAGGAGATGGCCCGCCACATATCCTTCTTATCCTTCTTCAGCATTGTGTCAATCCTCTGTTGCTTGGAATCTCTACTAGAAAATGCATGTGGATCGACATCATGGATAGTGGCTCCCTCTAGAATGTCCCTGAGCCTGGAAGACTTCCTCCTACTGCCAAATGCTCCCAATATGGATGCAATACGGCTGGTGCCTCTCCTGACGGGCTCTCTAACTAAGGAGGTCCTCCTAAATTGTGTCTCTGACTCTCCTGGAGCACTAGCAGAAGCGGATCCCGATCCTGACTCAGAAGCTAATGGCCCGAATCGCTGTCTATGCCTTGCTGCCTCTGCTCATACAAGCTCGCCTGAATAGCAGCCTCCATCTGTGCCTCCTCATCAGAAGGAATAGATGCTTCCTCTGATTACCTGGAGTGATAAGAAGGTGATTCTGCGGCTCTGCGGTCCACCTCTGTCTTCTTCTTGCTGCTCTTTCCTTCCCAGCTTTAAATTCAGCAAAGTGTTTCTTCATCAACTGACGGACCTCCTGTGGGCACTGTCGACATGCAGATACATCAAGATAGTCGCCAGCCAAGTGCTGCTTCAACCTTGTTACCCCCCATCTTTGAATTCGGTATTGCACCATTTACACCTCCAGTGATGCCAACCCGAGAGTATCTCTCCCAAGGTTTTAAATCCCGTGGGATGGGACTATCCCAGTTTTTCCATGGAATGGGACGCATTGGCATCCCGTCCCATCCCGACACTCGGGACAGGGGATGTCCCAAGATGTCCCGATTGGGACACTAGGACGCTGATGGAACGTCCTGTCCCAACACATGAGATAGTACCCCATCCCGGTATCCCGTTGGACATCCCGGGACGTCCCGCCGGGACCTGAATCCTTGATCTCTTCATGTGACTAGCCAATATCCCGTTCCGGATCCTTCTTCCTTCTTAATGGATCCATACCTGAATATTTAAATTACATATAAGATCAATAATAATCTTTATTAATTAACACTTTATTAACCTAATTTTTAAATTTTATTTTATTTTTTTAATTTTTTATTTAAAAAATTCAAAAAATAAAGAAAAATAAAAAATTTTAAATTTTAGATTCATGTAGGATTCCATCATACATGCAACATATATTTTTTTAAGATCCTAGAAATGCATTAAAAATCAATTTTTTTTCAATTTAAGACCTACGGGCACTATTTATGAGATGCACAAAACTTGAATAAATCGATATGAAATTTATAGTGAGAATAGCTTACAAGCCCTAGATTAATAATTTATAGATACAGTTTTTTTTCTAATTATTTTTTTAATTAATTTATTAATCTGAAATTAATTTTTAATTTAAAAAATTATATACTGAACAAAAAATTAAGATTTTAGTATCATTGTGTAGATCTATCCTAGATCTACCACATACTCTAAAATCAATGCCAACAAATAAATTTTGACAGCATTTCTTCTTAATTTTCTAATTTGCACGGATTTTAATAAAATTTAACGCTACGAAAGACGAAAATATGGAAAAAAAAGGTATACGGACGTTGATTCTAGCTTTCCCTTTGATTTTTGCAGGTTGGATTGCCTTTAAATTGATCCACAAAATTTTTTTTTTATCGTCTTTCCTTTCACGGTGCTGCAGCAAAGAGGCAGCAGAGAGCTCTTACGAGCTCTCTGTGCCTTTTCACATCTTAAAACCTAAGCAAATCCCCTCTCTCTCAGTGCAGTCACATGGCTACAGTGCCATGTGACAAAAACAAAAACATAAAGCCCCACATGCCCCCTCCCACCGTACCGCGCCGAACCGCGCCGAACCGACCGGTTCGGGCCCGTTTCGATCGGTTCGGGTCCGGTTCGGTGCGATACCTATTTTTTTTTTGGATTTTTAGGGTGGCTGTGCCATTTTTTAAAGTCGAACCGTGCCGGCCGGCCGCCAGTCCGGTTCGGTATGCCCCGAACCGGCCGGTTCGGCACGGTTCGGAAAACCTTGATACAGGTCATAGAAACTCGTCAAATCCTAGCATCAGTCATATGCAAAACTTAATTAGCTTGAATCCAAATCTTGAATATCATAAAAACTCTTTTCCATTAATCATATTGCTGTGGCCACAGTCTTAGAACTCAGCATCTTAAATCACATAAGACCACTCCTCAACTAATAAGATCGATAGATCCTTTATAAATACCTTCTACAATGAACCTACTATAGCTAATATATATCACAAGGACCTGAATAGCTAAGGACCAAGTTTATGTGCAGTTAAACTACAACAACCCCATTATGAATAGCCGAGACACTGCGGGTCAAAGAACTATTCACACAACTACAACATGAAAAATGTCATTGGCAAGTGAGCAGACATCTAACTGACTTTCCGTTTTAATCATGCTCAGTACCATTGTTCTCTAATAACCACTTACACTCTTGTTCCAGTGTCCTTGCACTATAGACTTGGAACTCGTCTATCCAAAGAAAAGTGATCCATGCACCGATCTTGATAAATCAATCACCATCCCGGTGATGATCCAATGACCGGAGCAATTTAGGAATTAATTCCATGTCTCAAATTCTAACTCTTTAGAATGTGTCTTAGGTATTAATCCTTTGGACGATTCAAGCACATATCACACAAGAATGGAATAAAAAATTATCCATTTTATAAAATTAAATAAAAGTACAAATGTCCTATAAAAAATATAATGTCTACCAAATGACTTCTAGGATATACATCCAATAATCTCCCACTTGCACTAAAGCCAATTGGCCATATACCTAAGTCCCAACTTTTCAAGGTGTGCTTCAGTCTTCTGCTGGTCAGTGGGTCTACCATGTTATCCACGGAGTCTACTCTTCGCACATGGACATACTTCTTCTCGAGATAGTCGCATATAATGTAAAACCGCCACTCGATGTACTTAGACTTCTGATGAGACCTGGACTCCTTAGCAAGGGCTATGGCATCATTGTTGTCACAGTACATGACGATGGCATCTAATGGCATGACACCAAGTTCTACAATAAATTTTTTGTACCAAAAGACTTCCTTTACAGTTTTCGAAGTGGCGATGTACTCAACTTCCATTGTATAATCTGCAATGATTGGTTACTTGGAACTCTTCTAGCTTGTAGAACCACCATTGCAGCGAAACACACATCCTGATGTAGACCTTCTATCATCAAGATCAGACACAAAGTCTAAATCAGTGTATCTCTCAACCCGCGGCTCAAAACCTCTAAATACAAAGAATAAATCTTTAGTGCTTTTCAAGTACTTAAGGATATTCTTCACAGCAATCTAGTGCTCTTCACTTGGATTCGACTGATACTTGCTCGTAACACTCATAGCAAGAGCTATATCATGTCAAGTACATAGCATGGCATACATGAAGTTCCCTATAGCCGAAGCATAAAGGTTCTTGTTCATGCGCTGAATCTCCTTAAATGCACTTAGGCACATTTTCTTGGAGAGATTAATGCCATACCAACAAATGGGATGGTACCCCGTCCCGGTGTCCCATGGGATGTCCCGCCGAGATCTCAATCCTTGCTTATATACATTGGTTTAGAATATACTAAATAGTAAGAGTATATTATCCTTCTGCAAAACTTTTAGGGCCTGGTTGGGAGTTTAGGAAACAAAAGAAAAGAAAGATCGGTGAGGAAAGAAAAGAAAAGAAAAAAAGAAGGAAGTTTATTTCTCTCCACTTAGTTGGAAGTTTAACGGAAGAAAAGAAATAATTTCTTCTCTTCTTTTCTTGGTTGGAAGTAAAGAAAAAAATGAAAAGAAACGAAATGATACACCTTTCTTTTACTTTTAAAGGGATAAGATGGGAATTACAAAAAGTTTCACTTAACTCTAATTTCTCTCTCCAATTCTATTCAATTTGGAGAAAAAAATAGTAGTTTGAGGGGATTTATTTTCCCTCCCTTTCTCTCCTTTTCCTTCCATTTCTTTTCTAAAAAAACTCACAAGGGAAAGGATTAACTTTCTTTCCTATTCTTTTTGTTTCTCTCCAATTCTCCTATCCCAACTAGGGTGTTAGTTAAAATATAAGAATAAATCTATTTAAGGAAATCATTTCCTTCAAGGAGACTTGCAAGAGGAAGCTTATATATAGAAACCTCCCAGGTTTATTGTTCCAAGGGAGTCTAGGAGTGATGGCAAGTTGAATATGGCAATTCATATTTCATGGTCTAAATCAATGTTGTCTGTACCTTACCGAACAATCTGGTATGGCCCGTACCATATTGTACCGGACGGTGACCGACACGATTTGGGTGTGGAAAATGGTTCGGCCCTCCGGAGTCCGGACCAACCAAATCCAAGTGATTATAATTATATTTTTTATTTTTATTAAGTATATAATTTTTAAAATTAAAAATATATTTTTGGATTAAAAAATAAAAAAATATATTTTTTTTATTTTTATGTATAAAGATCATAAACCAAGTGATGTTAATTGTAAATGGACCATATTATTCTATGTCAGTTTTGGATTGGAACTAAGATGATAATGATCATAGTAATGATAGTCGCTTGGCTTGGCACATAAAATTAGCTCAATCCTAGGTCATGTACTAACTGCACCTTAACCAATTTGATTGCAGCTTCTAGTTGAAAGGCTCATCTTGCATTTCCATCATTTCTAACCTTATCCAATGCTAAGCTAGTTTAAATTCAAGTCCAAGCCCCATCTTATAAGGTGAAGCAAGTCCGATCTGACTCAAAGTTCTATGATCAACAATGTTGCACAAATCCAACACAGTGAGTTAGGTTTGGTTAGGATTTTTGGTATTAATCTGGGACACAATCTAGCCTTTATTGATTTTTAAACAAGGAATAATGCCAACTCGATTGTTTCAGAGACCGTAATATTGCGAGACCACTGAAGCAAGGGTGCAGATGCTTACAAAGCCTAAGATATCAAAAATACATGTATAAACTGCACATCAAAAAGACAGGACAAAAATGCCGACTATAGAAGAGAGGGAAAACTGGTAAATTGAAAATTTTATAATTGGAAATGATCATCCAATTCCCTCTTCCTTCTCCCACAAGGAGGAACGAAGAGAACAAAATAGAAGGCTATAGGAGATGAACAGGGAAGACTCACTAGAAGGTGGTGGTAGAGAGAGAAGCAATGCCGATAGAGATGTAGAAGGGATTGCCATTCTCAATGGATACATGGATGGTTGCCTCCTCGTGAAAGCGGTACCATTTCCTGATCCACGCCCATCGTGACCACGTCATCAGCATCACCTCCAACTCCCCCATTTATGCCACCCACTTCACCAAGTCCTCGCCCTCCATCATTTTTCTCAGATTTCTATTTCTCATTTCTCTCCAATTAATTATTGGTAATCTTGCTTTATAAAAATTTCTTCAATTAGCATCAACAAACATCTATTTGAACTTAAAAACATCCAATAGAACCTAAAAAAGTGATATGAAATCACAAGAAACTAAAAAAATTATCTTTTTGCATGCTAGTTTGACCAGCATGCTTTGCCATAAGTGTCAGTATAGTATGGTACCGTACCATACTGTACCAGCTGGTGACCGATATAAGTCCCAATACCGATTCAGTGATCCTTGGTCTAAATAGTCTCCTCGGGCATGGTTTGGAAAGTTTAGTAAAGCTATCTAGAAATTTGGACTCAAGCATTACCAAATTGATTATTCAATGTTTTATCACAACTCTACACATGGGAGAATTATTTTGGTAGCATATGTTGATGATAATATAATGTATTTATCACTAGTGGTAATCAGCAAGGAATCAGAAAATGGAAGTATCCACAACAATTTCATACCAAGGACCTAGGACAGCTTAGATATTTCTTAGCCATCGAGGTTGTTAGGTCCAAAGATGGGAACAGAATATCTCAAAGAAAAAAATGTGATGGATTTACTTGAAGAGACAGTGTCGTTGAGTACAAAACCAGTGGATACTCCTTTGGATCCTATGGCTGATCAAAGGGAGCTACTTTTCAATGCAAGTAGATAACAATATTTCTTGGCAAAATAAGTTTTTGTACAACCATACCAGATAATTCCTTTGCTGTGAGCGTAAGTATGGTTAGTTCATGAAGGCTCCTTATGTAGCTCACAAAAATTATGTTTTTCCTGTTACAAAACATCTGAAAGGAGCTCTAGGTAGAGGTTACTATATAAATCTGATGCCCATCTCCGGGGTGGTATATACTGATGCCAATTGGGCTGGTTTCCCCGTAGCTAGAAGGTCACATATGGCATATTGCACTTTCTTAGGAGGTAACCTAGCCACATGGAGTAAGAAACAAACAGTGGTTGCCCATTTGAGTGCTGAGACATAACATAGAGCCATGGGATGTGTTGCTTATGAGCTAATATTATTAAGATAACTTCTTCAAGAGATTGGCTTCAATGTTGGTAAGCCTCTAAAGCCAGCATTCTCGATACCATCCCGAACCGCCCGGTTCAAGACGTACTGTACTGTATCAGCCAAGAGCCAGTACGGTTCAGCCATGAAAAATGATCCAGAATCCTGGACTATTCAAAAAATCATGTACCAGACCGGTACATATCGAACCGTACTGGTCCACTTTTCCCGGTTTGGGCCTGGTTCAGGCCCAGTTCAGGTCCAATGCGGGCCCGATTCAAGTCAAATAATTAGTCATGAAGAGGAAAGGAGTTTTTTTAATTTTGTGGACATGGTACGGGATCCGATATGGTACGATACCATACCGGTTCGACAGTCCTTATCTAAAGCTATTCTATGACAATCAAGCTACAATCCTCATTGCCTCCAATCAAACAAGGCAAAACTATCTTGAACCACTTGGTTTAGGGAGTACTGAGCCGTACTGGCTGCGGACTAGATGGTTTTAGTAGTGAAATTGAAAATTTGGTGAAAGAGGAGAGGGAGAAGGAAAGAGAACAAAAGAGAGAGGGGGGAACAAAGGGAGAGGAAGAGAGAGAGCATGCTGGATGGTTGGCAAATGGCCGGTGGAGTATAGCCAAGGGCCATGACGGGCTAGATATCAGCAATGGAGGGATAGAAGAGGGGCTCGGCCTCTGGTTCCCCTCTTTTATTCAAAACAGAGGTCCTCGAGGGGGTCCCTTTTAAATTTTGAAGTTTTGAGTGAAGTCGACATCCCCCTTGCCAACTTCACTTAATTCTTTCAAAATGAAAAAGTTTTTTATTTTAAAAAAAATTAAGTGAAGTCGGCAAGGGGTTTACCAACTTCACTTAATTCTTTCAAAATGAAAAAGTTTTTTATTTTAAAAAAAATTAAGTGAAGTCGGCGAGGGGTTTACCAACTTTATTTAAAATTTTTCAAAATAATAAGAGACCCCTTTCAGGACCTCTGTTTCAAATGAAAAAGGAGAACCAATGGCAAAGCCCCTCCTTCGCCCCTCCACATGGCTCCCTAGCCCTTCACCAGTCTTTGCCAAACGTTAACTATCCTCCTCTTTGCTTCCCTTCCTCCCCCTCCCTTTCCCTCTCCTTCCCTCCCCCTCTTTTCTTCTATTGTTCTCTTCTCCCTCTCCCCTGCCCTCTCTAACATCTCAGGATTGCTGATCTCCACAAGTCTTCTCCCTCTCTCTCCCTTCATCTCCCCCTCTTTTTTCCTCTCCTGTTCTTCCTCTCCCCTACCCTCTCCGTTGCGTTGTATGGGCCTAACATAGAACGGCACGCAGGCGTACCTAACTATGCTGCCAAGCAACCAGTTTGGGCCCTAGTATTAGCATAGAGATCCTTCCCTTCAACCTTGTCATTCATGAATATACGAAGAGCATAGAAGTTGATTGTGATTTTGTTTATGAAAAAATAATGTGCACCACAAGGCTCATCGAACCAGATAGAACCATCTGATTCAAGACATGCCAAACTATACCAATGGCCAACTAGAACAATTTCATCATGTTAAACAAGGCACCAACAAGGATGGGGGGAGAGAGAAGGAAAGAGAGGAAAAGAGAAGGGTGAGGGAAGGAGAGAAAGGAGAGGAAAAGGCCAAGGAGGCTGTTGGAGGGCTGCCGAGGCCACTAGAGCATTACCCTCCTTTGAAGAGAGGAAAAAAGAGAGAGGGAGTTGGGACAAGGAGGGAAAGGGAGGGGCGAGGCCAGGAAGCCAATAGTAGCCACTGGAGGGGCTGTGAGGGAGATCTACTGGGATGCATAACTAGGACCGCTGCAGGGATAGAATAGGATAACGAGGCATCCCATTTTATGGAGATACTGGGACATCTCCATCCCACAAGATTTAAAACCTTGACAAAGGGCTTGTTGGTCTATTGTAGCTTTCTCCTTTTTCTTCCTTTTTTGGGGAGGGGGAAGGCAAGCAAGAGGGAGAGTTTTGGCTAGAATATTAACTAATTTCCGAATTATTTTGATGAAAGAAGAGAAGCTGGGTCTAATCGTCTCTTCTCCTATTTGACCTCTTTCATCTCTTTTACCTCTCCCCAATTCCATTCTCTTTAGTTCTCAAATATTATTCTTTTTGCAACTGCAATCTAGCAATACCTTAGACCTCATTACTTGAGTCATTTCTAGGTTAAAGCTAGTATCTATCAATGATTGTCATCTCATCTCGACTGTTGGGTTCAAGGCATACCTATCCATACCAAGTCAAAATTAAGACGAGATGAGTTCTGGCTTGGTATAAGCCCCAAATGAGCCTTAACCGGCTTGTATCAGTCCGAATCAAGCGATATCGCACTGCATTAGGGTGTGTACTTTGTTGTATGTACTTTGTTGTATTAACATGGACTATCCAATTTCAGGTGGTACCAAGATAAAAAAAGTAAGAAAAAGAGGTCGAGAGTTAGCTCGATACAGGGTATATACTGTAACGTACCAATTGTCCCAAACTAAAGAGGTAGCATGCCAGTATGATACCCAATATCGAGATTGTAGGCCTTGATCTCTATTTCTTTTAGAAAGTTAATGCTTATACATGTGTGGGTGTATATATGTATATATTTAATAGTAAAAAAAATTGTCTCGATGCATGAGGCTCCTGTCACTACAAGGTTTGGGGAGGGACAGATACATGCAACCTTACTCAGGGTTTTAAATCCCGTGGGACGAGGTTGTCCCGATTTTTTCATGGAATGGGATGCATTGGTATCCCGTCCCGTCCCGACACTCGGGACAGGGGATGTCCCAAAGTGTCCCGATTGGGATGCTGGAACACTGGCAGGACGTCCTGCCATAACACATGAGATGGTATCCCGTTTCAGTGTCTCACGGGACATCTTGCCGGGACCTGAATCCTTGACCTTACTCTCATATCACATTGTCAAATGCTTATGCAACTGGTGAATGGATTGCAATTCTTGTCGACTATCAAGCATCACAATGACTTCTCATGTTAATTTTTTATTGCAATTTATATTTTTAGAGAAGAGCATTTTATGTATATGATAAAACAACAAAAAGACTCACTCAAAGTATTACGTTCCTTAGACTCCAGAAAGAAGAAATAAAAGAGATGCAATTGAAAAGTTCACTAAATTTAGATAAAATTGTTTTAAAAAAAGAATATGCATAAATGCTTATTTCTAAAAGTTTAAAAACCTGCAAGCCGCTTTAAGTGTTATTCCACAATTTTCTTAGGCCCTGTTTAGGATTGCTATTGGTAGTATAGTTTTTGGAGCTTTTTGGAAGTAGAGCTTCTATATATAAAAAGCTATTTGTTGTCTAGTAACTATATTTTTTAAGTGATGTAGAACTTTAACATATGTTTAACCAAATTGAGAAAGTATTTTTGGTAATGACAAAAAAATAATAAAGGATATTGCATAGCATTTTACAATAGGGTTTAATAAAATGTAATATTACATATTACTACATATTAAAATATGATTACATAGCATAATATTATTATAAAGTAATAAAATGTGATATAATATTATAATTTAATATAATATTATACTATGATATAATATTATGTAGTATAAAGAAAAATGAAATGATATAATAATCTATAATTATATTATTATAAATTTATAATAATATAATATATTGTATTTATATTTTATAGTATAATAATATGATATGATATAATAAAATAATATAACATAGCCAATTTCATGCTTTTATGTTTTAAAGGTATATAGATGTAATCATAAGATTTGTTCATAGACATTCTAGTCATCATAAAAATTTCATTAAAGCCAAAATAGCTTTCTAACATCTGCGAGAAAGCACTTTTGGGAAGAAGCACCTTTTAGACTTGCAAAGCCACAATAGCTTCTAGATTTTTTAACAAACACCACTATACAATCCAAGTGTGATTTTAAAGGGCCAAAAAGTGTTTTGACTTTTGACTCCTCAAAAGCTTTGCAAAATGGGACCTTGTCCCATTTAATCCAATTTTAGTCCACAAGTGGCACTAAAAATTAAAATTCTTTCTACTAGTTCTTGAGTTAGAAACCCAACCTAATAATACACAATTGCGTCTAAGCAATGACATTTCTCCTAGATAAAATATGACAAAGATAATATTCTAGCTGAAGGAATTATTCTAGCAAGCATGCTAAAAACAAGGTTTCTAAAACCCTAGCGAAAATAATTTTCAAAATAATTTTGTACAAACATACAAAATTATTTAAAATAATACCTAAGAACCTATCTAACATGCTGATAAGGTATTCATCATACGAGCTCAAATTTGAAAAATAAAATAAATCAGGAACGTTAGATCAACTTACCATGATCGCTATCATCCTTCAACCACAATATGATTGGCAAATCGTCAGGATTGCTATCGGAGCAGTACAAGCTTTCGGCCTTTGCTAGTATCCACTCGAGGATGATGCTAATCGACTTTCCAAGGCCTTCAGAGTGCTAGCTCCTTGCAGGTCTCTCCTCTGGTTTGAATTTTCAATCTCTTCCAAGATGTTCTCAAAGAAACTAGGTTACAGCCCTTGCAACCTTCTCGCAAACCCTTAATAAAAAAATTCGGGACTTTATTTCGGACACCTGAAGGAGGAAGAACCCTTTCTTCCCCCTTTTCTCCTCTCTATTAACTCTCTTCTCTAGGAGGGTTTAGGCATGGAACTCATCTAAAGATGGTGGAAGGGTGGTGGAAAGAAGATGTGCGGCAAGGTGAATCTCTCGCACCTCACTTTTTTTTCATATAGATGTCACACACCTAAATATAATCCATGCCCAATCCATCATGCCAAATAACATAAGGATCTCACCTTTATCTGATATTAATCTGAATTTAATTCAAATTGAGCAAGTAAAGAAATTTGGATGAGAAACTTCTTGCGGTAAGAAGCAAGTAGTGGTCTTCTTTCTCATAATATTTTGTCACAACAATCTTAAATATAACAAAAAATTTCATGGTAATTCCCATCCCTATTACACGATAAAGAGGTCTCCTAATTGTCACACAATCCCAAAATAAAATCCAATTATATCAGGCATTGAATTTGGATGAGGATAGGAGATAAAGATGACAAGATAAGGCTAGGTCTTTCAGTCCTACTAAAACTCCTCCAATTTAAATCCAAATCAATTCAGATTTAAACCAAATTTAAACCACATTATCCTAATCCAAAAGAGAATACAAAAGGTCGAAAAAACTAATTTTTTTATTGAGAATTCATTGAAAAATTCCTAAAAAAAAGAGAAAAACTAGGATAAGAAAGGGAACATGTGCACAGAATTTTTTTCAAACTGAATTTCCTTGTCACAAAAATACATATTCCACATCCCAAAAAATAAATTTTAAGCCCATTCTAATTAGGTTAGGTATCCTCTTTAATTTGGTTCAAATTTGGATCAAATCGGATCAAATTTGAACCCGATTCAAATCAAATTTGAAAAGATTGTCAGTCCTAGACCAACTAGGATTATGAAATCCTAATCCAACTAGGATTCTTAAATCCAATTAGATTAAACCCAATTATATCAAATCAAATTGCAACTTTTGTAATTTAGTCCCTGCTATCGAAATTAGCAGGTGCAAAATTAGCAGGTACCAAAAATGGTATGTACCAAAAAAATAGTAACCGCTAAATTTGTAACCTTTACAAAAATAGCAGTTACTAAACTTGATCTAAGCCTTGATCAGGTCAATCCCCTATTATGTATGACCTCTTAGGTTCCATTCTGTCTAATAGTGAGACATACTATGATCTCTATCATAGTATCATCGAAACCCTTGTCGATGGATCGGAACTTTTTCAGCTCAATCCTAAAATGGATCATTTATCTGAAAATAATCCAAGTAAATTTCCACAATCCACCAGTGACACCTAGCAGTATATGGTGGCAACCGAGCATAATAGAAAAGTAAATCCCTATATGTAGTTTCCATGTGATCAAGTTCCTCTATCAAAAGTTCTGACAGAATGCAGGTCATGGATTCTCGTCAAATCCTAAGAATTTGTCATATGCTGACTTAATTGACCCAAGTCCAATCGTAATTCCCATAGAAACTCCTTTCCACTATCACGATGCTATGGCCACAGATTCAAGGACTCGATGTCTTAGGTCGCATAGGACCATTCCTCTACTACCGAGATTGATAGATCCCCTATATGTACAGCCCCAACTCCTATAGTGAACCTACTGCAGCCAACATATACTATAAAGCCCCATATGGCTAAGGACCATGCTATGAGTGACTAAGGTACTGCAGGTCTAGGAACTATTCATATAACTATAGCTCGAGAAATCACTAACGAGTAGACATCCATGTCAAAGATTCAGGTCCTGACGGGACATCCCACGAGACACCGGGATAGAATATTATCCTGTGTTGGGACAAGACATCCCGCCAGCATCCTAGTATCCCAATCGGGATACCTTGGAACATTCCCTATCTCAAGTGTCAGGATGGGACAGGATGCTGACACGTCCTGTTCCAGGAAAAAATCGGGACAACCCTGTCCCACAAGATTTAAAACCTTGATCCATATAACTTCTCTTTCTTCGATCACATTCAGTACCGTTGCTCTCTGACTACTTGCACTCACTCTAATGTCCCAACACTGTAAACTCAAGACTAGTCTATCCGAAAGGGAAGCGATCTGTGCACCAATCTTAACGAATTGATCACCATCCCCGTGATGATCCAACAATCAAAAGCATTTAGGAGTTTACCTATAATGGCACGCAGGGTTTATGGTACCATCCCGTACCACTCGGTACGGGGTGTACTGTACCATATCAGCTAAGAGCCGGTACAGTTCACCTATAAAAATCGGTCCAAAATGCTAAACTATTGAAAAAATAAAAAAATTATATTTTGTACCAGTACGGTATGGTACTGTACCAGTGTACTGCCTGGTTCGATCCAGTTTGGGCTTGGTTCGGCCCGGTTTGGGTTCAGTTCGTACCCGATTCAGTTCAAACATTTTTTCATGGATAGGAAAGGAATTTTTTAAATATTTTATGGGCCCAGTATGGTACCGTATCGTACCATACCGGTCGGTGACCAGTACGAGACCCGATACCGGTTCGGTATTCCTTAATGGCACGTCTCAAATTCTCAAATCTTGAGAAGTGTCATTGTCCATTAACTCCATGGATGATTCAAACACAAATATGAATGAAAAAATGTCCAATTTTATTGATAAAAATTTGATAAGTACAATTTGATATCCCAAAAATTACAATGTCAACCAACTTGGCTCCTAGGGCATACATATCTAACAATCTGCCACTTGCACTAAGCCAATTGGCCATATACCTATGCCCCTCTTCTCAAGATGGGCTTCAATTTTTTGCTAGCTAAACTGCTTTATCAGTGGGTCTACCAAGTTGTCTGTGAAGTCAACTCTCTTCACCTTGACATACTTCTTGAAGTAGTCGTGTATAATATAAAATCGCTACTTGATGTGCTTTGACTTTTGGTGAGACCTGAGCTCCTTAGCGAGGGTTATGGCATTGTTGTTGTCATAGTACAAGGAGATGGCATCCGATGGCATCACTCCGAGCTCTGTAACGAACTGCTTGTACCAGAATGCTTCCTTCGCAGCTTCCGATGCAGCAATATACTCAATTTCCATTATTGAATCCGCAATGATGGGCTACTTGGAACTCTTCCAACTGGTTGAACCACCATTGCACTGAAATACACAACCTGATATAGACTTTCTATCATCAAGATCAAACAAAGTCTAAATCAATATAACCCTCAACCACAAATCTGAATTTCCTTTAAAGACCAAGAACAAATTCTTGTAGTCCTCAAGTACTTAAGGATATTCTTCACAGCAGTCCAGTTCTCTTCACTTGGATTCGCTTGATACCTACTAGTAACACTTATAGCAAAGGCTATATCAGGCAAGGATTCAAGTCCCGGCGAGACATCCTATACCACATTGACTGGCTCTGCTAAAATAGGTTTAATAAGTTCTACAGTCCACTCTCAATAGAGACATCTTTAAGCTCAATTTATCTCCCACTGCCACCATCTTAGATAAACTGTTTTTCCAAGAATGTGGCATTTCGACTCAATCACATTGTGATTCTTTGGAAAGTAAAAATCAAGGAATACTGAATCGATACCAGGTCCCGTATAGGTCACCGATCGATACAGTAAGGTACAGTACCATACCGGGCCCCGTACCGTGCCCATAAAATAAAAAAAATTCCTTTCCTCTCCATGGTTAATTGTTTGACTTGAAACGAGCCCGAACTGGACCGACCGGGCCCGAACTAGCTCGAACCGAGAAAAATGGACCGGACAGTACCATACCATACCATACCAGTCCGGTACATGGTTTTTTGAACGATCCAGGGTTCCAGACAATTTTTCATGACTAAATCATAACAGCTCTTGGCTGGTACGGTATCGTACATCCCAAACCGGGCAGTTCGAGATGGTACCGAGAATGCTAGTAAAAATAGTATCCTAATGATTCTTTAGGATATCTCATGAAATGGGCTCTCGTAGATCTAGCCTCTAGCTTGTCCAGCTATTGAATTTGGACATGAATCAGACATCCCCAAATCCTAATGTGACCAAGACTTAGTTTCTTACTATGCCATATCTCATTTGGTATGGTAGGAATGGATTTAAAGGGAACCCTATTCAGAATGTAAGCTAAAATAAGTAGATGTGTCCCAAAAGATATAAAAGGCAAATCAGTGAAGCTCACTATAGACCAGACCATATCCAATAGGATCTTATTTCTCCTTTCTGATATCTCATTGATCTAAGGCATACCAGGTGGAGTCCTGTGTAAGACTATGGTGTTATCTTGGATGACCCAGAAATTTTCCAATAAGGTATTCTCTTTCCCATCTGATCGGAGAATCTTAAGGGATTTTCCTGTTTGCTTCTCTACTTCATATCTGAATTTTGAACTTTTCAAATGCTTCAAACTTTTGCCTCATAAGAAATACATACCCATATTATGAATAATCATTAGTAAAGGTTATGAAGTCTGGTAATGACTTCTGGCCTCCACATCAAATGGCCCACATATATCAGTATGTACTAGGGCAAATACCTTAGTGGCCCTCTTTCCATGTCCTACAAAGGATGACCTAGCCATCTTGCCTTGAAGGCAAGATTCATAAACTGGAAATGAATCTGAATTCAATGGATGGACACCATCCTCCAGTTTATTTATCCTATCCTCACCAATATGACCAAGTCTAAGATGCCACATATACTTATGGTTCAGGTCATCACTAGATCTTTTCTGACCTGCAGCACTCACCAATTGCTCGTCTACATTAACTGACTCATCAGCATGATCAACATGTAAATGGTAGACTATCAATCATAAAGCAACGTGCAACCAA
The DNA here is from genome assembly GCA_021397845.1 of Areca catechu. NCBI lineage: Eukaryota > Viridiplantae > Streptophyta > Magnoliopsida > Arecales > Arecaceae > Areca > Areca catechu. The sequence continues at coordinate 26,608,540 of CM038048.1, forward strand.
ATTATTTCCAAAATAAATGGAGCAGTGGTCCTTATTAAAATTGAAACTATATTCTTCCTGTGCTAATAGAAATACAGAAATCAAATTTCTGCTAGCAATAGGTACATAGTAACAGCCTCCAAGTATTAAATAATATCCTGACGGTAATCGTAGAGGGTAGGTACCTACAGCAACAGCCAGAACTTTTGCACCATTCCCGACCTGAAGGATCACTTTGCCATCCCTCAACCTTCTACATCCTACTAGACCCTGCATCAAAGTGCACAAATGTGCACCTGAACCAGAATCTATGACCCAACTAGATGTGGAAGAAACAATCAGGTTTGTTTCAACAACGAGCATCTTTAACATACCTTCTAAAGGTGTATCAATCATTTTCTTTAGGCTCTCCAGATACATAGGATCCCTTGACCTCTTCAAGATCCCTTCTGTATCCTGGTCTAAGACATATCCTAAAACATTAGAGGTTAGACCAATCTCTATAATTGCATTCGGTCAAATGGTTAGACTCAAATTTTGGGCTAAGGGAATTGGAGCTGACATTGTTATCTAAAGAGAAAAGATTCTAGTTAGATGTACTCAATCAACTATCTATTCTAGGGACTTTAAGAAACAAATATAAACTCTCACTATTTTCTTAGATCTCTCACACTCCTCAATGGATATGCGGAAACCCCTACACGACTAGGATTTCTAGTGGGTACTGCGATCCCACTGATCTACATGCACCTCACCTAACAGTTATTGGTAACATGCAAACCAATGAGGGCAACTCTTATCCAATATGTCTCAAGCAAATTGCAATGACTCAGTTTCTATGTGGGCTCACTTAATAGTTATTGCCCATACTCCTTAGTTAAGTCCGACCCACCGTTCAATACGAAAGTGAAGCCATCATTGAATCCCTCACCTAATAGTTATTAGGCCCAACCCCATCTTTATCCTGCAACATCTCATGCTTAATGGACTAGTTACGCCCCCTGATGCAATTGAGCTGCTGTATCCAACCGAGAACAATCAACACCCGAGAGATGCCCCCATCTCTACAATGATGGAGAAGACCTATGGATTAATATTTATGAAAAGGTTTTAGGTTTAGATCTCTTCAAATTGGTTAGCACATCATATATCTGATTAACCCGGTTTAGGTCAGCACAACTCATGTGTGACTAAGCTAGATTAAATCAGCATATCTCATATCTGACTCACCAGGTTTGGGTCAGCATAGCTCATGTCTAACTAACCTAGTTTAGGTCAGCCCATCTTATATCTGACTAACCTGGTTTGTGTCAGCACATCAAATGTCTAATGAACCTAGGTGGCATGGGTGAACACAAATCAATAGGCAACCTAATCGAAACTTAATTGACCAAGTTGGTCAGGTAAGTAAGAACAATGGGAAGGTTCCACCATTTAACCTCTTTTCTTATACACCAATGAAGTTGGTCAAGTAAGAGTTAGTCCTAATTAATGACCATGATCAAGACTTACCTTCGACACCAATTGGTCAATAATATGAATAGGTCAGCCTAGAGACTCAAGCTCAAACCACTGAGCCGAGTTAGGTTTTAAATTAATCAATTCACATCAAGTGTGAATCGATGTGACCAAACTATATCTACAATCAATTTCGAGCTTATTTGGCCTAATCCTAATCGATTATCGATTAGGTTTGATTAGTTGCTCAAAATTTAAATAGGGTTCTAGCCTAATCTAATTAAAACCCTAATGTGTAGTCTAATCGCTTGACTTAATTGTTCCACCCACACCCACATCCATGAATTGGAAATTCAGAACCTATAACTGATTTTAGATTATGCTTAAGTTCATGGAATTAATGGTTTATGATCATGAATTGGTTTTCAGATCTAAACCCTATTCATGTATCTCATACATCTTATTTTAGAACAACCGATTAAACTACATCTCATATAATTAATTTTAGATCTAAAATATGAAGTCAATTTTAATTTTAATTTTTAGACCTTAAACCTAATCTAGCAAGTTAGGCAAAACCCTAGGCTATGATAGAGGAATCATTCTAGCAAGCATGCTAAAAACAGGGTTTGTAAAACCCTAGCAGAAATAATTTTCAAAACAACATTGTACAAGCATGCCAAATTATTTAAAATAATATCTAGGGACCTATCTAACAAGCTGATAAGGTATTCATCATATGAACTCGGATCTGAAAAATAAAATAAATCAAGGTTAGATCAACTTATCTTGATCGCTGTCCTCCTTCAACCACGATCGGATTAGCAAACCGTCAGGATTGCTATCGGAGCTATACAGTGCCCGGCCTCTACTGGTATCTACATGGGAATGACATTGATCAACTTCCCGAGGCCCTCGAAGTGCTAGAACCTCTTCCCCTAAGACATTTTCAAAGAAACTAGGCAGCAGCCCTTGCAGCCTTCTCGCGAACCCTTCATAAAAAGTTTGGGACTTTATTATGGACACCTGAAAGAGGAAGAGCCCTTTCTTCACCCTTTTCTCCTCTCACTTAACTCTCTTCTCTAGGAGAGTTTAGGCATGGAACTCATCTGAATATGGTGGAAGGGTGGTGGAAAGAAGATGTGTGGCAAGGTGAATCTCTCTTAAACTCTCAGGTGCACTATATAGATGTCGCACACTCAAACATAGTCCATGCCCAATCCTTCACACCAAATAAGATAAGGATCTAATCTTTATCTGATCAAATTGGACGAGTGAAGAAATTTGGATAAAAAACTTGCAGTAAGAAGCAAGTAGCAATCTTCTTTCTTATAATATTATGTCACAACAATCTCAAACATAACAAAAATTTCATGATAATTCCTATCCCTATTACACGGTAAAGAGGCCTCCTAATTGTCGCATAATCCCAAAATAAATCCAATTATATTAGGCATGGAATTTGGATGAGGATAGGAGGGGATAAAGATGACAAGATAAGGCTAAGTCTTTCAATCCTACTGAAACTCCAATTTAAATCCAAATCAATTCAAATTTAAACCAAATTTAAACCATAATATCTTAATCCAAAAGAGAAAAAGGGAGGATGAAAAAACTAATTTTTTTCGTGGAGAATTCATAAAAAAATTCCTAGAAGGCATGGAGAAAAACAAGATATGAAAGAAAATATGTGCAAAGAATTTTTTACAAACTGAATTTCCTTGTCACAAAAATACATATTCTATGTTTCAAAAAAATAAAATTTAAGCCCAATCTAATTAGGTTAGGTGTCCTCTTTAATTGGATTCAAATTTAGATCAAATCGGATCGAATTCGAATCAAATCGAATTTATCAATTCTAATCCAACTAGGATTCTGAAATCCTAGTCCAACTAGGATTCTTAAATCCAATTATATTAAACCCAATTAAATCAACAAATTACAACTTTTGCATTTAAATTTCTGATGACAAAATTAGCAGGCGCCAAAATTAACAGGTATCAAAATTAGCAGGTACCAAAAATAGCATTTACCAAAAAAAAGTAGCTACTAAATTTGGAACATTTACAAAAATAGCAATTACTAAACTCAATCCCAGCCTTGACCAGGTCAATCCCTATTGTGTGTGAATGCTCAAGTTCCATTCTATCTAGTAGTAAGATATACCATGATCTTTATCACAGTATTATCGAAACCATTTTACGATGGATCGAAACTTTTTCAACTCAGCCCTAAAATGGATCGTTGATCCGAAAATGATCCAAGTTTCCACAATCCACCAGTGACACCTAACAGTATTTGGTGGCAACCCAGCAAAATAGAAAAGTGAACCCCTAAGTGTAGTTCTCATGTGATCAAGTTCCTCTATCAAAAGTCCCGACAAGATGCAGGCCATGGATTCTAGTCAAATCCTAAGCATCCGTCATATACTAGACTTAATTGACTCGAGTCCAATCATAATTCCTATGGAAACTCCTTTCCACTATCACGCTATTGTGGCCATAGATTTAAGGACTGTCTCTTAGGTTGCATAGGACTATTCCTCTACTACCAAGATCGATAAATCTCCTATACTCTCAAATCCAACAGTGAACCTACTATAACCAACATACACTACAAGGCCCCATATGATTAGGGACCATATTTATGTGTTTTCAAACTACAGCAACCACGTGTAAGCAACTGAGGCACCACAGGTCTAGAAACTATTCACACAACTATAGCTCGAAAAGTCATTGATGAGTGAGTAGGCATCCATATGACTTCTTTTTCTTTGGTTATATTCGGTACCGTTGTTCTCTAACAACTACTTTCACTCTCGCTCCAGTGTCCCCACACTGTATACTTAAAACTCATCTATCCAAAAGGAAAGCAATCTATGTACCAATTTTAATAGATCGATCACCATTCTCATAATGATCCAACAATCGAGAGCATTTAGGAGTTAACCTATAATGACATGTATCTCAAATTCTGAAGAACATGTCATTGTCCATTAACTCCATGGATAATTCATAGACACAAAAATATGAATAAGAATGCTTAATTTTATTGATAAAAATTTGATTAAGTATAATTTGATATCTCATAAATTACAGTATGTCAGCCAACTTGGCTTCTTGGACGTACACATCTAAAATTAGCCCCATTAGAAAAGACAAGTCTTTAACATATGTCGTTGTCATTACTCCATAAAGATAATTAATATCTATACAACATTTTAAATCTGATAAAATAGGGACATCCTGATTTATTTATAGAATGGGATGCCTCATTATCCTACCAAAGGTTCGTCATATTGGTACTGGACCCCATACCGTTACCATTCTATTATAGTATTCACATGCAGTTCGGTTTGATACGAAATAGCATATTAAATGTCAGTACTATACAAGACACCTTAGAAGTGTCGATATGATACCGTACTGATCTGGTACTGGTATGAGATAGTATGCCCCATACCAAATTGTATGGGATGGTACAACAACCCATTATCCCACTACATCCTGACACAAATCCCGGTCAAGAGTTCCATAGGTACCCTCCATCTTTCTTCCCTTTGTTTTTCTTACTTTCTTTCTCTCTCTCCTTTCCTCTCTTTTTCTATACCTTCCTTTCATTTTTCTTCTTTCTTTTCCTATCCTTTCCTTTGCTTATTTCTTTCTTTCTTTTTTCTTCTTCTCTCTCCCTTTTTTCCGTCTTTCCTTCCATTCATTCTCTTTCTTCTCCCTTCCCATCTTTCTTTCATTTTTCTGCTTCTTTCTTTTCACTTTTCCTTTTATGTTTTCTTCCTTTCTTTTCTTTTTTCTTCACTTTCCCCACATGGATGAGTTTCAAAGCCCTGACTCCATCCAGATCCCATTTTCTTACAAGAATGGAACGGGACGGCCAAGATGCCCCTCATCCTGCCAAAACTTAAAACCTTGGATCTATCCTTGAAGTTGGCCACCTACCAACTTTGTAGAGTTTCTGGCCATTGTGATTATGGATATCAGCTTAAAAATTGGAGTAAACCAGTGTTAAGGCTAACAAACAAAAAGTTGCCCATTGTCAATTGTGTATGAGAAGAGATTGAACAAAATAGTATCAAATTTCTGGAATGGATGATTGATGAAGAAAAAATCTGAAAATGAGTCTTCAGTGATAGATTTGGAAAGAGTGGTCCATAGGACAATGGAGCACCAAAGCAAAAACTAGGGAATTAACCTTCTTCTAGGTAAGCGTTTTAAAATGCTATGCATGAGACCACATATGCAGCTCCTTACGCATATGCAGTCCCCCGCATGTACAGCCTACCAACTAGACCTAGTACACAGGCCCAGACAAATAGGGTAGGTTCAAGCTGATGGTTGGTTCGATGCAGGTTTTGGATGGATTGGATCTGTGTACCAATAATGTCAATACAATAATTATGTTATAATTATAGGTAATTTGGTATCAAGAATTAAGTCTTAAAAAATAAGCATTAATTGCTAGATGTCATTGTTATTAGTATTGCTATTTTTTTAAAAAAAAATTGTTAGTACTATTAATTGTATTTAATATATTTGTTTATTTTTAAATATTTAAATACTTACCACATGTACAAAATGCATAATCCATATGCCCTATGCAGTCCCTTGAACCCTAGCATAATCCATATGCCCTATGCAGTCCCTTGAACCCTAGCATACCAAGCCACCTTTTAAAACACTGTTTTAGGATATCCATGAATATAAACATGATCCAGGTTGAAATCTACACTCAACCTTGACTGCTACACTACACTTATTGTAACATGAATTTCAATTTTAACTATGATCAGCACACAGCATAACAAGAAATATGAGGGCTTACCTGTTCATATAAGACATCAATTAAATTAAGCGCCTGTGACATTTGAACCATCCCTAGTTCACCTACTGGAGATGGAGCATTTAGTCCCCCTATGATTTTTGGGGCAACAAAAGCACAAACCTGCAATGACAGACCATTCAAATACACATTGCCATGGGAGAAGCATCCCTAGTACAACAGCATGAAATGAGGCTTGAAAACAAACCTAAACAACTAATGAAGTGAAGATATTAATATGCAAACCATTGACAGGTAACAGATTCAAGATACATTGGGAAAGACAGTTCTTGCTTACCATTTCTGTCCTCATTCAGAAATTCATGAATATGAAGAGGTTATAGGTAGAAAAAAATATGGCATAATATCATTGATTTAACCAGTTTGAACACATAACACAAGAATAGAGGTCCTTGCAAGGATTAAAACCAGATATAGCTTTCAGCAACAAGTTAAGAAATGAAAGGAACAAGTTAACAAACATCAAAAGTGCAAAGAAACACAATTTGATTGTTAGGATGACTTGATCATTCATCAGATGTGATCACCAAGGATGAAGGCAAGGTAAACCAAGTAATATGAGGGAATAGATGAACAAAGAATTAAACTAAGTTAAGAACACAACAGAAAAATTTTCCCCTGCAAACAATTTTTGAACATTTTGGTATCTGCATCCTTACAGCTGCTGTGAAAGTACAGCTGAAAAGGTGGCTAATAAGTGCATAAGGTCATTTCCAGGCCATTCTTCTCCCTTAATTACAGTAGAGTCTAACAGAGGACTTCGACAATAAGTTTATTTGAGCATCACACTGCCTCGTGTAATGTAAAATTTAGGGAAGGTTATACAGCCCAGGCTTATATAGCCAGAATCATTAGGAAACATATATACTACAGCAAGTGACCACTTGCAATAGCCAATAAAAATGCATAGCCATTACAAGTTAACCACATAAGATCATCAAAAACAGTTCTCATTTCAAATTTTATGTCCTTTTAATAGAGGAATTTTTACTCAAATTACTGACATTTAGAGGACAAAAACAGGACTGAACAATCCAATTAAGATGCAACCATAGGTAAGTTGGTAAAAATGTAAAATTGTATTTTACTAATATAGAGACTCATTGGATTCCATCTTAGGAAGATAGACCTATTTAAAATGGTTAACAGTTTTCATTCAAGCAAGTCATTATTAAGTTGTTGTTCAACACTAAAGATGAAATAAATAGTACTAATTACCCAATAGTTTTATGGATATCTATGCAGATTTTTACAGAGTGGCAGAGTGGGTATCATTATATGATTTAATTCTATATATATAATTTGTGGTTTTATGAGAGTGATCTGAGTAACTTTATAGAAAGCAAGCACTTTTAATATTTACAACCTTTCATGCAGCTTTGAATATTAGTAGTTGGAATCTTTTATGTAGGGTCATGCACCCACTTCAAAATATTTCCAGAATCTCGAGTCTGCACCCACTTTTTAAGCACTTTCTTATTAAAAATGTTCCTAAATAACCACGTCACTGTATGGTGTACCCGCAACCAAACTCACTCCCACACCTGCTCCCAATTTTGGCAACTAAGTTTTGCACATCTAATCATTCTAAAAATGTTAAAATGTGCTTTTCCCTTTTCTTCAAAATTTTGGTTCCATTGGGTATACAAAAACCTTTTATATTTGCATAAATGAATGAGATTGTGTTATACCTTTCTTTGGAAAAAAATTTGTATCTATATTGGTCTATCAAGGTTGTTGACCCATCATCTAGGCACATCAATGGTCCATACAATGATCAAAAAGATCTAAGCACACATTACTTTTGTATCATTTATAGTTTTACACAATACCTATGCCAGAAAGTTATTGGCACAGTACACCATCTATGCTATTTTATGAAACCAAAATAAAAACCTATGTCAACACATATCACACATATATTTTGAGTTAATGAATACATTCCCATATGCATCCCCTTTTAAAGTCATGTTTGACTATCCCAAACAGCTTTGTCTGTATTTAGGACAATCAGGAAATCTTTTCCTTTTGTATTTGGTTCCTTTTTAAGTTTCTTTGACTACTTGAAAGCCAAAGCAAAAAATTATAACAATGTAAAATTGTCATCCTACAAATCAAAAGCCATAAGAGAATGAAATGCATTTTTTCTTTATACCTTACAGTCCTTGCAAAGAAGCCAGGTTAAATCATGTTTCTTATTCTATTCGTATCATGGCTACACCATACAGGAACCAAGTTGTCGAAACCTGTTAGCCTTTTAGACTTTAGAAATATTCTGGTGGTGAGGAACCTCTTACACAGGGTCTTTAAATGGTTTAGATGAGTATGGGATCCAGAACTAATCAGTCAAAGATCAAGGCAAGTTCTTCATCTCTGCCATTGCATCAGTATATGTTTTGCAGGGCTATTTTTTACTTATTATGCATGTAGATTTCTGTATGTATCAGATCCAACAACCAACTGGTATATACAATTCGTATAGTAAGCAACTAAACATGAACAGATTCTTTTGAAGCAGATATGTGAGCTTTATCCCCATTATAACCACCAAAATCCATGCCCTTATGTCATAGATGCAATGTACTTATCTTCACAAACAACACTGTAGGTACATGTTATTGCATCCTTTCTCACAGTGAAGCTGAATGCTTAAACCAGAAGAAGTCACAGAAAATTTTTTGATATGTTCTTGTCCAAAATAATCATAAATCATTACCTCAATCAATTCCAATAGTTTATCTAGGTATCACTTAGTAAACTGGGTTATTTAGGGGGATGACAAGGCTCTAACTTTGAAAAACAGCTTCCCCGATGCACTCTAAAATCCCCTTCTAATGTAATATAGATGGTTAATTTCAAAGTAATTGATGTTGATTTTATTGCACACATTAGTAATTAAGATCTTTAAATTTAAATGATAATTAAATGATGGAATGTATGGATGTTGATGTCATTGCAAGTATGCATTCTGTTATTGTGATAATTTTGTTATGCTTCATTAATGCTCTTTTACATTGTATACGTGTGTCCAAGGTTTTTAAATCCTTTGGGACAAGGTTATCCCTGTTTTTCCATGGAACAGGACATATCATCATCTCTCCTTGTCTCGATACTTGGTATAGGGGATGTCCTAAAATGTCCTGATCGGGATGCTGATAGGATGTCCTACCCTGATACATGGGATGGTATCCCATCCTGATATCCAGCAGGACATCTCATCGATGTTAGATGTATGTCCCAAAAGTCAATCTGGCTGACTCATTTTAAATCTAGGATATAAAATTATATTTAATATTTTAATTTAGGCAATTTTAAGTTTTTAACCATACATAGAGTATATATGTCTATATATTGTCTAAGAAATTAATGGACAATGACACAATCTCAAGAATTGAACAATTTGAGACATGTATCATCATAGATTAATTCCCAAATACTCTCGATCGTAGAATATCATGGAGATGGTGATTGATCCGGTTTGATCAGTGCATAGATCTCTTCCCTTTTAGATTGCATTTGGTAACAGACAATCTATTCAGATTGCTGCAATGTAAAGGGGCCCCACCACATTACTTCATTTGGTATGCTTTTTTTATAGCAATCGAGATTACCTTGTAATCTGGATTGCCTTCCAAGAGATAACCTGGATTGCCTCTAGAATGGATGGTAATCTAGATTACCACCATCCAGAAAATCTTTCAAACAATATTACCCTCCCCTTCTCTCTCTCTTATATTATAATATAATATAATATATAATATAACATTATAATAATATTATATTATATTATAAAGGATAATATTATTATTTTATTTTATTTTATAATATAATATAAAATATATTATATTATTTTTAGTATAATATTATATTATTATAATATAATATGATATATTATAAACTATATAATATTATAGTATAATATAATATTATAAAATAACATTATATTATAATATATCATATTATATTATATTATTAATACAATATTATTATATGATATACTTTTATATTATATTTTATTAATATATTGTATAATATTATAATATTATAATATTAATATTATACATAATAAATTTCATAATTTATATTTAATAAAATACAATATATTATATTATATTTAATATAATGTAGTATATTTATATTAAGTATATTTATATTAAATTATTTTTATATTTATATATAATATAAATATATAATATGAATATATATAATATGAAATATATTTACATTATCTATTTATATATATTATATTATATTATATATAAATTTAATATATTATTTAATATATTTAAATAATATATTAAATATATTACTATTTAATATATAAATTTTTATATTAAATTTATTTAGTATAAAAAATATTTTTTATTTTTTAATGTTTAAGTAAAAATATAAAATATAAAACTTTTTATATACTTTATAATATAAAATATAAAAATTTATATTTTTAATAAATAGATAAAAATATAAAAAAGCTATATTTTTATAAATAAAATATAGATTTAATTTAAGGATATTTTGAAATTTTGATTTTAATTTATGCAACATTACCTGTATGTACCAAATACAATAATCCATATTACTCGTAATCTACATTACTGGCAATCTACATTACCATTCAAGATTGCTTGGCAATGAATCAAATACAACCTTAGGGTAGAAGAGTCGAGTCTATAGTGTGGGGACACTTGAACAAAGTATAGGTGGACATTATAGAACGACGGTACTGAGTGCAACCAACATGAAAAGTCACATGGATATCTACTCACTCATCGGTGACCTTCTTGATGCTGTAATTGTCTAAGTAGTTCTTTGACATGCAGTATCTTGGCCACTCATAATGAGGTTGCTATAACTTGACAATACAAAATATTCGCTCTACCATTCAGATTCTTGCGATGTTCGTTAGCTATAGCAGGTTCACTGTAGGAGTGGAAATACACTTATAGGAGATCTATCAATATTAGTAGTTAAGGTGTAATCCTATATAATTTAATAAGCTAAGTCCTTAAGACCGTAGCCATAGCAATGTGAATAATAAAAAAGAATTTTCATGAGTTTTCATAATTTGGACTTGAGCTAATTAAATTATACATATGACATGCTAGGATTTGGCGAGTTTCCATGACCCGCATCTTGTCGAGACTCTCGATAGAAGAACTTAATCATACGATAACTACACCTAGATGTTCATTCTTCTATTCTGCTGGATTACTACTATATGCTACTAAGTGTCAATAGTGGATTGTGGGAATGCACCAATATCATTTTGGATCAATGATCTTCGATGAGATAAGCTAGAATTATTCTGGTCCATCAAAAGAGTTCGATAATATTATGATGTAGACCATAGTATATCCCACTACTATAGAGAATGGAACCTAACGAATCATATACAATACGAGCTTGACTTGATCACAAAGTTGGATCGAAATATGTAAGAGTTACACATTTAAAATCTCTAAATTTATAAGGATTATAAATTTAGAACTTGCTAATTTTAGCAAAAAATACTTTATTGCAAGATTTGCAATTTAATTAGATGATTTGATCATTTAATTATGATTAGGCTCGATACAAATTGAATTGGATTCAATTTGAATGAGTTTGGGTGATGCCTTAGTCCAATTAGATTTTGGACTAACCTAATTACAAATATTGCCAGCCAATTCAATTTGATCTAATTGGTTGCCTAATCCTAGATGAATTAAATCTGATTTAATTTAGTTAGGCTTAATCTATTCTAATTGGCAAGGATCTCGGCACTGGTATTGGGACCTATACCGACACTTGACCGGTACAGTACGGTACCGGTACCATACCATACCGTGTGTTGGTATGGTAGGGTTTAGGGTTTAGAATTTAGGATTCAGGGTTTAGGATTTGGGATTTAAAAAATGTTAATATATTAAAGTAAGCCTCCAGCCATTAATTCTACTTAAAGTAAGATACAAAATTCTAATTAAAGTAAAATTACTAGCAATTAATTAAAATACAAGCTAAAATATAAATATAATTATATCGATATTTAGAATCGGGTCGAGTGTCGATGTCCATAAATACCGGGATCATTAATGTACCGAAAAAGATCAATAAATCCCTCTAACCAGGTAGCATGATACTCTATAAGCTCATCTCATGAGGTATGGATGATGGATCGTAACTCAACGCAGATCCCTCACTGAGGTCCCAACTCTGAGAGGTATCTAGAGACCAATGATATGGCTATGCAGGGGACCATCCAAATATACCAGTAGCAAAATCAAATCCATAAGATGCTCCGAACTACATGGAATAATAACCACTAGAAGATGATGTTTCGGATGCACCATATGAACCATATGGATCACAAGCTACCGTACCTGCGGGTGATCATGAATATATGGATGACCCTGATACATCCGTGAATCCTACTCCACGTGCAAGATATGTAGTTGCATCGTATCCCGAATGATCTCGCGGAGCCCATGTCTGTATGGAATTATATCATCAAGGGATATACCAACTAGCGCACCATGGTCTGTATCCAGTGTGGCGTGACTAAACTATGACTCACCAATGAGTCAAAGATTGATAGGGGACTACATCTTTTGTCCTCCGACCCCTTCCTGATTACTAGATCCCCCACTATCTAAAAAAGCACTAGCACCACTCTCTCTGATATCTGAATCTGAATGAACTGAGTGTTCCGGTGGAGATACAACCGCCTTTTCTTTTTCTGTCTCTGAACTAAATAAATGGCAGAGAGGGATGATGTGATGTATCTGCTGGAGTCTTATGAGAAATATTGCTTGTTGTCCATTGTTCAGCATCCATCCCAATCTCGTTAGCTACAAAATTGGCTGGTCGAGGCGATCCTGGCTCATCAAGCTTTGGCTTCTATTGCTGACTCACGACCCATCCAATCATCAAATCTTCATCCTCATCAACATAATGACTTATAATAGGACCGAAATATTTCAGTTCAACTTTTTTCTTGAATGATTTTAGCTTAAACCTTAAATTATAGTGTATATAAACAAGATCGTTAAGGCATTTCTGTTTTAGACGATTCCTCTGTTTAGAGTGGATAAGGCCGAAGGTAGACCAATTGCGCTCACATCCACTAGATGATACTGTTTGGGAGAGGATCTTGATAGCAAAAACTTTTAAATATTTTGCTGATCCACCAAAATGCACCCATCATTCAGCTATAAAAGACATTAAATCATTTATAATTTTAAATTCAGAAAAATTCAAAAATCAATTTGAATCTAATATTAGACTTAGTACTTAGTAGTATCTACTATGATTCATCTTTGATTTACTTCTGATGGCTACAGTTGAACCAAAAGAATATGTGCCCTCCCTAAAAAATTGTCTAGAAAAAAATTTGATGTTATCATGTACTACTTATTGAAATTAGTACAATAAAAATCACTCAATAATTTTAACCTTACTTCTTTTAGGCACGTAGCTACGACATCTGAATCAGGCACCATCTTATATATAATATTACGTAGGGTAGACATAAGCTGTTTATCTATGACAATATCCAGTATGAAGTATTGAATCTCGGATTCAGATATAAGCTACACATATTTTAAAAATTAGTCAAGTGATTTATATAAATATAATTAAATTTAAAATTTTAGAGCATTCATGACAGGGTTTCCGATACCGATACCAGGACCCATACCGATGGACTGCCAGTATGGTACGGTATCGATACCGTATCGTACCAATACACAGTATAGGTAGGCGTGCCGGTATGAACCAGCACGTCCAATTTTTTCTGGTTGATGGATTTTGGCCTTTTTAGATTTTTATTTTGCTTTTTTAGGATTTAGGATTTATAATTTAGTATTTAGGGCCTTTAGAGTTTGGAATTTAGAGTTTAGGATTGAAGACTTCAAGATTTAAGATTTAGGATTTAAAAAATGCTAATACATTAATTTTAATTAAAAATAAGATATAAAATGAAAATTAAACTAAGATTATCAGCAATTAATAAAAGTGAAAGGTAACATATAAATATAATTACATACCAATGTCTAAAATCGGGTAAAGTGTCGATGTCCATAAATATCAGGATTATTGTACTCAGTAAGAAAATCAGTAAATCCCTTTAGCCAAGCAGCATGATAGTCCTGTAAGGTCATCCTAGAAGGTATGCATGATGGATTATAACTCATCGCAGATCCCTCGCTAAGGTCCCAACTCTAAGAACTATCCAGAGATTGATGATATGGTTGTGCAGGGGCCTATCCAAATATACCAGCTGCAAAATCATATCCATATGATGCTCCAGGCTGCATGGAATAATAACTACTGCAAGATGACATTTCAGATGCACTACATGGACCATATAGACTAAAGCTACCGATAGCTGCGAGTAAGAGGATCCTGAATATAAGGATGACCCTGATATATCCATGAATCCTACTCTACATGCAAGAACTGCAATTGCATCGTATCTCGAACGATCTCGCAAAGCCTATCGTCTATATGGAATCGTATCACCACGGGATCTACCAGCTGGTACTCTATGATCTCTATCCTATGTGACATGGCTAAACTGCGACTTTCTAGTGAATCGAAGATGAATAAGCGGCTGCGACTCCTGTCCTCCGGCCCCTTCCTGATTACTAAATCCTCCATTACCTGAAGAAGCACTAGCACCACTCTCTCTGGTTCTGAATTTGAATGGACTGAGTGCTCTGATGGAGGTGCAACTGCCTTTCCTTTTTCTTTATCTCCGGACCGAATAGATAACGGGAAGGGATGATGTGCTGTATCTACTGAAGCCATGTGAGAAATATTGCTTGTTATCCATTGTCCAGTATCCATCCCAGCCTTGCTAGCTACAAAACTATTTGGTCGAGGAGGCAATTCTAGCTCATTAAGCTTTGACTCCCGCTGCTGACTCATGACCCATCCAATCATTGAATCTTCATTCTCAACATATGACTTGCAGTGGGATCGGGATATTTTAATTCAACTTCCTCCTGAATGCACTTTAGCCTCAATCTTAAATTATAGTGTACATACACAAGATCATTGAGGCATTTCTGTTTCAGACGGTTCCTCTGCTTGGAGTGGATAAGGCCAAATGTAGACCACTTGCGCTCACATCCACTGGATGACACCGTCTGGGAGAGGATCTTGACTGCAAAAACTTTCAAATTTTTTGCAGATCCACCAAAATACATCCACCATTTAACTGCAAAAGGCATTACATCATTTAGAATTTTAGATTCGGCAAAATAAAAAATTCAATGTGAATATAATATTACACTTATTGCTTAGTAGTATCTACCAGAATTCATCTTTGATTTACTTTTGATTGCTACAATGGATCTAAATGAATCTATGCCCTCTCTAAAAAATTGTTTGCTAGAAAAAAAATTTATTATCATATGCTACTTGTTGAAATTAATGCTAATAAAAATCACTCAATAATTTCAACCTAACTTACTTCTTTTAGGCAAATAGCAGCAACATCTGGATCGGGCTCCATCTTATAGATAAGATTGCGTAGGGCAGACATAAGCTCTTCATCCATGGCAATATCCGGTATGGAGTATCGAAATCTCGGATTCAAATAGTAAGCTGTATATATATTTTAAGAATTAGTCAATCGTACTTGTACAAATCTAATTGAATTTAATTTTTTAGGGACTTCATAAATTACAGCGTACCTACTAGATGCAAATCCAAACTCATTTGATAACTCCACCATCCATCAATGATCCGGATATACTCAGTAGCATGTGATGAATCTACCTCTTGGATCGTTTTCTTTGCCTTTTACATCATGTAACATAGGAAGCCCATCTGAGCATACCTCTCAGAGTCCACGGCGCGAAGTACCTCATATAGAGGCTTGATAGCCTCCACTATCCTCTTAGCCCGCTGCTAGAATGTCTGTTTCTCACTAAATTCTCCACATTGCTTTCCTTAGTATTTGCAATGACATATCTGCTCTGCTGCCACTCCTGACTGATAAACATCTGACACAGCTTTATTTTCTTACCAAGAAGACTATCAAGTGCTATATAATTAGTAGCAAATCGTGTGACCCCTGGTCTCAATATTTCTTTCCTGTAAAGCTCATCATCAATGATAAGATCCATGTATAGTTATATATGAATCTGGTGATCGACTGTGCTAGCTCAACTATCTTCTGCACCCTGCGGATTTTTTCAATATCCATCAACATAAGATCTATACAATGTACAATACAAGGGGTCCAGAAAATATGCGGTCGTCGCTGTATCAAGATCTGCCCTACGGCCTTATATTGTGGTCCATTATCTATGATGACCTGTATGACATTATGATCTCCCATCTGATCAATCACCTCCATCAATATGAGGATATAACTGCCATCGTGCACCTCATTTAAAGCATCAACAGATTACTGAAAAAAAAAATTCCATCACAATAAGTCAACAAACAGACGATGCTCTATCTAGTAGGACCAGTCCAACCATCACACATCATTGTCAACCCTTACACGGGCCACTAGCTCTTTCTTATTGCTGTCCAAAAGCTGACCATAAATATTCCTCGATCCTGGAGGATCTACACTTGCACCAGCAGCTAGATGAAATAGCAGAGCAATAATATGGTTGTATACTGCATGCGCTGGGATATGACTGAAATAAAACCAGAAGATAGCTTGCCACATTCCTTTTTATCATTTTTCCTCTATTGCATGGAATTTCTGCTAGGAAGGACATGTGGATCGACATCATGGATAGTGGCTCCTACTGGAATGTTCCTAAAAAACTTCCTTCTACTACCAAATGCTCCCAACATGGATGCAATACAGTTGGTGCCTCTCCTGACGGGCTCTCTAACTGAGAAGGTCCTTCTAAACTATCTCATACTCTCCTACAACACTAGCAGAACTGGATCTCGATCCCGACTAAAAAATTGATGGCCCAAATCGCTGCCTATGTCTGGCCATTTTCTCTAGCTACCTCTGCTATACAAGCTTGCCTGAATAACAGCCTCCATCTATGTCTCCTCATCAGAAGGAATAGATGCTCCCTCTGACTTCTTGGAGTAATAAGGTGGTTCTGCGGCTCTGCAATCCACCTTTGCCTTCTTCTTTGCTATTCTTTCCTTCCCAACTTTGAAATCAGCAAAATATTTCTTTATCAACTGACAGACCTCCCGTGGACACTGTCGACATGCAGATACATTAGGATAGCCGCCAGTCAAGTGCTGCTTCAACCTTGTTACCCCTCATTTTTGAATTTGGTATTGTACCATTTATATCTCCAGTGATGCCAACCCGAGAACATCTTTCCATGCAACCAACCAATATCGCGTTCCGGGTCCTTCCTCCTCGATGAATCCATATATGAATATTTAAATTGCACATAAGATCAATAATAATATTTATTAATTAATATTTTATTAACCTAATTTTTTTAAATTTTTGAATTTAAATTATTTTTTTAATTTTTTAAATTAAAAAATAAAAAATAAAAATATTATTAAAAAATTTGATCTTAGTTTCATGTAGGATTCTATCATACATGCTATATATATTTTTTAAGATCCTCAAAATGCATTTAAAGTCAATTTTTCTTCAATTTAAGACCTAGAGCACTATTTAAAAGATGCATCAAAACTTGGATAAATTGACATAAAATTTATAGTGAGAGTAGCTTACGAGCTCCAGATTAATAATTTATTATTACAATTTTTTTAGTAATTATTTTTTGTTCATTTTTTAATCTAAAATTAATTTTTAATTTAAAAAATTATATACTTAATAAAAAATCAAGATCTTAGTATCATTGTATAAATCTATCCTAGATCTACCACATACTTTAAAATCATGGCCAACAAAAAAATTTGACAGTATTTTTTCTTAAATTTTTCTTTGCACAAATTTCAACAAAAAAAAGAGGAAAAAGGGAAAGAGGGGAAAGGAAAGCTATACATACCTTAATTCTACCTTCCTCTTCAATTTCTGGACGTCCGATTGCCTTGAAATGGAGGAAAAATGAAACATTTTTCGTTCATTGAGTCGAACGTCAAAAACAACAGAGAGCTCTCTGTTTAAGAAGCCAAAAGCCCAAAACAACCCCTCCCGCCTCACATGGCTACAGTAGCTAATAGTGAAAAGCAAAAAAATTAAAGGAAAACCAGTTCGAACCGGATCGAACCAACCGGTTTGGCATGGCTCCGACCGGTTCGGGCCGATACAAATTTTTGTATTTTTAAAATGGGTGGGAACTGAATTATATGGCCAAATAGTGCCGGCCGACCACCAATCCGGTTCGGTACGTCCCAAACTGGCCGGTTCGGTATGGTTCGGCGTTCCTTGATTCATGATTTACTGCATACTTGCTAGATACAAATCCAAACTCATTTGATAACTCCACTGTCCATCAATAATTCGGATATACTCATTGATATATATTGGATCTGCCTCTTAGATCTTTTTCTTTGCCCTTACATCATATAATACAGGAAGCCCATCTGAGCATATCTCTCAAAGTCCACGGTCCGAAGGTGCTCATATAGAGGCTGATAGCCTCCATTATCATCTCAGCCCGCTACCAGAATGTCTGTCTAATCACTAAATTCTTCATATTGCTTCCCTCTGTATTTATCCTAGCATATTTGCTCTGCTGCTACTCCTGACTAACAAACATCTGATGCAGCTCTACTTTCTTGCTAAGAAGACTATTAAGTGCTATATAATTTGTAGCAAACCGTGTGACCCCTGGTCTCAATATTTCTCTCCTAATAAAACTCTTCATCAATGATAAGACCCATGTATGGTTAATAGTCTGTGCTAATTCAACTATCTTCTGCATCAAACGGATTTTTTCAATATCCATCAACATAAGGTCAATATAATGTGCAGCATAAGAGATCCAAAAAATCTATGGTCACTGCTGTATCAAGAGCTGCCCTGTGGCCCTATATTGTGGTCCATTATCTGTGATGACCTGCACGACATTTTGCTCTCCCACCTGATCAATCACCTCCTCCATCAATCTAGGAATAAACTGCTGTCATGCACTTGATCTGAAGCATCAATAGATTTATAAAAAAATTATCACAATAAGTTAAGAAGTTGATGATGCTCCATCTAGTAGGACCAGTCCAACCATCATACATCATTGTCAATCCATACATTGGCTACTTACTCTGATAAGAAGCAATGCAATTTTCTAGCTCCTTATTACTGTCTAGAAGCTGACCATAAATATCCCTTGATCCTAAAGAATCTATACCTGCACCAGTAGCCTGTATAGATGCAACAGTAGAGCGATAATATGGGTTGTCTACTGCATGCGCTGGGATATGACTGAAATGAAACCAAGATCCGATGGCCCACCACATATCCTTCTTCTTATCCTTTTTCAGCATGCTATCAATCCTTTATTGCTTGGAGTCTCTGCTAGGAAGGGCATGTGGATCGACATCATGAATAGTGGCTCCTGTTGGAATGTCCTTAGAAGACTTTTTTCTATTGCTAAATGCTTTCAATATGGATGCAATACGGCTGGTACCTCTTCTGATGGGCTCTCTGACTGAGGTCCTTCTAAACTGTCTCAAACTCTCCTGAAACACTTGCAGAGCCCGATCCCGATCCCAACTCAAAAGCTGATGACCCAAATCGCTATCTCTGCCTGACCATTTTCTCTAGCTGTCTCTACTCATACAAACTCGCCTAAATGGCAGCCTCCATCAATGTCTCTTATCAAAAGGAATAGATACTCCCTTTGACTTTCTAGAGTAATAAAAAGATGGTTCTATAGCTTTGCGGTCTGCCTCTGCTTTCTTTTTTGATATTTTTTGTTTTCTACTTTGAAATCAGCAAAATGCTTTTTCATCAATTAATGAACCTCCTATGGATACTATCGGCATGCAAATATATCAGAATAACCGTTAGCCAAGTACTGCTTCAACCTTATTATCCCATCATCTTTGAATTCTACATTGCACCATTTATACCTCTAGTGATGCCAACCCGAGAGCATTTCTCCATACAACCAATATCACGCTCCGAATCCTTCTTTCTCCTCGATGGATCCATTCCTGAATATTTAAAAAGCACATAAGCTCAATAATTACATATATTAATTAGTATTTTATTTACCAATTTTTTTATTTTTATTTAATTATATTTTTTTTATTTTTTAGATTTAAAAAATATAAAATATTAAAATATTATAAAAAAATTAATTTAATCTTAAATTCATATATGATCCTATCATAGATGCTATATATATCTTTTTAAGATACTGGAAATGCATGAAATGTCACTTTTTCTTCAATATTAGACATAGAGCACTATTATAAGATGCATCAAAATTTGGATAAATCGATACAATTTATAGTGAGAGTAGCTTACGAGTCCTATAACAATAATCTATAATTATAGTTTTTTAATTAATTTATTTATTTTTTATTAATTTTTTAATCTAAAAATAATTTTAAATTTTAAAAATTATATACTTAACAAAAAATCATGATCTTAACATTATTGTGTAGATCTTTCATAAATCTACAATATACTCTAAAATCATGTCCAAAAAAATTTTGATAGCATTTTTCTTTATTTTTTTATTTTTTTATGAATTTTAAAAAAAAGGGGAGAGGGAGAGAGAAGGGAAGCTACGAGAACCCATTTCATAGGATATCCTACGAGAGCCCTTGGTTATGCTCCACCGATCATTTGCCAACCATCCAGCACCCTCTCTTCCTCTCCCTCTCCCTCTCCCTCTGTTCCCCCCTCTTTTGTTCTATTTCTCCCTCTCCCCCTCTTTCACCAATTTCTTAATTTCACTACTAAAACCATCCGGTCCGCAGCCGTATGGCTCATTACTTCCTAAACCAAGTGGTTCAAGATAGTTCTGCCTTGTTTGATTAGAGGCAATGAGGATTGTAGCTTGATTGTCAAGAATAGCTTTAGACAAGGTATACCGAACCGGTACCGGGTCCCGTACTAGTACCGAGTCCTGTACCGGTCACCGATTGATACAATATGGTATGGTACCGTACCGGACCACGTACATGATCTACAAAATTAAAAAAAACTCCTTCCCTCCATGGCTAATTATTTGACCTAAGCCAAACCCAGACCAACCCGAACCGGAGAAAATGAACCGATACCGTACCGTACCATATCGGTCCAATACATAGTTTTTTGAATGGTCCGAGGTTAGACTGTTTTTCATGGCTGAACCGTACTAGATCTTGACCGGTACGGTATGCCCCGAACCAGGCAATTCAGGACAGTACCGAGAACACCAGTAAAAATAGTATCCTAATGATTCTTTAGGATACCCCATGAAATGGGCTCTCGTAGATCTAGCCTCTAGCTTGTCCAGCTATTGAATTTGGACATGAGCCAGACATCCCCAAATCCTGATATGACCAAGACTTAGTTTCTTACTATACCACATCTAATGTGGTATGGTAGGAATGGATTTAAAGGGAACCCTATTCAGAATGTAAGCTGAAATAAGTAGGACGTGTCCCAAAAGATATAAGGGCAAATCAATGAAGCTCATTATAGACTAGACCATATCCAATAGAATCCTATTTCTCCTTTCCGATACCTCATTGAGCTAAGGCATACCAAGTGGAGTCCATTGTAAGACTATAGTGTTATCCTTGAGATGACCTAGAAATTTTTTAATAAGGTATTCTCCTTCCCATCTAATTGGAGAACCTTAAGACGTTTTCCTGTTTGCTTCTCTACTTCATATCTGAACTCTTTGAACTTTTCAAATGCTTCAGACTTTTGCCTCATTAAGAAATACATACCCATATTATGAATAATCATTAGTAAAGGTTATAAAGTCTGATAATGACTTATGGCCTGCACATCAAATGGCCCACATATATCAGTATGTACTAGGGCAAATACCTTAGTGGCCCTCTTTCCATGTCCTACAAAGGATGACCTAGCCATCTTGCCTTGAAGGCAGCATTCACAAACTAGAAATGAATCTGAATTCAATGGATGAAGGACACCATCCTCCAGTTTATTTATCCTATCCTTACCAATATGACCAAGTCTAAGATGCCACATTTACTTATGGTTCAGGTCATCACTAGATCTCTTTTGACCTACAGCACTCATCAATTACTCGTCTACATTAACTGACTCATCAGCATGATCAACATGTAAATGGTAGACTATCAATCATAAAGCCAAGTACAACCAAATTATTTCCAAAATAAATGTAGCATAATACAATAAAATATGAGGAATCGAGCATGGATCGAATCGATTAGGTCATACAATTGGATTACATCTAGTTTTTCAGTTAGGTCAAACCCAATCGATTGAACTCTTAATTAAATCAAATCAAGAGTTGATTAGGTCAAGAGTGCTCAAGGCCATGTCAATGGTCTGAGCTGATCAATTCCATTGATATCAATCGATTAACCTAAAGATCTAATTTGGCTCAATTGTCGAGCCTGAATCGATTAAGCTGACCAATTTGAAACTAATAAATCAAGTGGTGTCTAAGACGAGTATTGATCATGGTTTTTAATTGATGCTAACTCTTACGTGGCCAACGCGGTTGGTGTTTAGGAAAAAAGTTAAATGGCGAAAGCCTCCCATTGATCTTACTTGGCCAATTTGATCGATTATGTTTTGAATACAGTTGCTTATTGATTCGAGTTCATCCATGTCATCTTGATTAGTTAGACATGAGATGGGCTAACAAATTAAGCTATGACCAAGACCAAGTCACTTAGACATGAAATGTGCAGATCTAAACCAATCAAACATGAAATGTGCTGATCCAATCTAGATGAGCCAAACATTAGATGTCCTGACCCAAACTAGGTTAATTAGACATTAGATATGCCGATCCAAACAAGGTTAATTAGACATAAGATGTGCTGATCTAAACCTTATTTCATATATGATATGACCCTTTAGCTTAGTACTTGGATTGAGTACATCTCCATGGCCATTTAGTCATAAAAGCAAGCAGGATTTAAAAACCCTCTCTTCCCATTCGCTGGAGTTATCTTATAATGTGTAGGGATGCCGCTATGATTTAACTCATGAAAAACCGTGAAATGATTTTTAAATTGAGCAGATCTAAATTAGTTTAGTCAGAAGGTTAGTCAAACATGAGTTGTGCTGACTAATTAATTAATACATTATAAACCTAAACTCAAACCTCTTCATAAATATTAAATCATAAGTCTTCCACCATTATAAAGCTATGGGCATTTCTCAAATGCTGATTATTCTCGGCTAAATATAGTGGTTCAGTTGCATTGAAAGGGCACAACCACTCTATTAACATAAGATGTTAAGGGTGAAAATGGGATTGGGCCCAATAATTGGGCATGATGAGGGACCCAATATGGCTTCATTTTTACATGAATGGTGGATCTGACTTAACTAGGAAGTATGGGCAACAACTATTAGGTGAGCTGACATAACTCAGAGACCTAGTCGCTGCAACATACTTAAGAAGCATTGGACAAGAGATGCCCACTCATCGATATAGCATGTTACTAATAACTGGACACGGTGAGATATCGCATATCGGTCGCAATAGCCGTTAGAAATCCTAGTCGCGTAGGGGTTTCCGCATCTCTACTGAGTGTGAGAGATCTGTGAAAATAGTGAGAGCCTAATTTGTTGCTTAAAGTCCATAGAACAAATTTAAAATTAAATACAATCGTCTAACTAGAATCTTTACTCTATAGATTAAAAATCAGCTTCCGTCACTCTTAATTCTTAGACCAATTGATTAATCATAACCTATTATAAAGACTAGCTCAAATTAAAAATTAATTAGAAAGGTTGAATATAATAATAAACCAGAACTATCCTATGTTACCAAGCCATCCAGGCTGACCTAAGTACAATCAATCCATGATCATTGTTTGATAATGATTAAAAATTAGGAGCTTAAGAAGTCCAAGCATGTTGATCATAAGAATTGCAAATGGATTTAATCCAACCATCTTTGTCTAATTCATATGGATAGTTTATTGTAAACTACTATTTGAATAATGCTGAGACAATTAGGTCGATAATTAGTGACAATTAGAGGGACCTAGAAAGATTCCTGGGACATGCTTCTCGATGTGGAGCAGATCTTCTCTTCCAAAAGAGAGTCTAATCAGAAGAGGCCTGTAAAGAAGCTAGAGATCAGATCTTTCCATATAGATGACCATTAATAATAGAAAGTTGTTTCCACTTTAAAGGATGATAACCATAGGCATTGTTCGATGTAACTAATCCTTAAAGAATAAATAGGACATACCTTTGGAAGGTATGTCAAATGCTCAAAGAGACTATTAATCTGCTGAGTTCAGAAATTTAATTTCTATTTAGTATAGAAATAGTTGATCCATTTATTTTAAAAATAAATTGGATTCAAATGATTTTAAATATTAGTCTCTACTTGCATATAATGCATCTGCAAAGCAGTTAGTGAGTGCCGTAGGATTTGTGAGATCCTATGAGATAATATCAACCAAGGATTCAAGTTCTGATGGGACATCCCACGGGACACCGGGATGGGGTATTATCCCATGTATCGGGACAGGACATCCCGCCAGTACCCAGTGTCCCAATCGGGACACCTTAGGACATCCCCTGTCCCAAGTGTCAGGACGGGACGGGACGCCGACGCATCCCATTCCAGTAAAAAACCGAGACAGCCCTGTCCCACGGGATTTAAAACCTTGATATCAACCTAAAGTATATATGTGGCATCTCAAGTTCGGTCCAGTCGAAAAGAAAGGACAATCAATTTGGAAACCATAAACAACCATGGACCTTTTGGCTAATTGACTATTGAGTCATTTCCAATTTATAAATCCAATCTTGAAGACTGTTAACTAAGCTACCTTTTGTGAGATAAAGGATGCAAGTGAGGATGACAAATATGCTTGGGTACATATTAATGTGTAGCAAATTCGATGTGCAGATCATGAAAGCTCTTTAAGGTTCCTCGATTAGATTAAGAAAGTAAATACCTTAAAAAAAAATTCCATAATCATCTCAAGTTGCTCGGCATAGTCTAACAATGGATTCCTAATTCCTTATACATCTTGAGCTCAATGAGGTGCTTGAGCACAAGAATTGAATCCTATTAGCTATGGTTCAGTCCATTATGGGAATCATTAATTTATCCTTAAGGATTTGATTACATAACTCAACCGATCTATTTAATTTGGTTCACTTTAAATCCATTCTTATTATGAGATATAGCTGGATGAGTTAGAAATTATGTCATTAATTGGCCTGTATCCCAAAGAACTGTTAGGATACTACTTCCCAGTGGCTCACAAGTTATTGTGACCCAATATCTATATTAATGTTTAAATAATTTAACATTTTAACCTAAATTTAACAGTGGGAGGATTATTAAACTCGAAGAGATAGTCTTAGAAAACCAAAGGACCACGAAACCTATAGAACCCATTCAAGCAGAGCCAGTTCATTAGTTCCGCTTTCACCTTATAAGTCTAGTAGAATCTCCCATCCTCCAAAAGGTATAGAGGTACGCTTACAAAGGATTCAAAGAAAGTTTTTCTCATGGGAAAAAAAAACATAGAGATGATCCCACAAACCTAACGAGACGATCTAAAATATTGATTTCGAGAAATGGTTGAATACCATGAGGTTAAACTCCATGTGCTCCAACCAAGTATGGACCTTAATGAATCCACCAAAAGGTACAGTACCTAATGGATGCAATGGATCTATAAAAGGAATATAGATAGAGATCTATAAAGCAAGGCTTGGACGAAAGGTTATAGTTAGCATTGACAATGAAAACCTTTTCACCCATGACCATGCTAAAATCTATACTAATTGCTATTGCAATTAACCATAATGAGATTAAATAGATGGACAATGATCAGATCACAAGGTCTAAGCTGCAAAGGATCTATGTAAATAGGCTAAAGAAAATGCTCGAAATTAGAATGCTCGTTTCTATGACATGATCAAATAGTTTGATTCTACCAAGAACAAGAAGAGAAACTATATATTTATAAAAAGATTAGTGGGAGTATATAATTATGTACGTTGTACATGGATAATATTCTTCTATTAGAAATGAGATTCCTACGCTAACTTAGGTTAGGTTATAATTGTCTAGGTAATTCTCCGATAAAGCCCTATGAAAAGTATCCTATATTTGAAATGTACGTCTATGAGATGGATCTAAGAGGATGCTACACTTATCACAGAATTTATACATTAAAGAAGTGCTGAAAAAGTTCAGCCTAGAAAATCCAATAAAGGATTTGATTCCTTAAGTATAGAATTAATCTTCAAAAATGTGTTCTAACATATTTGAAGAGATTTTAATATGAGCTAAATTATTTTGAGCTTTGGCCATAAGGAGCCTCATATAAACTATGCTATGTAGATAATCTGATTTTTGTTATGAATGTTATGAGTGAATATCAGTTCAATTTAGGCTATGAATGCTGGATAACTGTAAAAACATTCTTTAAGCCTTAAGAAGTATTAAAGATATGTTTTAAGTCTTTAGAGAGGGAAAATTGAGGGAATAAGGAAACATATGATATATTCTTGTACAATAGTGGTTTGGAACCAATCATTGTAGGTTTGACTAGGAAGACTGAGTAAATCATTATCTCTAAAGGTGCAAGGATGTATTTTGGTTCATAATTTATCGCAGATGAGTGTGATGTCATCAGATACCATAACACTCTATCATAGCAACGATGGTGCCATAGCTCTAGCTAAGGAATCAAGGTCTTATTAGAAGTCCAAACATAGAGCAATGATCTAATTCACGACTATCTTATTAAGGTACAGAGAGTAAACTCCATATAAGATATGGTAGATTCACTAGCTTATTAAGCTTTAGCCAGATAAAACTAAAGTACATTTGATAAAGTTGAAGTGCATGGTTATTCGCTTTCGTACAAGTAGAAGATTGTTAGATGTATGCCATAGAAATCAATCTAGCTAACACATTTTAATTATAGAACATAAAATTGTATTTAATAATTTAATTTGGATAATTTAACCATATATATATATAGTATGTGTCCATGTATCATCCAAGGAATTCATGGATAATAACACATTCTCAAAAATTGAAAAATTTGAGACATGTGTCATCATAGACTAATTCATAAATGCTCTCAATCATAAGATATCATGGAGACGGTGATTGATCCGGTTTGATCAATATACAGATCGCTTCCCTTTTAGAATAGACGAATCTCAAGTCTATAATATGGGGACATTAGAGCAAGAGTACAGATAGTCGTTTTAGAACGACAATACTGAGCATAACCAATACAAGAAGTTATATGGATGTCTACTCACTCGTCAATGACTTTCTCGATGAAGTAGTTATGTAAGTGGTTCTTTGACCTGCAGTGCCTTGGCCACTCATAGTAAGGTTGCTGTAGTTTGACAACACAAAATATTGGCCCTAGCCATTCGGATCCTTACGGTGTTCATTGGCTGCAGTAAGTTCACTATAGGAGTGGAGCGCACTTATAAGGGATCTATCAATCTTAGTAGTTAAGGTGTAGTCCTATACGATTTAAGAAGCTAAATCCTTAAGATCGTGGCAATATTTTCATGAAACTAAGTCCTTAAGATGTAGTCTTTAAGACCGTGGCAATGATGGAAAATAGTTTCCATGAGTTTTCACAATTTAGACTTGAGCTAGTTCAATTATGCATATAATAGATGCTTAGGATTTGGCAAGTTTACATGACCTGCTCTTGTCGAGACTCTCAGTAGAAGACTTAATCATATAGTAACTACACCTAGAGATTCATTCTTCTATTCTGTTGGGTGGCCACTACATGCTGCTAGATGTCACTGATGAATTGCGAGAACTCACTAGGATCGTTTCGGATCAATGATCCTTAATGAGATGAGCTAGAATTATTCCGGTCCATCGAAAGAGTTCGATGATACTATGATAGAGATCATAATGTATCCCACTACCAGACAAATGGAACCTGAGGAGTCATGCATAATAGGAGCTTGACCTCATCATACAGTTGGATCGAAACATGTAAGAGTTATATATTTAAAAACTCTCAATTTGTAAGGGTTACAAATTTGAAACCTACTAATTTTAGCACATGCTAATTTTAGCAAGGACTTTATTGCAAGAGTTGCAATTTAATTAAATAATTTGACCATTTAATTATGATTAGACTCGATACAAATTGAATTGGATTCGATTTGATTGAGTTTTGGTGATGCCTTAGTCCAATTAGGTTTTGGACCAATCTAATTGCAAGTATTGTGAGCCAATTCAGTTTGACCTATTTGATTGCCTAATCCTGGATGAATTAAATCTGATTAAATTAAGTTAAGCTTCATCTATTCTAATTGAATTTAGTATTCCTAATTTGATTAGGATCTAATTCCTAATTTATTATGGATTTAGACCTAAACCAAATAGGATTAAAAGTTAGTTAAAATCTTAATAGGGTTAAAATTAGTCAGTTGGTTGAATTAATTCCTAACTAATTTCTCTCTCCTCCCTGTGCCTCAATCTCTCTTATTAGCATATAAGAAAAAAGGGTGAGTGCCATTCTTCATATGAAAACCCATTTGTGCATGGAAAGAGTTGTGGAGTGCCAAAGAGTTTGGTTCCTTCAAGCTTTTTCTTTCTATCCTTAGCAATCTAGACAGGGTTTACGATACCATCGAATTCGGGGTGTACCATACCGTAGCCCTAAAACATAGTTCAAGACTCGAACCATAAAAATTGGCCTGAACCGGACCAGTACGGGTCGGTTCAGACCGGTACAACCCGGTTCAGGCTTGGTTCAGCTTAGTTCGAGTATGGTTCAAGTCCGGTTCAACGATCCTTGCTTAAAATGAGGGAGGATGATAGTTTTTTCTCAATTTACCAAGGCCGGCACATGTACTGATACGGTACCGGTTACTGACCGTACTAGCTTTTTAATTGATATATGCAAGATAGCGAGGACATGTTGGAGTTGAACTCGGCATGGGACCTTCGAGGGGCTCGTTTCCAAATGATTTTTGCAAGACAAGCACATGCTGGATACATTCCATAAAACAATTATATATGCATATTTTACCACTTTATTAAGACGTATCAAACATAAGTTTCCCTAATGAAAGAGTTATAATGGATATCAAATATAAGTTTCCCTGATGAAAAAGAATCTACCTTGTGAATGACACCAGAAGATATTGCTGGTGCAGCAAGTGCCCCACCACACTCCCATAATATGGAGAGGCATCCACGGTCATAGCAATATTCCATAACATCTCTAGGATTCAAAATGTCAAATTCCACCACTTCAACACCTTTTCTTGCTAGCTTCTTCTGCACATCTTTTCGAGCACCCCTTTGTGTTGCAACTATAGTGTATGCATCAAAGACATTCCAAAGCTTTGCCTCTTCAGGGAGATCAAGTGTTTGTGACATTACAATTCGCACTGGAACATTGCACCCTCCATGTCTTGCAGTTAGCTGTGGATCTAAGATTGCAAGGAAAACAATACAATCATATCAGGTGGCACTAAGACTTCCTTATTAAATTTGACTCATAATTATAACCTATTCAAAGAGGCACACCATCACGGCGTACAGTATTTCCTCCAACAACAATGGCATCACTTCTGCCACGCAGCTCAAAAACTCGACCTCTAGATAATTTGCTGCTTACCCAAGATGCATGTCCACTGCTAGCTGCAATTTTTCCTGCCAGCAAATCTCCAACTATAAGTTTATAAATGCAAAGATGTTATAGATACTTTCACCATGATGCTCTTTCCAAGCTGTTTTTTATTTAAAAAAAAAGGAAAACAGATATGTAACATGAAGAGAAGATAAATAAGTAGGAACCATATAAATCACCCAAGAAAAAATTTATTGCTCACCATCCAAGGTCACTGCATACTTGAGAATAGAGAATGGAACATGACAAGCAGTTCTATAGAGCAATGGAGCATTTACCACGAGGCAGGACTTCAAAGCTTCCTATAATAGATCATTTCAACAAGTTAACGAGGCGATAACATATAATATGCAACCACATATGATATGCTTCATCAAGAATGATTTTCATGAAGATCAGTTGCACACACATAAACAAGTTGGTCTGCAATGTTAGGGCATCCGTATTTCAGCCTCCTGCTTAAATTTATACAAACAGATATATTATGTGAATATGCACAAGGAAGGTAGTATATCTGAAAGAATGAAGGGGCATTTATGGGTTTGAAGATCAACATATATTCATATCACATAAATGGACAAATATTCATTTATGGGTTTAAAGCATTTATGGGTTTGAAGATCAACATATATTCATATCGCATAAATGGACAAATATTAAGATTGCAATGAACAATAAGAAAGAAAATGGAAGTACAGAAAATGGAAATACTTCATGCCTGCAGCAGATTTCATAAAATGAGAATCTACAAATCCTGAAAAGGATAGCAGGGTATAACATATTAAAGAAGTTAAATTACAATCTCAGATTGCCATATTCATCAGTAGTTGTTCTTCTTCTCCTTACCTAGACCACAATTAATGAAATGAAGAAAACTCAATTGAATATGTTCTGATCAAAAATTGCATCAGAAAGTTCAAAGAAATTACTCAAGTCTGATATATCATTACTGGGTAAGGAAAAATTAAAAGTTGGACACAGGCTCATAAGTTTGGTAGGGAACTTGAATTTAACATTATCAATTATAACTCTTATGCAAGACTGATGTTCCTAGTGGTTCCTAGGGACAAGGATTTAGATCCTCGCGGGACATCCCATGGGACACCAGGACGGGCTACCATCCCATGTGTTGGGACAGGACATCCTGCTAGTATCCCAGCATCCCAATCGGGATGCCTTGGGATATCTCTTGTCCGAAGTATCAGGACAGGGCGGGACGCCGGCACGTCCCATTTCATGAAAAAACCGAGACATCCCCGTCCCACGGGATTTAAAACCTTGCCTAGGGATGAGGTTGCGGTCTCCTTCACCAGCTCTTGTGGGTCCAAGCATGGCAAGTGGTAAAGCAATGGAGGCCAGGGTGATGGCATGAAGTACAACCCCTTTACTTGTAGGTACACTCATAACGGACTTATACAAGTCCTCTTAGGACTCAAAAACTGCAAAAGTAAAAAAGCAAATGGAGGCATCATCTGCTACTACTATGGGTGAGGTTAGATGAAAGGTGTAACAAAATGTGGTTGTATTGGTGTGATTGGCATCATAGCAACTAGGGATGTCAAAAAGGACAGAGGAAGACATCCAATCCATGGAATACAACACCATGCCAAACTGCTCAGTTTGGTTGGTATCGTACTGTACCAACCACAAACCAATATAGGTTGCAGTCTTGGTAAGGTATTGTCCCGAAGCTGCACAAATGGGTCTTTCCAGGCCAAACTGCCTGGACCTGCTAGTTCCAAGTGGTTTGGCCTAGTAAAGGCCTAGAGAAGAAAGGGGCTTGCACACTTTTCTGCCTCTGTTTCAAGGTAAAAGATAAGGAAAGGGAGTAGAGGATAAAGAGAGGGAGAGAGTGGAAGGGTGAGGAGGCCCGATCCAGATATTTCTCTTCCATTTCCATTTTTCTGTTACATCCCATAAATAAGTAGAAACTTAAAAAAACATAGGACAGTCATGCCAATTTTTTTAAAAAACAACTGGTGTCTACTCTGTTTGCTTCTTTTATTCCTTTACTTGCATATTCTCTTTTGTCATGTTAGGCACTATCATGTCATATATTAGGGTAGTTCCCATAATAAACTGGTTACAGAGTTAAAGGGCAATGGCTGCAAATACAGCAAGATGTTCTTTAAAGGTCGGAAAGTTCGACAGCATGAAAACATTAGCTTGTGGCAGCAAAGGGTGAAAGATGTCTCATTGCACCAGGGTTTGTATAAAACAATGTTGGTAACCAAATTGACAGCTATGACCAAAGAAAGCAGAACCAACCAAAACCATCTGTTTTGGGATGTAACAAACCCAAACTATTGCGAAACTAGGACAATTCATAGTTTTAGTTCGGGACAAGCTAAGAACTGGTCCAAACCAAGCAGTCACCCTATTCCACTTAGTTTGGACTTGTTCTTACAGATTCCAAGTCTATCATAGGCCAAAACAGAGGAGAAAGACCATCCCATGCCTTTGTTCTCTATTTTCTCATCAACCGAAACTTGTTAGTAAGAAATATTATGATACGATACCATACAACCTGGCTCCTTACTGGTATGGCACCCGATACCATTTTAGAAATTCTTAGCATTGTTCAATAACACCATAAAAGAGATGGAGATGAAGGCAGCTGATACTATCCAGAGTTGCTGTGCAGATCAAGTGATGTCCAACATGAGTAAATCACCTTCAACACTAGCAAAAGCTTGAGAAACTCTATATGCTCAAATCTCTGACAAACAAGCTATATTTTGAGTAGGAGTTGTATGCATCCAAGATGAAAGAAAGTGAGAAATTATTGAAGCATATGACTAGACTACCTTTAGTATAATCATCAATCAATTGCTTAGTGTGGATTAGGTTCAGGACAGGATAAAGGTTTGATTATCTTAGGCTCTCTTCCTTCTTGTGAGCACATTGCGATTACACTTCTTTGTGGGATGAGTACAATAACATTTGAGGAGACAACAAAGCCTTGCTCTCTAATGAGATGAGGAAGAAATCAGCATCGAGCAAGTCTGACTTGTGGTAAAGGCTACAAGATAGCTAAATAGATCAGCTTGTTTCTATCACAAGAAAGAAGGTCATATCAAGAAACATTGTCAAAAGCTAAAAGATGACTTGAAGAAAGAAATTAACATCAGAAAGGAAAAGAACAAGGGCAAGGATGAGTCTTCTGTTCAAGCTAGTGTTGCTTCAAAGCAAGATTCGATGTGTTGGTACCGAACCCTGGAACCATCCAATTACAATGTTGGTATGCAGTACAGTACAAGACAACGAGGTGTATCAAGTATTGATACAATACGAAATATGTACCAATTTGATATTGATATGGTATGGTATGGTATGACTGGTATAGCAAACCTAGCTTCAAAGGGATAAAGTGACACTAATATTGAAATAGACATTCCTATAGTTTCTTCAAGCAAGCATTCTTATTTTGATGTGTGGTTTCCTGATTCATAGCATTCTTATATAGATGTGGTTTCTTATTGAATGTTTTGAATTGATTTCTAGCTCAATTTAGGTTTTTTGAGCTGATCAACAAGACTCATGTTGGGTGCGATTCAAAATTAACTTGAACTGAGCTCAAGATGGTGGTAAATATATCAAGCTTGATCTCAACTTTCAAGCTCAAAATTAATTTCAACAAGCTTAATCAAACTTAGGCTAGAGCACAGTTGGCTCAGTTGTGCCTATAGGCACTGGGATCTCC
This sequence comes from Areca catechu, assembly GCA_021397845.1. Lineage (NCBI taxonomy): Eukaryota > Viridiplantae > Streptophyta > Magnoliopsida > Arecales > Arecaceae > Areca > Areca catechu. Next base: position 26,642,213 of record CM038048.1, read on the forward strand.
AAATGTATGGTCAACATCAAAGCTTCTACTTGGACTGATTAGGGACCTATGCAGTTCCTTTACTACCATTTTTCTTCCTTAAACAAATATGCACATGTAATTGCAAAAAAAAGTAAATAAGCAAGCACAATGTTCCCTGAACTGGCTGGTTCGGGGCATATCGAATCGGACCAGCCATGGATCGGCACAGTTCAACTGTGCAAAACAGCACAACGCCCCCGGTCCCACAAAATCCCCCCCCCCTCCGAAATGGACCAAAACAACATGGTTCGAGTGCCAAGACGTGTTTCAGCCAGTTTATCCATATTCAGGCCCAGTTCAGCCCGGTTCGGATATGGTTCAAGTTTGAACTGGCTAGTTATTATAGCAGAGGGGTGGGTAGGTTGTTTTTAACATAATTGAGAGCCTCTTAGGCTCTCGATTTGATAGTCTCAAAAAAAGTTTTGGAAGGCCCCTTTCACGATTCCAGTTGATCCAAATGCCAGAAATCAAGGAAAAAATATAATTAGAGATACGTAGATTAATTATTTTCCCTCTTTCTCCCTCTTCCCTCTCTTTTTTTAAATTTGTAAAAAATTTAAAAAAGGAGAAACTCTATCATTTTTTTTTATTTTGCATTATTTTAGAATATGTTGCAAATCTATGAAAGATCTATACAATGATACTAAAATCATTATTTTTTTTAAAGTACATGATTTTTAAAATTAAAAAATATTTCTAAATTTAAAAATTATTAAAAATAAAAAGCTTATTAAAAAATTATAAAAATAGATTATTGTTTTAATACTTGTAAGCTACTTTCATCATAAATTTCATGTCAATTTATCCAAATTTTGATGCATCATGTAAATAATACCCTAGACCTAATTTTAAAAAAAAAAAAAGTAGCATTTCTTGCATGCTCACTGTCTTAAAAATATATATATATATCCATGATAGGATCCTACATGAATCTAAGATCAAATGAAGTTTTTATAATCTTTTAATTTTTTATATTCTTTATTCTAAAAATTTAAAATATATATATAATTAATTAAAAAATAAAAAATAAATAAACAAAATATTAATTTATTTTATGTAATTATTAAGCTTATGTGCTTTTTCAATCTTCAAAAATGGATCCACCGAGGAGGAAGAAGGATCCAGAGCGTGACATTGGTTGGGCGCATAGAGAAATACTCTTGGGTAGACATTGTTAAATATGTAAATGGTGCAATATAGAATTCAAGGATGGTGGGATAACAAGATTGAAACAGCACTTAACTGGTGGCAATTTTGATATATCTACATGCCAATATTGTCCATCAGAGGTTCATCATATGATGAACAAGCACTTCGCTACTTTCAAAGCAGAGAAGGATAAAACTTTGAAAAAGGCAGAGGTAGATGTCGAGCTACAAAACCACCCTCTTAGTCTTCCATTTACTGGTGAATCACAATTCACTCACACCACACAATATACGGATCATAGTATACGAGCTGGTAGAGCCCGCGACAATATGATTCCATATAGGCAATAGGCTCCATAGGATCATTCAGGACACGATGTAGCTACGGATCTCGCACGTGAAGTAGGATTCATAAATATATCAGGCTCATTCTCGTATTTTGGATCCTCTTACCCGCAGGCACTAGCAACTTATGATCTATATGGATATGGATATGTGTTGCCCAGTGATGATGCAACCCAAGAGGGGGGGTGAATTGGGTTTTATAAAACTTTCAAACTATTTGCAATAAACTAAAGCAAGTATGTGCTAGATCAATTCAATGCTTGTGTTTTGGCAATGTATTTGTGTGTTTTAAAATAATATACAGTGAAATTAACATAGTAAATGCACAAAAAAAATAATCACACAAGCAATCACAAACACAAGGATACATGGTGGTTCGGTGCATCCAAGGCACCTACATCCACTCCCCAAGATTCCCTTGAAAATTCCACTATAATCTCAACCAATTACAGCCGATTAGTTTTCCGGGCTCACTAATCAAAACCCGACTTGTTTTCACAAGGCTCACAAGTCAAAACCTCACTTAGTTTTACGGGCTAACCAAGAACCTAAATGGTTTTCAAAGGCTCACCACCAACCTCCCTTGGTTTTGCGGACTAACCAAGATCCTAATTGTTTTTCAAGGCTAACCAACAACCTCCCTTGGTTTTCCGGGCTAACCAAGAATCTAATTGGTTTTCAAAGGCTAACCAATAACCTCCCTTGATTTTCCGGGCTAACCAAAAACCTTTACAACAAAGTAAGAGTGAAAGTAAAAAATACAATAAAGCTTTCTAAAACAAAGCAAATATCTCTTTGGAGCTCTTGGATGATGTTGAAGAAGCTTGTCTTCAATTTGTTGAAGCCTTTGAATGAAGCTTGATATTGTGGACTTGGAAGCTCTCTTTGAAATTGGATGCTTGAAGGCTCAACTCTCTCAAAATATGAATCCTTAAAATGTATAGAACTTTTCTCTCAAAGGATTACCTCCCCATTTGATTTGTGTTGATTATATAGCTCTCCAAACCTTAAATGACCGTTAGAGACCATTGGAGAGGAAAAACTAGCCGTTACAAACATTTTGGGGAAGTTCTGTTCTTCAGAAAACTAGCCGTTGCAAAGCTGTCGTCCGTTCAGATGTTGACACTTCAGGTCATGTGTCGACACATAGGGTCGACACTTGGAGCAGTGAGTCGACATATAATAAAAAAATATCTTCTGAAGTCTTCTGTTCTGCACTGGTGAGACGACACTTCATCTAGTATGTCGACACTTTGAGTCTGTGAGTCAACACTTGACCAATCCTTGAAATTACCTCGTTCTGTCTTCTATTTGGTCTCAGGCCTTGAGTCGACACTTCATTGTTCATGTGTCGACACTTTGAGTCGACACTTGGTTTTCATGTGTCGACACTTCAGCATGCCGGATGAAAAAAATTTTCTGCGCATCGGTCCATATGTCGATACTTCCATGTGTCGACAATTCCATGTATCGACACAATTTGGTGTCGACACATGACTTGACTAGTGTCGAACTTGCCCAAATTTAACATTTGAGTCCTTTAAGGTCTTCAATATATATTCCAAGGTCCATAACTTGAAATTTCATGGCTTCTTCAACTGAATGACAATCTTTTCAATCTTTCAACATTAATGAGTACCTGAAACTGCTAAACACTTTTAACATGCATTAGTACTCATATATACTTAAATGTTTTGTCAATCATCAAAATCAACACCAGAGTCAACAATCTCTTCCTTTTTGATGATGACAAAACCTTTAAGTATAAAAATAGGGTAAGCTTAAAAAAGATTAACAACAATATAAACATGTAAGCTCAAAATCAATAAGTATCAAGCTCCCCCTCAAAATCTGATCCGAAAAATCTTCAAAACATTTTTCAAAATATGCAAAATTTTTAAACATTCTCCCCCTTACTAATTCTTCCCTTAAGATTAAAACATTTTGCTTTCTTCTCTCCCTTTTTGCACTTTCTTTCATTTCTCCTAAATTTGTTCATGTTTATCATATCTTTCTCCTTTTCATACTTAACATATTTCTCTCCCTTTTTGTCATCATTAAAAAGGGTAAAAGGTAATACAAAATGAGAATGAAGGTAAAAAGAATAGCAAGTAGATCATCAAAATCAATGCATGAAATCAATTAATCATGATACCAATTGAAAGTAACTCCCCTCAAAGGATAAAAGATTTGAAAACAAGGAGTATTAGAGCAAGTAAAGCATGATATCAAGAAAACATTTAAAGCATGATAACAAATCTCTGGATGCTCCCCCTAAATGTTATTCCCCCTTAAAAATATGCATTTATTTTGAGGAATAAAACATGAAAGCACAAGTATCATACTTTCAGACAATTTTAGATGTTAACATAAATACTAAGTCTGAAAGCAAAGGTTTGAATTTTTCAAGATTTTCAAAATGCAAAGCATTAAACATTTAAAAACTTTAGCATGATTTCAAATTCATTTAAAATGATTTGATATCCATATAAACATTAGAAGTAATTCGATAGTAAGTCTAGCTACTAGATTAAGGGTTTATCAATATGCACACCTTCTTCTTAAATGTGATCCTTAACTACCAGTTCTATACTTGTTTCAAATCATTTCTAACTAAAGCATAGATGTCAAAAATGAATACACATAAATCATAACATTTCACTTGAAATAGTTTAAAACTATATTAATCAAAATCAAGTGAAAGTCTAATAATCACAAGTTTAATCATGAGAGCGTGAAATCCATCAATATCAAGAAGGTTCATGATCACAACAAATGACTATTAGTTTAAACTCGATTCTAATTAATCAATTGAAACAATTTTCAAAGCAATATTCAACTTTTAAAATATTTTCATGAAGTAATTTAAGATACATTAATTAAAATCAAGTGAAGGTCTTATAATCATAAGTTTAATCATGATAGCATAAAATTCATCATCATCAAAAAGTTCATGATCATAACCAATGACTATAAGTCTAAACTTGATTCTAATTAAATATTCAAAATAATTTTTCAAAGTAATTGATGCAACATTTATAACAACTATTCAACTACATTTTTAATCATGGAAAGAAATGTTTAGAATTTACCAATATGTAGAATCCTTTCTTTACCATTTAATCCAAAATGTAGCTTATCCACTTCTTTAAATTGTCTTATATAGCCACTTTTCAAAAACTTTCTTTCTTCTTGTTGGGCTGCAAGACATTTCTGCAAAACACACTAAGTGGACAATTTTGGTACCCAAACTTTCTTTGACCTTTATGATTAGTAATTATGGTTCCTTTTGGAACCCAAATTTTTCTTAATCTACAACGATATGCATTAATTCCAAATTTTTCATAATTAAAACAAGTTAGATTGGAAGATGCATTAATAAAGAAATTCTTGTTTTTCAACTCAAGATTTTTCTTTAAAAGGTCATCATTTGATACAAAAATCTTGGATCTTCTTAAGATTTCTAATTCATTAAAGAAATCAGTTTTCTCATTTGAAAACTTATTGCATAAATTTTTCAAATCAATAATTTCTTTTTCCAAAATCTCCTTTTCTTTAGAAAAATCATTCTTTTCATTTTGCAAGATAGCAATCTTGGCTCTTAATTCTTCATTTTCAATTCCAAGATTGTTATTTTCAAAAGAGAATGAATTAGCATGTTTCTTTAATTTCTTGTGCTCAATTTTTAACAATTTATATTCATGCACAAGATCTTTAAAAGCATGATGTAACTCATCGAAAGTAAAATTATTTTCAGCTTCAGAATTTATCTCATTTGCCATAAAGCAAAGATTGGCTAATTTTTGAATTTGTTTTTCTTCTGAACTAGAGTCTTCACTTTCGCTCCATGTAGTCATCATTGCCTTCTTTGTATATTTCTTTTTGGCCCTTTTTCTTATGAATCTTCGAAATTTATGAGCCAAAACTTCCATCTCATCTTCATCTTCACTATCTTCCGACTCCTCACTTGAAGACCCATCTTGTGTAGTGGATTTAAAAACGATTATTTTCTTCTTTACATCAGCATCCACTTCCTTTTGCCATAAGTTCAACTCATGGATCATGAGTGAACCGATGAGCTCCTCCAAAGGCAAGGTTTCTATATTTTTAGCTTCTTGGATCGCCGTCACCTTTGGATCCAATGATATTGGCAAAGACCTAAGAATTTTATTAACCAAATCAGCATTAGTATAGATTTTGCCAAGACTTTTCAATTCATTAATAATATTCATAAATCTTCCATACATATCAGATATAGATTCATAGTGCAGCATTTTAAATATTTCAAAAGAATGCACAAGCAAATTAATTTTAGTATTCTTCACTTGAAGAGTACCCTCATGAATAACCTCAAGTGTATCCCATATTTCCTTCGCTGTTTCGCATGTGGAGATCCTATTGAATTCATTAGGATCCAATGCGCAATAAAGCAAGTTCATTGCTTTGGCATTAAGCTCATATTGCTTAATGTCGTTTTCATCCCAATTCTCTTCGATTTTAGGAATGGAAATGCCATTAACCAATATTGAAGGAATATGTGGACCATTAACAATCATTTTCCAAAGATAATAATCTATAGATTGAATATGAATGCGCATACGTGTTTTCCAATATGTGTAATTTGTGCCTTTGAAAAATGATGGTCTAACACTAATACCTACAAGGGTTGCCATGATCTTTTACTCAATTGTTATATTTTCAAACAGAGTACCGGGCTCTGATACCAATTGTTGTCCAGTGATAATGCAATCCAAGAGGGAGGTGAATTGGGTTTTATAAAACTTTCAAACTATTTGCAATAAACTAAAGCAAGTATGTGCTAGATCAATTCAATGCTTGTATTTTGGCAATGTATTTGTGTGCTTTAAAATAATATACAGTGGAATTAACAAAGTAAATGCACAAAAAAAATAATCACACAAGCAATCACAAACACAAGGATATATAATGGTTCGGTGCATCCAAGGCACCTACATCCACTCCCCAAGATTTCCTTGGGAATTTCACTATAATCTTAACCGATTATAGCCGATTAGTTTTCTGGGCTCACTAATCAAAACCCAACTTGTTTTCACAAGGCTCGCAAGTCAAAATCTCACTTGGTTTTACGGGCTAACCAAGAACCTAAATGGTTTTCAAAGGCTCACCACCAACCTCCCTTGGTTTTGCGGGCTAACCAAGAACCTAGTTGGTTTTCAAGGCTAACCAACAACCTCCCATGATTTTCCGGGCTAACCAAGAATCTAATTGGTTTTCAAAGGCTAACCAATAACCTCCCTTGATTTTCCGGGCTAACCAAGAACCTTTACAACAAAGTAAAAGTGAAAGTAAAGAATACAATAAAGCTTTCTAAAACAAAGTAAATATCTCTTTGAAGCTCTTGGATGATGTTGAAGAAGCTTGTCTTCAATTTGTTGAAGCCTTTGAATGAAGCTTGATATTGTGGACTTGGAAGCTCTCTTTGAAATTGGATGCTTGAAGGCTCAACTCTCTCAAAATATAAATCCTTAAAATGTATGGAACTTTTCTCTCAAAGGATTACCTCCCCATTTGATTTGTGTTGATTATATAGCTCTCCAAACCTTAAATGACCATTAGAGACCGTTGGAGAGGAAAAACTAGCCGTTACAAACATTTTGGGAAAGTTCTGTTCTTCAGAAAACTAGCCGTTGCAAAACTGTCATCCATTCAGATGTCGACACTTCAGGTCATGTGTCGACACATAGGGTCGACACTTGGAGCAGTGAGTCGACACATGATCAAAAAATATCTTCTGAAGTCTTCTGTTATGCACTGGTGAGATGACACTTCATCTGGTGTGTCGATACTTTGAGTCGACACTTTGAGTATGTAAGTCGACACTTGACCAATCCTTGAAATTACCTCGTTCTGTCTTTTATTTGGTCTCAGGCCTTGAGTCGACACTCCACTGTTCATGTGTCGACACTTTGAGTCGACACTTGGTTTCCATGTATCGACACTTCAGCATGCTGGATGAAAAAAATTTTCTGCATATCAGTCCATGTGTCAACACTTCCATGTGTCGACACAATTTGGTGTCGACACATGACTTGACCAGTGTCGAAACTTGCCCAAATTTAATATTTGAGTCCTTTAAGGTCTTCAATATATGTTCCAAGGTCCATAACTTAAAATTTCATAGCTTCTTCAACTGAATAACAATATTTTCAATCTTTCAACATTAATGAGTACCTGAAACCTGCTAAACACTTTTAACATGCATTAGTACTCATATATACTTAAATATTTTGTCAATCATCAAAATCAATACCAGAGTCAACAATATGGTACATCTAAGATATCATCTTCTACTGATTATTATCGTATGCAACCCGAAACATCTTACGGATTTGATTTTGTTGCTATTATATTTGAATAAGCCCCTCCATAGCTATATCATCAGTCTTTGGATATCTTTTAGAGTCAAAAGCTCGGCGGGGATTTGCAATAAGTTACGATCTATCGCATATATCTCCCAGGATGAACGCAGAGAATTATCATGCTACCTGGCAAGAGGGATTTACTGATCTTCCTACTGAGTATATTAATGATCTCAATATTTATGGACATAGACACTCAACCCGATTCTAAATATCGGTATATAACTATGTTTATATTTATCCTCTCTTCAATTAATTATTGGTAATCTTGCTTTGTTTCTTGAAATATATTGTAGAGTAGTTGGAGGCTAAACAGCATTTCGTAGTGATTTTTGACGAAATAATCCTGAGAATGCATCTTTTTGAATCTCAAAACATTCAAAAAATTCATAAAAAAACTAATTTGAGATCAAAGAAAAACAAAAAAATCAAAAAAAATTTGGCATCTGGTTTGAACTAGCACACCACATCATACCGTGTATTAATACAGTACAGTACCAATACCATACCGTACTAGCCGTCCACCGGCATGGGTCTCGATACCGATACCGGGAATCTTAAGCAAGCATAATCATGGGCTAAACCAAGAAACTGAGAAGGTGAAGGAGAGATAGAATGAAGGAAAACAAGTGGAACAAAACATAAATGAAGGACAAAAAGAAGAAACTAAAAGAAGAGGGAAATGGAATTCTAAAAAAAATCCATAAGGTGAAAAGGGAGAAGGCTTGGGAGAATAGGACAACTTATAAGGAAGAAAACTAGGTAGCTTTAGTTCAACTAAAGAGCAAATAAAGAAAATGAAATATAAGTAAGATATACCAAAGAAATTAACAGAAAAGTGATGAAAAAAAGTACGAAGGTATGGTGAAAGAAGGGGAGAAGAGGTAATTTGGGACAAATATCAAGAACTAAATTATAAGAAACCAGGGTCAAACATGTGGAAGAAAGTTTCTTATCCAATGTAAATTTTAGATGTCATTGGACAATAATATATGTTGCTAAAAAAAAACATATGCCTATACACAAACACAAACATGCAAACAAAAAATGCATATTCTAATATAGTTAAGCACAAAAAATCTAGATCAAAGTAGATATAATTCTTTATAATATAAAAGTTAAACTTTGTATTATTTCTATTCAATACTATCATCACTTTAAATTGACTAATGCTGGACCACCAAAGAACTGCGTAGTCCAACAATGGATTACACCTAAATGCTCTAGCTGCCATTCATGACAACATAGGATCAAAGTGATGGAGAACTAAGAGAGATGGTTTGGACATGTACAATGGGATGTGATGAAGGTCAAGTAAGAAGAGCTACTCAAAGTTATGAAAAAGGATGTAGAAATTGTAAAGGAAGATCTAAGCTAGCATGTATAGAAATTGTGAGGCAAGATATGGAAAAGCTAGGAATCATACTAGAACCAGGCATTAATAGGAGTAACAGGGAAATGAGAATTCATAAATCCAAGGTCACATGGTTGGGACAAGGCTGCTCTTTATGGCCATGCTTATCGGAGAGTGAAGGATAAAAGAGGTCATACTTCCAATTATGAAACGATTGATCCCTAGGAATAAAGTAAGAGACTAATAAAGTTGAGATGCAAGTTTCCAAATAAAGCAAGAGAGGAAATATAGGTTATAAAAAAAACTTAAGTAAAAATTGATGCATGAACACCTGCATGCAGGTAAATAAAATGTGTACTCAATTCTCCATATCCAAAAATTTCCAACAAGAGCAAAACTATCATTAACTGATTTCCCAAAAACAAAATAATAGCAAAGCTACACATAGGCTTAAAATTGGCAATTCCACAAAAAATAATTCCCTTCAACGAGCAACAAAAAAAAGGCTGCATGCTATTCAAAAATGCTCAAAACATATGATACTAGGAATTAAAAAGGTTTAATGGTGCGAATCTGACAATCAGAGACATCGAACCAAGGAATGTTGAACTGGTACCGGGAGCTATGCCGGTTAGCGATCAGTATGAAACAGTATGGTACCATACCGTACTGTATCGGGATGCATACCACACTCCATGAAATTGAAAAAAATCCACCCCTCCCCTCTGCCCCGAACCGGCCTGAACTGAACAAAACGCATCGATATGGTACTATACCGGTTTGGTTCAGGCTTTTTTGGATGGTTCGAGCTTCCGAACCGTGGCCAAATCATACCAATTCTTGGCCGGTATGGTTCGGTATGTCTAGAACTGGATGATTCGGTATGTCTAGAACTAGACGGTTTGGGACGGTTTGAAAAACCTTACATCGAAGTATTAAGGACTAGCCTATACTAGTGCCATGTTAATGGCAAGGATGATTTGAACTTGAATTAGAATTAAATAAACCAATAAATATCATGTATTAGTAAGAAAAGGGCTAGATTAAAACATACCAATTCTAAGGCAATATGGCACATGTAATAGCCGGAACTTTATTATAGAAAGGCCTTTCTCTTGTAGGTTCACGAGAAGAGTAGATAAAAGAGAAGGATTGGAGAGCACGGTTCAAAATATTAAGCATTATATTTGCAATATTTGATACGTTGAGAATGATTTTTAATATGTGCCATGCATCAAAACTTTTCTTTTCAACATGGTGTGTCATGCATCAACAGATAGGTAGGTAAATGCATCCACAGCACATGTTGAATTTAGACTATAATATGGAAAGTCTGCAACAAATCATTGAACCAATAAGAAAAACATGTGAGGAAAAGATTGCTAATGGCCTTTGTTAATCTAATTAATAGAGACAATCAAGGTTTTGAATCCTATGAGACGGGGTTGTCCCAGTTTTTCCATGGAACGGGATGCACTAGCATCCTGTCCCGTCCCGACACTTGGGACAGAGAATGTCCCAAGATGTCCCGATTGGGATACTGGGATACTAGCAGGACGTCCTGTCCTAACACATGGGATGGTATCCCATCCCGATGTCCCACGAAACGTCCCGTCGGGACCTGAATCCTTAGAAACAATACAATAGCATGTAGAGTTAATTAAAATAAAATCAAAATTAATGTAGAAGTTTTTTTAATTTATTCTAGTTAAATCAAAAAAGATGCACAAATAAACTGCAGAATGTAAAGGAAAATCTCCTTTCATTTTTGACGTTTTACATTTGTAAATGGGCTGTTTTATACATGCTATCACCTTAATTTTATACCCTAAACATCCGGCCAAACTATTTGGGGCCAACTTCATGGATTCTCACTAACCAGATTTTCCTAAAAAGGAAAAGGTTTATGCAAAATATGAAAAGAAAATGGCTGTTGAAGAGAAAATGGTACAGAACTGAATCTTGAGGCTTCATATCAATAAATTTTGTTCAGTAGAAAGTAGTTTCTGAATGCCACAGAAGAAGCCAAGTGCTAAAAGACATCATGTACAAATACACAAGAAAAAAAAAAAGCAGGTAAAGCATCATAGGCAGGGCATCTAAAAAATGATATTAAAAATTCTATAGAAATTTTTGCCCTGATCCCATCAGTAGCCTTCTTATCCCACTCTAGGAACTGACCACTCACCATTCAGTTTTCTGAACAGTTCATGATAAATCAGTTTGGAATGTCCTCACGAATACACTCTAATTGGAGTTTAAAAGCTTTAAATGTAGGCATTGCATTTGCTGATACTCAGCATTCATGATATTGAGATAAGCAATAATATTATGAGGGAGAATAGAGATAATGCATCCCTGAAACCCAAAGACCCCAGAATTGCAATGATTTTCTAATGAACTAATGTTAAAATGATATATATAAGAGGAAAGAAGATGCATTGTGACATAGGCGATGTAATGCATTTGAAAGGTCCCATTACCTCAAATATTTTACCATTTAAATCCTCTCTAAGAACATCAACATGAACACCTTCACTTCTTAATGATTTGATTGCCTTTCCTCGCAGGTGTTTCAATGGATGTCTGAGCCCCACTACAACTCTTGAAATTCCTGCCTAATGGATAGAACATCAACATAATATGCACTGAACGCATTTGATGAAAATTCATCCTGTTCATGCAATTACAAAAATGAAATTCTTCATATGTTACAAAACACTTACAGGTGACATTAGCCTAGCATCAGTCCTTCATGTCTCATATGTGATATCCAATAAATAAATTAATGCACATATCCAATATGGACCGTAAAACAGGTACGTACACTAAGTTGATCATCATGAAGAACCATGAAGATTGCAAACATAATTAACTCAAAATTATGAGGTTAGACCACCATATAGAGTTATCCAGCCAGCTGTTCTGCACTTTGAATAGAGACAAATCTTTCAAACACAAAAAGTACCTACAGTGGCAGAAAACTAAAAAGATGATGATTTGACAACAGTTTAGTATTAAAATTGGAAAAAGGGAAAGAAAAGGAACCCATCTGAATACAGATGCTAGGAAGAAACACTAAATTCAACCCCAACAGATGACCTAAGACGACGTATTTCAACTGGAAACATGATGTCAAAGTTCATATTTTGACAGAAAATTGACAAAAATAAAATCAATATCAGTTGGTAAAATCAACAGACACCAGAAAACCGATATTGTTACTTGATGATCAGGAAATAAAAAAGAAAAAAAGTGTCCAACATGACAAAAGACAACATCCTGCAACCTGATCAATGCAAAATAACATCAAATTCACTTGACGCATTCACACAAACATCACATAGCCAAGTCTTAAACATAGCAACGAAAAACTTTTCGACTTTGAAGGCCACCAGAGAAGGGTAACGGGGTGAGAACCTGGACGAGGGAAGAGACTGGGGTGTGGTCGCCATAGCAGTCGTCGGGTTCCAAGTTTAGGTAGGCGGTGGCCCCGCGGGCGAGGCCGCCGGCCATCTCGACGGCCTGGAGCTCCGCGCACTTGGTACCCTGCGCGTAGAGGAAGCCCTGCCCGACCACGTCCCCCCCCCTGGCGATCAGGCACCCGGAGTTCGGGTGCGGGGCGGAGAGCCCCGCCGAGAGGTCTGCCACCTCCGCCGCCTGCCGCAAAATAGCCGCCTCCTGGGCGGCGCCGGGTCTGTTGGCACTGCCGCGAATGGGGCGACGGCAGCCGGCTGCCGGAGGGGGGAAGGAAAGCGATACGCTGCCGACGGATAGCAGCGACGACATGTTGGCCGGCGATCTCCACCGAGAGACTGAACAAACTGTCGAGTCGAGTTCGGTTTCTCCGTTGCCGACTCCCTGTTAAAACAACCACCAGCAACCACACTTCGGCCTCCTTCCAATTAAAATAAAATTAATAACCTCGCTGCCAACCAATCGCTCGTTCATGGTCCTTACAATGATTACAATAATATTAGATTGTCGTATTCATCTTTAAATAAAAAAAGCTTATACAAATTCAAGCATCTTGTATCTAACATTATCTATGGATTGAAAATCTGCGGGATAGCTATACCAAGATTTATTCTTCTATCCCTTTCTATTTTATCAAAAAAAAATTAATTACCAATCCATATTTTGACCAAATATAAAACAAATAATTCCATATTAAAAATTAAAAAAATAATAATAATAAAATATATATATTTCTCTCATCTTAATCAGAAAAAAATAATTTCCTTTTTTCTTCATTAGAATAAGAAAAGAAAGAAAAGAAATTAAAAAATACAGTTTTTTTTACTTTTAAAAAGATAATATAAAAATTATAAAAAATTTTACTTACTTCTAATTATAGATAAAAAAATATAGATTTGAAAGAATTTATTTTTTTTCCTTTTTTTCATTTCTTTCATAAAAAAGTTCCTAACCAAAAAAAATGATTAACTTTCTTTCTTATTCTTTTTTTTCTCTCCTATTCCCCTCTTCCAACCAAGTCCCAAATCTCTAACTTCTGTCCCTTATTTAAGATTTTTAATAATAAGGCATCCTTTATGACATCATTATCTCCTAATAAATATCCAACATACTCTATATGGCTAATTTCCCTATGCAAAACATTTCTTATTCTACCATTTGCAGATTTTTTTTACGCTATATAGGAATCACATTTCATGCCATATAGGAATTTCATTTCACAAGTTGTTGATTTTTTGCATGCTATATAGAAATCCCATTTCAAGCTATATAGGAATCCCATTTTATGGTTTACTGATTTTTCTGCAATTTTCATATTTATTTGAATTTTCTTCTATATCATATTCATAAAACTTTTTATATTTGCTGATATTTTCTAGTTTCTCATTTTATCTTATGTCGTTTGCTGATTTCTATATACCAATCTCATTTCATGCCATATAAGAATCCCATTTCATGATTTGCTTGTTTTTCTGTAGTTTCCCATTTCACGCCATATAGGAATCCCATTTTATGGTTTGCTGATTTTTTTTGTAATTTGTAGATTTGTTTGAATCCTTCTCCATGCTATATGCACCGAGCTTTCCAGATTTGCTAATATTTTCTAGTTTCCCATTTTATTTTACGCTATTTGTTGATTTCTGCATGCCATATTTTTGAGAGTTCTCGGTTCCTTGGTTTCTATATTTGTGGACTTCTTGTTCCCGTAAAACTAGTTATTTGTTGCACTCTATGTTGACCGAACTTGTGTTATTTAGATATTCTTCTTAGTCTTGCCTATCCTTTCCTTGTTCTCATCTAAGTTTCTAACAATTATGGATCTTAAAGGCATTGAAAATTCAATTTTTATGGCTATGTGCTTCTATGGTAATGAAGCCCATATCATTTTAATTTCAAAAGATACAATTTTTAATTATATTTCAATAAAATAGTAGAGAGATGTAAGCGTTTATTCACTATAATGATTAATATAAAATTCTATATTTTTAACAATTCAAAAATGCTCGTGATACGTCAAGACTTAGATGGTCCAGTGTGGCACTGAAGCTCCAACCAACATCAGACACATGTCAGCCAACCTAGACAGCCAGACTACTTCTTAAAGCTTTGCCACTTGGATATCAAACCGCACGCTCACCTACCCACTATGGGAACACCGACCACTACCAAACTCATCCCCCATCTACCCCAATTGTGCATGCTCTAGGAATGGCCGCCATTAGTGTTTGTCGTCTGAGAGATGCCCTATAGCAAAGACGTACTAATCTCCACTTCCTGCTCCACCTACCACGGTATAACCCCTACTACAGGCATGCCTATAAGGCTACAACCACTAAAACATGTCAGGTGCCACTCTCCTGTAATGCACATCATACCTCTTCTCTTTCAGGTATAAGGTACATACCTATAAACTCATTCCTCGGGACCCTCTAGGTAAGGCCATGATAAGCAAAGCAAAGAGAAGAACAAGCGAGGCAAAGTGGGACCGAGAGACCTCTCCCTTCCTGAGAGCCCTTCCATCCTAGGGGAACCCTCTCTAAAAGCACACCCTCAGCTCCTTGACTTTAAGAGTGTCCATCTGAGTATTCATTAAGACATTTGTAAGCCACCCTAGACACTTTCCATATCCCATGAGGTATTTTGGCTTCCGCAAGTCTACTCACTAGTGTACCACTCCCTCAAAAGCGGGCCTCACATGCACTGAGAGCCCCTTTCTGAAAGAATTATGCCCTAAAAGTCAATCATAGTTATTGTATCAGTGACATTTTTATATTCTCCCAACTCAAGATTGATATTAATAAAAGCAATTTCTTGATTCATCATATACTGTCTTGTATTTTAGTTATAAGAATATGATGAACCCCATAGATTAGGGCAATGGTTTTAGGATTACAAGGATAACAGTGGGACCTAAAACCTATAAACCCTATCTAGAATATTTCTAGTCGTAGGATTATCAATTCGAGGATCAATGAATTTGGATAGACTAGCATATCCTATGTATACTCGATGGAAAGGGTGGTTGGTCTCATGACCACTTGTGTAGTGACACTTGTTGCTGCCAGGATCATCGAGGCCCGTAGCGGCTATCGGCGTCGGAGAGCGCCTCCTTCACTATCTCGCCATCCAGTGGTCCTGGACCTACAAAACAGGGGTTAGTGACCTGAGCCAGGGTTTCCAGCGGGAGCACTCCGACGGTCAAGTCAGTGACGATCCAGGGGAATAGATCCTCCTGGTCGAGCACCTCTTGATGGACTCCATACTAGGAGGAGTGAGTAGTGTGAGAGTGGGATGCAAGTGTGTCGGGGGAAGAGTGGCCTGGCTAGAGGGAGTCTCTGTATGGCTCTTCCGCCCGCCCTTGCTTGAGTTTTCCTTGTGGTGCTGTGCTCTCTGGTTGAGCTTGCGCTTGTGTTAGTATTGTCTAGCCTATGTTCTCTCTTCTTTTTCTTGTAGTTGTTACCTCTGAGTTTTGTAGACTAGGTTATCGTTGGGCGTTCATCTTGGGATCTCCACCGAGCTGTCAAGCAAGTGTGGCGGTGTCCCAAGGAGCCTTTCCGGATCCGTGATAAGGGAAGCTGTAATGAGCTCTGACATTCCCCTTGGTCACCTCATTTCGGGAAACCTGGCAGTACCTCGATTGGTGAGCCGCCACCCCTGGGATTCGAATCTCCTGGTTGACTTCCTCTCTCGGGTGGTTCAGGCGGTTGGTGAAGAGCGTGGCACCTCGATCAGTGGGCCTTTTCCCTTTCTGGTATAACCGGCGGCTGCAGGCGGTCAGTGCGATCTGGCAAGTGTCCCAGTGCAGTCCCCGGGTGGCTCGCCAATGTTCTGGGATGGTGATGCTCACATTTAAGCTGGGGCTGAGCTAGAATGGCAGGGCTTGCTTCAACCTAGATGCCCCGAGCTTGCGGGGTTGCCTCAGTGGAGGAGGGCAGAGTGCGGGCCCGGTCCAGAGGGCTCGGTCTCGAAGAGGCTCCATGTGGCAGAGGAGGTGTTGACTCTACTAATTGATTTTGATGATAAGTAAAACAGTTAAGTATAATTTGAGGACTAATGATTTGCTTTAAGTGTGTTTTCATTAAAAGGATGCTCATAAAATTTGAAGAAGCCCAATTGTGTTGAAGAACCAAGTTTGAATGGAATGAATGAATAAAACAAGACTTGGACACTCAAAGAGTTGTTGAATGGATGACTAAGACAAATGAAAACATGTTCCAGCACAAGTTCAACAATTTCTGCACCTTTTTGATGATGTGTCGACTCAAGGTGTCGACACATGACATGATGTATCGACACATGAAGATGGTGTGTCGACTCAGACCGGCATGCAGCGAAATTTCAGATGGCACAAATGATGTATCGATACATGGACCTTATGTGTCGACTCAAAGTGTCAACACATGGATCAACACATCGTCTAAGAATTTCAAGCCACAGAACTTGCAAAAGTTGAAGGAACAGTTGATGCGTCGACACACGGACCTAATGTATCGACTCAATGTATCGACGCAACTGATAATGTGTCGACTCAGCTGATTTTTTCAGAGAATCTGAATGGAACATTTTGAACTTGTGTCGACTCAAGAAGAACATGTGTCGACCTAATGTGTCGACACATAAAGAGGAAATGTCGACACATGGAGTTCTGACAACAGTAACGGCTAGTTTTTTCAAGTGCAGAACTCTCCCAAATGCCCTCCAATGGCTAGTTTTTCAAGTATAATGGCTAGATTTCGGTTTTGGAGACTTGGGAAGATATATAAAGGCTCCAAATCAAATCAAGAAGAAAGGGATTGAATATCCAAAAAGAGTTTAAAGAGAAAAGAGGAGAGAAGAGCCTTAACTCCTATTCATTCAAAGTTCAACCACTCTCAAGCAAAGGGAAGCCTTCCAAGCATTCAAAGCTATCAAGTGCATTGAAGATCATTCAATCTTGGGCATTCAAAAGGCTTTAACATGAGCAAAGCAACACTACTTCGAGCTACATCGACTTATTTGCTTTTTATTGAAAGCTTACATTAGTTCTTTATTTCTCCATCTTTTATCTTGCTAAGGTTATTGGTTAGCCTATTGGAAAACCAAGTGAGGTTATTGGTAAGCCTTGAAAACCAATTAGGTTGGTGGTTAGCCCGCAAAACCACTAAGGTTCTTGGTTAGCCCGGAAAACCAAGGGAGGTTTTTGGTTAGCCTTGTGAAAACCAATTAGGTTCTTGGTTAGCCCGTAAAACTAAGTGAGGTTGTGACTTGTGAGCCTTGTAAAAACAAGTCGGGTTTTGATTAGTGAGCCCAGAAAACTAATCGGCTGTAATCATTGAATTATAGTGAATTTCCAAGGAGATCTTGGAGAGTGGATGTAGGTGCATTGTTGGCACCAAACCACTATAGTTTGTTATGTTTGTGATTGCTTGTTCTCTCCCTCCTTGCTTGTTACTTTATTGCTTATTGCTTTTAATTTCCGATGCACTTTTACATTAGAGCATTGCACTTTAATTTTAGTACCTTGTTGAATTGAATTGCAGATCTTGTCTCATGAAGTTTGCTACTTGTTTTATCAAGCTTAGCTTTAAATTTTTTAGAGACCCAATTCATCCCCCCTCTTGGGTTGCTCTCTGGGCAACAAGTGGTATCAGAGCCTTGTTCTCGGTATATAGGCTTTACCGCCTTGAGTAAAGATCTATGGCAACCCCAATTGGTACTAGTGTAGTTAAGGGACAAGCCTCAAACAGATCTCCGTTTTTTAATGGTGCAAATTACACTTATTGGAAAATTAGGATGAGAATTTATATGCATTCTATATATTACAATTTATGAAAAGTAGTTGATAAAGGTCCTCATGTTCCTTCGATGGTGGTTAATGGTATTTCCATCCCAAAACTTGAAGAGGATTAGGATGAAAATGACATTAAATAATCTGAGATCAATGCTAAGGATGAAAATGACATTAAACAATCCGAGATCAATGCTAAGGTAATGAATCTCTTGTATTGTGCATTAGATCCTAGTGAGTTCAATAGGATATCTACATGCATGTCCGCTAAAGAAATATGGGACACACTTGAAGTTACCCATGAGGGTACCGATCAAGTGAAAAACACTAAGGTCAACATGTTAGTGCACACATATGAGATGTTCCGGATGGAACCAAATGAATCTATTACTGATATGTATACTCGTTTTACAAATATTGTAAATGCTTTGAGGAGTCTTGGTAAAGTTATATCTAATGCTGATCTTGTGAATAAAATTCTTAGGTCACTATCGACGTCATGGGATCCAAAGGAGAATGTAATTCAAGAGGAAAAAGATATAGACAAGCTTCCACTTAAGCAGCTAGTAGGATCACTCATGACCTATGAGCTTAACTTGAAACAGAAATCAATAGACTTCGATAAAAAGAAGAAGGGGATCGCTTTTAAATCAAACATTCAAGAAGAATCCTTGATTGATGAGTCCGATGATAATGAAGAAGAAGAAGGTAAAGAAGCCCTCCTTGCCCGAAAATTTAGAAGATTCATGAAAAGGAGGAAGTTTCCCTATAAAAAGAAATTTCAATCCAAGAAAAAGGAAAAGGAAAAAGAAAAAGAGAAAGAAAAAGAAAAGGAGAAGGAAGTATGTTGCGGCAAGCATATGATTAATATTTTGAATATGGTTTGTAGAGCAATGAAACCTAATTACACTAGCATTGTACTCATCATAATAAGACTTATGGATTATAAGAAATGGGACTTTTACTTGATTAGACACAATCCTAAACTAAGAAGGAAGAAGATCTAGACAATAGGGGCTAATGATTGTGGACTTACCTTGATGAGCTTTCCAACCTTCTTTTGATTCATACCTTGAAACTACCAATGCTCAGAACTGAAGAACCTGGATAACAGAGATCAGAACCCTGGACTTGGGGCTTCAGCTTGTTGGTTCTTTGTCAAGGTGAACCCGGTCCACAACTCAAAGACTTCGAAGGACCCTGCAATGAAGATCAAAGTTAAGGAAGAAGGATAAGAACATATAGAAGGAATGGGAGAATTTATGAACTAAGAACAGAAATTTGAGAAGATCTGGCTGACTCCAATGCCTTCACTTGAGCTTGGAAGATGCTTTGCTAGGGAGAAAGAATGGCTTTGGCGTGGAGGAAGAGGATGGGAAACTTTCACATAAGGAAAAAAAAACAAGACAATTTCTACTTCCAAAATTCAACTTCATTTTTCATTCATTCCCAAAAAATCCCCCTTTACAATGGACGTCCAAGGCCTTTAATAGCCTCACAAAGCTAGCTTTTGAAATTTAAAAACTCCCCAAATTGAGGAGGATTACAAGGGGGGTTGGAGGATTTGGTGGAGAGTTTGGAGGGATGGGGGGGGTTGGAGGATTTGGTGGAGGACTTGGAGGGGTGTAGCCAACCTCCTTGAATTTGAATCTTCCTTGTTGGCGCCAAAGAGTGATGAGGTGGCTAGTGAGGTGGCGCCTGATGACGTGGCATGATGAGATGGTCTTTTACTTGGATAAGGAATGACATGTGGTGCCAAGTGGTCCTAGTTGATGGTCCTTTTCTCTTGCTTGGTTGATGTGTCTTCTCTTCTTCATGTGGTCAAATTCTGGGGTACAGAATTTGAGTCTTGTTGCTGGCTTTCATTACTTTAAGACTTGATTAACTTGAAATAGACTTAACTCAACTGAACTGACTTGACTGACCTAAACTTTAAAACTTGAAACGGACTTACAGGAAATGAAATTTTTTTTTTAAAAAAGTAATTACAGGACTCAATAAACACTCTTGATTAATTACAGGACTCTTGAAAAGGAAATGGCTCTTGAAAATAAAATATTTACAGGGCTCTTGAAAAGGAAATGGCTCTTGAAAATAAAACATTTACAGGACTCTTGAAAAGGAAATGGCTCTTGAAAATAAAATATTCTTGAACTAAAGAATACAAGGTAACCTAATTATCTTCGATCCAAATTGGAATAAGGCTAACCTTGTTGGAGTGAAGTTTCTTTCGGTTTCTGGTGTCCACACCAATTCTCCTGGGGTGGGCAGAACTCGACCCAGTCGAGTATGGTTCAGTTTTGCCCTGGTAATGCTTGAACAAGTCTGGGTTAAGTCTTTGCAGGTCCTCTCGAGTAATCCAAGAGTTGTCGGACTCAGGTCGACCTTTCCATTGAACCAGGTATCGCTGATACTCCTTATTCCTGGTAGTAATGGTCTTGTCATCCAGGATTCTCTCAATCCTCTCCATCCGCTCAGGTAGGGTTGGTGGTGGACACTCGGAAATATGTTCACTCTCAATGAAAGTTTCTGGCCCAAAAGGCTCACTAGGTATTAGTGCTGGTTCTTTGTATTCTACTAGGAAGGATTCTACTATTAGGAAACATGGCGACGGCGCGCCATGACAAAGAAGAAAGCAGGAAGGATTCACTAGGGAAGAAAAGGAGAACAAGGAAGAAAATGAGGGCACTCACCGAAAATGCATTGTGCGAACGCGGGGCAGTGGAAATTAGCCTGCAGCAAACCGCCCACGGAGCAAGGGAAAAGGCCTCATTCTGGAAAGTCCCCTCCTTTTCAAACTCAATCGACAGCCGCCGTACCCGTCATTCTGCTCCGGGCCATCGGATGATCGCCGCGTGGATGCACGCCCGACACTGGCACCACGTTAGCAGGGAAACGGCCCCTGCTTCGAAGTGATGCATTTATTGCGGATGAACAGGCGACGCGTGGCGGCCTCCTATAGGGCTTCGGGCGCACCGAGAAACGGCGACGAAGATCGTGGCAATTATGATGCAAGATCTTCGCCTCCCCATGTAATATCCGTATTTAATCCCAACGTTCCGTCCCACGACGCCCCAACGGAACGTTGGATTGGGGGGCAACTGTTACGGCCGTAATGATGACGTGGTCAGTCTCAGATCCCGTCGGGCATGATTCGAGCCACGTGGAGGTTTTCGGCCGAGTCAGCTGCGGCTCCCACACGTCCGAAGTCGAGCTCATCCCGGGCTCCCCCGCTCCCTCGCCAGGTGGCACCCTGAGACGGTCCCACCTCGGCCGAGGTTGAGCCGGGCCCCTTCGCTCCTTCGCTAGTTGGCCCCCGGAGATGGGACCACCTCGACCGAAACCGAGCGCCTATCTGCCGACCCGCCAGGTGTCCACCCAGGAGGGGTCCACCTTGGCCAAAGTCGACCGCTCCCCCGCTCCCTCGCTAGGTGGCACCCTGAGACGGTCCCACCTCGGTCGAGGTCGAGCCAGGCTCCTTCGCTCCTTCGCCAGTTGGCCCCCGGAGACGGGACCACCTCGGCCGAAGCCGAGTGCCCATCTGCCGACCCGCCAGGTGTCCACCCAGGAGGGGTCCACCTCGGCCAAGGTCGGCCGCTCCCCCGCTCCCTCGCCAGGTGGCACCCTGAGACAGTCCCACCTCGCCGAGGTCGAGCCAGGCTCCTTCGCTCCTTCACCAGGTGGCCCCCTGGGACGGGACCACCTCGGCCGAAGTCGAGCGTTCTTCTGCCGCCCCGCCAGGTGTCCATCCAGGAGGGGTCCACCTCGACAGAGAAGGTCCCAAAGAGCGGAGGCGCAGGTTCCGAGGTTGGCCCTCGAGAGGTGCGCGCCGCACCCCGAAGAAGGCGCCCCGTACGGATGGCGGCGGCACGCGAAACATCACTTATGTCGGCCCGACAGGTTCTGCAGTCGAGAGACGCGGTCCTGGCAAAACAGGGCCCGTTAACGGACAGCGCCGACACCTGGGGAGGAGAGCGCCCACACTCGACCCAAGGTCTGGCCGGCCGCCCTGCCGGCGCCCCCCTCCTTTACCTT
Organism: Areca catechu; assembly: GCA_021397845.1. Lineage (NCBI taxonomy): Eukaryota > Viridiplantae > Streptophyta > Magnoliopsida > Arecales > Arecaceae > Areca > Areca catechu. The sequence continues at coordinate 26,664,761 of CM038048.1, forward strand.
TTTCTCGCTAGGCTCGGCAAACGAGGCCGGAAAGCCGTCTGGCCCTCAGAACCAGAAGGGAAAAGAGAAAAGGACGGAGAGAGGGTGACGAGAGCGACAAGGGGAGCCTCCCGAGAGCGGAAAACGAGCAGGCAGCGGGAGGAGATAAAAGGAAGGAGAAAAGAGACGACCAAGTAAGCGGAGACAAGTAAGAAACAAAGGCTGGAAGCTCCGCTCCCAGAGCAAGATCCAAGGTCCCGAGAGGGGATCACTTGGCATGAGCTCAGCAAAGGAATCCAGCCGGGTTTCTGGTCTCTCTGGCATCTTTCTTGCTAGTAAATTCTCTGAGTCTGGGACTCCTTCGGGGGCCCGTCCCAGAGAATCTGTTCCCTCTCGTCGTCTACTAACTTGATCATCGGAGCTCCCTCGCCAGGATCCCCGGCCAGGGTCATCTGACCTTGCCTTGCAGGTTCGGTCCAGCCAGGAGGCCCCAGGAGCAAGACGGTCTAGTAGGATCGATGGTTCCGAGGCACGGGCGCGGCGGTGAGATCGGCAACAGAGTGTATAGCCCGGTATTCTTCTTTTGCTGCTTTGCAATAGCACATATCCTAAATCGGGCTACAAGGTTTGCTACTTGTTTCTTAAGGCCTGGCCAGTAAAATTGTTCCTCAACAGCCAAGATAGTCTTGTTTCGTCTGAATTGGCCAGCCAAACCTCCCGCATGTATCTCCCAAACTAAAAAATCTCTTAAGGAGGTCCTTGGGATGCAAAGCCTATTCTCTCTAAAAAGATAACCATCTAGAAGGGTATAGTCACTATGATTGCTAGATGGTCCTTGACGCAAAACCTGATAAATTTTATCAAAATTTGGACAGGTTTCATACTGCTCCTCAAGTCTTTCAAAACCTATGACTTCAGTACTGACTGAAGATAAAAGTAACGTTCTACGACTTAGGGCATCAGCTACGTATTATTAGTTTTCGATTGATGTTTTAGGACAAAAGTATAGGATTGGATGTATTCTACCCATTTGGCATGCCTAGGGTTTAGTTTCTTTTGGGAACTCAAAAACCTAAGGGCTTCATGGTCTGAAAATAAAACAAATTCTTGCTGTAGGAGATAATGCCTCCAATACCTTAATGCTTGCACTACCGCATAAAGCTCCCGATCATATGTGGAGTATTTCTTCCTGGCTTCATTCAATTTCTCACTAAAGAATGCTACGGGATGGTTCTCTTGACTCAGAACTCCACCAATCCCTACTCCCGAAGCATCGCATGCTACTTCAAAGACCTTAGAAAAATCGGGTAGCCTTAAGACTGGTGCTTGGGTCATCTTATCTTTGATGTGAAGGAAGGCCTTATTAGCTGACTTCGTCCATTCAAATTGGCCCTTCCTAATACAATCCGTGATAGGAGCAACTATGGTGCTAAACCCTCTAATAAATCTTGGATAAAACGTAGCGAGGCCATGAAAACTTCTTACTTCGTGAATATTATTGGATGTTGGCCACTCTACAATTGCCTTCACCTTCTCAGGGTCAGCGGATACTCCTTCAGGGGTCACAACAAATCCTAGGAAGATAACTCTAGTAGTCATGAAAGCACATTTCTTTAGGTTGGCATAGAGGTTATCTTTCCTAAGTGCTAAACAGACCTGCCTCAGATGTTGTTGATGATCTTCTCTAGTCCTACTATAGATAAGTATGTCGTCAAAGTAAACGACAACAAATTTTTCAATAAAGGCCCGTAGGACTTGATTCATGATTCGCATAAAAGTGCTAGGGGCGTTTGATAACCCAAAAGGCATGACTACCCATTCAAATAACCCGTCCTTAGTTTTAAAGGCATTCTTCCATTCATCCCCTGGTCTGATTTTAACTTGGTGATAGCCGCTCTTCAGGTCAATCTTAGAAAATATAGTTGCACCGGCCATCATATCTAACATATCATCCAAGCGGGGGATGGGAAACCTATACTTCACCGTGATTTTATTTATGGCACGACTATCAATACACATTCTCCATGTGCCATCTTTCTTAGGGGTAAGTAAGGTTGGGACTGCGCAGGGACTCAAACTTTCCCTAATGAATCCTTTCTTTAGGAGTTCACCTACTTGTCGTTGTAATTCTTGGTGCTCGGTAGGGTTCATTCTATAATGGGGAAGGTTCAGTAGGGTTGCTCCGGGGACTAAATCTATCGCATGTTGTATATCCCTAAGAGGTAGGAGTTGGTCGGGTAAGTCGTCGGGGAACATGTCTTTGAACTCCTCTAGCACTTCACTGACTTCTGGAGGTTGTTCTTTTGAAAGAGGTTCTTGATGATCCTTAATGGTCAAAATCCAAACAGGTGATCCATTGCTAATTTCTTGCTCCATTTCTTTAGCAGTGATCACGTTTATCCCTTTTTTCTTATCACTCAATTGGCTTGATCCTCTCTTAATGGGGTTCTTAGGTGGAGAAGAATGGATTACGATCTTCTTTCCATTATGAGTAAACGAGCATGAATTAGAACAACCATAGAGTGTTACATCAAGATCGTACAACCATGGTCGGCCTAGGATTATGCTACTTACTCCCATTGGAAGTACATCACACCATACTTTCTCTAGGTAAGATTGGAATTGAATGGTTACTAGGCACCTAGACTTAATGGAAATCGTGGTTGAGTCTATCCAGGATACCTTATAGGGATTGGGGAGGGGTATGGTGGGCAATCCTAGGATTTTTACTGTGTGTCTTGCAACCAAGGAAAATAAATGGATTTGATATCTTGATAGTGGTTGCTCAAGGCATATGACTGGAGATGTAAATCAATTCACTTCTCTTGAAGCTTTGAATGGAGGGAGTGTGACCTTTGGTGATAATGGTAAAGGTAAAATTATTGGAATTGGTAAGGTTCACAAAACTCCTTCTAATAATATTAGTAATGTACTTCTAGTAGATGGTTTAAAGCATAATCTCTTAAGTATTAGTTAGTTTTGCGATAAAGATTTTCAAGTAGTTTTCAAATCATCATATTGCATGATTTATAGTCCAGATTTAAATGGAGTACAATTCATTGGAAAAAGGCATGGAAATATTTATCTTATAGATCTTGATGATCTATCTTTACCTAGTGGAGAATGCCTTGTTGCGATGAATTCTACCAAAGAAGAGACTAGTTGGTTGTGGCATAGAAGGTTATGGCATTCTAGTATGTACCTTATTTCAAAACTCTGCAAAAAGAATTTAATTATAGATTTACCTGAAATCAGTTTTGAAAAAGATAGAATTTGCCAAGCATGTCAACTTGGAAAACAAGTCAAAACTTCTTTTAAACCAAAAGGATTTGTAACTTGTTGACTCTGTCTTGATTTTGATGATTGACAAAATGTTTAAGTATATATGAGTACTAATTATATTTTAAGTTTATTTTTCAGATCTTAGTACTCAACCATGTTGGATGAAGAAATGCTTGTATTTCAGTTGAAAAAGTCCTTAAATTATTGGAAAATCAAGTATATGGACTTTGGAATTAATATAGAAGAACTTGAAGAAGTTAAAGTTTCGATTTGAAGATGTTTCAGCAATGGCACAGGCAAGTGTTGACACCTGAAAATGAAGTGTCGACACCTGAGGATCAAGTGTCGATACTTGAAGAGTGAAGTGTCGACTCAAGGCCTGAGATAAACAGAAAACTTCAGAAAGCACTTTCAGTCAAGTGTCGACACCTGGAGCTGAAGTGTCGATACTTGGAAGTGAAGTGTCGACACCTGGAGAATGAAGTGTCGATACTTGAAACTGAAGTGTCGACACCTGGAGGTGAAGTGTCGACACTTGAATAGTAACGGCTAGCTTTCTGGGCTGCAGAACTTCTCCAACTTGGCTCCAACGGCTATATTTTCCTCCCTAACGGCTATAAACGGTTATTTAAGTGTTGGGAGGCTATATAAACATCTAAAATCAAATAGAAAAGTAATCCTTTGGTGAGTTTTTTGAATATTCTTAAAGGATTCAATAGTTGAGTGATTAAAAGCTTTCAAGCTTCCAAGTTTCAAAGAGAGCACTCAAAGTCTATATCTACAAGCATCAATCAAAGGATTCATCAATTTGAAGACAAGATCTTCATCAACAATCAAGGGCTTCAAAAAGATATTTGCTTTATTTTAGAAAGCTTTTATTGTATTCATTTATACTTGCTCTTACATTGTTTTACTTAAGGTTTTTGGTGAGCCTTGGAAAACCAAAGAGGTTTTTGGTAAGCCTTTGAAAATCAAAGTAGTTGTTGGTGAGCCTTGAAACCAACTAGGGTTTTACTTGTAATCCCGAAGCCAAAACAATTTATTTAGGTTCTTGGTTATCCCGTAAAACCAAGGGTGGTTGTTGGTGAGCCTTAAAACCAACTAGGATTTGACTTGTGAGCCCGAAGACAAAACAAGTTGTAAAGGTTGTTGGTAAGCCTAAGTTATAAAACCAAACTTAGTTGAATTCCCAAGGGGTTCTTGGGGAGTGGATGTAGGTTCTTGGTTGGCACCGAACCACTATAAACCTTTGTGTTTGTGTGATTGTTCTTCTTGTGCTTTTATTTCTTTATTTTCGCTGCATTTATTTGAAATACACAAGCACTTGAATTGTATTAGCACATACTTGCTTTAGTTCATATTTTAAATAGTACAAAAGTTTTATAAAGCCCAATTCATCTCCCCTCTTGGGTTGCCTACCTGAGCCTACATAACTACTAGCAGACAACTTGAACTACTCCATATGGATATCTTTGGACCAACTAGAACATCAAGTCTAGGAGGCAAGAGATATGGATTAGTTATTGTGGATGATTTTTCGAGATTTACTTAGGTTTTCTTTTTAGCACAAAAAGATGAATCTTTTTCCGTATTCATAAAGTTTTATAGAAAAGTTTCAAATGAAAAAGGTGTTTCAGTCGTTTGTATTTATAGTGATCATGAAACCGAATTTGAAAATCAAGATTTCAAAAATTTTTGTAATGAAAAAGGCATAGAACACAATTTCTCTGTACCTAGGACACCTCAGCAGAATAGGATAGTAGAAAGGAAAAATTGCACTTTAGAAGAAATGGCACACACTATGCTTTGTGAAAACAATTTGCCAAGGTATTTTTGGGTTGAAGCTATAAATATAGCCTGTTATGTTTTGAATCGAGTTTTGATACACCTTATTTTAAAAAAAACTCCATATGAGCTTTGGAACCAAAGAAAACCAATTTTGAAATATTTTCGAGTTTTTGGTTGTAAATGTTTTATTTTGAACAATAGAAAAGATCATCTAGGAAAGTTTGATGCCAAGTATGATGAAGGTATCTTCTTAGGATACTCTACATCAAGCAAGGCATACAGAGTATTTAACAATCGGACTTTAGTTGTAGAAGAGTCAGTACATGTTGTATTTAAAGAATATTCTAACAAGTCCTCGAGAAAAGAGGATACATTTGATAAATGTGCAGGTGCTGACAAACTTCAGAAGTTGACATTGGATGATCAAGCTCAACCAAATGAAGAGAATCAGGACAAAGGTGAGAAAGAAGATGACACTCCAATGCATCATGATCTACCTAAGGAGTGGAGGTATGCTCATGGACACCCTAAGGAATTAATCTTAGGTGATCCATCTAAAGGGGTAAGAACTAGAGCTTCTATTAGAAATGAATATGATTACATAGCTTTTGTATCTCAAGTAGAACCTAAATGTTTTGAAGAAGCTGAAAAAGACTCTAATTGGATCAATGCTATGCAAAAAGAACTAATACAATTTTACAGAAATAATGTTTGGACACTTGTAGAAATACCATCTAATGTTACTATTATTGGTACTAAATGGGTATTTAGGAATAAATTAGATGAAAATGGTTGTCATTAGAAATTGTTGACCCTTGGAATAATTTTGATGATTACAAAATATTGGAGCATGTATTTGATACTAACTCTTTACAAATATTTAAGAAGTTTTGCGGGAATTGATTACCTTGGTTTAAAATGGTATTCAAATTCACTTAAGAAAAATTCAATTGAGTTTGTAAAAGGTCCTAAGTTATGAATGTTGTAATCATGAAAATGGGCTTAAAATTGTAAATATTTTGATAATATATGTAAATTAGCTTCTAATTGATTCAATGATGAAGTTTTTGGAAAGCTTGAAGCAAATTTTTAAAAGACTTGTAAGAGCCAACTCAAAATGGCACGGCACGAAGGAAGATTCAAAGTTTCAGAACCAAGAGCCGACTCCCAGTTCAAGAGCCGACTCTTCCAGAAATATAGTTTTTGAAGTTCTGAGAACTAGAGCTGACTCCCGGATCAAGAGCAGACTCTAGGTATGTATGTTTGTGTAAATTGAAAGCTTGATGGCAAGAGCCGATTCCTAGTCCAAGAGCCGGCTCCCATAGAAGTTTGTTTTTGGCCTGACTGAGACTTCGAGCCGACTCCTGGAGCTCGAGCCGGCTCATAGAGCCGTTGTCTGCACTTCAACAACTAGTTACAGAAATTGAAATTTGAATGCCAAATCACCTCCAACGGCCATTTCATGAATCCCAAGGCCCTACAACGGCCATATCATATGGAAAACTATAAAGAGGATTATTTTTGAAGGATAAAATAATTAATGGAGATTTATTGCTGGATATTCTTGAATGAACAAAGAGCTTCCAAGTTATTCCTCTACCTACCTCAACGAGCATTCAAGTGAGATTCAAAGCTTCACCAACTCCACTCTATCATTGAATCCACTCATTGAAGAAGGGAAGAAGCAGCATTGAATAGCATTAAAGAGGACTTAAGGCTTGACTTCATTTTGATCTTTATCGGCAACATCAAAACAAACTTGGTTTGTTGTAGTTGCTTATTATACATTATTTATTTTGGTTTGCTCTCTTAGAACAGCAAGGGGCTGTGTCTAGACAGAGAGTTGAAGGTTTTAGGTGAACCTTGTAAAACCTAAGTTTGGGTTCTTGGTTTTTCTGGTTTGAAACCAAGTGTTTGGGTTTTCTTTGGTGATCCCGTGTAAAACCAAAGGGAGTTAGGGTTTCTTTGGTGATCCGGGTAAAACCAAAGTGTATAGGTTTGGATTGTGAGCCTAGTAAAACAATCCGACTGTATTCCGGTTGGGGGATATAGTGAAAATCCCAAGTGGTCCTTAGGTAGTGGATGTAGGAGCCAGTTGCTCCGAACCACTCTACTTCTTGGTGTTTGTGATTGTGCTTTCATTGCTTGATTGCTTTAATTTATTTACTTCCGCTTTGCACACTTCACTTCTACACTAAAAGAATTTCAAAGTGCACATACTTGTACAAGTTTTTTATCCTAATTCACCTCCCTCTTGGGAAGCCACCTAAGCAACAAGTGGTATCAGAGCAGAGTCTCTGAAAGTTAGTTAGAGTAAAGACATATGGCACATCCCATGAGTACTTCATTGGCCGAAGGTCAATCCACAAATAGACCACCACTTTTCACCAGAATTAATTACACTTATTGGAAGGCAAGAATGAAGATATACATTCAAGCTGTAAACTTTCTTCTATGGAAAATTATCATAAAAGGATCTCACACACCCATAATTAAAGTTAATGATGTAGAGGTTCCCAAGCCAGAAGATGATTGAGACGAGAATGATATGAAATTAGCTGAATTAAATGCCAAAGCGATGAATCTATTATACTGTGCTTTGGATCCAAATAAGTTTAACAGAATTTCAACTTGCAATTCTGCTAAAGAAATTTGGGATAAATTAGAAATCACACACGAAGGCACCTCTCAAGTTAAGACATCAAAAATCAATTTGCTTGTACACAATTATGAGTTGTTTAAGATGGATCCTAGTGAGACTATATCTGCCATATATACTCGTTTTACTGATATCATAAATGGTCTCAAGAGTCTGGATAGAACATATTCTAAAGCTGATCTTGTCCAAAAAGTATTAAGATCTTTGCCAGATAAGTGGGAAGCCAAAGTGACAACAATTCAAGAAGCAAAAGACCTGAATACACTACCACTGGATGAGCTGCTTGGATCCTTAATCACTCATGAACTGGCTATGCAACAAAGGACTGAAGAAGATACAAAAAGGAAGAAAGCCATTGCATTTAAAGCAATCGAGGAAGATAAGAATGAAGAATCTGATTCATCAGATGTGATGATCTTGGAAGTGATGAAATTGCCCTAGTAATGAGAAAATTCAAAAGGTTTATGGGCAGAAGAAAAATGAATAGATGGAGAAAGCGTAATAGAAAAGGTGACTTTGGAAAAGAAAAGGAAAGAGATAAAAAAAAAGATAAAGACAAAGACAAAGATCAAGTACCTATCTGCTATGGATGCAAGTAACCAGGACACATCTACCCTGATTGCCCTGAAGGAAAGAAAAAGATGTTCCTTAGAAAGAAGAAGAAGGTAATGCTAGCTGCTTGGAGTGACAGCGATGATACTATGTCTACTGAAGAGGACGAAGAGACAACAAAAACAGTGCAAATCTGTCTTATGGGTTTGGAGGATGAGGTAAGTACTTCTGAACCTAACTTAGAATTCACTTATGATGAATTATATAATGCTTTTTGTGAAATATTGATAGAATATAAAAAAGCTGGTTTAAAATTGAGAGATTTAAAAAATAAATGTGATGTATTTGAAAATAACAAAAATGAATCTTGTGAAAGAAACAAAATCTTACAAAGAGAACTAAATTTAGTTTGTGAAAAACTTAAGATTGTTCAAGTTAAAAAAGAAGAGCTTTTTGAGAAAAATAAGAATTTGAAAAATAAAAATGATGATCTAAAGAAAGAAGTTCAAAAATTAAAACCATTAATTGAAAAATTAACCCTAAGTTCTAACAAACTTGAGTTAATTTTAAAAGATAAAAAAAATAAATAATAGATTTGGAATTAGTTATAAAGGCTCTATTTCAAACACTTTTTCTACTTCTACTTCATATGCTCCTAAATTCATTAGTTCTAAACATGTTAGACCTAAATTTGCATCATCTCGTAGTTATTATTCAAATTCAAGGTTTGTATGTTAAGCATGTAATAACATTGGTCATAAAGCTTTTGAATGTCATTTGAAATACAATGACAAAAGAAAAATTAAGAAAGTTTGGATTCCAAAAGGAACCATTTTCACTAACTTGCAAGGATCCAAGAGAGCTTGGGTACCTAAATCTATTAAATGATTGTTTTGTAGGGATGTCTTGTAGCCACAAGCATAAAGAAAAGATGGTATTTGGATAGCGACTGTTCAAGATACATGATGGATGATGCTGATCAATTCTTCATCCTAGAACAGAAGGATGGTGGAATGGTAACATTTGATGATAATAGAAAAAGAAGGATAATTGGAATTGGTAAAATCAAAATTACTCCTTCTACATTTAATGAAAATGTATTACTTGTAGAAAAATTAAAGCATAATCTTTTGAATATTAGTTAGCTATGTGACATTGGTTATAATGTATTCTTCAAGTCATCAATGTGTATAGTAGTTGATCTACTTGACTCTAGTACCAAATTTATTGGACACAGACTTGGTAATATTTATGTGGTAGATCATAATGATTTAGCAATGTCAAGTAATACAAGTCTTGTAGCAATGAATGATAAGAGCAAGGAATCAAGTTTACTATGGCATAGGCGACTTGGTCATGCTAGTATAGACACAATAGCTAAATTGATTTCAAAGGATTTAGTCAAAGGTTTGCCAAAATTTAAAGTTAATTTTGATTATGTTTGTGATGCATGTTAGTTAGGAAAACAAGTGAGGGAGAGTTTTAAATCTAAAAATACAGTTTTAACTTCTAGACCTTTAGAGCTACTTTACATGGATCTATTTGGACCTACTAGGACTACCAGCCTAGGTGGTATGAAATATGGACTTGTGATTGTAGATGATTTTTCAAGATACACATAGATTTTATTTATTGCACATAAGGATGATATTTTTAATGTATTCAAAAAGTTTTACAAAAGAGTTACAAATTTGAAAAACTTTTATATTATTTCAATTTGTAGTGATCATAGCACCGAATTTGAAAACCAATATTTTAATCATTTTTGCACAAAGCATGGTATTGATCATAACTTTTCTGTACCTAGAACACCACAGCAAAATGGTGTTGTAGAAAAAAAAAATCATACTTTGGAAGAGATATCCAGAACAATACTTTGCGAAGAAAATCTTCCAAAATACTTTTGGGCAGAAGCTGTTAATACCACATGCTATATTTTAAATAGAGTTTTAATTAGACCTATTATCAGAAAAATCCCATATGAGCTTTAGAATAATAGAAAACTAAATATCAAATATTTTCATATTTTCGGATATAAATGTTTTGTTCTCAACAATATAAAAGATAATCTTGGTAAATTTTATGCGAAATCCGATGAGGCTATTTTTCTTGGATATTCTTTAAATAGTAAAGCCTATCGAGTTTTTAATAAAAGAACTTTGACTGTTGAAGAATCTGTGTATGTTGTTTTCAATGAATCTGACATTATATCTTCGAGAAAGGAAGATTTTGCTGATGATGATGCAGGTACAGTAGAGCATGGAATGAAAGACTTGACTCTTAAAGACAAACAATCAAGTAAACCACATGAAAAAGAGGTGAGTAAAAAGCAAGATGATATACCTAAAGAATGGAGGTATGTACATTCACACCCTAAAGAATTAATTATAGGAGACCCATTTCAAGGTGTTAAAACTAGATCTGCCATAGAGATGCACATGATTTAATTGCTTTTTTTTCTCATGTAGAACCTCATAATATAGAAGAAGTCGAAACTGATCCTAATTGGATGTTAGCAATGCATAAGGAATTAAACCAATTTCGGAGAAATAATGTTTGGACCTTAGTTGAAAGACCTAATGATCATCCTGTTATAGGCACTAAGTGGGTTTACAGAAATAAACTAGATGAAAATGGAAATGTAATTAGAAATAAAGCTAGATTGGTTGTACAAGGATATAATCAAGAAGAAAGAATAGATTTTGATGAAACCTATGCACTAGTAGCTAGATTAGAAGCCATTAGACTGCTACTAGCTTATGCATGTTTTATAAATTTCAAGTTATTTCAAATGGATGTAAAGAGTGCATTTTTGAATGGTCTTTTATCTGAAGAAGTTTTTGTTAAGCAACCTCCAGGTTTTATCGATTATATTTTTTCAAATCATGTTTTTAAACTAAATAAAGTTTTATATGGTCTGAAACATGCACCCAGAGCCTGGTATGATAGACTAAGCAAATTTTTAATTACAAATGAATTTGTTAGAGGTAGTGTTGACACCATACTATTTATTCAAAGAAAGAAAAATGATATTTTGGTTGTTTAAATTTATGTTGATGACATTATCTTTGGATATACTGATGAATCTTTGTATCAAGACTTTGCTAAGCTAATGCAGTGAGAATTCGAAATGAGCTTGATGGGCGAATTAAGTTACTTTCTTGGACTTCAAATTAAACAAACTAAAGAAGGTATTCTAATCAACCAAGCCAAGTACATTAAATAAATAATCAAGAAATTTGACATGGAATCAAGCAACGTAATTGGAACACCAATGAGTCCTGCATATAGACTTGACAAAGATGAGAATGGCACAAATGTTGATCAAAAGTTGTATCGAGGTATGATCGGATTATTACTTTATCTAACAGCTAGTAGACCTGATATATTATTTAGTGTTTGTATGTGTGCACGTTTTCAATCTAATCCTAAAGAATCACACATCACAGTTGTTAAGAGAATTATTAAATACCTACAAGGCACTTATAATGTAGGTCTGTGGTATTCTAAGCACACATCACTAAAACTAATTAGATATTCTGATGCTGATTATGGAGGATGTAAAATAGATAGAAAGAGCACAAGTGGCACCTGTCAATTTTTAGGTGTTAACTTGATCTCTTGGCACTGTCGTAAATAGAACTCTGTAGTTTTATCTACTGCTGAAGCAGAATATGTAGCTGCTGGAGCTGTTATGCTCAAGTGTTATGGATCAAGCAATAACTAGAAGATTATGGTGTTGTCCAATCTAAAATTCCTATCAAATGTGACAACACTAGTGCTATTAATTTATCAAAAAATCCAATTCAGCACTTACGAACTAAGCATATTGAAATTCGACATCATTTTATTCGTGATCATGTTTTAAATAATGTTGTGGAACTTGAATTTGTATCTACTGAAGACCAATTAGCAGACATTTTCACTAAACCATTAAATCAAGATAGATTTGAAAAAATTAGAGGAGAATTAGGGTTATGTGACCCATTTTAAACCTATCTAATATAACTTTTGAAAATTAAGAAAAAATTATCTAGAAATCTCAAACTTTTCTTTAGAGCATAGGGCAACCTATTCTAGACTCTAGAAACCCTTAGAAATTGAGTTTGACCCATTTTGATTTTTATAATAGATTTTAGCTTGAGCCGACTTGAACTCTCAGTACTCTAGGCAAGCTGACTCGTAGGTCGGATCGAAATTTTTTAAATAGGGTTTCCACTTTCCCTATTCACCACACTTTCTAAATTTCGACCGTTCCTCTCTAGCCAACTCTTCACTCCTCACTAGAAACCACTCCAAAAACCCTTTCTACCTATTCAAGTCCTAAATCTTTAGAGAATGGGGCCTCGCAAAGCAATGGCAAAGAAGGCAACAAGGGTTGTTCGGATTACGACTGAGAAAAGGAGAAGCAAGAGACATTTGGATACTTCAATTCCGCAGGAAGAGCAACAGCCTGAGCAAGAAGAGGTCATTCCAGCACCCCGGCAGATCATTCCAATGGAAAATCGACAAGTGACCCCTGGTAGGTGCATTGGTTTCAATTTTATTGAACAAGAATAGTTGAATATTGGTATGTGGCTTGAAAGACAGAGTTGGAAAGAGTTTTGTCAATTAAATATTCTGACTAACCCAAATTTGGTTCGACAATTCTTTGAGAACATGTCTCTAGGAGCTTTTCACATTGAAGGAATTGTAAAATGGAAAGTGATTGAAATAAATGAGCAAAAATTATCAAATTTGTTGAATATACCTAAAGAAGGGGACTGCTATTTGGTTATGAAGGAAAGAGTGAAGACTCTCAGACTCATCTTGGGAAGATCCAGTGTAAAAGGAGTCATTCATGTGCATGCAAATCAGCTCTCATTGGAAATGAGACTGTTGCACAATATTATTAGCCAGATTTTCCTATCCAGGATGTGCAGATTCGACTGGGTTAGTGAGAGAGATCTCATATTCATGAGGCGACTAATTGAGGGGGAGCCCCTCAACCTTCCATTCATTATGATTTCTCAGATGAGAGAGGTTGTACACAGGGCATGAGCCTGTTTGCCCTACGGGATGATTTTCACTTTGTTGCTCCAGGATGCTGACATAGATCTTACTGGAGAGGACTATCGGTTGTTGCTGCACACCAACAAGTATATAGTGAAATCCTTGACTAGGATGGGATTTATTAAGGTTGATGGAAACTGGATTAGAAAGACTTCAGGAGTTCCTGTTGCACACTCAAAGGACTCAGATGATGACATACAGGCTACACAGGGTCATGGTGAGCAGACTGAAGGACATACTGATGAGGCTGGATGTGAGGCCTAGTTCGTATTGGGCTAGGTGTGTGCTGAAGTCGGCGGCCCCTGCTGACTTCAGTTCAAATTCTATGTAGTTCGGAAGTTTGGATTTTCTGGCGATATTTTCGGATGCCATCGACGCCACCGAAGGTGGGGGAGGGGATAAGAGGCTTCCACGATATATTTAGAGACCTCGGGTGTCTTCGTTGATCCCGAATACCTATCCTATCGGTGGACGCCGATGACTCCTCCACGTGTCTCCGTCTTCGCCGGAGTGCTTCCTCCACCGGTGGTCGCTGCGATCGGAGGTCATCTCGTCGGATCATCGTTGACTTTGGAAGACCCGGATTAGTGTTGGACTGTTCTAGTTGGTGGATACTCCTCGGTAAGTTATCTTGACCTCTGATATGTATGCCAATATATATATATTTATAACTTAGTAGATATATGTAATATATCTGCATTTGATTGCATTGGATTGCATGCATCATGCTGGTGTGGGTGCTGTGTTGGCATGAGTACATTGTATTGGTGTTGGTACATTATGGGATTGCATTGGATTGCGTGCATCATGTTGGTGTGGGTGCTGTGTTGGCGTGAGTACATTGTATTGGTGTGGGTACATTGTGGGATTGCATTGGATTGCGTGCATCATGCTCTATGTTGGCGTGAGTACATTGTGTTGGTGTGGGTATATTGTGGGATTGCTTTGGATTGCATGCATCGTGTTGATGTGGATGCATTGTACTGGTGTTGAGTGGTACAGTTGGTTGTGAGTGCTCTCTAGTCTGACTATGATCATACGAGAACCTAGTCTCCTTTTGGGCCTCCAGCAGGGCTATTGCTGGCACATGACCGTTGAGCGGTATGTGACACAGGAGCTAGATGTCTTATTTTAGCCATGCGTGGCGGGCACATGCAAAGGATGCATGTTTCTCGTATGATACTCAGAGCTAGTTTTCCTTTTGGGCCTCCAGCAGGGCTATTGCTGGCACATGACTGTTGAGCGGTATGTGACACAGGATCTAGTCTCTTTCGGGACGAGCCATGGGCCGATCATGGCCATAGTCTGAGGGACTAGGAGAGTTAAGTAAATGGTTGGCCATCCATAGTCGTGTCTGTGTTGGTTGCATTTGAGTGTTAATACTTGCATCATGTTGTTGGTTATTATTATTATATTGCTAGACATCTTGTTGCATGATGTATTATGCTTGTTGTTATTAGATGCATATTGGTGTATGTATATTGAAGGTGTTGATAAATTACTGAGCCTGTGTAGCTCACCCCTATTTTCCTATATTTTTGTTTCAGATATCGAAGATCATTTGGGCTTTGGGACCGGTCAGTGAGGAGCTAGGTTTTAGGTGTTAATCCCTGAGTTTATATTTTATCTGTATTTTATTTTCTGTTAATCTTTATGGAAAGTTGTTCCTTACTATTGTTTGGTTGTAGATTTGAAAGTTAGGCCTGGCATGATCTCTAGAAGATATCTAGGATTGTGCGGCCGGTCACGTAGCCGATCCTTGATCTGGATTCGGGGTGTGACACTGGACCATCCGAGCCAGCTCCTGCTTCACCACATTCACCAGTCAGGACTCCTATTGCTGCTAGAGCTGATACTGATGATAGACTCCATAGAGTTTTGGAGGACATTTCTTATCTCAGGACTGACACTGACAGGAGGATTACTTCTCTACAGTCTGAGATGCAGCAGGGCTTTCATGATATCATGGTTATATTGAGACAGTTATCTGCGGCCAGCCGCATGCACCTTCTACTTCCACAGGGACTGGCACAGCGACTGGCACGGGCACTGAGACTGGTACTGACACTCATGCTGAGCAGGGACAGGAGACACATTATGCTGATGCACCGTATCACGCCACACCTATTGTTGGTGAGCCTCAGGATACTATGGAGGCTGCTGGATCTGTTGATGTTGGAGTGACTCCTGCCACTCAGATACTTTCATCCACCAGCACTTTGGTCCTATCTCTTAATCCACTTACTGCCAGACCTACACCCATTTTTATTTCATCAGAATCAAAAACCAAACCTAAACCTAAATCTAAAGTAACTAGGACTTCTACACCTACTAGGACTAGAATTAGGGATCTCGCCCTAGGTTCCCCAAGTTCAAACCTAGTCCAGGTATTCTAGAGGTTGGTTCCTCCTCTGATGAGGAAGAACCTAATAGTGATCCTAGCACTTCTTTCTGATGTTTAAGTTTTATCTTTTAAGACTTGATGTTCTTATATTTTGGTTATGTGATACTATTTTGTTGTGCCGTGGCACATTTGTAAAGTATCACATATTAATATGTATTGACTTATTTCTCATATATATATACTTCACCTGTTATGATACATATTCACTTGACTTAATGTTATGATTGAATCAATATCTCATTTGTTATGAATATATGTTGCGAATGTTTGTCTATTTCTCATCTACCTTTTGTTGATGACAAAAAGGGGGAGAATGGAGACTATGTATGTATGGGCATAAAAATTGCTATTGATTATTGCTATTGATTCATAAAAATTGCTATTTATTGCTATTAATTCATAAAAATTAAAAATTGGTTACAAAAGCTATATGGATTATTGAATGTTATGAAATTTTGATAAAATGAATGTTTATTTCATAGAAAGTTGATGAAACTTAAGTTTATTTCAAAAGTTTGAAAATTCTATAAGTTTCGATACACTTTGTATAGTTAATATCTTTGATATATCATGTATCGATATATCATGTCATGATACATATGAAATTTCATGTTTCGATACACTTGATACACATAATTCTTGGTATTCAGTTATATACATTCGATACATTATGGCACATTGTATTGATACACTGATACCTAATCTATATGATACGCATAGACTTGAAAATATTGCAATTGTAAAGTGATTTCAATTTTTTGATCATGCCCAGTGTTTTGTCATCATCAAAAAGGGAGAGATTGTTGACCCCTGGAATGATTTTGATGATTACAAAATATTAGAGCATGTATTTGATACTAACTCTTTACAAATGTTTAAGAAGTTTTGTAGGAATTGATTACCTTGGTTTAAAATGGCATTCAAATTCACTTAAGGGAAATTCAATTGAGTTTATAAAAGGTCCTAAGTTATGAATGTTGTAATCATGAAAATGGGCTTAAAATTGTAAATATTTTGATAATGTATGTAAATTAGCTTCTAGTTGATTCAATGATGAAGTTTTTGGGAAGCTTGAAGCAAATTTTTAAAAGACTTGTAAGAGCCGACTCAAAATGGCACGGCATGGAGGAAGATTTAAAGTTTTAGAACCAAGAGCCGACTCCTAGTTCAAGAGCCGACTCTTCCAGAAATATAGTTTTTGAAGTTCTGAGAACTAGAGCCGACTCCCAGATCAAGAGAAGACTCTAGGTATGTATGTTTGTGTAAATTGAAAGCTTGATGGCAAGAGCCGACTCCTAGTCCAAGAGCCGGCTCCCACAGAAGTTTGTTTTTGGCTTGACTGAGGCTTCGAGCCGACTCCTGGAGCTCGAGCCGGCTCGTAGAGCCGTTGTCTGCACTTCAACGACTCTAGGAGCAAGCACATTGAAATTAGACATCACTTTATTAGAGATCATGTTGAAAACAATGATATTTTGCTTGAATTTATATGTACTGAATTTCAATTAGCTGATATTTTAACTAAACCTTTCTTAAAAGATCGATTCTGTATGATTAGGAGAGAGCTCGGGATCATCAATCCCTTTGATTAAATCTTTTCTCTAAATTTGACTCAAAGTAGATCTATTCAACCTTATTTTTGATAAATCGTGATTAATCATTAATGATTTGACTCCAAATACATGTTACTTCAATTGATTTTGATCATTCAGTGAAATTCTAATTTTTCCAGTTTTTAAGTCGATGTGTTGACACATCATGAGTCGACACATCATGTGTCGACACATGCGTGAGTCGACACATGCCCGATGGGAAATTGAGATTTTAAGGGTTTTCAAATCATTTTTCCCCCAAAATTCATTCTCCTCTGAGCCGACACCTCGATTCCAGGTATCCATACTGTTCATCCTCCCATTTCTTGGTTTTTAGCCATGGATTTCTTGGATTTGAGATTTTGGTAGCTGTTTTTGTTGGAAATCCTCTTAGGTTTTAGTTCCTAAACCCTAGAAACTCTGTATTTCCACCAAAAACCTTGCTTAAACCTTGATTATTGACAATGGATCCTCGCAAACAAGTTGTTCGCTGACCGCATCAGTCACAACATGAAGAAGAGCGGAGAATGAAGGCACGACACGAGTTTAGGGCTCCGGATCCACCAGCACGACAGTTGTTTGCACCTTCTAGTCGGATGAGCTCCAAGACAGTGGTTGGAGGACACCGAGTAGACTTCTCTTTCTTGGACCAGCAGCATTTTCGGATAGGAGAGTGGATTCAACATGCTGGTTTGGCATCCTTCTGTTCGCTCAGCGAGAGATACTATCCCGGGCTGATGAGAGAGTTCTACGGATCACTTGCCCGTGGATCGGATGGCTGGATTGCTCAGGTCAAGAAATGGGATATTCCAATTTCAATGGAGATTCGGAGCAGGGTATGGGATATATCCATGACTGGATCAGTTATGGACAGTCTGTTGGACAGAGTTAGTGGGCTTCGGTGTATTTTTGAGTCTGATATCTTACCAGTGGGAGCCACTGTTCCTGCTTCGAGACTATCTGTGGAGATGAGACTGTTACATCATATAGTTGCCCGGATTCTTCTGCCGAAGACCGGTCGATTTGACTACATTGTCGAGCGAGAGCTGCTCGTGATGGTCTCCCTGATTCAGTAGATGCCGATTTGTCTTCCTGTTTCGATGATCCATCAGATTACTGAGGCAGCGTCTAGCTAGCGGCTCTGCTTGCCGTATGGCATGGGTTTGACAGTACTATTCAGAGAGTATGGAGTTAGCTTCCAGGATGAGCCTTATCATACTTTGATGCATGCCGATGTCTGTGACATCAGGTCATTGCATCGCATGGGTTATCACTTAGTCCGAGGCCAGTGGACACGGAGGACATCAGGACAGGCCGAGGATACAGCTGACATTGATGAGGACAGAGCAGAGGAGGAGCGAATTTTTTTCGGTGAGGCTGGACCGAGCGAGACACAGCCTGAGATGGCAGCACAGCCAGCTCAATCAGATCCTTCTACTTCTGCCCAGCCACAGCCACAACCAGAGTAGACGGAGACTCCTAGTATTTCAGATACTCTAGAGGATAGAGTCAGATGCATAGAGATCGATGTTTTCATCATGAGACATCATCTAGACGTCTTTATTGTTGAGATGAGAGAGAGCCACATTGGTCTTCGTAATGGTATTTCGGCTATTCTCTTAGCACTGTCCAGAGCTTCTACGAGTGCTCCTACTGCAGACACAGTTCCTGCTCCTGTTGATGTACCTGCTCCAGCACCAGCTGATGACATTAGTGATATTGATACTGGTGCTGAGACTATTGTTGGAGATACTGATGGAGATGAGGTGACCGACTCCGACCGGTTTGATTTTGATGATCTTATGTCAGAGCCAGTTATGGAGGTGACGGATGATGTGGCTGTGAGACCTGTTGATCCATCCTTCTCACCTGCTCCGATACCTGATCCATCCTCTCCTTCCAGATCACTTGATCACACCTCAGTTCCAGTTTCGATTCCTATTCTTAGTCCTATTGTTGACTTACCTGTTACTGATTTACCTACTATTGATTCTCCTGACATTCATACACCTATCATTCAGACACCCACACTTGATACATCTATTGTACATACACCGATACTTTCTATAGCTGATACTATTATTCTTGATATACCTGTATCATCAGCTGTTATACCTACTTTTGATAGTCCTACCCTTCATACTTCATCAGTCATTCGAGAGCTTGGATTCTATACATCCGGCTTTCAGCATCTCGATTCAAGTTCCACTTTTGATTGTACTCCTGCTCCAGCTGTTGCTGAGATGATTTGCCCGATCAGTTCAGTTCTTACGGAGGACGTAGCTTCTACCTCTACTGCTTCAGCCAGAGGTCGGACCTATATTCATCGTAGAGGACGTGGATGCCGTACCTCTTCTCAGCCGACCAGGACCAGACTTCGGGATCTTCGACCTTGATGGCCGCGAGCTCGATCTTTCACTGATACCGGACCGATCGAGATCAGTTCATCTTCTGATGACTCGATGGATGAGGATTAGGACATTGATGTATTTCTAGATAGTTCTATATTTTTAGATAGTTTACTTTTATGCTTACATGTACTTTTATCTTTGTTGTGTACCTGATGTACAAGTTCCTGACATATATGAAAAATCTTGTGTTTTCTCATTTCTATATCTTTGATGTCTTGAATTGCTTTTATACATTCAATGATTATATTTTGTCTTGTTTAATTCATTTCCCTTACTTCCTACCTTTTTAATGATAATAAAAAGGGGGAGTAATTCATGATGTTATTTAAGTATAAATGTATTTACTTCTCCAAACTAAAGGGGGAGTAACTTTTATTTTTTTTGAAAACCTGAATTTATGAAAGGGGGAGCTTCACCTTTTGTCAAAGTAAATTTGATTCTCAAAACCCCTCTTTCAATGTTTTTGAAAAGATTCTCATAAATTTTGTTATGAATCATTAATTCAGGGGGAGCTTTGTTAATTGCTGAAACTTTCATTGTAAGAGTATAATGATACATGTTTTTATTGCATTTAAATGAATATCAAAGTTCTAGCTAAGTTCTGATACTCTCTATCTTTTGGAACAAGCTCAAATTCTATCACTTGTATTTTGAATGATTATATTTTTAAGTAATGATTGACACTTAATGCTTTCAATATTGTGCATCTTGATCAATTCTCTTAAAGCTTTACTTTTAAAGAAATTTATACTTAAGGATTTTGTCATCATCAAAATGGGGGAGATTGTTGACTCCACCAATTGATTTTGATGATAAGCAAAATAGTTAAGTATAATTTGAGGACTAATGATTTGCTTTAAGTATGTTTTCATTGAAAGGATGCTCACAAAATTTGAAAAAGCCCAATTGTGTTGAAGAACCAAGTTTGAATGGAATGAATGAATAAAACAAGACTTGGACACTCAAAGAGTTGGTTGAATGGATGACTAAGGCAAATGAAAACATGTTTCAGCACAAGTTTAGCAATTTCTGTACCTTTTTGATGATGTGTCGACTCAAGGTGTCGACACATGACATGATGTGTCGACACATGAAAATGGTGTGTCGACTTAGACCGGCACGCAGTGAAATTTCAAATGGCACAGAAGATGTGTCAACACATGGACTTATGTGTCGACACAACAGTAACGGCTAGTTTTTTTCAAGCGCAGAACTCTCCCAAATGCCCTCCAACGGCTAGTTTTTCAAGTATAACGGCTAGATTTCGATTTTGGGGACTTGGGAAGATATATAAAGGCTCCAAATCAAATCAAGAATAAAGGAATTGAATATCCAAAAAGAGTTTAAAGAGAAAAGAAAAGAGAAGAGCCTTAACTCCTATTCATTCAAAGCTCAACCACTCTCAAGCAAAGGGAAGCCTTCCAAGCATTCAAAGCTATCAAGTGCATTGAAGATCATTCAATCTTGGGCATTCAAAAGGCTTCAACAAGAGCAAAGCAACACTACTTCGAGCTATATCGATTTATTTGCTTTTTATTGAAAGCTTACATTGGTTCTTTATTTCTCCATCTTTTATCTTGCTAAGGTTATTGGTTAGCCTATTGGAAAACCAAGTGAGGTTATTGGTAAGCCTTGAAAACCAATTAGGTTGGTGATTAGCTCGCAAAACCACTAAGGTTCTTGGTTAGCCTGGAAAATTAAGGGAGGTTTTTGGTTAGCCTTGTAAAAATCAATTAGGTTCTTGGTTAGCCCGTAAAACCAAGTGAGGTTGTGACTTGTGAGCCTTGTAAAAACAAGTCGAGTTTTGATTAGTGAGCCCGGAAAACTAATCGGCTGTAATCATTGGATTATAGTGAATTTCCTAGGGGATCTTGGGGAGTGCATGTTGGTGCATTGTTGGCACCGAACCACTATAGTTTGTTGTGTTTGTGATTGCTTGTTCTCTCCCTCCTTGCTCGTTACTTTATTGCTTATTGCTTTTATTTTCTGCTGCACTTTTATATTAGAGCATTGCACTTTAATTTTAGTACCTTGTTGAATTGAATTGCATATCTTGTCTCATGAAGTTTGCTACTTGTTTTATCAAGCTTAGCTTTAAATTTTTTAGAGATCCAATTCACCCCCCCTCTTGGGTTGCTCTCTAGGGAACAGGATGGCTGAGGTCAACTCCGACCACAGGACACGATCTTCGAGGGTCTCGCTCTGGAGGGCAGAGTGCGGGCCCGGTCTAGAGGGCTCAGCCTCAAAAAGGCTCCACATGGTGGAGGAGGGCCGAGCTCGACTCCGACCATGGGGCACGATCTCCGAGGGTCTCGCCATGGAGGGCAGAGTGCGGGCCCGGTCCAGAGGGCTCGGCCTCGAAGAGGCTCCACGTGGCGGAGGAGGGCTGAGCTCGACTTCGACCAAAGGGCACGATCTTCGAGGGTCTCACTCTGGAGGGTAGAGTGCAGGTTCGGTCCAGAGGGCTCGGTCTCGAAGAGGCTCCACATGATAAAGGAGGGTTGAGCTCGACTCCGACCACGGGGCACGATCTCCGAGGGTCTCACTCTAGAGGGAGAGTGTGGCTCCATCCTAGGCATCCTGAGCTCGCGAGGCCGACCTAGCAGAGGATGGAGCTCAGCTCGTTGTCCTGAGGAAGCTCAGCTCGGCGAAGGAGTCTGAGCAGGAGAATTGACGTGGCATCCGACGCGGTGGCTTCCTTTGACGTAGCTCTTATCAACTCCCCCATGTCAGTGATCTAGCCACATCATTTGCCCCCCACTCTCGAGGCTCGTTAGTGCACGGCGCTCAGGTCGAAGGGAGTAATTGTGATGCTGACATGGAAAGGCAGAGATTTGGCACAATGATGGCCATGATTGCTGGCGCTCCATGAGATGGTCTTGCAGGCCAATACGGGGGTGCCACGTGGCCATATTCGAGGAGTAGTTAATGTTGGCACATAATTCAGAGTGACTGGGATGCCCTTTTCACTGATGGGTAGCACGTGGCGTCAATCCGTTGCCGGAGGGATCATAACGGTACGGATGCACCGAGTCACTTCGAAATAAAAAGAGGTTTTTATCCAAAACATCTGCTCTTTTGAATTCTCTGTGCCCGCTGCGATATCCGAATCTTCTTCTTCCTCTCGATTGCCTCAGATCTTCTAAGGAACTAGGTTAGTCCCCTCTTTCTTCCCCCTTCGTCAGAGTAGGGTCCCTCCTTCGGGTCTAGGGTTTCCTTCGAGTCGAGTCCGCTCTTTCATCCTCTACTTCGAGTCCTTTACTTCTCTCATTCTTGAGGATGTCCCGCTTTGGCTTGGGCTTCTGCCCCTCGATCGATCAGGGTGAAGCCGGTCCTTTCGAGCGGAGGCTGGTGTCTCCTTCTTCCTCCGATGAGGAGGAGGATGCGACTTGCTTTGAGTTTAGTTGGAGGCATCCTCCTGGTCCGGTGCTCATCAGGGAACCAAGGTCTGGTCATTCTCTCCCTCCTCCTTTTTCTGTACCTGCTTCTGAGTCCGTCTGGTCCACAGGTCTTGGTGGGATCACCTCAATGATCACCACCGAGGAGCTAGGGACCATCCGGGGTGTCTATGGCATCCCGCATTTTGTCCGGCTTTTGATCCCTCTCCCGGGGGAACTGGCACTTCCAGTGGCTCGGGCCGCATAGCTTTCTATGAGGAGACCTTTTCTGGGGGTCTTCGCTTTCCCTTCTACCCATTCTTCATGTCCATCCTGAAAAACTATCGTTTGGTCCTGGCTCAGTTAGTACCAAACGCCATTAGGGTAATTTTTTCTTTTGTTGTACTTTGTCACCTGCACGGGTTCGTTGCCCGCTTCTCTCTATTCAGGGCTTTCTTTGCCCTGAAGCGCCACCCGACTGAGGATGGGTGGTGGTCCTTGTCTTCCTGCCCGAAGGGCATTAAGTTCGAGCTCCCTTCTTCCGTCAAGGGATGGAAGAGTAAGTTCTTCTTCGCCACGGTTGAGGGGGTTGATTGGGCCTGGAGTGACCCAAATCAATCCCCTAACTGGAACTCCTTGGTCGATGCAGCTGACCGGGATGATTACGAGCAACTCCGCACCGCCCAAGTCCCTCCTCTCGAGATTTTGTTATCAGAGCAGAACCTCTCTGACACCGGGGTCGACCCAACAAATGGGTTGGGTGAGTTTGACCTGAACATTTCTTCTCCTTTTTTGCTTGTGCTCCTTGCATTATTTTCGATGAATCTTGACTGTTATATGGCTCGCATGCAGGTATGATATTCACGGAGAGTGACCTTCTGGCGATCACTCGGAAGAGGCCGCCAATCGGGCTGGTCGAGGAGCCTCCGTCGAGTCAAGCTAGGGACGAGAGCGCATCTGTGGCCGCTCCCGCCACGATGGCCGACTCGAGTTCTGCTGCTCTAGTCGGTCAGAGTTCAGGGGCAACCCGAGCTACCCCTGCACCAATGGAGAGGGCAATATGCGGCACCGAGGCCGATCTAGTGGGAGGCCCAGAAGATCACAGAGCGACTCAATCGTCAGGGGGTGGCCTCCACCGTGGAGCCCGAGGTAGTAGCCCGAGCAAGGGCCGTAGCTGCTGCCGCTGCATCCCCGAGTCCTCCGAGTCCGTCTGTGATCGAGATCGGGGACGAGGAGGTTCGAGCCGTGACTAAGGCTATGGCTATGGCGCCGCCTGCACGGGTATAAATTTCTCAGCCTGTCCCCGGGGGCCCTGCAGCTAGTGGGGTAAGGTTGCCTACTCCAGGAGAGAGTAAGAGAGAGGAGGCGCGGCGTCAACTCCCTTTCAAGATGGGGCCGGAGAGCTCTTTCCTCCGGAGCTCCGCACTGGCCAAGCGCATGATGAATTTTTCAATCCAGACATGCGATCGACAGGAGATGGCCGGACTGCGGCTGAACGACGTCCTCAGCGCCATCTTCCCCTAGCTTTACTCGGTGAGTTATCCTTTTCTTCTTTTTCTTTCTCTCTCTTTTTTTTTTTGCTGACCTCTTTCCATGATGCAGATCGGTGCCTAGGCTCTCTTCATCAGGGGCCGCTATCGAAATTGGGAGCGCATTGAACAACAGCAGGTGGCCGAGATCGAGTCGCTGATGGCCGACCTGAAGGAGAAGGTTGGGGCGAGCAGAGCGCTCGACCAGAAGGTTAAAAACCTGGAGAAGAAGCACACCAACTCTGAGGGGCGAGCAAAGAAGCTCCTAGAACACCTTGACCTGGAGTGGAGCCGCTTGAGGAAGAGCACTAATGAGCTCTCCCTCATTGAGAAGAAGTTGGGGTGGTACAGTACCGAGGCTGATCAGCACAAGGAGGCCGCCCAGTCTGCCCAGGCCAAGCTGGCGACAGGAAGAGAGAGGTTGGCCGCGGCTGAGGGGGTGGTAGAGATGGCGGCCAAGTCAATGGAGGCAGCCAGGATGGAGGCCGCTGAGGCGAGGAAGGAGGTCATGAAGGCCAGAAAGGATGCCGAGGAGGCCGTCGCCATGTACAAGGCCTCGTAGGAGTTCGTCGCCGAGATCCATCAAATGGTGTTGGACTCCTTCTTCAAAGGCTTTATGTACCTGTGCGGTCGTGTCGAGGTGTGCATTTTTGATTTGGACCGCTATCATCTCAGATATCCCTTGGCCTCGAACATGGAACCTGGCCAGGAGATAGCCACTGAGGAAGCTGCGACCTCCGAGCCTTCACCACCATCCGAGACGGAGACCGGACCACCCGAAGCTGTTCAGCCGGAGGTTCCCGCGAATGGGGCCTCTCAGCGTCACGACCTAGCCAGGGGTTCAGCTAGGGTAGAGTAGCTTTCTTTTTTGTTTTTTTTTTGTACTCAGTTTGGGTCACCTAGCATGTCGGGGACCCGAAGGATGGTGTCTGTAATTAACTTCTATTAATGAAATGAAAGCTTTGTTATTACTTGTTCATTGCCTGACATTTCCCTCTTATTCTCTTTCTTTCCTTCCCCTCTCTCTCTTTTCCTTCTTCTTCTTTCTTCTTCTCTTTTTTTTTTTTTTTTTTGAGATGAGTGGGGAGATCAGAGAGGAGGTTCTCAAGGCTTGAATGCCTTGGATCTAGGCTCGAGGCCTTCTTGGCCAAAGAGCTGGGCCCCAGTCCAAGGATTGCCTGAGAGCTGGGCTCAGGTCTTTGGTGCCTTGGAGCTAGGATCGAGGCCTTCTTGGCCGGAGAGCTGGGCCCCGGTCCAAGGATTGCCTGAGAGCTGGGCTTAGGTCTTTTGCACCTTAGAGCTAGGCTCGAGACTTCTTCTTCCAGAGAGCTGGGCCCCGGGTCTTGATCACCTGAGAGTTGGGCTTAGGTCTTGGCACCTCGGAGTTGGGCTCGAAGGCGTTGATGATTGAGAGCAGCTTGGCTCGAAATTCCCTTAGCCAAAGATCTGGGCTTCGGTCTTGGGTTGCCTGAGAGCTGGTCTCAGGCTTGGCATCTCGGAGCTAGGCTCGAAGATGTTGATGATTGAGAGCAGCTTGGCTCGAAGGTCCCTTGGCTGGAGATCTAGCCTTCGATCTTGGGTTGGAGATCTGGCCTTCGATCTTGGGTTGCCTGAGAGCTAGGCTCAGGTTTCGGCATCTCAGAGTTGGGCTCGAAGACGTTGATGATTGAGAGCAGCTTGGCTCAAAGGTCCCTTGGCCGGAGATTTGGGCTCCGGTCTTGGGTTGCTTGAGAGCTGGGCTCAGGTCTTGGCATCTCGGAGCTGGGCTCGAAGGCGTTGATGATTAAGAGCTGCTTGGCTCGAAGGTCCTTTGGCCGGAGATCTAGGCTCCGGTCTTGGGTTGCCTGAGAGCTGGGCTTAGATCTTGGTGTCTCGGAGCTGAGCTCGAAGACGTTGATGATTGAGAGCAGCTTGGCTCGAAAGTCCCTTGGCCGGAGATCTGGGCTCCTGTCTCGGGTTGCTTGAGAGCTGGGCCCAGGTCTTAGCATCCCGAAGCTGGGCTCGAAGACGTTGATGATTAAGAGCAGCTTGGCTCGAAGGTCCCTTGGCCGGAGATCTGGGCTCCGGTCTTGAGTGCCTGAGAGCTGGGCTCAGGTCTTGGCATCTTTGAGCTGGGCTCGAAGATGTTGATGATTGAGAGCAGCTTGGCTCGAAGGTCCCTTGGCTGGAGATCTGGGCTCCGATCTCGGGTTGCTTGAGAGCTGGGCCCAGGTCTTGGCATCCCAGAGTTGGGCTCGAAGACGTTGATGATTGAGAGCAGCTTGGCTCGAAGGTCCCTTGGCCGAAGATCTAGGCTCCGGTCTTGGGTTGCCTGAGAGCTGGGCTCAGGTATTGGCATCCCAGAGCTGGGCTCGAAGACATTGATTATTGAGAGAGCTTGGCTCGAAGGTCCCTTGGCCGGAGATCTGGGCTCCGGTCTTGGATTGCCTGAGGGCTGGGCTCAGGTATTGGCATCTCGGAGCTGGGCTCGAAGACGTTGATGATGTTTTCCTGCAAGATAGATAGATATTCATGCAAGAAAAAATCATTATCACTATTATTGATGGGAAACCTTACATTATTGATAGTATCTCCGCAAGTTACAGGCATTCCATGTTCGAGGGAACCTGATGCCGCCGAGATCTTCGAGGTAATAGGCCCCTTGTGAGAGGGCCTCAGCCACCTTGTAGGGGCCTTCCCAGTTCGGTGAGAGCTTGCCACACTCCCGGGGTTGAGATGCCTCTACCCGACGTAGCACCAAGTCTTCGAGTTTGAAAGCTTTTGGCCTGACCCGGGCATTGTAGTACCGGGCTACTCATTGCCGGTATGCCGCCATTCATAGCCGGGCTTTATCCATTGCTTCTTCGAGGAGATCCAGGTTGAGCAGGAGGTGTGCCGAGTTCCGTGCCTCATCATATTGCTACACTCGTAGCGTGGGCATACCAAGCTCAACCGGGATGACCGCCTCGGTACAAAAAACAAGGTTGAAGGGCATCTCGTCGATCGTCGTTCTGGGCATTGTGTGGTAGGCCCATAGAATGCTTGGGAGTTCTTCCACCCACCTTCCCTTAGCTTGGTCCAGCCTGGTCCTGAGTCCTTGGAGGATGGTCCGGTTGGTCATCTCGGCTTCCCTATTTGTTTAAGGGTAAGCTACCGAGGTGAATCGATGTTGAATGCCATGCTCGACGTAGAACCCTTCGAACTCTCGATTATCGGACTATCGCCCGTTGTCAGTGATGATACAACAGGAAAGTCCGAAGCGGCAAATAATTGACTTCCAAAAGAACTGGTGGACATTGGCTTCCGTGATTTGGGCCAGTGGCTCTGCTTCGATCCACTTGGTAAAGTAGTCAATCGCCACCAGCAAAAATCTTCGTTGCCCTGGGACAGGAGGAAATGGTCCCAAGATGTCCATTCCCCACTTGGCAAAAGGCCAAGGGACTGAAAGTTGGGAGATCGACGCCGCCGGCTGGTGTTGTATGTTCGCATAGCGTTGGCACTTGTTGCACCTTAACGAAGTCGGTGGCATCCTCCCTCATGGTCTTCCAGAAGTATCCCTGGTGAAGGACTTTATAAGCCAGTGTTCTCCCTTCCACATGGTTTTCGCAGAGGCCTTCGTGTATCTCTTGGAGTACAAAGGTTGCCTCGGCAGGCCTGAGACACCTCAGGAGTGGATAAGAGTAGGATCGGCGGTAGAGCTGGCCCTCCATCAGAACGAACCAGGAGGCCTTCTTCTTGATAAGGGCTGCTTCTACCCGGTCCTTGGATAAGGAGCCATTGGTGATGTACCTGATGTACTTGTCCATCCAGCTCGGCTCGGGGGCGACTTGATGCACCTCCTCTAAGATTTCGTAGCTGGGACCTTCGAGATACTCAATGTAGGCGCATCCCAGTGATGAGTATGGCAGGGTCGCGAGCCTGGACAGTGCATCCGCGCGTGCATTCTCCCCACGAGGGATGTGGAAGATGCTGAAGCACCGGAAGCCTGCCGTGCTCGAGCGGACCTGCTATCGGTACTTGATCATTTGGGCATCCCTGGCTTCATACTCTCCAGAGACTTGTCCGGCAACCAGCTGGGAGTCAGTGAAAACTTTTATATTCTGCACACCCAGCTCACGGGAGACTCTTAGACCGGCGAGGAGTGCCTCGTACTCCGCCTAGTTGTTTGTTGCGGCGAATTTGAAGCGAAGGGCGCATTCCGTCACAACCCCATCGCTGTTGGTGAGGATAAGGCCTGCTCCACTCCCGCCGGAATTGGATGCTCCGTCCATGTGGAGGATCCAAGGTTCCTCTCCTGGTCCGGGCTCTGCTATTATCTGCTCCAGCTCCTCGATGAACTCGGTGCACTCGACCATGAAGTCAGCTAGGACTTAGGCCTTCTGTGAGGACCTCGGTTGATACACTATGTTGAACTCGCTGAGCAGCAGGGACCACTTGGCCAATCTCCCGGAAGTCTCGAGTTGGCTGAGTATGGTCCTCAGCGGCTGGTCTGCCACAACCACTATTGGGTATGCTTGGAAATAGGGCCTGAGGTGCTTAGCAGACATTATTAGTGCAAAAATGAGTTTCTTGGAGCGAGTATACATGATCTTCGCATCGCAGAGGATTTTGCTGGTATAGTATACCAGCTTCTGAGATTTGTCCTCGTCTGCACGAACGAGAACCGAGCTGATGGCTCCTGGTGTAATCGCTAGATAGAGTAGGGGCTCCTCCCCTTCCTCCGGCCTGGAGAGCAACGGGGGTGAGGCAAGGAATTTCTTCAGCTCCTCGAAGGATGTTCTGCACTCCTCCATCCAAGTGAAGTCGTGCATCAACGGTCGGTCAACCTCGAGATGAATCTGATGAGGGCAGCGACACGCCCCGTCAGGCGCTGGAACTGCTTCTTGGAGGTCGGGTGCTCCATGTCGATGGTCGCCTGAACCTTTTCCGGGTTCACTTCGATGCCTCTCTGGGTGACCATAAAGTCGAGGAACTTCCCTGCCACCACTCTGAAAGCGCACTTCGCCGGATTCAGCTTCATCTAATATTGCCGCTGGTTATGGAAGGATTTGGTGAGGTCAGCGATATGGCTCGAGCTCGGCTTGCTCATGATGAGCATGTCATCCACATATACTTGCATGTTCCGACCAATTTGGTCCTTGAAGACCTTGTTGACTAGATGCTGGTATGTAGCTCCTACATTCTTCAGACCGAAGGGCATCATCCTGTAGTAGTACGCCCCCTGGTCGGTGATGAAGGCGGTGTGCTCCTCGTCCTCTGGGTGCATACGGATCTGGTTGTACCCAGAGAATGCATCCATGAAGGAGAGCAGCCTGTGGCCAGAGGTGGCGTCCACCAGCTGGTCGATCTTCGATAGAGGGAACCTATCCTTCGGGCAAGCTTTGTTGAGGTCGGTTTAGTCTACACAGATCCTTCACTTGCCATTATTCTTTTTTACCATGACTACATTCGCCAGCCAGCTCGGATACTGGACCTCTCGAACGAAACCAGCAGCTAGGAGTTTGTCAACTTCTTCCTTGATAGCTGCCTGCCTCTCTGGGGTGAAGCTTCTCTTCTTCTGTTGAACTGGCCTGTGCTTTGGGTCAACACTCAATTTGTGAGTAATGATGTCAAGAGGAATACTTGGCATGTCTGCCACTATCCAGGCAAACACATCCGCGCTCGCTCGCAGAAACTCCAGTAGTTGGGCCCTGTCCTCCTCGGGTAGCCGGGCTCCAATTTGCACCGTCTTCGTGGGATCATCTCCGAGTGGATAAAAGAGTAGATGCTCGACCGGGCCTCCCCTGGGGTCTTGGGCCCTTTGGTCGAGATCGTCTACCTTTGGGTCGTCCTCGGGGACCTTGGCCCCAGGGAGGGTTTGGAAGCAATGCTGCACCGGTTGGGGTGCTCCCCTCATTTTCCTGATACCATAGAAAGTGGGAAATTATACAAGTAGCCTCTTAGTGGAGACAACGGCGTCGAGCAAGTTGAGCCTGGGTCAGTCCAAGATCACGTTGTAGGTGAAAGGAAGCCTAACAATCATGAAAGTCATCATAACAGTGCTCTACCGAGGTGGGGTCCCGGCGATGACCGGGAGAGTGATCTCTCCCTCTACCCTTACGGAATCACCCATGAAACTAACAAGGGGTGTATGCATGGGTTTAAGTTGATTGGGGAAAAGGTTCATCTTGGAGAAAGCATCATAAAAAAGCACATCTGTGGAGCTTCTACTATCAACCATGATGCATTTTACAGGATGCCTCACGATCGTCATCTCGACGACCATGGCATCATTATTTATATTTTTCTCCCTGTCTTTCCCTTCCATCATAAAGGAGAGTACATTCTCAGGATCCCCTACCCCCCGGGCCCTTTTGGGCTCGCGCACAGCTCTCTAGGAGATCATGCCCACTGGCTTCTCGGTAGGTCGGTTGTTGATGGCTGGAGCTGGCGGGAGAGCGACGAGCGCCTGGGATTCCACCTGAGGCATGCCCCCCATAAACCTCTTGAGATAGCCCCTCTTGATGAGTTCTTCGATTTCCTACTTGAGATTGCGACATTCCTCGGTGTCGACATGTCGTGGCCGTGATCGTTGTGGAAGCGATAGTACTTCGTTTTATCATGGCCGATGAAGGACTTCATCGGAGGTGGGCATCTCAGGTAATCCTCGCCTTCGATTTTTTTGAGAATTTTTATCCTCGGGGCGAGAGGGGGGTATAACTCTCCTCAGGAACGGGAGCCCCTTTCGGTCTTGGTCGGTCCCTCCGGGAGTACGGAGCCTAAGGTGCTAGCTTCCGGGTTTCGGACATCTCGGTGGGGGCCGGCTTCTTCAGTGGCTTCCCATCGAGCTCTCGCCTAGTACGATCCGCCTCCTCGATGTGGATGTACTTTTGGGCTCGGAGGAGGAGCTAAGAATAAGTCTTAAGGGGCTTCTTGTCCAGCGAGTAGGTCAGGCTGGAGGTCTTGAGCCCTCGCTTCAGGGCCAGCATGACAACTGGCTCATCAAGGTTGTAAAACTACAACGCGACGGCCTTGAAGCGGGCCACGTAGTCCCGCAGGGGCTCGCGGTCCTACTGCTGGATGGAGAAGAGGCTATCTGCTTCTTGTGGCAACTTCTGACAGGCGTCAAAGTGGGCCACGAACTTCTGTCCTAGCTGGGCGAAAGAGTTGATGCTCTCCAGCTCCAATCGGGTGAACCACACCTGAGCTGCCTTCCAGAGAGTAGCAGGAAAGGTGACACAAAGGAGAGCGTCGGTGGCCCCCTGGACCCACATGAGGGTCCGGTAGCTTTCTAGGTGGTCCAGGGGGTTGGTGGTCCCGTCATAGGGATCCACCTGTGGCATCCAGAACTGGTGCGGGATCGGCTCTGCTTGAATTTCTTGGGAGAAAGGGGGACGGGCATCGTAGCCCGCTGGCTCAGTATAGGAGCCCTGCATTTTGGCAAATCGATGGGAGAACTCCTCCAGGTTGCGCTCATGCTCCTCCAGGCGCTTCTCTGCCATGCGCCTGACGGCTTCATTAGTAAACCCCTCCGTTGAGGGAGACGGATAACGTGACATGGGTGCACGGTCTCCGTGATGGGGGGTCTTGCTCTTTCTACCTCGATGGGGTCTGGGCACTGTCCGCTCGAGGTTTGGTGAGCGGCTCTCCATGTCGGTAGAGTCAGCTCATTACCTTTTTGCCGGAGTTTGATGGCTGCCCCAGTTATCAGTAGTGGCCGGCGACTGTGAAGGCCTTCCTTGGAAGGAATGCAGACTGTCACAAGGGGCCGCGGCATGGGCCGCGAGTGTCCCTAGCTATTGGTGGGTAGCCAGAGACCGGTGTTGCTGCTGAAGCTGGCGCACTGCCATAGTGAGGACTTGCATCTACTGGGCGAGTGCAGCCAGTTGGGATTCCGGCATAGGTGGTTGAGCCGGAATGGGTGGCTCCACCTCTTGGCAGTGCGGGTTCCTCCACGACGTGGAGTCCCCTGCATGGCTGGCAGAAGCCTCCCTTGCCCGTGTTGTCACCATCCTTCTGTCGGACTGCTTGTATAAGAGGTGGACGGCTTTAACTGAATCAAAGACTGCTCACAGTACGCCGAGCCCCCCTTCCTGGCATGCCAATCTATTGCTGCCAGGATCACCGTGGCCCATAGCTGCTGTCGACGTCGGAGTGCGCCCCTTCACTATCTTGTCGTCCGGTGGTCCTAGACCTGCAAAACAGGGGTTAGTGATCCGAACCAGGATTTTCGGCAGGGGCACTCCGACGGTCAAGTCAGTGACGATCCAGGGGAACAGATCCTCCTGGTCAAGCCCCTCTTGATGGACTCCATACTAGGAGGAGTGAGTAGTGTGAGAGTGGGATACAAGTGTGCCGAGGGAAGCATGGCCTGACTAGAGGGAGTCTCTGTGTAGCTCTTTCGCCCGCCCTTGCTTGAGTTTTTCTTGTGGCGCTATGCTCTCTAGTTGAGCTTGCGCTTGTGTTAGTGTTGTCTAGCCTATGTTTCTCTCTTCTTTTTCTTATAATTGTTACCTCTGAGTTTTATAGACTAGGTTATCGTTGGGCGTTCATCTTGGGATCTCCACCAGGCTGTCAGGCATGTGCGGCGGTGTCCCGAGGAGCATTTTCGGATTCGTAATAAGGGAAGCTGTCATGTGCTCTGACATTCCCCTTGGTCACCTCATTCCGGGAAACCTGGAAGTACCTCGATTGGTGGGATACCGCCCCTGGGATTCGAATCTCCTAGTTGGCTTCCTCTCTCGGGTGGTTCAAGCGGTTGGTGAGGAGCGTGGCACCTCGATCAGTGGGCCTCTCCCCTTTCTGGTGTAACCGGCGGCTACAGACGGTCAGTGTGGTCTAGCAGGTGTCCCAGTGCAGTCCCCGAGCGGCTCGCCGATGTCCTGGGATGGCGGTGCTCATGTCTGAGCTGGGGCTGGGCTGGAATGGCAGGGCTCGCTTCGACCTAGACACCTCGAGCTTTCAGAGTCGTCTCGGTGGAGGAGGGTAGAGTGCGGGCCCAGTCTAGAGGGCTCTGCCTTGAAGAGGCTCCACGTGGCGGAGGAGGGCTAAGCTCGACTCCGGTCACAGGGCATGATCTCCGAGGGTCTCGCTCTTGAGGGTAGAGTGCGGGCCCGGTCCAAAGTGCTCGGCCTCGAAGAGGCTCCACATAGTGGAGGAGGGCTGAGCTCGACTCCGACCACGGGGCATGATCTCCGAGGGTCTTGCTCTGGAGGGTAGAGTGCGGGCCCAGTCCAGAGGGCTCGGCCTCGAAAAGGCTCCACGTGACAGAGGAGGGATGAGCTCGACTCTGACCAAGGGGCACGATCTTCGAGGGTCTCGCTCTGGAGGGTAGAGTGCGGGCCCGATCTAGAGAGCTCGACCTCGAAGAGGCTCCACGTGGCAGAGAAGGGTGGAGCTCGACTCCGACCACGGGGCATAATCTTCGAGTGTCTTGCTTTGGAGGGTAGAGTGCGGCTCCGGTCTAGGTGTCCCGAGGTCGCAGGGCCAACCTGGTGGAGGACGGAGCTCAGCTCGTTGTCCTGAGGGAGCTTAGCTCGGTGAAGGAGTCAGAGCAGGAGAATTACCATGGCGTCCGACGTGGCGGCTTCCTTTGACGTGGTGCTTGTCAGCTCCCCCATGTCAGCGATCTCACCACATCAACACTAATACCAGGATATGGGTGCTCATTAGGTTATGAGTTCAATAAATTAATCCGATAAGAGAATATCTAATGAAAGTCTTGTTAAAAAGAATGTTCTCTTAGTGGGAGTTATGCATGTGATCTTTAGACCTGAGACTACCATAGTATCTTATGCATATGAACCCATGTTTTGGTGCATACTCGTTCAAGGTAATTAAGTCATGTATAGAATGTTTCTAGATATGGTGGATTGTATATGAAGGTAATGAGTAGATCAACAAGGAATCGATCACTCATAGTAAGAGGAGAACTTATCCCATATAATCTCTTCGATTATTGACTCAGGAAGTCTTTGATCAAAGTAGGATGAGATTAGAGAGGGTTTCTAATCTGTCATCGATCGAGTCTTCATTATCGAATTGAGATTCAAAAGGATTAAGTACTAGGGTTTGACATTTATCCATGCCCATCACTTAATCGGGATAAAGAAAGATCGAAAGATTGAATTGCAAGGTAACTTTATACTGAAGGGTATTTTGATAATTTTTATGAAATTCTTCATCTTCGTGGTAGGCATGACATGTTGCTAGATGTCAATCATGTCTTGTAGGTTTTCATGAATCAAATTGGATGGATTCATGAGTCAATTTGAAAATTGGTTTTAATTAGCAACTTGGGTCAGCTCGATTTGACCTAATTTGGTCAATCAATTTTGATTGGATCGAAACAACTTGGACCTGGACATACTGCTGGTTAGATGTGGAACCCAAAGGGTCACACATGTTAAGTAATTGACCAAGGAAGTCAATTAGATTTTAATTAAGGTCATGGGATCTTAATTAGCTAGTTAATTAACATACTAGTATATATTGGCTAGCCCAACTCCCAACCCAGGATTGGATCAATTAGCTTGCTATTTGGGCTAACCAATTTAAGTAGAACTTAAACTAGGTTGAGTTCTAATTGGGATAGCCTTAATCAATATTTATTAGGAATTATTTGGAGCTTTATCTTTGATTTATAAAAGAGTCCAAGTAGGAAAGGACTCTTGGCGCCATATTGATGTGCGCCAAGAATAAGGTACGCAGAAGGACCAAGAGTCCTTCTGCCACTTAATCATAAATACCAGATAAAATTAAGGACCCTCCCCCTTATCTCCATGCCCAATTGGATGGGTGTTGACGGGTCAGAAGAAGAAAGAATTGGTGTGGAATTGTGGGGTGCACAATGAAGGGACGTATCCCTTCATTTTGGTGCAGATTTAAAATATGGGAGTCCTTCTGTTTGAAGGCTTCTATTTTCTCCGAGACACCTCTTGGGATCCCACACCTCTTAGCCTTTATCCGAGTGGTAACTTGCCACATGGCAAATGAAGAAAATGGCTAGAAAGATAAAGAGTGTTGACTCTGGTCTTGATTTTGATGATTGACAAAATACTTAAGCATATATGAGTACTAATTATATTTTTAAGTGTGTTTATCAGATCTTAGTATTCATCCATATTGAATGAAGAAATGCTTTTATTTCAGTTAAAAAAGTCCTTCAAATTCATGGAATTTTAAGTTATAAGGACTTTGGAACATAAGGAAGACTTGGAAGGACTTAAAGTTTGATTTTGGAAAACTTTCAGCAAGTTTCAGCACTGGCACACTCAAGTGTTGACTCATGAAGATGTCAAAGTGTCGACTCAAGGCCTGAGAATAAGAAAAATATAGATTTGTGTTAATCCAGAATTTTTGCCTTGAACAGACTCAAGTATCGACTCATAGAAATCAAGTGTCGACTCATAAAGAACTCAAGTGTCAACTTACCAGATTCAAGTGTCGACACTTGATGTAATGGCTAGTTTTTTAGAAGCGTAAAATTGATTCCAACTTGCTTCCAATGACTAGTTTTTCATCTCCAATGGTCATAAACTGTCATCTATGGTTTGGAGAGTTATATAAATACCAAAAATCAAATGGAGAAGTAATCCTTTAAGAAAAAAGTTCCATACACTTCAAGGATTCATTATTTTGAGTGGTTCAAGCCTTCAAGCTTCCAAGATTGAGAGAGGGCTTCCAAGTCTACATCTTCATCAACATTCAAAGGCTTTAACATCTTGAAGACAAGTTCTTCATCAACAATCAAGAACTTCAAAGAGATATTTACTTTGTTTAAGAAAGCTTTTATTATGTTCTTTTCATATTGTGCTTACTTTGTTTATTAACATTTTTGGCGAGCCTTGAAAAACTAAAGAGATTTGTTGGTGAGCCTTGAAAAACCAAAGAGGTTTGTTGGTGAGCCTTGTATGAAAACTAACAAGGTTGTTGGTAAGCCTAAGTTCTAAAACTAACAAGGTTTTTAGTTAGCCATGAAAACCAAGAGGTTGTTGGTTAGCCTAAGTTAGAAAACTAACAAGGATTTTGACTTGTGAGCCCAGTGAAAATAAATTGGGTTTGATTGGTGAGCTCGGAAAACTAATCAACTGTAATATTGGTGATTATAGTGAAATACCAAAGGAAAACTTGGGGAGTGGATGTATGTATTTTGTAGTGCACCGAATCACTATATATTCTTGTGTTTGTGATTGCTCTTATTTATTGACTCTTGCATTTACTTTGATTCCATTGCATATTTTCATTAAGCACACAAACACTTTGGCAAAATATAAGTACTTAATTTAAATTGGCACATACTTATTTTATATCCATTAAAATAGTTCAAATAATTTTATAAAACCTAATTCACCCCCCTCTTGGGTTGCATCATCACTGGATAACAATTGGTATCAAAGCCTGGAACCCAAAATTGTTGGTATCTAAACTGGTGCTTTGCAAAAAATCTAATAGTTTTGAGTTAAAAGATCATGGCAGCCCTAGATGGCGCTTGTTATGCTATAGGACATGCAACTAATAGACCACCATTTTTTAATGGTACTAATTACACTTTTTGGAAAACTTGCATGCACATCTATATTTAATCTATTAGTTATTATCTTTGGAAAGTTATAGTTAATGGTCCTTATATTCCTTCCATTTTGATTAATGGCATTTCCATTCCAAAGCTCGAAGAGGATTGGAATGAATATGATATTAATCAATCTGAAATTAATGCTAAAGCAATGAACTTACTTTATTGTGTATTGGACTTTAATAAATTCAATAGGATCTCCACATGCACATTGGCGAAGGAGATATGGGACACTTGAAATTATTCATGAGGATACTCTTCAAGTGAAAAATACTAAAATTAATATGCTTGTTCATTCTTTTGAAATGTTTGAAATGCTACATTATAAATATATATCTAATATATATACTAGATTTATGATTATTGTTAATGAATTGAAAAGTCTTGGCAAAGTCTATACCAATGCTGATTTTGTTAATAAAATTCTTAGGTCTGTGACAATATCATGGGATCCAAAGGTAACGACGATCCAAGAAGCTAAAGATATTGATACCCTGTCTTTGGAGGAGCTTATTGATTCACTCATGACCCATGAGTTGAATTTATGGTACAAAGAAGTGGTTGCTAATCAAGAGAAGAAAAAAATAATAGCCCTCAAGGCTAAAAAGAAATTCAAGGCAATGATGGCAACTTGGAGCGATAGCAAAGATTCAAGTTCAGATGATGAACAAGAAGTTGCCAATCATTACTTCATGACAAATGAGGAATATGTATGTTTTAAAAATGAATATGAGTTTACCTTTGATGAATTACATGATGCATTTAATGATCTTGTGCATGAATACAAAGTATTAAAAATTGAGCACAAGAAATTAAAAAGACATGTAGATTCTTTTTCTCTTGAAAACACCAATCTTGCCAATAAAAATCATGATTTGAATATAAAGATTGATATTTTAGAAAATGATAAGAATAATCTTTCTAAAGAAAAAGAAATTTTTTTTTAAAAAAAAATTTGATTTGAAAGATTTATGTAATAAGTTTTCAAATGAGAATAATATTTTATTGAATGAAATAAAAATTCTATCATTATCCAAGATTTTTGTATCAAATGATAAGCTTTTAAAAAAAAATAAAAATCTTGAGTTGAAAAATAAAAATTTCTTTGTTGCTACTTCTTCCAATATTGTATGCTTTAAATATAAAAATTTTGGACTTAATGCATATTCTTGTAAATTAAGAAAAATTTAGGTTCCAAAAGGAACCATATTTACTAACCCTAAAGGATCCAAGAAAGTTTGGGTACCAAAATTTTTCACCTAGTTTATTTTGCAGGAATGTCTTGTAGCCCAACATGAAAAAATGAAGTTTTTGAAAAGTGGATATACAAGGCAATACAAATAGTGGATAAGTTACATTTTTAGACTAAATGGTAAAGAAAGGATTATATATATTGATAAATTCTAAACATTTTCTTTCATAATTAAAAATATAGTTGAATATTTGTTATAAATGTTACATCAATTACTTTAAAAAATTATTTTAAATGATTAATTGATCAAGTTTAGACTTATAGTCATTGGTTATGATCATGAACTTTTTGATGTTGATTGTTTTAATGCTATCATGATTAAACTTGTGATTATAAGACTTTCACTTGATTTTAATTAATGTATTTTAAATTACTTCATGAAAAATTCTTTTAAAGTTGCATATTGCTTTGAAGATTATTTCAATTGATTAATTAGAATCAAGTTCAGACTAATAGTCATTTGTTATGATCATGAACTTTTTGATGTTGATGGATTTCATGCTCTTATGATTAAATTTGTGATTATTAGACTTTCACTTGATTTTGATTAATATAGTTTTAAACTATTTCAAGTGAAATGTTACGATTTATGTATTTTCATTTTTGGCATCTATGTTTAAATTAAAAATGATTTGGATCAAGACTAGAACTGGTAATTAAGGATTACATTTAAGAAGAAGGTATGCATATTGATAAATCCTTGCTCCAGTAGCTAAACTTGGTACTAGATTACTTCTAACATTTGTATGGATAATCAAAATCATTTCAAATCATATTGTTTTCATGAAATGTATTCTATTTTATATCCATGCTTAGACTAGAAATAATTTGAAACAAGTATAGAACTGGTAGTTAAGGGTTACATTTAAGAAGAAGGTATGCACATTGATAAACCCTTAATCCAGTAGCTAGACTTAATATTATATTATTTCTAGTATTTGTATGGATATCAAATCACTTCAAATGAATTTGAAATCATATTAAATTGAATCTTTAAAATGTCAACCTCTTGCATTTTAAAAATCTTGTATATCTTGAAAATTTAAATTTTTGATTTCACATTTAGTATTTATGTTCATATCTCAAATTATCTAAAATTATGATGCTTATGCTTTTATGTTTTATTCTTCAATGAATGCATATTTTTAAGGGAGAATAACATTTAGGGGGAGCATCCAAAGATTTGTTGTTATTATATACATATGATGCTTTGAATATTTTCTTGATATCATGCTTTACTTATATTGCTCTGATACTCCTCCTTGATATCAAATCTATTTTTTCTTTGAGAGTAGTTACTTTCAATTGGTATAAAAATTTATTTCATTAAGAATCTTTAAAAATAAAAGAGAAGAGCTCCTAGTAACTGCTTCGGATTGGGTTAGTCACCATGGCCATCCGGTCATAGAAGCTAAGTAGGATTTAAAGACCCTCTCTTCCCATTTAATGGGGTCTCTTATGACATGTTGGGATGCCACTGTGGCCTTATCCCATGAACAAGTGAGGTGAATGGGTTGTTGTCTTAATCATACCTTGGTTATGCATATTAGAGCTAATATACATTGAATTGTTTTTTGCTTGTGCTTATCATTTTATGGCATCATGTTCAATTGATATCATATTTAATTAGTATCATGCATTGATTTTGATGATTGACTTGCTATTCTTTCCATCTTCATTCCCATTTTGTATTGCCTTTCATCCTTTTTCATGATGACAAAAAGGGGAAGAAAAATGTTAAGTATGAAAAGGAGAAAGATATGATAAACATGAAAAATTATATGAGAAATGAAAGAAAATGCAAAAGGTTGAGAAGAAAGCAAAATGTTTTAATCTTAAGGGAAGAATTAGCAAGGGGGAGAATGTTTAAAAATTTTGAATAATTTTTGAAAACATTTTTAAAATTATATTTTGAGGGGGAGCTTGATATTCATTGATTTTGAGCTTACATGCTTATCTTATTATTAATCTTTTTAAGCTTACCATGTTCATATACTTAAAGGTTTTGTCATCATTAAAAAAGAGGAGATTGTTGACTCTGGTCTTGATTTTGATTGACAAAATACTTAAGCATATATGAGTACTAATTATATTTTTAAGTATATTTATTAGATCTTAGTACTCATTCATGTTGAATGAAGAAATGCTTGTATTTCAGTTGAAGAAGTCCTTTAAATTCATAAAATTTTAAGTTATAAGGACTTTAAAATATAAGGAAGACTTGGAAGGATTTAAAGTTTGATTTTAGAGAAGTTTCAGCAAGTTTCAGCACTAGCACACTCAAGTGTCACTCATGAAGATGTCAAAGTGTCGACTTAAGGCCTCAGAATAAGAAAAATATAGAACTGTATCAATCCAGAATTTTTGTCTTAAGCTGACCCAAGTGTCGACTCATAGAAATCAAGTATCGACTCATGAAGAACTCAAGTATCGACTCACCAGATTCAAGTGTCGATACTTGGTGTAATGGCTAGTTTTTCAGAAGTGCGGAATTGATTCCAACTTGCTTCAAATGGCTAGTTTTTCATCCC
Organism: Areca catechu; assembly: GCA_021397845.1. Classification (NCBI taxonomy): domain Eukaryota; kingdom Viridiplantae; phylum Streptophyta; class Magnoliopsida; order Arecales; family Arecaceae; genus Areca; species Areca catechu. The sequence goes on from CM038048.1 coordinate 26,705,698, forward strand.
CAACAGTCATAAATGGTAATCTATGATTTGGAGAGCTATATAAATACCAAAAATCAAATGGGAAAGTAATCATTTAAAAGAAAAGTTCCATATACTTTAAGGATTCATTATTTTGAGTGGTTCAAGCCTTCAAGCTTCCAAGTCCACATCTTCATCAACATTCAAAAGCTTCAACATCTTGAAGACAAGTTCTTCATCAATAAACAAGGGCTTCAAAGAGATATTTGCTTTATTTAAAAAAGCTTTTATTGTGTTCTTTTCATATTGTGCTTACTTTGTTTATTAAGATTTTTGGTGAGCCTTGGAAAAATGAAGAGGTTTGTTGGTGAGCCTTATGTGAAAACCAACAAGGTTGTTGGTAAGCCTATGTTACAAAACCAACAAGATTTTTAGTTAGCCATGAAAACCAAGAAATTGTTGGTTAGCCTAAGTTAGAAAACCAACAAGGATTTTGACTTGTGAGCCTGGTGAAAACAAGTTGGGTTTGATTAGTGAGCCCGGAAGACTAATCGACTGTAATCTTGGTGATTATAGTAAAATATCCAAAGAAAACTTGGGGAGTGGATGTAGGTGCCTTGGTGTATACCGAACCACTATAAATTCTTGTATTTGTGATTGCTCTTATTTATTGACTCTTGCATTTACTTTAATTCCGTTGCATATTTTTATTAAGCATACAAACACTTTTCCAAAACAAAAGCACTTGATTTGAATTGGTACATACTTATTTTATATCCATTGAAATTGTTCAAATAGTTTTATAAATTCCAATTCACCCTTCCTCTCGAGTTGCATCATCACTGATCAACAAAAAGATACTTATATATCTCTTGGTATATGAAATGATATTTCATGATAAGTCTTCTTACCCAAGGGACTTCTTCTGCTTGAACGGTCTTTTCAAGGGTTGAAAAAAGGACTTATCAGGTGCCCCCTCTCTCTATAAATAGGCATCAATAATCTGATGCCAGATTAATCAAAAAAAATAATCCGAATAAAGTTACTTTCTATTTTCTCTTTCCTTTAGGACAAGGCTTGTCCTTTTAAGACGAGACTTGTCATTTTAAGATAAGAGCCTAAGAAGAGATATAAGAGGGATAATTGGATTCTGAGAGAGAATTCAGAGAGATCTTTGAGTACCATACAGGAGGGTAGGGGTTCCAGCAAAAGAAAAGGAAGAAAGGCTGCCGGGAAGAGTCATAGTCAAATAAGCAAGCTTTGTGGGAGTGCTTTCTTGGTTCGGTTCCTATGTGGATCATTTTTGGAGGGCATAAACTTGTGTGCCTTGTAGAAATTAAAGAGTATAGCACTCCAAGTATTCCTCTATAACCCTAAAGTTATGATTTATTAGTTGTTATGGTCAAGTGATCCTAGGATTTAGGGTTCTGGCTGATTAGGGTTTCAATAATGAAAATTTTGAAACCCAGCCTTCCGCTGTGGCTGCTAGGAACCCAACACTTTCTTATAGATCTCATTCCATCTCTTTCTTTCGTTCCTTCTCCAGCTTCTCCCTCTACTCTACTCTAAATTCTAGAGGAGACTCCAAGCTTCCTCTATTTACCCCTTCAAGAGACTAACCTTGGAATCGGAGGGTCCACTAGTGAGGGAACCCCTCGGGTGTGGGCCTTCTAACTCTCTTTGTCATGTAGGATCAACTCCCAGCAATAAGCCACTATAAGACTTGGCTCCATATCAATAGCCACCATAACTCTAGCCCTATCCGAGTTGACCTCGAGTCAGCACCACTTCCCGGGGGATGGCAATAGATTGATACTAGAGGTAGGGCCACGTGCCTATGAACTTCATTAAGGTTTGGAGTTTGCCTCTAGACACTTCTTTTCCCTAGTTCATGCCATGGCTAAAGGAAAGAGGACAATCGTGTCTGCTCCTACCGAGGCATCCACAACCTTGGCCACTTTGCCTCTGATTCCTTCAAAGGGTGGAGAGGCAGGACTGCCAATTGCTCAAGCCATCACCATCGAGCAATTTTAACACCTTAACCAGCAAGTCGAGGCATTGATGACCTTGGTACATGGCCTATAGGAAGCCTTGCTAAGGTTGGAGGTGGAGCCAATGTTAGAAAATGTATTCTAAAGTCAATCATCTAGGTTGTAGATAGTTAAGGTCATTGTAATTTGTACATGATTCATTAATAAATAAAGATTATTTTTAGTAATTCATCACTATGTGTACATCTTCCTTTATGAACTCTTCTTTAGTGAAGTTCCTAGAACTACTTCTGATTGATAAAGGATGATTTGTCATATAGTTCTTAAACCTGTTCACAACCAAATGATATGTTGTTACTCAAGATAATGACGTTTATCAAGTATAGGTCATTGTGTGCCATGTAGATTGGTTGTCCTCATAATCAAGAAGTGTGAAGACACTGGTATGGCATGCAGGTAAGTGTAGGAGTACATTGTACTGAAAGTGACCAACTCTATAGAGTACTCTACTATCAATAATATCTCTCAGAAGGATATGGGTATAGTATCTCTTCGACCTAAGATCACCATGGTGACTTACAAGCAACTCACAGTATTTTGGTTCTAGACTATCTAGATTTCTAATCTAGTGACAAAAGGTGACTAGGTGTAATCAAGTACTTGTTAAGTTGATGTATGAGTCAAGATAGGATTGACCACTCTAAGGTGTTAGAGATAATGCTCTATAATATTTCAATTTAGCAAAATCTAGGTATGGATAATCTTTAGGAGGAGTCACAAGATTTAACAGGTTGAGACATATCTAGATGCACTATTTAAGAGTTGGCAATTAACTCTTAAGTCATCTTAAGCATTAGATCAAAGGATAAATTATATGGTAACCATATGCCTAGGTTCTTGAATATTATTTTATAATTATTCGACCTATCTAGATATCGAGCACCATTACTAGATGGTTGCATCACTTAGTTCAAGAATTGGTTTATATGTTACTAGCTTAGTGTTCGAACTTATGAAATTATACCATTAAAAGTTTTTGATCGATTATGATGGCTGATGAACGATTAAAAATCATTCAAGGATAAAATTATAAATATAATTAATAATTAACCCAATATAAAAATATTATAAATTAATAATTAAATAATTATTAATTAAGTATAGGTGGATTAATTAGTAATTAGATTGCTAATATATTTAATTTGATTGAATAAAGAAATTTTGGTCAAGCCTAATTGAATTTGGTTCAATTGGGTTTCATCCAATTAGGTTATACGATGATATAATCACTAAGCAATTTTGATTCTTGATTTGATTCAGACTTGGACTTGATTAATTTATAATTTGATTGAAAATTAATTAAGTGAATTAGGACCTAATTGGATTAGGTTTGATTTGGTTAAATTAGTTATAATCAAATTAGTTTTGGTTCCTAAGTAATTTTAATCAATTCTTGATCAAACCATAACCTAACCCAACTAATTTTGTAAAGCCCGGCCTACCTAGGCCTGTTTTGGGCTGAAGTCAGTAAGGCTTGCTAACTTTATTTCAAAAATACAAAAAAAATATAATCGAAGCAGGAGATCTTATTCTCTGCTCAACTGTCCATTAAAACTGCATGAATGACCAGCGAGATCATCATGGACGGGTGAGGAATGATCAGAGGACCATTTGGCATTGGTTGGATCGATGAAAGGCTAGACTTATCTACCGTTAAGCTAAGTCTATCCCTTCAAAGCTCTTTCTTTAAACCCCCCTTATCGCCTCCCATTGAGCCAAATCAAGCCCTCTATCACCCTTTTCCTCATCTCTGGCAATCGTCAGATTATTGAAGCTAAGCCCCCACCACCCAAGACCCCTCTCATTCCTCTCAAATGCCCCTCTACCTTCCTTTGACCCAAGAGTTTTGGAGCCTTTGGGCCTCCTTTTTTCCATGGAAACATGCACCGCAGGCTATGTGGCCACCATCTTCTCTGTCACCAATAAGTCCCCTCCTTCTTTTATTTATCTTTTGGCCATGGGGAGTTGCCACCAAGGCACAGGGCAATACCCTTTTTTCCCTTCTCTTGGTTCATCGCAGTCGACAGAGCCACCATCAGTCGTGGCCGCTACAAGCCGTGCCACCCTTGTTCAGTCATGCCATTGCTGGATTGCCCCACCTTGATTTTCCCATCCCCTCCACCTCCTAGAAGACATGAGGAACCTGAAGGGCGATTAGGGGAGGAAGAAAAGAACAAAAAAGAAAAGAGAAAGGGAGGGGAAGGAAAAAATAAAATAAAAAATATATAATAATAATAAAGAGAGAGAAGAGAGAGAAGGTAGAGAGAAGGAAGAGAGAAGAAATAGAGAAGGAAGAGAGAGGAGAGAGAAGAGAAAAAAAATAAATAATAAAATATATAGAAAAAATAGGTAGGATTTTAACTTGAAAATCCATTGGGTTCTAATTTGATCATTCAATAATCAAACCAAATTTTTATAAATTAGATCCAATTAGTTACCTAAGATCAAACCCAAATCTAGACCTGACCGAGTGCCTCTTCTCTTATTTTAGTTTCTTTTTTTTTAATTAAAGATTAATCATGTAATTAAATTATTTTGCTAGTCTTCATTACCTCCATTGGTAGAGGAGCACCAAATCTAAAATTTGAATTTATGAAATATTAGTAGAATATTTTTCTATAAGTTATCTATACCTCTATTATGTTTTACCATGCATGATCTGTTTCAAAAATTAATTTATTATTATGTAATATTTCTCAGAGTAAGTACTTTATATGTTTTATAAAATGTTGAAAATGAATATCATTGAATTGCATTGAAAAATGTATTAATTATTGATATTAGTGCTCTCTAGTTGACTATGATTACACGAGTTAGGATCTAGTCTCCTTCTGGACCTCTAATAGGATGATCATTGGCACATGATCGATGGATGGTATGTGTAGTCAAGAGCTAATTTTTTTTGGATTTAGCCAGACAGGGCGATCACTGGTACTGACTAAGGATACAAGTTTTTTTATGTGATATCAAATCTAATATCCTTCTGGGCCTCGAGTGAAGCGATCACTAGTGTATTATCGATAGACAGTATGTGTAGTAGGATCTAGTTTCTTTTGGGACTGGTCATGGGCCGATCGTGGTCATAGTCAGAGAGACTAGGAGAATGAGAGTAGATGACCATCCTTGGATGTTTATGAAAATATATTGTAGTTATACATGGACAATTTATATTGATTGATCTAATACTGGCTTATGTATTATGGATAACCTTTATATTTCATGAATTAGAAGATATGATAACTTACTGAACCTGTAAAGCTCATTTTATATTTAATGTATTTTTATTTTAGATCCAGAAGATCATTTGGGCATTGGGATTAGTCAGTGAGGAGCTTAGGATTTACATATTATCTACTTGATTTATATTCTAAATTGAGTTTTTAGTTGAAATTTATTTTATTTCTTCTCAATCTTGATGAATAATTTTATTATTGAATAAATATATCAGTGAAATTGCTTTTATCACTGCCTGATTAGTTGATTATTGATATGAATATTGTTTATGAGATAGGCCTTGCATGTCTAATGGGATTAAACCCTAAGGAGATGCGACCATCTATCATAAACCTAGCTCGGGCCTTGAACCAAGGTGTGATACATTTAATGGTATTAGAGCAAGGTTCAAGACCCTATAGCTTAGAATGCTAGTGAGAGTGGGGTAGAATTAATTAGGATATGATTGAATGATTAAAAATTACTAGTAACTAAGTAAATTAAATTTTATCGAATCTAACTCTTTTTGGTAACATAGGTTTTAATGGTTCGAACTCGATCTATGAGGATGTCCAATATAGCAAAAAATTCCCATGCATCAAACACATGCCACACTCATATGAATGGTCGCACCTCTCGAACCCCTAGTGCCTCACAAACTCGAGATGTCTCTTCGATAATTAGTGCTTTTCAGCTTAAAGGCAATGCTTCTCGAGTGGCTAGAATAGCTCGAGCTGCTAATATCTCCAGGTCAGCTCATAGTCCATCACTAGATCAGGATAAGAGTCGAGTGCTAGCCCTTCTCATCAGCTGCATGATGCCCCTAATATCCTAAACAATAATCAAGGAACTTCCAATTCTGATAGTCAAGTAGTAAGCCTCATTCAAGCTCTAACTACATTTGTTCAAGAGATGAGACAACATGAAAGTAAAGGTGATCAATCTTCAAAGATGGATTGGGGGATTGGTGAATTTAAGAAGCTTGTACCACTTACTTTTGAAGGTTCCATTGAACCCACCGAGTGACTGAAATTACTAAAAGAGATAGAAAAGTCTTTTGCTAGTATAGAATGTATTGACTAAGAGAAGGCTTGCTTTGCTGCTTATCAGTTATAGGATGAAGCTTTTGAATAGTTGGAAGCTGTCAAGAGGCAACATGGGATTGATAGGCCAATTACTTGGAACACCTTCCATTAAGAATTTATGGATATGTACTTTTCTAAGAGTCTTAGATTTGAAAAAGAAAGTGAATTTACAATATTGATTCAAGGAAGTATGACAGTAACTCAATATAAGGCCAAGTTTATAGAGCTATCCCATTTTGCTTCGGATCTAGTGGCTACAGATGGTGTTAAAGCCTAGAGATTTGAAAAATGGATGGGACCCAAGATCCAGCTGGGATAAGGCCAATATAATTGGTCTCATATAAAGAGGTGGTTAATAAAACCAAAATTATGAAGCAAAAAGTTAATAATAAGCAATTGGTCTCATATCATGTTCGATCCTTTTGGTAGGATTTTTTAAATATGATTTAAGTGCTTATAGTCTGATTAAAATTGGTTTAATTTGATTTTCTTCCACTGTGATTTAAAAAAATAAATGCATGAAACCCTTCCCATTTTTCTAACAGCTAGCTCGTCACCCATCTCTAGTGCATCCACCTTCCCCTGGGCGAGGCGAGCAGCTTGGGGTACGAGGTAATCAGCCAGAGGTGCAAGGTGAGCCAGGGGCTACTCCTACCTAGCCAAAAGCCCCCAGGCAAGGTGGTCAACCTGGAGTGTGAGGCAAGCCTCCCATCGAACCTCGTCCCAACCCATCATGTTTTGTAGTCATTACTTCTTACAGGATCCTGACGAGGTGTGTCAATCTGACTCTTCTATTTCTGTCTCCTCCTCTTCTATATAGGATACTTTGCTAGAGGAACCTTCAAGCCACCGCCTCACTTGACGATTCGGTCATGAGACGAGCTGGCCCATGAGCTCCAAGAGGTGGACGGCTACCTAAAGGAGCTTTGTCGATATAACTTATCTCCGGGTGGCAAATCTTAGTTTAAGGTTCACCCCCCATTCTCTTGCAAGATTATGGAGGAATTGGTACCTTGCTATTTCAAGTTACTGGCTATGGAGCCCTACAATGATACCACCGACCCCTTCGACCACCTAGAGAGCTTCAGGCCTCTTATCCTTTTTCAGGGACATTTGATGCCCTCATGTGCAAGTCCTTCCCAACTACCTTTAAGGAAGCAGCAAGAGCATAGTACACTCAACTCTCATTAGGATTAATCCACTACTTCAAAGAATTTGGCTGATAGTTCACACCCAGTTCCAGAACACCAAGAGGCCCGATCGAGGCTCTGACTTTCTCTTCTCTATTCAGCAAAAGGAGGGTGAGTCTCTTCACCATTGCATGGGTCACTTTAAAGTGGCCATGCTGGAGGTTCACGGCCTCGAGCCGTCCATCGCCATGTCAGCCTTAAAAAGGGGGCTACATGGAGGCAATTTCTACTTTTCTCTTTAAAAAAATTTTCCAAAAGCCTTTCTAAACTCATGGCCCATGCTGAAAAGTACGTCAATGCTGAGGAGGGCATGGTGGAGAAGCTGAACGAGAAGGATAACTGGAAGCATCCCCAGGAGGACTGCTCCCATCCTTTCCTTCCTCCTCAGTCGTAGTAGTAGAAGAAAAAATGGGACTAAGAGTTTTGCCCTCGATCCAGAAGTCCTAGGTAGCCTCACTGTGAGGACTTCACTCCTTTGAATGCTCGCTGGGGGCAAATCCTGATGACGATCAAGGGTTAGGATATCGTCCAATAGTTGGGGAAGATAAACAAAAAGACCTGAAAGGAATCCAATAAGTACCATCAGTTTCATCAAGACTAAGGGCATGACATCGAGGGCTGCATCTCCCTGAAGAGGGAAAATGAGTCACAGATTTGGCAAGGCTACCTATGTGGCTACGTCAGTCAGCCCAATATCTCAGAAGTCACTGGTCACAAGCCCCAGCTGGTAGTTGAACCCCTCGTGGAGAACAAAATCCTCGTCAGCACCACCTCGAGAGGACTAGCTGTTGGGGGGCAAGCTTCTCTAGATGGCAAGCCGATGCAAAGGTGGCCAGATGGAGATCCCCTAGCTTAAGTGCCAAAGGGTAGAGGAGCAGTCCATTACCTTCTTCACTATCAACATAGATAGAGTTTTGTTCCCATATGATGATCCTATATTTGTTTCCTTTGCTATCTCAAATTGTGATATAAAGTATCCTAGTGGATAATGGAAGCTCCACAGATATTCTCATTTACGATGCTTTCTCTTAAATGGATTTGTCCAAGGATCACCTCTAAAGGGCTAGCTCTCCCTTAATTAGTTTTTTTGAAAACACCTTGCCCGTCGAGGGCATCGTAACTCTTCTTGTGATAGCTGGATAGGCCCCAAGATAGGCTATGGTCCTACTAGATTTTCCGATGCTCAGAATCCCAGCAATCTATAATGCTATCCTAGGAAGACCAGGTCTGAATGCTCTGCAGGCCATAGTCTTTATCTACCACCTACTCATGAAATTCCTTACCCTCCATGGGATGGGCGAGGTTTGAGGATATCAAGCCTTGATAAGGCAATACTAGATGGAGACCCTTAAAAGCAAGAAGCTAGGAAAACCATGTCCATCGAGAGTCTCAACCTCAAAGATCAGCAGAAGCTACAATAAGGAGAGCATGCAAAAGAATTGATCCCTATTCCCCTAGACTTGTCTGACCCCTCCCATGTGGTTTACATTGGGAGAGAATAGAGCAAGGGATCTAGAACCTGTCGATAGAGTTCCTCCATGCAAACACTGACATTTTTACATGGATTGTAGTAGATATATTGGGCATTGACCTTGAGGTCATAGTGCATCACCTCAAATTTGATCCCTTGCATCCCCCAAATCACCAAAAAAAGAGAAGCTTCATCCATGAGTGCCAACATGCCATCAAGCGGGAGGTAAAGAAGCTCCTATTTGAAATTCATCCATGAAGTTCAGTACCCAGATCAGCTTGCCAACGTCATCCTAGTAAAGAAGGCCAATGACAATTAGTGGGCATACATTGACTTCACTGATTTGAACAAGGCTTGCTTGAAGGATTGTTTTCCTTTGCCCGGAATTGACTAACTTGTAGATTCAACCTTCGGGCATGAAACCCTTAGCTTCATGGATGCCTCTTTTGTGTACAACCAGATCTAATGGCACCTAAGAATGAAGAAAAGATGGCATTCATCATCGATCAGGGGTTGTATTACTACAAAGTTATGCCCTTTGGCCTGAAGAATGCCAAAGACACTTACCAATAACTAGTCAACAAAGTCTTTTCCAACTAGATTGGATGTAACGTGGAAGTGTTGTCGATGATATGTTGGTGAAGAGCTGCAAGGAGGGACATTACATGGTGGACTTAGAGGAGACCTTCCAAATGTTATGGAAGTACTGTATGCGACTCAACTCAAATAAGTGCACATTCGAAGACTCTTCTAAGAAGTTCCTAGGTTTCATGGTATCATACCCTAAAATCGAGGTGAATCCTAAGAAGCTCAAGAAATTCTAGAGATGACACCCTTGGAGTCGAAAGGAGGCTCGGCATCTTGTAGGGTGGGTCACCGCATTGAGCCAATTCATCGCGAGGTCCGGCGACAAGTATCTACCCTTTTTCAAAGCCTTGAGACAAATCAAGGACTTCCAGTGGATGAATGAGTACCAAGCCTCCTTTGAGTAGCTCAAGGCCTACCTTGCCCCATGCCATTTCTCATAAGGCTGGTATTAGGGGAGAAGCTTTATCTCTATTTGGCTATCTCCCCTGTGGTCGTGAGTTCTGTGCTCGTCCGAAAAGAGGATGGAGTACAAAAGCTAGTTTACTATATTAGTTGGATTCTCAAGGATGATAAGACCCAATACTCAAGGGTGGAGAGGTCACCTTCACCCTCTTGACCTCAACGAGGTGACTTCGACCATACTTCCAAGCAAATTTTATTGTGGTCCTGTCTGATCAGCCCCTATGCCATATTCTATAGAAGATCGATGCCTCTGGGAGGTTCACCGAGTGGAAAGTGGAGCTATGCAAGTTTGACATTCATTATCACCCATGCCCCTCCATAAAAGCCCAGGTCTTAGCAGTTTTTCTTGTGGAGTGCACCATCTTTGATGGTGCAGAGATTGGATCGGAACCAATGGAATTGGAGCTGGTAGGCGAGCCTTGAACTCTCCATTTTGATGGTGCATCCAATGCTAGAGGGTCCAGTTTGAGATGATCCTCACCAGCCCGAATAGAGCCATCGCTAAGCAAGCACTCAGCTTCGACTTCAAGGCCTCTAACAACGAGGTGGAGTATGAAGCCCTCGTGGGGTTGAGGCTCGCCCACGAGCTTAAGGTCTAGCATCTCAAAACCTTCAATGACTCTTAGCTGATAGTGGGACAAGTCCATGAAGAGTTCGATGCTAGAGCCCCCACCATGGAAAAATATCTCAAACGAGTAAAGAAAATGAGATTGCATTATCCTTCCTTTCCTTGAGATAGTGCAAATCCCCCAAATAGAGAATGCCCAGGCATACCTGCTATCAAGGTTGGTGACCTCCAACTATGTAGATATCCTGAAGATTGCCTACCTATAGAACCTCGAGAAGCCCAGTATCAAGGAAGAGCTAGTTCTAGTCCTATAGGCAAATGGCAAGCCATGCTATATAGGCCCCTTGATTCATAATCTACAAGAAGGGATGCTATCGAAGGACAAGGCCAAGGCAAGAAAGCTCAAGTATTGGTCTGCCTTGTTCATGGTACTCGATGGAAAGCTTTACAAATAAACCTACTCGATGCTACTCCTCTACTACCTTCGTTTCTTGTAAACAACTTTGCCATTAAGAAGGTTCATGAAGGGATATATGATAGCCATATGGAGGTTGTGCCTTGGCATACAAGATCCTGAGACAAGGATACTATTGGTCGAGCATTCTCAAGGATGCTCTCAAGCATGTTCAACACTATAATCATTGCTAGAGACGAGCTAGCATCCAGACCAACCAATTGTACCTCTCAGCTCCTTAAGCTTCCCATGGCCTTTTGCTTTGTGGGGAATAGACATCCTCGATCCTTTTCCATCGACCATCAGGCAAAATAAATTTTTGATCATTGCTATCAACAACTTCACCATGTGGATCGAGGCAAGACCTCTAACCCAGATCATTGAGCAGGAGGATTGGAAGTTCATCTGGGGATCGATCATTAGCTGCTTCAGACTTCCTTGCATCATCACCATCGATAATGATAAACATTGCAATAATGCATCCTTTGACAAGTTCTACAAGGACCTATATATTAGCCACCAGTTCAGTTCGGTCATACATCCATTGAATAAATAGAAAGGTTAGAGTCACCAACTGGACAATTCTTTAAGGATTGAATACCTGACTAGATAAGGTCAGAGGTCTCTATGTGGAAGAACTATACACCATCCTCTAGACCTACCTCACTACACACCGACTTCCAATAAGGAAGACACTGTTCAACCTTGCCTTTGGAACTAAAACCATTATCCCTCAGGAAGTGGGCCTACCATCACATTGAGTCGAAGCCTATGATAAGCAGTGTAACTCGGAAGACTTAAGGGCAAATCTCGATCATCTAGAGGAGGTTCGGGACAAAGCTTGAGGCCAAATGATGCGTATTAGCAATACACGGCCCACTATTTCAACATCCATGGAAGGCAAAGCAGTTTTGATTAGGATAACTCATCCTTTGGAAGGTAGTTGTCAGCCAACCCACAGAGCATCGAAAGCTTTCTCCAAATTGGAAGAGACCCTATCATGTCACTAGAGTGGTCCATCCTGGCACCCATTATTGGAGTAGCTGGATGGCACCCCTATTGCATATACTTGGAATTTTGACAATCTCTGACCATACTACTAATGAGATGTATCCCTAACACTTGTACCTGTTCCCTTCAATAATGGAAACCTCCCCTTTTATCTATAAGGAGAGCACACAATGAGAGCTAGGGTTGTCTCTAAAAGCCCCGGGCAAGGTTGCCCTAAGTGGGGTTCTGACACCCCTTATTCCAAAAGGTCCTAGGTGAGGTTGTCCAAGGTAGGGTTACCACACCCCTTATTCTTAAGAGCCCTAGATGAGGTTGTCCTAGGTAGGGTTCCAACACTCCTTATTCCTCGGGCAAGGCCATCTTGGATGGGGTTACAACACCCCTTATTCTTAAAAGCCCTGACAAGATTGTCCCAGGCAAAATTCCAACACCCCTTATTTTAATTCACCTAGTTGAGTAGTCAGACGTCTAGGCTGGGTCTTAATATTCATGATTCCTAGCTAAGCATAAGTCTCCCAGGTACCTTGAGTGAGGTTATCTCATGTGGGGTTTTAACACCCCTCAACCTAAAGCCTTGGACGAGGTTATCCTAAACATCCTGGCTAAGAAATCTAGCTCTTAGGCCGGGTCGCAATACCCGTAAGCCAGAATTAAGTGGTAAACCTCCTAGGTTTCAAAGTCAGGGACAAGGTTATCTCAAGTACCATAGCTGAGTAGCCAGACTCCCAGGATGGATCACGATACCCCTAAGTCTCAGTAAGCAGTAAGCCTCTTACGTTCCAAAGCCTTGGGTGAGGTTGTCCCATGCATCTTAGCTGAGTAGTCAAACTCCTGGATTGAGTCAGATACCCCTAAGTCCTAGTTAAGTAGTAAGTCACTCAGGTTCTTAAGCCCTAAAAGAGGTTGTCCCAAGCAAGGTTGATGAGCCCTTCATGCAATATACAAAACAAGCTTGCAGACATAGACAAGTATCAAAAGAATGAAGGTTTCTTTTCTTTGATGATTGTCAAGTACACATGTTTATGGCTTTATAGCTAGATTACATTACACAGATATCGCCTTGAGAGGCAGATGGAGGACAGGACAAGTTACACAGGTTGTACAAAACTTCTTGAAACTCAAATACACCTTCGATACCTTGCCTACAAGAGAAGGATCAGGACTAAGTCAAAGCTTCCAAGAGCATCAAGACCAAGACTCTAACAATTTGGTGAGGTTCCTCTTAAAAAAGATAGCAAGGCCCATTCTCTACTAGGTTTTGAAGGACTTTTAGATCCCTCGGAAAAGCTTGAAGGCAATTTTGGCCAGCAAAGAGAAAATGTGCATCACCTATAAAAGATCTAGTCAGCATGTAGAGGAGCTGGAGGTGAGCCAAAGATGTTGTTGAGCCTCGCCCACTACAGGTTAGCAAGCCCTTCATGATGGTATGTCTCTTGGTCAGCATTTGATCGACCGTACTACTTTGTAGGACATTCTTTTCCTTCGGAAAATATCCTCATCTCTTTGAATGGTGGTAAGTTTGCCCTCAAAAGAGGCTAGATGGCTTACCTCTCATTCAAGGCACTCTTTTAGTGCATTACTAGATGGAGCACTCCCTTTTCATGAAGCACTCGTCCAAGGACTCAGGGTTCAAGTCGTAGGGTGTCCCCTTGCATCGATTGACCCATCCGCCATTTCTGGATGACGGGGATAGTGAGCGATGCGAGATTTTTCTTCGCTTCAAGGTCCTCGGGCTAAAGGTGCTCTAGTCCAATAACACCCTCTTCAAGGTGGGCATTAGCCATGCATGGCCGAGAGATGGGAAAGAGTCCCAATCACTCATATTCTTCTTCTTTCATGAGTTTAGCTTTATTTTCATTTAACAATTTTGGTTTCTTATAAGTATGGACCCCTTGGACATAAAGAAGCTGAAGAGGGTGGCCACGAAGGCTGGCATGGTAGAAGGCCCTTTAGGTGGGCCAAGGAAGATCCAATTGGTCACACATCAATGTCCCTCATCTGGATCATCTACTAAGGCTGAGGGAGTGGTTCTCCCCATTCCCTCGGAGGCCACTCCGGCCATCACTCTAATGGTGCATCGACCAACACCAGCTCCCAAGGCTGGGGCCTCCTTGTCTGCCCCCTAGCTTGAGGGTATCGATAGAGAAGGCGCTCTAGTTGACCAGCCTAGAAATTGCACCTTCAATAACTGGTAGATCGCCCGGGCCCTTTTTAAGGGCATCATCTACCCTATTGATGTCAAGAGGATTATCGACAAGGGCCTCCTAATGCCAAAAGGGGATTGTTTTGACCTTCCTCTAGGTATATTATTTTTCTTATCCTCAAATTTTGATTCAATCATCCAGTTATCTAACAATCATTTTCCTTTTGTAGATGGCCCACTATCTGAATGATTACTTTGAGTTACGGGGCTATGATGCCGCAATCAAAAAGAAAATAGGGGAGATTCAAGGATGACTCCTCGAAGCCAAGTCCACCCAATCCTCCGTCGAAGCTGAAGCTAACTGCCTTAAATGGATGATTAGGATACTTGATGGAAAACTCTCTTGAAAATGTAAGAAGAGGCAAGAGTCAGATGATGCACTTATGGAGATGCATTGCAAGTTGACTGACTTTGAGGCTCGATTGGGGATGACAGTTCAGGAGGATGTCAAGGCCTACAAGCTTTTCGATGACTACAAGGACCAAAAGATTGCATTCTCTACTTAAGCCTACCTCGAGGGGAAGGACAAGGTTCAGAGGAAGGTGGCTGCCCACTTCTCAAACCTGGACTTGACCTTCCTGAACAAGGAATCAAAGGTAGAGGACGAACCAGCCTTGAGAGTTAAGGGAGCTGTAGATCCCCTTGCACTGACTAGCTAAGCCTGTTATCATTTTCGTTCCTCCCTTTTTTTATATATGCCTTCGGTCTATCTCTTGGGAAGACCTCATTTTGTAAAGCCTTCATATTCATTTTTGAAAAATATCAATGAAAGCATCTTTTATTCAATCTGTAGTATAAGTCTATGTTATATTTTAGCTCCTAACTTTTATGGCTCAGAGCATGTAAGGGGATGGATAAATTAGCAATGTATTGATTGTATCTTCTTGAGGATAAGAGTTAGCATCGACTTGATGCCTGTATGTCAGGGGTTCTGTAGGTTAACCTCTGATATTCAGCATCGAGCGAGGGTCTTATAAGTTAGTCCTCACTATTGAGCCAGGGGTCCTATAGGCCAGCTCCCGACATTCAGCATCGAGCAAGGATCTTATAAGTTAGCCTTTGTCATTAAGCTAAGGATCCTATAGGTTAGCCCTCAATATTTTTTTGCATTAAACAATGGTCTTATAAGTTAGCCCTCACCATTTAGCCAAGGATCCTGTAGGTTAGCCCCCGACATTTAGCATTGGGTGAGGGTCTTATAAGTTATCCCTCGCCATTAAGCTAGGGGTCCTGTAGGTTAACCTCTAAAGTTCAGCATCAAGCAAGGGTCTTATAAGTTAGCTATCACTATTGAGACGGGGTCCTATAGCTTAGTCCCTGATGTTCAGCATTGTGCAAGGGTCTTATAAGTTATCCCTTATTGTTGAGCCATGAGTCTTGTAGCTTAGTTCACGACATTCAGCATCAAGCAAGGGTCTTATAAGTTAGCCCTCATCATTGAGCTATGGGTCATATAGATTAGCCCCTGATATTCAACATTGGGCAAGGATCTTATAAGTTAGCCCTCACTATTGAGCTAGGGGTCTAGTAGGTTAGCTCCCAACGTTCAGCATCAGGTGAGGGTCTTATAAGTTAGCCCTTACTGTTGAGCCAGAGATCTTGTAGATTAGCCCTTGTCATTGAGCCATAGGTTATGTAGATTAGCCCCCAACATTCAGCATTAGGCAAGGGTCTTATAAGTTAGCCCTTGTCATTGAGTCGGGGGTCGTATAGGTTAGCCCTGGATATTTAACATCAGGTAAGGGTCTTATAAGTTAGCCCTAATCATTGAGCCAGGAATTCTATAGGTTAGTTCTCAACATTTAGCATCGGATGAAGGTCTAGCCCTCTCCATTGAGCTCGGAGTCTTGTAGCTTAGTCCTCGATGTGTAGCATTGGGTGAGGGTCTTATAAGTTAGACCTCACCATTGAGTCAAGGGTCTTGTAGGTTAGCCCCTTATGTTAAGCATCAAGTGAGGTTCTTATAAGTTAGCCCTTGCCATTGAGCCGAGGTCCTTGTAGATTAGGCCCTGATATTCAGTAGCGAGTGAAGGTCTTATAAGTAGCCCTCGCCATTAAATCAGGGATCTTGTGGGTTAGCCCTTGATGTTCAGCATCGGATAAGAGTCTTATAAGTTAGCCTTCATTGTTCAGCATGGGGCATGGGTCTTATAAGTTAGCCCTCGCCACTAAGCCAGGGGTCCTATAGGTTAGTCCTTGATGTTTAGTATGTTGGGAATTGTGTCCCAAAGCCAATCGCCTGGGTTGTTGGCGGTTGAGCTCAGTATTGTATTCTTTTTATGAATTAATAAAATATTATTTTTTGGCAGCTCATCACATATGTATTTCCCTGAAATGAACTCTTTCCATGTGATGAAGTCCTTAAGACTACACTGACTTCGATGCAGAGAGGATGTATCGAGTGGTCCTTAAACTCTGTTCACAACCAAAGGATATATTGTACTGGACGGCAATATATCAAGTATAGGTTATTGCAGTTCACATCGTTTGGTTGTCTTCTTGACCAAATGAGTGTGGTGACACTGATGTGATCTACAAGTGGGATATGTGGTATCTCATTGAACGTGACTCCGTGCAGCCTCCTTTCTGCCAAAGGGATACTCATGATTGGATATTGGTATGTATGTCCCTCTGACCTGAGGTCATCACGGTAGCTTGCAAGCAACTCCCTGTGCTTTGGTGCCGGACTACCCGGATTTTTAATCCGGTGATGGAAGGTTTATGGGTAAAGGCAAGTACTTGTGGAGCAATGATGGACCAAGATGGAATTGACCTGTCCAAATAGTTTGGATTGAATATCTCGCAGTATCTCAATTTAGCAAATCCTCGGCCGGGGTAGCCCAAGTAAAGAGTCACTGGGCTTGCGAGGCTGAGACACGTAGTGGACTGACTCTGTCTGGGTTGGCAGCCCAATCTCAGTCGTCCTGAGCATTAGAGGTCAAAGGGATGAATTACACGGTAACCATATGCCAGAGGTTCGATAGTTTGCTCCCGCATCTTCGACCTATCCGGACGCCGGGACCCATTGCTAGATGGTTTCCTGTGCTGGTACTGAAATTATTCTAGTGCTACCATTAAGGTTCGAACCTATGAGGTCACACGCCACAGAGGATTACTCTCTGATCCGGATACCGATTACGATTGGGAATCGTCTCAATTTTATGGTCATAGTATTTTTGAGCACTCTTTTTCCCATCTTGCCCTTGTCTGGGTCAACCGGAAATTGTTCCGGGTTGACCAGCACTGCGCCAGGATTTTTCTAAATCAGTTTTGAACTGATTCAGAGTTCGTTTTGGCCTCCAATTGGTTGTGAACCAATTGAACCAATTTTATTGGGCTTGGACCGGTTCAATTGGATTGAACCAAGTGGTTTATTGGGATTGAGCCATTTTTTGGGTTTGGACCAGTTTTTATTTGGACCGGTGTTTTCCTCTCCTTGATCCGTTTAACACAGTTTTTAATGTTGGAAATTTCCATTCGCTGGGAGGAATACCAAGCATCCAAATGAAGCCCAAATGATCGCTGGCTGTGGCGTCTCTCCTTCTCCTCCCACCCGCTGATTAAACTACTGATTAAATGGTGAACAGCAGCAGTTCCTCTTGGCCTCCCCGTCTCTCCACCTCCCTCTTCCAACTGCTGCCTATTTAAACTTCAGTTATCCCCTGTTTCAAATGGAGTTTTCAGCCAAGAGAGTTTTCACCATGAGAAGAGAGGTAACAGCAAGTGTGTTCTTCCCTGTGAAAGGTTTTGAAACCTGGTCCTTTCTTCCATTGGGTGCTGAGTTTTGGAGGGTGTGAGGGAGAGTTACAAGGTCCATTTCATTGTCCCTTAGAGTGCTTAAAGTCTAGACTGCAGCAAGGCCTGGTTGCTGCTATCCATTGTGATTGAGTCTCCTTCCAGTGGCTAGCACCGCGCGTGAAGTTGGATCGGAGGGCCCCCGGTGTGTCTCCCCTCTAGAGGGAGTACCCTTCTACTCCTGGGAACAAGCCACGCGAGCCGGATTTGCTGCTGTTGCTCCAAACGCCAAGAAGATAGCTGCTGGTTTTCTGCAACCAGAAATTCTGGCAGCAGAATTTGCCAAATTTCTATAATTTTTTGGCTAAGTTTTTCTTGCAGATTTCAATTGAAGATTGAAGAGCACTTGTCCACCTTGCCGCTGCTCAAATTTGGGAGCAAACGGAGGCCCGGAAGGCAATGTTCCGATGCCATTTTGAAAGCCCAAAATAGAGTTTTCTGCAGCCCAAGGAAGAAGAAGACTGGAATAAGTTTATCCCACTTATTCTAGCCTATTCCAGCTTTATCCCAGGGTTATTCTAGCCGGAATAAGGAATGAAAAAATTGTTTTTTTAATCATGCATGATTTGAATTTTTAATTCAAATATTTTGCAAATATTTTATATTATCCTACATGCCTAATTGCAACTAGAATTAGATTAGTTTCTGGGCGGAGCAATTTTTCGCTGCGTGGATTTTTTAAAAATATTTTAAAATCCCCTGTGCTCCCGTGCCCTATTTGCATGTCTAGTGTAGGTTCATGTCAAACCTCCTGCACTTGTTTCTTTCAATTGTATCAGAGCCATGTTGCATGTGTAATCTGATCTAGTATGCATGTTTAATAGATTAAAATTGGTTTAATCTAATTTGTATCCAAATTTCTTTTTGGAACCTAGTTGAGACCTTCACCATGACCGTGTGTCTTTGACATGATGCGGATGTCTGTGTTGGCCTCATCAGAAGGATCCTTAAAGAATATTAAAATTAAAAATTGTTTTAATTTAGTGATACATGTTTTTAGGCATGTTTAATATGAATATAAAATATGTGTAAAATATCTTGATGCATGATTTTTTGTTTATGTAAAATTGTTTTACATAGAGACTTAATTAAAAATTATTTTAATTAAGAGTTTGGCTTATTAAAAAAAATTTAGGTTTATGAAATCTAATCAAAATTTGCATAAGCCATTTTGGGTTAATTGGGTTAGCTGACTAGTTGGGTCCATAACTGGGTTAGACCTAAGTTTAGTTGAACCGGATTACAAGAAGATTAAACAAAAGTTGTTTAAGGCCCTTCTTTAAAACTATCTAATAGTTAGATTAGTTGATCCGTTCATCTAAAATGGATCCAATTAGTGGCTCAGTGGATGCCCGAGTCTTTAGGCTAGTCTGATCGAGTCTGGTAAATCGACTGGTGTCGAGGTAGGTTTGGCATTGTGATCATGACTGTATGAGGCTACCTCTTTCCTGGCCAACTTGGTTGGTGTCCAGGAAAGATGGTTAATGGCGGATACTCACCCATGATCTCACCTACCTGGCTAGTCGAATCGACCAGAACTGATTGGAAAAGCTCAATGACTCGAGTTAACCCATGTCACCCAGGTTGATCGGTTTGACTGATCTATAGGTGCCCATGGATCATTTGTTGATTTATTTCAACCCTCCTGGAATCTGATTGATTCAGTGGAAGGATGATCCATGTTCTTTTCTTTTTCTTCTGTCACAACTATAAAAAAAATCCTCTAAAATTATTAGGTCCTTAAAAAGACTAAGTCAAGGAGTTGATAGTGTCTTAGCCTCCCATTAAGTGGGATAGAAATGTGTCCACTAGCTTGGTGTGCATCGGCAGTTCCATAGAATGGGTGTACATCCGGTGACTGAAATTTCTATCTGATCGATGATGGTTCAGTGCAACCTCCTTAACGGGACCAGGTGGGCCGGCCAAAGTCGGGCTTGGTCTTTAGTTAGCTAGAAGCATTGGATTTGTCATTTTAATGGTTGGACCTAACCAGAGACCCGCAATAAGAGGCCCTAAGGTCGATTGGGGAATTCTCTGGGGCAAAATGAAATACTGAAAATTGTTTAGGGAAGAAATTGGTTTGCGAACCTACCTTTAGGCTCGTATGGGTGAGCCGGCCAAAGTCGGGCTCATGCGAGGCCTATTGGATTTCAGTACCCACTTGAAAGAGTGTTTCACGGATTGGAGTTAGAGGCTACCAATCTAAAAAGATTAGTGGAAGAAACCTTTAGACTAAAGTCCAAGTCTTTTGGTTAAATTATTAATTCATAAACTAATTTGGTCTTATTTTCTTTTCAGATGTCTTCCAATTTATCGCTCCGGTCACTTCTCGATAACGAAAAGTTAAAGGGTCACAACTTCGATAGTTGGTATCGAAGGTTGAGAATCATTCTGGAGCATGAACGGATCCTTTATGTGATAACGGATCCGGCACCTGAAATCCCTCCCGCGAATGCACGGAGTGCGGTCAGAGAGCTTATCTGAAGTGGGTCTCTGATCGGACTACTGTCCGTTGCATTATGTTAGCGGCGATGAACGACGAGTTCGGTCATAAATTTGAGGAGGCCCAACCTGATGAAATCCTTCAAAAGTTGAAGGAATCCTTCGGCACCCCGGATGATGTAGAATGGTACAAAGTGTCTTGTGCCATCTACAACTCCAAGATGCCGAATGGTGGTTCAATCACTGATCATGTATTGTACATGATCGAGCTGATTGAGAAACTGGGCAAACTCGGATGTCCCTTGCACGAGCAGCTCGGCAAGGATGCGATCCTGAATTCTCTTCCCTCCTCCTATCTTGACTTTCTTGATCATTATAGAATGAACAAGCCTGCAGTCAACTACCATGGTCTTTTGGGGTTGCTGCAGACTTTCGAGAAAGACCACTAACTGAATAAGGGGGTGGTGAATTTAGTGGGAGGAAGTAGAGGTCGTCGTCCCTTTAAGAAAGAGAAGAAGAAAATAAATAAAAAGGAAAAGAAGGTGCAGAATGGTCCTGGCCCTAGTCAGACCAAGAAGTATAAGGCTGATCAGTCTTCTGCAGAGTGCTTCTACTGCAAGAAGAAGGGACGCTGGAAGAGGAACTGTCCTCTTTATATTGCATCCCTTGATCCGAACAGGCCGAGGAAGCAGAAGTCTGCTGAACAAGATATTTATATGATAAAACCTTGCAATTACTCAATTGTTGATACTGCTAACTGGATATTGGATACTGGTAGTCCAATTCACGTTTGTAATTCGTTACAGGGACTTCAAGTTAGCAGAAGATTTGAAGATGGAGAACATTTTTTGAGTGTCGGGAATGGAAATCGTGTTCCAGTACTGGCAGTCGGAGTCCTGTGTCTAGTCTTTGAGTCATGTACTGTCGAACTGGTCGACTATCACTATTGTCCTAGTTTCATTATGTGCATAATCTCTGTAGGTCTTTTGGCCAATTATGGTTTTGAACTATCAATAAAGGGAGATTTTTGCAATGTTATTTTAAATAACTCTGTGATAATGAAAGCTAGATTAAATAATGGCATATATGCACTATCAAGGCCTGTTAGTGTAATGTACACTTCAAGCAAATGCCCAAGATTAGATAATGTCAACGATTTATATCTTTGGCACTGTAGGCTAGGTCATATTAACCAAAACAGGATAAACAAGATGCGAGGAGATGGACTCCTTGAGGTCAGTGATTCTGAATCACTGCCCACTTGTGAATCCTGTTTAGTTGGTAAAATGACCAAGTCACCTTTTACTGGAAAAGGTGAACGAGCTACAGAACTTCTAAGTCTAATACATATTGATGTATGTGGACCGATGACAGTCAGTTCCAGAGGAGGATACAAATATTTTATTACTTTTATAGACGACTTTTCAAGGTTCGGTTATGTCTTTTTAATGAGACATAAGTCTGAGTCGTTTGAAATATTCAAACGATACCGTAATGAAGTAGAAAAGCAAATTGGAAAAAGTATTAAAACCCTTCGATCTGATCGAGGTGGTGAATACTTATCTGGTGAATTTTTGACATATCTTGAGGAGAATGAAATTCTCTCTCAGTGGACTCCTCCAGGAACACCACAGTTGAATGGTATGTCTGAAAGGAGGAATCGACCCTTGTTGGACATGGTTCGATCCATGATGGGCTTTACAACTTTGCCGCTATCCTTTTGGGGATATGCACTTCAGACAGCCTGTTACTTATTAAATGATGTTCCAAGTAAGTCTGTTGTCTCCACTCCGTATGAGATATGGACTGGACGAAAACCCTCAATCTCACACCTTCGGGTCTAGGGTTGTCCAGCTTATGTAAAGCGTTTAGACTCAGATAAACTTGGTCCTAGGTCTGATCGATGTTTATTCATTGGTTATCCTAAGGAAACCAACGGATATTTCTTCTATTTGGAGAATGAACAAAAGGTGTTCGTTGCTCTTAGAGCTATCTTTTTGGAAAAGGAGTTCCTTGGAGAAGGAACTATAGCTTCTAAGATTGAACTTGATGAAGTTCAGCCAATAGAAGAACCTGCACTCTCTAAGGATATCGTAGAACCGGTTGTGATTGAATCACACCCAGAACCCATTAGGAGATCCAGTAGAATACCACGTCAGCCGGACAGATACTATGGTTTCTTGGTCCGGGACGGCGATCCCATTGAGCTCGATGAGAACAATGAGGATCCGATCACCTATATGGATGCACTTCAGAGATATGACTCTGAGGCATGGCTTGGAGCCATGCGATCCGAAATGGAGTCCATGGAAATCAACAATGTTTGGACATTGGTTGATCTGCCTGAAGGAATAAAACGCATCGGGTGTAAATGGATCTTCAAGAGAAAAAGGGGCGCATATGGGAAGGTAGAGACCTATAAAGCCCGTCTGGTTGCCAAGGGATATCGTCAGCGATATGGTATCGATTATGATGAGACTTTCTCCCCTGTGGCAATGCTCAAGTCCATTCGGATCATGCTTGCTTTGGCAGCATATTTTGATTACGAGATCTGGCAAATGGATGTCCGAACCGCTTTCCTAAATGGGGAGCTGGAAGAGGAGGTGTATGTGATACAGCCTGAAGGGTTCACATCCACAGATGAATCAAAAGTATGCAAGTTGCAGAGGTCCATTTATGGACTCAAGCAAGCGTCTCGAAGTTGGAACTTACGGTTTGATAGGTGTATCAAATTGTATGGCTTCGTTAGGAACGGAGAAGAACCGTGCATCTATAAATGGGTTAATGGTTCTGTGATTGTATTCCTAGTACTGTATGTTGATGACATTCTCTTAATCGGGAATGATGTCGTAGCATTACAAGGAGTAAAGGTCTGGTTATCATCTCAGTTCTCCATGAAGGACTTCGGTGAAGCTTCTTACATACTAGGTATGAAAATCCATAGAGATATATCTAAGAAGCTTTTGGGACTGTCCCAGTCTATGTACATTGACACCGTGCTGAAACGGTTCTGCATCGAAAATTCTAAGAAAGGCTATCTCCCGATAGGTTCTGGAATTACTCTTTCCAAGAAGGATTGTGCGACAACTCCTGAGGAAAGAGAGCGCATGAGTAGAATATCTTATGCTTCTGCAGTAGGCTTTATCATGTATGCTATGACTTATACTAGACCAGACGTGGCATACTCACTAGGAGTAGTGAGTAGATACCAGTCTGACCCAAGTGAGGCGCATTGGAAGGTGGTTAAGTCCATCCTTAAGTATTTGAGAAATACTAAAGATCAATGGCTGATTTATGGAGAACCTGACTTGAAACTTGTGGGGTACTCTGATTCCAGTTTCCAATCAGATAGAGATGATATCAAGAGTGTGTCAGGGGTTGTATTTACCCTGAATGGATGAGCGATCTGCCAAAAAAGTTCCAAGTAGGCAACTATTGCAGACTCGGTATGCGAAGCAGAATACATTGCAGCATCAGATGCAGTAAAAGAAGCTGTGTGGTTGCGGAAGTTCCTTGGAGAGCTAGGGGTGGCACCTTCCCTAGATGGTCCTGTTCCAGTGTACTGTGACAGCACTGGAGCCATTGCTCAAGCTAAGGAGCCTAAAGCTCATCACCACACCAAGCACATTCTGTGGCGCTACCACCTCGTACGAGAGATCGTGGAACGAGGTGACATCAATCTTCTGAAGATCGATGGAAAAGAAAATCTGGCCGACCCCTTCACTAAAGCCCTCGGAATAAAAGAGTTCGACTATTGTAAATGGGAAATGGATATTAGATACTCTTCTGATTGGCTTTAGTACAAGTGGGAGTTGTTGGGAATTGTGTCCCAAAGCCAATCGCCTGGGTTATAGGCAGTTGAGCTCAGTATTGTATTCTTTTTATGAATTAATAAAATATTATTTTTTGGTAGCTCATCACATATTGTATTTCCCTGAAATGAACTCTTTCCATGTGATGAAGTCCTTAGGACTACACTGATTTCGATGCAGAGAGGATGTATCGAGTGGTCCTTAAACCCTGTTCACAACCAAAGGATATATTGTATTGGATGGCAATATATCAAGTATAGGTAATTGCAGTTCACATCGTTTGGTTGTCCTCTTGACCAAATGAGTGTGGTGACACTGATGTGATCTATAAGTGGGATATGTGGTATCTCATTGAACGTGACTCCATGCAGCCCCCTTTCTGCCAAAGGGATACTCACGATTGGATATGGGTATATGTGTCCCTCTGACCTGAGGTCATCATGGTAGCTTGCAAGCAACTCCCTGTGCTTTGGTGTCGGACTACCTGGATTTTTAATCCGGTGACGGAAGGTTTCTGGGTAAAGGCAAGTACTTGTGGAGCAATGATGGACCAAGATGGAATTGACCTGTCCAAACAATTTGAATTGAATGTCTCGCAGTATCTCAATTTAGCAAATCCTCGACCGGGGTAGCCCAAGTGAAGAGTCACTCGGCTTGCGAGGTTGAGATACGTAGTGGACTGACTTTGTCTGGGTTGGCAGCCCAATCTCAGTCGTCCTGAGCATTAGAGGTCAAAGGGATGAATTACACGGTAACCATATGCCAGAGGTTCGATAGTTTGCTCCCGCATCTTCGACCTATCCGGACGCCGGGATCCATTGCTAGATGGTTTCCTGTGCTGGTACTGGAATTGTTCCAGTGCTACCATTTAGGTTCGAACCTATGAGGTCACACGCCACAGAGGATTACTCTCTAATCCGGATACCGATTACGATTGGGAATCGTTTTGGTTTTATGGTCACAGTATATTTTAGCACTCTTTTTCCCATCTTGCCCTTGTCTGGGTCAACCGAAAATTGTTCCGGGTTGACCAGCACTGCGCCAAGATTTTTCTGAATCAGTTTTGAACTGATTCGGAGTTCGTTTTGGCCTCCAATTGGTTGTGAACCAATTGAACCAATTTTATTGGGCTCGGACCAGTTCAATTAGATTGAACCAAGTGGTTTAATGGGATTGAACCATTTTTTGGGTTTGGATCGGTTTTTATTTGGACCGGTGTTTTCCTTTCCTTGAATCGTTTAACACGGTTTTTAATGTTGGAAATTTCCATTCGCTGGGAGGAATACCAAGCGTCCAAATGAAGCCCAAACGATCGCTGGCTGTGGCGTCTCTCCTTCTCCTCCCACCCGCTGATTAAATTGCTGATTAAATGGTGAACGGTGGCAGTTCCTCTTGGCCTCCCCGTCTCTCCACCTCCCTCTTCCAACTGCTGCCTATTTAAACTTCAGTTATCCCCTGTTTCAAATGGAGTTTTCAGCCAAGAGAGTTTTCACCATGAGAAGAGAGGTAACAGCAAGTGTGTTCTTCCCTGTGAAAGGTTTTGAAACCTGGTCCTTTCTTCCATTGGGTGCTGAGTTTTGGAGGGTGTGAGGGAGAGTTACAAGGTCCATTTCATTGTCCTTGAGAGTGCTCAAAGTCTAGACTGCAGCAAGGCCTGGTTGCTGCTATCCATTGTGATTGAGTCTCCTTCCAGCGGCTAGCACCACGCATGAAGTTGGATCGGAGGGCCCCCGCCATGTCTCCCCTCTAGAGGGAGTACCCTTCTACTCCTGGGAACAAGCCACGGAGCCGGATTTGCTGCTGTTGCTCCAAACGCCAAGAAGATAGCTGCTGGTTTTCTGCAACCAGAAATTCTGGCATCAGAATTTGCCAAATTTCTATAATTTTTTGGCTAAGTTTTTCTTGCAGATTTTAATTGGAGATCGAAGAGCACTTGTCCACCTTGCCACTGCTCAAATTTGGGAGCAAACGGAGGCCCGGAAGGCAGTGTTCCGATGCCATTTTGAAAGCCCAAAACAGAGTTTTCTGCAGCCCAAGGAAGAAGAAGACTAGAATAAGTTTATCCCACTTATTCCAGCCTATTCCAGCTTTATCCCAAGGTTATTCCAGCCGGAATAAGGTATGAAAAAATTGTTTTTTAATCATGCACGATTTGAATTTTTAATTCAAATATTTTGCAAATATTTTATATTATCCTACATGCCTAATTGCAACTAGAATTAGATTAGTTTCTGGGCGGAGCAATTTTCCGCTGCACGGATTTTTTAAAAATGTTTTAAAATCCCCTGTGCTCCCGTGCCCTGTTTGCATGCCTAGTTTAGGTTCATGTCAAACCTCCTGCACCTGTTTCTTTTATAGTATTGGATGAGAGTTTTACCGGTTAGCCCTTGCCATTGAGCCAGGGGTTTTATAAATTAGTCCTCGACATTCAGCATCAGGCTAGGGTCTTATTAGTTAGCCCTCACTATTAAGCCAGGGGTTCTGTAGATTAGTCCCCGATGTTCAGTATCAGAAGAGGGTCTTATAAGTTAGTCATCACTATTGAGCGAGGGGTCTTGTAGGTTAGCCCCCGACTTTCAGTATTAGATGAAGATCATATAAGTTAGCCCTCATCATTAAACCAAGGGTCCTGTAGGTTAGCCCTAGATATTCAGCATCAACTGAAGCTCTTATAAGTTAGCCCTCATTATTGAGTTGGGGGTCCTGTAGGTTAGCCCCTGATATTCAGTATCGAGCAAGGGTCTTAGAAGTTAATTTCACTGTTCAGCATTGGATAAAAGTCTTATAAGTTAGCCCTCACCATTGAGCTAAG
The DNA here is from genome assembly GCA_021397845.1 of Areca catechu. Lineage (NCBI taxonomy): Eukaryota > Viridiplantae > Streptophyta > Magnoliopsida > Arecales > Arecaceae > Areca > Areca catechu. The sequence continues at coordinate 26,732,813 of CM038048.1, forward strand.
GGTTCTATAGGTTAGTCCCTAACATTCAGCATCGAGTGAGGGTCTTACAAGTTAGCTCTCACCATTGAGCTAAGGATCATGTAGATTAGTCCCCGACATTCAGCATCAGGTGAGGATCTTATAAGTTAAACCTTGTCGTTGAGTCAGGGGTCCTGTAGATTAGTTCTCGACATTCAGCATCGGGCAAGGATCTTATAAGTTAGCCCTCGTCATTAAGCTGGGGATCCTGTAGGTTAGCCCCTGACATTCAATTTTGGATGAGATTCTTATGAGTTAGCCCTCACTATTGAACTAGGGGTCCTATAGGTTAGCCCCTAATATTTAGTATCAGGCAAAGGTCTTATAAGTTAGCCCTCACAATTGAACCAGTGGTCTTGTAGGTTAGCTCCCAATATTTAGCATCAGGCAAGGGTCTTATAAAGTTTGGCCTCAGTATTGAGTGGGGGTCATGTAGGTTAGCCCCCGCCATTCAGCATCGGGTGAGGTTCTTAGAAGTTAGACCTCACCATTGAGCTAGGGGTCCTGTAGGTTAGCCTCTAATGTTCAGATCGGGCAAGGATCCTATAAGTTAGCCCTCACCATTAAGCTGGGGGTCCTATAGGTTAGCCTCTGATGTTCAACATCAGGCAAATGTCTTATAATTAGCCCTCGCTATTGAGTCGGGGGTCTTGTAGGTTAGCCCCGGATGTTCTCTGCATTGGGCGAGGGTTATATAAGTTAGCCCTCGTCATTGAGCCTGGGGTCCTATAGATTACCTCCCAACATTCAGCATTGGGCAAGGGTCTTATAAGTTAGTCCTCGTCATTGAGCCAAGTTCTTCAGGGATACAAATGGGATCCATATGATTAGTTAATAATAATAATTGTATAGGAGGAAATTACATTATTGTTAATACACTTGAGATTTTCTAAATTCCAAGAGTGAGGCAAAAGTGTTTCATCCAGTTATGTTAGATGATATGTTCTGGGGCAGATAACCTCTTTCACCCGATACAAGCCTTCTCAATTTGGGGATAGCTTCCCTTAGCTAGTTGGCTGAGATATCTTGACCTGCCATAACACTAGGTCTCCAACCTGGAAGAACTTGCTTTGGACCTTAATATTGTGATACCGAGTAACTCTTTATCAATAAGTCACCATGCTTATAGCTGCCCATTCTTGAACCTTTTCCAACAAGTCCAAGTTTGTCTTTAGTTGCTCTGAGTTTTCATCTTCATCAAAATTCTCTACTCGAGGGGATGGAAGCCATACCTCCAACAGGATCATCACTTTGGTCCTGAAGGTGAGCTTGAAAGGTGTCTCACACGTTGGAACCCTCTATGTGGTTTGGTAAGCCCAAAGGACATGGTATAATTCTTTAAACCACATTCGCTTTGCATGATCCAGCTAGGTTTTCAGTCTCTACAAAAGAGTTCTATTAGCAATCCCAGCCTTTCCATTGACTTGGGGGTGGTCGATAGAAGTAAAGCAATAAGAAATGTCCAAGTCCCTGCAGAATTTTGTCAACTTAAAGCCACCAAATTAATGGCTGTTATCAGAGATGAGGACCCTCGGAAGGCCAAAACAACAAATGATAGACTTCTAGATGAATTTTTTTACTCAAGCTTCTATTATCTTGGTAAGGGGTTTAGCTTTTATCCATTTTGTGAAGTAATTTATGTTTACAACCAATAACTTTTGCTACCCAGGAGCTTGGGGGAAAGGCCCAAGTATATCCATCCCTTATTCGGCAAAGGGCCACAGCACATTGATTGGGGTCAGCAGTGCGGTTAGCTATCATTATACATTTAAATACAACTAGCATCAGTTGCACTTCCTAACCATATCAATAGCATCTTGCTACATAGTGGGCCAGTAGTATCCTTGCCACAAAATCTTGTAAGATAATAAGGCTTTGCCCTCCAAGTGGTTTCTGTAGATCCCTTCATGGACATCTCATTGAGTGTACTCAACCTCCGAGGATCGTAGGCATTTCAGTAATGATAGAGAAAAATACTCTTGTAGAGTTTGTTTTCTTAAAGGACATATTAAGGTCATGGTGTCATAGTTTTCAGGCTTCCCCTCGATCATTAGGAAGAGTCCCATCACAAAGGCGCCATGCTAGTGGATCAATCTAGTAGGATTCTATGTCAAGTTGCAACATGGGTGCAAACTCCTTGATGCTAGGTTCTACCATTTCTTCAAAGAATACCGGCATGTGCAAATCATGCAGTATAGATGTTGCAAGCTTTGATAAGGCATCAATTTGAACATTCTTCATCCTAGGGATCTGCTGGATATCAAGACTGTGAAAGGATTGGATTAGGTCCTTCACCTTCTGAAGATATTTCTTCATGTTTACCTCCCTCACCTCATATTTATTTAGCACATGGTCGATGACAAGCTATGAGTCGCTGCAGGCCATCAGGTGTTGCACTCCTAATCCTTGGATATTTTGAGGCCAGCAATCAAGGTCTCATATTTAACTTTGTTGTTTGCAGATGGAAACCCAAATTGGAGAACATACTGGATGATGTCTTTCTCAGGGTTGGTGAGAATTAAGCCTGCCCCTGACCCATTGGCATTTGGAGAACCATCCACATGCATGACCCATTGGTTTTCTGGGTCCTCCATCGGGTCATCCTCCACTAGATCTTTCTCTTGGATGGTGCATTCGATCACAAAGTCAGCCATCACTGGTGCTTTTATGGAAGATCATAGCTAAAACACATTATTGAATTCAGAAAGCTTGAGAGCCCACCTAGCCACTCGGCTTAATGTGCCGGGTCTAGTAAGGCCAGCTTCAGTGGCTGATTTGTGAGAATAACCATGGTATGAGCCTGTAAATAAGAATGAGACTTCCTAGCCAAGCTTACAAGAGCAAAGATTAATTTCTTAAGCAAAGTATACCTGGTTTCAACATTTTATAGAACTCTACTGATGTAGTAACCTGTTTTTTCCACTTAATCCTCTTCCTGAACAATGATGGAATCAATAGAGGAAGGGAAAACCACTAAGTATATGTACAACTCCTAGCCCATCTCGGGCTTACTAAGAAGAGGTGGAGTAACCTAATGGCCGTATATTAGGACTTCATAGTTAGTCTTGGGCCCTATACTAGGATTTCTAGTTAACCTAGCTACCCATTCTGAAGGATGGGGGACCCGACGGTCCACCACCGCTGAGCCAGGACTTCATAGTTAACCCAACAGCTGTTCAACTAGGAAAAGTAACCTAAGGAAGGTCTTCTAAGTGGAGAATAACCTAGTGAGCCAAAGTCAATACTTCCCGAGATGGGAGTTTTCAAATCTGTGGCTATCCCTTATAAGGAATCTAATGGACTATCATGTGGTAGGCATCCTAATAAATTATTGCGTAATTGAGATTTTCCATTATAGTTTCATATCATCTTATCAAATCATTCATATCTTCACCATACCACTTTAACACGAGTTCCAAAGTGGATGAGGATATTAGCCTTAAAAAATATTTGTTGTTTTTACATCCTTTTTAGAAGGTGCTCGATCTTTGGAGAAGACTTGCACATTTAGCAAAGATAATGCATGCATATGACTAAAACACACATCCAACAATGATTGGCCGTGAATACTATGGCTATTATCTGGTCCCACTATAAATAGCAAGTTTGGCTAGTTGAGTGGGGTAGGTCATTGCCATGTTTCCTTCTTCCCCATTCACCCTAGAGTTCTACAAGAACATTCCTCTAGCCACTTAACCAAGGTAGTTTCAATGTTGATCCTCTCTTGCCGATGAAGAGGTTCTTACTAAATACTATTTTCAAATGAAAGGAGAGAGATGTCATAATAAAGCGTATCTTGGCATGGAAGGTATTGGAAATGGTTGGCAGCTAGGCTGCATTGCTGCTATATTTACTGGCCGGGGGATGAAACTAGAGGACAGCATGGGTTCTATGTCTCCTCTCATGGTTCATCCTCACCACCCAGTTCCTTCTCAAGGGGTGAGAGTTATTAAAATAATGAAAAATAATCCAACTTTATTTAGTTTTACTTGATATCTTTTGTAGTATTTTATAGAAATTAACTTCATAAACGTGTAAAGCTTGAATTATGGAATCCAACGGTGCAAACTGGGCCCAAATCAGAGTTCATATGGGCCTGAAATCAATTTTAGAAGATTTTAGCACGGTTCAATGTAACATGATTTTTGGAACAACACTTAAATTATTTCAGCCAGTTCACTGTGGACCGGCAGAATGGTCCACCCACAACCCGCCGGTTCACTACTGCCATTACCGCCAGTCCACGGAGCAGAACAGTGGACTGTCCTCCTCCGTTTGTGCCCAAATTCGTCGGAGGGATGCCCCTGCTGCCATCCAACCAGTCGCCGGCCCCCTTGCTGGCCGGAGAGCCCCCATTTAGCTGAAAAAATGGCCAGAAAAGCTGCTGCCCTTCATCTTCTTCCCCACACCGTCCCATGTCATTCCATGCCGCCACGAGCTGCCCGTTGCCCCCGTTGCCACCTCGAAGCCACCCATCATCGCTGCCGAAGTCATCGGAAGTCGCTGGTCCAAGAAGAGTCAACGGCCATTCTCCCATCACCGGCCATCTCTTCTTTACTGTGAAAAGATTGTCGAGATGTCTAAATGGGAAAGGGAGATCGTAAGTGCGTGATTTTGAGTTTGATTTTTGAAACGGAGAAATGATCGCGGAGGAGTTCGGATGAGGAGGAAGGACGCGGAGGAGGATGCAAGGATAAGCATTGGAAGTCATTGAGTTGATCCAACAGATAACATCGAGGAGCATATTGGGATGAGGAAATCACCACGATTCCCACACGGGCCTGATATGGTGTTTCCCATCTATAAAGCCCTCGGGTCATTCTATGCTCTAGGAACTAATTTTGCAGACTCCACTTTATTTTATTACCTTTAGCTTTACTTTCTTGGTCCCTGATTTATTGCTGAGGTGCTGTTGCCGCTTCCCATTCCAGAGAGCCAGAAATCATAAAAAGGGAGAGAGGGACCCGTGTTCCTGCAGTTCTTTTATTTTTTTTATGTACTCCAGATTTTAAGCTTCAGAAAATAAAAGGCTGTTTATTTTATATTGATGCATATTCTTTCTTTCTTTATTATGTTTGAAGCAGATTTGGGACAAGGTTTAGTGTTTGAGGTAAGTCCTAGTGAAGAAATTCTTGACTAATCTATACCTAAGGGATGGACCGTGATCTACAGGTACAGGCCATACTCTTAAGATAGATCATATCTTGGTTGTCTTCACGGGTAATTATTCTCTTATCTCCTCCATTATTTCCATCTTCTCTGTTATTTGCATTCGTTACTTGCATTAGTTTATTTTAGTTTTTTTTAGAAAAAATAAAATTCTTTTTCGAAATAACCCGAAAGTCTCTGTGAGTTCGACCTTTATTCCCGCTATTCTATCTCTTAGAGTAGTGGATTTAAGATTTTAAATCGGTGCATTGCGACGCATATCAGATTTTTGGCACTGTTGTCGAGGACTTTTGGCATTATTTTGAAAAAAAAAATCAAAAATCAAAAATAAAAAAAAATCAAAAATCCAAAAATCCAAAAAAAATTTTCAAATTTCAAAATTTTAAATTTGAATTTCAAAAATTTGACTTTCAAAATTCAAAATTTGAAAATTGAAAAAAAAATAAAAATAAAAATTTTTGATCTTGAGTGCCCTGACATAAGGTTGCCCTAGCATAACTGGGAGGTTATGTTGAATAGTTATCCTAGGATACAAAAAGGTTGAGCAAAAAAAAATTGTGCTTTTTGCTTTCCATCTTTAGATTGACTTAGGCAAATTTATTTTTTCTGCAAAACCAAAAAAAAATTTACCCTGACATCTCATAATTTATTAGGACTAGATACTTAATCACCAAACTTTAAAAAAAAATTAGTTTTAGATTAATTTTGTTTGTGTGATAACTTGAACACATTGTTTGCTGCATTTCATTTTTCCATAATCAACTTAAGGGCATAACCCAATTAATCATATAAGGTGGGGAGTTCAATACCCTTCCTTAGCCCATAAATCACCACCTAGCATTTGCATTGACCCAAACCTTAAATTTAAAATCAATTAGACATCAACCCTAGGAATCTCGAGCTCAATAGGACAAGGGAATCCTAGAGTTAGACCGGGTTCAGATCATTTAGCTACTTGGTGTCTAAGAAAAATGGTTCAGGGATAAGAGCCCAAAAAAAGGTGGTTCTTTAATTGGTTCTGTTTGCTTATTTGGCCAATTTCAATTGGTGTCTAAGGCAAGCAATGGGGGGACCCCCACCAACCTTACACTTACCTGCCGAGTCAGTTAATTAATCTTGGGCTTGGAGTGCTCGAAGGTAACCTTGGATCAGTTGGGAGCTGTCTAGATCCAGGTTAATCCTAGGATAGTGATTTTGATTTGTTTCACTTTCTTGAAAAAAGAAAAAAAATAATGAACATATCACTCTTTTTTCTCTAGCCTAGGACTCTCTTAAAAAATTTTCCTTTAGACCTCTTCTCATTATTCCACTTTTCTTTAATTAAAAAAAAAATATGAATTGCTGTTTGCTTTAGGAGGGTGTATGTTAGTGTATTCTAGGCATCAACTTTGAGAACCTAAACACATATCCCTAGATCCAAAAATAAAAAGCTCCAGTAGAGCAAACAGCCCAGGTACTATGGATCCTAATCAAGGAAATCAAGGAATTGACCCTCCACTGAAGGAGTACTTCACTCCTTCAAAATACACCTATTCACCTTGTAGCCAAGTACCTCCTGTAGATGCTGTCCAGTACGAAATCAAGTCCAGTGTAATACAAATGTTACCCTTCTTCTACGGACTTGCGAATGAAAATCCTTATAAACACTTAGATGAATTTTTGGAGATCTGATCAACCGTAAAGATACAAAATTTCTCCGATGATGCTTTAAGGCTTAAGTTATTTCCTTTTTCTTTGAAAGACAAAGATAAATACTTGTTGAATTCCCTAGACACTGTGACTATTTCAACTTGGGATTAACTTTAGAGGGAGTTTCTTAAGAAGTATTTCTCCATAGGAAAGACGAATCAAATCAAAAAAGCCATTACCAGTTTTTTCCAATTAGTCGAAGAAATGTTTTATGAAACCTGGGAGCGATTGCAAGAGTTGATTAGGAAATGTCCTCACCATGCCATACCAAAATGGCAATTAGTCCAATGCTTTTACGACGGTCTGTCAGGAAGGAACCGGGAAATGGTGGATGCCTCGTGTGGAGGAACGTTCATGCTTAAAAATAAACATGAGGCATGGTAGTTATTTGAAATCTTGAGTGAAAACTCCCTACATCATATGTCCGCTGCCCATATAGACCCTCTCATAGGACCCATAGGATCCAAGAGAGGGGGAATGTATGAAGTTGGTCATGCTGTAGACATCTATAGCAAGGTAGATGAGCTATCTCAAAAGCTCAATCAAGTTTTGCAAGCTGGAAATAATTCCTCCTCATCTCATCATAATCATGATGTCTGTATTATCTGCTCGAGTCCCACCCACTTGTTAGGTGATTGTCCATCCGCTTACCAATTTCCTGAGCTCCTTCAGGAGCAAGCCCATCAAGCCCAAACCCAAATGGCTCCTAGACCAGGAAACGATCCATACTCAAATACATACAATCCTAGCTGGCGCAATCATCCAAATTTCTCTTGGAAACCCCAACCTGGTATTAATTCATCTATTAGGCCCAACTATTACGAGACCAACTTTAGAAGCATGCCATTTCCACATTACCTAAGTGCCCCATAGCCTCCACAACCTCCGCCGAGCAATCATGACCCTTTGTTAGAGAAGGTGCTTCAAGCTTTGAAGGGGTTGGACATGAATACCCAACTCCTCCACTCCCACACACAATCCATTGCCAAGCTAGAGACCCGGATAGGTCAGCTAGCTATAGCTTTTAATCATAAGGAGGAAGGTAAGTTACCTGGCCAGCCCATTAGCAATCCCAAATGTCAATACATGGCTGAAAACTCCTTTACTGGACCTAAAAATTTTCCTCCTGAACATGCTAAATCTGTCATAACTTTAAGAAGTGGGAAAACATTGAACCAGCCTGACCTGACCCAAGAGGTAGAAGTGGCTAAGCCAGAGAAGAAGAATGAAGAGGAGAAGGAATCCATTGGTCAAGCACCTGCACCTAAAGCTCCATTCCCTAGTGCTCTAGAATCACCTTTACCATTAGATAAGAAGAATTTGAAAATGAATTAGATGCTTGAACTATTCAAGCAAGTCCAAATAAACTTACCTCTCCTCGATGCCATCAAGCAAGTTCTAGCTTATGCCAAACTTCTTAAGGATCTGTACATACAAAAATGGAAATCTAAAGCACACATCCCTAAGAAAATCTAGTTAACTGAGCAAGCTAGCTCATTTTTTCAGTAGATAGCCCCACCCAAACTCAAAGATCCTGGTATCCCAATTATATCTTGTGTCATAGGGGACCTTTACAATCAAGAAAGCCTTGTTAGATTTGGGTGCGAGTGTAAACTGGATGCGAATGTAAACCTTCTCCCAAGCTCAGTGAATGATTTGTTTAGATTCGGAGAACTAAAACCCATGACAGTGACTTTACAGTTAGCTGATCGATCGGTCAAGGTACCTCGTGGGATACTAGAGGATGTGTTGGTAAAAGTAGATGAATTCTACTTTCCTGTTGATTTTCTTGTTTTGGACATGGAATCTAGCGGTAACCCTAGTCAGATACCCATCATTCTTGGAAGACCTTTCTTAGCTACCGCTAGTGCTTGCATAAATTGCAGAACGGGGGTTATGGATGTTTCTTTTGAAAACAAGAAAATGAGGTTGAACATTTTTAATGCATGCCAAGGACCTCCCACTTATGATCATAACGAAGTGAACATGATAGAAGAAGCTGTAAATAGGAAACTTCCTATGTTGCTTGATTCGGACCCTTTGCAAGCATGTTTGACACATTTTGGAATGGACAATTTTGATATTGATGAATACACAAATGAGGTGAATGCTTTGTTAGAACCACCCAAGTTTAGCACCACTCCTTCCTGGACTGTGAAATATGAATCATTACCGACTCAATCAAGCCCTTTAGTGCCATCCTTAGAAGAACCACCTAAGTTAGAATTGAAGTCTCTTCCGACAAGTTGAAGTATTCTTTTCTTGGATCCAATGATACCCTTCCGGTAATCATTGCATCTACCTTGACCTCTGATCAGGAACAAAAATTGGTGGATGTACTCAAAGAACATAAAGAAGTAATAGGATGGATAATAGCTGATCTCAAGGGTATTGACCCTTCTGTTTGCATGCACCATATTTACTATGAAGCGAAAGCTAAACCACATAGGGACATGCAATGGAGGCTAAATTCGAACATGCGAGAAATTGTTAAGAAAAAAGGGGTAAAATGGTTGGATGCCGGCATTATTTACCCAATTTTGGATAGTCAATGGGTCAGTCCAACCCAGGTAGTATCTAAAAGTTTGGTATTAATGTCATACAAAATGAAAAGGGCGAGTCAATTCCCACCCGAGCAACCACTAGTTGGAGAGTGTGTATAGATTACTGGAAACTAAATGCCGTTACTAGGAAAGATTACTTTCCTCTGCCTTTTATTGATCAAATTCTAGAGCGGCTAGCAAGGAAAAGTTTCTTTTGTTTTCTATATGGATATTCAGGATACAACCAGGTCCCAATATTTCCTGCAGACCAAGAAAAGACCACCTTTACCTGCCCTTTTGGAATGTTTGCCTTCAGACGCATGCCTTTTGGTCTCTGTAACGCACCAGCCACCTTTTAACAATGTATGTTGGCCTTATTTTCCGACATGGTTGGTCACTTCCTTGAAGTGTTTATGGATGATTTTTCTGTCTTTGGATCTTCATTTGAAGACTGTCTCCATAATTTGGCTAAGGTATTGAAACGATGTATAGAAACCAACTTAGTCTTAAGTTGGGAGAAGAGTCATTTTATGGTTCATGAGGGAATCGTGTTTGGACACATTGTTTCTGAGTGAGGGATTGAGGTTGACAAAGCTAAGGTTGAATTAATCTCAAAATTGCCTCCCCCAACCTCGATTAGACAAGTACGATCCTTCCTTGGCCATGTTGGTTTTTATAGATGCTTCATCAAGGATTTCAGCAAAATTTCTTGACCATTGTGTAATTTACTTGCCAAAGACAAGTCTTTTGATTTTAGTAAAGAATGTCTGGCCGCTTTTAACATTCTTCAAATTGCTTTGACTACTGCACCTATCATCAAGCCTCTAGATTGGATCCTGCCATTTGAAATCATGTGTGATGCTTCTGATTATGCTGTACGAGCTATTTTAGGACAGAAGCTTAATAAGGAACACCATGTAATTTACTATGCTAGTAAAACTCTTTCAGATGTACAAATGAACTATACAATTATTGAAAAAGAGTTACTAGCAGTTGTATTCATCCTAGAAAAATTTTGATCATATTTATTAGGGTCTAAGGTCCTAGTTTACTCTGATAATGCAGCATTAAGACATCTGTTATCCAAAAAGGATACAAAGCCTAGATTGATTCGATGGATCCTTTTGTTACAGGAATTTGACTTAGAAGTTTTGGATAAGAAAGGTTCCAAAAATATGGTAGCAAATCATATTTATAGGATCTGAGTAAAATACAACAAGAAAATTATTGAAGATAGGTTCCCTGATGAGCAGCTATTCTCAATTTCTTCTAACAGCAATCTTTCTTGGTTTGCCCATATTGTGAATTATCCGGTAACAGGGCAAATTCCTCCTTACTGGTCAAAATAAGAAAAAGATAGGTTATTTTCGCAAATCAAATATTACTTTTGGGAGGAACCTGAATTGTTTAAATACTGTTCAGATCAAGTGATTGGGCGATGTGTCCCTGAGAGTGAATTCAAGAGTATACTCAATTTTTGTCATTCTCTTGCATGTGGGGGACACTTTAGTGGGAGGAAAACTGCAGCAAAGGTGCTGCAAAGTGGATTTTATTGGCCAACTCTTTTTAAAGATGCACATAATTTTGGTCGCAATTATCTTAAATGTCAACAAATGGGGAATATTTCATGAAAAGATATGATGCCCCTAAACCCCATTTTAGTTATTGAAATTTTTGATGTTTGGGGTATTGACTTTATGGGACCATTTCCTCCCTTTGGATTTGAGTACATTTTGGTAGCAGTGGATTATGTGTCAAAATGGATTGAAGCTGTGGCAACTCGAACCAATGATCATAAAGTTGTAATTAAGTTCATTCAGCATAACATACATAGTCGGTTTGGGTGCCCAAGGGCCATTATTAGTGATGGGGGTGCGCATTTCACAAATAGGCACTTTGAAGGATTGGTGAAAAAGTATGGAATTACCCATAAAGTAGCCACACCATATCCCCCCCAAACTAGTGGCCAGGTTGAAGTTTCGAACAGAGAGATCAAGCACATTCTTAAGAAAATGGTAAGACCCAATAGGAAAGATTGATTAGAATGTTTGGATGACGCATTATGGGCTTACCGAACTACTTTCAAGACCCCTCTAGGAATGTCTCCGTACCGGTTAGTATTTGGTAAGGCTTGTCATTTATCTATGGAATTGGAACACCGTGCATTTTGGGCTATCAAACAATTTAATTTTGAAATGAAGAATGCGGGTTCCAATAGAAAACTTCAATTAAGTGAGTTGGAAGAGTTACGAAATGAGGCTTATGAGAGTTCGAAAATTTACAAGGCTCGAACAAAGGCTTATCATGACAAATGCATTAATAGAAAATCGTTTGAGCCTAATCAAAAAGTGTGGCTCTACAACTCTAGGTTACGTCTCTTCCCCGGGAAACTCCACTCATGATGGGATGGACCTTTTGTAGTAACTCAGGTATTTTCCTATGGAGATGTTGAACTTAGGGATCCTAAGCAAGGAAATGTTTTTAAGGTAAATGTCTGGTGTTTGAAACAGTATATTGAAGGAATCAATGATGGAGAAGTTGTTGAAACTCTTGATCTTGTACACCCAGTGTTGCTGTGAAGATCAGCTTAGTCTGGCTGAAGACTATAAACTTAACGCTCTTGGGAGGTAGCCCAGTTCTTGTCTTAGTTCATGTTTTTAGTTTTAGTAACCCAGTCATGCTTTTAGTTTTAACATTTTATTTTTTGTTTTTATAATAAATCGAGAGGACTAATAAAAGAAGAATGCGAGGAACATGAAGACTAAAGAACATCCAATGCTTGAATACCCTACCAGGTTGTACCTTTCATTGTCATTATATTATTAGTATCCTCTTCCATTGGGGACAATAGAAACCAAGTTTGGGGGGATAATTTAATTAATCTAATCCGCAAGTAAAATTTTAATCAATTTTTGTGTACAAGCTTTGTCTCGAATTGAAAATAATCAAGCTCGCTAAATAAGGAGTGATTAACGATTTAGATAATTTTAGAGATACTGATGGATGAATTATCAAAGAAACCAAATAAATAGTAGAGTGTAGACCAGAAAATTTTTGAGTAATTCCAGACCCTTTTGCCTATTGATCTTGATAATGAATCCTACTTATAATGGTATGGGCATCATAAAAAGTTCCCAAGCTTAATAATTAAAGTTTTTTGCATCTCTCACTAAGTAACCGGGCCCCTTCGCCTAGTAAGTGTTGTTGTTCGCATCAAAAGTGGGGATGTAAAAAAACCTTTTATAAAGTCAGTCTTGACTTGAAGCCTTTTTGACTCGAGTCAGTAAGCCTGAGGGATGTTTTACACCTAATGTCCTAAAGCCAATTGGTTTGAGAGTCATTGGCTTAAAGCTCACTACAAGGGTTAACTAGAAAGCAAGATGCCAGGACATTGCACTGACTTTATGATTTATTGATTCAAAAAAGAAAAAAGAAAAAATGGGGACTAAATAAATATTACCCACCAAAACCAAAGTAAGTTGGAAGATTTAGAGAGTGAAATAGAAAGTTGGAAAAAGAACAACTCTTAAAACTTTTATGGACTTCACTCTACCACTAAATGGGTGGAATTGGTAATCCAATGAAGTACATTTTTAATGGTCTAACAAGGTATCCTCTGATTTTAGAGTTAGTAAGATAATTTTTACATCTTGGACAGGTTGGTATATAAGACTAATTCATTTTCTTTACTCGAGGACGAGCAAAGTTTAAGTTGGGGGGTGTGATAGTTATTAAAATAATAAAAATCAACCCAACTTTATTTGATTTAAATTTATACTTTTTTGTGGTATTTTACAGAAATTGACTTCATAAACGTGTAGAGCTCGAATTATGGAATCCAACGGTGCAAACCATATCCAAATCGGAGTTTATATGGGCCTGAAATCAATTTTAGAAAATTTTAGCATGGTTTTCAAAGCAACATGATTTTTGGAACAACACTTAAATTATTTCAGTCGGTTCACTGTGGACCAGCTAAATGGTCCACCCACAACCTACCGGTTCACTGCTACCATTACCGCCGGTCCATGGAGCAAAACCGTGGACCATCCTCCTCTGTTTGCACCCAAATTCGCCGGAGGGACGCCCCTGCTGCCGGCCCCCTTGCTGGCCGAAGAGCCCCCATTTGGCTGAAAAAGTGGCCGAAAAAGCTGCTGCCCTTCATCTTCCTCCCCACACCATCCCATGTCGTTCCATGCCTCCACGAGTCACCCATTGCCCCCATTGCCATCGCGAAGCCACCCATCGTCGTTGCCGAAGTCACCAAAAGTCACCGGTCCAAGAAGAGTCAACGACCATTCTCCCATCATCGGCTATCTCTTCTTTACTGTGAAAATATTGTCGGGATGTCCAAATGGGAAAGGGAGTTCGGAAGTGCATGATTTTGAGTTTGATTTTTGAAACAGAGAAATGATCATAGAGGAGTTCAGATGAGGAGGAAGGACACAAAGGAGGATGCGAGGATAAGCATCGGAAGTCATTGAGTTGATCCAATATATAACACCGAGGAGCGGATTGGGATGAGAAAATCACCGCGGTTCCCATACGGGCCCGACATAGTGTTTCCCATCTATAAAGCCCTCGGGTCAATCTACGCTCCAGGAATTAATTCTACAGACTCCACTTTATTTTATTTCCTGTAGCTCTATTTTTTTGGTCCCTGATTTATTGCTGAGGTGCTGCTACCACTTTTCATTCCAGAGAGTTAGAAATCATAAAAAGGGAGAGAGGAACCCTTGTTCCCCCAGTTCTTTTATTTTTTTTATGTACTCCAGATTTTATGCTTCAAGAAATATAAGGTTGTTTATTTTAATTGATGCATATTCTTTCTTTCTTTATTCTGTTTGAAGCAGATTCGAGATATGGTTTAGCATTTGAGGTAAGTCCTAGTGAAGAAATTCTTGACTGATCTATACCTAAGGGATGGGCCGTGATCCATGGGTACGGGTCATACTCTTAAGATAGATCATATCTTAGTTGTCTTCATGGGTAATTATTCTCTTATCTCCTCCATTATTTCCATCTTCTCTGTTATTTGCATCCGTTACTGGCATTAGTTTATTTTAATTTTTTTTAGGAAAAAGAAAATTCTTTTTCGAAATAACCCGAAAGTCTTTGTGGGTTCGACCCTTACTCCCATTATTCTATATTTTAAAGTAGTGGATTTAAGGTTTTAAATCGGTGTGTTGCGATGTGTATTAAGGGGCACTAGGTTTGGGAGAGAGGCACCAAGTAGACCCCGATGCGGGTGGTGCATGATTGGTGGTTCCTGGAGCCTCTTCTCCCTTACAGTAGGCAAAGCCCTCTATCCACATTGACCTTTTCTCCTCGATCTAGTTATGAGATGGGAGAGGGCCATTTCATTGCATTAACATGATGCAAAGAAGGCTCGTGCCTGGCATTTGCCAACTTTGCTTACATGGTGTATATCTTCATCATAGAGATAGGTTCTCGTGCGCACTATGGGAGGTTCGGGCGACTTCCAGAGCACAAGAGGACCTCTTGATTCTTCAAAATGACTCCATGATATGGGGTTCTTGGGTTCCCCTTCAACCTCTTCTTCACCAGCATAGGCTTGGAGACCTTGACTCCATTCATCACAGTTTTATTGAAGTTTAAGTATATTTTGTGAATGCTCTTGAGATGAACTTGTCTTAATAGGAACTAAGGTATATGTAGTCAGAAATTAACTAAGAACAATACATGCTTTATGGATCTCCCTTCTTTTCCCCTCCTTTTTTGATTTCTTCTCTTCTTTTCTAATAAAGAGGGGAAGCAAATTCATATCACTGGTAGTACATTCTCAAATTTTTGGAGTTCCGTGAATGGGGTAGAGGGCTCCCGTCCAATTATGTCAAATGATAGGCTCTATCTCAAATAATCTCCTCTATCTAATATGGACCCTCCTAATTTTGGATAGCATCCCCTGAGCCATCGGTTTAGGATACTTTGGCTCATCTAAGCATGAGATCTCTAACATGAAAATACTTACCCCTAACTTTGGTATTATGATATCGGGTGTTCCTTTATCTATAAGTTGCCATCCTCATCGTGGCCTATTCTTGGACTTCTTCTATTAAGTCCAGGTTCACCTGTAGATGCTCAGAGTTGGTGTCTTCTTTAAAATTCTTGATCCAAAGTGAGGGGAGCCTCAGTTCTAAAGGAATCATAGCTTCAGTCCTGAAGGCCAGGTTAAATGGGGTTTCGTCAATTGGGATCCACTATGTAGTCCGATAGGCCCACAGGACATGACTCAGTTCTTTAGACTACGCCCCCTTCACCCAATCAAGATGAGTTTTCAATCCTTACAAAAGAGTTCTATTAGTAACTTCTACCTTCCTGTTAGCTTGGGGGTGGAGCTATGAAAGTAAAAAAGTATTTTATGCCTAACTCCTCATAAAATTTGGCCAACTTGAAATCACTAAAATGTTGGATGTTATCAATAATGATAACCTTTTGGAGCCTGAAATGGCAAACAATGGACTTCCATATGAAATCCTTCACCCAAGCTTTGGTAATCTTGGCAAGGGGTTCGGTCTCCACCCACTTCATGAAATAATCATCACCACAAGCAGAAACTTTCACTATCTCGAAGCTTGGGGGAAGTGACTAAGTATATCCATTCCCCATTATATGAAAGGCCATGGAATAGTGATAAGAGTCAACAAAATGACTGGCAGCCATTGTATATTAGCATACCGTTGACATTAGTTGCATCACCTGACAAAGTCTATGGAGTCTCAATACATAGTGGGCCAGTAGCATCCTTGTCCGAGAATTTTAAATAACAAGGCTATGCCCCGTAGATGGTTTCCATACAATCCCTCATAGATTTCTCGCAAAGCATACTCTGCCTCTGAGGTTCGTATGCACCTTAATAGCGGCAATGAAAAAGATTGCTTATATAACTTGCCCTCGAAAAGGACATATCATGGGTCCTGATGTGTTAGCTTCCGTGCTTCTTTCCGGTCTGCAAGGAGGGTCCCATCATAAAGATAACTAATCAAAGGGTGATCTAACATGGCTTATTATTAGATAATAGCAATGGCACCAATTCCTTAATACTGGGCTCCACTACTTCAAAGAAAACTCTAGCATGCAGGTCAAGCAGTGGATTTGCCTTCAACCTAGCAAGGATGTTGACTTGAGTGTTTTCTGCTCGAGAAATCTATTGAATGTCCAAGCTTCAAAAGGCTTTTATCAAATATTTCATTTTTGTTAAATATTTTCTCATATTCTCCTCTCGGGCCTCGTATTCATGGTGTACATGGTTGACAATGAGCTAAGAGTCACTGTAGACCTTGAAATGCTGATAAGGAATCGTCTAACGATCTTTGGATTACATGCAAGTTTTTCAAAAATTTTTAATTAATTAAAATTAATATTTAATAGAAATAAAAATCTATTTTAAACATGAATAGCAGGGACCAATCATGAACATGTAATATAAATCTGCAAATAAAATCAAAAGTAAAATACATGTATGAAATCCTACCGATTTCTATCAAAAAGTCCACAAGTCATTGCTTTGTGGCCTCATCTAGCCTTGAGTCGATCCGAACGGTATGTTGGGGATTCTCATCATGTAGGAGAATAATTATAAGATCCTCTGTAGGCTTTTCCCATTCCTCGGTTATCTCATCTTTGGTGTCCAGCTCTTCAACTAGGAAGGTGCTCAGGGGTTTGACTTGGTGGGATACCAAGTAGCACTGCCTGCTAAAGCCTGGTTCTCTCGAATCTCTCTGACCCCACCCGTAGTTAGGAACTTCATGAGTAAATAATATGTAGAAACTATGCATGAAGGATGTTTAATCCAGGTTGGCTAAGGATGGCAGATATGTCAAGGAAGTTTTTACGATTGTAAAGGCTAGGTGCACCAGGGTTCATTGGGGGTTCGCCCTACTATTATTGGCAGCATAACGGTTCCTAAGGATGGCAGTATATGCTAAGGAAATTTTTACGATTGTAAAGGCTAGGTGCACCAGGGATCATTGGGGTTTCGCCCTACTATTATTGGCAGCATAACGGTTCCTTCGATGGAAATTAGCTCCCCGGAGAACCCATTATTGGTGCATTCATTATTTCCAGTCGCCCCAGAGAAATATTCTTCTTTAAGAGAGCATCATAGAACAAGATGCCCATCGAGCTTCTATTATCAACTAGCACACGGTGTATATTATAGTTTACTATATTAAAAGTTATAACCACAACATCATTGTGTGGGTACTACACTCTCTCAGCATTAGCTCGGGATGAAGGTGATGATCTCTTCGATCCTCTACCTTATATGTGAGTCAGCTTCCTCCATTGGCCCACAGATGATGGTATTAACATTTCCTATAGCAGGATGGTTAGCCAGCTCCTGCAACCTTAGTGGTTCCAGAAAAGTCCATAAAAACACTAAGAGACGAACAAAGTCTCCAACCTATTACATATGTGGAGAAGGATATTTTGCTAACTATTGCATAGTAAGGATTTCAAATAGAAAATCTAGGAGATATCTAAAATTAATGACTTGGAAGAGGTCAACGAAAAATTGAATGACCTTGACAATAGTCTAAAACTAGACTCAAATAATGAATTAGATGATACTGATGAATGTTAATGCTAAGATAAGTATTCCTCTAAATCAAGCAGTTATGGAATTTTAGTATTATCTAATGAAGAATAGTTTATACTAGATATGATTGATTCTTTGAAAAATCTAAAAGAAAGACAAGTTCACATAGGGCAGCTCTTTGTCTTATTAAAAGGACCAAAAGCAAAACCATCGCTTTAAAAACCTATTGAGTTTTATCTCTAAAAGCTATTGAGTTTTTCCTGCTTTATGGAGAACAGTAGAAACTATGGCCAAAAACATGTTTAGGGTTACAAAGTGATTAAAAAAGCTAGGATGCTTGGTCAGTGGGATATGACATGTAATTATTTGAAAACCATTCATGAATTGCAAATTCCCAAGTAGGAGTTTGAAAAGTGGATGAAAATACCGAGTTTGATATCGAACTACTATAAATCCCTTGTGTATGTGATGCTTTGATCTTTTGACTTGCTTTAATGTCTTTCTTGCATACTTGCCTTCTTGCTTTTCTATCTTGCATACTTTGTATACTTGTCATTACATAACACTTGCCTTTGAAAAACATATTAATTATAGCACTTAGCACTTCAAATTTTTGAAAAATTCAATTTATCTCCCTTCTTGGATTGCTTTGTTGGGCAACACAGTCCTATCCTTTTCATTGTGTCCATTTAAACTATTTGGAGTGCACAGCTATTCCCATGCCATTTATCACCTCCAATATAAGGATATAGAGTTAGTAGGCCCTTTTATGTCTCCACATTCCTTTTTTTTCTTGAATGTCATGTTGACATGGGAGGTTGTGCTATGAGTGGTTGCCTTCCTCTTTCCACCTTTCATTCAAAAAAATTAGGGTTAGAAATAAAAATAAGGAACAAGCATAAGTTAATCTAGATAGTTGTAGAATCATAGTTCTAATGAGCCTTTTTTTCCCTCTTTTTCATTTCTCTGCTAGGTACCCAGGAGATTATATGTTAAAAGAAAAAAATGAACATGGAAACAAACTTAGGTAAATCATGGTAAAGAAAAAAAGATTACATTTCTATTTTGTACAACTTATCACCTAAAGAAAGCCTAAAAATATATTTGATAATGCCATGGAAAATCCACTTAAAAAATATGAGAAAACACTAGTAAATCCAAGAAATTCTATTTGCGAGATCAAATAAAAATAAATTTGCAGAGCAAAATAAAAAAAATATTGTTTGGTTCCAAGATTTTGTGGTGTAAGTTGGAAAAAGGGGTGTAAAGGTCTCTTAGCTCATCAGATGTCAACTTCAATGCATGCCAAATGGTGGGCCCAAAATTTACCAATGCCAATAAATCAAAATGCCATTTGTTCTTTTTTAAATGGGACACATTAGAGAACACATGAGAGAGGGAGGTGTGCCCTTTCCTTGTCGTTTATTTTTTATTCTTTTCCTTGTTATGCCCTATCCATGCATTTTTCTTTGATGGGACACAGCAGAGGGATGCACACCCTCTTTGGTTTTTTCTTTTTCTTTCTTAAGAAAGTTTTTCACACCATACTCAATGGAGGAGAAATATATCGCACAATCAGATTGGATCATGTAAACCCCGTTTTTAACGAGTATTTAATGCCAGCAATTTTACTTTTTTGTTCAAAATTTTGAATCATGAAAATGCCATTTCCTTAAAAAAATTATGATACCCGTGACTTGATTTGGATTATGACATCGATGTATTATAAAATCGAGAAATATTTTCATCATTAAAAAATTTAAAATTTCTTTAATAATAAAAATATCTTTGATCTCATAACATAATTATAACATCATATTCATAAAAGAAAGTTAAAAGGGAAAGATATTTTTGTTATTTAAATACATATTTAATACTTACAGTTTACTTTTTTATTAAAAATCTTAAATGACAAAAATATTATTTATTTATGATATTCTTTTGTAAATAGCATGTCATAATTCTATTCACAGGATATTATAAAATCAATAATATTTTTATCATTAATTTTTTTTAAAAATCTTTTTCAATAATAAAAATATTTTTTGATGATATAAGGGTGCCATAATCCAAATATAGATATCATAATCTAAACTAATCGATATCATAATTTTTTGTTGTTGCCCAGGTGGCTTTCCTAAGAGGGGGTTAATTAGGAATTTAAAAAGTTTAAGCAATAATATGCTCTTTGAAAATCCCTTGTTGAAGTGTTAAGTGCTGTGATAGGATAATTGAATGCAGAAGCATAATCAAATAAGAAAAGCACAACACAAACACAAGCAAATTATAGTGGTTCGGAGCAACCCAGCTCCTATGTCCACTACCCAAGTTACCACTTGGGATTTTCACTATATCTCCCACTCGAATACAGTCGGATTGTTTTCACATGCTCATAATCCAAACCTTTATACTTTTGTTTTTAAACTGGGCTTACCAAAGAAATCCAACTTGGTTTTACCAGGATCACCAAGAATCCAACACTTGATTTTAACATAGGCTAACCAAGAACCTATTTAGTTTTTAAACCGGGCTCACCAATAACCTAACAATTCAATAAAAGAATTGTAAAGAAAAGCAACAGAATGACAAACATATTTTTGTCGAATGGCTGCCGATGCAGCTCATGAGAAGCCTAGTTGATTGTACTTCAATGTACTTAGTTGGCTTCTTCAACTTCTTCAATAAATGCTTCAAGCTTTAGTTGGTATTTGGTGAAAGCTTGAAGACTGTCTCGAATGCTCTTGTAGTGCTCTTTTGCTCACAAGATAGCTTGGATATTCAATTTAGCATTTACTCATCATCTCTTTTTTAAAATAGTTCCAATCCCTCAAATATATAGTCTTATACCCTTCTCGGGCAGTTTTAGTCGTTGTAGATCGTTGGGATGTGACATTTGACCATTGGAGCACTTTTTGGACTCAAAGTTCAAGTTCTGAAACTAGCCGTTATAAGTCTAAAATCGACCTTCGAGTCGGCTCGGATTACTCGAGTCGGCTCGGATCCTCAGAGTAGTTCTGGTTGAGTCGACTGTCTTCAATCTAGTCAGCTCGGTTGTATAGTGTTCTTCCTCACTCTGTAAGAGTCGGCTCATCTTGATTCTAGTCAACTCGGATCCTCAGGCCTTCAAAAATATAGTCTGAAAGAGTCGGCTCTTTCTCTTTAGAGTCGGCTCAATTGGCTATAGTTCTCAAAGCTCTTTTTCTGGACTCTGGAGGAGTCAGCTCAAATCTTTGAAGAGTCGGCTCGGATGTCTGACTAAATGATAGAGTCGGCTCGGACTCCCTTTGGATCAGCTCGCCCGTCTGATTCAGGAAGTGGTACTCTAAACGAGTCAGCTCGGGTCCCTTAGAGTCAGCTCGGATATCTGCATGCCAGAAATCTTCATGCGTGCCATGTGCCAGAGTCGGCTCTCTTCTCTTCTAGTTGGCTCGAATGAGTTCTTCAGTGAATTTTCAATCCTTCTCCATAATTCATCCAGCAAGGTTTCAAGCTTTCAAGATGCCTTCAAACTTTTCTTATAACATACTCAAGATAATTTTAAGCTTGAAATATCCTAGAAGTAACCTATTGCGTCCAAACAAATTACAACAAGCTTGAATCAAAAGAAAAGTGGATCGAGCTGATTTGATCTAGCTCTCTACCATCTTCTTAGAGGATCTGGGTGTTGAGGCAGCTCTCAAGCTTGTTAATGGCATCTGGACTGGAACAGATATGATCTGAAGAAAAACTAGGCAAAGAATGATGCAGAAAAGAAGAAGTAGCAGAAGTCCCATCACCATTGCACTCGAAGGTATTTATAGGCTACGAACTTAATCGCTTACAGCTGGCATCTAGCTGTTAAGCGGTTAACCCAGGATCGTGAGCACGTGTAGTGAAAGTCATCTATAATTGATCAATCTTTAATCCATTGTTGACCAACCCTTCATCCATAGTTGATCGGCTCTTCATCCATAGTTGATCGACTTTTCATCCATAGTTGATCGGCTCTTCTCCAGAGGTTGAATGATCTCTGCATTATTTGAATATTGATAAGCTTTACCTTTCATAAAAGTTAGCCAATTACCTGGAAGTTAGTCAATCTTATGCTTGTTGACCAATGATCGGCTTTACGTCTTTTGAATATTGATCATATTTGTGCCTATTGAGCATTGATCGGCTTTATGTCTCTTAGATATTGATCAAGCTTGTACCTCTTGGGCATTGATCATACTTGTGCCTATTGGGCATTGATCATATTTGTGCCTATTAGGCATTTATCATATTTGTGCCTATTGGGCATTGATCATATTTGTGCCTATTGGGCATTGATCAGCTTTACATCTCTTAGACGTTGATCAGCCAGCTTCAAGCTTTTAATAGATCAGCATAAACAGACCAAACTTGTCATATCCCAACACTAATCCTCCCAGTTTTTGAATTCATTAATTGGAAAGCAGAAACTGTCAGAAGCTTCCGTTTTGGGGCAGCACGCTTTGATGACATGTCGAAATCTGACTGGGGAGGTGATTATAAAAACTAACAGCCGTATCTTCCTCTCATCATTGTAATTTTCAAAATCCAAGAAAGCCAAAAGATTTTCACCAAAAATGAATGCATCCATCTTGTCAACAAATGTCTACTATCGGATTATAAAAGGTCATTTCGATCCTTCGAGAAACCCAATCGATATTTATAGACACGTGGCCAGATATGAATCAGTCTCATTATTCGAGGAAAATCCTGAACCATTGAAGGATACTATATAAACACCACCCTTCTAAAAAAAATAGGTTTTTACCATTCCAATCTCTTTGCCTTAGGAGCAAAAAAAAATTTTCAGGTCGGCCTCTATTCTTCTTCTATCTTCTCTTTTAAGTTGATCTTCCTTTACTTTCTTTTTCAACTATGGCTAGAATATTAAAGGTCAGTCATGTAGAAAATCCTGAAGAATCCACTTCCCAACAACGGAAAAAACAAGCTGAATCAATGAAGATGAGCGATATTAGGTCTTTTTTAACCGAACATCGAATCTTAGAATTAAAACAATATTATAACATTTCAGATGATTATACTGTAATCCTCCCCAGTTCCGAAGAACAAATAGATCGGCCTCCACCCGATAGCCTGATCATTTACAAGGAACATCTAAGGGCCGGTCTTAGATTTTCGATTCATCTTTTTTTCCTTATAATCTTCATATTGTATCGGGTACTATCATCTCAGCTAATCCCTAATAGTATCCGAATCATTTATGCATTCTTGATCCTTTGCAAGGACGTGAATATAATCCCAAAGACTTATCTTTTTATCACTTTATTTGTATTGAAACGGGACTTTCACGGCCATGGGTGGTGGATGATTAACCCACGCCATGGTCAAAAATTTATCTCGGGGCTTTCTTAAGCCATTCACTGTTGGAAGCCCTGTTTCTTTTACATCATCTCCAAAATCTCTTGGGACTTCACTATTAGCCATAGGGAACCCTGACTAACTCCTAATGATGGCAAGAAGGTCCTGTCTTCCGACCAAAAAGATTATGAGAAGCTTACGGGGATGGAAATTCCTCTGATTAAAGAACTTCTCAACGAAAGAGTGCTTTTTTTGGCAGAAATCAGTCCTAAACATTCTTTAGGTATCTTCATTGTTGATTCTGTTTCATCATTCTCTATTATCAATCAATCTTAATCTCTGATTTCTCAACTGTTACAGATACATCAGTTATGGTGGATGTTCGGAAGCTTCGAAAACTTTTGAAGAAGAGAAAAGCTGAAGCCACCCCTTCCAATCAAGAAGAAGAGAGAGTAAAAAGACCAAAGAAAATAAAATCGACAAATCCAACAGCTTCGGTAGTCTCATCAAATCCCATCTCTCCGATACTGATAGTAAGCATGTCGGAGGATGATGAAGTTTCGTTGTCAACATCCCTTCAACCTCCACCATAAGAAAGACAACTAATGAAACTTCTAGGAGCCGGTCCATCACTACCTTCTACTGACCAGATTGATAAAGGAAAAGCTCTAATGAGGGAAGAAGAAGAAGAAAGAACTTCAGCCACAAATATTTTGGCTAATTTTCTCATATACGCCGATGATTCGGGCCTGAATGACCCAATGCTGGTCCGTAGTCTTCTGAACTCCATCATTATTCCAAGAGACTGGGAAATTACTAAGTCCCAGTAGATTGATGACACCATCCCTTTACTTCATCCTACTTTATTAAAGGTATAGGATAAAACTTGTTCTCTTTTTTCTTTTTAAAAAGTTAATCATTTTTGTTTTTTGTTATTATTAAATCTGACTAATCTGAAATGTAAATAAATAGCTCGTTCATGGAATCTGAATCATGGATGAGAGTTTAAAAAATTTTGACCAGTTCCGCAAAACCATGTGCAACGAGGTGAACGTTGCCAAGGCGGAAAAAGAAGTTGCTGAAGAACTAAAGACCGCCATGAAGAAGAAATTGGAAGAATCAGCAGTCAAAATGTCAGCTCTAGAAACATAGCTGAAGGAAGCAAGGTTGAAAATAAATACTATGCAATCAAAGCTAAAGAAGAAAAATAAGAAAATCTGATCAATGTCCCTTAAGTTAGAGGGAGCTGAAGAAAAGATCTTAACAGTCGAAAAGAAGGTTTTAGCGACCGAAGAAAAAATTTTAACGGCAACCAAAAGGATCGAACAAGCCATTGAAGAGGTCGTTAATGGGGCTATAAAAGCATATGTTCAATCAAAAGCTTTTGATGATAAACTCCATGAGGCGGGGGTAGAAAGCTACAACCTTGGTCTTGCCGATTGTTTGAATAAGGTAAAGAAATATTATCCTGACCTAGACACTTCAATGATAGAGGAAGACTCTGATGATGAGGATTCTGATGAAGAAAGTTCTGACAAGGAAGATCATGTCGGAGAACAAACTACAGATCAACCCGAAGACATAATCGGCGACCAAACCAAAGAATCGGCATTGAATTTTCAAATTCCAGAAGATGTACCAACAATTTCTCGAATTGCAAAAGTTGCACTTTTCATAAATGGAAAAATTTTCTAAGTATAAAATCATCAGATCAAACAAAGAAATTTTCAAAGAAGGCCGATCTAATCACAAAATTATTCAAAACACTAATTCTTATTCAAAAAAATCCAGTTAAAACAATTCCGAACAAGTTTATCGAACAAGAATCTTTAACGAAAAAATTGATCGGAAAGCACAATTTTTGACTCTTCCTAAAGGAGAAGTCAACACTTACCAAATATCTCTAAATTAACCAGGCCTTTAACTTGCTCATGGGTGATATAATGCTCTCATCTAATTTGCCGAATATCCTATCCCTTTTTCCTTGGTATTTTAAGAAAAGAATAATTTGTATGGATTTTTCTAGGCAAGGTCTAATAAGCCATCATATCAAATTTGCCAAATGTTAACTTTCTGTCAGAAGAGCAGTTGATTGGCAGATCGTATAACCGCATTTATCAGGACTTAAGAGGCCGTATAAGATTCGAATTCAAATTCAAATTGCATGCCTTTATATACATATTTTATAACTGACTTTCTGAGAATCAGAAGCGGTGCACGGATTTTCACCAAATCAAGATCTAAAAAGTGTCGAGATCTCTTGATATCTCAAAATTTGGACCATAAATCGTAGCCATTGACAACCTCTATATAAAGAGGTCCCAGGCCCAGGGCTTTGAACCAATTTTGTCCCAAGTATTTTTTTTTAAAACTCCTTGTTCCAAGGAATACTCCTTAAGAAGAGATCTTCATCGTAGTCAAGAGATGGAGCCGGGTAACAAAAAACCTCATCAAATGCCGAAGAGAAAAGCCAGACAGTACGGTTCAGAGAGGAAAGGTCATGTGTAAGAAGAAGGCGTTTATCAAAAAATACCTCCGATAAGCCAAAAATTCTCGAATATATCACTTGTTCATCTGAGGAGGAAGAACAAAAGCCTTCCATTCCACTTCCAAAAGGAACAGATCATGACCCACCCACCAAACATACTTCAATGGAGAAAGGAAAAGCTCCTCTAGAGGAACCAATTGATCCTAATGATGGCAAAGCCGTCCAAATACTAGTTTTCGATACAAGCATCAACAATCCGAAGTTGGCAAAAACCATACTGCAGTCTACCATTCTTCGGAAAGATTGGGAGACAATAATTAAACATGGAGTGAAAGAAATTATATCTTCCATCTATCCAGGAATCATAAAGGTTAATAATACTCCTTCTCTTTCCAAAACAACTTATTTGTATTTTAATGATTGTTCCAATTTTTTTTTTGTTCAGTTTGTTAATGATATCTCCATGATCGAAGAGAGCTGGGATCAAGCAACTAAACTGCAAGGAGATCTTCAAAAGCAACTGGCGTAGCTAAGGAAGAAAAAGACAAAGCTATCACTGATCGAAAAGTCTTCGAATCAAGAGTTGTTCTATTGGTTGCGAAGATCTTGTCTCTGCAAAACCAACTAAGACAAACTGAAAGGCATGCCCATCAGCTTATGTAGGATGGAGCCAGAAGAAGAAAAATACTTCAGCAGGCAGATGAAGCCATAGAGAAAAAAACTTGGGCGTATGAAGAAGTATTAAGTTAAAATATCCTGATGAAGGAGAGAATATCATTTCTTGAAGAAAAGCTGAAGCAAACTGAACAAGAAAATGCCTTGCTGATCCAATAGAAGCCCCTTGTAATCGAAGAATTTAAAAAATCTAAAGCATTTGAAGATGGAATAAACCGAGTTGGGGCAAAAGGCTACAAGCTCGGTTTCGAATACTGTATTAATAGAATCAAGAAATTATATCCTGACCTTGATCTTTCCTCTATTTCCATAGATTATTCTGCAGAGAAAGAAGAGGGAAAGCCAACCAACGATCCGATAGTGTTGCCTATCAAAGAAACATCAGAAAAAGCTGAATAATATATGTAATAGAATACTGGTACTGCTGCTTTTTCTTTTTTCCTTTTGTAACCAGGATTTTAACGAAGTCTTTTATTTTCCATCAATATACCAGATCATACTTTCAGATATTTTAAGATGACATCATTGATAAAATAATAAATCACGATATTCACCATCACTTGTCATATGATTAACTTTCCAATCGATCAGCAAATTATTCTGATCATTGAGTACAGATGAGCTAGTGGGTCAGGTCAACCCAATTTGTCGGATTGTGATCAACTTATCAATACAACCTTTTGATCAGTTATTCTGATCATTAAATACTGATGAGTTAGTGGGTTAGGCTAACTCGATTTATTGGACTATGGTTAGCTTATCAGGCCAACCTTTGGATCAGTTATTCTGATTATTTATTACCCATGAGTTAGTAGGTCAGAATAACTCTATTTGTCAAATTGTGGTCAGCTTATCAGGCCAACCTTTTGATCAGTTATTCTGATCATTTATTACCGATGAGTTAGTGGGTCAGACTAACTCTATTTGTCGGATTATGGTCAGCTTATCAGGCCAACCTCTCTTTTCTCTATTTTTTAGAGAATATTTCAATATCATATATTTTTTTTATATAAAAGGAGAAAGAAAAAGAGGATGTCTTTATTGATGGTACTTGTATAGATTTTCTACATTCTATGACTTTGCCAATGGATAACCATCTAGACTTTCAAGTCGATAGGTCCCTGGTCGCACAACTTCAGTGATACGATAAGGGCCTTCCTAATTTGGGACAAGTTTGCCCTATTCAGTTGGTCTAGATACAGTTGTTTGGCACAGAACAATGTCTCCAATCTGAAAGATTCGAGCCTTTATCCTTGAATTATAATTCGCACCACCCTTTATCGGTAAGCTACCATTTTTAGTTGTACCGCAACATGGAATTTTCAAGCAGATCAAGATAAGTTCTCCTTAGATCATCATTATTATACTCCTCGAAGCAATCAGTTCTTCTGGAATGAAGGACAATCTCTATAGGTAGCATCGCTTCACTCCCATAAGCAAGATTAAACGGAGATTCACCCGTGGCAGATCGGGGAGTTGTTCGGTAGGCCCATAGAATAGAGTTAAGTTCATCAGCCCAAGATCCTTTGATTTTATTTAATCGGGTTTTCAATCCATGAAGGATTGTTCGATTAGTTACCTCAGCTTCTCCATTAGCCTGAGGATGTCCGACAGATGTCAACTTATAAAGGATGCCATATTGAGCACAGAAATTCTTAAACTTTTGATTATCAAACTGCCTCCCGTTGTCTGTAATAATAGCATGAAGAATTCCAAATCGATATATAATAGAATTTCTGACAAACATTTCAACTTTTGCTTCAATGATTAAAGCTAGAGGCTCAGCTTCTACCCATTTTGTAAAATAGTCGATGGCGACGATCAAAAATTTTCGCTGCCTAGAGGCTAGAGGAAACAGACCAAGAATGTCCATTCTTCATTGAGCAAAGGGCCAAGGAGCTATTAGCTGTGTTAACTGAATGGCAGGACGTCTTTGAATATTTGCATACCTTTGACAAGAATCGCATTTTTTCATAAAATCTACAGCATCCTTCTGCAAAGTCGGCCAGTAATATCCCTTCCTTATAATTTTATAGGCTAAAGACTTTCCTCCCAAATGATCACCGCATATTCCTTCATGCACCTCTCTAAGAGCATAATCGATGTCCGAAGGAGACAAACACTTCAATAATGGCTGAAAAAATGATGTTTTATATAACAAGCCATCTAAAATGACATACTGAGCAGCAAACCTCCGAATTTGTTTAGCTTATATACTATTTTCAGGTAATACTCCTTCAATCAGATATTTGATTATCGGGCTCATCCAATCCATCTCCGACTCTATTTGAAGAATCTTTTCTTTTTCTATTGCAGAGACACTAGGGATTTCCAAATGTTCTACAAAAGTCGGACCCATTTGGTCAGATGTAGAGGTAGCCAATCTAGATAATGAATCGGCTTGAGAGTTTTCAATCTTAGGGACATGACTGATATCCCAAAAATTAAATGAAGTTCCAAGCTCTTGAACCTTCTTCAAATATAAAGCTAATGTGGCATCACGAACTTCAAAATCCCCTTTTACTTGGTTAAAAATTAATTGAGAATCAGACAATACCTTTAGTCGTCGGACATTTAACTCCTTTGCAATTCTCAGACCAGCTAGGAGAGCTTCATATTCAGCTTGATTATTAGAAACTTTGAAAGAAAACTTGAGTGCATATTCCATAACATCTCCGCTTGGATTGGATAAAATCAATCCTGCACCACAGCCAGAAGAATTTGAAGCTCCATCTACATGTAATACCCAAGACACATCAGTCACCCTCATTTCATCAGATGATAGAGTTTCCTTTTCACTATCATTCAAGGTACATTCGGTTATAAAATCAGCAAGTACTTGAGCTTTCATTGCTGATTGAGGCTGATAAATAATATCATATTCACTCAATTTAACTGCCCATTTTGCCATCCGACCGAAAGTATCAGGGCATTGTAAAATAGTCCTCAGAGGTTGGTTGGTCAATACAACAATACGATGAGATTGAAAATATGGCCTGAGGCGCTTAGCCGATATTACCAAAGTATAAACAATCTTCTAAAGCTTTGGATACCTTATCTCTGCATCATGAAGGACTTTACTGATATAATAAATAGGTTTGTGCAATCCATCGGACTCCTTTCTCACCAATACAGAACTGACTGCCTCATCAGAAGCAGCCAAATAAAGATATAAGTCTTCTCCTTCCTGGGGTTTAGACAATATGATCGGATTTGTCAAACACTTCTTAAGCTCTTCAAAAGCCGACTGACAGTCATCTATCCAATTGAACTCATTGGTTTATCGTAGGGTTTTGAAGAAAGGCAAACATCTCTCGGCCGAACGAGAGATGAATCGGCTTAACGAAGCAATTTGTCCAGTCAACTGTTGGATCTCTTTTTTATTAGCTGGAGGTCTCATATCCAAGATGGCTCAGATTTTTTCTGGGTTGGCTTCAATTCTGCACTTCGTAATCATAAAGCCCAAGAACTTTCCAGAAGTTACACCAAAGATACACTTGGTCGGATTCAATTTCATGTGATTTTGTCGCAGAATATCAAAAGCTATATGCAGATCTTTAATATGATCATTAGACCGATCGCTCTTTACGATCATGTCATCTATATATACTTCCATAATTTTTCCAATTTGATCCTCAAAGATTTTGTTTACAAACCTCTGATAAGTAGCTCCAGCATTTTTAAGATCAAATGGTATTACTTTATAACAATATATCCCCCGATCAGTGATGAAAGACATCTTTTCTTCATCTTTTGGACTCATTCGTATATGGTTATATCTAGAGAAAGCATCTATAAAACTCAAAAACTTGTGTTTAGCTATTGCATCAACTAGTTGATCAATTTTAGGCAAAGAAAAACTATCTTTAGGGCATGCCTTGTTAAGATCAGTATAATCTATGCATATCCTCCATTTTCCATTAGCCTTCCTGACCATTACTATATTGGCAAGCCAGTCAGGATAGTGAACCTCTCTAATAAATCTAGCATCAAGCAATTTGGTCACTTCTTTATTGATAACTTTTTGTCTTTCTGGGATAAAATTGCGCTTCTTTTGTCGAACAGGCTGATTGAACGGATCAACCTTAAGCTCATGCATAATCACTACAGCTGGAATTCCCATCATATCGGCAGCTGTCCATGCAAATATATCAGCATTTTTTTGTAAAAAATCAACCAACTTCTTTCTTTGGTCTTCAGCAAGTAAGCTTCCAATCTGAATTATTTTAGTAGGATCATCCTTTATCAAAGGAACATGAATAGTCTTTTTTATTGATATGCTGACTCCATCAGTCGGATCACGTGGATCCAATTGTTCGGTAGTGGGTTTGTTGATTGACTGTTGATTCTAGATTGTCAAACATTGACGAGCCATCTGTTGGTTTCCCCTTCTCAAATCCCATTTTGAGTTGGAAATTTCATCAAAAGATGATAGGTCGACATAATGGCTTAGAATTTATTCAGGGCAGGTCTTTCCAAAATAGTATTATAAGCAGAAGGGATTCGAACAACCATAAAGGTAAGAGAAAATGTCCTCTGCTTTGGGACTGTTCCGAGAGTCACGGGGAGTGTGATTTCTCCTTCTACTCCTACAGAATTTCTACCAAACCCAGTTAATGGTACATGAATCCTTCGTAGCTTATCAATCGGCAAATTCATCTTGATAAATGCATCGTAAAGCAAAACCTCAGCAGAGCTTCCATTATCAACTAAAATTCTATATACATCAAAGTTTGCGATTATCACAGAAATCACTACAAGGTCATTATATGGCATCTGAACACCTAGTAGGTCTTCATCAGAGAAGACAACACTTCCTCGAAGCCTTTTGGGAATCAAATCATCTTCAAGACATGCATGACAAATTATCCCGACCGATCTATCAGTCGGTTGTTGGTTCGAGAGCTTCGTCTTGTCAGTAATCATCCTTGGAAATGTAGGCCTTGGCACCGCCGCTTCAACTGGTCAGTTTTGATTTGGCTTCCAGACATATCTGTCCAGGTAACCTCGCTTGATCAGATCTTCGATCTCATCTCTTAACTGGATACATTCTTCCATTGTATGCCCATGATCACAATGATACCGATAATATTTGGCCTTATTTTGCATGGCTGGCGGGGCTCTCATTGGCCTTGGCCTTTGAAGAAAATTTTCTTTCTCAATTTTCATTAAGATCTGTTCTCTTGGAAGAGTCAGGGGGGGATAAGTGTCAAACCAATTGACGTAACTTCTGCCGATCAATTCCCTCGGCCTCTGACCTCGTAGTTGAATTGATCGGATTCCAGAGAATCGAAATTCTTCTTCCTTGGCCTTTTTCCTACTTGGCACCGATTTTTTCTTCACCTGTCACTGGCTTAAGGCTTGTTCTTCGGCCTGAGCATATTTTTGAGCATGGGCCAGTAATTCGGAATAGTTGGTCGGGAATTTCTTATCCAAGGAAAATATGAATCTGGAGGCTCGCAAGCCCTTCTTCATAGCAGACATTGTCACATATTCGTTAAGATCCGGTATCTCCAACGTGACATAATTAAACCTCTTGATGTAATCTCTCAGAGATTCCCCTTCTGACTGCTAAATAAAGAATAAGCTGTCAGAGTTTCTAGGCATTTTTTTGCTTGTTCTGAAGTGAGAGACGAACAACTTCTCTAGCTGACTGAATGAATGAATAGTATCTAGCTATAGACTTGAGTACCATATTCTTGCTGACTTCTTCAAGGTCGCAGTGAAGGTAAGACAATGCAATGCATCTGATGCCCCTTGAATCAGCATATGGGCTTTAAAGCTACCTAAATGATCCAAAGGGTCAGATGACCCATCGTACAGTTCGATTTGCGAAACTTTGAAGTGATGTGGGATTCTTTCTTCCATAACCTTCTTAGAAAAAGGAGGTAAGATGCTGCAGCTTGGTGTCGTGTCCTCTGCTTTCCTCTGTTTAAGAACCTTGGTGATTTGCAACTCCAGCTTTTTGAATTTTCTATCAAAATCATTTGCTCTTGTAGGGTGTCGAACTTGAGTACTGTCAGGGGTTGATTCTCCAGATGACGTTGAATAAGATCGTGGACGCTTCCCCTTATTCCGCTTCTTGGTGTGATGGTGAGATTGTGATGATGCCTCAACGGGGACTGTTGACCTGAAGAACATTGATAAGATAAATGCCTTCTTAGGCTAAGATGTTTACTTA
Organism: Areca catechu; assembly: GCA_021397845.1. Lineage (NCBI taxonomy): Eukaryota > Viridiplantae > Streptophyta > Magnoliopsida > Arecales > Arecaceae > Areca > Areca catechu. Next base: position 26,765,464 of record CM038048.1, read on the forward strand.
CCTGAAGGGAAGGTTGCTGGCTAGTTCTTGACATGGTAGGTCGCATTGATTCTCTCGCGGCAATTTCTTGAAGGTTCTACATCGCTGCAGTAAGCCCCTCAACTTTGTCAAATAGAGTATTCAACTTTTCTTGATCAAAGTATCTCACGGGAAGAGCTTCCACCCTCTCGCCAAGAACAGGATCATTCTCCTTTTTGCCAAGAACAGGATCATTCTTTTTTTCGCCAAGAACAAGATCATTCCTTTTTTCTCCAAGAACAAGATCATTCCTATTGTTGCCAAGAACAGGATCATTTTCTTTTGAAGAACGAGAAATGTCTTCTGCTGACAGATTCTTCTTTCTACCTTTCACCATGCTTCCTTCTAGATTATTTGAAACTCCTTCACTGAGTCCCCTACCTGGCGTGCCAATCTGTTGCGTCCAAACAAATTACAACAAGCTTGAATTAAAAGAAAAGTGGATTGAGCTGATTTGATCAGCTCTCTGCCATCTTCTTAGAGGATCTGGGTGTTAAGGTAGCTCTCAAGCTTGTTAATGGCGTCTGGACTGGAACAAATATGATCTGAAGAAAAACTAGACAAAGAATGGCACAGAAAAGAAGTAGCAGAAGTCCCATCACCATCGCACTCGAAGGTATTTATAGGCTATGAACTTAACCGCTTACAGCTGGCATCTAGCTGTTAAGCGGTTAACCCAGGACCGTGAGCACGTGCAGCGAAAATCATCTATAATTGATCAGCTTTTCATCCATAGTTGATCAGTCATTCATCCATAGTTGATCGACTCTTCATCCATAGTTGATCATCCCTTCATCCATAGTTGATCGGCTCTTCATCCATAGTTGATCGGCTCTTCTCCAGAGGTTGAATGATCTCTGTATTATTTGAATATTGATAAGCTTTATCTTTCATAAAAGTTAGCCAATTACCTGGAAGTTAGTCAATCTTATGCTTGTTGAGCATTGATAGGCTTTACGCCTCTTGAATATTGATCAAATTTGTACCTATTGAGCATTGATCAGCTTTACGTTTCTTAGACATTGATCAGGCTTGTACCTCTTGGGCATTGATCATACTTGTGCCTATTGGGCATTGATCATATTTGTACCTATTGGGCATTGATCATATTTATGCTTATTAGGCATTGATCGGCTTTACATCTTTTAGATGTTGATCAGCCAGCTTCAAGCTTTTAATAGATCAGTATAAACAGACCAAACTTGTCATATCCCAACATAACCCATTTGATTGGTTTTTACTTAAATTTTTTTTTGAATTTTTTTTTACAAAATTCAATTACAATACAACTCAACACAAAAAATAGAAATGTAGGAGTTGAAATTGAGCAATGAATTCATCCTACAAAAACTTGTAAAATATTTGAAAAATTGTTAGTAAAATAAATGTATGCTCCAATATTTTATTATTATCAAAATCACTTATAGGATCAACATTTTATAAAAAATATTTTTATTATTTAAAATTTTTAATAAAAAATAAAATTATAAATAATAAATATATATTAAAAAATAAAATTTATATAATTTTTTATGATATATTTTCTCAACACCATCCCGATGAACACAGAATTATCCTTTCTTTCTTTGTCGTGGGGTCTACCGTACCCTATCCATGGTGCATACTGCATACTTTTGTTTTCGATGGGATACGCTGGAGAGGGACACACACCTCTCCCCCCTTCCTTCTTCTTCTTCTGTTTTTCATTTCAAGGGGATGCAATGAAGAGGAGCTTGGTGGAGTGCCAGCTCATGGTGGCTACTAGATATCACTAATATGCTCGTCATTTTCAATACAACCAGTTACAGCTTTCCATTGCTGGTCTCCTTTCTTCTCACTCTTTCCGGAGACAGAGAAGAGAGGGGGGAAGCTCGGTCGGAGAGAGATGAGTAGTGGAGTGATGAAACGGGAGTGATTAGAAGATGGAAACCATCTTGAGGTTGGCACAGTGGAAGATCGAGAGCTTCGGTCCCTACTCCTACTGCCACTCCAATGCCTTCAAGTTCAAGCTCAGCATCTGGAACTGCTGACCCCTTTTTTCCTTTTTTTTGGGAAATTTCTGGGTAAAAAATTGATCTTTAGTGCTTAATCTTTGAATTCTTTTTGGATAAAAGTTTGATTTTTTGTTGAAGTATTTTTGGATTGCAGGTTCTTATCGATGGAGAAGAACTGATAAATGGACATTTGTCTCTTCTTGGACCCATGCCGGGTCTCAGAGTAGTCCGCGATCTCTCATTTTGTACTTCAGGTCTCCAACCCCGAGCTTGGCCTCCAGCCCTATATCTCACTTGGCACTCTCGCTATTGCCTTGATTTGATTTTGGTCAAACAGTAGTGTTTTGTTAAAATTTAGATTTTAATTTGAATTCCTACTCTCTTTTTTTTTTTTTTTATTGCTAATACGAACTTTCTTCGCTCGAGGTATTTGAATTAGAAAGATCGAATTTTTACCATTTCGTTCTCCAAAAGCCATGATTCTTTTTTGGATTTTTGAGAAATTTAGTGCTAGAAGTTTCAAAAATAGAAGTGATTAGCTTATTATCTTGATGTTTGAATTAATTTTGTTTGTTTTGGTGTAATCTTTTCTGCTTTATTTGGTTAGTGGGAAGCTGGGAGAGACAGCATCGGAGAAGAGAAAGGTAACCTTACGTTGTCATGGGATTGGAGGAAGGGGAGGAGGATGTGAGGGCCGACGAGGGCAGAATAGCAGGAGACTATGATAATGATGGTTGTGATTGTGGAAGATTGCTTTATTTATTTGCCATCACTTTTAATCTTTTATATATTTGTTTGCTTATATGCTTATAAGGAGCTAATCAATTTATGATCTATATTTTTGGCTATTTAATTAAATTCCATAGCATAGTGCAAGTTGCTTTTTAGTTTTATATACGAAAGAGCCACACACATTCCTAGCATCAAAAAATAAAATCACAAGCATAAACATTCATTCTCAAACTTTTAAAATGCTATAATTTTTTTTTCTGAGCGCTACTTCCATTTGATGGCCATGGCAGAAATGTCACGTGTTACACGTGAGATGTAGTTAAAGTTGATGCGGCATGGAACCCGCTGATGTGAAACTGAAGCACCTTCTTCCCTATTTCCCCCTTCTAGTTAGGGTTTTACTTTCAATTTCATCCTTTTCCCTCCACCACTACCTCCTCTTAAACCCCATCACCTCCTACACCATCATCGGTTCTATACAATCGCCATTTCTAAATCCTCCGCCATGGCTGCTACCAGCATCACCAAGACTGCCCCCATCACCACCACCATAGCTGAAAGCAACAATCATATTTTTCATCTAGATGGATTATAACAGTAGAAGATAAATAGACAATGGGCATGTGAGCCCAGCTAGCAAATTTCTTATGACTTTGCATCAGTCAACCAAAACTGAAGTAAATTTCTCAGTAGTTAATGAACATCAAATCTTCCGATCAAGGATGAAGGTAATTTCTTTCACCAAAAAAAAAAAGATGAAGATAATTTCTCAAGATAACAAACATCAAATCTTCCAACTCTCTTCTTTTTTATTTTGAGCGTGCATGCGCTAAGATTCTTCTGCCAGAAGATGGTGGCTAAAGCAAAACGAGAAGCAGAGACTTGTAGGGATGTCCCTCATGAAGCTAATCAAGTGCCTAACCATCCGGCAAACTTGGTGAGCTAGACTCAAAGAGAGTGTGGTCGTGAGTAATTTGTGGTAGTGAGTAATTTATGGTAGTAAGTTATTTTTTTGCCTATTTGTTAGGCAGTTATTCCTTTTGTGTATTCCCATATTTGTTAGGCAGTTATTCCTTTGTATATTCCCTAATTAGATTGGTTCTAGATTATACATGTGTAATAGGGGTTAAATGTTCATATATACAAAAAGAGGGAGTTCTTTCTTCTACATGGTATCAGAGCCCTAGGGTTTGATTCCTGGGATACTGTACGGCTTTCTCTTCGACCACTATCCTCCGAGCGTACCCATCGACCTCGGCCGTGGTCCCTGCCTCCACAGACGGAGAGAGAGAGGAGACGGGCAGTCTTCTCACCTGCTGGACCTTCGGCCGTGGTCCCTGCCTCCATAGACGAAGACGGCTCGACGCCATCGACCTTAGGCCCTCCTCCTCCGCTCGACGCCATCGACCTCGGACCCTCCCTCCTCGGCTCGACGCCATCGACCTCGATCCTCCGGCGACGCCATCGACCTCGATCCTCCTCGGCTCGATGCCTTCACCGCCACAGACGAAGAGGATTCGACCTCGGACCCCCGGCGACGGATCGACCTCGGATCCCCGGCGACGGATCGACCTCGAATCCCCGGCGATGGATCGACCTCGGATCCTCCGGCAACGCCCTCGACCTCCGTCTCCGCTTAGGGTTCCGGATCCGGCTCTGCCACCAGCTCCGGTTTCTCTGACAATCTGCCTGTAGGGAGCGGGACCGCAAGCTTCCTCCGGTCCGCCGCCTCGCAGAGGTGGACGAGGAGCTTTTCCCTCCCGTCCTCCGGCCCCGCGTCGCCCTCGCCGCCCTCCGCCGGTACCCGGATCCTGTCTCTGCTGTCGAGGTCACCGTCCATGCTATAGAAGCCACCGGCTCTTCACCGCCTGCTATAGAAGCCGCCGGCTCTTCACCCGGATCCTGTCTCTCCACCGCCTGCTTCTCCCTCACTTTGCTGCCGGCTCTTCTCCCTCATTTCTAGAAGCTGCCGGCTCTTCTCCCTCACTTCTCCCTCTTAGGCGCGAGGGCTTCCGAGGGTTCCGGATCCGGCTCTTCTCCGTCACTTTTCCCTCGTCCGCGTCTTGACGACGAGGTGCCTTGGTTTTTTGAGCTTTGGGCTTTGAGCTTTCGGCTTTCGAGCGACACCCCCGGCCGCGTGCGCCTGGAGCCATCACCAGCTGCCAAGGGGTGCATTTGGTGGTTCGGTGTCTGGTGGAGGACCAGGACTTGCAGCGTCCTTTCCGCGCAACTCTGATTTCTCCAAAAATAGCCGATCAATATCACCTGCTCTCATGGACGATAAACAGCCGATCATTGCAACTGACCAAGCAGATTCTAGTGCCTCTGCTACTGCCATTCTGGCAGACCTGACTGGTGCGATGAAGCAGCTCTTGACCCAACAAACCGCGCCCCCGCGTGTTGAACCTCCAGTTGCACCCATTGCTATTAAACTTGATGGAAAAAATTATGGCGTTTGGTCCCAGGTTGTTGAGATGTATGTTTCAGGTAAGGACAAACTGGGCTATTTGAATGGTAATTCTCCTGAACCCCCTCTTACTGATCCATTGTTTAGACAATGGAAGATTGATGATTCTACGGTGAAAGGTTGGCTCGTTAATTTTATAGACCCAGCCCTGATACCGAACTTTATTCGGTTTCCTACTGCCAAAGCTGTATGGGATGCTGTGGCAACGACCTTTTTTGATGGATCTGACACCTCTCAAATCTATGATGTTAAAAGGTAGGTTTCTCGATTGAAGCAAGGTGGTGGACCCATCGAGAAATATTACAATGATCTTCAAGGGCTCTGGCATGAGATTGACTTCCGCCGTCCGAATCCTATGCAATGTCCGGTTGATATTTTGAAGTACAATGCCATTATCAATGAAGATCGGGTTTATACCTTTTTAGATGGTCTCGACGATCGCCTGGATAATGTTCATGCTGATATTATGAAGATGGATCCCTTTCCAACTATTGAGCAAGCTTACGCCCGAGTCAGGCGAGAAGATATGCGCCAATCTGTCATGCTCTCCACTCCTGTCGAGGTTACCTCTGGTTCCGCCATGGTGTCTCAGCGGGGCAAGGGTAATCAGTTAGTGCTTTCTACCCGGGGACCTCGGCCAAAACCTGATATGCCAATTCAATCTGAGGGATGCTCTCACTGTGGAAATCCTAAACATACAGCAGCATCTTGTTTTAAACTGCACGGCTATCCAGACTGGTGGGATGATTTTCAGAACAAGAAGAAGAAACCAAACTCCAAAAAGGGGCGGAATGGAGGGCAAGCCTCCTTAGTTACTAGTGGCTTATCATTAATTCCTATGAAGCCTGAATCTGCTAATGCCAAGTCTCTTGAAGGTAATTATGGGTTTGTCTTTGCTAATCGACATAGTCATCATGGGTGGATAATTGATTCTGGAGCTACAGATCATATGACTCCGAAATGTGGTGACCTTCTTACATCCACTACACCACGTCGAGATCATATATACAATGCTACTGGACATGACTTTCCTGTGACGGTGGCTGGGCGTGTGTCTGTCACGCCTTCCCTCTCTCTATCTCATACCTTGCTTGTTCCTTCATTATCTAATCGTCTATTATCAGTTGGACAACTTACTAGTGAGCTGAACTGTGTTGTGCTTATGTACCCTGACTTTTGCCTGTTTCAGGACATTCTCACGAAGGAGATTATTGGACGTGGTACTAAGAGGGAGGGGCTGTATTTTGTGGATGAAATAACTTCTGGACGGACCTATCACTCTCGTGGACAGTTAACTCAAGAGAAGGAACTTTGGTTATGGCATCGTCGGTTAGGTCACCCATCCTTTGGATATTTACGGCACTTGTTTCCCGAGGTATTTCATGGTCTATCGAACTCTAGTTTTCAGTGTGATACATGTATTTTGGCAAAGAGCCATCGAACTTGTTTTCCTCTTAGTTTGAATAAAAGTTCTACTCCTTTTTCCTTAATTCACTCCGATGTATGGGGTGCTTCTCCTATTACTATTATATCTGGGTTTCGATGGTTTATCATCTTTGTCAATGATTGCACACGTATGACTTGGCTATATTTGATGAAACATAAAAATGAGGCTAAAGCTATCTTCCGGACTTTCCACCATATGATTCAGACTCAGTTTGGGGCCAAACTTCAGGTTCTCAGATCTGATAATGGTGGAGAATACTTAAGTAAACCTCTTGCAGCTTATTTTCAAGAACATGGTTTAATTCATGAAACCTCGTGCCCTCAGACTCCTCAGCAAAATGGTATCGCTGAGCGCAAGAATCGTCATCTTCTTGAGACCACTCGGGCACTTTTGGAAGGTAGCCATGTTTCCCATTGGTTCTGGGATTCTGCCATAGTCACAGTTACTTATTTGTTGAATCGCATGCCTTCCCGCATTCTGAAATATCGCACGCCAATGCAAGCACTTGCTGCCTATGTGTCACTTCCTTCGGTTCTCACCTTGCCTCCTAAAGTTTTTGGATGTGTCGCTTATGTCCATCTTCACAAAAATCAGCGAACCAAACTTGACCCATGTGCTGTTAAATGTATTTTTCTTGGTTATGGCCATTCTCAGAAATGGTACCGGTGTTATGATCTTATTGAAAAATGCACGTATGTCACCATGGATGTAACCTTTATCGAGACAAAGTCTTATTTTCCTCCCCCCCAGTGTCCGGTTCAGGGGGAGACTAGTGGCAGAACCAGACATTGGTGGGAAGTAGAAATTACAGGAGCGACAGATGGGTATGCTCGGCCACATGATTCTAAGGATGCACAATCAAACAACACTGAATTATTGTATGAATCTGAACAAGAACAACAGCAACAGCCCTCCTTATCTCCGCAACAACAGCAACAGCCCTCCTTATCTCCGCAACAACAGCAACAGCCCTCCTTATCTCTGCCCTCTTCACCCTCTTCAGTACCACTCCAAACTCCTGAGAATGTACCTGAGGTAAGTTCTTCTACTGTACCTGATCTTTTTGAAGATACTGATATGCTTACTGGTTATAAGCTACCTGATAGGCATAATAGGGGTAAACCACCAAATCGGTATTCCCCAGATATAGAGGACCGCCGATCTCGATATCCTATTGCAGACTATGTATCTTCCAAAAGGCTGTCCACCCCACTACAAGACTTCGTGATTACTATCTCCTCAGTTCAAGTTCCAAACAGAGTTGAAGAAGCCATGAAGGATCCGAAATGGCTTCAAGCAATGAAGGTAGAAATGGAGGCTTTGAAGAAAAATCAAACTTGGAAACTTGTAGAACTACCAAAGGATAAAAGCCGGTTGGATGTAGGTGGGTGTTCACTGTCAAACATAAGGCAGATGGCACTATTGAGAGGTACAAGGCACGACTGGTAGCTAAAGGGTATACACAGACTTATGGGGTAGATTATCAGGAAACATTCTCTCCAGTTGCAAAGTTAGACACTATAAGAGTGTTGTTATCTCTGGCTGCAAACTCGGACTGGCCTTTGCATCAATTTGATGTAAAGAATGCTTTTCTTCATGGGGATTTAGAGGAGGAAATCTATATGGAGCTTCCACCTGGATACAGATGCGCAGATAAACCGAACATGGTGTGTAAGCTGAAAAGATCTTTGTATGGGTTGAAGCAGTCCCCTCGTGCATGGTTTGGTCGCTTTAGCTCAGCTATGAAAGGGTATGGATACTTTCAAAGTAACTCAGATCATACTTTGTTCTTAAAATGTACTCAAGGAAAAAGGACTGCTCTTATCATATATGTTGACGACATGATTATTACAGGCAATGATAATGCAGAGATTATGAGACTGCAGGAATTATTATCTAGGGAGTTTGAAATGAAGAATTTGGGAGGTCTGAAATATTTCCTGGGAATCGAAGTTGCTAGGTCAAAGGAGGGAATTTATTTGTCTCAATGAAAGTATGTTCTTGATCTTTTGACCGAAGTTGGCATGCTAGATTGCAAGCCTGCCGACACTCCTATGGGACAAAACTGGAAGCTTGGAGAGTATCCTGATCAGACTCCTACTAATAAAGAGAAATACCAAAGGTTAGTAGGTCGTTTGATTTATTTATCACATACACGTCCTGATATTGCTCATGCAACAAGTGTGGTGAGTCAGTTCATGCATGCACCAAGTGAAGATCATATGAATGCTGTGTGGCGTATCATTCGATATTTGAAGTCGGCTCCAGGAAAGGGGTTGCTATTTGCAAAAAATGGCCACCTTGAGATAGAAGGTTACACAGATGCAGATTGGGCTGGAAGTGTGACAGACAAGAGGTCTACCTCAGGATATCTTACTTTTGTGGGAGGCAATCTTGTCACATGGAGAAGTAAGAAACAAAAGGTTATAGCTCGGTCTAGTGCAGAAGCTGAATTCAGAGGTATAGCAAAGGGGTTATGTGAACTTCTATGGCTTCGAAAGCTACTCACTGAGCTCGGGTATCCACCAGGTTTGGAAATTAAATTATTTTGTGATAATAAAGCAGTTATAAACATTGCTCATAATCCAGTTCAACATGATAGAACCAAACATGTGGAGATTGACAGACATTTTATCAAAGAGAATGTGGAGGCAAAATTGATCAAGTTACCTTTCGTCAAATCTGAAGACCAGTTAGCTGATATATTGACAAAGGCTCAGTCTAGCAGAGAATTTCATCACTCATTTATCAAGTTAGGTATCAAAGACATCTTTGCACTTGAGGAGGAGTGTGGTCGTGAGTAATTTGTGGTAGTGAGTAATTTGTGGTAGTAAGTTATTTTTTTGCCTATTTGTTAGGCAGTTATTCCTTTTGTGTATTCCCCTATTTGTTAGGCAGTTATTCCTTTGTATATTTCCTAATTAGATTGGTTCTAGATTATATATGTGTAATAGGGGTTAAATGTTCATATATACAAAAGAGGGAGTTCTTTCTTCTACAGAGAGTTCCATTAGATATCTACTTTTCCTCCTTCACCATCTCATCAGTTTTGTGTTGATGTCGGTCTGTCTGTAACTGTCTTTGAGCTCTTTGAAAAGCTTGTAGCTTTAGAGTTTGGGAAGATTGAAAGTACTATCTAAAACAAGGCAGAGTAACAGAAATTTGGAACGTCTTTCAAAACCTTGTTTTCAGAACTCTGTTCCAGGATTCGGGATATTGAAGTTCTATCATAATTCAATGAATGGTTTGCAGCTACAAGCTCCTTCTTGAGCATGGAGGAATCTCGTACAGGATTAAAAGGAAATAGTCATCAAGCAGCAAATTGGAATCTCCAAACTGTTCTATGATACATCATACTTGTTATGATATCCCTATTTTATTTCAATTAAATAATTATTCTTTATTTTATTAGTTATATCAGATGGCAAAAGGAGTCTTCAGCTTCACGATGTTGTCTTCTCGTTATTAATCATAAGTCTTCGGCTTCGTATCGTTATCTCGACCCGAAGACCATGCTTGACTTTCTGGGAAGCAAACTATTTATTGTCTTCGGTTTCGTACATCCACATTAATCCGAAGACTATACCTAAAATCTACAATTTCGTATCTATGATCCAGGATGTTTTCTCTACATCTTCGACTTCGTATTATTATTTTGGTCTGGACACCATGCTTATTATCTTTGACTTATTGTCTAAAGGATATTATAGACTCTGGTTCTTTGGCTTTGTATTATTATCTCAGTCCGAAGACAATGTTGAATGTCTTCAGCTTCGTACAATTGTTTTGATTCGAAGACTTGATCTTCCGGGCAAATATCTTCGACTTTATTTCTTCAACCTAAAGATTGTAAGTGTTTATTTTTATCATATTTAAGAAAGATCCGAAGTGTGAAGCTAACATTCCCTTCAGGAGTGTTAATAAAGAGAATGTAAAGCTCACTTCGGATCTATGCTTAAAGAAGGAGGATTCTGGAGCACGTGGATTTCTTGGACAAATAGTCGAAATCTGTTTGGGTTATTGCAACCATCCACATGGTCTGAAACTCCAGATTGAATAAACCTTGCGGGAGTTCGGCTCTCGCATGACGGTTACAATCGACACTCATCATGCCATGATCGTGGAGCGCAATTCCTGCAACCACGCCTCCGATCTGGTCGGAACCGCTCATTGACAACCCACGATCACCAATCATGGGAGAGATTAGCTCTCCATGATCTCCGGTAAAAGAGCAGGCCACAGACCGGAGGACATCTTTTAAATATGGGTAAGATGGATGGCTCGAGAGGTACGCATGAATAATTTCGCACAAATACACTTTTAATCTCCAAGAACTCTTTTTTTCTTCCACTCTCGACATCTTCCCCATTATGTGGCTGGAATTCGCCACTGACTAAGGCATCGGAGTGTCCTCCGTCAGAGCAACTCCAGCAAGGGACCTGTTTTGCAGGTGAACCAGGGAGCGGTCCTGCGATGCAGTGGCTCTGACCGGCCGATCCAGGGACTCCACGCCAACAAAGGGATATATGGAGATCATCTGGGAGGTAGGTCTTTGGCGTACAAAATAATCCGTCAATGTTATTATTGGCCAACTATTTAGAAGGATTCTGTAGAATTTGTTCGAAGATGTGATCATTGCCAGAGATATGCCAATGTACAAAGATGGCATACTAGTCAATTGACTATGTTGATAGCTCCTTGGTATTTTGCACTGTGGGGAATAGACATTCTTGGTCCATTCCCTCTAGCCTCTGGGCAGCGAAAGTTTCTCATTGTGGCTATTGATTATTTCACAAAATGGGTCGAGGCCGAAGCATTAGCACAAATTACAGAGGCAAAAGTTGAAAATTTTGTAAGAAAGTTCATTATCTTTCATTTTGGAATTTCATATTCTATCATAACGGACAATGGAAGGCAGTTTGATAATCCAAAGTTTAAAGATTTTTGCACTCAGTATCATATTCATCATAAACTTACTTCGGTGGGGCATCCTCAGTGCAACGGAGAGGCTGAAGTAACAAATAGGACTATCCTTCATGGTCTGAAGACTAGACTGAATGATGTTAAAGGATCGTGGGCTGATGAGTTGAACTCAGTTCTCTGGGCATACCAGACCACTCCTCGAACAGCCACTGGTGAATCTTCCTTTCACCTATCCTATGGCATCGAAGCGGTTCTTCTCTTAGAGGTTTCTTTACATTCTCTTCAGATTGATCAGTTTAAAGAGCCCAAAAATTTTGAACGCCGAAGAATTGATCTGGATTTATTGCAAGGCACACGGCTTCGGGCACAGTTAAAATGGCTATGTACCAACAAAAAGTTGCAGGATACTACAACTCTCGTGTAAAAGAACGGGTCTTTCTCCTAGAAGACTTAGTTCTACAAAAGTCTGAAGTATCAAAGTCAATAGAACAAGGTAAACTTTCTCATATGTGGAAGGGGCCATACCGAATCAAAGAGGTCGCTAGGCCTGGAACTTATCAGTTGGAGACTTTGGAAGGTATCTTATTGCCTCGACCTTGGAATGTACAAAACCTCTGAAAATATTATCAATAAAGGTTTCCATTCAAAGTCATTAATATAGATTCAATCTGTTTCTCTTCACTCTATTTTTTTTAAAGGCATTATGGTAATCTCTGTGATCTACTATGTGAACTGCCTAGGTAAGTATACCTAGCCTATCTTATTTCTTTTAAAGGCATGAGGATGGTCTCCGGATCTACCTCACGAAGTGCCGAGTTGGGCTCAAAATAGTCCATCTTAATGTAAAAGGCATGAAGATGATCTCCGGTCCACTTCACAAAATGCCGAGGTGGGCATGATCAGCCTGTCTTAATCCTAATACAAAAAGGCATGAGAATGATCTCTGGATCCACCTTATGAATTACTGAGGTAGGCATGATCAGCCTATCTTAATTCTCAAATGATTCGAGGATTTCTTTTATTCTAAGTCTGAAGACTTAGTGAAAATTCAAGTCCGAAGACTTGATCTTTATGTACCTAAAATTCTTATGTATCTGGATTTCTTTTATCCTAAGTTCGAAGACTTAGTGTAAATTCAAGTCCAAGAGACTTGGTTATTATCTGGAATTCTTTTATCCAGATTTCTTTTATCCTAAGTCCGAAGACTTAGTGTAAATTCAAGTCCAAGAGACTTGGTTATTATTTGGAATTCTTTTATCCGGATTTCTTTTATCCTAAGTTCGAAGATTTAGTGAAAATTCAAGTCCGAAGACTTGATCTTTATGTACCTGAAATTCTTATGTATCTGGATTTCTTTTATCCTAAGTCCGAAAACTTAGTATAAATTCAAGTCCAAGAGACTTGGTTATTATCTGGAATTCTTTTATCCGGATTTTTTTTATCCTAAGTCCGAAGACTTAGTAAAAATTTAAGTCCAAAGACTTGATCTTTATGTACCTGAAATTCTTATGTATTTGGATTTCTTTTATCCTAAGTTCGAAGACTTAGTGTAAATTCAAGTCCAAGAGACTTGGTTATTATCTGGAATTCTTTTATCCGGATTTCTTTTATCCTAAGTCCGAAGACTTAGTGTAAATTCAAGTCCAAGAGACTTGGTTATTATCTGGAATTCTTTTATCCGGATTTCTTTTATCCTAAGTCCAAAGATTTAGTATAAATTCAAGTCCAAAGACTTGATCTTTATGTACCTGAAATTCTTATGTATCTGGATTTCTTTTATCCTAAGTCCGAAGACTTAGTACAAATTCAAGTTCGAGAGAATTATTATTTGGATTTCTTGTATACTAAGTTTGGAGACTGTATAAAGGATATAATTTCTCGCATTATGTGCTTTAGAGTTCTTACTCGTCCGAAGACTTTGTACTTAATAAAATTTCTGTTCTATCACATGCAAGTGAAAATTCCAAAAAGTTTTCATTGACAATGATTCTCTTACATTCCAAAAAAAGAAAAAATTACAAATTTCCTAGGGGAGCCTCATTAGTCAAATCTATCGGACCCCTTGCTTCTTCAGCCGTTGTTGGTGCTTCGGAGTCCGTTTGGAGTTCAGGCATAGTTGGACTCTCAAGATCAAACAGCTGGATGCTTGAAATGTCCAAGTCTGGATAAAGCCTTCGCACCTCTTCTACTCCGTCGTTGAAGCCTCCTCAATAGCTATGAGTCCCGGCTTCAACCATTTCAGCTTCGAAGGTCGGAGATGCTTTATAGTTTTCTATGGCCTTCTCCAATTGATCTTTTAGAGATTGGTTTTCTTCAATGGCCTCTTCTTTTCTTTTGGAAGCTTCTTCGGAACGTTCATTCGCTTCCTTAAGTGAGGCCTCCAAGGACCAAATCTTAGCCTTCCTCTTCTTGGATCTCGCCTCTTGTTCAGCACGTTCTGATCAGATTTTATCCAGTTCGGTTTTCAAACTTTGAACCGAAGTATCATTTTGGGCGAGTTTCTCCTCCATAGCTTGCCTTTGCTCCTCGGCTATGGTCTTCTTGGCTTTGGCCATTTTTATCTTTTCTTTCATTTTTCTGTAAGTTATTCGGAAATCGAAGATACTCTCCTCAATGTGAGTAATGTCGTGCATCATTTGTAATAGCAAAGAGAAAGCTTAGTAATTGTAAACCTAAGTACAACACAATATATGAGTATTTACCTTCAAAGCAGAGGAGAACACCGAGTCTGAGATTTCTTCGATGCACCGGGACTTGACACTTTCCCAGTCCTTTGGGAGAAGAGTGTGCTTCAACAACTCTCTCACCAGTTCAGAAATTTTTTAAACCCTCTCGATCCGAGAAGGTAGTAAAATCTATGTTGCACCCTCCCTTTGAAGTGGCATTCAATCTAGGGTCCTCTACGAATCGGTATTTTGACCTCTCTTGATTTCTGTCTTCCGGATGGCGCGTGTTGAGGGCTCCTCGGAGGGGATGTCCTTGGAGGCGAGCTTCTGGTGGAGCCAGCTGGCACCAGAGAAGCAGAGGGAGTGTCTTCATCTAGTTCGGGCCTAATCGGAGGCGCGCTAGAACCCTCCTCCGCCCTTCTTTTCTTCTAGACTTCGATTGTTGCGAGAGCAGTTACAGCCCTTTTTCTAGAGGCTTGCCTAATCTTATCAAGTTGAGGCTTCATTTTCTTACCTGCAATTGGAAACAAGAAGATTGTTATGCATGTACATATAGAGAAGAGAAGTAAAAAAAATTCGAAGACCACTTATTCTATACCTAACGTCGGGACTTCGCTGACATGAGCGCGATGAAGATTCTCTTCCCTCAACAGCTCCTTAAGGGAAGGGATCTCTGATTCTGACAAGGTCTCAAAATCTTTGGCATCGGCCTTTAATATCCTCTTACCAGCGTTCGCATCCAAACGCGGAGCCGACTACTCAGTATTGAAACCCCAGTGAGTATAATACACAAAAAAGAAACAAGGCTTCCATCCATGTATTGCATTGGGGGTTCCCTTTAAGCAGTCTTCGGCCTGGCCGAGGACCTATGACCCACCACCCTTTGCCATGAAAATCTCTCTTCAACATGAATAAGGAAGTGAACAGGGATGTCTTCGGCTCTACGTTTCTAAGTTTGTAAAGCACTAAGAACCCGCAGATGTTCCTAAAACTATTAGGGGTCAGCTGAACCGGGACTATTTGATATAAGTTGAAAATCTTCATAAAAAAAGGATGAAGGGGAAGCCGAAGACCCACTTTGAGATGGTCTTCGTATATGGCTATGGATCGAATGGGAGGCTTATCTACCCTTTCTTTGGACTGTGGAAGAATCATATTGAAGGTATGTGGAATGTGGTAACACTGTATAATTTCCTCTATTTTGGCAAGGGTAAAGGAACTTTGAACGGAATCCGGTGATCGTTCCGGACTCCGTTTCCTACGGGAACTTCTCCCCCTACTGGTTTCACCCTGAAGGTTCCTACTAACACCACCTCCCAACAGGACCCTAGCAGTCTCTCTTTCGAGTAGAACCCTACCCGCTTCACCTGTCGGTGAACCGCTGCTAGAGTTGGAGGAAGAACTCCCGGAAGACCCCGACATTGAAAGGAATGAGGAAATAGGAGGGAAGAAGGACCTCTAACATGTGAAAGAACAAAAATGGTGGACTAGGCCACTAGGGAAGACGGTATATTGCAGGAAAAACTGGAAATCCAAGAGCACGGGCGCGAAAGAAAGTTTTTCTCTCAAGTTCCCCTCTCTTTTTATAGGTGAAGAAGGGGGGGTCTTTGAGATGATTCGGAGGACTAAGCGATCGTGCGCCATATCGGCAGTTTCGATCGTGGGTATGGCTCTTTAGAAAAATCATTAATGAGACAATTTGTGGCGATCCGTATGAAACCTCGGTATTGGCTGAGATCATGCCAACGAGATTTCCATGCTCAAGATGACTGCCACGTGTCCAATCCCTGTTAAATACAAACCTTTTTTCTGGGAATTTTCCGAGATTTTTCAGAATCGAGACGTTCTCTTTTGAGGCCACCTGTGGTAGGATGACACGTGTCTTTGCCACATTTTGTTGCGCCACCAGGCAGTTATGGCGAAAAGACGCGTTAAGGTTTTGCCATCATTATTCAACGGTTATCGCTAGAAGACAAAATTGAAATACTCCCATTTTTCGAAACATAATCATTTCGAAACTGGGAGTGGGGGACAGCTGTTATGATATCCCTATTTTATTCTAATTAATTAATTGTTCTTTATTTTTTTAGTTATATCATATGGCAAAAGGAGTCTTCAGCTTCACGATGTTGTCTTCTCGTTATTAACCCTAAGTCTTTGGCTTCATATCGTTATCTTGACCCGAAGACCATGCTTGACTTTCTGGGAAGCAAACTGTTTATTGTCTTCGGCTTCGTACATCCATATTAATTCGAAGACTATGCCTAAAATCTACTATTTTGTATATATGATCCAGGATGTTTTTTCTACATCTTCGACTTCATATTATTATTTTGGTCCGGACACCTGCTTATTATCTTTGGCTTATTGTCTAAAGGATATTATAGACTCTGGGTCTTCGGCTTCGTATTATTATCTCAGTCCGAAGACGATGTTGAATGTCTTCGGCTTCGTACAATTGTTTTGATTCGAAGACTTGATCTCCCGGGCAAATATCTTCGACTTTATTCCTTCAACCTAAAGATTGTAAGTGTTTATTTTTATCACATCTAAGAAAGATCCGAAGTGTGAACCTAACATTCCCTTCAGGAGTGCTACTAAAGAGAATGTAAAGCTCACTTCGGATCTATGCTTAAAGAAGGAGGATTCTGGAGCATGTGGATTTCTTGGACAAACAGTTGAAATCTGTTTGGGTTGTTGCAACCGTCCACGTGGTCTGAAACTCCAGATTGAATAAATCCCGGGTGTAACGGCTTTTCCGACAGTCACTACTTACAGTTATGAAGTGGTTACGCTTGTCAACCTCCATAACCGCAAGTAGTTACGTTGGAGCCTATAAATACTGGTAAGAGGGGACACTCAGGGGATCTAGGCTCTCTTTTTTGACATTTTCGAATTCCTTCTTTCCCATCCTTGGTTCTATAAGCTTTCTATTCTACTGCTGCCTGTGTCTCTTCTGACTTTGGCATCGGAGTGTCCCCCGCCGGAAAATCTCTGGTCAGGGATCTGTTTTGCAGGTTCTGGTTCGCAGCGGCCCAGCAGAAGGATCACTTGATCCGGTCGACGGAGATTCAGTGTCAACAATACTCATTGTGGTTTGGTCTGGCACCGAGTTTCCAAAGAGACCGATGTTTCAAAGCTTAGTCTGTCTCAGATTTTCAGAGCTGTTCATGTGTTAAACTTATGAGGTTTCAGAGCTCTGCTTTTGATTATTGTCAACTGATAGATCCAGACTTAAAAGTGCACATCAAATGATCTCATCAGGCTTCTTTTTGTGTCGTATCTTGTTTCTGACTCTCGATTTTTCTACTACCATATTGTAAACTAGTTATTATCTATGATACGCTTACTGTAAATATTCCCTCATTTTAATAAAAGCCGGGTGGTGTTTGTACCTCCCTTCACCTCAAAAAGTTAAAAAAGAAAAGCTTGTAGTTTCTGGGGCTTAGGATCTTCACTAGAGACCTCAAACTCTGATAGAAAAACAAAGCACAACTGATTCGGGGACACATGAATTGTTTGCAAACCCTGAGGGAAGTCTTCTCTATTTTCCAATGAATGGCTGCAGAATACTTTGCATCATCTCTCTCACACCAAAAGTACAAAGAAAGGTGAACAGAGCATCCACAAAGACCAATAAGTAAGTAATGGTTATCATTTCAGTTGGCCATACCTAGGCTCAACTCTCAAAAAACGAGGCAATTTCGCTTATATTTTGTGCTTTCGCATCAGAGCGCTGTGGATCACTGACATAGTTAACTGGTAGAAAGCATGGTAATTCACACATTCGTTTACCATCTCCAGGGAAAAATATTAGCAGCCTTCCTGTTCTTTGTAGGTTTCATGTACTCGTTTCCCTTTCTCAGTTCGATGTAACCATGAGTACTCAACCATGACAGGTCAATGGCCAGTGACATATTTGATACATGATTTCCAATAACTTTTATGTAGTTCTATCTCATCTTATATATTTTCATATTTTAATTAAGATTTTAAATTTTGTGAGATGAAAATATTTAGATATCTCCAGATGTTCCATTGCCTTGTCCCAGCAACAGTCATGCATTTAGTAAATGCCTTCTATCTCTTTCCCTTTCTTTTCTTTCTTTCCTTTTCTTTTCTTTTCTTTTATTCTTTTTTTTACCTTCATTTTTTTATTTTTTTATTTTTAATTTTTTTTCTTTTATTTTTTTCTTATTCTTTTTTCTTTTATTTTTTTCTTTTTTATTTTTCTTTTTCTTTCCTCTCACGTTTTTTTCTTATCTTCCTTACTTTCCTTTCCTGTATCTTTTTTCTTCTCTCCTCGCATGAATAGGTTCGGAGTTCCAATCCCCTCTTGATACCATTTTTTTTATAAAAATGTGACATGATGGCCATCTTGCCCTCCATTCCACCGGGATGTAAAACCTTCAATATAATCCGGCTCTATATACGCAAACTATAACGGATCAATTCCTATCCATTCATCTACATATGGAAGTTTTGAGGGTCACATTCCATAATAAGTTCACCAAGATTGCTATGCTATGAAATATTCTCACCAAGGATAACTTTGTAAGTTTTTGGAGCACAACCCACATGAGAAGAAGAAGATGGGAAAACAAAGCCCAAAGAATTAGGATTGATTGTTCTCATCATCTTCTTAGCTTCCTTTGAAATTTACATTATCCAAGATTAGCTTTGTATGTTTGTAAGGTCAGCAACAAATCAAATGAAGCAACAATCCAAATCATTACAAACCCAAAAACCCTATCAATCACACAAAAGCAATTGTAAATAACAAAAATTAAAAAGAGGAGACAACCAAGATCATTGTGACCTCAAAGTTCAAATTTTT
The DNA here is from genome assembly GCA_021397845.1 of Areca catechu. Lineage (NCBI taxonomy): Eukaryota > Viridiplantae > Streptophyta > Magnoliopsida > Arecales > Arecaceae > Areca > Areca catechu. Next base: position 26,784,548 of record CM038048.1, read on the forward strand.
TTCAGCACTTGATAAAAAGGGTGGTGATGGAGGCAATCTTAGTGACAGTGGTGGTCATGGGGAAGGGTTTAGAGATGGCCATGGTATAGATGGAAGTATCAATGGTACTATAGAAAGTGGTGGGATTTTAGAGGAGGTAATGGCAAAGGGAAAATGATGAAAGAGGAAGTAAAAACCTTGTCAAGAAGGGGAAATGGAAAAGAAAGTGTTTAGGGTTCCATATCAGCCAGTTCTATGCCACATCAACTTTCACTATATGATATTTGCATTATGGCCATTGGAAGGAAGTAGTAGTCCGGAGAAAATTTGTAACATTATAGAAGTTTGAGAACTTGATTGTAACAAGTTCAAGATAAAAATAAAAATTTTTAAAAAGTTCAAATTTTTTAAAGTGATTAAGCCTTTTATTTTAGAATGATCTGTTTACATGTTGAAACTTTTTTTACCAAACATGTAAAAGAAAAAAAAAAACCAGCACAAGCTCTGTTTTATTTAAAATCATTTATTTACATGTTAAAATGTTTTCACCAAAAATATTAGAAATAAAGAATTAAAAATGCAAGGGCCATTTAGATTTGAACCGGTGCAATCTTGGTCCAAGAGCTATGAACCCAAGATGCCAAAATTTTGTTCCATTGCTAATTTAACCAAGTTCCCCTGAATTCAATCTTTTTGCTGTCCAAAGAATTGTTTTGTCTATTGTTCAACTCATGAACCATTCAAACATTTACAACATTGTCATGATACATTTACAACATTTAACTCAGGTCAGCCACAATGTTCAGCACCTAACCAATTTGTTTGCTCTTAAGAAGCCTAAAACCTAATCATAAACTTAATGCAGGTACCTATCTTTCCGACTACCAAATTCAGACATATTTATAAACCATAATAAATACCATAGGTATTCTAACCTATATTTATTAAATCATCTTGGGTTTACTGAAGGAATTGTCTGATAATCCCTGAATTGCATACAGATTTTTTAAAATTTTTAATTAATTAAAATTAATTCATAGTGAAAATAAAAATCTATTTTAAGCATGTATATGAGAAACCAATCATATGAACATGTAATATAGATAAGCAAATAAAACCAAAAGTATAAAGTAGATTAAATCTATTTATCTACTGCGCAACTTCATCTTCATCGAATGAAATCTGGAAAAAATCTCAAGGGATCGAATCTCTCTTTTATCTTATTTCTTTTTTTTTGCACTAGAGATTCTTGAAAAAGACAATCTTGGAAAATATTTTTTTCCTTTTCTCACAAAAACCTTTCAAGCAAGATCAAGAATAGGAGAAAGGGTGATGAACTCTTCCCTCTCTTTTTTTTTAAGCGATGGGAATACAAGAAAACATAAGCGGAGTAAGAAGCTAACCTCACATTAAAACATCATACCCAAAATCATGGCTCATAAAACTTGGCGCACATCCTTATTCAAAATCCATGCCACATCAAATTTGTTTCCCTTTAGAGTCCTTTCCCATCTAGAATTAGGACAAAGCCTTTAAATTAAATTCAAAAACTAAGTTCTAGATGGATAAGGATAAGTAAAAAGGAGAGAACCATTGCAATCCATCTCTTTGTAGCGCTCCATAATTTTTCACGCTCAAATCAATAATTTATATTCTTGTACCCTTAAAGATAATAATTTAGTCGGCCTCCATGGTCAAACCTACAATGATCAATTCCAAACCTTCATTATATAAGAATATATCATATATATTCTTATTCCCTTAGTTCTCCCACTCTAAAGATCTAAAATATATCTTTAGTACTACTTAATGATGGGATTTCTAGGGAGCCAAGGTCATCATGCTACATGCGGAAGTGAATTTAAAAACAAAAATTCTAGCATGAAAGCCCTAATTGGCTAGAAGAAACCATAATTGCCGGATTCCCCTAGACAATATCACTAATGAATCATAAATGAAGTACAAGAAACATACCTGAAATGTTGTTTTCCACTTCTATCTATAAGACTCACAAGTGTAAGCCCTCCAACGGTGATCCACATGAGAATTGAACCAAGGAAGAACTCCTTCTTGAAGTTGCTTGCTAGAGTAGGACTCTTTTTGCAGCCTTTGGATTTTTCACCACTGTAGGATACCCTGTTCCACTGTAGGGCACTATGAACACTCTCCTAAAGCACTCTTGGTTTTAGGACAACCCTCTTCTAGGACCCCTTAGGCTTATGTCCTAAAACAAAGCCTTGTCCTAGTAGAAAAGACCTTGTCTTAAAGAAAAGAGGGAGGGAGAGACAGAGAGACACTCAGATAGAACACTCGGTGAAATTGGACTCCTATTTTGGAAGATCAAACACAATATCTCATTTCACTGTACACCCTTAAATAAGAATTTAAGGGGCGTGAAAAGCATCCCAAAATTTCTTATCAAATACGTCTCTTCATATCTGATAAGACTCTTCAGGACTTAGGAGTCTTATCTGAGTTCTCCAGATGATCTCTCCTCATGCCACATGGCATGTACCGAACTCAAGGAAAAGGAGGTGTCTTTTCTTGTCTTGAAACCACAGAAGAGGAATCCTGAGAGCAGGACTCTACCTCAGAACCATGCGCAGATGAAGAGACGCGACTCTTCATCTGCGCGCGCTGACTTCTTCTCACTTCATGCCGCCTCTTTGTCCCCTTTTGATCGGTCAACCAAAACCAAAAGGGCGTGGAGACTATTTGAAGAGGCATCCCAGATAAGAAACTCCCAGAGTTTTATCTGCAGAAGGACTCAATCCTTCTGCGCGCACTCTTTTCTTCCGCGCGCTCCAAGAGGCGCCAAGAGTCCTGAGCGCCCAGGACTCTTCAATAAACTATGTTAATGTCCAAATAAAAACCAGATAAAGCTTGGTTTAGGTTGCCCCAATTAGGACTCAACCTAATGTAGGTTTCCCTCAATTAGGTGAGTCCAATTAACAAGCAACTAGATCCAAATCAATTGGGTTAGGAATTGGGTTAGCCTATACATGCTAGTATGTAATCTGGCTAACCAATTAGGATGCCATGATCCTAATTAAACCATGTATGACTTCCTTGGCCAACTCCCTAATGTGTATGACCCTTTGGATTCCACATTTAGCCAGCAGTAGGTTTAGGTTTGAGCCGATTCGAACCAATCAAACCCGATTGACCTAATTAGATCAAATTGGCTCACCTAATTGTCCAATTCAAATTATCCATCGAACTAACCCATGAAACCAATCCAATTGGTTCATGAAAACCTACAAGACAAGATTGATGTCTAGCAACATGTCATGCCTATCCAGAAAATATGGAATTTGGTGAAAAGTACCAAAATATCCTTCAGTAGAAAGTTACCGTGCAATTCGATCTTTCGATCTCCCATTATCCCGATTAAGTGATAGGTATGGATACATTTCAAACCCTAACACTTAGTTATATCGAATCTCAGCTCGATCTAAGGACTCAACTGATGACTGATTAAAAATCACTTCTAATCTCATCATGCTTTGATCAAAGGCTCCTTGAGTCACTCATTGAAGAGATTACATGGGATAACAATTTTTCTTACCAAGAACGATCGATTCCTTGTTGGTCCACTCACATCCTTCATACACCTTCCACTATACCCAGAACAACCCATACATGACTCAATGTCATGAATGAGTATGAACAAAAAAATATGGCTTAGTGTGCACAAGGAACCATGGTGACCTCAAGTCTAAAGATCATATGTACAACTCCTACTCTGAGACCTATCTTTTGACAAGCAATAAGACTTCCATAAGATAGTCTCGGTGCGAATCAGTTCAGTGTACTCATACCCTGATGAGCACCCTTATCCTTGTATTAGTGTCTTTACACAAATGGTTGTGAGACCAACCATCCTCATTAACTGAGCATACATAGGATAAGCTAGTCTTACCAGATTCATCGATCCCCAAATCAGTGGTCCATTGACTAGGAACATTTTGATTAGGGTTTATAGGAACTTAGGTCTCACTGTTATGATCTTTATCATAACCCTAATTTCATTGCCCTAATCTATGGGGTTCATCATAATCCATAAATAAGACATAGCAGTATATGATGAAAATAAATGTCTTTATTTATATAATGTCATACAAGAGTTGGAAGATTACAAAAATGCCCTTACAATGATTGGCTTTTAGGGCACTTTTCTTTCAATCTCTCACTTGCACCAAAGCCAATCACCCTTATACTTTATACCCATACTATCTAAGTGGAGATCTAACTGTTGCTTGGATAATGCTTTAGTAAATGGGTATGCTATATTGTTCTTTGTATCAACTCGATCGATGACAACATCTTGTCTTTCTATTATCTCTCGAACGAGGTGGAATTGTCTTAGAATGTGCTTGGACTTATGGTGAGATCTTAGTTCCTTTGCTTGTGCAACAGCTCCAGTGTTATCAAAGTATAGCGGCACTGGCTATTGTATTTCAAGAACCACGTCTAATTTCATGATAAATTTCTTCATCCAGATAGCTTCCTTCGTGGCTTCACTCGTAGCTATATATTCTACCTCAGTGACTGAGTTAAATACTGTTGGCTGCTTTATACTCTTCCAACTCACTGCACCACCTTTCAGGGTGAAGACATATCCTGATATTGATTTGCTATCATCTGGATCTGATTGGAAACTAGAATCTATATAGCCTTCTAGTTTCAATTCAGATCCTCCATATACTAGAAAAATATCTTTAGTCCTTCTCAGGTACTTAAAAATATTTTTCACAGCTTTTCAACGATCCTCTCTTGGATCTGCCTGAAATCTGCTCACTATGCCCAAGGCATAAACAACATCAGGTCTGGTACATAGCATAGCATACATAATTGATCATACATCCGAAGCATAAGAAATCATAGCCATCCTCTCTCTTTCTTCTGATGTCTTAGGAGACATTTTCTTAGAAAGATGTATGCCTTGACTTATAGGCAAGTAACCTTTCTTACCTGCATCCATGTTGAATCTTTGCAACACTAAGTCTATGTACCTAGACTGGGATAAGCCTAGCATCCTTTTAGATCTATCTCTATAGATCCTTATACCTAGTATATAGGATGCTTCTCCCAAATCTTTCATGGAAAACTTTGATGATAGCCAAGTTTTAATCGATTGTAACATTGGGATATCATTCCCAATGATCAGTATGTCATCAACATACAAGACCAAGAAAACAAGTACACTCCCACTTATCTTCTTATACACATATGGTTCATCATTGTTTTTGACAAAATCAAAACTCTTGATTGTTTCATCAAAACGGATGTTCCAACTCCTTGACGCTTGCTTTAGTCTATAAATAGACTTCTTTAACTTGCATACATTGTTTGGTCTCCCACTTGAGATAAAACCCTCTGGCTGTGTCATATAGACTTCTTCCTCAATGTTTTCATTAAGAAAAGTAGTCTTGACATCCATTTGCCAGATTTTATAATCATGGTATGCTGTTATAGCAAGCAAAATCCGAATGAATTTGAGCATGGCTACTGGAGAAAAGGTTTCATATAGTCAATGCCATGTTTTAGTCTAAAACCTTTTGCTACCAGCCTGGCCTTGTAGGTTTCTACTTGACCATTTGCTCCTATCTTCTTCTTGAAGACCCATTTACACCCTATTGGGTTAATTCCATCAGGTGGATCTACCAAGGTCCAAACCTGATTGGAATACATGGAATCCATTTCAGATTTTATGGCACTTAGCTATTTATTGGAGTCTTTTCTCTCGACAGCTTCCGAATAGGTCATAGAATCATCATCCTGAATGATACTGGCTTCAATATCATCCCCGATGACAAAGCCATATCTTAGAGATGCTCCCCGCACTCTTTCTGACCTTCGAAGAGGAGGTGTGTATAGTGGCTATTTTTGATCTACAAGAACTTTTGGTTGAGGAATTTTATTTAAAGACTCAATAGGTTATTGGTTCTGTTCTTCACATAAATCAAGTGAAGAATCACCACTTCTTTTTTGGATAAATTCTTGCTCCAAGAATGTAGCATGCCTATGTTATCCAGAAATGGAGCCTAAGAGGGGGGGTGAATTGGATCATTTAAAAAATTAAAACAATAATATGAAGGTCTAGTGGTGCTTGTGAATAATAATAAATTCAATGCAAGAGATTGAATGCAGCAGAAAACAATAAGTGAGTAGCAATAACCAAAGAGCAAGAGAGAAAGAGGGCAATCACACACAAATACAAGGTTCTTAGTGATTCGGTGCAAACCTAGCACCTACATCTACTCCCCAAGCCATCCTTGGAAATTTTACTATAATCCAAACAAGATTACAGCTGACTTGTTTTTCACAAGGCTCACAAGTCAAAACCTAAGTTGGTTTTGTCACCTAGGCTTACCAACAAACCTTGACACTTGTTTTGTCTTTGGGCTTACAAGTTAACCCTAGTTGGTTTTATCTCTTTGGCTCACCAACAAACCACAACAACCTTCTTTTAAGACACCCTTGAAAGCAAGGTCAAATCACAAGATAAAAATAGATATACAATTTTAAAACTAAAACAAACTCTCTTCAAGAGTAGAATAAAATCTTTGAAGCTCAAGTTGATGCTTTGTCTTGACTCTTCCTTAGAATATCCTTCAAAATGCCTCTTTTGGAATGATGTAAGGATGAGCTTGTAGGCTTTTTCAGGGAATCAAACTATAAAAGGCTTTTGATGTAAAGTACTTGAGAGAATATGGGCTTTTTGGCTTTTAAATGGACTTCAATGATCTTCCATGCCTTTAGAATGAGGTTGGTGGAGGTTAAATACACCAAGAAACTTCCAAAAATGGTTTGTGACCGTTGGAGCCTTGGATCTAGCCGTTGGGAGCTTGAAAAGTAAGTTCTGCAAGTCAGAAAAATAGATCCGTTAGAGCTGTCAGGCTTTAATTGTCGACACTTGGTTGTCAGGTGTCAACACTTGGTTGTCAGGTATCGACACTTGATCTCTAGGTGTCGACACTTGAACTTTCAAGTGTCGACACTTGATGCATATGTGTCGACACTTGACACAAAAATTCTCAAATGACAAAGTTCTGTATTTTCAAAATTCTCAGGCCTTGAGTCGACACTTGGAAACCTAAGTGTCGACACTTGATATCGATACTTGAGTTCTGGGTGTCGACACTTGGTGTGCCAAGGATTTTTGTTCGTGCCAAATGCTGAAGTGTCGACACTTGGCTTCCCAGGTGTCGACACTTGAGACTGAAAAGCTCAGATTCAAGTGTAAATTTTCTCAAAAACATAAATATAAATTTTAAAACTTAAATGAATCGTAAAAACATAATAATTAAACATGTAGATGCCCTTTTTTCATGAAGAGGATGTCCAAATTTGCAAAAAATGCTCCGTGCCACGATACATATGTTTTTGAAATTTTGAGGTACTTTTTTCCTGAAAACTCATAACTTGAAATACACATTAGTATACAATATGCACTCAATGTTTTGTTATTCATCAAAATCACTGGATGGAGCCAACAATTCCCCCTTTTTGATGATGACAAAACCTTGAATAAAAATAGCATTACATTTCAAATTTCAATTATTATAATTCATGAATATGAATGCAAGTCCATATGAGGCATAATCTTCATAGTTAGGAAGAATCAATCTCCTCCTCAATTAGATATTTCTAGTTAGAACAAATAATATGTTATTTCAGGATAAATTAGATCAGATTTGAAGGTTCTCATACACAAGGTGGAACCACAATAATTTATGCATCTATACAATTAATACTATTACTCTCCCTTTTTGTCAATCATTAGAAAGGGGAATAACCTCCCCCTCACAATGAGCATGGAGACAAAAAGATGGTAGAGTATCAAATATGACAGGTATTAGAGCCAAAAAGATCCAAAGAGAGAATCAGAGCTGAAGAAGGTAAATTTAACCAATCAAACACAAATAATAAGCACTAAACTGAAATATATAACAGATAAGAGAAGTTTTCAGTACAAAAATTTGCTGAGTCATCAGCAAGAACTGAAACATACAGAAAGCATCAGAGTCATACAATGATCAGAAACATACAAATATGAACTTTAAAAGACATACAACAGACATCTATGAGGCTAATCCTCATCAGATGGAATCTCAAGACTAAAAGGAGCACTGATCCTAGATCTATAGGCTAAGGCCCTAGGAGGTACTAAAGCTCGATGACTCCTAGTATGGCTAGAAGGACCAAAAGCGGGTACAACCCTAGATGATCTAGTGGAAGGGGGGAGAGAAGATCAGCTAGTGTAACAAAGTCCGGTGTGGAATCAACCAAGTCAGTAGGAGCAGCTGGGGTAGTGGGAGGATCGCGACTGACCACCTCAAAACCATCTGCACTGCCATCACTGTCACTACCACTGCCCACGATCTCTGTAGCTCTGTCCTCATCCATATCTGCCTGATCACCACCATCAACTGTATCAGCATGGTCGCTCTGGTGATCATCACCATCATCATCATCATCCGAAGATACAACTGCAGGGGCTGCTGGAGGTATAAGGGATCTCAATAAATCCTCAATATGAGTGAAGCCCTCCTCCATAGTCCTACGGATCTCAGCATGCTCCGAGGTAGTATGTGCTCGAAGAGTCTCAATCTCGCTGCGTAGTTGAGTCAACTCATCCCTGATCTCAGTAAATTGCTCTCTGGTGTGCTCCTCAAAGGGTAATCCAGTAGTAGGTGGTGGAGGAGCTGAAGTACCAGGAGTCGAATGCTCTGCCTATGTCGATGGAATATCAATGGGAGGAAAACCTGCTGGCTCAGATGGTCCTGCCTCTGCCTCTAGAAGCTCGTCCTCCTCATCTGGCTCCTGGCCAGACTCTCTGCATACCCATCGACCTGCGACTAGTCTATACCCCATACAGTGCAAAGACCTCTCATCATAGACATCTATGTGTAGTATCTCCTTAGGGATCTCCCCCTCCAGTGATACTCCACATGCTCTAAATATCCTGGTCAGTGCCATGCCGTAGGGTAAACAATGACGATGCTGAGTCGCGGCATCGTGCATCTGTACTAACATCAAAGATGGAAGGTTGATCTGCCTTTTCTCTGTCAGACTCGTCATCACCATCAGCTATCTCTCAGTGATGAAGTCGAACCTCCCAGTCTTCGGCAGAAGTATACATGCCATGATGTGGTGCAACAGGCGCATCTCTAGAGATAACTGGTTCACGGTGACTATATATACACCACGAACATCCTCTCGCTCGAGGATACACCTAAATGCAGCCTCCCTGTCATCCACCGTAAAAACACTGACTCCCTTATGGGGGATCTCCCAAACTCTGCTCAGTAGCTCTGCAGAAAGTGAAATCTGAACACCTCTTATGGTCGTAGTCCATAGAAGTCGTCGACAGTCCATCGCACCGTAGAACTCCCTCACTAGATGAGGATAGTACCTCTCCTGCATAGTACAGAAGGGTACTAAACCTGCATCAGTAAGCACCTGTTGCAAGAGAAAATGGTGCCTATCAAAATACTCCAGGTCGACTCTCCTCCCAAAGGCTACTAACTTCCCTGCCATCCTCTCTGCAGGGGGGAACTTGGTGTGGCAGAACTACTAGCCTGTGCAGAATCAAATCTGGCCTTCGATCTCCTCTCTACACTACGACTAGATCTCTCCCTAACTGCAAGTCTCTTCCTAGGACCCATTACAGCAAGCTGACCTTGAGAGTTTTAAAGAAGATAAGCTAGGGGGGGCGATTCACTCAGACTAGGAGCAAAGGGATTGGTTAAAAATCATTTTATAAGATAGTTTTGAAACAAACTTAGAGTTATAAAATACCAAGATAATTTTGAAAAACCAGAAACATTTTGAAGGTGAGGATTTTATAAGCTAGATAAAGTTTTTGGCTGGAAATTTTATAAGAGTATATTTTGTAATACCAAAATACCAAAGTACCTGGGTTTTGGGCTTATAACATTTAGGGTTCTACCAAAATAAAAATAATGTGGCAAAAGAATTATGATAAATTATGGTAAATCACTGGAAATATGTATTAAATACTAGATTTTAGGTGAATACCAAAATTTTTGGCTAAAAACCAATCAAACAGTGATTTTACCCAAATTTGGATGAAATGTGTGTGGAGAATGACCTAAATCGTAAGAAAACCATGAAAAATACTGTGTAAATCACTATTCCTTCAAAAGGAGTTTTGGAAAACTACTAAAACTCAGGAAAATCCAGTCGTAGTCTAAATAAAATTGGCAAATCCTTAATTTAGGTCAAAATGGTTTTAACGCTGAGGAAAAAGAAAATTTGAGAAATAAAGTGGAATAAAGAGAATTGGAAGAGGGAATACCTGATTTGTGTGGGGTTAAATGGGAAGAAGAGAGATTTGGATAGAGGGGAACCACTGTTGCTTGAAATCAACGGGGAAAAATAAAAACAAAAACCCTCGGTCGGTCTTTTAAAAACAGATTTTGTTTCGCAAGTGTCGACACTTAGTATTTGTCAAGTGTCGACACTTGGTCAGGTATCGACACTTGATAATATCCAAGTGTCGACACTTGGCCAAAAAAAAATCAAAAAAATTTTCAAAAAATCTAAGAAAATATTTAACAACTTTTGGGGCTCAAAGCAAGTGATTTTTTTTTTTTTGAGAGAAAAGTCTTAGGTATTATTAAAACTATGAGAGTTCTAGGAGAATGGATCAATGACACCTAACTCTCTTCTAATCAGACAGAACCTATCCTCACTCAAAGGTTTGATAAACACATCTGCTAACTGATCATCAATATATACAAAGTCAAGAATAACATTAGAGTTTTGTTCATGATATTTTATGAAATGATTTCATATTTCAATGTGTTTACTTCTTGAATGTTGCATAGGATTCTTAGTTAGATTGATTGCACTAGTATTGTCACATCTTATGGGTGTCTTAGTTAGTTTAATGCCAAAATCTTCGAGTTGTTGTTTGATCCAAAGGATTTGAGCACAACAGCTTCCAGTTGCTATATATAAGGCTTTCGCCGTTGATAAAGCAACTAAATTCTGTTTCTTGCTACTCCAAGAGATCAAATTTACTCCAAAAAACTGACAAGTTTCACTAGTACTTTTACGATCAAGTTTACACCCAGCAAAGTCAGCATCAGAATAAGCAATCAATTCAAATGAAGAATCTCTAGAGTACCATAAACCAATTTTAATTGAGCCATATAGATATCTAAGTATGCATTTAATAGCCAAAAGATAAGACTCTTTAGGATTAGACTAATATCTAGCACACATACAGATGCTAAACATGATATCTAGCCTACTGGCAGTAAGATATAGCAATGAACCGATCATGCCACGATATAATTTTTGGTCAATAGATTTACCTGATTCATCCTTGTCAAGTCTACAAGTAGAGCTCATAGGGGTACCTAAAGGCTTAGTGTTCTCCATCCCAAACTTCTTGAGTATTTCTTTTGTGTACTTTGCTTGGTTGATGAAGATCCCCTCTTTGGTTTGCTTTATTTGGAATCCGAGGAAGAAATTTAGTTCTCCCATCATGCTCATCTCGAACTCACCCTGCATTAACTTTCCAAAATCTTGACAAAGAGATTCATTAGTAGCACCAAATATTATATCATCTACATAGATTTGTACTATTAAGAGATCATCAATCTTTTTCTTTAAAAACAAAGTTTTGTCTACATTACCTCTAGCAAAATCATTTTTGAGCAAGAAAAAGCTTAAATGATCATACCTAGCTCTAGGAGCTTGTTTCAATCCATACAAAGCTTTATGAAGTTTGTAAACATGATTTGAAAATTCAGAATTTTCAAAACTAGGAGGTTGTTCAACGTAAACCTCCTCTTCAATTAGACCATTTAAAAATACACTTTTAACATCTATTTAAAATAATTTAAAATTCATAAAGCAAGCAAAAGCCAATAATAGCCTAATTGCCTCAAGTCTAGCCACAGGAGCAAAGGTTTCATCAAAATCTATCCATTCCTCCTGATTGTATCCTTTGGCAACTAGTCTAGCCTTATTTCTAGTAACTACACCATTTTCATCAAGTTTATTTCAAAAAATCCACTTTGTACCAATTATTGAAGTGTTTGAAGGCCTATCTACTAATGTCCAAACATTGTTCCTTTTGAATTGGTTAAGTTCATCCTGCATAGCATTTATCCAATTACTATCACATTCAGCTTCCTCAATAATTTTAGGTTCAATTTAAGAAACAAAAGTTAAGTAATCACAGATATTTTTAAGAGATGATCGAGTACTTACACCTTTAGATGGATCACCGATAATTAGTTCTTTTGGATGTCCATGAGCATACCTCCATTCTTTTGGTAATGGATCAACTGTTGATATGTTTTCATCACCTTGTACTTGATCTCCTTCAATGTTTTGATCATCGTTCTATTCCTTGGTAAGCCCTTCATTGTTGTTTACATTTTCAGTTTTCTTGCTACTTATTTCATCAGAGAGTACATCTTCTTTTCTTAAAGATTTTTGGTTAGATTCATCAAATACCACATGTATGGATTCTTCAACAACAAGTGTTCTTCTGTTGAAGACCGTGTATGCCTTACTAGATGTGGAGTAGCCTAGAAAGACTCCCTCATATGATTTGGCATCAAATTTACTTAAATTATCCTTACCATTGTTTAAGATGAAACAACGGCATCCAAAGACGCGAAAATAAAGAATTGAGGGTTTTCTATCCTTCCAAAGCTCATAAGGTGTTTTCTTTAGAATCGGTCGAATTAAAACTCGATTTAAAACATAGCATGCAGTATTTATGGCTTCCGTCCCAAAATATCTAGGTAAGTCATTTTCACAAAGCATGGTGCGTGCCATTTCTTCAAGAGTTCTATTTTTTCTTTCTACTACCCCATTTTGTTGAGGTATCCTAGGTGCAGAAAAATTGTGATGAATGCCATTTTCAATACAAAATTTATCAAAATCAGCATTTTCAAATTTGGTTCCATGATCACTTCTCAAAGATACGACTGAAACATCTTTTTCATTTGAAACTCGTTTATGAAATCTAATGAATTCAGAAAAAGTTTCATCTTTATGTGCTAAAAATATGACCCATGTAAATCATGAGAAATCATCTACAATAACTAGACCGTACTTCTTACCTCCCAAACTAGATGTTCTAGTTGGCCCAAAGAGGTCCATGTGAAGCAACTCCAATGGTCTAGATGTAGAGATTACTTCTTTTGGTTTGAAAGAGGATTTGGTTTGTTTTCCAAGTTGACATGCACTGCAAATCTTGTCTTTTTCAAAATTGAGTTTAGGCAAATCCTTTATTAGGTTCTTTTTGCTAAGTTTTAAAATTAAATGCATGCTTGCATGTCCTAGTCTGTGATGCCAAAGCCAACTAGTTTCATCGATCTTGGCTTCCATTGCCACTAGGCATTGACCATTTTGAATAGGGAGATCATCAAGATCAACCATATAAATATTGCCATGCCTATGACCAATGAACTTGATGCCATTGTCATCTAAACTAGAAACAATGCACAAAGAAGATTCAAAAACAACTTTAAAATCCTTGTCGCAAAACTGGCTAATACTAAGCAAGTTATGTTTCAAACCATCAACATATAAGACAGTATCAATATAAGAAGAAGGGGTGATATGGACTTTACCAATACCGATAATTTTGCCCTTTCCATTATCACCAAAAGTTACATTGCCACCATTTTGATATTGGAGCGATGAGAACTGCTCCACATCTCCTGTCTTATGCCTTGAGCAACTGCTATCAAGGTACCACATTCTTTTCTTGTTGGTTGTAAGGCATACTTGCAATAAAGATCAAGTGGAGATTTTAGGTACCCAAGCCATCTTTGATCCTTTTAGGTTAGTGGCATTGGTTCCTTTTAGAACCCAAACTTTCTTAATATTACTTAATCTTCTTTTGTTGCACATATAAGATTTATGCCCTTTAGTACCACATGTATAGCAAGTAGTGGATGAAGATGCAGGCACAAAAAATTTTTTAAAAAATTTTTGTTTCTTATGAGTTCTGAGTCCTAAACCTGCTTTATCAAAAACTGCTCTTTGGTTGTTCAAAAGAAAATTCAATTTTTCAGAACTATAACTAAATCTTTCTACAAAAGGTTTTAATTTTTCAATTACTTCTTTATATCTTTTATTTTCATCCAAAATTTCTTTGCTTTGTTTTGAAAAATTTTCATTTGAAAGTGAAGAACTTTTCTTTTTCAAGACTTTTTTTCTTTTTCAAGTGCTACAATCTTATCATTTAATTTTCTATTTTGAAGAAGAAGGCATTCATTTTCACCTGAAAGCTTGTCATTTGTTTTGGCTAAATCCAAATTTTGTTTCTTTAAATCTTTATGTTTTGATTTTAGTTTTTGAAATTCTATGACTAATTCGTCAAAAACTTCATGAAGCTCATCAAATGTAAATTCATTTTCTGTTTCAGAACATACCTCATCATGATCAGCCATCAGATAGAAGTTTGCCACCTCCTGCTGTTCTTTCTCAGAACTGGAGTCCTCACTTTCACTCCAGGTTGCCATCATGGCTTTCTTTCTCAGCTTTCTTCTGCTTTTCTTGAGCAAGGGGCAGTCTACCTTGAAATGGCCGGGTTTCTTGCATTCAAAACAAGTGGGCTGCTCCTTCTCCTTTTCTTTGTCCTTCTCTTTACTTGGCTCACATTTCAGAGGTTTCTTCTTGAAGTTGAACCTTTTCTTTCTCATGAACATTCTGAATTTTCTCGCCATTAGAGCCGTCTCATCTTCTTCATCATCTTCTTCGGAGTCATCGCTTGATTCTTCTCTTGCAGTAGATTTGAAGGCGATTACTTTCTTCTTTTTGTCGACTTCCACATTCTTTTGTTTGAGGGAGAGCTCATAGGTCATCAGTGAGCCCAACAGTTGTTCAAGTGGAAGAGTGTTGACATCCTTGGCTTCTTCAATAGCTGTTACTTTTGCATCCCAAGAAGCTGGTAGAGACTTGAGAAGTTTGTTCACAAGTTCACCATTAGAAATAATTTTTCCTAGGCTTCTCATGCCATTCACAATATTTGTGAACCTAGTATACATCTCACTAATAGACTCAGTAGGTTCCATTTTAAACATTTCATACGTATGAATATGCATGTTAACCTTGGTAGTTTTTACTTGGTGTGTACCCTCATGGGTAACCTCAAGTGTATCCCAAATCTCCTTGGCAAAGAGACAATTAGATATTCTATTAAATTCACTTGGATCAAGAGAGCAAAATAATAGATTCATAGCCTTAGCATTGAGCTCGATTTGCTTAATGTCATTCTCATCCCAATCATCTTCCATCTTTGGAGTGAGAATGCCATTAACCAACATTGTAGGCTGATGATAACCTTTTACAATTGACCTCCACAAATTATAATCAAGAGCTTGAATAAAAATGCGCATGCGTGTTTTCCAATATGTGTAATTTGTGCCATTGAAAAGTGGGGGACGATTTGAAGCTTGACCTTCAACTATCCCATTCCTATTGGGGCTGCCATGATCTTTTACTTAAGATCCTTGGACCACAAGAGAGTACCGGTGCTCTGATACCACTTGTTACCCAGAAATGGAGCCCAAGAGGGGGGGTGAATTGGGTCATTTAAAAAATTAAAATAATAATGTGAAGGTCTAGTAGTGCTTGTGAATAATAATAAATTCAATGCAAGAGATTGAATGCAGCGGAAAATAATAAGTGAGTAGCAATAACCAAAGAGCAAGAGAGAAAGAGGGCAATCACACACAAACACAAGGTTTATAGTGGTTCGGTGCAAACCTAGCACCTACATCCACTCCCCAAGCCACCCTTGGGAATTTCACTATAATCCAAACAAGATTACAGCTGACTTATTTTTCACAAGGCTCACAAGTCAAAATCTAAGTTGGTTTTGTCACCTAGGCTTACCAACAAACCTTGACACTTGTTTCATCTTCGGGCTCACAAGTTAACCCTAGTTGGTTTTATCCCTTTGGCTCATCAACAAACCACAACAACCTTCTTTCAAGACACCCTTGAAAGCAAGGTCAAATCACAAGATAAAAATAAATATACAATTTTAAAACTAAAACAAACTCTCTTCAAGAGTAGAATGAAATCTTTGAAGCTCAAGTTGATGCTTTGTCTTGACTCTTCCTTGGAATATCCTTCAAAATGCCTCTTTTGGAATGATGTAAGGATGAACTTGTAGGCTTTTTCAGGGAATCAAACTATAAAAGGCTTTTGATGTGAAGTACTTGAGAGAATATGGGCTTTTTGGCTTTTGAATGGATTTCAATGCTCTTCCATGCCTTTAGAATGAGGTTGGTGGAGGTTAAATACACCAAGAAACTTCCAAAAAATGGTTTGTGACCGTTGGAGCCTCGGATCTAGCCATTGGGAGCTTGAAAAGCAAGTTCTGTAAGTCAGAAAAATAGATCCGTTAGAGCTGTCAGGCTTCAAGTGTTGATACTTGGCTGTCAGGTGTCAACACTTGGCTGTCAGGTGTCGACACTTGATACACAAGTGTCGATACTTGACACAAAAATCCTCAAATGATAAAGTTTTGTATTTTCAAAATTCTCAGGCCTTGAGTCGACACTTGGAAACCTAAGTGTCGACACTTGGGATGCCAAGGATTTTTGTTCGTGCCAAATGCTGAAGTATCGACACTTGGCTTCCCAGGTGTCGACACTTGAGACTGAAAAGCTCAGATTTAAGTGTAAATTACCCAAAAAATATAAATATAAATTTTGAAACTTAAATGAATCGTAAACACATAATAATTAAATATGTAGATGCCCTTTTTTAATGAAGAGGATGTCCAGATTTGCAAAAAATGCTCCGTGCCATGATACATAAGTTTTTGAAATTTTGAGATGCTTTTTTCCTGAAAACTCATAACTTGAAATACACATTAGTATACAATATGCACTCAATGTTTTGTTATTCATCAAAATCACTGGGTGGAGCCAACATCTACTGACAAAAATCTTTTGCTTAGTAGCATTATAAAATAGGTAACCAATACCTTCTTTAGAATAACCAACAAACCTACACTTGTCAGCCCTTGCACTTAACTTATGTCCAAAGTTATTTTTGACATAAACATGGCAACCCCAAATCTTTAAGTACTTAAGACTTGGTCTTTTGCCATTTCATAACTCATATGGAGTGCTACTTACTGACTTAGATGGAACCTTGTTCAAAATATGTGCAGCAATTTTCAGGGCATGTCTCCAGAAGGAAATGAAAAGATCTGTGAAGCTCATCATGGACCTCGCCATGTCTAACAAGATGCGATTTCTCCTTTCTGCCACACCATTTAACTGGGATGTATAAGGAGTCCATTCAGAGATTATGCCTTTATCTTTAAGATGGTTTAGAAACTCACTAGACAAGTATTCACATCCTCGATCAGAATGAAGAGCTTAAATACTATGTCCAGTTTGTTTTTCAACCATACTTTGATATTCTTTAAACTTATCAAAAGTTTTAGACTTGTGTTTCATAAGATACACATGACCAAACCTTGATAAGTCATCAATAAAAGTGATGAAGTAAGAATATCCACCTCTGGCTTAAGTTGTCATAGATCCACATACATCAGTATGCACAAGACCTAGTAACTCAGTTACCCTGTCTCCATGTCTAGTGAATGGAGACTTGGTCATTTTTTCTTTGAGGCAAGACTCACAAGTTCCTAATGATTGGAAATCATAAGGGTCAAAGTAATTATCTTTGACTAATTTGTTTATCCTTGACTCATTAATATGACCTAATCGGCAATGCCAGATGTTGCCGCCAAGACCATCATGGCCCGTAGCTGCTGCGTCGAAGTGCACTCCTTTCGCTGCCTGCCGGTCCTCTATTCCTGGACCTGCGAAACAGGGGTTAGTGACCCGGGCTGAGGTTTTCGGTGGGGGCACTCCGATGGTCAAGTCAGTGACGATCCAGAGAAACAGATCCTCCTGGTCGGGCCCCTCTTGATGGACTCCGCACTAGGAGGAGTGGGAGATGTGTCGGTGAAGGAAAAACGTAGCTGGGGAAGAGTGATAGCAGGGACAGAGGGGTTCTCTATCACTCCGCTTCTCCTTGTTTCCCGGTGGTTTTTCCTCGACCGTGGTGTTGGTGGTGTCGCTGTGCTCTCTTAGTTGAGCTTGCGCTTGTGTTGGTGGTGGACTGTAGTTCTTTTCTACTGGTGTATTTTTTTATTGTTACCTCCCCCTTCCAAGGGTGCCGATCATTCTTTGTAGTTGAAAACTAGCCATTGGGAGTCTGTCTCGGGATCCTCGCTGGGTTGGCAGACATGTGAGGCAGGATTCCGTGTCGTGGACGGGATGCCTTTCCTGACAGGTGGTAGGGGAAGCTTCCATTCCTTCTGACATCCTCTCTGGTTGCTCTATTTCGGGAAGTCTGGCAGAGCCTCGATCCGGGGTCCATCGCCCTAGGGGTGCGTGCTCTTTGGCTGGCCCATCCCCTGGAAGTATGGCCAGACAGGCAGTTATGAAGGCATGGGGGGCACCATTCCGTGGTCCTCGGGCGGCTCGCCGGTGTCCTGGGATGGCAGGGTATGCATCGGTCTGGGCACTCCGAGCTCGTGCGGTCGCCTTGGTGAAGGAGGGTGGAGGACGGACCCGGTCTAGAGGGCGCACGCTCGGAGAGGCTCTACATCGGCGGGCGAGCTCTTGGCTCGACATCGACCACAGGGACTAACCTCCGAGGGTCTCGCTCGGGAGGGTGGAGGACGGACCCGGTCCAAAGGGCGCGCGCTCGGAGAGGCTCCACATTGGCGGGGAAGCTCTTGGCTCGACCTCAACCGCAGGGCACTAACCTCCGAGGGTCTCCCTCTGGAGGGCAGAGGACGGACCCGGTCTAGAGGGTGCGCGCTCGAAGATGCTCCACATCGGCGGGCGAGCTCTTGGCTCGACCTCGACCATAAGGCACTAACCTCCGAGGGTCTCGCTCTGGAGGGCGAATGACGGACCCGGTCCAGAGGGCGCACGCTTGGAGAGGCTCCACATCGGCGGGCAAGCTCTTGGCTCGACATCGACCGCAGGGCACTAACCTCCGAGGGTCTCGCTCTGGGGGGCAAAGGACGGACCCGGTCCAGAGGGTGCGCGCTCAGAGAGGCTCCACATCGGTGGGCGAGCTCTTGGTTCGACCTCAACTGCAGGGCACTAACCTCCAAGGGTCTCGCTCTGGAGGGCAAAGGACGGACCCGGTCCAAAGGGCGCGTGCTCGGAGAGGCTCCACATCGATGGGTGAGCTCTTGGCTCGACCTCGACCGCAGGGCACTAACCTCCGAGGGTCTCGCTCTGGAGGGTGGAAAGCGGCTCCGACCTAGGCGTCGAGCTCACGAGCTCGACTTGGCGGAGGACTGAGCTCGACTTGCTGTCCTAGAAGAGCTCAGCTCAGCTCGGCAAAGTTCTCCGAATTAAGGTGTCACCTTGGCATCCATCATGGCGATCTCCCTTAATGTGGCGCCTGTCAGCTACCCACGTCAGCGGTCTCGCCACATCATTTGCTCCCCACTCCCGAGGCTCGTTAGTAAGTGGCGCTCGGGGCGAAGGGAGTAACTGCAATGCTGACATGGAGAGGCGAAAGTCCGGTGCAATGATGGCCGTGGTTGCTGGCGCTTCGAGGGACGGTCCCGCAGGCCAGTACGGGGGTGCCGCATGGCCATGTCTGAGGAGCAGTTAATGTTGGCATAGAATTCTAAGCAGCAAGGACTCCTTTTCCGTCGATGAGCAGCATGTGGCACGGATCCGTTGGCGAGGGGGTCATAATAGTGCGGATTTGATGGGCCTTTTCGAAGTGAAAAGAAAATTTTCTCACTCAAAATCCCCTTTCTTTCAAATCCTTTGCGCTCATTGCAGTATCCAGACCTTTCTTCCCCCGCGATCTGCATCCGTTCTTCTCTTCTCTAGGGTTCTAGGCCGGCTTCGTCTTTCTTCTTTCTCTCCTTCCGAGGTAGGCTCCTTCCTCCTTAGTCCAGTATGTCTCGTCCTGAGTCTTTTGCTCGAAGGGTAGTGATCTCCTCCTCCGACGAGGAGTCGGAGGGGGAGCAGTTTAGGGTTAGCATGAGACTAGCCCTTCCTGCCTCCCCAGTGTCCGTTGGGGAGCTAGAGGTAGTTCCTTCCCTTCCTGCCTGTCCTCCTCATCTGCTTGAACCAGCCCCTGAGTCGGTCCGGTCAACAGGTCCAGGCGGGGTCACTTCGATGATTTCAACCGCAGAGCTGGAGGCCATCTGGGATGCCTATGGGATCCCATCTTCTGTTCAGCTCATGGTTCCCCGTCCCGGGGAGCGGGTCACTTCCAGTGGCCCGGGGCGTCTCACCTTCTATGAGGGGACCTTCTCCGGGGGTCTCCGATTCCCTTTTCACCCTTTCTTCTTGTCTGTTCTGAACAATTATCATCTGGTCCCCGCCCAGTTGGTGCCGAATGCCATCAGGGTGATCTTCTCCTTCATTGTGCTCTGTCACGTCCACGGGTTCGTTGCCCGGTTCTCTTTGTTCAGGGCATTCTTCATCCTGAAATGCCACCCGATCAAGGACGGGTGGTGGTCTTTATTTTCTCACCCGAAGGGTATCAAGTTCAAGCTTCCCTCTTCCATCAAGGGATGGAAGAGCAAGTTCTTCTTTGCGGACATCGAGGGGGTCGACTGGACATGGAGCGAGCTGGACCGTTCCCCGAACTGGATCTCCGCAGTCGAAGCAGCCGATCAGGATGACTACGACCAGCTTCGCACCACCCAGATCCCCTCTCTGGAGGTTCTTCTATCGGAGCAGAACCTTCTCGATGCCAGGGTCGACTCGTCGGCGGGGCCGAGTAGGTTTAGCTTCTTCATTCATATTCATCTTCCCTTTTCTCCACTTGGGGCTGACTTTCCATGTTCCTGTGTGCAGGGTTGATCCTTTCGGAGGGTGAGCCATCGCTGGTCTCTAGGAAGAGGCCGCCCACTGGGGTGGCCACTGAGCCTCCTTCGAGGTGGGCCCGGGTTGAGGGAGTGTCGATGTTTTCTCCTGCCGTGCCGACCGCCTTGAAAGTAAAGGAGGTTGTGGGAGCCCCTGTGCGATGGGCACAGCCACAGGTGGAACCTCCTATCCTAGAGCCTGCGACGGCCGTCCCGGCCGATGTTGAGCTCCCTGTCCTAGAGCCGATGGCGGCCATCCAGGCTGATGCCGTTGCTACCGCTGTTCCGCTCTGCCCCCCAGGTTCGGTGATGGCCGAAGTTGAGGGAGGAGAGTTCTACCCCAGAGATCCTCTGGTGATGGGGATTCCGGTTACAATGGTGCCGGGTCCTCGGCCGGTCCTCGGGGGTCCTGTCGCCGAAGTGGCGGGCACACCTGCCCCTCGGGAAAGTAGGAGGGACGAGGCAAGGCGCTGCCTCCCGTTCAAGCTGGGGCCAGATAGCTCCTTGGCCGACAACCGCGCCTTGGCCTATCGCATGATGGACTTCTCCATCCAGCAATGTGATCGGGAGGAAATGGATGGGTTGCCGGTTGGAGCCTTGATCGACAGCATTTTTCCCCATCTTTACACGGTAAGCAACTTCGTCCCCTCTCTCTCTTCTTTTCTCTCTTCTCTTTTTTTTTTCTTTTTTTTTTCTTTTTTTTTTGACCTCCCATGTAATGTAGATGGGTGTCAAGGCCCTCTTCATCAGGAGCTGCTACCGAAATTGGGAGCAGTCTGCACAGTAGCAGGTGGCCGAGATCGCATCGTTGAAGGCCAATCTGGAGAGGAAGGCTAACTTCGAAGGGGCACTTGGCCAATGTGTCAGGGACCTCGAGAAGCAGCTCACCGATTCTGAGGGGAGAGAAAAGGAGCTCTAGGTGAAACTCGACCATGAGCAGGGGGAGTCGAGGAAGAAGACTAAGGAGCTTGCCAACTCCGAGCAGAGATTGGACATGGTCATCGCTGAGGCAGCCTGGCAGAAAAGAACCGCCCAGTCTCTCCAAGCTCGACTGACGGCAGAAGAGGAGAAGTTAGTCATGGCTCAGAGGGCAGTGGATGAGGCAGCCTAGTCGGTCACGAATGCCAGGCACGAGGTGGCTGCGCAAAGAAGGAAGCTGGGGAGACTGTGGAGAGGTACATGGCCTCGGAGGAGTTCCTCGCCGAGATCCAGCAGACGGCATCGGACTCCTTCTTCAAAGGCTTCATATACCTGCACCGCCTGGTCGAGGAGTTTGTCTCGACCGAAGGTCGCGTCTACCTTGACTACCCGGCACTTCAGACCAAGAGGCGGGCATTGAGGAGGCCGCGCGATCAGAAGCCCCTGCTAATGGAGACTCCCGGCCCAGCGACCCGGCACGTAGATAGTCATTTTTTGTTTCTCCTTTTGCATTTAGCTGGGCCACTCGGCATGTCGGGGGCCGTTAGGGTACTTGTAACTGATTCTCAATAAAATGCGAATTTTCTTGCAATTGCTTTTCTTGTTTGGCTCCTCTCCTTCACTCCCTTTCCTCTTTTGTCTTTCTTTTTAATGCATAGGGAGATCAGAGAGGGCACCTAAGAGCTGCCGAGCTCAGCGGTCTCCAGGCCAGAGATCTGAGCTTCGATCTTGAGCTGACATCCTGGAGCTAGGCTCGGGGACGTGGATGGTTGAGAGCTGCGTGGCTCGAAGTTCTCTTGGCTAGAGATCTGAGCTCTGGTCTTGAGCTGGCATCCTGGAGTTGGGCTCGGGGACGTGGATGGTTGAGAGCTACATGGCTTGAAGTTCTCTTGGCCAGAGATCTGAGCTCCGGTCTTGAGCTGGCGTCCTGGAGCTAGGCTCAGGAACGTGGATGGTTAAGAGCTGCGTGGCTCGAAGTTCTCTTGGCCGGAGATCTAAGCTCCGATCTTGAGCTGGCATCCTGGAGCTGGGCTTGGGGACGTGGATGGTTGAAAGCTGCTGAAGATAGTAGCTTCGACAATGTTGTATTTTCTTCTTGTTCTCTCTTTCTTTCCTTCCCCACTCTCCTCTCATTCATTTTTCATTCATCTTTCATTTTTCTTTTCATTTATTTCATCTCATTCATTTTTTTTTTTTTTAGAGTGGGGAGATCAGAGGAGAGGATGCTGGCTGGACCCCCGTTTTGTTCTCTTTCTTTCCTTTCCCTCTTGTCTTCTTTTCGTGTGGGGAGATCAGAGAAGGGAGCTGCCGAGCTTCCCCCCTTTGTTCCCTTTCTTTCCTTCACCTCTTGTCTTCTTTTCGAGTGGGGAGATCAGGGAAGAGGGGTTACCGGTCTTGATTGCCTTGGAGCTAGGCTCGAGGCCTTCCTGGATGTGGAGCTAGGCTCGGGCCCAGGGATTGCCTGAGATCTTGGCTCATGTCTTTGGCGCCTTGGAGCTAGGCTCGAGGCATTGATGGGAGCTGCGTGGCCCCATGATCTCTTGGCATTCCGGAGCTGGGCTCGGAGATGTTTGAGATAGAGAGCTGCTTGGCTCAAGGTTCTCTTGGCCGGAGGTCTGAGCTCTGGTCTTGAGTTGGTATCCTGGAGCTGGGCTCAGGGACGTGAATAGTTGAGAGCTTCGTGGCTCGATAATTCTTTGACGTCCTGGAGCTGGGCCCAAGGGCATCGTCGATCAGGAGCAGCGTGGCTCCTTGGCCCCTTTGGCATCCTAGAACTGGGCTCGGGGATGCCATTGGTATTCTCCTGTAAGATAGACAGACACTTGCACGGGAAAAAATCATTGTTATTCATTATTGGAAAACCTTACATCATTGAAAGTATTTCCGCAAGTTACAGGCATTCCATGTCTAGGGGAACCGGACGCCGTCGAGATCTTCAAGGTAGTAGGCCCCTTACGAGAGGGCTTTAGCCACTTTGTAGGGGCCCTCCCAGTTCGGGGAGAGCTTGCCACACTCCCTAGGCTGGGACACCTCCGCCCGTCGCAGCACCAGGTCTCCGGGCTTGAAAGCTTTTGTTCGGATGTCGGCGTTGTAGTACCGGGCCACTCATTGTCGATAGGCTACCATCCGTAGGCGGGCTTTGTCCCTCGCTTCTTCAAGAAGGTTCAGGTTGAGCAAGAGGTGCGCCGAATTCTGCGCTTCATCATACTGCTGCACTCGCAATGTAGGCACACCGAGCTTGACGGGGATGACTGCTTCGGCACCGAAAACGAGATTGAAGGGCTTTTCATTGGTCGCTGTCCTGGGCATTGTGTGGTAGGCCCACAGGATGCTCGGGAGCTCTTCTGCCCACATGCCCTTAGCTTGATCCAGCCTGGTTCAGAGCCCTTGTAGGAAGGTCCGGTTGGTCACCTCGGCCTCCCCGTTTGTTTGGGGGTGAGCTTCTGAGGTGAACCGGTGTTGGATGCCGTGGGCTGCGCAGAACCCTTCAAACTCGTGGTTGTCAAATTGTCGCCCGTTATCGGTGATGATGCAACGAGGAAGTCCGAAGCGGCAGATGATTGACTTCCAAAAGAACAAGCGGATATTGGCTTCCATGATCCGAGCTAGCGGCCTTACCTCGACCCACTTGGTGAAGTAGTCGATCGCCACTAGCAAGAACTTTCGCTGCCCTGATGCTGGGGGGAACGGTCCCAAAATATCCATCCCCCACTGGACAAAGGGCCAAGGGACTGAGAGCTAGGAAATCAGCGCCGCCGGCTGATGCTGGATGTTGATGTGGTGCTGGCATTTGTCGCACCTTTTGATAAAGTCTACCGTATCCACCCTCATGGTCTCCCAAAAGTATCCCTAGTGGAGAGCTTTGTAAGACAGTGTCCTCCCTCCCACGTGATTCCCGCAGAGGCCTTCGTGTATCTCTTGGAACACAAAGGTTGTCTCGGTGGGCCTGAGGCATCTCAAGAGTGGGTAGGAGTAAGATCGGTGGTAGAGTTGGCCCTCCATCAGGACGAACTGGGAGGCCTTCTTCCTGACAAGGGCGGCTTCTGCGCGGTCTTCTGGAAGGGTGGCGTCAGTGATGTACCGGATGTACCAGTACATCCAGCTTGGCTCGGGGGTGACTTGATGCACCTCCATCGGATTCTTGTAACTGGGACCTTCTAGGTGCTCAATATATGCACGTCCCAGTGACGAGTCCGGCAGGGTCGCGAGTCTGGACAGCGCATCCGCACATACATTCTCTCCTCGAGGGATGTGGAAAATGCTGAAGCATCGGAGGCCTGCCGTGCTCGTGCGGACTTGCTCCAGATACTTCATCATCTGGGCATCCCTTGCTTCATATTCCCCGGATACTTGTCTGGCGACCCATTGGGAGTCAGTGAAGACTTTCAAGTCCTGCACACCCAGCTCACGGGAGACTTTTAGGCCCACGAGGAGTACCTCGTACTCTACCTAGTTATTGGTTGCGGCGAACTTGAAGCGGAGAGCGCATTCCACCACAATCGCATCTCGATTAGTCAGGATGAGACCCGCTCCGCTCCTGTCGGAATTGGATGCTCCATCTACATGAAGAATCTAGGGCTCTTCTCCTGGCCTGGGCTCCGTTGCTGTCTGTTCTGGCTCCTCGGCAAACCCGGTGCACTCAACCACGAAGTCGGCCAGGGCCTGGGCCTTTTGTGACGACCTTGGTCGGTACACTATATCGAATTCACTGAGCAACGGGGACCACTTAGCCAACCTCTTGGATGTCTCGGGTCGGTGAGGATGGTCCTCAGTGGCTGGTCCGTCACCACCACTATTGAGTGTGCTTGGAAGTAGGGCCTGAGGCGCTTAGCAAACATTATTAGTACAAAAATGAATTTTTCGGAGTGAGTACACCTGATCTCCGCGTCGCAGAGAATCTTGCTAGTGTAGTACACTGGTTTCTAAGATTTGTCCTCATCTGTGCGGACAAGAACTGAGCTTATAGCTCCTGGCATCACTGCCAGGTACAGTAAGAGTTCCTCTCCCTCTTCTGGCCTGGAGAGCAGCGGAGGGGAGGCGAGGAAGTTCTTCAGCTCCTCGAAGGCTGTCCTGCACTCCTCAGTCCAGGTGAAGTCGTGCATCTTGCGCTGCGCCTTGAAGAATGGCTGACAACGGTCGGCCGACCTCGAGATGAATCTACTGAGGGTGGCGACGCGTCCCATCAGGCGCTGTACCTGCTTCTTGGAGGTCGGGTGTTTCATGTCGATGATGGCCTGCACCTTCTCTGGGTTCGCTTCAATGCCCCTTTGGGTGACCATGAAGCCGAGGAATTTTCCTGCGGCCACTCCAAAGGTGCACTTTATCGGGTTCAGCTTCATCTGATGCTGCCGCAAGTTGTGGAAGGACTTGGCGAGGTCGGCTACATGGCTCGAGCCTGGCCTGCTCATGACGAGCATGTCGTCCACATACACTTGCATGTTGCGGCCAATTTGGTCCTTGAAGACTCTGCTGACTAGGCGCTGATAGGTGGCCCCCGCATTCTTCAGACCAAAGGGCATCATCCTGTAACAGTATGTCCCCTGGTCGGTGATGAAGGAAGTGTGCTCCTCGTCCTCCGAATGCATGCGGATTTGATTGTACCCCAAGAATGCATCCATGAAGGAGAGCAGCCGGTGGCCCGAGGTGGCATCCACCAGCTGGTCGATCTTCGAGAGAGGAAAGCTATCCTTTAGGCAAGCTTTATTGAGGTCGGAGTAGTCTACACAGATCCTTCATTTGCCATTATTCTTCTTAACCATCACCACATTCGCCAGCCAGCTTGGATACTGGGCCTCTTGAATGAAGCCGGCAGCCAGGAGTTTATCTACCTCTTCTTTGATGGCCGCCTGTCTCTCCAGGGCAAAACTTCTTTCCTTCTGTCGAACTGGCTTGTGCTTTGGGTCGATACTCAATTTATGAGTAATGATGTCAGGAAGAATACCTGGCATGTCCGCCGTCATCCAAGCGAACACATCCACGTTCGCCCGCAGGAATCCCAGCAGTTGGGCCCTCTCCCTCTCGGATAGATGGGCTCCTATCTGCACCATGTTTGTAGGGTCATCTCCAAGCAGATAGGAAAGCAGATGCTCGACTGGACCTCCCCTGGGGTCTTGGGCCCTTTGGCCGAGGTCGTTCGCGCTGGGGTCGTCCTGGGGGACCTTGGCCCCAGGAAGAGTTTGGAAGCAATGCTGCACCGGCTGGGGCGCTCCTCTCATCTCCCCGACACCATAGGGAGTTGGGAATTGTACAAGTAGCCTCTTGGTGGAGACAACGGCATCAAGCAAGTTGAGCCCGGGTCACCCCAATATCACGTTGTAGGCGGAGGGGAGACTTACAATCATGAAAGTCATCATGACGGTACTCTATCGAGGTGGGGTTCTGACAGTGACCGGGAGAGTGATTTCTCCTTCTACTCTCACAGAGTCGCCCGTGAAACTAGCAAGTGGTGTGTGCATGGGCCTAAGCTGATCGAGGGAGAGATTCATTCTGGAGAAGGTATCATAAAAAAGCACATCTATGGAGCTTCCACTATCAACCATGATATGCTTTACAAGGTGCTTCGCGATCATCATTTCGACGACCACGGCATCATTATTTATATTTTTTCCCCGTCTCCCCCCTCCCTCATAAAGGGGAGTACATTTTCAGAGTCCCCTGCCCCTTGGGCCTTCTTGGACACGTGCGTCACCCCCCATCATGCCCACCGGTTTCTCGGTGGGGTGGTTGTTGATGGCTGGAGCTGGCGAGAGAGCGACGAGCACCTGGGACTCTACTTGAGGTCTGCCCTCCACGAATCTCTTGAGGTAGCCTCTCTTCTCTTGATGAGTTCCTCAATCTCCCACTTGAGGTTGCGGCATTCCTCGGTGTCGTGGTCGTGGTCACGGTGGAAGCGACAGTACTTCGTCTTGTCACAGCCAGCGAAAGGCTTCAATGGAGACGGGCACCTCAAGTAGTCCTCCCCCTCGATCTCCATAAGGATTTTTGTCCTCGGGGTGAGGAGAGGGATGTAGTTTTCCTTAGGGACAGGGGTCCCTCTCAGTCTTGGTCGGTCCCTCTGGGATCTCTGAGCCCGGGGTGCTGGCTTCTGGATCCTAGACACTTCAGCAGGGGCCGACTTCTTCGGGGGTCCACCGTCGAGCTCCCGCCTCGTATGGTCTGCCTCCTTGGTGCGGATGTACTTTTGGACCCGGAGAAGGAGCTCGGAGTAGGTCTTGGAGGTCTTCTTATCCAGCGAGTAGGTCAGGCGGGAGGTCCTGAACCCTCGCTTTAGTGCCAGCATGGCCACTCGCTCTTCAAGATTGTAGATCTCCAACGCGGTGGCCTTGAAGCAGGCCACGTAGTCTCGTAGGGGCTGCGGTCCTGCTGTCGGATGGAGAAGAGGCTGTCTGCCTCCCGTGGCAACTTCCTGTAAGCATCGAAGTGCACCACGAACTTCTGCCCTAGCTGGGCAAAGGAGGTGATGCTCTCCGGCTTGAGATGGGTGAACCACACCCGGGTGCCTTCCGAAGAGTAGCAGGGAAAGCGATGCAAAGAAGGGCATCGGTGGCTCCCTGGACCCTCATGAGAGTCCGGTAGCTTTCCAGGTGGTCCAGGGGGTTGGTGGTCACATCGTAAGGATCTACCTGCGTCATCCAGAATCGGTGCAGGATCGGCTCTGCTTGAATCTCTTGGGAGAATGGGGGACGGGCGTCACAGCCCGTTGGCTCACTAGCGGAGCCCAGCATGCTGGCAAACCAGTGGACAAACTCTGCCAGCTTGCGTTCATGTTCCTCCAGGTGCCTACCCGTCGCGTGCCTGGCGGCTTCATTAGTGGACCCCTCCGTCGAAGGAGATGGAGAAGGTGATGTGGGTGCATGGCACCCATGGCGGGGGGTCTTACTTTTCTTGCCTCGGTGGGGTCTGGACACCTCTCGCCCGAGGTTTGGCAAGCGGCTCTCTCTGTCAGCAGAGCCGGCTCGTTGCCTTTTCATCGAGGCTTGATGGCTGCCCCGGTTGTCAGTGGTGGCTAGTGGCTGTGATGGCCTTTCTTGGAAGGAGCGCAGGCTGTCACGGGGAGCCACGGTGTGGGCCGCCGGGATCCCTAGCTGCTGGTGGGTAGCCACGGACCGGTGCTGAAGCTGGCACACTGCCGTGGCAAGAACTTGCATCTGCTGGGCAAGTGCAGCCAGCTGGGCTTCTTGTGGAGGTGGCTGGACCGGAGTGGGTGGCTCCGCCTCTTAGCGATGCGGGTTTCCCCTAGAGGTGGAGTCCCCCGCATGACTGGTGGAGGCCTTCCTTCCTCTTGTCATCACCATCCTTCCGCCTGGCTTGTTTGTAGAGAAATGGAGGGCTTACTCGAACACCCCACTTCCTGGCGTGCCAATCTGTAGCCGCCAAGACCGTCGTGGCCCGTAGCTGCTGTGTCGAAGTGCGCTCCTTTCGCTGCCTACCGGTCCTCTGCTCATGGACCTGTGAAACAGGGGTTAGTGACTCGGGCCAGGATTTCCGACGGGGGCACTCCAACGGTCAAGTCAGTGATGATCCAGGAGAACAGATCCTCCTAATCGGGCCCCTCTTGATGGACTCCGCACTAGGAGTGGGAGATGTGTCGGTGAAGGAAAAACATAGCTGTGGGAGAGTGATAGCGGGGACAGAGGGGTTCTCTGTCACTCCGCTTCTCCTTGTTTCCCGGTGATTTTCCCTCGACTGTGGTGTTGGTGGTGGTGCTGTGCTCTCTTAGTTGAGCTTGCGCTTGTGTTGGTGGTGGACTGTAGTTCTTTTCTACTGGTGTGTTTTTCTATTGTTACCTCCCCCTTCCGGGGGTGCCGATCGTTCTTTGTAATTGAAAACTGACCATTGGGAGTCCGCCTCGGGATCCTCGCTAGGTTGGCAGACGCGTGGGGCAGGATTCCATGCCGTGGATGGGACGCCTTTCCTGACAGGTGGTAGGGAAAGCTTCCATTCCTTCTGACATCCTCTCTGGTTGCTCTATTTTGGAAAGTCTGGCAGAGCCTCGATCTAGGGGCCGCCGCCCTGGGGGTATGTGCTCTCTGGCTGGCCCATCCCCTGGAAGTATGGCCGGACAGGCAGTTATGGTAGCATGGGGGGCATCGTTCCGTGGTCCTTGGTCGGCTCGTCGGTGTCTTGGGATGGCGAGGTCTGCTTTAGTCTGGGCGCTCCGAGCTCGTGTAGTCGCCTGGTGAAGGAGGGTGGAGGACGGACCTGGTCTAGAGGGCGCGTGCTCGGAGAGGCTCCTCATCGGTGGGTGAGCTCTTGGCTCGACCTCGACCGCAGGGCACTAACCTCCGAGGGTCTCACTCGGAGGGTGGAGGACGGACCCGGTCCAGGGGGCATGCACTCGGAGAGGCTCCACATCGGTGGGCGAGCTCTTAGCTCGATCTCGACCACAGGGCACTAACCTTCGAGGGTCTCTCTCTGGAGGGCGGAGGACGGACCCGGTCTAGAGGGCGCACGCTCGAAGAGGCTCCACATCAACAGGCGAGCTCTTGGCTCGACCTCGATCGCAGGGCACTAACCTCCGAGGGTCTCGCTCTGGAGAGCGGAAGACGGACCCGGTCCAGAGGGTGCGCACTCGGAGAGGCTCAACATCGACGGGCGAGCTCTTGGCTCAACCTCGATCGCAGGGCACTAACCTCCGAGGGTCTCGCTCTAGAGGGTGAAGGACGAACCCGGTCCAGAGGGCACGTGCTCGGAGAGGCTCCACATCGGTGGGCGAGCTCTTGGCTCGACCTCGACCGCAGGGCACTAACCTTCGAGGGTTTCGCTCTGGAGGGTGAAGGACGAACCCGGTCCAGAGGGCGAACGCTCGGAGAGGCTCCATATCGGTGGGCGAGCTCTTGGCTCGACCTCGACCGCAAGGCACTAACCTCCGAGGGTCTCACTCTGGAGGGCGAAGGACGAACCCGGTCTAGAGGGCGCGTGCTCGGAGAGGCTCCACATCGGTGGGCGAGCTCTTGGCTTGACTTCGACCGCATGGCACTAACCTTCGAGGGTCTCGCTCTGGAGGGTAGAGAACGGACCCGGTCTAGAGGGCGCACGCTCGGAGAGGCTCCATATCGGCGTGCGAGCTCTTGGCTCGACCTCGACCGCAGGGCACTAACTTCTGAGGGTCTCGCTCTGGAGGGCAGAAGACAGACCCGGTCCAGAGGGCGCGCGCTCGAAGAGGCTCCATATCGGCGGGCGAGCTCTTGGGTCGACCTCGACCACAGGGCACTTACCTCCGAGGTTCTCGCTCTGGAGGGTGGAGGATGGACCTGGTCCAGAGGGCGCGCGCTCGGAGAGGCTCCACATCGGTGGGCGAGCTCTTGGCTCGACCTTGACGCAAGGCACTAACCTCCGAGGGTCTCGCTCTGGAGGGCGAAGGATGGATTCGGTCCAGAGGGCATGCGCTCGGAGAGGCTCTACATCGGTGGGCGAGCTCTT
The DNA here is from genome assembly GCA_021397845.1 of Areca catechu. Lineage (NCBI taxonomy): Eukaryota > Viridiplantae > Streptophyta > Magnoliopsida > Arecales > Arecaceae > Areca > Areca catechu. The sequence goes on from CM038048.1 coordinate 26,815,758, forward strand.
GTCTCGACCTCGACCGCAGGGCACTAACCTTCGAGGGTCTCGCTCTGGAGGGCGAAGGATGGACCCGGTCCAGAGGGCGTGTGCTCAGAGAGGCTCTACATTGATGGATGAGCTCTTGGCTCAACCTCGACCGCAGGGCACTAACCTCCGAGGGTCTCGCTCTGAAGGGCAAAGGACGGACCTGGTCCAGAGGGCGCACGCTCGGAGAGGCTCCACATCGGTGGGCGAGCTCTTGGCTCGACCTCGATCGCAGGGCACTAACCTCCGAGGGTCTCGCTCTAGAGGGTGGAAAGTGGCTTTGGCCTAGGCGTCGAGCTCACGAGCTCGACCTGGCGGAGGACTGAGCTCGACTTGCTGTCCTGGAAGAGCTCAGCTCAGCTTGGCAAAGTGCTCCGAATTGAGGTGTCGCCTTGGCATCCACCGTGGCGGTCTCTCTTAATGTGGCGCCTGTCAGCTACCCATGTCAGCGGTCTCGCCACATCACCAGAGATATGTGACATTGACATTATCTCTCTTTCTCTTCTTATCATTAATAAAAAGTATTTCATCATTGAGTTCCAAAGTAAGAAGATCATTAATGAAATAACCATGCCTAAATATTTTATTATTTTGAAGAATAGAGCAGCCACTGCTCTTTACATTTATTTCATATCCTTGTTGTAATAACAAGGGTATAGTAATAATATTTCTTACAATATTGGGTATGTAGTAACATTCTTCTAACTTTAATATATTACCCAAAGGTAATAATAAGATACAGGTGCCCATAGCTTCAGCATAAATGGCCTCACCACTTGCCCTATATAGCTTGAAGTCACCTTTCTTCAAATTCCTAATTTGGTGGAGTCCCTGCAATGAATTACAGATATGAGATCCACATGCGGTATCCAATACCCATGAATTAGAATTTGAAGAACTCAATGATAAATTTGTTTGTATAAAGTACAAACCTTTAGATGCTCCACTTGCATCTTGCTTCACACTTGCAAGATATATCTTGCAATTTTTCTTCCAGTGCCCTTGCTTGTCGCAGTGGAAACAAGCTCCATTAGCCTTCTTAGCTTTCTTCTTCTTCTGGAAGCTCTTCTTAGGGTTGAATTTTCTTTTCAAACCCTTCTTCTTTGCCTATTTCTTTCTTCCATCAACTAGAAGAAGATGAGATTTGTCTCCTTTTGAATGGCTCTCTACTGTTTTAACCATATTAAGCAGCTCTGGCAATGAAGTATTCAGTTTGTTCATATGGTAATTAAGAACAAACTGAGAGAAGGAATCTGGGAGTGACTGCAGGATCAAGTCCTGATTGAGTTCACCATCCATGACAAACCCTAATTGACCTAATCGAGTAATTAAGTCAATCATTTTCAATACGTGGGTTTGTACAAATGAACCCTCACTCATCCATGCATGGAACAACTGCTTCAATATCTCATATCGATCATCCCTACTTTGCTCTCCATATAGCTCCTTTAAATTGAGCAATATGGATTGAGGTTCCATACCTTCATGTTGTCTCTGGAGCTCGTTGCTCATTGAGGCCAATATGATGCACCTGATAGTAGTACTGTCATTTTGCCACATTCTGTGTATGGCAATTTTTTCCTCTAAAGCATCCTCTCCGATCATCTCAGGATGTGGAGAATCCAGAATATAGGAAAGCTTCTCTTGAGTCAGTATAATCCTCAGGTTCCTCAGCTAGTCCACATAATTGGGACCGGTTAACTTGTTGGCATCTATAATGCCTCACAATGATAAATTTGAAGCCATAATATAAATATCCAATATTTAATTAAAGAATAATATCAGCAGACCACCTAAGATGACATTCTTAATTAGATAAGGACTTTTATATCTAATTATATCTCCCATTATTTTCTTCAAATACCATAACCTTCAATCTATGATAAGCGAGAAACCTTACTAGTTTCTTTAGTGGTATTGAGATCCTAATTCCTCATGAATGCCTTGTGTGTACATAACAAATACTCATGAGTTTAAAGGTAGGACTTCCTTTCCAATTGCAATATATGCAATTCTCAACTATTAAACTTGCCTCTAAGATACTTATGGCCTTGTGTGTACACAACAAACCATAATGTCTTAGTTTAGTTAGACCCTTCATTTCTATATAGCCATGATTGAATAATGTTGCCCTTGTGTGTACACAACAAAGCAACAATTCCAATCATGCTATAAAGCACCTAGTGCACTAAGACAAATTTCATATCAAACCCTAAAGTAGGCCTTGTGTATATACAACAAACCTACTATAGTGTTGACATAAATTGGGAAGGCAAATTATGGTATTCTTAATCAATTAACATTCCCAAATTAAGGTTTTAGATGTGACCAAATTGGCCAGGTAAGTGGAAGGGGTAAGGGGGTCCCCCCGTTGCTTTCCTTAGACACCAATTGAATTGGCTAGGTCAGACAACAGAACCAATTAAAAAACCTCAATCCCTTTACCTTCCCATAACCACTTGCCTAGACACCAACTGGCTGATCATAACCCTAATTGGTTTTGCATCATGATTAAGTTTATACTATGACTAAATATGATTTTTAATGAGGGCTTTGATGGTCTTAAACACATCCTAAATTATCATATCAATAATGTTCATAACAATAATTATAAACATAAAGCATATCACTCCAGCATATGCATGACATTGCATGATTACATAGCAATCATATCATAGCATGATATTTCAATACCCCGTTCACCTCACTTTTTCATGGGATATGGCCACAGTGGCACCCCTACATGTCATAGGAGACCCATTGAATGGGAGGAGAGGGCCTTTAAACCCTACTTGGTTCCTATGACTGGACGGCCATGGTGACTAACCCAATCCAAAGCAGTTACTAGGATAAAACTTGTTATAACGATGCATTTGATCAACAATATGCATAATATCATATCATAAAAAAAACATGCTATTTTCATGATAAAAAGAAACCAAACATATTAATTCTAATATGCATACAAACACAATTCTGGAAGAGTCGACTCGATAGGTTTCGGGTCGACTCAGTTTCTAGTCGGGTCGACTCGAATAGGATTCGGGTCGACTCGAATAAGGTTCGGGTCGACTCGAATGTAGATGTTCATGAACTTCAAAAAGATACATAATTGAATGTACTAAGGGTGGCTCTGATACCATTGATGGGATTTCTAGGGGGCCAAGGTCATCATGCTACATGTGAAAGTGAATTTAAAAATAAAAATTCTAGCATGAAAGCCCTAACTGGCTAGAAGAAACCCTAATTGCTGGATCCCCTTAGATAATATCAACTAATGAATCATAAATGAAGTACAAGAAACATACCTAAAATGCTGTTTTCCACTTCTTTCCACAAGACTCACAAGTGTAAGCCCTCCAACAGTGATCTACATGATAATTGAACCAAGGAAGAACTCCTTGAAGTTGCTTGCTAGAGTAGGACTCTTTTTGCAGCCTTTGGATTTTTCACCACTGTAGGACACCCTGTCCGACGTAGGGCACTATGAACACTCTCCTAAAGCACTCTTGGTTTTAGGACAACCCTCCTCTAGGACCCCTTAGGCTTATGTCCTAAAACAAAGTCTTGTCCTAGTAGAAAAGACCTTGTCTTAACAAGACAAGTCTTGTCTTAAAGAAAGGAGGGAGGGAGAGACAGAGAGACACTCAGACAAAACACTTGGTGAAATTGGACTCCTATGCTGGAAGACCGAACAACAACATCTCATTTCACCGTACACCCTTAAATAAGAATTTAAGGGGTGTGAAAAGCATCCTAAAATTTCTTATCAGATATGTCTCTTCATATCTAATAAGACTCTTCAGGACTCAGGAGTCTTATCTGAGTCTTCCAGATGATCTCTCCTCATGCCACATGGCATGTACCGAACTCAAGGGAAAGGAGGCATCTTTTCTTGTCTTGAAACCACAGAAGAGGAATCCTGAGAGCAGAAGGACTCTGCCTCAGAACCGTGCACAGATGAAGAGATGCGACTCTTCATCTGCGCGCTCTGACTTCTTCTCACTTCATGCCACCCCTTTGTCCCCTTTTGACTTGTCAACCAAAACCAAAAGGGCATGGAGACTATTTGAAGAGGCATCCTAGATAAGAAACTCTCATAGTTTCATCTACAGAAGGATTCTCTATCCTTCTGCGCGCACTCTTTTCTCCCACGCCAAGAGGCGCCAAGAGTCCTTAGTGTCCAAGACTCTTTAATAAACTGGGTTAATGCCCAAATAAAAACCAGATAAAGCCTGGTTTAGGCTGTCCTAATTAGGACTCAACTTAATGTAGGTTTCCCTCAATTAGGTTAGTCCAATTAACAAGCAACTAGATCCAAATCAATTGGATTAGGAATTGGGTTAGCCTACACATGCTAGTGTGTAATCTGGCTAACCAATTAGGATGCCATGATCATAATTAAACCATGTATGACTTCCTTGGCCAACTCCCTAATGTGTATGATCCTTTGGGTTCCATATTTAGCCAGCAGTAGGTTTAGGTTTGAGCCAATTCGAACCAATCGAACTCGATTGACCTAATTAGGTCAAATTGGCTCATCTAATTGTCCAATTCGAATTATCCATCGAATTGACTCATGAAACCAATCCAATTGGTTCATGAAAATCTACAAGACAAGATTGATGTCTAGCAACATATCATGCCTACCCAAAAAATTTGAAATTTGATAAAAAGTACCAAAATACCTGTTGGCTTTGACTCCTTAGTTTTGATGATTAACAAAAGGTTGAGTATATGTTTGGACTAATGTTTAATCTCAAGATAAAGTTTCAGGACTTAGGTTATTCAAAAAGAGTATCATAAGGACAATGATGAAACTAAGTTTACCTGATTTGGAAATGAGCTCTTCTACCTTGAACAAGATCAAAATTCTCATAATGGACCTTCTTGTTAAGAAATATTCGACAAAAGAAACAAAGGCTTAAAGAAACTCAAGCATGGCACGCATATCTCAAGAGTTTCAGAAAAATTCAGATCAGAGGTCGACCACCAGAGGTCGACACCTTGTCAAAGGTCGACCACCAGAGGTCGACTCATGAAGAGAAGAAAAGTTCAGCATGGCCGGCACGGCAAAATCTCAGTGGCACGCTCCAGAGGTCGACCACCAGAGGTCAACACCTGTCCAGAGGTCGACACCAGAGGTCGACTCATAGCCTGAGAATTCAAATGGGCAGAACTATGGTATTCTGAACTTTTGCCTAAACTTTACTGGAGGTCGACTCATGAGGTCGACACTTGATCCAGAGGTCGACTTATGAGGTCGACTCATGGCATAACGGCTAGTTTTCTGAACTTCTGATTTGATTTCTAACGGCCATAAACGGCCATATTTTTGAATCTAACGGTCTTGTGGAGTTGTTTCAGCATGAATGAGGTATTTAACCTCCACCAAACTTCAAAAAAGACAAGGAGACAAAGTGAAAAAGTGTTGATTCAAAGTACAAAGCCTTCAATCACTTCCAAGCAAAAAGAGTGAGAAAATCAAGAGATTCCCTAGCCAAAAAGTCTTCCATCTTTGAGGAATCCAACATTCAAGTGTTTGGCATTTAGTGAGGTCCAAAGATTTCAAGGGAAAAGGCTTGAAGAGTCTCCATCAAGAGCTTCAACGAATTTATTATTGCTCAAAAGGAGTTTGTTTAGTTTTAATTCATTGTATTCATACTCTTTTGTCTTTAGCTAGTTTCAAGGGAATTTGAAACTAGAGTGAGGTTTGTTGGTGAGCCAATTGATAAAACCAACTAGGGTTGCTTGTTAGCCCGAAGCCAAAACAAGTGAGTAAGGTTTGTTGGTGATCCAATTGATAAAACCAACTAGGGTTGCTTGTTAGCCCGAAGCCAAAACAAGTGAGTAAGGTTTGTTGGTGATCCAATTGATAAAACCAACTAGGGTTGCTTGTTAGCCCGAAGCCAAAACAAGTGTGTAAGGTTTTGACTTGTGAGCCTGGTAAAACAAGTCGGCTGTAATCTAAAGATTATAGTGAATTTCCCAAGTGGAGCTTGGGGAGTGGATGTAGGTGCTAGGTGCACCGAACCACTATATTTCTTGTGTGTTTGCATTGCCTTTCTCTTTAACTTCTTTAGCTCTTTAATTTCCATTTTATGTCATTGCTTCCGTTGCACAATTCTTAAAGCACTATCACTCTTCACCTTAAAACTTGATAGCACATATATTGCCTTAAATTTTTAAATACCCAATTCGCCCCCCCTCTTGGGCACCATATCTGGGCAACAAGTGGTATCAGAGCACCGGTACTCTCTTGTAGGTCCAACGATCTTGAGTGAAAGATCATGGCCGCCCCAATTGGAATGGGTATAGTTGAAGGACAAGCATCAAATCGTCCTCCTTTCTTTAATGGCACAAACTACACTTATTGGAAAACTCGTATGCGTATTTATTTACAAGCTGTAGATTATCATATTTGGAGAGTAATCACTAAAGGGCCTCATCAGCCCACTCACTTGGTTAATGGCATTATCACCCCAAAATCTGAAGAAGAATGGGATGACAATGACATCAAACAAGCTGAGTTAAATGCTAAGGTGATGAATTTGTTATTCTGTGCACTTGATCCTAGTGAATTCAACAGAATATCAAATTGTATTTCCGCCAAAGAAATTTGGGATACACTTGAGGTTACCCATGAGGGTACACACCAAGTGAAGACCACTAAGGTGAACATGCTCATTCATACGTATGAGATGTTCAGGATGGAACCAACTGAAAGCATAAGTGAAATGTATACTAGATTTACCAATATAGTAAATGGTATGAGGAGTTTGGGAAAAATTATATCTAATGGTGAACTGGTTAACAAACTTCTCAGGTCTCTTCCGGCTTCATGGGATGCGAAAGTTACAGCCATAGAAGAAGCCAAGGATGTCAACACTCTACCTCTCGAGCAGCTTCTTGGATCACTGATGACCTACGAGCTTTCACTAAAGCAGAAAACAGTGGACAATGACAAGAAAAAGAAAGCCATAGCCTTCAAGTCCACTACAAAAGAAGAGTCAAGTGATGAATCTGAGGAAGATGATGATGATGATGAGACAGCCCTAATTACAAGAAAATTTAAAAGATTCATGAGAAAGAAGAAGGGCTTCTACAAGAAAAGGCCACAAAAAGGTGATCACAATAAGGAGAAGGAGAAAGAGAAAGAAAGGGATCCACCCATCTGCTTCGAGTGCAAGAAGCCTGGACATTACAAAACGGATTGCCCTTTGCTTAAAAAGAGTAGAAGGATGTTGAGAAAGAAGGCCATGATGGCTACCTGGAGTGAGAGTGAGGACTCCAGCAGTGAAGAAGAGCAGCAGGTAGTCGCCAACTTATGTTTCATGGCCAACGAGGATAATGAGGTAAATTCTGAACCTGAAATTGAATTCACTTACAATGAATTGCATGATGCTTTTGATGACTTAGTAATGGAATATGAAAAATTAAAATTGAAAAATAAGAAATTAAGAAAGCAAAATTTTGAGCTTACCAAAAATTCAGAAAAGTTTTCAAGTGAAATTGAAAATTTAACTCAAGAAAACAAGGAATTAAAAGAACATGTAAAAACTTTGACAAATGATAAAGATAATCTTTTAAAAGAAAATGATTCCTTGAAGAATAATAGAAATCTTAAAACTAATGAGAACTTTGAGAAACAAAATAAAGAACTAATGCTTCAAAATAAGAATTACAAGGAAGAGTTAGAAAAAGTAAAACCTTTTGTAGAAAAGTTTACTTTTAGTTCAGAAAAACTAAATATGCTTTTAAATAGTCAACATGCAGTGTTTAATAAAGCTGGACTTGGATTTAAGCCACACAATCAACAAAAACTTTACAAAAACTTTTTCATACCGGCATCTTCTAATATTACCTGCTATGCATGTGGTAAAATAGGTCATAAATCATATGTTTGTAATAGAAGGAAATTAAATACCTTTAAAAGGATTTGGGTTCCAAAAGGAACCAATTTGACTAACCCTAAAGGACCCAAGATGACTTGGGTACCTAAAGTTTCAACTTGATCAATTTTTGCAGGTGTGCCTTGCAACCAAAAATAAAAGAAGAATGTGGTATCTGGATAGTGGTTGCTCAAGGCACATGACTGGGGATGTGAAGCAATTCTCATCACTAGCTGCTATTGATGGTGGAAACATTACCTTTGGTGATAATGGAAAAGGCAAAATCGTCGGAATTGGTAAAATCCATATCACCCCTAATGCTTATGTAGATAATGTATTATTTGTTGATGGCTTGAAGCATAATCTTTTTAGCATTAGTCAGTTTTGTGATAAAGGTTTTAAAGTAATTTTTGAATCATCTTTGTGCATGGTATCTAGTCTAGATGTCGATGGCATCAAGTTCACTGGTCTTAGGCATGGAAACATTTACATGGTTGATCTTGATGATCTAGCCATGGAAAGTGGTCAATGCCTAGTGGCTAAGGAAGCCAAGGCAAGTGAAACTAGTTGGCTTTGGCATCGTAGGCTAGGGCATGCTAGTATGCAGTTGATTTCAAAATTAAGCAAAAAGAATCTTGTAAAAGAATTGCCAAAACTCACTTTTGAAAAAGATAAAATTTGTGCTGCATGTCAATTTGGAAAACAAACCAAATCTACTTTCAAACCTAAAGGAGTAGTATCTACTACTAGACCCCTTGAATTATTGCATATGGACCTCTTTGGACCAACCAGAACAACTAGTTTGGGAGGTAAAAAATATGGGCTAGTAATTGTAGATGATTACTCACGATTTACTTGGGTAATGTTTTTAGCTCATAAAGATGAAACTTTTTCAGCTTTTGTTAAATTTCATAAAAGGGTTTCAAACGAAAAAGATCTCACTATTGTTTCTTTGCGTAGTGATCATGGAACTGAATTTGAAAATCATGATTTTGAAACTTTTTGTAATGAAAATGGTATTAGTCATAATTTCTCTGCACCTAGGACACCTCAACAAAATGGGGTGGTAGAAAGAAAGAACAGGACTCTTGAAGAAATGGCACGCACAATGCTTTGCGAAAACGATTTACCTAGATATTTTTGGGCAGAAGCCATTAATACTTCCTGTTACATTTTAAATCGTGTTTTAATTAGACCTATTTTGAAGAAAACACCATATGAGCTTTGGAAAAATCGAAAACCTAATCTAAAGTATTTTCGTGTATTTGGTTGCCACTGTTTCATATTAAACAATGGCAAAGATAATATCAGTAAATTTGATGCCAAGTCAGATGAGGGTATCTTCTTAGGATACTCTACTTCTAGCAAGGCATACAGGGTCTTCAACAAAAGAACTCTTCTGGTTGAAGAATCAATTCATGTAGTGTTTGATGAATCTAACGAAAAATCTTCTAGAAAAGAAGATTCTATTGATGTTGAAACAGGTACAAAGAAGCTTGAACAATTGACAATCAATGAAGATGAGCCCAAAGGAGATGATGATCAAGAAAGTCAAGATCAAATTCAAGAAATCAATGCAACTTCACCAAAACCATTACCTAAAGAATGGAGGTATGCACATGGACATCCTAAAGAGCTAATAATAGGTGATCCATCAAAGGGGATAAGTACACGCTCTTCTATTAGAAATATTTGTGATTATTTAGCTTTTGTATCTCAGATAGAGCCTAAGTCAATAGAAGAAGCTGAAAAAGATTGTAACTGGATTAATGCTATGCAAGATGAACTAAATCAATTTAAAAGAAATAATGTTTGGACTTTAACTGAAAGACCCCTTAATGTTTCTGTAATTGGCACAAAATGGGTTTTTAGAAATAAACTTGATGAACATGGTATTGTAATTAGGAACAAAGCTAGACTTGTTGCTAAAGGCTACAACCAGGAAGAAGGGATCGACTTCGATGAAACCTTTGCTCCTGTTGCTAGGCTAGAAGCAATTAGACTTTTACTTGCATTTGCTTGTTTTATGGATTTCAAGTTATTTCAAATGGATGTAAAGAGTGCCTTTTTAAATGGATTTATTGAAGAGGAAGTTTATGTTGAACAACCTCCTGGTTTTGAAAATCATGAATTTCCTAATCATGTCCTTAAATTGCATAAAGCATTGTATGGTTTAAAGCAAGCTCCTAGAGCTTGGTATGATAGATTAAGTTCATTTTGATGAAAAATGATTTTTCTAGAGGTAATGTAGATAATACATTGTTTTTGAAAAAGAAAAATGATGATCTCTTAGTAGTACAAATATATGTAGATGATATTATTTTTGGTGCTACTAACGAATGTCTTTGTCAAGAATTTGCGAAGTTAATGCAGAATGAGTTCGAGATGAGCATGATGGGAGAACTCAACTTTTTCCTCGGACTCTAAATTAAGCAAACAAAAGAGGGGATCTCCATCAACCAAGCCAAGTACACAAGGGAGATATTAAAAAAGTTTGGGATGGAGACTACAAAACCAATAGGTACCCCTATGAGCTCTTCATGTAAATTAGACAAAGATGATTGTGGTAAATCGGTAGACCAAAAATTATATAGAGGCATGATTGGTTCATTGCTATATCTAACTGCCAGTAGACCAGATATAATGTTTAGTGTCTGTATGTGTGCACGTTTTCAGTCTGCTCCTAAAGAATCACATCTCTTAGCTGTAAAACGTATACTTAGATACTTATCTGGGTCTATCGAAATTGGTCTTTGGTACTCTAGAGAGTCATCATATGAATTAATTGCATATTCTGATGCTGATTTTGCTAGGTGTAAACTTGATCGAAAAAGTACTAGTGGAACTTGTCAATTCCTTGGAGTTAATTTGATTTCATGGAGCAGTAAGAAACAGAATTCGGTTGCTCTATCTACGGCGGAAGCCGAATATATAGCAGCTGGAAGCTGTTGTGCTCAGATTCTATGGATCAAACAACAACTCGAGGACTTTGGCATCAAACTAATTAAGACACCCATAAGATGTGATAATACTAGTGCAATCAATTTAACGAAAAATCCTGTACAACATTCAAGAAGCAAACATATTGAAATAAGACATCACTTCATAAGAGATCACGTTCAAAACTCTAATGTGTTGTTAGAATTTATATGTACTGATTATCAATTGGCTGATATATTCACAAAACCATTGAATGAAGATAGATTTGTATGATTAGAAGAGAACTGGGAGTCATTGATCCTTTTGCTTGAATCTCTTCAATTTTTCATCAAAATTCCTCAAAAATGATTTATAAATTCTCAAATTTGGTTAAAGGCTTTTTCTCTAAGTTTTGTCATTTTTTTCTTTTTTTTACAGAATTTTATATTAAGTAATTAATTGTTGGAGGTCGACACTTGAGTTTTTCAGAGGTCGACACTTGAGGTCGACACCTAAGTTATGGAGGTCGACACTTGAGGTCGACCCCTGAAAATTCTCAGAGGTCGACACTTGAACGGAAACCTGTTTTTTAAAACCCCGTCCGCAAGCCTTGTTTTTCCAATTTTTTTCTTTCCTCTCCTTCGTGTGGTCCCCCTCCAACATTCCTAAACCCTAAATAGTAGATTTCCACCCTTCTCCCTCAACCTTTTGGGAAATCCTCTCCTCTCCTCTTGCATTTCTTCGATTCAACCCTCTTTTTGACCGTACTTTTGATTTTGGACAACCGAAAGCCTTCGGATCTATCTACCCGCTAATCCCGGTTGTTTTTCAATAGAAAACACTTGTTTCTACCCTCCGTTTCTTACTTTTTCTCCATTTATTCTCTATTTTTCCCACTCTCACAAACCCTATTTCCCCATTTCACATTCTTCTCTTCTTCTCAATCCGCGAACCTCTCTTTCCCTCTCTTTTCCTCTTAGCCTTACCTCTTTGCATTTCTCCCTAAGTTACCCCTCCTCCTTACACATGGGTCCGAGAAAACACCAGGCAGTAAGGAAAAGGAGATTGGAACAGGGGCAGGGTAGTACTGAGCGGCGAAGGAAAGTCAGACATGAGCGTGAGCCGACCCCAGAGCCACCTGCACCAGTGCCAGCCAGCCTAGTCCGGAAGAGCATTGCTAGTGGTAGGCGCGTAGATATTCCATTCTGGGATCAGCATCACTTCTTCATTGGAGATGTACTGAGAGATGCAGGTCTGGTCCATTTTTGTACGATGTCCGAGAGATTCTACCCAGACCTCATCAGGGAGTTCTATGGATCCATGGCCACTGATGGCATTAGATGGTCTGCTACAGTTCGAGGGATCGAGATTCCAGTGACACCTGAGGTCATCAGTCGCATCTGGAGGATTCCACTTCATGGCACTGCTGCCACTACGATCAGCGACAGAGAGCACGCCTTCAGGTGTATCCTAGAGCGTGAGGATGTTAGCGGCATTTCCACAGTGTCCGCTAACCAGCTTTCACTAGAGATGAGAGTGCTGCATCACATCATCGCCCGTATCTTGATTCCGAAAAGCGGGAGATTTGATTTTATCACTGAGCGTGAGCTGGTGTTGATGGTGTCCCTGAGCCAGCGGACTCCCATCAACCTTCCCAGGATCATGCTTCAGCAGATGGGTGAGGCAGCTTCTCACAGGAGACTCGTTCAGCCGTACGGTATGGGACTGACTCAGATATTCAGAGAGCATGGTGTCTCATTCGACGGCATACCCTTCAGTCAGCTACAGCACACAGATACTTATGGAGAGAAATCCCTACATAGGATGGGATTTCGACTGATCAGTGACCGATGGGTACGACGAGAGTCTGGCCAGGAGCCAGATGAGGAGGATGAGATCCGAGCTGCTGAGGCAGGGCCTTCAGGGCCTACTGATCATGGTACACCTCCTCGCCCAGCACCGGAGACAGAGACTGCGGAGCCTGAGCCATTCACGCCACCACCTTCATCAGCTCCGGCACCTACTATCACTGCGACACCACGGAGGACTTCAGTGAGGATATCGGACTTCGAGCAGCGAGTGACTGATCAGATTTCAGAGGTCCGGACAGAGATCACTGGTGTACGGCAGGAGCTTCATGATCTGCGGATACACATAGACACACGCATTAGTGCTCTTTCAGCTAGTATGGATACAGGATTCAGACAGATCCTCAGCTTACTGAGATTAGCACTGCCATCAGGGACTGCAGATCCGACAGTATCTCCTCCACATGATGATGATGATGATGATGGTGATGATGATGCTGATGACTCTAGTGGATACAGTGACAGTGATGGAGATCAGCCTGGAGCAGGTAGATCTGATGTTTCACCTGCAGAGCCGATACCAGAGATTCCCCCTTCAGCTGATCCTCCTTCCACTGATTTTTCGAGTTCAGATCCTCCAGCCACAGCTGTGCCAGTTGATATTGAGCCTACAGAGTCACTATTTGAGACTATCACTGGGATTCCGGATGACATAGATGAGCATACAGAGACAGACATCGATGATCCCATAGCTTATGAGCTAGTCAGCAGGCAGACTCCAGCTCAGTCTACTCAGCATGCTGATCCGTCCACTCCTTCAGCTACTGCCTCTGTCTCGACTTCTGTGGAGCCCTTACCTAGGACTTATAGATCTCGTAGGACTACCCCTAGGTCTGGTCCCTCTCTGAGGACTCGGAGCTCCTCACATAGGACCCCAAAATCCTCATCTAGGATCATGGCTCCTGTATCTTTTGACATACCTTCTGATGAGGAGTAGCCTCATAGTTTTATTGTTGTACTTAGTTTGCTTGTGTATGATCTGCTGTATCAGTATCTTGTGCCTACTTTATAGGCAATTTTGTAACTGTATACACTTGTTTTTATCTATCTTGTGACTTTTTATCAATATTGTGACATTTTGTGACATTTTATCTGATACCAGCTCTCAATATTTAAAAACCCTCAAGTTTAAAATGCTTTATTATATTGAATGCACAAATTGAGGGGGAGCATGTATTCTATGCACCTAAATACTTCATTATAATTGAACATAAGTCTCATTACTATATCTTTCTCTATAACAATAAACTTTTTGATTCTTGACAAAAAGGGGGAGTAGAAAAGTAGAGTAGTATATATGTATTTATGAGACTCCATCTTATGAGTAGTAAAGTTTATATGATTCTTATCTTTTTTGACTTATGAGAATGTTTTCACAAAAAGAAAGAAATAAATGAAAAGTAAAATCTTTTTGACTCTTGAGAATATTTTCACAAAATTTTTATGATACACTCTTGCATGAAAGGATACTTTGAAAATATTTTATTATTGCTATATCTTGCTTTTGGACTTAATTGCATATATACTCAAGGTTTTGTCATCATCAAAAAGGGGGAGGTTGTTGGCTTTGACTCCTTAGTTTTGATGATTAACAAAAGGTTGAGTATATGTTTGGACTAATGTTTAATCTCAAGATAAAGTTTCAGGACTTAGGTTATTCAAAAAGAGTATCATAAGGACAATGATGAAACTAAGTTTACCTGATTTGGAAATGAGCTCTTCTACCTTGAACAAGATCAAAATTCTCATAATGGACCTTCTTGTTAAGAAATATTCGACAAAAGAAACAAAGGCTTAAAGAAACTCAAGCATGGCACGCATATCTCAAGAGTTTCAGAAAAATTCAGATCAGAGGTCGACCACCAGAGGTCGACACCTTGTCAAAGGTCGACCACCAGAGGTCGACTCATGAAGAGAAGAAAAGTTCAGCATGGCCGGCACGGCAAAATCTCAGTGGCACGCTCCAGAGGTCGACCACCAGAGGTCAACACCTGTCCAGAGGTCGACACCAGAGGTCGACTCATAACCTGAGAATTCAAATGGGCAGAACTATGGTATTCTGAACTTTTGCCTAAACTTTACTGGAGGTCGACTCATGAGGTCGACACTTGATCCAGAGGTCGACTCATGAGGTCGACTCATGGCATAACGGCTAGTTTTCTGAACTTCTGATTTGATTTCTAACGGCCATAAACGGCCATATTTTTGAATCTAACGATCTTGTGGAGTTGTTTCAGCATGAATGAGGTATTTAACCTCCACCAAACTTCAAAAAAGACAAGGAGACAAAGTGAAAAAGTGTTGATTCAAAGTACAAAGCCTTCAATCACTTCCAAGCAAAAAGAGTGAGAAAACCAAGAGATTCCCTAGCCAAAAAGTCTTCCATCTTTGAGGAATCCAACATTCAAGTGTTTGGCATTTAGTGAGGTCCAAAGATTCCAAGGGAAAAGGCTTGAAGAGTCTCCATCAAGAGCTTCAACGAATTTATTATTGCTCAAAAGGAGTTTGTTTAGTTTTAATTCATTGTATTCATACTCTTTTGTCTTTAGCTAGTTTCAAGGGAATTTGAAACTAGAGTGAGGTTTGTTGGTGAGCCAATTGATAAAACCAACTAGGGTTGCTTGTTAGCCCGAAGCCAAAACAAGTGAGTAAGGTTTGTTGGTGATCCAATTGATAAAACCAACTAGGGTTGCTTGTTAGCCCGAAGCCAAAACAAGTGAGTAAGGTTTGTTGGTGATCCAATTGATAAAACCAACTAGGGTTGCTTGTTAGCCCGAAGCCAAAACAAGTGTGTAAGGTTTTGACTTGTGAGCCTGGTAAAACAAGTCGGCTGTAATCTAAAGATTATAGTGAATTTCCCAAGTGGAGCTTGGGGAGTGGATGTAGGTGCTAGGTGCACCGAACCACTATATTTCTTGTGTGTTTGCATTGCCTTTCTCTTTAACTTCTTTAGCTCTTTAATTGCCATTTTATGTCATTGCTTCCGTTGCACAATTCTTAAAGCACTATCACTCTTCACCTTAAAACTTGATAGCACATATATTGCCTTAAATTTTTAAATACCCAATTCACCCCCCCTCTTGGGCACCATATCTGGGCAACAATACCCTTCAGCAGAAAGTTACCATGCAATTCAATCTTTCGATCTCCCATTATCCTGATTAAGTGATAGGTATGGATACATGTCAAACCCTAACACTTAGTCATATCGAATCTCTGCTCGATCATGAGGACTCAACTGATGATTGATTAGAAATCACTTCTAATCTTATCATGCTTTGATCAAATGCTCCTTGAGTCACTCATCGAAGAGATTACATGGGATAATAATTCCTCTTACCAGGAACAACTGATTCCTTGTTGGTCCACTCACATCGTTCGTACACCTTCCACCATACCCAGAACATCCCGTAAATGACTCAATATCATGAATAAGTATGAACCAAAAAATATGGCTTAGTGTGCACAAGGAACCATGGTAACCTCAGGTCTAAAGATTACATGCACAACTCCTACTCTGAGACCTATCTTTTGACAAGCAATAAGACTTCCATAAGATAGTCCCAGTGCGGATTAGTTCAGTGTACTCATACCCTGATGAGCACCCTTATCCTTGTATTAGTGTCTCTACACAAATGGTTGTGAGACCAACCATCCTCATTAACTAAGCATACATAGGATAAGCTAGTCTTACCAGATTCATCGATCCCCGAATCGATAGTCCATTGACTAGGAACATTTTGATTAGGGTTTATAGGAACTTAGGTCTCACTATTATGACCTTTTTCATAACCCTAATTCCATTGCCCTAATCTATAGGGTTCATCATAATCCATAAATAAGACATAGCAGTATATGATGAAAATAAATGCCTTTATTAATATAATGTCATACAAGAGTTGGAAGATTATAAAAATATCCTTATAATGATTGGCTTTTAGGACACTTTTCTTTCACTTAAGTATTAAAGAATGTATTCATAGTTATCTAGTACTCATAGCCTGGATTATATTGATATTCACTTGTGACATTCACAGCAAAAATTAAATTATGTACATAGCATGATTTATATGAGGCTCCTTATGACGAAAGCTCAAAAAGATCTAGCCCATATTAAAATCTTTTCAAATGTGTCGAAGTATATTTAGAGATCAATTCCATGCTTAAGGAGTCAAATTTCTAATTATATTTTTAAGCTAAACATCTTCAGTACTTCCTTAATATACAAATTATGTGATAGGTGTAGTATCCTCATTGGTCTATCTCATAGACCTACATTCCAAATATAGGATGCTGTCTAAAGATCTTTATTGGAGAATTTCCTGGACAATCATAACCTAACCTAAGTCAGCATTGAAATCTTACTCCCAATAGGAGAATGGTATCTGTGTACAATGTGCAGAATCACATACTCCCACTGACCTTTTATAAATAATGGTTCCTCTTCTCATTCTTGGCAGAATCAAACAATTTGATCATGTCCTAAAAACAAGAATTCTAATTCTGAGCTATTTGCTTTAGCCTTTTTATATAGACCTTTTTGCAGCTTAGATCCTGTGATCTCCTCACTATCCATCAACCTGATCTTATCATGGTTAACTATAATAGCAATTTGTATGGATTTCATCATGGTCAAGATAACAAGGTTTTCATAGTCAATGCTGACTATAACCTTTCACCTAAGCCTTGTATTATAGATCTCCATCTATTTTTTTTTATAAATCCATTGTATCCATTAAGTATTATACCTTTTAATGGATCCATTAAGGTCCATATTAGGTTGAAGCACATTGAGTCTAACTTCATGAAATTCAACCATTTCTCAGAATCATTGTCTTACATTGTAGGTTTCTGATATCATCTTTATGTTTTCTTTTTTTCCGCAAGGAACATTTTCTTTACATCCTTTATAAGTGTACCTCTACACCTTTTGAAGGATAGGAGATCCTACTAGACTTACAAGATGAAAAGTGTTGGAAAAAGTATCATAAAGCTAATCATCCAAATTGTAGATAGTTGAGCTATCTTGTAAAAATATAAATTATTAATAAAATACATGTTATTTTGGTAGCTCAATATTATTTATCATCTTTCTATAAATTCTGATATATTGAAGTCCTTAGAACTACATTAATTCGATAAAGAAGAATTTATCTAGTGATTCTTAAATCGGTTCGTGATCAAATGATACATTGTTACTTAGGATGACAATGTTTATCAAGAATAGGTCATTGAGTGCCATATAGATTAGTTATCCTCTTAACCAAGGAGTGTGGAGACACTGGTATGACATGTAGGTGAGTATAAGAGTACATCTTACTAAATAGTTATTGAGAATTGTGTCCCAAAGCCAATCGCCTGGGTTGTAGGCGGTTGAGCTCAGTATTGTACTCTTTCTTTGAATTAATAAAATATTTTTTTGGCAGCTCATCACATACTAAATTTTCCTGAAATGAACTCTTTCCATGTGATGAAGTCCTTAGGACTACATTGACTTCGATACAGAGAGGATGTATCGAGTGGTCCTTAAACCCTGTTTACAACCAAAGGATATATTGTACTGTACGGCAATATATCAAGTATAGGTTGTTGTAGTTCATATCGTTTGGTTGTCCTCTTGACCAAATGAGTGTGGTGACACTGATGTGATCTGCAAGTGGGATATGTGATATCTTATTGAACGTGACTCCGTGAAGCCCTTTTCTACCAAAGGGATACTCATGATTGGATATGGGTATATGTGTCCCTCTGACCTGAGGTCATCATGGTAGCTTGCAAACAACTCCCTGTGCTTTGGTGCTGGACTACCCGGATTTTTAATTCGGTGACGGAAGGTTTCTGGGTACAGGCAAGTACTTGTGGAGCAGTGATGGACCAAGATGGAATTGACCTGTTCAAACAGTTTGGATTGAATGTCTCGCAGTATCTCAATTTAGCAAATCCTCGACCGGGATAGTCCTAGTGAAGAGTCACTAGGCTTGCAAGGTTGAGACACGTAGTCGACTGACTCAGTCTGGGTTGGCAGCCCAATCTCAGTCGTCTCGAGCATTAGAGGTCAAAGGGATGAATTATACGGTAACCATATGCCATAGGTTCGATAGTTTGCTCCCGCATCTTCGACCTATCCGGACGCCGGGACCCATTGCTAGATGGTTTCCTGTGCTGGTACTAGAATTGTTCTAGTGCTATCGTTTAGGTTCGAACCTATAAGGTCACACGCCACAGAGGATTACTCTCTGATCTGGATACCGATTACGATTGGGAATCGTCTCGATCTTATGGTCACAGTTTTTTTGAGCACTCTTTTTTCCATCTTGCCCTTGTCTATGTCAACCGAAAATTGTTCCGGGATGACCAGGACTATGCCAGGTTTTTTTTGAATCAGTTTTGAATTGATTCAGAGTTCATTTTGGCCTCCAATTGGTTGTGAACCAATTGAACCAATTTTTTTTTGGTCTTGAACCAGGTTCAATTGGATTGAACCATTTGGTTTAACTAGTTTTGGACCGGTTTTAATGAACCGGTGTTTTTCTCTCCACTTGACCGTTTAACATGGTAATTTTGCTAGGAAAAATTTCTTGCATCCGTTGAAGGCCAAGCGTCCGAAGTCGAACCCGCTGGGCGTCTCTTCCTCTCCTCCACCGACTGGTTTAATCCTCCTGTTAATTGTTGGTTAAATAGAGATCGGCAGCTGCTGCCTCTTGGCCTCCCCGCCTCTCCATTTCCCTCTTCCCCTGCTGCCTTTAAATACAAGCAGTCAGCCCTATTTTCTGAGAGAATCTCACCGTGAGAAGAGAGGCCCATTTAAGAGAGTTTTTGCCTACTTCCTTTGGGTACTCATAGGCTGGGTTTTGGAGGGTGAGAGGGAGAGTCCAAGGCACCTTTTCCTTGTCCCTTAGAGTGCTCAAACCCAGGACTGCAGCAAAGCCAAGTTGCTGCCATCCACTATGGCTTTTTGTTCTTCCAGAGGCTAGCACCACGTGTGGAGAGAGATCGGAGGGCCCCCAGCGTGTCTCCCCTCTAGAGGGAGTACTCTTCTACTCCTGGGAGCAAGCAAGGCAAGCCAGATTTGCTGCTGTTGCTCCAAATGCGAAGAAAGAAGCTGCTGTCCTGTTCTGCTGCAGAATTTCTGGCAGCAGACTTTGGAAATTTTATACACCTGTTTTAGCTTGTTTTGATTGCAGATATCAGTGGCAAATCGAAGACCAATTGTCCACCTTGCTGCTGCTCAAATTTGGGAGCAAACGGAGGTCCGGAAGCCATCATTTCGATGATGTTTTTCAAGCTCAAAATAGAGTTTTCAATCAGCCCAAGGAAGAAGAAGGCTGGAATAGTTTTATTCTAGCTATTCCAGCCTATTCCAGGTTTATTCCAGAGTTATTCCAGGAAAAATAAATGTATGGAAAATTATTTTTTTTAATCATGCATGAATAGATTTATTTGTTTAATGTTTTGCAAATATTTTATATTATCATACATGCCTTCATGCAACATGAATAGGTTAGGTTCTGGGCGGAGCAGTTTTCCGCTGTGCGGATTTTTTAAAAATGTTTTTAAAATCTATTTTGCTCCCGCAGCTGTTTGCATGCCTAGTGTAGGACCATGTTAAACTACCTGCACCGTTTTTCTTTCAATAGTAACCAACTCTGTAGAGTACTTTGTTATCAAGAGTATCTCACAAAAATGGTATAGGTATAAATGTCTCTCTGACCTGAAACTATTATGATGATTTGGCAAGCAACTCACTATACTTTAATGCTGAATATCTAGATTTTTAATCGAGTGATAGAAGGTTTCTGGGTATAGTCAAGTACTTGTTAAGTCGGTATTGAGTCAAAAAGGGATTAACCACTCTAAGTTGCTAGAGTAGATGCTCGATAGTATTTCAATTTAGTGAAGTCTTGGCCAGGGTAATCCTAGTAAGGAGTCACATAATTTAGTAGGTTGAGACACATGAGGATGCACTATTTAGAATTAGCAATTGACTCTGAATTTATCTTGAGCATTAGATCAAAGGAATAAACTATACGGTAACCATAGCATGGATTTTTGAATGTTGCTTTGTGAAAATTAGACCTATCTAGATATCGGGTACCATTGCTAGATGATCACATCAACTAGTTTAGAAAATTATTTCTAAGCTATCATCTTAGGGTTTGAATCTATGAGGTCATATACAATAGAAGTTTTCAATTGATTATGATGGCTGATCGATGATTGAGAATCATTTAGTGACAAAGTTATAAATATGATTAACTATTTACCTTATACAAATATTATAAATAAATAAATACTTAATTATTAATTAAATTTAGAAGAATTTATTAGTAATTGGATTGCCAATTAGCTTAATTTGATTAAGTGAGGAGGTTTAAGTCAAGTCCAATTGAATTGGATTCAATTAAGTTTTACCCGATTAGGTTATTCGATGACCTAATTTCTAAGGGATTTCGATCTTGATTTAATTTAGATTTGGACATATTTTAATTATGATTTAATTAAGTCTAATTGGGCCTAAATAAGATTGGGTTTAGATTAATTAATTGGGTCCAAATCAATTTCTTTTTTAGAATAGAATTTGGATTAAACAAGAGTCCTAAAAACCCTAAACTCCTCATATGCGCCACTCTGCTTCTCATGCCAAAATAATTTTTGGCATGAAGATACTTCTTGCCAAATCAAGATTAATGCCTCTCCTACTTCCTATTTAGATTAGGATTAAGCCAAATTAATTTTTAAAAAGAAGTTTTAATTAGGATTAGGATCCATTTTAACCAAGTCAAAATAATAAAACCCTTCTAGCACCATAACTTGCTTCCCTATTTTTTTCTCCAAGCTACCTTGGGATTTGCATAGAGTTTTCTCATGCAAAAGGAAGATTACACACCCCTTTTTCTCCTGGTTTGATAAGGATTAAATTAGCTAACTCTTTAATTAAATTTTGAATTTGAATTGAAGAAGTTTGATTGGGAATCAAACTCAAATGAAATTGTAACTCCCTATTCTTATCCATATTCCATGCCAATTTAAATCTGATTTGCTGGGGTTGTGTGACAATTTAGAGGAGCTTCCTACCGTGTAATCTCAAGAAAAATTACCATGGAAAATTAAGAGGAAGTTGGCATGAAAAAAACTTGGGCGTGAGAGTTATTGGGCACTAGGGAGAAGAGATAAAAAGAGGAAGAAAAAATTAAGGAAAAATTGATTTGGGTTTTTCTTTTCTTCCACGATCTGATCCTCCTCATCTTTCATCTCCTCGTCTTCTTGGAGAGCCTAAGAAAATTTGAAGCAGATCTTCAAATCAACCATCCTTAACCTTCACACAAAGCTAGTACTCTAAGGAAGGTGATCATTTGGAACTTCATGTGGACTATTCATAGAGGCCGAATATCCTGTACGACTGCGAGACAACATCCAGACCATCTACCATGTACCATCAATAGTAGTGTTCATCGACCCCTGACCATGTATGGGATCCTATGCCGTGTATGCTTGTAGATTAGATCTATAGCATGCATCGCTTAGATTGATGCATGCTGATTTTATTTTCAGTATCTATATTTTATTCATATCTTATCTCGATCTGTAGGGTAAGGTTTTAGAATTATTCTAATACATGATTTCATGATAAAAGTGCTTTAATCTAATATGCTTTCACTGATTTTTAAAAAAAAATATGTATGAAATCCTATCCTAGTTTTCCAACAAAAAAGAACTAATGCACTAGCTTTGCTTGAATGGGTTCCATAGGTTCCATGGCCTTTTGCTCTTCTGAAACTATTTCTTTGAGCTTAATCATCCTCATATTGCTATATTTAGGTTAAACTCTTTAAATATTAATATAGACATTGGATCACAATTATTTGTGATCTATTGGGAAGAATTATCCTAATAGCTCTTTGGGATACATGCCATTTGTGACCTAATTTCTAACTCATCCATCTATAACTCATATAAGTATGATAAAAAGACTTAGAGTGAACCCAATCAAATAGATTAGCTAAGTTATATAATCAAATCCTTAAAAATAAATTAGTGACCCCATAATAAACTAAACCATATCCATTAGCGTTCAATTTTTTTGTTTAGACACCTCGTTGAGCTTGAGATATAAGAGGAGTCCATTATGAAGCTATGTTAAATAACTTGAGATGATTCTTGAAATCTCTTATAAGGTATTTATTTTCTCGATCTAATCAAAGAACCTTATGAAGCTTTTCTTGGTCTACATGTTGAATATGCTACATACATTAATGTATATGGCTAGCATATAATCTCCAGGATCTCTTAGATCCTACGGCACTCATTAACAACTCAGTAGATACATCATATGCATATAGAGACTAAAATTTAAAAATTATTGAACCCAATTTATTTTTAAAATAAATGGATCATTGATTTCATACTAAATGGAAATCCAATTTCTGTTCAAGATAAAAGTTTCTTTGAGTAGCTGACATACCTTTCAAAAGTTTGTCCTATTTATTCTTCAAGGATTCTAGGTACAGGAATAATTCCTATGGCCATTGAGCTTGAATTGGAAATACTTTTTCATTGTCAATGGCCATCTTCTTGGAAGATCCCAATCTCTTGCTTCTTTACAGGCCTCTTCTTCTAATTAGACTATCTTTTGGAAGAGAAGGTCTGCTTTGCATCGAGGAGCATATTCATTGAACCTTTCAAGGTTTCTTTGTTAGTTACCAATTTGTTGACTTAATTATCTTAATCTTATTTAAATGATAATTTATAATAAGCTATTAATTATCTTAATCTTATTTAAATGGTACTTTATAATAAGTTATCCATATGAATTAGACAAAGATGGTTGGATCAAATCCAATTCAATCCTGATGCATTAACATTCTCGAGCTTCTCAACTCTTATTCCTTAATCATTGTCAAATAATGATCATGGATCGATTTGTCACATCCTGAATCCAGCACTGGAATCGGCAATGCGATCGGTCGCACAACCCTAGGTATCATCCTAAAGGTCATGCCAGGCCTATCCTTCAATTCAATATCCAAGCAATGGTAAAGAACAAATTTTACTAATTATTTTTAGAATTTTTCATAAAAGTTAACAGATAGATAAAACTCAACTAAAAGATAAATCATAAATGAAGGGATTAATACCTAAACCCTAGTTTCTCATTGACTGGTCCCACAACCTGATTGATTTTCCATATCTGTAACAAAAACATAGAAAAATAGGGGGTGAGCTATACAGGCTCCGTAAGTTATCAACTCCTCTAATATATATGCATAAACATGTCAACAATAATTTGTAAATATATACAAATCATGCATCACAGAACAACCAATTCACAATAAAATAAAATGCAATATCACTTTATATGCATATTCAATTATAAGTGACACAACTATGGATAGCCAACTATTTACTTTACTCTCATAATCCCTCTGACTATGGCCACGATCGGCCCATGGCTAGTCCCGAAAGAGACTAGAATCCTAACTACACATACCGTACATTGGTCATGTGCTAGTGATCGCCTCACTGGAGGCCCGAAAGGAAACTAACTCTGATATCACACAAGAAAACATGCATCCTCAACATGTGCCAGCAACTGCCATGCATGGCTAAAAATAAAAAGGTAACTAGCTCCTGACTATACATACCGCACATCAGTCATGTGCCAGTGATCGCCCCACTGGAGGACCGGAACGAAACTAGGTCCTCGTGTAATCATAGTCGGACTAGAGAGCAACAACACCAATATACATGATAATGAATGCAATCCAATGCAGATCAAACCATACCATACAATTTATTATTGTACAACAATCATAACATATTTAGCATGTAATACTAGAGATCAAGATAACTTACCTAAAATTGATTCGATCAAGAACACGCGACTCGAACTCTAGATCCTCGATACTCCCATACTGATAATGGCTCTGTTAAAATAAGTTAAATAATTAACACTGGATCCAAAAATAAGATAAAAGATTCTTCGATTTGATCTAGGACTAGGCTCAGTCTAGTTATCTATCTAGGTCCGGGTGATGAAAATATGATTAATCAACAAGAAAATAATTTAAATACCCAAGATTTATTTATTTATTCTTTTCTTCTCTCTCCTCTTCTCTATCTCTCCTCTTCTCTCTCTCTCCTTTTCTCTCTCCTCTTTGTCTCTCCACTTTCTCTTTCCTTTTTCTCTCTCCTACTCTCTTTTTTCTCTCTCTTCTTTTTTTCCTTTTCTTTTTTATTTCCTCCTCTTTTCTTTTTTTCTTCCTTTCTTCTTCCTTTTTTTCCTTCTCTTCTTTTTTTTTCCCGAGTCCCTTCTATCTAACCCCAAGCGAGCCTCCCATGGTCTTGGAAGCCATGGGAGGTGGTGAACAAGGAGGGAAGCTTACCGAACATCACCGGACGGAGAAGGGATGGGGTTGGCTGGCGTATCCATAGCCGGAATGACCATGGGTAGCAACCGGAAGAGGAACAAGCCCAAAACCCATTTCAGATAACTGATTAAACACACAAATCAAGAGCTTAGGGAGAGGAGGACTCACCAGTGATAGTCCAGGAATGATCGGCCACCGGAGAAGAGGAGGAGATCAATGGAAAACTTGATGATAGGGAGGTTTTTAAGGAGAAAAATGGAGTTGTCCTTGCTATACGGGGAGAAACCTCAATCGATCAGACACCCATCCCTCCATGACACTCCACCACAAAAGTTCAACTTCCCTACGTCCCCCGCTTTCGGCTTCTCTGGCAAGATCATTGGTTAGATAAACAGGGGCTCAATCCCTTATTTTTGCTAATTTTTTTTTGGGTTGTAAACTGAAGTCGGTAAGGGCTGCCGACTTCATCCCAAAAGGCCCAAAAAAATTGGGTTTTCATTATCAAATAATGAAACCCCGATCTATTACTATACTTAGCATGTCTAATTAAATTTCAATTTGAGCCAATCTTTATAATAGGTTATGGTCAATCAATTTGTCTAAGAATTAAGAGGGTTGGAAGTTGACTTTAATATGTAGAGTAAATATTATGTTAGATGATTGTATTTTATTTTAAACTTGGTCTAAGAACTTTAAAAATCAAATTTGACTTCCATTATTTTCACGGATCTCTCACATGTTGGGATTTGCATGGTGCTCCCAAGATTTGGAGAGACTTAGGAGACCATGGCAGGGATGTTGGAGGCGATCCCTGGGTGCTTGGAGGCGTGCCAAGCATTTCCTGATGGTGTTCCAAGGGAGCTTGAGATCTGGGTTTGGAGATCTTGAGGTTGGAATCAGCTAGGGCTATGGAGGAGTCGACTCCTGCAGGTCGACAGCAGGATTGAGTTCTGGTCTAGTCAACCCGAGGTCTGTTCGAGTTGACTCATAGTCTGGTCGAGTTGGCTCGAGGTCTATTCGAGTCGACTCTTCTGACGGGTTTAGATCTCATGTGTTGGCCTAGGGGGAGAGAGAGTTTTGTTGGACCGAGTCATGTTGACTCAGGGCTATATATATATATTGTAGTAGCCGGAGTGGTACGAGAGGTCCAAGAGTTGAGCCGGAATAGAAATCCTCTTCTCTCCAAGAAACAAGAATGCCCTCCTCTCTCTAGTTCTCTCTTTGTAGCTACCCCTTGGGGGCACACCTCCGTCACTGGAAGTGGATGGTGTGCCCCGATCCTTCCCAGTGATAGATCCTTTTATATCCATGGTAGCATCAAGTAGATCCCGGGCATTCCATGAAGTAGAGCGAGATGTCTCGTTCCTCGACATTTGGTATCAGAGCTTCTTGATGCAGTGGCATGAAGGAAGAAGGGAAGAAAAAGTAGATCTCTAGTTGTGAGATCTGGAGGAGGCTGCAGGTGCACAGATCAGAAGCATGATGGATCTATCGGAGATATTGCAGGAGGTGAGATTGGAGGAAAGCCCGTTACCCTTCCTGGAAGAGAATTCTTGATTATTCCATAGATGGAAAAGGAGATCTGACGGATGTCCCAGTGGTGACAAGTGTGATCCAGATTGTGATGGCATGCTGGAATTTAGATTGATGGATCTGGTAGTCGTGATCGTGGTGGGAGGATCGTCAGCATGAAGGGGTCATGGAGTCTGGATCTATGGATCTTCGATGGAAACGGAGATGTTTTCAACGAATTTGAATGACTCAGCGGTGATGGATGAAAATTCAGATCGCATTGGAATGGATTGGAGGGGAGATGACAGTCTTCATTCTTTTCTTATGCCGAAACGTGATGGCCATGATAGCGGAGAGAGTGCTCGTCCATGAGGGCATGAACTATGATGTGGCTGCCAGGAAGAAGACATGAACACTGGTCACAGGGCATCGTAGAGTTAGCTCGGGCGTTGCAGAGTTGGCTCAAGCAGAGAAGAAGCAGTGCAAGACTGGACTGTTGGTAATTGTGTCCCAAAGCCAATCGTCTAGGCTATAGACGGTTGTGCTATCTTGTAACTGTATATGATTTTTAATGAATAAAAGTTATTCTTTTTGGCTGTTCATCATATTTGCATTTTTCTGAAATGAACTCTTGTATGATGGAGTCCTTGGAATTACATTGTTTGATATAGAGAGGATATATCAAGTAGTTCTTAAACTGGTTCACAACCAAATGATACATTGTTATAGGATGACAATGTATCAGGTATAGGTTGTTATATATCATATTTGTTGGTTGTCCTCTTAACCATGGAGTGTGGAGACACTAGTAAGTGAAATGTGTGACATCTCACTGAACGTGACTATCTGCGGAGCTCCCTTTTGCCAAAGGGTTGCTCGCAAAGGGATATGGGTATATGTGTCCCTCAGACCAGAGATCACCATGGTAGCTTGCAAGCAACTCACTATACTTTGGTGCTGGACTACCTGGATTTCTAATCCAGTGACGGAAGGTTTCTGGGTGCAGTCAAGTACTTGTAGAGCGGTGGTGGATCAAGATGGAATTGACCCCTCCAAATAGTTTGGAGTGAATGGCTTATTATGTCTCAATTTAGCAAATCCTTAGCCAGGGTAGTTATTATGAGGAGTCACAGAAATTGTAAAGTTGAGATACGATCTGGATAAACCAAATTAGGGTTGGCAGTCGAATCCTAGGTCATCTTGAGCATTATGAGATCAAAGGGATGAATTATGCGGTAACCATATGCCAGAGATTCTAGAGAGCTGCTCTACATCTTCGAGCTATCCGGATATCGGGTATCATTGCTAGATGAAAACTTTGACTGGTACTGGAAGTGTTCCAGTGCTACCAACTTAGTATTCGAACCTATGGGGTCACACACCATAGGGGTTTCTATATGATCTTACGGCTGATCGACGATTAAGAATCGTTTGCTATCACTGGTAGTCAATGTGATTGACCATGTGTCGATACTTAAGGGGTCAACACTTGGCTATGACAAGAAGAATTTCTGGAAGACTTTTCTGGACGAGTCGATTTGACCCCTGCTCGAGTTGACTCGTTCTATGTTCTGGTCGAGCCGACTTGACCCTTGCTCGAGTCGACTCGAATGAACAGTCTGACTGTTTTGTGTCCTGGATGAGCTGACTTGAACCTGCTCGAGTCGACTCATCTCTGCTTGACCAGAAATCCCTGAACAGCATTTCTGGGATGTTTTTGGAAGGTTTTGACCTGGTTTGAATTTCGAATTTAAGCTATTTTGGTTCCAAACCTTCATGGAATGATTGTCATTCCTTCCTAATGTGGTTTGAGTCAATATGGTATGCTCCTTGACCTTCTCTCCTAATCACTCCTCCTTCCTCTTTCTCCCTCTCTTGGCTGCCTCTATAAATAAGTGTTATTTTAGGACTGCGGGTGAGAGAAGCTTTTGTTTTTGTCTCTGAATCTCATTGCTGCTGAGATTCTGAGAGGAAAGAAAAGGGTTAAGAGGACTTAGGCATTGGGTGTGTGGACTCTTAGTACTCAAGCTAGGCCTTGGGAAGAGAGCTAGTTAGGAAGGGTTCCACTTCTCCTCCTCGTCTTCCAGGAAGAAGAAGATCAGTCCAAAGGATTCCAAGGAGCTAGCACTTCGAGGGAGTTGATCAGAGTTGAGCCCAGGTGTGGATTACCTATAAAGGCCAGACACGTGTCTGGCTCAAGAGCATCATCCTTGGAGCACCGCCACTGCATCCATCAAAGGTATAACAGTAAGGTACTTTTATATCCTTGGTCTGCTCTTATTTTGATGTTTATATTGCATGCTATTTTATTATACTAGATCTTGTTATAGGTAGATTGGTAGATCATTTAGATCGATCTACCAAGCCTTCCGCTGTGCATATTTTAAAATCATTTTAAAATGCATCTTTTTCCGCCTTGCTTTTGCATATTGTATGCATGGTGTTGGTGTTTTTTCACTTTCAATTGGTATCAAAGCAAGGTTTATCATAGTATAATAATGCTAGCATACTTTTAACATCATGTTTTTTTTTTTAAGTACTTGGATTGAGTGCTTCACCATGGCCGTCCGGTCATAGGAGAGAAGTAGGGCTGCAAGACCCTTTCTTCCCATTCAATGGGGTCTCTTATGGCGTGTAGGGGTGCTGCTTGTGATTGACTCATGAAGAGGAAAAATAAAAGAAAATATAGATTAAAAATGTTTTAATCTAATATTATGATCATAAAATAAATTTAGATTATATCTAAGAGTTTTGTTTTGATCATGTTTAATCTCTAAATTTGAATTGTTTAAATAAGTTGCATAAATTTTGAAATCACTATTTTCTGTCCCTGTAGATGAGCCGACTTGACCCCTGCTCGAGCCGACTCATTTATGCAGGCAGAACAATCTGTCCATTTCTGGTTTTGGATGAGCTAACTCGACTCCTGCTCGAGCCAACTCGTCTATGCCAACAGATGAATCTCCTTGTTTTTGGTTCTAGACGAGCCGACTCGCATTTTACACGAGTCGACTCGACCAGAATGCCCTAATACAGTGAATTCAAAATATGCTTGTAAAATTATTTTACATTCTTAATTAAAATTATTTCGATTAATTAAGACTATTGAACTTAATTGAGAATTAAAAATGATAAAGAACTCTAAGAATATGATTCAAAGATCTTAAGTCATTTCAATAAGCCTTAAGGGTCATGGGTTAGCTTCTTTTGGATCCTTAATTGGGTTAGACCTAAGTTTATATACATTGGACTAAATAGAGAACTAATCTAATCATATGTTGAGTTAGGATTTCTTTTCTATAGATCTCTCTAATAGTTAGATTGATTAGTCCATATATCTAAATGGACCTAATTTATGGCTCAATGGTCAGCCCGAGTCTTTAGGCTGGTCTAATCGATTTTGATGAACCAATTGGTGTCTAGGTAAGTTTGGCATCTTGATCATGATTCTTTAGGGCTACCTCTTACCTGGCTAACTCGGTTGGTGTCTAAGGCAAGACGGTTAATGGCGGAACCCAATCCATGATCTCACTTACCTAGCCAATATGGTTGATCAGAATTGATTAGATAGCTCACTGACTCGTGTTAACCCATATAAACCAAGTTAATCAGTCTTAACTGATTTTAGGTGCCCATGGATCATAAGTTATGAGTAACCTTCCTTGTTTGCTAATATGGTCAGTGAGACGTTGATCCATGTCTTCTCATCTCTTCTTTTATCATAATAAGATTAAATCCTCTAAATTATTAGGTCCATAAAAGGACGAAGTTATGAGGATAACCAAGTCCTAGCCTCCCATTAAGTGGGATGGTAATGATCCAATAGTTGGATGTTCATCGACAGATCCAAAGATCGGGTGTTCATCGGGCTATTGGAATTGCTGTTCCTAATATGATGGCTCAGTGCGACTCTCTTAATGGTGGTCAAGTGGGTTGGCCAAAGTTGGGCTTGACTATTCGTTAGTTAGAAGCATCGAATCTTGTCATGTTAATGGTTGGACCTAATCGGGACCTTCAATAGGAGGCCCAAAGGTGGATTGAAGTGCACCTTAGGGTTACTTACTAATAGGAGAAGAACCTACCTTTACCTACCTTTAGATGCGCATGGATGGGCCGGCCAAAGTCGAGCTCATGTGTTGTCTATTGGACTCTAATACCCACTAAGAAATTAAGGTAATTCCTCGGATTGGAGGTAGAGGTTACAAGTCTGAATAATTAGTGGGAGGGCTTTTAGACTAAAGTCCATGTCTTTAGGTTAATAATTCATATACACTAATTAGTTTTGGTTTTCCTTTCAG
The DNA here is from genome assembly GCA_021397845.1 of Areca catechu. Lineage (NCBI taxonomy): Eukaryota > Viridiplantae > Streptophyta > Magnoliopsida > Arecales > Arecaceae > Areca > Areca catechu. The sequence continues at coordinate 26,846,633 of CM038048.1, forward strand.
ATGTCTTCTAATCTGTCGCTCCGGTCTCTTCTCGATAACGAGAAGCTCAAGGGTCTCAACTTCGATAGCTGGTATTGAAGGTTTAGGATTGTCTTGGAGCATGAACGGATCTTGTATGTGATATCGGATCTGGCACCTAAAATCCCTGCTCCCAATGCTCAGGGTTCAGTCAGAGATACTTATCAGAATTGGCTCTCTGACAGGATTACTGTTCGATGCATAATGTTGGCAACGATGAACAATGAGTTCAGTCGCAAGTTCGAGGAAGCCCAGGCAGAGGATATCCTTCAAAGGTTGAAAGAGTCCTTTGGGATACCAGATGACATTGAGAGGTACAAGGTCTCCTGTGCTATCTACAATGCATGGTTGCATGATGGGGCCTCAGTCATTGATCATGTATTGTACATGATCGAGATGATTGAACGCCTGGGCAAGCTCAGATGTCCCTTGCATGAACAGCTTGGGAAGGATGCGATTCTGAATTCCCTCCCCTTGTCCTATTTAGATTTTCTTGATCATTATAGAATGAATAAGCCTGCAGTTAACTACCACGGTCTGTTGGGATTGCTACAGACTTATGAGAAAGACCACCATTTGAGCAAAGGGGTGATGAATTTAGTAGGAGGATCTTCGAGAGGGCATCGTCCCTTGAAGAAAGGGAAAAATAAAAGTAAAGAAAAATAGGTGCAGAATGCTTCTGGGCCTAGTCAGGCCAAGAAAGAAAAAGCTGATAAGAGCCAAGCGGAGTGCTTCTTCTGCAAGAAGCAGGAACATTGGAAGATGAACTGTCCTCTTTACATTGCATCCCTTGACCCAAGTAGGTCTAAGAAGAGGAAGCAGCCAGAAGGTGCTGGACAAGGTATTTATATGATAACACTTTGTAGTTTATCTATCTGCAATACTACTAACTGGGTATTGGATACTGGAAGTCCAATTTATATTTGTAATTCTTTGTAGGGACTTCAAGTTAGTAATGGATTCGAGGATGGCGAGTGATTCTTGAACGTGGAAAATGAAAGTCAAGTTCCAGACTTGGCATTGGGAGTCCTCAAACTAATTTTTAAGTCTTTTATAATCATTTTGAATGAGTGTCATAATTGTCCATCTTTTATTTTAAATGTCATTTCTATAGGCCAATTGGCCATGTATGGTTATGAACTATCAATAAAGAATGACATTTACAAAATCATTTAGAATGATTCTATTGTAATGAATGGATTTATGAATAATAGCATTTATGTACTGTCGCGACCTGTTAGTGTAGTGTACACATCTAGCAAATGTCCTAGGATAGATAATGTCAGCGATGTATACTTGTGGCATTGTAGGCTAGGTCATATTAATAAGAACAGGATAAACAGGTTGAAGTGCGAGGGTTTTCTCGACTTTAGTGAAAGTGGTTCACTTCCAACCTATGAGTCCTGTCTTCTTGTAAAAATGATAAAGTCACCTTTTACTAGAAAAGGTGACCGAGCCAAAGAAATTCTAAGTTTGGTACATACTGATGTATGCAGACCCATGAATATTTGTGTCAAAGGTGGGTATAGTTATTTTATTACATTTACAGATGACCTTTCAAGATATGGTTATGTCTTCTTGATGAGACATAAATTTGAGTTGTTTGAAATGTTCAAATGATATCGTAATGAAGTAGAAAAATAAACTGGAAGATGTATCAAAACCCTTCAATCAGATCGAGATGGTGAATATCTTTCCAAGGAGTTTCTGACATATCTCGAGAAGAATGGGATTCTTCCTGATGTGGGACGACTTTGAGACTACTAAAGTAAAAACTCCTTGGATTACAGGCTAGATTTCTAAAATAAAGTAAAAACTAGTAGAAGGACTAGCAGTGCAAAGAATCATCGGGTCGCAGGCATACTCATGCAAACCAATGAAATATCCAAGACCCGAGAGTTGAGAAACTCCTGGTTTAGGACAGCTTTTCTTCATTAAATTAGAAAATAAGAGTTGGGAAGGTTTTTTACGAGTCAGAGATTGAAAATCAAAAGCAGCAGAGATCACTCACAACTCTGATCGGAGCCTAGAAGAAGAAGCCTTGTCTCCCTCGAATATGATGGTGAATTTGGGCAGTCCAGGCAGCAAAGAAGGCCTCCTCCAGGGAGGGAAAGCACCTCGGGGATCCTACAAGCATCAGGGTTAATCAAAACAGCAAGTAAAAAAAAAAAAATAGGTTTAGAAGGAATCAGGTTATGGTTTAGAAGCTGGGCTGTTTGAAGCTTGTTGAAGATTTCCCTGCTTGGAGGCCTAGGGCACTCCTTCTTGGATGTGTGAAGGCTTGGATGGCAATGAGTTAGGGTGTGGAAGGATGCTAGGTAAGTAAGGAATTCATCCAAGCACAAAAACACAAACCAAAGAACCAAAACAAAACACCAACACAAGGCAATAACTCAAATTTCAGTAAATTGTATTCATAAGAAAGAGATGCTTACAAGAGGGGGAGGGGTGGGGTATTTATAGAGTTCCCATGCCCTCACTAACCTTGGTTACACTTGGGTTACAAGTCCTCTTCCCAATTGGAATACAAGTCCTTTCCTAGCTAGGTTAGAATTACAAAGTTTAAAAGGATTAGAAATCCCAACTAGGTTAGGAATAAACTTGGTCTTCTCCTTCTTCTTTTCAACTTGGACTTGGTCAAACCTCTTTGGACGTGGTCAACACTTCAAGGATGCCTAGGAGGGCATGTTGGGCCTCTAGGAGCAGCAAGAGGCCGGCCCAAAGGGGCTTGGGTGCATGGGTTTGGGCCTCTAGAAGCTGGGGTGGCCTGGTAGCCTAGTAGCAGGAATATTCCCTGGAATCTTGCTTCTTAAGGGCTTGGGCTTGGCACCTGGGCTTGATTTCTTTGGACTGGGATGTAGGTAGACCTCTGGAATCATGGATGCCCTAGTTTAGGAATAAGCTTTGGCATCTGGGGAGGAATCTGGGCATCTAGAGGATATATGAAAAGAATCAGGATTTCTGGAAGCATCTTGGATCCTGTGTTGTCACACAAAATCTAATGGGCTGATGTAGCGGCCTCTGACTCTTGGATGTGGCCTGGTGGAGCTCCAAAATAGGGTGACCTCCTCTCTTGTATAAAAATCGGGTTCATACTGGATTCATAATTGATGTACATGACTCAAAATACTAACTAGGTTGAGGGTTGAGACAAATTAACTAACCTCAACTTATTACAGGACTCAATTATAGTTGATTATAAAATTTGACACATGGCTAGGTAAACCAAATAGGGCCCAGTAATCTGTGTCTGATCCTGGTGCCCCCACCAATTCTCCCGGGGTGGGAGGAACTCGACCTCGTCGAGTGTGGGATAACTTGGCTCTCATAGTGCTCGAGTAGGTCTAGGTTGAGGCACTGTAGATCCTCACGGGTGATCCACGAGTCCTCGGATTCTGGTCGACCTTGCCACCGGACCAAGTACCTCTGATAGCCACGATTCTGTGTACATATGGCTTGATCATCCAGGATTCTCTCAATCTTTTTCTCACTATTTGGCCAATTATATGTGGACACTCTGGGATGGGTTCTCTCTCAAATGGAGGGATAGGCTCAAGGTGCTCGCTAGGTATCGCTGCTGGCTCCCTAGACTCTATAAGATCTGAGATGATGAAGGTAGAGCTAATACCTAAATCTGGTAGTATCTTACGCACATAGGCATTGGATCCATAGATATTTATTATCTTGGATGAGCCAGCTTTGCGAGCAGAAAATTCTTTACAACTACAAAATCCCTTGCAAAATTCTTTATCTCTCTCATGGGAATTAGCCAAGTTGTTAGTTAGTTCATTAGTTACGTTCAGCTTTTGACTAATTTCCATATGCATATGCTGTGCAGAGGGTAGTGTAGGTGCAGACATGTAATTTAGGCTGTGCATTTATTGGACTCAACTAATATCTAATAGACTCGACTAGACATCCCTATCAAAGGATGTTTTATTGGACTCTAAGGGATAAAACCTAATAGACTATAAACTCTTTAGGTTTGATCCTATCATGACATGCACATGAGAACTTACTATGTACCCCTACCAGGTGCCATAGGGTTCTCCTAAAGTAAGATGCAAATATGACATGATTAAAGAATGAATGCGTCATGCAAATTTCTAAAAAATGTAACCTAATGGTAAAGAAAATAGAAGAAGTTTCCGGAAATGATAGAAAATATGAAGTGGGTTCAGGGTTGGTCTGATTGGGTGGAGAGTAAGGAAAGGGTTCGAGGTTAATTGGATAGACTGGGATATAAGAAGGGGTGTCAGGGATTAATCCTAAACTAATAAGGTTGACCTTAAATGGTTGGTGTCTATCCATTGGGTCTGCCTTATGAAAGAATGGGTCACTAATTTTAGGAAAAAGATCTTCAATTGGGTTCAAGGAATTGACTTCATCTTGAGGGTACTGGGTGAGATAAGCCAAGTCCTCAATAAACTCTTTTGGCTTAGAAAAGTCAGGACTAGGCTCGACAATTGGATCTTCTTCTAAAGTCTCCTCTAATTGCTCTTCCATTGTAGCTTGGGTGTGATCTGGGTTATCTAATTGTGGGTCGGCCACTAACTGATTATGGTTAAGGTTAACTAAATCCAGATTGGCTACTACTTGGGTATGGTCAGGGTCAATTGATTCTAGGGTGGCTTCTACCTGGGTCTTTATTGATTCAACTAACACTGGACTGGCTTCTACCTGGGTTTGGTCATAATCAACTAATCCTTGGTCTTCTATAGGGTACTCTTCTAGATCTTCAATAGACTCATACTCCTCTACCAGACTTGGGTCAGCCTCATATATTTCTTCTTCCAAGTCATCTTGGTGAACCAATGGGGTGGTTAGAGGGGTTTGGCTAATGGAAAATTGACTAGGGTCTGAGATAACAGGGGTGGGTAAACTAAGGGTTATGGGTTTAAAGGTTATGGGTTCAAATCTAGGGGTATCAATCCTTTAGGGTTCTAGTTGACTGAGGGATAGTGGGTTATTACTAGGTTCATATCTAGGGACTATGGGTTCCTGGGGTTTACTGGATTGGATCATTTGGTCAAGCATGTTATTAATTTGGGTATTTGATTGGTTAATCTGGGTAAGCTAGGCTTGGGTTTGAGTATTCATTTGGGCAAGTTGAGCTAGGATGGTCCCCAAAGTGGGTTCCATGGTTTGGCTGGGCTGAGGTTTAGGCTTTTGATATTGGGTTCCTAATCTAGTGGTCATGCAACAAATCAAACAATCAAAATAAAATGATGTAACCAAACATGCAAAAGAGAAAGAAAATGCTAGTATAATCTAGGGTTTCCTAGACCTAGAGCCAGAAACTGGGTGGGTCAGCTCAACTTACACCTAATCCAATAGCTAATCCTTCCACGGGCCAGGTGGGGGTGGGAGTGTGGGAGGCCCCCTCTGCTTTCGCAAGGACCTAATTAAAAACCACAGCACCACTTAGGTCATTTGACTCTGGACCCCCAGCCTTAGATACCAGCTTTCAGTAATAGCTAAAAGGTTAAATGCACTAGTTGGCCCACACAACTCGGACTTGACCTATTGATGTCTCCTAGCCCACTAGGGAAAATTAGATCTAATTGATTTTAATTAGGCTTGGGTTAGTATGATGATGGTGGTTTTGGGCCCAGGACAGGTGATGAAATCCTGCCCTGATCTGAGATTTTGAGTTGCCCTTAAGATTAGGTTAAAATGATGGCAATCAATAGCCCTAATGCAAGCTAAAACAATCAAAAAATAAAATATTTTTTTAATTATTTATGATGTGTCAAGTTAGGTTTAAGTTAACTGGGGTTATCAAACAAAGTTTGGCTTGGGATTGGGGGTTTGGTAGTTGATTAGGTTAGGTTGAGTCAAGATGCAGAATGTAGCAGAAATTAGTGAATTAGGGTTTCAGTTATTACAGAGTTTGACATAGATCCTGATGCATATAAAATTCAAAAAAAATCTGTAATAGAGTATGGACGGTGATGATGAAGCCTACCAAGTTTTATGTTAGAAAAAAAATCAGATGATAATGCAAACCTAGGGTTTTCTGGATTGCTATAGAAATTATCAGGATTCTGTTAGGGTTCCTATTATGACAAATTTTAGAGTTTTAGGTTTTCACTAAAAATAATTAAAAATTCTGATAATTACTAAGATAGAACAGAGGACATTCAGTGCAAATCTCATAAAAGAATAAAATATTTATGATTCCAAAATTAAATGAAACCTAGACACCTAATGCAGTAGACAGAATGCAGAAATTAGGGTTTGTGAGTGCAAAGCAAATAAAAACTATCCTAAACCTGCTATAATATCAAAATGATGTGGGACAACTCTAAGACTAATAAACATGCATGAAAAATAGTAAAATAATTTTTTTATGATTTTTATAATTTTAATTGCAGGCTAGATTCTCAAAATAAAGTAAAAACTAGCAGAAGGACTAGCAGTGCAAAAAATCATCGGGTCGCAGGCATACTCACGCAAACCAATGAAATATCCAGGACCTGAGAGTTGAGAAACTCCCGATTTAGGACATCTTTTCTTCATTAAATTAGAAAATAAGAGTTGGAAAGGTTTCTTACCAGTCAGAGATTGAAATTCAGAAGCAGTAGAGATCACTCACAACTCTGATCGGAGCCTGGAAGAAGAAGCCTTGTCTCCCTCGAATATGATGGTGAATTTGGGCAGTCCAGGCAGCAAAGAAGGCCTCCTTCAGGGAGGGAAAGCACTTCGGGGATCCTACAAGCATCAGGGTTAATCAAAACAGCAAGTAAAAAAAAAAAAAAAAGGTTTAGAAGGAATCAGGTTATGGTTTAGAAGCTGGGCTGTTTGAAGCTTGTTGAAGATCTCCCTGCTTGGCGGCCTAGGGCACTCCTTCTTGGATGTGTGAAGGCTTGGATGGCAGTGAGTTAGGGTGTGGAAGAATGCTAGGTAAGTAAGGAATTCGTCCAAGCACAAAAACACAAACCAAAGAACCAAAACAAAACACCAACACAAGGCAATAACTCAAATTTTAGCAAATTGTATTCATAAGAAAGAGATGCTTACAAGAGAGGGAGGGGTGTGGTATTTATAGAGTTCCTATGCCCTCACTAACCTTGGTTACACTTGGGTTACAAGTCTTCTTCCCAATTGGAATACAAGTCCTTTCCTAGCTAGGTTAGAATTACAAAGTTTATAAGGAGAAATCCCAACTAGGTTAGGAATAAACTTGGTCTTCTCCTTCTCTTCAACTTGGACTTGGTCAAACCTCTTTGGACGTGGTCAACACTTCAAAGATGCCTAGGGGGGCATGTTGGGCCTCTAGGAGCAATAAGGGGCCGGCCCAAAGGGGCTTGGGTGCATGGGTTTGGGCCTTTGGAAGCTGGGGTGGCCTGGTAGCCTGGTAGCAGGAATATTCCCTGGAATCTTTCTTCTTAAGGGCTTGGGCTTGGCACCTAAGCTTGATTTCTTTGGACTGGGATGTAGGTGAACCTCTGGAATCATGGATGCCCTAGTTTAGGAATAAGCTCTGGCATCTGGGGACAAATCTGGGCATCTGGAGGATATCTGGAAAGAATCAGGATTTCTGGAAGCATCTTGGATCCTGAGTTGTCACACAAAACCCAATGGGCTGATGTAGCGGCCTCTGACTCTTGGATGTGGCCTGGTGGAGCTCCAAAATAGGGTGACCTCCTCTCTTGTATAAAAATCGGGCTCATACTGGACTCATAATTGATATACATGACTCAAAATACTGACTAGGTTGAGGGTTGAGACAAATCAACTAACCTAACTTTATTATAGGACTCAATTCTAGTTGATTACAAAATTTGACACATGGCTAGGTAAACCAAATAGGGTCCAATAATCTGTGTCTGATCCTGGTGCTCCCGCCACTCCCTTAGTGGATACCTCCAGGGACACCTCAGTTAAATGGAGTGTCTGAAAGGAGAAATCGAACCCTATTAGACATGGTTCGGTCCATGATGGGCTTTGCTTCTCTGTCACAGTCCTTTTAGGGATATGCTCTAGAATCAGCCTGTTACCTTTTAAATAGGGCTCTGAGTAAATCCGTTAACAAAACCCCATATGAGATATGGAATGGATGTAAGTCGACACTCTCACACCTTCAAGTCTGGGGTTGCCCGGCTTATATAAACTGTTTGGAAATGGATAAGCTTGGACCTAGGTTTGACCGGTGCCTATTTGTTGGTATCCAAAAGAGTCTAAGGGGTATTACTTATACTTGGCTGAGGAACAAAAGTTGTTCGTCAGTCTTAGGACTATCTTTTTAGAAAAGGAATTCCTTGGTGAAGGAACTATAGCTGCTAAGATTGAACTTAGAGAAGTTCAACAAGTAGAAGAACCAACACACTTAAGGGACAACATAGAACCGATTGTGATAAGATTACACCCAGAGCCCACATAGGAATCATTAAGGAGATCCGGTAGGATGCCGAGTCGACCGGATAGATACTACGATTTCTTGGTCCAGGATGGTGATCCCATTGAACTCGATGAGAACAATGAGGATCTGTTCACCTATATTGATACGATGCAGAGGTCCGACTCTAAGAAATGGCTAGGCTCTATGCAATCCAAAATAAAATCCATGGAAATCAATAATGTCTGGACATTGGTTGATCCGCCTGAAGGGATAAAACCCATTGGGTGTAAATGGATTTTCAAGAGGAAAAGGGGCGCAGACGGGCTGGTGGAGACCTATGAAGCCCGTCTGGTTGCCAAAGGATATCGTCAACGTTATGGTATTGACTATGACAAGACATTCTCTCATGTGGAATGCTCAAGTCCATTCGGATCATGCTTGCTTTAGCGGCATACTTTGACTATGAAATCTAGTAAATGGATATCCGAACAGCTTTCCTGAATGGTGAGCTAGAAGATGAGGTATATATGATACAACCTGAAGGGTTCTCATCCATAGACAAGTCAAAGATGTGCAAGCTTCAAAAGTCCATCTATGGACTAAAGCAAGCATCAAGGAGTTAGAACATGAGATTTGACAGATCGTATGGCTTTGTTAGGAACGGAGAAGAACCTTGCATTTACAAGTGGGCTAATAGTTCTGTGATTGTATTTCTTGTATTGTATGTGGATGACATTCTCTTAATCGGGAATGACATCCCAGCACTACAAGGAATAAAGGTCTGGTTGCCATCTCAGTTCTCTTTGAAGGACTTGGATGAAGCCTCTTACATACTAGGTATGAAGATCTATAGAGATATATCTAAAAGGCTTCTAGGACTATCCCAGTCTACGTATATCGACACTGTGTTGAAATGATTCAGCATGGAAAACTCCAAGAAAGGCCATCTCCCGATAGGCACTGGAATTGGTCTCTCCAAAGAGGATTATGTGACAACTCCTGAGGAGAGAGAGCATATGAGCAGAATTTCATATGCTTCGGTAGTGGGTTCTATCATGTATGCTATGACATGTACTAGATCGACGTGGCATACTCACTAGGCATAGTAAGTAGATACCAGTCTGACCCAGGTGAAGCTCATTGAAAGGTGGTAAAGACAATCCTTAAATATTTACAAAATATTAAGGACCAATGGCTGATTAATGGAGAATCTGACTTGAAACTTATGGGGTATACTGACTCTAGTTTCCATTCAGATAAGGATGATAGTAAGAGTGTGTCAGGATTTGTCTTCACCCTAAATGGAGGAGCGATCTGCTAGAAAAGTTCCAAGCAGCCTACTATGGCGGACTCAGTATGTGAAGCAGAGTACTTTGCAGCATCAGATGTAGTGAAGGAAGTTGTGTGGTTATGGAAGTTCCTTGGCGAGCTGGGAGTGGCACCTTCCCTGAATGGTCCTGTTCTGGTGTATTATGACAGCATTGGAGCCATTGCTCAAGCCAAAGAGCCAAAGTCTCATCACCGCACAATACACATTTTGCAGCATTATCACCTTGTACGAGAGATCGTGGAACGAGGTGACATTGACCTTCTGAAGATTGATGGAAAGGAAAACCTAGCTGACCCCTTTACCAAAGCCATTGGAATTCAAGAGTTCGATAGTTGTAAATGAAAAATGAGAATGAGATTGTATGCCGATTGGCTTTAGTCCAAGTGGGAGTTGTTAGGAATTGTGTTCCAAAGTCAATCATCTAGGCTGTAGATGGTTGTGCTATCTTGTAACTGTATATGATTTTTAATGAATAAAAGTTATTCTTTTTGGCTGTTCATCATATTTGTATTTTCCTGAAATAAACTCTTGTATGATGGAGTCCTTAGAACTACATTGTTTGATATTGAAAGAATATATCAAGTAGTTCTTAAACTGGTTCATAATCAAATGATAAATTGTTATAGGACGACAATGTATCAAGTGTAGGTTGTTGTATGTTATATTTGTTGGTTGTCCTCTTAACCAAGGAGTGTGGAGACACTGGTGTGACATGCAAGTGAAATGTGTGACATCTCACTGAACATGACCATCTACGGAGCTCCCTTCTGCCAAAGGGTTGCTCGTGAAGGGATATAGGTATATGTGTCCCTCAGACCTGAGATCACCATGGTAGCTTGCAAGCAACTCATTGTACTTTGGTACTGGAGTACCTGAATTTCTAATTCAGTGACGAAAGGTTTCTGGGTGAAATCAAGTACTTGTGGAGCGGTGGTGGATCAAGATAGAATTGATCCCTCCAAATAGTTTGGAGTGAATGGCTCATTGTGTCTCAATTTAGCAAATCCTTGGCCAAGGTAGTTCTTGTGAGGAGTCACAGAACTTGTAAAGTTGAGACACGATCTGAATAAACCAAATTAGGGTTGGCAATCGAACCCTAGGTCATCCTGAGCATTATGAGATCAAAGGGATGAATTATGCGGTAACCATATGCCAGAGGCTCTAGAGAGGTGCTCTGCATCTCCGACCTATCCGGACATCGGGTATCATTACTAGATAAGGACTTTGACTGGTACTGTAAGTGTTCTAGTGCTACCGACTTAGTGTTCGAATCTATGGGGTCACACACCATAGGAGTTTCTATATGATCTTAAGACTAATCGACGATTAAGAATGTTTGCTGTCACTGGCAGTCAATGTGATTAACCATATGTCGACACTTGAGAGGTCAACACTTGGCTATGACAAGAAGAATTTCTGGAAGACTTTTCTAGACGAGTTGACTCAACCCTTGCTCGAGTCGACTCATTCTATGTTCTGGTCGAGCCAACTCGAATGAACAGTCTGACTGTTCTATGTCCTGGACAAGCCGACTCAAACCTGCTCGAGTTGACTCGTCTCTGCTTGACCAGAAATCCCTGAACGGCACTTCTGGAATGTTTTTTGGAAGGTTTTGACCTGGTTTAAATTTCGAATTCAAGCTGTTTTGGCTCTAAACATTCATGGAATGATTGTTATTCCTTCCTAATGTGGTTTAAGTCAATATGGTATGCTCATTGACCTTCTCCCCCAATCACTCCTCCTTTCTCTTTCTCCCTCTCTTGGTTGCCTCTATAAATAAGTGTTATTTTAGGGCTGCTGGGTGAGAGAAGCTTTTGTTTTTGTCTCTGAATGTCATTGCTGCTGAGATTCTGAGAGGGAAGAAAAGGATTGAGAGGACTTGGGCATTGGGTGTGTGGACTCCTAGCACTCAAGCTAGGCCTTGGGAGAGAGCTAGTTAGGAAGGGTTCCACCTCTTCTCCTCGTCTTCCAGGAATAAGAAGATCAGCCCAAAGGATCCCAAGGAGCTATGGTGTGGGAACCAGAATCAGGAAAAGACTCCAACCTATTCAATTCAAGTCTGAGTCCTTATGGTTGGATTAGTCCTGTAATTAGTCCTGTAATTTCTCTTTCAATTTTGAGTCCAAATAATCTTGTAATTAATTTCGAGTCCATATGGGGTCTGGTCTAGTTGAAGTCAAAGTCTTAGTCCAATTAATTTCGAGTCCATGCTGGGTCGGGTCCAATTTGAAGCCTTAGTCCAGTTGAAAGTCAGATTTTGAAGCATCAAGACAAGTCCAAAGCCAAGTGGTGCCACATGCCATTGCCACCTCAGCGCCACATCAGCTACCACTTGCCACCTCAGCACCATCTCAACTAGAAGCCACCTCATCAAGTGGTCCCCATTTTGGTGCCACTTGTCATTGGTTGAAGGAACTCCAAGAGGGCACCCAAGAAGAAAGTTTGAATTCAAAATGATGGTTGGCCACCCTTTTCCACAAATCAAGCATCAAGGCCTACAAATCCTCTAACTCTCCTTGTAATCCTCCACATTTTAGGGATTTTCAAATTTTAAAGATTTACCCTCTTCCACAAATCAAGCATCAAGGCCTACAAATCCTCTAACTCTCCTTGTAATCCTCCATATTTTAGGGATTTTCAAATTTTAAAGATTTGTAAGGCTCCTATTAAAGACTTTGGGATGCCCCATTGTAAGGGTAATGGATGAATAAAATTTTTGGCTTGGATTATTCTTTCTATGTGATTGTCTTTGTGTCTATGTGGTTTAGTCTTTATCCTCCTCCACGCCCACTCTAGTTCCTCCCTTCTTCCATCTCCAACGCCCAAGGACTCCTTTCTTCCTCTCCAATCTCAAGTGAGCCTTCAACATGCAATGGTGAATCAAGAGGATCAACACAAGGAGACCAACCTGTTCCATCTCAAGCACTCCACCATGGCGCCAAGAAGGATCCCCATCAATGCTTCATCCACCTCTCTTCCCTTTCTCCATTTCATGTTTTGTTAAGTTCTTTCATCTTAGGGATTTCTTTGTTGCAGGGTTCTCTGGAATTCTGACTTCAAGAGGAAGGATCTCTTGCCACCAATCCAGAAAACAAGAAGAGTCTCCAACCTGTAGCATGGCCTGGTCATCTGGAAGATCCCCTCAAGAGTGATCTTATTCTTATTGGAAAATCAATGCCAGGTAAGTCAGTATCAATTAGGTCTGAGACATTAATCTGACTAGCATGACTGGTGGTTTTAATTCTGTCCTATTTCTTTATTATTTCGAAGTCTCGGTAATTAGGGTTATGCATGATCATTCAAGTTTGCTTCATTAACTTATCTTTGATAAATTATGCTGAACTCTTCATATGTCGATAGAACTTGCCAATTAATCTTCGCTAATCTCCTTTAGAGTTGCATAGTTTCATCTTCACTTTGCATCCCCTACCAAGCTAGCACTCCGAGGGAGTTGATCATAGTCGAGCCCAGGTGTGGATTACCTGTAGAGTCCAGACACGTGTGTGGCTCAAGAGCATTGTCCTTGGAGCATCGCCACTCATCCATCAAAGGTATAACAGTAAGGTACTTTTATATCCTTGCTCTTCTTTTATTTTGATGTTTATATTGTATGCTGTTTTATTATACAAGATTTTGTTGCGGGTAGATTGGTAGATCATCTAGATTGATCTACCAAGCCTTCTGTTGTGCATATTTTAAAATCATTTTAAAATACATCCTTTTCTGCCTTGCTTTTGCATATTGTATGCATAGTGTTGGTATTTTTTCACCTTCATGGATGATGCAGGGTGCAAAGCCGACTCGACCGTTACAGAGCTGGCTTGGGTGATGGCGCAGGGCAGCGCGGGGCGTCGCAGCAGGCTCGCCGGGCGTAGGGCGTTGGTCCAGGGTGTTCGTCGGTCATAGCTGGGATATGGCGACAACATTGGGCGGCGTAGGGGGCGTGGATTACTGGTGCTGGGCACATCATGACTTGGTCGATCCGATTTGGACCGATCGGGTTCGACATGACTGTGCGGGTGGTTATCGGAGGTACAAGACAGTGCTGGAGGAAAGGGCCGATGGCCGGAGGCGACGGTGGTGGCCAAGGAAGTCTGTGGTCCATGGTTTCTGCCGTGGACTAGCAGCAATGGCAGCGGTAGATCAGAGAGACCATGCATGAACCTATGGCTTGGTTCATGCTGAGCCGGTACATTCAAATTAACTCTGCTATGAAATGTGTGCTGATTGGCTTTTTAGCGATTTCGGGCTCAATTGAATTCTGATTTGAGTCCCGTCTATGTCGTTGGATTTCATGTTTCGAGCTCTTCATGTTGAGCTAGGTTGGATCTAGTGGAGTCAGGTCACAGGGTATGTGGAGATCGTGGCGTAGTGGTCGTGTGTGCGAGTAGCACGTGTAGGATGGTTCCATCTTCGACTCTCCCTGGCGGATAGAGGTTCGTGATTTTGGGAGCAGTGTGGAGGCCTGCTGGTGGAGTGGATCTCATCGAGGATGATGGATCTGATGGTGCAGGTGCTCGCGATGGTGGTGCAGAGCTATGGGTCCTATGCTATGGAGTGATGGCAGGTCGGGTGAACTGTGGTTTAGCACAGGTGGAGTGATACATACCGGAGATCTTTCAGAGCATGAGTGGTAGCTCCATTGATAGTGGACTAGGCTCTTGGTCACTGTGGAGGAGAGCGATGGTAGGTCTCCAGCTACCTTGATCATGATGGAGCTGTATGTGGGTATGGTATCCGACATGACTGGAGGTGGGTCTCGAGAGGCGGTTAGCTCAGGGAGACTGAGTACATCAGCAGAGGTTGATGGAGGCTGGTAGCTTAGGGAGCACCAAGGAGGTCTCAAGAGACCTGGGAACATCAGCAGAGGCGGTGCCAGGGGCAGCTCAGAGAGACAAGAGATAGTCTCAGGGAGTGCCAGAGATGTCATGCAGCCTAGAGACAGGCTGGGGCATGGTCATGCAGCCTATGGATAAGCTAGGACATGATGGTGCAGCCATTGGAGCTGATGGAGGCTAGTAGCTCAAGGAGACCAGGGACAGGTCTCAAGGAGTGCCAGGGATGTCATGCAGCCTAGAGACAGGCTGGGACATGAGGGACATCATGTAGCCTATGGACAGGCTGGGATGTGATGGAGCAGCCACTGGCGATGGTTGTCATGTTCAGTTGCTGTATTTGAGGAGTTGGAATGAGCTCCTAAGTTTCGAAGGTTCCTGCAGGGTTGTAGAGTATCCGAGATAGTTCGGAGAGGTCCGCTGTGATGCGGAGGGTCCGAGAAGATAGCAATTGGGTACGAGATTCAGGTCATGCTTAGCAGGGAAGCGTTGAGAGGCTGGCCTCGGGGTTTCTTTCTATGGCATCAAGGGAACTTCAGTCTCAAGTGAAGCACCGATGACAGGTGGCTTCACGGGTGGAGTAGGTTTTGACACATGTTCAGAGCGGGAGGTGCATGGAGGACCATATCCTTGCACAGATGCCAGGGGTGCACTTAGCCAGGTGGAGCGGAGAGTGCAGAGTATGGCGTGGCTCTATGGAGATTGTATCAGGTAGAGCTACAATTACAGCGAGTGACGGGTTAGGTCCGCTGGGTTCTTTCCAGGGAAGTCCAAGAATATACTGATGCGCTGCCAGATAGAAGGAAAGCAACAATCTGTGGTGCCAGGAAACGAGCTAGGGTCTTCAGCTATGGAAGAGGTCATCCCAGAGGTCTCCAGGTGATATAAGTAGCTGGAGGATATTGGCAGAGGTGTGGATATCCGCACAGTGCTGTCAGGATACGCAGTTACAACAGGGTGTGCGTTGAGGACATTGCCAGGTTTGCCAAAGCCTGGGGGCACTGAGATAGAGATTGTTGGGATTTGTATGGTGCTCCCAAGTTTTGGAGAGACTTGGGAGACCATGGCAGGGATGCTGGAGGCGATCCCTGGGTGCTTGGAGGCGTGCCAAGCATTTCCTGGAGGTGTTCCAGGGGAGCTCGAGATCTGGGTTTGGAGATCTTGAGGTTGAAGTTAGCTCGGGCTATGGAGGAGTCGACTCCTGCAGGTTGATAGCAGGATTGAGTTTTGGTCGAGTCAGCTCGAGGTCTGTTCGAGTTGACTCATGGTCTGGTCGAGTCGGCTTGAGGTCTGTTCGAGTCGACTCTTCTAACGGGTTTAGATCTCATGTGTTGGCCTGGGGAAAGAGAAAGTTTTGTTGGGTTGAGTCATGTTGACTCAGGGCTATATATATATATATATCTTGTAGTAGCCGGAGTGGTACGAGAGGTCCAAGAGTTCAGCTAGAATAAAAATCTTCTTCTTCCCAAGAAATAAGAAAGCCCTCCTCTCTCTGGTTCTCTCTTTGTAGCAGCCCCTTGGGTGCACACCTCCATCGCTGGAAGCGGATGGTATGCCCCAATCCTTCCCAGTGATGGATCCTTTCATGTCCATGACAGCATCAAGTCAATCCCGGGCATTCCGCGGAGTAGAGCGAGGTGTCTCGTTCCTCGACATCACACTCCTTAATGGAGATGCAGAAATCTCTATGCATCTAGGATCCCTAGTGGGTACTGCGGTCCCACTGATTCGTATACCTCACCTAAAGTTATTAGCAACACGTAAACCAATAAGTGGACAACTCTTGTCCAATGCTTCTTAAGCATGTTGCAGCAACTCGATCTCCAAGTCATGTAGGATCACCTAACAGTTATTGTCCACACTTCCTAATTAAGTCAGACCCACCGTTCATAACGAAAGTGAAGCCATCATTGGGTCCCTCACCTAATAGTTATTGGGCCCAATAACTATTAGGTGATTGTCCTACAACATCTCATGTTTAATTGAGTGATTGTGCCCTCCCAATACAACTGAACTATTATATCCAGTCAAGAACAATCAACACATGAGAGACATTCGCAACTCTACAATAGTGGAAAACCTATAACTTAATATTTACTAGAAGATTTGGTTTAGGTCTCTAATTAATTAGTCAGCATAATTTCATATCTAACCTTCTAACTAAACTAATTTTGGTTAGCTTAATTTAAAAACCTTTTATGGTTCTTCTTCATGAGTCAAATCATAGTGGCACCCCTACATGTCATAAGAAAACTTCATCGAATAGGAAGAAAGGGCCTTTAAACCCTGCTTACTCTTATAATCAGATAGCCATGGTGATACACTCAATCCAAGTACTAAGCTAAAGGGTTATATCATATATAAAATAAGATTTATGCTAGCATATCTCATGTCTGATTAACCTTGTTTGGGCCAGCATATATTATGTCTGACTAACTTGGTTTATGTTAGCATAACTCATGTTCCAACTAACCTGGTTCGTGTCAGCACATCTCATGTCTGACTGGTTTAGATCCACACCATTCAATCTAAGTGACCTGGTTTAGGTCACATTTTAATCAGTTAGCCCATCTCATGTCTAACTAATCCAGATGGCATGGACAAACTAGAATCAATAAGTAGCCTTATGTAAAACATAATTGATCAAATTAGCTAGGTAAGTAAAATCGATGGAAGGGTTTAGCTATTTAGTATCTTTCCTAGACACCAAAACTGAGTTGGCTAGGTAAGAGTCAGTCCTAATAAAAAACCATGATCGAAACTAGTCTTGACACCAATTGATTTATTAGTTTCGAATTCATTAGCTTAAATGATTCAAGCTCGACCACCGAGCCAAATCAGGTCTTTAGATTAATCAATTGATGTCAATTGTATTAACTAGGTCAAACCATTAATATGGTCCTGAGTACTCTTGATCTAATCTTAATCAAATCTTGATTTGGTTTGATCAAGAGTTTAATTAATTGGATTTGACCCAACCAAAAACTAGATGCAATCTAATTACATGATCTAATCGATTTGACCCATATCACATCCTTCATATTTTATGCTTTAGGTTCAAATCTTAAATTCTTAATTTCATATCTCAAATAATTAATTTAATTTAATATATTATAAATATGAGGGTTTAGTCTAGATGTCGAAACTAATTTCAGATCTAAACATATAGGTTTAATCATCTCATGAAAAATCAAAGACATGAAAATCTTATATTTTGAAAATTCAGCACTTATACATTCAAAAATTCATAACATTAACTCTAAAAATAATTTTTAAGATCTACGAAATGAATATGAACCATGATTTCTTGAACTAAATTCTAGATCCAAAAATCAAATTTTTTGGATCTGATTTTCATATCAATTTGACTGGAATTTTAAATCAGTACAGATCTAGACCGCAAAAATTTCAGATATGAAATTTTGATTTTCAACCAAAACTTTGGATCTGAATTTCTATATCTAAAATTCTTAATTTCCAGATCTGATTTAAGATCTGAAACTCCTTTCAAGATCTAAAATCTCAAATCAAAAATTAAAAATTGTATGTATGATTTTAGATCTATATATGTTTATGAAGCGTGGCTCTGATACCACTTGAAGGAATCATCTAACGATCCTCGGGTTGCATGTAGATTTTCTAAAATTCTTAATTAATTAAAATTAATTTGTATTGAAAATTAAAACATACTCTAAGTATGCATAGTAAAATCCAATCATAAACATGTAATATAAATCTACAAATAAAACTAAAAGTATAAAATAGATCAAATTTACTTACCTGCTGTGCAACTTCATCTTCATCGGATCGAATTTGGAAAAGATCCCTAGGTTCCGTTAGAGACATGCACGCATCTGGCCTCTACTGGTATTTACATGAAGATGGCCTGATTGAAATTCCAAGGTCACCGGAGTGCTAGCACCTTACAGGCCTTACTTTGACTGTTGAATCAAATCTTCTTTCTATCTTTTTTTTTTCTCTATGCTAGAGATCCAAGAAAAAGACAATCTCTTCTCAAGAAATCTAAGAAAAATATTTTTTTCTTTTTCTTACCAGAACCTTTCAAACAAGATCAACAATAGGAAGAGGAGGGGGTGATGAACTTTTCATTTTTTTTTAAAGTGGTGGGAATACAAGAAAACATATGGGGTGGAAATAAGTGAGAAGCTAATCTCAAGTTAAAACATCATAACCAAAACCATGCTTTATAAAACTTTCACACACCCTTAATCAAAATCCACGCCACATCAAATTGGTTTCTCCTTAGAGCCTTTTTTCCGTCAGAATTAAGATAAGGCCTTTAAATTGTTGACTCTGGTCTTGATTTTGATGATTGACAAAATGTTTAAGTATATATGAGTACTAATTATATTTTAAGTGTGTTTTTTCATATCTTAGTACTCATCCATGTTGAATGAAGAAATGCTTGTATTTCAGTTGAAAAAGTCCTTAAATTAATGAAAAATCAAGTATATGGACTTTGGAATTAATATGGAAGAACTTGAAGAGGTTAAAGTTTCAATTTGAAGAAGTATCAACACAGTTTCAGCATGCACAGGCAAATGTCGACACCTGGAAATGAAGTGTCGACACCTGAGAATCAAATGTTGACACTTGAAGAGTGAAGTGTTGAATCAAGGCCTGAGAACAAGAAGAATACAGAAAATATGAAAAATCAAATTGGCTGTGAATAGTATTCTAGTATCGACCTACCGTAGCAAGTGTCGACACTTGCACTGTTCAAGTGTCGACACTTACTGTTCAAGTGTCGACACTTGAACAGTAATGACTAGTTTTCAAAAGCTGCAGAACTTCTCCAACTTGCATCAAACGGCCATATCTTCATCCCCAATGGTTATAAACGGTCATCTATGGTTTGGAGAGCTATATCAACATCAAAAATCAAATGGGGAAGCAATCCTTTGGTGAGTTTTTTGAATATTCTTCAAGGATTCAAGAGTTGAGTGATTCAAAGCCTTCAAGCTTCCAAGTTTCAAATAGAGCATTCAAAGTCTACATCTACAAGCATCAATCAAAGGCTTCATCAACTTAAAGACAAGATCTTCATCAACAATCAAGGGCTTCAAAGAGATATTTGCTTTATTTTAGAAAGCTTTTATTGTATTCATTTATACTTGCTCTTACATTGTTTTACTTAAGATTTTTGGTGAGCCTTGGAAAACCAAAGAGGTTTTTGGTAAGCCTTTGAAAACCAAAGTGGTTGTTGGTGAGCCTTGAAACCAACTAGGATTTTACTTGTGAGCCCGAAGTCAAAACAAGTTGTTTAGGTTCTTGGTTATCCCGTAAAACCAAGGGTGGTTGTTGGTGAGCCTTGAAACCAACTAGGGTTTGACTTGTGAGCCCGAAGACAAAACAATTTGTAAAGGTTGTTGGTGAGCCTAAGTTATAAAACCAAACTTAGTGAAATTCCCAAGGGGTTATTGGGGAGTGGATGTAGGTGCTAGGTTTGCACCGAACCACTATAAACCTTTGTGTTTGTGTGATTGTTCTTCTTGTGCTTTTATTTCTTTATTTCCACTGCATTTATTTGAAATAAACATGCACTTGAATTGCATTAGCACATACTTGCTTTAGTTCATATTTTAAATAGTATAAAAGTTTTATAAAACCCAATTCATCCCTCCTCTTGGGTTGCCTACGTGGGCCTATAATTGGTATCAGAGCTCGGTGCTCTGATTGAAAATCTAATGATTTTGAGTTAAAGATTATGGCAACCCTTGTAAGTATTAGTGTTAGACCACCATTTTTCAATGGCATAAATTACACATTTTGGAAAACTCGCATGCGCATCCATATTCAATCTATTAGTTAATCATCTTTGGAAAATCATTATTAGTGGTCCTCATATTCCTTCCATTTTGGTTAATGGCATTTCCATTCCAAAGCTCGAAGAGGATTGGAATGAATATGACATTAAACAAATTGAACTCAATGCTAAAGCAATGAACTTGCTTTATTGTGCATTGGACTTAAATGAATTTAATAGAGTTTCTACATGTACATCGATGAAGAAAATATGGGACACACTTGAAGTTACTAATGAGGGTACTCTTCAAGTAAAGAACACTAAAATTAATTTGCTTATACATTCTTTCGAGATTTTTAAAATGATGCATTATAAATCTATATCTGATATGTTTTCAAGATTTATGACTATTATTAATGAATTAAAAAGTCTTAGCAAAATCTATATTAATGCTGATTTGGTGAACAAAATTCTTAGATCCTTGCCAAAATCATGGGATCCAAAGGTAACGGCAATTTAAGAAGCTAAAGATGTAGAAACCTTACCTTTGGAGGAGCTTATCGGTTCACTCATGACCTATGAGTTGAACTTATGGCAAAGGATAGTGGAAGCTGATACAGAAAAGAAGATAATGGCTTTCAAAGCCAAAAAGAAATTCAAGACAATGATGGCAACTTGGAGCGACAGCGAAGATTCAAGTACGGATGATGAAGTTGCCCATCTTTATTTCATGGCAAATCAGAAAAAGGTATGTGCTGAAAATGATTATAATTTTATCTTTAATGAATTACATTATGCATCTAATGATCTTGTGCATGAATATAAATTACTAAAAATTGAGTACAAGAAATTAAATAGGCATGTAGATTCATTTTCTCTTAATAACACCAATCTTACCAATAAAAATGATGATGCCAAGATTGATATTTTGAAAAATGAAAAGAATAATTTCTTTAAAGAAAAAAAATTTTTTAAAAAATAAAATATTGTTTTGAAAGATTTATGTGATAAAGTTTTGAATAAGAAAAATATTTTGGTTGAGGTAAAGAAGCAAAAACTTTTGAAGAATTTCTCTATTCCTGCATCTTCCAATTTATCTTATAAATGTGGTTTTAATACTTATCCTTCTAGATTAAGAAAAGTTTGGGTTCCAAAAGGAACCATAATTGCTAATCATAAAGGACCCAAGAAAGTTTGGGTACCAAAAATGTCCACTTAGTTTGTTTTGCAGGAATGTCTTGCAGCCCAACTTGAAGAAAGGAAGTTTTTGATAAATGGCTGTACAAGACAATTGAAGATGTGGACAAGCTACATTTTGGACTAAATGGTAAAAGGAAGGATTATGTACATTGGTAAATTCTAAACATCTCATTCCATGATTGAAAATGTAGTTAAATTTTTTGTTATAATTATTGCATCAATTACTTTAAAAAGTTATTTTAAATGATTAATTAGAATCAAGTTTAGACTTATAATCATTGGTTATGATCATGGACTTCTTGATGTTGATGAATTTCATGCTGTCATGATTAAACTTGTGATTGTGAGACCTTCACTTGATTTTGATTAATGTATTTCATGAAAAATACTTTTAAAGATGCATTTGCTTTGAAAAATATTTTAAGTGATTGATTAGAATCAAGCTTAGACTAATAATCATTTGTTGTGATCATGATCCTTTTGATGTTGATGGATTTCAAGCTCTCATGGTCAAACTTGTGATTATTAGATCTTCACTTGATTTTGATTAATATAGTTTCTAAATTATTTCAAGTAAAATGCTATGATTTATATGTTTTTATTTTTGGCATCTATGCATAATCTAGAAATGATTTGGATCAAGTATAAAACTAGTAGTTAAGGGTTACTTTTAAGAATAAGGTATGCATATTGACAAACCCTTGTTCTAGTAGCTAGACTTGATATCATATTACTTCTAGCATTTGTATGGATATCAAATCATCTTAAAATGAATTTGAAATCATGCTAAAAGTTTTTAAGTGATATAAATGCTTTGTATTTTAAAAATCATGAATATCTTGAAAAATTTCAAATCTTGATGCATAAGCTTTCATGTTTTATTCCTGAAATAAATGCATATTTTTAAAGGAGGAATAACATTCAGGGGGAGCATCCAAAGATTTATTATTATATTTGATGCTTTGAATATCTTGTTGATATCATGCTTTGCTTATATTGCTCTGATACTCCTTCTTCTTATTTTCAAATATAATTATTTGAGGGGAGTTACATTCAAATGGTATCATATTATATTGGTATCAAAATTATTTTTAAAAGAATTCCTAGTAACCGCTTCGGATTGGGTTAGTCACCATGGCCATCCAATCATAGGAGATAAGTAGGGCTTAAAGACCCTCTCTTCCCATTCAATGGGCTCTCTTATGACGTGTAGGGGTGCCACTGTGACCTTATCCCATGAACAAGTAAGGTGAATGGATAATATACATTAAATCATTTTTTGCATGTACTTACATTCTGTGGTATCATGTTCAATTTGTATCATGTTCAATTTCTATCATATACAATTGATATCATAATTATTTGATTTCATGCATTGATTTTGATGACCTACTTGCTATTATTTCCGACTTCATTCCTACTTTGTATTGCCTTTCACCATTTTTCATGATATCAAAAAGGGGGAGAAAATTGTTAAGTATGAAAAGGGGAAGATTGGATAAACATGATAAATCATTTGAGAAATGAAAGAAAGTGCAAAAGGGGGAGAAGAATGTAAAATATTTTTATCTAAAGGGAAGAATTAGTAAGAAGAAGAAATTTTAAAAAATTTGAAAATTTTGCATATTTTGAAAAATATTTTTGAAGATTTTTTGGATCATATTTTGAGGGGGAGCTTGGTGCCTATTGTTTTGAGCTTACATGTTTATACTATTGTTAATCTTTTAAGCTTACCCTATTTATATACTTAAAGATTTTGTCATCATCAAAAAGGGGGAGATTGTTGACTCTGATCTTGATTTTGATGATTGACAAAATGTTTAAGTATATATGAGTACTAATTATATTTTAAGTGTATTTTTTCAGATCTTAGTACTCATCCATGTTGAATGAAGAAATGCTTGTATTTCAGTTGAAAAAGTCCTTAAATTAATGAAAAATCAAGTATATGGACTTTGGAATTAATATGGAAGAACTTGAAGAGGTTAAAGTTTCAATTTGAAGAAGTATCAACACAGTTTCAGTATGGCACAGGTAAGTATCGACACCTGGAAATGAAGTGCCGACACCTGGGGATCAAGTGTCGACACTTGAAGAGTGAAGTGTCGACTCAAGGCCTGAGAACAAGAAGAATACAGAAAATATGAAAAATCAAATTGGCTGTGAATAGTGTTCTAGTGTCGACCTACCGTAGCAAGTGTCGACACTTGCACTGTTCAAGTGTCGACACTTACTGTTCAAGTGTCGACACTTATTGTTCAAATGTCGACACTTGAACAGTAACGGCTAGTTTTCAAAAGCTGCAGAACTTCTCCAACTTGCTTCAAACGGCCATATCTTCATCCCCAACGGTCATAAACGGTCATCTATGGTTTGGAGAGCTATATAAACATCAAAAATCAAATAGGGAAGCAATCCTTTGGTGAGTTTTTTGAATATTCTTCAAGGATTCAAGAGTTGAGTGATTCAAAGCCTTCAAGCTTCCAAGTTTCAAAGAGAGCATTCAAAGTCTACATCTACAAGCATCAATCAAAGGCTTCATCAACTTGAAGACAAGATATTCATCAACAATCAAGGGCTTCAAAGAGATATTTGCTTTATTTTATAAAGCTTTTATTGTATTCATTTAAACTTGCTCTTACATTGTTTTACTTAAGATTTTTTATGAGCCTTGGAAAACCAAAGAGGTTTTTGGTAAGCCTTTGAAAACCAAAGTGGTTGTTGGTGAGCCTTGAAACCAACTAGGATTTTACTTGTGAGCCCGAAGCCAAAACAAGTTGTTTAGGTTCTTGGTTATCCCGTAAAACTAAGGGTGGATGTTGGTCAGCCTTGAAACCAACTAGGGTTTGACTTGTGAGCCCGAAGACAAAATAAGTTGTAAAGGATGTTGGTGAGCCTAAGTTATGAAACCAAACTTAGTGAAATTTTCAAGGTATTTTTAGGGAGTGGATGTAGGTGCTTGGTTGGCACCGAACCACTATAAATCTTTGTATTTATGTGATTGTTCTCCTTGTACTTTTATTTCTTTATTTCCGCTGTATTTATTTGAAATACACAAGCACTTGAATTGCATTAGCACATACTTACTTTAGTTCATAGATATTTTAAATAGTGCAAAAGTTTTATAAAACCCAATTCACTCCCCCTTTTGGGTTGCCTACGTGGGCCTATATAAATCAAATTCAAAAACTAAGTTCTAGATAGATAAGGATAAATAGATAAGGATAAGTAGAAGGGAAAGAACCATTGCAATCTAACTCTTTGGAGCGGCCCATAATTTTTCACGCTCAAATCAATTTTAACGTAAAGGAAATTAGCATGAACATCTTTCTTACACACTAAAGTGATAGAGAGATGTGGGGAGGAGAGAGAATCCCATGATGTCCAATAACCTTGAGCTCTTTCCACGCCAATCTGATTTTTAATGTGAATATGAGCATGAAGGCTTCTTCCTTTCATGTTGAGAAAAAGCATGGGTAAGGAGAGAGAAAATTAGTTAGTTAAATAAGATTAAATAGAAATTAGTTTAACTAACTAACTAACTAATTCTAGCTAATTAGGAAACTAACTAACCTAATTTCTAACAAATTTAGATTTATGTTTAAATATATAACTAATTAAGAATTAGATCCTAATGTAATTAGGACTGCCAAATCTAAATAGAATATATTAAACCTAACTAAATTAAATTAGATTTAATTCACTTAGAATTAGGTAATCAATTAGGTCAAGCCAAATTGACTTGTAACAATTACAATTAGGTTAATCTAAAATCTAATTGGACTAGGTCATCATCCAAACTCAACCAAATCGAACCCAATTCAATTTGTATGGAGCCTAATTATATGATTAAATTATTTAATTAAATTATAACTTTTGTAATAAAACCTTCCTTAATAAAATTAGCAAGTACCAAAATTAGTAAGTTCTATATTTGTAATCCTTACAAATTTAGATTTTTTAAATATGCAACTCTTATATATTTTGATCCAACTATATGATCAGATCAAGTTCCTATAGTGTATAATCCCTTAGGTTCTATTCTGCCTGGTAATGAGATATATCATGATTTCTATCATAGTATCATCGAACTTTTTAGATGGACTGGAATAATTCCAATTTATCATATCAAGGATCGTTGATTCGAATTGATCATAGTGGATTCTTACGATCAACTAGTAACGCCTAATAGCATATAATAGCAACTCAGTAGATAGAAGAAAGAACTCGGTATGGTTACCATATGATTGAGTTCTATCAAGTCCCAATAGGATGTAGGTCCTGGAGTCTCATCAAATTCTAAGCATTCATCATATGCTTGATTTAATTAATCTAAGTTCATTGTAAAATTCATGAAAACTCTTTTCCATCCTTGACCTACTATGGCCATGAATTTTCAGACTTTGCTTCTTAAATTACATAGAACTGCATATTAACTATTAAAATCGATAGATCATCTATAACTGCACTCCCACTTCTACAGTGAACATACTATAGCCAACCAATACTATAAGGACCCGAATGGCTAGGACCAATATTTTTTATTATCAAACTACAATAACCCTATTATGAGTGGCCAAGGCATCGTATGTCAAAGAACTACTCACACAATTACATCATCGAAAAAATCACTAACGAATGAATAGATATCCATGTGTCTTCTCATAATGACATGCTTGGTACCGTCGTTCTATAATGACCGCCTGCACTCTCGCTCCAGTGTTCCCATATTGTAGACTCAAGACTAGTCTATTATAAAAGAAAGCGATCTATACACTAATCAAACCAGATCAATTACTGTTCTCGTGATATCTTATAATCAGGAACATTTAAGAATTAATTTATGATAACATATATTTTTAATTTTTAATTCTTAAAAATATATGTTATTGTACATTAATTTTTTAGGCAATACATAAACACAGATATTACATATATGAATAAAATTGTTCAAAGTATATTTATTAAATATATTTTTATATCCTAGATATAAAGATTTATTAACTAGATTAGCTTCTAGGATATATATCTAATATTTATTGCTAGAAGGTTATTGATTTCCGGTTTAAAAGGCTATTGATTTCTAGTTTAATAAAAAATCTACCCTCTATGATAGGACAATTAACTGGAATGTACAAAATATATGCATGCCCCACGATAACCTAGTAACATTAATATCATAATACTCCGTTAGTTCACAATCTGAGATCAAATTCTCCAAAGAATTTGCCCTTCATCGTGAAAACAGTGATTTAGCCAAGAAAATCAATAACCTGCATACGATGTTCAATAAACGAATAGTTTTAGGCAGAGGACAGAGAAAGATTCATAATGCCAAAGGTAGTGATTAAATTGTAGTCAAACACCGGCTACTAGTGCAGTCTGCTATGTGCAAGCAACCTTTAGATCCCAGTAAATTTTCAGCTCATTAGCTTTGAGTTCGAGGAAAGATTAGCTTTGAGTTCAAAGAAATCATGGCACCTGAAAGAATTTGTTTGATCATACATGATTTACAAATCTTCGCTCTCTCAACAAGTCTACATATCAAAACTAAGAGGAAGGGTTACCTGAAGATGCTGACACCAGGACAAACAACTCTCTCTCTCTTCACATGTGCCTTAATAAACATTTATTCAGCAAAAAAACAAAGGAAAAGACAACCCAGAAAATGAAATACAAATTGCCAAACAAAGATAAGTCTAAAAGCCCAGCTTGTTGGTTTTTCTAAACAATTAAGCATCCATGGGCAGCTCACCACAGTTAATGATCCTGCATGGCCGCCGTGGGACATCAGACCTGCTAGTTTCCTGATATTCAAGCTTCCGCACGACATCCATTCCTTTCAAGACATGTCCAAACACGACATGACGTTTATCCAGCCATGGTGTCTAGCATGCATGCATTCAGTGGCAGTAAAGCATATCAGTGGAGAATGCTTGTCTTTGAAAAAAAAATTAATTTTATTTTGGGTAAATAAGAAAATCAAACAACAACATTAGTATTAGTAATAAAATTAATATATAAAAATTAATAAAAGTTGTAATAACAGCAGCAGCAGCAACAATACCAATGATAGTAATAACTAATAAGGCATCCAACATCCATCATTACCTTTTAGCGCCAATAAAAAAAAAAAAAAACCCATCATTACCTGTACTATTTTTTTATGCTAATGATATAGAAGTCCATGAAGTTCAAATGTGTTGAAATTAATAGGAAAAAAAAGGAATTATTTGGGTGATTGTTATGCACTAATGTCTAAGCCTGTTCAGACATAAGAGCTAGATATCATATGGTCCTATGGAATGCACC
Source organism: Areca catechu (assembly GCA_021397845.1). NCBI lineage: Eukaryota > Viridiplantae > Streptophyta > Magnoliopsida > Arecales > Arecaceae > Areca > Areca catechu. The sequence continues at coordinate 26,874,439 of CM038048.1, forward strand.
AGAATCGAAAGAACATTAAGAGCTAGTTTGGGTAATCTAGCAGGAATGGGCTGAACTTCTTGCTAGATTCATGGACTGGACAACCCATCTGAGCATGGCCTATATTAACCTGACACCCCTCTACTGAATCCCATGGGAAGCAAGAAAAGGACCTCCTTGGGTCTTTTTTGTCCTTTCGCAGACCAACAGGCCTACAGGCCGGTATTTAAGCTGGGACTTAGGTGGGCCCATGGAAGATGCAGGCCAGATGGGCCTATAGGCTCAGTTCCTGCAGGGTATTCCTACAGGAATATCCAAACAAGCCCTAAGAATTTAGGAAATCTGAAGGGAGTTGTGTATCCCAGCGCCCCTATACATTTGGAATGTAAGAAACCATCATTTTAGCAAAATACATTATCCAAATTTTTGGAATTGGGAAGGTATCAACAACCACTAACACAATCCTTCCATGTTCTCTTTTGTCAGACCTACCCTCTTCATAGACAATTGTCATCCATGTGGAAAGATATTGCATGCATAACAGCTAAGGCATTGCACAAGGCCAGCTTCATTTTATCAAGCTTATACAAGCAGGCATAAACAAGGAAATGACAGCACTGCCTACCAATTTCAAAACAGCTTACCTTCACTGTGCATATAAAAAACTGGCTGCCATTTGTATCCGGTCCTGCATTTGCCATGCTCAAAACTCCCGGGCCTCTGTGCTTTACTGCAAAAAGGGAATGCCCAAAAGTGTTGAAGGCACCAGTAAAAGTAAACGTTCTCCAAATTGAAGTAAAAAACAAGCAAAAAAAATATACTAGTCATCAGTATGAGACTGTAGAAATATAATGGTAATAACTGGAAGATAATATACAATAGAAAGGACTAGAGTACAGTAAACTTTTCATTTTACACTACTAGCAAATTATAGCTGAGTCATAAATGGAAAAAGATAATGAAAAGCTAAAGCTGCTGAAAAAGTTGCAGGAATAGCATTTAATTGTCCATGACAAAGAGCACATCTGCACATCTGAGAATTCTTAAATGTATGGCACGTTCAGTCCACTACCATATTTCATATGAATGAGAACTTGGGACAATGTTTGTAGGTACAAGGAGGAAGATGTGCATAATATAAAAGATGAACATCAAATGCAAGAGTGGTGAATCTCACAATGAATACATCAAAAGAAGGTACGAGGAGAAAAGGTATCAAACATCACCAAGAAGTCCAAACTTCAGACTGACATTACTTGAAAACGTGATATAAGTGGTAAATGTGCAGGTGTCTATTGAAATCAAACACAATAACCTACAGAAAACTTGACAAATAGACACTCTGTATATTATAGATGTATAAATGTGTTTTGACATATATATAATGAAAGATCAGTGGGAACCTTTGATGTTGTTATCAGGATTGTCAGTTGATCTCAGCAGCTTGAGTTTAGCTCAAATGTAAGCTCAATTTGAAGTTAATAGAGCTCCAATTGACACATGGTCAAGGTTTTAAATCCCATAAGATGGGAGTGTCCCAATTTCTCTATGGAACAGGATGCCCTGCTATCCTGCTCTATCCCATTGGTAGTCTCAGTCATACATCCCAGTATATATCCTCCATCTTTCTCCCTTTCTTCTTTCTTTCCTTTCTTTCTTTTGTTCTTTCTTTTTGTTTTTTCTTCATTTCTTTCTTTTTATTTTACCTTCCTTTCTTTCCTTTCCTATTTCTTTCTTTTCTTTATGACTTTGTTTTTTCCTTTTTCTTCAGCTTTCTTTCTTTTCTTCCTTCTTTCTTTTCTTCTCCCTTTCCTCATTTCTTTCCTTTTTTCTTCTTCTTTCCTTTCACTATCAGCTTTCTCTTTCTTTTCTTCCTTCTTTCTTTCTTCTCCCTTTCCTCATTTCTTTCCTTTTTTCTTCTTCTTTCCTTTCACTATTTTCTTTTCGTCATCTTTTTTTCCTTTTTTTTCCACTTTTTTCTTCTCTCCCTGTATGCATGGGTTTTTTGGAGTCCCAACCTTATCCCAATCCCATTTTATGAGAAAATGGGATTGGATAGCCGGACGTCATACATCCTACCAGGACTTAAAACCTTGCACATGATTGTGTAATTAATAATTTTATGGCACTGAAGAACCCTATCAGCCTACTTTCATATCCCATCAACTCTCTCACTCATCCTCTCTTCACTCTTTTCACCCCCTCTTCTCTCACCTCCCTCCCTTCCAAATCTCTCCTCTCACCAATTCTTGAAACAGACACTGAGACCACCTGAGTACAACATTCCCCTTTCTTTCCTAGAGTACTCAATTAAATGTTTAGTTTCTGGTCATGGCTTTGATTAGGAAACTATCTATATTGTTAGAATCAGGTTAAACATCAAGTCAAGCTAAACCCAGGCTTTAATTGAAACTCAAGCCAAGCTTGAATCCAGCCTGAATAGAGCTTGGTTCAAGCTTCATACAAGCTTGAATTGACCTCCGATCAATTCAAGGTTATCAAGCTAACTGAAATAGACTTGTGCTTTTGGTTTAACTTGAAATTGAGCTACATCAAATAATGAACATGCCAATCTTGATTTCGAACTTCAAGCTTGAAATCTATTTCAAGCCAAGCTTGATCAGTCCCAGGCTTGACCAAGCTCCCCTTTGTTACATTCCCAAGCTCATAAGTTAAATTCAAAAGCTTTTACATTAAAGTGCTAGAAGTAAATACGTAGTTGTGATGACATCATGGTTCATGCTACCACTGATCACTTACTTGAATGGTATCACCCCTTGCACCATGGGACAGGGGAGCAGATATCAATTCTAATTAGCACTGGTCCTCGAGAGCTAGGGTGGTTGGTAGTGGCGGTGTTTAGCCCCTCCAACTATTAAAAAAACAAAGAAAGAAAACGAAAAGAAAGACAGAAAAGACATCATCATTGATGCTTTAACAAGTTGACGAATGTCATTAACTGTCCAAATTATCCAAGTGTCTGAGACTTCATTGTTTCATAGAACACATTAGGACAGCAACTCTACAGTGTAAAAATCAATTCAAAAGTCAAAACCTATCAAATGCAACAAAAAAAGCTTTTAATTCAGCAGATAATTTTAGACAAGCTGCAGAAATTGAAGATAAGGCACTTACAAGTGAAACTTTCATCATCAAATTGAGGACCATATATACTCCTTCCTCCGGTTCCCTATGGTGAACGTGAAGAGAACACTTTAATATGGCAATGACCACCCACTCATTTAAGTATATTGCAGGAAAAAAAATATGGTTATGTTATGAAGACATTAAGGGCCTATTTGACTATTTCTGTAGGATTGGGCTGAAAATCCTTTAGGATTCATGGATGAGCTGTCCATTTGAGCATGGCCCTGTATCATTCAAACTCCAACCAGCCCAAATTCTTTGGAAAGAAAGAAAAGATCTCCATCAGTCTTTTCCTTCCTACAACCTAGAGGATAGGATTTGGGATGGATTTTGATAGGCTCTTAAACAATACAAGCTAGGTGGACCAACAAACCCAAATCTTATAGGACTTCTAGCCCAATCCTACAGGAATATCCAAACAGGCCCTAATAAGGAAGAAACAAAGAAAGATGTTTGCAGATGATATTATACAGATTTTACCATCCTGGATTTACAAGCAAAAGAAGTTACATTGAGAAACACTTGGTGCAGTCTTAATCTCCATCTATTTCGAACTAGATATCTAATAAGCCTTTCTAATTCTCAAGCAAGTGAAAGTGGACTAGTGAAAGATATTCTTACAATATAACCAATAAATGGTTAAAAAATGGGTTTAAAAGGTGGTCCCATATAGTTATGCGTTCATGGTTATAAGGTTATTAGGCATAGTCATCATGATATCATTAATTTATCATCAAAAGACATTTAAAAAAAAAAAACAATAAAGATGATATTGCCATTTTATCATACAACACTAGACTTAACATCAGAAGAAATACACATGAGAAACACTTGGTAGTTGGTGCACCGTTATTCTCTATCTATAGTTTTCAGGCCACGTATCTAGTAAACTTTTCTGATTATCCAGAAAGTGAATGCGAATTGGTAATATATTCTTAACATGTAATTAATAAATGGCAAAAATGGTTTCTAAGGTCATGATGAGTAGTTGGGTTACATCTTGATGGTAACAAGGTTATCATGCATGGTCAGTCAGCAAATAAACAAGTTGCAGGCAGCCCATTGGAAAAATCACTGGCCAGCAAAAGTCAAGGTCAATTAGAAGCAAGATAACTTACAGTGTTTAGAAATGTAACAGTTTTTCTTTATTTCTTGTTCAAGATGATTAATTATAAGCTTAAGGGTTTAGGACATCAACAATTCAGCAGACCTAACTATGTTATTGATGATAAAATCTTGACTTCTTACCCACTATCAGAGAGCTAAAAGAAAGAAAAACCTGTAAATGAAATGATCTTTTTTATTGTAATGATAGACTAATGGGTAAGGTGTCCTCAAAATAACAATAACATATTACAGAAATCCTGGAAGAGAATAAAATCTCACATTTCCATGATCAAAGTCCCCACCCTGGATCATGAAATCCTTGATAATACGATGAAAGGAACATCCCTTATAACCAAATCCTTTTTCTCCTGCACGTGACCATGCAAACTAAACATGTAATCACAAAGTAAGAATTTTTTCCAATCCATGTCAACATGGCTGATGACTTTGAGACAAGTGGTTAAGTAAAAGGCTTACCAGTGCACAAAGCACGAAAGTTTTCAACAGTCCTGGGAACCACCTCTCCATAGAGGCCCATTACAATCCTACCAACAGTATCTCCACCAATTTCCACATCAAAGAAGCACTTCTTTGTTACTTCTGCTTGGAGGTCAAGACCCTGGATAATAGAAAAAAAAATGCTTCAATTAACTGAATATGAAATGTACTGTTCCTGTTAGCAAGAATCTAAAGAAACATGACAGGTTTAGGAAATAGACACAAGTTGATGCTGCTGTAAACATAAAAAATGAGGTTGACAACTGAAAACCTGCATAACTCTGGAACAGAGAAGGGGAGTCGGGGAAAGAGAAGAGAAAAAAAGAAGCAAAGGTTTATATCCGCAATTAGGTTTACAATTAGGAAAGGTGGAAAGAGCAGATGTTAACTCCTATAAATCAAGGCATCCATGTTGTAGTTCCCAGATGGTTATGTAAGATCCTTAAACTTCTACGAACAACCATTTTTCAATAAGAAACTGGATTAACCAACCATATATCGATCATCAAAAGCATTCTTTATTAAATAAATGGATTATCTAGAGCACTGGCTCCCCATTTGTGAGCTAATCCAAGATGGAAAAACAGGGGGGTGACTTCTGGTGGGGGACTTGACTACAATATATGGATAAACCCTAGAAATATCAGGTACTGGAAAATGGAAGCTTGTGTCATCCTCTCATCTCCACAAATGCCTTGGCTGCAGCTTTTGACCATGTAAGCTCTCCTTTTTTCATGTGGTTTGTTATGCCATAATGGTACTAAAACTTCCAATAAATCTCCAAAAAAAGTAGCCAACCATGAAAACTCCTAACTCCATATATGTTTTGAGAAGCTGGACATTATTTACTAGCTCAAACTTTCATAAGCTTCTCTGCAACTGCTTAAATAAGACTACAAAACCAAGGAAAATAACATTAGAGAACATAAAATAAGACTTCTTTAGATTAACATAGTTTTTTCTTGACAAAGAACTCTAAATACTTGTTGAATATGAAGAATGTATTCTTCCTTGGTTTTGTTATAGACAAGGATCTCATCAAAATAAACATTAAGAAACCAGCCAATGAAAGGAGAGAACAGTAGCATAAAAACTCTCATGAAAGTTCTTGGTGCAATGATCAGCCCAAAAGGCCTCATTAATTGTTCATATGAACAGTCCTTAATTTTTAATATTGTTGTCCATTTGTATGTAAGATGAATTTATAGATGATGGTACCTTTTTCAATGGTCAATCTTAGCAAAATGCATTGGTCCTGCTATGAAATCTAACATAGCATCAAGTGTAGGTATAGGAAACTTATATTTGAACAACATTTTATTAATGATTTGACTATCAGTATACATCCTCCAACTACCATCTTTCTCAGGTGTGAGCAACATGGGTACAGCACAAGGGTTTAAACTCTCTTGGATGAAGCTATTACACAGAACTTCATCAACTTGCTACTATTCAGCATGCTCCACTATTTTTTTTTTTTTTAACATAATAGAGGTTTTATTAGGAAGTTCATCTAGTGAGATCTTGGAATACAGATAGTACCTAACTCACGTCCAAAGGTAGATTAGTTTCATCATTAGCTGCTCCCTCCCCTCCATAACCACAAAAGCATATATAATCCCTTGTCTTTTGCTCACATGACTAAATTTCTTATAAAGCACATGCAAGGGCCTTGAAATCTCCACTTTTTATTAGATTTCTTTATTTTGACCCTTCTTGCTTTCAAGGGATTGTGATGGATTCAACACAATTTTCTCATCATTATGTTTAAAGATATTAGTCCATTAACGGAGCAAGCTCTGATATCAAACTATCGTGACACCCCGGATGAGATCACCCCGTCCGGACCACTTGCACCGTCTCAAACATGACGCACCGTGAAGAAACAATAGCGGAAGCAACAAGCCTGACATGAACACTATACCACGAATCTTAGGAGATCGGGTAAAGAAGATCAACCAAAGAATATATATATCAAGATTAAGAAGAAGTTTAGGGAGAAAACAAGGATTTATATTATCTCCTGTATGAATAGCTTACAGGACCTCTTGAAAGACTCGAACCTCTCTCTCTCTCTCAAGGCCTTACAATATATATATACCTAGGTTAAACCAAACCTAGCCCCTTGAACCAACTCCCAACCAGCACATTGTCAAAACAGCTAACCCGTCATCCGAGCCGATTTTAATCCATCCGAGCCGACTCATCCAGACAACAGTTTTCCTGATTGTGCATCCGAGCCGACTCTAATCCATCCAAGCCGACTCGACCAGAGTGTCTTCGTACCTATCCTGAGAACTAGAGTCGACTCCTGGAAACCGAGTCGACTCGAAGGACCATCGAGCTGACTCGAAGAACCATCGAGCCGACTCGAACAGACAGACTGAACAATAACCATTATAACACAATCTATCACCTAGGACTCTTACCGGACTCACTCCTAGCCCTAGTTACATCATGACCAACATGACAAAGACCCAAAACTTGACTCCAGATGCCTTGGATGCACCACACGAGACTTAACAATCTCCACCTTGGTGTTTCAAGGCTTCGGTCAACTCCATTTTGTTTATCAACCGCATTAGTCCCATATACTTGTGAAAGTTGTCCCTTGGAAGAACCTTCGTCAGTGCATCAGCTGGATTCTCCATGGTATAAACCTTTTCCAGCTCCACCTCGCCTTCCTCCACCAGCTCTCTAATCCGATGGTATCTGATGTCAATGTGCTTCGTCCTGGCATGATATATTGAATTCTGTGCAAGTAACAATGCACTCTGGCTATCACAATATACCTTGACAGCCTCTTATTAGCAGCCCATCTCCATAGCCAATCCCTTCAGCCATAAAGCCTCCTTTGCTGCCTCCGTGGTGCCAATATACTCTGCTTCAGTGGTGGATAACGCCGTTATAGGCTGCAAACAAGACCTCCAAGACACAGGTCCCCCATTCATGTTGAATATGAAACCTGTTGTGGAACGACGGGTATCCACATCTCCACCAAAGTCTGCATCCACAAAGCCTTCCATCTGCCCCTTAGCAACCTTGACTATGTTAGAGTATTCCACTGCACCTCCACGATATCCGTAGTAGATGCCCACTCCAACTGATCCCACAAAGTATCTGAAGATCCCCTTCAGTGCTTGCCAATGTTCCTTGCCAGGCTGCGCCATGAATTTGCTCACCTGACTCACTGCATGGGCTAGATCCGGCCTACAACATACCATAGCGTACATTAGGCTTTCCACGCCAGATGCAAAAGGCACCCTCTCCATTTCCTGAGCCTCCACTTCAGTCTGTGGTGACATACTCTTCGAAAGTCTGAAATGTCTTGCAAGTGGCAGCGCTACTGGTTTGGCCTCCTTCATTCCAAACCTCTCTAGCACCTTTCGAATGTATCATCCCTATGAAAAATGCAGCAACTTCTTGGCTCGATCTCTGAAAATCTCCATGCCCAAAATCTTCCGTGCAGCCCCCAAGTCCATCTCAAACTCCCGAGATAGGCTTGCCTTCAAATCCTGCACTGTCCTCTTACTCTTGCATGCTATCAGCATGTCATCTACATACAAGAATAGATATACCTTGGATCCATCCTCCAGAGATTTTATATATACACATGGATCAAAATTGCACCTGGAAAGTCCAATGCTTCTCACGAAAGTATCAAACCGCTTGTACCATTGTCTTAGTGACTGCTTCAACCCATACAATATTTTTTTCAACAAGCACATCTTCTCCTTTGATCCAAGTTCCCTGAACCCCTGTGGCTACTCCATGTAGATACTCTCCTCAAGATGTCCATGGAGATATGTTGTCTTCACGTCCATCTGCTCCAGCTCCAAATCCTGAGCTGCTACAATGCTTAACAGCACCATGATAGACGTATGTCTGACAACAGGAGAGAAGATCTCAGAGTAGTCAATGCCTTCTTTCTGTGAGTACCCCTTGGCTACCAACCTAGCCTTGTACCTCACTCCACCTTGCTCTGAATTTCCCTCCTTCTTTGTAAAGACCCATTTGGAGCCAATGGGTCGACTCCCTCTTGGTAGATCCACAAGCTGCCATGTCTTGTTCTTCCAAAGAGAGTCCATCTCCTCCATCATGGCTTGCATCCATGATCTCGCATATGAACTATCCATGGCCTCCTCAAATGTCTCTGGATCTCCATTGGCAGAGATGAGAGCATATGAGATGGTCTCATCTGTGCCGTAACGCACCGGTTTCTGGATGTTCCTCTTGAGCTTGTGCAGTGCTACACCTCTCAAATTATCTTGCAAATCTACATTTTCTGGCTCTTGCACATCTCCTGGTCAGAAGTCCCCCCTCGCTGTTCCTCCACATGTGCAGGAATGTGACTGCAACTCACCGCCTCAAAGTGAACCTGTTTTGAGACTGAAACTGATGGCTCATCTCCTAACTGCAGAAATCGAGATCTGTTATCCTCTACAGACCTATCAACTCCAGGTGCAACACCGAGCTTCCTTAGAAGGCTCCTCTCATCGAAGATAACATACCTACTGATTGTGGACCACTGAGAGTGAGAATCCACCAGTAGGTATCCTTTCACGCCCCTTGGGTATCCAATGAATACCAGTTTGCATGACTTTGGATCCAATTTATTCCTTTCGGCTCCTTCCACCAGTGCATATGCTGGACTGCCGAAAACTTTTAGGTGACCAAGCTCCACCTTCCCACTCCAGACCTCCTCTGGGATGCCTCCATCATATCTTCTATTTAGGGACCTGTTTACAAGAAAACAAGAAAATGTTATAGCATCACCCCAAAAAACCTTGGACAGTGATGCTTGTAGCCTCAAGCTCCTGGCCTTCTCTGTCAATGTCCGGTTCATCCTTTCAGCTACACCATTTTGTTGGGGAGTCATCTTCACTGTGAATTGGTGTTTGATGCCATTCTCCTCACAGTAACTTCTAAAATCAAAGCTTGTGTATTCTCCTCCATTATCAAACCGCAGGCACTTGACTGGTTTTCCTGTTTCTTTTTCCACTTCAGCTCTCCAGGTCTTGAATCGGGCAAATACCTCTGATTTTTCCCTGATCAGATATACCCACACCTTCCTGAAGAAGTCATCAATGAAGGTAACAAAGTATTTTGCTCCACCCCTAGCTGATACGGGTGCCGGCCCCCAAATATCCGAGTGAACTAACTCCAAAACTCCTTCACTCGGCTTGGTACTCTTGGCAAATGTTACTCTGTACTGTTTGCCATAAATACAAGGCTTACATAGATCATCTCCCTCTTTCCTAAGTGCTGGAATTAGACCCTTCTTGGAGAGTTCCATGAGTCCTCGGTTACTCATGTGACCCATCCGATAGTGCCATAGTTGGTAGGTAAGCTGCTTCTCCTGTGCTGCAAGTAAGAATTTCCGTACTATCTGTCACAACTGAGCCTTCCATCCTATAAAGGTTGTTGCTCAGTCTCCTTCCTCTCATCACCACCAAGGCGCCCTTGGTGATCTTCAAGCATCCACTACCCGGTGAACAGCTAAAGGCATACCCCTGCTTCTCTAAATAACCTAAAGAAATCAGGTTCTTCTTCAGCTCCGGCACATGCTTGACATTGGTAAGCGTCCGTATGACTCCATCATACATTCTTACCCTGATTGTACCAACACCAGCAACCTTACATGGATGCTCATCCCCGAGACTCACACTTCCACCATTTGCTTTGGCATAAGAAGTAAACCAATTCCTGTGTGAAGTGTAATGAAAAGAGCAGGCTGAATCCAATGTCCATTCACTGTCATACTCCATGGCTCCATCTGATACAACCAGTAAATCACCGTCACTGTCCTCAGATGAATGTGCACCACTTCCACCGGTCGAATCTCCTTTGGAAAAGCCCTTCCCCTTCTCATTCTTCAGAAGTGGACAGTTCCTCTTCAGATGACCAGGCTGATGACATTTAAAACACCTCCAACCCTGCTGACTACCTCGAGATTTGGACCTACTTTTTGATTTTTCTCAAGTCCTATCCTTTGGCCTTCCTTGTCTTTCATTCACGGCAAGAACCTCTGAACTTGAACTCCCTTTACATAGCTTTTCCCGCTGTTCATTAGACCTGAGAACTCCAACCACCTCTTCGAAGTTTAACGTCTCCTTTCCATACACCAAAGTTGTAATGAGACCGTCATATGATACTGGAAGTGAACACAGTAACAAGAGAGCTCTATCCTCCTCATCTATCTTCACATCAAGACTCATAACATCCGAGCACACTTGATTGAATTTCTGGATATGAGCAATCATATCTCCTTCCTCAGGCATCTGCAGGCTGTATAGCTGTTTCTTTAACCACAACTTGTTCGTCATATTCCTGCCTAAGTATGTGTTTCCAACTTCCTCCAAAGACCCTTCGCTGTGGTTTCTCCATTAATCTCAGGTAGAACCTGATCAGCCAAGCACATCCTGATTGTGCTGAAAGCTATCTCTTCTAGTTCCTCCCATTCTTCCAGACTAACCTTCTCTGGCTTCTCTCGTACTAACACCTTATAGATCCGGTTCTGTACGAGTAAATCCTTCATCCTTTGTTGTCAAAGGATGAAGTTTCCCTTGCCATCGAATTTTTCAAAGTCTGCCTTGATACTACTAGATGCCATATCAATAGATTTTATCAAATCAACAACACCAACTACTCACCTTGATGTTTTGATCAAAAACTGTTCCGCACCTGATCCCAACAGTGATCTTCTTTCCTTCACGCAACCCAAGCTCTGATACCAAACTGTCGGAGCAAGATCTACTCTGATACCAAACTATCGTGACACACCGGATGAGATCACCCCGTCCAGACCACTTGCATCGTCTCAAACACGAAGCACCGTGAAGAAACAATAGCGGAAGAACAAGCATGACGTGAACACTATACCACGAATCTTAGGAGATCGGGATAAAGAAGATCAACCAAAGAATATATATATCAAGATTAAGAAGTTTAGGGTGAAAACAAGGGTTTATATTATCTCCTATGTGAATAGCTTACAGGACCTCTTGAAAGACTCGAACCTCTCACTCTCAAGACCGTACAATATATATATACCTAGGTTAAACCAAATCTAGCCCCTTGAACCAACTCCCAACCAGCACATTGTCAAAACAGCTAACCCGTCATCCGAACCGACTCGTCCAGACAACAGTTTTCCTGACTGTGCATCCGAGCCGACTCTAATCTATCCGAGCCGACTCGACCAGAGTGTTTTCATACCTACCCTGAGAACTAGAGTCGACTCCTGGAAACCGAATCGACTCGAAGGACCATCGAGCCGACTCGAAGAACCATTGAACTGACTCGAACAGATAGACTGAACAATAACCATTGTAATACAGTCTATCACCTAGGACTCTTACCGGACTCACTCCTAGCCCTAGTTATATCATGACCAACACGACAAAGACCCAAAACTTGACTCCAGATGCCTTGGATACACCACACGAGACTCAACACATTAATAGGTCAAATTCAAGTTATATATCCATGGCCCATGGGGACCAAACAATGCTAGCAAATTTGTTAAATTTCACCCCCTTTTGAGCACCATTGGAAACAACATTCATATGCCTACCTCAATAAATGATTTTTCTTTTTTTTTTTCAGAGAGAATACCTCAATCAATTATTACTTTGTAGCTCTTGTCACCACTCTTGATGTCCATGTAAAAAACAAGGTGCATCTCCAATCACTCATCCTTACATATGGCAAGTACACATGCCATGACATTCACCCTACACTTCTTGTCCTTGCACTCTTGCAAATTTTCATCATTAAGAACCTTCTGGGATGTGAAAAATCTCCTCAGTCTCACCTTAGCAATGACCCCATTTGCTCTACATTGAAATACGTAATGTCCAAGCTGATGAAAAACCATGACATTGGATAATAGTTTTGCCTTGTTTTGTCAATTCTATAGAAATAAAGTTTTGGGGTTGGCAAATAGAAATTTTGTTGCCTCTAAATCGATTGAAGTCATGTTGATGGTTCTAATGGTTTGACCACCATCCATAAATCTTTAGGGTGAAGTCTCACTGGCTTGGGAACTCAAATTCCTAGCACAAAGAACCTAAGGTACCACTACAAGTCAAGAGCTAACTAAAATGCTTTTTCTAGGGATTCCACTGCATGAGGAGGCATCTCACTTTGAATATTAGCCCTTAAATCTCATACAAAATCCAGATAGGGTAAACAAGCATCCTCTTAGACATCAAACCAAATAACAAGCTTATTGAATTTTCTCGTATAACCAGGAATTGTTATGCTGCCCTATTGCCCTATTTCAACAAGCACTATGGATCCATAAGACAATCCTATATTACACTAGGAAGTACTTTCCTTGAATCTTTTCCTTCATCTCATGCCAACGCTCCATAGGGATATGACTTAGCCTCTACATTTGCCTTCCAACATTAATATTCTCTTGCTTGCACCATCAACTCCATTTTTGCAAATCGTATCCTTTCCAAATATTATACCAGTCAAAGAATTGGTCATCAATGACTCAGTCAGCAAAGACCTTAGGGCCCAATGAGCCATTATAACTAGGGGCTTTGACTCTTAACTTTTTTTTGCTGTGTCCTCATGGTTATAAAAAGACACCTCCCATGACCTAGATGATCAATATTCAAAGTCATGCATACCCTCAAGTATTGCAGGACTCTGAGGTTGCAAGGTCGGAGTCACACAAATTTCCCTAGCATTCTAATGGGTTCATTATGATGAAGTTGCCAATTAATGGCAATACTATAAAGAGCATCTCTACATCCATTTCCATTATGAGATGGTGGTGTAAAATCATCTTGCTCATTGAGGTGATGTTTGGTGATCCAAATGGGATCACCACAGTGATTTAAGATCACTAGTAATCCGAATCCTATGGTAATCTAATCCCGAGTATCTAAGATCATTGTATTTGGTAATTCATGATTTGGTGATTAAAGAACCCCAAGTATCCATGAGTAACTTGTTTGGTATTTCATAAAAATCCAAGATCACTAACCACATAATACCAAAACTACCCTCAATTGATTATATAAAAATATATTTATTAATCATATAAAATATATTATAATAAAATATTAATATATTTATTAATATATTAATAATTAATATATTCTATAAAATATATTTTTTAGACCTATAAATTATTAATCCTATAAAAACATATCAATTATTATTATAAAATTAATATTTTTATTTATACTTATAATATATTATTTATTAATAAAAATATTTATTTTGATTGGAAAATAAGACAAATAGAAGTAATATATTAAATACTTTTATTATATAAGTATAAGGTACAATAAGATTTTATATTCTAATTTAAAATTATCATTGACTCATAATATGATTAATAATATATATTATAATATAATATATATTATCAATAAAATATAATATCAGATATATAATATTGATGCAATATATTAATGGTATATGATAAACTAATTTTATTTGCTAGATTGAGAGATATTTTTGTCCTTAAATTTTAATTCAAGATCACTGCCTGTGGATGATTTTGGATTCTTGACCTCAAGGATGGATATCCTATCACTAGATTAGACGGTGATTTGAAAAGAGGAGATGATTTAGGATTATTGCCACGTAGGATTATCATGGTGCAACTAAATATGTTAATCTCATCATCTCCACGTACATCGCCCTTAATCTTGGATGGATCACCCCATACCAAATGCCCCCTTAAGCTAATGTACCAATGCATGCCAGGTGTATCGTGGGGTGCTAGCACTAGACCAATACACAGGATGGGTGCCATACCAATGCCGAACCTATTATGAACCTTGGTTAAGATTTTCTCCATGCCTTGATTTTCTTGCACCATAGATTAAGATTTAATAAGGACTCAAGTAGTTTCTAGGATACGAAACACGTTTTAGGTTTTGCACATTATCAATCAAGATACCTGACCTAGCAAGAATTTGATGCATCATCTCATAAAGTTCATCATGTTTGGAATATTTAAATAAATTAACCACTATTAAGGTTCGTCAAATCGGAATCGGATTCCGTGTTGGCTAGCCAGCGGTACGAGTCAACATGCCCCGTACCAAACTGTACTAGGCCCGAACCGACATGGAAACAAGCGAGAACCGGGAAGCAAAAGAGAGAGAGGGGGGAGGGAGGCCAGTGAAGATGCTAACAATGGCCATCGGAGGGCTATCAAGGTCTCTAAGGCTTTGTGGTCCTCCACGAGAGAGCTTAGAGAGAGATGGGAGAGAGAAAGGAGGAGGGAGAGAAATGAAGGGAGGGGAAGGTGGTAGGGAGGCCACCTGAGGGCCACCGGGTGCCCAATGTGGCCACCAGATGGTGGAAATCCATCCCGTGGAGTTACGGGTTTGAAGCAGAGGTGATGGTCACCCCTATTCATAGCTTTTTTTTTTAAATCCAACTTAATGAAGCTAGCAATGGATTTGCCAGCTTTGCTAGCTTCACCAATAGCTTTTTTCTAAAAAAAGTGAATCCCTTGTCCAGAGCCCTTTTTTTAAAACCTGACTCACAATGAAGCAGGAAAATTCAATGGATTTACCGACTTCACTTTTAACAAGAAAAGCTATTAGTGAAGCTAGCAAACCCATTGTCTGCTTCATTGAGTCGGGTATTTTTTAAAAAAGCTATAAATTGGGGCAACGGTCACCCATGTTTCGAACCTGCGCTCCATGGGATGGATTTCCATCATCCAATGGCCACAATGACTAACCGGCGACCCTCCAGCAACCTCCCCGCCACCTTCCCCTTCCTTCGTTTCTCTCCCTCCCCCTATCTCTCTCTCTCCATCTATATCTAAGCTCTCTTACAGAGGATCATGGAGCCTCGGAGGCTTCGACGGCCCTTCTGTGGCTATTGCCAACATCTTTACTGACCTTATCTCCTCTCCCCTCCTCTCTCTCTCTCTTCCTCTTTTTCCTTCTCCCTCATCCGTTTTCACTGACATTCCAAATTGAATGCCCAAACCGCACCGGTTGGCTACCAATATGGCTCGGCATGCCCCGAACTACCCGGTTTAGCAAACCATGACCACTATGATGTTTGATAAAAAACCAACACAAGAATGTTATCCAAGAAGATTATATTGAGATGGGCATATGGGGTCCGTTCATCACTCGATGAGCACCTTCAATTATGAAGAAGTCCTCCAACCCCAATTAATATTAAAGCATGAAGACCTCCCCTAAGTTAGCACTTCTAAGAAGCATTTAGCAATCTAGTAATGGATAACCAAGCAGTGGATAAAGGCTTTAAGCAAGGCCACGACAGTAAGAAATCATAAAAGCCCTAAATTTTAAGGTTTGGATGGGGCCAGGAGGTAAGGAGGGCCTCAATTAGGGCTAAGACAAGAGAAGGGGAAGAATGGTAAGGGTTTATAATGTCAGAGGGCTGGTTATAGCAATTTGAGGGTTTGGTTTTAGGCAAGGTAAGCTGAAGTGGTACCATGCCCCAAATTGATCAGCTATTTCGACACCATACTAATACACGATACATGTTAGCATGCCAATTCCAAACTAGCATGCCATTTTGTTTTTGTTTTTTCAATTTTTAAACATTTAATGAATTATAATTATTTTTTATTTTTTTGAATGATTTAACTCTAATTTGATGTTTCTTGATGTCTTTTGATGTTTCTTGATGTCCTTTGATGTTTTTATTAGAGTTAAAACCCTAATTTGATATTTTTATCACCCGGTACACCTTAAATGATGCTTCTTGAACCTAAATGGAATATAAATATATGATATGCAAAATTATTGCATCTATCTTTTACATGAGTGGAGTTAAGATTCTCATCCAACATTGACAAAAAGGTCATTGCGTAGAACCAAAACAATATGTTCTCTACAAAACCAAAATGAAAAAGAAAAAGCCAACAATCCTGGCTTCTCCTTCTTCGAGAAGCAATGTACAATATCTAAAATTAATTAGTGACATGCAAAATATACAAGGACATAATCAATTAGATGTTTTTAGAGTATAACATAACCAACATGTAAAATCACGTCAAGTGACGATGTTTCTCATAGACGTCAGGGTCGTCTTCGTATATGATGAAAATATGATTGAATCAAAATACAATATATGATTGAATGGAAAATTTTAAATACATTTTTAAATTTAAATGATTACAAACCGAATGAAAATTTAAGATCTTGGTGTCATGTTCCCTAGATCTACAATACACAATGAAATGATACCAAAATATGAAAATTTGACATGGTTTTCTTCTATTTTTTCAATTTATAGCCAACTTTCAGCCTCAAAAAAAAATAACAATATATTTATATATATGAAGTTTGGAGCGTTGCATTACCTTATTTCAGTGAAAATCTATCTGGGCTGAAATCCATAAAAATCGGCAAGATCTGGCTGATTTTCATTTTTTTAAAAAAAAAAGTGGTGCTCGGCAAGATTTTCGATCTCTCGAGCTCTGGGCCCTCAACTCACATGGGGTAGATTATTGGCCCTATGTGACAAAGGAGGGCAGGATCACATGCCACACACATGGCGCATGCCAGGGGAGCAAATGCAAGGGCTTGTTGGGGATCATGCCTCACGCGCACCGCATGCAAGCAAGTAGGGTGAGTCATGTGCACAGCACATGAGCTTGCACGGGAGCAGCACATGAGAGTGCACACATGAGCTTGCACGGGAGCAGCACATGAGAGTGCATGTGACATGCACATGACACACACAAGAACAAGTGGGTTGGGCTTGATTCTGAGCCTGAACCATCCGATTCACATTGGTACCACTCCGAACCAGCCAGTTTGCACCGATACCTCTTCGAACTGGCCTATATGGAGCTGTTTACATGGTTTTCCTATTTCGAGGTCCAAACTGTCCTAGTGTTTGAACAATACAGTACAGAATTGTTAGGATATGGGATTTTTGTAGCAAAGATGGAGAAAACAACTTAAACAACAAGCATAAATGGGATAGAAAATCAAGTGAAGGAGAGGAAAGACAATATAAAACAACCCGGCTCCACCCTAAGGGCCTCATACATGATTTCACATTACCAAAGTAGGAATTCACATGAAGGAAAATCAATTTCATTCATCAGCACCACATAAAAACCTAAAGTGGTCAGACCATATTTATAAAAAACATAAAAGTAGCTTACAACTAAAAGGTCCCTCCATGAAAATATAATTAAAAGTTAGCCTTTACTTTTATGCCCAAGTAACCTAATCATTTAACTAAGATGTCTTGTAGGAAAATAAGCTTAAAATATAACATAAGCTGTTTTACTCTCAAGTAACTGACTCGATAACCTGGTAAGCTAAAAGCTGCTTAGCACCCAAGCAAGTCTCTAGGTTAAAAAACAGAAAATAATAGAAAACAACACAAGCCTAGTCAATGAATTGAATATAAAGGTAAGGCCCCAACCAAAAGACATAAGGACTTTAACTTTAGTCTTCAATTGTCAATGGAAGCTCCCAATCAGCTATACATTATATATTTCCATCTGTAATTTTTTATTGCAATGCCAAGGACAATAATAAGTCTTGAACTTATGCCAATATTTGTCAAGGTATAATGTAGTATGCATCATGCTCAAGGTTTTAAATCTCGTGAGATGGGGGTGTCCCGATTTTTGCCCGGAACGAAACACCCCACGTCCTGGCCCATCCCAGTAGCTATCCCGATCAAGCATCCTGATACACACTTAGATCACCTATAATATATATATATATACATATATATATATATATATATATATATATATATTATTTGTTGAATTTATCTTGGTTTGAGCAATCTCCTCCCTTTTATGGTAAGGCTCCGAGATCTTCAAGAAACAGGACTTTTTCTTTGCATGCATTCAATATTTGTGTATGTATTGTTTTTTTTTTGAATTGATGATACCACTATTTCAAATCATGTTGAGTGTCCATCATGCAAGAATTTTTTTAATTTCTTTCTTATCTTTTTTTAACTTTCTTTTCCTTGTGTCATTTACTGTACCATGTCGTCGGATTCGTTTAATTTAAAAAAAATCCCATGACTCTCGACCCATCATGGATTTCTTTTACGTGGAGGAATGATTCACATTCCGCTTCAAGATCTGTGTAGTTGAAAATTAAAGAGGGACTTAAGAGTTATGTGGCGGCAATTCAACGGATAGCATTTATTACATGCAAAAGATAAAGCCCGAGCCCCAAATCCGTATGCTAGCCAAAGACTTATCAAATCAATCATTTCTTCTTCCTTCCTCCTGGTTGCCTCCTCATCAAAAAAACTCAACTGCCTCCCTTCTCCTTTTGAAGCAGTCCTCCCTCCTTCCCAAGTGCTCCTCTCTTCATGGAATTAGAATCGAAAGGCGATAGCCATGCTCCTCCCTCCCGGCGACAATGCTAATGCATCAACGGAAAAAGAAAAAAGAGGTTAGTACCCACTTTCTTTTTCCTCCTAGCATTGATTCTGCCATTCAAAACATCACATACCCTTAAAAAAAATAATTAGGGCTCATCCCGACCAAGACGGCCTTACCAGTACTTGATCCAAACAGGATGAAGTTGGCATATCTGGGATGAAGACTGGAGGTGGGTTTCGAGGTCGCACACCCATCCCAGGTGCCATAATCTTAGAGGGATGGGACGGGATAACCAAGATGGCCCCTATCCTGCGGGGACTTAAATCTCTGATCATGCTAGTACATGACCATTACACCTCCAACCATAGTAGACAGTTGATTCTTGAAACCATGTTTACCAAGTGGAAGGATTTGCAGGAGAAGGCAACCATGATCTCTAATATCTCTATCTCATAATGAGGTTCCTAAGATTGTACAATATGGTAATAACTAAACAAATAAGCATTATGTACTAGCTAGAAGAATCGGCTATCTATGCGGTGCATGGTAAAGAATGTGAAAACCTTGTAAATAACATTCCACTTAGTTGAACATCAATTAAATCTTGGTTAAGGAAAAATAATATTAAAGATTCTTGGGTAAATTTTTAAAATAAGCCCAAGTTTAAAGAGCTGAACACGACCTGAATTTATGTTAGGCTGAAATATTAACCTAAACCT